>CM066036.1:384229308-386666499 GCA_033557465.1 Ichthyophis bannanicus | reverse complement strand
TAACTCAAAGGTCAAGTTGTACTTTTTCTGCATGGCTTTGGAGATTTCAATCCACTTAACACTACACTAGGGGTTTTCTAATTCACTACAGCCAGTAATGTTAAATGGTAAGGCATCTTTTGAGACTAGTGGAACGTTCTCCTCCACAGGCAGATTTTAGCTTTTCTGCATAGGCTTTGAGATCCAGTTCATTCACTTAGAACTACACTAAGGGTTTCGAAGCCACACAGCCAGTATGTTATATGGTTAGGCATGCTTTGTGGGAGATTTTGAACGTTCTAACGCAAAGGCAGATTTTTGGCTGGGCTGCAAAGGCTTGGAGATTGCATACACTTAGAATTACACTAGGGGATTCTAATTCCGACGAGCCAGTATGTTATATGGTAAGGTGCTTTGGAGACTAGTTTGAACGGTCGAACTCAAAGGCAGTTTTTTTGGCTTTTCTGCACATGCTTTGAGAGTTCAGACAATTAGAACTTACACTAGGGGTTTCTAATTCACACAGCCATTATGTATATGGTAAGGGTTTTCTTGTGAGACTATTTTGAACGTTTCTAACTCAAAGTCAGATTTTTGGCGTTTTCTGGCACATGCTTTGAGATTTCATACAATTAGAAATACACTAGGGGTTTCTAATTCACAAACAGGCCCCAACAGTTAAAAAAAAATGTTATATGGTAAGGATTCTTTTGAGACTAGTTTGAACTGTTCCAACTCAACGTCGGATTTTTGGCTGTTCTGCACATGCTTTGAGATTTCCTACATTTAGAATTACGCTATGGGATTCCTATTTCACACAGCCAGTATGTTATATGGTAAGGAGTCTTGTTGAGACTAGTTTGAACGTTCTCAACTCCAAGTTGATTTTTGGCTTTTCTGCACATGCTTTGAGCTTTCCTACACTTAGAATTGCACTAGGGGTGGCTAATTCACACCAGCCATTATGTTATCTGTTAAGTATTCTTTTGTAGACTATTTTTGAACGTTGTAACGCACAGTCGAATTTTCGGCTTTTCTGTACATGCTTTGAGATTTCATACACTTAGAAAAACACTAGTGTTTTCTAATTCACATATCCGAGTAGTTATATGGTAAGGATTCTTTTGAGACTTAGATTGAACATTCTAAACTCAACAGTCAGATTTTTTGGCTTCTTCTGCACATGCTTGAGATTTCAAGATCACTTTAGAATTACACTAGGGGTTTCCTATGTTCGACACAGCCCTATGGTTATATGGTAAGGAGGGGCTCTTCTCTTGAGACTAGTTTGAACGTTGGTAACGCACATGCCACAGTCAGATTTTGACTATTCTGCATAGGCTTTGTGATTTCATACACTTATAACAACACTAAGTGTTTCTAATTCACACAACCTGTATGTTTATATGGTAAGGATTCTTTTGAGACTAGATTTGAACGTTCTAACTCAAAGTCAGATTTTTGGCTTTTGCTGCACATGCTTGGAGATTTCCATACACTTAGAATTACATTAGGGGGTTTCTAATCCACACAGCCAGTATGTTATATGGTTAAGGATTCTTTTGGAGACTAGTTTGAACGTTCTAACTCAAAGTCAGATTTGTTGGCTTTCTGCACATGCTTTGAGGATTTTCATACAATTAGAATTACACTATGGCTTTCTAATTACCACATCCAGTAATGTTATATGGTAAGGATTCTTTTGAGACGTAGTTTTGATATGTTCTAACTCACAGTTCATATTTTTGGCTGTTTCTGCCATGCTTTGAGACTTCATACATTTAGAATTGCACTAGGGTAATTCTAATTCACACAGCCAGTATGTTTTATGGTAAGGTTTCCTTTGAGACTAGATTGAACGTTCTAACTCAAAGTCATTTTTTTGGCTTTTCTGCACAAGGCTTTGAGACATTTCTTACACTTAGAATTATACTAGGGGATTCTAATTCACACAGCCAGGATGTTATGATGGTAAGGATTCCCTTTTAAGACTAGTTTGAACGTTCTAGACTCAAAAGTCATGATTTTTGGCGTTTCTCTCGGCACATGCTTTCAGATTTCATAAATTTAGAATTACAACTAGGGGATCTAATTCACACAGCCAGTAATGGTTTTATGGTAGGGTTTCTTTTGAGACTAGATTGAACGTTCTAACTCAAAGTCATTTTTTTTGGCTTTTTCTGCACATGCTTTTGAGATTTCGTACACTTAGAATTATACTAGGGGATTCTAGATTCACACAGCCAGTATGTTATATGGTAAGGATATTCTTTTAAGACTAGTTTGAACGTTTAAACTCAAAGTCCATTTTTGGCTTCTCTGCACAGGCTTTGAGATTTCATACAATTAGAAGATTACACCTAGGGTTTTCTAATTCACACAGCCTTAGATGTTAATTATGGTAAGGATTCTTTTGAGGCTAGTTTGAACGTTCTAACCCGCAAAAGTCAGATTTTGACTTTTTTGCACATGCTTTGAGATTTCATACACTTAGAATTACACTAGGGGGATTCCTCAAATTCACACAAGGCCAGTATGGTGATATAGTAAGGGATTACTTTTCAGACTCAGTTTGAACGTTCTAAACTCAACGTCAGATTTTTGGCTTTGCTGCACACTGCTTTGAGATTTCATACCTTAGAAGTACACTAGGGTTTCTAATTCACACAGCCAGTATTTTAAATGGTAAGGAATCTTTTGAGACTAGATTGAACGTTCTAACTCAAAGTCAGATTTTTGGCTTTTCTGCATATGCTTTGAGATTTCAAGCACTTAGAACTACACTAGGGGTTTCTAATTCACACAGCCAGTATGTTAAATGGTAAGGATTTCTTGTGAGACTAGTTTGAACGTTCTAGACTCAAAGTCGATATTTTTGGCTTTTCTTCTGCACATGCTTTGAGGATCTTCATACACTTAGAAATGTACTGTTAGGGGATTCTATTTCAACCACACGCCAGTAAATGTTATATTGGTACAGGACTTCTTTTGAGACTAGTTTTGAACGTTTAACTCAAGGTTAAGATTTTTGGCTTTTTCTGCACATGCTTGAAATTTCCTACACTTAGAATTACACTAAGGGTTTCTAATTCACACAGCCAGTATGTTTATATGGTAAGGATTCTTTTTTTGTTTGAGAAACCTAGATTGAACGTTCTAACCTCAAAGTCAGATTTTGGGCTTTTCTTCTGCACATGCTTGTGAGATTAGGGTCATACACTTCGGGGTATGTTTACTAAACCGCGGTAGTGCAGCTTCGCGTTAGGATGCCCCCCACGGGTAATAATTCAAAACCGCCCAAATAAAGGGGAGAGGGGCGGGAACATCATCACACCATACCTGCGCGGGCTTCCAAACAACTAACGAGCGATACAGGGCGCGGACGTAGTGGGTTTTTTTTTTTAGCGCGTCACCGCAGCGTTAAGCATACGAGAGCCTCCCCGGACATAGCATGACCGATACAGAGCTGTAGCACAATGGTTCCGATGCAGTGACCTGCCTGATACAGGCATAATGGGTTTTTGAGTCCCCAGGGTGCCAGATGCATAAAGCTGGCTGACGCAGCATCCCGTTACATTATATAGAGAGTGAGGGGCATCAGTAATATGTTTTGTTTGTTTTGTAGGGTTGCTAGCAAACACACCCACACATTATTATAAGTGAAGTGATGGGGGCATGTATAAGTTATGTTTGATTTTGATTAGGTTTGCTAGCACCACACCCCACGCAGGACGTATGTCCGTAACCCAAAGGTGCTGCAGAAGGGAAACCCCATAACGCACGACGCAATAGGCTACATTATAAAAGTGGAGTGTCCGCTGAGGCACATCAAAATGTCTCACACCATAGAGCAATACCCATAAGGGAACGTTAAGGGAGCCAGATAACGTGACCCATGGTGCGTCCTATGAGGCTCAGTAAGGTTATATTACGCTGAGGGGCTGTTCCGGCTGGTAGCAGTCATGTGTCATTAAAAATATATAATGCAGCAGACAGCCCTATAAAAGGAGTCCACTTGGTGGGTATGAACCCATGACTACGCGCCACAGGCAAATGCATGAACCACTGGCCTGCAGGCCCCATAGCTGCTTAGAGCCCCCTGGCTGTTCTACTGAAGGGCAGCAGGACAACCACCCTAACTGCCTGCTGTGTTGGCCAGATCTGGGCCAATGCAGGGCATACCCATGGTGCACTGCAACATGCAGACCAGCACAGTCCAGAGATGATAACACAAGAAGGGACATACTACCCACATAGCCCCCCTGGTACGGTAAGGAAATGACTGTGTGCGTCACTGCACATAGTAGCAACAGACAGTATCCCAACAGGGTGCCCCATAAGAAGCTAGAAATTTGTCTGTTAAGGCAGACTGATCCATAGCACAATGGGTAAGACACTGTCAGGTGGTGCAGGGTCTGTGAGTTCAATTCCCCCTGTTTGCCCAAGGACCAAGCTGCCTGCAACAGGTACACGCCACAAACATAGTCACACATATGTAGAACCAGTCACCCCTCTGTTTAAACCAGAGATAACCCCATATTTTTGTCGGACACAAAGAACCTGAGAGGTGGGAAAAAATGCCCACCACCCCTCGTTGGGAGTGGCCGTTTAATCCAGAGAGCCGCAGCCCCCCACTGTAGAAAACACTGTGAATCTGCAGCCAGAACCGGGTGTGTGAAACGTACAAAGTCAAATATATACACAAATCATTTAATAAAGGAAAGACCACGTCAAACTGTGCCAGAAACAATGCAGGGGACAACCCAATTGTCCTGCCATTGGAATCCAGCAGCAAACACCACCAGACATGCTTTGTGTGGCACAACTATGGGCCCTGTACTAAGTGAATGTGTCCCTGCCAGGTGGGCGTAGCGTGGGATGAGTGTGCGTCAGACCGCACAGTAGATCAGTAATGTCATAGTGCGTCTGTTTTTGGAGGTCCAACAAGTTCTGCTGGCAAACACCCACTCACAGGGATATAACCCGAAGGTGTCATATAGGGTAACCTTTTGAAAGCCACACCAGAGGGCAAAGGCGAGGCGACTGTCACTATCCCAAAGCGCCCCCATAGGGCATGTTACAGGGTCCCTGATGAGTCACTGTGGGTAGTCTGCAGTGTGAGGGTTTTGCTGCTGTCAGCACCAATGTAAAGCAAGATAACAAAATGCCCCCCAAGGTGCGCAAAATGATCCACTGTGTGTTGAAATCCATGACCTCGGGGCCCCCCCAAGCATGGAAGCAACTATTTGCTCATATTGCCAGTGCAAATACACAGTCCCAATAATGAGGTGGCCAGCTCCTGGAGCAGAACTGTCAAATGACCCAAACACCCACACCAAAATCACAGAAGTTGCACTCTTACATACAAGGGATGCCTGACAAGGAAACAAAGCAAGGTCTCAGCAAACAGGCATATGGCAAACACAATCCGACCAAGGCCATGATCATTACCAAAATATAAGGCCCAATAACCTCACAGACCCCTTGCCAAAACTGAATGTCACTGGCAAAAGCAAAAGCAAAAACAAACATAACTATGGTTAGTGTGCGCAAGAAAATGCAGATGTCCGTAACACCTAACCACAACCCCCTGACTGTGCACCGAGGGGCGCCATGTCGTCACCCAAGGTGCCTGCTGGGGTGCTAAGGATATGGGTGTATGCAACAGTACCCATGGTGCACTGCAGATGCACAGCAGCCGTCCCGAGATGACCATAGGAGGGGGTAGGCACCCCCACACACCTGGGCCGGAAGGGAGAAATTAATATGTGTGCCATAGAGCAGCAAAAGACAACAGTGTGGCCAAGAAGAAGCCTGAAAAGGTGTACCAGACGATGTCAAGACAGGTGTCCAACGTTAACTTGCAATATGAGGTACATAGGGATAGGAGAGTGCTGATGGAACCGTGGCCCATAGAACAATATGGCACGGTGCTCCAAAAATGGTATGTTTGCAAGGTCAGTGTGCCCTAGGGCTGCAAGGTGTGCATGGAGGGCCTGCAGGACCTGTGTGGAACAGAGACAGATGTAGTACAAACACCACCTAGAACCCACAGTCACGACAATGAACAGGCGACAGATGGAGGGCGAGTAGGGAGTTAACGGACCCTCAACCCTGACAGCATCACACGTGTCTGGCAACAGCGCAGACAAACATGGCGGTAGCAACAGCATCACCGCAAAGGGTGTTGGCCACCCTGGAGTACCGTAAAAACAGTGTGTGGCAGTTATGTTTGGCCAGAGGAGTGAGTCGAAAAGCAGAACAGGCACAGGACCAACCGCAAAAAGAGATGCTATGCAGACAATGGCAGCATGGTAGATATGGGGCAACAGTCCACAGCAACATACAGGACACCTCACACCACAATTATGCAAATAGAGGAACCAAAGGATGGACAGCAAATGTGATCAGGATAATATGACCGGCCAGGATGTAGAAGCCAAGAAATGAGTGTTACAGCGACAACAGGTATCAGTGCGGGAAAGGCAGAGTAAAGAGGAACAGAGAGAGTGCAAAGCTATGACCACTATGATGGAAAGCACTGCAGAAAAGAAATGCCACAACAACACCCTGAGGCACACAGAAATGGATGCAGACAGGATCACAGCATGCAACATCCAAAACCACAGCTGCGTGTCAGGAGATGGAAACACAGAGATTATGCAAAATGCAGTACACATGTGGAGGAGGGGTCCACAGCCAACAACACAGTCCACAGGTGGGATGGAAGACACATATGAACAGGTCCACACACACACACAGCAGGAAATATAATGTAGTGTAAACAACATGCAACTGATCAGGGGAGTGACACATGAGGGGTGGAAGTGGATAGGCCAATGGAGGGCCATGTGGATGGGCTGTGGAAAGGGCAATGGACTGAAAGAGGAGCATGTTAATGACCAACCAGATCAGGGATGAGGCCCAGGCTAACTCACATCAGCAGCCCCAATGCACAGGTGCCCAGCACATGAAACACTCAAGGAGGAGAACTACAATTAGTCAAGACAATGTGTCAAAAAGGCAGAAAACATGCAACACTGACATTAACAGCTCAACCAAGGATGGGTGGCCGGAGATGTGATGGGTCTGCACACATCAAATGGCCAAGTAAGCAGCAAACAAGGAAGGAAAACACAATTACCAGCACTCACCCAAAACGACAAGCACACGAGTGTCAATGAATGGGGTGACCAAACCACCAAATATCCAAAACCACGAAGGTGCAAACATCTGTCCCAACAGTCAATCACCAGACCCAAGCAGAAAGCATATTCTGCAGTCCGGTGCACCATATGACGTGAAAACGACATGGGGCCTGTGTGGCAGCCAACGTCGCAAGGACACACCCAACCCACCTTGCGACGCCACCCACCTGTTTCTGCCTGTTGAGCCTACACACCCTGACCACCCCCCGCTGTTGCCACCAAAAATCAAAGGCCCTAACTCAGCAGACGTTGCAAACAGGCAGTAATATGTGAGGTGAAGGGTCCTCACCATGACATGTCCGCACAGTGTATGCACGCACTGTATGCACAACAGACACCATCCCCAGCAAACAAAAGACTCTCTTGAAAGCATGCAGAGTGACAAGGCCACATGCCATGCCAACAGTGACGGTTCAAAAATCACCAACCCATGTACAGCTCAACACCCCCCTACTGCAAAAGAGGAAACACCCAAACAGGTCATGGCAGCAACGGCAGGCAAGTCACCGCAGGAACAGTAACAATAGGCCAGCAATGAGTCAGAGAAAAAGGCCTGTGTCCAAAGTGCAGAGGACTATCTCCCTGTGTCACCAACATCCAGGAACACGCTCACATGGGTGCTGTGGCCAAGCCCTATGGATGACGGGATCACCAGATGCAATGGAGCACATGTGTCAACATTGTTGTCTGTGTCCTGTGTGAAAAGATGCAGATATCAGGTAAGGGAATGACACACCCACCCACGACCCCTGGAGGACAGAAAGGAGACACACACATAAAACAGCCACACAGAATGCATAGATAGCACCACATGACATGGCCACAACACTGAGCACAGTGCACATGGACCACTGAAGGAGATGTCCCTGAAGACCAGGGCACCATCCCAATATGTTAATGTAAATGCACATGACACGCATACACCCCAGGGGTCCAGAGCATGTGCAGCAGCGGTGGCACACAGAGATAACAACGAAGGACATCCTGAGAGCAATAGGCAAAATGCAGCATCAGCACGTGGTGTATGTCCCAGAGGATGGAAGGCAAGGCCACCTGAAAGGTACACCAGTGGCCTGACTGGGAATGTCCATGTCAGGCAAGAGCACAAAGAGCCCCAAATAGCGGATGCAGACAACCAATGGATGGCGGACATCACCACGTCTGCATGGGTAGCTGTGATAGGAACATGTCCAAGGTGCAGTGTGTCTTGCGGAAACACAATGTTGATGTACATTGGATCACCAGCAAAACTGTGACCCATCTGAGAAACATCTATGACACATGTGCACAATGTACATTTGCCCACAAGCAGAAGGTAACAGAGGGATGAGGGAACATAATTGGAGAGGAGGCCAAACACATCCCTACAACACAGATAGGCAGGGTAGAGCATACTAAACGTCATGTAGACAGGTCAATCAGAAATAGTAACATACACAGTGTGGGAAGGTACGCATGCACGAAGGTTCAGATGTCAGGACCCCCAACACTGAACGACAAATGGAGACACACAGCACAGTACATGCATGAGTGGCACAAATCTGTCAAATGACCCAATGGCAGTGGCTGTTCAACATACCCTCCAACAATACATGGTCCTGTGCCAGAGTACACACACAGCCGCACAATATGTGTCTAAGATACACCATGCAGACCCCCAAGATGTGAACAGGTAATGGCCACATGTGTGACAGATGGAAGCTAAGGGGGATGGAGCAGTGGTCCAAAGACATGTGCATCACCATAGAGCAGTGGAGAGAAAACAACATATATGTGTCTAGCCGTGACGACTGCAATGCAATCCTCACTACATGCCAACTCACCCGAGCCAACAGGAATGGTGCATATATGACACACACTCCCCACATGCAGCACAGCCTCAGGCAGCATAGTAAGGCAATCGCTGGGCCTGGAACACAGAAGCGAATCCTGTGGAGCCAAGAACAGGGACAGAGAATGGAGACATGAGATGGCAGTGCTGCACAATCCTCACCACCACCTAACACATGGCTAACCCAGAGACACGTCCCCAGCACACCCATAACTTACAGGTAAAGATCTCCTCGATCAGATGTTGCCTGGCTGCCATCCCCGCACGTGTGTCACCATGGCCAGGTGCAGGAGGGCACACAGGATCCACCTGAGATCCTCATTAATATCGACTGGAACATTGTGCCTGAGAGCAATGTTGTGGAGGATGCAACAGGCTATGATGATCCTTGCCACAGTCAGCGGGTCCGTACTGTAAGGCCCCGCCAGTCCTATCCAGACCACCTGAAGCGACTTTTGAGAACGCCAAAGGTGCGCTCAAACACTGAGCGACTGGAGGCATGGTCCTCATTGTACTGTATCTCTGCACCTGTCCGAGGGAGACGCACAGGGGTAAGCAGCCAGGTGCGACACCCATATCCTGCATCACCTGCAGAAAATAATGATGCAAAGTCACATGCGTGCTGAGCCACCAATGGAATGACAGACGTAGCAATACAGAACTGGACAGCCGAGAGGGCCGTGCACACAGATATGAGGCAAACGCAGTGCACACAGTGGTAGTGCATCAGAGGCTGTCGAGCCCAGGGGAAATGACCATGACATGCCGATAGGGGCAGTGCCCACCCATGTAACCGTGTCACAGGACATGTGCAAGAACTGTGGCGACAAAGAGCAGTGGTGGAGCTGTGAGGCAAGATGTCGGACATTGTCAATAGCACCAGGGGGTGCAGGGATGCACAGGTGTGCAAGTAGTTGAACTGGCCCGATCTGGCGCATACACAGCATAAGCCACTGGGATACATTGCGTGGGTGGTGTGGGGGAAGCAACAGGCGGTGGTGGCAGGGGACCCCGAAGACGGTGGCCAGACATGCAGCAGACATGTGTAATAGCTGAAGCGCCCACAGCACATCTCATGTGTAGCCCACAGCATGCCCAGAGAGAGAAGGCCGCGTATACAGAATGACCACCATGAGGATGGGTCTATGCCCCCCCCGAGGGTGCCACACCGACAAAACCATGCAACATATGGGCTGCCCAAGTGACTGACCCCACTGGGAGACATGTGTACAACTGCCAGTGCAGTATGCCCGTGCCCAGGATGTTAGGCCATGGGCATGTTGCATGTGTAGCTCACAGGCATGGAGGGGACACAGCATATGCAGCACGGTTGCCCCTGGACAAGAATAAAGACGGGCAAGGCCACGGAGAAAACGACACCACATGGCCGCTGGGACACACATGTGAGAGCAAACATACACACATCGTAGACAGAGAGATGGGTGTCAGTGAACATATGTCTGTCACCAAGACACCAGTGACACGGCATGAGGTAGTGAGCCACACCCAATAGTGTACACCCAGAAATAACCCCGCAATGTCAGGCATGCAGTGGACAATGGTGACAATGCTGTATAGACACCCACCTACAGTAGATGCATGTCATACACGTTGAATACCCACCCAGCAGGAAGTAGTCACCATATTGACCAGCCCTCAAACTGGCCAAAACACTGCCGAGTTCTGCAGGATATAGGAGTCATGGGCAGACCCTGGAAACCGCGGAACCACATTCAGGATACGCATACTTTCATCACAAACAACCTGCACATTGAGGGAATGGAAGTGTTTGCGGTTGCGGTACACAACCTCCCTGTCGCATGGCGGGACAAGGGCAACATGTGTGTAATCTATAGCGCCCATCACGTGTGGTATCCCAGCAATCCTATGGAATGCCTGTGCCAGGGCCGCCCAATGTTGCCTCCCGTTGGGAATTGCTATGTAATTCCCAACCCTGCTGACCATGGCACGCAGTACCTGGTAGAGACAGCGGGAGAAGGTGGGCCGACTCATCCCACCCACTGCTGCCACAGAGGATTGGAAACAGCCGGAGGCAAAGAAATGTAGGGCAGCCAGGAGCTTGGTCATACCCGGTATAGCATGTGACCGGGCAGTCAGGGGCTCAAGGTCAGGTCTGAGTTCCTGATAGAGCTCCCTAATGGCCCCTGTGTCCAGCCGTAGAGGGAGAATACCTGGCCCTCTCTCAGGTCCTGGAGCAAGACCCTGGGCCTGTAGAGACGCCCCAGGTGGTGTTGTGCCTCAGCACGCCTACGGCGCCGTTGGTCACCCACCACCAGCCTGTGCAGGCCCCACAGCTGCAGGCCTGAGTTGCAGTGGCATTGCACCTAATGCCCAGGGCCGCAGCCCCAGGAACAACATCTCCCTCCTCCTGAAAAGCAGGTCCGCCAGTTCACCAATGCAACCACTGCACCACCTGCATGCGCAGTCTGAGCCATGATAGACACAAGTGGAGGATATCAGGGTTAGAAATAGTGGTGTGGGTGGGGATGGACATCACATGATTGCCACACACCTGGGGGAATAGAAGGACCCAGAATACAACAAACAGAAGAGTTACCTGTATGAAAGTGCACTGCGCGCTGTGTTGCGCATTCCCATAATGCAGCCGCGGACAATCATCTACGTTTCACACTCATGTACGTGAGTCCCAGAGATGTCGCAGGGTGTACATAAACTGCGTATCACACTAGAAACCACACCCAGATGCCAATATAGGAGTGACATACAATGCATATGCCCATGAGCAGGAAACGGAAGAGGCGGTGCAACGCGCGTAACGATGCGTGCAACTTCTGAGTGATGTCGCGTACGTGTCACGTAGTGCAGCAGCAGCCAGCGCACTACTAAGGTGCAGATAAACATCACCATACCAAACATGGGAATATGTGCACCAGCATTACACACAACGAAACTGCTTTAAAGGGGATGTGTAGGAGGGATCCGTGAAATGGCAACTACTGCCTACATGAACACATATGATGTCACTTCCTGTGCATAGCAATGCGCGTAGCATGCGCGTCAGAACGCGCCTCGCGGCACACATGGTTGTGCGCATGGCTGTGCGCGGAGCCAATGCCCCGCGAGCCACACCCCATGAAAACCTATATGTATGATTGGCTCTGTATGGCAAACCCCCGAGCACAACCATACACGACAGTATGGAACACAGGGAGACAGAGGAACAGGACCATCCAGTGGACCAGCCCACCCACCCATCAGCACAAAACCATATCTGGCAAGGACATGAGGTGCCAGGCCCATCTGCGGTTCAGCAGGCTCCAGGTCCACATACAGGTGGGAGACCACGCCAGCCCAGGGTCCCCCGTCCAAGCAGAGATACGTCGGAGGGCCATACGCTTCAGCCAGCAGGAAAATGACCTCCTGCTGGCAAACATCTTGGAGCGCTATGATCTTCTGTTTGGGTGCCAGAGCTCAACCCTCACTATAGCTACGCGCACCAGGGCATGGTGTGAGGTCCAGGCAGCGGTGGTAGCAGCAGGGGGACCACACTGCGACATCGAGAACCTTCGTAAAGATACTGTGGACATCAAAAGACACATAAGGACTGAGCTTGTGCGGGAGAGACATGGGGCCCAAGGCACTGGAGGGGGCCCAGTTCAGGTGGCAAACCTCACGGACCTGGAAATGACGCCTGGCCGAGAGACTCGGGCCCATATATATGAACATTGCCTACCCGCTGCATTGGACACGGCGCACCCACAAGCAGGTAAGGGGGTAGTGCGGACCAACTGTGGAATGTAGCACAGACACATGGTGTGCGACACAACAGAGGGGGGGGCAGTACGTGGCTGTTTTGGAAGTGGGGGCAAATGAGACACAGAGGCAACATCCATTCAGGAGCCACGATGGGGGGCCTGTCTATGGGTGGCAGTGGGGGGCAATATGCAGTGAAGGGGAGGCTGGGCATGGTGGTGGCAGACCCACAGTGACAGCAGAGGGTGTCGACATGTTGCATGGCTCACATGGCAGGGCTGGCAGGAGCACTAGGGCCACACGGGTAAGGGGATGGCCTACCAGAAGACACACTGCACCTGCTTCGGACATGCTGGGTGGGGGCAGGATGAGGGTGGTGATGGCCTTGCCTGGGTGTGCGTCAGCACCCAGGGGGGGGGGCCTGGGAGGCGGACCACAGGGGACACTTGCATGGGGAGTGCACAAACGTAGTGGGCTGCCACTACAGCCATGGCCCAGACACATGTGGATCATCAACCTACAGATGCCTGAGGAGGTATGTGACGGGGTGGGCAGGCAGCGAGACCCCCATCTGACGTATGTAACCCTGTGGCACCCAGGTGATGTCAGCGCCATCGACGCAGAGGAGGAGCCACAGGGCGTGCCAACCGTGGGACCATCAAGCCCTGTGGACACTGGTTCTGAGGTGGTCCACGAGAGGCAGGCTGCACCCCTGGGTGATGGGACATGGAGGTCCCAGGAACAGCAGACGGGGACTCTACACCCACCACTGCAGGCACTGGGGACGTGCCTGCGGATGTGGCAGCGCAACACCGCAGCGAGGCACTGGCTGCTGTTGGCGACGTCATTGGGGAGATGCAGGCCCACTCAGCAGCAGCCCATAGAGATGCAGAGGGTGAGTGTCCTAATCTGCTATGGTTGATATGCCCCCGAACAGGTGTTGCTGTTTCCCCCATCTCACATTGTACTATGGCCTCTCCCCACAGGTATACGGCATGTACTGCATTCGGTGGCCCGACCCAGCGGTGCCAACTGCGGCTGACAAGGCGCCTGCAGCGGACCATGTCTGGAATCCTTGCTCATGCCGACCGCATGGCCACGGCGTGTGAGAGGATGGCTGATGCCCAGGAGCGGATGGCAGCAGGCAGGGGGGCAGGAACTGTCCATCTGCAGCAGCCACAGGCGACAACACCACCTATACTGCAGCAGCACAGCACCGGCAGCCGGGGGGTGACAACCGCCAAGGGGTGGGCGGGGACCCCCAAGGGGTGGCAGGGGGAGGGGTAAATAAAGGGCTACACAGGTGGCCAGTGAAGGTGACATGTGCTTCCTGTCTCATTTGTGACATGACAATCACACACCCCCACCCCACCCCCTGGCCCGTGATCAGGGCACGACACGGTGCCACTGATGTCATTAGCCATTGTCCCCACCCCCTTCAGCCATGTCCACCATGGGTACGCAGCCAATCCCATAGGCTGCAATGCTGGACCATCACTCCCATGTCGTGGTGGCTTGCATTGTGTTGTGGGTGCCCAGGGACCCCGTGGGCCAATACCCTGTGGAGCCCTCACCCACCATTAGTCTCTATGGTGGTGTAGGTGCACTGTATGTCCTGCATGGGGAGCCACATTGGCCGCTCCCAGCACGCTAAACAAGAACAGTATGTGCACTGCACATGTCACGTACTCCAGTTCACATGCTCCCACAGACATCCACCTTGGCGCAACCGTCACACATGTCCACTGTGGCCCCTTGAGCACAGCCTTGCAGCTTCCAACACCTTAGGGTGACCCCCCGGTAAGGGCTACCCATCACCCTGTGCACCAGTGTCCGCAATATACACCTAACCCCCGTGCCACCCATCATGGCACATCCCAATAACACATTTGCCTCCAGAAGCTACATCCAGCAACTGTCATCTGTCACACCATCCACACTGCGCTCCTCACCATCCACAGCCACGCCGCACTGTGCCACTTCTCTGGGCATTATCCCGCTAAGCCCCTGTCCCCACCCTCTGCTGTGCCCACCCCCCGACCCCCACATCCCTGTGAGTGCCACCACTGATGGCCCAATGCACTCCACTGACAGTATGCTCTTGCACCTCTGGGGCCAGCCATTACACCCATACAACATACAGCAGGGTGGTCATACGTCTCACAGCGGATCCTTGGACCATTCTGTACCATCCCCCAGTCCCACCCTGCATGCTGGTATACGTGCTTGCCATCTAGACAGCTGTTGCCGGGCCCTACACAGTCACACCTCGCAACACCGCTCACTCCCCCCTCCCCCCCTCAGGCACCAGCTTCAGCAACCCCTGAGGTGCACCCTCTGTGTTTCCACCCTAACCCCACCGCTACGCATACACCTCAGCCGTCCTGCCTTTGCCACCACAGGCCAACAATATGGGGTCATGCTGGATAGGATACACAGGCCATCCGCTCCCCACCACCATTTGTCTCATTGTCACTCTGTGCTGTGTGCCCCACACCTTCCAACACATATGCTGTTGCACGTCACTCATGCACGCCACTCTCCACCCTTCTCGTTGGCCCACCCTCGCAGCAACGTAGCTGTGACATGTCTGTGGGGGTGCTCTCGCCGCAGCCCTTACCTGTTCCACATCCTCCCCTCGCCTCTCAGAGTGAACACTGACACACCCATCACTCGCACAGCACTGTCACCTAGCAATGAGGGACAATCTGACCACCAGGTGCATATGTGGAACATCGAACATTTATAACATATTTATCTAAAACATATTTACAACATGTACACTGGGACACACATAGTCCATCCGTGTTACATAGTATATGATGGCAGTTAAAGACCAGCATGGCCAACTACGCCTGCTAGGCCAAACAGCATTGGCCACTCCCATCCCTGTGGCCATTGTGATGGAGAGGCAATGGCACGGTCCGTCACAGGGCGGGTGTGCCATGTGTGTCCACACACTACACACCCTGGGGACCCCTGTCGGACCCCTGGGGACCCCTGACCAGGTGCGGCACGGACAGGGCGCTCATCGCGCTCACGCAGACGTTCAGCCACCATGGACAGGGTTGCCAGCACCTGCCCCTGGATTAGGGCGAACTGCCTCTGGGCTTGTGCCTGGCACGCACAGCCGCAGCCAGGCGCAGACCGCACCTGCAGCCGCACAGACACACATCTCCCTGTGTCTGTGTGGCTGCATGCACGGCAGACCTGCCTGCGGCAATGTGTGGCAGGCACACGTCCAGAGGGCGTGCCTCGCCATGATCATGGGGCAGGTGGCTGGTGCCCCCATTGCCCTGTTCGGAGCGTGCCATTGGGGACATGTTCCCCCCCCCCCACGCTGTATACCCCCTCCCGCCCCCCTGCCTCCACCATCCTCCCCACATCCCCTTCCCCCTCCTCCCCCACCTCCCCCTCCCTTTCCCTGCCACCCCCTCCTCCTCCTCTCCCCTCCCCTTTTCACCCACATCCCCCCCTCATTTCCCCGATCCCCAACTCCGCCGCATCACCTCCCCATGTGACCCACATCCTCCCCATCCCCTCCCATATGCTACTCTTCGTCCCCCTCCTCTCCCTCGTTGGGGCGTGGGGATGCACCCATGTGCCCTCCTTCGCCATCCTCGGGGGCCACCTCTGGTCCGCCGCCCTGCAGGCCCACGTGGTCGTTGTCCCCCTCCCGGGCCACAGCAACATCCGGGTCCTCCGGCCTCTCTGGCTCAATGGCTGCACGTGCATCAGCTGTGGGAGAGGTAACACATGTCCATCCCCTGGGTAAACATCATATTCCCCAGTCACAGTGGTCCTGTGGTTCCACCACTTGGTGCCCTGCAAGGCCATGTCCCGGTACTCCCATTCTGCTGCGCCATCCGTTCACGCTGCACCCTGGCCACAAATCTTGGGTAGCGTGCCCTTAGCTCCCTCGCCTTTTTGCGCAGGTCCTCCACCTGTAGGGGTGACACCAAACATTGCCCTTAGCTACTGCGGGGACACGTTGGGGTCCCCTGCCTCTGCAGCTAACTCTCTCACTTCATACAACAAGAGCCTGCCCCTATTGGGTGAGACACTCATGCCCCATGCGTTCACAGGAGACAACCCCATTTGTGGCCCACGCACACGCCTCTCAGTCTGTGCCCCATGTGCCCTGTATGTGCACCCCCACGTACATGACACGTCACAGCAGCCAAGTGTGCCACCTACACACATCTGCCAGTGCCAATCAGCCACTGTTGGGGTGGGAGGTTGTCACCTGCAGTGCTCCCTGCAACATCCTAGGGCTGTGGTTTGTCTTTTTATGATCCAAAACAGGGCCTGTTTCCAAAGGCACCGGGATGGTGCAGGGAACCCTCTCTTGGGGCCTGCATCATCCCAGGGCTGTGGTTTGCCTTTTGTGATCCCAAACAGGGCCTGTTTCCAAGGCACCGGGATGGTGCAGGGAACCCTCTCTTGGGGCCTGCATCATCCCAGGCCTGTGGTTTGCCTTTTGTGATCACACAAAGATCCAGCTGACAGTGGGCAGGGATGGGGAGGGGTGCCTTCATTTGGGGCCTGCATCATCCCAGCGCTGTGGTTTGACTTTTGTGCTCACACAAAGGTCCAGCTGACAGTGGGCAGGGATGGGGAGGGGTGCCTTCATTTGGGGCCTGCATCATCCCAGGAGCTGTGGTTTGTCTTTTGTGAGCACACAAAGGTCCAGCTGACAGTGGGCAGGGATGGGGAGGGGTGCCCTCATTTGGGGCCTGCATCATCCCAGGAGCTGTGGTTTGTCTTTTGTGAGCACACAAAGGTCCAGCTGACAGTGGGCAGGGATGGGGAGGGGTGCCCTCATTTGGGGCCTGCATCATCCCAGGAGCTGTGGTTTGTCTTTTGTGATCACACAAAGATCCAGCTGACAGTGGGCAGGGATGGGGAGGGGTGCCCTCATATGGGGCCTGCATCAGCTTAGAGCTGTGGTTTGTCTTTTGTGAGCACACAAAGGTCCAGCTGACAGTGGGCAGGGAAGGGGAGGGTCCCCTCATTTGGGGCCTGCATCATCCCAGGAGCTGTGGTTTGTCTTTTGTGAGCACACAAAGGTCCAGCTGACAGTGGGCAGGGATGGGGAGGGGTGCCCTCATTTGGGGCCTGCAGCATCGGCGGATGTATTTTGAACCTGTGTTGGTTGACAGGGGCATGTTGCAGACCCCTCTTTTCCTGTTGGCCTGAGAGGTGGGACTGGGGTTTCTTGTGGATGGGGGACATCCCTGGCCTGCAAAGGCGCCCCATACCATACCAATGTGATCTGTGGTGCACTCCTGCCATGGTTGCAGCTACCCCCTTGGGGCTGGGGGGTCGTTTTCTCGGGTGTGTGGCAGACTTTGCTACCCGCCGGATGTGACAGCACCTGCTATTCCCTGGCAGTGCATAGTGTCTTTGTGCTTTGATTACTGTTTTTTTTTTGTTTAGCCTCATCATTTGGGGTATCTGTCCCCATGCACTTACCTCACGTGAGTAGTCAGAGCTCCTGATGTACCTATGGGCCAGGCGCTCCCAGGCCCTCCTGACCCTTCCAAGGTTCTGCCTCCTGGATGAGCCCGGGAAGAGTCGCTGCAGGCGGAGGCAGAACAACACTGTCAGGAGATATAGATCTCCTGGCTGAATGCTGGCTTCCTGGACATGGCTGCCATTTGTTCCGACTATGTCAGTGCTGCGTAGCCACGTGCGTTGCTGGGGGCGTAGCCACGTGCATTGCTGGGGGCGTAGCCATGTGCAGAGCTATATGCGCATGTCATGGCGCTTGAATATGTGCGTTACTGCAGGCGTAACTACGTGCGTTGCTGCGGGCGTGAATACGTGCGGTGTTTACGGTGTGTGCGTGCGTTACTACGTGCGTTGGGTTTCTTCTGAGCACTGTACATTTACATATCCCTGGGGGAATATTGCACCTGGGATTGGTACTACTATCTCTGATTGTGTTAGACTATTACCTATGGGAGCCTGTGGGCATGATCTACACATTACAAACCCCGCTTCCTCATACCTGTGCTACATCTTGCAGCATCAGCATCATGTTTCATACCACCTTCTGCTGCACAAACATCACATCAGGGTCCATTCACATTTCATTGGGCAGATATGTCCTCCAGGTGGGGATGTCTTACACATTTGTAATGCCCCTTCTGTTTAAAGGGATTGTGGAGGGTGTGTGGTCAGATCAGCACAGACAGAGTCCCTGACTGTCCATACGTCTGGGTGTTATGGGAGGCTATGGGGTGCTTGTGTGTATTGGACAGAGGTACCTCATTGCACCACACAGTCCATCTGCAGGGATTCACAGGGTTGGATTGGAGCACTCACGCCCATGATGCACTGCACATGCAAATCAGCTGTGTTTAGATGGTCCTATGTTGTGGTTCCCCCCCCCCATCTCCTCAGGCTGATGGTGGTCCTGACCATGTGCAACTCCACAGCAGCTCGCCATAGTTGGGGGAACAGACCATGTGTGGCACTGCTACAGTATATCCACAGACAGTCACCTTGTGCGGGTACTGTGACCACCGTGAGTTTGAGGTGGGGTGGCCAGCAACAGGTCCACAGCACCTTTCATGACTGACACACCCAGGGTATCCATCAGTGTGGTCTCTGTAGTTCTATTTGACGCACCGTGGTTACACCGGTGACCTGCTGCATAATCTCGCTCATGTGTACCTGCAGTAATGCATATCTGGTGTTGGTGGCAACAGTACTGGTAGGACAGGAGGGGGGAGGGGGGAGGGGGGGGGGGACGTAAGTGACACCACACAACCCCCCCCCTACAGGGCTCATGGTGCAGGACAGGTCCACCTCACTGCAGTGGTGGCTGTAGGGGGGCCCATCATCCCCCGTCCTGATGGGGAACAGTCCGAGCGCTACACATCCATTGGGCAATAGTTGACAGGCTTGGGAATGCCCAGATACCCCACAACAGTTTCTGACACCCTTCAGCAGCACACGTTCAGCCACTGCACACTGCGAGGTGTTCCAGCACGACACATACTAGCTGCAGACAATCCAGCAGCTAGTCCAGGGTGCATGGTCCTGAATGGGATGCAGGCACCCAGAACAGGGGTGTCAGCATACACACCAAGCAGATAGGTTAGTGATTGGGCACCACACAGGGATCCATCGGTATCACATGTGGGAATTGCCATAGCGCACTATGGGGGAACCTAGCCCTGCAGTGATCACTGCTCATTCAGGGTGAGTGTGACCTCCCAGCTGGACATGCTATGGCCACCTATTTGTGCAAGTGGTGGCCAGACACTACAGTGTCTGCACCATTGCCCTATGCCTTATGCTGATGCAGCCAGGTTGCCCACCCTCTATGGCCTATTCCCAGGGTACCTTGCTCCTCATTATGCACATTGGCAGGCCTATACTGGCAACAGTGCTGGCACTGAGGGCTGTTTGCCAACACAGCACACTTGATAGTGGGACACACACTCCCCACACCTATGCCAGCATTGTGTAGCTCTGGGGTGTTGGACAGCCCTGCCCACAACAGTGATCCGGGGCACAGTGCACATATGCTTAGGGTACGCACAACTGTAGGTGACACTGCACAGGTTGGTGAATACTGACAGACAAGGAACCTGTAGCACACTCCACAGACATCATAGAGGTTGCTATGCTGCAGCTCACTGGGGGATAACATGTACTTAGGCTATGAATTGCTATCTGCCAGTGGTCATAGCAACCTTTTGTGGGGTGTGGACCATATTCCGACGTGTATGGTGGCATTGCTATGGTATGCAGGTGCTATTATTGGGAGATGCATGCAGAGCACAATGTCCTGACTCCCAAAGGTGGCTTTGGCTGTTGGGCCTGTGGATGCGGGTGTGGGTGCCCCTGTTGGCTACTGCTTTACGCCAGGGTTTCCCAACTCCAGTCCTGGTGTGCCATACACTGTTGAGGTTTTCATGCTGTCCCTCATGGCAGGGCAAGAGATACATTTGCAGACCATGGGTGTGGCGCATAGACATGCACCACAGGCATCTTGCTCAGAGGCTGTGGGGAGACGGAATGGGTGTTTGGCACTCCAGGGCTGCATTTGGGGGGCTCTGCTATAGGTATTGGGTAGGTTTATGGTGTCTGTGCTCTGTGGGGTGGGATGTCGGTGTTATGGGCATGTTTTGAGCATCTGCAAATAAGGTTCTGTCTGTATTAGGACTTTGCAATGGTGGGTAAAATATTCAGGGTGGGTTGGCAGGATCCACAGCTGGGTCTTGAACCTGTTACCTTCTGTTTTCGGATACAGTGCTTTTGTGCACTGTGCCACCATGTTCTCACATAGATGGTGCTTTCCCTGGTGGTGCCTTGACATGTGCTGCTTGCAGCCCTCGGTATCCCCTTCTCCAGCATCTGTCCAGTTGCCATTCTAACATGCATGCCATGCTGTTGCGGGACATGTGCCCGCCATAGGCACCCTGTCTGGTGGTTGAGGGAACCGTGAACAGCGTTGTTTCACTGTGGATCCATTCCCCTTGTATGGGGACGGTGTTTGGTCCCTTCCACATTTTCTATCTGTGCTATACGGCTTACTCGGGGGGGGGGGGCATTGCTACCACTGTTGCCCAAATTGGTTCTTGTTTTTATCCGTTTATTTGGGTCATTCTCAGTGTTTCTGTGCTCTTATGTTGTGTGCACATGTTTCACACTTATCACTTTTATTTGGGTTTCCCTGCCTGTGCTTTACATTGCTGACAGCTAAATGGTTTCTCTCCCCTTTAACGGCAGCTTTTCATTCGCGTTGGAATTGTGCTGTGGATTTCAGCACGTTGGTGTGAGGGGAGCCTCTCCCCGCCCATTCTCCGCCCATTGACCCCTTCTCTCCGCCCACTCTCCACCTTCTGCGCTGTTTTAACGCGCCGTGGGACTTTACGATCGTTAACTATGCTTAACGCGCGTAGTATTACGTTAACGGTTGTTGGCGCATCGGTACACGCGTTATACCGCACTTATGGTCATTAACGTCGTAAAACGCGCGTTAGTCACGTTTTACCGCACTTTAGTAAACATACCCCTTAGAATTACACTAGGGGATTCTAATTCACACAGCCAGTATGTTATATGGTAAGGATTCTTTTGAGACTAGTTTGAACGTTCTAACTCAAAGTCAGATTTTTGGCTTCTCTGCACATGCTTTGAGATTTCATACACTTAGGGGCATGTTTACTAAAAACCGCTAATCTGCGTGCCGCAAAATAGCGCACTAAAAGCGGTACTTAAGAGCGCTTAAACGCCCCGCAATCGTGCGTGTCACCCCCGCACAGGTGCGTGGCACAATAACGGACCCCGCACAAGTACGGGCCCGCAAATGTCCGATAGAGGCGTGGAACGGCTAACGGAGGGCGGAGGAAGGTTTCTGAGGGGCGGAGAGACGGGTTTAATGGGCGGGGAAGGGGAGGGAGAGGCTCCCCGCACATTATCGGGGCCGAATCCCAAAGCAAAACTACCGCGAGTGAAACACTCGCGGTAGAGGGCATTTAAAGGGAAGAGAAACCATTTCCGTCAGCAATGTACAGCAAAATCGGGGAAACCTGCAAAAAGTGAGCAGTGTGATACATGTGCACAGCACAAAAGTGAAAATAAAAATAGAAAGTGACCACAACAAAAATATCACAAATAGTAATGCAGCTGGGGAACAGTTATAGTAATGGGCAAATATAGAAAACACACCCAGGAAAGCTCCAGAAAGAAGAAATGAATATTGGAAGGGTCTACGGAGCGGAGACTCATCCAAAACAAATGTCCTTTTTGGAGCTTTCCTGGGAGTGTTTGTCCATTAATATCACTTTTGCCCAGCGTGGTGATATATTGTCCCCCAGTGTCTGTGGTCATTTCCGGGGTTTATGTGCACGTTTGTCACCAGACAGAGTGCATGTGCCCACAGTAAAAATGCGTAGAGCAGGGTTTGTGACTCCATCCTGCCAGGTATACTACCTCCAGGGGCTGCATTGCCTCTGTGGCCATAGTGTGGTGCAGCAGACAGAGCCAGTACCTCTAGAACCAGAGGGTCAGAGGTTCAAATCCCAGCTGGGGCACATGCCAGCCCAGCCCCCATATTTTACCCACCACTAAACAAAGATAGCGCAGACACCCCTGTATTGCAGGGAACATAAGCATGGGGAAAACACCCATATTTTACACAACACTGCAAAAACACAACAACAATGGGCATTACCTACAGCCAAATCCCCCAAATGCAGTCCCGTACTGCCACATTGCAATTTGGTCATCTGCTGTTTCTGAGAGAAGCTCATGCCAGCATGTTGGCGGACGAGTACATGTGGTGCAGGAGGCAGTGGCTGCTAGCCACAGAAGACAGAGGCCTAGCCATGTGCAGGCTGGCACAGTCCACTGCAACAGACAGGCACTGCCGGATCCACAGTCATGGACGTTCCAGGGAAACCAGCCAATCTGTGGCTACACGGTGGTGCAGTGCACACAGACAGTGCATGCAAGAACAGAAAGTCACAGATTCAAAGCCCAGCTGGGGCTTCCACCAATCCTAGCCACATATTTTTCCCACACCTACACAGTGATAGTAAGGACACACCTTTCGTGTCGAGGACATATGCAATGGTAATACGTCTATCTTTTACCCCACTGAGCACAGACACCATGAACAGGGGCAGTACCTAGAGCAGACTCTCCCAAATGCATTCCTGGTGTGCCACACACCAGTCAGGTTCCATGCTGCCACTCATACAAATGCCTGTGCTGTATATCTATGCACCACCCCCATGGCATGTAGATGTAGCTCATGCATATTCATGAGGGACAGCAGGAAAACACGAACAGTGTGATGCAGACCTGGACTGGGGTTGGGAATCTCTGCCGTAAAGCAGCAGCCAACAGGGGCAGACACACCCACACCCACACCCACAGGCCCCATTGGCCAATGTCTCCTGGAGAGGCAGAACAGTGGACCCTGCGTGCATCTCCCAATACTAGCACCTGCATACCTTAGCAATGTCACCCTACACCTGAGGTATACGGTACACAGCTCTGAGACGTTTGCTAGGAGTACTGGCAGATAGATATCCATACGTTACGCACATACTGCTAGTTGACCCCATCAGAACAATCTGTTAGGTGTTTGCGGGGCGTGCTCCAGGACTGGCCTCTGACGGTGTTTACCACCCTGGGGAGTGACCCCCAGCAGTACTGCATACCATATCCATGCCTTGCCGTGCCTAGGACAGGTTTGGTGGCCAAGGCTAATTACCTCCTCAATAGTAGCACCATGCTGGCATAGGTGTGGAAGTGTGTGTCTGTCTATACAGTGGGTGCTGGCTGCAAACCCCTTCCACAGCCCACACTGCCAGCACTGTTGCCAGTATTGGCCTGCTAATGTGCATAATGAGTAGCAAGGGACCATGGGTATATCTCACAGGGTGGGCTGAGCAGGATGCAGCTGCACTGGCAGGGATATGGTAGTGCCCGGCCACCACCTACACAGACAGGGGGACCTCTGTATGTGCTGCTGGGGGATCACTCTCACCCTGAGTGTGCAGTGATGGCAGCATGGCTAGGCACACCCATAGTGCTGTATTGTGTTTCTCTCATGTGATATATATGGGTTTCCTGTTGGGGCCTTTTCACTGACTTATCTGCTTGTGTGTGCTGCCACCCCAGTTGTGGGTGCATGCATTTCCATCAGGATCAACCAGCAGACTGAGCACAGATGGTATGTGTCTTGATGGAGTGCCTTGCAGGGTGCAGTGGCCGATGGCTTGCTGCAGGAGAATATCAGATAGTGGTGGGGTGCAGCTATGAATATCCAGGCCTAATGTCTGTCTGATATTGTGTTATGGATGTGTGTGGAACTGCTTGGACTGCCCTGTGGGGGGTCTACTTCCCCAGCAGGACTGGGGTTGATGGTTGACTCTACTGCCATCAGGGGGGGGGGGGGAGAAAAAAAGGATGATGGTATGGGGATCTGTTGGTGGGAGACCCTGTTTTGTCCAGCGGGGCGGGGCGGTGTGTTCCACTAACTGTGTCAGACAGCGATCTCCAAGATGTTTATGCAGCACCTACCTATTTCACAGGTTATTACTGCTTTGGAGCTCTGGCATGGCCGCATTCAGTCATGCAAGGTGTTGTGCATCTGGTCCTGGGCGCATCATCACACACTCAGAGTGGGCATAGTAACCGCACAATGTGATGGTGTTTAGCTACTCTTTGCCGTTTGTCCACCCACTCAGGACACCCTACCAGGCCGAGGTGCTGTGTGGGTGCACAAGGACACCTCCCCCTACCAGGCCGGGTAGCTTTAGGGGTGCAGTTCCCATCTTGTGTGCATCTGTGGACAGCTGATTTGCATGTGCAGTGCATCATGGGTACGGGTGGCCTAACCCTATCCTGTTTACACCAGCAGACTGTCTTTGATGTGACGTGCAGGCTATCTTCAGCCAGGCAGGAACTTGCTTACAGCTATAGAGGTGTAGCCCAATGGTTACGCCACTGCCTATGCAGCCAGAGGTCATGGGTTCATACCCACAGTGGGGTTCTGTGATAGGGTTTTCCAAAGCATTTTTTACATTTACTGTACATATGTTGATGCCTGCAATAACACCCTCAGTGTACTGTACCCATAAGGTGCCTCTGAGGGTGCTTTATTGGGCGCCCTATAGGGCACTTTATGGTTGGCATCCATATACGGTGCACTATACATTATCCTGTGTCGCAACATACATGCTGCCCTATAGGGGACATTCTAGGGTGCCTTGGCGGACGGTGCACTGTAACATGTGCCTTATGGTCCGCCTTATGTTAACATGCTGTGAGAGTGCGTTTGCTAGTAGTTATCACAAAATAGAATTAAAAAGCCTCCTAAAGCACTCCACAACATAAAATATACTGCCTCAGCTAGCCTTTTTCAATGGGCATTGTGAGGGATTGAACCCCTGGTCCCTGCACCATTGGTCAGTGTCTTAACCATTGTGCTGTGGCTGTGTTCCTTTGCTTTAGCATCAGCGCGCCGCCTTGTGGCCATCAGCGCGCCGCATCCTGCTGCCCACAATTAACAGTGTGCCGCATCCTGCTGCCCACAATGAACAGTGCGCCACCTTATGCCGCCCCACAATGAACAGTGCGCCGCCTTATGCCGCCCCAAAATGAACAGTGCGCCGCCTTATGCCGCCCCACAATGAACAGTGCGCCGCCTTATGCCGCCCCAAAATGAACAGTGCGCCACCTTATGCCGCCCCAAAATGAATAGTGCACCGCCTTATGCCGCCCCAAAATTATTTTGCCTCCTGACACACATTTCCACATTCAAGGTGGTGCCTCAGCCAGCCTTTTTGGGCTGCACACACTGGGGGATTGAACCCGTGGCCCCTGCACCATTGGTTATTGTCTTCACCGTTGTGCTACGGCTCTGTTCCAATATGTGCCCAGCTGCGCCCCACTTAGCCTTCCCACGCGCTAATTCTAAGGGGCTTGTTTACAAAGCCGCGGTAGCGGTTTGCGATCGTAATCGGAGCCGCGGCCCCATTGATTTCAATGGGGCCGCGGCTGCGATCGCGATCGCGAACCACTACCGCGGCTTTGTAAACAAGCCCCTAAGTGTATGAAATCTCAAAGCATGTGCAGAAAAGCCAAAAATCTGACTTTGAGGTAAAACGTTGAAACTAGTCTCAAAAGAAACCTTACCATATAACATACTGGCTGTGTGAATTAGAAACCCCTAGTGTAATTCTAAGGGGCATGTTTACTAAACATTCCTAACGTGCGGGGCCGCGGTAGTGTGCCTGTGCCATATAAGGAGCGGGCGGTTCAGGCCGAAAAAGGAAAAAAAAAGACCGTATGTGTGTGCGTCGCGTTAATGTGGGGGACATTAACGCGACGCACACACATACGGTCTTTTTTTTTCTATTTTCTGCCTGAACCGCCCACTCCTTATATGGCACACGCTCACTAGCGCGGCCCCGCACGTTAGGAATGTTTAGTAAACATGCCCCTTAGAACTAAACTAGGGGTTTCTAATTCACACAGCCAGTATGTTATATGGTAAGGATTCTTTTGAGACTAGTTTCAACGTTTTACCTCAAAGTCAGATTTTTGGCTTTTCTGCACATGCTTTGAGATTTCATATACTTAGGGGCTTGTTTACAAAGCCGCGGTAGTGGTTCGCGATCGCGATCGCAGCCGCGGCCCCATTGAAATCAATGGGGCCGCGGCTCCGATTACGATCGCAAACCGCTGCCGCGGCTTTGTAAACAAGCCCCTTAGAATTACACTAGGGGTTTCTAATTCACACAGCCAGTATGTTATATGGTAAGGATTCTTTTGAGACTAGTTTGAACGTTCTAACTCAAAGTCAGATTTTTGGCTTTTCTGCACATGCTTTGAGATTTCCTACACTTAGAATTGCACTAGGGGTTTCTAATTCACACAGCCAGTATTTTATATGGTATGGATTCTTTTGAGACTAGTTTGAACGTTCTAACTCAAAGTCAGATTTTTGGCTTTTCTGCACCTGCTTTGCGATTCCATACACTTATAATTACACTAGGGATTTCTAATTCACACAGCCAGTATGTTACATGGTAAGGATTCTTTTGAGACTAGTTTGAACGTTCTAACTCAAAGTCAGATTTTTGCTTTTCTGCACATGCTTTTAGATTTCATACACTTAGAATTACACTAGGGGTTTCTAATTCCCACAGCCAGTATGTTATATGGTAAGGATTCTTTTGAGACTAGATTGAACGTTCTAACTCACAGTCAGATTTTTGGCTTTTCTGCACATGCTTTGAGATTTCATACACTTAGAATTAGACTAGGGGATTCTAATTCACACAGCCAGTATGTTATATGGTAAGGATTCTTTTGAGACTAGTATGAACGTTCTACCTCAAAGTCAGATTTTTGGCTTTTCTGCACATGCTTTGAGATTTCCTACAATTAGAATTACACTAGGGGGCTTGTTTACAAAGCTGCAGTAGCGGTTCGCGATCGTTATCGGAGCCGCGACCCCATTGATTTCAATGGGGCCACGGCTCCGATAACGACCGGGAACCGCTACCGCGGCTTTGTAAACAAGCCCCTAGGGGTTTCTAATTCACACAGCCAGTATGTTAAATAGTAAGGCATCTTTTGAGACTAGTTTGAACGTTCTAACTCAAAGTCAGATTTTTGGCTTTTCTGCACATGCTTTGAGATTTCATACACTTAGAATTACACTAGGGGATTCTAGTTCACACAGCCAGTATGTTATATGGTAAGAATTCTTTTGAGACTAGTTTGAACGTTCTAACTCAAAGTCAGATTTCTGGCTTTTCTGCACATGCTTTGAGATTTCATACACTTAGAATTACACTAGGGGTTCCTAATTCACCAGCCAGTATGTTATATGGTAAGGTTTCTTTTGAGACTAGTTTCAACGTTCTACCTCAAAGTCAGATTTTTGGCTTTTCTGCACATGCTTTGAAATTTCCTACACTTAGAATTACACTAGAGGTTTCCAATTCACACAGCCAGTTTGATATATGGTAGGGATTCTTTTGAGACTAATTTGAACATTCTAACTCAAAGTCAGATTTCTGGCTTTTCTGCACATGCTTTGAGATTTCATACACTTAGAATTACACTAGGGGTTTCTAATTCACACAGCCAGTTTGATATATGGTAGGGATTCTTTTGAGAATAGTTTGAACGTTCTAACTCAAAGTCAGATTTTTGGCTTCTCTGCACATGCTTTGAGATTTCATACACTTAGAATTACACTAGGGGTTTCTAATTCACACAGCTGGTATGTTATATGGTAAGGATTCTTTTGAGACTTTATTGAACGTTCTAACTCACAGTCAGATTTTTGGCTTTTCTGCACATGCTTTGAGATTTCATACACTTATAATTACACTAGGGGATTCTAATTCACACAGCCAGTATGTTATATGGTAAGGATTCGTTTGAGACTAGTATGAACGTTCTAACTCAAAGTCAGATTTTTGGCTTTTCTGCACATGCTTTGAGAATTCCTACACTTAGAATTATACTAGGGGTTTCTAATTCACACAGCCAGTAAGATATATTATAAGGATTCTTTTGAGACTTGTTTGAACGTTCTAACTCAAAGTCAGATTTTTGGCTTTTCTGCACTTGCTTTGAGATTTCATACACTTAGAATTACACTAGTGGATTCTAATTCACACAGCCAGTATGTTATATGGTAAGGTTTCTTTTGAGACTAGTTTCAATGTTCTACCTTACAGTCAGATTTTATGAGATGTTACATTACGAAATGTAGAAAGACATACATAGACAACTCATTTTGAAATACTCACCCAGCAATATACAGTCCGCAAACCGGCCCTCCTCAAATTGGGTGAATAGTGCCGAGTGATGCAGGATATAGGAGTCATGGGTGGACCCTGGAAACCTAGGGACCACATTCAGAATATGCAGATTAGCATCACATACAACCTGAACATTCAGGGAATGGTAGTGTTTGCGTTTGCGGAATGCTACCTCCCTGTCTCTAGGCGGGACCAGGGCAACATGTGTGCAATCAATAGCTCCCATCACGTGTAGTATCCCGGCTAATGCCTCAAAGGCCTGGTTCAGGGTCCCCCACTGTTGCCTAGTGTGGGGAAGGGCTATGTAATTCCCCACCCGGCTGACCATGGCACGCAGTACTTGGAGGAGACATCGTGAGAAGGTGGGGCGGCTCATGCCACCCACTGCGGCCACAGATGACTGGAAACAGCCAGAGGCAAAGAAATGTAAGGCAGCAAGGAGCTTGACTAAACCTGGTATGGCATGGGACCTATCAGTCAGGGGCTTGAGGTCAGGTCTTAGATCCTCATAGAGCTCCCTAATAGCCCTTGTGCTCAGTCGGTAAAGGGAGATGACCTGTTCCTCACGCATGCCCTGGAGCTGGGCCCTGGGCCTGTAGAGGCGAGGCTGCCGAGCCTGCACCTCAGCACGCCTCCTGCGCCGTGCACGCACAGCACCTGCCTGGACCGCCCCCACAGCTGCAGGTCTGATTTGCTGCAGGACTACACCCATGCCCTGTGCCTCAGCCCCATGGACACCATCTCCCCTGTCCTGCAACCGCAGCATCTGCCCACGTCTCAGGGCACATGCAGCAACATATATAGCTGCCATCACCTCCCTCCGCCCGGCTACACAAACACACTCCAACACACACACAAACCTCCTTCAACAGTGTACAACTCACAAACCACACCAGACAATACACACACAAAACAACAGAATGCAACCAACACACGCAATACAATCCACTACAACACCTGCCTTGCTCACTCCGTCACCCTCTGCAAACACACACCTCGCCTACAAAACAACCCTCAACGTGGCCATTTGTGCAGGAAGATTTATAGATGTTAGTTTCCGGTTGTTTGCGCATGCGCAGTTGTGCGTGTGCGCTGCATGTGCGCAGTTGTGCGTGTGCACTGCATGTGCGCCGCATGCATGTGCAATTGTTTGCGCATGCATCTGTGCGTGGCACGCAGGGGCGTCTGTGTGTGGATGCACGCATGCTAACGCCCATGCGCAAGCAGTTGCACCTGCACACCGCGCACATACACACGCCCATGCACAGCAGCCCATGCGCAACAGACGCACATGCGCACCGTGCACAGATGCCCGCCCATGCGCAGTTGCACATGTGCGGCACGCACAAGCAGCGCACTCACACAACAGCGCATGTGCAACGTAAGCAACATAAAAATACCTATAAAGCACCCTGCACACCTGCTCCACGTTGAGGGTTTTGTGAGGAGGTCTAGGAAGTGAGTAGTGGTGGAGATAATGCGTGGTTTGAGGTAGCGAGGAGGTAGGAGTTAGTGAGGAGGTAGTTCAGGAGGTGAGGAGGCTGTGTTTGTGTACGGTACTGTGGTTTGTGGTTTGTAGTGTAGTCTTGATTGTGTGTTTGTGTTGTGTTCGGCGTTGTGTTTTGTGTAGGGTGGGGTGGGTTGTTTGGTGTGGGGTGGGGTGGGGTGTTCTGTGTAGGGTGGGGTGGGGTGTGTTGTGTAGGGTGGGGAGTGGTGAGGGGAGAGGGGAGAGGGTGATGGAGAGGGAGTTGGAGAGGGAGAGGGAGGGTGAGGGTGAGGGGGTGGAGGAGGTGGGCCCACCTGTTGCTGGGGGGGCTGGTACTGCTGGGACAATGGAGCCTGAGCCAGCGGCAGGCCCATCGGGGAGGCCACAGGCTGCACAGTGCAGCCACACCGGTAAGCGGAAAAGCATACCGGTGCCGGAAACACTGAGGAGGAGAGCCACCCGTTTCTCCGACAGGGAGAATCACAACCTTCTGGCCATGGTACTGGAGAACTATGATGTACTGTTCGGGCGGCTCAGTAGCCGCACAACTGTGGCTACACGGAATGCGGTGTGGGAGGATATCCGTGTGTCGGTGGCTGCGGCGGGGGGCCCACCCCCCGAGACATTGAAAGTCTGAAAAAAAGATATTCAGACATTAAAATTTAAAATTAACATTTAATTTTCCTGTTTAATGTATACCCAAGTTATTATACCTGTTTCACTGTAAGCACAAATCACGAAATTGAGATGTGCAACTCTTATGTTCATTGTAAACCGCACTGATGTCGAATAGCGCGGTATAAAAGAGACTGCAAATAAATAAATAAATAATAAATAAAATAAAAGAGGGGTGAGGCAGACCCTGGCTGCTGAGCAACAACATGCGCGGGGCACAGGTGGTGGGGGCCCCCTCATCACCCCACTCTCGCCCCTGGAACAGGAGCTGGCAGCCCGGTTAGGACCTATCTACACCTCTGGTCTGCCTGAGTTACTGGACACCGCCCACCCGCGGTATGATACGTTGTGACGCTACACCGTCTAGGCAACAGCCTATAAGGAGCAGCGTGCAAAATGTCCTTTGTTAAACCTGCTTATTTCCAGAGCATGTGCAGCTGGGACCTTTTTGGAAGTTGTGGTAAATAGGTAGTCTGCATAGTGTAGGCATTCCATTGGGAAATTTATTTATATTATCTTATATCATGAAACGTAATAAAGTAAACATCTCTTTGGGACATTAACTAGGTGTAAAAGAAATAGTGAGGAGTAACTCACATAGCTTCCAGCAGCAAACCTGAAATCTATGCTTTACACAGTGCTTGGCAAATCAAACCTGTAACCTCTTTCCTTTCTCACAGGATTCACAAACACTCAGAGCATTTAGGCACAGTTCCCCTTTCTCACCTTTCAAACTGCACTTCTGCTTTTCCTCTTATGAAACATAAGCTGTGGAGCAATCCATGAGAGAATCTGAGTCAGGGTATAATTCGGATTAATCTGTTCCCAGATCTACCTTTCCATCCTGAAACAACTCTGGTTTGTTATCAGCCCAACCTTGCTTCAGTTGTCACATTAATTTAATCACATTATCCCAGGGGTTTATTTTTCTCCTCACGGGCATTCAAGATGCATGGCAGGGGCCTGTCTCTCCAGGCAAAACACTCACAGGACTCTGCTGGCATCTATACACAGGCTGCCTCTCAGGCCTTACAGAAGAATAGGTCTCCCCCTCAGAATCCTCAGCACCCTCACTGCTGACTGAGCATGATTCTACAATCCTCTCTGAGCTCTGGCTCCCACCTTCATAACGCCCTGCAAACCCTGTACAGCAGTACCTGGTAAGAGAACTGCCGATAGAATCCTTTCTGTGCAGAGGGTCAGACCTGTTCTGCCCTCCCCTTGGCTGTGGCTTCTGAACTCTCTGCTGTGATTCCAGTGTTTGCTCAGTCCAAGACGTCTGTCTGGACACTGGTGAAACCTTTGAATCTGCCAATCTTTTCTGTCCTTGTGCTCCCTGTTCTTCCTGTGTGTGTGCTCCCTGTACTGACCGTGCTACAGTTTCATCAAACTCTCGTTGTTCCCGAGAGCTGAAACCCTTGAGTGCGAGTGGCGTTTCCCAAGCTCTTGCCCCCACGTGTTTCTCATTTGCATTTTGTGTCGTCATGGAGCCAGAGTGTGGTCTGTACTCAGCCCTCTCAATCATGTGGCTTTTCCCTCCCTGTTGTGATGTCACTGATTGCTTGCCAGGGTCATGTTGTGACACATGATAAGACATATTTCAAAAGAAACCTTTACTATGCCTGGCAGTGTCCTCATTCCCACAACGTACACCTAGTAGCTCTCAAGTCATGGTTGGGATCCCCATTGTGTGGACAGCAGCCACCTGCAAACACCCTCCCATACCTGTCTCACATGCCCCACCATGTACCTATCCTGGTTGCACATGTGTGTGCTGTACCCCTACAACCCCCGATGTGTTGCCATGTTGCAGGCCATATGCAACATGTGTCCCTCATCCCATCCCTCTCCCCACCTGCCCCAAAACTGTCAGCGCACACCAGCCACAACCCTACCCCCACAACAGTGATTGCCATCCCCTGTATGATTGTGAGGGCCGTGGATCAGGGCATGTTTGTGTGACATACTATCTGCACAGTGCAGCATGTGTTTGGCAGTGGCCCAGAGGTGATGAATAGGTGTAGTGCACTGCATAGTGGGTCACTGCCAAGCACATCCAGCACCTAGATGATAGTATCTCGTAACAAAATATGCCCTGATAAAAGGTCTGCACAGTCATACAGGGGGTGACAATAACAGGTGTAAGCATAGGGTATCAGCAGGCGTATGTTGACATAGGTGGTGCAGATGGGAAGAGGCATGGGATGGGGGCAAGATGCGCACCCGGACCATGACCACAAGCATGGCAACCGAACAAGGTGTGCAGGGGTACTGCACACACATGTGCCCCTGGTATAGGTATATGATGGTGACATACCGGTATGGGAGGGTGTAGGGGATTGTGTAAGCAGCACACATGCATGGCCCCCCCTCATGTATATGGTATCTGCAGCACACACTTATATATAGGTGGTGTGTATAAACATATTTGTGCTGTCTCTGATTGTTCACAATGCAGGTGACTACAGCACCATGGAGGCGCAGGAGGTGGAGGAGGAGGAGCTCGAGGTGTCTGTGCCGCATATCTGCGAGGACCCGGAGGCTGCAATCTCTGGGGGGAGCACATGTGCGTCCGAGGAGCCCCTGGAGCCCCCTAGCGCCAGCGGGACACCACCAGGGGCTGCAGCCAGCAGCCCCCAGCCTGGTGGGAGACAAGCTATGGGGGCCACCCCACAACCAAGACAGGATCCTGGCACAGGCGACATGATGGCTGAGCTGTGGGCCCACGCTGCATCAGGAGCGCACGATGCCGAAGGTGGGTGACAACAAGCTGTCAGAAACACAACGCTCGGAACACTAGTCTCTGTTTGTTGTGTGTGTGGTGGATGTGGCATCGTACCTTCCACAGCTGCTACATGTATGGGTTATGTAGACGGGATGTAGTGGAGAAAACACAGGGGTATGGCGTAGGGTAGAGGATGGAAATGTGACACATACCAGAACAGCCTAGGGTCAGTGTACACATATAGATGCAGACATAACAGCACTGTTGTTTAACCACCAGCACGATGTCAGCAAATAAATAGATACGTGCATTGCCCTTGCAACAGTCTGCCTCATCGTAGATGGCCAGCCGACTCGCAGACAACAGGATGCCACCTGTCCCATCGTCATCGGACAATCAGGACAGACACACCCAACCCTATGCAGCTTAAGTCATGTAATGTCACACGGCCCCCAGTCACTCCAGTCTGCAGCTGCAGGTGTACAACAAACATAGAATAGGATAGCAGCCGACAAAGAGTGTTAAGACACATATACCAGGACATTCCGCAATGACAGGGCCAGGAATCATGTAGAGGTGGGTTGGGAGAGGTACAGTTCCCTCAAGGCAGCCTGTACGCCAACAACTAAGATGGCCTGCTTGACACACAGAACAGGACATCAAGATGTCCCCGTCCTGTAGACCTGACAATGAGTCTCCTTGTTGCATAGCTTTGGGACCCACCCACACGACCACACAGGTCAGGTAATGACCTCTGTTGTGTATTGAGTGACTCGCCACCTCCCAGCTGCAACCCAAGCTGCAAACCAGAGTCAGGGAAACCCTCCCCCCCCTTTCTGGGTTTCACCGCCCTCCCCCATGGTGTACCACGTGCTGTGGATTCCTCATCATGACACTGTTCGTATGTCACTGGGGTTTGTCCACCTCTGCTGTTCCATCTGTTGCCCCCCCTTCTCTGCCCAAGCCCTCCACATGTTTACCAAGGTGAACATGCACTGGTATCAAACCCCTCCCCTTCCGACACAAGGTGTTTGTGAACCACTCTGTTGTCAGACACATGACGCAGCAGTGCACATGCGCACGTAAGGGTTGGTATCCTGATGCTACCACCCCATCCGTGTGAGTCCAGCACGCTCCAACTGTGACCTGTGCAAGCTGCGTTGATCCGTCCAACTGTGCCCCCACCTGGGCTGCCTGTCCCCGACCGTCATCTGATCGCCACTGATGATGTCCCTCTGTTGTTGCTGTCCCTGTTGCATGCTCCACCTCCCATGCACGATGGACATGTGGTTGCTATCTGTCCGCAAGCCTGTTGCAACCTCTGCAGTACGTGTGTGTGTCAGCGCAGCCTGTGGATTCTTGTGCTTGGCTTCCATATCACACTACTGGACCGTGTCCTGTGCATGGCTGTGACCTACACTACTGTGACGATGATGCCTCTCAACCCTATCCATGTGTCTACTAGAGTCTGCCCTATCACAGTATCAATCATGGGGAATATGTGTGACATGTTTGTGTGTGTCTGTTGTCTAACAGAGAGGTCTCTCACATACCACCCTGTGTCTCACCCACAGGCCAGCGACAGGCGCTCGAGGGGATCCGCAGGTCGCTGGATGTGACCAACCGACAGCTGGGCGAGGTCCGGGAGGAGCTACGACTCTTCAGGGAGGAAGTAAGGGCCCTTCCCTTCACTCGAATATGTGAGGCCCTGGAGGGAATGTTGGCAGTAATGCGCCAAGCAGCACCACCAACACCACCACCAGTGCCACCGGCACCACCCGCACATGGGGAGTGGGTAGCACCATGGGGGGGGGGAGGTTTGAGACAGGGCAGGCGTGGGTGGCCACGCCGTCGCCAATGACTGTATGAATAAACGTCTGTCATAAGTACATGCAACGTGTGTTTCCAATGTGTGTACCTATGGTCCCCTATGTAGTGTACACATGCAGGGTTTGTCCCTGACCATATGACCTGCACCCAGGCCCGTTGCTGATGGGTTGTGTGGACTGCCAGGTATGTCTGCACCAATGCCACCACAAGCCATGTGTGACCTGCACAGTGTGGGTTCGCTGCCCCTGGGCTGAAGCTGGACATTTTACACACACACACATGTTTTGACAGGGAGAATGTTCAGAGATTGCAGGTTCAGTGTTCTGAGCCATCACCATGTCGTCCCCTTCCGACCCTCGGCAATGGGTGCATATGTGTGACTATTGTCCCTGCCTGCAACACAGATTACATGCCATGGCCCCCCCCCAGGCATGCATGTGGCATAGGCAGACATGGGTGTCATGCGTATGTCGGCTGCTGCATTCTGCAAACACATTTGGTTACACTATGCCCATCCCTGTGACATGGATGTTTCTGGGATGCCCGTTACATTGCAACATCTCATGTGTCTACCCTGGTCCCACACCCCTACACACATGTTTAGCCCCCATGACTGCATGTGGAGGCAGTCTACGTATGATACCCATGTCTACCTTTCCTGCACAGCCAGGTCCACATACATATCCCATGCTTGCAGCCATAGTGAGTCAGTAAGGGAAACACGTGACCATTGTGTTGACCAACAATAACAACTTTTAACTTTTGCACACAGTACAGATGCCAACATTGCACCCATCCCCTGCCACATGTCCATTGGTGGAACACAGGACAGCACAGGGCACATGTGGACGTCACAGGTGCCATCAAGGACGCCTGTGGCGCCCTTCAGCAGATGGCCGCTGACACGACAGCTGCCTCACCTCGGCGGCCACCTGCCGAACAGCTCCCGTCAGACAATGGCAGCCGTGGAACAGGAGACGGATGTCGCGCCGCACGTCATCCAGTGCCACCAACACATCATGCATGCACCTGCCAGCACATAGACACACACTGGCTGTGTCTGTGTGCTGGCATGTGCATGTGATATGTCAGTGGCCCTGGATGGCACGGTGACACACCGACGCCCATCCTCTGCCGACGCCTGCATTGTCTGATGAGGGCCCACAGTGTCCTGTGCTGGCCTGTGTTCCCCACCCTCCACCCACCCTGCTCCCCTCCCCACCCACCCTTCCCCCACCCCACCGCTCCCAGCAACAACTCCCGCCCCCACAGGACCCACATTCCCCCACAACCCTGACCCCCCTCCCCCGCATCCCCCATCGGAACATCATCCCCTCCCGCCTCCGGTGAGAACTGGAGGTGCTCATCCTCTTCATCTTCCTCCTCCTCCTCCACCTCCTCCTCCTCCTCCACCTCCCCCACCCTTGCAGAGTGGAGGGTGGGTCACCTCACGGGGTAGGCAGAGGTTTGCGGCAGCTCACCATTGTCATCGCCCTCTGTGGAAGATGACAGACATTAGGGCACTATCATGTGTGTCACATAACACATGTACATATGCAGGCAACACACAGGCTGGTGGCCAATGTGACATATGAACCTGGGAGGCATGCCTGGCAATACTCACCATCACGGTGTGACGCCGCCCCTCTCTCGAACTGGGCCAGGTAACTTGCATGAAACTACCGCAGCTCACTCCCCTTCTTCCTCAGATCCTCCACCTGTGGATATGCAAACAATGGGTGGGGCCATCACAGGTGGTTGGACAACATAGACAAACCCCTGTGTGGCCAGCAGCTTGCTGCTCCCTCCCCACTGCTGTGTGTGGCATATACAGCATAGTTACCCACCTGTAACAGTTGGTCACTGTGAAATGTGGGAATAGGTCTGCACATGTGTGTCGTGGTGGTAACAATGGAGCCTGTCTGGGATCAACAAGCATCGTCAAATAGGACAGCAGCTAGCAGCATCGCACAGCGCCTGCATGCTGCCCTCCCCCATATCACCACTTTCCCTCTACACATGAGTGAAATGGTGGGAGAAACAGAGACAGACAGAGGGAGTGAGCGAGGGAGAGTGAGAGAGACAGGGAGGGTGAGATGGGGTTTGTTTGTGCAGACCGATCCCTGCTGTTCCGTGACATCAGCTGGTACAGGTGGGTAGGTCTGCGATCACCAGAAACAAGCAGGACATTGTCCTCACTGGTGGGGACCTCCTAGTTGGAGATGCCAGGGAAGGGTCCCCGGAGTGGTGGGGCCCTGTGGAGGGGTTCCACTACCTACCATGGATCCCAGGCATCCCCTATGGGGGCCGCTTCTGAGTCGGGTATGTATGGGATAGGCGTGGTACAGCGGCCTGAACAAACATAGCATCCCTGTGGGGGCCTCTATCTGAACAGTAATGGCCCGTGAAGGTGTGAACCGAGCACCAGGTAACTGCTCGTCAGCTGTCGTTCACACAGGCAGACTGGCGTGGAGCCCTGGAGGCTGCCATGGCTCTCACATTGTGAGCGGTGACATGGGCATGCACTGCAGATGGTGTGCCATGATAGAGGTCTGTGAGACGGTTAGCAGAACATTAGGAGACATCTCTCTGTGACACTGCTGTACCCACATGGGACGGATCAGTGTGTAGGGATAGCTGAGGACCTTATGTGTTGCTGGGTCCCCTGCAAATAGAAAGGCAGGGCTCTGCCACATTTCACAGTATAATGATTTCTCCCTGCATCTGGGGCATGGGGCTAGGGGACGGATACAGATAGCTGACGCTGTTTGCCCTAATGAATGTACACAACCACCGTAGGCATGACAGGCATCTGTGTCCGTAGGGGGACATTATAATGCTGAGACCCTGTGTAGGGTGGGCCAGCCACTAGAGCTTGCACTTCACTGATACACCCTGCTGATGTGATTGCACTAATGAGTATTACCGTCAAGGGCACACACATTATGGACGTAGTGCCTGAGCCTCTGAAGGCCCCTGCATAGGTTGGCGCACAACAAGATTGCAACCCCTTGCCACTGGGGGTGGTTCCAGGGGAGGTGTCAGTAGGGGCAGACCCTCCACAACGCATGGTTTGAGTGGATGGGAGGCACCTGTTTGTCCATCGATGGGTGGAGATGGTGCAGCAATGGCATTGCAATGGTCTCTGACTGACCTCAGTTGTACACCAGTGTTTGATAGGTTACGGTGGTAACCCAACCCTGCATCGCGGGGGATGGCACAGTGGTTTATGCCCATTTGTCGACACCAGCTGCATACTCTCTTCCACATGAACGCATGGGAGAGCCTTGTGGCAGTTTTCCAGGGAGCATAATGGACATACCACACATCCTGGGTGAGGGGGGGGCATAGAATGTTCAGCCATCCATAACCAGGCTCTGGGGTTTACAGACTGGGGGTTTGGATGCCATAGTGTCCCCTCCCCCTGCGACAGTGGGTCTGTGACAGACATAAAAGTCCAGGTGAGAAACCTGTGACAGATGTGGCTGCAGAGGGTACCACACCTAGTGTTGCCAGCATGGGGCTATGTGGATCATGTTGTCTCTGTCCCCCTGGAGCTTGCATAGTGTCTTTGCAATCCACGGAATGTCAGAAGAGGCATATAGGGAGTCATGCCCCCAAGTGTGGAGAGGGGATCCCTCGTGTGGCAGCCAAGAGCCGGAATGAGTGAACACAACTATGTACGTGTGGCATTTGACACACCTGCAGAGCGGTCCATATCTGAGGTTCCATAGAGTCGAGATATTCTGGTGAGGTGGTCCATGTGTGGGGACAATTCTGATTCTGTCTGGACAATATTTGACATTGCCATGGGGATAGACCAGCAGGAGATGGGTCTGATGCTCTCTGTCACACGCCCACAGTTGACGGGCTTTGTTGCAGAATGACAGAGAGGCTGTTACTCCTCATTTTGCCACCTAGGACATGGCTACCTGACTGTCTGTGTGAGCTACTCGTGTGTTGCCCTGTCAAGGGGGATGGAATGTCTGGGGGGACAGGCGCATTGCTTCGAGCTCCCAAATATCTGTGCTGCAATGACTCCCCTGGACCTCCATGTGGCTGTGGATGAGGTGTTCAGTAGATGAGCACCCCACCCCACCTTGACAGCATCTGTTGTGAAGGTGAGCAGAGGTGGGGTTTGCGGGACAGGTGCCAATTCCAAACGTTCCTGTGCTGAATGCCACCAGTCCAGGGACTGGGTGGGGTGGTCTGAGAACACCCTCCGATCAGAGTGACAGCCTGTTGCATGAGTCCACTGGGTGGGGCGGGGCCGGTGGCCTACTCCCTGTGCAGACGTGCATAGGGGACCACATGCACCGTAGCTGCCATGTGCCCCAGCTGCTGGAGCATCTCTCGATCCGCGAGGTGACTTGCTTGTAGTGCTCAGGAGTACAGTTGCACAAAGCAAGGACAGTGAGGCTGCAGCAGATGGGTGGTTGTGAGTCTGCTACCTTGCCGTGCTCATCTGTACTCCAACAATTGCATGGGAGTCTGGAGGGATTCCCTGGGATCCCTGAGATGGCATACATCTTGGCATACACGCAGTGTGTGAGAGGGAGAGAGGCCTGGTCCTCTGTCTATGACTCTGTCTGGATGGGTCACTCGTCCAGGTGTTGTTAGACACATATTCCCCTGGTACGGGGAAGAGCAGCTCCCACTGCCATGCGCTTTGTGCATACTCTGTGTGCTGAGGCTAGGCCGAGGGGGTGAGCTTTGTAGTGATAGTGGCCTCCCTGATAGCAAAACCCAGGAAACCTACGGAGTGACTGGTGGCTGTGGACATGGGTGTAGACATCCCTGTGATCCGGGGAAGGAGGCCAGTACGGGCTGTGGGGGTACGGAGGTACGGTTCCTATGTCATGACATTTGTACGTCTCTCTGAAATATAACCTGTCCAGTTCTGTCGGGTTGCAGATGTGTCTGTGCCCTCCTGTTGTCTCTGTTATGTGGAGATAGGGGGTGTGCAACACAGAACCCTGTTGAGGACGTGTTCCCACTTGTACCCCTCATGAACTAGGTTACGCTTTACCTCTGGAGCCAGTTGGGTTGCGTTTGTGGGAACAGACCTTCCGTAATGTTGGGGGGGGGGCAGGCTTTGGGACTGTGGCCTGTGCCACCTTCTATGTCCTGTCCCACCATCCGTGCATGCGGTGACATATAACTCCTGGGATTGTCAACATATGTTTTACGTGGATTGACAGGGGGGACGTGTACTTTATCAGGGGACTCAGAGGCCCTGTGGGGGCTGACGCCGCTGGGCCTGCTGCGGATGGGTGTCTCTCAGATTTGGTGTCTGTGTAGATTGTTGACCCTTTCTATCAGCTTGGGCTGAAGGTGGTCCATGCTGGACCTATGACTGCTAGCATCCGTTTGTTCTGGACAGGGATGGGACTTTGACGGCTTTCGTCTTTGCTGGATCGCAGATCTCGGATAGCCTGGTCAGGGTGGACTTGTCAGCATCCAATTCATTGGATGTTTGCTGCCACCCTGTCCCTGACAGGTTGCAATGAGTACAGGGGATGTACCACAGTTTATCCTGTAACCAGTTCGGCGGCTGCCAGCCAGGCACGTGTCCTTAAAACAATGGCAATGGCGGCGAATGGGAATATGGGGAGGAGTTGAGAGGTGTATCCCATCCTTTTCAGGAGGGGATCCTGTACGTTCTGATGTCCTGGCAGGGTGGCTGCCTCCCTTGGCGTTTGGGGATATTGGTGATTGTCTGGCTCCTGTGGCCTGTGCTCAGATTCAGTTGCCACTGGAACGGAGTGGACCCTGACTACATGTCTGAGCAGATCCTGGTGTGACATATCCTCAGGCGACGACAATCTCCTCTTGGGATATGCAGGCCCCCTCCTAGAGAGGTACATTAGTACCCTCTGAGCTGTCACAGTCACCAGACCCCTCAGAGGATTGGACGTATATTGTCACTGGGCGCTCAGGTTGCGTGCGGTATTGGTACCGAGGAGCGTGGGTACAGGAGTGACCTGGTACCGGTGTGTCGCAGGCGGCACACATCGGCACCGATGGTTCGGTTGCCCATGCTGGGACCCGAATCTGTGTGGGTATCGGTGATGCAATGGGTGTGGTCTGGGGTGGTACCAAGGACCTTGCTGCCCCAAGGATAGCCGCAAGACAGCGTTTGGTGGCCAGCATCCTCTGTTCTAGTGACACTGTGTAGTGGTAACGGCCACAGCCAGTACCCCACAGCATGGCCCAAGGGGGTTCAGACGAGGTTGCAGCCTCCAGACCTTGCTGTGGCCACAAAGTCGCTTGTGGGGGCTGGGGATACCACCAGGGCTGTTTGGCCAGAGTGCGTTCCTCAGGGCCAACGCCGGGGCATCCCGATGTTTGGAGGGGGTAGGACCCTTTCAGAACTGGCCAGCTGTCTGTTTGGTTACATGGGATCCACAGGAGGAACGGAACTCCCCTGGGGACATGGCTGCCACCACAGCCACATTGGTGGGGTGGTGGGTACTGAGCTTGGCTGCTCGGTTCAACCAACCACTCTTGGATGCCATCCCACAGGCCAAACAATCAGACATGGAGTGAGTGGGCCCTAGGCATTCGGGACAACAAGCATGGTTGTCAGTGACAGAGGAGCTACCGGCACATTTTGCGCTTGTCTTCAGACACAAGGAATGCCTTTCCATGATGGGGGTGGAATTCGGGCCTATGCACAAATCGAGGGGAGACGTGCAAGGGACGTTTTCACTCTCCCCTGGTATTTTGTTTGGGTGAGGTCAACACAGCTCCTAGTGATGGGAGTTAAAATACACCAGTGTTACCGGTAGGGAAGACGTCGGCAGGCGCAGACACAGGAGTGGCAATACCATAGAGGTGTTTTGCGCTTACAGGAACAAGGACCTGCTGGTTTGGCGTGACATGATGAACTGGGGAGCAGCATTTGGGAGAGGCATCAGGGCAGCACACAGGAGCTGTGGGATGCTCCCATATGCTTCCCTATTGGCTGCTGAGGAGCGGTCACACGCAGGCTGCAACAGGGCAAACAATACCAACATGTGACAACTAATTCCTGCTTGTTCCTTGTGATTAACTGTCCCCAGTGCCACCTGCATGCATAGCTGTGGGTCTGGGCATGTGTGTAGTGACACCTATGTGCATTGTGCGTGGCACCCTGAACGCACCAGTCCATTTCCCTGTGGCCCCCTTGACTGACATGCCACAGCCATACCACGTTTGGTTTGGCAATGATGATGTCCAGGCTAACCCCCCTAACCCTGTATGTGGTATGTTGCACACATTTGTGGTGACATTATATACACATGTCATCCAACCCACACCCACTGGCAACATGATATACCAGCACACATGGGTGATGTTACCATACATGGGACGTTGGGTGGGTGGCCCTATGCACCTTACCAGGGGCCACGTCCATGACATGTGGCTTTCTACAAGGCCATGGATAGCAATGTTTGACACACTACAAGCGTTGTGTGACCTGTCTGTCGTGGGGATACTGGTAGTTACGTCAGACCTAGTTTGGCACTGTTGCACGCAGCATACTGGTCATGGTGGACGTGCATCTGTCCCATTCTGGCCTATCTGATGTTGTTGTGTTCCTCTGACCTGGGCCCTGGATGGTTATGGGAGGTGTGCCTGCAAACACTACGGGGCAGGGGCCATTGCACGGGTATGGGCTATTGCCACCTGTGCTCATGTGTGGGTTTCAGGCTGTGGTGTGCAACCTGAACGGGTGCATGGATTCTTCCACCAGCATCTGTGATATGCATCTGCAAACAGGTGTGTGATGCCTGGGGGCTGGGCAGATGTGTGACGTGACTCAGCATGCATAGCTGGGGACATGTCTCTGTTACAGACCTTCGGAATTGGATCTCCTAGCTAATGTGTGTGAGGTGTTCTTTACGCACATTCACATCTGCATCTACCATATCATCTGTATACATCTACGGTGTGTGTGCTGAGCTGTGGACCCCATGGACTGTGGGAGATGTGCAACCTACCCACCATACCCTTGGAACATATCTGACTGACATACCCTCTGTTACAATCAGCTCTCCGGCCCCCTGGGTCTTGGGTGTCCTAGGGCACATCATCAGCAAAATACAGCATAGCACCAGGGTGACTCCCAGGACACCATACGCAGGTATCAGGACTCCTGGAGATGGGTAGAATGGACTCAACAGCATAGGCACACTGCACCATATCACCAGGGTGACTGAGGGCCCACTCTGATGGGCTCTCAAAACTCCTGGGGATAGGGGGGATGTATTAAACAACATTGGCACACAACCCCATATCACCAGGGTGACTGAGGGCCCACTCTAAAAGGCTCTCAGAGCTCCTGGGGATAGGGGGGATGTATTAAACAGCATTGGCACACAACCCCATAGCACCAGGGTGACTGAGGGCCCACTCTGATGGGCTCTCAGGACTCCTGGGGATAGGGGGGATGTATTAAACTACATTGGCACACAACCCCATATCACCAGGGTGACTGAGGGTCCACTCTAAAAGGCTCTCAGAGCTCCTGGGGATAGGGGGGATGTATTAAACAACATTGGCACACAACCCCATAGCACCAGGGTGACTGAGGGCCCACTCTGATGGGCTCTCAGAGCTCCTGGGGATAGGGGGGATGTATTAAACAACATTGGCACACAATCCCATAGCACCAGGGTGACTGAGGGCCCACTCTGATGGGCTCTCAGGACTCCTGGGGGTAGGGGGGATGTATTAGACAACATTGGCACACAACCCCATATCACCAGGGTGACTGAGGGCCCACTCTGATAGGCTCTCAGAGCTCCTGGGGATAGGGGGGATGTCTTGAACTGTTTAGGCACACAACCCCATATCACCAGGGTGACTGAGGGCCCACTCTAAAAGGCTCTCAGAACTCCTGGGGATAGGGGGGGATGTATTAAACAACATTGGCACACAACCCCATATCACCAGGGTGACTGAGGGCCCACTCTAAAAGGCTCTCAGGGCTCCTGGGGATAGGGGGGATGTATTAAACAACATTGGCACACAACCCCATAGCACCAGGGTGACTGAGGGCCCACTCTGATGGGCTCTCAGGACTCCTGGGGATAGGGGGGATGTATTAAACTACATTGGCACACAACCCCATATCACCAGGATGACTGAGGGCCCACTCTGATAGGCTCTCAGAGCTCCTGGGGATAGGGGGGATGTATTAAACAACATTGGCACACAACCCCATATCACCAGGGTGACTGAGGGCCCACTCTAAAAGGCTCTCAGAGCTCCTGGGGATAGGGGGGATGTATTAAACAACATTGGCACATAACCCCATAGCACCAGGGTGACTGAGGGCCCACTCTAAAAGGCTCTCAGAGCTCCTGGGGATAGGGGGGATGTCTTGAACTGTTTAGGCACACAACCCCATAGCACCAGGGTGACTGAGGGCCCACTCTGATGGGCTCTCAGAACTCCTGGGGATAGGGGGGATGTATTAAACAACATTGGCACACAACCCCATATCACCAGAGTGACTGAGGGCCCACTCTAAAAGGCTCTCAGAGCTCCTGGGGATAGGGGGGATGTATTAAACAACATTAGCACACAACCCCATAGCAACAGGGTGACTGAGGGCCCACTCTGATAGGCTCTCAGAGCTCCTGGGGATAGGGGGGATGTCTTGAACTGTTTAGGCACACAACCCCATAGCACCAGGGTGACTGAGGGCCCACTCTGATGGGATCTCAGGACTCCTGGGGATAGGGGGGATGTATTAAACTACATTGGCACACAACCCCATATCACCAGGGTGACTGAGGGCCCACTCTAAAAGGCTCTCAGAGCTCCTGGGGATAGGGGGGATGTATTAAACAACATTGGCACACAACCCCATAGCACCAGGTTGACTGAGGGCCCACTCTGATAGGCTCTCAGAGCTCCTGGGGATAGGGGGGATGTCTTGAACTGTTTAGGCACACAACCCCATAGCACCAGGGTGACTGAGGGCCCACTCTGATGGGCTCTCAGGACTCCTGGGGATAGGGGGGATGTATTAAACTACATTGGCACACAACCCCATATCACCAGGGTGACTGAGGGCCCACTCTAAAAGGCTCTCAGAGCTCCTGGGGATAGGGGGGATGTATTAAACAACATTGGCACACAACCCCATAGCACCAGGGTGACTGAGGGCCCACTCTGATGGGCTCTCAGAACTCCTGGGGATAGGGGGGATGTATTAAACAACATTGGCACACAACCCCATAGCACCAGGGTGACTGAGGGCCCACTCTGATGGGCTCTCAGAGCTCCTGGGGATAGGGGGGTGTATTAAACAACATTGGCACACAACCCCATATCACCAGGGTGACTGAGGGCCCACTCTGATGGGCTCTCAGAACTCCTGGGGATAGGGGGGATGTATTAAACAACATTGGCACACAACCCCATATCACCAGAGTGACTGAGGGCCCACTCTAAAAGGCTCTCAGAGCTCCTGGGGATAGGGGGGATGTATTAAACAACATTAGCACACAACCCCATAGCAACAGGGTGACTGAGGGCCCACTCTGATAGGCTCTCAGAGCTCCTGGGGATAGGGGGGATGTCTTGAACTGTTTAGGCACACAACCCCATAGCACCAGGGTGACTGAGGGCCCACTCTGATGGGATCTCAGGACTCCTGGGGATAGGGGGGATGTATTAAACTACATTGGCACACAACCCCATATCACCAGGGTGACTGAGGGCCCACTCTAAAAGGCTCTCAGAGCTCCTGGGGATAGGGGGGATGTATTAAACAACATTGGCACACAACCCCATAGCACCAGGGTGACTGAGGGCCCACTCTGATAGGCTCTCAGAGCTCCTGGGGATAGGGGGGATGTCTTGAACTGTTTAGGCACACAACCCCATAGCACCAGGGTGACTGAGGGCCCACTCTGATGGGCTCTCAGGACTCCTGGGGATAGGGGGGATGTATTAAACTACATTGGCACACAACCCCATATCACCAGGGTGACTGAGGGCCCACTCTAAAAGGCTCTCAGAGCTCCTGGGGATAGGGGGGATGTATTAAACTACATTGGCACACAACCCCATAGCACCAGGGTGACTGAGGGCCCACTCTGATGGGCTCTCAGAACTCCTGGGGATAGGGGGGATGTATTAAACAACATTGGCACACAACCCCATAGCACCAGGGTGACTGAGGGCCCACTCTGATGGGCTCTCAGAGCTCCTGGGGATAGGGGGGATGTCTTGATCTGTTTAGGCACACAACCCCATAGCACCAGGGTGACTGAGGGCCCACTCTGATAGGCTCTCAGAGCTCCTGGGGATAGGGGGGATGTATTAAACAACATTGGCACACAACCCCATAGCACCAGGGTGACTGAGGGCCCACTCTGATGGGCTCTCAGAGCTCCTGGGGATAGGGGGGATGTATTAAACAACATTGGCGACTTCCGGTGTCATGGTGGGCTAAGCAGGACGTCTCCTACTTAGCTCCAGAGCCCATGCCCTCTCCCCCGGCTACTTAACGCCCTCACAAACATTCTTTTCTCGCAGGCCGGGGGTTCGCATACTTACCATCGCAGGGGGTAACTATCTGCTGCAGCCTCTACAAGCCAGAACCCGCATGGCAACAATAACTCCCCGTCGGGGCGGACTCGAGGCGGTGCAGCCAAGATGGCGGAAGGCGCTCGAGATGGACTGCAATCGGCGGCCGCGCCGTCGCTGGTAGCGGAGGTTTCCCGAGCCGTGGTGGAAGCCCTGGAGGGCCGTCTGGGTGGTCTGGCATCCCAGATCACGGATGTGGCTTAGGCAGTTGGCGATTTTACCCGGAGAGTGGAGCGGGTAGAGCAGCGTCTGGGAGCCCTGGAAGACACATGTGGGCAAGACGGGGCCAGAATTACCAAGCTGGAGGAGGCCTTGGCCCGGCATGCCGAAAAGCTCGAAGACCTGGAGAACCGCAGCCGCAGGAACAACCTCCGTTTTATCGGCATTGCGGAGACGGTGCTTGAGAGTGATCTGCGTGGGTACCTGGAGCGGTGGCTGCCTGAGAATCTGCCCCTGGAGGTGGCGATGGGGCCAATAGTGCTGGAGCGGGTGCACCGATTGGGGCCTTTCCGGGCCGGTGACAACAGGCCCCGTGCGGTGATTGCACGATTCTTGAATGCAGCCCAGAAGGAAGGGGTTTTGCGTGCCTCCCGACTACAGCGGCGTTCTGGAGAGGAGCCCGGCAAGATCCTGATCTTCCAGGATTACTCGGCAGGCGTGTCTCAGCGACGTCGGGCCTTCAAGGACGTCTGCAGCCGTCTGATCGCACGTGGCCTCCGCTTCACGATGGTATACCCAGCAACTCTTCGGGTCAACTGTGATGGCGGGAAACATACCTTCTCCACGCCGGAGGCAGCCCTCGATTTTTGCAACGGCCTGCGCTGAAGGAGGGGAGCTCCCTGGAGGAGCGTGCAGCAGAGGACTTTCTTGCTTCCTCCCATTCGTCCAGCAGTCGGTGGACGCTAGTTTCGAGACTCGGTGAGACTGTTGGAGGGGTCCCTGTTTTGCTGTTTTGATGTGTCTGCTCTGCCCTGGGGCCTCTCCTCCCTAGACTTTCTTCCCTGACCCTATCCCATGTGGGGTGACTGGAGGGCAGCCTTGATGCCCCGTCAATGCCACGGTGGCCGTTCGACTTGTGTGTCTGCATGGGCGGAGGGGACCTTACTGCAGCCTGGTTGAGTGGCTTGCGGGGGGTCCCGGGCCCGTTGTGGCCTTACTATCTTTATCTTTGTTGCCTGACTAGTGCTGGACTGTGTTTGGTGAGATGTGGGAACTTTTCTTTTATTGTTCGCTACCTCTGTATTTAATTCACCTGCTCTTTTTTGGGAGGCGGGCAAGGCCGTCCTCCGCGGTGATATCATTAGTTATACTAGCAGGAGACGTAAGCAGTTGAATCAACAGATAGTGCGGCTGGAGCGGGACCTGGGGCAGGCACGGCGCCTAGATGCGCGGTGTAGGACTGTTGAAAGCCAACGCCGGATGCGGGAGCTCCAGATGGAGTTGGAGCTGCTCCTTCACAGGAGAGCGCAAAAGTCTTTGCTGTATTATCGCTTCCGGATGCATCAATACGGGGACAAAGCTGGCCGACTGCTGTCCTCCCTGGTGAAGCCCACAGGGGGTTCCCGCGCCATCGGGGCTGTGCGGCACGCAGACGGGACTCTCCGGCGGACTTGTGCAGATATTGAGGCATTTTTTACGGATTTTTTTCGACAGCTTTATGCGGGGGAAGGGGCTCAGACGGCGGCGGGCCTAGCCTTTCTTAATGATTGCCGTTTGGCTCAGCTTAGTGAGGAGGGCAGGCAGGCTTTGAGTCAACCTTTAATGGGCCAGGAGGTTCAGGAGGGGATTAAGAACTTAAGGCTGGGCCGGGCTCCTGGGATTGATGGCTTTCGTAGCGAGTTTTATAAGGCGTTGGGAGGCGATGTGGTGGTGCCCCTCGTGGGTTATTTTGAGGATTTAGTACGTAGGGGATGATTTCCCTATGAAGCCAACAAAGCCCTGATCACTATCCTCCCCAAGCCTGGCCGCGACCCCCTTTTGCCTAGCTCGTATCGCCCTATTTCGCTCCTTAATGTCGATATTAAGTTATTGGCTAAGATCATGGCGGATCGGCTAGCACAGTTTTTACCGGATTTGATTCATAAAGACCAGGTCAGGTTTGTGCGTGGCCGTCATGCTGCTTTTAGTTTACAACGTGTTCTGCTTTCCATGTGTGCGGAGCAGGTGGCGAGTCAGGGATCTATGCTCATTAGTTTCGACGCCGAGAAAGCGTTCGATAGGGTCAACTGGGAGTTTATGTACCAAACGCTGGCTGCAATGGGCTTTTCGGGGTTCTTTGCGGATGTGGTCCGCCTCCTGTATGCTGAGCCTCGAGGGGCGCTCCTGGTGAATGGCTTCATGACAGCGGAGTTCGACATACAGAAAGGCACTCGTCAGGGTTGCCCGCTCTCTTCACTCCTCTTTGTCTTGACCTTGGAGCCTCTGCTTCACCGACTCCGGGCGGCCACGGAGTTTCAGGGTGTCTCGGTGGGTAACGCTGAGGTCCGCGTTGCGGCGTTTGCCGATGACTTATTAGTGCATCTGGGCCGGCCTCGGGAAGGTTTGCATCATTTACTGCGGCTTATTCAGGAGTACGGGGTGCCGTCCGGGTTCTGTTTGAATCTTGACAAATCGGAGGCGATGTTGTTAGGCCGTGCGGCTCAGCAGGGGTGGTCTGGGGCCTTTCCGTTGCGGTGGGCCACTGGTCACTTCAAGTATCTTGGCATATATCTGCCGGCGCGTCTCCAAGACCTATATTCTCTTAACGTCACTAAACTGATGGCGGCTGTCTCGGTGGCGGTGGATAAGTGGCAAGATTTGCCCCTATCCCTGGGAGGCCGGGTTGCGTTGTACAAAATGTCCCTGTTTCCAAAGATTCTTTATATGCTTCAAATTCTTCCGGTGTTTCTCAAACGTCCTGATTTACTGAAGATACAACAGATGCTTAATCGTTTGTTGTGGCGGGGGCGGCGGCCGAGGATCCGTTTAGCGGTGCTTCAGCAGCCGCGTACCCTGGGGGGGTTGGGCTTTCCTGATCTGCGCAAGTATAATGTGGCGTGCCTCCTGCGAATTGCGAGGGATTGGCTCTGGGATCTCGTGGGCTGTTCCGGGAGGCGGTGGGGCCTTTTCACCCACGGTTCCTCCTTCATGCCAGGAGGCTGCGGGGCCTCCTGCGGACCATTAGGGAGGTGCTAGTGGACCCTGTTCGGAAGGCCTGGCGCTTTACCTGCACTACGCGCGGTGTGCCGATGCACTATTCTCCATATCTCCCGCTTCGGGGGAATGCAGATTTCCTGCCCGGTTGGGGGAGCTCTATGTTTGACAGGTGGGCTCGGCTGGGGATCGAGAACTTGGAACAGGTGGTTACTCTGGACGGAGCAGTGGTAGACTTTTCTCAGCTTTGCAGGCAGTTCCCATTGGAGCCGCGGGATGTGTTTCCATACTTGCAGATTCGCAGCTATATTCGGGGGATCCCACAAGAGGCTCTGCGGGGGGAGATCAGCTCGTCTCTGGAGGTGGCCCTTCGGGGAGCGGACGTGGGTGTGAAGGTTTCCTACCTCCATCAAATGCTCTGGGAGTCTGCGGAGCCCCTGCTGGTGGATGGGCTCGCCAGGACCTGGACTGAGGAATTGGGGGAAGAGGTCTCGGCAGAGGGACTATTGAGTGCCTTGGTCGGCCTTTCTACGTTAAGTGTCCGGGTTCGGCATCGGGATGCCCAGTTTAAAATATTACGTCGCTTATACTTTGCTCCGTATCGGGCATGGCGGGCAGGGCTCGCCAGCTCTTCTGCCTGCCCCCGTTGTGCTGAGCCCCGAGCTACGCTGGGTCATATGTTCTGGACTTGCCCGCAGGTACGATTGTTCTGGGGACGGGTGGTACGTTATTTGGCTCAGTGCCTGCAATGTCCCCTATCCTTGACTGCTGGCAATGTGGTCTTGGATGTGTGGACAGATGCTTGGGGGGCTGGCCTTCGTCCAGGGACGTTGCACTGGATGCGTTTGGTGCTGCTGCTTGCTCGTTTAACCATATTGCAGAAATGGCTGGATGCCTCGGGGCCTGTGTACAGTATCTGGAGAGTGAAACTACACGAGCTTCTCCTTTTGGATCGTCTGTTTGCAGCCGGGCATCCGGGGTGTTGGCAGAGGTTCTTGAATGGCTGGGGGCTCCATCTTGCTCTTCTACCGGACCGGGTGCGCCATAGGGTCCTCGGTGGCTTATGATGGTTGGACCGCATGGGTTGGTTGTAGTCACTGTCTTCCTGTTTGGATGTAGTGCGTGGAATGATTGTTGTGTGGGGGGGGGGGGCGGAAGGGAGGGGGGTAGGGGGGGAGGGTGCGGGTGGGTCGCTGACATGGCGTGGGCTTGTCTGCCACACTGCTTTGGGAGCTGGCCTGTCCTAGCGGTTGGGGAGGGGACGGGATGGCCTGGGAGAAGAGTACACCCTAGGCTAGTCCAATTCCCTAGGTTGGGATTGAAGTACTGTTCTACAATGCACTACGAATCAGTGGATGTTCTAGACATCAAAAGGATAGATAGAATGTGTCACATTCCTCCTAGATTCTCAACACCACCAAAAGGTTGTCTAATAGACAATATTTTGGTGGTGGTGAGAAGCAAGGAGGAATGTGACAAATTCTAACCTTTTTGATGTCTTGGACATCTGCACCTTGCCCACTTACAATCTTAAATGACAGAGGTGTAAGGCAGGGGTCTCCAAATCCAGCCCTGGAGGGCCAAAAACCAGTCAGGTTGGCAGGCTATCTCTAATGCATATATATCTCATGCATATCATTAGGGATATCCCAAAAACCTGCAGGGTTGCGGACCTCCAGGACTGGAATTGAGTAGCTCTGGGATAGACAGACACACACTCCATACACCAATGGCAGCATTGAGCAGCTGTAGAGGTATTTGGCAGCCCTGGCCACCGCACCAGTACTGGGCACAGTGCAGGCATGGCTATGTTAGGCAATACTGTTGGAGTCATTCTCCAGGGTGATGGACTCTGTCAGACACATGACCTGTCGCACATTCCACAGACATCAGAGAGGTTGATATGATACAGCTCAATGAGCTGATTGTGCTTAACTTAGGCATTTGTATCTGCCAGTAATCATAGCAACCATTTGATATCTGTGTACCGTATCCCCATGTTTAGTGTGGCATTGCTAAAGTATGCACATGCTAGTATTGGGAGATGCACATGCTAGTATTGGGAGATGCACACAGAGCCCAACATCCTGCCTCTGCATTAGTCTTTGGATAATGGAGCATGCAGGTGCAGGTGTTTCTGGCCCTGTTGCCCGCTGCTCTGGAGCAGAGTTTCCCGACTCCAGTCCTGGTGGGCCACACACTGTTCGGGTTTTCATGATGTCCCTGATGAATATGCCTATGATACATCTGCATACCATGGGGCCGGTACCTGGAATTGCAGCACAGGCATCTTTATTGGAGTGCATCCAACCTGAGTGATTTGTCACCCTCCAGGACTGCATTTGGGGGACTCTGCTGTAGGTAATGCATATGTTTATGTGGTGTGTGCTGTTTAAGGTAACATATGAGTGTTTCACCCACGCTTATATCCTCAGCAGTAAAGGTTCAGTCTTTACTACCATGCTTTCTTCATGGGTAAAATGTGGGGACTGGGATAGCAGGTGCCCCAGCTGGGATTTGAACCTGTGACCTTCTGGTCCTAAAGACACTAGCTGCATCCACTGCACCACCGTCTTAGCACAAGGACAGTGCATTCCCTGGGGAGTCCATGGCTGCTTGTCAGACAGGGCCTGTCTGTTGTAGTGCACTGCACCCACGTGAAGGGTGCTCGGCCACCACCTGCTGTGGCCAGCACACACTGCCCCCTCTGCCACCATGCTGACATGGCCTAATATTGGAGACAGCATCACAGCTGAATGATATGTGGCACTCCAGGACTGCATTTGGGGGACTCTGCTCTGGGTGTTGCGCATGTTTCTGGTGTCTGTGCTCTTTAGGGTAAAATAGAGGTGTTTGGACCATGCTTATGTTCTCTGCAATACAGGTTCGTCTTTACTATCACGGTTTAGTGGTGGGTAAAATATGCGGATTGTGTTGGTGGGGGCCCCAGCTGAGACTTGAACTGGTGATCTTTGGCTCCTGAACACACTGGCTGTGTTCTCTGCACCACACTGCGGCCAGAGAGACAATGTAGTCCCTGGAGAGACCATGGCTGTTTGTCAGACAGACCCTGTCTGTTCGAGTACACTGCACCCACGTGAAGAGTGCTATGCCACTGTCTTCTCTGGGCAGCTGCCACTGCCCCCCTCCACCACCAGTACCCCTCTTCCAACATGCTGCATGCCCTTCTGCTGATGGTGCTGGTGGTGCACAGTCTTAGGCCATCCAGTGTGCAAGTAGGCGGCTGCCTATGGTGCGTGTTCTGGGGTCGGGGTGCCTGCATAGTCGTCCACGCTTCCCCCCAACTCTGCCATGCTGTTGTGGAACATGTGCATGCCATAGGAGACCTGTCCATTGGAGAGGGAAACCCTGCTCTGTCCTATTTCAATGTGGTGTTTGGCCCTCCAGGACTGCTTTTGGGAGACTTTGCTCTAGGTACCGCACATGTTTATGGGGTGTGTGCTCTATGGGGTAACATATATGCATCTGAGGCATGTTTCTGTTCCCAGCAATACAGGTGCTGTCTTTACTACCATGTTTTCTTCATGGGTAAAATAAGAGGATTGGGTTGGCAGGTGCCACAGCCGGGATTTGAACCTGTAACCTTCTGTTCTTGCACACACTGTCTGTGTGCACTGCGCCACCATGTTAACACAGATATGCTGCATTCCCTGGGGGGTCCATGGCTGTACATCCAACAGGGCCTGTTTGTTGCAGTGCACCCACCTGGACAGGGCTGGGCCATGGTCTGCTGTGGGCGCCACCGCTGCCCCCTCCGCCAACAGTACCCATGCTGACATGCCCGTATATTGGAGACAGCAGCAAAGCTGAATGATATGTGGCCCTCCAGGACTGCAGTTCGGGGACTGTGGTCTAGGTAATGCGCATGTGTCTGGTGTCTGGTGTCTGTGCTCTGTTGGGTAAAATAGAGGTGTTTGCGCCATGCTTATGTTCTCTGCAATAAAGGTTCGTCTTTACTATCACGGTTTAGTTGTGGGAAAATAAGGGGACTGGGTTGGCAGGAGCCCCAGCTGGGATTTGAACCTCTGACCTTCTGGTCCTAAAGGCACTGGCTGTGTCCGCTGCACCACACTGTGGCCACAGAGGCAGTGCAGTCCCTGGAGATAAGAAACCTGGGCGAAGGAGTCATACACCCTGCTCTGCACACTTTTACTGTGGGCTCATTCACCTTGTATGGGGACAAAAGGGCAAATGGACCTTAGAAATGACCTCGATAAAAGGGGAAAAAACATAACCAAGCTGGCCAATAGTGCTATCAATGGGCAACTGTACAACACAGTCCCAAGACAGCTCCAAATAATGACATGCTTTTTGGAAGGGTCGACAGCGCGTTGACCCTTCCACAATTTGTTTCTTTTTTTGGGGGCTTTCTTGTGAGTGTTTTTTAATGTTGCCCATTGCTATCACTATTGGACAGCTTGTTTCTGTTTTTTTCCCCCTTTTTCGGGGTCATTTTTAAGGTTTATTTGCCCTTTTGTACCATGCACATGTATCACACTGCTCACTGTTTTGTAGGTTTCCCCGGTTTTGCTGTACATTGCTGACGGAAATGTTTCTCTTCCCTTTAAATGCACTCTACCGCGAGTCACTCGCGGTAGTTTTCACTTGTATATTTGGCCCCGCTCCTCTGTGGGGAGCCTCTCCCCTCCCACTTTCCACCCATTGACCCCCGTCTCTCCGCCCCTCGGGGGGCCTTCCTCCGCCCTCCGTACGCCTTTCCCCGCCTCTATCGCACATCAGCGCACTGCACACTTGCGCGGGCCCGTTAGTGTGACGCACACGCGTGCGGGGCACTTAAGAGCACTTAAGTGCATCATTAACGTACGCTACTGTGCGCCGCGCACGTGTGTGCGGTTTAGTAAACATACCCCTTAGAAAGACTATGTGTTTCTACATTACATACCCATTATGTTATGTGGTTAGGTTACTTTTGAAACTAGTTTCAACGTTCTACCTCAAAGTAAGTGTTTGGCCTTTCTGAAGAGTGATGATTCTATCAGATTTCTTACACAGAATTAGACTACGTGTTTCTACATCACATACCCAACCCAAGGTTACTTTTGAGACTAGTTTCAGCGTTCTACCTAAAAATCAGATTTTTGGTTTTTTGAATCTGCACATTCTATGAGAATTCCTACACCTGGAATTAGACCAGGAGTTTCTACTTCACACACCCATTATGTGGTAAGGTTGCGTTTGAAACTAGTTTCAACGTTCTACCTCAAACTTCAATCTTGGCCTTTCTGATGTTTAAGATTCTATGAGATGTCCTACTGTTGAGACGCGTTTCAACACTCTACCTCAAAGTCAGATTTTTGGCCTTTCTGAATCTGTACATTCTATGAGAATTCCTACACTTGGAATTAGACCAGGAGTTTCAACTTCTCACACCCATTATGTTATATGGGAACGTTACGTTTGAGAATGGTTTCAACGTTCTACCTCATTTTGACTTTTCTGAGTGTGAGCATTCTATGAGATTTCCTACACTTAGAATTAGACTATGAATTTCTACTTCACACACCGATTATGTTATGTGGTTATGTGGCAAAGCAATCAGATAATAATACGCTTTTTGAATCCGCTATATGTATAAAGATGTAAATATGTATGTATAAATGTAAAAATGTGTAGGCCTTTCCCCAAGACACTAACCCTGTGTGCTGTGACATACCCTCAGATCTAATATATATACTATCCCTTCCTCCCAGTCTTGATTGACAACCCCCAAAGATGAAATCGAACCGCTGCTGATCGCTGGAAGTAGCAGTATATAAGTGTGTATTAAATAAAATAAATAAATAAGGTTACTGTTGAGACGAGTTTCAACGCTCTACCTCAAAGTCAGATTTTTGGCCTTTCTGGGTGTGAACATTCTATGAGATTTCCTATACTTAGACTACGAGTTTCTACTTCACATACCCTTTATGTAATAAGGTAAGTTTCCTTTTGAGACTAGTTACTGTTTACACTAGTTTCAACGTTCAACCTCAAAGTCAGATTTTTGGCAATTCTGAGTGTGAACATTCTATGAGATTTCCTACACTTACAATTAGGCTATGTGTTTCTGCTTCACACACCCAATATGTTGTATGGTAAGGTTACTTTTGAGACTAGTTTCAACGTTGTACCTCAAAGAAAGATTTTTGGCTTTTATGAATCCACACAGTCTATCAGATTTCTTACACTTAGAATTAGACTACGTGTTTCTACATCACATACCCATTATGTTATGTGGTAAGGTTACTTTTGAAACTTGTTGCTTACACAGAATTAGATGACGAGTTTCTGCTTCACATTGCCATTATGTTATATGGTATGGTTACTTTTGAGACTAGTTTCAACGTTCTACCTCAGTCAGATTTTTGGCTTTTTTGAATCTGCACATAATATAAATGTAATAAATATGTAAAATATGTAAATATGTAAAATGTATAAATATAATGTAAAATAGTTATCTTCAAGTTATAATGCCCTGTTCAATGTAATTTCAGTTTGTTCAATGTAAACCGCACTGATGCAGAATAGCGCGGTATATAAGAGAATGCAAATAAATATAAATAAATATGAGAATTCCTACACTTGAAATTAGACCAGGAGTTTCTACTTCACACATCCATTATGTCATGTGGAAAGTTTGCGTTTGAAACTAGTTTAAACGTTATACCTCAAAGTCAGATTTTTGGATTTTCTGAGTGTGAAGATTCTATGAGATTTCCTACAGTTACAATTAGGCTACGTGTTTCTGCTTCACACACCCAATATGTTGTATGGTAAGGTTACCTTTGAGACTAATTTCAACGTTCTACCTCAAAGAAAGATTTTTGGCTTTTATGAATGCGCACATTCTATCAGATTCCTTACACTTAGAATTAGAGTACGTGTTTCTACATCACTTACCCATTATGTTACGTGGTTAGGTTACTTTTGAAACTAGTTTCAACCTTCTACCTCAAAGTAAGTGCTTGGCCTTTCTGAAGAGTGATGATTCTATCAGATTTCTTACACAGAATTAGACTACGTGTTTCTACATCACATACCCATTATGTTATATGGTAAGGTTACTTTTGAGACTAGTTTCAGATCTGGCCGTGAATCAGCGCGGCCGGACACAGGCTGGCGCTGGCAGGCCGGGGGTTAACCTTGGCGGTGGGTGGGGGGGAGGGGGCGGGCAGCGTGGCGATTGGCTATAGAAGGGCCGGTCATGCCGTGGCTCGCCCTCTTTCCCTCCTCCCGACGGGCCAGCACGAGCGGGCAATCAGGCATCAGACGTCGTTGGGCCTCCGGGGAACCAGGTGCAAGGGGGACAGCGACAACGGTCTCGGCAGTGCTAACATGCCCAGCGGTGGTTAGCGGAGACCCACGTTGCGGGGTGAGCTCTCTGGCCAGCGCGGTGCCTAGGAAGTTGAAAAAACGGATTTGGCGGAGGGAATATATCGATATATTCTCCCTGCTTATCAGGGACCAGGACTTGGAAACCAAAGAGACCAAAGACAAAGATAAGAAATGGGAAAAAAAGTCAAGAATTGTGAAGTCCATAAACAATTGGGTATCGGCTTTCCATATTTTTATGAGTGTGGTGCTGGAGCGGGAGCCGGAACTAAGTCAGTACTTAATCAAATATTTGGACACCATAACACAGGCACATAAGCGGTTAGGTGGGTGGGCTTGGCTGAACTACGATGTTAAGTTCAGACAAAGCATGGCAAAGGACCCAACCATGACCTGGCAGCACAGGATCGTGGACTTGTGGCTAGAAGAAATGGCCCCCAACAGACCATGGAGTCAGGAAGGGACCGCGCAGTCCTTTCAGGCACCACAATGGAGGCAAACCTCCCAGCTGTCCGGCAGGCAGGCGTGCCAGCAGTACAACATGGGGAGCTGCACTTGGCGGCCGTGCAAGTTTCGGCACGTGTGTTCCAGCTGCGGGGGCACTCACCCTGTCGCTGTGTGCCGAACCAGCAGAGAATCTAAGCCATTTAGGCCAACATACCAACATGGAAACGATGGTCCTGGCCCCAACCCCCATCAGGCTTGACCACATGCGTGTGTGGCTGCGAGCCTACCTGCTACAGGACAAAGCTCTCAATATTAAGAACGGCTTTGCATATGGTTTCCGAATTCCAGCCTTAGTCCCCTCCATGGGGCAAGTAGCCCGCAACTCCCCATCAGTGAAGAAATTCAGCGCGGTGGTGCAACAAAAAATATCTAAAGAAGTTGAACTGGGGAGGGAGGCAGGCCCATACAAGTATCCTCCCATTCCAGATTGGTGCTGTCCCCATTGGGAATCATCCCAAAAAAGGAGACAGGAAAATTTTGCCTGATCCACAACCTCTCGTACCTAGAAGGGAGCTCAGTCAATGACCACATCGATCCGTCGCTGTGTTCCGTGAAATACGCGACGATCGATCAGGCCGTAGACACCATATGGAAACTAGGACAACGGGCACGGCTGGCGAAGGCTGATATCGAATCAGCCTTTTGACTGCTTCCAGTCCACCCTGCATCCTTTTCGTTGCTGGGTTTCACCTTCAATGGGGAGTATTACTATGACAAATGCCTGCCCATGGGCTGCTCAATATCTTGTGCTTATTTCGAGCAGTTCAGCACATTTATACATTGGGTTGTGGAGGACATAGCGGGCCATTACTCCGTGGTCCATTACCTTGATGACTTCCTGTTCATGGGAAGTGATGAGGCAGACTGCCAAAGGATCCTCAAGGTGTTTGAGCAAGTGGCCAGGTATTTCGGGATCCCCTTGGCACAAGAAAAGACTTGCGGACCCGTGGGAACGATCCCATTCTTGGGCATAGAGCTAGACGTGACAGCACAATTGTCTCGCCTGCCCGATGACAAGATAAGGAAGCTGAGAACCGCGATTCAGGCCCTTCGAGTGCGGACAAAAGCATCGTTGGAACAGTTCCAATCATTGCTCGGTCTGCTTTGCTTTGCATGCCGGATCATGCCGATGGGACGAGTGTTCTACTGGCGTATGGCATTAGCGACAAAAGGGATCAAGAGGAAGCATCACAAGATCAGGATCACAAAGGGCATAAAAGAAGATCTACACATGTGGGAGCTTTTCTTGCAATCCTTTAACGGCCTAGCCTTCTGGCAAGAACAGCCAGTGTCAAACGAAGACCTTGACCTATTCACAAATGCGGCTGGGGGCAATGGTTTCGGCATCTATTTCAAAGGCGCCTGGTGTGCCGAGGAATGGCCTTGCGAATGGCACTCAGAGGGTATCACAAAGGATATTACTTTCCTTGAGCTCTTCCCTATCGCGGTAGCCTTATACATGTGGGCCCCACAGCTGCGCAACAAAATAATCACATTCCACACGGACAACATAGCAGTGGTCTACGCGGTGAATGGAATGAGGGTGCATACACCAGGGGTGGTGGCATTGCTTCGGCATATAGTGATGTTGTGCTTAAAACATAATATAACTATCAAGGCAGAGCACATTCCTGGGCAGTTTAATAACATTGCTGACGCTCTTTCTCGTTCCAAGATCTCGCTCTTTCGATCACTCGCACTCAAAGCCGACGCGGTCAAGACGGCTATCCCAGAGCAAATATGGGACCTTGGTCCGCCGAAGTTTGGGAGCTTGTGCTGAGCTCACTATCCGAGCGGACAAGGCGGAAATACCTGGCGGCTTGGGAACAGTTCCAAGTTTTCTGCGAAGTAAGCGGGATCAAGGACGTCAATCCCAAGACGGAATCCATTCTGCAATGGATTCTGCAGTCGAAGAGGATGGGAATGAGGAAATCAGCGGTAAAAACGCAATTGGCGGCAATTACTTTCTTTGCGAAAGCAATGGGTAACGGCAGTCCAAGAACGAACTTTGTGATATCCAGGGTGATGAAAGGCTGGACAGCGGAGCAGCTCTGTAAAAAAGACAGGCGACGCCCTATAACACACCAGATGCTGCAGAAACTGATAGCAGTGGCGGGCCAGGTCTGCTTCAATAATTTTGAAACATGACTGTTCAGATGTGCATTCTCTTGGGCTTTTTTCGGAGCGTTCCGAGTGGGTGAGCTGGTAGCCGCGGCAAGTCGCGAACCTGCTGAGGGGGGTATTAGAGAGAGGGACGTGAGCCTGATGAACGGGACACTCGTATTGTATGTGCGGCGTTCCAAAACGGACACAGAGGCTAAAGGGGCGCAGGTCCTGTTAGCCCCACTACCAGGGGACCCATCCTGTCCAGTGAGAACTTTCACCGAATACAAGCGATTTGGCTGACAGGCGCTGAGCATTGGTTAGTACATGAGAACGGGGCCCCCCTCTCGTGTTTCCAGTTCGCTAGGGTGCTCAAGCTAACTTTGGACGCAGCGGGTTTGGAGGCGTGCTTTTACGGCACTCACACCTTCCGTATAGGGGCCGCTTCAACGGCAGCCAGCATAGGAATGACAAAGGAACAGATCATGCGCATTGGGAGATGGCACTCTGATAGGTACAAGTTATATGTACGCCCGGTTTAACGCCGTGTGTCAGAGTGAATTTAGATAAGCAGATGTCAAAAAAAAAAAAAAAAGGGGGGGAGTGCTGTTCTTGGAAGTTGGTGCGAGTTCACGTACTAGTTATAAGGTTACTGTTCGTATAATGTACAACATAAGATCTTACTGTTCATAAAATAATAAAAAAAAAATGCGTAGACCATACGATCAATATATTCTGGGCCTAGTAGTCCTTCATCCAAGATGCCATCTTAACAAACGGTATTTTCTCTTTTCCAACACTAATCATTACATAGGTGCCAATCCCCCTCGTGAGGCATGGATTTGCGGCCATTCATTCGTTCACTGGGCGGAAAAGAGGACGAGGACCAGACCGCAAGGACTTAACTTGGGCCTACCCAGGGGCAAAGTGGTGGTGAAGTGGATGGGTCGTCGGGGTATGGTGTGGGACCAGCTGCTGCCACTACTAGTTAAGGAGAGCAAGTGGTGCGCCTTGGGCGATAGTGGCTCACCTCGGAGGTAATGACCTGACGGGTACGCGCAGTGCCGAGCTCACTAAGAAAATGAAGAAGGACATGCTGACACTGACCACGGCCTGGTCTGGTCACACATCATACCGCAACGAGTCTGGAAGGGCGAATGGTCGCATCAAGCAGTAGAAAGAACGAGGCGGAAAGTGAATAAGTGGATGGCCCGATTCATGGAGTCTATTGGAGGATAAGGCATCGTTCATGACCTCATAGAAGAAAAATGCCCCGGCTTGTATCGTACAGATGGGATACATTTGTCCGAAATTGGGATGGATGTTTACCTCTGTGCAGTACAGGACATGCTCGAACGGCTGTGGCAAAAACACGTGTTGGCCACAGCAGCGGAGAAGGGTGGGGACCCTCACGGCAAGCGAGGAGTCGCTGCTGGGAGGGATTGGCAGGAGAGATAGGAACCACCCTTACGAGAGAGCGCACAGCCCAGACATGGAAAAGGGGGAGCGGGCCATATACAAACTGACGTGTCCCCCATTAGTACACAGAGTGGAAGCAGGAACAGTGTCCAGAGGGCTTCCCGACGTTTTCGCAGCGGGAGAGATGAGCATGGAGAGTCAGCAACGTAGCCCTGCTCACGCCTTTGACGGGACGTGGGCAGAGGTAGATCCGGACACTGCTGCTAAAAGGAACAGAGCATTAAAGGGCCTGTTGTCAACGGCAGTGCCCCTTAATGATGTTATGCTAAATCGGGCAGTGGGGAAAAGGCTTTGACAGCAAACTTTCCAAAATATCCCTGCCGGGCGTCAAGGCCTGATTAGAGAGTGGGCTGTGCCTCTTGAGAAAGGATCTGTATCAGAACATATGAAAGTATCTGTGTCAAAAAACAACAATGCAATCACCAGCAAAACAGAGTCCAGGCAAAAGGTGTTTAAAGCAACAATAGGTCTCAGACTTATAGCGGGCAAACTATATGCTCAAGGCAGTTTTCACCAACAGAGCACAGTAAAAGCCCTTACTTGCATCAACGACCTTAGATAGTAACGTTGCTTCATTAAATGGCTCTCACAACCTCCTTTAGCATAAATAATGGCATATCTTGATAAAGCTTGCAAGAATCAATGTAGGAGGGTGAATAGCACCAACTTATCTGCAAAAATGCATCGCTTGAACTACTGCATCGCCTCCGTCTCTTCCTCGCTCATACCCCAACGCTCTCAATCGCGCTGTTATAGCGTTTCACCCGAGCAGGTTTCTTCAGGGGGTGGCAGGCAGAGGGGTTAGCAGTTAGTAACTTTTCTGCTCCTGCGACTGGCCTGCTCTCGATATCCTCTGCCTGCCACCCCCTGAAGAAACCTGCTCGGGTGAAACGCTATAACAGCGCGATTGAGAGCGTTGGGGTATGAGCGAGGAAGAGACGGAGGCGATGCAGTAGTTCAAGCGATGCATTTTTGCAGATAAGTTGGTGCTATTCACCCTCCTACATTGATTCTTGCAAGCTTTATCAAGATATGCCATTATTTATGCTAAAGGAGGTTGTGAGAGCCATTTAATGAAGCAACGTTACTATCTAAGGTCGTTGATGCAAGTAAGGGCTTTTACTGTGCTCTGTTGGTGAAAACTGCCTTGAGCATATAGTTTGCCCGCTATAAGTCTGAGACCTATTGTTGCTTTAAACACCTTTTGCCTGGACTCTGTTTTGCTGGTGATTGCATTGTTGTTTTTTGACACAGATACTTTCATATGTTCTGATACAGAGTCGTTTCCTTGAGTTTGACAGTTTATGCTCTGTGCAAGTTCTTGACCATTATTTCTTGAGAAAGGATGACATTTGAAGGAATGTATAATGGTTGTTTGTTGTGATGATATGTATAATGCACTTGTGTTATAATGTTTGTTTTTGGATTATGCTGTGGCCAACAGTTTGATACTGTATTTCCAAGTTTTTAATAACCCAAAATAAAGAGGTTTTCTTGTTAAATCTGAATATAGCATGGTTATTCTGGCGGGGGAGGGGGGGAGAGGGGGTAAAAGGGGGGGGAAGGGAGGTCGGGAAGGGGGAGGGGGTAGCGACCCAAGGCCATCATGCCGGTCGCCGGGCTGAGATCCTACCATGAATCAGCGCGGCAGGACACAGGCTGGCGCTGGCAGGGCGGGGGTTAACCTTGGTGGTGGGCGGGCGGCGTGGCGATCGGCTATAGAAGGGCCGGTTGCGCCGTGGCTCACCCTCTTTCCCTCCTCCCGATGGGCTGGCACAAGCGGGCAATCACCCACCCAACCCACCCCAGGGAGGAGGCATTGTCACGGCATAACAGGAGAGATAGGGACCACCCTTACGAGAGAGCGCACAGCCCAGACATGGAAAAGGGGGAGCGGGCCATATACGAACTGACGTGTCCCCCATTAGTACACAGAGTGGAAGCAGGAACAGTGTCCAGAGGGCCTCCCGACGTTTTCACGGCAGGAGAGACGAGCATGGAGAGTCAGCAATGTAGCCCTGCTCACGCCTTTGACGGGACGTGGGCAGAGGTAGATCCGGACACTGCTGCTAAGAGGAACAGAGCATTAAAGGGCCTGTTGTCAACGGCAGTGCCCCTTAATGATGTTATGCTAATTCGGACTGAGGGCAGTGGGGAAAAGGCTTTGACGGCAAACTTTCCAAAATATCCCTGCCGGGAGTCAAGGCCTGATTAGAGAGTGGGCTGTGCCTCTTGAGAAGGGATGACATTTGAAGGAATGTATAATAGTTGTTTGTTGTGATGATATGTATAATGCACTTGTGTTATAATGTTTGTTTTTGGATTATGCTGTGGCCAACAGTTTGATACTGTATTTTCAAGTTTTTAATAACCCCAAATAAAGAGGTTTTCTTGTTAAATCTGAATATAGCATGGTTATTCTGGTGGGGGTAGGGGGGGATAAAAGGGGGTGGGGAAGGGAGGTTGGGAAGGGGGGAGGGGGGTAGCGACCCCAGGCCATCATGCCGGTCGCCGGGCTGAGCGTTCTACCTCAAAATCAGATTTTTGGCTTTTTTGAATCTGCACATTCTATGAGAATTCCTACACTTGGAATTAGACCAGGAGTGTCTACTTCACACACCCATTATGTGGTATGGTTGCATTTGAAACCAGTTTCAACGTTCTACCTCAGACTTCGATTCTTGGCCTTTCTGTTTTTTAAGATTCTATGAGATGTCCTACACTTAGAATTAGACTACGAATTTCTACTTCACACACCGATTATGTTATGTGGTAAGGTTACTGTTGAGGCGAGTTTCAACGCTCTACCTCAAAGTCAGATTTTTGGCCTTTCTGGGTTTGAACATTCTATGAGATTTTCTAGTAATTAGACTACGAGTTTCTGTTTCACACATCCATTATGTTATTTGGTAAGGTTACTTTTGCAGCTAGTTTCAACGTTATACCTCAAACTCAGATCATTGCTTTTCTGACTCTCCACATTCTATGAGTTTTACTACACTTAGAATTACACTACGAGTTTCTACTTCACACACCCATTGGACTAGTTTCAACATTCTACCTCAAAATCAGATTTTTGGCCTTTCTGATTGTGAACATGCTTTGAGATTTCCTACACATAAAATTGGAATACGAGTTTCTACTACACACACCCATTATTTTATATGGGAAGGTTATTTTTGAGACTAGTTTCAACGTGCTTTCTGAAAGACACATTTGAGACTAGTATCATAGTTCTTCATCAAAGTCAGACTATTGGTCTTCCTGAATGTGAACATTCTATGAGATTTCCTACACATTCAACCACGAGTTTCTACTTCACATGTTATGTTATGTGGTAAGGTTACTGTTGAGTCTAGTTTCAACGTTCTACCGCAAAGTCCGATTTTTGGGCTTTCTGAGTGTGAACATTCAATGAGATTTCCTACAGTTACAATGTTTCTGCTTCACACACACAATATGTTATATGTTAAGGTTACTTTTTAGACTAGTTTCAACGTTCTACCGCAAAGAAAGATTTTTGGCTTTTATGAATCCGCACATTCTATCAGATTTCTTACACTTAGAATTAGACTACGTGTTTTTACATCACATACCCATTATGTTACGAGGTAAGGTTACTTTTGAAACTAGTTTCAACGTTCTACCTCAAAGTCAATGTTTTGTCCTTTCTGAGAGTGATGATTCTATCAGATTTCTTACAGAGAATTAGATGACGAGTTTCTACTTCACACACCCATTATGTTATTTGGTAAGGTTACTTTTGAGACTTGTTTCAACGGTCTAGCTCAGTCAGATGTTTGGCTTTTTTGACTCTGTACATTCTATGAGAATTCCTACACTTGGAATTAGACCAGGAGTTTCTACTTCACACACCCATTATGTTATGTCGTAAATCAGACTTTTGGCTTTTCTGACTCTACATTCTATGAGATTTCCTACACTTAGAATTAGACTATGAGTTTCTACTTCACACACCCATTATGTTATGTCGTAAATCAGATTTTGGCCTAATTCCACATAAGGCCTTATGTGGAATTAGACCACGTGTTTCTATTTCACACACCCATAATGTTATGTGGTAAGGTTGCGTTTGAAACTAGTTTCAACATTCTACCTCAAACTTCGATTTTTGGTCTTTTTGATTGTTAAGATTCTATGAGATTTCCTACACTTAGAATTAGACTACGAATTTTTACTTCACACACCGATTATGTTATGTGGTAAGGATACACGAGACGAGTTTCAACGCTCTACCTCAAAGACAGATTTTTGGCCTTTCTGGGTGTGAACATTCTTTGAGATTTCCTAAGAGTTAGACTACGAGTTTCTACTTCACACACCCATTATGTTATGTCGTAAATCAGATTTTGGCCTAATTCCACATAAAACCTTTTGGCCTTATGTGGAATTAGACCACGTGTTTCTATTTCACACGTCCATTATGTTATGTGGTAAGGTTACTTTTGCGACTAGTTCCAGCATTCTTCCTCAAACTCCGATTTTTGCTTTTCTGAATCTGCACATTCTGTTAAATTTCGTACATTACTTTCACCTTCACACACCCATTATGTTATGTGGTATGTCTGATTTTGGCCTTTGTAAATCTACACATTCTATCTGATTTCTTATACTTAGAATTAGACTACGAATTTCTATATCACTCACCCATTATGTTATATGGTAAGGTGACGTTTGGACTAGTTTCAACGTTCTATCTCAAAATCACATTTTTGGCCTATCGGAGTGTGAACATTCTATGAGATTTCCTACACTTAGAATTAGACTATGAGTTTCTACATCACTCACCCAATATGCTATGTGGTAAGGTTACTTTTAAAACTAGTTTCAACGTTCGATCTCAAAGTCAGATTTAAGGCCTTTCCAAATCTGCACATTCTATCAGATTTCTTACACTTGGATTTGGACTACGTGTTCGTACTTTGAGATTTCCAACTCTTAGAATTAGAATACAAAACTATTCTCAAAAATAACCTTACCATAAAGGGTGTTTGAAGTGGAAACTCGTAGTCTAATTCTAAGTGTTAGAATTCTCATAGAATGTTCACACTCAGAAAAGCAAAAATCTGACTTTGAGGTAGAGCATTGAAACTAGTTTCCAAAGTAAGCTTACCACATAATATAATGGGTGTGTGAAGTAGAAACTCATAGTCTAATACCAAGTGTAGGAAATCTCATAGAATGCTCACACTCAGAAAAGCCAAAAATCAGACTTTGCGGTAGAACGTTGAAACTATTCTCAAAAGTAACCTTACCATAAAGGGTGTTTGAAGTAGAAACTCGTGGTCTAATTCCCTGTGTAGGAAATCTCAAAGAATGTTCACATTCAGGAAGAACAAAAGTCTGACTTTGATTTATACTTGATATTTGACTCAAAACGTAACCTTGCCATGTCTAAAGTAGAAACTCGTAGTCTAATTCTGTGTAGGAAATCTCATAGAATGTTCACACCCAGAAAGGCCAAAAATCTGACTTTGAGGTAGAATGTTGAAACTAATTTCAAAAGTAACCTTACCACATAATATAATGGGTGTGTGACGTAGAACCTCGTAGTCTAATTCTAAATGTAGAGACTCTCTGAATGCTCACACTCAGAAAAGTCAAAAATCGGACTTTGAGCTAAAACGTTGAAACTAGTCTCTAAAGTAACCTTTCAATATAACATTATGGGTGTCTGAAGTAGAAACTCGTAGTATAATTCCAAATGTAGGAAATCTCATAGAATCTTCACAATCAGAAAGGGCAAAAATCTGACTTTGAGGTAGAACTTTGAAACTAGGTTCCAAAGTAAGCTTACCACATAACATAATGGTGTGTTAGAGTCTAATACCAAGTGTAGGAAATCTCATAGAATGTGAAGACTCAGGAAAGCCAAAAATTTGACTTAGATGTAGAAAGTTGAAACTAGTCTCAAAAATAACCTTACCATATAACATAATGAGTGTGTGAAGTAGAAACTTGTAGTCTAATTCTAAATGTAGCAAATCTCATAGAATGCTCACACTCAGAAAAGCCAAAACTCTGACTTTTAGAACGTTGAAACTATTCTCAAAAGTAACCTTACCATAAATGGTGTTTGAAGTAGAAACGCGTAGTCTAATTCTAAGTGTTGGAAAGCTCATAGAATGTTCACACTCAGAAAAGCCATTAATGTGAAGTAGAAACATGTGGTCTAATTCCATGTGTAGGAAATCTTATAGATTGTTCACATTTAGGAAGAACAAAAGTCTGACTTTGATGTAGACTTGATATTTGACTCAAAAGTAACCTTACCACATAACATTTTATTTATTTATTTAACAATTCTTATATACCGCACTATTTGTTATTAGTGCAGTTTACAATTAACAAAGAATACTCAGATCAGTGAAGACTGATAGAGTTTACATCATAACAGGGAATAGAACTTGGAGAACATGGGTAACTATTTGCATATTGACATAGGCAGTATACTAGAAACTATATACATAAAGATATGGGATAATAAGAAAAGAAGGTTCAGGCTAGCGAGAGAGTGCTTGGAGCTTGAGCTTTATGTTGTGAAGGGGACTCAGGTAGTGGAACGGGATGTTTTCTTAGAGTCGGGGAAGCAGATTGAGAGAAATGGAGCAGGAAGAGGTGGTGTTTTATTGCTTTACGAAATTGTAGAAGGTCTCGGATCGCTCTGATTTCTGGAGGGAGGTCATTCCAACATTTTGGTGCATAGTGGGCAAAGGTTCTTCTCCTGGTTGTTTGTGAGCACTTTATGGAGTCTTTAGGGATAGATAGAGTGTTGTCTGTTGCTGTCCTTCTGGATCTAGTTTTTGGAGTAGGTATGATGAGTTCGTTGAGAGAATTGGGAGCGATGTTGTTGATAATCTTGAATGTTATTAGAAGAATCTTATATGTAAGCCTGGAGTGTATCGGTAGCCAATGGAGATCCTTGAGTATTGGTGTGATATGGTCTGATCTGGCTCGACTGCAGAGGACACGGGCGGCAGCGTTCATGGCTTGTTGGAGAGGATTGAGGGTGCTCTTTGGTAGGCCATACAAGATTAAGTTTGCGTAATCTAGATGTGGCAGTATGAGGGCCTGGAAGATGGTTCGGAAGCAGTCAGCAGGTAGCATAGGTTTAAGATGTCTCAGTGTTTTGATTTTGTTATAGATGGACCTGGTGATGTTTTTTACATGTTCCTTGAAATCGAGATGCTGGTCAAGGGTAATGCCGAGATAGCGTATGGCGTTATGGCTTGGAAGCTCCGCATCTCTTACTCTTAGGCTTGAGGGAGGAGAGAAGCTTTTGTTCCTTGATATGAAGAGTACCTCTGTTTTCTTGAAATTAATGCGGAGGTTTTGGGTTGTAAGCCAGTCTGTGATTGCATTGAAACAGTTGACAAGGTTGGTGAATTCCGGGTGTTTGACTTTGAACGGGGTGAATAGCAGCACATCATTGGTGTAGATTAAGGTAGAAATATTGAAAGAACGGATGATGTTGCATATCGGCTGCATATAGATATTAAACAGCAGGGCTGAAAGGGAGGAACCTTGTGGGACACCTTGTTGTTGGTGGAATGGTGCTGAAGTTTTGGAACCAACCCGGACTTGTTGCCAACGATCAGATAGATAAGATTTACACCACTCCCAGGCGAGGCCGTGAATGCCCTTTTCCAGGAGGCGGGCGAGTAGCTGATTGTGATTGACAGAGTCGAAGGCAGCTGAGATATCCAGGAAGATGAGGGCGAAACCAATTCCTTTATTCAGGGTGCTGGTGAGGGTGATGAGCAGGGTTTCTATTCCATGCGATTCTCTAAATCCGTGCTGGCAGGGGTCGAGTGCAGCTGCTATGTTGTTGGATTTGCATGTAGACGACTTTCTCGATTATTTTGGCAAGTAGAGGAATGCTCGAGATGGGTCGGTAAGATTCTGTCTTTGCTGGGTCGAGTCTACTGTTCTTTAGGAGGGGTCTAATTGAAGTTTTTGGGTGTGTGAAGTAGAAACCCATGGTCTAATTCCACGTAAGGCCAAAACAGGCCTTATGTGAAATTAGGCCAAAATCTGACTTAACACATACCATAATGGGTGTGTGAAGTAGAAACTCGTGGTCTAATTCCAAGTGTAGGAAATCTAATAGAATGTCAAGATTCAGGAAAGCCAAATATCTGACTGAGCTAGAACGTTGAAACTAGTCTCAAAGTAACCTAACCATATAACATAATGCGTGTGTTTAGTAGAAACGCGTAGTCTAATTCTAAATGTAGCAAATCTTATAGAATGCTCACACCAAAAATCTGACTTTGAGGTAGAACGTTGAAAGCAGCTTCAAAAGCTAACTTACCACATAACTTGATAGGTGTAAGAACATAAGAACATAAGAAATGCCATACTGGGTCAGACCGAGGTCCATCAAGCCCAGTATCCTGTTTCCAATAGTGGCCAATCTAGGTCATACGTACCTAGCAGTTTCCCCAAAAGACACAGGTTCGGCAGTGCTTGTACTAGGCCAAGCATTGATATCCTGGGTCCCTTTTTAATAGTGGTTTATGGACCTTTCCTCCAGGAACTTGTCCAAACCTTTTTTAAACCCAGCTATACTAACAGCCCTTACTACATCCTCCGGTAACAGATTCCAGAGTTTGATTACACGTTGAGTGAAGAAATATTTTCTCCTATTTGTCTTAAATAGTTTACCCTGTAGCTTCATTTACATGTCCCCTAGTCCTTCTATATTCTGATAGCGTAAACAATTGTGAAGTAGAAACCTGTAGTCTAATACTAAATGTAGCAAATCTCATAGAATATGCTGTTTCTTTAAGGCCAAAAATCTCACTTTCAAGTAGAACGATGAAAGTAGTCTCAAAAGTAACCTTACCATATAACATAATGCATGTGAGATGTAGAAACTCATAGTCTAATTCCAAATGTAGCAAATCTCATAGAATGCTCACACTCAGAAAAGCCAAAAATCAGACTTTGAGGTAGAACGTTGAAACTATTCTCAAAAGTAACCTTACGTCATACCTTAAAGGGTGTGTGTAGTAGAAACTCCAGGTCTAATTCCAAGTGTAGGAATACTCATAGAATGTGCTGTTTCTTTAAGGCCAAAAATCTCACTTTCAGGTAGAATGTTGAAACTAGTCGCAAAAGTAGCCTTACCATATAATGGGTGAGTGATGTAGAAACTCGTAGTCTCATTCTAAATGTAGGAAATCTCATAGAATGTTCACACTGAGAGAGACCAAAAATGTGACTTTGAGGTAGAACGATGAAAGTAGTCTCAAACGTAACCTTACCATATAACATAATGGGTGTGTGAAGTAGAAACTCGTAGTATATTTCCAAGTTTAGGAAATCTCATAGAACCTTCACACTCAGAAAAGCCAAAAATTTGACTTTGAGGTAGAATGTTAAAACTAGTTTCAAAAGTAACCTTACCACATAACATAATGGGTGTGTGAAGTAGAAACTCGTAGTCTAATACCAAGTATAGGAAATCTCATAGAATGTGAAGATTCAGGAAAGCCAAAAATCTGACTTTGAGGTAGAATGCTGAAACTAGTCGCAAAAGTAACCTTGCCATATAAAGGGTGTGTGAAGTAGAACCTCCAGGTCTAATTCCAAGTATAGGAATTCTCATAGAATGTGCTGTTTCTTTAAGGCCAAAAATCTCACTTTCAGGTAGAACGTTGAAACTAGTCACAAAAGTAACCTTGCCATATAATGGGTGAGTGATGTAGTCTAATTCTAAGTGTAGGAAATCTCATAGAATGTTCACACCCAGAAATGCCTAAAATCTGACTTTGAAGTAGAACGTTGAAACTAGTCTCAAAAGTCACCTTACCATGTAACATAATGGGTGTGAGAAGTAGAAACACATGGTCTAATTCCAAGTGTAGCAAATGTCATAGAATGTTCAAACTCAGAAAAGCCACAAATGTGACTTTGAGGTAGAACATTGAAACTATTCTCAAAAGTAACCTTACCATAACTTAAAGGGTGTGTGAAGTAGAAACTAGTAGTCTAATTCTAAGTGTTGGAAATCTCATAGGATGTTCACCCAGAAAAGCCAAAAATCTGACTTTGAGGTAGAACTTTGAAAATAGTCTCATATGGAACTTCACCACATAACATAATTGGTGTGTAAAGTAGAAACTCGTAGTCTAATTCTAAGTGTAGGAAATCTCATAGAATGTACAGATTCAGAAAAGCCAGAAATCTGGCTTTGAGATAGAATGTTGAAACTAGTTAAAATTAACCTTTCCACATAACATACTGGGTGTGTGAAGTAGAAACTCCTAGTCTGAGTATAGGAAATCTCATAGACTGTTCAAACCCAGAAAGGCCAAAAATCTGACTTTGAGGTAGAACGTTGAAACCAGCTACAAAAGCTAAATTACCACATAACATGATAGGTGTCTGAAGTATAAATTCATAGTCTAATACTAAATGAAGCAAATCTCATAGAATGTGCTGTTTCTTTAAGGCCAAAAATATCACTTTCAAGTAGAACGATGAAAGTAGCCTCAAAAGTAACCTTATCATATACCATAATGCATGTGAGATGTAGAAACTCGTAGTCTAATTCCAAATGTAGCAAATCTCATAGAATGCTCACACTCAGAAAAGCCAAAAATCAGACTTTGAGGTAGAACGTTGAAACTATTCTCAAAAGTAACCTTACCTCATAACTTAAAGGGTGCGTGTAGTAGAAACTCCAGCTCTAATTCTCATAGAATGTGCTGTTTCTTTAAGGCCAAAAATCTCACTTTCAGGTAGAACGTTGAAACTAGTCGCAAAAGTAACCTTACCATATAATGGGTGAGTGATGTAGAAACTCGTAGTCTCATTCTAAGTGTAGGAAATCTCATAGAATGTTCACACTGAGAGAGACCAAAAATCTGACTTTGAGGTAGAACGTTGAAACTAGTCTCAAATGTCACCTTACCACGTAACATAATGGGTGTGAGAAGTAGAAACTCATGGTCTAATTTCAAGTGTAGGAAATCTCATAGAATGTACAGATTCAGAAAAGCCAGAAATCTGGCTTTGAGCTAGAATGTTGAAACTAGTTTCAAAATTAACCTTTCCATATAACATAATGGGTGTGTGAAGTAGAAACGCCTAGTCTGAGTGTAGGAAATCTCATAGAATGTTCACACTCAGAGAGACCAAAACTGTGACTTTGAGGTAGAACGATGAAAGTGGTCTCAAAAGTAACCTTAACATATAAAATAATGGGTGTGTGAAGTCGAAACTCATAGTATAATTCCAAGTGTAGGAAATCTCATAGAATGTTCACCCTCAGAAAGGCCAAAAATCTGACTTTGAGGTAGAACGTTGAAACTAGTTTCAAAATTAACCTTTCCATATAGCATAATGGGTGTGTAACGTAGTCTAAATACAAGTGTAAAAAATCTGATAGAATGTGCAGATTTAGAAAGGCCTTAAATCTGACTTTGAGATGGAACGTTGAAACTAGTTTCAAAAGTAACCTTACCACATAACATATTGGGTGAGTGATGTAGAAACTCCTATCTAAGTGTAGGAAATCTCATAGAACGTTCACACTCAGAAAGTCCAAAAATGTGACATTGAGGTAGAACTTTGAAACTAGTCTCAAAAGTAATCTTACCACATTACATAATGGTGCGTGAAGTAGAAACATGTAGTCTAATTCCAAGTGTAGGAAATCTCATAGAATGTTTACACTCGGAAAGGCGAAAAATCTGACTTTGAGGTAGAACGTTGAAACTAGTCTCAAAAGTAACCTTACCATATAACATAATGGGTGTGTGAAGTAGAAACTCGTCGTCTAATTCTAAGTGTAAAAAATCAGATTGAATGTGCAGATTTAGAAAGGCCAAAATCTGATTTACCACATAACATAATGGGTGTGTGAAGTAGAAATTTGTGGTCTAATTCTAAATGTAGCAAACCTCGTAGAATGCTCACACTCAGAAAGGTCAAAAATATGACTTTGAGGTAAAACGTTGAAACTAATCTCAACAGTAACCTTACCACATAACATAATGGGTGTGTGAAGCAGAAACTCGTAGCCTAATTCCGAGTGTAGAAAATCTCACAGAATGTTTACACTCAGAAAGGCCAAAAATTTGACTTTCAGGTAGAACGTTTAAACTAGTTTCAACAGTAACCTTACCACATAACATAATCGATGTGTGAAATAGAAATTTGTAGCCTAATTCTAAGTGTAGGAAATCTCATAGAATGCTCACACTCAGAAAAGCTAAAAATCTGACTTTGAGGTAGAATGTTGAAACCATTCTCAAAAGTAACCTTACCTCATAATATAATGGGTGAGTGAAGTAGAAACTCGGTCTAATTCTAATTATAGGAAATCTCATAGAATGTGCAGATTTAGAAAAGCCAAAAATCTGACTTTGAGATAGAACGTTGAAACTATTTTCAAAAGTAACCTTACCACTTAACATAATGAGTGTGTGAAGTAGAAACTCGTAGTCTAATTCTAAGTGTTGGAAATCTCATAGAATGTTCACACTCAGAAAGGCCAAAAATCTAACTTTGAGGTGGAACGTTGAAACTCGTTTCAAAAGTAACCTTACCACTCAATATAATTAGTCTAAGTGTAGGAAATCTCATAGAATGTTCACAATCAGAAAGGCTAAAAATCTGACTTTGAGGTAGAACGGTGAAACTAGTTTCAAAGGTAACCTTACCACATAACATAACATGTGAAGTAGAAACTCGTCGTCTAATTCCATGTATAGGAAATCTCATAGAATGTTCACATTCAGGAAGACCAAAAATCTGACTTTGAGGTAACACGTTGAAACCAGTCTCAAAGATCACCATACCACATAACATAATGGATGTGTGAAGTAGAAACTCATAGTCTAATTCTTAGTAGAGGAAATCTCATAGAATGTTCACACCCAGAAACGCCTAAAATCTGACTTTGAGGTAGAACGTTGAAACTAGTCTCAAAGATCATCTTACCACATAAGCTAATGGGTGTGTGAAGAAGAAACTCTTAGTCTAATTCTAAGTGTAGGAAATCTGATAGAATGTGCAGATTTAGAAAGGCCAAAATCTTATTTACCACATAACATAATGGGTGTATGAAGTAGAAACTCGTGGTCTAATTCTAAATGTAGTAAATCTCATAGAATGCTCAAACTCAGAAAAGCCAAAAATCTGACTTTGAGGTAGAACGTTGAAACTAATCTCAAAAGTTACCTTATCACATAAGATAATGGGTGTGTGAAGTAGAAACTTGTAGTCTAAATCCAAGTGTAGGAAATCTCATAGAATGCTCACACTCAGAAAAACCAAAAATCTGACTTTGAGGTAGAACATTGAAACCATTCTCAACAGTAACCTTACCACATAACATAATCGGTGTGTGAGGTAGAAACTCGTAGTCTAATTCTAATCGTAGGAAATCTCATAGAATGTGCAGATTTAGAAAAGCCAAAAATCTGACTTTGAGATAGAACGTTGAAACTAGTTTCAAAAGTAACCTTACCACTTAACATAATGGGTGTGTGAAGTAGAAACTCGTAGTCAATGGGGTATGTTTACTAAAGGGCGCTAACGTCACAGCGGTGGAATTAGCGCCTGATAAGGTACGTTATCGGGCGATGAAGACGCGTTATCACGCGATAACTCGCTTGCAATGTTAAGGCACCTTAACGCCGTGAAATCCGGCCCTAAAGGGCGGAAGAAGGCTTCCCGGGGGGCGGAGAGAGGGGGGTCAATGGGTGGAGAGTGGGAGGGGAGAGGTTCCAGGCACACTAACGCTGTGGAATCCGGGTCTGAAAACTAACGCCAGTGAAACCCTCGCGTTAAGGCACATTTGCAGGAAAGAGAAACCATTTTTGTCAGCAATGTACAGCAAAGCCAGGTGTGGGAGTGTGTGTCTGTCTATCCAGTGTGTGGTGGCTGCCTACACCTTACGCAGCCCACACTGCTTGCACTGTTTCCAGTGTTAGCCTGCCAATGTGCATAATGAGGAGCAAGGTACCGTGGGTATGGCCCAGACAGGGCAGCCTGGGCAGGATGCATCTGCACAGGGCATAGAGCAATGGTTGGGACATTGAAGTGCCTGGCCACCACCTGCACAGGGAGGGTGGCCACAACATGGGACTGAGCAGTGACTCACCGTGACTGAGCAGTGACCACGGCATGGCTAGGTTCCCCCATAGTGCTAACTAGTATTTCTTTCAAGTGATAAGTATGGGTTCTCTTTTTTTGGGCCCAATCACTAACTTATCTGGTTGGTGGGTGTGCTCACATCCCAGTTTTGGGTGCACACATCTCCTCCAGGAACATGCACTATGGACTAGCTAGCAGACTGTCTGCAGTTAGATGTGTATGGCTGGAACACCTTGCAGGGTGCAGCGGCTGGAGACTCACTGTGCTTGCTGCTGGAGAATGTCAGATAGTGGTGGGGGACAGCTGAGCATTTCCAGGCCTACTATCTGTCTGCCATTGCCTTATGGATGTGTACAGATCTGCATTGACTGCCCTGTAGGACTGTTCCCGAGCAGGACTGCCCTCTACTGCCACCATTGCAGGGATGTAGAATGTGGATCTGTTGGTGGGAGATCCTGTTCCCCATCCTGAGCCACAGAGGGTGGGTTGGGTGTTGGTACATAATCTGCCTATGAGTCCAAACACCCCCCTGCACTTACATCATGTGACCATGGCACCCACACAGGATATGCACTATTCTGGGTACTTCGTAGTCCATAAGAGCTAGATGTGACTGAGAAATACAGATGGACACAGGTGTATCCTAAGTGTGTCTGCAGGAACTACCTATGACACACTGGCACTGATGGGGACCTGCAGCATGGCCTATCTCAGCCATGACAGGTACTGCGGACCTGGTGCTGAGCGCCCCACCTCACCCTCAGAGTGAGCACAGTACCCGCACAATGTGACAGTCTGTAGCTACTCTGTGCCAGTGACACACACGGTCAGTTCCCCCTACCAGGCCGAGGTGCTGTGGGGGGTGCATACCCCATCCTGTGATCATCTGTAGACTGCTGATTTGCATGTGCAGTGCATCATGGGTATGGGTGGGTTAACCCTATCCTGGTAACCACAGCAGACAGTTTGTGTGGTGACCTGCAGTCCTTCTGTAGCCAGCCAGGGGTTTGTTAGCAGCTATAGAGATGTAGCCCACTGGTTACTTCTCTGCCTGTGGAGGCAGAGGTCATGGGTTTGATCCCACAGTGGTATTATTTGATAGGGCTGTCGGAGGCATTTTCTTTTGTTAATTTAAATTAGTGCTGCCAGCAAAAACACACTCACAGTGCTGTCACCTTAAGGTGCTTCACAAGGCGCCCCATAAAGCGCCCTATAATGCGCCCGCTGGACAATGCCAGAGATCCATAATGTAAACAATTGTATTGATAAATGGTGCCATGGTGGCGAGATCAGATGTATGGGGATTGGAGAAACGGCCCATACCATCCAAGTTGTGTTTCAATGTCCAGATAAGAATAGTATTACATGATCTGGCCGTCAAAATCTCACGTGCGCTATGTGCCGTAATTGCGCCAGGTAGCGCATAGTACCATGCGATAGCGCATGTGTGTGCGCGACACGGAGCGTGTACGTGCTGTCACCCAGCAGACCTGGTTGAAAGAAGAGAAAATGTTTTAAATGTAGAAAAAAGTGCACATAAGCCGCAATATCTGGAGGAACCAGGTAGAGGGAGCCAGAGAGACTCCAGAGCCACTATAGAACCACGCCCTACTGAGCATGATGTAATCCCAGCTAGCTTCCAATCCAGGTGCACAGAGGAACTTCTTAAGGAGGCTGTGGAAGACAGGAAGCAGAGCCGTGACAGCAAGGAGAACAGTGGTGGCATGAGCAAAGAGAGCCGTGGCAGCAAGGAGAACAGTGGTGGCAGGAGCAAAGAGAGCCGTGGCAGCAAGGAGAACAGTGGTGGCAGGAGCAAAGAGAGCAGTGGCAGCAAAGAGAGCGGTGGCAGCAAAGAGAACAGTGGTGGCAGCAAAGAGAGCAGAGGTGCCAGGAGCAAAGGGAGCAGAGGAAGCAGCAGCAGATGGAAAGGCAGCTGTGAAGATAAGTGGAGTGACGGCTGGAGAGGAGTCAGCCAGAATAAATGCAGCAGGACTGTGTACAGCTGGAAGCAAGGCAAGTCTGAGGGAAGATTGGAAAGCAAACCTGAGTATCCCCTTGCCAAAGGATCACCTAAAGGGAAAGGTGATGGTCTGATACCTAAGGAGGAACCGGAGGTGGTTTCAGCTCCTAGAAAGGTAAAAGCTGTCTGTCCAAAGCAGTTAAAGCATTACTACTGTGGCTGTCCAGAATCCCCAGGGCCACAGCAGGAAGCTCTAAGGCACGCTCAACAGGCCAGCCAAAGGAGGGACTGGTATAGGCCTCAACCCCCGCTGGAGTCCAGGAGGCCAAGCTCTGAAGGTAAAACTTTTATTGAATCCAGATATAGAAAAAGCCTCTGTGATAAGAAGGGCCTGGATAATAGATGTTTTTATAGAACTGCCACAAAAGCTCCCAGAAGAGAAAACTCTTCTCCATGTAGAGTAGCACGAAGCCAACACCCAAAGAATACTCTAGAACATTGGGCTGTACTAGAGAAGATATACGGAGAGCCTGAGCATAGGGTATCAGAACCCAGGGACTCAGAGTCCGAGGTGTCTAGCTACGAGCAGATGCAAGTGGACCTGGCCAGTGAGGCTTCAGATTATGAAATGGATTGCACATATTGTACAAGTGGAAGCCTAGAGTCTGTGCCATATGTATATGCTGCATGAATTACACAGGTACACTAAAACATTTTTTTTTTTAACTGCCTCTAATGTTTCGATTGATTTTTACGTTTTTTGGTGCGCTGAATCCAAATCTGGTAACCAATTTGCTCCATCACGTACAGATTTTTTGCTACATTGGGTTAGCAGTTTGAGGTGAACGTTTCAGATTGAGTGCGATCGAGATAAAAGTTTCTTGGATGAATTCTTTATACTAATTGTTTAGTAGTTATTCAAATAAGAATAAAGAAAATTGTAACAAGGCAGCACATAAGAATAGAGTAATGTCAACAAAACACACTGTGATGGTAGCAAAATTGTCTGCACTTAAAACAGCCACATACATGTGCACAAACATTGAGCATATAAGAGCGAGGTTAGACACAAAGCAAAGCAAAGAAATGTGCAAAAAATGTTGTACAGGTATGTATGTAAGAATAGAAAACGCAAACCGCACCATTGCAATACATGAAGACAAACACCCGATGGTGTGAAAATAAAATTCTAATAAATGAGATCCGACACTGTGGTAATAACTAGCAAATTTTTATTTCAAAGTTTAGTAAAAACACGATATCTGTCAACACAGTTTAGATTTTAAAGTCATTCTTGGGTCAATCAATCTCCTGGTGGGCCCGTTTCTTCTTCCCCCGAATGCTTCTCTTGGTGCGCTGCTTGGCGTATTTTTCATCTGGAGTTTCCCGCAGCAGCAACCAGCAGAAATCAGCCATCATAGTGGTGTTCCATCTTCCTTGGTACCTTCTCTCTGCGTCCTTGATGTCCTGGTGAAACCTTTCACCTTGTTCTTCACGGTTCGCCCCCAAGTTTTCGGGAAAGTAGTTCACATGGGAGTGCAAGAAATGGACTTTCAGGCTCATGTTACAGCCTTGTTCTTTGAAGGCATTGAGCATCCTGGCAACAATATCCTTATAGTTCTCATCCCGCCTGTTCCCCAAGAATTTGAGAACAACATCCTTGAAGGAATCCCAGGCTTCTTTTTCCTTCTCAGACATCGTTTCAGCGAATGCTCCATCTGAAATGAGTTTCCTTATATCAGGGCCAACAAACACTCCTTTCTTTAGCTTTGCTTCAGAAAGTCGGGGGAACTTTGAGCAAAGGTACCGAAAGCACTCACCATCTTTTGGAAGGGACTTGATGAATTGCTTAATGAGACCCAACTTAATGTGGAGAGGTGGTAATAGAATTTTATCACGAGGTACCAAGCTCTCATGAAGAACATTTTTCTCACCGGGTCTCAAATACTCCCGAATTGGCCAGTCTTTTTTCCCCCAGTGTAGGTCGCAGGCCCGGCTATCCCACAAGCAAAGGAAGCAGGGATATTTGGTGAAACCGGATTGCTGCCCTAATAGCATGGATAGAATTTTAAAGTCTCCACAAATCATCCACTTATGCTCATCATAACGAATTTTCTGAAGAATCAGGGCCAAATTCTCGTATTTTTCTTGGAGAATAACAGAGTGAGCAATAGGAACTGAAGCGAATGTGTTGCCATTATGAAGAAGAACACCTTTTATGCTGTCTTTTGACGAATCAATGAACAGCCGCCATTCAGCAGGATCATACTTGAGTTTAAACTTTTCCATCACTCCGTATATATTGTTGCAAAATACCAAATCTTCCTCTTTGCTGAAATACTTCAAAAATTGTGTCTTGCGGTTGCGGGTACCAATAAAAAGTTGTTTCTGGTGACAATAGATTTTTCTGTTTAAGCCGAGAACCTAGCAGTTGGGCAGCATCTTTTGGGAGTCCTAAATCCCGGACTAAATCATTCAATTCAGCTTGAGAGAAAAGTTCAGGTTTCGGATCTGGTTCAGTTTCAAACTCGGAAGTACTGGACTCATCGGGAAAAGCCATCTGATGAGTCTCATCATGATCAGAACCGTCCACACAAATATGATCCAAAGATTTTGGTGGTTCAGGCACAGGTACTTCGTTGCTATGAGGCATAGGCCTAATTGCTGAGGGAAGGTTGGGGTAACTTATTACGTTCTTATTTTTTAAGTTGTATCCCTTCACAATGCAAGAGCAAAAATAGCAGTCACTGCTGTGGTCTCTTTGTTCACGCCACATCATAGGTATTCCGAAACGAAATGCTTGTTTTTTACCTTTCATCCATAAGCGTAGATCTTCCTCACATGTCTTGCACACTTTGTGAGGAGCCCACGGTTTGTCTTGATCGCCTAACTTCAAACCGAAATAGGCGAAATATACTTTTTTAATAAATGCAGAAATGTTCCTCTGCCGCTTTTTCACGGTATATTCCCCACAAATAAAACAAAAACTGTCCGGAGAGTTGACGCAACCTCTGGCTCTGTGAGCCATCACAAATACACAGCACTGCAAACTGCAACTGTAGTGAACCACTTCGGAATAATGCTGGATTACGACTGAGCAAACAAAAGGTAATAATGAACTTGCAAGAAACTGAAATTTGACAGGAACGTTCATGTCGCAACCACCGTGTTTGAGCGAGCGAACGAGGCGAGGCGAACTGGAAAGAACATGCGCCAGCACGAGTACTGGATTTAGCCCCCCGCCTCCCAATTGTCCTGTTAATGTATAAAATGAATACAAAACACTCTAAAATATCATGAGGGAGTGTTTCTAGTTAGTTAACCATTACAACCTCTATTTTGGGCCAAGAAAATAAACTGCAGTCGGCTAAAAAGAAATTATGTGAACATTCCTTATATGGGTAAGAAATGTAATTTTGCAAGAAAACGTGACGTGATGGAACATTTTGGCTACTGTATATAGTTACATAATGTACATAGTTTCCCTTTATTACCAAGTTCAAATTCCTGTTACTTGTAAAATGCACTACAGTTTTTCTGTATGTATATGTTTGGTTCCATGTAAACCGCGCTGATGATAATAGTGCGGTATATAAGAGATGTTAAATAAATAAATAATAATATTTTTCCTGGATTCAGCACCCCAAAATCTATAGGAATCAGTTGCAAAACTGGAGGCAGTTTTTTGGTAGTGTACCTGTGTTATTACTTGGAATATTGTGTAATTGAAGCCCAGCACTACTGTGAAGATAACAGTGTGTCTTGAAGTTTTTGGTTACTTTTCTTACCTGAATGAAGGACTCTTTTGCGTTGTTGTTAACCAACCCTTTGACCTTAGCGTAAAGGGAAATAAACGCCTTTAATTTCCCTACCACTAGTGCATGTTTCTTTGAAGATTAGGACCAGGAAACAAATAAGGCCCAAAAGTAAAGTAGGCCGCAGGATTACTGGCCAATCTTCTCCCCATAATTTTTATGCGCAAGCGCTGCTTATACGCCAGGGCGGTGCTCGCGACATAAAATGGCGTAGTTGGCAGGATAGTAGGTTGGAGCATACAACTGCAGAAGAAAAGAAAATAAAAACCTTTGTGAGTTTAAAAGGAAAAAAAACCCGGTCTGGACTGTTTTGGAAAACCGGACTGCAAAAACAAGACCCGGAACGGATTTTGCTGGTAACCGGAGCGGATTTGCTGAAAACCTGGAATGGAATGGTTGAAATCCGGAGCGGAGCGTAAATCCTGAAAGTGAAAATCCTGTCGCCACCCCAGAAGTGGAAAGCTGCGGAGCAGGACAACACTTGTGTTCCAGAGCTGGAGTCAACACTTATGTCAGGTAAAAGTAGATAATCCTGAGTAGTGTTGGACATCCAGGGAAGTTTGAAAAAAAAAAAAAAAAGGGAAGAAAAAAAAAGAAGTGCTTTTGTTAGGAGAGCCACACTTGGGTTTCTTTTTTTCTTGTCTCCTTTATACAGGTGCGCTATGGAGCCAAAGGAGCTGTGTGCGTGGATGGCGCTCCAGTTTGATAAACAGGCGGAGTTCGTGCATCAACACCAAGCGCAAGTCCTTAAAGCTATGCAGGAACAACAGCTACCGGTCCTGAAGACCATGGACAACTGGTTGGCACTTCAGAGAGAGGCGATGGCGAAGGCCGAGGCGGAGAAGCTGACAGCGACTGGACCAACCAGCACCGGAAGTGGACATTGGACTTGCAATGACCTCATGGTTGGAAAGCTAAGTCCAAGTGACGATGTCGATGATTTCTTAGACACTTTCCATAGAATTGCATGCTCAGCTAAATGGCCACATGAGCAGTGGGCCATACGCCTAGCAGCGTCCCTCACGGGGGAGGCGCTTGCGGCATATAGGGGGATGCCCCCAGCTCTGGCAAATACCTACGAGGAGGTAATAAAAGCGATTAGGGATCGTTTAGGTCTTACTCCCACGTCTTACAATAAGATGTTTAGAGCTACTGTCCTCAGGGCTGATGAGACGAAAAGAAAGCAGGTGCCGTTCTCAAGGTAGAGCGGACCTGGAAGCTGGGAAAGGAATGCCATGGGTTCCAGCAGAGTTGATGGAAAAATTTCCTTCCTTTAAGATGGAACAAAGGGCCGACCCTGCGTTAGCTCGTGCACTGGAGAATGCGCGAGAAGAAAAGGATTCCTTCCCCAGATTTATTATGGAAGATGATATATTATATCGAGAATGCAAGGATCTTCGAACTGGAATTGTGCGGAAACAGTTAGTGGTTCCAAACACTTTTAAGTCACTGGTTTTACGCTTGGCTCATGACCATCCCGTAGGGGGTCACAAGGGAGCACAAGGAACTCTGGATCAAATTCTAGCCAGATTTTATTGGCCAGGAGTCTTCCGAGAAACGACTCGTTTTTATGAATCCTGTGCATCATGTCAAAGGGTAACTCCTAACCGGCCACCAGAAGTACCACTAGTTCCAATGCCCATAATCTCCGAACCAGTAAGAAGACTTGCTATAGATATAGTAGGACCCCTTATCAAAACTCCGAGAGGGTTCCAATATATCCTCGTGATCATTGACCAGGCTACCCGTTTTCCATGGGCAATACCACTGAGAAATATTTTGGCAAAATCTATTGCTGTAGAACTAATCAAACTGTTCTGCGAGGTCGGGTTCCCGCAGGAGGTCTTAACAGACCGAGGCAGCAACTTTTTATCAAAGTACCTTGCTCAAGTCTGGGACGCTTTTGGCATCCACCACCTAAAGACAGCCGCCTACCATCCCCAATGCAACGGCTTGGTAGAACGGCTAAATCAGAGCATAAAACAGATGCTACGCCGAGCTCTGGATGGCCAAATGACTGAGTGGGACACCATGTTGCCATTTATTTTATATGCCTGTAGGGAAAGGAAACAAAGTTCATTAGGTACCTCACCCTATGAGCTTATGTACGGGCGAGCACCCAGAGGCATATTAGATGTATTGAGAGAACAGTGGATCGAACCCGTGGATGAAGAAATAGGCGTACCTCTATTTCTGAAAAACCTAAGAACTCGCTTGGAACGAACCTCCCGATTTGCGGGTGAAAAATTGAAAGAGAGTCAAACCAAACAAAAGCGGTACTACGATCAACATGCCAAACCTAGACAGTTGAAGATGGGAGAGAAGGTGATGATCTTAGTGTCGGGCGCTACACCTAAGTTCGAAGCCCAATGGAAGGGGCCTCACACGGTGATTAAGCCCATTGGATCTACCTCTTACTTGGTCCAAGATGCAAAAGGACATAAACAAGTCTACCACGTCAACGTCCTTCGACCGTGGCATGAAAGGTTAGTGCTGATAGCTTCTGCTAAAAACATATTCCACCCTGAAGGGATAAAAGCGGCTACCAAGCGAATGAAGTATAATGGCAGTCAGCTGCAGAAAGTCCCAATAGCGTGTATTACGTGCTGTGCGGAAGAGGCTTCCCCAGCCCGTAATATTTTAAGAAGGGGGATGTGTCACCCAGCAGACCTGGTTGAAAGAAGAGAAAATGTTTTAAATGTAGAAAAAAGTGCACATAAGCCGCAATATCTGGAGGAACCAGGTAGAGGGAGCCAGAGAGACTCCAGAGCCACTATAGAACCACGCCCTACTGAGCATGATGTAATCCCAGCTAGCTTCCAATCCAGGTGCACAGAGGAACTTCTTAAGGAGGCTGTGGAAGACAGGAAGCAGAGCCATGGCAGCAAGGAGAACAGTGGTGGCAGGAGCAAAGAGAGCCGTGGCAGCAAGGAGAACAGTGGTGGCAGGAGCAAAGAGAGCCGTGGCAGCAAGGAGAACAGTGGTGGCAGGAGCAAAGAGAGCGGTGGCAGCAAAGAGAGCAGTGGCAGCAAAGAGAGCAGTGGTGGCAGCAAAGAGAGCAGAGGTGCCAGGAGCAAAGGGAGCAGAGGAAGTAGCAGCAGATGGAAAGGCAGCTGTGAAGATAAGTGGAGTGACGGCTGGAGAGGAGTCAGCCAGAATAAATGCAGCAGGACTGTGTACAGCTGGAAGCAAGGCAAGTCTGAGGGAAGATTGGAAAGCAAACCTGAGTATCCCCTTGCCAAAGGATCACCTAAAGGGAAAGGTGATGGTCTGATACCTAAGGAGGAACCGGAGGTGGTTTCAGCTCCTAGAAAGGTAAAAGCTGTCTGTCCAAAGCAGTTAAAGCATTACTACAGTGGCTGTCCAGAATCCCCAGGGCCACAGCAGGAAGCTCTAAGGCACGCTCAACAGGCCAGCCAAAGGAGGGACTGATATAGGCCTCAACCCCCGCTGGAGTCCAGGAGGCCAAGCTCTGAAGGTAAAACTTTTATTGAATCCAGATATAGAAAAAGCCTCTGTGATAAGAAGGGCCTGGATAATAGATGTTTTTATAGAACTGCCACAAAAGCTCCCAGAAGAGAAAACTCTTCTCCATGTAGAGTAGCACACCCAAAGAATACTCTAGAACATTGGGCTGTACTAGAGAAGATATACGGAGAGCCTGAGCATAGGGTATCAGAACCCAGGGACTCAGAGTCCGAGGTGTCTAGATACGAGCAGATGCAAGTGGACCTGGCCAGTGAGGCTTCAGATTATGAAATGGATTGCACATATTGTACAAGTGGAAGCCTAGAGTCTGTGCCATATGTATATGCTGCATGAATTATTACTTGGAATATTGTGTAATTGAAGCCCAGCACTACTGTGAAGATAACAGTGTGTCTTGAAGTTTTTGGTTACTTTTCTTACCTGAATGAAGGACTCTTTTGCGTTGTTGTTAACCAACCCTTTGACCTTAGCGTAAAAGGAAATAAACGCCTTTAATTTCCTTACCACTCGTGCATGTTTCTTTGAAGATTAGGACCAGGAAACAAATAAGGCCCAAAAGTAAAGTAGGCCGCAGGATTACTGGCCAATCTTCTCCCCATAATTTTTATGCGCAAGTGCTGCTTATACGCCAGGGCGATGCTCGCGACAGTGCGCGACACGCCGCATGTGCCATGTGCGTCGTCGCATACGTACACTGTGTACTTTTGCAATGGCACAAGCACGCATGCGCCATGTTGCGCACGCACACGCGCTATCTCGCAGTACTACCCTACTGCATATGTTTCCTGGGGAGAATAAAATGGCCAGCCGATCAAGGAAGCCTGCATTGGTGTGGTACCCTCCAGTGTTCTTGTCTGCAGCCTTTGCTGTGACACTCATGTTGGTGTTGTAGCCTATCGGTTTGTGCATTGCCATTTGTCCTATTAGTCATAGGTATGATTCCTCTCTGTTCTGATCTTTTAATGCCTCTTGTCCACACGTACTTCCCATTCCTGTTACAGACCTATCTGTGAGGATCTGTGCTGCTGGCTCATTGTACATTCAACACTGTTGCCAATCATCCTTCTGTCGGTCTATCAGTGTCTGCAGGCTCTGTGGCGTCCAGCCCTACTGTGCAGGCTGCTACACCATGTCCTGCACTGGCACTTGCCTCTCATGTGTGTGCTCTGCATCTTGGCTCTTGCCTCTCCTGTGTGTGCTCTGCATGACACTGCTACTCCTGTGTCCTCCTGTCATTGCACTTCTCCTGCCTCTGCTGGACGCATCTTCCCATCCTCTGGCAAACACTGTCATTGTTGCATGGTACATTACCATCACCCTGTGCATCGCTACAGCTGGCCCCGATATGTTTGTCCATTTTTCCAGCTGCCACATGGGCTGGACGCAAATTTGTCTGGTCAATCAGTTCAGATCTACTTCCTATCATTACTTGTGCATTGTCTTTCCTTGTTGCTCTGTGCAGTGTTAGGGTTACATCTGTGTTTGGCCCATACCTCTCTTGCTTTTCAACTTGGGAGACCTTACTGCCCTTGGCCAACATTTTTGGGGTCACCTATACATCCTTGGGGCATCTTCAGCCACACCTTAGCTTCAGCCAGCTTATGGGGTGCCTACTATGGTGCCTTGGGAGTTGGCAACCTTTCGACATGGCCTCTGGTACACATTATGAACCGCCTTGGCTGGTGTTGTGGTTTAGGATGTGCCTTCTGGTGCACCCTAAAAGTTGCATTAGTTTATGCACTGGGGTGCGGGAATTTTTGCTGCCAACACAGATTGTTGTACTGTTTCAAGCAGGAAAAAGAATTGCTTCGGCCAACCTTATTCATTTGGCCCACTGGGGGATCGAACCCATGACCCCTGCTTCAGCAGGCATTGTAATAACCACTGTGCTACACCTCTATTACTGTGATTGCAGGTCAGCACACAATGTTAAGGTTAACGCGCGGTAACAAGCGTGGCTCCCTCAAACACGCGATACCGTGTGCGGCACACTTTATCGCGCGATAATGCGCACTTGCTACATTTAGACCGGAACACCCACTCCTTTTAAGGCATCCTGCACATTATCGCCGGGCGCATGTTAAGACGGTTTAGTAAACATACCCCTAATTCTAAGTAGAGGAAATTTCATAGAATGTTCACACCCAGAAAGGCCAAAAATCATACTTCGAGGTTGAACGTTGAAACCAGATTCAAAAGTGACCTTACCAAATAACATATTTGGTTTGTGAAGTAGAAACTCGTAGTCTAATTCTAAGGGTAGGAAATCTCATAGAATGTGCAGATTCAGAAAAGCCAGAAATCTGACTTTGAGGTAGAACGTTGAAACTAGTTTCAAAAGTAACCTTACCACATAACATAATGGGTGTGTGAAGTAGAAACTCGTAGTCTAATTGTAAATGTAGCAAATCTCATAGAATGCTCACACTCAGAAAAGCCAAAAATCTGACTTTGAGGAAGAACATTGAAACTATTCTCAAAAGTAACCTTACCTCATAACGTAAAGGGTGTGTGAAGTAGAAACTCGTAGTCTAATTCTAAGTGTTGGAAATCTCATAGAATGTTCACACTCAGAAAAGCCAGAAATCTGACTTTGAGGTAGAACGTTGAAACTAGTCTCAACAGTAACCTTACCACATAACATAATGGAGTGGAGTGGAGGAGTGGCCTAGTGGTTGGGGCAAGGTACTTCAGGCCAGAAGGTCGGTGGTTCAAATCCCACTAGAGGACAGCAACCTTGGGCTGGAAGGACTGGGGTTTCTAGTCCCATAGGTGCTCCTTGTGCTCTTGGGCAAGCCACTTAACCCTCCATAGCCCATGTTCCCTGTAAAATAGTTATCTCCAAGTTATAATGCCCTGTTCAATGTAATTTCAGTTTGTTCAATGTAAACTGCACTGATGCAGAATAGCGCGGTATATAAGAGAATGCAAATAAAATAAATAACACAGGTACACTAAAAAAAATTTTTTTTAAACTGCCTCTAATGTTTCGATTGATTTTTACGTTTTTTGGTGCACTGAATCCAAATCTGGTAACCAATTTGCTCCATCACATACAGATTTTTTGCTACATTGAGCTAGCAGTTTGAGGTGAACGTTTCAGATTGAGTGCGATCGAGATAAAAGTTTCTTGGATGAATTCTTTATACTAATTGTTTAGTAGTTATTCAAATAAGAATAAAGAAAATTGTAACAAGGCAGCACATAAGAATAGAGTAATGTCAACAAAACACACTGTGATGGTAGCAAAATTGTCTGCACTTAAAACAGCCACATACATGTGCACAAACATTGAGCATATAAGAGCGAGGTTAGACACAAAGCAAAGCAAAGAAATGTGCAAAAAATGTTGTACAGGTATGTATGTAAGAATAGAAAACGCAAATCGCACCATTGCAATACATGAAGACAAACACCCGATGGTGTGAAAATAAAATTCTAATAAATGAGATCCGACACTGTGGTAATAACTAGCAAATTTTTATTTCAAAGTTTAGTAAAAACACGATATTTGTCAACACAGTTTAGATTTTAAAGTCATTCTTGGGTCAATCAATCTCCTGGTGGGCCCGTTTCTTCTTCCCCCGAATGCTTCTCTTGGTGCGCTGCTTGGCGTATTTTTCATCTGGGGTTTCCCGCAGCAGCAACCAGCAGAAATCAGCCATCATAGTGTTGTTCCATCTTCCTTGGTACCTTCTCTCTGCGTCCTTGATGTCCTGGTGAAACCTTTCACCTTGTTCTTCACTGTACGCCCCCAAGTTTTCGGGAAAGTAGTTCACATGGGAGTGCAAGAAATGGACTTTCAGGCTCATGTTACAGCCTTGTTCTTTGAAGGCATTGAGCATCCTGGCAACAATATCCTTATAGTTCTCATCCCGCCTGTTCCCCAAGAATTTGAGAACAACATCCTTGAAGGAATCCCAGGCTTCTTTTTCCTTCTCAGACATCGTTTCAGCGAATGCTCCATCTGAAATGAGTTTCCTTATATCAGGGCCAACAAACACTCCTTTCTTTAGCTTTGCTTCAGAAAGTCGGGGGAACTTTGAGCAAAGGTACCGAAAGCACTCAGCCAGTCTTTTTTCCCCCAGTGTAGGTCGCGGGCCCGGCTATCCCACAAGCAAAGAAAGCAGGGATATTTGGTGAAACCGGATTGCTGCCCTAATAGCATGGATAGAATTTTAAAGTCTCCACAAATCATCCACTTATGCTCATCATAACGAATCTTCTGAAGAATCAGGGCCAAATTCTCGTATTTTTCTTGGAGAATAACAGAGTGAGCAATAGGAACTGAAGCGAATGTGTTGCCATTATGAAGAAGAACACCTTTTATGCTGTCTTTTGACGAATCAATGAACAGCCGCCATTCAGCAGGATCATACTTGAGTTTAAACTTTTCCATCACTCCGTATATATCGTTGCAAAATACCAAATCTTCCTCTTTGCTGAAATACTTCAAAAATTGTGTCTCGCGGTTGCGGTACCAATAAAAAGTTGTTCCTGGTGACAATAGATTTTTTTGTTTAAGCCGAGAACCTAGCAGTTGGGCAGCATCTTTTGGGAGTCCTAAATCCCGGACTAAATCATTCAATTCAGTTTGAGAGAAAAGTTCAGGTTTCGGATCTGGTTCAGTTTCAAACTCGGAAGTACTGGACTCATCAGGAAAAGCCATCTGATGAGTCTCATCATGATCAGAACCGTCCACACAAATATGATCCAAAGATTTTGGTGGTTCAGGCACAGGTACTTTGTTGCTATGAGGCATAGGTCTAATTGCTGAGGGAAGGTTGGGGTAACTTATTACGTTCTTATTTTTTAAGTTGTATCCCTTCACAATGCAAGAGCAAAAATAGCAGTCACTGCTGTGGTCTCTTTGTTCACGCCACATCATAGGTATTCCGAAACGAAATGCTTGTTTTTTACCTTTCATCCATAAGCGTAGATCTTCCTCACATGTCTTGCACACTTTGTGAGGAGCCCACGGTTTGTCTTGATCGCCTAACTTCAAACCGAAATAGGCGAAATATACTTTTTTAATAAATGCAGAAATGTTCCTCTGCCGCTTTTTCACGGTATATTCCCCACAAATAAAACAAAAACTGTCCGGAGAGTTGACGCAACCTCTGGCTCTGTGAGCCATCACAAATACACAGCACTGCAAACTACAACTGTAGTGAACCACTTCGGAATAAAGCTGGATTACGACTGAGCAGACAAAAGGTAATAATGAACTTGCAAGAAACTGAAATCTGACAGGAACGTTCATGTCGCAACCACCGTGTTTGAGCGAGCGAACGAGTCGAGGCGAACAGGAAAGAACATGCGCCAGCGCGAGTACTGGATTTAGCCCCCCGCCTCCCAATTGTCCTGTTAATGTATAAAATGAATACAAAACACTCTAAAATATCATGAGGGAGTGTTTCTAGTTAGTTAACCATTACAACCTCTATTTTGGGCCAAGAAAATAAACTGCAGTCGGCTAAAAAGAAATTATGTGAACATTCCTTATATGGGTAAGAAATCTAATTTTGCAAGAAAACGTGACGTGATGGAACATTTTGGCTATTTTTCCTGGATTCAGCACCCCAAAATCTATAGGAATCAGTTGCAAAACTGGAGGCAGTTTTTTGGTAGTGTACCTGTGTAATGGGTGTGTGAAGTAGAAACTCGTACTCTAATTCTAAGTGTTGTGCAGAATGTGCAGATTCAGAAAAGGAAAAAATACGACTTTGAGGTAGAACATTGAAACTAGTTTCAAAAGTAACCTTACCACATAATATAATGCATTTGTGAAGTAGAATCTTCTAGTTTAAGTGTAGGAAATCTCATAGAATGTGCAGATTCAGAAAAGCCAAAAATGTGACTTTCAGGTAGAACGTTGAAACTAGTCTCAAAAGTAAACTTACCTTATTACATAATGGGTGTGTGAAGTAGAAACTCGTAGTCTAAGTGTAGGAAATCTCATAGAATGTTCACACTCAGAAAGCGTAGTTACTCACCTGTAACAGGTGTTCTCCAGGAGCAGCAGGAATCAGTCCTCACTTATGGGTGACGTCGGCGCCGACGGAGCCCTTGCGGAGCAATTTTCCCCAGCTTTCAAAGAAAGCCTTTGGGAATTGCAGCGCGCATGCGCGGTCGACTTCCCGCCCGAAGGTGCCATCTTAGCCAGTCAGATGACATAGCTAAAAAAGACAGCATAAAAATTTGCAAAAGAACATAAGCAGACGATTGCAACTCCAAGGGGAGGAGGGAGGGTAGTGAGGACTGATTCCTGCTGCTCCTGGAGAACACCTGTTACAGGTGAGTAACTACGCTTTCTCCAGGACCAAGCAGGAAGTCAGTCCTCACTTATGGGACTCCCAAGCTCAAGGCTACCGGAGACCCTAAGCACAAAAATGAGCTCCCTCTAGCTCAGCAGCACAGAAGGATAGAATCTTCGCTGAATTATCACCCACCGGTAGCCCACATCCGGGATGGAGGGTAGGAGTTGCTCAGACCTCAAAGAGATTACGGAGGACTGCCTGTCCGAAAGCACTGTCCCTACGGGACTCCCTCTCGAGACAGTAATGGACCGCAAAAGTCTGGCTCGAAGACCAAGTAGCGGCCCGGCAGATGTCTGCCAGCGGAACAGAGCGGAGGTAAGCCACTGACGTGGCCTTTGCCCGAACGCAATGAGCCGTGACTCGACTTTCTAAGGAGAGTCCGGCTGCCCCATAAGCCCAAGAGATACAGTCCGCAACCCAGATGGACAGAGTACGCTTGGAGACCGGGAGCCCCAATCTATTGGGGTCAAAAGACACAAAAAGCTGAGCAGCTTTACGGTGCTCCCGCGTACGGTCAAGGTAGAAGTTCAGAGCCCTTCTACAGTCCAGGGTATGGAGGACCGTCTCAGCTCGGCTGGAGTGTGGTCTGGGAAAGAAGGTTGGAAGCACCACCTCCTGATTGATGTGAAAAGGGGAGACCACTTTAGGCAGAAATTTCGGATGAGTCCGTAGGACTACCCTATTTTTGTAGAACCGAGTGTAAGGGGGATCAGACACGAGGGCCTGCAATTCACTTACGCGTCTAGCGGAAGTGAGGGCTATCAAGAACAGTGTTTTCCAAGACAGAAAACGGAGAGAACAGGTAGCCATAGGTTCAAAAGGCGGACAGGTGATCCGCTGCAACACCACATTCAGGTCCCAGTCAGGCGCTGGCGGGCGCAGAGGTGGTTTAAGTAGAAGGAGACCTCGGAGAAACCTCGCTACGAGAGGGTCATTGGAGAGAGGTCTGCCGTCCACCGGCACATGATGCGCTGAAAGAGCACTGAGGTGAACTTTGACGGAGTTGGACTTAAGTCCCAGATTAGAGAGGTGCAGCAAGTACTGCAAGATCACCGACACCGGGCAGGAGAAGGGATCCTGAGACTGTTGGGTACACCAGACTGCAAAGCGACGCCATTTAAGGGCGTAGCATTTGCGGGTAGAAGGCCGTCGCGAAGCCAAGACGACCTCCACCACTTCTGCCGGCAGGAGAAGGGGAGCAAGGACTACCCTCTCAGCAGCCAGGCCATGAGGTTGAGAGACCTGAGGTTGGGGTGCAGGAGGGACCCCTGATCCTGAGTGAGGAGATCCGGTTGCACCCCCAGAGGGATTGGATCCTCCACCGCCAGTTGCAGCAGGAGCGGAAACCACGGCTGCCTGGGCCAGCGAGGGGCCACCAGGATCATGAAGGCTTTGTCTCGGAGAACCTTGAAAAGAGTCCGAGAGACTAGCGGGATGGGAGGGAAAGCATACAGAAGGCTCCCCGACCATGAGATCAGAAAAGCGTCCGCCGCAACCCGAAGGGGGTGTGGCTGACGAGAGCAGAAGCGAGGAAGCTGCCGGTTGCGAGGACTGGCAAAGAGATCCATCGTGGGGGGGCCCCACTTGAGGAAGAGCTTCTGAACTACCAAGGGATCCAGACGCCACTCGTGCGGCTGGAGGACCCTGCTGAGTTTGTCCGCAAGGCAATTGTCTTGGCCCGGGAGATAAACTGCCTTGAGGAGAATGCCGTGACTGACGGCCCAAGAGCAGAGCTTCTGAGCCTCCCGGCAGAGGAGAAAGGAGCCCGTGCCCCCCTGTTTGTTCACGTAGAACATGGCAACTTGATTGTCCGTCTGGACAAGGACGGACTGTTGGGAAGTCAGGTGGGAGAAGGCCTTGAGAGCTAGGCGGATCGCCCGGAGCTCCAGGAATTTGATCTGCTGAGCAGACTCCCACGTGGTCCAGAGGCCCTGAGTACGCGCCTCTTGGCAATGCGCTCCCCAGCCCAGGAGGGATGCATCGGTGGTCAGCACCCGGGTCGGCTGAGGTGACTGGAAAGGCATACCGAATATCAGGTTTGGCTGCCGGAGCCACCACCGGAGAGATGAGATCAGCGGCTCGGAAACGCGCACTAGGTCTGCGAGGCCGCCCGTGCCTTGTCGCCACTGCCGGCGGAGACACCATTGAGCAGACCGCATGTTCAGGCGGGCATTGGGGGTCACATGGACGGTGGAAGCCATATGGCCGAGCAGTCTCAGGAAGCGCCTGGCGGAGACCAGGGGCTGGCTGCGAAAGCGGTCGGCTAGGTCCATGAGCCGCTGAGCCCTGTCGAGCGGTAGGTACGCTCGCGCCTGAGGAGTGTGCAGCCTTGCGCCGATGAACTCGAGATCCTGTGAGGGGAGCAAAGTGGACTTTGCGAAGTTTATGACAAAGCCCAAGTGCTGCAGCAGAGTCACCGTGCGGCACGTGGCGTTGGTGACCTCCTGAGCGGACGCTGCTCTGATGAGCCAGTCGTCGAGGTACGGAAAGACATAGAGGCCGTGAAGCCGGAGATGGGCCGCCACGACCGCGAGACATTTTGTGAAGACTCGCGGTGCGGAGGACAGGCCAAAGGGCAGTACTCTGTACTGGTAATGATTTCCTGCCACCACAAACCTTAGGTATTGGCGGTGGCTTGGGTGGATGAGGATGTGCGTGTAGGCATCCTTTAGATCCAAGGAGCATAGCCAATCTCCCTGCTGGAGGTAGGGCAGAAGGATTCCAAGGGTAAGCATTTTGAACTTCTCCCGCACAAGGAACTTGTTGAGGTTGCGCAAGTCCAGGATGGGTCTGAGGCCCCCTGTTCTCTTTGGTATCAGAAAATACCTTGAATAGAAGCCTTGACCTCTCAGGTGGTGTGGCACCGGTTCCACCGCCTGTTCCTGCAGAAGACCTGCTAACTCCTGAAGGAGCAACTCCCTATGCAGAGGGGGGCGCGGAGGCTCTCCCGGAAAATAGGAGGGAGGGACCTGATGGAAGTGGAGAAGGTAGCCTTCTCGCACGACCTGAAGCACCCAGGCATCTGCGGTGATGCTGGACCACCTGTGGGCGAAGTGAACCAGCCGGCCTCCGGTGCTGGGGGGAACCAGCGGGGGGGGAGAGGCTATGCTGAGCGAGTCAAAAGCCCCCACCCTGCTGAGCAGGGGCTGGTGGTGCAGGCTTGGGGGCTTGCTGCCTACGGGACCCGTTACCCCGTCCCTTGGCCTGCTGGCCCTGTTGGGGAGCTGCAGGGGCCTGATAATGGGGGTATTGTTTGTAGGCAGCCGCCTTCCTCGGGTAAAAGGACTTTTTCCCCGAGCCCTTCTTTTTCTGGGAAGGGGCGGAGGTCTTCCTAGAAAGCCTGGTCCTGGTGAGAGTCTCAGTCTCAATTTGTGCAGCCTTTTCCGCCATGGGCTTGCCAAAGAGGTTCTCGCCTCGGCAGGGGACATCGACCAACTTGTCCTGTACCCAGGGCTCAAGGTCGGACGACTGAAGCCAAGCCTGTCGGCGGGCACCGATGCCGGCTGCGGCTACTCGAGCCGAGGCTTCAAAGCCATCATAGGCTGCTCGGGACATGAACTTTGAGCATTCCCGAATGCCCGTGGACAAGGCTAGGAACCTCCGCAAGGGCTCCTCGGAGAGACCAGCGGAGAATCCGGCTAGCTCTTTAGCCAGATCCCGGAGATACATGCCCATGTATAGCTGGTAAGTCTGGACACGACATGCGAGCATAGAGCCCTGGAAGCACTTCTTGCCAAGGCCATCCAGGTTACGGGCCTCCCTTCCAGGAGGCACCGAGGAGTGCATCTTCTGGCTCTTAAGACGATGCATGGCCGATTCCACTACCATGGAATGGTGTGGCAGCTGTGCCTTTTGAAAGCCAGGGCTCTTGCGGACCCGATAGATAGAATCGACCCGCTTGCTCAGGACCGGCGAGGAGGCCGGACTCTCCCACATGCGGAAGAGTAGTCGTTCCAGCATAGGAGGAACCGGCACAGTAAAGTGTTCCCTCGCGGGAGAGTCATACTGGAGGGCGTCGAGCTCTTCGGCTCGAGGCTCCTCCTCGGGATCCGCAGGGAAGGCCAAAGCCTTGGCCATATCCCTCACGAAGTCCGAGAACCGGGCATCCTCCGGGGGGGACTGCTTCCGAGGCTCGGACTCCGGTGAGTCCGATGGGACACACCGAGTCCGGAAGGAATCAGGTGACTCTTCCTCCTCAGACTCCCAGACCGACTCCGACGAGGACTCGGTGGGGTCGGCCCGGGCAGGGTGCGGCGCCAGCCGCCCCGACGCCGAGGGAGTCGGCGTCGGCGACCTCGGTCCCGAACGGGAGGCCGAGGGTGACCTCGACCGAGGATCGACTCGAGTTCTCATCGACTCGAGGATCGGCTCGGTCTCCGGGGTCGACTTGGACGTCGACGTCCCGGCGGTCGGGGCAGCGACGCCAGCGAAGCCAGCGAGCAGTGCCCTCTGCTGGTCCATGAAGGCAGACAGTCTGCTCTCCAAGGCCGTCAACCTGAGTCCGAGCTCAGGTGACCCAGCAGCCCCCGACTCGGGCCCCGACGGCGTCGGGCCCGACGTCGGCTGTCGCGGAGGCGAGTCCAGAAGGACCACAGGACTTACCCGGGCAGGCATCTCCGACTCCAGGCGAGGTCGCTTCGGGATGTGTTCCTTCTCCAAGGACCCGGGGCGGCTGTCGGGGCTATGCGACCTGGCCCTCGCGGAGCCAGGAGCGTCCACCGACGCCGCCCTCGCGGGTTTTTCCTTCCGACGATGGTCCCCGGAGGGAGAACCCCGGTCGGAGGAGCTCCGGCGACGGTCCGAGCTGGAGCCTTTCGACACGGAGGCCTCCGACGAGGTCCGGGTACGGCTGGGGTCAGCGAAGATCCTCTCACGCTGATGCCGCCGACTTCTCAACGCCTTTGAGGACAGTTTGCTGCAGGGCCCACAGATCAGTTCCTCATGATCCGGGCCCAGGCAGCGGAGGCAAAAGTCGTGTGTGTCGGTTAGTGACATATTTCGGTCACACCGACCACACCGCTTAAACCCACTGGCAGCCATCGGGGGAAAAAGGGCCCCTGCGAGGTCAAAGGACCGGGCTGCCAGGGAAAACGAAAACGAAAGCTGACTAAGTCAGAAAAAACCGAAAAAAGTAAGAGGACTCGAGACCGGCGTCGCGAGTCCGGGCGGGAAAACGATCGGCGTCGAACCGAAAGAAAAAAGGATAAAATAAAGAAGAAAATCAACTTTTTCGCGGGGACGTCTGTAGGGCTCCGCGGAAAAAAGAAGACTGGCTAAGATGGCACCTTCGGGCGGGAAGTCGACCGCGCATGCGCGCTGCAATTCCCAAAGGCTTTCTTTGAAAGCTGGGGAAAATTGCTCCGCGAGGGCTCCGTCGGCGCCGACGTCACCCATAAGTGAGGACTGACTTCCTGCTTGGTCCTGGAGAACTGCCAAAAATCTAACTTTGAGGTGGAACGTTGAAACTAGTTTCAAAAGTAACCTCACCAGTCAACATAATTAGTGTGTGAAGTAGAAACTCATGGTCTAATTCCAAGTGTAGGAAATCTCACAGAATGTTCACACTCAGAAAGGCCAAAAATCTGACTTTGAGGTAGAACGGTGAAACTAGTTTCAAAAGTAACCTTACCACATAACATAACATGTGAAGTAGAAACTCGTGGTCTAATTCCATATGTTGGAAATCTCATAGAATGTTCACATTCAGGAAGACCAAAAGTCTGACTTAGATGTAGAACTTTGATACTAGTCCCAAAAGTAACCTTACCATGTAACATAATGGGTGTGTGAAGTAGAAACTCGTAGTCTAAGTGTAGGAAATCTCATAGAATGTGCAGATTCAGAAAAGCCAAAAATCTGACTTTGAGGTAGCACGTTGAAACTAGTCTCAAAAATAACCTTCCCATATAAAATAATGGGGGTGTGTAGTAGAAACTCGTAGTCTAATTCTATGTGTAGGAAAACTCATAGAATGTGCAGATTCAGAAAAGCCAAACATCTGACTTTCAGCTAGAACGTTGAAACTAGTCTTAAAAGTAACCTTACCAAATAAGATATTGGGTGTGTGAAGTAGAAACATGTAGTCAGAAGTGTAAGAAATCTGATAGAATGTGCAGATTTAGAAAAGCCAAAATCTGCCTTACCACATAACATAATGGGTGTGTGTGAAGTAGAAACTCGTGGTCTAAGTCCAAGTGTACGAAATCTAATAGAATGTTCACACTCAGAAAGGCCAAAAAACTGACTTTGCGGAAGAATGTTGAAACTAGTTTCAAAAGTAACCTTACCACATAACATAATGGGTGTGTGAAGTAGAAACTCGTGGTCTAAGTCCAAGTGTACGAAATCTAATAGAATGTTCATATTCAGAAAGGCCAAAAAACTGACTTTGAGGTAGAACGTTGAAACTAGTTTCAAAAGTAACCTTACCACATAACATAATGGGTGTGTGAAGTAGAAACATGTAGTCTAATTCTAAGAGTAAGAAATCTGATAGAATGTGCAGATTTAGAAAAGTCAAAACCTGACTTACCACATAACATAATGGGTGTGTGTGAAGTAGAAACTCGTGGTCTAATTCCACATGCCAAAAGGCCTTATGTGGAATTAGGCCAAAATCTGACTTACCACATAACAAAATGGGTGTGTGAAGTAGAAACTCGTCTAATTCCAAGTGTAGGAAATCTCATAGAATGTGCAAATTCAGAAAAGCAAAAATCAGAGTTTAAGGTAGAACGTTAAAACTAGTCTCAAATGTAACCTTTCCATATAACATAATGGGTGTGTAAAGTAGAAACACGTAGTCTAAATCCAAGTGTAAGAAATCTGATAGAATTTGCAGATTTAGAAATTCCTTAAATCTGACTTTGAGATAGAACGTTGAAACTAGTTTCAAAAGTAACCTTACCACATAACATATTGGGTGAGTGATGTAGAAACTCGTAGTCTAATTCTAAGTGTAGGAAATCTCATAGAATGTTAATACTCAGAAAGCCCAAAAATGTGACATTGAGGTAGAACGTTGAAACTAGTCTCAAAAGTAATCTTACCACATAACATGCTGCTGCTGCCTCTTCTGTGGAGCCTGAGAAGCAGGAGCTTAAGAAGAGAAGAATTTCTTATTATTATTATAGAACGACTTCTTTGAAGGTGTCTTTTTCCTAGCAGGATCAGCTGTTACGCTGGACAATCTGTTTAGAGTAGTATTTTCTGACACTAATTGAGAGGCCTCATCTTGCCAGTCTTTTCCAAATAGATTTTCGCCTGTGCAAGGTATGTTGCCCAGTTTATCTTGAACCCACTGTTCAAGATCTGAAGCCTAAAGCTATGCAATTCGACATGCACCAATGCATATTGCTGAGGCCTTGCTTGTGCATTCAAAGGCATTGAAGGTGGCCCTATAAACAAATTTTTAAACATTTTGACTATGCTTAACTAGGGCAAGATAATCTGCTCTTTTGTCATCTGGGAGGAGAGGGGCAAAGGCCTCGAGATCCCTGGAGACCTCTTTCAAGAACATTCCCATGTAGAGGATATAGGAGTTAATCCTAGTCGAGAGCATGGATACTTGGAAGCATCGACGTTGAGAGTTCTCGATTCTCTACCCAGAGGGTTAGAGGAATGAGTCTTTGAGCTTTTGTTTCAGCGCATAGCCGATTCAACCATCATGGAGTGGTGGGGAAGCTGTGGTTTTTGGAAGCCAGGACACTCCGGTACATGATACTTGGAATTGAGGTGTTGACTTTGGGGTGAGACCGTGAGGTGTCTCCCACATACAGAGCATAAGGTCATGAAGGATGCGGTGCACCAGTAAAATGGCTGCCTCCTTGGGTGCTCTTGGGTACTGGAGGATCTTTAATTCCTCTGCCCTTGGCTGCTTCTCCACTATCACTGTGATAGAGAGACCTTTGGCTAGGTCTCAAATTAATTCCTGGAAGGACATGTCTAACGAAGGCGACATGCACCGCTGTTGAGGCAGGGAAGAGTCCGAAGGAAGGTCCTGGGGCCCCTATGAATCAAGTGACTCCATATCTGAAGCAGGGGAATCAGAATCAGAGGACTCGAAGTACAGTGTTCATTGGATGCTAGATGCTGATACCAATGGCTTAGAGGTATCGGCTTCGATGAGCTGCTTGGATTTGGCACTGGTATTATTAAGAGTTTCAAGAGAGGGCAATGGGTGGGAACAATGTCAATGTCATCTGCAGCAGCCCCGATGTCGTGCCCGTACTGTAACCAGTATCAACTGGGCAGTGCCTGTAGCCAAAGGTTTTATGGGTACCGAGGCTGCAAATAGGGCTGCCAAGCTCTGCTCAATGGCCAATATGCGCTGATCTATCAAGGTTGCCAATGCTTGGGATCAGTGATGGGTATTTGCACTACCGTCACCAGTAGCTCTTTGAAGGTTGAGGCATCAGGAGCATCCTGGGGCCCCTCAATGGCTTTGGAGGAGAGGGCATCCCGCCGGGGCTGCTTGGCAGGCTGATCCATATCTGAGGCAACACCCGAGGGGTCTCGATGCCTTGAGCGAGATCTTTCCTTTGAGGTATTGTCTGACTTCGATGTGGCCTGTATTTGGACTTCGAAGATACCTGAGATCCATGGGAGAATGACGAGGCCCTCGACGAACATAAGATATGTCATACTGGGTCAGACCAAGGTCCATCAAGCCCAATATCCTGTTTCCAACAGTGGCCAATCTAGGTCGTACGTATCTAGCAGTTTCCCCAAAAGACACAGGTTCCACAATGCTTGTATTGGGTCAAGCACTGATATCCTGGGTCCCTTTTTAATAATGGTTTATGGACCTTTCCTCCAGGAACTTGTCCAAACCTTTTTTAAACCCAGCTACACTAACAGCTCTTACTACATCCTCCGCTAACAAATTCCAGAGTTTGATTACACGTTGAGTAGATGCCTTCGACCACATCCGAAGTGAAGAGCGCTCCAAATTTAGAAGCCCAGATTTGTAGTCTTGTCTGTGTCATTTTCTGATAGAGGGGACAGTCTTTCGGCTGGTGGTCTAGGCCGAGACATTTTAAGTACCACTCATGTGTGTCAGTCGCTGAAATGGTGCTGGTACAATTAGAACATTTTTTTGAAAACACTAGTTGGTTTCTCCATGCCTTCGAGAATGTGAAGGCTTAAGTCCTAAAAAGGGTGTTGACGCCCAAGTTTTCTTTTATTTTCTGAAAAGAAGATAAGAATGAAGCCTACTAGCCTACTAGCTCCAAGCCTACTAGCTCCAGATCTCATAGGACAAACTCTGCTAACCTACTCCATATCCCTTCACAAAAATTACAGAGCAAACAAGCTACTTGTAATCGGGTTTTCTCCCTTTACACCCCCTCAAAATGGAATGTCTTGCCACCTGACCTACGAGGTTGCTCCGACCACAAAGAGTTCTGAAAAAAACTAAAAACACTCCTTTTCCAAGAATATTTTGGCTCCATCCCCCAAGACAACCCAGATCCAATATAACTTGCTTCACTCTCACACTTAATCCACTTCTACAAATTCTTCTCCTTATGCACTCTTGCCCACCCCTCCTTTTTACCCCCTCCCCTCCCCTTTTATTCTTATGAAATGTACATAGTTGCCTTTCTGGCAATATACCGTTACTTGTTAACTATAGATAAGTTTTCTACTACAAATTATTGTTCTATGTACAACAGTTGTAACTACACTGTGAGTTCTATGTAAACCGCCTTGAATTGTAGAAAGGCAATATATAAAAACCTTAGATAAATAAATAAATAGAAAAGAATAAGGGAATCAGTGATGTCTTCAACGATGCTGGTGTCAACAGGAAGGCAGAGGTGCTAGCCACAAAAACGTTTTTCTGCAGTGACAGGATTTGCTTCCTGCGGGCTTTGCGGAAAACAAAGAATTGAAGAGAGGGAGTTGGGAAGGTGGGAAGGCAGTCGCACAGGTGCAGTGGAACACTCCCAAAAGCTTTCCAATTGGATGCTGGGGAGCATTCCTGTCTGGGCTCTGTCGGTACCAATGTCACTCCTATGTGAATACTACATTCCTACTTGTTCATCTCTGCACTATCTCAAACGAAGAAAGATTGAGGGGAATTATGAGGTGGTAGTACTTATTGTTCTATGAAGGAGGGAGCAGCACAACATTCAGTAGTACTTATTGTTCTATGAAGGAGGGAGCAGCACAACATTCAATGAGTGGAAGCCAGTTTGAGATTCAAAAGATAATTTCAATTCACAATCCATATTTCACCACTTTATTAAATCTAGCCCAACATGAAGATTGTACAAAGTGCACTAACACCTTGGCATGCATATTATTAGTAAATACATTTCATGGCAAAAAACAGCATCTGTGATAAATAAAGCACATAAATGCATGTTAGCGCATGATAACACAGAAAATCTAATCTTTTGTGCTTAGACATTTATGAGGATGGGAAGATAAATAGGGTGGGGATTTCTTAATTTATGATAGGAGGAATAGAAGGTTAAGTGACTCGTCCAAGATCACATGGAGCAGTGGAATGTGAACCTTGGTTTGCCTGCTTCTCTCAGTCTGCTGCTGTAACTACAAGGCTACTCCTCTTCTTAGTCATTCATTTGTCATTCACTTCTTAGTCATTTGTCATTCACTTCTTAGTCATTCATTTGTCATTCACTTCTCATTCATCTATTTGACAACATACTAAAAGGAATAGACAAGATAAAAAAGGCTTCCTACTTATATTTATTGACATTTCATCCGCATTCGATACAGTTTCTCATCACATCCTTCTGAAACGCCTAATGGAAATTGGCCTCCAGGACAACACCATAAAATGGTTTCAATCATACCTTGAAGACAGACAACAAAAAGTAACATCCGATAACCTCTCATCAGCACCCTTCCACATGACACAAGGAGTTCCCCAAGGATCCGCATTATCTGCACTCCTCTTCAACATATATATCCAACCTATCTGCAAAATATTCAACAAATACAAGATTCAATATGCCATATACGCCGACGATATCATGGCATATACTCCAATCCACCTGGAAGCCCCAGACTACACAGACATATCAACATGCATTCACGAAGTAACGACATGGCTGAATAACAACAATTTAAAAATCAATATAAAGAAAAACTGAAGCAATCATTATCACAAGGGACTCCACATTCACCCCTCCCTAACACCATCAACATTTCAAATACATCAATCACTATAAAAGAGGAAGTGCGGTACCTCAGAGTGATTCTAGACAAACAAGTCTACATGCACTCATTAACAAAACATCCAAAACAGCTTTCTTCAAACTAGTGATGCTCCGAAGACTAAAACCTCTACTCAGCAAGGAACACTTCCATACAGTATGCCAGGCAACTATCACACCTGTGTTGGACTATTGCAACATCCTCTTCCAAGGCCTACCCAAACAATCCACCCGTCCCCTTCAAATAGTCCAAAACACCGCTGCCCGCATCATTGCTGGCGCCTCACTACAAGACCATAAAACTTCCATACTACAAGATCTGCATTGGCTACCAATCTCCTCAAGAGCAAAATATAAATCAGCGCTAACAATATTCAAGATCAAAAACAACACGTCTGCAGATATACTTTAAGAACTCATTGGAACCAAAACAAAAGAAAGACTGGACAGAAGCAGCACTAAAAACACAATACCAACACCCAGATTATTTACAAATACCAATAAATCCACATCCATGTGAGCTTTCTCCCTAGCGGCCCCTGCTATTTGGAATGCACTCACAGAGAAGCTACAATCCACAAATGATTTAAAGGACTTCCGCAAGTTACTCAAGACTACTTTATTCATTGAACATTATAACGAAGACCAACCATCACACCAATCTCAATATTACTATGGAACATTACAAGACTATCTACCATTGAAATGAAACATCACAAATCACAACTGAACTCCCCTAGTAAAAGGAGCATGAAGTCACAAGCATGCTTAAATTGTCAAGATATGATTTTCAGGTTTACAACTGAAAGTTCTCTGTAAATGCTATTGTTACTGTGTAAAATTGATGTCATTTTATAGGTTAATATCAAGTTACTGCTATTGTCATTGTACAGGTTAATATTAAGTTATTGTCTGAAAGACACCCAATGTATAAGTTAATATTAATGACCCCCAATGTATAAGTTAAAACTACAAGATAATATTAAGTCATTGTTTGAAAAACCCCAATGTACCCCCCTACCCTCACTGTACATAACCACTTGTATATAGCTCATCCTGTAAATAGCACACCAAGATATTATCACCTCCACTCAGTGTTAACACAGCATGCCTATCTGTACTGACACTGATTTTTGATTGTTTGAAGTGTAAACCGCTTTGATTTCAGGACAAAGCGGTATATAAATCATTTTAAATAAATAAATAAATAAATTTGAGCTTTAGGTGGCGGAAGAGAGCTTTCTCAGTTAGTGGCTTGAGGAATCAGGTGCTGAAGTTCAAGGCTGGGATGAGTTTCTTTGTTAATAACTGGAGAACAAGGGTTACGTGTTAGAAATAATTCTCTGTCAGTGGTTGTAAGCTTCTTCCTGTACTTCTATTCAGTACCTCAAGAATTTCCTTTTCCTTTTCAAGCATCTAGGAGAAAGAAGACAAAGCACAACTGATTTAATTATTATTTGTTTTCAATTGAGAAAGCGATTTCTAATTTAGTTTACAATTTTAATCATTTGGATCGACATATTAAAAGAATCTCCCTGTCAACATTTAATAAGCATTTACATCATTAATGTTGAGTGAGCTAGTACTCATACTGTGAAAGCTAGGATAGAACTTAAAAGCACTTCAGAAAACAGAGAAATAAATAATTCAGTATTCTGTTATATAGCAATACTCAGAACTGTACTATTGAGTCCAGAATCAGCTTTTCAAAATATCAACAAGCAGGTCAATATTTAAACCCCATAATGAGCATTCTTTAAAAATGTCTACCATGGCATTTAAATCATTCATGTGTATTCAGCAACAGTGAATATACATATGACTGCCAAGTTATTCATACAGCAGCAATATTCAGCCACTACCCATAAGTCTTAAACGGTTCAATTTAGGACAAGGTTAAATTAGACTTACCTGCTAATTGTTGTTCCTGGAGTAGATACAGTCTAGTCCCGGACCTCTGGGTTGTCTACCTTAATCAGCAGCTTGGAGACTGAGGAACCTCCTTCTTTTCATGATGTCACCAGTATTTCATCCTGGGAGCCGCCTCCACTTCCCAGTTACCTATTGGCAAAGCATACTCACCGGAGCAACAAGTAAGTATCCATGCAATTTAAAACATTTCTGTCATGCGCTATCCTACTCAAGCCATTACAATAACCGAGGGAGGAACCCCCCATCAACCAACATTGAAAACAGTAACATGTAGCCTGTAAACATGCAAAGAACCTTCCCCCCGCCCAATGCCTGGAGGGATTCCGTTCCCGAAAACGTCCCTCCCATCGAAAAAGTTACCCACTGCTATGACTAAGTTTCTTACCTGTGTCAGCTGTCATGTCTTTCAGGCTGTCGCCATCTAAATGTAACACCGGGGAGGGATACGGGACTAGACTGTATCTACTCCAGGAACAACAATTAGCAGGTAAGTCTAATTTAACCTTCCTGATTGTATCTCCAGTCTAGTCCCGGACCTCTGGGTTTGTACCAGAGCAGTACTCAATGGGAGGGACCCCCCTTAGCAGCCTGAATAACCGCCGCTCCAAAACACACGTCCTGCTGCGCCTGGACATCCAGGCGGTAGTGCTTAACAAAGGAATCCAATGAAGACCACGTTGCCACCTTACAAATTTCCAGTGGCGGGACCAAGCGCGACTCAGCCCAAGACGCTGTTTGCACTCTCATGGAATGGGCTCTCAGCCCTTCTGGCACAGCCCTACCCTTCAGCATGTATGTGGAAGCAATAGCTTGCTTAATCCATCTAGAAATGGAAGCTTTTGAGGCCGCTTCGCCCCTACGCGGGTCCGCGAAAAGCACGAAAAGCCTCTCTGACCTACGGAACTCCACTGTTCAGCGCAGATACTTTTTCAACGCCCACTTGACATCCAAGCGACTCCGAGCCTTCGTGTCAGGGTCCCCCGACTCCCCCCTAAACACCAGCAAGGAGATAACTTGATTCAAATGGAACGCCGACACCACCTTGGGTAAAAAGGCTGGCACTGGCCTCAATACTACCTTTGACTCAAAGAACGACAGGTAAGGCTCCTTACAGGATAAGGCCTGTAACTCTGAGACCCTTCGCGCCAAACAAATTGCCACCAAAAACACAACCTTCAATGTGAGATCCTTCAACGACGCCCGACTCAAAGGGTTCGTGTTCCAATGCTTCCAGAACAAACGGAAGACTCCATTTAGGCACTAACTGCCTCCCAGGAGGCCTTAAAAGCGAAACCGCTCTAAGGAACCGCTTAATGTCACTCTGCCCCCCAAGAGGCCATCCACCTATCCTACCTCTGTAACAGGCCAGGGCTGCGACCTGCACCTTTAACGAAGGCACCGCCAACCCCTTGTCAAACCGTCCTGCAGAAATTGCAAAATCTGCGGAACTGGAGTGGAGGAGTGGCCTAGTGGTTGGGGCAAGGTACTTCAGGCCGGAAGGTCGGGGGTTCAAATCCCACTAGAGGACAGCAACCTTGGGCTGGAAGGACTGGGGTTTCTAGTCCCACAGGTGCTCCTTGTGGTCTTGGGCAAGCCACTTAACCCTCCATAGCCCATGTTCCCTGTAAAATAGTTATCTCCAAGTTATAATGCCCTGTTCAATGTAATTTCAGTTTGTTCAATGTAAACCACACTGATGCAGAATAGCGCGGTATATAAGAGAATGTAAATAAATAAATAAATAACTGTAGCCTCTAACGCAACGGCCGATCTGTCGGCACACCAGGCCTCAAACACTCTCCAGACCCGAACATACGCCAGTGATGTAGATCTCTTTCTAGCCTTCAACAAAGTGCTAATTACCGCTGCAGAATAGCCTCTCACCTTTAACCGCGCCCTTTCAATAGCCAAGCTGTAAGCGAGAACCGATCCAGGTGGGGCATCAGTAGCGGACCCTGCGACAACAAGTCCGCTCGCCTCGGAAGAAGCCATGGCCTCTCTACCAACAGCCTCACCAAATCCGCGTACCAGGGCCTGCGAGGCCAATCTGGGGCTATCAGAATCACCTGTCCTCTGTATACCTCTATGCGCTGGATAACTCTGCCTATTAGGGCCCATGGAGGGAAAATGTACAGAAGCTGCTCTTCTGGCCACCTCTGAATGAGAGCATCCAGACCCTCTGACATTCTTTCTCTTCTTCTGCTGTAAAACCCACTGACCTTCGTCGACTGGAAGGTTGCCATTAGGTCCATGACCGGCGAGCCCCAGCGATGCTCCAGCATTTCGAATACCTCCGGGTGAAGAACCCACTCCCCTGGATCCACCTTCATGCGGTTCAGAAAATCCGCCTGTATATTGTCTACTCCTGCCACATGCGCCGCCGAGAGAGCCACCAGCTTTTCCTCGGCCCAACTGCACAGGGCCTCGGCCTCTGCCTCCAGCACCACGCTGCTGGTTCCTCCTTGACGATTTACGCACGCCACTGCTGTTGCGTTGTCGGAGAATACTCGTACCGCCGACCCCACAAGAAAACTCTGAAAACTCTGCAAGGCCAGCGCCACCGCCTGCAGCTCCAGCCTGTTGATCGACCAAGTCCTCTCCTGCGCGTTCCACTGTCCCTGGGTGAACCGGCCCTGGAAATGTGCACCCCAGCCCATTAGACTGGCGTCCGTCGTCATCGGCACCCAGTCAGGCGACTCCAATGGTCTCCCCTTCTCCAACGCCTCGGGATTCAACCACCAACGCAGGGCTACACACGTCTCCCCTGGACAAGGGAGCCTCCTTGACAGAGGATCCCGCTGGTGCGACCAGCGCCTGAGCAGCGCTCTCTGTAAAGGTCTCATGTGCGCTCTCGCCCACAGCACCAACTCGACCGTCACCGCCATTGTGCCTAGCAGTTGCAGGTACACCCACGCCGTGGGCGCTGGGCAGCGCAGGAACCTCCGCACTAGCATGCGCAAGCCGCTGGCCCGTCGACGAGGAAGAAACACATGGCCCGTCTTCGTGTCGAAGCGAGCACCCAGGTATTCCAAATTCTGCGAGGGAAGGAGATGGCTTTTCCCCAAATTGACCACCCAACCGAGGCTTTCCAAGAGGGACACTACTCTGGCCGTAACTCTTTCGCTCTCGGCCCTCGACTTTGCTCGAATTAACCAATCGTCTAAGTACGGATGAACCAGAATCCCTTCTTTTCGCAATGCCGCCACCGCCGCAACTACCACCATGATCTTGGTGAACGTGCGGGGAGCCACTGCTAGACCAAAAGGCAACGCTCAGAATTGAAATTGCCCGAAAGGAACTGCAAAGCGGAGATAACGCTGATGATCCGGTCGAATGGGTATGTGGAGGTACGCTTCTGAAAGGTCCAGTGACGTAAGGAACTCGCCCTTTTGCACCGCCACTATCACCGATTGAAGCGTTTCCATGTGAAAACGAGACACGCGAAGGCACCGATTCACACCCTTGAGGTCCAGAATCGGCCGACAACCTCCGTCCTTCTTTGGTACCACAAAATAAATGGAGTATCGACCGCAGCCGAGTTGATCTCGAGGTACCGGAACTATTGCCCCGAGCTCTAGGAGCCTCCGTACTGTCCCCCTCACTGCCTTGCGCTTGCTCGGCGACCTGCAGGGGGACATCACGAAGGCGTCCTGAACTGGGACCTGTAATTCCAAGGCATATCCTTCTCGAATTACTTCCAGCACCCACTGATCTGACGTGATTCGGACGCAGGCGGCATAAAACTCTTACAGTCGTCCCCCTACGCAAACTAGGGGCGCCTGGGTCCCTCTGGCATCATTGCGACTTCCTAAGGTTGGACGAGGAGGACGCGGAAGAGGCTCCAAATCCTCTCCCTGCCCCCCGAAACCCCCGGAAGCCCTGGTTTCTATTGGGGAATCTGCCTCTCTGAGGGAAATTAAATCTCTGAAAGCGATACCTGCGAAAGTCTCTCAACGGGCCCTTGCCCCCGGGAGCCGTCCGACTCTGCTTAGGCTTGTCCTCAGGTAATCTACCGCCCTTCGACTCGTCAAGGTCCTTAACTAACTTCTCCAGCTCCTCCCCAAAAAGTAGCCGCCCCTTAAAAGGTAGCTTACTTAGTCTCAACTTGGACGAATTATCTGCCGCCCAATTACGAAGTCACAGATAGCGCCTGGCCGCTACCGCCGAAGCCATGCTCTTTGACAATCCTCTCATGAGATCATAATGCGTATCCACCAGATAGGCCGCTCCGGACTCCAGCCTGGAGGCCTCCCCGGCACTATCGCTGCCCCGCTCTCCTTGAACCCGCTGCAACCAGCGAAGACAGGCCCTGGCCACCCACACTCCACAGATAGCCACTTGGAGCGCCAAGGCATTCACATCAAAAATCTGTCGCAGCATGGCATCTAATCTTCTGTCCTGAGCATCCTTGAGGGCTGCACCACCCTCCACTGGGATTGTGGTCTTCTTTGTGACCACCGCCACCGTTGCATCTACCTTAGGCGGCTGAAAAACTTCCTTATCCTGATCCACCAGGGCATAGAGACGGCGCATTACTCTGGCTCCCTTCATCGGTGCCTCAGGAACATTCCACTCTTCCTGAATCATCTCCTGAAAGACTCTGTGCACAGGAAAAGCCTTTTGAGTCTTCCTAAAGACCTGCAATAACGGATCCTCCAAGGTGTCATCCTCCGTTGACCCCGGGACTGGCATATTCAACGCACCTAGCATTTCCACAATAAGCGCTGGGAGCTCCTCTCTGCGGAACACTCGCACTACCCTTGCTTGATCTTCCTTCTCTGTGAGCTCCCCTTCCTCCAATTCTTCCTCAAGATCCACAATGTGGCATTCCTCCTCAGAAAACCGCCCCTCCGATGCAACCGATTGATCCTTAAGCTCTTCCTCCTCCAGCCACAGTCTCTTGTTCTGGCACTCTTCCGTAGTACTGTTAGAAGAGGTCCTCTTCACACCTCGCCTTTCTGGAGTGCCCCCTCGTTGCGTTTGTGGAGCGCCTCCCACTGCCTGCTGCAGCAGAGCCACAAAATCTTTCGAAAAGATAGATTCCAGACCTTTAGTCCAAACCGCTGGAGGTGGAGATAAGTCCGGGGCAGAGGACGGCCCTGCCACCGGCTCCTCCAAGGGCAGGAAGGATGCCTGATCCGCAGCTATCCCCGTCTCTGCCTCCAGGGACCCTTCCTTGGCCTCCCTTACCTGCTCCATCACTGAGGCCTCCTTTGTGCAACCCTTGCAAACCCTGGACTCGGCCACAGAACTTCTTCTAGCCCCACATACAAAACACTGGGGTCTAGATGGCATTTTACGATCAATCAGCTCTACAAAGGCGCTTAACCAGCCTTTGTCCCCCAGAGCACCTAAGGTAGGCACGATTGTCCGGAGGAAAGGCCTCTGTGCCCTTTATGCTTTTTCCCCTTTTTTTTTTTTTTTTTTTTTTAATACTGACAATAGCAAAAATAACAAATCACTTAGTTATCTCCAAAAACCATAAACCCAGGTGATGGCCCGGTGAAAAGTTCCCAAAAATAACTAAAACACCTGAAACAGAAAGTAAAACAGGCTCCTGCATGGCCCGACGCTGGCCCTGCCACGCGGTTGGCCTCTGCTCCGATTTTGCGCTCAAACGCACTGAGTGAAAAAACCTGTGTCGGGCCTACTCACGTTCGCTGGACTCTCCCCAATCGAACTGCCTCACTCCTTGCAGGCGCCGCACCGGGTCCTACGTCGGGGCTCTTCGAGCTTGGAAAACAATAAAATAAAATGATATTTATGCTTTGCGGGCTCAATCGCTGCCACCAGGAGCCAGGCGCGCTGACAGGCAGAGAAGCGCCGGCTACTGCAATCAGAGGGCTCCGGTCTGAGAAGTCAGCTGTCCACTACAGACCCGGAACCTCTCCAGCTCCTTAAACATGCAGCTCTCCCACTCCCGCACTAGCCGGTAAGGCCTAAACGGGAGGAGGGAAGACTCTTGCACAACCTTAAAGGCACAGTCCTTACTGCAAATCTTCTGGTTTAAGATAATCAATGTATTTAACCCTTTTTTTTTTTAACCCTTATTCTACCTAACACTATCCTTAATCGTTCCTCCAGGGAGCCCGGACCCCCGGCCTCACTCCCTTCAGCTGCTTGGAGACTGAGGTAACTGGGAAATGGAGGCGGCTCCCAGGATGAGATACTGGTGACATCATGAAAAGAAGGAGGTTCCTCAGTCTCCAAGCTGCTGATTAAGGTAGACAACCCAGAGGTCCGGGACCAGACTGGAGATACGATCAGGAACCTAGTATTTTGTTTTAAATTAAATTGCTTAGTTATATGTGTTGACTCTCACCCTCCTGGGGTTTGAAATCCTTCCCATAAACCTGCATTCTTTTAATTACCTGATACCTCTCAATAGGAAAGAAAAGACAAGACACAATTGACCACTTAAACACTACAGAGTTCTGGGAGAAACACATGGAGTCTAAGACAGACATATATCCATCAGAGTTTCTTCAAAGATGGCTTCACAGGGCTCTAGCTTTTATTGTAAAAATATCAGCTGACACAGTTAATTTTTAATTAACATCTGGTACTTTCCAAGTTACAAAAGTGCACATAAAATTTGCTAACATCTGCAACACGTCATATAAAAAGAAGAAGTTACACCTCATAACTATATTCACTAGACTCAATAGGTGTCGCTGTGTTTCTACTATACAACAGAAGCTAATTAGTTACTTATGATATTTGCTGATTTTCTACTATTTACACAAGTTTTGTTTGCTGTTAACCTAAGGCCTAGTTCCTAAAAGCAGTTCATCCTGACCCAGCTAATTCTTTAGCCTATCATATTGCAGAAAAAGAGGATGTACTATTTGTTCTACTTAATTTTAGAGAAGTTAGCCTGACCCAATACTATGTCCACATAAGCACTATTTGCTAAGTCCAATGTCCTAAAGAAAAGCAGAAGTACACTTAAAAAGACAGCTCTACTGCAGTTCAGACCTGTAATTTTCTATGGCCTATAGTTAGGTTAGGTTCTATAATCCAGTTTCATGTATAGAACAGCTGCTAGCACTTCCTATCCCTATGGATAGTATAGATCCAGAATCACTGTCTGTTCCTGAATCCATTAAATCTAGATTCCCATATACTGGGTGAACCATAGTGACATAGGTTCGTGTGTCAGAAGCTGATTCATCCAATTCCCTAATCGTATCCAATTTGGTTTTCAAGCCTGGCCTAGTTGGCCCTTTTCCACAATATGGATAGCTGCTGAATATTGGGTGGAATAACTCAATCGCTGTCCCTCCTCTGAGCAGCTCAAAGAACTTGAGAGGACATGGAAGTACTAGGATCTAGGTTGCCATGTCAGAAGCCCAAGTTTGCTGCAGAAGAAAGAATTCCGGAGCCAGATGACCCCCATCACTGGAGGGAGCAGCAGGAGATGATCCCTTCCATAAAGGGTAGCATCCAGAGGAGAGTGCACTAAAACTATCAAGTCTGATGATTATCCTTCTGCAGGGCCATGCCCGCAGTCAGTGACAGTGCAGATAATAAGGCTGGGACATTTCATCTCCTGACAGCACAGGAAGGAATGGTAGGGAGGTTCTGGAGGCAAAATTTAGGCTTTTAGGTAGGAAGTAAAAATCAAAAATTTCCAGGATAGCATTCTCAGAAATGCTTTCTGTTCCATGCGCGGGAACCAAAAGGCAGTCAGAGCTCTGGAGTCTCAATGCGTGGATGGGCTTTGAAGGACTACAAAAGGGGACTGCTACATCTGGAGAGAGATCTACAATTGTAAGTATTTACTTCTGGGAATTTTTGTAAAACTTTGGGGAAAAGGAATTCTTTAGATTAAAGCTGATTAATCTGTGAACCCAGTGTATTTGTTAAATCAGTCAGGACCTAGTAGCAGCAAAGAGTTTTCAATTTAAATTTAAAACACAGCAGAGAGCTTTCTGGTTAAATTTAGAACCTAGCAGAGAGCTTCCAGTTTAAATTTAATACTCAGTCATGGCCTAGTAGCAGCAAGGCGCTTTCAGTTTAAATTTAAAACACAGAAGAGAGCTTTCTGGTTAAATTTTGAACCCAAGACTCCCTCTTTCCAAGCAAGGGCTGCGGGACTCAGGGGGAGAGATTGGTCACAGATTACCTTAGAAGCACAGGACAGGTTACTGTGTAGCAGCCAGCTTTTAATAAGTCTTCTTTCCCTCCCTCCCTCCCCGACACTCACCCACCCTTGGGATAATTGTAGCTTTATAAGTGCTGAAACCTCTTAAAGGAAAGGAGGTGCCATATTCACTCTCAGGTGCAGCTGTTTATTCTCATCAGCATACATTAAACTTCAGGTGAACAAAGTACATTAAATGTATTAGGTATAGTTTTATTAGTACAAGTATCCCCAGCAACCCTTAGTAAGTAAAGAACTTAAATATCTAAACACAACCTTAAAATGAAGATGCAAACAGCAGTCCAGCAGCGAGATGGGGGCTTTCCAGTCTTTTGCATTCAGTGTCACGTATGATTTTCTCCCAGTTGGTGAGGAGTCTTATGTGTGCACAAGGTGCAAGGAGCTCTTTGCTCTCAGGGAACGAGTCCGATCTCTGGAGGCAAGAGTAGCAGACTTGGAAGACATTAGGAAGACAGACAGGTATATAGACGAGATCTACAGGGATACAGTCCTGAAGACCCACCTCCAGCCTGGCAGCATCCCTGTTGCCATAGAGGACACGTGACAGGAGAGCATCACCCTGGTGTGGCAGGAAGTGATTCTATAGCTAGGACCTGTCCTCCAGGTGATGTAAAACCCTCTCGCACCAAGGAAGTTTCTCCAGGGCCATGTGCCAATGAGGGAAGGATTAGGACAGCCTTTATAGTTGGTGATTCGATCATTAGGCATTCCTTTCCTTATTCTAGCATTCTATTTTCTCTCTTGGCCACCGCTGCACACTGGGCACCGGGTTTTAACATGTTATTCACTGCTAGGCATTTGGTGAAGACTCTGGGTAAGGAGGCGAGACCGAAGGGTAGTACCCAAGCTCCCCCCAGGCTGTGCTGGAGCTGGCACTGGGGGCTTGGTACTCTTCTGCTTGCAGAAGCCCTGACCTGCTCCTTTAGCTTGGTGGCCCTGCTGAGGAGCTGGAGGAGCCTGATAGCCTGACCTTTCCTCTGGTATGGAGGCTTTTTCCCTGGGGTTTTCCTCCGGAGGAAGGTAGCAGTCTAATTGGAAAATCGTGTCCTCGTCAGGAACTCGGACTCAATCTCCTACTCTCTCTCTGCCATGGGTTTGCCAAAGAGATTCTCTCCTTGGCATGGGATATCGATGAGCTTGTCCTGCACCCATTGCTACAGATCCGATGACTGCAGCCATGCCAGGCATCAGGCACCAATGCCCGCGGCAGCTTTCCTCACAGTTGACGAAGTCATCGTAGGTGGCTCGAGTCAGGTACTTCGAGCATTTCCTGATGCCCTTGGGCAGGTTTAAGAACCTCACTCGTTATTCCCTTTTCCAGGTCATTTATGAATGAGTCAAAAAGCAGCAGACCCAGCACATATCCCTGGGGTACACCATTATTCACCTTTCTCCATTGGGAAAATTGGCCATTTAGCCCTACCCTCTGCTTTCTATTTTTTAACCAATTCCTGATCCACAATAGTATACTGCCTCCTATCCCATGTCTCTTTAGTTTTGCCAAAAGTCTCTGATGAGGGACCTTGTCAAAGGCTTTCTGAAAGTCCAAATTCACTATATCAACCGACTCACCTTTGTCTACCTGTTTAGTCACACTTTCAAAAAACATAACAGATTAGTAAGATAAGATCTTCCTTGTCTAAAGCCATGTTGGCTGTCTCCCATTAAGCCATGACTATCTAAATGTTCAGCAATTTTGTTATTGATGATGGTTTCTACCATTTTTCCCGGTACTGATGCTCACCGGTCTGTAGTTTCCTGGATCACCCCTGGAACCCTTTTTAAAAATTGGTGTTACGTTCACTATCCTCCAATCTTCAGGTATTACAAATGATTTTAATGATAGTTCACAGATTACTAATAGCAGGTCTGCAATCTCATATTTCAGTTCTTTCAACACCCTTGGATGTATATCATCCGGTCCAGGTAATTTGCTACTCTTCAGTTTATCAAATAATTGTAATACATCTTCCCGATGTCTCGATATTTCCTTCAATTCTTCCGCACCTTTAAATACCACTTCAGTCATGGGTAACATTCCTACATCTTCCGAAGCAAAGACCGAAGCAAAGAATTCATTCCGCCTGTCCACTATTGACTTGTCACCTCTTAGTGCCCCTTTAACCCCTCTATCATCTAATGGACCAACTGACTTTCTCACAGGTTTTTTTGTTACGAATGTACTTGAAAAAGTCTTTATTACGCGTTTTTGCTTCCACAGCAAGCTTCTTCTCAAATTCTCCTTTTGCCTGCCTTATCAATGCCTTGCATTTAACTTGCCAGTGCTTGTGCTGTTTCCAGTTTTTGTCATTTGGCTCTTTTTTCCATTTCCTGAAAGATGCTTTTTTGGCAACAACAGCCTCTCTGACCTCACCTTTAAACCATGCTGGCAGTTTTTTGGACTAACTTCCACTTTTCTTAAAGCGCGGAATACAGCTGGTCTGGGCTTCCAAGATAGTATTTTTCAACAACACCCAAGCTTGATGTAAGTCTTTAACCTTTGCAAACGCTCCTTTTAGTTTTTTCTTAGCTATTTTCCTCATTTTATCATAGTCTCCCTTTTGAAACCATCCCTCCTCCATTAATTAAATCAAACGCGATGATGCTATGATTTTATTTATTTATTTAACAGGTTTTATATATCGACTTTCTACAATTCAAGACGGTTTACAAGGAACATAACAGACAGTATATTTCAATTGAATACATTGTAACAATAAGGGTCACAGTATAAATGATTAACAAGAAACTTACTCCTTGTGGAGGCTTAAGAACTATTTACATGGAGGCTTAAAGGGCTATTTACATGGAGGATTATATAGGAGGTTAGAGGGAGCTATGTAAGTAGGGAAAAGTGTTCCTGGAAGAGATGGGTTTTCAATTTCTTCCGGAATTCGGAGTGATTGGGACAATTCCATAATTCATATGGTAAGGCATTCCAGATAGAGGGGGCGTAAAGGGAGAATGCACGATTACAGGTAGTTTGGCTACATGTTCTCTTAGATGTTGGGATGGATGGAAGGTTTTTGGTGATGGTGCGGGGTGCTCTATTGTTATTGGAATTGGATAGGAGCAAGGAGAGGCAAGGAGCTGACTCACTGGAAATGATTTTGTGACAAACATTATAGCACAGTAATAATAATGATCACTATTGCCAAGTGGCCCCAACACCCTTATTTCTTGCACCAGATCTGGTGTTCCACTAAGGACTAGGTCCAATATGGTTTCTCCTCTGGTCGGTTCATGAACCAGCGGCTCCAAGAAGCAGTCATTTATTTCATCTAGGAACTTTATCTCCATAGTACACTGACCCAGTCGATACCAGGATAATTGAAATCACCCATTTATTATCACTGTGCTGTAATGTTTGTTAGCTTCCTTGATTTCTTTGAGCATTTTATCATCCATTTATTCAATCTGGCCAGGTGGTCGATAGTACACCCCCATGCCATCGCTTTCCCCTTTTTACATGGAATTTCAATCCATAGAGATTCTACAGCAAATTTTGTTTCCTGCAAAACTTTAATCCTTTCTGACTCAATGCCCTCTCTCACATAGAGCGTAAACCCTCTGCCAATTTTATCAGCTCTATCATTACGATATAAGTTGCATCCAGGTATCACAGTGTCCCATTGGTTGTCCTCCTTCCACTATGTCTCTGAGATTCCAATCATATTTAACCTCTCATTTAGTGCTATATATTTTAACTTTCCCATCTTATTTTTTAGACTTCTAGCATTTGTATACAAGCATTTTAGAGACTGTATTTTATTCATATTAATTTGGCTATTGGTAGGCATGGGTAATTTGGAATCTTTAAGCTCTGTCTGCTCCATACTCAAGGGCATTTGGGCTACTTTACTCTTTTTTGGAACCTCTCTGCTTTTGGTAGTATCCTTCAAGGATACATTCTTCCGAACCATGCGCTCTTGTGCGACTGTCGGCTTTCCCCTATTATCTAGTTTAAAAGCTTCTCTATCTCCTTTTTAAAGGTTAATACCAGCAGCCTGGTTCCATCCCGGTTAAGGTGAAGCCCATCCCTTCAGAAGAGCCCTTCCTTTCCCCAGAATGTTCCCCAGATCCTAACAAATCCAAAATACTCATCCTTGCACCATTGTCTCATCCACACATTGAGACTCTGGAGCTCTGCTTGCCTTTTGGGTCCTGTGCATGTAACGGGAAGCATTTCGGAGAACGCTAGCCTGGAAGTTCTGGATTTCAACTTCCTACCTGAAAGTCTAAATTTAGCCTCCAGAACCTCCCTACCACATTTTCCTATGTCATTGGTACTGACATGTACCAAGACAGCAGACTCCTCCCCAGCACTATCTAAGACCTTATCTACGTGGCGCAGGACGTCTGCCAGCTTCATACCAGGCAGGCATGTTACCAGGCGATCCTCACATCCACCAGCCACCCAGCTATCTACATGCCTAATGATCGAATCACCAACTATAACGGCTGTCCTAACCCTTCCCTCATGGGCACATGGCCCTGGAGAGACTTCCTCGGTGCGAGAGGGTTTTATATCACCTGGAGGACAGGTCCTAGTTACAGGATCACTTCCTGCCATATCAGGGTGATGCTCTCCTGTCACGTGATCTCTCTCCTCCATGGCAACAGAGATGCTGCCAGACTGGAGGTGGGACTTCAGGTCTATATTCCTGTAGATCTCATCTATGTACCTGTCTGTCTTTCTTATGTTTTCCAAGTCTACTACTCTAGCCTCTAGAGAATGGACTCGTTCCTTGAGAGCAAAGAATTCTTTGCACCTAGTGCACAGGTAAGACCTCTCACCAACTGGGAGAAAATCATACATGTCACACTCAATGGAAAATACTGGAAAGCCCCCATCTCGCTGCTGGAGTGCTGTCTGCATCTTAGTTTTAAGCTTGTGTTTAGATCTTTAAGTTCTTTACTTACTAAGGGTTGCTGTAGATTATACTAATAAAAGTGTACCTAATACGTTTAATATACCTTCTTCACCTGAAACTTAATTAATCTCAGGTCCTTAGTGTATGACTGATTTGGATAACGAGCTGCACTTGAGAGCACCTCCTTTCCTTTAAGATGTGTAAGTACCTATAAAGCTACAATTATCCCAGGGGTGGGTGGGTGTTGGGGAGGGAGGGAGGGAGGGAAATCAGACTTATTAAAAGAGGGCTGCTACACAGTACCCTGTCCTGTGTTCTGAGGTAAGCTGTGACCAACTTCCTGGGTGATTAACAGTCCTTGCTTGGATAGAAGGAGTCTTTCAAAATGGCCTTTTGACCTGCCACCTGGCTTTAACATCTATTGAAAAAGTTTCACAGGTCTCTTGCCCCCTAGGTAGAAGGCCTGTTTGTAAAGGTCTCTAAAAGACTTTATTTGTTGCTCAAAGAATACTGACCCTGTTTTGCCTTTTATACTAAGTTATATTCTGATTTGATTTAAATTAAAGCTCTTTGTTGCTGCTAGGCTCTGACTTATTATGAAATTTAAACTAGAAGCTCTCTGCTGGGTTCTACATTTAACCAGAAAGCTCTCTTCTGTGTTTTAAATTTAAACTAAAAGCACTTTGCTGCTACTAGGCCCAGAGTGAGTATTAAATTTAAACTACAAGCTCTCTGCTGGTTTCTAAATCTAACCAGAAGCTCTCTTCTGTGTTTTAAATTTAAAATTAAAGTGCTGCTCCTAGGCCCTGACTGATTTAACAAATACACTGGGTTCACATATTAATCAGCTTTAATCCAAAGACGTCCCTTCAGAAAAATTCCCAGAAAAATATACTCACAATTGCAGATCTCTCTCCAGAAGTAGCAGTCCCCTTTTCTAGTCCTTCAAGACTAGTATTACAACTATTTGATAAACTGAAGAGTAGCAAATCACCTGGACTGGATGGTATACATCCAATGGTGTTGAAAGAACTGAAATATGAGACTACAGACCTGCTATTAGTAATCCGTGAACTATCATTAAAATCATCTGTAATACCTGAAGATTGGAGGATCGCCAATGTAACGGCTATTTTTAAAAAGGGTTCCAGAGGTAATCCGGGAAACTACAGACTGGTGAGCCTGGTATCAGTACCAGGAAAAACGGTAGAATAGTTGATGGTAGAGTGGAGGAGTGGCCTAGTGTCTGGGGCAAGGTACTTCAGGCCGGAAGGTCGGGGGTTCAAATCCCACTAGAGGACAGCAACCTTGGGCCGGAAGGACTGGGGTTTCTAGTCCTACAGGTGTTCCTTGTGGTCTTGGGCAAGCCACTTAACCCTCCATAGCCCATGTTCCCTGTAAAATAGTTATCTCCAAGTTATAATGCCCTGTTCAATGTAATTTCAGTTTGTTCAATGTAAACCGCACTGATGCAGAATAGCGCGGTATATAAGAGAATGTAAATAAATAAATAAATAAATAAATAGAAGTCATTATAAATAACAAAATTACTCATCATGTAGATAGTCATGGCTAAATGGGAGACAGCCAACATGGCTTCAGACAAGGAAGATCTAGTCTTACTAATCTGTTGTGTTTTTTTGAAGGTGTGAATAAACAGGGAGACAAAGATGAGTGGGTTGATAAATCCGGACATTCAGAAAGCTTTTGACAAGGTCCCTCATCAGAGACTTTCAGCAAAACTAAAAAGTCATGGGATAGAAGGCAGTGTACTATTGTGGATTAAGAACTGGTTAAAAGATAGAAAGCAGAGGGTAGGGCTAAATGGCCAATTTTCCCAATGGAAAAAGGTGAATAGTTGAGTACCGCAGGGATATGTGCTGGGTCCGCTGCTTTTTGAGATATTCATAAATAACCTGGAAAAGGGAATAACGAGTGAGGTTATCAAATTTGCAGATGACACAAAACTATTTAAAGTAGTTTAAACCCAAGAGGATTGTGGAAAATTGCAAGAGGATCTTGATAAATTGTAAGACGGCATCAAAATGGCAGATGAAATTTAATGTGGACAAGTGCAAAGTTATGCACCTAGGAAAGAACAGCCCAAACTATGGTACACGATGCAAGGTTCCACATTTTGAACCACCACATAGGAAAAAGATTTAGGCGTCATTGTGGATAACATGTTAAAACCCTCCACCCAGTGTGCAGCGGCTGCCAAGAGAGCAAATAGAATGCTAGGTATCATAAGGAAAGGAATGGAAAATAAAACAAAGGATATTATAATGCCTCTGTATTATTCCATGGTGCGACCGCATCTTGAATATTGTGTGCAATTCTGGTCGCCGTATCTTAAAAAGGATGTAGCGTTTTTAGAAAAGGTACAGAGAAGAGCCACCAAAATGGTAAAGGGGATGGAAGGATACTCCTATGAAGAGAGGCTAAAAAGGTTAGGGCTCTTCAACCTGGAAAAGAGACAGCTGAGGGGAGATATGATAGAGGTCTATAAATTCATGAATGGAGTGGAACGGTTAAATATAGATTGATTGTTTATGTCATCAGAATATAAAAAGACTAGGGGACATGCAATGAAACTACAGGGTAACCTATTTAAGACTAATAAGAGAAAATATTTTTTCAACGTCCGAGTCCCTCCGGGCGGTTTTACCAGGTTTCTCTGGTGCAACCTGAGCGGACTTTGAGGATTTATTCTTCTCTCTCTCAGGATCCGGGGTCTTCTTGGAGAAGCTGCCGCTGTGGGACCGGGAGGATGCTTGGGCCTCATGGGAAGAGCTGGGCTTGGAGCTCGGCGTTGGGGAGGCCAGTGCCGAGTCAGATCTAGGGAACAGTTTTTCCTGCAACTCTGACCCCTTTTTTTTGGTCTTAGGCATCCTGACCTGGCGCAGGTCACAGGAGGTGCTATCATGGTCCAGGCCCAGGCAGCAGTCATGAGTGTCGGTAACTGATGTAGTTTAACTGCAGCGATTGCATTTTTTAAACCCATCTGGAAACATGGTGGGGGAACACCCGGACGGGATCGACGACCCTGGGCGAAAAAAGACGTGAACACCGGTCAAGGAGAGCCTCGATCAATAAAGACAAAAAGAGCTGAGAACAGCGCCGGTGTCGACGCCGGCTTGAAGCGGGAAGAAGAACCGGTACGCAAACTGGAAACTAACTTTTTTAAGGATAATTAGCAAGAATGTTTCTGGGGAAACAGGATAGACATCCGTTGGGCTCTGCGGAAAAAAGGACACTGAGCAAGATGGCACCCTGGGGCGGGAAGGGGACCACGCATGTGTGGTAGCAGGTCCCAAAGGCTTTCTTTGAAATCTGGGGAAATGCTCCGCACTGGCTGCATCGGTACTGTCACCTATATGTGAAGACTGACTTCCTGCTTGTTCCTGGAGAAATATTTTTTCACTCAATGCATAATCAAACTCTGGAATTCATTACCAGAAAATGTAGTAAAAGCTGTTAGTTTAGCTGGATTTAAGAGAGGTTTGGATGAGGTCCTGGAGGAAATGTCCATAAACCATGATTAAAGAGGACCAGGGAAATCCACCGCTTACCATGGGATAAGCAGCATGGACTACCTTTTAGGAACCTGATGGGTACTTGTGACGTGGATAGGAAACAGGATACAGGGCTTGATAGACCCTTGGTCTGACACAATTTGGCATATTTTAAGTTCTTATGTTATGTTCTAAAAGTAAAAATGACAATGGACAAAGGTCCAAGAAGCAAACAGTCAATAAGAGAGTGTAAACCTTTATCCACATCTTACAGAAAATTGGAAACTATCCTATTTCATAGTTGCCTAAATAGAACAAGTAAAGATTTCATGGATTAGGGAGGAGTGGGGCTCAGTGGTTGGGACAGGTTACCTCAGGCCAGAAGGCCAGGGTTTCAATTCCCACATGGGGACAAGCAACCTCAGGCCGGAGGGTCTGGAGTCTCTAGTCCCATGGCCACTCCTTGTGGCCTTGGGCAAGCCACTTAACCCTCCATTGCCTCAGGTACACTTAGATTGTGAGCCCTTCGGGGACAAGGGAATAACAAGTACCTGTTAGTATACATGTAAACCACACTGATTCTAAAGAGCACAGTATAAAAAAAATAAATAAATAGTGCTTTGGTCTTGACTCCCTAAATACAAGCTTCTTATGTAGCTGAGAAACCTTCTGCAAAAAAGCTAGCAAAGGCCTCAGCAATCTCTTTTTGTAAGAGAACAAACTATCAAAAACAATTCCTTAGGGCTATTTATAGCAGAAATAATCTGCTGCTCAAAATAATTCCTTTTTGCAGTTCCTAATTCAAACCTATAAAGATTATTGACAGATTTTCACTGGTGATAATATTCTCTCTCACTCAATTTCCATATCTCTGGGTAAGAGCAATAAGGAATGATCTACTCCTTCGGATCTTACTGGATACCTGTGACTTACATTGAACTGAGAGAGAGGATGCTGGGCTTGATGGACCTTTAGTCTGATCCTGCATGATACATCTTATGTCTTTACGAATGACAAGTGGAATATATTTATTCCTGGCAATGCAGGCAGAGCATATTAAGCAGTTGTTTTTATTTCTACTGCCATAAATAATGCCATGTCTAGTATACAGCCATTTTGGAATTTTGAGTGAAAGATTTTCTGGGAACATACCTGCCTCCACTCTGCTTCTGTGCTATGCTTGTATCCAAGTAAATGGCATAGTCCATGCATGGCAGTCACCTGACATAAAAACAGAAAGTAAGTCAATAGAAAGTTGGTAAGTAGATTTTATATAGCAGATACAATATAAAAGGACAGCTAGTGCCATATAAAGGAGTCATAAAGACTAAATGGTACAAACCTAGCAGTCACTGGGATTAGAAGATGCCATACCTCTGCACCACATATAGGAACCAAAAGATAGAAGGTGACATGTGTTGTGAGAGTTATTTGTTAGTACTAACTAAATATATAAATACTTGATAGGCCCAGGGGTAATTGCTATATCCCTCTTTTCCCAAGAATTTATAGGTATATCTGGCAAATGAACCATGTGAAATAAAGAGAACCAACCCTGTGTTTATATATAAATTAGACTTTATTGCTGATAGAAAAATAATGCAGATATAGAATAAATTAGTTTTCTGAGGTAGCTAGTTATGTAGCCCTATGATTGCAATTTACTAAGATAATAAATCACTGTTTTAGCAACCAATGTCATTGATTCGTTCTGCACTCAGACATACAGAAAGTTAGCTGTTGGACTAGGCCCACTTTGGGGAGAATTCATAGCTTTTGTCAGAAGGACAATTGTGGCTGGGTCTGAGAAGTTGTCTCCAGAACGGTACAAAGTTCAAAGGACGGCAGTAGTCCAACGCAGGCTTCAGGTAGTCCAGGCAAACTGTGTGTTAACACAGAGCTTAGGTCTGTGGGAGAGATTCACTCCTTCCTGAGGTTAGTCCTTGTCCTTGCACACTGTCTGACTTTCACTGGAGACAAGTGGGCAGTAGGGCTAAAAGACTGCAAGAATGGCAGAATGTAGCAGTAAGCAGAAAGGGAGTCCAAAAAGTGTTTCTCAAAAAGTCTCTCAAAGTGGACCGTGTCCCTCTGTGTCATCCTGACTTTCTTGTCACAGCATGCGGATTGGTTGGTCTTGGATACTGTGTGTCATCTTCAGCAAATCAGGTCACAATTGTCAGGTGGTTCTTCTCCAAACAAAGGTCCATGGTGAGAAAAGATGCTGGTATGCAAGTTCATACACTGTTGCAATTGCTAGGACCGGTAGGATGAGAACAGGGCCTCTGCATATAGTCATAAACATTAACTCTGCTATATGGTACATAATTTTGCAAAATTGCATGATCTGCAGGTTCAATTCTCGCACAGCAGAAAAAAGTTCCATATTGCAATAGGAAGCCATGTTGCATAATTCAGGCTTTAGTTAAGAACAGGCCCCAGGTACCAGCCCTACAGATGTACAGATGCACTGAATATCTGATGTGGATAGGACATCAAACATAAAGGGTGCTATTTGAAGCATTCTCACATGAAAAAAAACAGCATTTATACAGGTAGATTAGCATACATGTATAAATGCCATTTTAGAACAGGAGCTTCTTAAATCTGGGGATGCTAACCCCCTCCAACATTACCCCCTGAACTCATCTCCCTCTAGTGCCCTCCCTGGACCTCAGTCTCCACCCCCCCCCCAAGCAGACCCTTACCAAATACAGAATAAGGAATCACATGTTATATGGTTCTACCTGCCATGGAGCAGCAGGTACAACCCTAAACAAAAGCATTGAGAGGATAATCTGCAAGGAGTGGCAGGTGCAACTCTGGCCACGTTACTGGACAGACTATAAATAGAAACATGCAAACACTGAACTGGAAACCCCAAGAAGACTACAGGCAAAACAATACTGGAGAAACAGAAATAAATGTGTTATTTTACTGTATAAAATATAAAGATAAAAAAGTACTGTAGATTCAGATTCCCAAAGGATGGCATATTGAATCATTATACCAAAATCAAAATGATTTTTTATTACTTTTGTTGTCTAGACATTTTGGACCCTTCAACTCCAGGTTTGTCCAAGACCAATACAACTAACAGAACTGAACACATGAAGAAATAATATTTTAAAATATCATGTGTGATACGTTTCTATAACAATACAAAATCTGATTCAAATACACTAAGGCTAAGAACTAAGAAAAACACTTTGGGGGATATTCAGCGGTGGCGGCTAACACAGTTTCAGCAGCAAGCTGTAAGAACTGAAACGTAAACCCAGATTACAATTGCTTTCAACATTATTGGCACCCTTGCAGTTCAACCCCTTAATGTCCAATAACTTCTTTAAAAAAAAAAAAGGTGGCCAGTAAAATGGCTTTGGACACATATTTGCCACGTTAAAGAATCAAATAAAACAAGAACAAATAAAAAAGGAAATAGTAGGGATCTAAGAAGGCATCTGAGTAGGACAACCAAGAAGTCAGTCCTCACATATCGGCGATATCTGCACCGAAGGAGCCCTCATGGAAGCATCTCCCCAGCTTTCAAAGAAAGCCTTTGGGAGATGCCAAAATGCATGTGTGGTCCCCTTCCCGCCATCTTGCTCAGTCTCCTTTTTCCCACGGAGCCCACCGGACGTATGTCTGATTTCTCTGGAAAAAGTTGATTAAATTCTCAGTAAAGTGTTCCCCTTTTTCTCCAGTTGCAACTGGTTCCTTTTCCACCTCAGAGCTTGCTTGCTCTGGCATCGCGGCTCGGACCCGATTTTGCAGTTTTTTCCCTCAGTGCGGATTCATGCCTTTTTTCCCCTGGCCGTTCCTCAGGTCTTCGACCTTGCCAGGGTACTTTTTTCCCCGATGGCCAGCAGTTTTAAAAAGTGTGATTGGTGCACAAAAAATATGTCCCTCACTGACACACATGATTGCTGCCTCCGGTGTCTAGGACTGACATGACCAGGAGACCTGCAGCCTTTGCAGAAAGATGTCCACTAAAGCCATCAAACTCTGTCAGCAGAAGCACGACGAGATCTTCAAAAGGTCAATCTGCCCCGGAGTCTCTGGTCATGCCATGCTCCAGATCCTCATCCCGTGAGTCATGCAGTGATCCCTTGGCCCATCGATCAGGGCCACAGAACCTCCAACAAGGGTTCCCTGGAGTGCGAATGGAAGAAGAAGAAAAAATCCTCAAGGAACTCTTCTTGAGAGTCGGACAAGGCGGGCAAGTCCTGCGCTAGGTCCTGCAACCTGCACAGAGAACCTGAGGAGTCAGAGCGGGAGCGGCCAGCCAAGGTCCCCCGAAAGGATTCAGAGACCTCCAGCAATCAGCATCAGACACCCGAGGCCATCCTCATTGAGTATTCCTTCTCCTCGCTGACACTGGACTCAGTAACCCCAGTACCAGTTTGAAGGCTGCAACACCTCCTGAGTGGGAAACCAGGATGGTAGCCTTGGAGCGCAGTTTGTCTGCCTTCCTCGCCACCAGCAGACACCGATGCCCGGCTCTGCCGGTGCATTTGCCCAGACCGCTGGGACCTCGACATCGAAGACTTCCCCAGTTGCCAAACAGATCCTCGTGAGCCCGCTGCCTTGAGTCGATCCTCGACAGAGGTCTTGATCACAATCTCGGTCCTCAGGAATGAGATCCTCACAGGCGAGTGCTCATGGCTCCGGCTGCGAAGCCACCATGATCCATTGACCTGGCCCGAACGGGTTCTGCCCTGCAGGCCTGGCCCTCCACCAACTACTTCGACTGGGAGTCCAAGGACGAGACATCACCAAACACTCACAAATACCGTGATTCCCGTCTGACCCATCCCTCCAGTGACCAGGTGTCAGTCACCGCCCAAGGACACCTCGTTCCTGGACTTCGTATGGGACATGTCAAGGGCACTGGCCATCTCCATGGAGAAGGATCCTCGCACAGAGGAGCTAGAGATTCTCCAATATGATTCCCTGCCAAAGGAGGCACTGACGATTCCCATCCCCGCCATCCTCGAGAGACTTCTCCTCCATATGTGGGAGATGCCAGCATCAGTGCCCATTGTCAGCCGTTGACGCGATGTGATGTACCGAGTCCGGCAAGGCCCCAGTTTCAGAAAGCTGCAGTTGCCGCATCATGGTGGTGGAGTCAACCATGCGTCAGTTCAAGAGCCAGAAGACGCATTCTTCAAGCCCTCGGTAGGAAGTGCTACCAGGGCTTGATGCATGCATGCCAGATCCAAGCGTATAGAGCTCTATATCGGCATGTACCTTCAAGACTTGATTAAGGAGCTTACCGGGTTTGCCGCTGGCCTCGGGGTTGATTATCTCCAGTGGTTCCGGAACCTGCCCAAGGACATCAGGAAGTGCTCGAAGTACCTGACTCAAGCCACCTACGATGACTTCGAGTCAACTGCGAGGAAAGCTGCCGTGGGCATTGGTGCCTGATGCCTGGCATGGCTGCAGTCATCGGATCTGTAGCAATGGGTGCAGGACAAGCTCATCGATATCCCATGCCAAGGAGAGAATCTCTTTGGCAAACCCATGGCAGAGAGAGAGTAGGAGATTGAGTCCGAGTTCCTGACGAGGACACGATTTTCCAATTAGACTGCTACCTTCCTCAGGAGGAAAGCCCCGGGGAAAAAGCCTCCATACCAGAGGAAAGGTCAGGCTATCAGGCTCCTCCAGCTCCTCAGCAGGGCCACCATGCTAAAGGAGCAGGTCAGGGCTTCTGCAAGCAGAAGAGTACCAAGCCCCCAGTGCCAGCTCCAGCACAGCCTGGGGGGAGCTTGGGTACTTCCCTTCGGTCTCGCCTCCTTACCCAGAGTCTTCACCAAATGCCTAGCAGTGATGGCAGCATTCCTCTGTCTCCAGGGTGCCTTTGTCTTCCCCTATCTGGACGACCGGCCCGTAAAAGGAGACATGGCCACAGAGGTGCAGCAGGCCATGGCCCACACCATCAGTGTCCTGCAACACCTGGGGTTCGTGATAAACTACTCCATGTCTCACCTGACCCCTACACAGGATCTGGAGTTAATAGGGGCTTGAATGGACACTTTCCACGCCAAGACTTTCCTCCCCCTAGACAGAGCAAGTCACCTCACGGCTTTGGCCACACAGGTTCAGAGCTGTCACTCTGTATTGGCTCACTCCCTGCTCTGTCTACTTGGCCACATGGCATGAACAGTCCATGTTATCCTCAATGTCTGCCTTCATATGAGGGAAGCCCAGTGGGGCCTCTGCTCCTAGTAGATTCAGGCCATGGGCCAGCTTTGGGACAGAGTGGGCATGACCCGCCCACTGGTGGAGTCGCTCATCTGGTGGAAAGCCACACAGCACCTACGGACAGGCATGCCTTTCTAGAACCCAGTGCCCCAGTGAGTCCTCTTTGTTGGGGTGGGGAGTCTATTGTGGGAGCCTCCACACACAGGGCAACTGGTCCAGGGCAGACAGATCAACCTGCTTGAGCTCAAGGCTACATTCATGATGCTCAAAGCTATCCACCACTGCCTACAGCACAAGTCGGTACTGGTCCAGACAGAGAACCAGGTCGCAATGTTCTACTTGAACAAGCAGAGAAGCACAGGGTCTTATATAAGAACATAAGAACATAAGATATGCCATACTGGGTCAGACCAAGGTCCATCAAGCCCAGTATCCTGTTTCCAACAGTGGCCAATCTAGGTCATACATACCTAGAAATTTCCCCAAAAGACACAGGTTCCACAATGCTTGTACTGGGTCAAGTATTGATATCCTGGGTCCCTTCTTAATAATGGTTTATGGACCTTTCCTCCAGGAACTTGTCCAAACCTTTTTTAAACCCAGCTACACTAACAGCCTTTACTACATCCTCCGGTAACAAATTCCAGAGTTTGATTACACGTTGAGTGAAAAAATATTTTCTTTTATTAGTCTTAAATAGTTTACCCTGTAGCTTCATTGCACGTCCCCTAGTCTTTCTATATTCTGATAACGTAAACAATCGATCTACGTTTACCCGTTCCACTCCGTTCATTAATTTATAGACTTCTATCATATCTCCCCTCAGCCGTCTCTTTTCCAGGTTAAAGAGCCCTAACGTTTTTAGCCTTTCTTCATAGGAGTATCCTTCCATCCCCTTTACCATTTTGGTGGCTCTTCTCTGAACCTTTTCTAATAACGCTATATCCTTTTTAAGATACGGCGACCAGAATTGCACACAATATTCAAGGTGCGGTTTCACCATGGAACAGTATAGAGGCATTATAATATCTTTTGTTTTATTTTCCATTCCTTTCCTTATGATATCTAGCATTCTATTTGCCATGTTGGCTGTCTCCCATTAGGCCATGACTATCTACATGCTGAGTAATTTTATTCTTTTTTTTTTTTTTTATAACTTTTATTTATAAAGATACCTTTTACATAGTCATAATGTTACAATTACAACCCATAATACAGCAATATATCAAAGCAAGAAAACATAAAATAGCAATATACCAAACAAAAAACAGACCACGTCTCGGGGAGTGCCCTAATAGAAACAAAGGAAAATTAATACTATGAAAACAAGGCTAGGCCGAGGCCATAGCCAACTATTACCGGGTGAGTATCCACACCGCCTACCTATACTGATCATGATGTAACACGTGCCTTTTCCCGATCAACAAGCCATTTCTCTAAATCAGATGAGGCAAAGAAGATAAATTTGTCATAATGCAATGAAATACAGCATTTACAAGGGTATTTTAAAAAGAAAGTGGCCTCCAAAGCTAGTAACCTAGGTTTTAACAAAAGAAAAGATTTTCTACGGAGTTGCGTAGCACGGGAAACATCGGGAAATAACAGTACCTTATCACCACAAAACTGGAAATCCTTCCTCCTAAAATAAGACTTCAAAATGGAAATCTTATTGCTTCTAGCCCTGAGGATAAAGAAGAGTTACCTACTTCAGAGAAAGGTGATTTTAACTTAACAGCTTTTCTTGAGGATACCCAAGATCTGTAATTTTATTCTTTATGATGGTTTCTACCATTTTTCCCGTTACTGATGTCACCAGGATCAGCCCTCTGCTCGTATGCTATCAGTCAACAGGGTCCTACAGCCACACGAATGGTAGCTAAACCCCAGAGTAACCCAACAGCTCTTCCTCTTCTGGTGCACACCACTAGTGGACCTCTTTGCCAGTCCGGTCAATGCTCAGCTGCCCCGCTTCTGCTCTCGCCAGCCTAACCTGTCCCAGGTGGCAGTGGATGCCTTCCTCATCCCATGGTCGGGGGCCTCCTGTCCGTCTTCCCGCCTATGCAGTGGATCGCCAAGACCCTTTTCAAAGTCCTCCGGGACAAGGCATCCTGGTGACCCCGAGGTGGCCTAGGCAGCTTTGGTTCCTGCTGCTGCTCTGTCTATCAATGGAGTCCCCAGTCCCTCTGGGGAACACCCTGGGATTACTGACTCAGTAGGACGGCTCCCTCCTTCACCCCAACCTGGGGTCTGGTGCTAAAAGTGTGGCTCCCTTCAGCCTTTTGAGGAAGGTGGAGGAGGTCCTCCTAGCTTCTCGTAAGACCTCCACAAGGTGGGCCTATGCCTTCAAATGGCGCAGATTCTTGGTGTGGTGCATGGAGCAATGGGTCAACCCGTTCTCCTGCCCAATGCAGACGGTGCTGCAGTATCTCCTTCATCTCTCGCAGGCTGGACTCAAGTCCAATTTCATTAGGGTGTACCTGAGTGCTCTTTCAGCGCACCACCACTTTATTGAGGGCAAACCCCTCTCCACGTAGCCCCTTGTCACCCGGTTCTTACTGGGCCTCCTGCTCTTGAAGTCTCCCATCTGCCTTAATGTCGTACTATCAAGGGGCCTTAATGTCGTACTATTACCGCTTACTGGGCCGCCATCTGAGCCTCTGGCTTCTTGCCACCTACAGTACCTCTCCCGGAAGGTGGTCTTCCTGGTGGCACTCACATCCACTTGCAGAGTTAGCAAGCTTCAAGCGTTGGTGGCACAGCCATCCTACGCCAGATTCTATAAGAACAGGGATGTTCTTCACATGCACCCTAAATTCCTTCCAAAGGTGGTGTCCTCACTCCATCTCAATAAGGAGATGGTGCTCCCCACCTTCTTTCCACAGCCTCACGACAACAGGGTGGTGGCCATCCTCCATACCTTACCTTGGATTGTAAGAGGGCCTTGTCCTTCTACTTGCAGGGTACCTGGTGCCACCACAAAGCCTCCTATCTTTTCGACCCCTATGACTCCAGTTGGCTGGGGGAGACGGTAACCAAGCAGACCCTGGTGGTGGACTACATTGCCCTTGCCTACGAACAGGCAGGCCTCTCGTTGGAGCGCAGGGTTATGGCACACAGCGTCAGGGTTATGGCGACTTCAGTTGCAAACTTGCGCTCTGTCCCCATGACAGACATCTGCTGGGCCACCACCTGGTCTTCAGTCCACACCTTCGCAGCTCACTACTGTCTGGAGAGGGAGTCCCAACAGATCAGCGCCTTCAGCCAGGCCGTACTCTGTAATCTCTTCAGGGTTTAGGCAACTCCTACCCTCCAATCCTTCTTGTTCAGGCTACCAGTGATAGATCTCCCTGGACACTGGGGTCCTTTCAGAATCTGCCCTTCGGACTCAAGTGTTGCTGCTCACAGCTTGACCGTGGTTTTCTACAGGCTCGTGGTAGCCGGTAGCTAGGGAGTCCCATATGTGAGGACTGACTTCCTGCTTACATAGAGGAGAATCAAGCAGCTTGAAATAAGGTAAAAGAACAGCAGGCTAAGGAGCAGAAAAGCATAGGTACTCACCTGTAACAAGTGATCTCCGGGAACAGCAGGAATTTAGTCTTCACATATAGGTATTGTCAGTACCGACGGAGCCTGCACGGGAACGCTCCCCAGCGTCCAATTAGAAAGCTTTGGGGAGCATCCCACAGCGCCTGCATGCTGCCTTCCCGCCTTTCCCAACTGCCTCTCTCCAGTTAAGTTTAAAGCTGAGACAAAGAGAGAGAGAGGGAAAGAGAAAGAGATAGATAGAGAGATACAACTCCTAGGGGAGGTGGGTGGGTTGTGAAGACTAAATTCCTGCTGTTCCCGGAGATCACCTGTTGCAGGTGAGTAACTATGCTATCTCCAGGAACAAGCAGGAATGTAGTCTTCACATATGGGGACTCCCTAGCTGCAGATGCCAGGGAGAGACCCCAGAAGTTGCGTGCCCCTGTGAAAGGGCTCCACTTCCCCCCATGGATCTCTGGCATCCAACCAGGGATGGTGGGTAAAAGTTGATTAGGTATGGAACAGGTGTTGGAGAACAGCCTGACCAAACAAAGCATCCTGGCGGGAGTCCTTGTCCAAGCAGTAATGGGCTGTGAAGGTATGAACCGAGGTCCAAGTGGCTGCTCGACAGATGTCGTCAATAGACACAGAGTGCAGAAGAGACATTGAAGCTGCCATGGCTCTCACATTGTGAGCTGTGACATGGCCCTCCAGAGGAAGGTTCTTACTCTGATAGGCGAAGGAAATACACTGTGCAATCCAGCTGGACAGTGTTCTCTTGGAGACTGGAAGTCCCAAATGAGAAGGATCAAAAGCAACAAAGAGATAAGAGGACTTTCTATGTTGCTGTGTTCTTCGCAAGTAAAAGGCTAAAGCTCTTTTACAGACCAAAGTATGAAGATTCCTTTCGGCATTTGATGCATGAGGCCTTGAAAAAACACAGGCAGGTAGACCGCCTGGTTAAGATGAAAAGGCGAGACCACCTTTGGCATAAAGTGTGGATGAGTCCTAAGGATTACCTTGTCGTGATGGAACCTTGTATAAGGTGGATCAGCCACTAGTGCCTGTAACTCACTGATGCGACGTGCTGATGTGCTTGCAATGAGAAAGATAACTTTCCAAGAAAGGAATTTCAACGAGGTAGTAGCTAAAGGTTCGAAAGGTTGCTTCATGAGCTGGCCAAGAACCAAATTTAAATCCCATGCCACCAATGGTGGCTTAATGGGAGGCTTAGTTAGTAGAAGGCCTCTCATAAACCTTGCTATAAGAGGATGAAAGGAAATAGGTTGTCCATTTAAAGGCTTGAAAGAAGCCGCAATAGCACTTAAATGGACTCTTACTGAGTTAGTTTTCAGTCCTGCATTGGATAAATGAAGGAGATACTCCAGTAATGATTCAAGAGGTATCGCAAGGTGGTTAAGACCCTTCTGCGAACACCATATGGTAAACCTTTTCCACTTGAAAGCATAAGAGCGTCTTGTGGAAGGTTTCCTAGAAGCATATAGGATATCCTTTACCTGCTGGGGAAGGTTAAGATCCTGAAGATGTAGGCCTTCAGCAACCAAGCCCTGAGATGCAGAGATTGGGAATTGGGATGCCATAACATTCCCTCCTCCTGAGACAGACCCTAACTCCAGAGAGGGAGCTTGAGAGAGATGTAGAAGCAGAGGGTACCACACTTGCCATGGCCAGTGTGGAGCTATGAGTATCATACAGCCTCTGTCTCTCTGAAGCTTGAACAGGGTTTTGGGGATCAGGGGAATGGGTGGAAAGGCATAAAGGAAGTCTTGACCCCAATGAAGGAGGAAAGCATCCTTGGCCTGAGAGCCCTGAGCCGGAATTCTGGAACAGAACCGGGGAAGTTTGGCATTCGACATCTAGTCTTGAAGGACTAGAAAAAGGGACTGTTACTTCTGGAGAGAGATCTGCAATTATGAGTATATACTTCTGGTAATTTTCTAAAAGGAATTCTTTGTATTAAAGCTAATTAATCTGTGAACCCACTATTTTTTGTTAAATCAGTCAGGGCCTAGTAGCAGCAGTTTAAGTTTAAATTTAAAACACATAGGAGAACTTTCTGGTTACATTTCATACCCAGCAGAGAGCTTGTAGTTTAAATTTAATAGTCACTCAGGGCCTAGTAACAGCAAAGTACTTTTAGTTTTAAAACACAGAAGAGAGCTTTCTGGTTACATTTGGAACCCAGCAGAGAGCTTGTAGTTTACATTTAATAGTCACTCAGGGCCTAGCATCAGAAAAGTACTTTTAGTTTTAAAACACAGAAGAGAGCTTTCCGGTTACATTTGGAACCCAGCAGAGAGCTTGTAGTCTAAATTTAATAGTCACTCAGGGCCTAGCATCAGCAAAGTACTTTTAGCTTAAATTTAAAACACAGAAGAGAGCTTTCTGGTTAAATTTAGAACCCAGCAGAGAGCTTGTAATTTAAATTTCATAAGAAGTTAGAGCCTAGCAGCAGCTAAGAGCTATAATTTAAATCAAATCAGAATATAGCTTACCTCAGCAGCACAAGACAGGGTACTGTGTAGCAGCCCTCTTTTAATAAGTGTTATTTCCTTCCCTCCCTCCCCACACCCACCCACCCCTGGGATAATCGTAGCTTTATAGGTACTTAAACATCTTAAAAGACAGGAGGTGCTTTCAGGTGCAGCTCATTACCCAAATCAGTCATACACTAAGGACCTGAGATTAATTAAGCTTCAGGTGAACAAGGTATATTACACGTATTAGGTACAGTTTTATTAGTATACATATCCATAGCAACCCTTAGTAAGTAAAGAACTTAGATCTAAACACAAACTTAAAACTAAGATGCAGACAGCAGTCCAGCAGCAGGATGGGGGCTTTCCAGTCTGTTGCATTGAGTGTCACATGTATGATTTTCTCCCAGTTGGTGAGAGGTCTTACGTGTGCACTAGATGCAAGGAGCTCTTTGCTCTCAGGGAACGAGTCCGTTCTCTAGAGGCTAGAGTAGCAGACTTGGAAAACATAAGACAGACAGAGAGGTACATAGACGAGACCTACAGGGATATAGTCCTGAAGTCCCACCTCCAGTCTGGCAGCATCCCTGTTGCCATGGAGGAGAGAGGTCACGTGACAGGACAGCATCAACCTGGTGTGGCAGGAAGTGATCCTCTAACTAGGACCTGTCCTCCAGGTGATGTAAAACCCTCTCGCACCGAGGATGTTTCTCCAGGGCCATGTGCCCATGAGGGAAGGGTTAGGACAGCCAATATAGTTGGTGATTCGATCATTAGGCATGTAGATAGCTGGGTCGCTGGTGGACGTGAGGATTGCCTGGTAACATGCCTGCCTGGTGCGAAGGTAGCGGACCTCACGGGTCACCTACATAAGGTCTTAGATAGTGCTGGGGAGGAGTCTGCTGTCTTGGTACATGTTGGTACCAATGACATAGGAAAATGTGGTAGGGAGGTTCTGGAGGCAAAATTTAGGCTTTTAGGTAGGAAGTTGAAATCCAGAACTTCCAGGGTTGCATTCTCCAAAATGCTTCCTGATCCACACGCAGGACCCAAAAGGCAGGCAGAGCTCCGGAGTCTCAATGCATGGATGAGACAATGGTGCAGAGATGAGGGTTTTGGATTTGTTAGGAACTGGGGAACATTCTGGGGAAAGGAGGGGCTCTTCCGAAGGGATGGGCTTCAGCTTAACCGGGATGGAACCAGGCTGCCGGCATTAACCTTTAAAAATGAGATAGAGTAGCTTTTAAACTAGATATTAGGGGAAAGCCGACAGTCGCCCAAGAGCGGATGGTTCGGAAGAATGTATCCTTGAAGGATACTACCAAAAGCAGAGAGGTTCCACAAAACAGTAAAGTAGCCCAAATGCCCTCAAATATGGAGCATACACAGCATAAAGATCCCAAATTACCCATGTCTAACAATAGCCAAATTAATATGAATAAAATACATTCTCTAAAATGCTTGTATGCAAATGCTAGAAGTCTAAAAATAAGATGGGAGAGTTAAAATATATAGCACTAAATGAAAGGTTAGATATGATTGGAATATCAGAGACATGGTGGAAGGAGGACAACCATTGGGACACTGTGATACCTGGGTACAAACTATATCGTAATGATAGAGCTGATCAAATTGGTGGAGGGGTTGCTCTTTATGTTAGAGAGGGCATTGAGTCAGAAAGGATTAAAGTTTTGCAGGAAACAAAATTTGCTGTAGAATCTATATGGATTGAAATTCCATGTAAAAGGGGGAAGGCGATGGCAGTGGGGTGTACTATCAAGCGCCTGGCCAGAATGAACAAATGGATGATGAAATGCTCAAAGAAATCAAGGAAGCTAACAAACGTTACAGCGCAGTAATAATAATGGGTGATTTCAATTACCCCGGTATCGACTGGGTTAGTGTCACGTCAGGACATGCTAGGGAGATAAAGTTCCTAGATGAAATAAATGACTGCTTCTTGGAGCAGCTGGTTCATGAACCGACGAGGAGGGGAAGCCATATTAGACCTAGTCCTTAGTGGAACACCAGATCTAATGCAAGAGATAAGGGTGTTGGGGCCACTTGGCAACAGTGATCATAGCATGATCGCCTTTGATTTAATTAGTGGAGGAGGGATAGTAAGGAAATCCACAGTACTACCTTTAAACTTTCGAAAAGGAGACTATGATAAAATGAGGAAAACAGTTAAGAAAAAACTAAAAGGAGCAGTTGCAAAGGTTAAAGACGTACATCAAGCTTGGGTGTTGTTGAAAAATACTAACTTGGAAGCCCAGATCAGCTGTATTCCACGCTTTAAGAAAAGTGGAAGGAAGTCCAAAAAACTGCCAGCATGGTTTAAAGGTGAAGTCAGAGAGGCTGTTGTTGCCAAAAAAGCATCTTTCAGGAAATGGAAAAAAGAGCCAAACGACGAAACCTGGAAACAGCACAAGCACTGGCAAGTCAAATGCAAGGCATTGATAAGGCAGGCTAAAGGAGAATTTGAGAGGAAGCTTGCTGCAGAAGCAAAAACATGAAACATCCTATTCCAAGAACATCTCTGAATAGGAACCCCCCCCCCCCTATTTCTCTCCAAGATCTCCAAACCAGTAACTATGCTATCTTGTCAGTCTCTATGTTCACCCCAAAAATCATCAATGTTGAACCCCCGGTGATGGCCCCCCCCCCCACATTTGATTCCCCCCCCTGGTTATATGTCCCACCGCTTTGACCCGGTGAAAAGCGTGATATAAATACAGTTAAATAAATAAATAAATAAATAAAGACCTTTTCAAGTACATTCGTAGCAAAAAACCTGTGAGAGAGTCAGTTGGTCCATTAGATGATAAAGGGGTTAAAGGAGCACTGAGAGGCGACAAGGCAATAGCGGAGAAACTGAATGAATTCTTTGCTTCGGTCTTTACTGAGGAAGATGTAGGGATGTTACCCATGACTGAAGTGGTATTTAAAGGTGCGGAAGAATTGAAGGAAATATCGATACATCGGGAAGATGTATTAGAACTATTAGATAAACTGAAGAGTAGCAAATCACCTGGGCCGGATGGTATACATCCAAGGGTGTTGAAAGAACTGAAATATGAGATGGCAGACCTGCTATTAGTAATCTGTGAACTATCATTAAAATCATCTCTAATACCAGAAGATTGGAGGATCGCCAATGTAACACCAATTTTTAAAAAGGGTTCCAGGGGTGATCCGGGAAACTACAGACCGGTGAGCCTGACATCAGTACCGGAAAAAATGGTAGAAACCATTATAAAGAATAAAATTACTCAGCATGTAGATAGTCATGACCTAATGGGAGACAGCCAACATGGCTTTAGACAAGGAAGATCTTGTCTTACTAATCTGTTATGTTTTTTTGAAGGAGTGAATAAACAGGTGGACAAAGGTGAGTCAGTTGATATTGTGTATCTGGACTTTCAGAAAGCCTTTGACAAGGTCCCTCATCAGAGACTTTTGGCAAAACTAAAGAGTCATGGGATAGGAGGCAGTGTACTATTGTGGATCAGGAACTGGTTAAAAGATAGAAAGCAGAGGGTAGGGCCAAATGGCCAATTTTCCCAATGGAGAAAGGTGAATAGTGGTGTACCCCAGGGATCTGTGCTTGGCCTGCTGCTTTTTGACATATTCATAAATGACCTGGAAAGTGGAATAACGAGTGAGGTTATCAAATCTGCAGATGACACAAAACTATTTAAAGTTGTTAAAACCCAAGAGGATTGTGGAAAATTGCAAGAGGATCTTGATAAATTAGAAGACTGGGCATCAAAATGGCAGATGAAATTTAATGTAGTCAAGTGCAAGGTTATGCACCTAGGGAAGAACAACCCAAACTATGGTTACACGATGCAAGGTTCCACATTAGGAACCACCACCGAGGAAAAAGATTTAGGCGTCATTGTGGATACCATGTTAAAACCCTCGGCCCAGTGTGCAGCGGCGGCCAAGAGGGCAAATATTATGCTAGGTATGATAAGGAAAGGAATGGAAAATAAAACAAAAGATATTATAATGCCTCTATATCGTTCCATGGTGAGACCGCACCTTGAATATTGTGTGCAATTCTGGTCACCGTATCTTAAAAAGGATATAGCGATTTTAGAAAAGGTTCAGAGAAGAGCCACCAAAATGGTAAAGGGGATGGAAGGATACTCCTATGAAGAAAGGCTAAAAAGGTTAGGGCTCTTTAACCTAGAAAAATGACGGCTGAGGGGAGATATGACAGAAGTCTATAAATTAATGAACGGTGTGGAACGGGTAAACGTAGATCGATTGTTTACCTTATCGGAATATAGAAAGACTAGGGGACATGCAATGAAGCTACAGGGTAAACTATTTAAGACTAATAAAAGAAAATATTTTTTCATTCAACGTGTAATCAAACTCTGGAATTTGTTACCAGAGGATGTAGTAAAGGCTGTTAGTGTAGCTGGGTTTAAAAAAGGTTTGGACAAGTTCCTGGAGGAAAGGTCCATAAACCATTATTAAGAAGGGACCCAGGATATCAATGCTTGACCCAGTACAAGCATTGTGGAACCTGTGTCTTTTGGGGAAACTGCTAGGTACTTGTGACCTAGATTGGCCACTGTTGGAAACAGGATACTGGGCTTGATGAACCTTGGTCTGACCCAGTATGGCATATCTTATGTTCTTATGACGGACTTGCAAAGAGGTCTATGTCCGGGGTTCCCCAAATTTGAAAACTCTTGGCCACCTGGTCTGCATGTAGAGACCATTCGTGTGGAAGCAGAACTCGACTGAGTCTGTCTGCCCAAGAGTTTTGGATACCTGGAAGATACACAGCCAAGAGATGAATCTGATGCTCTCTGGCGAGGGCCCATAGTCGCAAAGCTTCGTTGCAAAGTGACAGAGAGCCTGTTCCTCCCTGCTTGTTCACGTAGAACATGGCTACTTGATTGTCCGTATGAATGAGGACTGTCTTGTAGCTGAGCAGGGTGTGGAACACTCGCAGAGCAAGGAAGATTGCTCTGAGCTCCAGAAGATTGATGTGTAGATGAGTCTCCTGTGGAGTCCAGGTGCCTTGGGTGGAGAGGTTTTGCAGATGAGCTCCCCAGCACATTGGTGAAGCATCTGTTGTTAGAGTTGCCTGGGGTAAAGGTTGCTGAAATGGGGACCCCAGCAACAGATTTTGAGTGGACTGCCACCAACGGAGGGACAAAATAAGACGATTTGTGTTTGCTATTTTGTCTGACAGGCATCCTGATGCCTGGGTCCATTGAGTGGATAAAGTCCACTGGGCTGCTCTCATATGGAGGCAAGCATAAGGAACCACATGCACGGTGGATGCCATGTGGCCTAGTAGTTGTAACATTTCTCGAGCAGTGAGAAGAGGCTTTAGCACTGCTTGAGAGGCTAACTGCACCATGCGAAGGCAACGAGCCTGGGGAAGATAGGCCCTTGCTTTCCTGGTATCCAACAAAGCTCCTATGAACTCTAGAGATTGAGTGGGAGTTAGGTTGGATTTTGGGATGTTTATGACCAGATCCAAATACTGCAGGATACGCATTGTGCAGGATAGAGAAGTCCTGGCCTCTGACTCTGATGGGGCTTGAATGAGCCAGTCGTCTAAGAAGGGGAAGACGAATATTCCTAAAGTGCGAAGAAATGCTGCTACCACAGCCATGCATTTCGTGAACACCCTCGGTGCTGAGGCCAGGCCAAAAGGAAGCACTCTGTATTGGTAGTGCTTTCCTTGAAAAAGAAACTGAAGGAACTTTCTGTGAGTTGGATGGATGAGAACATGAGTGTACGCATCCTTGAGATCTAGAGAACAAAGCCAATCCTGGCTCTGAAGGTATGGCAGCAGGGTTCCTAGAGAAATCATTTTGAATTTCTCCTTGAACAGGAATTTGTTCAATTCTCTGAGATCCAAAATGGGTCTGTGTCCTCCTGTTTTCTTTGGTATAAGGAAATAGGGGGAGTAAAACCCTGTACCCTGTTGAAGAATGGGTACCTCTTCTATTGCCCCCTGGGCAAGAAGCATGGTGACCTCTTGATCTAACAGGTTGATGAAAGAGGTCTGAGAATTGAACTGTCTTACCATTGTAGGGGGGGGGGCAAGCGGAGGAAGTGAAGCTTGTACCCCTCTCTAATAATGGAAAGAGTCCTATGTTCTGCTGTTATTTGCCCCCATCTGGGGGCAAAGTGGCCCAACCTTCCTGGAATGGTGGAAGGCTCTGGTCCACTGAGAGCCAGGAAGGCTAAGTTCCCTAGGTGGAAGTCAAAGGCCTTGTGGAGGCTGAGACTGCTGAGACGGTTGAGACTTAGCAGTCTTTGCTTTTCTTTGTTTGGGTGGTTGCTGAGTCTTCCGGACAGGCTGACCTGCAGAACGTCCCTGCTGATAAGAGAGATAAAACCTCTTCTTTTTGGAAAAGAATGGTTTTTTGAAAGATTTCTTTCTTGCAGGATCAGCTGTGGCTTTGGATAACCTATCCAAAGTGGAGTTATCAGCATCCAACTCACTGGCCTTTTCTTGCCAATTTATGCCGAATAGATTCTCACCTGTACAAGGAATATTGCTCAGTTTGTCCTGGACCCAGAGCTCCAAATCGGATGCCTGGAGCCAGGCAATTCTACGTGCACCTATGGCAATAGAAGAGGTTCTGCTTATGCATTCAAAACAGTCAAAGGCTGCACGATTGACAAATTTAGACACATCCTGGGCATGTTTAACCAGTGTGAGGAAATCTTGCCTCTTATCCTCATGAAGAAGAGGGCTCAAAACCTCTAAATCCCCTGTGACTTCCTTAAGGAACATTCCCATATATAAAATATAGGAACTGATCCTGGCAGAAAGCATGGAAGCCTGGAAGGTACGACATCCAAAGGCATCCAAAGTTCTACACTCACGTCCTGGAGGGTTAGAGGCATGCCTCTTTGCACTCCTGATCCTTTTCATTGCTGACTCCACTACAATAGAGTGGTGAGGCAACTGAGTCTTCTGGAAACCAGGACAGGGGGGACCCTGTACATGGTATCCAGTCGACGGGAGTGAGGTGAGGTGTTTATGGGAGTTTCCCACATTCTTAACATGAGATCATGTAAGATCTCATGGATAGGCAAGGTAGCCTCTTTAGGAGCTTTGGGATATTGCAAAATCTCCAACTCCTTTGTTCTGGGCTCTGTCTCAGGAGCCACAGTAATGGACAGACCTCGAGCCACCTCCCTGATAAAATCCTGAAAGGAGATATCTTCTGGAGGAGACATCCTCCGCTTGGGAGAGGAAGGCTCTTCAGGAAGAAGTATCCCGATACCGACAGAACTGTCAGAATCCTCAGAGTCCTCCGAGGATTCGAAGTACCTTCTGTCCGGATGCTCTTGTAGAGCACAATACCCATACCGACCGAAGTCGGTACCAGGGGGAATCGGTACCGGTACTGGAGGGCATGGCTTGACTGGGTGCCGGCAATACGGTCACCGATGTCGATGCTATTGGAACCGGTACCGATGCCGGTTGAACCGTCTGATGCGGTTCCGAGGGCATCGATGCCACAAGGAGAGCCGCCAGACTGCATTCAATAGCCAGGAACCTCTGGTCTATCGACACTGCTGATGCCTGGGTATCGGTACCGGAGAAAACCGCCGGTACCCCAGAGAATGGCACCAGTAGTTCTGCTGAGGTCGAGGCCTCGAGAACATCCTGGAGCCCCAATAATGCTTTGGAAGCCGAAGCCTCCTGCCGGGGCAATTTTGCCGGTGCAGAACCCTCAAGGGCAATGCCAGAGGCATCTCGATGCTTGGAAGGAGATCTACCCTTTGAGGACCGGCTGGACTTATGTTTAGTTACCTGAGATCCATGGGAGGAAGACGAAGCCCTGGAAGATGTTGATGCCACAGAGGCTGCATCAGAGGGAAAGAGGGTGCTAAGTTTAGCAGCCCGGTTTGGTCGACCCCTTTTGGACATCATGGCACAGGCCATACACTCCGAGATGGAGTGGTCAGGACCTAAACGTTTTAGACACCACTCATGGGTGTCGATGATGGATATGGTACCGCCACACTTGGTGCACTTCTTAAACCCCGATGCGGATTTTTCCATGATGGAAAAAATTTTGGGCCTAAGGCCCAAAATGGCGCATGCACTGGAGGATGAAAAAATTGGAAAAAGAGAACTAAATGTTTATATTTTTTTTAAAGAAAGAAAGAACAACCGGCGGTACCGGTGTAGTGTCGAGGAAGGCAGATGCGACCGCAAAAAAGAAGAAGAAGAAGGATTAATTTTCTGCGGTGACAGGAACAATGACCTGCTGGCTCCGCGGAAAACGAAGAACTGGAGAGAGGCAGTTGGGGAAGGCGGGAAGGCAGCACGCAGGCGCTGTGGGATGCTCCCAAAAGCTTTCTAATTGGACGCTGGGGAGCATTCCCACGCAGGCTCCGTCGGTACCGATGATACCCATATGTGAAGACTACATTCCTGCTTGTTCCTGGAGATAGCGCAGTTACTCACCTGTAACAGGTATTCTCTGGGGACAGCAGGAATCAGTCCTCCCTCCTCCCTGTGGAGTTGATTTATTTTTCCATCTTCTTTTGTCGGCTGTAGCTATGTCATCTGACTGAGCAAAATGGCACCCTTGGGTGGGGCATGCATGGTGGCATCTCCCAAAGGCTTTCTTTGAAAGCTGGGGAGATGCTTCCATGAGGGCTCAGTTGGCACCGATATCACTCATGAGGACTGATTCCTGCTGTCCCCGGAGAACATCTGTTACAGATGAGCAACTATGCTTTCCTGCTCCTCAGCCAGCTATTCTTTTACCTTATTTCAAGTTTCCTGCTTCTCCTTTATGCCAAAATGCAAAGAGAGATCTTCCCCTGTAACCAGAAACAGTTGCGGCCGGGCAGCGGACGTTTGATACCTTTGTAATGCTGAAGCCCTTGCTGGGTGGTCCTGTTGCCAGGGTTGGGGAGAGCCCCAGTCTGGGAAGCAATGTTTCACTTAGCCCTGGGGACCCATCTACCCATCCTGCTCCCTTGCCTTCTGGAGCCGGCTTGTTTGATGCAAGTGCAGGCTCAGTGAGACAGGCGATCTCAGCAGTGGCATCTGACGTTTCAGCGGCTGCACTGTCTGCAGATTCCAACTTTCAGGGGGGGGGTTCCTCCCCAGTAGGAGTTGGAGTATGCAGCCAGGGACCTTGAGGAGAGCCAGGCATGGACCTGAATTCTTTTTTGCCAGTTTCTTCAGTTTTACTGCCAATGACCAGACCGAAAGAGCTTACCCTGGACTGCCTTGGAGTCTGTCTAAAAGGTATGTGTTGGTGCCCTCCAGACTTTGGCTCTATGTTCTCCCAGGTTGGAAAATGTGGAAAAAAATTTGGAAGGCCAACAGAAGCAACTGACGGGTTATCAGTCTACTATCAAGCACTTACAGGAGGTGCAAATAACTTTTGTTCAGGATAGGATGACTGTTCAGCAGAAAATTAAGAACTTGGAAAATCAGAAGAGGAATTTAAATCTTCGGGTTTTGAAATTCCCATGGGTTGCTTTGATTTCCCTGAGGGACCTATTTTCTAGGTTCCTGAAAGAGACTTTCAACTATCCTGAAACTAGTATTCCACCTTTCCAGAAAACTACTATCTTTCCTCTTTGTTGGCTAAAGATGCTTCGCAGAAGGGGGAAGTCTCTTTGGTGTACGTATCATCAGATTCCTTGGATTTTGTTAATTTGACTGAAGGTCTGTAGCAGTCCATTGAGGCGGTGGAAGCCAGGGCTACTATGTTGGTCTCATTTGTTTTTTTTTTCAAGACAAAGAAGTGTTGGAGCTGTTATAATGTCCTTTAAAGGCCCTAAAGGCCACTAGAGGACAGCAACCTTGGGCCGGAAGGACTGGGGTTTCTAGTCCCACAGGTGCTCCTTGTGGTCTTGGGCAAGCCACTTAACCCTCCATAGCCCATGTTCCCTGTAAAATAGTTATCTCCAAGTTATAATGCCCTGTTCAATGTAATTTCAGTTTGTTCAATGTAAACCGCACTGATGCAGAATAGCGCGGTATATAAGAGAATGTAAATAAATAAATAAATAAAGAGGACAAGGTATAGCAAAAAGGCAGATCCTTTGAGGATCATACTAGACATCTGGGGGACTGCCGTCCTTTACAGACTTACCTTCTGGTGGCTGCCATTTCACGTCAGTCCTTAAACAAATCCCAGTAGGGAAGTTCCCTCACAGAGGAATAGAGGATTGCAAGGGTGAAGCAGAGGTCATGACCTCTCTAGCTGCCCAAGGTGAGGAGCGCTTGGGCTCCAACCCCACTTGAAGGAAGAACTGCTAAGCAGCTAGCCTACTGAATACAGGAGCTGCAACACAAGTTGATCAGCAAGTAGGGCCTCCAGGGTCCATCGTGCATGTGGCTAGTGCCACCCCGCCATTCTCCACCTATGCTAGGCCGAGGCAGTCACTAGACGTGTCTCTGGAACTCACCAGCAGCAAAGAAAAAAAAGGAGCAGCAAGGGCCACATGCATGGCATTGGGTCCTGGGCTACCCAAAGGGGGAAGGTCTCAGGATCCCAGCAACAAAATGCTTAGGACCTCAGCAGTGGCAAATGAAACCTCAGCAGTGGCAAAAAGCAGCAGCCATTGCAAAAAAACACTAGAGGCCACAGGCTGCATCAGGCCGTATGGCTGAGAACTGTTGTGGCAAAAAGAAAAAAACCATTATAGCAAAAAGGAGTCAGGGCCGTGGCAAAACAGGAATCCAGAAAATGCAATCCAGAGGCCTTTTGGATAAGGTTACCAGAAGTCCCCGATTTTCAGGGATTTTCCCCAATTTTAGAACTGTGTCCGCCAAATCCCACCTGTTTGGCAGCCTCCTTTTCTCGATTCCAGCAATGGGAACAGAGGAGTAGAAAACACATTTTATTTTCAATTTAGTGATTTGCATATGTCAGCTTTTAGAATTTATATTCATTATCTTCATATTTTAAGAGAAAATTCATTACTGTTTCTATTTCTCTGTCAATTTGTCTACTTGGAAGTGATAGTGCTGTTGTCATGCGATGGATGGGGTGAGGGCAGGGTAATGACTCCTCTTTCCCTTTTCACACTCAAACCTGGAACTACGGTGTCCCTTCTTCCTTCCTCTCCCACACATAGACAATTTAGATAAATGTTCCAGATTTCCCTGCAAAAAATCTGGTACCCTAACTTTTGGATTGACTGGGGAAACATGATTAGGGAATCTTCATCTGCCCCCACAAGCCTGGAGCAGCCCAGCTGCCAAGGCCTTTTTTTTTTCAATTTGAAGCTGTGTTATACAAAGCAGCATAGAGCATTGGTAGAAAAAAACTCTCTATATAAATCAATGGGTAAAAAAATTTAAAAAAGAGACCCTGAAAAAAGATAGGACAATAAGAAGGTAGGGGAGACCTGGGCCCAACTTACCGAACCCCACTTAATCCTCCTCTTTCGACCCAAAAGAGCTAGTTACCCATAGGAAACAGCATAGACATGAGATGGCTGTCTGCCCCAGGAGGGATAGGTGTACCAGAGCTCCAAGCAACATTGGACCCTTCAGACTTAAGAACGTAACAATATAAGATATGCCACACTGGGTCAGACCATGGTACATCAAGCCCCTTTCCAACAATGTCCTTTCCAGTCAGGGGTGGCCCAAGGGTGATGAGAGGCCATGTGCAAAGACTCACTGCAGGGCCTCCTTTGCATAAATATTTGCATATCTACAGGACCTCATTTGCATACATTTATTTTTTAAATGTATATTTGTGATAGGCGATGGCCTAGCATGTAGCAGAGCTAGGTCTGAAGCCCTTTTTCTCCTGCTTTAAAATGTTATTGCTGAAGCCCTTTTTCTCCTGCTTTAAAATGTTATTGCTGAAGCCCTTTTTCTCCTGCTTTAAAATGTTATTGCTGATTTTGGAAAATTACGTAATGCTGTTAGCTGTTAGAAAGAAATACTGTTCTATTCTGGTTTGATAACATGTTCTGCTCTCCTGGAGATAAGAGAATTAAAACTTTTACTGTTTATTGTTTAGGTAAGCCAGATGTCTGCTTTAGTAGGAATGTCCTCCACTGTATCTTTGCTGATTGTGCACTGACCTCGTAATTAGGATGAAAATATAGCAGAGAAGCCGAACAGTGTAAGAATATTTTGTCTAGCATTATGAAGATTGTTTAGTGTTTTGAGCCAAGGCTAGAGATACGTCTTAACCTTGCTATGTTTGGCCTCGCTTTGTTTTGCTTTTGTTAAGAATGCTTCTGATATGCCTTCCACTATCTTTGTGGCTAACTGACCTTGCAAGAATAGCGAAATATACTGTATACTTTAGTAAAAGTATTATGTTTAGTGTTATGTCTAGTTGCTGACCCGTGGCTAGTAAGACCCAAGCAGGGGGAGCGAGTCCTGGGCCCGGTCAGAGATGTCTATTGGATGAGAGTAAGTGGGCCACTGTGGCCAATGAGGAGTTTTGCCTGTATTAGACTGGAGAAGAAAAGTATATAAACTGTCATTTTTCTGAGCTCTGAGCTCAGACCATTTTGAATGCTACTGCAATCTGAGTCTGTACCGGCTTGAATCTTTGCCTGACTCCGGGTATTATTTATTGCATTCTTATCAGCTACTACATATTTCTGGTGCGTTGGGCCGGGAATGTGCGAGTGGGGGATGGTATGCAAGTGAATATGCCCCGACATCTCGCCTCACAGGTTTGGTCCGGCTGGAGCTGAGCCTGACTGACCGCAGGAGGGTCTCTGGCGCCCCTGGTCCTTTTGTATCAGAGGAGACTCCACCTTGCCTCCGCAGGTTGCTGTTTCTGGCCAACCAACACCTCGAACCCGAGGGGGCTCCAGGATTCAACCCAAGGAGGGATTGGTTGCGCAGCGCATTAGCTACCGGATTCGGTGAGTATTGTTTTTTCTGGTTCTTAGTCAGATAGCTTTGGGAAAGTCTCGAGACACTTCTGGTACAGTAACAGGTAAAGGAAGTCTGATCAACTTCCACGGGCGATCCTAGTACCCCTGCAAGTAGTGCGCGGGGCGAACCCATCAGCCCTTTCGGTTTCAGTAATTCTGGTTTGTCAGTCAGCCCGGGAATTCGGAATTTGGAAAATGCTAGCATGTTTGTCTATGTGAAGAATGCTTGTGAAAAGGAGGAAGCGTTGGGAGTTTGTCTTTGTTATCTGTTGAAACCACGAGTTTCCCTTCTAGTATAAGGGTAGGATTATATTCCGTTGGGTAATTTGTGACACTTTACCGCATATGTAATAGTAAAAGTATAGTTAAGCAGACTGCGAACCCCTAGAGTCACTGTAAAATCACGAAGCTGTCTCTCTCTCTCATTCAGCTGTCTTGCAGCGCAGAGTGAAACTGACAGGAGACGTGTTTGTGCAGAGGAATGTTTTAACCCTATGAAGGCATGTTTTCAACGTTCTGCTGCTGGGCTAATGGGTGCTTATTTTAGGGAATTATACCTGTTTTTATTCAATATTTTGTAATAGTGATGTGCCTTCTGCTATGGTCATGAATTATATATCATTTAATAAGAATGTTTAGTCAGAATTGTGGATCTCGATAGTACTGTACTTAGCCTGGAAAGGGTTACATTCCTACTCGAATTCCTGTGCAGATCAAGTGAGCAGAAATCTTGTAGGGCTCAGGTTTCAATAGGAAATGATGCTTGTATTTTCCCTTTGCCCTACGAAGCCTACGAACTAGGAAGGAAAATGTGTATATGTATTTTAGATGTCCACCCGCTTTATGGAAAATGTATCCAGAATGAATGTCTTTTTGAATCTCTGCTTCCTAAAAACTGTAAAATTGAAAGTAATTTCTTTTGTAAAGCCAAGCTGATTACAGCTGGCAGTTAGTTTTTTGCCAAGTAATTTTATTCCAGTTATACGTAACAGCTATGTAGTCGTCATGTTATGAACTATAGTTCTTTCTGTTAGGATTTGTTATTATAACATGTTGCAAAAGTGTAGTTTTCTATTGTAAGGACTCTATCTAGATTGTTCCTCTGTCTGTTGACAAGCACATGTGGGGGCTACAGTCCACCGCTGACACTGCAGGCAGGGATTCATTTTACCAGTTCAGAGTCACCCACAGTCAGCGCCCGAGAATAATGAAGTGGAATCCAAATAGTGCAGGCAGCCCTCACTATATGCCCCATGAAATCCAGCAGCCCAGGAGAATTTGCGCCTGGTAAATGCAGTTTTTGTCAAGTCAGTCCCAGGGAGATATAAAACAGAACTTGCAGAAACGGGATGGATTTGCGGGCATGAATACAGCAGCACGATTAAGTTGTTCAGAATGTCTGTGAATTGTGGAGATAACGTGACAGAGAAAGTGAATGTAAGATGGCGAAGAGAGCAGTTCGTCTTGCTGATACTATAGTTGAATGATGTGGAGGAAGTTTTCCTAATCGAAAGAGCTGGATTGATAGTGCTGACTGTTCCCCGAGAAGAAGAGTAGCAGTTCTATAGTGCATCTCCAATCAGGCCAGCAAGTTTCTGTAGACACAGAATGAGCACCAAACTCGCAAGGAGACCAAACAAACCAAAAGGCGAGCAGGATAAGGGTCACTAGCACTTTATTAATGAAACACCCCAACGCGTTTCGGCTGGTGCCTTCATCAGGGGGTAGAAAGGACTGCAAAATAAATTAAAAAACATGTGACATACAACAATAAAAACACAACGAAAATATCTAAAATACAATAAAAATATAAATATAAAAAAATGTGAATATAGAAATATAGAATGTGATCATATACTGGATGTTCACATTCTATATTTCTATATTCACATTTTTTTATATTTATATTTTTATTGTATTTTAGATATTTTCGTTGTGTTTTTATTGTTGTATGTCACATGTTTTTTAATTTATTTTGCAGTCCTTTCTACCCCCTGATGAAGGCACCAGCCGAAACGCGTTGGGGTGTTTCATTAATAAAGTGCTAGTGACCCTTATCCTGCTCAGCAAGTTCCTGTATACTTACCAGCATTGCAGCCCCACCTGGAGTATGGGCATAGAATAATCCATCTGGCCTAGCAAAGAATATAGCTCCTGTACTTGTTACCCTTAAGCCAGGAGCAGAATCAGTGCATGTGCGTCAGTATCCCCTCCCGAGACCAGCAATTGAAGGCACTCATCGCCATTTGAAGAAATTATTGCAGTATGGACTTCTAAGAGAATGCCAGTCACCCTGGAACACCTCCCTTCTCCAAATCAAGAAGCCTGGGACAGGTAACCACCACCCAGTGCAGGATTTACGTCGAGTAAACAGTTCAGTTGAAACCATACATCCAGTAGTACCTAATCCTTACACCCTCCTAGGACTGATTCCAGCAGAAGCCACTCACTTTACTGTTTTGAACTTAAAAGATGTTTTTTCTGTATACGCCTGACAGAGGCCAGTCAGTTTTTGTTTGCATTTGAATGGGAAAACCCTACCACAGGACGGCGAGGGCAACTTACTTGGACTCGATTACCACAAGGATTCAAGAACTCACCCACTATCTTCAGTGCAGCCCTCAGTCAAGATTTGTCAAGCTACTCTGTGATTCTGGGAAAAAGAATTTTGCTCCAATATGTAGCCACCAATAACCTTTTGAATGAAGCTGGATACAAGGTTTCCAGAGCCAAGGCGCAGCTGTGCCAGACAGAAGTGAAATACTTAGGGTTCCACCTGTCCAAAGGAACCCGGAAATTAGGACTTGAGCGAAAAGAAGCAGTATGCCGCATCCCAACCCCCACTACTAGGAAACAGGTGCGAGCTTTCTTGGGAGCTGCAGGCTACTGCCGCATATGGATACCAAATTTTGCGCTCACGGCAAAACCCTTGTACCAAGTCACACAAGTAATGGAACGATCTCCCCTGGAATGGGGCTCAGAACAAGATAAAGCATTCAGGTAAGTGATACATTAAATACCTTTATGGAAATGGGTAACAGGGGTAACATATGGAAAGCAGTGTGTATTAATGCCCGTAGCATGGGAAATAAGATCTCTGAAGTTGAAGCTTTGGTGGGAGTGGCTGACTTAGATTTAGTGGCAGTTACAGAAACATGGTTCACAGAAAACCATGACTGGGATGTAACTATACCTGGCTATACTTTATTCAGAAAGGACAGGGTAGGAAGAAGGGGCGGAGGAGTAGCACTATATGTAAAAACTACTATTAAAGCTTTGGAATTACAGAGCTTAAAAGGGAGAGAGGAGGCATTGTGGGTTAAACTAGAAAGAGGGAAAGAGAAATCTATTTGCATTGGTGTGATATACAGACCTCCCTCACAAGAGGAAGAGGTGGACAGAGAGTTAATTGAAGACATACGCAGCATTGCTAGGAAAGGGGAAGTGCTACTGCTAGGAGATTTCAATATGCCAGATGTTGATTGGCACATTCCTGCTGCAGTATCATCTAGGAGTAAGGAGATCCTGGATTCTCTACAGGGAGAACTATTCAGGCAATTGGTAACAGACCCCACACGTGAAGGGGCCATACTGGACTTGGTGCTTACCAATGGTGAAAGTGTTTCTGATGTTGTAGTGGGAGATCATTTTGCATCCAGTGATCACCAGATGGTGTGGTTCAGTATTAGGACTAGGGCTGTTAGAATCCATTCCAAGGTGAAGATCTTAGACTTTAGGAAGACTAACTTTGCGAAGATGGGCCAATACCTCAGGGAGTCGTTAGTGGGATGGGAACAGCTGGGGGATGTAGAACAACAGTGGGCAAAACTGAAAGGGGGTATTTTAAAGGCAACCAACCTTTTTGTTAAAATGGTAAATAAAGGCAAAAGGAACAGGAGACCGCTATGGTTTTCGAAGGAAGTAGCTGAAAAAGTGAAGAAAAAGAGGGAGGCCTTCATGAAATACAAGAGATCACAGAGAGAGGAAGACAGGCATCTGTATTTGGAAAAACTTAGAGAAGCTAGCAAAGTGGTCAAGAAGGCAAAGATTCAAAAGGAGGAGGAAATAGCCAATGCAATAAAATGGGGGGATAAGACATTTTTCAGATATATTAGTGAGAAGAGGAAGGGCAAAAGTGGTATTGTCAGACTCAAGGGTACAGGGGGGAATATGTAGAAGCTGATAAGGATAAAGCGGAATTGCTTAACAAATATTTTTGTTCTGTGTTCACAGATGAAGAACCAGGAGCAGGACCTCAGAAAACACCCACAAATAAGAACAGAAGCGAGGGACATCTTGAACAATTTTCAGAAGACTGTGTTCGTGAGAAACTAGCTCAACTTAAAGTAGACAAAGCGATGGGACCGGATGGGATACACCCTAGAATACTGAGGGAACTTGGGGACGTTCTAGCAACTCCACTGACTGACCTTTTCAATGCCTCGTTGGAGTCGGGAGTGGTGCCAAAGGACTGGAGAGAGGCTCATGTGGTGCCTTTACACAAAAGCGGAAGTAAGGATGTGGTTGAAAACTACAGGCCGGTTAGTTTAACTTCAGTGGTGAGTAAATTAATGGAAACGCTGTTGAAAGAGAAAATAGTGAGGTTTCTGGAGTCCAGCGGATTACAGGATCCGAGGCAGCATGGATTCACCAGAGGCAGGTCTTGTCAGACAAATCTGATTGATTTCTTTGACTGGGTGACCAGGGAGTTGGACCGAGGGAGAGCTCTAGATGTGGTGTATTTAGATTTCAGTAAAGCCTTTGACACTGTTCCTCACAGGCGACTTATAAACAAACTGAGCACCCTAGGGATGGACCCTAAAGTTACTGCTTGGGTTAGAAATTGGTTGGGTGGGAGGCGACAAAGAGTACAAGTAAATGGAGCTCACTCTGAGGAGAAGGATGTTACCAGTGGTGTGCCCCAGGGATCTGTCCTTGGTCCGATTCTTTTTAACATCTTTGTTAGTGATATAGCGGAAGGGCTGTCGGGTAAGGTTTGCCTCTTTGCAGATGATACCAAAATCTGCAATAAAGTAGACACCCAGGAAGGTGTAGATAACATGAGGAGGGATCTAGCTAAGCTTGAAGAATGGTCTAGAATTTGGCAGCTGGGATTTAATGTTAAAAAATGTAAGGTCATGCATTTGGGCTGCAGCAATCCAAGGGAGCAATACAGCATAGGAGGTGAAGTACTTTTGTCCACTAAAGAAGAGCGGGACCTAGGCGTAGTTGTGTCCGATGATCTTAAAGTAGCTAAACAGGTAGAAAAGGCGACGGCAAAAGCTAGAAGGATGCTTGGGTGCATACGGAGAGGAATGGCTAGCAGAAAAAAGGAGGTGATAATGCCTCTGTATAAGTCTTTGGTGCGACCTCATTTGGAGTATGGTGTGCAATTCTGGAGACCGCACCTTCAAAAGGATGTGAACAGGATGGAGTCGGTGCAGAGGGTTGCTACTAAGATGATTAGTAGTCTTCATTATAAAGCATATGAGGACAGACTTAAGGATCTTAATATGTACACCTTAGAGGAAAGGCGGGATAGAGGTGATATGATTGAGATGTTTAAATACCTCCGTGGCATAAATGTTCAGGGAGAGCCTCTTTCAATTGAAAGCAAGTTCTGCGACGAGGGGACATGGGATGAGGGTGAAGGGAGATAGATTCAGGAGTGATATGCGGAAATATTTCTTTACGGAAAGAGTAGTGGATCCGTGGAATAGTCTCCCAGTGGAGGTGGTAGAGATGAGGACAGTAACTGAATTCAAAAAAGCATGGGACCAACACAGAGGATCTCTAAAGGTAAAAAGTGGACTGTTGTAGTTGTTGTTATGGAAGGACAGACTAGATGGGCCTTGTGGTCTTTTTCTGTCATCATGTTTCTATGTTTCTAAATCACTGAAAACAGCATTGATATCATCCCCAGCCTTGGGCCTACCGGATGTGCAGAAACCATTTCGTCTGTATGTCCATGAATCAAGTGGAAACGCATTGGGAGTCTTGACCCAGCCTCTTGGGTCTTGGCAGCGACCTGTGGCCAACCTGACGAAACAAATGGATCCTGTTGCAAAAGGCTGGCCACCTTGCCTGAGAGCTGTAGCAGCCACAGCCCTCTTAGTGAGTGAAGCTGATAAGCTCACCTTAGGACAAAACCTTCTTCAAGTTACTGTACCACACTCTGATTTAACCCTGATGGAACATAAAGGAAGCCATTGGCTCACTAATGCCCGAATGCTGAAATATCAAAGTATGCTATGTGAGAATCCTAACTTGCAATTAAGTCTCAGCCAAACTCTAAACCCAGCCACCCTATTGCCTGTCGGTCCAGGCCCTCCTGACCATGATTACTTGGAAGTAATGGACATTGTGTGCTCAGGTTGCCTAGACTCAACTGATATCCCCTTGGACCGCCCAGACAAAACTTTCTTTGTGGATGAAAGCAGTCTTGTCATCATTAATGGACATAGTTGTGTTAAATATGCAGTGGTGACCCTTGATCTAGTAGTTAAGTCCTCAGCCCTGGCCCCAGGTTCTTCCTATAGCCCTTCATAGGATATACTTAACCCCTGCTAAGTCTTTAGGAGTTTCCCCTTTTGAGATTCTGAGATTCTGTAGCCTATTGTATAGAGAGTAAAAGGAGATGTGTGACAGATAGGGTCTGAAATTACTAGATAAGCACTATTTGTTTTAAGTTCTGTTTTGCAGGGTCTTCATGTGTGAGTACGAGACCGGCCCATCCAAGCCCCTGCATCCTTTCAAGCCTGGAGCCTCAGTGTGGGTGACAGAGTAGAAGAAGACACCGCTGGCGCCCCATTGGAAAGGGCCATATATCGTTTTGCTATCAACCCCAACAGCAGTTAAAGTGGCCGAGATCGACTCCTGGATCCACCACAGTCAAGTGAAACCAGCCACAGTACCTGAGAGTCGTCCCTGGACTTCGATCGCCAATCCTGCAGCACCATTGCAACTCACGCTGCGAAGAAAATATCCGTCATCGTAAGAATTTTACCAACCTGCTGCTGGACGTCAAGGGAACAGACGTCCTCCAGTTTTGCATTCCAGCAGCCGCTTCTGAACTTGGTCGTGGACTTCCATAAATGATCCTGAGACTCCATTGCGCCTCACCCTACGACAACAGCCACGGACCTAAGACTTATTGGTCCCTCGGAAACTGCACTATTTCAAGACTGTTTGTTTATCCGAAGGTAAGCCTCGCATCTGGAGAAAGCTGAAATCATCAGAAATAGACTGTGTTGTGTTAAGAAATTGAGTCTTCTACGAGACTGTGTTCAAATGCTCCGATAAAAAAAAGAAAAAGAAAAAACTGTTTTGATCTCCTAAAAAGTGAACTGCTCTAAGGAGGCAATAATAGCCTAAGAGACTGTACTATGATATTTTAAGAACCTGAGACATCCCAGAGGACAGTGATACTTTGGAATCTACAGCCCTACTCCTGCCACAAAGCTGGTAGGTCTACGTACGGGCAGAAGCTTGAGGACCTACAATCAACTCTACGTCTGCTACCTGTTGTGGAAGCCGACGGTTCCACCAATTTTCCAGAGACTATGCCCATTATGAATTCTTATTCTTGCTTCGTTCTGGCGGCAGCCTTGGGGTGCTTTGAATTGACTCTTGCCCTACTTCCCTGTGCAGCCTGCAAACCTAGTATTTGCACAACAGGGAATACCCGGACTTGTCTCAACCCCCCGCCAGAATCTTTCCTCTCCTGTTATGGGAACTGCGATGGAACAATGAGAACGGGCCTATTGCTATGATGAACAGTATATATGTCATTTGTTCCTCCTATGTCTCCTGCCCCTCCGCTTATACACTAGGCATGCTATATGATTTGACAAAGACACTTGTATCAAATGTATTTTTGATTGTGGCTATTTGCATATGTATCCCCTGTTTCCTGCCCTTATGCTTGCGCATGCTGAACTCTATTATCGATAGTACTATTGACCTCAAGGCAGCGGCACATATATTAGTCTCATGGAATTATTACCCTATACCACACAGTGATCCCTCTACTATGGTCTGAAGTATTTTTGCTATTTGTGTGATTAGATTCTCACCCTTCCTCACTTGCGGGTGAGAATAATCAAAAGGAGGGAATGTGATAGGCGATGGCCTAGCATGTAGCAGAGCTAGGTCTGAAGCCCTTTTTCTCCTTCTTTAAAATGTTATTGCTGAAGCCCTTTTTCTCCTGCTTTAAAATGTTATTGCTGATTTTGGAAAATTACGTATTGCTGTTAGCTGTTAGAAAGAAATACTGTTCTATTCTGGTTTGATAACATGTTCTGCTCTCCTGGAGATAAGAGAATTAAAACTTTTACTGTTTATTGTTTAGGTAAGCCAGATGTCTGCTTTAGTAGGAATGTCCTCCACTGTATCTTTGCTGATTGTGCACTGACCTCGTAATTAGGATGAAAATATAGCAGAGAAGCCGAACAGTGTAAGAATATTTTGTCTAGCATTATGAAGATTGTTTAGTGTTTTGAGCCAAGGCTAGAGATACGTCTTAACCTTGCTATGTTTGACCTCGCTTTGTTTTGCTTTTGTTAAGAATGCTTCTGATATGCCTTCCACTATCTTTGTGGCTAACTGACCTTGCAAGAATAGCGAAATATACTGTATACTTTAGTAAAAGTATTATGTTTAGTGTTATGTCTAGTTGCTGACCCGTGGCTAGTAAGACCCAAGCAGGGGGAGCGAGTCCTGGGCCCGGTCAGAGATGTCTATTGGATGAGAGTAAGTGGGCCACTGTGGCCAATGAGGAGTTTTGCCTGTATTAGACTGGAGAAGAAAAGTATATAAACTGTCATTTTTCTGAGCTCTGGGCTCAGACCATTTTGAATGCTACTGCAATCTGAGTCTGTGCACATTAAACCGGCTTGAATCTTTGCCTGACTCCGGGTATTATTTATTGCATTCTTATCAGCTACTACATATTCTGCCCATCTAAAATTTTAGAAGACTTCCAAAGGAGCTCTTTACAAACCTCTTTCTTCTCCCAGCAATGAATTAGGAACATATTTACTAAACATTAATGTGTTAAATGCCACTAAGCCCATAGAAATAAATGGGTGCTGCTCACTTAATGCGTGTTAACATTTATGAGTACACATTATCCTTTAGTAAACATGCCTCTTAATGAGTGTCTTAATACTATTTGCATGGACAGTGAGGATAAAGAAAGCCTACCATATTTCTACATTACTATCCTCCAGTGTAAACTGCCAGGTACATTAGGAAGTACTACAAAACCCTGCTCATTTAGAACCCAAACCTGCCATAACATAACAGCACAACCAGGACTCACACAGCACCAAACCTCACCTATCAAAAGGCAACACTGAAAATATAAAACCAATCCATCTCATAGAAAACAATACATCACCTACTGGGAAAAGAGAACAAGTAGGACACTTCAGAGACGGACACTCAGCAATTACCGTACAAAATAACCATTTACAAACAGACACTTCATCTCCCACCCCACTCCTATAAAGCTTCCACCACTCCGCACCCCTCACACTCTCAACCCTTACTTCCCTCTGTACATAGTTACATATGCCCTTGAGTAAATATTTGAGCTTTAAAATGTTATTCGTTCATTGTTCACAGTTGTAATTTTCTCAATGTTTATTGTCAATTGTTTTTTCAACCATTCACTATATCAACTCAGTTCTATGTAAACCATTTTGACTTGTTAAAAAACATGGTATATCAAAATTTGTTAAATAAATAAAATAAGTAGGGCTGCTACACATAAACTACACAAATAGAATACAATTTAGAAATAATTGAAGGCAATAATTGAACTGGGAACCCTGAAAGCTGAACTTGAAATGCACCATAACACTGGAGAAATAAAACTATAAATTCATTTCTTTTTGTACTGAACAAACACAAAGACATCAGTGATGCACATTTCCCAGAGCTGACAGAGCCGGAGTGCCGTCAGCGTTGGACAAATCAGGCACCCTACAAGCGATCAGGCTGATTTGTGTGGCGGCGGCACTCCGGCAGTTTTTATTTTAGATTTTGCTGCCTCTGCCTTCCCACCACTTTTTTTTTCTTGCTGCAAGCATTCTTGAGGAAAAAAAAGCGGCGGGAAGTCAGAGGCTGCAAAATCTAAAATTAAAACAGAGCCGGAGTGCCGGCATCGGAGTACTGCCCCAGGCCGTCGCCTCAGGTGGCCTAATGGAAGAACCGCCCCTGCTTTACCCTCCAACAACAATACTCTTCCAATACTGTTCATTCCTCTCCCATGCCATCCCATTCTCCCCCCCACCAGTTAGTCAGCCACCCCTTCTTCTTCCTCTTCAACCCGATGAAGTGAACCTGTCTATGGCAATCACTACACAGCTGCAGGGGCCGTTCTCCTTCGGTCCCGTGGCTGTGCTAAACTGCAGCAGCCAGCATGATCGCATCGCCATAATTTTAAAAGGCAAATGGGGGAACTTCCTGTTTCTTGCACAAGAGAGGAAGTTACCCCATTTTACTTTTAATAGTGCGGTAATGTGATCATGCTGGCGGCTACAGTTTAGCACAACCACAGGACCGAAGGAGAACAGCCCCGTGGCTGTGTACAGGTGAGCCAGTGAAGCGGCTCACCACTTAAGCTGTCCAGGTGCGGGGCATGTTCCGGTGTGGGGCTGTGTGCAGGCAACATTCCTGCACATGCTTAGGGCCGGTCCTGATTCCAGGTCTCAAGTACTTGTCGGGTTCTCAAAGGTATACTCATTCCATGATGCTTGTCCCAGGAATAAGCAGTGGATTTCTCCAGTCCTCTTTAATAATGATTTATGGACTTTTCCTCCAGGAACTCATTCGAACCTGTTTTGAATTCTGGTAATGAATTCCAGAGTTTGATTATATGCTGCATGTAGTATGGATGAGGAAAGTCAGGCCTATCTTCACTGCTGTACACACACCTTGCCACCTGCTGGAAGAAGACAATACTGGCTTCTCTCAGTGACTTACCAGAGGATATATCAAGTGATGGTATCACTAAAAGTTGTTCAAACCTGCCTCCATCTGCTGGCAAGGGAGCATAACCCACTCATCTGGACTGGTGTAACTGGATAAGGAAGTACTGTTTTTTTCTGTTCTGGATCCAACAGAGTTCTTACTGCACTTAGTAAGTTCAGTTCTCTACAGCAGTGGTTCTCAATACCCAGTCCTCTGGGACCCCCAGGCTAGTCAAGTTTTCAGGATATCCACAGAGAATATGCATAAGATAGATCTGCATACAATGAAAGCAGTTTATGCAGATCTATCTCAGGATCATCTTATTTTGAAGAAAAGGGTTATCTGAAAGCCTGGGAAGGCTTCTAATGAATGTTCAGGATAAGGGATATTTGTAGTAGATCCAGAAGTTGAAAGAGTTATTGCACTTATTCATGTGACCTTATTGTTATGCTTGTTATCAGATAGTATAACAGGTGTTCTCCGGGGACAGCAGGAATCAGTCTTCACATATGGGTGACAGCACCATATGTGGTGGCATCTCCCAAAGAAGGCCTTTGGGAGATGCCACCACATATGGGTTGTCCCCTTCCTGCCCAAGGATGCCATCTTGCTCAGTCAGATGACAGCTAAAAGACGACAAAAATACAAGATGGTAAAGGAGCAACTCTAAGGGGAGGAGGGAGGGTTATGAGGACTGATTCCTGCTGTCCCCAGAGAATACCTGTTACAGATGAGTAACTATACTTTCTCCGGAAACAAGCAGGAAGTCAGTCCTCACATATGGGACTCCCCAGCTACAGGCTACTGAAAGCCCATAGCAAAAAAACCACAGTCTCCTTCAAGAGGAGCTGCGAGCAGCAGCAATTGAGCCCATGACTATAGACTACAGTAGGACCCCTGTGTCCGAATAGAACCAGCACTCTGGTAGCCTGAACATAGAAGGGTCAGAGGGAAGGAGTTGCCTAAAGCCTGAAAAGATTACGGAGCTCAGCCTGGCCGCAGGCACTGTCCCATCGAGACTCCCTTTCAAGGCAGTAATGGGCTGCAAAGATATGGACTGAAGACCAGGTGGTGGCCCAGCAGATGTCCACCATTGGAACGGAGTGCAGGTTTGCCACCGAGACCGCCATGACCCTGACACGGTGCCTGCTCATAGGCAAGGGCGATACAGTCTGCCACCCAGTGTGTGTTTGGTCACCGCTTCCCCCAGTCTACTGGAGTTGTAGGAGATGAAAAGCTGAGTAGCTTTGCGGTGGCCATAAGTGCACTGGATATTGAAGGGAGAAGTGGAGTGGAGGAGTGGACAAAGTGGAGTGGAGGAGTGGACAAAGGGAGTGGAGGAGTGGCCTAGTGGTTGGGGCAAGGTACTTCAGGCCAGAAAATCGGGGGTTCAAATCCCACTAGAGGACAGCAACCTTGGGCCGGAAGGACTGGGGTTTCTAGTCCCACAGGTGCTCCTTGTGGTCTTGGGCAAGCCACTTAACCCTCCATAGCCCATGTTCCCTGTAAAATAGTTATCTCCAAGTTATAATGCCCTGTTCAATGTAATTTCAGTTTGTTCAATGTAAACCGCACTGATGCAGAATAGCGCGGTATATAAGAGAATATAAAAAATAAATAAATAAAAAGGCCCTCTTACAGTCCAGAGTGTGAAGGACTGTCTCACCCCTACTGCTGTGAGGCCTTGGAAAGAAGGTGGGAAGTACTACTTACTGGTTGAGATGGAAGGATGATACCACCTTGGGAAGGAACGTAGGGTGCTTGTGTAGCACCACCATGTTCTTGTAGAACCTGGTGTAGGGCGCCTCCGCTACGAGAGCCTGAAGCTCGCTAACTCTGCGAGCAGAGGTGAGCGTGACCAGGAACACCACCTTCCACGAGAGGTATTGTAGGTGGCAAGTAGCCAGAGGCTCAAAGGGCAGGCGAGTGAGCTGCCCCAATACTACATTAAGGTTTCACTCGGTCGCCGGAGGGCGAACCGGGTGCTATGACAAGAGCAAACTCCTTAGAAAGCGGGTCACCAGCGGCTGGATCAAGAGGGGTTTGTCATCCACCAGGTGGAGATGTGCTGCCAGGGCACTGAGGTGTACCCTGATGGAGTTTGATTTGAGCCCGGCCTGCGAGAGATGGAGAAGGTACTTCAACACTAGCCCCATCGGGCAGAATAACGGGTCAGTCCTGTGCTCAGCACACCAAGCTGAGAACCTGCGCCACTTGACAGCATAAGCTTTCCTAGTAGAAGCCTTACGAGAGGCCAGCAAGATCTCCTCTACCTTGGCCGGGAGGTTGAAAGGGGCTAGAGTCACCCTCTCAGCAGCCACACTGTCAGTGACAGGAACCCCAAGTTGGGGTGCAGAAAAGAGCCTCCTTCCAGAGTCAGGAGTCCCGGAGAGCTCCCAAACGGGATGGGGGCCTCCACTGATAGTTGGAGGATTTGCTGGAACCACGGTTGCCAGGGCCACCAAAGGGCTATCAGGATGAGTGAGGCCTTGTCGCGGAGGATCCTGAACAAGGTTTTGGCAATCAGCGGTGTGGGAGGGAAGTCATACATGATACCTTCCGACCATGAGACAAGGAATATATATGCCACCACTATGGAGGGATGGGCCTGCCGGGAGCAGAAGTGGGGCAACTGAAAGTTGTCTGGGCTGACGAACAGGTCCATCACGGGCTCCCCCCAGAACTGGAAGAGCCAGTGGGCCACACTGGGGGCCAACTGCCACTCGTGCGGCTGAAGGACCCTGCTCAACCTGTCGGACAGTAGGATTTTCTGGCCTGGTAGGTATACTGCCCACAGGAGGATACCCTGTTGGACTGCATAGGAGCACCACCTCCTGGCAGAGGGCACGAGACTCCGTGCCCCCCTGTTTGTTCACACAGAACACTGCCACCTGGTTGTCCGTCTGGTGATGTAGGCGGTGAAAAAAAGCTTGAAGGGCCAAGTATAGTGCCCACAGTTCCAGGAGGTTGATCTGCTGGGTGCCTTCATCCGGCGACCAGCTGCCCTGGGTGCAGAGTTCCTCACAGTGGACTCCCTAGCTGAGTAGGGAAGTGTCTGTCGTGAGGACTCTTAAGGGGCTTGGGGCCTGAAAAGGAACCCTGCCTTGAGATATTTGGGGGTCTGCCACAAGGTCAGAGAGTCTGCCAAACTGGCGGGTCATGGAGACTTTGTCCCGGAGACGCGCCTTGACCTCAGTCCACTGGTCCTGGAGACACCAATGTATGGCCCTCATGTGCAGGCGGGCATCTGGGGTGACGTGGACCATGGAGGCCATGTGTCCGAGGAGGCGCAAGAGGAGCTTAGCGGGCATGGAGGGACGGTGCTGTATGTCCCGTGACAGGATCCTGAGGCGGTCAACCTAGACCACGGGCAGGAAAGCCTTTGACTGGAGGGTGTCCAGTCTTGTCCCAATGAACTCCAGAAATTGTGTCAGAAGGAGGTGAGACTTGAGGTAATTTATCCCAAGTACTGTAGGACCTGGATGGTGTGGGCGGTGGCCTGTTGCACCTCTGATGCCGTGCCTTCCTTTATGAGCCAGTTGTCCAGGTAGGGGAAGACAAAACACCCCTGGAGACGGAGGAAGGCGCTATGACCGCCAGGTATTTTGTGAAGACTCTTGGGGCGGAGGCCAAGTCGAAAGGCAGCACCCTGCACTGATGGTGTCTGCCCCTCACCATGAACCACAGGTATTGTCTGTGGTTGGAGTGAATGAGGATGTGGGTATAGGCATGCTTCAGATCCAAGGAGCATAGCAATCTCCCTGCTGGAGGTAAGGCAGCAATGTTCCAAGGGAGAGCATCTTGAACATCTCCCTCACCAGGAACTTGTTGAGGTTGCGAAGGTCGAGGATGGCCTTAGGCTCCCTGTCCTTTTTGGCACGAGGAAGTATCTTTGCCCTTGAGATGGTGGGGCACCAGTTCCACCGCTTTGTCCTCAAAAAGACCTGCCAGCTCCTTCAGTAGAAGATCCCGGTGAAGGGGAGATCTGAGGGGCTCTCCCAGAAAATAAGGGGGAGGTGTCTGCGTCAGATGAAAGAAGTAACCCTCCTTGCCACTCGAAGTGCCCAGGAATCGGTGGCTATGGTCGGCCACCTCTGGGCATAGTGGTTCAGACATGCCCCTGTGGGCTACAGACCTCTTTGGGGTAGAGAGGCTATGCCCAAGAAGTCAAAAACTCCCCCCAGGCTGGGCCAGGGCTGGTGCCTAGGGTTCTGAAGCGTTCTGCTTACGAGGGCCATGTCCATGTCCCTTGGCCTGCTGACCGTGTTGGAGAGCGGGGAAGGCCCAAAAAGGTGGGTAGACCATAAGAACATAACATATGCCATACTGGATCAGACGAAGGTCCATCAAGCCCAGTATCCTGTTTCCAACAGTGGCCAATCTAGGTCATAAGTGCCTAGCAGTTTCCACAAAAGACACAGGTTCCTCAATGCTTGTATTGGGTCAAGCAGTGATATCCCGTGTCCCCTTCTTAATATTGGTTTATGGACCTTTCCTCCAGGAACTTGTCCAAACCTTTTTTAAACCCAGCTACACTAACAGCTTTTACTACATCCTCTGGTAACAAATTCCAGAGTTTGATTACACGTTGAGTGAAAAAATATTTTCTCTTATTAGTCTTAAATAGGTTACCCTGTAGTTTTATTGCATGTCCCCTAATCTTTTTATATTCTGATGAAATAAACAATCGATCTATGTTTACCTGTTCCACTCCATTCATAATTTATAGATCTCTATCATATCTCCCCTCAGCCATCTCTTTTTCAGGTTAAAGAGCCCTATCCTTTTTAGCCTCTCTTCATGGGAGTATCCTTCCATCCCCTTTACCATTTTGGTGGCTCTTCTCTGTACCTTTTCCTATATCCTTTTTAAGATACGGCGACCAGAATTGCACACAATATTCAAGGTATGGTCGCACCATGGAACAATACAGAGGCATTATAATGTCCTTTGTTTTATTTTCCATTCTTTTCCTTATTTATTTATTTAATGGTATTTATATACCGCCTTATCATTCAATCAAAGCGGATACCTAATGATACCTAGCATTTTATTTGCTCTCTTGGCTGCCGCTGCACATTGAGCGGAGGATTTTAATATGTTATCCATAATGACGCCTAAATCTTTTTCGTGGGTGCTGGTTCCCAATGTGGAACCTTGCATCGTGTAAGCATAGTTTTGGTTGTTCTTTCCTAGGTGCATAACTTTGCACTTGTCCACATTAAATTTCATCTGTCATTTGGATGCCCAGTCTTACAATTTATCAAGATCCTCTTGCAATTTTCCACAATCCTCTTGGGTTTTAACAACTTTAACTAGTTTTGTGTCATCTGCAAATTTGATAACCTCACTCGTTATTCTCTTTTCCAGGTAATTTATGAATATGTCAAAAAGCAGCGGACCCAGCACAGATCCCTGGGGTACACCACTATTCACCTTTCTCCATTGGGAAAATTGGCCATTTAGCTCTACCCTCTGCTTTCTGTCTTAACCATTTCCTGATCCACAATAGTATATTGCTTCCTAGCCAATGACTTTTTAGTTTTGCCAAAAGTCTCTGATGTGGGACCTTGTCAAAGGCTTTCTGAAAGTCTAGATACACTTTATCAACCGACTCACCTTTGTCTACCTGTTTATTCACACCTTCAAAAAAACATAACAGATTAGTAAGACAAGATCTTCCTTGTCTAAAGCCATGTTGGCTGTCTCCCATTAAGCCATGACTATCTACATGCTGAGTAATTTTGTTCTTTATGATGGTTTCTACCATTTTTCCCGGTACTGACATCTGTAGTTTCCCGGATCACCCCTGGAACCCTTTTTAAAAATTGGCGTTAAATTGGCGATCCTCCAATCTTCAGCTATTACAGTTTCTGTAAGCAGCCTGTTTCCTCAGGTAGAAGGGCTTTTTACCCGAGCCCTTCTGTCGGGGAGGGACAGTGGTCGTTTTAGAGAGCCTGGTCCTCGTCATGAACTCGGTCTCCAGCTCGGCAGCCTTGTCAGTCATGGGTTTGCCAAAGAGGTTCTCTCCTTGGCATGGGACGTCGACCAATTTGTCCTGAACCCATTGTTTGAGGTCGGACGAATGTAGCCAAGCCTAGCTTTGGGCACCAATACCCGCCACCACTACTTGAGCTGCTGACTCAAAACTGTCATAGGCTGCCTGAGACAAACCCTGGAGCACTCACGGATGGCCTTGAACAGGTTCTTGAACCACTGCAGAGGTTCCTTGGACAGACAAGCTGAGAACCCGGCAAGTTCCTTCGCCAGGTCTCTCAGATACATAACCATGTACAGCTGGTAAGCCTGGATGCAGCCAATGAGCATCAAGCCCTGGTAACACTTTCTGTCAAGGGCATCCAAGGTGCATGCCTCCCTGCTGGGGGGGACTGAGGAGTGCATCTTCTGACTTTTCAGTCGACGCATGGCCAACTCCACCACCATGGAGTTGTGCGGCAGCTGTGACTTCTGGAAGCCTGGGCTCCGGTGAACTCAATACATCAAATTGAGCTGAGCCATTTGCTCACCACCAGCACCGACACCAGTGTTTCCCACGTACGGAGCATCAGTTGTTCCAGGCTAGGAGGGATAGGTACCGTGAGCGATTCCCTCGGAAGGGCCTTGTACTGGAGGATTTCTAACTAATATGTCCAAGAGTCTTCCTCCGATTCCATCAGGAATGCCAGGGCCTTAGACATGTCCTTGACAAAGTCAAGGAACACCATATTCTCTGGCAGAGACTGCCACTGGGGCTCCAAAGTGGGAGAGTCCGAGGGGACGTTGCGGTGGCAACGGGCATAGGACAATTCCTCATCCTCCATCTCCCACTTGGAGTAGTCCATTGAAGACTTGAAGGAAAGAACCGCGGGCTCCGGGGCCGACACTGGCCCACGACTTTCCGAGGCTCTGCAGCTGGCGCCAAGCACACTGGCCAGAGATGATCTCGGAACGAGACCTCGGCTGAGGATCGGCTCGACCTCCGGGGACATCTTCACTGTCGAGGACCTGGTGGTCAGGGCGGATGAACTGGTTGTACCGGACAACAGTACCCACTGTTGGTCCATGAAGGTAGATGAACTGTGCGCCAGGGCTGTCATTCTGGACTCCAGGCCAGGCGGCTCCGCAGCCATCGGCGTGGCACCGAGGGACTCGCGCCCATTGCTGGCTCCCCTGAAGGGGAGTCCTCAATGAGAATGGTGTCTGGCGACCGAGGCTGGTCCGAGCTTGAGTTCTTTGGGGAGACCTTTGCAGGCCACTCCATCTCTGATCTCTCGGACAATCATCTTGGACTGCGGGACTTGGTTCAGGGCACACCCGGCCAGTCGGATCCATCCAAGGAAGCCGCCTTCAAGACTTTCTTCTTCTTCCTAGGTTTCCTCTCTGAAAAACCACGATGGGGCTCTGGCTCAGAGAGGCCCGCCAGAGACATTGAGGCTTCAGACGAGGCCTTGGCCTTCGGAGATGCCAGGGACTCGGGGAAAAACTTATCATGCTGCTGCTGGCAGCTCTCGAGGGCCTTGCTGGAGACCGCATGCTACAGGGTCAGGTCCGAGGCAGTGAAAGCAGCAGTTGTGTCTGTCGATTAAAGACATAATTTTTGTGCACCGATCACACTTCTTGAAGTCCTGGTAGCCATGGGAGAAAAAACAACCCCTGCGAGGTTGAAGACCCACCGGGCTGCCAGTTGAGAAATATGGCATGAAGACGCAAAAAGAAAAGGGAAAACTATAAAAGAGAACCCGATTCGATGTCGAGATAGCGAGATCGGGTGGCGGGAAGATTACTGGTGAAATACCGGAGGAGAGTATAAAACTCAGGCAGAAAAATCAACCTTTTCCGGGGACTAGCCAGACGGATGTTTGAAGGGCTCCGCGGAAAAAACGAGACTGAGCAAGATGGTACCTTTGGGCGGGAAGGGGACCGCACATGCATGGTGGCATCTCCCAAAGGCTTTCTGTGAAAGCTGGGGAGATGCTTCCACGAGGGCTCCGTTGGTGCCGACATCACCCATATGTGAGGACCGACTTCCTGCTTGTTCCCGGAGAAAAAATGGTTATTTTCTACACAGACTGTCAACTTTCAGTAAAAGCATAATGATTAATTTTCACTCTTATAGACAGAAGTAATGTACCATTCTAACTTCAAGCCCTGCATTTACTGTAGCTTTGCAAAATGCTCTCTATTCTTCCTGCTGTATCCTGCCAAGCCTCTCCATCTGAGAGAGCAGTGAAGTATTCACTCAGGTAATAAGACTCCTGCATGTATGAATGAGCAATAAAAAGGTGACAGATCATGCTATACTTACAGTCAGAAGATTATGGAAATCAACTTTTTCTTCTTGGCACTGTTGATAAATAAACTCCACTCCTAGAAAAATGTCTCCCAGATTGTAGTCATCATAAAAGGAAGGTTGTGGTAGCTCTCCTGCTATTATATTCTGAAAAATAAATTGGTGCACGATTCTCAGACCTTCAATGCTTCAGATGCAAACATCAAGCAGATATACTCTAAAATTGGCAGATGTCTGACAGAGACAAAGGCCGATCAAGAACAGTGGGTGAGAGAAGACAGAAATGAATTAGGAGCACTATTAGGAGCATGAAGTAAACAGAGGTCAATCAGAAGAAAAGCCTCTACCATCTAATACCGAAAACATATTTCCTATTTCTAGTAAGCATTTACAAATGACATCCAAATGCAATATGGGATGTTCAAGCCAGAACGTCTGGAAAGAAAAAAAACGTAGGCATATCCAAGTTCAGGCATGATTTCACAAATATGGATGTGCCCGATATGGATGTCTGCAGGGGTGTCTACACAGATGTTCCCGGAATAGTATTCCAAACTGTGATTATCTAGGAATAGCCTGATTGTTAGAGTAGCAGGCTAGGACTAGGGAGTCCAGGGTTCAAATCCCTCTGTTCCTATTATTCTGATTATGCAGATGATGAAGTGCCATCTTCTCTAAATATACCCTCTAAATATCTTATGGCCAAAATTAGCATTTTCCCGATGTCTGTGCCTGGAGCAGGTATAACGTTAGACTTGACTCCTGATGTCCAGGATGGTTCTGAGATAAGGCAATGATGTCCAGGTTCTTGGGAATGCCCTAGCCATGCCTCCGTTCAGACTTGGCCATCCTCACACTGGGGACTTCCACAGACCCAGCTTCTAAAATGTCTTTGGAGACATATTCCATGCTTTGGACTTCTCTATGCCCATTTTCAGACATCCAGTGCATGAATAGGCTTCTAAAATACCTCCCTTAGTTTACTGCAAATGTGACTGCTTATTTTCATCATCTTGGTACCAATAAGAACTAATGTTTGAATAATCTGAATGTATCACTGCTGTTATTAACTATGTATTAGAATATCTGGGATTGTCAATAGCTTTGCTAAGTCTTTGAAGAAACTTCAATGGACTAAAGACATTTTGGGGACAAATCGCCAGTAAACTGTCTGTTATTACCACTACCTGACATTTATATAGCAATACTAGGTATATATAGCACTGCAAAGCTAAACAAAAAGGGACTCTGCTTCAACAGAGCAGAGATACCATTCTCTTCAGGCTGCCTGGACCAGTACGGGGCGATGAGTATCATGGTACCCCAGTCTGCCTGGAGCTTTAGCAACGTCTTCGCCACCAATGGGATTGGGGGGGGGGGGGTATGCGTAGAACAGTCCCAATCCCCAGTTGAAGAGGAAGGCATTTGAGGCCAGCCTGTTCCTAGAAGTAATCCTGGAGCAAAAACGATCCACCTGACAAAGAGGTCCACTGATGAAGTGCCCCACTCTCGAAAGGTGAGATCTACTACTCTCCTGTTGAGGATCCATTTGTATGGCTGGAGGACCCTGCTGAGGTGGTCCATCACTGAGCTTTCCAGGCAGGTAAGTCACTCTCAGTTCCATTCCATGGGCAACAGCGAACTTCCACAAGCCTCCCTACACCTCCTGTCAGAATAAGGACAACCTGGTTGGCTAGGTGCATCTGTAAAGCCCGGAGAGCATTCGCTCCAGGAAGTTTATCTAGTGCAGGCTCTTCTGGTTCAGACCACAGGCCCTGCGTTTGCAGACCGTCCAGGTGAGCTCCCCAGCCTAACTTGGACGCATCCGTGATAAGCGTCCAGTGGGGCGGCGACGACTGAAAGGGGAGGTCTCGAAGCAAGTTCTGCAGCTCTAGCCACCACTGGAGGGACTTTGTGAAGGGTGCGGTAATCACCACCTGGTCCCGGAGGCAACCGGTGACTTGCCACCACTGTGTACCTAGGGTCCACTGAGCCTGTCTCATCTGGAGAAGGGCCAATGGGGTCACATGAACCATGGAAGCCATGTGGCCCAGCATCCGTGACATTCCCCGAGCCATCGTATGACACCTCTGATGGATGGCATTGACCACCTCAGTTAGCCACTACAGGCAGTCCATTGGGAGGAAGGCTCAGGCTCAAGTTGTACTGAGGAGGCCCCTGATGAATTTGAGCTGCTGAGGCTGGAGGTGTGATGGGGTAGTTTATAATGAACCCCACTCGCTTAAGCACCTGAATGGTCAGGTGGGCCAAATGCCAGACTCCTCCGGTGTGGAGCTCTTTATGAGACAATCATCTAAGTAAGGGAAGACGAAGAATCCCAGGGTCCAGAGGTAAGTGGCGTCGGTGCCACTCCAAAGGGAAGTACTTGATACTGGAAGTGCTGGTCAACCAGCATGAACCACAGGTACTTTTTGTGAAGAGGATTGGGATGTGTGGAGCATATCAAGGAGCACAGCCGATCGTCCTTGAGGAGGAAGGGGAGTTGCATCCTCATGGAGACCATTTTAAACCTTTCCCGTACCAAGAAGTGGTTTAGGTTTCTTAGGTCCAGGATGGGTCAGAACCCACCCATCTTCCTGGGAACCAGGAAGAACTAGAACAATATGAGCTGTGGGGACTAGCTCAATGGCCAGCTCAGCCAACAGAGTGGTGACCTTCGCCTGGAGAAGACCACGATGGTGCAGGTCTAGAGGGTACTCCCCTGGGAAGAAGTGAGGAGGCTGCTGGGCAAAGTGAAGCAGAAATCCGCCCCAGACAATCTGCAGGACTCAGGAGTCCATGGTGATGAGAGACAAGTTCCTCACCCACTTGAGGGGGCACCCCGTTGGGAACCGGGTGATTCGCTGTGCTTCTTAGGAACCAGTCAAAAGCCTGCTCCTGGTTGCAGTTGAGATGTGGGCTGGACCTTTTGAGGCTTGGCATGCTGCTGCTTGTGCGGAGTCTGTGCCTTCAGCTGGGTGCTCTGAGGGCTTTGGTAGTACCGGCGCTTCTGCGGGTAAAATGATTTCTTCCCCTGGTATTTCTTCTTTGAGGGATCAGCAGTCTTATGCGAGAGCCTGGAGATGGTGACCTGCTCCTTCTCAATCTTATCTGTCCTCTCCTTCATCGGCTTGCTGAAAAGATTCGCACCCTGGCAAGGCACATTCGCCAGCTTATCCCAGACCTACTGTTCTAGGTCAGAGGACTGAAGCCAAGCAAGGGGTTGTGCCTCGATGCCCACAGCTGCCACCCAGATGGTCGACTCAAAGGCATCGTAAGAGGCACGAACCATGTACTTCGAGAAGTCCTTATCATGATCCAATAGGGCCTGGAAGGAATCAAAGCGCTCCGCCAGTATGACGGTATTAAACTCATTCAAGTTTCCCATGATGTCCCTCAAGATCATACCCATGTAAAACTGGTAGGAGATTATGCGGGCAATCAACATGTAACATAGTAAAGGAGCCCTGAAATAATCTCCTCCCAAAGCCATCAGGAGTCCTGGCCTCCTGGCCCTATGGCACAGAGGAGTGGGTCTTCAGGCTCTTGACCTGTCTCATGGCAGACTCCACCACTAAAGTGTGGTAGGGTAACCGAGGCTTCTCGAATCTGGGAGCCTTCTACAACCAATACATGGAGTCCAGATGCCAACTGATGGCATGTACCATCAGGGGGTTCTCCCACATCCTGAGCAGCAACTGCTGAAGGATTTGGTGCATGTGCACCATGATGGCTGCTTTGGGAGCCGAGGGGTATTGAAGGATCAACTCCTCTGCCCTCAGCTCGTCCTCCACTTTGAGTGAGAACGGGATGGCCTTCTCCATGTCCCGGGGGTGATTTCCTCCTTTCTTATGGAAGGGATAGGTCCAAGTGTAAGTCCGGAAACTCCCACTCAGAGACCAGCAATTCCTCCTCAGTCTCCCATCACTTGGAGTCCAACTTTGAAGTAGGAATAGTGCCGGGGTCTCTTCCTGGTGCTGCCACCACTCAGGGGGAAAAGGGGGATGTTGATGGGACTGGTGGCGGTCCTCATGAGAATGCCAGTGCATCGGGGCATTGGAATCCGAGATTTATTTAACATTTTTTATGTACTGCTCAGTATTATCAAAGCTGGACAAAGAGAAAGCAGTCAAGACTGCTGTGGACTCTGACCATCGACCCAACGTCCCCGCCTCGGCGGGGAGAGCATGGGTATTTAGGATTGGTTTCATGGAATGTGGTGATGCCACCAGAGGTAGCAGGGCCACCAGAGCCCGTGCAGCCAGGAATGATACCATGTGCGCCTCGACAGCCCGAAGGTGCTCCACCAACATTGTGGTTTCTGAGGTTATCATGGCCAGTACAACAACTTCGGTCACCAACTCTGGAACCTGTCTCAGGGGACTCCATGATGGTTAACTCATTGGGAGACTGCCAGTGGCCCTCTGGGGTCTTGGGAGTTGACTCCTCCTGCCAGGGCACCTTGGCTGGCCGCTCCCAGCCATCACCCTCAACATCATGTCAAGAAGGGCTCCGGTGTGATGAATATGGCCTGGTTTTCAGTTGCTCCCTTTGATGTCGATGGGGCAGCTGAAAGGCTCCAACTGGAGGTTGATGGATAGCCTCCACTCCAGGGTATTGCGGCTCCTTGGCTCACAGTGAGCACGGGCACCACACGATGACAAGGCCTCAGCAGAGCCCCGCGAGTATGTCAACTCTGATGTCGATGCCAGTGCTGAGGATGCCAAGTCCGATGGCCCAAAGAGGCACACACACTGCTTCTTACAACCCTTGAGGCCCTTCCTGTCATCTGCAAGCAGAGATTACTGGAGAAGGGCTCATGGTCAGGGTCGAAGCACTGAAGGCTCCAATTATGTTGGTCAGAGATAGAGATGGTATGTGCACACTGAGTGCACTTTTTAAAACTGCTGGCTGGCTTAGACATGACTGGAAAAATGGCTGTTGTGAAATCAAAGGGCTCAATGTATCCAGCCAGCAAAAACTGCATGGGAAAGATGAAAAAGATCGCAACTTGCAAAAACTAAAAAAAAAATTGACAATGATGCTGGCGGGAGCTGGCGCATCCAACAACAGGTGGTAGGCACTAGTAAAACAAGAAAAAACTCATGAAGGGGCAAGAAACAGATTAAGTTTTTCCAGTGACAAATAGGACCATGTCATAGGGGCTCTGAGGAAAAAGAAGGCTGAGGATAAGATGGTGCCGTGGCAGGTGGGAAGGCGGGCGTGCATGCATGATGGAAGCTGCCAAAAGCTTCCAATGGAAGCTACGGAGTGTTCCCGCGTGGGGGTCTTGTCAGGGATGTCACCCATACATGAGAACTTCTTCCTGCTTGTTCACAAAGAATATTTTTTTTCATTTTATTTGGAGGAAAATACTCCTGAGGGTGCTACAAAGCATTTTATTTTTCACTTGCAAGCTTATTATGAAGTGGTGCAGCTGAGAGCATTACTAGAGTGGAGCGCAATACCAAAAGAGAAAGACAGTTTGTGAGAAGGGTACCCTTGGAGAAGAACCATGGTTACAAGTACTGAAGAAAGGGGGAAAAGAAGGGACCAACCCTTAATTGATCTCACCCTGAAGGTGTAGGATAAGGGTTCAGGGGAGGGTCTTAAGTGAAAAAAAAATATCCAAAAGACTTGATATTCAAAGACATTTACACAGTTTGCAGACTTGCAAACCACATAAATGCTGCTAAGTGGGATAGTCAGTGGCATGATGCTGATTATCTGTGGGTGCTGCTGCTCGGCACCCCAATGCTAAGCGGTTAGCATCGGTGAACTCCATGGTGGCACCTGGGGATAACTGGTCAATGGCCATATTTTGCTGCTGCCTGATTATTCTTCAGCAGCGAAAGTTAGACACAGAAAGGCTGCCTTATCTTTTGCCACCAAAGCTATTTGGGCAGTGGCTGAATATTGCCACTGCCTAATTACCTTCTTGCTTCACCAGCTGACCCATATATTCAATGCCAGTGGCCGGATATGGTCCTGGCACTGAATATCCAAGTTTAGCATTTAGTGGTGATAGCTAATCACTATAATCGTGCAAGCTTTTGACACTGAAAATTGGGTCCTACTTTTATACCCATGAGAAACAATCCCAATTTCCATCTGGGTCAGATATGGGGGATGTATGAACATTGGGAACCCTTAGTTTGGATAAACTGGAGCATTTTATTACAAAAGAAGGGAATCTTATGAAGTTTTGATGAGGCACAGTTGTATTTTGGGTTGCAGGAGAAGGACAGCTTTCCTCATTTACAGGCAATGCACTATTTGCAAAAATCTGAAAGATAAGTTTCTTAAAGAATATATATTTGGGCTGTCCTCTTCTTAAAAAAACAAAAAGAAAAAAAACTCCAAGGGCAGGAAGGAGGGTTGTGAGAACTGATTCCTGCTGTCCCCGGAGAACACCTGTTACAGGAAAGTAACCATGTTTTCTCCGGGAACAAGCAGGAAGTCAGTCCTCACATACAAGACTCCCAAGCTACAGGCTACTGAAAAAACCTGTAAAAGCCACGGGCGACCCAAAAAACAGACTGTAAAGAGCAGCAGGGGGCGCTGATTGGTTGGAAGTCTAACACTGCGGCAGCAGCATCGGGGATGCAATCCCTACTCTGGTAGCCTGGACACAGAGGGCTGGAGGGAAGGAGTTGCATTATTCCCCGAAGAGGTGACAGAGTACTGCCTGCCCAAAGGCACTGTCACTGTTGGAGGACTCCTTTAGACAGCAGTGCACTGTGAAGGTGTGCATGAAGGACCAGGTGGCTGCGCAGCAGATGTCACATGATGCTCCAGTGAGCATCCCGCCTGCTGGTAGGCCAATGCGATGCAAACGGCCACCCACCAGGATGGTGTACCTTTGGAGACAGCTATTCCCAGGCAATTGGGATCAAAAGACACAAAGAGTTGTGTCGACTGGCGATGAGCTTGCTTCCTCTGGATATAGAAAGCCAGGCGCATTTACAGTCCAATGTGGGCAGAGAGGCCTCCGCTCTGGAGGCATGAGATTTTGGAAAGAAGGTGGGCAGCACCACCTCCTGTTTCAGTTGAAACGCTGAAACCACCTTTGGCAGGAACTTTGGATGTATCCAAAGGACTACTCTATTTTTATGGAACCTTGTGTAGGGTTTGTGCACTACGAGTGCTTGCAGCTCGCTGACCCGCCTGGGGGAGGTGAGCGCCACCAGGAAAATGACCTTCCAGGAGAGGTACTTGAGAGGGCACATTGCCAATGGCTAGAAGGGAGCCCCCATTAGCTTCCCGAGGACTAAGTTGAGGTTCTGTGTCACCGTTGGTGGGCAGACCAGGGGCTGTGAAAGGAGGTGATCACGTATGAACCAAGGGGTGGACGGACATGACATGGCCCTCCACATTGCGGTGATGCACCAAAATGGCACAGAGATGCATCCTGACTGAACTGGATTTCAGGCTTGTGCTGAACAGTTGCAAGAGGTACCTAAGGACCTCTGCCACTACGCAAGAAAAGGGTTAAAGCCCTGTTCCACACACCATAGGAAGAAACTGCGCCTCTTAAAGGCATAGGCCCATCTCATGGGGTCCTTAAGCGAGGCCAGCAGAACATCCTTTGGAGTCTAACATTTCCCTGGACTGATCATTGCTGCATTTTCTTTCATCTGGCTTCTTCTGTCACTGTGACTCACTCCTCCCTGATTTTCAGTCTCTTTCACCAGATGCCCAGGCAGGATGATAAGGAACAGCTGAACCTCTCTGTGTATTCGTAATAACAACTCGTCAGCCTTGTCAGTCATGGGTGACAAGGACCAAAGGTTGGGGTGGCGCAGCATGCCGCCCTCTTGTGAAAGCAGGTCCAAGGCATACCCCAGCGACCAGGGGGTCTCCTGCAACAGTTGCAGCAGCAGGGAGAACCAGGGTTGCCGTGGCCAACGGGGCGCAAGGAAGAGGTCGGAGGTTGCTTCCGCTTGAACTTTAGCAGTACCCGCGACTCCAGAGGGGTCGGCGGGAAGGCATATAGAAACCCCTTGGACCACAGAGGAGAAAGGCGTCAGATACATCACCGTGAAGGAGAGGTTTCTGGCAGCCGCAGAATTCTAAATGTGCACTGCTTCCCAGCAGAGGTGGTATGACACCGTGTCTCCCTTGTTGATATAGAATATCGCTACCTAGTTGTCTGTCTGAATCTGGACAATCCCCTCTTCAGAGCGTGGTAGCCCACTCGAAACTCGAGCACGTTGATCTGCAAGGTACTCTCCTCCGGCAACCACTGTCCCTGCAACCAGAGGTGGTCGCAATGGGCCCCCCTAGCCCAACTTGGATGTATCCGTCATGAGGACATGCTGAGTTGGCACGGCCTGGAATGGCAGACCAGCCCTCAGGTTGCACTTATCCTGCCACCAAGCCAGGGAGGCTGCTAAGGCGGGAGTGACCTGTATACGTTCCTCCAGGTGGACTGTCGCCTGCGCCCACTGAGCGCTGAGCATCCACTAGGCCTGCCGCATGCATAGGCAAGCAAAAGGAATCACGCAGACCAGAGGTACTCAAATCCAGTCCTGGAGGGCCGCAAACCAGGCAGGCTTTCAGGATATCCCTAATGAATATGCATGAGATAGATTCAAATACAATGGAGGCAGTGCATGCAAACATATCTCATGCATATTCATTAGGGATATCCCGAAAACCTGACTGGTTTGCGGCCCTCCAGGACTGGATTTGAGTACCTCTGACATAGACGGTGGATGCCATGTGTGATGAAGAAGTTCCATTTCCTACCTTAAAAACACAGGATTCACTGAGTTCTAGTCTTGAAGCTGACAGGCAGGCAGGCCATGTGAGCAGCAGTTGTCAGGGGCGACATAAACAAACCCAGCCACGGGGTTTGCAAATAAGCCCAGCTGAGAAACATTCCCCAATTCCTAATAGCGTGCACCTGGAAAGGGGAAGAGCTTATAGCCACTATAAGAGCTATGCAGGAAATACAGAGTTAGATGGAGTGGAACGAGGAGAAAGAGGAGAACTAGGAGAACTAGCTGAACCAGCTGGTCTAGAGGAAGAAGGAGGAGTTTCAGACTCTGACCCAGGACGTGAGTCAGAGCCAGAACCAGGAAGGATTCACCACAGAAACTACCCAGAGCACTGCAGGAGAAAGCAGCCAGTGAGGTCAGAGAACAGTTGCAAGTGTTCTGCTGATTGCAAGCTGTTTGGAGCTCAGAGGCAACGTTCCAACTGGAGTGATTGGAAGCCTAAAAACAAACAGTATGTATTTGAGAGCTGTAGCCTGGAGAATGTCTCTGATAGGAAGTTAAAGTTTACTGATAAAAGGAATACCTACAGGGTTAACGCTGAGAAGCCTCGTGTGATAAATCCTAGGTGGGGGCAGGGCAGTAACACCCAGCCAAGGGATTTGAGCACCGAGCTGAAGAGAGAGCAGTTAACAACCCCAGAGAGAGAAAGGTATTTCCCTGAAGATGTGTGCATGTCTGAGGAAGATATATTAGCAGTTCCTAAGCCTCAGAGAAAACCCCGCAGGCTTAAACCTGGTGTTAACAGGAGAGAAGAATATTCTTTTGCAAAGCCTGAAGCCAGAGCTTATAAATGTTCCAAGGGTAGAACCTGCCAGAAGGAATTAAACTCTAAGAACCCTGAATGGTGGCTTCCCTCTCTCCCAAACACCGAGGAATACGGTAGCTGTTATTACAGCCCTAGAGGGAGTTGTGCAGAGAGACTCTGTGACGGCACGTTACAGGGGAACTTGCAGAAGTATTGTGGCAAGGAGAACTCAGACAATTCTGAATGTATGCAGGAGCCTATGGTCATTGATACAGTCAGTGAATGTTCATTTGATAGTGACCCAATGGACTGCACATTGATTTTCTCTGATAAAGTGACATCTTTTCGCTAGTCAAAAGGCTGTATAGTGTGGAGGGAAAACACTATCAGTGAAGAGTGCTGTTTTGCACATATGAAAGCTATGTGCTGAGTTTTGCCTGTTTAACGCTTACTCTTCACTTTAAGAAGCAAGAAAAAGCTGTTATAATTTCCTTTGTGTTTTGCCAGAAAGCATGGCTTATTTGTTTTGAGTATTGTGTTATATTACCTGAAGAATCCGACCCCGGGAGGGGAAATAAATCCTTTTACCTTAAACCATTCGTGTTCACAACTACTTAATCACCATCAGACACAGATCTGCAACCCTAGGCGGCAGCCTGCCCACCTGGTGGTGACACATGTGACTCAAGAGGATGAACATCTGTCGGGCCGACACGGAGGCTGTACCCTGAACTTTCCTCACCAGGGCGGTAAGGCAATGGGCCCGTTGCCTGGGAAGGAACGCCCATGTCTGAGTGGTTGAGTAGGGCTCCGATTAACTCCATGCATTGGCTTGGTATGAGGTGGGACTTGGGGAAGTTCACCACGAACCTTAGATGTTGCAACAGCCTCAACGTACACTGAGAGGCAATGTGCACCTTGCCTAGAGTGCCGGCCCGTTCAAGCCAATTGTTCAAGTAGGGAACACATAGACCCTGAGGGCCCTGAGCTGGGCAGCCACGACTGCTAGGCACTTTGTAAAGACTTGCGGGGCGGAAGCGAGACCAAAGTGTAGCACTCTGTACTGGTAGTGCTGGCCTCCCACGACGAAGCGGAGGTACCGACGGCGCCTCGGGTGGATAAGGATGTGGGTATAGGCATCTTTGAGATCCAAGGAGCATAGTCAATCTCCTTGCAGGAGATAAGGCAATAAGGTTCCAAGGGATATCATTTTGAATTTTTCCATGACCGGGAAGCCGTTGAGGTCCCGAAGGCCCAAGATGGACCGGAAGCCTCCTGTCTTCTTGGGGACCAGGAAGTAGCGGGAGTAGAAGCCCCATCCCTGCAGATGAGGGGGGGGGACGGGTTTGAATGCCTGATCTTGGAATAACGACTCGAGCTCTCTCAAGAGGAGCTCCCTGTGCAAGGTGTCCATCAGCATTTCCCCTGAAAATGAGGGGGGGGGAGGCAGCTCATAAAAATGCATGAGGTAACCCTCCGTGACCACTCTCAGCATCCAGGCAACTGTGGTTATCGTGGGCCACCTGTGCTCGAAGTGGACGAGCCTTCCCCCTGTGAACCCTGGGCCTGTGACCTCCTGAGGGAGGGAGGCTATGCCCAAGGAGTCAAAAACTCCCCCCGGGCTGTGGCTGGGCCGCTGTTTGGGGCTTAGGAGCTTTGGACTTATGGGGGCCGTGCCCTTAGCCTGCTGCCTTCTGAGGGGGGCGGGGTAGGCCTGGAATTTAGGGTAGTTCCCATAAGCCTTCTTAGTTTTCAGGTGGAAGGGCTTTTTACCCGAAGCCTTCCAACGGGAAGGATCTGACACCTTCTTGGACAATCTGGTCCTCATTATGAATTCCTTCTCCAACTTGTCAGGGGTTTTCCGAAGAGGTTATCTCCTTGGCAGGGGATGTCAGCTAATTTGTCCTGAACCCACTGCTCCAAGTCAGAGGACTTTAGCCAGGCAAGGCGATGGGCACTAATGCCCACTGAAGCCACATGGTCACCAACTCGAAGCTGTCAAAGGCTGCATGAGAATGAAATTGGGAACAATCCTTGACTGAGGAGACCAGGGTCCGAAAGCATTCAAGGGGCTCTCCTGATAAACCAGTCAAGAACCCAGCGAGCTCCTTTACCAGGTCTCTTAAATACATGCCCATGTACAGCTGGTAGGCCTGGATCCGAGCTGTGCACATGGAATCCTGGAAGCATTTTTTACTAAACGCATCCATGGTACAGGGCACTGAGGAGTACGTTTTCTGGCTTTTAATCCTACACATAGCCAACTCCACCACCATGGAATTGTGTGGGAGCTGTGCCTTTTGAAACACCAGGCTCATGCAGACTCAGTACTGGGAATCGAGTTGACGGTTCACAATTGGCACTGTGACCGCGTTCTCCCACATCCTGAGCAACATGTGCTCCAGGATGGAGGGCAAGGGAACCATCAGTGCCTCCCGAGGAGGAGCCTCGTACTGGAGGATCTTCAGGTCCTCCACATGAGGCTCATCCTCCGGCACTGCCACATTGACGAGTGCCTGGGACATCTCTCTCATGAACTCGAGGAAGTCCAAGTCCTCCAGGGGTGACCTCCGCCAAAGATGTGTTGGAGAAAGGTCAGAGGGGACATCCCGCTGCAACACAGTGTTGGAGGAGTCATCAGTCTCCCAGCCCGATTCTGAACCAGAGGAGTCAACGGGCACTGGTCAGGCGCCGGACCGACTCAGTGCCGACGACTCCCGATGCCGATTTGACGGCATCATATTGATCATCAAGGGCCTCGATGCTGAACGAGCGAGATGCTTCAGGATAGGAAGAAGCTCCTCCGGGGAAGTCCTCAGCAAGGATGTCCCCGTGTGGGGCGCTGATGACCCAGAGGGACAAGGAGTCAGGCCCTGCTGTGACTCGAGGAATGCAATGGAGCTACGCTCGAGTGCAGCCATGTCAGCCTCTATGCCAGAGGGCTCCGCAGCTGGACCAGGCCTCGATAGTGTCAGGCCCGGATCAGACTCCCTGGATGGAGAGTCCCTGGTTGTAATGGAATTGGGCAGCCGCTCCTTTGAGGCCGCAAGGGATCTGTCTCTCCGGGGATGCTTCGATAGCCGCTCCTGATTTTCATCACATGAATCATGCTGAGGGCTCAGAGGCTGAGTTGAGGAGGACTTGCCCCCCGACGTTGGGTTGGTCCCCGGCATCAGTCTTGAAGAAGCAGTTGATGCTGGGAGGTCCTCCAAGGAAGACTCTGACTCCCAATGCCCCCTGGGCTTTGACCAAACCCAGGCACGCACAGATGCGTTACCCAGCGCCGGCGTCAACGGAAGGAATTCTGCCCCCGATACCGAGCCAGAGCCAGCTTTGCCAAACAGCTCCCTCTGCTGCTTTTCATGCTCCCTCTGGTTTTTGGCCGACATGAGGAGGCAAAGCGGACAGGAAGACCCACTGTGGTCTGCCCTGAGGCATTTAATGCAGGTGCTGTGGTGGTCCGTGAGAGATATAGTGCACTTAGCACACTGCTTAAAATCGCAAGTCGAGATCAAACTCGGATGTCTCGACCAACTAGGCCGCAATAAAAAAATCCCGCATGCCAAAAGTGGTAAAAGATAAAGAAAGAAATACCTGAGTGAAAAACTGGACGCTGAGGTGAAGACTTGGGCGGGGAAGATGACCGAATCGAGCACTCGAATGGAAAAAATTACCGATACAAGGGTCGAAAATCTTATGTTTTACTGATGTAGGGCTCCGTGGAAAAAGATATACTGAGGCAAGATGGAAGCTTTGTACTTGATAGTGGGAGCCAGTGTAGGTCTTTAAGGATTGGTGTAATGTGGTCTGTCAGGCGTGCTTTGGTTATTATTCGAGCAGTTACGTTTTGAGTTATTTGGAGGGTGTTGATTGTTTTTATGGGGCGCCCCTGTAGAAGGCTGTTGCAATAGTCCCAATGCGGGGTTATGAGCACTTGGACTACCTTTCTGAAGTCGGTGGGTTCTAGGAGTGGTCTTAGGTTCTGGATTGATCTTAGCTTGAAGAATATGGTTCTGGTTGTTTGTTTTATTTGGGATGTCATACTGAGTGATTTGTCCAAGATGATTCCCAAGTATTTTACCTCCTGTTTTACTTGGATGATGGTGTTTTGTATCTTAATTTTAGTAGGAGGTGTGAAGTTTTGATTTCTTGTGGTGAACATTAAGAGTAGTTACTCACCTGTAACAGGTGTTCTCCAGGAGCAGCAGGACTCAGTCCTCACATATGGGTGACGTCGGCGTTGACGGAGCCCCCATGCGGAGCATTTCCCCAGCTTTCAAAGAAAGCCTTTGGGAATGCAGGCACGCATGCGCGGTCCCCTTCCCACCCAAAGGTGCCATCTTGCTCAGTCAAATGACATAGCTAAAAGACAGCACAAAAAGAAAATGAACTATATACAACTGCAACTCCAAGGGGAGGAGGGAGGGTCGTGAGGACTGATTCCTGCTGCTCCTGGAGAACACCTGTTACAGGTGAGTAACTACTCTTTCTCCAGGACCAAGCAGGAAGCCAGTCCTCACATATGGGTGACTCCCTAGCTCTGGGCTACCAGGAACCCAGGCTGAAAAATAGAGCTCCCTCTAGAGCCCCAGCAACAGTGAGAGAATCTTCTCTGAGACCACACCTGAACGGTAGCCCAACACCAAGGCCGGAGGGTAGGAGTTGCCTAAACCTCAAAGAGATTACGGAGTACCGCTTGCCCGAAAGCACTGTCCCTACGGAACTCCCTCTTGAGGCAGTAGTGGTCCGCAAAAGTCTGGCTTAAAGACCAAGTAGCGGCCCGGCAGATGTCTGCCAACGGAACAGAGTGGAAATGAGCTACTGATGCGGCCTTCACCAGAACTCGGTGGGCCGTGACTCGACCCTCCAGGGAGAGGCCGGCTGACCTGTATGCCCAGGCGATACAGTCTGCCATCCAGATGGACAACGTATGCTTAGTGACAGGCAACCCCAATTTATTAGGGTCAAAGGAAATGAAGAGCTGAGAAGCCCTTCTATGCCCCTGCGTACGTTCAAGGTAAAAGGACAGCACCCTTCTACAATCCAGGGTATGCAAGACAGTCTCTGCTCTACTGGCGTGCGGCCTGGGAAAGAACGTTGGAAGAACCACCCCCTGGTTGAGGTGGAAGGAGGACACCACCTTTGGAAGGAACTTAGGATGAGTCCGCAAGACTACCCTGTTCTTATAGAATCTGGTATACGGCCTATCCGAGACCAGGGCCTGAAGCTCACTCACCCGCCTAGCTGAGATGAGTGCCACAAGGAACAAGGAAACGTAAATGGCAGGTGGCCATCGGCTCAAAAGGTGGGTGAGTCAGTTGCTGCAAGACCACACTGAGATCCCACGCAGGAGCAGGTGGACGAATAGGAGGCTTAAGCAGAAGCAGGCCTCTTAGAAAGCGGGACACCAGAGGGTGGCCTGAGAGAGATTGCCCATCCACCTGCAAGTGGTGAGCTGAGAGGGCACTGAGGTGAACCCGGACAGAGTTGGACTGAAGTCCTAGGTTGGAAAGGTGGAGCAGGTATTGAAGCACCACCTGGACAGAGCAGGAGAAAGGGTCCTCTTGCTGTTGAGAACACCAAATAGAGAACCTACGCCACTTCAGAGCATAGGCCTTCCTGGTGGAATGTTTCCTGGAGGCCAACACCACCTCTTCAACTTCCCTAGATAGGAGCAAGGGAGCAAGGACTAGCCTTTCAGCAGCCACGCCATCAAATTGAGAGATTTGAGGTTGGGATGCAAGAGGGACCCCTAGTCCTGAATCAGAAGGTTGGGTTGCAACCCCAGAGGAAGTGGAGTATCCACCGCCAACTGCAGAAGAAGAGGGAACCACGGCTGCCTGGGTCACCTGGGGGCTATCAGGATCACCGTGGCTCGGTCCTGCTGGATTTTGAATAGAGTCCGGGCCACCAGAGGTGTGGGAGGAAAGGCATACAGCATGCCCCCTGACCAAGGGATCAGGAATGCATCTGGCGCTGTTCTCAAGGGATGCGGTTGCCTGGAACAGAACCGGGGCAATTGCCTGTTGAGCGGACTGCCAAAAAGATCCATGGTGGGAAGACCCCACTTCAAAAAGATTTTTTGCACTACCAGAGGATCCAACTGCCACTCGTGAGGCTGCAGGAGTCTGCTAAGTCTGTCCGCCAGGTAGTTTTCCTGGCCTGCAAGGTAGACTGCCTTGAGGGTCATGCCCTGGGTGACAGCCCAGGAGCAGAGAGCTTGTGCATCCAGGCAGAGAAGTCTGGATCCCGTGCCTCCCTGCTTGTTGACGTAGAACATAACCACCTGGTTGTCCGTCTGAACTAGGACAGACTGGTTTGACAGGACCTTAGTGAAAGTCCGCAAGGCCAGCCGAATGACCCTCAATTCCAACAGGTTGATCTGCTGTACGGCCTCCCACGGAGACCACAGGCCTTGGGTGCAGGCTCCCTGGCAGTAAGCCCCCCAGCCCTGCAGAGAAGCATCAGCTGTCAATACCTGAGTGTGTGGGGAGGCCTGAAAAGGAACACCCCTGACCAGATTTGGAAGATGCCGCACCAGCGTAAGGAGTCCACCAATTGTTTGGACATCCTTATCCTGTCTGACAACTTTCCTGTGGCCTCCAGCCACTTCATTCTGAGGTACCACTGAGCCGGCCTCATGTGCAGCCAGGCATGTGGGATGACATGCACTGTGGAGCCATGTGACCATGTGCCGGAGGAAGTTTCTGGCCGAGACCAGAGAGTCCGCCCGAAACTGACCGGCCAACTTCATCAGCCTGTGCCTATAAAACCTACCCTCACTACCAGGCCTCTGCAGCAAAAAGGCAAAAAGGCCTTTGCTTGGAGGGTATCCAACCTGGCCCCTATGAATTCCACGTCTTGTGAGGGGACCAAAGAGGACTTTGGGAAGTTTATAACGAACCCCAGGTGCTGAAGCAGGGATATGGTTCTGCAGGTGGTCTGCCTGGCCTCTTGTGGAGACTGGCCTCTGATTAGCTAGTCGTCCAGGTAAGGGAACAAAAAGATCCCCTGGTTCCTAAGGTAGGCCGCAACCACCGCCAGGCATTTTGTAAAAACCCTGGGGGCGGAGGTGAGGCCAAAAGGAAGCACTCTGTACTGGAAGTGCTTTCCTCCCACCACAAATCTGAGGAATTGTCTGTGGCTTGGATGGATGAGGATGTGAGTATAAGCATCCTTCAGGTCTAAGGAGAATAGCCAATCTCCCTGCTGGAGGTAGGGCAGTAAGATTCCAAGGGTAAGCATCTTGAACTTTTCCCTCTCCAGAAACTTGCTCAGATTTCGCAGGTCGAGGATGGGTCTGAGGCCTCCTGTTCTTTTTGGTACCAGGAAGTACCTGGAATAGAAGCCTTGCCCTTCCAGGTGGTGGGGCACCGGTTCCACCGCCTGGTCCCTCAGTAGATCTTCCAACTCCTGAAGGAGCAAGTTTCTGTGCAGAGGGGGTCTTGGAGGCTCCCCTGGAAAGTAGGAGGGGGTTATCTGGGTGAAGTGGAGCAGATAGCCCCTTTCGATGATACTCAACACCCAAGTATCCCCTGTGATGGCTGGCCACCTGTCTGCGTACAGGGTCAGCCGACCTCCTGTGCCCTGGAGAGGAGGAGAGGCTATGCTGGCATAGTCAAAACCCCCCTCCCTGCTGAGCAGGAGCCGGAGTAGGAGGCTTGGGGGCCTTCTGCCTACGGGGCCCATGACCCTGCCCCTTGGCCTGCTGGCCCTGTTGGGGAGCTGCAGAGGCCTGGTAGTGAGGGTAGGTTTTATAGGCAGTGGTCTTCCTCGGGTAAAAGGTCTTTTTCCCCGAGCCCTTCTTTTTCTGAGAAGGGGCAGAGGTCTTCCTGGACAGCCTTGTCCGGGTAAGAGTCTCGGTCTCGTGTTCTGCAGCCTTTTCGGCCATGGGATTGCCAAAGAGGTTTTCACCTCGGCAAGGGACATCGACCAACATGTCCTGTACCCACAGCTCGAGGTCCGAGGATTGTAGCCAGGCCTGATGGTGTGCACCGATGCCGGCCCCTGCTACTCGGGCCGAAGTCTCAAATCCAACGTAGGCTGCTCGAGAAATAAACTTCGAGCACTCTCGAATACCAGAAGACAAGGCCTTGAACCTCTGCAAAGGTTCCTCGGAGAGACCAGCAGAGAGCCCGGCAATCTCCTTTGCCAGGTCTCAAAGGTACATGCCCATGTACAGCTGGTAGGTCTGGACACGGCAAGCAAGCATAGAGCCCTGGAACATTTTTTCCGGGCTTCCCTGCAGAGAGGCACCGAGGAATGCATCTTCTGACTCTTCAGGCGATCCATGGCTGATTCCACAACCATGGAATAGTGCGGTAGCTGTGCCTTTTGAAACCCGGGGCTCTTGCGGACTCGATAGATGGAATCGACCCACTTGCTTAGAACAGGCATCGAGGCCGGCGCCTCCCACATGCGGAAGAGCAACCGCTCCAGCATCAGAGGAACCGGGACAGTAAAGAGTAGTTACTCACCTGTAACAGGTGTTCTCCAGGAGCAGCAGGAATCAGTCCTCACATAAGAAAGCCTTTGGGAATTGCAGCGCGCATGCGCGGCCCCCTTCCCGCCTAAGGGTGCCATCTTGCTCAGTCTGATGACATAGCTAAAAGACAGCAAAAAATTAGCAAAATAAATCATATGACTGCAACTCCAAGGGGAGGAGGGAGGGTTGTGAGGACTGATTCCTGCTGCTCCTGGAGAACACCTGTTACAGGTGAGTAACTACTCTTTCTCCAGGACCAAGCAGGAAGTCAGTCCTCACATATGGGACTCCCCAGCTTAAGGCTACCGGAGACCCCAAGCCGAAAAAATGAGCTCCCTCTAGCTCGTCAGTACGTAAGGAAGGAATCTTCTCTGAGAATGCCCCTGACCGGTAGCCCAACACCAGGGCCGGAGGGTAGAAGTTGCCTAATCCCCAAAGAGATTATGGAGTACTGCCTGTCCGAAAGCACTGTCCCTGCGGGACTCCCTCTCAAGGCAGTAATGGGCCACAAAAGTCTGGCTTGAAGACCAAGTAGCGGCCCTGCAGATGTCTGCCAACGGAACAGAGCGGAGATGAGCCACTGATGCAGCCTTCGCCCTGACACGATGAGCCGTGACTCGACCCTCCAACGAGAGGCTGGCTGCCCCATAAGCCCAGGCGATACAGTCAGCGACCCATATGGACAAAGTATGCTTGGAGACAGGGAGCCCCCAACTTATTGGGGTCAAAAGAAACGAAGAGCTGAACAGCCCTCCGATGCTCCCGCGTACGGTCAAGGTAGAAGGATAACGCCCTCCTACAGTCCAGGGTATGCAGGACCATCTCAGCCCGGTTGGCATGCGGCCTGGGAAAGAAGGTCGGAAGAACCACCTCCTGATTGAGGTGAAAAGGGGAGACAACTTTAGGGAGAAACTTAGGGTGAGTCCGTAAGACTACCCTATTCCTGTAGAACCTAGTGTAAGGGGGATCAGACACTAGCACCTGAAGTTCACTCACTCGCCTAGCAGAGGTAAGAGCTACCAGAAACAAGGTTTTCCAGGAGAGAAAACGGAGAGGGCAGGTAGCCATAGGTTCAAAGGGCGGACAAGTAATCTGCTGTAAGACCACATTCAGATCCCACTCAGGGGCTGGTGGACACAAAGGAGGCTTAAGCAGAAGGAGGCCTCTGAGAAAACGAGCCACCAAAGGGTGGTTGGAAAGAGGCCTTCCGTCCACCGGCGAGTGGTGCGCTGAGAGAGCACAGAGGTGAACCCAGACAGAGTTGGACTTAAGGCCTAGATTGGAGAGGTAAAGCAAATATTGCAATACTACCGCTACCAAGCACGAGAAGGGATTCTCGCTGTGCTGAGCACACCATGCGGAGAAACTACGCCACTTAAGAGCGTAGGATTTCCTGGTGGATTGCCATCTAGAGGCTAAGACTACATCTTCCACCTCACGAGGCAGTAGTAGGGGAGCCAGGACTACCCTTTCAGCAGCCAGGCCATCAGATGAAGGGAGTGGAGGTTGGGGTGCAAGAGAGTCCCCTGATCCTGAGACAGGAGATCGTGCTGAAACCCCAGAGGAAGAGGGGTGTCCATCGCCAGTTGCAGCAGAAGCGGGAACCACGGTTGCCTCGGCCACCTGGGGGCTATCAGGATCATTGAGGCCCCGTCCTTGAGGACTTTGAACAGTGTTCTGGACACTAGCGGCGTGGGAGGAAACGCATACAGCAGGCCTGTGGACCACGAGATCAGAAACGCATCCGCTGCTACTCTGAGAGGATGCGGTTTTCTGGAGCAGAATCTCGGGAGTTGCCGGTTCAGAGGACTGGCGAAAAGATCCATGGTGGGGAGGCCCCACCTGAGAAAAATCTGCTGAACCACCAACGGGTTCAATCTCCATTCGTGTGGTTGCAGGATCCTGCTCAGTCTGTCCGCCAGGTAATTTTCTTGACCTGGGAGGTAGACAGCCTTGAGGAGGATTCCGTGATTGACGGCCCAAGAGCACAGCCGTTGTGCCTCCTGACATAGAAGGAAGGAGCCTGTGCCTCCTTGTTTGTTCACGTAGAACATGGCAACTTGATTGTCCGTCTGGACTAGTACAGACTGGTGAGAGGCGAGATGGGAGAAGGCTCTCAGAGCTAGGCGTATCGCCCGTAGCTCCAGGAAGCTTATCTGTTGAGTAGTCTCCCAAGGGGTCCAGAGACCCTGAGTACATGTCCCTTGGCAATGTGCTCCCCAACCTAGAAGAGAAGCATCTGTCGTCAGCACTTGAGAATGCGGAGGGGATTGAAAAACCATTCCGAGTACCAGATTCGGAAGATGAAGCCACCATTGCAGAGAGGAGACTAGCAGGTCGGATATTCTTACTGAGTCCGCTAGGCTCCCTGTGGCCTGATGCCACCGAGTGCGAAGGCTCCACTGAGCAGGCCGCATGTGCAGGCGGGCATTGGGGGTGACATGAACCGTGGAAGCCATATGGCCAAGTAGTCTCAGGAATTGTCTGGCAGAGACCAGGGAATTGCTGTGAAACTGCCTGGCCAGATCCATCAGCCTGTGGGCTCTGTCCATTGGCAGAAAAGCCTTCGCTTGAAGAGTGTCCAGCCTTGCTCCTATGAATTCTAAGTTCTGGGATGGGAGCAAAGTAGACTTTTCGAAGTTTATGACAAACCCCAAGTGCTGAAGCAGAGCCACAGTGCGAAGGGTGGCTTGATTGGCCTCCTGGGAAGACTGGCCCCTTATGAGCCAGTCGTCCAGGTACGGAAACACAAAAAGACCTTGAAGCCTTAGGTAGGCCGCCACCACTGCCAGGCACTTGGTGAACACCCTGGGGGCGGAGGTCAGGCCAAAGGGAAGTACTCTGTACTGATAGTGGTTTCCTCCCACAACAAATCTGAGATATTGTCTGTGGTCTGGATGAATAAGGATGTGAGTATAAGCATCCTTTAGATCTAAGGAGCATAGCCAATCTCCCTGCTGGAGGTAAGGCAGCAGGATTCCAAGGGTAAGCATCTTGAACTTTTCCCTCTCCAGGAACTTTTTGAGGTTGCGCAAGTCTAGGATTGGTTCAGAGGCCTCCTGTTCTTTTTGGTACCAGAAAGTACCTGGAATAAAAGCCGTGACCTCTCAGGTGGTGGGGCACCGGTTCCACAGCCTGTTCCTTTAGTAGACTTGCCAACTCCTGAAGGAGTAGGTCCCTGTGCAGAGGGAGTCTTGGAGGCTCCCCTGGAAAATAGGAGGGAGGTACCTGGTGAAAATGGAGAAGATAGCCCTTTTGGACTATATGAAGCACCCAGGTATCTGATGTGACGGCTGACCACCTGTGGGCAAAGTGGGCCAGCCGGCCTCCAGTGCTGAGAGAAGTCAGCTGAGGAGAAGAGGCTATGCTTTCTGAGTCAAAAACCCCCACCCTGCTGAGCAGGGGCCGGTGTTGGTGGCTTGTGGGCCTTCTGCCTACGGGGCCCATGACCCTGCCCCTTGGCCTGCTGACCCTGTTGGGGAGCTGCAGAGGCCTGATAATGAGGGTATTGTTTATAGGCAGATGACTTCCTCGGGTAAAAGGTCTTTTTTCCCGAGCCCTTCTTCTTCTGAGAAGGGGCAGAGGTTTTTCTGGACAGCCTAGTCCTGGTCAGAGTCTCGGTCTCGAGTTCTGCAGCCTTTTCAGCCATGGGCTTGCCAAAGAGGTTTTCACCTCGGCAGGGGACATCGACCAACTTGTCCTGTACCCATGGCTCGAGGTCGGATGACTGTAGTCAAGCCTGTCAGCGGGCACCGATACCGGCCCCGGCTACTCGGGCCGAAGCCTTGAAGCCATCGTAGGCTGCTCGAGAGATAAACTTCGAGCACTCTCGAATACCGGTGGACAAGGTCTGGAACCTCTGCAAAGGTTCCTCGGAGAGACCAGCAGAGAACGCGGCAATCTCCTTTGCCAGGTCTCGGAGATACATGCCCATGTAGAGCTGGTATGTCTGGACACGGCAAGCAAGCATAGAGCCCTGGAAGCACTTCTTACCGAGGGCATCCAGGTTCCGGGCCTCCCGGCCGGGAGGCACCGAGGAGTGCATCTTCTGACTTTTCAGTCGATGCATGGCCGATTCCACAACCATGGAGTGGTGCGGTAATTGTGCCTTTTGGAACCCGGGGCTCTTGCGGACTCGATAGATGGAATTGACCCACTTGCTTAACAACGGCGTCGAGGCCGGGGTCTCCCACATGCGGAAGAGCAGCCGATCCAGCATCGGAGGAACCGGTACAGTAAAGGCCTCTTTCGGGGGAAGAGTCATACTGGAGGGTCTCGAGCTCCTCGGCTCGAGGCTCCTCCTCGGGATCCGCGGGGAAGGCCAAGGCCTTGGCCATATCCCGCACGAAGTCCGAGAACCGAGTATCCTCCGGTGGGGATCATCTCCGAGGTTCGGACTCCGGCGAGTCTGATGGGACACACAGAGTCCGATAGGTGTCGGGTGACTCTTCGTCCTCCATCTCCCAGCCCGACTCCTCGGAGGAGGTGTTGAGCGGCTCCGGTCGGGCAGGCACCGATGCCCTCCGCCCCGACGCCGAGGGTACCGGTGTCGACGGCCTCGGTCCCGAACGGGAGGCAGAGGGAGACCGTGGCTGAGGATCGACTCGAGCCCGCATGGACTCGAGGATCGGCTCGGCCTCTGGGGTCGACTTGGATGTCGATGTCCCGGTGGTCGGGGCAGATGCACCGGTGAGACCGGCGATCAATGCCAGCTGCTGTTCCATGAAGGCTGCGAGGCTGCTCTCCAAGGCCGTCAACCTGAGTCCGAGCTCAGGAGACCCAGCAGCCCCCAACTCGGGCCCCGACGGCGTCGGGCCCAACGTCGGCTCCCTTGGAGGAGAGTCCACGAGGACTACAGCACTCACGTGTCCAGGAGACTCCATCTCAAGACGAGGTTGCTTGGCAGGCCTCTCAGACTCCGAAGAACCGGGACGGCTATCGGGGCTATGCGACCTGGCTCTCGAGGAACCAAGAGCGTCCACTGACGCCGCCCTCGCGGGTTTCTTCTTCCTGCGCTTTTCCCGCGAAGGAGACCCCCGCTCAGAGGAACCTCGACGCTGTTTGGGGCCGGAGTCCCGAGACATCGAGGCCTCTGACGAGGTCCGGGCCCGTCCAGACGCGGAGTCAGAGAAGATCCTATCCTTCTGGTGCTGCCGACTCCTCAACGCCTTCGAGGACATTTTGCCACACGGACCACAAATCATCGGGTCATGATCTGGTCCGAGGCAGCGGAGGCAGCAGTCGTGTGTGTCGGTAAGAGACATAAGTTTCTTACACCGATCACACTTTTTAAACCCGCTGGCAGCCATCGGGGGAAAAAGGGCCCCTGCGAGGTCAAAAGACAGGGCTGCCAGTGAAAAAAGAAAAAATGGCGCGAACGCTAGTCACGAAGGACAAAAACCGAAAAAGGAGAGAGTGGGCTCGATACCGGCGTATCGGGCCCAGGCGGGAAAAGGATCCGGCATCGAACCGGAGGAGAAGTACAAAAAATAGGGAAATCAACTTTTTCCTCGGCGAAAAACGAACTACGTCCGTCGGGCTCTGCGGAAAAAAGAAGAATGAGCAAGATGGCACCCTTGGGTGGGAAGGGGGCCGCGCATGCGCGCTGCAATTCCCAAAGGCTTTCTTTGAAAGCTGGGGAAATGCTCCGCACGAGGGCTCCGTCGGCGCTGACGTCACCCATATGTGAGGTCTGACTTCCTGCTTGGTCCTGTAGAAAGGCCTCCTTGGGAGGAGAGTCATACTGCAAAGCCTCGAGCTCCTCAGCTCGAGGCTCTTACTTGGGGTCCACCGGGAATGCCAGTGCCTTGGCCATATCCCATACGAAATCCGAGAACCTAGTATCCTCCAGGGGGGGGGGGGGGGATCTAGTCCGAGGCTCGGAGCTCGGTGAGTCTGAAGGGACGCACTGAGTCCGGAAGGTGTCCGGGGACTCCTCCTCCGTCTCCCATGCCGATTACTCTGAGGAGGAATCGAGTGGCTCCGAGCGGGCGGGCACCGATGCCATCCGCCCCGACGCCGAGGGAACCGGCGTCGACGACCTCGGTCCCAAACGGGAGGCCAAGGGTGACCGCGGCCGAGGATCGACTCGAGTTCGCATGGTCTCGAGGATCGGCTCGGCCTCCGGGGTCGACTTGGACGTCGATGTCCCGGTGGTCGGGGCAGATGCACCGGTGAGACCGGCGATCAGCACCTGCTGCTGCTCCATGAAGGCAGACAGTCTGCTCTCCAAGGCCATCAACCTGAGTCTGAGCTCAGGAGACCCAGCAGCCTCCGACTTGGGCCCCGACGTCGGCTCCCCCGGAGGAGAGTCCACGAGGACTACAGTACTCACGTGACTCGGGGCCTCCGACTCTACACGAGAATGCTTGGCAGGCCTCTCCGACTCCGAAGACCCGGGACGGCGATCGGGGCTATGCGACCTGGCCCTCGAGGAGCCAAGAGCGTCCACCGATGCCGCCCTCGCGGGTTTCTTCTTTCTTCGGTGCTCCCTCGAGGGGGACTCCCTTTCAGAGGAGCCACGACGATGCTCGGGGTCAGACTCCCGAGACGTCGAGGCCTCTGACAAACTCCGGACCTGTCCAGAGGCAGACTCGGAGAAGATCCTCTCACGCTGGTGCTGACGGCTCCGCAATGCCTTGGAAGACATTTTGCCACAGGGACTGCAGACTGTAGAATCGTGGTCTGGACCCAGACACCGGAGGCAGCAGTCGTGTGTGTCGGTGAGAGACATCAGTTTCTTGCACCGATCACACTTCTTAAAGCCACTGGCAGCCATCGGGGGAAAAAGGACCCCTGCAAGATCAAAAAATTGGGCTGCCAGGGAAAAGAAAAAAGGCGCGAACGCAGTCTCTAAGGACAAAAACCGAAAAGGAGAGAGCCGGGCTCGGCACCGGTGTACCAAGTCCAGGCGGGAAAGGAACCGACGTCGAACCGATGAAAAACTCGACCCAACGCAGGAAAAATCAACTTTTTTCACAGGTGACAAGGACAGGCATCCGTAGGGCTCCCGGAAAAAAGCAGACTGAGCAAGATGGCACCTTTGGGCGGGAAGGGGACTGCGCATGCGTGCCTGCATTCCCAAAGGCTTTCTTTGAAAGCTGGGGAAATGCTCCGCATGGGGACTCCGTCAACGCTGACGTCACCCATATATGAGGAATTACTTGCTTGGTCCTGAAGAATTTGGGTTTTTTTGAGGTTGATCTGCAGATTGTTCTCACTGAGCCAGGTCTGTGCTTCCAGGATGCATTCGATGATGTTGTGATAGGCTGGTTTTTTTGTGTCTATTGGGGTGAACAACATATCTTCAGCATAAATGAGGTACTCTATTTGATGTTTTTTGAAAATTGAGCATACTGGTTGGAGATAAAGGTTAAACAGGAGAGCTGATAAAGCTGAGCCCTGAGGGATTCCCTGTTCTTGTGGGAAGGTCATGTAGGATTCTAGATCAATTCTTACATATTGGTGTCTGTTGGTGATGTATGACTTGAACCATTGATGGGCGATACCTGTCATTCCTAGATTTGTTAGTCTGTCAAGGAGTATTATATGATCAATGCTGTCAAACACTGAAGCGATGTCTATGAATACAAGTATGTAGGCATGGTTGATATTATCCATGTCGCAGATTAGGGTATCAAACAGGACTGTTGGTAGGGTTTCCACTTCATGTATGCGTGGAAACCATACTGGTACTAATCAAGGGGATAGTTTGCATCTATGTGGTCTTGCAGTTGAGTTAGAACTGTTTTCTCAATGATTTGTGCTAGAAATGGGATGCTCGCTATTGGTCTATAGGAGGAGGGGTCATCTTTATTTAGGCAGCTGTTCTTGAGTATGGGGCGAATTGTGCTTAGTTTGAGAATGCCTGGCATAGTTCCTAGTAGTAGAGATTGATTTACTATGTTGAGTATGAAGGGGGTTAGTTCAGATTTTGTTGCTTTTATCCATTCAACTGGGCATGGATCAAGGTGGGAGGTGGTCATGTTGATTTTGGTAATGGTGTCAAGTTACTGTTTTTCTTTTATAGGGTGAAGTACGTCCCATTTGTTGGGGTGGTGTAGCCTTATTTGAGTAGTAATATTTGGAGTGGTATTTTTGCTTTTTAATTTTGAAGCCAAGTGAGTTGCAAGTGTTTGTGGGTTGACTATCGTCTTCGTTTTGGTGTGTTTTAGTTAGGGATTTGACAATTTCGAAAAGTTCTCTAGGGAGGTTGATGACTTTGTTTATAGTGTTAGTGTAGTAGTTTCTTTTTGCAGTTTGTATGGCCTCTTTATAGATGTTTAGATCTGTTATATAGAGAGTTCTTAGGTCTGGGGATTTTTTGTTTCTCCATTTTTTCTCAAGCTTGCGGAGTTCTTTTTTGAGGGAATGTAACTTGGTAGTATACCATTTTTCGGTGGGCCTGTGTGCTATTTTTTTTGTATGTGATTTTGGGTAAGGCTACTCTATGTATTGTTGTGTTCCAGTTGTATACTGCCTCATCTATGTTTTGAGAGGTAGGTGTAAGCTGTGGAAGTACATTATTCAGGAAGTCTATTTTGTTAAAGTGTTTGAAGCGGGGGTTGGATTGTGCTGTGTGGGGTTTTTTTTGAGTACTGAGTGGGAGCTCAAACCTTAGTAGGTAGTGGTCTGACCAGGGTTGAACTGGGCAGTGTCAGGCTGGGGTGTCTCGTGATGTGTTTTGGGAGGAATATCAGGTCAAGGGTATTACCCTTGTTATGGGTGGGGGTATTTATAATTTGTTGAAAACCTAGGTTCCAGATCCAAAGTCATAAGAACGTAAGATATGCCATACTGGGTCAGACCAAGGTCCATCAAGCCCAGTATCCTGTTTCCAACAGTGGCCAATCTAGGTCATACGTACCTAGCAGTTTCCCCAAAAGACACAGGTCCGCAATGCTTGTACTGGGTCAAGCATTGATATCCTGGGTCCTTTCTTAATAATGGTTTATGGACATTTCCTCCAGGAACTTGTCCAAACCTTTTTTAAACCCAGCTACACTAACAGCCTTTACTACATCCTCCGGTAACAAATTCCAGAGTTTGATTACACGTTGAGTGAAAAAATATTTTCTTTTATTAGTCTTAAATAGTTTACCCTGTAGCTTCATTGCATGTCCCCTAGTCTTTCTATATTCTGATAACGTAAACAATCGATCTATATTTACCCGTTCCACTCTATTAATTTATAGACTTCTATCATATCTCCCCTCAGCCGTCTCTTTTCCAGGTTAAAGAGCCCTAACCTTTTTAGCCTTTCTTCATAGGAGTATCCTTCCATCCCCTTTACCATTTTGGTGGCTCTTCTCTGAACCTTTTCTAATAACGCTATATCCTTTTTAAGATACGGCGACCAGAATTGCACACAATATTCAAGGTGCGGTCTTCAATATTCAAGTCATCGCGCTTCACTACGTGATCCCTGTGAGTGCAGTCACCACCAGAATTAAAACGACAGCATCAGCGCATGCCCAAGGAGCAGGTCCTGCTGTTTAGGGTGGCTCTGGTGGGTCCATTTTACCATTGGGGATGCAATCCTTCCACTGGAGTCCCATGCGTAGTGCTTTCCAAGTATTTTTCCATCTTTACCATCTTTGCTTCTAGCATGGAATCTCCTATTCCAGTGCTTTGGGGCAATTGCCCAATCTCTTTCGCCCGGCCTTGGCTTCCTCGCCCCCTGAGAACCTTAATCATTTGTCCAATAGTGCCCATGTCTAAACAATCAATGACCTCCTCTCCCTTTAACTATTCATCTCCTCTTTCCATCTCCTCTGTGTTACAGAATTGCTGTTCCCTCCGTGCCAAAATGGCTCTGATCAATGATCTTCTACTTCAACATACATTAGATCTACTCTTTCTCTTTGAAACGTGGATGAAAGATGGTGAAGAAGCAATTTTATATCATTACCTCCCACCTGGTTTTACTGCTCTGTCAGCCTCCCATTCGTCTAGAGTGCAGGGTGGGCTTGCAGGCCTGTTTTGGGACTCTCCCAGCTATTACCAAAGTCGTGTCTGTCACCTTACACTACTCTGAGTCACTTTTTCTTTACATACCATCCCCTTTTGCATGTTATATTCTCCTGGTTTATGTCCCACCTTCTCTCTGCTTGCCACTCTGGGAAGCTCTTTCTGTACTCTTATGGAAATGGCGATGGCATATCCTGATTTACTTATTTTAGGGGACTTCAATTTTCACATGGACCTTCCCATCCATGTTCATGACAAGCAGTTCATTTCATTGATTTATCACTCACTCAACACATCCTTTTCCCCACACATGCCACCGGACACACTCCGAATGTTCTTCTTACTTCTGGGTTCTGTTCAACTCTTTCCAACCTTCGGAGTCTAACATTTCCCTGGATTGATCATTGCTGCGTTTTCTTTCATCTCGCTCATATGGCCTCTTCTATCACTATGACTCACTCCTCCCTGATTTTCAGTATCTTTCACCAGATGCCCAGGCAGGAAGATAAGGAACAGCTGAATTCTGTATTGGTAATAACAACATATGTTCTTACCAATTTTCTTAATAGTTGAAGATAGATATTAAACAATACAAGTAAAAAGGGGTGAACCTTGTAGTAACCCCCATTTCCAATAATGTTAACTTGATCAAAAATGTCCATATTGTACTGTATGAAGCTTTTCCCTTCTAAAAAGGACTGAATCCAAGTTTGGTATAAGAGCGTTGGCCCTATCTGTGGCAGCGCTCAAACAGAATTCTTGCATCAACCAAATCAATCGCTGCTGACATATCCAAAGACAACATAATCAGTCCCCTTAACTAGGTAGAAATAGACATGATCTAATACTGCCATTGGTATTGTTTCTCTACCACTCCCAATTTGAAAACCCCCTTCATCTAACAGATTATAATCTTTCAATAATCCAGCATGGGTAAATTTGAGATGGGGTGAAAATTTTCACCTACTTTCTTCAGGGTAGGTGATACTACTGCCTCTTTTAGCTGTGGAGGTTTAAGTAACACCGTTTTGTAGAAAAGAATTAATTAATTCCTTCAACCATTCCAACATACCAACCGAACATTGTTTGAAAAATTGTAATGGGAGCCGGATCAAGAGAGGAAAAAGCAGTATTCAATGCCTTAAGCAACCCCCTAACCCAGGCCTTGACAAATTTTGTATGGATTTAGGAGCCAGTGCTCGTGACCTCCTTGTGCCCCCCTCCTCTGATTCTCTCTTGCTGGTCTCATGTTCTCAAGTCTCTTGAGATTAGCACCAGAGTCCCTACCCCATGCGTCATCTTTAGATAACAGCAACTACAGCTTCAGATTGCAAGTGTCTGTATGGGTAGCGTGCCAGTCTGTGTGTGGGATGTGGTGGTGGGTGCAGGGCTGCGGTGCACATGTGCGTGTACTGCAGAGCTGGAGTGCTTCTGCGTGTGCAGGTAAAGTTCCTTTATGTGCATGTGTATGTAGTGTGAAGCTGGGGTACATGTCTGTGCTACGGAGGTGGGGTGCGTGTGTGTATGTGTGATTGTATGGTGGTGCCTGTGTGTGTTCTTGGGGAGAGGGAATGCACCTTTCGGTAAATAGGCATTGTGTCATTTTGTCCCTGTGCATTCATCCCTTTAATCTTGCATTCTTCCTTCCCCCTCCACCCCCTCCCCTCTGTTCCCCTTCCAGACTCTGTTCCCCTTTTCCTTAGCACTTTCATACCCCTGCCCTCCATTCCCCCATCCTTTTCCCTTTTTTCAATTTTGTTTTATAGTTACAGACATTCCTTTTCCTGCTAAGTTCTTTACTACCCTAAATAATTCTCTTGATTTATTCCCTGCCTTTACAATCTCTAGCATATTGTGTCTTTTCAGGAGCTTGGATATTAGCTAAATATTTATTAGTTTCTTTCTTCCAAATTCTCCTATCACTTTCTAATTCTGATTTTCTTTTTTTTTATAATTTAAATTTTTATTTGGTACTGCACAAAATTTTTTACATCACTTTGTCTCATCATTCACAATAGCTAACATACCATACATCTTACTACCATTAACAGTCCAAGTCTCTAACATCCATAATTGGCATACACCTTTATATCAATACTGTCTGCTGATTCATATAGTCCAACTTTTACCCAAATTACTATTTTTCCTCTTACATCACAGTATTTATTCCCCTTCTCGTACCTATACATTTTTTACCCATTATTCCCCCCTCTTCTCCCCCCCTCCACCGGATCCTGTAATATACACAACCTGATTTGCTGTCTCATTCCCTAAACTTTATTAGACTCATCCCATTAACTTGTTTTCCTCCTTCTGCAACCATTCCCTATATCTTTTCCATCTTCTTTGGAAGACCTCTGTCCTGTGTGTTTTATATGCAGTAATTTCACTCATTCTATAGATGTATGCCAGTCTGCTTAAAATTATATCAGGGGCTGGTTCCTTCTCTGATCTCCACCCCTTTGCAATTTCCATCCGTACTCCAATCGTTAACATCTTCAACATATACACGAATTCACTTTTCATATGTCCCCCCCATTCATTCAATAACACTCCTGCAGGAGTAATAGGGCCTACCCAACCCACCATGTCTCAAGCCAAATCAGGAAACCATTGCCATGTATTCTGTAAAACTGAGCATGCCCACCACATATGTATATAATCCCCTCTCTCCCCACAACCCTTCCAGCACTCCGAATCCTTGTATTTCCCCATTTTATACATGTGCACAGGTGTTAAGTATATTCGATACAGCATCTTATAGGTGTGCTCTTGGATTACTGTTGATACCATTGGGATTTTTACCCCTTCATATATTTTTTCCCATCTCTGATAGTCTGTTTATTTATTTGTTTAATTAATTAATTAACAGGTTTTATATACCAATCAAAGTGGTTTTACATTTTAACTTAAACTTGGTAACTTGGATTTTTCTGAGGCAATGGAGGGTTAAGTGACTTGCCCAAGGCCACAAGGAGTGCTAGTGGGAATTGAACTCTGGTCTCTGGGTTCCCAAGCCAGTGCTCTAACCATTAGGCTACTCCTCCACTCCCAATAACCTCCTAAGTCTTCCTCCCATGCCTGCATATGCGTTCCTTGGGCCACTCAGTGCTTTATACAGTCTAGAGATTGTACCTCTAGAGACATCTCCCGTCCTAAACATCTTTTCAAATTGCATCTCCTTATTACCTAAGCATGCCTTTATTTGTTTTCCCCCCAAGAAGTTTACTAACTGAAAGTAGCCATACCAATCACTTGCCTCTATTTGAAATTCTTGCTGAAGCTCTGCAAAGGATCTTAATTGGCCTGCATCTGTTAATACCTGTCCCATATATTGTAACCCCTTCTCATACCATTTTTGAAATATCTCAGCAGCTCCTCCTACCTTAAAGCTCTCGCACTGTACTATCCTCTGTGCTCTTATGTCTCCTCCCAAATGGGTCAGTACCTTATGCTTCTTATCCCATATTCGGAGTGTACAGGCTACGTATGGGTTTCTATCCTGACCCCTTCCTCTCATCCCCTTTCCTTGCTACATTTGGTCTTACCGCCTCCTGTTCTAATTTACTCCATTGGGGCCCATTTTTCTCTAGCCTCCATCTCATTAACACTCTCAACTGCACCGCCTCATAGTACCTTGCTACTAAAGGAACTGCTAGGCCTCCTTCCTTTTTCTCTCAAAATTCTTCTCTGCACCAGGTTTAACATTGTACTGGGGATTTCTATAGGCAATGTCATAAACAGAAACAACAATCTAGGTAAAATATTTATCTTCACTATGTCAATTCTTCCCATCCATGAAAAAATAGGTTTATCCCATTGTATTAAGTCCGTTAGTACTTTTTTGATTGTTGGATCATAGGTCATCTTATACAGCTCAGACCCCTCTGCGCTAATCTGAATTCCCAGATATCTCACACTTTTATTAGCCCACTTAAATGGAAAAGTGGTTCGCACCTTAGCTTCTTCCTGAGGGTCCAGCTGAATTTTTAGAACTTCTGTTTTTCCCATATTCATTTTAAATCCAGATACCCTACTGTATTTCTGGATATCTCCAGGAACAAGCAGGAATGAGTCTTCACATATGGGTTTCGTCGGTACCGACGGAGCCTGCGCGGGAACGCTCCCCAGCGTCCAATCAGAAAGCCTTTGGGAGCATCCCACAGCGCCTGCGTGCTGCCTTCCCGCCTTTCCCAACTGTCTCTCCTCAGTTCTTCTTTTCCCGCGGAGCCAGCAGGTCATGTTCCTGTCACCACAGAAGAATTTCCTTATTTTTTCTTTATTTCTTTTGTGTCGCGTCTGCCTTCTTTGACGCTCTACCGGTACCGCCGGTCTTTGTTCTTTTCTTCTTGTAAAAAAAAACAACAAAAAAACCTTTTTTCCGTTCTTTTTCTTCAGGTGCACTTGTGTTTTGGGCCTTAGGCAAGATGCCCAAGATATCTCCAAATTCTCCAACCGTGCAGCTTTCGACTCCTTTGAATGCGTAAGCAGAGCCTCAGCTATTGCCATAGGTGCACGTAGGATTGCTTGGCTTCAAGCATCTGATTTGGAGATCTGGGTTCAAGATGAACTGGGAAATAACCCTTGTACAGGTGAGAACCTGTTTGGAAAAGATTGGCAAGCAAAAGCCAATCAGATGGATGCTGAAAATTCTGCTTTGGATAGACTATCCAAATCCACAGCTGCTCCTGCTAAGAAAAGGTTATTCAAGAAAACACCTTTTTCTAAAAAGGGAAGATTCTATCCTGCTTATGGTCAGCGGGAATCTTCTGCAGCTCAGTTCCCTACCAAACGTCAGCAATCATCCAAACAGAGCAAAGCAAAGGCTGCTAGGCCTCCTCCAGCCCAGCAACCTCAGCCCCCTCAGGGCCTTTGACTTTCCGCTAGAGAACTTAGCCTTCCTGGCTCTGGAAGGACCAGAGCCCTCCACTATTCCAGGAAGGTTATGTCATTTTGCTCCCAGGTGAGGGCAAATTACAGCAGAGCAATGGACACTCTCCATCATAAGAGAGGGGTACAAACTTCATTTTTCAAGCTTGCCCCCTCTCACAAGAGTGCACCAGTTCAATTCTCCAACCTCCCTCCTCAACCTGTTGGGGAAGGAGGTTGCCACCCTTCTCGCCCAGGGGGCAATAGAGGAAGTGCCTCTTCAACAACAGGGCACAGGTTTCTACTCCCCCTATTTTCTTATTCCAAAGAAAACAGGGGGCTTCAGACCCATCTTAGATCTCAGAGAGTTGAACAGATTCCTAGTCAAGGAATAATTCAAGATGGTTTCTCTGGGAACTCTGCTGCCGTACCTTCAGAGTCAGGATTGGCTTTGTTCTCTAGATCTCAAGGATGTGTACACTCATGTTCTCATCCATCCAACTCACAGAAGGTTCCTTCGGTTCCTTTTCCAGGAGAAGCACTATCAATACAGAGTGCTCCCTTTTGGTCTGGCCTCTGCACCAAAGGTGTTCACGAAATGCATGGCAGTGGTAGCTGCTTTTCTGCGCACCCTGGGAATATTCATCTTCCCTTATCTGGATGACTGGCTCATTCAAGCTCCCACTCAGTCAGAGGCCAAGAGTTCTCTAACCTGCACAATGCGTATCCTTCAGTATTTAGGGCTGGTAATAAACATCCCAAAATCCAATTTGATCCCTACTCAGTCCCTGGAGTTTATAGGGGCGTTGCTGGATACCACAAGGGCAAGGGCCTATCTCCCCCAGGCCCGTTGCCTTCGCTTGGTGCAGTTAGCTTCTCAAGCAGAGTTGAAGCCCCTCCTAACTGCTCGAGAGATGTTACAGTTGCTAGGCCACATGGCATCCACCGTGCATATGCTCGCCTTCACATGAGGGCAGCTCAGTGGACTTTATCCACCCAATGGACCCAGGCATTAGGCTGCCTGTCAGACAAAATAGCAAACACAAGTCACCTCATTTTGTCCCTCCAGTGGTGGAAGTCCCCTCAAAACCTGTTGCTGGGGTCCCCCTTTCAGCAGTCTCTACCCCAAGCAACTCTTACAACAGATGCTTCTCCAATGGGGTGAGGAGCTCATCTTCAAGACCTCTCCACCCAGGGCATCTGGTCCCCACAGGAGAGTTGTCTACATATCAATCTCTTGGAACTCAGAGCAATCTTCCTTGCTCTGCTGGTGTTCCACACCCTGCTCAGCTACAAGACAGTCCCTATCCACATGGACAATCAGATAGCCATGTTCTATGTGAACAAGCAGAGAGGAAATGGCTCTCTGTCGCTTTGCAATGAAGCTTTGCGACTGTGGGCCCTTGCCAGAGAGCATCACATTCATCTTCTGGCAGTTTATCTTCCAGGCGTTCAAAACTCTTGGGCAGACAGGCTCAGTCGAGTTCTTCTTCCACACAAATGGTCCCTACATGTGGACCAGGTGTCCAAGATTTTTCAAATTTGGGGAACCCCAGACATAGACCTCTTTGCAAGTCCGTGGAATGCCAAACTTCCCCGGTTCTGTTCCAGAACTCTGGCTCAGGGAGCTCAGGCAAGGGATGCTTTCCTCCTTCACTGGGGTCAAGACTTCCTCTATGCCTTTCCACCCATTCCCCTAATTTCCAAAACCCTGTTCAAGCTTCAGAGAGACAGAGGCCACATGATTTCATAGCTCCACATTGGCCACGGCAAGTGTGGTACCCTCTACTTCTACATCTCTCTCAAGCTCCCTCCCTGGAGTTAGGGTCTGCTCCAGACCTCCTCTCTCAAGAGAACGGAAAGTTATGGCATCCCAATCCCCAGTCTCTGCATCTCAGGGCTTGGTTGCTGAAGGCCTAGATCTCCAGGATCTTCATCTTTCTCAACAAGTGAAAGATGTTCTTTATGCTTCCAGGAAACCTTCCACTAAACGTTCTTATGCTTTCAAGTGGAAGAGGTTTACTATCTGGTGTTCTGGGAAGGGTCTTAATCCCCTTGCCATACCTCTGGAATCTTTGCTGGAGTATCTCCTCCATCTGTCTAATGCAGGCCTTAAGACAAATTCAGTAAGGGTCCATTTGATTGCTATTGCAGCTTCCCTTAAGCCTCTAAATGGACAACCTATTTCCTCTCATCCTCTTGTAGCAAGATTCATGAGAGGCCTCCTTTTACCAAAGCCTCCCATTAGACCACCCCTTGTGGCATGGGACTTAAACTTGGTTCTTGGTCAGCTTATGAAGCCGCCTTTTGAACCTTTGGCTACCACCTCCTTAAACTACCTTTCTTGGAAGGTTATCTTTCTCATTGCAATCACATCAGCACGTCGTATTAGTGAATTGCAAGCACTTGTAGGTAATCCACCTTATACAAGGTTCCATCATGACAAGGTGGTCCTTAGGACTCATCCACACTTTATGCCTAAGGTGGTCTCGCCTTTTCACCTCAACCAAGAGGTCTACCTACCTGTCTTTTTTCCAGGACCTCATGCATCAAGTGCAGAGAGGAATCTTCATACCCTGGACTGTAAAAGAGCTCTGGCTTTTTACTTACAGAGGACACAGCAACATAGAAAGTCCTCTCAGCTCTTTGTTGCCTTTGATCCTTCTCATTTGGGACTACCAGTCTCCAAGAGAACATTATCTAACTGGATTGCCCAGTGTATTTCTTTCGCCTATCAGAGCAAGAACCTTTCTCTGGAGGGCCATGTCACAGCTCACAATGTGAGAGCCATGGCAGCCTCAATGGCTCATCTGAACTCTGTGTCTATTGACGACATCTGTCGAGCAGCCACTTGGGCCTCGGTTCATACCTTCACAGCCCATTACTGCTTGGACAAGGACTCCAGCCGGGATGCCTTGTTTGGTCAGGCTGTTCTTAAACACCTGTTCCATACTTAATCAACTCCTACCCACCATCCCTCATGGGATGCCAGAGATCCATGTGGGGAAGTGCAGCCCTGTCCCAGGGACACACAACTTCTGGGATCTCTCCCTGGCATCTAAAGCTAGGGAGTCCCCATATGTGAAGACTCATTCCTTCTTGTTCCTGGAGATAGCACAGTTACTTACCTGTAACAGGTGATCTCTGGGAACAGCAGGAATACGTCTTCACAACCCACCCACCTCTCCTAGGAGTTGTCTCTCTCTATCTCTCTTTCCTTTCCCCCTCTCTCTCTCTCTCTCTCTCTCTTTGTCTCAGCTCTAAAACTCAATTGAGGAGAGACAGTTGGGAAAGGCGGGAAGGCAGCACACAGGCGCTGTGGGATGCTCCCAAAGGCTTTCTGATTGGACGCTGGGGAGCGTTCCCGCGCAGGCTCCGTCAGTACCGACGAAACCCATATGTGAAGACTTATTCCTGCTGTTCCCAGAGATCACCTGTTACAGGTAAGTAACTGTGCTTTCTTGTACTAATGCGGGTATAGACTCCGTAGGCTGCCCTAACGTATACATAACATCGTCCACAAATAGTGAGATTTTGTATTCCTCTTTTCCCACCTTTATACCATGTATTTCTTTATTCTGTCTAACACTTTCAGCTAGTGGTTCTATAACCATGGTGAACAACAATGGGGAGATTGGGCAACCCTGTCTTGTACCTCTATCCAATGTAAATAGTTCTGAATATACCCCCATTTACTCTTATGCGAGCTTTAGGTTCCCTACAGAGCACGTCTATCCATTTCTGGAAGTTATCCCTCAGTCCCATTTTCCGCATAACTGCAAACAAAGGCCCATTCTACTTTATCAAAAGCTTTTTCGGCATCAACAGCCATCATTACAGATGATGTCTGGTCTTTACTTACTTGCCATATTAAGTTTAAAAACTTGCGTACATTATCGCTAGCTTGTCTGCCCGGGATAAAGCCTGCTTGATCCTCCTGTATCAATTGTGGGATGTATTTCTGCAGCTGGGTCGTTAGTATTTTGGCTAATATTTTTGCATCCAAATTGCTAAGAGATATGGGCCTATATGATTTACACTTCACATGATCCTTTCCAGGTTTGGTTATTACTATCATCTCTGCTGCCTCCATGGAGCTCGGTAATTTTTCTCCTTTTAATATTGCATTAAAGACATCTCTCAATAATGGGCTGACTTCCTCACTAAATTTTTTATAGATCCTAGCTGTAAAGCCGTCCAATCCTGGGGCCTTACCTTCTTTCAAGCTCTTAATAGCCTCTACTACCTCACTTCCTTCAATCTCTCTATTAATCCACTGCTGTTGCTCTGTATCTAATTGCTTCAATGTAATCTCTACCATGTACTGTTCTATATCCCCTCCCTCTCCCTGTTGTTCTGATTTATAGAGTTTATGATAATAATCCTGAAATACTTGGTGTATTTGTTCAGTTGTATTAACCCATCTACCCTGCTCATCTTTTATTCGTAGAATCTGCTGTTGCATCCTTTGTTCCCTAAGTTTTCACGCCAAGTATCTACCTGGCTTATTTCCCTGTACAAAAAATTCATGTCTGAGCTAATTTAACTTAAATGCCTCTTCCTCATTATTTAATCTACCTAATTCTTCCCGTAGATTTCGAATGCGCTGCAACCTCCTCCTTTCTGTTTATGCATTGTCTCTTCTTGCCTCAACTGGAATATCAGCTCATGCTCCCTTTGTTCTTTTTGCCTCCTCCGCCTAGCTGCCATTGCTATACAGTGTCCCCTTACCACCGCTTTCAATCCATCCCACACCACTGCTTGTCCCACCTCTTCGCCGCTGTTATGGTGCTTATACTCTTTTATAGTAGTTTTAATACAGCATATCCCCCTCTTCCTCTTCTATGAGGAATTTATTCAACCTCCAGAAACGCAGGCCATCCCCCTTTACTTGGACATTTATTTATTTATTTATTTATTTATTTAACAGCTTTTATATACCGCGCTATTTGTTATCAGTGCGGTTTACATACAACAAGGGTGCACAGTCAGAAAACTGTTCTGTGCTTACATTGTAACAGGAGTTTAAACTTGGACAGTACATTGTAACATACAATGAAACCTCCATCGGAGCGTGGTCTGTCCAGCTTATGGACCCTATATCCACTCACTTTACCTGTTCTACTATCCTTCCATCTACCCAGACCATATCTAATCTGCTGTATGTTTTGTGTGGGTGAGTAGTGTGTGTATTCTCTCGTTACCATGCATGTACCGCCAAACATCTACTGTGCCCAATTTATGTAGTAATTTCCCTAACTTCTTGCTCACTCCCTTTGAGCTTTGCCTATTACCCCCCCCCCCCCCCCCCGTGTAAAATCTATTCTGGGGTTTAGGGTAGCATTAAAATCTCCCCCTTAATATCACTGGATTTTGCATATGCGCTTCCACCACTTTATATAGCTTCCCATAGAACCTCCCTTGCTGTGTATTCGGCGCATATACACTCCCTTGTCTTGTCTTTTACGCCAGGAAGCGAGGCCTTTAGTATTAATGGTTACTATCTTATATTCTTCAGGTTTCTTTTGTTTACCCACCATGGCTCCAAATCTCTATACCTCCTCTTTTAAGAATCACAGGTTCCAGTTGCCCCCCCTCGTCCCACCCTTCCCTCCTTCCTCTCAACACCATCTCCCCCAACCTCCTCTTCTATTCTCCCCACCTTCACGCTACACATTGGTAGCTTCCCCTTCCTCAGTGACACCACCTTCCCCCCTCCCATTCATGACTCATATTACTGAATAGTATTTCTCTTCATTTAATCTCCCCCTCCCATTCGTCCTTACCCACTTTATTCTACCCCTTCCTCCCCCCCTTCAATTTATTTACTCAGTCTTTCTTTGAAGCTTCTTTTTCTTGCTGTTGCCTTCATCTCTGTTTATTTTACAAAATGCGCTTCTTTCCCATCATCCCTTCTTAATTCTTGATTCCTTTCCATTTCCTGGCATCGTGTCTCTGCTTATTTACACAGTCCCAAGTTCTTTTTCTTTTGCATTACTCGTTTGCTTTTCCTCTCTTTACTCTCCACTTTATGCCAGCCTGTTGTCTTTCCATTTCCAGGTTTCCTCATTTCTCCCACCTCCGGAATACGAGTTGCTTCCTTCATTGCAGCCACCAGTTGCGCCACTGTGGTTGCCAGTCTTGTAATGCCGTTGCTGGTAAACGCAATACCTGCTGGGTACAACCATTTTTATTTTATGCTCTTTTCCCGCAGTCTCACTGTAAATCCTCTCCACTCTCTTCTGCGTTGTAGCATGGCCGTTGCTAAGTCTGCAAAAATTGCCACCTTATTTCCCTTCCATTCAAGTTATCCTGCTCTTCTCACCTTGTTAATTATTCTTTCTTTAACTTTAAAGTCCTGGAGGCATATAATTATATCCTGCGGAGCTTCCCCTCTTCTTGGGCCTAGCATGTGATGCGCCCTGTCAATTTTAATTTCCTGAGCCGCTGCTCCTTCCTCGAGGTCTTCCAGCACAGCCTTACATATATCTTGTGCCATTTGCTCACAATCTCTATATTCATCACTTTCTGATACACCCTTTATTCTTAACTTGTGCCTTCTCGCCCGATTCTCCAAATCCTCAATTTTAAGCTCGATCTGCTCCTTTGCCATTTCCAAATTGTTTACCGCCTTATTAATTTCACTCGCAGTGCTTTGCACCTCTTCCACTTGTCCTTCCACCTCTTCCACTCTTTTACCCAGTTCTTGTACATCAGCGTGGAATTCTGTTATGGCCGCCTCCATATCCGCCCTGAATCCCGCCATTTCTGAGCGCAACTCGCCGAACCAGGAGCGCAGCTCTTCTTTTGAAATTTGTACCACAGCACTCTTACTCTGCATCCCCTCTACGACACCAAGAGGTTCCTCGGTCTCGGGCTCCAGATGCACTTAGCCTCCCACTTTGTCTCCTTCTTTCTGCTCACCATGCAACGCCGAAAATGCATATTCTCTTATATCCGCTGTTTTTTTTTCGTGCTGGCGTCATGTCCCCTATCTCTGGTTCTAGTACTGATACTTGTCCACTCTGGGGTAGTTGCTATGCTCTTTCAGGGGGGGATTTTTATCGCTTTTGTGGGATTTATCGAAGGAGCTCTTTTTCAGCTGTCCATGAGGGTCGGTGATGTCACCGGAAGTCCTCTAACTGTGAGTTTCACCAGGCTATTTTCAATTTCTGTACTTACTCTTTCTGAAATTTCAATTCTTCTGTGAACCAAATCCTTTGCTGCCCTGGACTTACCTGACATAGTTTTACAGTGCCACCTCTAAGGCTTCCTCTGTTAACCTAAACCAATCCTTGATCAAACTCTCAATCCAACCTTCATGTTCCTGCTTTTTCTTCCCACTTCACAATATCTACCTAACCTGTCTTAAAGGCCTTCTGTTGTTGCTTCTCTCTCATACATAATTTTCCTATATCCTCCCAGACAAAACTGATCAGGAAATTATCTGACCAGGATTGTTTTAATCCTCTTCTCTCTCTTTCTCTATCTCTCTCTCTCTATATATATGTATATAGATGGACCCTAAAATTACTGCTTGGGTTAGAAATTGGTTGGGTGGGAGGCGACAAAGAGTACAGGTAAATGGGGCTCACTCTGAGGAGAAGGATGTTACCAGTGGTGTGTCCCAGGGATCTGTCCTTGGTCCGATTCTTTATAACATCTTTGTTAGTGATATAGCGGAAGGGCTGTCGGGTAAGGTTTGCCTCTTTGCGGATGATACCAAAATCTGCAACCTTTAACCTTTCCCAGCATTCGCGGCTTCACAGAAATAGCCGCCAGCGTGAAGGAAAAGGCTCTTCACACTGGCGGCTGTTCAGAGGGAGCCGGGGCCTCGCGCGGGCTTCCCCGGCTCCCTCTGAAGCCCCTCAGACAGCCGCGATGCTGTCCGGGGGGGCCAGGACTGCACGGGGGCGGGCCCCAGGACTGCACGGGGGCGGGCCCCAGGACGGGGCGGGCCCCAGGACTGCACGGGGGGGCCCAGGACTGCACGGGGGGGCCCAGGACTGCACGGGGGCACGGGGGGGCCCCAGGACTGCACGGGGGCACGGGGGGCCCAGGATTGCACGGGGGCACGAGGGGGCCCAGGACGGCACGGGGGGGCCAAGGATGGCACGGGGGGGCCCAGGACTGCACGGGGGCATGGGGGGGACACGGGGGGGCCCAGGACTGCACGGGGGGGCCCAGGACTGCACGGGGACACGGGGGGGCCCACAATTTTTCTTGGCGTAGGGCCTCACTCTAGCTAAATCCGGCCCTGTCCATGGCACCACCACACATCATCCTTCTCTTTCTCTTACTTCCCAACTGTCTCCCTTCCTATCAGCACCCTCACTCCTCTCCCCCCTACTCTCCCTCTACCTTCCTCACTTCTCCCTCCATTCGGTCCTCTAACCTAGCATCCGCTCTTGAGCTTCATCACACCCTCCCCCTCATTCAACCAGCCCCTCTCTCCCTAAGGCAACCCCACCCTCGCTTACGCCGTTCTGCCTCCGCTTTACCCCGCTCTCTACTACTCCTTCTCCTTCTCTCTAATATTAACCCCAACCCTGGCCCCCCTCAATTTCTGTCTCACTCTAAGAAGAGTTCCTCTCGTACCTTATCTAACTTCATCCATATCCCTCTCCTCTCCCCTTCCGCCTCCCCTCACTCATGCCCCAATCACTCACCCAGAGATATCAACCCCAACCCTATCCCCCTCAGAGTTCAGTCTCACTCTAAAAAGAGATCATCACGTAACCTATCTAATCTCCTCCATATCCCTCTCCTTTCCCCTTCTGCCACCTCCTCACTCATGCCTCAATCACTCATTCAGAGATATCAACCCCAACCCTATCCCCCCCAGAGGTCAGTCACACTCTAAAAGGAGATCATCACGTAACCCTTCTAATATCATCAACATCCCCCTTCATCCCCCTTTCACTCCCCCTCCCTCATGTCCTTCACGGAGAGCAAACTCATCCAGAGACACCTACCCATACCCTGGCCCCCCTCGATCTCTACATTACTCTGACAATAGATCTGACAATAGGTCCTCACGTAACGGCCCCCCTAGACCGCTGTCTTACTCTGGAAAGAAGTCCTCACGTAACTTGTCCAACCTTATCCATATCCCTCTCCGTTCCCCCTCCTCTCTCTCGTTCTCATGGGCCCTATGGAAGGCATGCTCAGTCTCCAAAAAACTTCCTTTTTTTCATGATCTCTTCATCTCTAATGCGCTACACCTTTTTGCCCTAACTGAGACCTTGCTCCTCCCAGATGATACCGCATCCGCTGCTGCTCTCTGCCACGGGGGCTACCAGTTCTCCCATACACCTCGATCCACTGGCCGCGGTGGTGGTGTTGGACTTGGGCTTCTACTTTCTTCCTATTTCCAATTCCAACCCCTCCCACTGCCTCAGTCACACTCCCCCCTCTCTTTTGAAGTCCACTCCATTCGCCTCTTCACACCACTTCCCCTCCGAGTAGCTGTTATCTATCGCCCACCCGACACATCCAAATCAACCTTCCTTAACGACTTCGACACCTGGTTTTCCGACTTTCTGGATCCCTCTTCCCCCACCCTTATTCTTGGCGATTTTAACATTCACGTCGATAACCCCTCCGATCCCCATGCTCTAAATTTCCTCGCCCTCACCTCCTCGTTTGACCTCCAACTTTGCTCAAGTGCCCCAACCCACCTGCACGGCCACTGCCTTGACCTAAAACTCTTCTCCAATTCCTCTCCCTCAAACCTCTGCAACTCAATCCTTCCCTCATCTGACCATCACCTTTTAACCTTTAATATTCAGCTTCCGTTGTCTCAACATCATCCTGTCTCCTCTGACCTATTTAGAAACCTTCATAATATTGATCCCTTGACCCTCTCCTCTGCCATTTCTCCATCTCTTTCCTCCATTATGTCCACCAAATCCGTCGATGAAGCAGTATCCTCTTATAATGCTGCACTATCCTCTGCTCTTGACACTCTTGCCCCACCCACCCCACACCCTGTCAGACGTTCTGTTCCCCAGCCCTGACTGTCATCCACCACCCGCTATTTACGCACCTGTACATGTTCTGCTGAACGTGTTTGGACTAAATCCCACTCCCTGGAAGACCTTCTACACTTCAAATTCATGCTTGACTCCTTCCAATCAGCCATAGCACTTGCCAAACAAGAATACTACATCCATCTGACTAACTCCCTTGCCTCTGACCCTCGCCGCCTCTTTAATACCCTCAATTCTCTCCTCAAGGTGCCCCCACCCCCGGTCCTGCCCTCCCTTTCTGCCCAAACCCTAGCAGACTACTTCCACGACAAAATCCAAAAGATTACCCTTCAATTCCCCACCTCCTTATCTACCCCCTCCCCAAATCACCCTCTCCACCCATACCTCCTCTGCTACCCTCTCCTCCTTCCCTACAATCTCCGAAGAGGAAACCACACTCCTTCTTTCCTTCTCCAAACCCACCACCTGTTCCTCTGACCCTATCCTCACCCATCTCCTACACCCCATCTCCCCCACCGTTGTCCCCTCCATCTCTCACATTCTCAACCTTTCACTCTCCACTGCAACTGTCCCCATTGACTTCAAACATGCTGTTGTCACACCTCTCCTCAAGAAACCCTCACTCGATCCCACCTGTCCTTCTAACTATCGACCCATCTCCCTCCTTCCCTTCATATCTAAACTACTAGAACTAGCAGTCCACCGCCGCTGCCTCGACTTCCTCACCTCCCAGGCCCTCCTGGACCCACTACAATCCGGTTTCTGTCCCCTACACTCCACTGAAACGGCTCTTACAAAAGTCTCCAATGACTTGTTCCTGGGAAAAGCTAAGGGCCTCTACTCAGTCCTCATCCTTCTTGATCTCTCCGCTGCCTTTGACACTGTCGAACACAATCTTCTCCTCACCACCCTTTCCTCGCTTGGTTTCAAGGGCTCCGTACTATCCTGGTTCTCCTCCTACCTCTCCCTTCGCTCCTTCAGAGTATGCTCTGGTGGCTCCTCCTCCTCTCCCACTCCGCTCCATGTTGGTGTACCCCAAGGATTCGTCTTGGGCCCCCTCCTTTTCTCTCTCTATACCCAGTCCCTTGGCACACTCATCTCCTCCCATGGCTTTCAGTACCATCTCTATGCTGATGACTCCCAAATCTACATCTCTACACCTAATATCTCTCCAGCAATCTAGACCAGGATCTCTGCCTGCCTCTTTGACATCGCTGCCTGGATGTCTCATCGCCGTTTGAAGTTGAACATGGCCAAGACTGAACTCCTTGTCTTCCCCCCTTCTCAGTCTCCGTGGATGGATTCACGATCCTTCCTGTCCCCTCGGCCCGCAATCTGGGGGTGATCTTTGATTCCTCTCTCTCCTTCTCCACACATATCCAGACTTCCGCTTCTTTCTCTAAAACATTAGCAAAATCCGCCTCTTCCTTTCTGAGCACACTACCAAAACGCTTATCCACTCCTTAATCTCCTCTTGCCTCGACTACTGCAACCTACTCCTTGCCGGTCTCCCCATGAGTCATCTCCTCCCCCTTCAATCTATTCAAAATCATGCTGCTCGACTAATATTCCGCCAGTCTCGCCATACCCGCATTACTCCTCCTCCTCAAATCGCTTCACTGGCTCCCTATCCAGTTCCGTGTCCAATTCAAGCTTCTCCTGCTGACCTATAAATGCATTCACTCCACGGCCCCTCAATACCTCTCATCCCTTATCATTCCCCTCCCGGGAACTTCGCTCCGCTAACATATTACTTCTATCCAGGCCTTTCACTCGCACCGCTAACTCCCGACTTCGCTCCTTTCACCTTGCTGCACCTTACGCCTGGAACAGCCTACCTCTGTCTGTATGCCAAGCACCCTCCCTGGCCCTCTTCAAATCCAGATTGAAGACCCACCTCTTCACTATCGCTTTCAGATCTTGACGCCTATCCTTCATCTCAACCTGATTCCCATCAATTTTCATGACCGAATTGTAATGACCATATTGTGCTTTGCACCAAATTGACCAATGCTCTGTATTGTCTCAACTTAATTGTAAGCTCGTACGAGCATGACTCTTATATTTTTTGTACAGCGCTGCGTGCGTGGCGCTATATAAGTGCTAAATAGTAGTATAAGTAGGGAAACAGCCTGATTTACATAAAATGTTGACACCACCTTGGACAAAAATGAAACCTGCACCTTAAAGGGGAAATAAAAAGGAAACTCTAACTTAACCTATCTCCTTAGTTATCCCTTCAGTGAGTCCAGCATCCTGGCTCACTACCTCCTCCAGCTGCTTGGAGACTAAGAATACTGGGGCTGGTAGGCAGTGCCAGCTGCTTAAGTACACTAGTGTCATCAAAAAGATGACATGCTCAGTCTCCAAGCTGCTGGAAGAGGTACACTACCCAGAGGTGCGGGACTGGACTGGAGGGACGATAAAGAAGTACACATTTGCATCTGCTCTATGGCATGAAAAAATTTTCTAGTATACTAAAATCCATATGCACATAGGGCCAGATTCTCACCAGTGATAGCTAGCTATCACGGCTGAAATTAAGACCCAGATATTTAATGACGGGGCCATATCTGGCCACTAACAGTGAATATCTCAGTTGTCTGGATAGCATGGAAGCTACCTAGGCAGTGGTGATATTCAGCTGCTGCCCTGTTAGCTTCCGTGGTGAAAGTTAGGCCGCCCTTTAAGGTGTCTAACTTTCGTCGCTTGAGGATAACCGGGCAGGGGCCGAATACCACTGCTGGCCAGTTATCTCTGGGTGCTGCCTCCACTCCGCCCCAGTGCTAGCCAGTTAGCATCGGGAGATTCAGTGGTGGGATTTGTTGATATTCAGCAGCACTAACTTTTGAGTTAGTGCTGCTGAATATCCTAATCAACATGATTAATGTGGTTAGCAGGTCTACCAACTGCATTAATTGTGTTGAATATTGGGCCCAGATTTTATAATATGCAGAAGTCCAGCCTCAACCCAAACCTGCCCTTGTGAAAGCCTCAATTCAGGTTGAATAAACCTATGTGCATACAGACCAGATGTACCAAAGTTTAAAGAGATGCATGACAGGCAATTTTATAAAAGGCTATTTCTGCACATATAACACTGTTTTAACTGTGGAAATACCTTTTAAAATGCTCATATAAAATTGAAAAAATATTTTTTTACTTAGGCTATTTACATAGTATATGATTTATGTCTATAGAATGGAATTAAATAAGCTATATTTATACAGAATAGATGTTTTAGAGTTAGGTTATAATTGAGATCTGTGCTTTATTTACTTCTGCAGCTCTACACTCCTTTTTTAGTGTTTGTAAGAGCTTCTTATAGCAATCATACTACTACTACTTATTATTTGTATAGCGCTACAAGGTGTACACAGTGCTGTACATAGAAAAATAGAAACATGACGGCAGAAAAAGATTACTTCTGCCCTTCCATATCGATTACAATAGTCCCCTTTTTATCTTTAGAGATCCTCTTTATTTGTCCCATGCTTTTTTGAATTCAGATACTATCCTTGTCTCCAACACCTCCACTGGGAGACTATTCTAGGCATCACTACTCTTTCCATAAAGAAATATTTCCACATGTTACTCCCGAGTCTATCCCCTTCCACTCTCATGCAATGTCCCCTCGAAGCAGAGCTTGCCTTTGATTGAAAGAGACCCTTCAGTGCATTTATGCCACGGAGGTATTTAAATGTCTCTATCCCGCCTTTCCACATCTCCCCCATTCTAAAAGAGCTTCATTGGCTTCCAATAAGCTGTAGAATCCTATATAAGGCCCTCCTTATTACCTTCAAGGCCTTCAACAATTTATCTCCTGCAGCCATCTCGGATCTTATCACACATACCGAGAACAACCGGCCTAGAAGATCTCTTTCTGTAGACATGCTAATCATACCAAGTGATTCCATAAAGACAAACCAGTCAACTATCAACAGAGCTTTTGTTAACTTCGCCCCCAGGTGGTGGAACAAACTCCCTCCCAGCATTAGAGCAATTAGGGACAGTTTAGAAAAGCCCTCAAACACCACCTTTTCACTACACATTTTAAGCTTCCGGATATCCCTACCCCTCTCCCCTCCTTTCCCTCACAACCCCATACCTTTCCTATATGACTGCATAGAACTGACATATGTACCAACAGGTAGTTACCAAGATTGTATATAGTTTCCCCTGATTTACCTCCATGTTATTTCCCTGTTATCTGTAAACGAAGGCCAAATTATCTGACCAATGTGTTTTAATGTTACAATGTAAACCGCACTGATGACAAATAGCGCGGTATATAAGAAATGTTAAATAAATAAATAAATAAGTATACATATTAAGATCTTTAAGTCCGTTCTCATATGCTTTATAACGAAGACCATTAACTATTTTAGTAGCCACCCTCTACACCGACTCCAACCTGCTTATATACTTTTGAAGGTGTTTTCTCTATAATTGCACACAATACTCCAAATAAGGTCACAACAGAGACTAATACAGAGGCATTATCACCACTTTTTTCCTGCTGGCCATGCCTCTCCCTATAACCTAAGCATCCTTCTGGCTTTCTCAGTCAACTTATCTACCCATTTAGCTACTAAGATCATCAGACACAACTACACCCAGGTTCCCTTCCTCTTTTGTGAACAGAAGTACTTCATCCCATACACTGTACTGCTCCTTTGGATTTTTGCAGTCAAAATGCATAACCCTGCATTTTTTTGGTATTAAATTTCAGCTGCCAAATTCTAGACCATTCTTCAAGCTTAGCTAGATTCTTCCTGGGTGTCTATCCTATTGCAGATTTTGGTATCATCTGCAAACAAGCAAACCTTACCCGACAGCCCTTCTGCAATATCACTAACAAAGATGTTAAAAAGAATCGGATTAAGGACAGATCTCTGCGGCACACCACTGATAACCTTCTTCTCCTCAGAGTGAGCTCCATTTACCTGTACCCTTTGTCACCTCCCACTCAACCAATTTCTAACCCAATCAGTAACTTGAGGGTCCATCCCTAGGGTGCTCAATTTGTTTATAAGTCGTCTGTGCAGAACGGTGTCAAAGACACTATTGAAATCTACATACATCACATTTAGGGCTCTCCCTCGGTCCAACTCCTTGGTAACCCAGTCAAGGAAATCAATCATATTTGTCTAACAAGACCTGCCTCTGGTGAATCCATGCAGCTGTGGATCCTGCAATCCATTGGACTCCAGAAACCTCACTATTCTCTCTTTTAGTAGCCTTTCCAATAATTTGCTAACCACAGAGATTAGACTAACCAGTCTGTAGTTCTCAATGTCATCCTTGTCTGTTTTTGTGTAACGGGATCACATGTGCCTTTCTCCAGTCCTCTGGCACCACTCCCGACTCTAAAGAGGCATTGAAAAGGTCAGACAGTGGAGCTGCTAGAACGTCCCCAAGTTCACTCGGTAATCTTGGATGTACCACATCCGAACCCATGGCTTTGTCTACTTTTAGTTTAGCTAGTTCCTCACGAACACAGTCTTCTAAAAATCGTTTGAGATCCATGTCTCTTCTGTTCCTGTTTGTGGGTATTTTCTGAGGTCCTGCTCCTGGCCCTTCATCTGTGAACACAGAACAGAAATATTTGTTAAGCAATTCTGCTTTATCCTCGAGACTGACAATACCACTTTTGCCCTTCCTGCTCTCACTAACATATCTGAAAAATGTCTTATCCCCACATTTTATTGCATTGTCTAGTTCTTCTTTTTGTACCTTTGTTTTCCTGAATGCTTTGTTAGCTTCTCTAAATTTTTCCAAATATAGATGCCTGTCTTCCTCTCTCTGTGATCTCTTGTATTTCCTGAAGGCCTCCCTCTTTTTTTTCATCTTTTCAGCTACTTCTTTTGAGAACCATAGTGGCCTCCTTTTCCTTCTACATTTATTTACCTTTCTAACAAAAAGGTTTGTTGCCCTTAAAAAATCACATTTCAGTTTTGCCCTTTGTTTTTCTACATCTTCCAGCTGTTCCCATCCCACTAACGACTCTGAGGTACTGTCCCATCTTGGCAAAGTTAGTTTTCCTAAAGTCTAAGACCCTTGCTTTTGAATTGATTTTATCAGCCCTAGTCCTAATACTGAACTACACCATGTGATGACGACTGGATGCGAGATTATCTCCCACTGTAAAGCGTAGTTACTCACCTGTAACAGGTGATCTCCGGGAACAGCAGGAATTTAGTCTTCACATATGGGTATCGTCGGTACCGACGGAGTCTGCGCGGGAACGCTCCCCAGCATCCAATAGGAATGCTTTTGGGAGCATCCCTCAGCACATGGGCAGTGACTTCCTGCCTTTCCAACTGTCCCTCTTCAGTTATGTTTGTAGCTGAGTGAAAGGATAGAGGGAGAGAGGAAAGAGACAAAGAGAGAGAGACAACTCCTAGGAGAGGTGGGTGGGTTGTGAAACTTAATTCCTGCTGTTCCCGGAGATCACCTGTTACAGGTGAGTAACTACGCTATCTCCAGGAACAAGCAGGAATGTAGTCTTCACTTATGGGGACTCCCTAGTTGAAGATGCCATGGAGATAGCCCCAGGAAGGTGCCACCCTAAAAAGGTAGGCATTCTTCCTCCCATGGATCTCTGGCATTAAACCAGGGTTGGTGGTTAGGAGATGAATTAGGTCTGAAAGAGATTTTCAAGAACAGCTTGGCCAAAGAAGGCATCCCGACGGGAGGCTTTATCCAGGCAGTAGTGGGCTGTGAAGGTGTGTACCGAAGTCCAGGTGGCTGCTCGACAAATGTCATCGATAGACACAGAGTGGAGATTAGCCATAGAAGCTGCCATGGCTCTCACATTATGAGCAGTGACATGGTCTTGAAGAGGAAGACCCTTACTCTCATAAGCAAAGGATATGCACTGGGAAATCCATTTAGATAAAGTTCTTTTGGAGACTGGAAGTCCCAAACGACTAGGGTCAAAAGCTATAAAAAGTTGTGAGGACTTTCTATGTTGCTGTGTTCTTTGTATGTAAAAGGCCAAGGCACTTTTACAATCCAAAGTATGAAGGTTTCTTTCTGCATTAGAGGCATGAGGCCTCGGAAAAAATACAGGAAGATAAATTGATTGGTTTAAATGAAAAGGTGAAACCACCTTTGGCATAAAGTGTGGGTGAGTTCGAAGAACAACCTTATCATGATGAAACCTAGTATAAGAAGGATCAGCCACTAAAGCTTGCAATTCACTAATGCGATGGGCAGAGGTGATTCCAATTAGGAAGATGACCTTCCAGGTCAAAAACTTAAGGGCTGTAGTGGCCAAAGGTTCAAAAGGCGGCTTCATGAGCTGCCCGAGAACTAGATTTAGATCCCATGCCACCGGTGGTGGCTTGATGGGAGGTTTAGTTAATAAAAGGCCTCACATAAATCTTGATAGGAGTGGATGAGAGGAAATTGGTTGTCCATTTAGAGGCTTATAAGAAGCTGCAATTGCACTAAGATGGACTCTTACCGAATTGGTCTTTAAATCAGAATTCAATAAGTGAAGGACATACTCTAGTATTGATTCTAAGGGTATGACCAGGGGGTTTAATCCCCTCTTGGAGCACCATATAGTAAAACGTTTCCACTTGAAGGCATAAGATCTTCTTGTGGAAAGTTTCCTAGAAGCCTGAAGGATATCTTTTACCTGCTGGGACAGGTTGAAATCTTGGAGGTCTAAGCCTTCAGCAACCAGGCAGTGAGGTGCAGGGACTGGGGATTCGGGTGCCATAGCGTCCCGTTCTCCTGGGAAAGGAGATCTGGAGCATGCCCTAACTCCAGGGGTGCCGCTTGAGAGAGATGTAGAAGCAGGGAATACCACGTTTGGCGTGGCCATCGTGGTGCTATGAGAATCATGCGACCCCTGTCTCTCTGAAGCTTGAAGAGTGTTTTGGGGAAGAGGGGAATGGGTGGGAAGGCTTAAAGCAGGGGTCTCAAACTCAAATTGCTTTGAGGGCCGAATGAGGACTTCTAAAGTAACCCGGGGGCCGCATAAGACACGGGGGCTCATTTGCATAAGGGGCCTCATTTGCATAAATATTTGCATAATGTTGCATAATGAGTGCATGGATAAAGAAAGACTAGAAAATTTCTATATTACTATAATCCAGTGCCAACCGCCAGGCACATTAGGAACTACTACTAACACTGCCCATTTAGAACACATAGCAAACCCCCCGTATCATAACAGCACTACCAGGACTCACAAAGCACCAGACCCTACCTATCAAAAGGCAACACTGCAAATATTAAATCAATACATTTCAGAGAATACATGACCTACTGGGAAAAGAGAACAAGTAGCAATGTCAAATAGGAATTACACAGAATACCTCAGCACTGTAGAAATAAAACTATAAATTAATTTCTTGTACTAAAGCACAGACATTAATGATGCACATTTCTCAGAGCTGACATATTCCAGTTAATAAACTCAAAATAAAGAGATATTTTCCTACCTTTTGTGCATTTTTTTTTCGGTTGCACTTTCCGGCCCCCTCCCCTCCCCTCCCCTCCCTCCCTCCCTGGCAAAAATCACAGGCCCCCCTCCCTCTCTTCCTTGGCAAAAATCACAGGCCCCCCCCCCTCCCTCCCTCCTTGGCAAAAATCACAGGCCCTCCTTGGCAAAAATCACAGGCCCCCCTCCCTCCCTCCCTCCTTGGCAAAAATCACAGGCCCCCCCCACCCCCCTCCCTCCCTCCCTGGCAAAAATCACAGGCCCCCTCCCTCTCTCCCTCCCTCCCTCCCTCCTTCCTTGGCAAAAATCACAGGCCTCCCTCCCTCCCTCGAAAAAATCGCAGGCAGGAAGGCCCCCCCCCCTCCCTCCCTCCCTCTCCTCTTCGGCTTAGAACCGCGAAGGGAGAGTCCTCCCTCGCGACTCTTTTAAGCTGGCTGAGGCTTATGGGAAATTTCCCCTCTGCCCCCTCGAGCTTAACAGAGTCGCGAGGGAGAAGCTCTCCCTTCGCGGCTCTGAAAGCCGAAGAGGAGAGGGACTGAGGGAGGCAGGGCTGGGCAGACTGCTTCCTTACCTGCCGTGGAGAGCTGTGCACCCTGGCGATCCTCCGAGTCCAACGATCCAAGCAGGCGATTCTTCACGGCGCTGGTACCTCGTGGCTATTCACACTGCTTCTGGGCCCGGGCCCCCCCCCTCCTCCTTTTTCTCCTCCTCCTGCCTGTCGCTCATTGGTGGAGGGCAGGCGTGTGACGCGGACGTAAGAAACACCATGAAGCCCCGGAATCACGCGAGGTAAAATAAATATAGAAACATCAGGAGGACAAAAAAATGCAACGCAAAGCAGGACGTGCGTCGCGGGCCGCAGAAAATGCTCTCGCGGGCCGCGTGTTTGAGACCCCTGGCTTAAAGGAAGTCCTGACCCCAGTGAAGGAGGAAGGCATCCCTTGCCTGACAGTTGTGAGCCGGAATCCTGGAACAGAACCGGGGAAGTCTGGCATTCAGTGGACTTGCAAAGAGGTCTATGTCTGGAGTGCCCCAGTGATGAAATATCTTTGCCACCTGGTCTAGGTGGAGGGACCACTCGTGAGGCAGCAGTACTCGACTGAGTTTGTCTGCCCAAAGGTTTTGAATGCCTGGAAGAAATACCACTAGAAGGTGAATTTGATGCTCTCTGGCGAGGACCCACAGTCGTAAAACTTCGTTGCATAATGACAGAGAGCCTGTTCCACCCTGCTTGTTCACATAGGGAGCAATACAGTATAGGGGGTGAAGTACCTTTGTCCACTAAAGAAGAGCGCGACCTGGGCGTCATTGTGTCTGATGATCTTTGTGACGTAGAAGCCCACACAGAGCCTATGCAGATAGATAAAAAGGAGAAATTTACTTTAGAATCTGTTAGGCAGCCAGCATGTGCAGCTCAGGAGAAGCAAAGGAACAGAGGAGCAGAACTACCACACCCAAGCTATGACGTAGTGGAGATTAGCCATGGAAGTTGCCATGGCTCTCACATTATGAGCTGTGACTCAGAAAAAATACAGGAAGATAAATTGATTGATTTAAATGAAAAGGTGAAACCACCTTTGGCATAAAGTGTGGATGAGCTCTAAGAACAACCATATCATGATGAAATCTAGTATAAGGAGGATCAGCCACTAAAGCTTGCAGTTCATTAATGCGACGTGCAGAGGTGATTGCAATTAGGAAGATGACCTTCCAGGTCAAAACCTAAGGGTTGTAGTAGCTAAAGGCTCAAAAGGCGGCTTCATGAGCTGCCCGAGAACTAGATTTAGATCCCATGCCATCGGTGCCCAAAATGGCGCCTAGCACCAAAGAGAAAAGTTTCTGAAAAGAAACAGTCTAAAGCCTAAGTTTTTTTTTTTGTATGAAAAGAAAAGAAAAGAACCGGTGGTACCGGTAGGCGTCGTGGGGTAGGCAAACGTGACCACAAAAAAAGAAATTTAAAGACGGAATTTTCTGCAGTGACAGGGAATAGATCCTGTCGGCTCCGCAGAAAACGAAGAACTGAAGAGGGACAGATGGAAAGGCGGGAAGGCAGCACGCATGTGCTGAGGGATGCTCCCAAAAGCGTTCCTATTGGACTCTGGGGAGCGTTCCTGCGCGGCTCCGTTGGTAACGACGATACCCATATGTGAAGACTACATTCCTGCTTGTTCCTGGAGATCATCAGAAACACTTTCCCTATTGTTAAGCACTAAGTCCAGTATGGCCTCATCACATGTGGGTTCTGTTACTAGTTGTCTGAATAGTTCTTCTCATAGAGAAAGCATAGTTACTGACAGGTGTTCTCTGGGGACCGCAAGAATCAGTCCTTACATATGGGCGACGTCAGTGCCAATGGAGCCAGATCCAATCCCCAGCTTTCAAAGAAAGCCTTTGAGAGCTACACCAAGCATGTGCAGTCACCTTCCTGCCCAAAGGTGCCATCTTACCTCAGTACGATGACATAGCTCAATAAAGCATAAAAAAGAAAAAAAACTTGGGGGGGGGGGGGCAGTAGGGTTATGAGGACTGATTTCTGCTCTCCCCGGAGAACACCTGCTACAGGAGAGTAATTACGCTTTCTCTGGAAACAAGCAGGAAGTCAGTCCTCACATATGGGACTCCCAAGCTACAGGCTACCGAAAAAAACCTGTAAAAGCTACAGGCGACCCAAAAAGCAGACTGTAAAGGGCAGCAGGGGGCGCTGATTGACTGGAAGTCTGACACTGCAATTGCAACTTGCAATCCCCGCTCCAGTAGCCTAGAGAGAAGAGGTTGTGCCATTCCTCGAAGAGGCAATTGAGTACTTCCTGGCCAAAGGTGCTATCCCTCCAAGAGGTCTCTTCCAAACAGTAGTGAGCAGTGAAAGTGTGCACAGAGGACAAGGTGGTGGCCCGGCAGATGTCCAGTAAGGGCACAGAGTGCAAACTTGCCACTGAGGCCGCCATGGCACGCACATTGTGAGCCGTAACATGATGCTCCAGAACGAACCCTGCCTGTTGATAGGCGAAGGAAATGCAGTCGGCCACCCACCGTGAGAGGGTGCACGTGGAGACTGCAACCCCAAACTGACTGGGGTCAAATGAGACAAAGAGCTGCACTGGACAGCGATGGGGCTGTGTCTTCTGATGTAAAAGGATAGGGCATGCTTGCAGTCCAGCGTGTGTAAGGAGGCCTCCGCCCTGGAGGAATGAGGCCTAGGGAAGAAGGTAGGCAAAACCATCTCTTGATTGAAGTGGAAGGTAGAGACAACCTTTGGCAAGAACTTGGGGCGAGTCTGAAGGATGACCCTATTTTTGTGGAACCTGGTGTAGGGCACATGTGTGACCAGCACCTGCAGCTCGCTCACATGCCCAGTGGAGGTGAGCGCCACTAGGAACATGACTTTCCAAGAAAAGTATTTGAGATGGCAAGTAGCCAGGGGTTCGAAGGGTGGAGCCATGAGCTTACCCAAAATTACATTGAGGTCCCACACCACTGGTGGTGGATGGATCAGGGGCAGGAGAGGAGGTGGTCTTGCATAAACTAGCCCACCAGAGGGTACAGTGATATGACCTGACCATCCACAGCATGGTAGTGAGCCGAGATTGCACATAGGTGCACTCTGACAGTGTTGGACTTGAGGCCAGCCCCCGACAGATGCAGAAGGGGTTAAGATCCTCATAAGATGTCTCATATCGTGCAGAAGGGGTTAAGATCCTCCAAAATCTGTGCCACTGAAAAGCATACGCCCATCGCGTGGAGTCCTTACGCGAGGCAAGGAGAATATCCTCAACCGACCTGGAGAGGCAGTGATACACTATAGCTAGCCTCTCAGCATCCAGGCTGTCAGGGCAAGGGACTGGAGGTAGGGGAGCAGTAGCAACCCATCCTCCTGGGACAGCAGGTCAAAGGGTCCCGCTGGGACAACTGCAAAAGCAGGAGGAACCAGAGCTGCCTGGGCCACCTGAGAGCAATGAAGAGGACTGAGGCCACTTCTGCCTGGATCTTGAGGAGGGCCGGCGGCACCAGGGATGTGGACGGAAAAGCATACAAAAAGCCCTTTGATCAGGGGAGGAGGAAGGCATCCACTGCCTCCCATCCCCAGGCCGGTCTCCAGGAGCAGCAGCACAGCAGCTGTGTGTTCTCCAGACTGGCAAAGATGTCGATCTGCAGGGTCCCCCAACAATGGAAGACTACCTACAACAACGAAAGACCTCCACCAGCACAGCCAGGTTCAGGCAGTCGGCCAGCACGTTGTCCTGGCCCAGCAGGTACACCACTTTGAGGGAGATGTTATTCCCTGTCACGAAGTTCCAGAGGTGCACTGCCTCCCAGCAGAGGTGGTATTAGCCTGTGCCTTCCTGCTTGTTGAGGTAGTACATTGCACCTGGTTATCCATCTAGACTTGAACCACCTGTCCTTCCAGATGATCCTGGATGACTCAAAGGGCATGATAGACTGCTCCGAGTTCCAGCTGGTTGGTCTATGAGGCACTCTCCTCTGGCGACCATGGGCCTTGCAGCTGCAGGTTATTGCATTGAGCCACCCCAGGCCAGTTTGGACACATCCATTGTGAGGATGTGTTGCACCTGGGGAGCATGGAAGGGAAGGCCAGCTCTGAGGTTAAGGGGGTCCTGCCACCAGTCCAGAGAATTTGTTAGGGCTTGGATACGGTCCTCCAGACAACCCAAAGCCTATGTCAATTGGGTGCTGGGCGTCATCGAGCCTGTCTCATGCAGAGGCAGGCAAAAGTGTTGACGTGGAGGGTGGATGCCATGTGCCCCAAGAGGCAGAGCATCTGCCTGGCTGTCACCACTGAGCTGCCCTGCACAGCCTGCACCAGAGCGGAAAGGCGTTGTGCCTGATCCATTGGCAGAAAGGATCTTGCCTGAGTGGAATCCAGTAGGGCGGAAAACAACTCCAAGGGCTGTGTGGGCAGAAGGTAAAACTTTGGGAAGTTCACCACAAAGCCCAGGCAAGGGAGTAGCCCTGTGGTGTGCTGTGCTGCGCACTTCCTCTGGCGAACTGGCTCGTATGAACTAGACGTCCAGGATGCCAGGAGCCTGAGGCCATGACTGCCAGGCATTTTGGGAATACCCGAGGAGCCAAGGCTGAAGGGGAGTACTCTGTACTGATAATGTCATCTGCTGATGACAAATCAGAGGCACTGACAGTGCCTTGAATGGATCAGGGTGTGGGTGTAGGCATCTTTGAGATCCAGGGAGCACAGCCAATCTCCCTGCAGGAGGTAAGGCAGCAAGATTCCAAGGGATACCATTTTGAACTTTTCCTTGACCAGGAATTGGTTGAGGTCCTATAGATCCAGGATGGACTAGAAGACCCCTATCTTCTTGGAGACAAGGAAGTAGCGGGAGTAGAATCACTAGCATTGAAGAGTTTGGGGGACGGGCTCCACCGCTTGATCCTCAAGCAAAAATTTGAGCTCCTTTTGCAGAAGCTCCCTGCGCAAGGGGTCATTGGTAAGTCCCCTGGGAAGAAGGGAGGAGGCAGTTGGGGAAAGTGGAGGAGATAACCTTCCATGACCACCTGCAACACCCTGGCGTCCGTGGGGATGCTTGGCCACTGGTGTGCAAAGTGGACCAGCTGTCCTCCTGTGAACCTCGGGCCTCGTACCTACTGGGGGAGGGAGACTATGCCCAAGGAATAAAAAGCTCCCCTAAGGCTGCGGCTGAGGTGCTGTTTGAGGATTGGGGGGCCTTTGGCTTAAGGGGGCCATGCCCCTGGCCCTTGGCCCACTGCCCCTGAGGGGGGAGTGTGATAGGCTTGAAACTTGGGGAAGTTCCTGTAAGCCTTCTTGGTCGGGTGGAAGGGCTTTTCCCTTTAGTCTTTCTGCGAGAAGATTCAGACACTTTTTTGGAAGCCTGGTTCTGGTCATGAATCCCTTTCTCCAGCTCGTCGGCCTTCTCCATCATGGGCTTGCCGAAGAGATTTTATCCTGGCAAGGGACTTCAGTAACTTGTCCTGAACCCACTTGCTCCAAGTTGGAGGACTGTAGCCAGGCAAAGTGGTGGGCACTAATGCCCACCGCAGCTACCCAAGCCACTGACTCGAAGCCGTCAAAGGCTGCCCAAGTTTGAAACTTGGAGCACTTCTTGACCAATGACACCAGGATCCTGAAGTGCTCAAAGGGTTCACCTGATAGATCAGCCAAGAACTTGGTGAGGTCCTTCACTAGGTCCCACAGGTACATGCCCATGTACATAGTAACATAGTAAATGACGGCATATAAAGACCAGTATGGTCCATCTAGTCTGCCCAGTAAGATGGCAAGAGTAGGTGCACCTGCCGCTCCGTGCAGGCCATCCCTCCCCATGTCTTTGTTTTAGGGGTGATTATAAAAGCCATTATAGATTAGACAAAAATATAGGCTCATGCATGAATAGTAAACCGTGGGCCTTATTCAATAATGTTCTCATAGATACAAAATACAAGGAATTAATTTTCTGAAAAAGGCCCTTCGTACTACACTGAGGAGAGCAGAGAACAAAGCCTATCTTTCTCATTTCAGTGCATTACTTTAGTTGGATGTGGTAAAATTTTGTGCACACCTGAAAATCACAAATGGGAAGACAGCTAGCAGGAGTGCAGGAATTAGTCTAGAGGCTCATACCTCTGTTATTACCTTCCTGTTCCAATGCCTGCAGTGTATGGATAAGCCAAAAGAATGTTCTAAGTTGTCCAGTTAAAATCTAAAGTCTAAAGTGTAAAGTCTCCTCATAGAAAGATGTTCTTTATACTTTATTTCAATTGCTTGCCATAGTCTCATTTGGCAGTATATTGTTTAGTTGAAACCTCCTTCTGCATGTGCGATATAGTCCACAGACAACATTCCCAAGTCAAGGGTTGCTATGACTTTTCTTCAGTAATGAGTACAGGATAAGAGAGAGGAGAGAGAGAATGGCTCTCCCAAGAAAGAAACTTGATCCTGCCAAAATACATTTTTCATAAACTCATCAACTCATGCTGAGATCGTCTTCTAGGTTATTGTATGTATGTGCTCACTAAAACGTCCCCCACGTCAACTTATCAGGCATGCCCAACTTATGGAGTGATCCACAAGGCCTTTGGAACAAATGTTCCAAACATTAAAAAAATGTAACATCCGAATCAATGAAAGATTATACAAAACAGGGCAGTCACTCGATTCGATTTGTGTTATAAAAAAAGAGGAAAAATGATATTACAGCACTGAGCAAAACTAAGCTCTAGGTACCAGAGAGAAGAAAAGAAAAATGAATGGAAGGGACAAGCTCTACTGTTCATAAAGATAGGAAGAGTGTCAAGGTCAGATACAGTGGGTACTCTCATCAGGGCAAAGCATTAGTTAGCAAAAGGTTACCACTTCTCTTGCAAAGTAAATAAGATACCAGATAGGAAACTTCTTCTTCTGCAACCCCTTCACATATTCATACGGTCCAGAAAACTGACAAGATTTGAAAGATTTTGTAAATTTGAAGTGATGGATGGAATGACAGCCAACATACTCCAAACCTATGAGAGGCTCAGTATACTGTAGAAATAGCTGAAAGAGCTCCAATGAGGCTATCAATGTAGCAGCAAAGTTCTGCTTTACAACAGGGCAGTAGCTGGTCTGGATCCAGCTGTGAGCATAGAGCACTGGAAACACTTTCTGCCGAAAGCATCCATGGTGCGTGCCTCCCTTTCGGGGGGCGGGGCACCAAGAAGTGCATCTTTTGGCTCTTAATGTGACACATAGCCGACTCCACTACCATGGATTTATGTGGCAGTTGTGTTTTCTGGAAGCTGGGGCTCTGGCTGACTCGATACTGCAAATCGAGTCAATGGTTCACAATCGGCACCATCACTGGGGTCTCCCACATCCTGAACAGCAACCGTTCGAGGATGCGGGGCATGGGCACCGTCAGTGCCTCCCGAGGAAGAGCCTTGTACTGGTGGATCTTGAGGTCCTTGGTACGCGGCTCATCTTTGGGCATCATACAAACTCCAGGAGGGCAAGATCCTCTGGAGGCGACCGCTGCCAATGCTGTGGCGGGGATGGATTGAAGGGGATGTCTCGGTGGAGGATAGTGTCCAGAGATTCCTCATCCATCTCCCATGCCAACTCGGAGTCAGAGGAATCAGTGAGCGCTCCGCAGTTGTCGGACCGGCTCGGCGTCAATGACACCTGATGGGGTGCCAGGCCTTGAGTTGGTCATCGACAGAGTCGACACCAATTGAGCCAGCCTCTCAAGGATGGGTGGAGCATCCTCCAGGGAGGTCCTGGTTGAGGATGGCCATGTGGCGGGCACTGACAACCTAGAGTGACCAGACGTCGTGTCACTCTATGCCTCAATGAACGCTGTGAAGCTGTGTTCCAGGGCTACTATTCTGGCCTCGATGCCCGACGGCTCCACAGAGGTGGGTGCCGGCTTTGAGGATGTTGAGGCCAGCATCAGGTCCCTGGCAGGGGAGTCTCTGATGGTGATGGTGTCGGGGGGGGGGGCCCGATGATCCCCGACTCCGTGGATGATGACTCCCACCGGGGTTGCTTGGAGGGATGCTCCCTACCATCATCACTGGCATCATGTCAAGGATTCCGCGCCCGGGTCCCGGAAGCCTTATCACCTGGGTCCGAGGTCGGACCTAGACTTCGGCTTTGGCTTTGACGAAGCCTTTGACACCCAGGAAAGGTCTGACGACAACTCCAACACCCGATGATCCCGGGGCTCCAACTAAGCCCGAGAGCATGATGCCGAGATGCCCAACACTGACGCCGAAGGCAGGGATATCGCCCCCAATGCCGATCCTGAAGCAGACTTACAAAACAGCTTCTCCTGCTGCCTTTCGTGTTCCTTACGTGTCTTGACCAACATCAAAAGACAGAGTGGGCAGGAAGTCATATCGTGGTCCACCCCGATGTATTTAATGTAGGTACTGTGGCAGTCCATGTGGGACGCAGTGCAGTTGCACGTGCCACACTGCTTAAATTTATTTTATTTATTTATTTATTTAACAGTTTTTATATACCGTCTTTCTTCAATTCAAGACGGTTTACAGAGAACATAACATGACATAACATAAATCCGCTGGTCGAAGACACAGCAGGAAAAATGAGCCCCATGAGATTAAACTCAGACATCTTGACCAGCTAGGCCATGAGCAGAAAACCTGTGGGCCAAAAAAAGAAAGAAAGAAAAAAAGAAGCATCTGAGCAAAAAGGCTTTCTTTGAAAGCTGGGGAATGGATTTGCGTGGGCTCCATTAGCACCATCACCTATATTTGAGGACTGACTTCCTGCTTATTCCCAGAGAAAGCAGAGTTACTTACCTGTAACAGGTGATCTCTGGGAACAGCAGGAATAAGTCTTCACATATGGGTATCGTCGGTACCGACGGAGCCTGTGCGGGAACGCTCCCCAGCGTTCAAAAGGAAAGCTTTTGGGAGCATCCCACAGCGCCTGCACGCTGCCTTCCCGCCTTTCCCAACTGCCTCTCTCCAGTTCGAGTTTTAAGCTGAGACAAAGAGAGAGAGAGAAAGGAAAGGAAAGATAGCTAGAGAGATACAACTCCTAGGGGAGGTGTGTGGGTTGTGAAGACTTATTCCTGCTGTTCCCAGAGATCACCTGTTACAGGTAAGTAACTGTGCTATCTCCAGGAACAAGCAGGAATGAGTCTTCACATATGGGGACTCCCCAGCTAGAGATGCCAGGGAGATCCCCAAGGATGTGAGTCCCTGAGAAGGGCTCTACCTCCCCTATGGATCTCGGGCATCCAACCAGGGATGGGGGGTAGGAGTTGATTAGGTATGGAACAGATGTTTGAGAACAGCCTGACCAAACAAGGCATCCCGGCGGGAGTCCTTGTCCAAGCAATAATGGGTTGTAAAGGTATGAACCGAGGCCCAGGTGGCCGCTCGACAGATTTGGTCGATGGACACAGAATTTAGATGAGCCATAGAGGCTGCCATGGCCCTCACATTGTGAGCTGTGACATGGCCCTCCAGAGAAAGGTTCTTACTCTGGTAGGCGAAAGAAATACACTGAGCAATCCAATTGGACAGAGTTCTCTTAGAGACTGGAAGTCCTAAATGAGAGGGATCAAAAGCAACAAAGAGTTGAGAGGACTTTATATGTTGCTGTGTGCTTTATAAGTAAAAAGCAAGCGCTCTCTTACAATCCAGGGTATGGAGATTCCTCTCTGCAGTTGATGCATGAGGTCCTGGAAAAAAGACAGGTAAATACACCTCCTGGTTCAGATGAAAAGGTGAGACCACTTTAGGCATAAAGTGCGGATTGGTCCTGAGGACTACCTTGTCATGATGGAACCTTGTATAAGGAGGATTAGCCACCAAGGCTTGCAGCTCACTGATGCTCACTGAGCTGAAGTGACTGCAATGAGAAAAATAACCTTCCGGGAAAGGAATTTCAAGGAGGTAGTGGCTAAGGGTTCAAAGGGTGGCTGCATAAGCTGGCCAAGAAGTCCCATGCCACTGGAGGTGGTCTAATGGGAGGTTTAGTTAAAAGAAGGCCTCTCATGAATCTTGCTATAAGAGGATGAGAGGAAATAGGCTGTCCACTGAGAGGTTTAAGGGATGCTGCAATAGCACTCAAATGGACTCTTAATGAATTTGTTTTAAGGCCTGCATGGGATAAATGCAGCAAATACTCTAGTAAAGAATTCAGAGGTATTGCAAGAGGGTTAAGACCCCTCTCTGCACACCAAATGGTAAACCTTTTCCATTTAAAAGCATAGGAACATCTAGTGGAAGGCTTTCTGGAAGCATGAAGGATATCCTTCACTTGCTGAGAAAGATGCAAATCTTGAAGGTCTAGGCCTTCAGCAACCAGGTTCTGAGGTGAAGAGACTGTGGATTTGGGTGCCACAACGTTCCCTCCTCCTGGGACAGGAGGTCTGGAGCAGATCCCAAGTCCAGGGAGGGAGCTTGAGAGAGATGCAGAAGTAGAGGGTACCACACTTGGCGTGGCCAATGTGGTGCTATGAGGATCATAGACCCCTTGTCTCTCTGAAGTTTGAACAGTGTCTTAGGAATTAGGGGAATGGGTGGAAAGGCATAGAGGAAGTCTTGCCCCCAATGAAGGAGGAAGGCATCCCTGGCCTGAACTCCCTGACATGGAATCCTGGAACAGAACCGGGGAAGTTTGGCATTCCACGGAATTGCAAACAGGTCTATGTCCGGGGTTCCCCAAATTCGGAAGATCCTGGCTATCTGGTCCCCATGGAGGGACCATTCGTGTGGAAGCAGAACTCGACTAAGTCTGTCTGCCCAAGAGTTTTGAACCCCTGGAAGATACACTGCCATGAGATGAATTTGATGCTCTCTGGCGAAGGCCCACAATCTCAAAGCTTCGTTGCAAAGCGACAGAGAGCCAGTCCCGCCCTGCTTGTTCACGTAGAACAGGGCTACTTGGTTGTCCATGTGGATGAGGACTGTCTTGTAGCTGAGCAGGGTGTGGAAGACTCTGAGAGCTAGAAAAATTGCTCTGAGCTCTAAGAGGTTGATATGTAGAGATGTCTCCTGTGGAGACCAGATGCCTTGAGTGGAGAGATCTTGTAGATGAGCTCCCCAACACCTTGGGCTGCTTGGGCTAGCACCTGTTGAAAGGGGGACCCCAGCAACAGATTTTGAGTGGACTTCCACCACTGGAGAGAGCAAAAGAGGCGAATGGAGGTTGCTATTTTATCTGACAGGCACCCTGATGCCTGGGTCCATTGGGTGGACAGTGTCCATTGAGCTGCCCTCATGTGAAGGCAAGCGTAAGGAACCACATGCACAGTGGATGCCATGTGGCCTAACAGTTGTAACATCTCTTGAGCAGTTAAATGGGATTTTAACTGAATTTGTGAGGCTAACTGCACCAAGTGTAGGCAACGGGCCTGGGGAAGATAGGCCCTTGCAGTTGTGGTATCCAGCAAGGCCCCTATGAACTCTAAAGACTGAGTAGGGGTGAGATGGGATTTTGGGATGTTTATTACAAGTCCCAGATACTGAAGAACACGCCTTGTGCAGGTTAGGGAAGTCTGGGCCTCTGACTGGGATGGAGCTCGGATGAGCCAGTCGTCCAGATATGGGAATACGAATATCCCTAGAGTGCATAGAAATGCAGCTACTACTGCCATGCATTTTGTGAACACTCTTGGTGCAGAGGCCAGACAGAAAGGAAGCACTCTGTATTGGTAGTGCTTTCCTCGATAAAGGAAGGGAAGGAACCTTCTGTGTGTTGGATGGATGAGGACATGGGTGTACGCATCCTTGAGGTCTAGAGAACAAAGCCAATCCTGACTCTGAAGGTATGGAAGGAGAGCACCGAGAGAAATCATCTTGAATTTCTCCTTGCATAGAAACTTGTTCAATTCTCTGAGATCTAATATGGGTCTGTAGCCCCCTGTTTTATTTGGGATAAGAAAGTAGGGGGAGTAGAACCCTGAGCCCTGTTGTAGAAGGGGTACTTCTTCTATTGCCCCTTGGGCAAGAAGAGTAGCAATCTCCTGACCCAGAAGGACGAGGAGAGATGTTGGAGAATTGAACTGTCTCACCATGGTGTGAGGAGGAAGGTTTAAGAAATAAAGCTTGTACCCCTCCCTTATGATGGAGAGGGTCCATTGCTCTGCTGTGATTTGTTCCCACCTGGGAGCAAAGTGAGCTACCCTTCCTGGAATGGCGAGAGGCTCTGGTTCTTTTAGAGCCAGAAAGGCTAAGTTCTCTAGTTGAAAGTCAAAGGCCCTGAGGAGGCTGAGGCTGTTGGGCCGTAGCAGCCCTTGCAGCCTTAGGCTTGGCCTGTTTAGGTTGTTGCTGTCGCTTTGCAGCAAAACGACCTGCAGAAGATGCCTGTTGACCATAAACAGGATAATATCTCCCCTTTTTGGGAAAAAAATCCCTTTTTGAACAACCTTTTCTTAACAGGAGCAGAAGTAGACTTTGAAAGTCTATCTAAAGCAGAATTTTCAGCATCCATCTGAGTGGCCTTTGCTTGCCAATCTTTGCCAAAAAGGTTTTCACCTGTACAAGGAAGATTTCCTAGTCCATCCTGAACCCAGGGTTCCAAATCAGAAGCTTGTAGCCAAGCAACTCTGCGTGCACCTATGGCAATAGCCGAGGCTCTGCTAGCACACTCAAAAGAGTCAAAGGCTGCACGGTTGGAAAACTTGGAAACATCCTGGGCATGTTTAAGCCAGGTGAGAAACTCCTCTCTTTTATCTTCTGAAACAAAAGGAGATAAAGTTTGCAGGTGATCTGTAACTTCTTTTAGAAACATCCCCATATAGAGACTATAGGAGTTGATTCTAGCAACAAGCATATTGGCCTGGAAAATTCTCCTGCCAAAAGCATCTAAGGTTCTGCATTCTCTTCCTGGAGGATTAGATGAGTGCCTTTTTGCACTCTTTATCCTCTTCATAGCAGACTCCACCACAATAGAGTGGTGAGGAAGCTGAGTCTTATGAAAGCCAGGACAAGGAGGAACACGGTACATGGTGTCCAACCTACGAGAATGAGGGGAGGTGGTGAGAGATGTCTCCCATATGCCCAACATGTGATCATAAAGGATCTCATGAATTGGTAAAGTAGCTGCCTCTTTAGGTGCCTTAGGATATTGTAAGATATCCAATTTTTTGGCTCTAGGCTCTGCCTTAGGGGCCACTGAAATGGAGAGGCCCTGGCCACTTCCCTAATGAAGTCTTGAAAAGACAAGTCTTCTGGAGGAGACATTCTTCTTTTTGGAGAAGAGGGCTCCTGAGGAAGGAGTACCGATGCTTCGACAGAAACCTCTGATTCATCAGAGTCTTCAGAGGAATCGAAGTATCGTCTATCTGGATGCTCCTGCAGAGCCCGATACGCGTACCGAGTGGTATCAACATCGGGAGTGATCGGTACCGATGGGCATCACAGAACAGGGTACCGCTGCAGTTGACACTGAAGCCAATGTCGATGCAATCGGTACCGGCGCCGGAACCGATATCGGAGCCGGCGCCGGAACCGATATCGGAGCCGGCGCCGGAACCGGTACCGACAACGGAGTTTGTTGCGGTACCGGAGGCGTCGCAGCTTGTATGAATGCTGTAATGGCACGCTGCATGGTTAGAATATTCTGATCCATCGACGCCACCAATGTCTGGATGTCGGTACCAGTGGGAACCACCGGTACCCCAGAACATGGCAACAGGTGATCGGTCGAGGCCGAGCCATCGATGTCAACCTGTGACCCCATAGATAAAGCTTTGGAAGCCGGAGCCTCCCGCCGGGGTAATTTTGCCGGTGCGGATTCCTCGAGAGCAAGCCCGGAGGCATCTCGATACTTAGAGGGAGATCTACCCTTCGAGGACCGGCTGGACTTGAGTTTGGTTACCTGAGATCCACGGGAGGAAGAAGAAGCCCTGGAAGACGTTGATGCTACCGAAGCTGCATCAGAGGGAAACAGAGTACTGAGCTTGGCTGTTCGATTCTGTAGACCTCTTTCAGACATCATGGAACAGGACTCACAATCCGTGATGGAGTGGTCAGGACCCAAACATTTCAGATACCAGTCATGGGTGTCAGTGACAGAAATAGTGCCGCTGCACTTCGTGCACTTTTTAAACCCGGAAGCGGGCTTTTCCATGAGGAGAATTTTTCGTAGGCCTAAGGCAAAAAGAAAAATGCACAGAAGTGAAAATAGTAGTCTTTTTTTTTTTTTTTTTTAAGAAGAAAGAAAGAAAGACCGGCGGTACCGGTCCAAAGTCGAAGAAGGCAGACGCGCGACCAAAGAAATAAAATAAAATAAAGAACTTCTTCAGAGGTGACAGGAACACGACCTGCTGGCTCCGCGGAAAAGAAGAACTGGAGAGAGGCGGTTGGGAAAGGCGGGAAGGCAGCGCGCAGGCGCTGTGGGATGCTCCCAAAAGCTTTCCTTTTGGACGCTGGGGAGCGTTCCTGCACAGGCTCCATCGGTACCGACGATACCCATATGTGAAGACTCATTCCTGCTTGTTCCTGGAGATTCCAGATTTCTTTACTTCTAGATGACACTGCAACAAGGCTGTGCCAATCCATATCCGGCATATTGAAATCACTTATCAGTAGCACTTCTCCTTTCATAGCAATACTGTATGAAAAGACAGTATTCTATTCCCTTTAAGGGGGATCTGTATATAACTCCAATGCAAATAGATTTCCCTTTCCCTCTTTCTAATTTAACCCACAGTGCCTCCTCTCTCTTCCTTTTAAGCCCTGCAATTCTATAGCTTTAATATTATTTTTTACATATAGTGCCACTCCACCTCCCCTTCTTCCTACCCTGTCCTTCCTGAAGAAAGTATAATTACATCCCAGTTATAGTTGTTCGTGAACCATGTCTCCATAACCACCATTAAATCCAAGTCAGTCTCTTCCATTAAAGCCTCAACATCTGGGATCTTATTTCCCATGCTATGGGCATTTATACACGTTGCTTTCCAGATGTTGCCCCATTACCCATTTAAGAACATAAGATATGCCATACTGGGTCAGACCAAGGTCCATCAAGCCCAGTATTCTGTTTCCAATCTAGGTCATATGTACCTAGCAGTTTCCCCAAGGGACACAGGCTCCACAATGCTTGTATTGGTTCAAGCATTGATATCCTGGATCCTTTCTTAATAATGGTTTATGGACCTTTCCTCCAGGAACTTGTCCAAACCTTTTTTAAACCCAGCTACACTAACAGCCTTTACTACATCCTCCGGTAACAAATTCCAGAGTTTGATTACACGTTGAGTGAAAAAATATTTTCTTTTATTAGTCTTAAATAGTTTACCCTGTAGCTTCATTGCATGTCCCTTAGTCTTTCTATATTCTGATAAGGTAAACAATCGATCTACATTTACCCGTTCCACTCCGTTCATTAACTTATAGACTTCTATCATATCTCCCCTCAGCCATCTCTTTTCCAGGTTAAAGAGCCCTAACCTTTTTAGCCTTTCTTCATAGGAGTATCCTTCCATCCCCTTTACCATTTTGGTGGCTCTTCTCTGAACCTTTTCTAAAATCGCTATATCCTTTTTAAGATACGGCGACCAGAATTGCACACAATATTCAAGGTGCGGTCTCACCATGGAACGATATAGAGGCATTATATCTTTTGTTTTTATTTTCCATTCCTTTCCTTATCATACCTAGCATTCTATTTGCTCTCTTGGCCGCTGCTGCACACTGGGCTGAGGGTTTTAACATGGTATCCACAATGATGCCTATATCTTTTTCCTGGGTGGTGGTTCCTAATGTGGAACCTTGCATCGTGTAACCATAGTTTGGGTTGTTCTTCCCTAGGTGCATAACCTTGTACTTGCCCACATTAAATTTCATCTGCCATTTTGATGCCCAGTTTTCCAATTTATCAAGATCCTCTTGCAATTTTCCACAATCCTCTTGGGTTTTAACAACTTTAAATAGTTTTGTGTCATCTGCAAATTTGATAACTTCACTCGTTATTCCACTTTCCAGGTCATTTAAGAATATGTCAAAAAGCAGCGGACCCAGCACAGATCCTTGGGGTACACCACTATTCACCTTTCTCCACTGGGAAAATTGGCCATTTAGCCCTACCCTCTGCTTTCTATCTTTTAACCAGTTCCTGATCCACAATAGTACACTGCCTCCTATCCCATGACTCTTTAGTTTTGCCAAAAGTCTCTCATGAGGGACCTTGTCAAAGGCTTTCTGAAAGTCCAGATACAAAATATCAACCGACTCACCTTTGTCCACCTGATTATTCACTCCTTCAAAAAAACATAACAGATTAGTAAGACAAAATCTTCCTTGTCTAAAGCCATGTTGGCTGTCTCCCATTAGGTCATGACTATCTAAATGCTGAGTAAGTTTATTCTTTATGATGGTTTCTACCATTTTTCCCGGTACTGATGTCAGGCTCACCGGTCTGTAGTTTCCCGGATCACCCCTGGAACCCATTTTAAAAATTGGTGTTACATTGGCGATCCTCCACTCTTCAGATATTAGAGATGATTTTAATGATAGTTCACAGATTACTAATAGCAGGTCTGCAATCTCATATTTCAGTTCTTTCAACACCCTTGGATGTATACCATCCGGCCCAGGTGATTTGCTACTCTTCAGTTTATCTAATAGTTGTAATATATCTTCCCGATGTATCGATATTTCCTTCAATTCTTCCGCACCATTAAATACCACTTCAGTCATGGGTAACATCCATCTTCCTCAGTAAAGACCGAAGCAAAGAATTCATTCAGTCTCTCCGCTATCGCCTTGTCGCCTCTTAGTGCTCCTTTAACCCCTTTATCATCTAATGGACCAACTGACTCTCTCACAGGTTTTTTGCTACGAATGTACTTGAAAAGGTCTTTACTTCACGTTTTTTCTTCCGCAGCAAGCTTCTTCTCAAATTCTCCCTTTGCCTGCCTTATCAATGCCTTGCATTTGACTTGCCAGTGCTTGTGCTGTTTCCAGGTTTCGTCGTTTGGCTCTTTTTTCCATTTCCTGAAAAATGCTTTTTTGGCAACAACAGCCTCTCTGACCTCACCTTTAAACCATGCTGGTAGTTTTTTGGACTTCCTTCCACTTTTCTTAAAGCGTGGAATACAGCTGGTCTGGGCTTCCAAGATAGTATTTTTCAACAACAGCCAAGCCTGATGTAAGTCTTTAACCTTTGCAACTGCTTCTTTTAGTTTTTTCTTAACCGTTTTCCTCATTTTATCATATTCTCCCTTTCGAAAGTTAAAAGGTAGTACTGTGGATTTCCTTACTACCCCTCCTCCACAAATTAAATCAAAGGCGATCATGCTATGATCACTATTGCCAAGTGGCCCCAACAACCTTATCTCTTGCACTAGATCTGGTGTTCCACTAAGGATTAGGTCTAATATGGCTTCCCCTCTGGTCGGTTCATGAACCAGCTGCTCCAAGAAGCAGTCATTTATTTCATCTAGGAACTTTATCTCCCTAGCATTTCCTGACGTGACACTGACCCAGTCGATACCGGGGTAGTTGAAATCACCCATTATTATTACTGTGCTGTAACCCTTGTTAGCTTCCTTGAATTTTTTGAGCATTTCATCATCCATTTGGTCATTCTGGCCAGGCGCTCGATAGTACACCCCCACTGCCATTGCCTTCCCCCTTTTACATGGAATTTCAATCCATATAGATTCTACAGCAGATTTTGTTTCCTGCAAAACTTTAATCCTTTCTGACTCAATGTGCTCTCTAACATAGAGAGCAACCCCTCCACCAATTTGATCAGCTCTATCATTACGATATAGTTTGTACCCAGGTATCACAGTGTCCCACTGGTTGTCCTCCTTCCACCATGTCTCTGATATTCCAATCATATCTAACCTTTCATTTAGTGCTATATATTCTAACTCTCCCATCTTATTTTTCAGACTTCTAGCATTTGCATACAAGCATTTTAGAGAATGTATTTTATTCATATTAATTTGGCTATTGGTAGACATGGGTAATTTGGGATCTTTAAGCTCTGTCTGATCCATACTTGAGGGCATTTGGGCTACTTCACTCTTTTGTGGAACCTCTCTGCTTTTGGTAGTATCCTTCAAAGATACATTCTTCCGAACCATCCGCTCTTGGGCGACTGTCGGCTTTCCCCTAATATCTAGTTTAAAAGCTGCTCTATCTCCTTTTTAAAGGTTAATGTCAGCAGCCTGGTTCCACCCCGGTTAAGGTGAAGCCCATCCCTTCCGAAGAGCCCCTCCTTTCCCCAGAATGTTCCCCAGTTCCTAACAAATCCAAAACCCTCATCTCTGCACCATTGTCTCATCCACGCATTGAGACTCCGGAGCTCTGCCTGCCTTTTGGGTCCTGCACGTGGAACAGGAAGCATTTCGGAGAATGCTACCCTGGAAGTTCTGGATTTCAACTTCCTACCTAAAAGCCTAAATTTAGCCTCCAGAACCTCCCTACCACATTTTCCTATGTCATTGGTACCGACATGTACCAAGACAGCAGACTCCTCCCCAGCGCTATCTAAGACCTTATCTAGGTGGCGCGTGAGGTCCGCTACCTTTGCACCAGGCAGGCATGTTACCAGGCGATCCTCACGTCCACCAGCCACCCAGCTATCTACATGCCTAATGATCGAATCACCAACTATAACGGCTGTCCTAACCCTTCTCTCATGGGCACATGGCCCTGGAGAAACTTCCTCGGTGCGAGAGGGTTTTACATCACCTGGAGGACAGGTCCTTGTTACAGGATCACTTCCTGCCACACCAGGGTGATGCTCTCCTGTCACGTGACCTCTCTCCTCCATGGCAACAGGGATGCTGCCAGACTGGAAGTATTTCTATAGAGGTATTTAATGGTTTGTTTACCTGGGGACTCTCTTCACCCATCCCCAACGAATCTAGTTTCATTTCAACGCATCACTAACTAAATGTGCCATCAAATATTTAAAAAATTACTCCTTCCCGCCAGTCTTACTCCAAACTGTAGACCTTCCCAGATTCTCCACCTTATCTGCTATGCCTAGGGTGCAAAGGGGACAGTTGCTCTTGTCCCACTAGTAATACAACATTATACAAAATTATGCAAAAGTAAATGTTTTTATCTTTCACACAATACATTAAATTAAACCCTGTATAGTGGAATCTAAGGGGCCCTTTTACTAAAGTGTATTAGCTGTTAGCACATGTTCTGATGTGTTAAAGGTGTGTTGGGACATGCACTGACAGCTAGCATGGGATCATGACAGTTAGTATCACTGGATTTTGATACTAACCTTCCACGGTGTGTTAGGGGATCGTGGGCTCGTATGGGTCGGAGAGTAGATGGGGCGAGTGCCTTGCAGTCAGCACTCCCACGGTAACTGCAAGGCACCCAATTAGTGCAGGTGCACTTATCGCCTCCTCAATAGGTGGAAGTCAGTTCACTTGTGCTGTTTTTATACCATATTAGAGTAGCATGCACTGCATTAACTGCTGGGACCGTGCTTTCAACACTCCTGAGAGTTAGCCTAGGTGCTATTGGCAAATTAGGTATAACACCATAGTGCCTTGTAGTAAAAGGATCCCTTAGAGCAGTGGTTCCCAAACTTGGGAACTTGGGGTCATTAGCGAATGGGGTCACAGAAATATAACCATTTCCCCATCTCTCTAGATTTTCACTGTGAGCTAAGCCATGTCACCAGTCAACATGTGGCCTGTGAGCCAATGAATATTGTCCTCTCCTGGGTAAGCTTCCTGTTAGACTGGAAACCCATGCTGAGTACTGGTGTCTGTAAACACATTCTGCACACTGACACTGACACAAGGGACCCTGTGCTGACTACTGCTGCTATTGCCACTACTGTTGCTGCTGCTTTCTGCTTTAGATAAGTGGAAGGAGTAGGAGGAGGCTGGAGAGCTGCCAGTTTGATTTCATGATCATCTGGGATCACGTGAATTTTCAGTTGTTAAAATGGAATCATGTGAATTTTCAGTTGTTAAAATGGGGTCATACAGGATAAAAGTTTGAAAAACACTGCCTTAAGAGTATCAAATTAGAATATTCAAGACAAATGTATGACACAAAATATGTTCCCCCATCTGGAAACCTTCGCATCAAGTACCATCTTCCCCATAAGGAAACTCTCTTCTCTCCCATCATATCCTCCTTCCCCATCCAGTGTCTCTCCTTTCCCCCTCTTTTTCATAATGTCCCCTCTACGAAAAGCATACCTATCATACATCACTTACTCCGATCTACTCACTCCCATCAGGAAATCTTTTTCAATCCCCTCCCCCCCCGCACGCCAGACTCACCCCAAAGGATCACGGGGCAATGGTGCTTCGGTGTCTGCGTCTGCAAAATTGCTATTTCCTGAACCCCAGTGGTAATCCCGCAATATACCACAAGAATACTGCTAAGGTTTATGTGATACTTTTTTTGCAGAGATGGCTACTGGGGCAAGAGTGAGTGGGGATTGCTTCTGCCCACATTGTCTCCCAGACTCCCTAGACCGCTTTGACCCGGTGAAAAGCGGGATATAAATACAGCTAAATAAATAAATAAAATAAATAGAGTGAAATCAGGGGTCCCAGGGGAGGAGACAGAAGGGGAAGGGGGGGAGTCTGGTCCTCAGAAATCAGGTAAAGGTCATGGCTTTGGATCAGAGGGGGAAGTATTTTTACATTTAACCACAATTTGAAACTGGCAAGAGGTCGGGCCCACCAGGAATTAGTGGTTTATGCAAATTTACATGATTTTGCTCTTTAATTATGCAGGAAATTATATACATGCATAATGGTTTAATTCTCCAGAGTTTTGTCAGTGTCATATTCCAGAACGGCACAGATTGACCTTTGGGGATCTTGAGGATAGAGGAAACATTTTTTATTTCATATCATGAGTTTTGACTTTATGCACACTGTTAAAAAAAGAAAGAAAATGACCCAAACAAACCAAAAGAAAAACAGAAACAAACTACAGTACCTGAATTGTAATTCATCTTGAGCTCAGAATCCAAAAAGGCGCAAAATCAAATTTTATATTCAAATCAAATTCAAACATCCCCTACCCACATTTACATCACAGGTTGCTGTGCTTTTCTCACATTCACATGAAGAAATCAACTAAGAAGGGATAACTGTCAAGAACAACCTGCTCCATATACTCCAAAATTAGAACCCTTAGAAACCTCTGCCCACTTTTAAACCCAGATTCCTTCCGGACCGTCTGCCAAGCCCTAACTATCCCTACCCTTGATTACTGCAACCTAACAGTTTGTTGTTATGGTATGTTGTTATATTGTGAACCGCGCTGATTCTGAATAGAGCGGTATATAAGAGCCTGTAATAAATAAAATAATAAATAAATAATAAATAAAATATACTGTGGCCTTCCAAAACAGAGCACCTATCCACTCCAATTGGCCCAAAACACAATTGCACTTCTAACCTTCAAGACTTCCAGAAGATCCCACATCACCCCCATAGACACCTACACTGGCTCCCCATCCTGTCTAGGATAAAATTTAAAAATCTCACCATAACCCACAATATCATCCACCTTGAATCAGCCCCCTCCTCTCCAAGCCTACTAGCTCCAGATCTCATAGGACAAATTCTGCTAATCTACTCCACCATCCCTTCACAAAAACTACGGAGCAAAAAAGCTATTTGTAATCAGGTTTTCTTCCTCTACGCCCCCTCAGAATGGAATGCCTTGAAACCTGACCTACGAGGTTGCTCCGACCACACAGAGTTCCAAAAAAAAAAACTAAAAACATTCCTTTTCCAAGAATATTTTGGCTCCATTCCCCAAACCAGATCCAATATAACTTACTTCACTCTCCCACTTAATTCACTTCTATAAAGTCTTCTCCTTATGCACTCCTGCCCCCTTCTTTTTACCCCCTTATCCTCCCCCCCCCTTATTCTTACGAAATGTACATAGTTGCCTTTCTGGCAATATACCGTTACTTATTAACTATAGATAAATTTTCTACTATAAATTATTGTTCTATGTACAACAGTTGTAACTACACTGTTACGTTGAGTTCTATGTAAACTGCCTTGAATTGCAGAAAGGCGGTATATAAAAACTTTAAATAAATAAATAAACACGCTAAGAGAGTAATTTTATAAGGGGGTTGCTAAATTTAATTTTGTTTTTAGGTGCCTATCTTAGGGCAATTTTATAAAAGACAGGGAGGTACTACTTTTTTTTTATAAAACAGTAGCTTAAGAGGCAACTATTGTGCCTACATTACAGGCATGGACATATGCACCAGCCCTGGAACTTGTGTAAACGTCCATGACTATAATTTTTAGGTACCTGCATAAATTATAGTATTTCATAATTTACATATGCACTAGCATACTTTGCCCAAACTCTGCCATTGTGCATGCTTACTGGGAAAGTGCATATGATGAGAAAGCAAAGTTACTCACCTGTAACAGGTGATCTCCGGGAACAGCAGGAATTTAGTCTTCACATATGGGTATCGTCGGTACTGACGGAGCCCGCGCGGGAACGCTCCCCAGCGTCCTATAGGAAAGATTTTGGGAGCATCCCACAATGCTTGCGTGCTGCCTTCCCGCCTTTCCCAACTGTCCCTCTCCAGTTGAGTTTAAAGCTGAGACAAAGAGAGAGGGAAAGAGAGAAAAAGAGAGAGATAGAGAGATACAACTCCTAGGGGAGGTGGGTGGGTTGTGAAGACTAAATTCCTGCTGTTCCCGGAGATCATCTGTTACAGGTGAGTAACTATGCTATCTCCAGGAATGTAGTCTTCACATATGGGGACTCCATAGCTGCAGATGCCAGGGAGAAACCCCAAAAGTTGTGTGCCCTTGTGAAAGGCCTCCACTTCCCCCCATGGATCTCTGGCATCCTACCAGGGATGGTGGGTAGGAGTTGATTAAGTATGGAATAGGTGTTGAACAACAGCCTGACCAAACAAGGCATCCCAGCGGGAGTCCTTGTCTAAGCAGTAATGAGCTGTGAAGGTATTAACCGAGGCCCAAGTAGCTGCTCGACAGATGTCGTCGATAGACACAGAGTGAAGATAAGCCATAGAGGTTGCCATGGCTCTCACATTGTGAGCCGTGACATGGCTTTCAAGAGGAAGGTTCTTACTCTCAAAGGCAAAAGAAATACACTGTGCAATCCAGTTGGACAGTGTTCTTTTGGAGACTGGAAGTCCCAAATGACTAGGATCAAAAGCAACAAAAAGTTGAGAGGACTTTCTATGTTGCTGTGTCCTTTGTAAGTAAAAGGCCAGGGCCCTTTTACAATCCAAAGTGTGAAGATTCCTTTCTGCATTTGAGGCATGAGGCCTTGGGAAGAATACAGGAAGATAAACCGCTTGGTTTAAATGAAAAGGTGACACCACCTTTGGCATAAAGTGTGGATGAGTCCTAAGGACTACCTTATCATGATGGAACCTTGTATAAGGAGGATCAGCCATCAGTGCTTGCAATTCACTGATGCGACGTGCTGATGTGATTGCAATAAGAAAGATGACCTTCCAGGAAAGGAATTTCAAAGAGGTAGTAGCTAATGGTTCAAAAGGCGGCTTCATGAGCTGCCCAAGAACCAGATTTAAGTCCCATGCCACCGGTGGTGGCTTAATGGGAGACTTAGTTAAAAGAAGGCCTCTCATAAATCTCGCTATAAGAGGATGAGAGGAAATAGGTTGTCCATTTAGAGGCTTGAAAGAAGCTGCAATAACACTCAAATGAACTCTCACTGAATTGGTCTTACGCCCTGTATTAGACAAATGAAGGAGATACTCCAGTAATGATTCCAGAGGTATCGCAAGAGGGTCAAGACCCCTCTGCGAGCACCATATGGTAAACCTTTTCCACTTGAAAGCATAAGAGCATCTTGTGGAACGTTTCCTGGAAGGATACCCTTTACCTGCTGAGAAAGGATAAGACATAGAAGTTTGTGATAAGGAAGCTTATCATAGTTCAGGAAGGAGCTATAATAGAGGTGAAGTGACTCTGAACAAGCAACCTGTCTGTTCTGGTAGAAATAATAAAACAGAATGTTTCCATAAAAGACTACCAGTCCCAGAATGCACCAGGTTTCCAACAGCCATTAGAAGAGCTGAAGTGGGGAAACGTGTGTTCAATCAGGAGGGCTATGAGGTAATCCCCAAGCACTCATCTCCAAGGGCAGGGCTTGATTCAACACAGCTGCGCTGTACTAGGGTGGAGCATTCATCTAAGCAGGATAAAAGAAAAGCTTATTCTACAGAGAAGGATCATCTTGATCATCCTGACCATCAGAAGCACCTTGATCATCCTGACCATCATCATCAGCAGAAGCCAGAGCTGACGGACAGAGAGAGCAAGAAACACTTTGGAAGAAAGAAGAGAAAAGCATTTGGGAGGTCTAAAGGAGTCCATAGCAGTACGTATACTGGGAGGCATTCCAGAGGCAAGCATACACCATTGGACTGGGGAAAGCCAGAGGAGTGGGGTTGCAGAGCCAGGAATCCCCGGACGGCACCTGTGAGGGAGACGGCTGCACTTGGAAGGGACCCTAAGACCAGTGCAAGAAGGTATGTGAAGAGAGATCCAGTGTCCAGGGATCTTGATTGGAAGGCTGGACATAAGAACTGGACTACATACTGGCCAGGATATTTAGAGAGGAACTCTAACAGCAATGGAAGCTCAGGTATGAACACTGATCTATGCCCTAGCTCTTCACTGGGAAGACAGCAGGGAAACAAGTATTGTCCTGAGAGTGTTCCATTGAGAAATTCCTCTGTGCCAATCCATGATATTGAACCCATGATAGTTGAAGAAGGGGAAGATGTTATAAATGGGGACTTTGAATACATGGATTGCTCTCTGTCTAAACCTTGGGGTAATATGCTGTTACAAAATACAACCATCACAAAGAAATATAAACCTGTTCTTTAATCTACTCAGAAAAGTTTCTGAGTAGGATTTGAGCCATGTAATAGAAAGTAAACCAGCCAAGAGGTTTTCAGCTGGTAATTGTTAGCAATTGAGCCTTGCCTAATTGCCTGTGAGCTCTGAAGGGACACTTCTGAGTGTGTGTGAAGATACAGGAAGATATCCCTGAAAAAGAACAGGTTTTTTTCCTACTTTGTGGGTTTTGTTTGCTCTTTGAAGCACTGCTAAGGAGAATTAGCAGGAGCTTAAAGAAAAGACCTTTCTGTTCCCATCAAGGTCTTTATGCTTTGATTTGATTGCTTAACAAGTTCAGCTGTTGTTTTTCCTTATTTGTTTTTCTAAGTATAATACTGAAAGCAAGTATTCCTTTTTATGTGCTACCAAGTATATCTGTGTTGGGAGAAATAACCCCATAAATAAAATATCTTGCTTTACCCTTGAGCAAGCACAACTAATTTATTGTGAACGGCTGAGTCTGGTATGAATGGACTACATTTCCCACAATCCTTTGCAAGTCATATTAATATTTGCCTTTGCCAAGACTGTGGACATCCTCACCCAGCGCCCCCGTTTACAAGTTCTAGGCTTTCAGCAACCAGGCACTGAAATGGAGAGACTGGGGATTGGGATGCCACAGCATCCCGTCCTCCTGAGGAAGGAGATCTAGAGCAGATCCTAACTCCAAAGGCAGAGCCTGAGAGAGATGTAGGAGCAGAGGGTACCACATTTGCCGTGGCCAATGTGGAGCTATGAGAATCATATGACCTCTGTCTCTCTGAAGCTTGAACAGGGTTTTGGGAATTAGGGGAATGGGTGGAAAGGCCCCAATGGAGGAGGAAAGCATCCCTGGCCTGACAACCCTGAGCCGGAATTCTGGAACAGAACCGGGGAGGTTTGGCATTCAGTGGACTTGCGAAGAGGTCTATGTCCGGGGTTCCCCAAATTTGGAAAATTCTGGCCACCTGGTCTGCATGGAGAGACCATTTGTGTGGAAGCAGAACTCGACTGAGTCTGTCTGCTCAAGAGTTTTGAATGCCTGGAAGATACACCGCAAGGAGATGAATCTGATCCTCTCTGGCGAGGGACCATAGTCGCAAAGCTTCATTGCATAGCGACAGAGAGCCTGTTCCACCCTGCTTGTTCACATATAACATGGCTACTTGATTGTCCGTTTGAACTAGGACTGTCTTGTAGCTGAGCTGGGTGTGGAATACTCGAAGAACAAGGAAGATTGCTCTGAATTCCAGGAGACTGATGTGCAGATAGGTCTCCTGTAGAGTCCAGGTACCCTGGGCAGAGAGACCCTGCAGGTGGGCTCCCCAACCCACCTGTGAGGCATCTGTTGTCAGAGTGGCTTGGGGTGGGGATTGTTGGAAAGGGGACCCCACCAAAATGTTTTGGGGTGACTGATAAAGGGGTTAAAGGATCACTAAGAGGCGACAAGGCGATAGCAGAGAGACTGAATGAATTCTTTGCTTCGGTCTTTACTGAGGAAGATGTAGGGATGTTACCCATGACTGAAGTGGTATTTAAAGGTGCGGAAGAATAGAAGGAAATATCGATACATCGGGAAGATGTATTACAACTATTAGATAAACTGAAGAGTAGCAAATCACCTGGGCCGGATGGTATACATACAAGGGTATTGAAAGAATTGAAATATGAGATTGCAGACCTGCTATTAGTAATCTGTGAACTATCATTAAAATCATCTCTAATAACTGAAAATTGGAGGATCGCCAATGTAACACCAATTTTTAAAAAGGGTTCCAGGGGTGATCCGGGAAACTACAGACCGGTGAGCCTGACGTCAGTACCGGGAAAAATGGTAGAAACCATCATAAAGAATAAAATTACTCAGCATGTAGATAGTCATGACCTAATGGGAGACAGCCAACATGGCTTTAGACAAGGAAGATCTTGTCTTACTAATCTGTTATGTTTTTTTGAAGGAGTGAATAATCAGGTGGACAAAGGTGAGTCGGTTGATATTGTGTATCTGGACTTTCAGAAAGCCTTTGACAAGGTCTCTCATGAGAGACTTTTGGCAAAACTAAAGAGTCATGGGATAGGAGGCAGTGTACTATTGTGGATCAGGAACAGGTTAAAAGATAGAAAGCAGAGGGTAGGGCTAAATGGCCAATTTTCCCAATGGAGAAAGGTGAATAGTGGTGTACCCCAGGGATCTGTGCTGGGTCCGCTGCTTTTTGACATATTCATAAATGACCTGGAAAGTGGAATAACGAGTGAGGTTATCAAATTTGCAGATGACACAAAACTATTTAAAGTTGTTAAAACCCAAGAGGATTGTGGAAAATTGCAAGAGGATCTTGATAAATTGGAAGACTGGGCATCAAAATGGCAGATGAAATTTAATGTGGACAAGTGCAAGGTTATGCACCTAGGGAAGAACAACCCAAACTATGGTTACACGATGCAAGGTTCCACATTAGGAACTACCACCCAGGAAAAAGATTTAGGCGTCATTGTGGATACCATGTTAAAACCCTCGGCCCAGTGTGCAGCGGAGGCCAAGAGAGCAAATAGAATGCTAGGTATGATAAGGAAAGGAATGGAAAATAAAACAAAAGATATTATAATGCCTCTATATCGTTCCATGGTGAGACCGCACCTTGAATATTGTGTGCAATTCTGGTCGCCGTATCTTAAAAAGGATATAGCGATTTTAGAAAAGGTTCAGAGAAAAGCCACCAAAATGGTAAAGGGGATGGAAGGATACTCCTATGAAGAAAGGCTAAAAAGGTTAGGGCTCTTTAACCTGGAAAAGAGACGGCTGAGGGGAGATATGATAGAAGTCTATAAATTAATGAACGGAGTGGAACGGGTAAACGTAGATCGATTGTTTACCTTATCAGAATATAGAAAGACTATGGGACATGCAATGAAGCTACAGGGTAAACTATTTAAGACTAATAAAAGAAAATATTTTTTCACTCAACGTGTAATCAAACTCTGGAATTTGTTACCGGAGGATGTAGTAAAGGCTGTTAGTGTAGCTGGGTTTAAAAAAGGTTTGGACAAGTTCCTGGAGGAAAGGTCCATAAACCATTATTAAGAAGGGACCCAGGATATCAATGCTTGAACCAATACAAGCATTGTGGAACCTGTGTCCCTTGGGGAAACTGCTAGGTACATATGACCTAGATTGGCCACTGTTGGAAACAGAATACTGGGCTTGATGGACCTTGGTCTGACCCAGTATGGCATATCTTATGTTCTTATGTTCTGCCACCATTGAAGGGACAAAATAAAACGATCTGAGTTTGTTATTTTGTCTGACAGGCAACCTGATGCCTGAGTCCATTGAATGGATAAAGTCCACTGGGCTGCCCTCATATGGAGGCGAGCATAAGGAACCACATGCACGGTGGATGCCATTGGATGCCATGTGGCCTAGCAATGGCAACATTTCCCGAGCAGTGAGGTGAGGCTTTAGCACTGCTTGGGAAGCTAACTGCACAATGCGAAGACAGCGGGGCTGTGGAAGATAGGCCCTTGTCTGTCTGGTAACCAGCAGAGCTCCTATAAACTCTAGAGACTGAGTGGCAGCAAGGTGGATTTTGGGAAGTTTATGACAAGTCCCAAATACTGAAAGATGCGCATTGTGCGAGAGAGAGAAATCCTGGCCCCCTGCTCTGAAGGGGCTCGAATGAGCCAGTCGCCTAAGTAAGGGAAGACGAATATTCCCAGTGTGCGAAGAAATGCTGCCAACACAGCCATGCATTTTGTGAACACCCTTGTGCTGAGGCCAGGCCAAAAGGAAGAACCCTGTATTGGTAGTGCTTCCCTTGAAATAGAAAGCGAAGGAACTTTCGATGAGTTGGATGGATGAGAACCTGAGTGTACGCATCCTTGAGATCTAGAGAACAAAGCCAATCCTGACTCTGAAGGTATGGCAGCAGAGTTCCCAGAGAAATCATTTTGAACTTCTCTTTGAACAGGAATTTGTTCAATTCTCTGAGGTCCAAAATGGGTCTGTGTCCTCCTGTTTTCATTGGAATAAGGAAATAGGGGGAGCAGAACCCTGTACCCTGTTGGAGAATGGGTACCTCTTCTATTGCCCCCTGGGCAAGAAGCAAAGTGACCTCTTGACCTAACTCCATACCATTGTAGGAGGCATGCTGAGGAAATGAAGCTTGTACCCCTCTCTTACAATGGATATAGTCCAATTTTTTGCTGTTATCTGCCCCCATCTGGGGGCAAAATGACATAACCTTCCTGGAATGGTGGAAGGCTCTGGTCCGTTCAGGGCCAGGAAGGCAAAGTTCTCTAGATAGGAGTCAAAGCCACTGTGAAGGCTGAGTCTGCTGAGCCGGTTGAGGCTTAGCAGCTTTTGTTTTTCTTTGCCTAGGTTGTTGCTGCTGTCCCTTTTGGGCAGACTGCCCTAAACGATGCCCCTGCTGGGTATAGGAGGGGTAAAACCTCTTCTTAGTGGAGAATGGTTTCTTGTAGGATTTTTTCCTTGCAGGATCAGCTGTAGATTTAGACAATCTATCCAAGGTGATATTGTCAGCATCTATCTCATTAGCTTTTTCCTGCAAATTCTTGGCAAAGAGATTCTCTCCTGTGCAAGGAATATTCCCCAGTTTATCCTGTACCCAAAGTTCCAAGTCAGATGCCTGGAGCGAGGCAATCCTACGTGCACCTATGGCAATAGCAGAGGTTCTGCTTATGCACTCAAAACAGTCAAAGGCTGCACGATTTACAAACTTGGAAACATCCTGAGCATGTTTGACAAGGGCTTGAAGGACTAGAAAAGGGGACTGTTACTTCTGGAGAGTGATCTGCAATTGTGAGTATATACTTCTGGGAATTTTCTGAAAGGAATTATTTTTATTAAAGCTAATGAATCTGTGAACCCACTATTTTTTGTTAAATCAGTCAGGGCCTAGTAGCAGCAGTTTAAGTTTACATTTAAAACACAGAAGAGAGCTTTCTGGTTAAATTTCATACCCAGCAGAGAGCTTGTAGTTTAAATTTAATAGTCATTCAGGGCCTAGCATCAGCAAAGTACTTTTAGTTTAAATTTAAAACACAGAAGAGAGCTTTCTGGTTAAATTCAGAACCCAACAGAGAGCTTGTAGTTTAAATTTAATAGTCACTCAGGGCCTAGCATCAGCAAAGTACTTTTAGTTTAAATTTAAAACACAGAAGAGAGCATTCTGGTTAAATTTAGAACCCAGCAGGGAGCTTGTAGTTTAAATTTCATAATAAGTTAGAGCCTAGCAGCAGCAAAGAGCAATAATTTAAATCAAATAAGAATATAGCTTACCTCAGCAGCACAGGACAGGGTACTGTGTAGCAGCCCTCTTTTAATAAGTGTTATTTCCCTCCCCCCCACACCCACCCACCCCTGGGATAATCGCAGCTTTATAGGTACTTACACATTTTAAAAGACAGGAGATGCTTTCAGGTGAAGCTCATTACCCAAATCAGTCATACACTAAGGGCCTGAGATTAATTAAGCTTCAGTTGAACAAGGTATATTAAACATATTAGGTACAGTTTTATTGGTACAAATATCCATAGCAAACCTTAGTAAGTAAAGAAGTTAAAAATCTAAACAAAAACTTAAAACTAAGATGCAGACAGCAGTCCAGCAGCGAGATGGGGGCTTTCCAGTCTTTTGCATTGAGTGTCACATGTATGATTTTCTCCCAGTTGGTGAGAGGTCTTACGTGTGCACTAGGTGCAAGGAGCTCTTTGTTCTCAGGGAACGAGTCCGTTCTCTAGAGGCTAGAGTAGCAGACTTGGAAAACATAAGACAGACAGAGAGGTACATAGACGAGACCTACAGGGATATAGTCCTGAAGTCCCACCTGCAGTCTGGCACATCCCTGTTGCCATGGAGGAGAGAGGTCACGTGACAGGAGAGCATCACCCTGGTGTGGCAGGAAGTGATCCTGTAACTAGGACCTGTCCTCCAGGTAATGTAAAACCCTCTCGCACCGAGGATGTTTCTCCAGGGCCATGTGCCCATGAGGGAAGGGTTAGGACAGCCGTTATAGTTGGTGATTCGATCATTAGCCATGTAGATAGCTGGGTGGCTGGTGGACGTGAGGATTGCCTGGTAAGATGCCTGCCTGGTGCGAAGGTAGCGGACCTCACACGCCACCTAGATAAGGTCTTAGATAGTGCTGGGAAGGAGTCTGCTGTCTTGGTACATGTCGGTACCAATGACATAGGAAAATGTGGTAGGGAGGTTCTGGAGGCTAAATTTAGGCTTTTAGGTAGGAAGTTGAAATCCAGAACTTCCAGGGTAGCGTTCTCCAAAATGCTTCCCGTTCCACGTGCAGGACCCAAAAGGCAGGCAGAGCTCCGGAGTCTCAATGCGTGGATGAGACAATGATGCAGAGATGAGGGTTTTGGATTTGTTAGGAAATGGGGAACATTCTGGGGAAAGGAGGGGCTCTTCTGAAGGGATGGGCTTCACCTTAACTGGGATGGAACCAGGCTGCTGGCATTAACCTTTAAAAAGGAGATAGAGCAGCTTTTAAACTAGATAATAGGGGAAAGCCGATAGTCGCCCAAGAGAGGATGGTTCGGAAGAATGTATCCTTGAAGGATATTACCAAAAGCAGAGAGGTTCCAAAAAAGAGTAAAGTAGCCCAAATTCCCTCGAGTATGGAGCAGACAGAGCTTAAAGATCCCAAATTACCCATGTCTACCAATAGCCAAATTAATATGAATAAAATACAGTCTCTAAAATGCTTGTATGCAAATGCTAGAAGTCTAAAAAATAAGATGGGAGAGTTAGAATATATAGCACTAAATGAGAGGTTAGATATGATTGGAATATCAGAGACATGGTGGAAGGAGGACAACCAGTGGGACACTGTGATACCTGGGTACAAACTATATCGTAATGATAGAGCTGATCAAATGGGAGGAGGGGTTGCGCTCTATGTTAGAGAGGGCATTGAGTCAGAAAGGATTAAAGTTTTGCAGGAAACAAAATTTGCTGTAGAATCTCTATGGATTGAAATTCCATGTAAAAAGGGGAAGGCGATGGCAGTGGGGGTGTACTATCGACCACCTGGCCAGAATGAACAAATGTATGATGAAATGCTCAAAGAAATCAAGGAAGCTAACTAAAGTTACAGCGCAGTAATAATAATGGGTGATTTCAATTACCCCGGTATCGACTGGGTCAGTGTCACGGCAGGACATGCTAGGGAGATAAAGTTCCTAGATGACATAAATGAATGCTTCTTGGAGCAGCTGGTTCATGAACCGACCAGAGGGGAAGCCATATTAGACCTAGTCCTTGGTGGAACACCAGATCTAGTGCAAGAGATAAGGGTGTTGGGGCCACTTGGCAATAGTGATCATAGCATGATCGCCTTTGATTTAATTAGTGGAGGAGGGATAGTACGGAAATCCACAGTACTACTTTTAAACTTTCGAAAGGGAGACTATGATAAAATGAGGAAAACTGTTAAGAAAAAACTAAAAGGAGCAGTTGCACAGGTTAAAGACTTACATCAAGCTTGGGTGTTGTTGAAAAATACTATCTTGGCAGCCCAGACCAGCTGTATTCCACACTTTAAGAAAAGTGGAAGGAAGTCGAAAAAACTGCCAGCATGGTTTAAAGGTGAGGTCAGAGAGGCTGTTGTTGCCAAAAAAGCATCTTTCAGGGAATGGAAAAAAGAGCCAAACGACGAAACCTGGAAATAGCACAAGCACTGGCAAGTCAAATGCAAGGCATTGATAAAGCAGGCAAAGGGAGAATTTGAGAAGAAGCTTGCTGCAGAAGCAAAAACGCAAAATAAAGATTTTTTTCAAGTACATTCGTAGCAAAAAACCTGTGAGAGAGTCAGTTGGTCCATTAGATGACAGAGGAGTTAAAGGGGCACTGCGACAAGGCGATAGCGGAGAGACTGAATGAATTCTTTGCTTCGGTCTTTACTGAGCCTTCAAAAAGCAACTCAAAACCCATCTTTTTAGTCTGGCATATGATCTCCCTTCTCCGTCCTTGTCTCTCTCCCCCTTCTCATGTTGATGTACCTCTGCTTGCTTTGTTCTTCTATCCTTTGTTTCTCCTCTATCGCTTTTATTTTTAACTGGGGTTCTTTTCAGTTTCTTAGCAGCCTGTAATTTTAATGTTATTTTAACGATTGTGAACCGCCCAGACGCCACTGGTATTGAGCGGTATAAAAAATGTTTTAATAAGTTATAAAATGCCCTGTTCAATGTAATTTCAGTTTGTTCAATGTAAACCGCACTGATGCAGAATAGCGTGGTATATAAGAGAATGTAAATAAATAAATAAAAATAAAATAAATAAAATAAACATAAACTGAGGAAGATGTAGGTATGTTACCCATGACTGAAGTGGTATTTAAAGGTGCGAAAGAATTGAAGGAAATATCAATACATCGGGAAGATGTATTACAACTATTTGATAAACTGAAGAGTAGCAAATCACCTGGGCCGGATGGTATACATCCAAGGGTGTTGAAAGAACTGAAATATGAGATTGCAGCCTGCTATTAGTAATCTGTGAACTATCATTAAAATCATCTCTAATACCTGAAGATTGGAGGATCGCCAATGTAACACCAATTTTTAAAAAGGGTTCCAGGGGTGATCCGGGAAACTACAGACCGGTGAGCCTGACGTCAGTACCGGGAAAAATGGTAGAAACCATCATAAAGAATAAAATTACACAGCATGTAGATAGTCATGGCCTAATGGGAGACAGCCAACATGGCTTTAGACAAGGAAGATCTTGTCTTATTAATCTGTTATGTATTTTTGAAAGTGTGAATAAACAGGTGGACAAAGGTGAATCGGTTGATATAGTGTATCTGGACTTTCAGAAAGCCTTTGACAAGGTCCCTCAACAGAGACTTTTGGCAAAACTAAAGAGTCATGGGATAGGAGGCAGTGTACTACTGTGGATCAAGAACTGGTTAAAAGACAGAAAGCAGAGGGTTGGACTAAATGGCCAATTTTCCCAATGGAGAAAGGTGAATAGTGGTGTACCCCAGGGACCTGTGCTGGGTCCGCTGCTTTTTGAGATATTCATAAATGACCTGGAAAGTGGAATAACGAGTGAGGTTATCAAATTTGCAGATGACACAAAACTATTTAAAGTTGTTAAAACACAAGAGGATTGTGGAAAATTGCAAGAGGATCTTGATAAATTAGAAGACTGGGCATCAAAATGGCAGATGAAATTTAATGTGGACAAGTGCAAAGTTATGCACCTAGGGAAGAATAACCCAAACTATGGTTACACGAAGCAAGGTTCCACATTAGGAACCGCCAACCAGTAAAAAGATTTAGGCGTCATTGTGGATAACATGTTAAAACCCTCGGCCCAGTGTGCAGCGGCGGCCAAAAGAGCAAATAGAATGCTAGGTATCATAAGGAAAGGAATGGAAAATAAAACAAAAGATATTATAATGCCTCTATATCATTCCATGGTGAGACCGCACCTTGAATATTGTGTGCAATTCTGGTCGCCGTATCTTAAAAAGGATATAGTGTTATTAGAAAAGGTTCAGAGAAGAGCCACCAAAATGGTAAAGGGGATGGAAGGATACTCCTATGAAGAATGGCTAAAAAGGTTAGGGCTCTTTAACCTGGAAAAGAGACGGCTGAGGAGAGATATGATAGAAGTCTATAAATTAATGAACGGAGTGGAACGGGTAAACGTAGATCGATTGTTTACATTATCAGAATACAGAAAGACTAGGGGACATGCAATGAAGCTACAGGGTAAACTATTTAAGACTAATAAAAGAAAATATTTTTTCACTCAATGTGCAATCAAACTCTGGAATTTGTTACCGGAGGATGTAGTAAAGGCTGTTAGTGTAGCTGGGTTTAAAAAAGGGTTGGACAAGTTCCTGGAGGAAAGGTCCATAAACCATTATTAAGAAGGGACTCAGGATATCAATGCTTGACCCAGTACAAGCATTGCGGAACCTGTGTCTTTTGGGGAAACTGCTAGGTACGTATGACCTAGATTGGCCACTGTTGGAAACAGGATACTGGGCTTGATGGATGTTGGTCTGACCCAGTATGGCATATCTTATATTCTTATAAGGGCAAGGTAATCCTGCCTCTTATCATCAGGAAGGAGAGGACTCATAAGCTCTAAATCTCCCGTGACCTCCTTAAGGAACTGATCCTAGCAGAAAGTATGGAAGCCTGGAAGGTTCGACATCCAAAGGCATCAAGAGTCCTACAGTCACGTCCTGGAGGATTAGATGCATGTCTTTTTGCACTCTTGATCCTTCTCATAGCTGATTCCACCACCATGGAATGGTGTGGTAGCTGAATCTTTTGAAATCCAGGACAAGGAGGAACTTGATACATGGTGTCGAGCCTTCGAGAGCACGGAGAAGTGGTTAGAGGCGTTTCCCACATCTTTAACATGAGATCATGCAAGATCTCATGAATAGATTAGGTGGCTGCCTCCTTGGGAGCTTTAGGGTATTGCAGGATTTCCAATTCCTTTGCCCTAGGCTCTTTTTCAGGAGCCACTGTGATGGAAAGACCTCGAGCCACATCTTCTCGAATAAAATCCTGAAAGGACGTATCCTCTGGAGGAGACATCCTATGTTGAGGAGAAGAAGCGTCCTCAGGAAGAAGTACTCTGGTATCGGCAGAGCTTTCAGAGTCTTCAGACTCATCCGAGGATTCAAAGTATCTCCGATCGACACAATACCGGTACCGACTTGTCGATACCGGATAGATAATCATGACTCGATCCCGGTAGAATACCTGCCGATGTCAATGCAGTCGGTACCAGTACCGGTGCCAGTGCCGGTACCGGTTGAATTGCCTGAAGCGGTTTTGAGGGCATTGAGGCCGTAAGAAGAGCCGCCAGACTGCGTTCAATAGCCAAGAATCTCTGGTCTATCGACGCTGCCGATGCTTGGGTATCGGTACTGGATGAAGCAGCCGGTACCCCAGAGCATGGCACAAGTAGTTCTGCCGAGGTTCAGGCCTCGAGAACATCCTGGAGCCCCGTTAGTGCTTTGGAAGTCGAAGACTCCCGCTGGGGCAATTTTGCCGGTACAAGTCCCTCAAGGGCAACGCCAGAGGCATCTCGATGCTTAGAAGGAGATCTACTCTTTGAGGACCAGCTAGATTTATGTTTAGTTATCTGAGATCCATGGGAGGAAGACGAAGCCCTAGAAGACGTCGTTGCCACAGACGCTGCATAGGAGGGAAAAAGGGTGCTAAGTTTAGCAGCTCAGTTTTGCCAGCCCCTCTTCGACATCATCCCACAGGCAACACACTCCGAAATAGAGTGGTCAGGACCTAAACATTTGAGGCACCACTCATGGGTGTCGGTGACAGAGATGGTACCGCCACACTTGGAACACTTTATAAAACCCGAAGCGGGTTTTTCCATTTTAAAGGAAAAGTTGGGCCTAGTGCCCAAAATGGCGCGTGGCACCTGAGGAGAAAATACGTGGAAAAGACTCCAGAAGTTTTTTTTGTTTTTTAGAAAAAAGAAAGAAGAACCGGCGGTACCGGTGTAGTGTCGAGGGAAAGCAGACGCGACCACAAAAAAGAAGAATAAAAGGGAATATTTTCTGCGGTGACAGGATGTGTGACCTGTCGGTTCCGCGGAAAACGAAGAACTGGATAGGGACAGTTGGGAAAGGCGGGAAGGCAGCACGCAGGTGCTGTGGGATGCTCCCTAAAGCTTTCCTATTGGATGCTGGGGAGCGCTCCCGCGCGGGCTCCGTCGATACCCATATGTAAAGACTACATTCCTGCTTGTTCCTGGAGATAAACACATACTTTTACACCTGTCAGAATTTTATGAAAGGCCATTTATGCACATATGTGCACCCATATGCATGGAAAACCCCCCATAAAATTACCTCCTAAAAGCAAATATCTTTCAAAATCAAATACAAATTAAAATGAAAAAGAAGAACTTTAATTACATGGTTTTCTTTCAAATAATATAAAATATTATTTCTAGTATCAATGTTTTGTCTGAGAACTCTGGGGGTAGAACATTACCTCTTGATAAGGAAAGGAGAGTACGTCAGTGGGGCAGTCTCTCTGTCTGTACTGATGATTAATGTGCTGAATTCTCTTATTGTCCACATAGATAACTCCCAAATCATACTGCCTTACTCCTAGAATCTGGCGTAGGACCTCAATGTTTCTACGGAGGACAGCTCGTCTGAGAGGGATCACACTCTGCAGATTCCGAAGAACTAAAGTCATTTCAGCAGAATACAGGTCACCAAGCCAATCTACACAACAAAACAAAACAGTTATATGGGACAAAACTGCCATGCAGAGAGATGGTATGATTTTTGTCTGTTACCAACTTTTCCAGAACCACTGGTAAATGGGACTTCTACTCCTGTTTAAATAGCTTTTCTTCCTCAAAATGTTCCTATTCTTTTCTCTTCCTCTATATCCTACTGCAGTCAAAAACATAGCTATCCTTTGCATCTCATAGGACCTTTATTTTGTACAACAGCTCATAGTCTATCAATGTGCATTATACTGTTGTCTTGTGACCTGTGATTGTCTTAGCTGACCTAGATAACATTTGTTTGCCATGTTTGATCCTGCAGGACAGAAATCCCCTTTATGGCTAATTCCTTCCCATATCAGTAGATGTTTTCTGTATTCAATTCCTGGTCACCCTGAGAAAAGGGCATGTCAGTCAATTTGTTATTAGCAGTAAGTCTCCACTGCAGACAAAGAGTTCTGAGAGGGCAATACAGCCATTGTCAAATAAAGATTCCAAGGATGCATCATTTATTCACACTGAATTCAATCAATCATATATCAATAGAGAGACTCAACATAGCTGTATGGACCCAGGCTCTGCATAGCTACTCTTAATACTATTTCATCTTACAAGAACTTCTTGTGTACTCAATTGCTCTGTATTAAAGAAGCGTGTCACTGAATATCTGAAATTTAAGTCAGATGTTTTACAATCTGCTATAAAGCGTAGTTACTCACCTGTAACAGGTGTTCTCCGGGGACAGCAGGAATCAGTCCTCATATGGCTGATGTCGGCACCGATGGAGCCCTCGGGGAAGCATCCTCCCAGCTTTCAAAGAAAGCCTTTTGGAGATGCCACCATGCATGTGTGGTCCCCTTCCCACCCAAGGGTGCCATCTTGCTCAGTCAGATGACATAGCTAAAAGGTGGCAAAAATAACAGATGGTAAAGCAGCAACTCCAAGGGGAGGAGGGAGGGTTGTGAAGACTGATTCCTGCTGTCGACGGAGAACACCTGTTACAGGTGAGTACGCTTTCTCTGGGAACAAGCAGGAAGTCAGTCCTCCCATATGGGACTCCCCAGCTACAAACTACCGAAAGCCCATAGCAAAAGAGGACTCCCACAAGGGGAGCCGCAAGCAGCAGCAATTGAGTCTGTGTACACAGACCACAGCAGGACCCGTGTCCGATGAAACCAGCACTCCGGTAGCCTGAACACAGAAGGGTCAGAGGGTAGGAGTTGCCTAGACCACGAAAAGGTTACGGAGCACAGCCTGGCCAAACGCACTGTCCTGTTGGGACTCTCTTTCCAGGCAGTAATAGGCTACGAACGTATGGACTGAAGACCAGGTGGCAGCCCGGCCGATGTCCCCCATCGGGATGGAGCGCAAGTTTGCCACCGAGGCCCCAAAGGCCCTGACACAGTGCGCCGTGATGTGGCCTTCCAGTGGGAGCCTCACCTGCTCATAAGCGATGGCGATACAGTCTGCCACCCATGTGGACAGCGTATACTTGGTCACCGCTTCCCCCAGCCTACTGGGGTCGTAGGAGATGAAAAGCTGAGAAGCTTTGCGGTGACCAAGTGCGTTGGATATAGACAGACAAAGCCTTCTTACAATCCAAAGTGTGAAGGACCATCTCTGCCCGACTGGAGTGAGGTCTTGGAAAGAAGGTAGGAAGCACCACTCCCTGGTTAAGATGAAAGGGCGATACAACCTTCGGCAAGAATTTGGGGTGCGTGGGGTGGTATAAGGTGCCTCAGCCACAAGGGCTTGGAGCTCACTAACTCTGAGAGCGGAGGTGAGCGCAACCAGGAAAACCACCTTCCAAAAGAGGTAGCGAAGGTGGAAAGTAGCCAGAGGTTTGAAGGGCGGGCGAGTAAGCTGCCCCAGCATAACACTGAGGTCCCATTCGGTTGCTGGAGGGCAAACCAGGGGTTTCGTTAAGAGCAGGCCCCAAAGGAAACAGGTCACCAATGGTTGGGCCGAGAGGGGCTTACCATCCATCGGATGCTGCTGCGCCTCCAGGGCATTCAGGTGCACTCGGACAGAGTTAGACTTGAGCCCAGTGAGAGAGGTAGAGAAGATACTGTAACACCAGAGCCACCGGGCAGAAGAAAGGATCAGCCTCGTAGATGGCGCACCATGCAGGGAAACTGCGCCATTTGAGGACATAAGCCTTCCTAGTAGAGGCCTTGCGAGAGGCCAGAAGAATGTCCTCCACCTCAGCCAGAAAAGTTGAGAGGGGCCAAAGTCACCCTCTCAGCAGCCACGCTGTCAGCGAGAAGGACCCCAGGTTGATGTGTAGGAGAGAGCCCCCCTCCTGAGCAAGGACTCCCGGGGCAGTCCCCATGGGGGCCTCCACCGTCAACTGCAAAAGCAGCGGGAATCATGGCTTCCTGGGCCACTGAGGAGCTATCAGGATGAGCGAGACCCTGTTGCAGAGGTCCTGAACAAGGTCTTGGTGATCAGCGGCGTCGGAGGAAAGATATACATGAGGCCTTCCAACCATGAGACTAGGAATGCATCTGCTGCCACCCTGGAGGGGTGGGCATGCCAGGAGCAGAAGCGGGGCAACTGAAAGTTGTCCGGACGGGCGAACAGGTTCCCCCCAAAGCCGGAAAAGCCGACTGGTTACCCTGGGGTCCAGCTATCACTCATGCGGCTGGAGAACGCTGCTGAATCTGTCGGCTAACAGGTTGTCCTGGCCTGGCAGGTACACTTCCCACAGGAGGATACCCTGTTGCATTGCGTACAAGCGGAGGACAGTGCCTCCTGACAAAGGGCACGAGACACCGTGCCCCACTGTGTGTTCACGTAGAACACTGCTACCTGGTTGTCCGTCTGGACCAGCACCAGCTGGTGTCGCAGGTGATGACAGAAGACCCTCAGGGCTAGCTATATAGCTCGGAGCTCCAGGATGTTGATCTGCTGGGTGCTCTCGTCTGTCGACCAGTTGCCCTGTGTGCAGAGATCTCCGCAGTGGGCTCCCCAGCCGAACAGGGAGGTGTCCATGGTAAGGACCCTCAAGTGGCTTGGGGCCTGAAAAGGCATGCCCATTTCAAGATGCTGGGGCAACTGCTACCAGACCAGGGAGTCCGCCAACTGGCGGGTCACCGAAACTCTGTCTCGAAGGCAGCCTGTGGCCTGAGACCACTGGTCCCGAAGAAGCCACTGCGCCGTCCTCATGTGGAGGCGAGCATCTGGGGTGACGTGGACTGTGGAGGCCATGTGCCCGAGGAAGCACAGAAGAAGCCGGGCGGGCACCAAGGGACGATGCTGCACGTCCTGAACTAGAGATATGAGATGATCGACTCCATCCTTGAGCAAGAAGGCCTTCGACTGGAGAATGTCGATCTTTGCCCTAATGAACTCCAGGCACTGTGTCGAGAGGAGGTGAAACTTGGGGTAGTTTACAACGAAGCCCAAGTGTTGCAGAACCTGGATGGTGTGGGTGGTGGCCTGCTGTGCCTCCCTTTATGAGCCAGTCATCCAGGTAGGAAAACATGAAGACCCCCCTGGAGCCGGAGGAAGGCAACCATGATTACCCGGCATTTTGTGAATCCCCTTGGGGCACAAGCCAGGCTGAAGGGGAGTACCCTGTATTGAAAGTGCCTGCCCCCTACTATGAACCTGCAGGTTGGGGTGGATGAGGATGTGAACCCGCAGGTTGGGGTGGATGAGGTATGGCAGCAATGTTCCAAGGGAGAGCACCTTGAACTTATCCCTCCCCAGGAATTTGTTGAGGTTGCGCAGGTCGAGGATGGGCCTTAAGCCCCCTGTCCTCTTTGGCATGAGGAAGTATCTGGAGTAGAACCCCTTGCCCTTGAGATGGTGGGGTACCAGTTCTACCACCTTGTCCTCGAGAAGACCTGCCAACTCCTTCAGAAGAAGATCCCGGTGGAGGACAGACTGAGGGGCTCTCCTGGGAAATAAGGAGGAAGTGTCTGGGCCAGGTGGAGGAGATAACTCTCCCTGATCACCTTTAGTGCCCGGGAGTCAGTGGTGATGGCCACCACCATGGAGTTATGTGGCAGTTGTGACTTCTGGAAGCCCGGGCTCTGGCAGACCCGATACATCGAGTCAAGCCATCTGCTTTACCATCAACACCGACACCGGTGTCTCCCACATGCACAGAATGAGCCATTCCAGGATGGGAGGGATGGGCACTGTGAGCGATTCCCATGGAGGGACCTCGTACCGGAGGATCTCTAACTCATCCACTCGAGAATCTTCCTCCGACTCGGTCGGGAATGCCAGGGCCTTAGACATATCCTTATCGAAGTCCAAGAAGCCCATGTCCTTAGGCAGGGACCACCACCGAGGTTCCGAGATAAGAGAATCAGAAGGGATGTCGCGGTGGTGATGGGTATCGGGTGACTCATCGTCCTCCATCTCCAACTCGGAGTAGTCCATGGAGGTCTTGTAGGCAGGCTGCTCCGCGGGCTTCGAGGGCCCAATGCCCAATGCCCTATGTTCGGCACCCAGTAAACTTGCCGGGGACGACCGCAGTCCCATCGAGCAGGACTCAGAACACGACTTCGGCCGAAGATTGGCTTGGCCTCCGGGGACGTCTCAAACGTCGATGGTCTGGTGGTTGGGGCGGATGAACCGATCATGCCGGATAACAGTGCCTGCTGCTGGTCCATGAAGGCAGACAATCTGCGCTCCAGGGCCGCCATTCTGAACTCCAGACCAGAAGGCTCCGCAGCCTTCGTCACGGGTACCGAGGGATGGGTCCAATGCCGGCTCTGCTGAAGGGGAATCCTCGATGACAATGGTTTCTGGGGACCGAGGCCCGTCCGTAGCCGGAACCTTCTCCGACGAATGACTCAGACTGCAGGACCGGGCCAGGGGTACTCCTGGCCGGTCGGAACCATCCAAGGATGCTGCCTTCGAGGTTTTCTTCTTCTTGGGTTCGGAGAGTTCCGCCCGAGATGTCGGGGCCTCAGAAGAGGCCCTGACTTTCAAAGGCATCGGGGACTCGGGGAAGAACTTATCATGCTGCTGCTGGCGGCTCTTGAGGGCTTTGCTGGCTATCCTCCTGCAGAGACCGCAGTCTGCCGAGTCATGGTCTGGCCCAAGGCAACGAAGACAGCATTCATGTGTGTTGGTCAAAGACATGATTTTGGAGCACCGATCACACTTCTTAAAACCACTTGTAGCCATGGGGGAAAAAAGTACCCCTGCGAGGTTGAAGATTCTCCAGGCTGCCAGTGGGAGAAAAAAGGTGTGAAGGCACCAGAAAAAGAAAATAACAAAAAGACTACAAAAAATAAAACAGAGCCCGACGCTGAGGCACCAAGGTCAGTAGGCGGGAAAAGCACCTGTACAATACCGGAGACTAGTTAGAAACTCAAGGAAAAAAAATCAACTTTTTCTGGGGACAAGCCAGACAACGCCTGAAGGGCTCTGCAGAAAGGAGGAGACTGAGCAAGATGGCACACTTGGGTGGGAAGGGGACAACGCATGCGTGGTGGCATCTCCCAAAGGCTTTCTTTTAAAGCTGGGGGGATGCTTCCTGCTTGTTCCTGGAGAAATGCACAGCAACATGTGGAGCAAAGGCAGAACAATCATATTATATGGATAAGCAATGACTTCATATGTTACTCTGAACTTTACTGTCTTAGCTGATTGAATTTTCAGACATTTATTTATTTAATTATTTTTATATCCCGGCTTATCTTAAAGTCAAAGCGGGTTACAGGGAACATGTGACATGATCCTAACATTGGAACATTACGTTAGGATTTACAATGAACAATGTGATGAACATAAGGTAGTAAACATAATAAAGTGGAACTTATTTAACCTAATTTTGAATGCAATGAACTGATCTTAATATTTAAACATTCAAATTAATGGATCATTAGGTAAATGAGAACGGGTAGTGGGGGAGGGGATGGTTGGGGTAGGTGAGGGCAATAATGGAGTGTGATGTAGTGTTAGGTCCTGATTTATTTTTTCAGATTTCCATTACCCCCTATTCTCTGATTCTCCTCTTTCACATTAGTTTTCATGCTATGACAATTTCTATATGAGTAACAGAAAAGAAATAGAAATAGAAAAGGGTAGCAAAGGTAATTAAAGTGGATCTGGTGATATTATGGGCAATTTTGAATAACTGATATTGTTTTCCATGTTTGTGGGCACTTCTTATCTATGTACATTGCTGATTTTCAAAGAAAAATCACCTACATTAGTGCCATTAGCAAGTGTAGTTACTCACCTGTAGCAGGCGCTCTCTGTGAACAGCAGGAATAAGTCCTCAAATATAGGTGATGTCACTGAAGAAGCTCACACAGGAACACTCCCTCGCTTTCATAGGAAACTTTTGGGAGCTGCATCACATATATGCGCCCGCCTTCCTACCCGCCGGAGTCATCTTTACCTCAGTATGATGACAAAGCTTAAAAAGAACAACTCCATGGGAAGGTGGGAGGGTCATGAGAACTTATTCCTGCTGTTCACGCAGAACACCTACTACAGGTGAGTAACTATGCTTTCTCCATGAACAAGCAGGAAGTAAGTCCTCACATATAGTAAAAACAAGCCCAATGGGGCAACCAAATAGGAGAACCGGAAGAAATAGCATGGGTAGCCCCTTTGAGGGACTTTTTCGATTCAGCATCCACTGCGGACATCAGGGAAGGAGTTGCACCTAAGTCCCAAACAGACACCAGAGTATGGCTTGGCTAAAGGAACTGTCACACAGAGGAACCCCATCCAGACAATAGTGGGCTATGAAGGTGGGGACAGAGGACCACATAGCAGCCCTGCAAATCTCAACCGTGGACACTGAGTGCAAGTTTGCCACAGAAGTGGCCATAGCTTGGACATTATGGGCCATGACAAGGCTCAGACTGCCCTGTGCATAAACGAAGGTAACGCAGTCTGCCACCCAAATTTTGTGCGTTTGGAGACAGCCAGTCCAGCCTTTTGGCGTCAAAGGATATGAAGAGCTGGGTTGAACACCGATGGGCTTTCATCTTTTCCAGGCAGAAAGTTAAGACACATTTGCAGTCTAACGTGTGCAGTGTGGCCTTTGCCCTGTTGGCGTGAAGATTGAGAAAGAAGGTGGGCAAGACCACCAATTGGTTGAGATGAAACAAAGAGACCACCTTGGGCAGGACCACTTTGTTCTGATGAAATCTGGTGTAGGGCACATGCACCAACAGGGCTTGTAGCTCACTAACTCAGTGGGCAGAGGTGACCAACACTAGGAACACAATCTTCCAGGTCAGGAATTTCAGTGGACAAGAGGCTAGAGTCTCAAAGGGAGCAGAGAGGAACTGCCCCAGAACCACACTGAGATCCCATACCACAAAAGCAGGGGCCTGACCTGGGGTTTGGAGAGAAGGAAACCCCACATGAAGTGGGACACAAGTGGGTGCGCAGATATGGGCTTACCCTCCAAGCTGCAATGGTACACTCCAATTGCACTTAAATGCACTCGGACAGAATTTGACTTGAGGCCTGAGTTAGAGAGGTGCAGGAAATATGTCAGTAGCAACTCCACTGTGCAAGAAAAGGGGTCCAGAGTCCTGTTAGGGCACCAGAGAGAGAATGTGCACCATTTAAAAGCACAGGAACAGCATGTGTGCTCTTTATGGGATGCTAGGAGGATGTTATCCACCTCCAAAGGGAGAATAAGCTCTGAGAAGACTACCCGCTCAACATCCACACCGTTAGAGCCAGGGACCACACACTGGGATGAAGCAGCGTCCTGTCGTCCTGAGAGATGAGATCTGGGGCGCAGCGCAATTGGAGAGGCTCCCGCTGAGAGAGCTGAAACAGCAGTGGAAACCATGGTTGCCTGGGCCAATACGGGGCAATGAGCATCATGGTGCCTGAAGTTTGCACAACATTTTCGCTACTAGCAGAATTGGGGGGGTAAGCGTATAGTAACCCAACCCCCCCAGTCCAGGAGGAAGGCATCGGAGACCAGTCTGTTGCTGGATGCCACCCTGGAGCAGAAGCGATCTTCCTGAGTATTGTACGCAGAAGCAAACAGATTGATCTCTGAATTGACCTACATTACGAAGATGCTGTCCACTACCCTCCTGCCAAGGGTCCATTTGTGTGGCTGGAGGACTCTGCTGAGATGGTCCGCCAGAGCATTGAGCTCCCCCAGCAGGTACATCGCTCTGAGGTCTATGCCATTGGTGATGGTGCACCCCTCCCAGCATAGCAGGTACAACCCTGTGCTCCCCTTTTGTTGATATAGAAGACTGCAACTTGATTGTCTGTCTGAATGAGGACTATCTGGTTAGTCAGTTGCATCTGGAAAGTGCAGAGGGCATTCACAATGGCCCAGAGTTCCAGGAAGTTGATCTGGTGCAGGCTCTCCTGCTCCAACTGTATGCAGGCCGTCGATATGTGCTCCCTAGCTCAGCTTGGATGCATCCGTGGTCAGCTCAAGTGAGGTGGAGGGAACTGGAAAGGAAGTCACTTGAGCAGGTTCTGCAACTGGAGAAACCAGAGGAGAGAGTCGACAAGGGGCATGGTGACCACTACTCTGTCCCTTAGGTGCCCAGTGACCTGGCGTGAATGAGTGCAGAGGGACCATTGTGCTTGGCGTGACAAGCACTGTTAAGGCCATGTAGCCCAACAACCATAGCATTTCTTGAGCTGTGGTAAAGCGGCAGCGCTGGATGGCATTGACTACCTCAGTGAGCCGCAGCAAGTGGTCCACTGGTAAGAAGGCCCTGGCTCAAGTGGTATTAAGAAGAGCCCCAATGAATTCCAGCTGTTGAGAGGGCTGGAGGTGCGACTTTGGGTAGTTGATGATGAAGCCCAGATGCTTGAGCACCTGAATGGTAAAGTGAGTGACCACCGAACTTTGTCCTGCATGGAGCCCTTTATGAGCAAGTCATCTAAGAAAGGGAAGAAAGACCCCCCAGAGTCTGGAGGTAGACTGCAACTACTGTCAGGCATTTTTTGTGAAGACCCTAGGGAAAGACACTATTATACAGCATGAAGAAGAGGTATTGCCTGTGGAGTGGATGGATTGGGATGTGCTTGTACATATCCTTGAGATCCAAGGAGCAGAGCCAATCGTCCTATGGGGGTATGGGAGCAGCGTCCCCAGAGAGACCATTTTAAACTTCTCTTGTACTAAGAAGTGGTTGAGCTTTCTGAGATCCAGGATGGATCAGAAACCTATGATCTTCTTGGGAACTAAGAAATATTGAGAGCAGAAACCTAGTTTTTCCTGTTCTGGTGCTATCAGCTCTACGGCCAGGTTAGCCAGCAGGGTGCTGACTTCCTGCAAGAGAAGACCACAGTGATGTAGGTCGAGGGGGTACTCTCCAGGAAAGAAAAGGGGAGGTAACTGGGCAAAATGCAACGGTTATCTGTTCTGGACAATCTTTTTCTCCCATAAAGTGAGGCTTTATTGTGTCAAACAGATTACAAAATCGATCATCAAAACAGATAACGTCAACAATACGTTTCCATACACTTAAAGTCAGCAACTGCCTCCTGCCCTGCATCTGACTCGCCTCCTCTTTTTAGTGTTTTTTTTTAAGTTTTTTGTTATCCTGTTTAATATAACATATTGAAAACCCAAAGAAACCCCCCCACTATCTTAATGCCCCCTCCCACCCACCCTCTGCCCCTACCCGAATGAAGTTCAAATCTCATGTCGCCCGTCCAGAACACCACCCAGTCCCTCCCATCCCATACAACATCTCAAAGGGCTCCCAGATATGGTCAAAACTAACCTAGCTCCTGCGCTGCATTGCAGTCCCCTGTTCCATATTGTAAATGTCTCACATGCGCTCCAGCCATCTGGTCAGGTCCGGCAATCCAACCTGTTTCCAGGCAGATGCCAATGTTTGCTTAGCCACATTCATGTAGTGTTTAATCAATACTAACTGCAGCTGCTTTGCCCCTGGTGTAGTGCACCCAAACAAGAAAATTCCAGGGTCTCATGGGATCTCTTGCCCAATAAGTTGTTTTACGTGATATTGGATACCTCTCCAATACCCCCATACACGTGGGCAAGTCCACCATACATGCGCCAATGTCCCACTCATTTATTTATTTAGACAGATTTGTATACCACCTTATCCTACAATCAAAGTGGTCACATCACAATTGGAGGGTTACATTTAACATGAGGGTATTTAACAATATTTAACATGAGGGCATTTAACAACATTTAGATAGCACAATTGGAGGGTTACATTTAACATGAGGGTACCTAACAAAATTATACAATGAACTCGTATGTCTAGTTGGGATGAGTGGGTATCGAGTTGGCGGAGGTAGTTGCATTACCGTTTGGGTGGAGACTGTTGTCTGTCTGCTCATAGTTTCCTGTAAAGAGCAGGGTTTTAAGGGCCTTGCGGAAGTCTATGATGTCATTTAATGCCCTCAGGCTCGTTGGGAGTGTAACACCGAAAATCTGCCCTATAGCTTTAAGACACAAAAAGCTGAAGAGTTCAGCACAGACTCTGACAGGAAGGGAGAGAGAAAGCTTCATAGTTGCTATAGGCAACCAGAGCAGGCTGAGCCACGAGGCCTGAAGGCACGCCCAGCCAACAGACACTCCCCAAACACTGAAGGAAACACTTTGCACATGTGCAGAAAAACGCCCCTAACTCTGTATAAGAGGCATGGCAGGCAAGCAGAGTTAGAGCAAGCCAGGGAACGGGCCGGAGAGCAGGATTATGGTTGTGTTCAAGAGAGAGAGAATCCAGGAAGAGAGGCTGAGTTTGACTCCTGTATGAATGCTGACGGAGGTTTTGAAGACTCAGAAGCAGAGAGTGCTTGTGAAACTGGGCAAGTTAGAGAAAACCTGAAACTCTTCAACAAAAGGTCAGAACACTTTCAGCCTAACCCTGTTTCCTGTGAGGCCTGGAATAGGAAGCCAAGCAGGGCTTGGAAGCAAAGCAGAAAACCATTTTCCAGCCGAGAGCTTAACTACAGAAAGCCCTCTGCAGTGACGCAGGAGGGATCTCCCAGAGACAGCAGTCAGTGGGGAGAGCATAGAGCAGCTGGTAAGAGACTCTTTGCTAATGAAAGCCAGAATGTTTTAAGATATTCACATCCTTGTGAAAGAGATAGTGAAGTGCTTGAAGATATATGCATGAATGAGGAATCTGAGTATTTGTATTTAAAGCCTGGCAGAAAACTGCCAAGAGGAAAACCTAGTAGAAAGATTACAAAGCAGTTTTACCAGGTGCCAGATAATTATCTACCTTACCGTGGTGAGAGTATTGAAGAGAAACCAGTCACTGGCTGGAAGAAGTTGCAAACTCTTTGCCATAGAGAAGACGAGGCAGTTGAGGAGCCTATGTGCATTGATCAAAATGAATGTTTGTCTTATGATGAAAAGATGGACTGCTCTCTATTAACTACTGAGGAGACCTCTCTACGTTAAAAGCAGAGAAGCCTGCCTAGAGAGAATAAACGTGCACAGAGGAAACTGCCCAGCTGTTTATCTGATTACCTGTTTTGCTTTGTTATTTGATTTTGTTAAGCAAGAAGCTGTACTTTTCTTTCACCATTTGTTTATGCCAGAGGCATGGCTACCTTTTGAGTTTGGAAGTTGTATCATTTTTGAAAATCCAGCAAAACCCCGGGAGGGGAATAAATCCTTGTTTAAACCTGACCATTCAGTCGCAACTACACTTTCTTTCATAGAAAGGTCAGGGCCAGTAGTGTATCTAGCTAACCAACACCTCTTTAGCCACTGCTGGTGACAGGAGGGAGTTCCAAAGTGTGGAAGCCAGTAGTCTTGTATCCTGCAGGTGTGCCGATCATGTTGTCATTATTGGTCCTTCCTAGTCTATTGCTGATATCCCTTGTTATGATATCTTGGAGTGCATCTGCCGAGAGATGGTGGATGTTTATGTTTTATGTTTATGTTTATTAGACTTGATAAAAACCGCCTTTCAAGTATAATCAAGGCGGTGTACAATAAAAATAAGTCACATAAAATCCAGACGAAGCTGGAGGGTAAAAAGGAAATATACAATAATAATAAATATAAAATTTACGTAAAAAAAAAAAGGTAAATAAAATTATACTGAAACATCAGATATAGGCTATAAAATTATAAAGGACAGAGAGAGAAAGAGAGAAGACAACTGAGATTCAACAGAACAGAAGAAGGGTATTAAATACAGACAGAGAAGGACATCAAACAAAGGGAGATGGAACATCAAACGCTAGGGAGAACAAGTGAGTTTTTAGATTGTGCTTGAAAGTGGTGTGGAGTGGTTCAAGACGGAGGGTGGAAGGAAGGGAATTCCAGAGAGCGGGACCAGCAAAATAAAAGGCAGAGAGGCGGGTGGACTGTAGGTGAGTGCGAGAGGGAGGGGGAAGAGAGAGACGATTGAGATGAAAAGAGCGTGGGGTGTACCTGGGAGTGTGAAAAGAAAGTAGGTCAGCTAGATATGAGGGAATGCCAGTATGGAAAACCTTGTGTAGCAGAATCAACATTTTATATTGTGGACGAAAAGAAACAGGCAACCAGTGAAGATGAAAAAGTAAAGGAGTGACGCGATCGCGAGTAGTGGAAGAGGTGATTAGACGAGCAGCGGTGTTTTGTATCCTTTGGAGTCTGGCTAACTGATTTTTTGGAAGACCGAGAAATAAAGAATTAGAAAAATCGACCCGAGACATTACTAAAGATAGAACCAGTGTAGTTAAGGCAGAAGAAGATAGAAAGGGGCGTACAGAGCGGATCTGGCGAAGAAAGAAAAAAGAGGTTTTGGCGATGTGAGAGATATGAGTGCGAAAAGATAGGTCAGAATCAAAGTGAACACCAAGATAACGAAACGAGGAAACTAGGGGAACCGGAGTGCCAGAGAAAGAAGGAGCGAGTGAAGGGGAGGGACCCCCACCAGAAAACCAGATAGCAAGAGTCTTAGTCAGATTCAGGTGGAGACAGTTAAGAGTAAGCCAGTGAGCAACAGAAGAAAGACAAGAGTTCAAAGGAGCCAGATCAGGACAAGAAGAAGAGGTATGGTGAAGCAAAAGAATATCATCGGCGTAGAAGAAAGCTGATATACCGGACTGCTGGATTAGAAGAGCAAGGGGTGCCAGAAAGAGGTTAAAAAGAAGAGGAGCGAGGACAGAACCCTGAGGGACCCCACAGGAAAGACTTTGTGAATCAGACGGGGGAATTACAGGTGAAGAGGAAAGAACTGCACATGAGCGGGAATAAAGGAAGGAGTGAAACCAGTGATGAACAGTGCCACAGAGACCAGCTTCCCGGAGACGGTGAAGAAGAAGAGAGTGGTCGACAAGATCGAATGCAGCCGAAAGATCCAGAGCAACCGCCACCGAAACCTCACCACGATCATGTGCCACATGTAGTGCATTAGTGAAAGCTAGAAGAACAGTGTCAACGCTGTGCCCAGGACTAAAACCGGATAATTTTAGAGAATGATAAGGATTGTTTTAAATTTTGCTCTGGCCATCATTGGGAGCCAGTGCAGTTGCTGTAAGATGGGGGTGATGTGCTCAGTTCTTGGAGTGTCTGTAATGATGCGTGCTGCAGTGTTTTGCACCATTTGGAGTGGGTGTAAGGTTTGCTGAGGGAGGCCTTGATATAACGAGTCACATCCACGCCTGCAAAGATCAGACGTCCCGGGATATGCCCAGGGTAAGCGGGCGGGGGTCATATACCACCTATACATCAATTTTTAGTTAGTTTCTTTTGCGTTTACTGCCACAGACTCTTCCATAACCGGCCCTCTACGTGCTCCAACTGTTGATCCGTATATGCCAGATGCAGTTCCTGGTTCCTGGGAAACCGGCTGGTATTTTTGTAGATCTCTCTCTTTTGCTTTAACAGATACCTAAGCTCCACGAACAGAACAATGGCTGGGAAAAATCTTATCGCTAAAGCTGTTGCCCCCGTTAAAGCTTCTGCCTCTGTCCAGACAGAGGTCCCAATGCCAGATGAAGGACCGGTTCCATGTGCAGGGTGACTGCATGCTGAAGCTCTGAGGAAACAAGTGGAGGAACTCAGAGAGGAGGTGGCGAGGCTGAGGAGCATTCAAGACAGTGAGAAGTACATTGATGAGATGCTTCTTGAAACATCCAAGTTCTCCAGCAGAGGAGAAGATGGGTGCCAACAGAATGACGAAGGTTGGACACAAGTCACCAGGGCCTGCAGAATCACCCATCCAACTTCTCCAGCCCTTGAACTGGAGAACCATTATGCAGCCCTGGAAGTGGAGGAGGTGAAAGTATACCTGGAAAGGGAAGAACCAGAGCTCAAGTACCCCAAAGTTGCAGAATCAGTGACCACAAGGAAGCGAAAGGTAGTGGTGGTTGGTGACTCTCTTCTGAGGGGTACTGAGGAGTCCGTCTGCCGACCAGACTTGATGTCCAGAGAGGTATGCTGTCTGCCTGGTGCCAAAATCCAAGATGTTACGGAGAGTATGCCGAGACTCATCAAGCCCACTGACTATTACCCAATGTTGCTAATCCACGTCGGAACAAATGATACTGCCAGGTATCCCACTGAGCATATCAAAAGTGACTTTATGGCTCTGGGACAGAGGGTGAAGCAGTTAGGTGCACAGGTGGTGTTCTCTTCAATCCTCCCTGTTGAGGGTAAAGGCCAAGGCAGAGAGGCTCACATCCTGGAGATGAAAGCATGGCTGCGTGGATGGTGTCATCAAGAGCGTTTTGGTTTCCTAGACCATGGGATGCTGTTCCAAGGGTTGCAGGGCAGAGATGGCATCTATCTGTCCAAGAAAGGTCAACACATCTTCAGTAGTAGACTGGCTAATCTACTGAAGAGGGCTTGAAACTAGATTCGTTGGGGATGGGTGAAAAAAGCCCCCAGGTAAGTGAAAGCCCCCAGGTAAGTGATGCATTAAATACCTTTATGGAAATGGGTAACAGAAGTAACATATGGAAAGCAGTGTGTATAAATGCCCGTAGCATGGGGAATAAGATCCCTGACGTTGAAGCTTTGGTGGGAGTGGTCGACTTGGATTTAGTGGCAGTTACAGAAATATGGTTCACAGAAAACCATGACTGGGATGTAACTATACCTGGCTATACTTTATTCAGAAAAGACAGGGTAGGAAGAAGGGGACGAGGAGTGGCACTATATGTAAAAAATACTATTAAAGCTTTGGAATTACAGAGCTTAAAAGGGAGAGAGGAGGCATTGTGGGTTAAACTAGAAAGAGGGAAAGAGAAATCTATTTGCATTGGCGTGATATACAGACCTCCATCACAAGAGGAAGAGGTGGACAGAGAGTTAATTGAAGACATACGCAGCATTGCCAGGAAAGGGGAAGTGCTACTGATAGGAGATTTCAATATGTCAGATGTTGATTGGCACATTCCTGCTGCAGTATCATCTAGAAGTAAAGAGATCCTGGATTCTCAACAGGGAGAACTATTCAAGCAATTGGTAAAAGACCTCACACATGAAAGGGCCATAGTGGACTTGGTGCTTACCAATGGTGAAAGTGTTTCTGATGTTATAGTAGGAGATCATTTTACATCCAGTGATCACCAGATGGTGTGGTTCAGTATTAGGACTAGGGCTGTTAGAATCCATTCAAAGGTGAGGGTCTTAGACTTTAGGAAGACTAACTTTGCCAAGATGGGCCAATACCTCAGGGAGTCGTTAGCAGGATGGGAACAGCTGGGGGATGTAGAAAAACAGTGGGCAAAACTAAAAGGAGATACTTAAAGGGCAGCCAACCTTTTTGTTAAAATGGTTAATAAAGGTAAAAGGAAAAGGAGACCGCTATGGCTTTCGAAAGAGGTAGCTGAAAAACTGAAGAAAAAGAGGGAGGCCTTCATGAAATACAAGAGATCACAGAGAGAGGAAGACAGGCATCTATATTTGGAAAAACTTAGAGAAGCTAGCAAACTAGTCAGGAAAGCAAAGATTCAAAAAGAGGAGGAAATAGCCAATGCAATAAAATGGTGGGATAAGACATTTTTCAGATATGTTAGTGAGAAGAGGAAGGGCAAAAGTGGTATTGTCAGACTCAAGGGTAAAGGGGAGGAATATGTAGAAGCTGATGAGGATAAAGTGGAATTGTTTAACAAATATTTCTGTTCTGTGTTCACAGATGAAGAACCAGGAGCAGGACATCAGAAAACACCCACAAACAGGAACAGAAGCGAGGGACATCTTGAACAATCTTCAGAAAACTATGTTCATGAGACACTAGCTCAACTTAAAGTAGACAAAGCGATGAGACCGGATGGGATACACCCTAGAATACTGAGGGAACCTGGGGACGTTCTAGCAGCTCCACCGACTGACCTTTTCAATGCCTCGTTGGAGTCAGGAGTGGTGCCAAAGGACTGGAGAGAGGCTCATGTGGTGCTTTTACACAAAAGGGAAGTAAGGATATGGTTGAAAACTACAGGCCGGTTAGTTTAATTTCGGTGGTGAGTAAATTATTGGAAATGCTGCTGAAAGAGAAAATAGTGAGGTTTCTGAAGTCCAGCGGATTACAGGATCTGAGGCAGCATGGATTCACCAGAGGCAGGTCTTGTCAGACAAATCTGATTGATTTCTTTGACTGGGTGACCAGGGAGTTGGACCGAGGGAGAGCCCTAGATGTGGTGTATTTAGATTTCAGTAAAGCCTTTGACACTGTTCCTCACAGGTGACTTATAAACAAACTGAGCATCCTAGGGATGGACCCTAAAGTTACTGCTTGGGTTACAAATTGGTTGGGTGGGAGGCGACAAAGAGTACAGGTAAATGGGGCTCACTCTGAGGAGAATGATGTTACCAGTGGTGTGCCCCAGGGATCTGTCCTTGGTCCGATTCTTTTTACCATCTTTGTTAGTGATATAGCGGAAGGGCTGTCGAGTAAGATTTGCATTTTTGCGGATGATACCAAAATCTGCAATAGAGTAGACACCCAGGAAGATAACATGAGGAGGGATTTAGCTAAGCTTGAAGAATGTTCTAGAATCTGGTAGCTGGGATTTAATGTTAAAAAATGTAAGGTCATGCATTTGGGCTGCAACAATCCAAGCCAAGGGAGCAATACAGTACAGGGGGTGAAGTACTTTTGTCCACAAAAGAAGAGCGTGACCTGGGCGTGGTTGTGTCTGATGATCTTAAAGTAGCTAAACAGGTAGAAAAGGCGATGGCAAAAGCTAGAAGGATGCTTGGGTGCATACGGAGAGAAATGGTTAGCAGAAAAAGGGAAGTGATAGTGCCTCTGTATAAGTCTTTGGTGCGACCTCATTTGGAGTATAGTGTGCAGTTCTGGAAACCACACCTTCAAAGGGATGTGAACAGGATGGAGTCGGTGCAGAGGGTGGCTACTAAAATGGTTAGTGGGCTTCATTATAAAGCATATGAGGACAGACTTAAGAATCTTAATATGTACACCTTAGAGGAAAGGCGGGATAGAGGTGATATGATTGAGATGTTTAAATACCTCTGTGGCATAAATGTTCAACTGAAAGCAAGTTCTGCTACAGGGGACATGGAATGAGGGTGAAGGGGGGAAGATTCAGGAGTGATTTGCAGAAATATTTCTTTACGGAAAGAGTGGTGGATCCGTGGAATAGTCTCCCAGTGGAGGTGGTAGAGATGAGGATAGTAACTGAATTCAAAAAAGCATGGGACAAACACAGAGGATCTCTAAACGGAAAAAGGGGACTGTTGTAGTTGTTGATATGGAAGGACAGACTAGATAGGCCATGTGGTCTTTTTCTGTCATCATATTTCTATGTTTTCCCACCTTAAATGCCTGTTTTTGTTGGCATGCATACAGTGCTGAAACCAGCCCTTGGTGGATATCCACTCCTTACACAGCACTTCCAAATCAGTGAGCGGCCTGTCCACCTGATCTCGGATCTCCTTACACCCCCACCCATTGCACTAGTTGAGTGAGAGAAAAATCACGATGGTTAGGCAATAGAGTCGAGAGTGTTCCCTGCTCAAATGCTTTGTTATGGACTTTCAGAGACAGAGGGGATAGACTCAACCCTCATGGCCAGAAAAATTTATCCCAACACCAAATAGTATGCTCCACTATAGGGTTGCTAGATTTGAGGTAGCTTCTGAACCAACCCTGTTTCAGCCACAACTGCGCACCCAGCCCCAGCCCTCTTGATATGTCACTCTCCAACTGGACGCACCGCTTTGCAAATTCATCCACTCCACCCCTGCTCAACGCTGGGCCACTACATAATACCACTTAAGGTTTGGTGTTCCCATGCCCCCGTAAGCGGATGAGCATAAAGAATGTGCTGTGCGATGCATAGCCAACATGACTGCCAGATAAATTTTAATAACATTCGCAGACAGGTCTTCAGTGCCCTTGGAGATAAGGCCATCGGAAGCATCTGAAATAGCTACAAAAACCTAGGTAAGATCACCATTTTTATAACGGCTATGCGAGCGCATGAGAGCAGCATTCCAGCCCATACCTCCAAGTCCCTCCCCATTTACTGAACAGGGCAAGCTTAAGGCAATCTGCTGCCTGAGGCGAGGGATGAGATGGTGCCCGCCCCGTAGTGGGAGGGGGTTGCTTTCTTAAAACTTCAATCAGCGACTGAACCAAACCAAAACGCCGATTAGATTATATGGGGGAAATGCAAGAAGTTTGCACACTAAAGAACTATAAGAAAGAACAAGAACCACAGCACAGTTTATAAAAATAAATTATAACTCATTTTATTTTGTTGTCATAAACTGTGTTATGGTGCTTGCATTTCACTGACAACAACAAACATTCTCTAGTACCAGGCATATGGTGAACTAATACAAAACTCTACAACAAAGTCACTGAGTATTTATAGAGCAAATCTACCATACCATACTAGCAACAACTTCCAAAACTCACATAAGGAGCCCATCCAAGAAAAAGCATCATTGTAAATACTACAAGTGGGCCCTGGAAAATCCAACACCTATCTGAAAAGCTGAACAAGTCAGATTACTACAATACAGATCAGTACATACAAACTCTATGTTAACAGAACACCTGGTCTTGGTCACACACTCAAAACCCAGGCCCTCGCCAAGTACAGAATAAGTGACCATAACCTAAAATTCAAATATGTAGATAAAAATTAGACTGCAACCCGAAGAAGCCAGATTCTGCATACAGCGCCATACCAGAGAAATAGAGATGCATTTCCATGTACTGTATAAAATATAAAGATAGCACCAAGTCCAATCATTAAATTGAAAATAAAATGCTCTTCTAACTTTGTTGTCTGAACATTTTATTCTCTAATCCTGTAGGTCCCAATCTGAGGTTTCTGCTTTCTTCCAGTGCACCCTCCTGTCTACTTTTCCCCAAGGATGACATGAAGGTGATGCAGAGCCATGTGCGGAGACTCACTGCGGCATCATTTGCATAAATTTAGTGTATTTTAAAAAGTATACACCACCCATCTAAAATCCTAGGTGTCTTCAAAACATAGACATGCAATTTAGTAAAACAGATGTTACAATAAAACAAACATCATAATAAAATATTAAATTTGATTAATGAAAAGTCACTTACACAATCCCCTACAATCAAACCAATATAAGTACCTGCACATCAGATTTATTTTGCTAGAACCAGATTATTGATGAAGGAGGGAAGATATAAAATGAGAAACTAATCCTGGTAGCCATGAATTCAAATGCTAGATTGGATTATGCTAGAGCTGGAAAAGTACGGAACTCAGCAGAGGTGAAGCTATCGGGCTACTAAACAAAATTAAATGGAGACGTTCCCTTAAAACTTGAAATTTCCTTGAAACTGAACTGACAAAATATTTTATAATTTCAGTCTGGCAGCATAAAGAACGCAAAACTGCAAATCTTCAAAACAATACATATTCCAGTACCCCCCCCCCCCACCCCACAACCAACACCCTACAATTGACCTCACTAAGAACCCAGAATACAGGACCCATACAGCAAATCTACTATTCCATAAAGCGTAGTTACTCACCTGTAACAGGTGATCGCCGGGAACAGCAGGATTTTAGTCTTCACATATGGGTATCATCGGTACCGACGGAGCCTGCGCGGGAACGCTCTCCAGCATCCAACAGGAACGCTTTTGGGAGCATCCCTCAGCACATGCGCGCTGCCTTCCCGCCTTTCCAACTGTCCCTCTTCAGTTAAGTATGTAGCTGAGGGAAAGGATAGAGTGAAAGAGACAAAGAGATAGAGAGACAACTCCTAGGGGAGGTGGGTGGGTTGTGAAGACTAAATTCCTGCTGTTCCCGGAGATCACCTGTTACAGGTGAGTAACTACGCTATCTCCAGGAACAAGCAAGAATGTAGTCTTCACATATGGGGGACTCCCTAGCTGAAGATGCCAGGGAGATAGCCCCAGGAAGGTACCACGCTAGAAAGGTGGGAATCCTTCCTCCCATGGACCTCTGGCATTCCACCAGGGTTGGTGGGTAAGAGTTGAATTAGGTCTGAAAGAGATTTTCAAGAACAGCTTGGCCAAAAAAGGCATCCCGACGGGAGGCTTTATCCAGGCAGTAGTGGACTGTGTAGGTGTGTACCGAAGCCCAGGTGGCTGCTCGACAAATGTCATCGATAGACACAGAGTGGAGATTAGCCATGGAAGTTGCCATGGCTCTCACATTATGAGCTGTGACATGGCCTTGAAGGGGAAGACCCTTACTCTCATAAGCAAAGGATATGCATTGGGCAATCCATTTAGATAAAGCGTAGTTACTCACCTGTAACAGGTGTTCTCCAGGAGCAGCAGGAATCAGTCCTCACTTATGGGTGACGTCGGCGCCGACGGAGCCCTCGCGGAGCAATTTTCCCCAGCTTTCAAAGAAAGCCTTTGGGAATTGCAGCGCGCATGCGCGGTCCTCTTCCCGCCCAAGGGTGCCATCTTAGCCAGTCAGATGACATAGCTAAAAAAGACAGCATAAAAATTTGCAAAAAAACTAAAGCAGACGATTGCAACTCCAAGGGGAGGAGGGAGGGTTGTGAGGACTGATTCCTGCTGCTCCTGGAGAACACCTGTTACAGGTGAGTAACTACGCTTTCTCCAGGACCAAGCAGGAAGTCAGTCCTCACTTATGGGACTCCCAAGCTTAAGGCTACCGGAGACCCTAAGCACAAAAATGAGCTCCCTCTAGCTCAGCAGCACAGAAGGAAAGAATCTTCGCTGAATTATTACCCACCGGTAGCCCACATCCGGGATGGAGGGTAGGAGTTGCTCAGACCTCAAAGAGATTACGGAGGACTGCCTGTCCGAAAGCATTGTCCCTGCGGGACTCCCTCTCGAGGCAGTAATGGACCGCAAAAGTCTGGCTCGAAGACCAAGTAGCGGCCCGGCAGATGTCTGCCAGCGGAACAGAGCGGAGGTAAGCCACTGACGTGGCCTTTGCCCGAACGCAATGAGCCGTGACTCGACCGTCCAAGGAGAGTCCGGCTGCCCCATAAGCCCAAGAGATACAGTCCGCAACCCAGATGGACAGAGTACGCTTGGAGACCGGGAGCCCCAATTTATTGGGGTCAAAAGACACAAAAAGCTGAGCAGCTTTACGGTGCTCCCGCGTACGGTCAAGGTAGAAGTTCAATGCCCTTCTACAGTCCAGGGTATGGAGGACCGTTTCAGCTCGGCTGGAGTGTGGTCTGGGAAAGAAGGTTGGAAGTACCACCTCCTGATTGATATGAAAAGGGGAGACCACTTTTGGAAGAAATTTTGGGTGAGTCCGTAGGACTACCCTATTTTTGTAGAACCGAGTGTAAGGGGGATCAGACACGAGGGCCTGCAATTCACTGACGCGTCTAGCGGAAGTGAGGGCTATCAAGAACAATGTTTTCCAAGAAAGAAAACGGAGAGAACAGGTAGCCATAGGTTCAAAAGGCGGACAGGTGATCCGCTGTAAAACCACATTCAGGTCCCAGTCAGGCGCTGGCGGGCGCAGAGGTGGTTTAAGTAGGAGGAGACCTCGGAGAAACCTCGCTACGAGAGGGTCGCTGGAAAGAGGTCTGCCGTCCACCGGCACATGATGTGCTGAAAGAGCACTGAGGTAAACTTTGACGGAGTTGGACTTAAGTCCCAGATTAGAGAGGTAGAGCAAGTACTGCAAGATCACCGACACCGGGCAGGAGAAGGGATCCTGAGACTGTTGGGTACACCAAACGGAGAAACGACGCCATTTAAGGGCGTAGCATTTTCGGGTAGAAGGTCGTCGCGAAGCTAGGACGACCTCCTCCACCTTTGTCGGCAGGAGAAGGGGAGCAAGGACTACCCTCTCAGCAGCCAGGCCATTAGGTTGAGAGACCTGAGGTTGGGGTGTAGCAGAGACCCCTGATCCTGAGTGAGGAGATCCGGTTGAAACCCCAGAGGGAATGGATCCTCCACCGCTAATTGCAGCAGGAGTGGAAGCCACGGCTGTCTGGGCCAGCGAGGGGCCACCAGGATCATGAAGGCTTTGTCTCGGAGAACCTTGAAAAGAGTCCGGGAGACTAGCGGGATGGGAGGGAAAGCGTACAGAAGGCTCCCCGACCATGAGAGCAGGAAAGCGTCCGCCGCAACCCGAAGGGGGTGTGGCTGACGAGAGCAGAAGCGAGGAAGTTGCCGGTTGTGAGGACTGGCAAAGAGATCCATCGTGGGGAGGCCCCACTTTAGAAAGAGCTTCTGAACCACCAAGGGATCCAGGCGCCACTCGTGCGGCTGGAGGATCCTGCTGAGTTTGTCCGCCAGGCAATTTTCTTGGCCTGGGAGATAAACGGCCTTGAGAAGAATGCCGTGACTGACGGCCCAAGAGCAGAGCTTCCTTGCTTCCTGACAGAGAAGGAAGGAGCCCGTGCCCCCTGCTTGTTCACGTAGAACATGGCAACTTGATTGTCCGTCTGGACAAGGACGGACTGGCGAGAGGTCAGGTGGGAGAAGGCCTTGAGAGCCAAGCGGATCGCTCTGAGCTCCAGGAAGTTGATCTGCTGAGCAGACTCCCACGCGTTCCAGAGACCCTGAGTACACGCCCCTTGGCAATGTGCTCCCCAGCCCAGGAGGGATGCATCTGTCGTCAGCACCCGGCCCGGCTGATGTGGCTGAAAAGGCATGCCGAGCACTAGGTTCGGCCGATGAAGCCACCACTGAAGAGACGAGGCCAGCGGCTCAGAGACACGCACTAGGTCCGCTAGGCCGCCTGTGGCTTGTTGCCACTGCTTGCGGAGACACCATTGAGCAGGCCGCATATTCAGGCGGGCATTGGGGGTCACATGGACGGTGGAAGCCATATGGCCGAGTAGTCTCAGGAAGCGCCTGGCGGAGACCAGGGGCTGGCTGCGAAAACGGTCGGCTAGGTCCATGAGCCGTTGAGCCCTGTCGAGCGGTAGGAACGCTCGTGCCTGAGGAGTGTGCAGCCTTGCGCCGATGAACTCGAGATCCTGTGAGGGGAGCAAAGTGGACTTTGCGAAGTTTATAACAAAGCCCAAGTGCTGCAGAAGAGTCACCGTGCGACGTGTGGCGTTGGTGACCTCCGGGGCGGACGCTGCTTTGATGAGCCAGTCGTCGAGGTACGGAAAGACATAGAGGCCGTGAAGCCGGAGATGGGCCGCCACCACCGCGAGGCATTTTGTGAAGACCCGCGGTGCGGAGGACAGGCCAAAGGGCAGTACTCTGTACTGGTAATGATTTCCTGCCACCACAAACCTTAGGTATTGGCGGTGGCTTGGGTGGATGAGGATGTGCGTATAGGCATCCTTTAGATCCAAGGAGCATAGCCAATCTCCCTGCTGGAGGTAGGGCAGAAGGATTCCAAGGGTAAGCATCTTGAACTTCTCCCGCACAAGGAACTTGTTGAGGTTGCGCAAGTCCAGGATGGGTCTGAGGCCGCCTGTCCGCTTTGGTACGAGAAAGTACCTGGAATAAAAGCCTAGACCTCTCAGGTGGTGGGGCACCGGTTCCACCGCCTGCTCCTGCAGAAGACCCGCTAACTCCTGAAGGAGTAGTTCCCTGTGCAGAGGGGGTCGTGGAGGTTCTCCCGGAAAGTAGGAGGGAGGGATCTGGTGGAAGTGGAGAAGATATCCTTCTCTCACGACCTGAAGCACCCAGGCATCTGAGGTGACGCCGGACCACCTGTGGGCGAAGTGAACCAGCCGGCCTCCGGTGCTGGGAGGAACCAGCGGGGGGGGAGAGGCTATGCTTAAGGAGTCAAAAACCCCCACCCTGCTGAGCAGGGGCTGGTGGTGCAGGCTTGGGGGCTTGCTGCCTACGGGACCCGTTACCCCGTCCCTTGGCCTGCTGGCCCTGTTGGGGAGCTGCAGGGGCCTGATAATGGGGGTATTGTTTGTAGGCAGCCGCCTTCCTCGGGTAAAAGGACTTTTTTCCCGAGCCCTTCTTTTTCTGGGAAGGGGCGGAGGTCTTCCTAGAAAGCCTAGTCCTGGTGAGAGTCTCCGTCTCAATTTGTGCAGCCTTTTCAGCCATGGGCTTGCCAAAGAGGTTTTCGCCTCGGCAGGGGACATCGACCAACTTGTCCTGCACCCAGGGCTCAAGGTCAGACGACTGAAGCCAAGCCTGTCGGCGGGCACCGATGCCGGCTGCGGCCACTCGAGCCGATGCTTCAAAGCCATCATAGGCTGCTCGGGATATGAATTTTGAGCATTCCCGAATGCCAGTGGACAAGGCCAGGAACCTCCGCAAGGGTTCCTCGGACAAACCAGCGGAGAATCCGGCTAGCTCTTTAGCCAGGTCTCGGAGATACATGCCCATGTATAGCTGGTAGGTCTGGACACGACACGCAAGCATAGAGCCCTGGAAACACTTCTTACCAAGGCCATCCAGGTTACGGGCCTCCCTGCCAGGGGGCACCGAGGAGTGCATCTTCTGGCTCTTAAGACGATGCATGGCCGATTCCACTACCATGGAATGGTGTGGTAGCTGTGCTTTTTGGAAGCCAGGGCTCTTGCGGACTCGATAGATAGAATCGACCCGCTTGCTCAGGACCGGCGAGGTGGCCGGACTCTCCCACATGCGGAAGAGTAGTCGTTCCAGCATGGGAGGAACCGGTACAGTAAAGTGTTCCCTTGCGGGAGAGTCATACTGGAGGGCGTCGAGCTCTTCGGCTCGAGGCTCCTCCTCGGGGTCCGCAGGGAAGGCCAAAGCCTTGGCCATATCCCTGACGAAGTCCGAGAACCGGGCATCCTCCGGGGGGGACTGCTTCCGAGGTTCGGACTCCGGTGAGTCCGAGGGGACACACCGAGTCCGGAAAGAATCAGGCGACTCTTCCTCTTCAGACTCCCAGACCGACTCCGACGAGGACTCGGTGGGGTCGGCCCGGGCAGGGCGCGGCGCCTGCCGCCCCGACGCCGAGGGAGTCGGCGTCCTCGGTCCCGAACGGGAGGCCGAGGGTGACCTCGACCGAGGATCGACTCGAGTTCGCATCGACTCGAGGATCGGCTCGGTCTCCGGGGTCGACTTGGACGTCGACGTCCCGGCGGTCGGGGCAGCGGCGCCAGCGAAGCCAGCGAGCAGTGCCCGCTGCTGGTCCATGAAGGCAGACAGTCTGCTCTCCAAGGCCGTCAACCTGAGTCCGAGCTCAGGTGACCCAGCAGCCCCCGACTTGGGCCCCGACGGCGTCGGGCCCGACGTCGGCTGTCGCGGAGGCGAGTCCAGGAGGACCACAGGACTTACCCGAGCAGGCAGCTCCGACTCCAGGCGAGGTCGCTTCGTGAGGTGCTCCTTCTCCAAGGACCCGGGACGGCTATCGGGGCTATGCGACCTGGCCCTCGCGGAGCCAGGAGCGTCCACCGACGCCGCCCTCGCGGGTTTCACCTTACGTCGATGGTCCCCGGAGGGAGAACCCCTGTCGGAGGAACTCCGGCGACGGTCCGAACTGGAACCTTTGGACGCGGAGGCCTCCGACGAGGTCCGGGTACGGCTGGGGTCAGCGAAGATCCTATCCCGCTGATGCCGCCGACTTCTCAACGCTTTGGAGGACATTTTGCCGCAGGGCCCACAGATCATTTCTTCATGATCCGGGCCCAGGCAGCGGAGGCAAAAGTCGTGTGTGTCAGTTAGTGACATATTTCGGTCACACTGACCACACCGCTTGAAACCACTGGCAGCCATCGGGGGAAAAAGGGCCCCGGCGAGGTCAAAGGACCGGGCTGCCAGGGAAAAACCGAAAATGAAAGCTGACTAAGTCAGAAAAACCGAAAAGAAGAAGAGGACTCGTGACCGGCGTCGCGAGTCCGGGCGGGAAAAAGACCGAAGGGAAAAAGAATAAATTATGAAGAAATATCAACTTTTTCGCGGGGACACGACGGGTACGTCTGTAGGGCTCCGCGGAAAAAGAAGACTGGCTAAGATGGCACCCTTGGGCGGGAAGAGGACCGCGCATGCGCGCTGCAATTCCCAAAGGCTTTCTTTGAAAGCTGGGGAAAATTGCTCCGCGGGGGCTCCGTCGGCGCCGACGTCACCCATAAGTGAGGACTGACTTCCTGCTTGGTCCTGGAGAAAGTTCTTTTGGAGACTGGAAGTCCCAAATGACTAGGGTCAAAAGCTATAAAAAGTTGCGAGGACTTTCTATGTTGCTGCGTTCTCTGTAGGTAAAAGGCTAAGGCTCTCTTACAATCCAAAGTATGAAGGTTTCTTTCTGCATTAGAGGCGTGAGGCCTCGGAAAAAATACAGGAAGATAAATTGATTGATTTAAATGAAAAGGCGAAACCACCTTTGGCATAAAGGGTGGATGAGTTCTAAGAACAACCTTATCATGATGAAATCTACTATTACGAGGATCAGCCACTAAAGCTTGCAGTTCACTAATGCAACGTGCAGAGGTGATTGCAATTAGGATGATGACCTTCCAGGTCAAAACCTAAGGGTTGTAGTAGCTAAAGGCTCAAAAGGCGGCTTCATGAGCTGCTGAGAACTAGATTTAGATCCCATGCCACCGGTGGTGGCTTAATGGGAGGTTTGGTTAATAGAAGACCTCTCATAAATCTGGATATGAGTGGATGAGAGGAAATTGGTTGTCCATTCAGAGGCTTATAAGAAGCTGCAATTGCACTAAGATGGACTCTTACCGAATTGGTCTTTAGACCAGAATAAGTGAAGGAGATACTCTAGTATCAATTCTAAAGGTATGACAAGGGGCTTTAATCCCTTCTTGGAGCACCATATAGTAAAACGTTTCAACTTGAAGGCATAAGATCTTCTTGTGGAAAGTTTCCTAGAAGCCTGAAGGATATCCTTTAGCTGTTGGGACAGGTTGAAATCCTGGAGGTCTAAGCCTTCAGCAACCAGGCCGTGAGATGCAGGGACTGGGGATTCGGGTGCCATAGTGTCCCGTCCTCTTGGGAAAGGAGATCTGGAGCATTCCCTAACTCCAGAGGTGCAGCTTGAGAGAGATGTAGAAGCAGGGGATACCACGCTTGGCGTGGCCATTGTGGCGCTATAAGAATCATGCAACCCCTGTCTCTCTGAAGCTTGAAGAATGTTTTGGGGATGAGGGGAATGGGTGGGAAGGCATAAAGGAAGTCCTGACCCCAGTGGAGGAAGGCATCCCTTGCCTGACAGTTGTGAGCCGGAATCCTGGAACAGAACTGGGGAAGTTTGGCATTCAGTGGACTTGCAAAGAGGTCTATGTCTGGAGTGCCCCAGAGATGAAATATCTTTGCCACTTGGTCTAGGTGGAGGGACCACTCGTGAGGCAGCAGTACATGACTGAGTTTGTCTGCCCAAAGGTTTTGAATGCCTGGAAGATATACCACTAGGAGGTTTATGTGTAGACCAGCCTCCTGTGAAGTCCAGGTGCCCTGGGTAGAGAGATGATTCAGGTGTGCTCCCCAACCCACCTGTGATGCATCTGTTGTTAGGGTGGCCTGAAAGAGGGGTTGATGAAAAGGGGACCCCACTGTCAGATTTTCTAGTGATTGCCACCATTGGAGGGACAAAATTAGTCATTGAGAGTTTATTATTTTGTCTGATAAATGACCTGTGGCCTGTGTCCACTGTGTGAATAGGGTCCACTGAGCTGCTCGCATGTGGAGGTGAGCATATGGGACTACATGTATTGTGGATGCCATATGTCCCAGCAACTGTAGTAGCTCTCGAGCAGTTAGGGATGATTTCCCCGCTGCTTGAGAAGCTAGTTGCATTATGCGAAGACACCGGGGCTGTGGAAGGAAAGCCTTTGCCTGTCTGGTATCTAGACAGGCCCCTATGAATTCCAGGCATTGGGAAGGAACAAGTTGGGATTTTGGGAAGTTTATTACCAACCCCAAGTATTGGAGGATTCACATTGTGCGAGACAGTGCAGTGCTGGCCTCTGCAACTGAAGGGGCTCGAATGAGCCAGTTGTCTAAGTAAGGGAAGACGAATATCCTCAGGGTTCGCAGAAATGCAGCTACTACTGCCATGCATTTCGTGAATACCCTTGGTGCTGAAGCCAGACCAAAGGGAAGAACCCTGTATTGGAATGTTTTCCCCTGAAAAGGAATCGAAAGAATTTCCTGTGATCTGCATGGATCAGAATGTGAGTGTATGCATCCTTTAAGTCTAGAGAGAAAAGCCAATCCTGGCTTTGAAGGTATGGCAGAAGAGTTCCTAGAGAAATCATTTTGAACTTCTCTCGAAACAGGTATTTGTTCAATTCTCTGAGGTCTAAAATAGGTCTGTGTTCTCCTGTTTTCTTTGGAATAAGAAAATAAGGGGAGTAGAACCCTGCACCTCGTTGAAGAATGGGTACCTCCTCTATTGCCCCTTGGGCAAGAAGTGTTGCAACCTCGTGATCTAGCAGATCGTGTGCAGAAATTTGAGAATTGAATTGCTTTAGAATTGTAGGAGGGGGCATGCTGTGAAAATGAAGCTTGTACCCTTCTCCTACAATGGACAGAGTCCAATCTTCTGCTATTATTTGATGCCATCTGTTGGCAAAGAGGCATAATCTGCCTGGGATATTGGGGGGATGAGGACCCCTCAGAGGCAGGAAGGCTAAGCTCTCTAGGAAGGAGTCAAAGCCCTTGAGGGAGCTGAACCTGCGGAGCTGGTTGGGCTCTCGGGCCTTTTGGCTTCTTTTGCTGTCTAGTTTGTCCCTTTTGGGCAACCTGACCCTGAGTCTGACTGCTGGGTATAGGAAGAATAAAATTTCCTCTTTTTGCTAAAATAGGGTTTTTTTATAAGGCTTCTTTTTGGCTGTAGTGACTGTAGATTTTGAGAATCTATCTAGAGTAGTATTGTCAGCATCTAACTCGTTAGCCTTCTCCTGCCAGTTCTTGCCAAAGAGATTCTCTCCCGTGCAAGGAATGTTGCCTAACTTGTCCTGTACCCAAGTCTCCAAGTCTGATGCCTGAAGCCAGGCAATCCGTCGTGCGCCAATGGCAATAGCAAAGGTTCTGCTGATCCATTCAAAGGCTGCATGATTTACAAACTTGGAGACATCTTGAGCATGCTTAACTAGAGCAAGAAAGTCTTGTCTCTTGTCATCTGGGAGAAATGAGCTCATAAGCTCCAAATCTCTTGTAACTTCCTTGAGGAACATTCTCATATATAGTATATATGAACTGATCCTAGCTGAAAGCATGGAAGCCTGAAAGGTTTGGCGCCCAAAAGCGTCCAGAGTCCTGCATTCACGACCTGGGGGATTGGATGCATGCCTCTTTGCACTTTTCATCCTACGCATGGCTGACTCTACCACCATTGAATGGTGTGGCAGCTGAGTCTTTTGAAATCCAGGACATGGAGGAACTCGATACATAGTATCAAGTCTCCTAGAATGAGGAGATGTAGTCAAAGGTGTCTCCCACATTCTGAGCATCAAGTTATGCAGAATTTCATGGATGGGCAGAGCGGCTGCCTCCTTTGGAGCTTTAGAATATTGGAGAATTTCCAATTCCTTTGCTCTGGGTTCCTCTTCAGGAGCCACCGTGATTGAAAGGCCTTTGGCCATATCACAAATAAAATCTTGAAAAGACATGTCCTCTGGAGGTGACATTCTGCGTTGGGGAGAAGAGGGATCTTCTGGGAGAAACCCTCTAGAACCAGCAGAATTGTCAGAGTCTTCGGAATCGGAGGATTCGAAGTATTCCTGACCACGATGCTCATGCAAAGCACGGTCCCGGTATCGATCGAAGTCGGTACTGAGTTGATCCGGTACCGATCTGTCAATTCCAGCCAAAGATGGCGTGGGAAGAATTCCCACCGGGGCCGGTACCGGTGTCTGCACCGGTGTAGGTACCGGCATCGGTATCGATGTCGGTACCAGTGCCCGTTGGACCAATGGTACCGCAGCTGAGAGAAGAGCTGCAATGCTGCGTTCGATAGCGAGGAACCTCTGGTCTATCGATACTGCCGATGCCTGAGTGTCGGTACCGGTGAAAACGGCCGGGACCCCTGAGCATGGCAAAGGTAGTTCTTGCGAGGTCGAGGCCTCGAGAACATCCTGGAGCCCCATTGATGCTTTGGAAGCTGAAGCCTCCTGCCCGGGCTGCTTTGCCGGTGTGGTTCCCTCAAGGGCAATGCCAATGGCCTCTCAATGCTTAGTAGGAGAGCTACCCTTTGAGGACCGGCTTTTATGTTTGGTTACCTGAGGTCCATGGGAGGAAGAGGAGGCCCTTGAAGATGTCGATGCAATGGATCTGGCATCCGAAGAAAAAAGGGTACCGAGCTTTGCAGCCCGGTTCTGCCTTCCTCTTTTACTCATCCCCATACAGGAGAGACATTCAGATGGAGAATGTTCAGGCCCTAAACATTTAAGACACCAATCATGGGTGTCAGTGACGGAAATGGTACCGCCACACTTAGTACATTTTTTAAAACCACTAGTTGGTTTTTCCATGTTTTAGGAATATGGGGCCTAGTGCCCAAAATGGTGCCTAGCACCAAAAAAGAAAAGTTTCTGAAGAGAAACAGTTCAAGTATACGGGGTTTTTTTTGGAAAGGAAAAGAAAAGAACCAGCGGTACCGATAAGCGTTGTGCAGCGACCACAAGAAAACAATTTTAAAGACGGAATTTTCTGCGGTGACAGGGTATGGATCCTGCCGGCTCCGCGGAAAACGAAGAACTGAAGAGGGACAGTTGGAAAGGCGGGAAGGCAGCGCGCATGTGCTGAGGGATGCTCCCAAAAGTGTTCCTATTGGATGCTGGGGAGCGTTCCCACGCAGGCTCCGTCGGTACCAATGATACCCATATGTGAAGACTACATTCCTGCTTGTTCCTGGAGATCAATACTAACTTCCAAAACTCACACAACATGGAGCATACACATAAATATTGCAGTGGGCCTTAGAACGTACCAGAGCAGCTTATTTTGGAATGTCTACACCCCATAAGAGCCATAAGTGAGAAAGGAGCGGAACTAACAAGCCACCATCTGTGGATACTTCCCATGTCCCATGTTCCTCACCCTGGCATGCTCTTGAGTGGCCATAAAGTGAAGCACTGGAAGGCACCATCTTTGTACTATGATTTGTACTATGAGGCCTCACACAGGAAGAGAAAGCTTAACTCACCCAGACCCATGGAGTCAGGACACAAAGTCTGTCTGCACATTGTCGATGCTTGCAAAGTGCGCTGCAGATAGGGCTATCATATGCTCCTTCTCCGAACAGCACAGCTCCATGACCTCCAGATCCATTCTGGCATCACACGTCCTGCTATGTTTGGGCAACACGCTACCACCATGACAGTGTCTGAGAGCACCTAGCTCAATTTGTCCACTAAGAGAGGGTCAAGCTGATTGCTCTGGTCTCCAGGCAGAAGATCCCCCAGGAGGTCTTCTGAGGGGCCAGAATCCCTTGGCCCATTAGCTCAAGTATTGCACTCCCAGCCCTTCAGGCTGGCATCCAAGATGTTAACCACTCCATCCAGTGATTCCAAACAGCACCCCTGCCATCAGATAGCAGACTGCAACTACCACCTGGAGAGAGGAAGGGCCTGGTCAAACAATGGGAACAGGGAAGCCAAAAGGTTAGCAGATCCCTCTGCAGTAAGCACATATATACTCCTGGTCCAAGGATGACATAATGGATCAGATAACCTGAAAAAGTGGTAGGCCCATGAAGCTGATAGAGTATCATGTGCCTTGAGTTAGCCTGAGTAACCTCTCCATCAGGGGTGGCCCAAGGGGGCTGCAGGGCCATGTGCAGAGACTCATTGCGGGGCCTCATTTGCATAAATATTTGCATAATGTTAATGTGCGATAACTTTTAGTAAACATGCCTCTTAATGAGCGTCTGGATAAAGAAAGACTACCAGATTTCTACTTTACTATACTCCAGTGTCAACCACCAAGCACATTAGGAAGTACTATAAACACTGCCCATTTAGAACCCATAGCAAACCCGCTGTATCATAACAGCACTACTAGGACTCACAAAGCACCATACCCTACCTATCAAAAGGCAACACTGCAAATATTAAACCAATTCATCTCAGAGAATACCAATACATCTCCTACTGGGGAAAGAGAACAAGTATCACTGTCAAATAAAAACTACAGGAACAGAATACATCAGCTCAGTTACACAAACAGAATATACCTTGTCACCAAAGAACAAGGGATTACAATTTAGAAATAGGAAGACAATAATTAAACTGGGAATCCCAAACGTCAAACTTGGAATGTACAACACTGGAGAAATAAAACTATAACTTCATTTCCTCTTGTACTAAACAAAACACAAAGATGCAAGCAATGCACACTTCCCAGAGCTGACATATTCCAGTTAATAAATTCAAAATAAAAAAGTATTTTTCTACCTTTTGTTATTTGGCTATTTTATTTTTCAGTTGCAATTGTCCTAGTCACTTCCTTCTAGTTTCTTCTTGTCTTCTGCTAACTCTCCATTGTCTGCTATCCATTTGTCCTTTCTTCTCTTTTCTAGTTTTTTCCCATTGTCTCTCTATATCTGCTTTAACATACTGATCATTTTCCCTTTTGCTCTTTCCTTCATTTCTTTCTTTATTCCTTTTTCATCCACTCAAATTTCACCTTTCCATCCTCCGTCCCTATTTACTCTCCCAATACCCAGCCAACCATAGATTTTTTTTCTCTCCCACACAAAATATCTTTTCCCCACTCCATCCTCACTCCCCCGGCCCCATCCCCATCTAGTCATCACCCAACATCAGCTCTCTTCTAGTTACAGCTCCACTCAGCATCCGCTCCCTTCTAGACCCATTCTCCCATCCCCCTGCATCAGCCCATTTCCAGTCCTAGCCACCCCCCCTCAGCCCATTTCCAGTCCTATCCTAGCCCCCCCAATCAGTCCATTTCCAGTGCAAGGCCCCCTCCAATCAGTCCATTTCCAGTCCCATCGGCCCATTTCAAGCACCCTCAATCAGCCCATTTCCAGTCCTATCCTAGCCCCCCCCCCCCGAAGAGCCCCGTGTCTGTCTGTCCATCTTCACAGGGAGCTGAGAAGGCACAAAGATCCGGCTCGCCTTTGCACAGCCACCAGAGTGAAGAGCAGCGTGTTCCTTCACTCCAGCAGATGTATTCTTATGAAGCCCACTGGCGTCAGAGGTTAAAGAGCATTTCCTGTTTCCGGGCACTCAGCATGCTTCACAAAGACCACAGCTGCCAGAGTGAAGGAGTGCTCTTCACTCCGGGAGCTGTGCAGAGGTAAGCCGGGGCCTCGGGCCTCCCCTGCAAATTGACCATGTGCGGAATGAAGTTGGCCAACACCAACCCCAACCATCCCAGTCAGAGCTCACCAAGTCTGGGTTGTTTCTGGCCTTCTCTGGTGAGACTGGCCCAAACAAACCCAAAGTTCAGGAATGGGCTAGCTGGGCTCCCTGCATGCAAGAAAGCACTGCTATCTTGGAAAAAAGTATGGAAAGCCATATCTAGGCCTAAAGGCCAGGGCCCTGAACTGAAAATGGTGCCTAGAATACAGGGAGCAGAGAAACAGCTAATGCTCCTCCCAATGGGAAAGTGACATTCCTTGCCTGACTGATGCAATTACAGACCCAAAGGACCTTATATGAAAATGAGAGAATCAGTCAGAAAAACACCACTTCTAGGTCCAGGATATGCCAGAAGGCACTTCCCTTCCCGGACACCTATGTATCTACAGTTATTAAGCTTGATAGACTGCCCATCATGAGCACAGCTGGGTGGTATACAATAAAAGAAAGGTAACAAGCAAGGATGACCAGAGACATGGCACAATACAAGGGAGAGGAAGAGGTCAGGAGGCCTAGGTTACAAAAATGCAGCAACAAGCACTAAGACCATGTTTGGAGGGCCTAGGGAAAAAGACTGAGACTGAGCAGGGGAGATAATCAATTCTAAGGTGCCGGCCAGTGCATAGCCGAAGCAGGGCCAAGTAGCAGTACTCTACGGTTAGCAAGGAGCGACATAGCGGAAGGCCTTAAAACAGGAGGAGAGTTATACTCGAAGATGGGAGGTGATGGCGTACCACAGGATCGGGGTAATTGAAAGGAAGCTTCTCTGTACAGGGCTGTGCACACTGTGAGGGTACTTAATAATACTATATTACTGAAAGCCCTCAGAAAGAGTTAACACCACAGATTCAGTAGCTCAGATATTCCAGGGCCTATTACTTAGCAAATGATCTTGACAGACTCTACTGAAAAACTATGCTGAACTTTCACATACCAGAGAAACTAGGTTTGTTTATAATGCAGAAAGTGCAGGGAAGAACTTTCTCTTCAGTTTTGAAACATACACTGTGAAAAATGCTTGTGTTAGAATTATTGTTTAAGAAGTTATGTCTGGGAATACATGTATGTCTCCTATTGATGACCTATACTAATAAGATTTGACCTATGACATAGAGATGCACATTATGAATATACGTGATATTTGACGTAGAATAATAAGGTAGAAATTATGCTGTGAGATGGAATGTTGACCAATAAAGAATAGTTACTCACCTGTAACAGGTGTTCTCCAGGAGCAGCAGGAATCAGTCCTCACTTATAGGTGACGTCGGCGCCGACGGAGCCCTCGTGGAGCAATTTCCCCAGCTTTCGAAGAAAGCCTTTGGGAATTGCAGCGCGCATGCGCGGCCCCCTTCCCACCCAAGGGTGCCATCTTGCTCAGTCTGATGACATAGTGAAAAGACAGCAAAAAAGTTAGCAAAAACAATGGATAAGAATGACTGCAACTCCGAGGGGAGGAGGGAGGGTTGTGAGGACTGATTCCTGCTGCTCCTGGAGAACACCTGTTACAGGTGAGTAACTACTCTTTCTCCAGGACCAAGCAGGAAGTCAGTCCTCACTTATGGGACTCCCAAGCTTAAGGCTACCGGAGACCTCAAGCTGAAAAATGAGCTCCCTCTAGCTCAGCAGTACAGAAGGAAGGAATCTTCTCTGAACACGCCCCCGGCCGGTAGCCCAACACCAGGGCCGGAGGGTAGGAGTTGCCTAAACCTCAAAGAGACTGTGGAGGACTGCCTGTCCGAAAGCAATGTCCCTGCGGGACTCCCTCTCCAGGCAGTAATGAGCCGCAAACGTCTGGCTTGAAGACAAAGTAGCGGCCCGGCAGATGTCTGCCAACGGAACAGAGCGGAGATGAGCCACTGACGCAGCCTTCGCCCTGACACGGTGAGCCGTGACTCGACTCTCCAACGAGAGGCCGGCTGCCCCATAAGCCCAGGCGATACAGTCAGCTACCCAGATGGACAAAGTACGCTTGGAGACAGGCACCCCCAACCTATTGAAGGCTCACATCAGCAACGTAACGAAATCTATCTATCATAAAATCCGGACCCTCCGTCATTTGCGTCAGTTGCTTGAACCTGATGACTTTCGTTCAGTCTTTCAAGCCTTAATAATGCCCCACTTGGACTACGCCAATGCTATCCTCCATGGCCTACCAAAGAGCACGATTAACCCCTTACAATTGTCCATGAACTTGGCTGCAAGAATCCTTTATGGAGCCTCCAAGAGAACCCACATCACTCCAATACTGAAACAGCTACATTGGCTTCCGATGCAGTCCAGGATCTCTTTCAAGATACTAACCTTGACTCACAAAGCGATTAATAACAACTCCGCATCTTCTATCACTGACCTGATATCAATTACACCCCCTAATCGTGCAAGGAGATCAACTGCCTCTAACTCCCTTGTATTACCTAAGGCAATCACGAAGTGCTCTCAAGCCACTAGATCCAGAGCCTTCTCTTACTTCGCACCATTATGTTGGAATGCCCTACCAACAGACATCAGAACCATCAGTGACCTTTCTCAGTTCAGGAAGGCACTGAAGCACCACCTGTTCTTGCTTCACTACAATGTTTCCGACACCGTCTCACACCAACCCACCTCTACATCCCAGGTCAACACGTTAAACCCATGCGCTCTATAGTCTTAACACGAAGAGCGGCAATCTCACCTTGCTTCCGCTCTCATCAGGAATCATATAGCTGCACTTAGCGGCTTTGTATATAGTTGCCTTCTGTACATAGTTTATTATGTTCTCTGTTTAAGAAACCTGTTTAATGTAAACCTGTTTAATGTATTGCCCTGTTCATTGTAAGCACTGATCAATTTTGTGAAGTGTAATTTCTGTTCACTGTAAACCGCGCTGATGTTGAATAGCGCGGTATAAAAGAAACTTTAAATAAATAAATAAATAAATAAAATAAATAAAAGAAATGAAAAGCTGAACAGCCTTTCTATGCTCCCGCATACGGTCAAGGTAGAAGGATAAGGCCCTCCTACAGTCCAGGGTATGCAGAACCGTTTCAGCTCGGCTGGTATGCGGCCTGGGAAAGAAGGTTGGAAGAACCACCTCTTGGTTGAGATGAAAAGGGGAAACTACTTTTGGAAGAAACTTAGGGTGAGTCCTTAAGACCACCCTATTCGGGTAGAACCTAGTGTAAGGAGGCTCAGACACTAGGGCCTGCAGTTCACTAACGCGCCTAGCGGAGGTAAGGGCTACCAAGAAGAGAGTTTTCCAGGAAAGAAAACGAAGAGGGCAGGTAGCCATAGGTTCAAAAGGCGGACAGGTAATCCGCTGTAAGACCACATTGATTATCCCAGTAAGGGGCTGGTGGGCGCAAAGGAGGCTTAAGCAGAAGGAGGCCTCTGAGGAAACGAGCCACCAAGGGGTGTGCGGAAAGAGGCCTGCCGTCCACCGGCGAGTGATGCGCAGAGAGAGCACTGAGGTGGACCCTGACAGAGTTGGACTTGAGGCCTAGATTGGAAAGGTGAAGCAAATATTGCAGTACCACCGAAACCAAACAGGAGAAAGGGTTCTCAGACTGCTGAGAACACCACACGGAGTAGCGACGCCACTTAAGGGCGTAAGACTTCCGGGTGGATGGTCGCCTAGACGCCAGGACGACATCTTCCACCTCCGGAGGTAGTAGGAGAGGAGCTAGGACTACCCTTTCAGCAGCCAGGCCATCAGGTGAAGGGCCCGGAGGTTGGGGTGCAGGAGAGTGCCCTGATCCTGAGTCAGGAGATCGGGCTGAAACCCCAGAGGAAGAGGAGTGTCCACCGCCAGTTGTAGCAGAAGCAGGAACCAGGGCTGTCTCGGCCACTGGGCGCTACCAGGATTAACGAGGCCCTGTCCCGGAGAACTTTGAAAAGCATCCGGGACACGAGTGGCGTGGGAGGAAAGGCATACAGTAGGCCCGTGGACCACGGGATGAGGAAAGCATCCGCCGCTACTCTGAGAGGATGAGGGTGCCTGGAGCAGAACCTGGGAAGTTGCCAGTTCAGAGGACTGGCAAAAAGATCCAAGGTGGGGAGGCCCCACCGGAGGAAGATCCGCTGAACCACCAACGGGTCCAACCTCCACTCGTGTGGTTGCAGAATCCTGCTCAGTTTGTCGGCCAGGTAATTTTCCTGTCCTGGCAGGTAAACAGCTTTGAGGAGGATGCCATGGTCGATTGCCCAAGAGCACAGCCTCTGAGCCTCTTGACAGAGAAGGAGGGAGCCTGTGCCCCCCTGTTTGTTCACATAGAACATGGCAACTTGATTGTCCATCTGGACCAGTACAGACTGATGAGAAGTGAGGTGAGAGAAGGTCCGCAGAGCGAGGCGGATCGCCCTGAGCTCCAGGAAGTTTATCTGCTGAGCAGCCTCCCAAGGGGTCCAAAGGCCTTGAGTACATGTCCCTTGGCAATGTGCTCCCCACCCCAGGAGAGAGGCATCGGACGTCAGCACTTGGGAAGGCGGAGGAGACTGAAATATCATGCCGAGTACCAGATTGGGCAGATGAAGCCACCATTGTAGAGAGGAGACCAGGCGGTCGGAGATCTGTACTAAGTCCGCAAGGCTCCCTGTGGCTTGATGCCATTGAGTGCGAAGGCTCCACTGAGCAGGCCTCATATGTAGATGGGCATTTGGAGTCACATGGACCGTGGAAGCCATATGGCCGAGCAGCCGCAGGAATTGCCTGGCAGAGACCAGGGAAGTGTTGTGAAACTTGCTGGCCAGATCCATGAGCCGGTTGGCCCGTTCCAGAGGCAAGAAGGCACGAGCCTGCAGAGTGTCCAACCGCGCTCCTATGAATTCGAGATCCTGAAAGGGGAGCAAAGTGGACTTTGCAAAGTTTATGACAAACCCCAAGTGCTGAAGCAGAGCCACAGTACGATGAGTGGCCTGAGTGACCTCCAGGGAAGACTGTGCCCTGATGAGCCAGTCGTCTAGGTATGGAAACACAAACAGGTCTTGAAGCCTTAGGAAGGCTGCCAGCACTGCCAGGCATTTGGTGAACACCCTGGGAGCGGAGGACAGGCCAAAGGGCAGTACCCTGTACTGATAATGATTCCCTGCCACAACAAATCTTAGATATTGTCTGTGGTCTGGATGGATAAGGATGTGAGTATAAGCATCCTTTAGATCCAAGGAGCATAGCCAATCTCCCTGCTGGAGGTAGGGCAGCAGGATTCCAAGGGTAAGCATCTTGAACCTTTCCCTTTGCAGGAACTTGTTGAGGTTGCGCAAGTCTAGGATGGGTCTGAGGCCTCCTGTTCTTTTTGGTATCAGAAAGTACCTGGAATAAAAGCCGTGACCTCTCAGGTGGTGGGGCACCGGTTCCACAGCCTGTTCCTGAAGAAGACTTGCCAACTCCTGAAGGAGTAAGTCCCTGTGCAGAGGGGGTCTTGGAGGCTCCCCTGGAAAGTAGGAGGGAGGTACCTGGTGAAAGTGCAAAAGGTAGCCCTTTTGAACTACCTGAAGCACAAAGGCATCGGATGTTACGGCTGACCATCTGTGGGCAAAGTGGGCCAACCGGCCTCCCGTGCTGAGAGAAGCCAGCGGGGGGGAAGAGGCTATGCTGACGGAGTCAAAAACCCCCACCCTGCTGAGCAGGGGCCGGTGTAGTGGGCTTGGGGGCCTTCTGCCTACGGGACCCATTACCCTGTCCCATAGCCTGCTGACCCTGATGGGGAGCTGCTGAGGCTTGATATTGTGGGTGGTGTTGTTTATAGGCAGACACCTTCCTCGGGTAAAAGGGCTTTTCCCCCGAGCCTTACCTCTTCTGTGAAGGGGCAGAGGTCTTCCTGGACAGGCGAGTCCTGGTTAGAGTCTCGGTCTCGAGTTGTGCAGCCTTTTCAGCCATGGGCTTGCCAAAGAGGTTTTCACCTCTGCAGGGGACATCGACCAACTTGTCCTGCACCCATGGCTCGAGGTCGGATGACTGAAGCCAAGCCTGTCGGCGGGCACCGATGCCGGCCCCGGCTACTCGAGCCGATGCTTCGAAGCCATCGTAGGCTGCTTGAGAAATAAACTTCGAGCACTCTCGAATACCAGTGGACAATGCCTGGAACCTCTGCAAAGGTTCCTCGGAGAGACCAGCAGAGAACTCGGCAATTTCCTTTGCCAGGTCTTGGAGATACATGCCCATGTAGAGCTGGTATGTCTGGACTCGACAAGCAAGCATAAAGCCCTGGAAACACTTCCTACCGAGGGCATCCAGGTTCCGGGCCTCCTTGCCGGGAGGCACCGAGGAGTGCATTTTCTGACTCTTGAGTCGATGCATGGCCGATTCCACCACCATGGAATGGTGCAGTAGTTGTGCCTTTTGGAACCCGGGGCTCTGGCGGACTCGATACATGGAATCGACCCCCTTGCTCAACACCGGCGTCGACGCCGGGCTCTCCCACATGCGGAAGAGAAGTCGTTCCAGCATCGGAGGAACCGGTACAGTAAAGGCCTCCTTCGGGGGAGAGTCATACTGGAGGGCCTCGAGCTCTTCGGCTCGAGGCTCCTCCTCGGGATCCGCGGGGAAGGCCAAAGCCTTGGCCATATCCCGCACGAAGTCCGAGAACCGGGTATCCTCCGAGGGGGACCGTCTCCGAGGCTCAGACTCGGGCGAGTCGGAGGGGACGCACCGAGTCTGAAAAGAACCGGGTGACTCGTCCTCCTCTGTGTCTCAGCCCGACTCCTCAGTGGAGGAATCGAGCAGCTCCGTGCGGGCGGGCGACGATGCCCTCCGCCCCGACGCCGACGTTGACGACCTTGGTCCCGAACGGGAGGCCGAGGGAGACCGTGGCCGAGGATCAACTCGAGCCCGCATGGACTCGAGGATCGGCTCGGCCTCCGGGGTCGACTTGGACGTCGACGTCCTGGTGGTCGGGGCAGATGCACCGGCGAGGCCAGCAATCAATGCCCGCTGCTGGTCCATGAAGGCAGCTAAACTGCTCTCCAAGGCCGTCAACCTGAGTCCAAGCTCAGGAGACCCAGCAGCTCCCGACTCGGGCCCCGACAGCGTCGGGCCCGACGTCGGCCCCTTCGGAGGCGAGTCCATGAGGACTACAGTACTCACGTGTCCAGGAGACTCCACTTCGAGACGAGGCTGTTTCGAAGGCCGCTCCGACTCCGAGGACCCGGGTCGGCTATCGGGGCTATGTGACCTGGCCCTCGAGGGACCAGGAGCGTCCACCGATGCCGCCCTCGCGGGTTTCTTCTTCCGACGATGTTCCCGGGCGGGAGACCCCCGCTCAGAGGAACTCCGACGATGCTCGGGGCCGGAGTCAGAGAAGATTCACTCCTTTTGAAACTGCCGACTCCTCAACGACTTCGAGGACATTTTGGTACACGGACCACAAATCATCGGGTCATGATTGGGTCCAAGGCAGCGGAGGCAGCAGTCGTGTGTGTGGGTAAGAGACATAAGTCTCGTACACCGATCACACTTTTTAAACCCGCTGGCAGCCATCGGGAGAAAAAGGGCCCCTGCGAGGTCAAAAGACCGGGCTGCCAGAGAAAAAGAAAAAAGTGGCGGGAACGCCAGTCACGAAGGACAAAAAACGAAAAATAGTGAACGGACTCGACACCGGAGTATCGAGGCCGGGCGGGAAAAGGACACGGCGTCGAACCGAGAAAAAACAGAACGAAAATCAACTTTTTCAGCGGCGATCACAAACTACGTCTGTAGGGCTCCACGGAAAAAAGAAGACTGAGCAAGATGGCACCCTTGGGCGGGAAGGGGACCGCGCATGCGCGCTGCAATTCCCAAAGGCTTTCTTCGAAAGCTGGGGAAATTGCTCCGTGAGGGCTCCGTCGGCGCCGACGTCACCCATAAGTGAGGACTAACTTCCTGCTTGGTCCTGGAGAAAAACAGTGACCCAAGTAGGTGGAGTGAGAAGGTGCAAGCTTTCACTCTCTCTCCCAAAGCTTTGGTTGTGTATATAATACAATTGTGTGTGAATTGTATTATTAATGGTTATTGCTTCCTTCTCATTGCTCTGAGTGTGGATATCTGTTACCCAAGAGCCCATAAGAACATAAGATATGCCATACTGGATCAGACCAAGGTCCATCAAGCCTAGTATCCTGTTTCCAACAGTGGCCAATCTAGGTCATACGTACCTAGCAGTTTCCCCAAAAGACACAGGTTCCGCAATGCTTGTACTGCGTCAAGCATTGATATCCTGGGTCCCTTCTCAATAATGGTTTATGGACCTTTCCTCCAGGAACTTGTCCAAACCTTTTTTAAACCCAGCTATACTAACAGCCTTTACTACATCCTCCGGTAACAAATTCCAGAGTTTGATTACACGTTGAGTGAAAAAATATTTTCTTTTATTAGTCTTAAATAGTTTACCCTGTAGCTTCATTGCATGTCCCCTAGTCTTTCTATATTCTGATAAGGTAAACAATCGATCTACGTTTACCCGTTCCACTCCGTTCATTAATTTATAGACTTCTATCATATCTCCCCTCAGACGTCTCTTTTCCAGGTTAAAGAGCCCTAACCTTTTTAGCCTTTCTTTATAGGAGTATCCTTCCATCCCCTTTACCATTTTGGTGGCTCTTCTCTGAACCTTTTCTAATAACTCTATATCCTTTTTAAGATACGGCGACCAGAATTGCACACAAAATTCAAGGTGCGGTCTCACCATGGAACGATATAGAGGCATTATAATATCTTTTGTTTTATTTTCCATTCCTTTCCTTATGATACCTAGCATTCTATTTGCTCTCTTGGCTGCCGCTGCACAGTGGGCCGAGGGTTTTAACATGTTATCCACAATGACGCCTAAATCGTTTTCCTCGGTGGTGGTTCCTAATGTGGAACCTTGCATTGTATAACCATAGTTTACGTTGTTCTTCCCTAGGTGCATAATTTTGCACTTGTCCACATTAAATTTCATCTGCCATTTTGATGCCCAGTCTTCTAATTTATCAAGATCCTCTTGCAATTTTCCACAATCCTCTTGGGTTTTAACAACTTTAAATAGTTTTGTGTCATCTGCAAATTTGATAACCTCACTCGTTATTCCACTTTCCAGGTCATTTATGAATATGTCAAAAAGCAGCGGACCCAGCACAGATCCCTGGGGTACACCACTATTCACCTTTGTCCATTAGGAAAATTGTCCATTTAGCCCAACCCTCTGCTTTCTATCTCTTAACCAGTTCTTGATCCACAGTAGTACACTGCCTCCTATCCCATGACTCTTTAGTTTTGCCAAAGGTCTCTGATGAGGGACCTTGTCAAAGGCTTTCTGAAAGTCCAGATACACTATATCAACCGACTCACCTTTGTCCACCTGTTTATTCACACTTTCAAAAAAACATAACAGATTAGTAAGACAAGATCTTCCTTGTCTAAAGCCATGTTGGCTGTCTCCCATTAGGCCATGACTATCTACATGCTGAATAATTTTATTCTTTATGATGGTTTCTACCATTTTTCCCGGTACTGACTTGAGGCTCACCGGTCTGTAGTTTCCCAGATCACCCCTGGAACCCTTTTTAAAAATTGGTGTTACATTGGCGATCCTCCAATCTTCAGGTATTAGAGATGATTTTAATGATAGTTCACAGATTACTAATAGCAGGTCTGCAATCTCATACTTCAGTTCTTTCAACACCCTTGGATGTATACCATCCGGCCCAGGTGATTTGCTACTCTTCAGTTTATCTAATAGTTGTAATACATCTTCCCGATGTATCGATATTTCCTTCAATTGTTCCGCACCTCTAAATACCACTTCAGTCATGGGTAACACATCCCTACATCTTCCTCAGTAAAGACCGAAGCAAAGAATTCATTCAGTTTTTCCGCTATCGCCTTGTTGCCTCTTAGAGCCCCTTTAACTCCTCTATCATCTAATGGACCAGCTGACTCTCTCACAGGTTTTTTGCTGCAAATGTACTTGAAAAAGTCTTTATTTCGCGTTTTTGCTTCCACAGCAAGCTTCTTCTCAAATTCTCTCTTTGCCTGCTTTATCAATGCCTTGCATTTGATTTGCCAGTGCTTGTGCTGTTTCCAGGTTTCGTCGTTTGGCTCTTTTTTCCATTTCCTGAAAGATGCTTTTTTGGCAACAACAGCCTCTCTGACCTCACCTTTAAACCATGCTGGCAGTTTTTTCGACTTCTTTCCACTTTTCTTAAAGCGTGGAATACAGCTGATCTGGGCTGCCAAGATAGTATTTTTCAACAACACCCAAGCTTGATGTAAGTCTTTAACCTATGCTACTGCTCCTTTTAGTTTTTTCTTAACTATTTTCCTCATTTTATGATAGTCTCCCTTTCGATAGTTAAAAGGTAGTACTGTGGATTTCCGTACTATCCCTCCTCCACTAATTAAATCCAAGGCGATCATGCTATGATCACTATTGCCAAGTGGCCCCAACACCCTTATCTCTTGCACTAGATCTGGTGTTCCACTAAGGACCAGGTCTAATATGGCTTCCCCTCTGGTCGGTTCATGAACCAGCTGCTCCAAGAAGCAGTCATTTATGTCATCTAGGAACTTTATCTCCCTAGCATGTCCTGCCGTGACACTGACCCAGTCGATACCGGGGTAATTGAAATCACCCATTATTATTACTGCGCTGTAACTTTTGTTAGCTTCCTTGATTTCTTTGAGCATTTCATCATCCATTTGTTCATTCTGTCCCGGTGGTCGATAGTACACCCCCACTGCCATCGCCTTCCCCTTTTTACATGGAATTTCAATCCATAGAGATTCTACAGCAAATTTTGTTTCCTGCAAAACTTTAATCCTTTCTGACTCAATGCCCTCTCTAACATAGAGCGCAACCCCTCCACCAATTTGATCAGCTCTATCATTATGATATAGTTTGTACCCAGGTTTCAGAGTGTCCCACTGGTTGTCCTCCTTCCACCATGTCTTTGATATTCCAATCATATCTAACCTTTCATTTAGTGCTATATATTCTAACTCTCCCATATTATTTTTTAGACTTCTAGCATTTGCATACAAGCATTTTAGAGACTGTATTTTATTCATATTAATTTGGCTATTGGTAGACATGGGTAATTTGGGGTTTTGAAGCTCTGTCTGCTCCATACTTGAGGGCATTTGGGCTACTTTGCTCTTTTTTGGAACCTCTCTGCTTTTGGTAGTATCCTTCAAGGATACATTCTTCCGAACCATCTGCTCTTGGGCGACTGTCAGCTTTCCCCTATTATCGAGTTTAAAAGCTGCTCTATCTCCTTTTTAAAGGTTAATGCCAGCAGCCCGGTTCCATCCCGGTTAAGGTAAAGCCCATCCCTTCGGAAGAGCCCCTCCTTTCCCAGAATGTTCCCCAGTTCCTAACAAATCCAAAACCCTCATTTCTGCACCATTGTCTCATCCACGCATTGAGACTCCGGAGCTCTGCCTGCCTTTTGGGTCCTGCACGTGGAACGGGAAGCATTTCGGAGAACGCTACCCTGGAAGTTCTGGATTTCAACTTCCTACCTAAAAGCCTAAATTTAGCCTCCAGAACCTCCCTACCACATTTTCCTATGTCATTGGTACCGACATGTACCAAGACAGCAGACTCCTCCCCAGCACTATCTAAGACCTTATCTAGGTGGCGCGTGAGGTCCGCTACCTTCGCACCAGGCAGGCAAGTTACCAGGCGATCCTCACGTCCACCAGCCACCCAGCTATCTACATGCCTAATGATCGAATCACCAACTATAACGGCTGTCCTAACCCTTCCCTAATGGGCACATGGCCCTGGAGAAACATCCTCAGTGCGAGAGGGTTTTACATCACCTGGAGGACAGGTCCTAGTTACAGGATCACTTCCTGCCACACCAGGGTGATGCTCTCCTGTCACGTGACCTCGTTCCTCCATGGCAACAGCGATACTGCCAGACTGGAGGTGGGACTTCAGGACTATATCCCTGTAGGTCTCGTCTATGTACCTCTCTGTCTGTCTTATGTTTTCCAAGTCTGCTACGCTAGCCTCTAGAGAACGGACTCGTTCCCTGAGAGCAAAGAGCTCCTTGCACCTAGTGCACACGTAAGACCTCTCACCAACTGGGAGAAAATCATACATGTGACACTCAATGCAAAAGACTGGAAAGCCTCCATCTCGCTGCTGAACTGCTGTCTGCATCTTAGTTTTAAGTTTTTGTTTAGATCTTTAAGTTCTTTACTTACTAAGGGTTGCCAATAAAACTGTACCTAATACGTTTAATATACCTTGTTCATCTGAAGCTTAATTAATCTCAGATCCTTAGTGTATGACTGATTTGGGTAATGAGCTTCACCTGAGAGCCCAGGTGCTGTTACCGGTGAGGGGAGGAGCAGAGTACACTCAGTTGGTGCTATGCCAGGATATACGGGTCTCTGCATTCAAGGCAAGGAAGAGAGAAGGTGTCAGAAGATTTGAGGGTATTACCAGCGATGGGTAATCTGTTAAGTAGACAGGGTCAGTCTCAGATGTGTGAATGGCATGACAGAGCTAGGGCTTTAGCATTTAAGAAAGGTAGCCCTTCTTATTGTATGCGTGAGAAGTATGGGGATGTAGCCATGAATTTCATTGTACATTGGCATTCAATGACTAGAGGTATGAGAATTTGCAGTTTCCTCTGGAGGGAACTTTCTCCGTAGAGAAGATTCATTACCTGAGATATGAGTTGCCGGTTAATGGCAAACCGTGCAATAGTAATGATTGGATTGTGCTCACATGGTGGGAACGGATGGCACATGAGAAAACAAACAAACAAACAAACAAGAAAAACATAGGATTTGAAACAAAAGTTGTTTGTGTTAGAAATAAAATAATGATTATTTGTAAGAGGGAGGTGGATGAAGAGAGTGAGGACAGATTCCCGGCTTATGTTCCTCCAGCATATTAAGCAGACGTGACCGCGCTGGCAATTTCAGCTGGACCATTCCCAGCTCTTTCTCCTCCTCCTCCTCCTTCGATATCACAAGAGACACCAGCTCAGCCAGTTCGGGTCACTCATACAGCAGAACTAAGGGAAGAAATACTTAAAAAGAAATGGAAGTTAGGGGGAGAAGAATTGTTTAATTTGGATATTTGTAATATCTCCCAGCTCAAAGAATTGAGAGCATGTGTGGAGAGAAAAATAGAGAGTGTTGTACAAGTAATAGTGAACTTACAAGTGACAATAGGTCAATAGTGTTACTATTGCAAAATAATTAAGGGTTACTGATGAACTTATTGAAAGAACTGAGGGAGATATGGACAGACATTATGAAACTTATAAAGAGAATGACAGATTATATCACGCTCTAGGATCTATTCAAGAAGCTATGAACCAGCAGAATAAGTTACATTCTAACACAGTTAAATCTGAAACAGCAGCTGAGGGAAGTGAGGTTGTGCCTACTTATCCTTTCTGTTTGTACCCAGCGGGCTTGACAGGTTCTATGACTGTGCCTGCAAATTGGAACCCTAAGGAAGTGTTTGATTTGGCTAAAACTTTCCTAATTACAGGGATAACCCTAGTAGCTTTGTGTCTTTATGGTCTCAAATAATTAATAGTTATAATCCCACTTGGGCATAATTTGCTTAGAGCTGTGTTTTTTAATCCAGTTTATATTTATTGTGTTACTCATCCATTCCATGAGGATAACTGGCAGTGGGCACTCAGAGACCCTGTGACAGATTTTCAAGAGAAGACTCAAAGAGATAGTTTAGTTTTGAACAGAGAAAAATGGTTAAAATCTATTAAAGTGGTATGCAAGCCTGTAAAGGATTGATTGAGACTGACATCACTAAGGCAGGATAGGGGTGAAAAGGTTACGGATTTTCACACTAGGGGGTATGTTTACTAAACTGCGTTAACGTAACTCGCGTTAGGTTCCGCAGCAATGATACGGATGCCCATATAAAGGAGTGGGCGGTGCATCGTTACGGCAAGCAGTGCCAGGTACCAAGCATTACAAGGCGCCTTAGGCCAACGCGCGCTGCAAGGCGCACTAAAAGGTACATTAGAAGGCACCTTATAAGATGATCTATAAGGTGCCCTGTAATGTGCCTTATAGGGCACCTTAACGTAAAGCGCCATAACCTGAGGCGCCTATAAGGAACACTGTAAGGCGCCCTATAAGGTCCCTAACCTAAGTCGCCTTTAAGCCACCCCCAGAAGGCACCTTATAAGGCACCTTAAAAGCCACCTCAGAAGGTGCTGTATATGGTGCCCCAGGTTAAGGTGGCCAAAGGATGTCAAGGTGACCCAAGATATGTTGCCCCAAGGGCAGGAAGGTGCCCCGGTGTGACAAGCATGAAATGTAAGGGCGAAAACCAGATGTAACCCGAACACTGGCCAGAGCAGCAAGGAAAGGCAATGGAGAAGTGATGGAAGGAAGGAGAGGTGGGTGGTGATGGACACACCAAACTGCCCTATGGGGCAGCCGATATAGCGGAAAAACATACTGAAGCAACTGTACTGGTGCACAGAGTGTTGGTAAACTAAAGTGCCACAGTGACAGTGGGTGGATGAGAATGTGTCCAACAGTGGAGGTAGATGTGGCAAGATCGGTTCAATGATAGGAGGGCAGAGGAGTAGTAGTGCCATGCATAGCAGACACAGGAGAGGCAAGCATGAAGAGCTGCAATGCAGAAAAGGGTACAGTGCAGGACATGGGGTAGCAGCCTGCACATGAACACAGGATGCAACACAGCTGACAGACGCAGATAGATGGACAGAAGGATGGCTGGCGACTGTGACGAGGGTAATATGTGCTGGCAGCACAGATCTGCAGAGATATGACTGTAACAGGAATGACAAGTACCTGTGTAGGAAAGGCATAAAAGAAAGAGAACAACAAGGAAGCGAACCCATGACCACTGGTCACAAAAATCTGTGCATAAACCAGCAGGCCACACCACCATTGTGAGGTCCACAGCAATGGTTGTATACAAGAACACTGCAGGGCACCACACAAAACGCCTGCTGTGTGCCAGGATAGGGCAACCACAACAGTCTCCATGATGCAACGCACATGCACAACAGGTGTCTACAGCTCATATCAGAGTCTGTAAGGGGGACGAGAGCCACATAGAAACACATGCACACACACACAATGAAACGTTATGCAGTGGAAACAGTATGCAAAAGAGCATGGGAGTGAAACAGAAAGGGCGTCTGGGGCCGGCTGAGGGGAGAGCTGTGTGGACGGCATATGGACCAGGGCAATACGGGGAAAGGAACAAAAAAGGAGCATGTGAGAATCGAACCTGCACACTGACGTGGCCCAGATAAGCACACAACAGCAGTACCAAACCCCCAAGCTGACTGCACACATGGATACCACAAAGAAATCACCATATGTAACAGCTAATATGCGACAGATACGTTGCAGAGAGGGCACACTGTGGTGCACAGTGCAGAGATGGAAGGGTGTGTGGAGAGTTGAGGAGGCTGCAGCCACTGCATGGGCGGTTTAGCAGAACACAGGAAACAAAAAGGAATGGGACAGGTGGGAATCAAACCTGCAACCTATGGTGTTCCACTGGACATCTGTAACCACCATCCCAAACAAGCACAATGCAAACAAGTCCCCTCAAAGGGCACACTGTGGTTCACAGTGCAGAGATGGAAGAGTGAATGGAACATGTGTGGCCTAAACGCAACACCCTCTCTGTGCTAGCACAGGCCCCCTCCCCAACTGCTAACTCCTGACATCGCACTTTTCACATTGATGCACCATAAGCCTGGAATAAACTACCGGTGTCTGTGCACCAGGCACCTTCTCTAACCCTACACAAATCCAGGTTGACAGCTCAACTCATCGCTGCTGCATTTGGATCCTAACTCATCAGATTACCCTCTTCCTCCCCCTTGTTTTACCCCTGCTTGCACCCTTTGTGTTTTGTGCCAACAAGACTGTTTTATCCCTGCTTGCACCATGTGTGTTTTGTCATACCTAGATTGTAAGCTCTGATGAGCAGGGATTGTCCCTTACATGTCTGTGTAGCGCTGTGTACGACGGATAATGCTATACAAATGCTCTGTCGTAGTAGTAGGAGGAGGAGGAGGTGTGGCATTGCGAATTGTTGTTTCTACACCCCCTGGTCCCCACCATATCCGGATGGCTGGGGAGCTTCGCTGCCCAGGAAACCCTCGTACAGCATGCTGTGACAAGGTCAGCCATCCAGAGCATGGGGGAGGTGGAAAGCATAAGGAATTCACCTTAATCATTGGGCCCTTGTTAGGTGTGCAGGGTCAGAAGGCCAGAGCCACGTTTCAAAAGCAGAAAACCCCCAGCTGGAATAGGTTTCAGGAAATGCTTGATAGAGTAAGAGGGGGAGATTGCAAGCACGAGGACCAAAGCCCTTACTCTAACAAGTGCACTGATTATTCTAAGTTCAGAAGGCAGGGAGATTACAAACACCTGGGAGAGAAAGAGGTCGGGATGGATTCCAGTGAGTATAAACCCTGGTTAGATTATGGAGAGAGAAGGAGCAGCAGAGGAAGCAGAAGAGATAGGGAGACGAACAGAGTCCAGAGCAGCAAGGACGATGGAATGCTGGAGAAGCCAGAGCAGGTGCTAACTCCTGGAGAAGGGCTGAGCTACCCAGAGCTGTGAGAGCTGTTTTCCCTGAATCAGGTTGGCAACAGGGGTGGAAGCCAGGAATTGGAGAAGCTTTCAGACCACCAGAGAAATTGTCAGCTGAGCAGTCTGATCAAGTGAGTGAGTCAGAGCCCATGCAATTGGGAGAACCAGAGCCACAGGTGGGGGAAGAAGATATGTGTATGGATTGTTCATTATGTCAAGCTTTAGAATTGAAGTGTTGAAGAAGAGCCAGTCTTGAAAGAATTGTTCCTCTTACAAAGGTAACCTTAAAGCGTAAGCAGTAAGGAGGTAAATTCCTGTGTGCTTTGGAAAGGGAATTTACTGCCACATAAGCTTGTAAAGGAATCTGTGCTTCATGCCTGATTATCAGCTGTGGTAGAACTCTGCAACAGCAAGAAAGCTAATTGGCTGCTTTAAGAGTTTGTGCTTTGCTCCTGTTTTATATGAAAAGCCTGATAAGAGTTTTGAGGACATTTTGAATGCTTATTTCATATTCACTCACTTGGAAGTGCAGCCCAGAGAATTGAGGCTGTTGCTCCTGTTTTATATGAAAAGCCTGCTAAGAGTTTTGAGGACATTTTGAATGCTTATTTCATATTCACCTGGAAGTGCAGCCCAGAGAATTGAGGCTTTGCTCCTCTTTTATATGAAAAGCCTGCTAAGAGTTTTGAGGACATTTGGAATGCTCATTTCATATTCACCTGGAAGTGCAGCCTAGAGAATTGAGGCCGAGTGAAGATAAACTGCCATAGGAGAATTAACCTTGTTTTCTTTGTGCTATGATTAACCAAGGACTATAAGAAAAGTGGCACACTGTTCTTGTGAATGAAGGCTAAGCTTCTACATTTAAGAGGACTTTGAAAAGCCATTGTTGAGTTCTGTTTGTTTTTGCCACCAGTTTGCTGAACCTTAAGCAAAAGCCTATAATTTATCCTGCTAATGGAACCTTGAACCTGATCTGTTCTCTTGTGTTTAAAATAAACTTTTTCTGTCATAAACCTTACCCTCAGTTTGTCTCAACTACAATCATTTTTACTTGAAGCATAAATATAGCTGATAGAGAAAGGATACATCAACCACCACGCCCTCAACAACTAGGGACTAGTGGTTTTGGTGTTGTGCTTGTGACAGTGGCGTAGTTGTTCGGATTTTGCCATTCAGGATTTACAAAAAAAAAGGTTATTGCAACAAGGTATACAGCACAGACAGCTGCTGGAAGTGGTACACAGCACGGACGGCTGTTGGAAGTGGTACACAGCACGGACAGCTGTTGGAAACTTCGCGTGGAGTTCACGAGTGGAGTCAGCCAGACGGCAGAGCAGTCCAGTTTGGATCTCCATAAAGACACCCTTTGGAAACAGGAGTCAACACCTGAGTCAGGTAAAGCGTACTCAGGTGGGGGTTGGCTCAGATAAAAAGTAAAAGGGAAAAATGAATGCTTTGGAGGTATAAGGAGACAAGGAGGCTGTTGAGTGGTGCCAACCTTGGTGTCTTGTTTTTTTCTTTTCAGGTATCCTCAAAAATGGAGTCCAAAGAGTTATTCCAATGGATGGCAGCGCAGTTCCAGTGCCAGCAAGAATTGGCACAGCAAGCTCAGGAGAGTGCAGCTGCGGCTATCAAAGAACAGCAGAAACCTGTCTTGGACTTAGTGGCTGCCCTGATTGCATCGCAGAAGCAAGAAAATGGAGGAGAGCCGGTACCAGCAGGACCATCATCACTTCCAATGGACAGGCTGGTAGGCCCACTCTCAAGTGGGGCCTTTCATTTTGACAAACTTTCATCTGAGGACAATATAGATGACTTTCTAGAATCATTTGAAAGAGTAGCGCAAGCTATGGGATGGCCAGTTAACCAGTGGGCAGTGCGTTTAGCGACCTCTTTAACAGGGCTGCGTATAGGGCTATTCCAGCTGCCCAAGCCCTGGATTATGATATTGTGAAAATGGCTATTAGAGACTGTTTGGGGTTGACTAAAAGTGTATATCACCGGATGTTCCGAGCCACAGTCCTTAAGGCTGGAGAGACTCCAAAGGCATTAGGCCAAAGGATTTGGAGCCTGGCATTAAAGTGGCTAATCCCAGAGGAGAAAAATATGGATGTGATTCTAGATATGATAGTATTAGAACAATTTATGGCAGCAGTGCCAAAGGAAATCCAATCATTTCTGATTCAACAAAACTTTCAAACCACAGAGGAGGCAACTTTGTTGACCGAGCGATACAAGGAAGCTGAGTTAGCGCGTCAGCCAAGAGGGGGGCGCTATAAAAGTGAAGGCTGAAGCCAGTTTTGGTATATCAGAAATGAAACAAGAAAATAAAACAGGCTTTCTGAAAACTTGTGTGCCTGCTCAGAAAGAAAAATGGGCTCAAAAGAAATGTTTTCGCTGTGGAGAATTAGGACACTTACAGAGAGGATGTAAGGCTCGAACTAGGTTGGTTGGTACAAGTGTGAAACCTCTGGGGGAGGGATTTCTCCTGAGTGTGCATATACAGGGAATCCCTACCAATGCTTTACTTGACTCTGGGGCTGACCAAAGTATGATATCTCAGAAGCTTTGGCAGGCCATTGAGGCTCAAGCAAAGAATGTCCAGAGGAGACCTGAAGGTCATGTCCAGATCCGTTGCATCCACGGGGCTGCTTCTTGTTATCCCGTGTATACACTGGAGGTGAAAGGATTAGGGGTACAGAAAAGCATTCCTGTGGCTGTGGTACCAAAGCTTCCCCACGACCTAGTACTAGGAAGGGATTGGCCCCAGGTCAGAAAAGGGCTAGAAAAGGGCTAGAGAAGGGCCTTGAGCAAAAGGCAGGGGGGATGGTAACAGTGGTCCCTGGCCCTTTGTTTGGGAATCCCAGTAAACAGGTTGAAAAGCACCCAGGAGGAGTTCTCCAGGAGAAACAGAAGTTTGTACTGAAATATTGTAAAGTTTCTGCAAAAGCCACGAGTCCTAGGAGGGCGTCCCCGCAAGCCGCGGGATATGACTTGTGTAGTGCTGTCATTGAAGTAGTGCCCAGACATGGCAGGGCTCTTGTTGATACTGGCCTACAACTTGAGATCCCCATTGGCTGTTATGGACGAATAGCCCCTTGCTCAGGCCTAGCATTAAAACACATGTGGGTGCAGGAGTGATTGATTCTGACTACAGAGGTACTGTGAAAGTCTTGTTGTTTAACTTTGATAAGGAAGACTTTCATGTGCGGATCGGAGACCGGATTGCCCAGCTTCTGTGTGAGAGGGTGGGGTTTCCCCCACTGGAAGAGGTACCTATGCTGACACCCACGGAACGAGGAGCCTGTGGTTTTGGATCCACTGGTCGAGCCAAGATGGAGGGCCTGACAGCTACCTCGGAGGAGAGAAGGGAGGAAGCTGAGATGGAGGAGCTGGGTCCACAAGTAACCGAGTGGAAGAAACCTCAGGAGCCACAGGTGGGTGAAGACTTGTCCTTGATCCAGAGGCAGGAGTTGGCCAATCTGTTACAGTGGTTTCCAGATGTCCTGACACTGGTCCCTGGCGAAACCCAATTGGTTGCCCATGAAGTTATAACTACACCAGGGAAGGTGATTCGACAGCGGCCATACAGGTCGCCAGAGGCTAAGAAACAAGAAGTAATTGCACAGGTACGTGAAATGGTAGAAATGGGAGTCATCGAGGAGTCCAGAAGCCCGTGGTGCAGTCCAATAGTGCTTGTTCCAAAGCCAGATGGTACTTTGCGATTCTGCATTGACTTCAGACAAGTAAATGCCATCTAGGTGTTTGATGCATACCCAATGCCCAGGATAGAAGAGCTACTGGATCGCTTGGGGCAAGCCCAGTTTTTGACCACATTGGATATGACAAAAGGGTATTGGCAGATTCCCCTAACCAGGGAGTCTCGCCCAAAGACTGCTTTCAGCACCCCAATAGGGTTGTTTCAATTTAAGAGAATGCCCTTCGGAATCTATGGTGCCGCCGCGACTTGCCAGAGGCTGGTAGATCAAGTCCTACGGCCGCACCAAGATTATACTGCAGCATATATGGATGACATCGTTATCTACCGTCGCACCTGGGAAGAGCACCTTGCAAGAATTGAAGCTGTCTTACAGTCAATGAGGCAGGCGGGCCTCACATTGAATCCAAGCAAATGTGCCTTCGCCAGGCGAGAGGTCAAGTACCTAGGGCACATGATAGGACGCGGAAAGGTCAAGCCTGTAATCAACAAGGTTGATAGCGTCAGGAATTTCCCCAGGCCAATAACTAAGAAACACCTGAGAGGTTTTCTAGGCCTGGTGGGTTACTATAGGAGATTCCTACCCCGCTTTGCAGAGGAGAGTGCCATATTCACGGATATGTTAAAGAAAAATTGTCCGAACCGCCTTAATTGGACCCCGGAAGCCAAGGGGGTCTTTAACCTATTGAAAGAGAGGCTTGCACAGGCCCAGTATAGTCTGGAGTGGACTTCACACAACCTTTCATAGTGCAAACCGATGCCTCAGAAGCAGGTTTAGGTGCTGTCCTATCTCAGAAATACAAAGGAGAAGAACACCCAGTAATGTTTCTGAGTAAAAAGCTATCCCCAGCAGAGCACAAGTATTCCACCATTGAGAAGGAGTGTCTTTCCATTAAGTGGGCAGTGGACACACTCAGATTCTATCTTACAGGGAGAAGGTTCTTGCTCATCACAGACCATGCACCCTTGAAGTGGCTTCAGCAAATGAAAAGCCACAATGCAAGACTCACTAGGTGGTACATGGCTCTGCAAGCGTTCGACTTCCAAGTGGAGCATCGAGCGGGAAGATTTGCAGATTATTTATTTATTTACATTTCTTTTATACCGTGCTATTCAACATCAGTGCGGTTTACATATAACATCAAAACTTGCACGTTGCATGAAGTGAACTGTGCTTACAGGAAACAGGAAGTAAAACCTGGTTAACTTGGGAAAACTATATACATTGGATTTTCATATTATACAAACTTTATTAATGAGTGTCTTATAAGGCAGGTTTAGTCATGAAATCTGTCTTAGACTGCAGATGACACTACTATGTCTTCGTCTAACTTGAAGTACTGAAGCAATAGGTAATGTTTCACTGCCTTTCTAAACTGGGCCAAGTCAGAGATTGCACGTATGTTGGGTGGAAGGGAATTCCAGCATCTTGGTGCACATATTTTGAAGGCTCTGTTTATTGTAGCCTGGGTGTATTGAGTTATTTCTTTTGGGACTACTAATGTGTTGAAGGCTGCTGATCTCCTGGACCTGTTAGGTGGTGTGGTATGGATAAGCTCCGTTAAAGATGTGGAGACTAGCCCATTAATTGATTTGAAAGTGAGCAGCAGATTTTTGAAAGCTAGTCTGGATTGTATGGGGAGCCAGTGAAGATGTTTTAGGATGGGTGTAATATGATCTTTCTTAGACGCTCCAATTAGAACTCTCGCAGCTGCATTCATCGCGAGCTGTAGAGGGATGCCTTACCCCGAATTACAGACTGTTTGGAGGAACCCCAATCACCTCCAACAGCCAGTAATATCTTAAGCGGGAGGGTATGTGGCAAGGTCAGTCATCCAGAGCATGGGGGAGGTGGAAAGCATAAGGAATTCACCTTAATCAAGGGGCCTTTGTTAGGTGTGCAGGGTCAGAAGGCCAGAGCCACGTTTCAAAAGCAGAAAAACCCCAGCTGGAATAGGAAATGCTTGATAGAGTAAGAGGGGGAGATTGCAAGCACGAGGACCAAAGCCCTTACTCTAACAAGTGCACTGATTATTCTACGTTCAGAAGGCAGGGAGATTACAAACACCTGGGAGAGAAAGAGGTGGGGATGGATTCCAGTGAGTATAAACCCTGGTTAGATTATGGAGAGAGAAGGAGCAGCAGAGGAAGCAGAAGAAGCAGATGGGGAGATGAACAGAGTCCACAGCAGCAAGGACGATGGAATGCTGGAGAAGCCAGAGCAGGTGCTAACTCCTGGAGAAGGGCTGAGCTACCCAGAGCTGTGAGAGCTGTTTTCCCTGAATCAGGATGGCAACAGGGGTGGAAGCCAGGAATTGGAGAAGCTTTCAGACCACCAGAGAAATTGTCAGCTGAACAGTCTGATCAAGTGAGTGTCAGAGTCCATGCAATTGGGAGAACCAGAGCCACAGGTGGGGGAAGAAGATATGTGTATGGATTGTTCTTTATGTCAAGCTTTAGAATTGAAGTGTTGAAGAAGAGCCAGTCTTGAAAGAATTGTTCCTCTTACAAAGGTAACCTTAAAGCGTAAGCAGTAAGGAGGTAAATTCCTGTGTGTTTTGGAAAGGGAATTTACTGCCACATAAGCTTGTAAAGGAATCTGTGTTCATGCCTGATTATCAGCTGTGGTAGAACTCTGCAACAGCAAGAAAGCTAATTGGCTGCTTTAAGAGTTTGTGCTTTGCTCCTGTTTTATATGAAAAGCCTGATAAGAGCTTTGAGGACATTTTGAATGCTTATTTCATATTCACTTGGAAGTGCAGCCCAGAGAATTGAGGCTGTTGCTCCTGTTTTATATGAAAAGCCTGCTAAGAGTTTTGAGGACATTTTGAATGCTTATTTCATATTCACCTGGAAGTGCAGCCCAGAGAATTGAGGCTGAGTGAAGATAAACTGCCATAGGAGAATTAACCTTGTTTTCTTTGTGCTATGATTAACAAAGGACTATAAGAAAAGTGGCACACTGTTCTTGTGAATGAAGGTTAAGCTTCTACATTTAAGAGGACTTTGAAAAGCCATTGTTGAGTTCTGTTTGTTTTTGCCACCAGTTTACTGAACCTTAAGCAAAAGCCTATAATTTATCCTGTTAATGGAACCTTGAACCTGATCTGTTCTCTTGTGTTTAAAATAAACTTTTTCTGTCATAAGCCTTACCCTCGGTTTGTCTCAACTACAATCCTTTTTACTTGAAGCATACATATAACTGATAGAGGAAGGATACATCAACCACCACGCCCTCAACAACTAGAGACTAGTGGTTTTGGCGTTGTGCTTGTGACAATGCGCCACCTGGACAATGGCGCCCACCACCTGCTCCTGTGTTTGGCTCTGTGCCCGCTGTTCTCGGGACACAGCATACATTGCCACAGACAGGCGGCGTACACACATGCCACCACAGACACCATGTGCCCGGTGTCTGTGTGGTGGCATGTGGCGATGTCCCACCTGTGGCACTGTATGCTGTGCCCAGATGGGTGACAGCACTGGACCCATGGGGCAGATGGCAGGGGCCCCTAGTGCCCTGTGTGGGCGTGTGATGCCTCATACACACACACAGACACCCTTCCCCCTCTCCGGGGCCACCCTCCCACATCCCCTCCCTGGCCCCCCCTCCCCAGCCCCACACCACACCACACCACACCTCCCCCACCACCTCCACCTCCCCATCCCCCACCTCAGGCACACCCCCCATCCTCCCCTCCCCATACCGTTCCCCTCCCCCCTCTGGGCTGGTGGCCTCTCCGTCATCCTCCGCCATGGCGCCCCTTCCTCCTCTTTGTCAGGCGCCCCTATGCTAGCTGCCCAGGTCCATGGACATCAGCAGCATGGGATGGGCTCTCGCCAGCAGCTGCATCCACTGTGGGGGGGAAAACAAACATTACCACCGTGGTCATGTGTTTGCCACATCATGGACACATAGTAGGTGGGCCCACAGGATGCTGGTCCACTGGATCATGCTGTCATGCGACACACAGGCCACCTCACTCATCGTTCCCCTGGACCATCGCCTCCTGCTGCAGCGCCTCATGAGCCGTGGGTGGTGCAGCCGCAGGCCCAACCTGCACAGATCCACCACCTGGGGGTACAGCAATGGATACGGACCATTAGGGAACAGACATCTCTGGGTATCGTCTGATGCACATCATACATGGCTGTGGCCAGCAGGGGGCTGCTCCTGCTGTACACTGTGGGTCCAATGCCAGTTGTTGCCCATGCCACCTGCATGTGTGCGTCTGCGGCTCAGCATGTGTGGCTTTCCCCCCTTGTGTACTGAGTGCAACCACCCAGGCACCACGGCCCCACCTGATGGGCTGCCTCTGCGTGACATGGTTGCCCCATGGCAATCGTGGCACTGTCAGGCTGCAGAACAGGTCCATCGTCATCAGTGCTGTATGGCGTCATTCTCCGTGTGATGGATCACACTGGCTGCTACACCTGACACGGTGCCTGAGACATGTGGTAAGCGTATGTTGTGACAGCCTATGTTCATGCCATAGGTGTCCATGGCAGCAGTGCTGCACATGTGGCTAGCCATTGTGGCATGCATACAGCAGCAGACTCACCTAGGAAGGTCCAAGGGATGTACCACAGACCCTGCTGTACAAACTAGGGGCCACCTGAGGTCAGGGCAGCCCTGCACACATCAACTGGCGCACCAACCATAGCACCAGGGGCAAACACAGTGCTCTGTAATGAGGCCTGAGGCCACCTGGGGCAAGAGCAGACCTGCGCACATCAACCGGCGCACCTACATTGGTGCCCAGGTGACTCACAGACCTGTCCTTAACCCATGTTGTACCTGAAACATATGTGTGACGATAGCTGGGCACTGTGTTGCACACCCAGGTTTGTGCAGCCTGCCCCTATGTACCTACCTCAAGTGGGTGGAGAGCAGCTCGATAGTAATGCCTGGTCAGGCGCACCCATGCCCCCCTCCCCCTGAAGAGTATCTGCTGGACAGAAGAGCCTGGGAAGAGGCGCCCCTGCCTGCAGCAGGTGAGGCGCCCCAGTAGCACCTCTTGGGATATTCGGCGTGAACCGGCATACATCTTGTCTGCTGTATTGCAGTCCATGCGCTCATGACGCAATAAATATATGTCTGTAGAGTGTGGCGCATTCCTACGCGCGTGTGCTCGAGTTCTGACGCGTGTTGGCAAAATGGACAAGAGAAACAGAGGAGGAAGAGGGAACTGAACCGGTACACGGAAGAGGCCAAACAGAGCTCACGGACACCAATACCAAGCCACTGAGCCAACTGCCCAAACAGTAAACTGAAAGAACGGGACCATATGTAACGCCCAGCACGTGTCTGATAGGTTGCACGGAGGGGACAATGCACAGTGAAGAGAAGACGGGAGTTTTCCAGGAGGTGACGAGGCTGGAGCCAGTCTATGGTAAGGTATGCAGAACACAAGAAAAGAAATGAAAATGGACGTGTGGGAATTAAACTCACAACCTATGGTGGCACAACGCAGGTCTGTAACCGGTATCCCAAACAACCATAGCCAGCACAGTGAACATATGTTCCAACAAAGGGAATGTGTGTATGGAAACCCGGAGCACTCCACGCAGCTGCATGCAGCAAATGCCGTAGTCACAGATGTATGCATGTAGAAAGTAGGTGGTGCAGGATGGGACCCCAACACACATCAGTCCTGAACTGTCCACCACAAACATACCTTCCCAGCAATACAGGACCACAAACCTATAGAAGCATACCCAGAAAAATGTCATCAAGTGTACACAATCTGTAACAGCTGTCTGTGTCACAGCCCCTCCTAGTGGCAGTGTGCCAAAGGGTCAGGGTGGACATTTTAATTTTGTTGAAGAAAGAAAAACTTTTAGACCAAGTGCATTCTGGTCCTTGTAGTCCCTCTTCACAAGAAAATAGATGTGTGAGCCTTGAGCAGGGTGAAACAAAAAGGTTTTTATTCCCTTGTTACGCAAAAGGTTCTTCAGGAAACAAAGTAGAATTACCTTACTTCAGGTTTAGTGCCAAGAATATTTACAAAAGGTCAGCATCTGTTACAAATGCTTCACAGTTCTCTGAATCCAAGCAAGTTTCTCAAACAGCAAGAAAAACAAGACAAAACTTCTTCCTTCAGTGTTAACAGAAGCAAAAGGTACTTTAAAACATGTGCTGCTGTTATATCTCGGTAAGAGATTCCAGGCTCTCGGTAATACACAGAGAACAGTCCATTCGTTCAAGCATCAACGGTTCTGGTTCTGCAAACTCAATTTGCATGGGTTCTAGCTCACTCGTGGTGTCTTCTAATCCTGAGCTTTCCCTGATTAACACGGGTTGCAGTTCAGTATTTCTTTCCCCCACTTTCCAGCCTTGCTGGCCTGGGTTAAGCAAATAACTATTAGGGCTTTTCCCTATACCTCTCTGTACAGGGTTACAAAACTTCCTCCAGCTTTGTTTCTTCTCAGAATGGCTTTTTAGGTTATCAGCCTTCCTAGGACCTGGCATCCATTTAATAAATGAATTATCACTGTACCTTGGATCTCTGTAGCGTTTGCTGCTGGTGTTCTCTCCACCAGAGACTCTCCCTTTGTCACGGTCTTCCTTGAAGACTGGCTTCTAGAGCTTTCTAAGCTGGGCTTGTTCTCCCTGGAACTTAGCTCTGCTTTTCCATGTATCCAAGCTTCTCTGCCTTGCAGTGTATGAGGTTCCTTCCTCAGGTCCTTCCTTCAAAGATCCTTTCTCTTTCTCTCTCTCAAAGATCCTCCCTCGAGTTCCTTCTCAGATCCTCTCTCGAGTTCCTCCTTAGATCCTCTCTCAAGTTCCTCCTTAGATCCTCTCTGTCTGCTTCCTTGTGAGCACTGCTTAAAAAGGCGTTCTCTGAGTTTCCTGGCTTTCTACCCAGATGCCTTTGATTAGGTACTGCATTGCTACAACCTGGGTGTGTCAGCTTAACTTCTGCAGCCTCGTGCCTGCTCCCTCTAGCTGCACGTCTAGGTAATTTCACCCTCTGTAACTCAGTTGCTTCATAAGAAAGAGTTTTTTTCTACATCCATCGCTTCAATGGCTTCAGCTCCATCACATATACCCCCTCTTAAGATATTACGGGCTGGCTTTTCATCGCTTGCACAGCACGTAATCCTAAACACGGCTTCTGGCTTGTTGTGCATTTTTCCTGTTTTGGGCTCAACCTTATGCAATTCCTGTTTCCTCTGCGCTACTCTAGCTAAGGTAAACAGGGCTGTCCGCTCATGCCATGGTCTGAGGACATAAATATGATAGACTTGCTGACGACCGCTCTTACTCTCTAGCTTATAGGACACTGGACCAATTTGTTTTACCACTGTATATGGTCCCTCCACTGGACTTCAAATTTGGGGGTAGCCCCTGACATCATCACTATTACTTTTTCACCTACAGATAGCTGTCTAGGTTTCGTGTCCTTATCATAGTACCTTTTCTGCCTCCCTTGACTAGCTTTTAATTTTTCCTCTGCGAAATGGGAGGTCCTCTGTAGACGACTCCTCAAATCTCGCAAAAACTGGGGCACTCCTATCTCTTTTCCAACAGGTTCCACCCATTGCTCTCGGAGTATATCCAAAATCCCTCGTGGGGTACGTCCATACATTAGTTCGTAGGGCGAAGTCCCCAACAAAACTTGCGTCTGTTCTCGGCAAGCGTATAGTATAAACGGGAGCATGGTATCCCATTCAGCCATCTCACCGTCTAAAGCACGCCTTAACATTTGTTTTATGGTTTGCTTTAGCCTCTCTACCAACCCATTACATTGCGGATGATAGGCGGCTGTCTTAATGTGTCGTACGCCAAAGGCATCCCATACCTGGGCCAAATACTTTGACATAAAGTTACTGCCATAAGAACATAAGAAATGACATACTGGGTCAGACCAAGATCATCAAGCCCAGTATCCTGTTTCCAACAGTGGCCAATCCAGGTCACAAATACCTGGCATGTTCCCAAAAAGGCACACAGGTTCCACAGTGCTTGTCCCAGGGCAAGCCGTGGATTTCCTAAGACCTCTTTAATCTTAACTTATTGACCTTTCCTCCAGGAACTTGTCCAAACCTTTTTTAAACTCAGCTACAATAACAGCTTTTACTACATCCTCCGGTGACTAATTCCAGAGTTTGATTACGTGGGGCTGTAGGCTAACGGCAGGAAGGCAATTACACCTCCTGTGGAAACCCTACTTCACAGAATAGTTTTATTATTTCTGAGGCTATGGTCTTGGCCGATATATTCCTTAAGGGAATAGAACATGGAAATCGCATGGCTTGGTCCACCATGACCAGTATATATTGAAAACCTCTAGGCGTTTTTATTAGGGGTCCTACTATATCCATAGCTAGTCTTCTAATAGGTTCCGATATAACCGGCATCGAAAGCAAAAGCACTTCAGGTGGTCGGATAGAGGTTACTCTCTGGCAGGAGGAACAGGCCTCGCAAAAGCGTGAGGTCTCTTTGAAGACTCCTGGCCAGTAAAACCGGGCTAATATTTGGTCTAGGGTCCCCTGTACCCCTTTGTGACTGCCTACTGGGTGATCATGAGCTAACCTCAAGACTAAGGACTTAAAAGTAGTGGGCACTACTAATTGTTTACGGAGGGATCCAGTCTGAGGGTCTATACTTACCCTGTATAGCACCTCTTTATCAAAGATAAACCTTGGGAAGGTATCTTTCTCCACCTGGGCATACTCCAATGCCCGAGCGAGTGCAGGGTCAGCTCTCTGCTCTTTTGTGAAAGATGGGAACTTCTCCACCAACTCTGATGGAACCCAGGGCAATCCCTGCCCTGCCTCTCAGCTCTCCCTTGAGAGCAGCATCTCCTCTCCCTGCGTTTTTCTGCCTTAGCCTTTCTACTCTTTTCAGCTGGGGCAGTTATGAGGTCTTCGTGTGAAGGTAACTCACCTAGAGTTTCCTCTTGGAACTCAGAGGTTTTGTCTGGAGCTTTGGATTGGGTGCGTGTGGATACAAAGGCTTTCTGGGGAGATAGGCCTTTTTCCAACCCCTTTCTAAATTGGGGCCAGTCCCTACCTAGCACCAAATCATGAGGCAATTTGGGAACTACTGCAACCGGTATGTCTTTTTTCTATCCCTAAACCTTTTACTGTTAAGTTGTAGACCGGATAGAAAGAAGCGGCACCGTGAATGCATTTGAGTTTCACTTTTCCTTCTGCTCGGTTCGGGAGAGACTCAGCTTGATCTTCAATTATGCGCCAGAGCTTTTTTGAGATCATGCTCTGACCTGCACCAGAATCGAGAAGAGCCTTGGCAGTTATACCTTGCACCTTCACCTCTAACAAAAATCCTTCATGCAACATTTTGGTATTTTCACTTATCAGTGCAGTATGCAATTTACACTCACTCTGTACATGCCCTAATTTCCCACACAGAAAACATCTCTTTTTCTCAGAGTGATTTCCTGGTATAGACATAGCATTTTTCAAACCTCTTGGTTTGTACCTTGACTCCATTCCTGATGACTGCATCATTGCCTCTACTGCCGTTTTTGAAGATTCACCATTATTATGAGTAGCTAATTTAGCTTCAAAATATCTTTCTGTTTACAAGATTGCCTCCTCAGTGGTGCGGCAGTTTTGCAAAAGATGGGTCCACCGTCCTCCAGCAGTATTGGTGACCACACTCCAGTCTTCCACTCGGTGCTTCTTTCTTTCCTTTTAAACCTGGCAGCTTTTTTTCTAGCTTTCTTCCTCGTTCCCAGCAGAAATATCCGAACAACTACGCCATTATGTCACAGCCCCTCCTAGTGGCAGTGTGCCAAAGGGTCAGGGTGGACATTTTAATTTTGTTGAAGAAAGAAAAACGTTTAGACCAAGTGCATTCTGGTCCTTGTAGTCCCTCTTCACAAGAAAATAGATGTGTGAGCCTTGAGCAGGGTGAAACAAAAAGGTTTTTATTCCTTTGTTACACAAAAGGTTCTTCAGGAAACAAAGTAGAATTACCTTACTTCAGGTTTAGTGCCAAGAATATTTACAAAAGGTCAGCACCTGTTACAAATGCTTCACAGTTCTCTGTATCCAAGCAAGTTTCTCAAACAGCAAGAAAAACAAAACAAAACTTCTTCCTTCAGTGTTAACAGAAGCAAAAGGTACTTTAAAACATGTGCTGCTGTTATATCTCGGTAAGAGATTCCAGGCTCTCGGTAATACACAGAGAACAGTCCATTCGTTCAAGCATCAACGGTTCTGGTTCTGCAAACTCAATTTGCATGGGTTCTAGCTCACTCGTGGTGTCTTCTAATCCTGAGCTTTCCCTGATTAACACGGGTTGCAGTTCAGTATTTCTTTCTCCCACTTTCCAGCCTTGCTGGCCTGGGTTTAGCAAATAACTATTAGGGCTTTTCCCTATACCTCTCTGTACAGGGTTACAAAACTTCCTCCAGCTTTGTTTCTTCTCAGAATGGCTTTTTAGGTTATCAGCCTTCCTAGGACCTGGCATCCATTTAATAAATGAAGTATCACTGTACCTTGGATCTCTGTAGCGTTTGCTGCTGGTGTTCTCTCCACCAGAGACTCTCCCTTTGTCACCGTCTTTCTTGAAGACTGGCTTCTGGAGCTTTCTAAGCTGGGCTTGTTCTCCCTGGAACTTAGCTCTGCTTTTCCATGTATCCAAGCTTCTCTGCCTTGCAGTGTATGAGGTTCCTTCCTCAGGTCCTTCCTTCAAAGATCCTTTCTCTTTCTCTCTCAAAGGTCCTCCCTCGAGTTCCTTCTCAGATCCTCTCTCGAGTTCCTCCTTAGAGCCTCTCTCGAGTTCCTCCTTAGATCCTCTCTCGAGTTCCTCCTTACATCCTCTCTGTCTGCTTTCTTGTGAGCACTGCTTAAAAAGGCGTTCTCTGAGTTTCCTGGCTTTCTACCCAGGTGCCTTTGATTAGGTACTGTATTGCTACAACCTGGGTGTGTCAGCTTAACTTCTGCAGCCTCGTGCCTGCTCCCTCTAGCTGTACTTCTAGGTAATTGCACCCTCTGTAACTCAGTTGCTTCATAAGAAAGAGAGTTTTTTTCTACATCCATCGCTTTAATGGCTTCAGCTCCATCACATCTGATACGGCTCCATGTTTCCAATCAAACCCAACGTAAACCTGGTAATGTACATTAAAGAGGGACAATGATCAACTGTCAGAGCAATGCATAGTATGTGACCTGACAAAAGCCACAGTGGGAATCAAACTCCTGCCCCCAGGTTCCCAGACCAGTGGGCGAACCATCATGCCATCCGACAGCATAACATGAATATCTCTGCAACCGATGATGTGTAGACAAGGAGGCAGAAGCATTTCCAATCCGTTCCACTGCCACTCTGTCAGCACCAGCGCCAACAAACACCAATGGCAGCTATGTCCCACAAACACCTCCCAGGTGGGGATGTAGGTCCACCAGCCTGAGCCCGAATAGTAGAGATGCACAACCTAAATAAGACACAATGGTCCAAATGAGCTGACATGCAGCTGTCCAGGCACATGGAAGCTATGAATGTACCTGTGCCACAATGGAACACCTATGTGGATATCAGTGAAACCATCTGTGGGCAGGAATGCAGCAGCACAAGGTCAGATACACCACACACATCACAAGGTCAGATACACACACACAGGTCAATGATATGAAAGGTGGATTGTGCTCACAGTGCTGTGAATGATCCTGATGCCATTGACGTATGCTGCCTCGATTCCCTCTTCACACATGCCCCCTAGATCCCTTGCAGTCTGGCTTTCATCCCTTACACCCCACTGAAATGGCTCCTGCCATAGTCCCCAACAACCTGTCCCTGGCCAAATCCAAGGGCCTATAATATGTCCTCATCCTTCTTGACCGCCATGCTGCCTGTGACACTGGTGACCAGAACCCTCTCCTCGATACCCAGCCGACGCTTGGTCCTGAGGGCTCTGTACTATCCATGTGCCCCTCCCATTTCCCCCTTCGCTCTCCCTGTGTGTGTTCTGGTGGCTCCCCCTCCTCTACTACCCCGCTCCTGGTTGGTGTATGCCAAGGCTCTCACCTGGCTCCCACATGAAAGTGAACATGGCCACGACCGAACCTCTCATCCCTCACCCTAACACCTCCCCGCCATCAACCCTTTGTCGGTGTCTGTGGATAACTCTGTACCCCATCCTGTGTCCTCAGGCCGCAATCTGGGAGGTCAACCCTGACTCCCCTATTCCTTTCACTACACACACCCATCTGATAGCTAACACCTGCCCCCTCTTTCTCCATAACATCAGCAAGATCCGGCCCACCCTCTCTGAACACACAACTAAAATGCCTATCCACTCCTTAATCACATCCAGTCATGACTACAGTAATCTGCTCCTTGCTGGTGTCCCTCTGAATCATCTCTTTCCTCTACAATCTGTGCAACACTCTGCTGTGTGTCTAATCCTGCGCCAGGCCAGTCATGCCCATACTACCCCTCCTCTCAGGTCACGTCAATGGCTCCCTATCCCTTACCACATCCATTTCAAGCATCCCCTTCTGATCTCTAAATGCAGTCACCCCGTGGCTCCCCAATACCTCTCGTCTCTCACCTCCCCATACAACCCCCCTCGAGAACATCACCCTTCCAGCAAACACCTCCTACTTGTGCCGTATTCCTCTACTGCTGACTCTAGACCCCGCCCCTTACACCGTATGCTGTGAACAAACTACCACTGTCTGTACACCAGGCACCGTCTCTAACCCTCCACAATCCCAGGCTGACAACACACTTCTGCGCTGCAGCCTTTACATCATGATTCCCTTGATCCCTTCCCCCGTCCCCTGCGGTATCCCTGCCTACACCATTTGTGTTCGTCCTGACTAGATTGTAAGCTCTGATGAGCTTGTCTGTACAGCGCTGCATACGCCATGTATCGCTATACAAATGCTCAGTAGTAGTAGTAGTTGTCTGCACCATCACGGCCACAGCACCAGAACACACAGCTGACAGGGGGCACGATCCAGGCAGGCACACTAAGCTGACCACACACCCACAGGGCAATAAGCTGAAGGGAAGATACAGAGATGTAATGTCATGCTGCCACGCAGTGAAGTGGATATGCAGTGCACAGGCAAATACAGAACAATGCCAATGATGTCATGACCCAATGGCCCAGCGCCAACCCGCAGATGTGTAGACCTGTGTGTGTATCTGTGGGTCATACAGCAGTGTAGATACGCAGACAGCAGCATGTGATGTGCTGAGAATGAGCAGACGTCAGGTAGTCATGTAAATAAACACCTTTAATGGACAAATGGCAGCAAAAACAGTGACACAAAGCAACATGTGGACATGGTAACAGGTACGAGAGGCACATGTTCCCAAAGAACAAACAAAGCTGAATCTCACTGACATACAGAGGTAGCACCATGCGGAAGGCCCACTGCAATGGGTGCTGTGGATACAGGCGCATCACATATATGCCAAAGTACAGGGAATGAACACATGAGGGCAGAAAATGGACACACCCGCCACAACACTGCAAAGTGAGTGGTGCAATGTGAGTGGCGCAATGTCATATGATAAAGAGGACTGTGCCCACATGCAAAGATGAGCCTGTACATCAATGTACATTGCCGCATCTGTCCAGTAAACACACACAACAACATGTACGTAGAGGTACAAAGAGAGGTTCACAACGGTGCACGAACCCACACAAAATCCACCATGCACCAGTATAAAACATGCACCAGTGTAAAAAATGAGTCAGGCACATGCACCGTGTACGTTGAAACATGACAGAGTGCTGCCCCAGATCCTCCGTAACACCCCCTGAGAGTGTCAAACAGCAATCACAGATGATGGCACGCATCACAGTAGTATGGTGGCAGAGTGTCATGTCCAAGTGAAAGGTAGCCAGACAAATAAGCAGGACCTACAGAATGTATCTCCTGTGCCACTCACGTGGCTGCATGTACCTGTTTATCAAAACATATGTTGAAATACTGCACTGCTAATCACACACATGGGCCACACACATAAACACAATGTCAGATGGATGTACAACATACAGCACGCATGTGAGTTCCAGCTGTACATGTACGGACCAGTGTCCAAAGTGCAAATGTCGCTAGTGACCCCACAAGTCCCATTACAACTGTCCCAGAATCCACAGGCATGCAAAGTCACGTGTGACGTCTCAATTTTCCACAGTAATGCAAAGGTGCCGTGTGTCTGCTGCGATGAGCACGACACCCAGCCAGAGCACGGCAGCAACGGTGTGTCAGTCATCCCTGTGATGCTCAAAGTATCAGGCCAACAATGATGTCCATCATAGGCATGTGTCCGACTTGCATAGGTTAATCTCCCAATGGCATCATTTCCCAGGGATCGTTGCATGGAGTTGCTCTGTCCACCAACAGTTGGGTGATGGGGACTGCAGATGCAGTGTAGTAGATGTTCTATGCGTGTTGCCTGCATCCTGTGTGGAAAGGAGGAAAAACAAGGTCATGGTATGCTGCACACAACATCAAGTCACAATGCAGATAGTGACATCACAAGATGCACATGATGAAACCACAGACATGCAAACATGACATGAGCACAACACAGAAAACAGTGCCTGTCGACCACATTAGGATATGGCACTGCAGACCAGGCTGCCATCTCGACCTGGTCACCTCAATGCCCATGTCACACAGGCATCCCAGAGGTCAACAGCATGTCCGCAGTGTTGGTGCACATAGATCTCACATAAAAGCACAACAAAACAAACAGGCCAAAGCAAACATGTAAATGGAGATGTCAGTCAAGAAATATCACAGGTGCAACCTACCTTCTGTGTGCAGCAGGTGTCTGATAGGGACTGTCGGAGGCAGGCAAAGACCACAAGAGGTCACAGTAAAGGCGGAGGATGTCATTGATATGCATTGAATTACCATGTCTGCATGTTCAGCCGTCATTGCCACATGTCCAAGGTATGGCGAGATGCGTGAAACGGAAAGGTTGATGCGTAGTGGACTGTCAGCAAACAAGAGACAGGTCTGGCAAAAACACAGAACACATGCGTACACACAATGTACACAGGGCCAACAGCAGAAGGTTAGAGATAGAACAGTGATCACCACCGCACAGTTGTCCAGACACATCCCAGCACCAGATAATGCTAAAGGGCATCAGAGTGTACCATCACATAGACATGTCCCAAAGATACACACACACACATAGTGGGACAAGGTTAGCATGCCGCAAGTAGCATACGGCCTGTCTGTGCACAATCTGAGACCAGTGGAGACAATCATGACAGTCCATGCAATGATACACTGATGTTGTGTACTGCCACAATGCCAGGGAAGGGTGTATGTGCCGGCCACCACCACCACACCCATGGACCTGTAGACACACACACAGCTCGGTCACATGTGCCTCACATACAGTGTGGAAACCCCTGAGATGGCCACGAACTAATGGCCATATGGGGGTCAACCGGAGCATATGGGGTATGGAGGCACAGGCCAAAGAGGTGTAGAACAACATATGTGCAGTGGACAGAGAACCACAGACATGTGCTATGCTGCGCTGGCCACACAGTACGGTTACCCTGCTGTCCACCCACCCCAGTCACCTGCAGGTTGAATGACGTACACACAGTTTCCACTGCACAACAGCACCGGCCAGGGTCAAAGGCCTATCCTGGGGAGTCAAAAACACAAGTGAAACATACATATGTGAAGATAGAGCCGTGAAATACACATGGCAGCATGTACATGTATACCCATATGCACCTCCCCACATATGCTGGACCTACAGGAGAACAGCTCCTTGATCAGATGTTGCCTGCCATCCCCTCACGTGTGTCACCATGGCCATGTACAGGAGGGCACAGAGGATCCTCCTCTAGATCCTCATTAATTTCAACTGGGACATTGTGCCTGAGAGCAATATTGTGCAGGATGCAACAGGCCAGAATGATATGTGCCGCAGTCATGGGTCTGTATTGTAAGGCCCCGCCGGTCCTATCCAGACACCTGAAGCGACTCTTCAAAATGCCAAAGGTGCGCTCAATGACTGAGCGGCTGGACGCATGGGCCTCACTGTACCTCATCTCTGCACATGTCCATGGAAGATGCACAGGGGTCAGCAACCAGGCACGACAGCCATATCCCGCATCACCTGCAGAAAGACATGTGGAGAGGTCAATCAGGAGCTGAGGGACACACAAATGCACACAGGCATCTACGTGTGAATGGACAGCAGATAAACAGGGACACAAACATATGACGTCACATAATGGCACACGACAGCTATGCGCCAGTGAATGGAGGTGTGAAACACAGAACACCGGGGAAGGGTACTGAGGGTAACACACATCAACTGTGATCAGACCAAACACATGACCCACCACCTGTACCCGAAAGTCAGTAGTGGTGGTCGTGAACGCATCTAGCAGACAAATGCAATGCACCATGGTAAAGGGCAGAGATGCGCATGTGTGCAATTATGTGACGGCCATGATACAGTGCACACACAGCAGTTGTCACAGTAACATATACCTGAGGGGTCCAGTCAAGATGGCAGAAACAACAAAATAACGTTGACCTACATAGAGCATACATATGTGATGTAACGTGTCGCCAGAACGCCACCCACATGACGTGACGGAAGATGTCAACGGTGAATGGCCCCTCAACACACATTACAGCATTAAAGCTATACTGGGAGCAAATACTCCACCCCACCCCCAGGTAGCACACACACACATATTGCATACAAAGTCAGCTTAGGATACACTATGTGGTTGGTCTGAGGCCATGAGCCGTAGTTGTGGACAACCAGAAGGTGTTGCAGCCCACCATATATGGGACACACCAGATGTGCTCAGAGCGCCCCGGTCCAAAAGACCTGTGCAAAGGAGCAGCAGTCCCTTAACCCAGTGTCACCCGCAAGTGTGTCGAGACACCCAGATGAGCTGTGATGCACATATGGTAGACATAGTTAAGTGTAGGGACCCACATACAAGGTCAGCGCTGCACAACCACAATGCAAGGAAAGGCATGCAGAGCTCATAATTAACACTGGGACCTCCTATATCATACACAGGCTGGCCAGTGATATGCCACTGCCTAACGGACACTGTCCAGAATGTTGGCTGTAAATAAGTCAAACCGGCATCACGGCATGTCATGTGCATCACAGGGGAGATGCAGTCAGACGGGCCGAACAGCTAACCAGAGGGGACCCTGTCCCACCAACAACATGCGCATGTTAGAGAGGATAAATACCCACCCAGCAGGACACAGTCCTCATATCGTTCGGCCTCAAACTGGTCGAACAGTGCCAAGTGGGCTGACCCTGGAAACCAGGGAACCACATTCAGTATATGCATCACAAACAACCTGCATATTCAGGGAATGGTAGTGTTTGCAGTTGCGGAACACCACCTCCCTGTCTCTGGGTGGGACCAGGGCAACATGTGTGCAATCAATAGCTCCCATCACATGTGGTATCCCTGCAATCCGCTGGAATGCCTGGCCCAGGGCCCCCCAATGGTGCCTACTGTTAGGAATCGCTATGTAGCCCCTAACCCGGCTGACCATGGCCCACAGTACCTGGTGGAGACAGCGTGAGAAGGTGGGCCTGCTCATCCCACCCACTGTGGCCAAAGAGGATTGGAAACAGCCAGAGGCAAAGAAATGTAGGGCAGCCAGGAGCTTGGCCAATCCCGGTATAGCATGTGACCGGGCAGTCTGGGGCTCGAGGTCAGGTCTTAGATCCTCATAGAGCTCCCTAATAGCCCCTGTGCTCAGACGGTAGAGGGAGATGACCTGGTCCTCACGTATGTCCTGGAGCATGGGCCTGGGCCTGTAGAGGCGAGGCAGGCGAGGGCGCGACTCAGCACGCTTATGGCGCTCTGCAGGTAATACCTCCGCCTGTGGAGCCCACACAGCTGCAGGTCTGTGTTGCAGCGGGACTGCACCCATGCCCAGTGCCACAGCCCCATGGATACCATCTCCCTCATCAGGCAACCGCAGCTCCGCAAGCTCCACGAACACCACCACCGCAACATCCGCATCGTCGATGTGAGCCATGATAGACATCAGGTAGAGCAACATTATTGTTTATTGTTTATTAAACATTTGATATACCGCCCCCCGTTACATCGGGGCAATTTACAATTCAAAAAGAAAAGAAAGAAAGAAAGGAAATACAATCAATATAAAGAAGGAAAGATAAAGAGAGTGGAAAAGGAGGTAGTGAGATTCAAAAATAAAGGAAAAGGAGAGTCAAGGGATTAGGGGGGAAGGTTGAAAGCGGAGGAGAAAAGGTGGGTTAGATGCTAAATAGGGTGTGGGGAGTGGCAAGTAATCAGAACAAAGATAACACACCTGCAGATGTAGCAACAAACACCAGCAGCAGTATTGCCAAATGCCCAGCACGTACGGAAGTGTAACGCCATAGAGCGTGTAGGAACACACGTTCTCCAACAGCCGCATCCCTTCATCGGGGCCGCGGAATGCACGTTGGAGGTGCATGTGGCGTGTCTCTGCGCGCAAACATCTGTCAAATGTAAGTGTGGACGCACCGCTTGCCCCACCTACAAGGATCGGACAGTGCCGAATGTAAGGCGTGTTCCGGTGCGCGTGCGGGGACACGCTGCATGCCCCACCTACGCGCATCGGAACGTGCCGTACGTACCGCACATCACTCACCAACATTACATACTGAAAATTGTGGGTGCATAGCACGAAATACGTACCAATATAAACCGCCTGTGGATGCAGTGGCACACACCAGTAGCAGTGATGTCGATAGATCTGGACGTATGGACATGGAAGCACATGGAAGCATAATGGCGTAGCCCGTGTAGGGACGCACCCTCCGCACGCCGCGATATGTCCTGCGTAAAGCGCATACCTGCACGTGAGGTGGGAGCAGGGCCCATGTTGTGTCCCCGCGTGTGTATGGATCACGTAACAAATGCTACCACCCGCAGAAAGCGCACAATGCAATGCACGCTGCGCATGTTGTGCAGTCAGAACGCACATAAGACCACACCCAGCTACTTTAATAGGCACATCACACATAACGGCAAGGGTTTGTGGTGCAGAGGAGGCACAAAATGCAGGAGGAGAGACACCATGACTGGGGAAGACCAACACAGCCAGCGGCCACCAGCAGTCGCAGGCACCGACGAGCCTGAGGGGGAGGAGGCAGGCCCATCCGGGGTCACCGAGCACCCACTTGAATAACCTGGAGGTGCGCCAGGGGCTAAGCGCCGCCGGAAACCGGTGCCTGATGAAGCCAGGAGGAGGGCACACCGCTTCACCCAGGAGGAGAATGACCTGGCTAGTGTCCTAGACCATTATGAGGTGCTATTTGGACGGCAAAGCAGCACCACCACCACCAGTGCTGCACGAACCAGGGCATGGGGGGAGGTGCAGATAGTGGTGGCAGGGGGCCCAAGGCGCGATGTCGAGAGCCTACGGAAACGCTATTGTGACATCAAGCGGGGTATCCAGGCCCAACTGACGCAGGAGAGGCGCCATGCATGTGGCACAGGCCCGCCCTGACCCCACTGGAGCCCGTGTACATCCATGGCCTGCCCCACGTGCTGGACACAGTGGACCCATGTGCAGGTAAGACGGAGATATGTGGTCCGGTGAAAGCCCACAACCAAGCACATGCAGGGCCTGACGCAGGGGGGGGGGGGAAAGGGGCCATGTCAGGGGACCCATAGAAACGCATGTCCCCAGCTAGTCCCACGAAACATATGGCATAACTGACAGGCCCGTTGCAGCATCCCCACAATGACCCCAGACTATAGCCCCCTGTCAGCCATGCACAGTGCAACCTGCTACCCGCAGTCCCCACAAACATACGCCCAACACCTGGCCCAGTGTAGAGACACCATCCCACCCCCACCGTGCCATGTCCCTAGCCCCATACCATGTGGCCCTGACACAACGCCAGTCACCGTGCAGCACCATCCTAAGCCAGTGCCCGCCCCCAATAGGGCCCTGCAAAGGCCCATAACCAGACCCTGGTACTCCACACACCTCTCTGAGGGCTGCCACAGCCTGCCGTACCGCAGATAGAGATGCTGACAGCTCGTGGCCACCTGCCGGGCGTGGCCCTGTGCACACAACAGCCCTGCAAGATGGACGAACCAGTACTGCACACATGGGCAAGGGTTGCGCACAAAGAGACTGCGTACACAGAGGGAAGGGAGCAGAGTACAGGCAGAACCATGGGGTACAACTACTATGAGCAGCATAGCAGTGGAGGTGCAGCCACAGAAACACACACTGAGGTAGTGGTGCGGGAGATGGGGGTGTCTGAGGATAGTGCAGAGCCATACAACCAGCCGAGGCCAGGGTACCAAGGATGGGCCCGAAATGGGGCAGCCAGTAGGAGAGGGGGCGGAGTGAGACGATGGATCGTGGGAACAGCTAAAGGGGGAGGGGGTGGGACCGGGTCAGCATGGGGGGTCGGCACTGGCAGGCGGGAGGGTGGTCGGGACCCAACATAGAAACATAGAAACATGATGACAGAAAAAGACCACATGGCCTATCTAGTCTGTCCTTCCATAACAACAACTACAACAGTCCACTTTTTACCTTTAGAGATCCTCTGTGTTGGTCCCATGCTTTTTTGAATTCAGTTACTGTCCTCATCTCTACCACCTCCACTGGGAGACATGGCGTGTGGGTGAACGCAGGGCACCCATGACAGAGAGCGGATAGAGGTGCTGTCACAACAGGGGACGGCAGGTCCCAGGCAGAGCAGGCCGTGGAAGACCAGCAGAGATGGGGGGACCATGTGTAGCAGCTGGGGCATGTGGGACAGAGCGTGTACCCCATATGGCACCGGATATAGCGAGAGTGGAATGGGAGGGTGGGCACTATGGACACGTTCAGGTGCGTTGCACGCTGATACCTTCCCAGAGAGTGACAGAGGTCCTTGGGGGTAAGGGTTGGGGGTGACATCACCGGCTGAGAAATGGTGCAGGGGTGGTGGAGTATGGGACAGAGAGGGAATGGCACAGCGGAAACGGGGGCATGACCACTGTATACTGAGGAAAAAGGAATGGCACAGAGGCAGTGGGAGGTGCTGCACAGGTGCTGCTGATAGGGCAGAGGACAGAATGGAGGGGGATGTGGCAATGGTGAACGAGGGTGAGGGAGGAGTGGCGTGAGGGTGCAGGTGTGGGGGGTGATAGGTACGTGGTAGCAACTGAGGGCGACAAGGTGATGTGGAGCCATAGTGCAGGGGTGGAGAAGACAGCAAAGGCCACAGGATACAGAAGAGGGGGTGACAGAGACCATCCGCACTGTGTGTGCGGTAGATGGTGGGTGCATGGAGGCAAGAGGCATTGGGGATCCATGTGGCGGGTGGGGGGGGGGGAGGTATATGGTAGCATAGGAAGCCAGACACTGGAGTCACCAATATACAAGGGGCGAAGTGGATGGGGAGCACAGCGGGCCCAACACATATCCGTGTGGCACACACCCACTCATGCGTCCGCAATGCACAGCCACCCACCGCCCCACACCTCTCACACCACCAGGACCCCATACCACTCTGGGGCATGCACCCATGCCAGCATAACCCTGAAACCATAGGGCATACCTGTCCCAGCCAACGGTGGCCCATCGGCCCAAGCCCTACCCCAACAGGCACACCCATTGATGTGGAATGTCCCCAGATGCACGCACATGCAGGAACCAGTGTGATGCTGCTGGCACCCGGGACACGGACATCCGAGGGTACCACACACATACTGCACCAGTACAGTCCCTGCCCACATGTACGCAGCCTAGGTGCATCCATAATGACCTAGGTACCCCTGTGGGATAGGTATATGTACAGGGATGGCCAGCCACGCCACACCTGAGCTGTGTACTCTGTTCCTCCACAGGTGACATACATGCCATGGAGGTGGAGGAGGGGAGGTGCTCTCAGCATCTGGGCCGTGGACCCTGACCGAGGCAGGGCCTGCGGTGGATGAGCCCGGAGGTGCAGGTGGAGGAGGGGGGACCAGCACCTTACCTGGCAGGTGATGGCGGGCCGGAAATGGAGCCAGGCGATGGCAGCCTGGCCGCAGCTGCTGCAGCCAACAGGGTGGCCAGGCCACCAGCACCGGGTCCTGCCCCATGGGCCACACATCCAACCATTGCTGATGTCATCGGGGAGGTGTGGACCCATGCCGCAGCGGCACACGTGGATATACAGGGCGAGTGTCCGACCGTTCAGGTCACCTGTTGCATGTGTACAGGTGTCATTTGCAACCCATGTCTCACGTCTCTCACAGTGTCTCACACACAGACATGTAGCTGGCATTGGGTGGGCTGGTGCAGGAGCAGCAGCACGAGGCGCGATGGCTGCGGCATGAGGAGGAACGGCAGCGGCACGAGGCAGAGTGGCAGGTGCTGGAGGGGCTCCTCGGGGAGGTGCGGGGCCTGGGCGTGAATCGTGCTAGAGCAAGCAATTTACGTTTTCTTAATTTTCCTATGACACACCTAATGTCCTCTGATATATTGTTGGGTAAATACTTTTTGGAGATTCTGCATTTGGATGGGGATTTTCATACGGTCCATACAGTTCATATGTATTATTTGCCTCAGGGTTCTTCGTCCACTCCTCGGGTTGTAGGGGCTTCGACCCCTTCACCCCCTGCAGTGGATCAAAATTTAACAGCCTTCTTGGAAGACTCAATGGACAATATCTCAAAACGTAACACTTTGGTAGTTCAGTTTATTTCTGAATCTGCCAAACTGCGGGTTTTGAGAGCATACTTTAAGTATCGAGCTAATTTATTTTGTGGTCAGTCCATTCAAGTCTTCCCAGATGTCTGTCGTCACACGCAGTTAAGGCGTAAGCAGTTTCTGCTGTTGAAATCACAGGTGTTGGCATTGGGGGCAACCTTTTTCCTTAAATTTCCTTGTCGCTGCGTGATTACCTTGGCTGGGCGCACTTATGTGTATAATGATGTTAATGCCTTGAAATCTTTTTTGGATTTAAAAGCAGAGGGAGGTACAAGTGTTGAGGGGGAATGATTTCACTGTTTTTCAGCTCCTTTTTGTGGGGTGTTTAATCTCCCCTTTCTTCTTGTATTTTGATTGATTTTATAATAATTTTTGACAATTCTCCCCTTGATGTGTTTCATTTTATGTGGGGGAAATAGTTTCTTGATTGTAATTTACTATTCTTGTTTAATAATGTTATCAGCTATTTTCTTGTTGTATTTGAAAACTCTTAAATAAAAAAATGTAAAAAAAAAACAAAACAAAAAAAACACAGAAGAGAACTTTCTGGTTACCTTTCATACCCAGTAGACAGCTGTAGTTTAAATTTCATAGTCACTCAGGGCCTAGCATCAGCAAAGTACTTTTAGTTTCAAATTAAAACACAGAAGAAAGCTTTCTGGTTAAATTTAGAATCCAGCAGAGAGCTTGTAGTTTAAATTTCTTAATAGGTTAGAGCCTAGTAGCAGCAAAGAGCTATAATTTAAATCAAATCAGAATATAGCTTACCTCAGCGGCACAGGACAAGGTACTGTGTAGCAGCCCTTTTTTAATAAGTGTTATATCCCTCCCTCCCTCCCCACACCCACCCTCCCCTGGGATAATCACAGCTTTATAGGTACTTGCACAACTTAAAAGACAGGAGGTGCTCTCAGGTGAAGCTCATTACCCAAATCAGTCATACACTAAGGACCTGAGATTAATTAAGCTTCAGGTGAACAAGGTATATTAAACTTCTTAGGTACAGTTTTAGTGGTATAAATATCCATAGCACCCTTTAGTACATAAAGAACTTAAAGATCTAAACACAAACTTAAAACTAAGATGCAGACAGCAGTCCAGCAGCGGGATGTGGGCTTTCCAGTCTTTTGCATTGAGTGTCACATGTATGATTTTCTCCCAGCTGGTGAGAGGTCTTACGTGTGCACTAGGTGCAAGGAGCTCTTTGCTCTCAGGGAACGAGTCCGTTCTCTAGAGGCTAGAGTAGCAGACTTGGAAAACATAAGACAGACAGAGAGGTACATAGACGAGACCTACAGGGATATAGTCCTGAAGTCCCACCTCCAGTCTGGCAGCATCCCTGTTGCCATGGAGGAGAGAGGTCACGTGACAGGAGAGCATCACCCTGGTGTGGCAGGAAGTGATCCTGTAACTAGGACCTGTCCTCCAGGTGATGTAAACCCCTCTCGCACCGAGGAGGTTTCTCCAGGGCCAAGTGCCCATGAGGGAAGGGTTAGGACAGCAGTTATAGTTGGTGATTCGATCATTAGGCATGTAGATAGCTGGGTGGCTGGTGGACGTGAGGATCGCCTGGTAACATGCCTGCCTGGTGCGAAGGTAGCGGACCTCACACGCCACCTAGATAAGGTCTTAGATAGTGCTGGGGAGGAGTCTGCTGTCTTGGTACATGTCGGTACCAATGACATAGGAAAATGTGGTAGGGAGGTTCTGGAAGCTAAATTTAGGCTTTTAGGTAGGAAGTTGAAATCCAGAACTTCCAGGGTAGCGTTCTCCGAAATGCTTCCCGTTCCACGCGCAGGACCCAAAAGGCAGGCAGAGCTCCGGAGTCTCAATGCGTGGATGAGACAATGGTGCAGAGATGAGGGGTTCGGATTTGTTAGGAACTGGGGAACATTCTGGGGAAAGGAGGGGCTCTTCTGAAGGGATGGGCTTCACCTTAACCGGGATGGAACCAGGCTGCTGGCATTAACCTTTAAAAAGGAGATAGAGCAGCTTTTAAACTAGATAATAGGGGAAAGCCGACAGTCGCCCAAGAGCGCATGGTTCGGAAGAATGTATCCTTGAAGGATACTACAAAAAGCAGAGAGGTTCCAAAAAAGAGTAAAGTAGCCCAAATGCCCTCGAGTATGGAGCAGACAGAACTTAAAGATCCCAAATTACCCATGTCTACCAATAGCCAAATTCTCTCTTTGCCTGCCTTATCAATGCCTTGCATTTGACTTGCCACTGCTTGTGCTGTTTCCAGGTTTCATCGTTTGGCTCTTTTTTCCATTTCCTGAAAGATGCTTTTTTGGCAACAACAGCCTCTCTGACCTCACCTTTAAACCATGCTGGCAGTTTTTTGGACTTCCTTTCACTTTTCTTAAAGCATGGAATACAGCTGGTCTGGGCTTCCAAGATAGTATTTTTCAACAACACCCAAGCTTGATGTACGTCTTTAACCTTTGCAACTGCTCCTTTTAGTTTTTTCTTAACTGTTTTCCTCATTTTATCATAGTCTCCCTTTCGAAAGTTAAAGGGTAGGGGAACAGGTCAGCTCCATGCTCGGCACACCAGACCGAAAACCTGCGCCATTTGAGGGCGTAAGCTTTTCTAGTAGAGGCCTTGTGAGCGGTCAGCAGGATCTTTTCTAACTCACCCGAAAGGTTGAAAGGGGCTAGGGTCACCCTTTCAGCAGCCACGCTGTCAGCGCAAGGGACCCCAGGTTGGAGTGCAGAAGAGAGTCCCCTTCTTCAGACAGGAGTCCTGCAGAGGTCCCAAACGGGAAGTGGGTTTCCACCATTAATCAGAGGAGCAGCAGGAACTACGTTTGCCTGGGCCACCAAGAGGCTATCAGGGTGAGTGAGGCCCTGTTTGCCTGGGCCACCGAGGGGCTATCAGGATGAGCGAGGCCCTGTTGCGGAAGGTTCTGACAAGGTTTTTGTCAATCAGCGGCATGGGATGGAACGTGTACATGAGGCCCTCCGACATGAGAAGAGGAACGCATCTGATGCCACCCTGGAAGGTGGGCCTGCCAGGAACAGGGAAAATGGAAGTTGTCTGGGCTGCCAATCAGATCCATCATGGGTTTCCCCCAAATCTGGAAGAGCCAGTTGGCCACCCTAGGGTCCAGCTGCCACTCGTGCTGCTGGAGGACTCTGCTCAGCCTGTCGGTCAGCAGGTTGTTCTGGCCTGGTAGGTATACTGCCCGCAGCAGAATACCCTTTGGATTGCATACAAGCAGAGGACCATTGCCTCCCGACAGAGGGCACGAGACCCCGTGTCCCCCTGTTTGTTCACATAGAACATCGCTACCTGTTGTCCATCTGGACCAGCACCAGCTGGTGATGCAGGTGAGGCAAAACGCTTGCAGGACTAAGTATATCACCCTCAGCTCCAGGAGGTTGATTTGCTGGGTGCTCTCACCATGTGACCAGTTGTCCTGGGTGCGGAGCTCCCAGCAGTGGGCTCCCCAACCGAGCAGGGAGGCGTCCATGGTTAGAACAAGGGGTTCGAGGCCTGAAAAGGTTTGCTTGCATCAAAATACTAGACCAGACTAGAGAATCCGCCACCAGACTAGAGAATCCGCCAGTTGACGGGTTATAGAGACTCTTTAACTCGGAGGCGCCCCGTGGCTCGAGTCCACTGGTCTCAGAGACACCACTGCGCCGCCCTCATGTGGAGGTGAGCGTCTGGGGTGACATGGATCGTGGAGGCCATGTGCCTGAGAAAGCACAGAAGACGACGTGTGGGCACAGAGGAATGGTACTGTATGTCCTGGGCCAGAGTCCTGAGACGTTCAGCTAGGTCCCTGGGCAAGAAGGCCTTTGACTGGAAAGTGTCCAGCTTTGCCCGATGAACTCCAGACATTGTGTCGGGAGGAGGTCTTTGGGTAGTTTATGACAAAACCCAAGTGCTGCAGAACCTGGATGGTGTGTGTGGTGGCCTGCTGTACCTCTGAGGTTGTGCCTCCCTTTATGAGTCGTCCAGGTAAGGGAAGACAAAGAGCTCCTGGAGACGGAGGAAGGCTGCCACAACTGCCAGGCATTTTTGTGAAGACCCTTGGGGCAGAAGCCAAGCCAAAAGGGAGCACACCATACTGATAGTGCCTGCCCTCCCACTATGAACCACAGGTACTGCCTGTGGTTGGGGTGAATGAGGATGTGGGTATAGGCATCCTTAAGGTCTAAGGAGCACAGCCAATCTCCCTGCTGGAGGTAGGGCAGCAATGTTCCAAGGAAAGCATCTTGAATTTGTTGAGGTTGCACAGGTCGAGAACGGGCCTTAAGCCCCCCTGTTCATTTTGGCATGAGGAAGCACCTGGAATAGAACCCCTTGCCCTTGAGATGGTTGGGCACCGGTTCCACCGCTTTATTCTTGAGAAGATCTACCAATTCCTTCAGTATAAGGTCCTGGTGGAGGGGAGACCTGAGGGGCTCTCCCAGAAAATAAAGAGGTGGTGTCTGAGTCAGGTGGAGGAGGTAACCCTCCCTGACCACCTGAAGTGCCCAGGTGATGGTCAACCACCTCTGGGCATAGTGCACCAGACGAACCCCTGTGGGCTGCTGATCTCCTTGGGGTATATAGGCTATGTGCAAGGACTCAAAAACTCCCCCCTGGTTGGGCTGGAGCTGGTGCCTGGGTTTTTGGAGCCTTCTGCTTATGAGGGCCATGCCCATGTCCCTTGGCCTGCTGACCCTTTTGGGGAGCTGGGGAGGCCTGAAAAGGTTGGTAATTTCTGTAAAGCAGCCCCTTTCCTCGGGTAGGAGGACTTTTTACCTGAGCCCTACCGTCAGGGAGGGACAGCGGTCTTTCTTGAGAGCCTGGTCCTCGTCATGAACTCGGTCTGCAGCTCAGCAGTCTTGTCGGTCATGGGTTTGCCAAAGAGGTTCTCTCCTTAGCATGGGATATCGATCAATTTGTCCTGAACCTACTACTTGAGGTTGGACGACTGTAATCAAACTTGGAGTTGTGCACTGATTCCCGATGCCGCTACTTGAGTTGCCGACTCAAATCCGTCATAGGCCGCCCGAGACATGAACTTGGAGAACTCACGGACAGCCTTCGCCAGGTTCTTGAACCGTTGCAGGGGTTCCTTGCAGAGACCAGCTGAGAACCGGGTGAGTTCCTTTGCCAGGTCTCTCAGGTACATGCCCATGTACAACTGGTTGGCCTGGGTGCGACTGATGAGCATCGAGCCCTGGTAACATTTTCTACCGAGGGCGTCCAAGGTACAGGCCTCCCTGTCGGGGGCAACGAGGAGTACGTCTTCTGGCTTTTCAGCCAACGCATGGCTGACTCCACCACCATGGAGTAATGCGGCAGCTGTGATCTCTGGAAGCCCGGGATCCGGCAGACTCGATACATCGAGTCGAGCCATTTGCTCACCACTGGCAGTGACGCTGGTGTTTCCCACATCTGGAGCATCAGTCATTCCAGGACGAGAGGGATGGGCACTATGAGCGAATCCTTCAGAGGGGCCTTGTACTGGAGGATTTCCAACTCATCTGCCCGAAGGTCCTCCTCCGACTCCACAGGGAACGCCAGGGCCTTAGATACGTATCCATCCTTGATGAAATTAAGGAAGCCCATATCCTCTGGTGGGGACCACCATCGAGACTCCGAGACAGGAGAGTCCGATGGGACGTTGCGGTGGCGACGGGTATCAGGGGACTCCTCATCCTCCGTTTCCCACTTGTAATAGTTCATTGAGGATTTGTAGGAGGGCTGCTCCACAGGCCTCGGGGCTCCCGATGCTCCGCAGCCAGTGCTTGGCACACTTGCCGGAAATGATTGCAGTCCCGTCGAGCAAAAATCGGATTGAGACCTTGGCTGAGGATCAACTCGAGGCCGAAGGACCTAGAGGACCAGCTCGGCCTCCGGGGACATCTTTGACGTAGAGTGCCCGGAGGTTGGGGCAGATGAACTGGTCATACCAGACAACAGCGCCCGCTGCTGGTCTATGAAGGCAGACAAACTGCGTACCAGGGCCAACATTCTGGACTCCAGGCCAGAAGGCTCTGCAGAACTTCGGCACGGGCACCGAGGACCTCAGATCCGGTGTCGGCTCCCCTGAAGGGGAATTCTCGACGAGGATGGTGTCTGGGGACTGAGGCCGGTCTGAGGTCAAATCCTTCCGGGGGACCTTTGCAGGCCGCTCCTTCTCCGATACCTCGGACGAGCATCTCAGACTGCGGGACCTGACCCGAGGGGAACCCGGCTGGTTGGATCAGTCCAAGAACGCCGCCTCCGAGGGTTTATTCTTCTTCCTGGGTTCTCTTGAGGGAAACCCGCTTTCTGAAGACACACAGCAAGGTCCGGCTCGGAAGGGTCAGCCCGAGGTGTCGAGGCTTCAGACAATGCCCTGGCCTTCGGAGGCACCGGGGACTCAGGGAAACCCCCCCCCCCAAAAAAAACGTATCGTGTTGCTGCTGGAGGTTCTTGAGGGCCTTGCAAAGACCGCATGCTACCGGGTTGTGGTCTGGCCCGAGGTAGCGGAGACAGCAGTCGTGCGTGTTGGACAAAGACATAAGTTTTGAGCACCGATCACACTTCTTGAAGCCACTGGTAGCCATGGGGGGAAAAGGTACCCCTGCGAGATCGAAGACTCGCCGGACTGTCAGGTGGGAAAAAAGGTGCAAAGACGCCAGAAAATAAAAGAAATTAAAAACTACAAAAATAGACCCAAACTCAACGCCAAGGCAGCGAGGTCAGGTGGTGGGAAGAGTACCGATGCGATACCGGAGCGAGTATCAAACTCGGAGAGAAAAAAAATCAACTTTTTCCGGGGATAAGCCAGATGAACATCTGAAGGGCTCCACATCAAAAAGGAGACAGCAAGATGTCACCGTTGGGTGGGAAGAGGACTACGCATGCGTGGTGGCATCTCCCAAAAGCTTTCTTTGAAAGCTGGGGGAATGCTTCTGCGAGGGTTCCGTCGGTGCCAACGTCACCCATATGTGGGGACTGACTTCCTGCTTGTTCCTGGAGAAATAATAGTGTATCAAAGTATACAGTATATTTTCTTTGAGCCTCCTCAGGTGGAGGCTTTCCTTCAGGGCATGTAATGTAATGCTTTCTCGCATTTAGTTTATTTTCTTTATTATTTCTTTGAAATGACTAGTATTCTGGGTATAATTAATTTGTTTTTCGAGCGACATATTGGGATTCTGGGCTTGAATTGTTATTATATTGATTTTCATTGTTGTTGTTGTTAAGTGCCGTTGAGTCGGTGTCGACTCATGAGACCCACTGGATAGTTGTCCTAAATTGTGTTCGGTCTTCAGTCAGACTGGTACCCGTAGCTGCTGTTATTGTATCGATCCATCTCATTGCTGGCCTTATTCTTTTGCGTTGACCTATCTTGCCAAGCTTGATGTCTTTCTCTAATGATCTCTCTCTTCGCATGATGTGTCCAAAGTATGAAAGTCGAAGTCTTGTCATCTGAGCTTCTAAAGAAAGCTTAGGTTTGATCTCCTCTAGTACTGACTGGTTTGTTCTTGGGGCAGTCCATAGTATACACAGTATTCGCCGCCAGCAACATAATTCAGAGGCATCGATTTTCTTCCTGTCTATCTTTTTCACTATAAAGCTTTCACATCCATATGATGTTATTGAAAATACCATGGCTTGAACAAGTCAAATCTTTGTATGGAGAGAGACATCTCTGCTGTTGAGAATCTTGCCTAGGTCTTTCATAGCCATTCTGCCAAGAGCAATGCGTCGTCTGATTTCTTGACTGCTTGTTGCTTCTTTATTGATAGTTGATCCAAGTAGGTTAAAGTTGTTCACAATTTCAATTTCTGCTCCTTCAACGATGAGCCTGTTGATTTTGCCAGTTGTCATGATCTTTGTCTTCTTTACATTAAGGTGCAGGCCCATTTTGAGACTATGTTCTTTGATCGTGAGAAGCAAATGTTTCAGATCATCTTCACTTTCAGCCAGTAATGTGGTATCATCAGGATAGCAAAGATTGTTGATGAGTCTTCCACCAATCTTCACACCTCTGTTGTCTTCATACAATCCTGCTTCTCTGATGACACTGGTCAACACTAAAATCGTTACTGACTTTAAAAGGCCCTAATCTGTAGTATCTTGGTGAGCTGAACACGAATATAACATTAAAAAAAAATTATTGGCTCTCGTTTTGAAGATATTGCATGTAGTTCATTTTTGACGTTTCACCATGTAAATTTATCCAGTAGGACATCAACAACATCCTAGATAAGCCTTAAATGATGTAATATTGCATCACACTGCATAATACCAGCATGCACACATCATCCAGAGTTGATTGCGTCATTTTCTGATGCAATGCAATACTACTGCCAGACGGCTGCTGAAGCCATCTGACGTCAGCCGTGTACTATACGCAGTCGGAAAGGTTGAGCATTTAAAATATTTCAAACTGTGTGCGAGACAGTTTAAGCTACTGTTACATGTAACTTTTATTAATCAAAGAATTTTAGCCATTTAGGTACAATATAGAACAGTAATGCTGTGAAAGTGCTTTAATAGCGTTGACAATTTCTGCTACATTTGTGGGGAAGTGACATTTGCCAACCAGAAGAAAAGTATCACTTCTCAACTAAAGAAGGCATATCATCTTTACTTCGGATGCAAGATTGGTGACCAAGACAAGCCTTGGGCCCCGCATATATGCTGCGCTACATGTACAACACAGCTTTCACAGTGGTTGAATTGCAAAAGACCATCAATGCCGTTTGCAGTCCCCATGGTGTGGAGAGAGCCAAGCAACCACATAAATGACTGTTACTTCTGCTTGGTTCCTCCTCTTTCCAGCGGAATAACGAAGCAAAAGAAGTCGAGCATAGTCTACCCAAACATTCCGTCTGCGTTGAGACCAGTTCCACATGGTGAGGGACTTCCTATTCCAGAACCCCCATCAGAATATTCTCTTGATTCATCTGATGAGGACAAGGGTGAGCCGACCTGTTCTTCTCCTGGTCCGTCAGCATGCAGTGACCCAGATTTTCACTGGGATGCATTATCAACTCCACACAGAATAAAACAGGAAGAACTAAATGACCTGGTTCGTGATTTGGGCTTATCCAAGAACAAGGCAGAATTGCTAGGATCAAGACTCCAACAATGGAATCTTCTAGAAGAAGATGTCAACATTACTCCATATAAAAAGCGCCACCAGCAATTGGAGCCTTTCTTCAGAAAGGAAAGTAATCTGGTATTCTGTTCCGATATTGAAAGCATCATGAATGCCTTAAAAATCACTCATGACCCACAAGACTGGAGACTATTTATAGACTCTTCGAAACTGAGTCTGAAGGCTGTGCTTTTGAACAATGGAAACCCTCTTCCATCTATTCCAGTAGTGTATGTCGTCCACATGAAAGAGACATACGATAACTTAAAGCATCTACTGACTTCCATTAACTATAACAAGTACAGCTGACACCTCTGTAGTGACTTGAAGGTAGTTGCCCTTTTAATGGGACTGCAGCAGGGATATATAAAATACATGTTTTTCTTATGTGAGTGGGCTAGCCGAGCAAGGGATTGGCACTACTTGCGGAAGGAATGGTATCGCAGACAAAATGTAACAGTTGGAGAGAAGAATATCCAGCACCCAGCTCTGGTTGAGGCTCTCAAAATCCTGCTACCACCCCTTCACATCAAACTAGGCTTGATGAAAAACTTTGTGAAAGCCATGGACCGCACTTTGCCAGCTTTCCAATACCTGCATGAAAAATTCCCTTGACTCAGCGAAGCAAAGATTGAGGAGGGAATTTTTGTGGGTTCTCAGATTCGAGAGCTCTTCAAAGATGACCGGTTTAACAACTTGCTGCAGGGTGATGCGAAACAAGCATGGAATGCTTTTCGCCTAGTGTCAACAAACTTTCTCGGGAATGTTAGGGCAGAAAACTACAAGGAACTAGTAGAAGACATGCTGATGCAGTATCAGAAACTTGGCTGCAATATGTCTCTAAAGATCCATTTCCTTGATTCCCATCTCAATTTCTTTCCTGACAACTGTGGTATGGTTAGTGATGAACAGGGCGATCGTTTTCACCAGGATATCGCAATGATGGAGCAAAGATACCAGGGAAAATGGTCCACTACAATGCTGGCTGACTACTGCTGGACACTCCCCAGAGAAGCTCCCGAACAGCTGTACAAGAGACAGGCGAAAAAAATCTAAGAAATAGTCTATGACTTGTTTTTTTTACAGGTATTAACCGAAGGCCTATTATATTTACTACTGACATGCATTTCGTGATGTAAACATTAATTCTTGTAGATTACAAAAACTAGAGCCAACTTTGCAATTTCACTGTCATATTCGTGTTCAGCATATAAAAATTGATAAGAAATGACTATTTTTATTTCAGTAACATGACTTTTGTAAAATTTTGTTGACCAGTGTGATTTGTTCTGCATATAAATTAGGTAGGGGGAAAGTATGCAGCCTTGTCTTACACCTTTGCTTATTTTAAACCATTCTGTTTCTCCTTGCTCCATTCGAACTATTGCTTCTTGATCAAGGTACAGATTGTGCAAGAGAACGATCAGGTGTTCTGGTATACCCATGCTTCTTAATGCGGCCCAGAGTTTCTCATGGTTTACACAGCCATCTGGGCAGCAGCAGAATGGGATAGTGTTGACGGCAGAGGATCACATTTCTGTGACAACGGCAACAACACCAAACTTAAACTGTGCGGAAGAAAGGCCCGGCAATCTACTTCTGTAACTTGCCATGAAAACCCAATGGATAGTTACAACAAAACAAATTGTGCTATGGTGCTGGAAGATGAGACCCCCAGGTCGGAAGGCACTCAACTAGCTACTGGGGAAGAGCTGAAGACTTTTTAGAGTAAAGCCACCATTTATGATGTGGTTGGATCAAAGCCCTCGGGAAGTCTGACTGCTGATGTAGCTTCGCATGAAATGAGAGTCAGAAGCTGTAAAGATGTCTTACACATCGGAACATGGAACGTACGAAGCATGAACCAAGGGAAGTTGGAGGTGGTCAAGAATGAAATGGAACGTGTACAACTTGATCTTTTGGGTATCAGCGAACTGAAATGGACTGGCATCGGGCACTTTGCATCAGATGATCATATGGTCTACTATGCTGGAAATGAAAGACAAAGAAGAAATGGTGTTGCATTTATAATAAAGAAGAAACTTGCAAGAACTGTAATGAAATACAATGCAGTCAGCGAATGCTTAATCTCTATTCATCTATGAGGAATGCCTATCAACACAACTATAATTCAAGTATATGCCCCAACAACAGCTGCAGAAGAGAATGAAATTGAAGAGTTCTATAACAAGTACAAGCTGAAATTGACAGAACATGCAAACAGGATATCCTGATAGTCATGGGTGACTGGAATGCAAAGGTTGGCAACAAAGGCGGCAAAGTAGTTGGAAAATATGGACTTGGCAACAGAAATGAAGCTGGAGAAAGACTGATAGAATTCTGCAAGACCAACGATCTATTCATCTCAAACACCTTCTTCCAGCAACACAAGCGGCGACTGTACACATGGACTTCACCCAATGGATTGTATAAAAATCAAATTGACTACATCTGTGGAAGTCAACGATGGAAAAGCTCTATAACATCAACAAAGACAAAACCTGGAGCTGACTGTGGCACAGATCATCAACTACTAGTATGCAAACTCAAGCTAAAGTTGAAAAAGAGCAAACCACTCATAAATGTAGCAAAATATGACCTTGAGAATATACCACTGGAATTTAAAGACTGCCTGCAAAATCGATTTGCTGCTTTAGATACAAATGACAGAGCTCTGGAAGAGTTATGGAATGACATCAAGAAGGCTGTGTTGGAAGAAAGCGAGAAGTCTCTACAAAAGGTGAAAAAGCAAAAATGGCCAAAATGGATGACGGAAGAAACTCTGAAAATTGCCCAGAAACGCAGAGAAGCTAAAGCCAGAGGAGAAAGAAAGACAATCGCAGAACTCAACAGAGATTTCCAACGTGCAGCAAGACAGGACAAGGAAAAGTACTACAATAACACTTGCAAGGAAATAGAAGCAGAAACTATTAGAGGAAGAACAAGATTGGCTTTCCTAAAGCTACGAGAGTTAAAGAAAAAGTTCCAGCCTCAAATTGGAATGTTACAAGATGCTCAAGGTTCTATGTTGAATGATGCCGAGAAGATCAAGAAAAGATGGAAGGAATATACAGAGTTTTTATATGATAAAGATCAAGTGGACCAACAGCTGTTTCAACCTGTACCTTATGATCGGGAACCATTGGTGATGAAAGAAGAAGCTGAAGCAGCATTGAAAGCCTTATCAAAGAACAAAGCACCAGGCATTGATAGCATTCCCATAGAAGTACTGCAGCAATTTGATGCAGCTGTTACCGTACTTACAAGGCTCTGCCAAGAAATATGGAAGACAACATTATGGCCAACTGACTGGAAAAGATCTGTGTTTATACCAATATTAAAGAAAGGTGATCCAACTGACTGTGGAAATTATCGCACAATCGCTCTGATCCCACATGCCAGCAAGATTCTACTGAAGATTTTTCAAAAGAGACTACAACCATACCTGGAACAAGAACTACCTGAAGTGCAAGCAGGGTTCATGAAAGGACGAGGAACGAGAGACATCATTGCGGATGTGAGATGGATCCTTGAAAAGACTAAAGAATACCAAAAGGATATCTATCTAGTCTCAAAATGGGCCTGCACCTTAATGTAAAGAAGACAAAGATCATGACAACTGGCATAATCAACAGGTTCATCGTTGAAGGAGAAGAAATTGAAATTGTGAACAACTTTAACCTACTTGGATCAACTATCAATAAAGAAGCAACAAGCAGTCAAGAAATCAGACGACGCATTGCTCTTGGCAGAATGGCTATGAAAGACCTAGATAAGATTCTCAAGAGCAGAGATGTGTCTCTCCATACAAAGATTCGACTTGTTCAAGCCATGGTATTTTCAATAACATCATATGGATGTGAAAGCTGGACAGTGAAAAAGACAGACAGGAAGAAAATTGATGCCTTTGAATTATGGTGCTGGCGGCGAATACTGTGTATACCATGGACTGCCCGAAGAACAAACAAGTCGGTACTAGAGGAGATCAAACCTAAGCTTTCTTTAGAAGCTCAGATGACAAGACTTCGACTTTCATACTTCGGACACATCATGCGAAGAGAGAGATCATTAGAGAAAGACATCATGCTTGGCAAGATAGAAGGTCAACGCAAAAGAGGAAGGCCAGCAATGAGATGGATCGCTACAATAACAGCAGCTACGGGTACCAGTCTGTCGTCAATGAGCCGCCTGACTGAAGACCGAACACAATTTAGGATAGCTATCCAGAGGGTCGCCATGAGTCGACTCCGACTCGACGGCACTTAACAACAACAACATCTATTTGTGCTTTATTGACTATAGCAAGGCTATCCAGAGGGTCGCCATGAGTCGACTCCGACTCAACGGCACTTAACAACAACAACAACACAGTCAAAAGCCTTGCTATAGTCGATAAAGCACAAATAGATATCCTTTTGGTATTCTTTAGTCTTTTCAATGATCCATCTCACATCCGCGATGATGTCTCTCACTCCTGATCCCTGCTTGCACTTCAGGTAGTTCTTCCTTTTCCCCATTTGATTTGTGGTAATGTGGGGTATTTTTGTATTCTCCTGTCTTATAAGTATTTTATATATATTTAAAATGTATAAAGTAAAAAAAAAAGACAAAGACAGCCAAATACTGCCCATTGAAACCAAAGGGGAAAAAAATCAGATAAAACAATTCAGAAAAAAAATGGTCAAATTAGTCCTTACATTATTGGTTAACATCATTGGCACCCTTGCAGTTCAGCCCTTTAATGACTAATATCTCCTAAAAAAAGTGGCAAGTGAAATAGCTTTGGACTATATATGGACACATATTTGACACATAAAAGAATCAAATAAAACAAGGAAATAGTAGGAAATGGTATTAAAACTGGAACACTGCCAGGGCATGATTACTTGGCACCCTTATAAACAAATCAAATCAGTTTGAAGAACATTTCCATTACAATAAAATTAGACACACCTGTGATCAATTGTCAGTAGTCACACGACTTGAATCAACCAATGAATGATGGCTCTAACGTTTAAAATGGCCACATTCACTCCCTGTTCCATTTTCACCATGGTGAAGAAAAGAGAGCTGCCTGAGACCATCAGAAAAGCCATGATCATCGAACATCAAATATTAAAGGGGTACAAAGCCATCTCCAAAAACCTTGGGATTCCTATGTCTACAGTTTGCAATGTTTTAAGACATTTCTGTTGATTGAACTGTCAAAAACCTCCCAGAACGTGGTGGGAAGAGGAAAATTAATCCAAGAAGTCTTTGAAGGTTAGTGCAAACTGTTGGAAAAACACCATGTACAACATCCAAAGAGCTTAAGGCTGACCTGTAACAATCTGGAGAAGTGGTTTCAACCCAAACCATATGACGCACATTAAACAAAGAAGGGTTGAAGGTCATGGGTCGTCCAACAGGACAATGACCCAAAATATACATCCAAAAATACAAAAGAATGGCTAAAAAGGAACAAATGGACTTTTAAACTAGCCAGCAATGACTCCTGATCTCAGCTAATCGAGAACCTTTGGATAGAGCTAAAATCTGCCACTGGTAAAAGGAATCCTGCAGACATTCATGGCTTGGAACAAATCTCAGTTGAAGAGAGAGAAAATGGCCTTAATCAGCAAATTGATTGGTACACATTGTTGTAATCATCATTGTATGCTTTAAGTTTTGCTCAATGGGATTTCTATTGGGGTAGACCCTGTAGGAGATTTAAATAAATGCTATGGCCATCTTTTTTCAAAGCCATGGGTGCTCACTGACAACAAGAAGATCAGTCCATGTTTTTGAGAATTTTACGCTAAGTACCTTTAAAAATTATGTAATAATCTGGAATTATCAATGCCCTGGAGCAAAATTAAGCTAATGCTATTTGAAACCCATCTGTCATGGTCGACTGTACGTTGATAATCCATACTGGCTAAGGGATTTCACAGATTTTTAAATGTTCGGTCACAATAAAAAGATTAAAATGGACTAAGAGATTAGAAGCAGCTGACTGATAGCAGGTTTGAATAAACTAGTCCAACAAAAAATATTTAGAGTGAGTGACTCTAAATATTTGGTGGTGTCACTCAAAACCGTATGGCACCCTGTGAGCTAAGGCTATTTCCTGGGCAGAATTCAAATTCATTTCCTTAGAGGAAATTTGTAGGGCAACCACTAGGAAGATATTTCATATGTTTTTTCGTCATATATTTCAGATCTGGCCCAAGCAGCGGACGAAGTTAGGGGCAGCTATCCTAAAGAAAATAGAAAGCATACTCCACATTTCTATATCTCACATTTGATATATCTCACATTTTTGGACTAGTCTGGTATGGATGAATACAGTTTTGGTCAACGTTATTGGCACTCTTGCAGTTCAACCCTTTAATGTGGCCAGTAAAATGACTTTGGACTATAAATGCACACATATTTGACACATAAAAGAATCAAATAAAACAAGACCAATTAAAAAAAGGAGATAGTATCAAAACTGGGACATTTCCAGGACATGATTATTGGCAACCTTATAAACAATTCAAATCAGTTTGAGCAGACGAACCATATTCCCTTTGCAATAAAATTAGACGTACCTGTGATCAACTGACAGTACTCACATGACTTGAATCAACAAATAAATGATGGCTCTAAAGTTTAAAATGGCCACATTCAGACGAGAGAGCTGCCTGAGAACGTCAGAAAAGCCATATCACCAAACATCAAACTTCAAAGCGGTAAAAGGCCATCACCAAAGACCTTGGGATTCCTATGTCTACGGTTCAAAGTGTTATTAAGATGTTTTCTGCTCATGGAACTGTCAACAACCTCCCAGGACATGTTGGGGAGAAGAAATTTAATCAAAGAATTCTTCAAAGGTTAGTATGAACTGTTGGAAAAGCGTAATTACTCTCTGTAACAGGTGTTCTCCGGGGACAGCAGGAATCAGTCCTCACATATAGGTGACATCGGCACCGATGGAGCCCTCGCAGAAGCAACCCCTGAGCTTTCAAAGAAAGCTTTGGAAGATGCCACATCGCATGCGTGGTCCCCTTTCCGCCCAAGGGTGCCATCTTGCTCAGTCAGATGACATAGGTAAAAGACGGCAAAAATTAAAGATGGTAAAGGAGCAACTCCAAGGTGAGGAGGGAGGGTTGTGAGGACTGATTCCTGCCGTCCCTGGAGAACACCTGTTACTGGTGAGTAACTACGCTTTCTCTGGGAACAAGCAGGAAGTCAGTCCTCACTTATGGGACTCCCTAGCTACAGGTTACCGAAAGCCTATAGCAAAAACAGGGGCTCCTTCACATGGAGCTGCAAGCAGCAGCAACTGAGTCCATATCTACAGACCATAGTAGGACTCCAGTGTCTGATGAAAACCAGCATTCCGGTAGCCTGAACACAGAAGGGTCGGAGGGTAGGAGTTGCTTAAAACCCCCAAAAGGTTACGAAGCACAGCCTGGCCATTCGGACTCTCTTTCCAGGCAGTAATGAACTGCAAAGGTATGGATTGAAGACCAGGTAGCGGCCCGGCAGATGTCCACCATCGGGATGGAGTGCAAGTTTGCCACCAAGGCCCTGACACAGTGCACTGTGACACGGACTTCCAGCGGGAGCCCTGCCTGTTCATAAGCGAGGGCAATACAGTCCGCCACCCAGGTGGACAGCATACGCTTAGTCAACGCTTCCCCCAACCTACTGGGGTCGTAGGAGACGAAAAGCTGAGTAGCTTTGTGGTGGCCCTGAGAGCGTTGGATATAGAAGGACAAAGGCCTCTTACAGTCCAAGGTGTGAAGGACTGTCTCCGTCTGACTGGAGTGAGGTCTTGGAAAGAAGGTAGGGAGTACTACTTCCTGGATGAGATGGAAGGGCGATACTACCTTCGGAAGGAATTTGGGATGCATGTGGAGCACCACTCTGTTTTGTAGAACTTGGTATAAGGCGCCTCCTCCACTATCACCTGAAGCTTGCTAACTCTGCGAGCAGAAGTGAGCGCAACCAGGAACCCAACCTTCCAAGAGAGGTAGCGAAAGTGGCAGGTAGTCAAAACCTCAAAGGGTGGACGAGTGAGCTGCCCCAACACTACGTTGATGTCCCATTTAGCTGCCGGAGAGCAAACCGGGGGCTTCGATAAGAGCAGGCACCTAAGAAAGCGGGTCACCACACTGGACCAACAGGGGCTTGCCATCCACCGGATGGTGGTGCGCTGCCAGGGCACTGATGTGCACCTGGACAGTACTCGGAATGTAAGAGGTGGAGAAGGTACTGTAACACCAGTCCCACCGGACAGGTGAATGGGTCAGTCCCATTCTCGGCGCATCAGGTCAACAACCTGCGCCATTTGAGGGCATAAGCCTTCTTAGTAGAGGCCATGCGAGAGGACAGTCAAATCTCTTCCACCTCAACCAGGAGATTGAAAGGGGCTTGAATCACCCTTTCAGCAGCCATGCTGTCAGCGACAGGGACCCCAGGTTGGGGGTGCAAAAGAGAGCCCCCCTCCTGAGACAGGAGTCCCGGAGAGGTCCCCAAGGGGATGGGGGTCTCCGCCATTAACCGGAGGAGCAACGAGAACCACGATTGTCTGGGACATCGAGGGGCTATCAGGATGAGCGAAGCCCTGTTGCGGAGTGTCCTGAACAAGGTTTTGGCAATCAGTGGCATGGGAGGGAAGGCATACATGAGACCTTCTGAACATGAGACGAGGAACGCATCCACTGCCACTCTGGAGGGGTGTGCCTGCCGGGAACAGGGCAACTGGAAGTTTTGAGGCTGACGAACAGATCCATCACAAGTTTCCCCCAGATCTGGAAAAGCCGTTTGGCCACCCTGGGGTCCAGCTGCCACTCATGTGGCTGGAGGACTCTGCTCAGCTTGTCGGCCAGAAGGTTATTCTGGCCTGGTAGGTACACTGCCCACAGGAGGATAGCCTGTTGAATTGCATACGAATAGAAGACTACTGCCTCCTGAAAGAGGGCATGAGACCCCATGCCCCCCTGTTTGTTCAGATAGAACATTGCCACCTGGTTGTCCATCTGGACCAGTGATGCAGATGGTGGCAGAAAGCTCACAGGGCTAAGCATATGGCCCACAGCTCCAGAAGGTTGATCTGCTGGGTGCTCTTGCCTGGCGATCAGGTGCCCTGGGTGCAGGGCTCTCCGCAGTGGGCTCCCCAGCTGAGCAGGGAGGCATCTGTGGTGAGGACCCTTGAAGGGCTCGGGGACAGAAAAGGCATGCCGCCTCGAGATGCTGGAGACTGCCACCAGACCAGGGAGTCTGCCAGTTGACGGGTTACAAAACCTCTATCTCGGAGGCATCACGTGGCCTGAAACCACTGGTCCTGCAAAGTAACATAGTATATGACGGCAGATAAAGACCAGTATGATCCATCTAGTCTGCCCAGCAAGGTGGCAAGAGCAGGTGCATCTGCCGCTCAGTGCAGGTCACCCCTCCGCATGTCTTTGTTTAGGGGTGTACCAACCTCTCTGCACCCCTTATTTGTCTGTCCCATGCCATTTTGAATTCTGACACTGTGTTTTCCCCCACCACTTCCATCGGGAGGGCATTCCAAGCATCCACTACCCTTACAGTAAAAAAGTATTTCCTGACATTACCTCTCAGTTTACCCCCTTGCAGCTTCATGTTATGCCCTCTAGTTTTACAGCTTCCCCATCTTTGGAAGAGGTTTGTTTGTTCGTTAATACTCTTAAGTATTTAAAGGTCTGAATCATATCTCCTCTGTCCCTCCTCTCCTCCTTCTTTATGCATAATAGCTAACTTGAGGCATATAGGGCAAGCTACTTCAGGCCGGAAGGTCGGGGGTTCAAATCCCACTAGAGGACAGCAACCTTGGGCCGGAAGGACTGGGGTTTCTAGTCCCACAGGTGCTCCTTGTGGTCTTGGGCAAGCCACTTAACCCTCCATAGCCCATGTTCCCTGTAAAATAGTTATCTCCAAGTTATAATGCCCTGTTCAATGTAATTTCAGTTTGTTCAATGTAAACCGCACTGATGCAGAATAGCGCGGTATATAAGAGAATGTAAATAAATAAAATAAATAAATGAAAGCACCACATTTATTGCACTGAATACACAACATGCTGAATAAGACTGTTATAAAGTGGTCCTAGGAGAAATAGAAAAGGAAATAAAGGTGGGTGTAGCACCTAATTGAAGGACAGATGTCAATGTATATGACGACTATATAGGCAATGCAGCCCTGGAGTGGGTGGGGTGAGAGGTGGAGTGGGCAGGAACGTAATTGTCCCTGGCCAGTACACCTTATATGAAATGAGGGCACACTCAGATATCTGATTTAAAGGCTATGCAAGCTATGTAGTGTAACGTAGAAGCCTCTGAAGAAGCTATGGCAGCGATGGCGAACCTATGGCACGCGAAGGCCTTGCAGCTGGCACGCGGGAAAGTCCGCAATTAAAATATGCGGCGCGGCGGGAGGTGAGTGTGCTTTCCTCAAAATTACATTTAAAAAAAAGCTGGCTCTCTGGCTGCTGCTGCTGTCGCCGCGGCAGAAAGCAGTGTCCCGCGGGGCCCCCTCTGCGCCGGCTGAGCCCTCTGCCCGGCTTTCAGATTCGCGAAGGGAGAGTGTCTCTCCCTCGCGTCTCTGTTAAGCCCGCAGGGGGCAATGGGAAATTTCCCATCAGCCCCTTTAGACGCGAGGGGTTGATGGGAAATTTCCCATTAGCCCCTGCGGGCTTAACAGAGACGCGAGGGAGAGACACTCTCCCTTCGCGAATCTGAAAGCCGGGCAGAGGGCTCAGCCGGCGCAGAGGGGGCCCCGCGGGACACTGCATTCTGCCGCGGCGGCAGCAGCAGCAGCCAGAGAGCCAGCTTTTTTTTTTTGGACTGCTAATGGGCTGGGGCTGGAGGGCTGTTAGGACTGCTAATGGGCTGGGGCTGGGGGGCTGTTAGGATTGCTAATGGGCTGGGGCTGGGGCGGGGGGGGGCTGTTAGGACTGCTAAAGGGCGGGGGGGCTGTTAGGACTGCTAATGGGCTGGGGGGGGTTAGGACTGCTAATGGGCTGTGGACTGATGGGGGCTGTCTGGAAATGGGGTGATGGGGGTGTTTAGAACTGCTAATGGGCTATGGGGGTGGTTAGGACTGATAATGGGCTATGGGGGGGGCTAGGACAGGAAATGGGCTGCTGGGGAGGGGTGAGGACTTGAGCTGGGCTGATGGGGTTAGGACTGGTAATGGGCTGTGGGCTGATGGGGGGGTTAGGACTGGCAATGGGCTGATGGGGTTAAGACTGGCAATGGGCTGATGGGGTTAAGACTGGAAGTGGGCTGATGGGCGGGTTAGGACTGGTAATGGTTATAGGGGGGGGCTTAAACTGAAAATGGGGTGATGGGGGGTTAGGACTGGAAGTGGGTTGATGGGGGCTAGGACTGGTAATGGGTTGGGGGGTTGCTATGACTGGAAATGGGCTGAGTGGAAGGGGAGGCTTGAATTGCAAATAGCTGATGGGGAGGGAGCTTGGAATGGAAATGGGCTGTGAGGGAAGGGAGCTAGGACTGAAAATGGGCTGATGGAGCAGCTAGGATAGGACTGGAAATGGGCTGTTGGGGGGAGCTAAGATTGGAAATGGGCTGTGGTGGGGCTTGAATTGAAATGGACTCATGGAGGGGCTAGAACTGAAAGTAGGCTCATGGGGGGGGCTTGTACTGGAATTGGACTGAGTGGAGGGGAGCTATGATTTGACATGGGCTGATGATGGGGCTAGGAAATGACTAGAAGTGGGCTGATGGGGGGGCTAGGATTGGAAATGAGCTGATGAAGGGACTCAGACTGAAAATGGATGGGGAGCTAGGACTGGAAATGGGTTGATGTGGGCTAGGACGGGAAATGGGCTGATGCAGGGACTAGAAGGGAATGGATGCTGGGTGAGACGAACTAGAAGGGAGCTGATGTTGGGGGAGGATTAGAATGGGATGGGGCTGGGAGAGTAAAATGGAGAGGGGAAAAATATTTTGTGTGGGAGGGATGAAAAATCTACAATTGGCCTGGTATTGGGAGAGTAAGTGGGGATTGAGGATGGAGGGGTAAAATTTGTGTGGATGAAATAGGAATGAGGAAAGAGCAAAAGGAGAAAGATTAGTATGTTAAAGCAGATGTAGAGAGAGAGAATGGAAAAAAAACTAGAAGAGAGAAGAAAGAACAAATGGACAGCAGACGATGGACAGTTAGCAGAAAACATGAAGAAACCAGAAGAAAGTGGCTGGAGCAATTGCAACTGAAAAAAATGCACAAAAGGTAGAAATATCTCTTTATTTTGAATTTATTAACTGGAATATGAAACCTCTGGGAAATGTGCATCATTAACGTCTGTGCTTTGTTTGGTACAAGAGGAAATTAATTTATAGTTTTATTTCTACAGTGTTGTTGTACATTCCAAGTTTGGCTTTTGGGGTTCCCAGTTTAATTATTGCCTTCCTGTTTCTAAATTGAATGAAATCATTAAAACATTATAAATTGCCAATAAATTGAAATGAAAACCAAAGGATTGTGAATCAAATTGATTCTCTGACAAGACAAATATTCCAACCTTAACAAATGATGTTACATAGTTCAGGCAACTTTATAAAGAGTTTTTAGATACTAAAATCTTGTTGTTAAGGTTTAATTGACGTGCTGGCACTTTGAGGAAATTCTTTGGTTTTGTGCGGCAGTTTGGGCACTCGGGCTCAAAAAGGTTAGCCATCACTGAGCTATGGAAACAGATAGTGATCCGGTGGAGAGAACCGGTACTGCAAGAGAATGCAGAATTTTCTCTTCAGAGAGAAAAAACACAGAGCTAATCAGGAACCACACCTCACCTCAAGGAAGGAGAGAAGCCAAGTCCCTGATTGGGCACGCCCAAGCAGGAGGCGGGCAGTGCAGTACACAGGCAGCTTGTTAAGCACTCAGAAACAGAGAGAGTTAGACAACGACGGAGAAGGACAGGAACAGGAAGAGTTGGAGAGAGAGCAATTAGGCAGCTGTGATCCACTAAGGAGAAGATTGGACTCACGGAGCAAGTACCTGGGAGACTCAGGGGCAGGGAGAATCTTCTGTGACCAGAAGGATTCAGGAGCACTGAGACCCAAGGCTACAGCACAGGCTTCTAGAGGACCAAGCAGAACCTTGGAACCGAAGGCAGAGGGACAGAGAATTACCCTGGAGAAAGCCTCAGCACAAGGTACACAGTGGGTTTGAAGCAGCTAGCAAGTCTAACATTGGGAAGCCAGAAAGAGTGAAGGCTAACGTTAAAAGCCAGGACAAAGTCAGACAGCATGGTAGCAATTGGTTGCAGTCTGAAAAGCATTTAAGCAGCCTAGGCTATTCTCATGAGCCAGCAGAAACCTATAGTAAAAGAACAGCTGAGTCTTATCATAGGGACGTGAGCCAAGAGAAGCCTGACGGTTCTACTTTTAACACTCTGTTGAGAAACTCTCCTGTCACAACTGAAGTTTTAAACCCAGCACTTACGTTTAGTGATAAGTGGGGGAAGGATAATTCTAAAACGCTGAACTGTTGTCCTAGTAAGAGCAGCATTGCTAATTATCAAGAGATAAGCAGTTTAAACAAACAATTACCTGAAGGAGGAAGACATTATCAGCTTAGCCCAGGAAAAACACAGGCTGAATTGCTTCTTAAAGACTTCAGAGAATTCCTTGAAAGCAAAGCAGTTTCTTCCTCTAATGTAGCACAGCCCATAAACAGCTGTGAAGAGGAAATGCCTTTAGTTTCTTCTCTACTGTTCACAGAGCCAGACATGCCAATGGACTGTTCAGCTTGTGTCATTGAGAAGGACATTTAATTGAAATGTTGTACAAAGTTATATGAAGCAATATAACAGAAGTTGCTGTATTGATTCCTATGCTGAGAAGCTTATCAGAAGGGAATAAGTTAAAGCATAATTGTCTGCATACCAGGAGCATTGCTGTTTGCCAAAGTTTGTTTCTTCCGTTAATGAAAGGGTCACATGACAACTGAATGTGATCACAGAAGATAAATGGACATTTAGCCTAGCAGTGCAATACCTTGTTTAGTTCTGGTTTCTTGCTCTTGTTTTGTGCTATTATACTTTATTTGCGTCTGTTTGCACTTGAACTGCAATGCGGGAAATAAACCTCATCAAAGAAATTTTCTTTGCCTGCCTTACTACTTGAGCACACACAACTACAACCTCAACCCTGAAGGGCATCAAAGGCCACCCCCTCCTGAAACCCTCAAGGTCCAGGGAGCGGGTGCGTGGCAGTAGGCAGTCTGAATAATCCTAAACCTATAGCCCAAGCTGAAATTTATATTAAGATAAAAACAGGCACTTGTAAAATCTGAAAGCTTAGCTTTGTGTAGTCCTGTGTGCTGTGATGAGCAGAACTGGATCAGTCAACTTGGTCAAGACGCAGAGTTGATTCAATTAACCACAACTTGTGAAGCAAGTTTGTAACAGAACAATGGCTGCTGAAAAGTTTAAACTGAAATCTTACTTCTATCAAATCAGCCCCAGTAGGCAAAGGCCCTTGTAACCTTAAAGTGTATAGCCTTGCTACAAAATTAAGTTGGAGGTACAAAATTAAGCAGGACACCACCCTCATGTGGAGACGAGTGTCTGGGGTGACATGGACCGTGGAGGTCATGTGCCCGAGGAGGCGAAGAAGAAGCCGAGCGGGCACAGAGGGACGGCACTATATGCCCTGGGCCAGAGTCCTGAGATGGTTGGCTCGGTCCCTGGGCAAGAAGGCCTCTAACTGAAGAGTGTCCAGCTTTGCCCTGATGAACTCCAGACATTGTGCCGAGAGGTGGTGAGACTTGGGGTAGTCTATGACAAAACCCTAGTGCTGCAGAACCTGGATGGTGCGTGAGTTCTCTTGCTGCACCTCTGAGGCAGTGCCTCCCTTATTAGCCAGTTGGAGACGGAGGAAGGCGGCCACGACTGCCAAGCATCTTGTGAAGACTCTTATGGCAGAGGCCAAGCCAAAAGGGAGCACCCTGCACTGAACGTGCCTGCCCCCCCACTATGAGCCGCAGATACTGCCTGTGGTTGGGGTGAATGAGGATGTGGGTATAGGCATCCTTGAGGTCTAAGGCGCATAGCCAATTTCCCTGCTGGAGGTAGGGCAGCAATGTTCCAAGGGAGAGCATCTTGAATTTCTCCCTCACCAGGAATTTGTGAGGTTGCACAGGTCGAGAATGGGCCTTAGGCCCCCCGTTCCTTTTGGCATGAGGAAGTACCTGAAGTAGAACCCCTTGCCTTTGATATGGTGGGGCACCAGTTCTATCACTTTGTCCTTGAGAAGGACCTACCAATTCCTTCAGTAGAAGGTCCTGGTGGAGGGGAGACCTGAGGGGTTTTCCCAGAAAATAAGGGGGAGGTGTCTGAGTCAGGTGGAGGAGGTAACTCTCCCTGACCACCTGAAGTGCCCAGGAGTCAGTGGTGATGGTCAACCACCTCTGGGCATAGTGCACCAGACTCGTCCCCCTATGGGCTGCTGATCTTCTTGGGGTAGATAGGTTATGTTCAAGGATTCAAAAACTCCCCCTTGGCTGGGCCGGAGCTGGTGCCAAGGGTTTTGGAGCCTTCTGCTTATGAGGGCCATGCCCATGTCCTGCTGACTCTGTTGGGGAGCTGGGGAGGCCTGAAATGGTGGGTAGTTTCTGTAAGCAGCCCCTTTCCTCGGGTAGAAGGACTTTTTACCCAAGCCCTTCCATTGTGGAGGGGCAGCATATTTTTCAAGAGCCTGGTCTTCGTCATGAACTCGGCCTCCAGCTCGGCAGCCTTATCCATCATGGGACATTGACCAATTTGTCCTGAACCCACTGCTGGAGGTCGGACGACTGTAGCCAAGCTTGGCGACATGCACCGATGTCCGCAGCCGCTACTCGAGCCACCGACTCAAACCCTTCATAGGCCGCTCGAGACATGAATTTGGAGCACTCATAGACTGCTGCAAGGTTCCTCGGAAAGACCAGCTGAGAACCAGACAAGTTCTTTCACCAGGTCTCTCAGGTACATGCTGATATATAGCAGGTAGGTCTGGATGCGGCCGATGAGCATTGAGCCCTGGTAACACTTCCTGCCAAGGGCGTACAGGGTGCAGGCTTCCTTGCTGGGGGGCAGCAAGGAGTGCGTCTTCTGGCTTTTCAGCCGATGCACGACCGACTCCACCACCATGGAGTTATGCGGCAGCTCTTATTTTTGGAAATCCAGGCTCCAGCAGACTCGATACATCGAGTCGAGCCGTTTGCTCACCACTAGTACCAACACCGGTGTCTCCCACATCCAGAGCATCAGCTGTCCCAGGATGGGAGGAATGGGCACCATGAGCGATTCCCTCAAAGGAGCCTTGTACTGGAGGAGTTCCAAAATCAAGGAAGCCCATATCCTCCGGCGGGGACTGCCTTCGAGGCTCTGAGATGGGACAGTCGGATGGGACATCACGGTGGCGATGGGTGTCGGGGGACTCCTCATCCTCCGTCTCCCATTCGGAGTAGTCCGTTGAGGACTCATAGGAGGGCTACTCAGCGGGCTTCGGGGCTCCCGATGCTCCGTGGCCGATGCCTGGCATACTTGCTGGGGATGATTGCAGTCCCGTCGAACAGGATTCAGATCGCAACCTCAGCCAAGGATCGATTTGAGGCCGAAGGACCTCGAGGATCGGCTCGGCTTCTGGGGACGTCTTGGACATTGAGGGCCCAGTGGTCGGGGAGGATAAACCAGTTGTGCCAGAGAAAAGTGCCCACTGCTGGTCCATGAAGGCAGACAAACTGTGTCCAGGGCCGCCATTCTGGACTCCAGGCCAGAAGGCTCTGCAGCCTTCGGCGTGGGCACTGAGGGATGGGTCCGACACCGGAACCCCCAAACGGGAATCCTCAGCGAGGATGGTGTCTGGGGACCGAGGCCGGTCTGAGGCAGAATCCTTTTGGGGGACCTTTGCAGGCCACTCCTTCTCCGAAGCCTCAGACAAGTGTCTCGGATGGGACTAGCCCAGACACCGCCTTCGAGGGTTTCTTCTTCTTCCTGGGTTCTCTCGAGGGAGAACCCCTTTCTGAGGACCCACGATGGGGCTCGGGCTCGGAAGGTTCCGCCCGAGACGTTGAGGCTTCATATGAGGCCCTGGCCTTTGGAGGCACTGGGGACTCAGGGAACATCATAGTATTTCTCTCACGTGATATCTCTGGGTTCCCTTTTCTGGGGCCCAATCACTGACATACCTGCTTGGTGTGTGTGCTCACATCCCATTTTTGGGTGCACACAGTTCCTCCAGGAACATGCACTATGTACTAGCTAGTGGACTGTCTGCAGTTAGCATGTGTATGGCTGGAACACCTTGCAGGGTGCAGCGGGTGGAGACTGACCGTTCCCTCTGTTGGTGAATGTCAGATAGGGGTGGGGGGCAGCTGAGCTTTTCCAGACCTACTGCCCTATGTGATGTGTACAGATCTGCATTGACCTCCCTGTAGGGTGCACATTCCCCTCTACTGCCACCATTGCAGAGATGTAGAATGTGGATCTGTTGGTGGGAGATCCTGTCCCCCACCCTGACCCACAGGGGCGGGTTGGGTGGTGCTACATAATCCGCTTTGGGGTCCGAACACCACTCTTCACTTATAACATGTGTGATGAAGCTGACACTACTGAAGCTATGGAGTTAGGGGAAAACTCCGTTTCTTTTAAAGAAACTGATTTACAGAGAATGCAGTTACCAAGAAGTGCAGCTAGAGGGAGTAGGCATGAGGCTGCAGAAGGTAGGCTGACACACCCAGATTGTAATGATGCAATAGCTAATCAAACACACCTGAGTAGAGGGCCAGAAAGCTCACTAGAGAAACGGCTTTATAACAGTGCTCGGTCAGGAGAATAGAGAGAGGACCACGATAGAGAGACGACCACAGGAGCAGAGAGGACCACGAATAGAGAGACGACCACAGGAACAGAGAGGACCACAAATACAGAGAGCAACAGAAACCCCTGCTACTAAGGAGAGAGAAAGGGGAAAGCTCCAACTACGGAAGGAAAGGCAGTTAAGCTTGCAGTCCTTACAAGGAAGGGACAACTTCCAGGAAGGACAAGCCCATGCTGGAAAGCTCCAGAAAGAAGTCTCCAGGGAAGACAGAGTAAGCAGGAGAGTGCCTGGTAGAGGGAATACCAGCAACGCACGTCTCAGAGAACAAAGATACATTCACACCTCCTTTCCTGAAGGTGTGCCAGGTCCTAGAAAGGCTTGTAAACCCGAGAGCCATAGCTATGAGAAACAAAGCTGGGGAAAGCTTTGGAAACCTGTGCAGAAGGACCTAGATAAAAGCTATATTAATTGTTTGCCAGACCAGGTCCAGCCAGGCTGGAAAGTCTTGGAGAGAACTACTGAAGTACAACCAGTTTTGCCTAGGGAAAGCTCAGGCTTTGGCAGACACCATATCTGAACAAGAGGATATGCAAACTGACCTTGTAGAACCAGAACCATTGCTACCTGAATACCCTATGGACTGTACTCTTTGTGTAGCTGAGAGTATAGAATCTCTCACAGAGTCATAGCATAAGACATGCTCTAAAATGTCATTGCTTTGTTGAGCTGAAAAGAAGAAGTTTTTGTGTTTATTTAACCTGTTTATATTGAAAAATCCTGCTTGAATGGAAAAGACTGTGAAGCTCTTATAACAGTTTTGGACTTTGTAAATACTTTGGTAGAAACCCTGAATTAAGGTGAATTCTGTTGTCTTCTTGGAGAACCTTAGCGCATCAAGGGAATAAAACCTTATATTTAACCCTGCACAAGGCTCACACAACTATTCTTTATAAAGAAGTGAACTACAAGGACCATAATGCACCTGGTCTAAGTTAAAGTTTCCGGCTTCAACAAACAATAAATGTCCGCCCTGACCCTTCAGCACGCTGCCACCGGGAGGGGCTGACACACATGTGACCATGGCACCCACACAGGATATGCACTATTCTGGGTGCATCATAGTCCACAAGGTCTAGACATGACTGGGAAATACAGATGGACACAGGTGTATCCTAGGTGTGTCTACAGGGACTACCCATCACACACTGGCACTGATGGGGACCTGCAGCGCAGCCTATCTCAGCCATGCCATGTGCTGCGGACCTGGTGCTGGGCCCCCCACTTCACCTTCAGGGTGAGCACAGGAACCGCACAATGTCACGGTCTGTAGGTACTCTGTGCCAGTAACACACACGGTCAGTTCCCCCTACCAGGCTGGGGTGCTATAGAAGCGCATACCCCATCTTGTGATCAGATGTAGGCTGCTGATCTGCATGTCATCATGGGTACGGGTGGGTTTACCCTATCCTGGTAACCACAGCAGACAGTTTGTGTGGTGACCTGCAGTCTTTCTGTAGCCAGCCAGCGGTGTGTTAAGACGCTATAGAGATGTAGCCCACTGGTTACTTCAATGCTCTCACCTGCTTTGTTTAGCTACTATTACTGCTGTTATTGTGCCTTGTGTCTTCCAGGTTCCCCGGCCTGTTTGTTTGCCTCCTGTTGCCTCCGGACCCAGTGCCTGCACCCGGAAGTGACGCGACTGCGTTCCCGCAGTCGCGGTCTCTCCAGGTATTCCAGTCTCCTATTTATTCAACCTGCCGGCGGCATCCCGTGCCGTGGCGGCGCGCGACCAAGGAGCATGTCCTGCTCCTTGGTCGAGTTCCTTGGGGCGAGCGAGGGGCGCGGCCGCAGCATTTTACTCTCAGTGCATTCATTTGTATCTTGCTTCTATTGGCCTGCTGTTTTTCACTTGGTAATCTCTCCGTTAGTCCTGCCCCTGATACCAATATGTCGGCCATTCCTGTATTTTGGGGACGGCGTTCCCTGTCTACATTCATCATTCCCCCTGGCTCTTTGGCCCATTGTTCCTCTAACTTAATCCCCTGTAAACGCACTAAAACCTTGCCGAAGCAGTCTTCCCCTTCTCCTCGGTCTTCTGTGGTAGCTTCTGCCACCTTGTTTAATGTTGCCTTATTGAATTGCCGTTCCCCTCAGGTCCAAATCCTTGCTGGTTCTGGACCTCATTTCTCATCATTCACTCGACCTCTGCTTCCTCACCGAGACTTGGCTCAAGGAGGGTGACAGCCCCGTTCTTTCTAGTTCACTACCCTCCGGCTACTCTGTATTTTCGTCTCCTAGGCTGGGCTGCGGTGGTGGTGGAGTGGCTTTGCTCTATCGCGCCTCTATTGCTCTTGAAGAAGTGACTTCCCCGTCTGTTTCACTTTCCGAGTCCCTTTTTCTTTGCCTTCACTCTTCCCCCCCCACTCTATTTCTTTCTCCTCTATCTTCCACCTTCCCTCTCTGTGGCGCGCTGGGAGGCGGCCATACAGGTCCTCTCAGATGTTGCCCTGCAGTTTCCCTTCCCAATCTCATCATCCTTGGAGACTTCAATATTCATGCTGACAATCCCAGCAAGCAGAGGGACCATGCCTTTCTGAATCTCTTCCACGACATCTCTTTCCAGCAACACGTCACTGGCCCTACTCATATTGCTGGTCATACTCTGGACTTAGTTCTGTCTTCTTCTGCGCTATCAGCTGAGATCTCCCCCCACCCCCCCCCCCACCATGCTGAGCATCCCCTGGTCAGACCATTGCTGCGTTTTCTTCTCGATTACTTACTCTTCCCCGGAGATGATCACTCCCCCAGCATCTCCCTCTCCCCCTCTCCTTCGCCGCCGTCTAACTCCTGACACCTTGAGTGCCTTTCCCCCCGCGTCCTCTGTTTTCCCCCCGGATTCTGCGTTGCTATCGCCCAATAGTCAGGCTTCCCTCTGGAATTCCCTCCTTACAGACACTTTAGACAAGCTAGCGCCACTGCGCCCTCTCGCTCAATTGCCCACTTCTGGTCACTCCCCCTGGTTTCACCCAGCTCTGCGCCTGCAACGGACTCAACTCTGTCAGGTGCAACGCCGTTGGTCCCGTCACCCTTCTCCTGACCTGCACCTCCGTTTCAAGCAACTCTACTCTGACTACTGCTTGGCGGTTCAGTCTGCCAAGCGTGCTTTCTACGTGACAGAAATCTCTGAAGCAGCGAATTCTTCTCGTCAGCTATTCACAATTTTACGTAGGCTTTCATCTACCAGTTCTCATCGCACCGCACAAATGGGGGCCCCTGATCCCCATTCGCTAGCTGCCTTCTTCTCTGACAAAGTTCTTACCTTACGTTCTTCCTTTTCCAATCCCCCTCCGCCCCCTCCCTTGTCCCCTGTTCCCCCCTGTGACTTGCTCACTACTGAAGGTTCATCTCTGTCCTCTCCTTCCTCGCCCAATCGGGCCCTTGCCCATACCTGGTCTTCTTTTCATTCTGTCCTCCCTGCAGAACTCCTCTCGATGCTGGCTACTGCTCAGAAGACTACTTGCTCCTTAGATCCAATCCCTTCGCGTTGGCTGTCTGAGCCTTCCCTGCAGTTGGTCCCTATCATCACCACCATCATTAACTCCAGTTTATCTTCAGGCCTGTTTCCTTTCTCGTGGAAGTCGGCTATTGTTCATCCCCTTCTGATGCAGCCCTCCCTCGATCCGTCCATCCTATCTCACTGGCGTCCTGTCTCAAACCTCCCCTTCCTGGCCAAGCTTTTGGAACGTTTTGTTTTCAATCAGTTATCCACCCACGTTGAGTCCACCAACACTCTCCACCCCCGTCAGGCCGGTTTTCGGCAGGGTCACAGCACTGAGACTGTCCTCTTGGCGGTTCTAAATGAGCTCCATGTTGCGCACGATCGCGGTGATGTCACCCTGTTGGTCTCCCTTGACTTGTCTGCGGCGTTTGACCTGATTGATCACACGATCCTTCTTTCTCGTCTCACTGAGGTGGGGTTACGTGGCACGGTTCTCCACTGGTTTCGCTCTTTCCTCACAGCCCGTTCCTTCTCTGTTACCGTTAACGGCGAGTCGTCTGCTTCTCTCCCCCTCACTTGTGGTGTCCCCCAGGGTTCTGTATTGTCACCTCTGTTATTCAATATCTTCCTGGCCCCTTTGCTCCTCTTGTTGCAACAGTACCCAGTGTCTTCATACATTTATGCAGACAATATTATCCTGCTTTTTCATACCTCTCCACTCTCTCTGGATATCTCCCCATTCAACGTCTGCCTTTCTCATGTGGCCTCTTGGCTCTCTCAACATTTCCTGCGTTTAAATCCTTCCAAGTCCATAGCCATGTGGGTGTCCCTGAGTGGTCCGTGTCCTTCCGTCGCACCTATGATTGCTTCCACCCCCGTTCCTCTCGTGTCTTCTTTACGGTACCTAGGTGTGATCCTTGACACCTCCCTTTCCTTCCATGACCACATCTCCTCCCTTACCAGGCGCTCATTTGCTATTCTTCGTCAGCTTCGGGCTGTCCGTTTGCTTCTTCCTTTTGGCTCCCTGGCTACTCTTGTTCTTGCTCTAATTACTAGTCGACTTGACTATTGTAATATTTTTATGGCCAACCTCCCCAACTACCAACTCCAACGCCTCCAGTTTATGCAAAACACTGCAGCTCGCCTCATCACCTTTGCCCGCCGTTTTGATCACGTCACTCCCATCCTTTACCGCTTGCACTGGTTACCCCTCCGTTTTCGTTTTCGCTATAAAATCCTCATTCTTGCTCACCGCGCTATCCATACTAATAATCCCCTGTACTTGGCTGACCTTATTTCTCTCCACACACCTTATCGTCAACTCCGTTCCCTTCACGCTAATCGCCTATCTTTACCATCCCCTTCCCATGCACATCTTGAAAAGACCCGTCACTCCGCCTTCTTCTTTCTTGGTCCCTGGTTGTGGAATGCCCTACCTCCGTCCCTCCGTCTGGAACCATCTTATTCACAGTTTAAAGCTTCACTTAAAACCCATCTGTTCCAACAAGCATTTGACCTCCCCCCGATCCTCCTCCCTGAAACTGTCTAGGTTGTTTGCTCCACCCCAGCCGCGTCTTGTCCTGTCATCCCCCTGTCTGTCCTTCCCCTGGTTTTGTTTGTGTGTGGTCCTGATTACACAGGTACACTAAAAAAAAATTTTTTTAAACTGCCTCTAATGTTTCGATTGATTTTTACGTTTTTTGGTGCGCTGAATCCAAATCTGGTAACCAATTTGCTCCATCACGTACAGATTTTTTGCTACATTGGGTTAGCAGTTTGAGGTGAACGTTTCAGATTGAGTGCGATCGAGATAAAAGTTTCTTGGATGAATTCTTTATACTAATTGTTTAGTAGTTATTCAAATAAGAATAAAGAAAATTGTAACAAGGCAGCACATAAGAATAGAGTAATGTCAACAAAACACACTGTGATGGTAGAAAAATTGTCTGCACTTAAAACAGCCACATACATGTGCACAAACATTGAGCATATAAGAGCGAGGTTAGACACAAAGCAAAGCAAAGAAATGTGCAAAAAATGTTGTACAGGTATGTATGTAAGAATAGAAAACGCAAATCGCACCATTGCAATACATGAAGACAAACACCCGATGGTGTGAAAATAAAATTCTAATAAATGAGATCCGACACTGTGGTAATAACTAGCAAATTTTTATTTCAAAGTTTAGTAAAAACACGATAATTGTCAACACAGTTTAGATTTTAAAGTCATTCTTGGGTCAATCAATCTCCTGGTGGGCCCGTTTCTTCTTCCCCGAATGCTTCTCTTGGTGCGCTGCTTGGCGTATTTTTCATCTGGGGTTTCCCGCAGCAGCAACCAGCAGAAATCAGCCATCATAGTGGTGTTCCATCTTTCTTGGTACCTTCTCTCTGCGTCCTTGATGTCCTGGTGAAACCTTTCACCTTGTTCTTCACTGTACGCCCCCAAGTTTTCGGGAAAGTAGTTCACATGGGAGTGCAAGAAATGGACTTTCAGGCTCATGTTACAGCCTTGTTCTTTGAAGGCATTGAGCATCCTGGCAACAATATCCTTATAGTTCTCAACCCGCCTGTTCCCCAAGAATTTGAGAACAACATCCTTGAAGGAATCCCAGGCTTCTTTTTCCTTCTCAGACATCGTTTCAGCGAATGCTCCATCTGAAATGAGTTTCCTTATATCAGGGCCAACAAACACTCCTTCCTTTAGCTTTGCTTCAGAAAGTCGGGGGAACTTTGAGCAAAGGTACCGAAAGCACTCACCATCTTTTGGAAGGGACTTGATGAATTGCTTAATGAGACCCAACTTAATGTGGAGAGGTGGTAATAGAATTCTATCACGAGGTACCAAGCTCTCATGAAGAACATTTTTCTCACCGGGTCTCAAATACTCCCGAATTGGCCAGTCTTTTTTCCCCCAGTGTAGGTCGCGGGCCCGGCTATCCCACAAGCAAAGGAAGCAGGGATATTTGGTGAAACCGGATTGCTGCCCTAATAGCATGGATAGAATTTTAAAGTCTCCACAAATCATCCACTTATGCTCATCATAACGAATCTTCTGAAGAATCAGGGCCAAATTCTCGTATTTTTCTTGGAGAATAACAGAGTGAGCAATAGGAACTGAAGCGAATGTGTTGCCATTATGAAGAAGAACACCTTTTATGCTGTCTTTTGACGAATCAATGAACAGCCGCCATTCAGCAGGATCATACTTGAGTTTAAACTTTTCCATCACTCCGTATATATCGTTGCAAAATACCAAATCTTCCTCTTTGCTGAAATACTTCAAAAATTGTGTCTCGCGGTTGCGGTACCAATAAAAAGTTGTTTCTGGTGACAATAGATTTTTCTGTTTAAGCCGAGAACCTAGCAGTTGGGCAGCATCTTTTGGGAGTCCTAAATCCCGGACTAAATCATTCAATTCAGCTTGAGAGAAAAGTTCAGGTTTCGGATCTGGTTCAGTTTCAAACTCGGAAGTACTGGACTCATCGGGAAAAGCCATCTGATAAGTCTCATCATGATCAGAACCGTCCACACAAATATGATCCAAAGATTTTGGTGGTTCAGGCACAGGTACTTCGTTGCTATGAGGCATAGGCCTAATTGCTGAGGGAAGGTTGGGGTAACTTATTACGTTCTTATTTTTTAAGTTGTATCCCTTCACAATGCAAGAGCAAAAATAGCAGTCACTGCTGTGGTCTCTTTGTTCACGCCACATCATAGGTATTCCGAAACGAAATGCTTGTTTTTTACCTTTCATCCATAAGCGTAGATCTTCCTCACATGTCTTGCACACTTTGTGAGGAGCCCACGTTTGTCTTGATCGCCTAACTTCAAACCGAAATAGGCGAAATATCCTTTTTAATAAATGCAGAAATGTTCCTCTGCCGCTTTTTCACGGTATATTCCCCACAAATAAAACAAAAACTGTCCGGAGAGTTGACGCAACCTCTGGCTCTGTGAGCCATCACAAATACACAGCACTGCAAACTACAACTGTAGTGAACCACTTCGGAATAAAGCTGGATTACGACTGAGCAAACAAAAGGTAATAATGAACTTGCAAGAAACTGAAATTTGACAGGAACGTTCATGTCGCAACCACCGTGTTTGAGCGAGCGAGCGAGCGAACGAGGCGAGGCGAACAGGAAAGAACATGCGCCAGCGCGAGTACTGGATTTAGCCCCCCGCCTCCCAATTGTCCTGTTAATGTATAAAATGAATACAAAACACTCTAAAATATCATGATTGAGTGTTTCTAGTTAGTTAACCATTACAACCTCTATTTTGGGCCAAGAAAATAAACTGCAGTCGGCTAAAAAGAAATTATGTGAACATTCCTTATATGGGTAAGAAATCTAATTTTGCAAGAAAACGTGACGTGATGGAAGATTTTGGCTATTTTTCCTGTATTCAGCACCCCAAAATCTATAGGAATCAGTTGCAAAACTGGAGGCAGTTTTTTGGTAGTGTACCTGTGTTATCGATTGATGTTTATGTCTTTTATATCTGTCCTATCCTTTCTCTTTCTTTCCTGTCATTTCTTTGGCGTTCCTTTTTCCGTAGTTTGCGGTGGTGACCTGTTATTTTATTGTACACCGCTTTAATGTCTTGACGTAAGCGGTTTATCAAGTGTAAAATAAAGATAAAGATAAAGAATGACTGTAGAGGTAGAGGTCATGGGTTTGATCCCACAGTGGTGTTATTTAAGAATGCTGTCTGAGGCTTTTCCTTTTCATTTCAATCAGTGCTGCCAGCAGAAACACCCTCACAGTGCTGTAGCCTAAGGTGCCTCATAGGCGCCCTATAGGGCACATTATAGGGTGCCTTGGCGGACAGGGCACTTTATAATGTGACTTATGGGGCGCCTTATGAGGCACCTTAGGTTACGGCACTGTGAGGGTGTTTTTGCTGGCAGCACTGATTTAAATTAAAAGAAAATGCCTCAGCCAGCCTTTTTAGATTACACCACTGTGGGATCGAACCCATGACCTCTGCTTCCACTGTCATTGCAGTAACCAGTGGGCTACATCTTTATAGCTTCTAACTCTGCACTGGCATGTACTTAGGGTTAACGTGCGATACAGATTCTTGCTACCTTAGGACCGGAACGCCCACTCCTTATATGGCATTCTTCATATTATTGCTGCAACTAGCGCCGGTAACTTTAAGACGGTTTAGTAAACATACCCCTAAATAAACAGATAAATCAAGGCACAGCCCACTTAATTGATCCATCTCCTGCCCATCCAAGCAAACATCCTTAAGTGTCCCCTTCACACCCTTAGACAAATAATATATTTTTGATATTTTAATTGAATCAGGGTATCCTTAAGATATTTAAAGAACAAAATCCCAGATGACAAGAAATGAGTTCAAGGAAAATTCACAAACCTCAAATTTTTTGAACAAAAAACATTTTCACAAAATCTAGTCTGATGATGCAAAGCAAGAGAATCTTGTACTGTGAAGGCAAGGGCAGACTGGAACAGGGTAGATAGGTTTGAGATTCAAGTTCAGAACATCGATTATCACAAAGAAAATTTAACCTCATGCTCATCAACAGCAGTTACCACTGTCAGCATTTCATGCAGCTATGGACTCTGTTTAATTCAGTCTAAACTCTGACCCCTGGGTGACGTCAGTCTCTAGGACCTGGCTGCAGCCCCTCCTTGCTAAATCAAGAATAGCAGACCTTAAAGGGAGTGGCCAAAGACAATAGCAGACCTCAAGGGGAACTGCTGGAGAGGCACTATAAAGGACAGACACACTTCCTGTCTCTCTCTCTCTTTCATCGGACAGGTTTGGACACTACAATGAGACTCTGATACTCAACTCCCTTCACCCCTCCCCCTCTCTCTCTCTCTCTACCCACATGTTCTGGCCTACCATGCGGCTCTGACCCACATGTTCTGGCCTCTATCTCTCTCACACTTCACACATGCACACACACAGATTCAGTGATGCACACTGAAACAGCTCTGTAACAATCACTATATACCTCTGTTCAATACCTATGTATTAAGCCTATTTTTACATAAAAACCTTTCTCCAAGCCACACCTGTTTGCTTGTCTTATTACAATACCCTCCTGCGTCTGTGAAGTGAAATGAACCCAGGACCAAGCGGAGACTAGACCAGAGATTACATATTCAGAAGATTACATATTGGGGGCTCGTCTCTCGGAGTTCACAGCAGATCTCCAGTTGGGTAAGTAATAATTTTGTATAATACATTAAGTAGATTTCAGACAGAGTGAGACAGGAAAATCAATAGCCCTTGTGACCATTTACAATTTTGTTTTGTGGGTTAGACAAGGTGAGACTTTTAGTGTCAAAAGGCTCTGTAAGAATCTAGAATTTTAAGGACATGACACAGAGTGGCTTGCAATTGTCTTATTTTTATGTATAGGCTTGCTACAGATTTTATATAGTATTTGAGCTGCTAAGAAAATACAGAGTTACACAGTTAAATATTCCCTCATAGAGTACAATATACATCTTTCCTGGTAACACTAATGTACCCTCCTGTCTATTTGACTTTTATTTCTCTCTCTTGTCAGTATATATCTTGGTGTGAGCAGGAATATCTGACAATGTTAATCTTTCTCCCTTTTAACTTCTATTTCTCTGTCTCCTGTCAGTAACTATCTTACTGAGAGCAGGCTTGCAGCTGGCTGCAACTGATACAATTCTGTTAATCTACTCCACCCTGTTAAATAGGTGTGAAATACCTTTTAAGTTAGCATTCCTCCTTCTAAGGTTACACATTTTAGATAGTCCAACTACAGCCTTTCTGCAGTATCTAATATGGAAGCATTTGATTTTAAAGAACTTACAGAAATTCTAATTTCATATTGTAAGAGAAAAGGAGGTCCATATGAAGGGGAATTCCCTGACTCATGGTATAATATTCAAAAACGAATGTTAAGCCATGATCATGAATTCAAAAAGAAAACAAATAAAAGAAAATGCCTCTTCATCCAGGGCATGTACAGGGGACTAATTAGCATGAAAAAAGAAAACTCTGAACTGACTTCTCAGTGTAGCCAATTGATCAAAGAACTGGAGGAGGCACAAAGTTGTATTTCTATTCAGAGAACTCAAGTGATTCAAGCCACATATTCTTTTATAACTGTTAGTGAACAATTAGAAGCACTTAAACTTGAATTGAGGCACGTTAAAGATCAAGTGGCCTCTACAAGAAAGTCAACACCTACCCCTCCCTCAGCACCATATGCCTATGAGCCATGCATACCAGCTAGAGAGAAACAAAAGAACAAAGATACACCCATTCCCTATGCCTATGACACACCTTATCAGCAACAAAAGAATACTAAAGTATGCATAGTTGGACTTAGGAATGGTAAGAACACAGATGAATCACAGCAGGAAAATTCAGATAGTTTATCTCAGCCAGAACCCAGCAATCTCTGTCAGGAGAATAATTCAGATGACTTAGACATGGCAGCCAGTACAGAACTAAAAGCACCAGTTAAATTAATGTTGCATGAGAATTTAAAAGATAGAGATATAGAAAAAATAGTTGAGAAAATTGGTACTATGCCTCTTAATGTAAATCAGTGGGTTAAATGGGCGATTGATATTCTGATTCACTGGGGTCTAGGGAAATACAGAAGAAAACAATCAGACTTTGATAGACTTATGCATCTGGCTCTAGGGCCACACTATTACAGGGTTGGCTCTCTCACTCACCCATACCAGTTGGTTAAAAGGGGTACTGAGAAACTATTTCACTGTTCCCCAATGCAAGTATTTAAAATTATTTCACCTTTACCAGATGATACATTGGAACAGTTTGCATATAGAGCCTGGATTTTAAAAGCAGTTCTTAATGAGCAGGAGTCCTGGCCCAAAGCAGAAGATTATGGGGAGAGCATGCATAAGGAAATTTTATTAGAATTGCTATCCCCTGAAATTACAAAACACCTTCTGTTATTTTCTGAAGACCCTGAAGCAACCCCTTTTGATACTTTAATGCTCAGAATTGGGTCTGTTTGGAAGACCCAGCCCTCACAGGTCATTACAGTATCAGAAGCTCGGAAGTGGCAGGCCAATGAATCCTCTCAGTACATAAGAAACACAGACAGAGGACACACACCTTGGAGAGCACATGGCAAAGGTACTTTTAGAAACTCCTCAGGTTACATCCCCTTTCAAGAGCTCAAAGCACAGAGAGATGGGCTAGAAAAGGAAAAAACTAAATGGGAACAAGATAAACATATACTGCAGATAGAAATAGATAAATTAAAACAGGATTTACAAGCAGCTCAGGACAAACACAAGGCTACTGCATAGGGATGTCCTGACCTCTTGAGTTCAGATATCAAAATGTATCAAGCCTTCATAGCCCAGCCTGCCTCCTTTATCTCAGCAGAGGACTCAATTCCAGAGCCTCTGGATGATGAAATGGATACAGGCCCAGGACACAATTTAAGGCTTGTAACACCCTTGATACTGGACTCTTGTGCACGCCCCAATGTTATCAGTAGAGTAGGGGGTCAGGATAAATTAGCTTTGATTGACACAGGGGCCGGAATTAGTTTTACTAACAGAGCTTCTCCAACTGCAGATCAGAAAAATATGGAAATTTATGAAATTCAAGGAATTAATGACACAGCTTCCAAATGTGTGGCTATCCCAGTTAAATGGGGTATCCCTGTGCACAGTGAACAAAATAAGGAAATGTTAGAAACCACTGCCTCCACTATAGTGAACACACCAAAAGAAATAATTGGAACTGATGTTCCCAACCAGTTAACTTTGGTGGGGGATATGGCTAATCTTAAATTGTGGCAGTATTCAGGAACTTCAAGTGCTTCTAAAACTTTAGTGCATGAAGTCATCCCCATGCAGTTAGCAACTCAGTGCACTAAGGCAGCTCAGCAGTATGATCTGTGTGTAATTCCTTCAGAGGTGGCTGATATTCCAGTCTGGCCTCAAGACAAGTTAGATTGTGGGAAAATGCACACAGAAATACTGTTGGAAGGTGAGGATCCTCCACCACAGAAGCAATACCCAGTACCTCATCAGGCTATAGAACCAGTCACTAAAATTGTGAAGATACTGGAGGAGAGGGATCTGATTAGACCTATTTCTTCCACATGCAATTCACCAGCCTGGCCGAAACAGTGTGCATGGACTGTGCCTCCACAGGGATTTAAGGATTCACCATCAATATTTCATGATTACATGAAGGAAGCCCTGTCACTAGTGTCTTGCAGAGATGAGACCTAGACCAAAACTCCCCTTTGGAACTGCACAGTGGGAGGGACCATACTTAGTTACTGATACCTTAGGCCCAAGCCTATCCTAATGCACGATAACCAGCAGTACTGGAAACACATCACCCAGTTAAAACCATATGGGTAATATGTGTTTTATCAGTCTTTGTTTTCAGCTACCACCTGAAGACAGCATGGACAGCTGCTTTATGAAGACAGCACGGACAGCTGCTTTCTGAACAAAAGTCGCTTGAGGACGGTAACTATTTACTCCTGCTGTATAGTTGACATGTGTTTAATAGTCATGTAAATAAGTAGTTAGTTATGTAAATAAGTAGTAAAAATTATTATTATTTTTTTTTTTTGTGTGTTTGTTTTGGTGTTACATAGTATAAGTGGGGAGCATTAGTTTACTCCCTAGTAGAGTGAAACAAGTTAGCTTTTATTATGTCTCGGTTTCCTGTTGTTCTTGTATCTGCTCTCTTCTACTCAAGTCTCATTACAGGAACTATCATCCGAATATGCACTATTGGCTGGGCTAACTCCACAAGTGGGGTATATCGTTATCAAGAAATACCCCCACCGTTCCCGGAAGGAAAGGATCTGGTCATCCTGAGTTTCTGTTCGGTACAGGACAAGCCAGTGTTCTATTCATTAAACATCACTCAAGTACAGTGGGAGCCACCAGTTTCCACTTCTCTAGAAAGGACACAAGAATTGAGGGCACGCCCAGAACATTACTGTCTAGGTCCTCCTGCTTTGATTTTGTACAATATTTCCTGTCAGGACAGAGGTACCTGGAAAATAACTTATACATGGATTGTGAGTGATCAACAGCACATCACTGAGACTTCATTCCTTTTGGATGTATCTTGTTTACCTACTACCCCTCATCCCACCCCTCCCACTACTTCTGCTCCTCCTGTACTCTACCTTTCTGATATCCACCCATTTCAGGAAGGACATCCATTTCAGATTAAATATGATGCACCACACGATGTTTTATATGATGTGGAATACCATTTTCTTACTTGGCATCTATTTCCCAAATTGTTTCTAGTTACTCACAAATATCCAAATTGCTCTCAGTTTGTTGCCAACCACATACAAATGCTCAATACTTGGTTTGATATGCAGTCAGTAACACCCAGAGCTAAGCAATTTCGACACAAGCGTGAATTAATTGATACAATTTTAGGTGGCACAGGGACTGCACTAGGTGCCCTTAATGCTCCGTAATAAAATGGGATCCACTGCTCAGCATGCTGCTGATGGTTTTACCTCACAACATATTATTAATGAAGCTTCCTCTAAACTGTCCAATGTAGTTGTAGATACCTTTGCTCTTATATCTCCCATTATAGAACAGAAAATTGTTACCTTAGCACATGCAGAATATAGATTGGGAAAGAATATTTCCTGGGCTCTTGCCTGTGATCAAGTACAGATCGAGCTTATTACTATACTAAAGGAAATTCTGATCACTGCTAAGTTAGGACACTGGCCACCATCTCTCACTCATATGGCTAGTACCAAAATACCAGAATTTGCTATAGCTCACCTTGATTGGTGGACAGTTAGTGTTCCCATTTGTTCACCACAAGGCTGCTCTATCTGTACTTTGATCCCATGGTCAGGACAACACACAGTTATCCTGTTGTTAATATTGGGGTGCAGTTTGATAATATGCTTATGTATCCTGTGGACCATCTCACATGGGTACAGCCACTGGACAACACCTGGACTTCATTCAAGCCGATGGACCCCAGTTTGTGCGAGCAGACTACATTTCAGTTCAAGTGTCAACCTCACCAGTTCAAAGAGGCTGACACCTCCTGCTGGAACAATTCTTCCTCTTGCTCCCTGACTGTTAAGCTCTCATATTCCCTGACTACCTCACACAGTTTGTATTACCTTGGAGCTGGACACTTTTGTTTTCATCTGTTCTTTCCCCAGAATGTTTCTTTTTTGATTGCTCCCAGAATGCATGACATTCGCCTTCCCAAGAACACTTTGTTGTACAGTTCAAACTATTTACTAAACAATACCTGGTGCAGTCATACACCACTGGTCTCCATCACCATTAATGGGACAACTTATTCCACACCGCTGGTTACCAATGACTCTATGGACATTCCAGACTTTATCTCATATGCTGTGCATCCATTACCACTTGGCATGGGAGAAGAGACACTACATAAACTGCTCAACTTTACAGAACTCCATGCCTATATTGATCACCTTAAAACAACATCCACTGAAGTGAATCACACCATCGCTTATGAGAATGGACACATTCAACAAATTGTTGGACACTTGCTACAAGATGCTCATGTGTCTGTGTGGGAATTGTTATTTGGTTACTCACCTACTGCTGATCATGTCTTTAATGTTTTTATTCACCCTATTATTATTTTAACTGCTGTACAAATATTGCTATGCATTATTGTAATTTTCTTGTGCTGTAAGATGAAAAAAAATGTATATTTCCTTGCAGCGCATGTCATACAGAACAACAACATTTTAAGGTAGTTACACTGAACCTCTCCAGCATCCACCCCTACATCCAGGCTAACTTGGCCTGCTAATTTGGCTAATTCGGTATTTCCTATTACACTGAATACCAGAGTCAGCTGCAGTCTAGTATTGCTTACTATCCTCACTCATAGCATCCTGGTACCGTTTGGTTTTAGCCTCCTTAAAAATTCCTGCAGACCTTATGCACTGTTCACTCTCTCTAAGACGGGTATGTAAGTGGCATATTGGGTTCCCCCCCCCAGTAGTGGCTGCTCAACCTAAGACACGAGGTTTGGACTCATAAGGAGACCTGTTTATCTCTAGAACACTAGAGACAGTACTAGAGACAGTACTGTGCAGGACAGGGGACCTGCTAGACATAGCAAGGTATTTAATACAGGAGGTATTCGACGAGCTGCCTACTATCAGGTAATGGCAGCTGGGACAGGTACCACAGGTTTGCTTCCACCAATTCCAGGCACAAATAATAAATAAAAATAAAAAAGGTGTGGGAGATGTCAGCATACATTTCATGCAGCTATGGACTCTGTTTAATTCAGTCTAAACTCTGACCCCTGGGTGACGTCAGTCTCTAGGACCTGGCTGCAGCCCCTCCTTGCTAAATCAAGAATAGCAGACCTTAAAGGGAGTGGCCAAAGACAATAGCAGACCTCAAGGGGAACTGCTGGAGAGGCACTATAAAGGACAGACACACTTCCTGTCTCTCTCTCTCTTTCATCGGACAGGTTTGGACACTACAATGAGACTCTGATACTCAACTCCCTTCACCCCTCCCCCTCTCTCTCTCTCTCTACCCACATGTTCTGGCCTACCATGCGGCTCTGACCCACATGTTCTGGCCTCTATCTCTCTCACACTTCACACATGCACACACACAGATTCAGTGATGCACACTGAAACAGCTCTGTAACAATCACTATATACCTCTGTTCAATACCTATGTATTAAGCCTATTTTTACATAAAAACCTTTCTCCAAGCCACACCTGTTTGCTTGTCTTATTACAATACCCTCCTGCGTCTGTGAAGTGAAATGAACCCAGGACCAAGCGGAGACTAGACCAGAGATTACATATTCAGAAGATTACAACCACCTCCTCAGAAAAAGTAGAAAAACGAGAAAGAGAATATTGCAGAGATAATTCAGTCTGTTTCACAACTTCCCAAATAACTTTCAGTGAAATATCTTGCGGAGGTTCAGGTTTCTCAGAAACCTCTAAGAAACTAACTGGTTTAGACAACCCTAATTTAGAGAGATTTTCAAAACCTAGGAAAGAAGCTGGCAAGGGAATAGGTCCCAATACTCCCCCACTCTTCTTATCTTGAGCAGGGAAAGCATTAGCAGAGCTACTACTCAGGTTGGGAGGAGTAAAACCCAATGAAGTCGAGGAGGAGGAGGAGGAGACAGTACTCACAATTGGAGACTCCTTCCCAATAGCGGAAGTTGCAGGAACTTTCTCCATAACTCCAAAATGAGTGTCAAGAGGACCAACAACTTTAACAGCTTTCACCGTCGGAGGAGCAGAAGCTTTCTTTTTTCGTTTCCCCATACCGAGAGCAGGCAACTTCCTTAATTCCCCTTCGTGCTCTGAAGTGGACACACCCCTTCGGAGCATGCGCCTGCAGCCACGTCCCGCGGTGGGGCTGGATGAAATAGCCCTTATAGCCACACGTAACATGCTGGTGCGAATCAGCTGAGACCGGGGTCCGAATCAAAATGTAAATGCAGCAAACAGGAACAGAGCACTCACAATATCCCACGTGGGGCTGGATGAAATAGCCCGTACAGCCAGATGTCATATGTTGGTGCGAATCAGCTGAGACCGGGACTCAAATCAAAAGGTAAATGCAGCAAACAGGAACAGAGCACTCACCACCAATCACACTTCTTAAAGTCACTGGTAGCCATGGGGGAAATAAGTATCCCTGCGAGGTTGAAGACTCGCCAGGCTGCCAGTTGGGAAAAAAGGCGTGAAGGTGAGGATTGTGGAAAACTGCAAGAGGATCTTGATAAATTGGAAGACTGGGCATCCAAATGGCAGATGAAATTTAATGTGGACAAGTGCAAAGTTATGCACCTTGGAAAGAAAAACCCAAACTATGGTTACACGATGCAAGGTTCCACATTAGGAACTACCACCCAGGAAAAAGATTTAGGTGTCATCGTGGATAACATGTTAAAACTTTCTGCCCAGTGTGTAGCGGCGGCCAAGAGAGCAAATAGAATGCTAGGTATCATAAGGAAAGGAATGGCAAATAAAACAATGCCTCTGTATCGTTCCATGGTGCAACCGCACCTTGAATATTGTGTGCAATTCTGGTCACCGTATCTTAAAAAGGATATAGCATTATTAGAAAAGGTATAGAGAGGGTTCCGGTGATGTCATCTGCCTGGTATAGTAGGCTAGAGGATAGCTCCGCCGAAAAAGTAAAAGAATGAGGAGTTAAAAGCGCTCCCAAAAGGGGAAAGTACCCTGGTAACTGATTGATGAAGTGAGGAGTGGAGATAAGGGAGAAATGACTTCCACACACAAAAGACGGCAGATCTTCGAGAATTTGCCTTCACGAGTGCCTGAGGGGAGAATCAAGAGAAGGACAAAATGGCGATCGAGGGAGAACTGGAGAACGTGGCAGAGAGCGGGCAAGGTAAAAAAAAGTCAGAGTCTGCGGTGGGTGCTCTAATGTCTCTCTCTAAGGAGGAATTAAAGTCATGGTTCACAGAGATTTAAACGGAAATAGCAGGGTTTAAAGCGGAGGTTGAGGATATGTTCTCGCAGCTGCGAAATGATATCACCGAGGTGGGATGTCGGGTAGCTGAAGCAGAAAGTTGCATCGAAGCCTTGGACATTCGTACTGAATCTCTGGGAAAAAAAGGTGCAGATCTTGGAGGAAGGAAAAGAGGCCATGGCTTTAAAAATGGAAGATCTAGAGAACAGAGCCTGTCGCCAGAATTTGCGAATAAAAGGTATGCCTGAGACAGAGGAGCACCGGGATTGTATGAAAACTGCTAAAGAAATATGTGCGGCAGTGTTGGGGGAGGTTGAAGGAGCGGTGCCTGAAATACAACTGGATAAAGTGCATAGATCGCTAGGCGCAGGACGACGAGAGCAACCTCGAGATATCATTATTTGCTTTCATGATTATGCTGTAAAGGAGAAAATTGCAGCGAAAATGCGATCTCTGGGGAAATTTGACTGGCGGGGATCTGCCATTGCCATATATGCAGATCTTGCAACTGCAATTCTTCAAAGAAGGAGAAATTGGAGGGAATACACTGCTAGACTGAGGGAGGACAATGTAAGGTATAAGTGGTTGTTTCCTATGGGCCTAGCTTTTACCATCAATGGAGTGATAAGAAGAGCAGAAACTTTGAAAGATTTGGTAAAGGCCATGGGGGAAGCCGGTATTCAGCGAATCCCTGAGATGGGGCGGTCTGGAAGTCCACAGCAGCAAGTTCTGGGCAAAAGGTGGCAGCATGTGGATCGGAGGAAGAGGAAATCAGCAAGAGTGGAACTGAATAAACCCCCTCGTGGTTGAAAATTTAATGAAAGCACGTAATTGTAATGATGAGAGGGTAAAAGGGTGGTATCATTAAGGAGCTCATGGTGTATAAGAAAAGAGAATTGAAAAAGTAGTTGATAAATGACATGTTATGTTATATGTATGGGGGTCAGGATTGCTTGTTGTGGGAAATAAATACTGGTAATTCTTGTGCGGGGGGAAGTAACAGAAGGGAGATGACATGAGTGGGGAGGGAGTGGGTAAAATAAAAGGCGGGCTAGACAGTATGACAGAGTGTTGGGGACCTATTGGGAGTTGGTGGAGTGAAGGAGGGGGGCTGGGGGGGGAGAGGAGGGAGAGCCCTGTGGAACGGAATGATTTAGGTATAAGAGGGTATTTAAGGAATGGGACGTGAAATGAGGATCCTATCGCTCAATGTCAATGGTCTTAATACATGGCAGAAGCGGAAGGCGCTGGTGAGAGAGGGAGCTAGGGCCCAGGCGGATGTCCTTTTGATACAAGAGACTCATTTAAAGATTACTCAGGGAGGGGGAATGGGGCATGGAAAATATGATAAAGTAATTTTGGCAGCCAATTATCATAGTACCAAGAAAGGGGGAGTGGGAATTCTTTTTGCTAAGGGTTTAATAGTAGAAACTAGGGATGTTATCAAAGATAGGGAAGGACGATATGTAATATGGATTGGAGTGTTGGAAGGGAAGGATACTCTGTAGCGTTTATGCTCCTAATAGTGCTCAAGGCAGTTTCTTTGACAGACTGTTGCCAATTGTAGAGGAACATCAAAGGGAAAATCTAGTTATTGGAGGTGACTTTAATACGGTAATGAATCCAAGATTAGATACTTCAGGTGGGGGGGGGGGGGCGGAAGGGAGAAAAATCAGAAAGGAAAATGTTAGGAAGAATGATGACATGTATGGGATTGATTGATGCTTGGAGACAAACGCATGGTAAGGAAAATGAATATAGTTTCTACTCATACCCACACTGAACATATAGTAGGATTGATATGATATGGACTGAGAATAGCTGGTTGGATAAGGTGTGTGTGTGTGGGGGGGGGGGGGGTTGAAATAGGCACTATGTCCTGGTCTGATCATGCTCCAGTTATAGTTACTATTGACTTTTATAAGGAGAGTGAAGGGTTGCGTTTTTGGCGCTGAAATGAATCATTACTAACAGACCCAAGTGCTGTTAATTCACTTAAAGAATCAATTAAAGAATACTTTGTCAATAATGGTGGAAAGGAAGTCTCTCGAGGGGTGGTATAGGACGGGATGAAGGCTGTGGTGCAAGGGCATTTAATTGCTTTAGCGGCAAAAAAGAAGAGGCAAGGGATGGCAGAGGAAGAAAGATTGAGGACACGGCTAAATTTGTTTATTAAAGAACACCAGGAAAAAGGGGGAAAATCAGTGTTAAGAAAAACAGAGCAGGTGCGTAAAGATTTGGAAAATTTAAGATTAGGGGAATGGGCTTTTCAAATGCAGAAGATGCAACATGCTTATTTTATAGGAGGTAATAAACCAGGCAGATATTTGGCCAGGCAGCTCAAGCAGAGGCAAGCTCAGCAACAAATATATAAGCTGAAAAATGAAACGGGTAGCTGGGAATATGGTACTTCTAATATACATTAGATTTTCTGCAAATACTATAGGACATTATATGCCTCTGTGCAAAGAGGGCAGGAGGGGGACATTAAGAAATATTTGGAAGGCATAGTGCTCCCGAAATTGGATGAATTGGAGCAACAGTGGATAGATAGATAGATTGAGGAGGTGGAGATAAGATTAGCGATAAATGCTCTTAAGGAAGGAAAAGCTCCTGGCTTAGATGGCTTGTCCACAAAGTTTTATAAGACTTTTTATAATGAAGTAGGGGGGGAATTAATGAGGGTGTTTAATGGAGCCATTCAGGGAGGGGCACTGCCACAGACAATGGCGGTAGCTGGGTAATGGCTGTAGACGTGGAAAAAGTGTTTGAAAGAGTTGAATGGCCCTTTAGGTTAGCCGTGCTACAGAAAATGGGAATAGGAGATAACTTTAGGAGGTGGATAAAAGCGCTTTACACACATCCAAAAGCTCGGATTTGAGTTAATGGCTCATACTCAAAGGAATTTGAGTTGGAAAGGGGAACTAGGCAGGGATGCCCCCTATCACCCCTCTTGTTTGCAATGGTGATTGAGCCATTGGTGCAACGGCTTAGAGATCATGGGAAGATTGGAGGTATACAGATGGGGTCTGGGAAATATAAAATCTCTCTCTTTGCCGATGACATCATTTATACGGTGGATAAACCGCTAGATTCCTTACCACATCTTTTGCAGGAAATACGGAGTTACAGTGAAGTCTCAGGTTACAGAATGAATATGGGGAAAACTGAGATATTAAAAATACAGCTGCACCCCGACGCAGAGAGTCAATTAAAGACGACCTACCCTTTTCGGTGGACGAAGAAGCAGATAAAATATTTAGGAGTGTGGATCAGTCGGGAGTGGAAGACTCTGGGCAGTATAAATTATAACTCATTAGTTTCTAATATTTTAAATGATTTGGTGAGATGGGAGAAAACAAGTTTTTCTTGGTTAGGAAGAATTGCCATTGTTAAAATGAATATTTTGCCTAGAATTCTGTATCTGTTCTTGGCATTGCTGATAGAGGTGTCAGTTGAGCAAATAAGATTGTTACAACAAAGAATCTTTTCCTACATCTGGAGAAGACGCCCTCCAAGAATAAATAAGAGGGTGATGGTCAAGAATAGAAGGGATGGAGGACTGGGAGTTCCAGATCTGCTGCGATATTATAAAGCTGTGCAGTTGCAGGCGATAATTTATTGGAAGATGGGCCCTGAGGCTAGGCAGTGGGTTAAGACTGAACAGGAGGTGGGGGGGGGGGGGGGGAGGCAAAATGCCTGTGACAGTTTATGGTCAAAGGAAGGTGGGAGTTTGGGGAAGGGGGATGGTAATCATAGTCCTTTTGCGGAAGTAACTTTAAAAGTATGGCAGCAAGAAAAAAAAGAAGTTAGTGGGTGACACAGTTTCAATTCAATTACAAAAAATTAGACAAATGTGTAGGATTTCAGGAGGGGGTCAATCACATGTATATAAAAAATGGGAAAGGCAAGGTTTGATTTGGATAGGCCAATTGTTTACTAAGGCAGGTAGAATATACACTTTTGAACAATTGAAAGAGATATATTCCTTGGGATCAGCTGACTGGTTTGGGTACCTACAATTAGTACATTTTGTGAAGCAAAAACTACAAGGGGTGGAAAGTGGGAAGGGAGGTTTCCCTTTTGAAAATTTTTTAATAAAGGAAGGTGAAACACATGGATTAGTCTCTCAGATCTATAAGGGGTTAGATGGGGATAGTGGACAAGAGGCTTTTCAGAGAGCTTGGGAAAAAGATCTAGGGGGCTATTGGGATGAGGAAAGGTGGGCAAATGTATTTGATGAGGTGAAGATAGCGACTTGTTCTGCTTCCATACAGGAGCACTGTTATAAATTGTTATATCGTATGTACATGACACCGAAGAGAGTAGCTGACATAGATAAAACAAAAAAGCCCCTCTGTTGGAAAGGATGTGGAAAGGTAGGAACATATTTGCATGTATGGTGGGAATGCCCTGTGATACAGAGATCATGGAAGTGGATGACACTGGTGGTGCAAAAAATGGTGGGGTGGAAAGGTGTGGTAGGACCAGAGCAAGTGCTTCTGGGGGAATGGGGAATGATTGGCAGGGAGTTGGGATATTTGTTGAAGATGGCTTCAATAGCGGTAAGGATGGAAATAGCCTATAAATGGAAGGACACTGGAGGACCTGAACAGGGTAGAATTTTAAAGCGATTGGAGTTTGTTTACCAAATGGCGGAACTGAATGCGCGTGTGAATCAAAAAATGGGAGTGTTCCAGCGCAGATGGCAACCATATGTACAATGGAAAGAAACTAAGGTGGACTAGGGGGTAATATAATTAGAAATGACCACGATGTTGAGGGTATGTAAGTAAAAGTTGGTGCATTTAGTGAATTAAAGAAAGGGTGGGTTGGGGATTTAATGGCAGAAGGTGGGAGTAAGGTTCCTTAGGTGCTCACAGGAGTAAATTGGGCAGAGATTACAGTAGTGTGAGTGTAATAAGGTGTAATGAAGAGTTGGGGGGGAGAGGAGGGGTGGAGGGAGGGATAAGGGTACTTAAGAAGCACATGTCTTGGATATGAGCTGAAATGGGGAGGAGGGGTAAGTGGGTGGAAATAGTGGTCAAGTAAGAGTGGGAAGGGGGTGTCCATGGGGAGTATGGGGTTAGTGGTGTATGGGGACTTTAGGGTAATTGATAATGAAGATATTGTAAGTATTGTAATAGAATTTGGAGTAAGCATAGAATAATGGACAAAAAGTGTATGTGTTGTGACCAAATGTGTAATGAACACTGGGGATAGTACTAAATTAGCAGTTGACGTTAGTCTGTGAGTGGAGACACATGTGCAGGGGTATATAAGAACCACTACATTTTGAATTTGACTTAGATTTGGTTGTGTACTACTGATATGTAAACATCTGATGTGTTAACTATGAGTCTGAATTTTGTACAAGGTTGTGTTTTGCAAAATGTTGCTTCAATAAAAATTTTAAATACAAAAAAAAGAACAGGTACAGAGAAGAGCCACCAAAATGGTAAAGGGGATGGAAGGATACCCCTATGAAGAGAGGCTGAAAAGGTTAGGGCTCTTCAACCTGGAAAAGAGACGGCTGAGGGGAAATATTTATTTAACATTCATTTATATACCGCATCTTCCAGAGATCAGTTGCGGTTCACAATAAACAACAATTAACAAAGCAAGGTTTGTTTTACATGGAACGTCTTATAATAAACAAACAATGTATTAACTAAACAGCATATGTAAATATAGAACATAGTAATAACTAAACAGAATGTATTATCTAAACAGCATAAGGCAATACAGAACAGAATAAAACTATATACATTTGGAAGTATTAGTACATTGGATCATCATATAATTTCAACTATGCATGTTATCCGTTTGAGTGAAAGGGTTTTTATTTGATACAGTCAGGTACCTGTTTAGCCTTTATCTAAATCGAGTGAAGGGTTATCTATGTTGTAGTGTTTGGTAAATAGATAAGTTTTCAATTTTTTTACGGAATTCCATGATCTCGGTTAGTGTTCGTAGATCCTCTGGGAGGGAATTCCAAATAGTTGGAGCTATGTGTGAAAAGGCTCTATTGCTTGTTAATTTGTGTGCTTTTATGAAATCTTTCGGAATCTTTATTTTGTTTAATTGTCCTTTTCTGTGAGTGGGCTTAGAAGGTTCTTTGCATATTAGATTACATAGTGTGGTTGGAGCCATATCATTTAAGGCTTTGAATGTGGTTATTATTGTTTTGTATATTATCCTGCTTTGTATTGGTAACCAGTGAAGGGATGCTAGTATTAGTGTTATGTGTTGGAGTGATATGATAGAGTGGGAGATATGATAGAGGTCTATAAATTAATGAATAGAGTGGATCGGATAAATGTAGATTGATTGTTTATGTCATCAGAATATAGAAAGACTAGGGGACATGCAATGAAGCTACAGGGTTAACTATTTAAGACTAATAAGAGAAAATATTTTTTCACTCATCGTGTAATCACACTCTGGAATTTGTTACCGGAGTATCTAGTAAAAGCTGTTAGTGTAGCTGGATTTAAAAAAGGTTTGGACAAGTTCCTGGAGGAAAGGTCCATAAACCATTATTAAAAGGGACCCGGGATATCACTGCTTGGCCCAATACAAGCATTGAGGAACCTGTGTCTTTTGGGGAAACTGCTATGTACTTGTGACCTGGATTGGCCACTGTTGGAAATAGGTTACTGGGCTTGATGGACCTTGGTCTGACCCAGTATTTATTTATTTATTTATTTACATTCTCTTATATACCGCGCTATTCTGCATCAGTGCGGTTTACATTGAACAAACTGAAATTACATTGAACAGGGCGTTATAACTTGGAGATAGCTATTTTACAGGGAACATGGGCTATGGAGGGTTAAGTGGCTTGCCCAAGACCACAAGGAGCACCTGTGGGACTAGAAACCCCAGTCCTTCCGGTCCAAGGTTGCTGTCCTCTAGTGGAATTTGAACCCCCGACCTTCCGGCCTGAAGTACCTTGCCCCAACCACTAGGCCACTCCTCCACTCATATGTTTGTAGATGAGGCAATGGAGGGTCAAGTGACTTGTCCAAGATCACAAGGAGCCACAGTATGACTCAAACCCTGGTTGTCCTGGTTCTGCTACTCCTCCACTCGACCTTGGGGATGCATATATGTGTATTCTTAGACATAAGAGCTACAAGTGCCAACCTCAGCTTTACCAGTCAGTCCAGCTACTTCAAATACAAAAGTCCTCCCTATCAGGCTTTCATCAGCACCTGGGGTATTTTTAAAATGCCTAGTGGTGGCGACTGCCCATCTCTATAAGCAAGATCATTTGGTGTTCCCCTATTGGACTACTGTCTACTAATGGTGCAGTCAAAATCTCAAACCTTCACGCTGTTACAGAAAGCAATTGCTTTTCTTCAGTTTCTAGGATTTCTTATCAACTTTCAGAAGTCTGCCTCCATCATGCCAGCCTCATCTCTTTTATGGGAGTAATCTTGAACACCATCCTGTCCAGAGCTTTGTTTCCAGAGGACAGGATTCAGACTCATTTCCCATGTGTGCCATACAATCAGCACTCAAAGTTAACATGAGAGCATACTTTCAAATGTTGGGTCACATACCAGCACCAGTGCATGTCATCCCCTTCATTTACAATGGAATCTAATATTCCTATGAAATCAATGCTCTTAAGCACTATCTCAGTTTACTCACCACCTTGAGTGTGCCCTTTTTGAATGGTGGACTCTCAGATCCAGCCTATCAGTTGGAGTACTCCTTGCACTATCAATTAGTCTTCACCACGGATGCCTCAAACTGGGGCAGCTATGCTCACCTGGACAATCACTATTCTCAGGGAATGTGGTCAACCTCCAAGAACATTCTTCAGATAATCCAGATGGAACTTGAAGCAGTTTTCTATGTCCTGCAAATATTTCTCCATAAGCATGGGCATAGCATCAGTAATACACAATAGTGCACGAGCACCACCAACCTGAAACCTAGCATCTCAGAATTCTTGTTTTAGTTAGACGGCAGCAGAAAATAATTCGGTGCACCACTAACTTAAGCAGTCATCCTATGCCATTTTTCACAGGCTTCACAATTCATCGGTGCTTATTCAGGCAGACAATCAAGCTGCAGTATTTTATATGAACAAGGAAGACAGCACAGGCTCTTTTCACTTTTACCAAGCAGCAGTCACAGGGGCAGCTCAAGGCAGTCTGCTGCCTGAGGCGAAGAATGAGATGGCGCCCCCCCCCCACCACCTTAGAGGGGGGCAGGGCTTTTTCAGAAATCCAATCAGAGACTGAACCAAACCAAAAAGCTGATTAGATTATATGGAGGAAATGCAAGATGTTTGCACACAGGGCCATATCGAACTGCAATTGTGCCTTGTGCGACTTGCAACTCGGATGCACGCCCCCCCCACCCCCACACCTCTGTCCAGCGCCGCCCGCTCCTTCCCCGCTGCTGCCGCCCTCTGTTTTTTTTTCACGGCGGCGCTGGCAGCAGGGAAAGAGCAGGCAGCGCTGGATGGAGGTGTGGGGGGGAGGGGGGCGTGCATCCGAGTTGCAAGTCGCACAAGGCATCTCTTATGTTCTTATGAAGGAAGTTCCCAGGGTTCACGGGAATCGAGTGACTCCACATCTGAAACAGAGCAATCGGTATCTGAGGACTTGAAGTATCGACAGGCACGGTGTTCGCCCGAAGCTAAATGCCAGTACTGATGCTCCGAGGTATCAGCCTCGATGAGCCGCTTGGCTTTGGTACTGGTATCAGTGATAGTTTCAAGGGAAGGCATGAGTGGGAGCAATGTCAATGCCATTTGCAATAGCCCTGATGTCATGCCCGCAACTGGTGTCGATGTTGGTATCAGAACCAGTATCAAAGGGGCAGTACCTGTAGCCAAGGGTTTTATAAGTACTGAGGCTGCAAGGAGAGCTGCCAAGCTCTGCTCGATGGCCAATATATGCTGGTCTATCAAGGTTGCCGATGCTTGGGTGTTGGTGATGGGTACTTGCACTATCGTTCCAGAGCTTGGCAACCGGTAGATCTCTGGAGATCGATGTCTTGGGAGCATCCTGGGGCCCCCCTTGATGGCTTTGGAGGACAGAGCCTCCTGCTGGGGCTGTTTGGCTGGCCAATCCACCTCCGAGGCAACGCCTGAGTGGTCTCAATGCTTTGAGCAAGATCTTCTCCTGGAGGTTTTGTCAGACTTTGATGTGGCCTTTTTATTTATTTATTGTTCTTATATACCGCACTCTTAAAAATCAGAGCAGTTTACATATAAAGGTATTGTGCCGATAAGGCACTTACAATGCTTGGACTGCAAAGATACCAGAGATCCATGGGAGGACGATGAGGCCCTCGACGAAGTGGACACCACTGATACCACGTCTGAGGCAAAAAGTGCCCCAAATTTATAAGACAGGTTTTGTAGGCCTCTCAGTGTCATTTTCTGACAGAGGGGACAGTCTTTTGGTTGGTGATCTGGGCCGAGGCATTTTAAACAACAGTCATGTGTGTCAGTTACCGAGCTGGTGCTGGCACAAATTAGAACATTTCTTGAAACCACTGATTGGTTTCTCCATGTCTTCGAGTTTGTGAAGGCTATGGTAGACTTAAGGCCTAAAAAGGGCATCGATGCCCAAGGGCTTCGTTTTTTTAAAAGATAAAGAATAAAAAGAAAAGAATAAGGGAACCAGCGATGTTTTTGATGGTGTGAGAGCCAGTGGGAAAGGGTTAAATATAAAAGATCCAAATGCTGGCATTTGCATTGATGTGCTATGTGAGCTGCTAGAGGTATTAGGTGACATCAGATGGAAGAAATGTGAGAAAAAACACACTCATCTACAGGGCACAGAGAGAGGGCAACACAAGAGGTGCCAGCTTAGCATGGGGCCTGTGTCAGAAGACACAGAGAGCTAACAAGATATATTTCCTGTATTTCTTGAAATTGAGGGATGGGAAAACAAGTGGAAAAAGGTCAGATAACAAGGAATAAATCTGACAAGGCCCAAGCCGATGGTTGCAAACATGGGCATACAAAGGTCAACAGGAATGGAGAAATGACAGGACAAAGGAAGGACCAGAAGAGAAAATAGAGATGCCTGGAGTAAAAACAAAGGGACTAGTTTGAAAAGAAAACTATATAACATGACAGCATTTTTTTAAGGGCGGGATTTTGCATCCTACTTCACGAAGGTGAGATGGGCTGTAAGTCTCCACTGTATGTCTGTTTATGAGTGAGTGTGTATGATTCCGATTCTCTGTGCTGTGTGCATCTCTGTGATGTCTGTGTGAAAAAGATTTTGTTAGTTTGCTTCTAGTGTAGTTAGAATCATATATTCGTTTCTCTTACTGTGCTAGGACCTGTCAATGGACAGGAAAGCACAGTTACTTACCTGTAACAGGTGATCTCTGGGAACAGCAGGAATTAGTCCTCACATATGGGTAAGTCGGAACCGACGGAGCCCGCGCGGGAAAGCTCCCCAGCTTTTCAGATGAAAAGCTTTTGGGGCTTCCCACAGCGCATGCGCGCTGCCTTCCCGCCTTCCTTACCAGCTCTCTTCAGTTCGAGTTTATATCTGAGACAATAGAGAGAGGAAAGGAAGGTAGATAGATAGAAGATACAACTCCTAGGGGAGGTGGGTGGGTTGTGAGGACTAATTCCTGCTGTTCCCAGAGATCACCTGTTACAGGTAAGTAACTGTGCTATCTCCAGGAACAAGCAGGAATAAGTCCTCACATATGGGGACTCCCTAGCTAAGATGCCTGGGAGATCCCCCTCCAAGGGTAAACCATCTTCGTATGGATCTCAGGCATCCATTCAGGGAAGGTGGGCAGGAGTTGCTTAAGTATGGAACAGGTGTTTGAGGACAGCCTGACCAAACAAGGTATCCCGGCGGGAGTCCTTGTCCAAACAGTAATGGGCTGTGAAGGTATGAACCGAGGCCCAAGTGGCTGCTCGACAGATCTGATCTATGGATACAGAGTGAAGATGAGCCATAGAAGTAGCCATGGCTCTCACATTGTGAGCTGTGACATGGCCTTCCAGAGAAATGTTCTTACTCTGGTAAGCAAAAGAAATACACTGAGCAATCCAATTGGAAAGTGTACGTTTGGAGACTGGAAGTCCCAAATGAGAAGGATCAAAAGCCACAAAAAGTTGGGAAGACTTTCGATGTGGCTGAGTCCTGTTGAGGTAAAAGGCGAGAGCTCTTTTACAGTCAAGAATATGAAGGTTCCTCTCTGCACTGGATGCATGAGGAGCCGGGAAAAAAACAGGTAGATATACCTCTTGATTAAGATGAAAAGGCGAGACCACTTTGGGCATAAAGTGGGGATTCGTCCTAAGTGGGGATTCGTCCTTATCATGATGAAATCTGGTATAAGGTGGATTAGCCACCAAAGCCTGCAGTTCACTGATGCGGCGAGCCGAAGTGACTGCAATAAGGAAAAGAACCTTCCAGGAAAGAAATTTCAAGGAGGTAAGAGTCCAAAGGCTCAAAAAGTGGTTTCATAAGCTGACCTAGAACTAGGTTCAAATCCCATGCTACCGGCGGAGGTCGGATGGGAGGTTTAGGTAGGGTCAGGCCTCTCATGAACCTTGCAACGAGAGGATGAGAGGAGACAGGTTGTCCATTTATAGGTTTTAAGGATGCTGCAATAGCACTTAAATGTTACATTGTGAACCGCGCTGATTCTGAATAGAGCGGTATATAAGAGCCTGTAATAAATAATAAATAATAAATAAATAAATAAATAAATACTGAATTCGTCTTGAGGCCTGCATTGTAAAGATGCAGGAGATAGTCTAGTAGAGAATTCAAAGGAAGTGCCAGAGAGTCAAGACCCTGTTGAGCACACCAAATGGAAAAACGTTTCCATTTGAAAGCATAGGAACGCCTGGTAGAGGGTTTCCTAGAGGCATGAAGGATATCTTTCACTGGTTGAGAAAGATTAAACTCATGAAGGCTTAAGCCTTCAGTAACCAAGCTCGGAGATGTAGGGACTTGGGGTTTGGGTGCCACAAAGTCCCTTTCTCCTGAGACAGAAGGTCTGGCGCAGCTCCCAGGTCCAGGGAGGAGCCCTGGGAGAGCTGTAGAAGTAGAGGGAACCACACTTGGCGTGGCCAGCGTGGAGCTATAAGGATCATCGGCCCGTGATCCCTCTGAAGTTTGAACAGAGTCTTGGGAATCAAAGGAATGGGTGGAAAAGCATACAGGAATTCCTGACCCCAATGCAGGAGAAAGGCGTCGTTGGCCTGAGCTCCTTGACACGGAGTCCTGGAACAGAACCGGGGAAGTTTGGCATTCCACGGACTTGCAAAGAGGTCTATGTCCGGGGTCCCCCATTCCTGGAAATTCTGTGTATCTGGTCCATATGCAGGGACCACTCGTGTGGAAGCAGAACTTGACTGAGTCTGTCTGCCCGAGAGTTTTAAACTCCTGGAAGATACACTGCCAGAAGATGAAGTTGATGCTCTCTGGCGAAAGCCCATAATCTGAGAGCTTCGTTGCAAAGCGACAGAGAGCCCGTCCCTCCTTGCTTGTTGACATAGAACATGGCCACCTGATTGTCTGTCTGAACTAGGACAGTCAGGTTGGCAAGGAGGGTATGGAAGACTGTGAGGGCAAGGAAGATTGCTCGCAGTTCCAGAAGTTGAAGATGAGCTCCCCACCCTGTTTGGGAGGCATCTGTTGTGAGGGTTGCTTGGGGCAATGAAGGTTGGAAGGGGGTCCCCAACAACAGATTTTTGGAGGATGTCCACCACTGGAGAGACCAAAACAGACGTTTTGAGGTGAGTACCTGGTCTGACAGCAGTCCCGATGCTTGAGACCACTGGGTGGCCAATGTCCATTGAGCTGCTCTCATATGGAGACGAGCATAGGGCACCACATGAACCGTGGAGGCCATGTGGCCCAGAAGTTGCAGCATTTCTCTGGCTGACAAGTGACTTCTGGACTGAGCCTGGGAGGCCAAGCTTATTAGCCGTTGGCCTCGGACCAGAGGAAGGTAGGCCCTTGCAGTGGTGGAATCCAGATAAGCCCCTATGAATTCCAGGGACTGAGTAGGGATGAGTTGGGACTTGGGAATGTTTACCACAAGTCCCAGATATTGAAGAATACGCCTTGTGCGGTCCAAGGAAATCTGGGCTTCTGACTGAGATGGAGCTCGGATGAGCCAGTCGTCCAGATATGGGAACACGAAGATTCCCATGCCTCTTAGAAATGCGGCTACGACTGCCATGCATTTTGTGAATACTCTTGGAGCAGAGGTGAGACCGAAGGGAAGTACTCTGTATTGGAAATGTTTTCCCTGGAACAGAAATCGAAGATATTTTCTGTGGGATGGATGGATGAGTATATGAATGTACGCCTCCTTGAGATCTAGAGAACAAAGCCAATCCTGACTCTGAAGGTATGGAAGGAGAATGCCCAGAGAGAGCATTTTGAATTTCTCCTTGAATAGAAACTTGTTCAATTCTCTCAGATCTAGGATAGGTCTGAAGCCCTCTGTCTTCTTTGTTATGAGAAAATAAGGGGAGTAGAACCCTAACCCCTGTTGAGGAAGAGGAACCTCCTCTATTGCCCCTTGGGCAAGGAGAGAGGAGACTTCCTGACCCAACAGGGTCAGAAGAGATGGGGGAGAACTGAATTGCCTCACCATGGTATGGGGAGGAAGGCTGGAGAAATGAAGTTTGTAGCCCTCTCTGATGATAGAGAGGGTCCATTGCTCTGATGTTATTTGCTCCCATCTGGGAGCAAAGTGAGCTAACCTTCCCGGTATGGTGAGAGGCTCTGGTTGTTCCAGAGCCAGAAATGGTAAGTTCTCTAGGGGCAAGTCAAAACCCCTGAGGGGGTTGAGCTTGCTGGGGTGTAGCAGACACTGCAGACTTTGACTTTACTTGCTTAGATTGCTGACGTTTAGCAGCAAAGCGAGGCTGAGAAGATTGTTGGCCAGCATTTGTGGAAAATCTGGCCTTCTTGTAGTACGGCCTTTTAAAAGGTTTCTTTTTGGCAGGAGTAGAAGTAGACTTAGAAAGTCTATCTAGAGTGGCATTTTCTGCGTCCATTTGAGCAGCTTTAATTTGCCAGTCCTCACCAAATAAGTTCTCTCCTGTACAGGGCAGATTCCTTAAGCCATCCATGACCCAGGGTTCTAGGTCAGAAGCCTGGAGCCAAGCAAGACGTCGGGCTGCAATAGCGATTCCCGAAGCCCTGCCAGCAACCTCAAAGGAATCAAAGGCTGCCCTGTTGGAAAACTTGGAGACCTCTGAAAGTTGTGTCACCAGAGTAGTGAAGTCCTCCTTTTTATCCTCAGGGATAAAGGGGGCTAAATGCCGTACCTTTAGGGCAAGGTCTCTGAGAAACATGCCCATATAAAGGCTGTAAGAATTGATCCTGGCTATAAGCATACTAGCCTGAAAGATCTTTCTACCAAAAGAGTCGAGGGTCTTACATTCTCGCCCTGGAGGGGTAGAGGAATGCCTTCATAGCAGACTTCACCACAATGGAGTGGTGAGGCAGCTGAGTCTTTTGAAACCCAGGAGAAGGAGGGACCCGGTACATGGTGTCCAACCTACGGGAATGAGGAGTTTTCAGCAGATGTAGCAATAGAAAGTGCTTTAGCTACATCAACAATGAAATCCTGAAAGGATAAATCCTCTGGAGGAGACATCCTCCTCTTTAGAGAAGAGGGCTCCTCAGGAAGATCAAACTCAGCAGAGTCATCAGAGGAATTGAACTCATCAGAAGAATCTGAGTATTCTCTCTGTGCTTGCAATGCACGATACGCGTACCGATCGATATCGACATCGGGCGTATCGGGCATGGGATTGGTATCGGGCAAAAGCCTGAATCCAGCAAGCGGAACCGATCGACGCTTGGAAGTCGATGGTCTCGGTTCCGGTGTGGATACCGGAACCGGGGTCGGTACCGATGGAATCGGTACCGAGGGCGTCGCAGCCTTAATGAAAGCCAAAACGGCCTGCTGCATGGTCTGGACAGTATTGCCCATGGACGCCACTGCTGCCTGGATGTCGGTACCGGTATCGACCGGTACCCCAGAGCAGTCTAACAGGTGATCAGTCGAGGCCGTGCCATCGATGTCAACCTGTAACCCCATAGGTGATGCTTTGGAGGCCGGAGCCTCCCGCCGGGGTTTTTTGGTCTGGGCAGAATCCTCAAACTCAAGATTGAGAGCCTCTCGATCTTTTGAAAGAGATTTGCTTTTAGAGGATTTGCCCACAGAAAGTTTGGTTACCTGAGATCCATCCGGAGAGGAAGACCTGGATGACTGTAATGCTGGATTATCTGAAGCAAACAGCACATGGAACTTGTTGGCCCGGTTCTGCATACCACGTTTAGACATCTGGGAGCAGAATGGGCAGTCCGGTATGGAGTGGTCAGGTCCTAAACATTTAAGACACCATTCATGGGTGTCTGTGAGAGAAATAACAGCATTGCACTTGGTACACTTTTTAAAACCAGGAGCTGGTTTCTCCATGAGGAGAATTTGTGTAGGCCTGAAGGCCTAACAAAAGTTACCAAGCTGTGCTGAGAAAATAAAAAAAGATTTTTTTTTTTTTTAAAAGAAAGAAAGAGAGACTGGCAGTACCGGTTTTGGTATGGGGAAGGCAGGTACGCGGTCAAAAGAAACAAATTAAAATAACAATTTCTTCAGCGGTGACAGGAACACGACCTGCTGGCTCCGCGGAAAAAAAGAAACTGAAGAGAGCTGGTAAGGAAGGCGGGAAGGCAGCGCGCATGCGCTGTGGGAAGCCCCAAAAGCTTTTCATCTGAAAAGCTGGGGAGCTTTCCCGCGCGGGCTCCGTCGGTTCCGACTTACCCATATGTGAGGACTTATTCCTGCTTGTTCCTGGAGATATCTCTTAATTAGTTTATAGCTGCAACAGAAAAAGCAGAAAAAAAGTGTTCTTACTTGCAAGGAGATGGTAAGGGAAATACTCCAAATTACTTTGTATTTAATATTGTTATGCTCTCTGTATGCTTGCTTCTATGACATAAGAAAGACAAAGGATCTGTTTGCAAAGAAAATCTGTGAGAATATTGTACCAAGTACAAATATAATCTGCATGGGGTGTGGTCTATTGGGAGGTTTGGGGTAAATTCTCCCTGTGTGTTCCCCTCTTGCATGGAGAAGATGGTCTGGTGATTCCGTTTGGCCAATGGAGTCAGCCCCACCTTGGTCCGTACACTGGTGGCCTGTACAGGAAACAGTCACATTCTTTGGCGGCTTAGGACACAGCATGCAGCATCGAGAGGGTTTTGAGGGATATCTTCCCTGGATAAGGTAAGTCACAAATTTTTCATTTATTCTAAGCATAGTATTTTAGCTGTAGTCTGCTATTGTTAGTGTATTGTCTCTTTTTGACAAAGCTACTTAGTGAACCCATTTTACTGGTGATAGGTTTACACACTGTAAAACTGCTACATAGTTCTGAATACTAGGATTTTTTTTTCTAAAAGAGAACCCTTTAATTTATTTATTTAACTGGACTTAATATACCAATTTTCTACCAGTCAAAACAGTTTACATTAAATAATTAAACACGCAGTTAAACAGAGAACTTAATATAGTGAAAGAGTATGGGGCTGGGGCAAGGACACAATAAAGATCTGAGGATTCCTCCTTAGGGTGCCTATTAAAGGAGGTGCCAGAGACAGATAGGAAATTGGTGAAGGAGTGCCATTGGAAATAGGTAAAAGGAATGCAGGGATTGACCCAGCCCTGGCCACAGTTTAGGGCCGAGAATAGGGACACTCTGGCAGATGTCCAGATTTGGTTAGAAGCCACCAAGCCAAAAGCAAAAACCAGAGATAAACATATGTAATGTTTAAAACTTTGGGCTAAGTTAGGAAGTCTGGAAGAAGTTAAAAATACACTGCCCCCACCTTATACCCCGGCAGTAACAACCTTGGTGCTTACAGATTAAGAGGGTGCGTCTGACTTTACACACCACGGCTTAACTGTGCAACAACACTTTAAAGGGGAAACCATTGTGGTAGTGTCTCCAGAGATGACAGAGGCATCCTCTGCATTCAGCAATGTCTCCCAGTTTGAAGTGGCCAATAGCCTTAATTCTTTCCCCAATGCCTCTGGGATCTTATCCAAGTCACAATTCAGCAATTTAACCAACTGTAATCCAGAACACATACCTGAGAAGCAGTCTGTAACTCAAAGGAGGTTAATTCTCCCCCTCAGTCGCTCACAGCCATTGTGTAAAAGCTGTCCCTCAATTAATCTGGTTTCTGGCCAAGCTGTGCCTCATAGCAAACAAACAACATTATCACAAAGCCCAGTGAGTTTGTGAAATCTACTCAGAGCACTCTCCTTTTGCTTAAACTTCACATGCTGGTGGCTTATCCCTTTGTAACAGAGAGAATGCAGGTGCCTCACTATGGCAACCCTAATTCTTAGCAGCACAGAGGCAATTGTCCTCAATAGATGTTTCTCTCCCTGACACTGTCTGCTGACAATGCTACCAGTCCAAACAGCACAGTTCAGGAATGCCCTTTATTAGCAATCTTTTCACAAATGAAGCAAAGCACAGTATACTTTAAACCATAGCCTGTTCTCTCACTCTTAGGACTCCTATGAGAGTGGGGCACAGCCCCTCCCTTCAGAAGATGTCTAATAAACTGTAAGCCAGCATTCTGCCTCCATCCCAAGCTGTCTTATTTTGTCCTGGTACACTTCTTGAAGGAGTTCTTAAGGCTCTTACCTACATGACTTGAGAGCCATGGTTTCTGATTCATCTAACTATCCAGGATTAAAGGTTTGGCTTACCACCAGCTCCGTATCTTCTTCACTGTCCTGCTGTGCTTGAAATTCCTCTGTTCCCAGGCTGTCTGGCAAACATGGGTCATGATTCAAACAATCTTCATTCCAATATTCATTACACATTTGTCTTTTTTTACTTTAAAACATAAAGTAAAGTAAAAGACGACAAATGTGTAATGAATATTGGAATGAAGATTGTTTGTTTGAATCATGACCCATGTCTGCCAGACATACTTTGATTTTTAAAAATCCTCAAAATACTTAACTAATCATACAATATTCAAATTTATTAAAATGATATACATCAAAAATACCTACAATTTTCATTCATACCCATTCAACCATCTATCACGTTGTTCTTCATAAACGTCTGCCACAAAAGTCCAATCTTCATCTAAATCATGCCAAAATGTTTTCATATATAGTCACTTCTGATATTTCTGGACGAATGTGTATCTTACAATTCTTCTTCAACAATGCTTGTAAGTGGTTCCATTTTTTTACAGTCTTCTTCGCTCTTATCGTCCAAACAAGGATAATGGACACTCCAATAACCATGGCGCTCCAACCCTGCCATTGGTTACACCATACAAAATAAGTTTCTTCGGGGAACAAACATCACTATTTGGGGTTTCTATATATTGCGTTAAGACATAGGTCCTTCTCGTCTGATCTCCTCCCGCTACGTCTGCATAGGGAGTGTATAAAGGGGAAACTCACCCTCTGGCCCTTCCCCCAACCCTGCTGCTCTCCTCCATAGCTCCTCCGTTTTCAGGTTGTAACTTGACTCTGTGTGAAGGGGAAGCTTTTAAAGTGGCAGGGATTTATTTTGTTATATCACCAGTGTTTCTGGGAATTATAGTCCTGACCAGGACCCTGACCCTCTCATAATACATAATACATAAATACACTTCAGCTTATATTCTTACAGAAAGGAAAAAAACACATTCAGTTTGGCCCACAGCAGAATCAAGTATCTTATACTTATCTAACCCCTTGTGGTTCTCTTCCCTTCTCTGAATGGAAACCTCTCAGAGTGGCCAAAAGTGAGAGCCTTTCTACTCTCTCAGTTGAGGTCTTCAGCTTGCTGGCACATCCTTCTGGTTGCCCTGCTGGTAGCTGTAGATCATCAACTTCAAATGGCTGGCAGATAAGAAACCTCTTATTATATAAGGTTTTCTGTCCTTAGACTGTAATGTATTTTGCCCATCTTCAACTGCTGTCAGGCAAGCTTTGATACAGTGCCTGGCTGACATTTCATGATTGGCCAATCCCCTCAGATAGAGTAGCTTGATCTTATCATGGTCTCAGCATCTGCTGTTCTTAAACAAAGACAGTGCATGTATGTGAAGAATGCAGCCTATCAAGAACCTCCTCCTGGTGTGGCAGGCTATGGCCTATAATAGCCTGCAAATATGAAAGGCCTATAAGTTAGGCGCTGATCCCAGCCCCCATCTAAGAGAAAGAACCAAAAATCTGTAAAAGTTTGAGAAAACTGTTTTAAAATTGCTTAATAAGAAGTTTTCATGAGTGCATAAATCTTCCATTATTCTTTTGTGTTCTGGTGATAGAAATGTTTCAATACATGCATTCCTAGAGCTAGAAACGACCTCGGAGCAGGATAGTATCAATGCCTAGAAACTGCACCTTTGTTAGAACAGTCCGGAAAGGGGGAGCAGGGAGCTAGGCCCAGAAAGGATCTCCGATTGGACAAATGCACGGGGCGTTGGGACCAATAGAAAGTCTGCATGTGTCAAGCTGAAAGGGAATGTATAAATGAATATGTTTCGGTAAAACCTTTTCTCAGTCCTTTTTGAAGCTTTGACTATCTGAGCCTTGTGCACAATAAGTTGGCTTGGATCTTTGAACTGACTCCTGGTATTATTTATTGCATGTTTATCAGCTGCTACATATTCTTGGTGCGTTGGCCGGGAACGTGTGAGTAGTGGATGGTATGCAAGTGAATATACCACGACTTCTCGCCTCAAAGGTTTGGTCCGGTTGGAACCGTGTCTGTCCGACCTCAGGGGAATTCTCTGGCGCCACCGGTCTTATTGTATTGGAGAGGGTTTCGCCTTGCCTCGGCGGGCCACTGGGTCCAGCTGGCCAACACTTCCGAACCCGAGGGGAGTCCAGGATCCAACCCAAGAACTGGTTTGGTATCGGGAACCGGATCCGGTGAGTAGAAAACCTTGTTTATTAGTCAGTGAAGCCTGGGGAAAGTCTTGCATGAGTACGCGAGACTAATTTGGTATAGACTAACTGGGAAAAGTCTTGCATGAGTGCGCGAGACAAGAGAGCCTGATCACCTAGTACGCTCCGCATAAGGGTTAGCGGAAGCCGAAGCCATCGACCCTTTGGTTGGGAATAGTCAGTCAGAAATCCTTGGGCATTTGAAAAATAATTTCTTGTTGCTGGTATGAATGTTTGTGTGACTGAGAGGTCTTGAATAAGACTAAGTGAGAGTGGACTCCTGAGTAGCGCAGTTCCTAGCCAGGCGACTGCGCCCCGGTCGCGAAAAGGAGGAAGCGTTTGGTGTTTGTCTCCCCCGTTGTTCCGTTGTGCTTATCTGTTGAAACCGCAAGTTTCCCTTCTGGTATAATGTAAGATTATTCTGTTGGGTAATTTGTGAAACAGTTTACTGATTAAGGAATAGTATTAAGAGAAGAAGAAAGAAGAAGGAAAAACTAACTCAGGAGTCACTTTTACGTACAAAGACAGCTGTCTCACTAATTCCAGGTTTTTTTTCAGCACAGCAGTAAGTCTCTAGCAAGCAGAGAGAGAAGGGGCGTGTCTGTAGAAAGGAATGTTTAGTATTCTTTAACCCTTAGAAGGCTCACTTTCAATTTATTCTACGTTCTGCAGCTGGGTTAATTTGTGCTTATTTCAGGAAAATTGTACCTGTTTTAATAGTGATGTTCCTTCTGCTATGGTCATGTATTATATATAATTTGATAGGAATGTTTAGTCAGAATTTTGGAGGATTCTGTAGAGCTATAGGTATAATGCATTTGTGGGCGTAGCCTTGTCTTGTGTTTTTTTTTAAGTTCCAGTCGTTAGCAAACACTGTAATGGTCCAAACAGAAATGGTAGAGAAATTAAGGAAACTGCTTTTGTTTTTTCCTTTGACCTTCGAAGTACATAAGAACATAAGATATGCCATACTGGGTCAGACCAAGGTCCATCAAGCCCAGTATCCTGTTTCCAACAATGGCCAATCTAGGTCATACGTACCTAGCAGTTTCCCCAAAAGACACAGGTTCCACAGTGCTTGTACTGAGTCAAGCATTGATATCCTAGGTCCCTTCTTAATAATGGTTTATGGACCTTTCCTCCAGGAACTTGTCCTAATCTTTTTTAAACCCAGCTACACTAACAGCCTTTACTACATCCTCCGGTAACAAATTCCAGAGTTTGATTACACGCCGAGTGAAAAAAATATTTTCTTTTATTAGTCTTAAATAGTTTATCCTGTAGCTTCATTGCATGTCCCCTAGTCTTTCTATATTCTGATAACGTAAAACAATCGATCTACGTTTACCCGTTCCACTCCGTTCATTAATTTCTAGACTTCTATCATATCTCCCCTCAGCCGTTTCTTTACCAGGTTAAAGAGCCCTAACCTTTTTAGCCTTTCTTCATAGGAGTATCCTTCCATCCCCTTTACCATTTTGGTGGCTCTTCTCTGAACCTTTTCTAATAACGTTATATCCTTTTTAAGATACGGCGACCAGAATTGCACACAATATTCAAGGTGCGGTCTCACCATGGAACAATATAGAGGCATTATAATATATTTTGCTTTATTTTCCATTCCTTTCCTTATGATACCTAGCATTCTATTTGCTCTCTTGGCTGCACACTGGGCCGAGGTTTTTTTTTTTTTTTTTAAGTTTCAAACATTCTTTATTCAAAAAACAAAACAGGATTACAAATAAAGTCCACATCTAGGAGACTCCCAACTTAACAATATAAAGAAGTACAGTACATAATGAGGATCAAACTCAACTAAGCCCAAAATACATGGAAAGGAAGAAAGTAACATTCAAATAGACTCCTTACCAACCAAGAAAGCCTCAAATTGATTAACATCGAGGAAAACATACTTAGTACCGTCCAGTTCTACTATACACTTACAAGGGTATTTCAAAAAGAAGGAGGCACCAATAGCCAGAGTCTGGTCCTTCAAAGCCAGAAACGCTTTCCGGCGTGCTTGAGTAATCCTACTCACATCAGGGAAAACTTGTATAGGTTCACCGCAAAAAGCCAAATTTTTCTTTTTAAAATATAAATTGAAGATCATAGTTTTATCTTGTAATGAAAGAAATGATACAATCAAAGTCGCACGCTGTGGAATCAGATCAATAGAAGATTCCAAAAAATTTGAAAGGTTCAAAGACTCTGCCTCATTGGGTTTTCCTTCTTGTAATTCCACCAGAGAGGAAGCCTTCACTACAGATGGTTTAGGAATATAATATAATGAGGAAAACTTAATAGAATCTACCTTATTAATCAGCAAGACTTCCTTCAAATACTTTTGTACTAGAATTAACGGCGAAAGATAGTGGGTACAAGGAAAATTTAAAAAACGAAGATTTTTTAAACGATTACTATTCTCCAGAACCTCTAGCTGATGATATACCGAAACACTATCCTTAATAGAAGAGGATGCAGCTGCCTCTACAACAGTGAAACGTCCTTCCAATTTAAACAATCTTTTCCTTGAATCAGAAAGCATAACATCCTGATCTGAAAATTTCTGAATTACTTCAGTAGAAAAACGTTCTACTTGGGAAAAGGAGGTTCGAAGGGAACCTTCCATTCGCGCCACCAATTCCCAAACATCTTTCAACGTAACTTCAGCCGGTACAGATATCTGCAAAACCTCAGAGGGAAAATTAACAGGAGAAGGCATCTTAACATTCTGTCCCCCCAATGACAATAAAGATGAAGCTTCCTGAACACAAGGAGGTAGTCCACCGAGAAAAACTTCTCGGACAGAGTTACTCTCCAAATCCACTCCCTTCCGGGGTTGGGCAGCCCCAGGCGCAAATGAGGTCTCGGATTCAGTACTCACAGACTCCCCAGGAGGATTATCCAATGAAGGCGAAGTTCCAGCACCCACAAGATGGCGATCCATTGGGCCAACAGTTTTTCCAATTTTTGCAGGAACCGATGGAAACACCTTCTTTCTCCGTCTGCCCATAAGTCCGAGTCACAAGCTCCTCAAGCTCCGAAGGGGCTCCAAAGGGGCAGGACCTGCCCCTTTGGTCACGCCCCTTCGGGCACGCGACCACGGGTGCGTGCCCGCGGGTCGCGTTCCGCGGGGAGCCGCAGATGAAGTAGCGGCCCAAGGGGGGGCGGGGTCTCCCGGTCTCCTCCTCCACCAACCACCGCACGGATCCTCCAGGTGCAGGAAACAGCCAGGTAATCTCACCGGAGCCGCGGGGAGCCGCAGATGAAGTAGCGGCCCAAGGGGGGGGCGGGGTCTCCCGGTCTCCTCCTCCACCAACCACCGCACGGATCCTCCAGGTGCAGGAAACAGCCAGGTAATCTCACCAGAGCCGCGGGGAGCCACAGATGAAGTAGCGGCCCAAGGGGGGGGCGGGGTCTCCCGGTCTCCTCCTCCACCAACCACCGCACGGATCCTCCAGGTGCAGGAAACAGTCAGGTAATCTCTGGGCCGAGGGTTTTAACATGTTATCCACAATGACGCCTAAATCTTTTTCATGTGTGGTGGTTCCTAATGTGGAACCTTGCATCATGTAACCATAGTTTGGGTTGTTCTTCCCTAGGTGCATAACTTTGCATTTGTCCACATTAAATTTCATCTGCCATTTTGATGCCCAGTCTTCCAATTTATCAAGATCTTCTTGCAGTTTTCCACAATCCTCTTGGGTTTTAACAACTTTAAATAGTTTAGTGTCATCTGCAAATTTGATAACCTCACTCATTATTCCCCTTTCCAGGTCATTTATGAATATGTCAAAAAGCAGCGGACCCAGCACAGATCCCTGGGTACACCACTATTCACCTTTCTCCATTGGGAAAATTGGCCATTTAGCCCTACCCTCTGCTTTCTATCTTTTAACCAGTTCCTGATCCACAATAGTACACTGCCTCCTATCCCATGACTCTTTCGTTTTTCCAAAAGTCTCTGAGGGACCTTGTCAAAGGCTTTCTGAAAGTCCAGATACACTATATCAACCGACTCACCTTTGTCTACCTGTTTATTCCCACCTTCAAAAAAACATAACAGATTAGTAAGCCAAGATCTTCCTTGTCTAAAGCCATTAGCCATTAGGTCATGACTATCTACATTCTGAGTAATTTCGTTCTTTATGATGGTTTCTACCATTTTTCCCGGTACTGACGTCAGGCTCACCAGTCTGTAGTTTCCCGGATCACCCCTGGAACCCTTGTTAAAAATTGGCGTTACATTGGCGATCCTCCAGTCTTCAGGTATTACAGATGATTTTAATGAAAATTCACAGATTATTAATAGCAGGTCTGCAATCTCATATTTCAGTTCTTTCAACACCCTTGGATGTATACCGATCGAAGTCGGCATTGGAGTGGTCCCGTACCGACTTGTCGATGCCGGATAGAGACGCATGACTCGGTCCCGGTAGGATACCTGCCGATGTCGATGCAGCTGATGCCAGTACCAAAGTAGAGGTTAAGAACCCTGACAGGACTATGAAGCATCCCGAGCTCGTAGTACCAGATCGCGACTTGAAAATGATTTAAATCCTGAGGGAATGTACATGTCCTTTGAATGTCTGCTTTCTGAACTGTAAGATTTAAAGTCATTTCTTTTGCAGAGACATTGTTCAGCTTAAGTGCTGATTACGGCTGGCAGTTTCCATGCCAAGTATTTTCATTCCAGTCATACGTAACAGATATGTGGCCGTCATGTTAGGAGCCATAGTTCTTTCTGTTGGGATTGTTGTTATAACATGTTGCAAAATAATAGTTTTATATTTTAAGGACTTTATCTAAATTGTTCCTATTTAGAATGAGCACACACATCCATTATGCTTAGTCCACAGGAAAATGCAGCCTGACTGCCCGCCCCCTCTGTCTGTTGCTAAGTACGTCATCATGGGGGGGGGTCGGAGTCCACGCAGATTTTGTTGAAATGTATGACTAGGAATTTTAGCAAGGGATCTGCTGGAGACTACGGACTTAAAATGTCTCCGTCCCTATTAGAAATGCTCTGTGAAAGGGAGTGGTCAGTGTTAGCTACTTCATGGCCCGTGAGGGCACCTTTAATGTTAATGTAGCTTCCCGTGTTCATCAGATTGTACAGAAAATGTTCCCTGATAAATTCCCCTATATAGATTCCTGGTTAAATGTTTGTGAGAAAAAATTTAAAAAAGCCATCCTGGATAAAGCGCTGCTATGGGGAACAGTGTAGGAGATTAGTAGCAACCACAAGGGCGGGGGGCCCGGAAGTCTGAAAAAAAAAAAAAAGCTGCCTGTTTATTCTGTCCCAGAATCTCTAGACATCCCACTCTGTCCGTCCCAGTATCTTTATAGGCCAGTCCCCTCAGCTCTGCCACCACCCCAGGCAGAGCCTGGGGCAGGGGGGGACACCTCCCTGCAGATGTACCCCAAGTAGTTCACCAGCCACCTCCGCAGCAGGAGGACGTGCAGCCCCTCTTGACCGGAAGCCCCGGTTCAGTTTAAAGTACTCCGAGTGGGCCACAGTCCACCGATGACACTACAAGCAGGGATTCATTTGCCAGTTCAGGGTCACTCACAGCCAGCGCCCGAGAACATGAAGTGGAACCCAGACAGTCCCGATTGCCGTATGCCTTCAGAAGTACAACTACCAGTAAAAGGGATGGTCACGTTATACCATTGTGCCAGGTCCAGGGCCTACCCACCCTTAATACCGAAAGCCAGCCGACCAGCCTTGTTTCTGCCACTGATTTACTGAACTGAAAGATGCATTATGCCTCCTACACTGAGAAGCCTTAGGATTTGATTGAACTAATGAACAGTATTATGCAGACCCATCAGCCTTGATAACCCCAAGTGGGATCCAAATAGTGCAGGCAGCCCTCACTATATACCCCATGCGATCCAGCAGCCCAGGAGAATTTGTGTATGGTAAATGCAGTTTTTGTCAGTCAGTCCCAGAGAGATATAAAACGGAAATTGCAGAAACTGGATGGATTTGCGGGCATGACAGTTAATGGAAGTTGCTCAGAAAGTGTTTGTGAATCGTGAAAATGAATGTGACAGAGAAAGTGAACGTAAGATGAAGAAGAAAGCAGATCATCTTGCTGCTGCTTTAGTTGAACAACGTGGAGGAGGTTTTCCTAATCGAAGGAGCAGAGGAAGTGGAAGGGGTCGTGAAAATGATCGGCCCCCACTGGGTGCGAATCAGTGTGCCCATTGCAGAGAAGAAGGACATTAGAGAAGTGAAAGCCCGCATCTTGACTCCACCCCCAGGAAGGGAAGAGGGAGCACTTGGAGAACAGGAGGTTGATTTTAGAGTCGTGGAAGAATAAACCGAGCACAGTTCCAGCAAGAGAGGGAAGAAGCTATTGAGGGAATGGCAGCCGTGGAGGGCTATGGCATGGAAGAAGACTAGGCCAGACCGGGCTCCAAGTTTTCCCTGGGTCCCCAGGAGCCTATGGTTAGTTTGAAAATTGGGAACCAATATATGGACTTTATGGTGGATACAGGAGCAGAACACTCAGTGGTGGCAAAGCCAGTAGCCCCTTTTGTCTTCTCGATGCATTCCCATTGTCAGAGCTACTGGGGCTAAGGCCACAAAGCCTTTCCTGCAGAACCGCATGTGTGAACTAGGGGGACAGAAAATAACGCACCAGTTCTTGTATATGCCTGAATGCCCTATTCCACATTTGGGCCAACATCTGCTTGCAAAGCTCCAGGCGCAGATATCCTTTGTTGAAGGGGGAGAAATGCAAATGACTGTGAACCCACAGCCTGCTGGATTGATGGTGCTGACTGTTCCCCGAGAAGTAGAGTAGCGGTTCTATAGTGCATCTCCAATCAAGTCAACCAGTTCCTGTATACCTACCTACCTTTTAGCCCCACCTGAAGTATGGGCAGAAGATAATCCACCTGGCCTAGCGAAGAACATAGCCCCTGTCATCGTCACCCTCAAGCCAGGAGCGGAACCAGTGCATGTGAAGCAGTATCCTCTTCCACGACCAGCTATTGAAGGTATCCACTGCCATCTGATGAAACTACTGAAGTATGGACTTCTCAAGGAGTACCCCCCTTCTCCCAGTCAAGAAACCTGGGACGGGGATTACCGCCCAGTGCAAGATCTGAGGCGAGTGAATGATGCAGTTGAAATTATACACCCAGTGGTACCAAATCCTTATACTCTCTTGGGACTGATCCCCGCTGAGGCTACTCATTTCACTGTCCTGGATCTGAAAGAGGCCTTCTTCTGCATACACCTAGCCCCCACCAGTCAACTTTTGTTCGCTTTTGAATGGCAAGACCACACAACAGGAAGGCGGGGCCAACTCACCTGGACTCGATTACCCCAAGGATTTAAGAATTCACCTGCTCTTTTCAGTGCTGCTTTAAATCAAGATCTCTCAAGTTACTCTGTGAACCCAGGACAAAGGGTTCTCCTTCAGTATGTAGATGACCTGCTCATAGCCACCAATTCAGAAAGTGAATGTCCACAAGCCACCAGTGAACTCTTGCACCTTTTTAATGAGGCTGGATACAAAGTCTCAAGAGCCAAGGCGCAATTATGTCAAACAAGTTAAATACCTAGGATTCCAGTTGTCCAGCAGAATTCGACGCCTGGGACCAGAACGCAAAAAAGCTGTATGCAGTATTCCTACTCCAACCACCAGGAGGAAGAGCGAGCCTTCCTGGAGGGTCGCAGGATACTGTCGCATATGGATCCCCAATTTTGCGCTGCTAGCAAAACCACTGTATCAAGCTACCAAAGGAATGGAAAAGTCTCCATTGGAATGGGGACTTGAACAGGATGCAGACTTTCGATCTTTGAAAACCGCTCTGATGACATCACCAGCTCGCTCTGGGTCTACCAGATATCCGGAAAACCTTTCAGTCTCTATGTTCATGAGTCACAAGGAAATGTTCTAGGAGTGTTGATTCAATCTCTTGGATCTTGGCAACGGCCAGTAGCCTATTTGTCAAAACAATTGGATGTAGTTGCAAAAGGCTGGCCCCCTTGTTTGAGAGCTGTTGCAGCTACAGCCCTCCTAGTGAGCAAAGCAGACAAGCTCACTTTGAGACAGAATCTTCAAGTGACTGTACCACACTCTGTTCTGACCATTATGAAACACAAAGGAAGTTTCTGGCTCACAAATTTACGAATGTTGAAGTATCAGAGTATGCTGTGCGAAAACCCCCAGATACAGTTAAAGGTCAGTCAAGCCCTGAATCCTGCTACGTTGTTACCAGTTGGTCTTGACCCCCCTGATCATGACTGTCTAGAAACTATGGACACTGTATTTTCAAGTCGCCCTGATTTGACTGATGTCCCTCTGGAGGACCCTGAACGGACTTTCTTTGTAGATGGAAGCAGTCTTGTCATCAATGGACATCGTTGTGCCGGATATGCAGTGGTGACCCTTGATCTGGTAGTTGAGTCCTCAGCTTTGCCCCCAGGAACCTCAGCACAGAAAGCTGAACTGATAGCTCTTACTAGAGCACTAACAATAGGAAAAGGGCTCTGTCTAAATGTGTACACAGATTCCAAGTATGCCCTTACAACCTTGCATGCACATGGGGCCCTGTACAAAGAATGAGGGTTGATAATCTCAGGAAGCAAGTCCATTAAGTATGGCCCCGAGATATTGACATTATCAGATACATACTGCCTACAGACCTCAGAATTTAGGAAAAGTAGAACGTATGAATAGAACCCTGAAATCTCAGTTGTCCAAACTTTGCCAAGAAGCTCACCTGAAGCGGCCCCAGGTTCTTCCTATAGCCCTTCTTAGGATATACTTAGCCCCTACTAAGTCTTTAGGAGTTTCCCCTTTTGAGATTCTGTATGGGCGACCCCCGCCTATTGTATAGGGAATAAAGGGAGATATGGAACAGATTAGATCTGAAATTACTAGACAAGAACTATTGGTTTTAAGTTCTGTTTTGCAGAGTCTACATACGTGGGTACAAGATCAGCTGCCCATCTATCTAACAGAACCCCTGCATCCTCTCAAGCCTGGAGTCTCGGTGTGGATCAAAGAGTGGAGAAAGACACCGTTGGCACCGCATTGGAAGGGACCTTATGTTGTCATCTTATTAACCCCAACAGCAGTTAAAGTTGCAGAACTCGAACCCTGGATTCATCACAGTCGAGTAAAGTCAGCAGCCACTGATAGCACTGTAGAACGGAAGGCAGCTATGAAAAGTATTAGCTATGTGGCAATATTACCCTATACCCCAAAATGATGCTTTTACGCAAGTATAATATGTGATTTAATTCTCACCCTTTCTCACTTGCGGGTGAGAATAATCAAAGGGGGGAATGTGGCAGGCTATGGCCTATAATAGCCTGCAAATATGAAAGGCCTGTAAGTTAGGCCCTGATCCCAACCCACATCTAAGAGAAAGAACCAAAAATCTGTAAAAGTTTGAGAAAACTGTTTTAAAATTGCTTAATAAGAAGTTTTCATGAGTGCATAAATCTTCCATTATTCGTTTGTGTTCTGGTGATAGAAATGTTTCAATACCTACAGCTAGAAACGACCTCGGAGTAGGATAGTATCAATGCCTAGAAACTGCACCTTTGTTAGAATAGTCCGGGAAGGGGGAGCAGGGAGCTAGGCCCAGAAAGGATCTCTGATTGGACAAATGCAGGGGGTGTTGGGACCAATAGAAAGTCTGCATGTATCAAGCTGAAAGGAAATGTATAAATGAATATGTTTCTGTAAAAACTTTGCTCAGTCCTTTTTGAAGCTTTGACTATCTGAGCCTTGTGCACAATAAATTGGCTTGGATCTTTGAAATGACTCCTGGTATTATTTATTGCATGCTTATCAGCTGCTACACTGGCACATGATGTCCATTCTTACAGTTTGGATGGCTGGACATTTTTTGTCAGTTAATTTTTCTTCTTAGGCCTAGTTCAGAGGCTTCAACCCAGAGTCCCTTGAACTAACTTTCCTATTTTATGCTAACCTAGCACTTAGTCCCCCCCCCCAAGGTGCGGGACTATCATTAGGCTGAGGCAATCGCCTCAGGCAGCAGTTTCTAGGGGGCAGCACTCCGGCTATGTTTATTTCTGATTTTGCCATCTCTGGGCTGCCACTGCCTTCCCACTGCTCTTTTTCCCACTCAAGCTCATACAAAGGAGAAAAAAAGCAGCGGGAAGGCAGTAGTAGGCCAGAGGCGGCAAAATCAGAAATAAATATAGCCATGAACGCCGCAGTGCTGCCTCCTTGAAACTGCCACCTGAAAGAAACCCATAAATACAGTCGTGACATCTGGCGTGCTACTGACAGTCTGCAGGGACCCCAAGTCCCATGGGCAGAAGCGGTCGGGAGAACTGGTGACTGCCGGCGGGGATCCCAAGCCCCGTGGGCAGATGCGCAGAAGCGATGGCCTTCTCCTCATGCTGCCTAAAACAAAAGAAAATCCAAGTTCAGTGTTTCATCCCCCTGCCGCTTTAACTCTGTCAGCGTCGGCAGAGGCAGGCCTCCGAGGATTGTGGACTTAGAAAAACAAAACCGCAGGGTTGTGCAGGCTTCAGATTCTTGTATGTATGAGGGCCCCGGCGATCCGGGACCAGCTGGGCTCTTATGCTCACAAGAGTCTGAAGACTACACAAACCTGCGGTTTTGTTTTGCATTTCTCTTTTTCTTTTTTTTTTTAAGGCCGTGATCCTCAGGGGCCTGCCACTGCCAATGTCTACGGAGCTAAAATGGTTAGGGTTGGGAGCCCCCGACAGCTGCCATACTAGCACCAGCACGAGTGGAGTTTGGGGGCATGAGGGGGGGGCATTGCACCCCTAAACGGGATGCCCTGATGGTTGCGATCTCTTGTCTGCTTGCAGGTATCTCATCCTAGTGCCACTCCCTTGAAACTGCCGCCTGGAGGAACCATTAGAGGCTGTGTTATTTCTGATTTTGCCGCCTCTAGCCTGCCACTGCCTTCCAACCACTTTTTTTCTTGCTCGGACTAGCTTGAGCAGAAAAAAAAGCAGCAAGAAGGCAGTGGCAGACCAGAGGCAGCAAAGTCAGAAATAAACACAGTCTCCTGAAGTAACTTGTGCATCCAGCATTTTAAATGTGATAGTGGATACTGTACTGAAGCTGCGAAAATCTGCAACTGGCTAGATGACTACAAAGCTAGAGATGAAAAAGGATGTGGTAGGTTATATCGCAATTTTGGGGAAATGAGAAGGTGTGGGCGTGTGGCATTAGTATTTAATTGTATGTACAAGGAAGGTGGAAACAATCAGCAGCCCCCACTTTTACTAATAGTGTGCACTAATGCTTTTCATTTTTTTTTTGTATTTTGTTACGAATGCATGTTTGCCACAAGACCCATATTATGCAATGTGCCTTCGGTTAAAAAAAAAAGCATTTTAACTGTTTGTAAATTACCTATGTACCTTTTAAATAATGTGCAGCGGCGGCCAAGAAGGCAAATAGAATGCTAGGAATCATAAGGCAAGGAATGGAGAATAAAACACAGGATATTGTAATACCTCTGTATCGTTCCATGGTGCAACCGAACCTTGAATACTGTGTGCAATTCTGGTCGCCTTATCTTAAAAAGGATATAGCGGAATTAGAAAACGTAAAGAGAAGAGTCACTAAAATGGTAAAGGGGATGGAAGGATACCTCTGTGAGAGGCTTAAAAGGTTAGGGATCATCAACTTGGAAAGGAGACAGCTGAGGGAAGATATGATAGAGGTCTATAAATTAATGAATAGAGTGGAACTGGTAAACATAGATCGATTTTTTACACCATCAAAAAGCAGAAAGAGTAAGGGACGTGCAATGAAGTTACAGTGTAACCCATTTACAGCTAAAAAGAGAAAATATTTTTCCACTCAACACGTAATCAAACTCTGGCATTGGTTACCGGAGGATGTAGTAAAAGTTGTTAGTGTAGCTGGGTTTAAAAAAAGGTTTGGACCATTACCTGGAGAAAAGGTCCATAAACTATTATTAAAGAGGACCACCGCTTGCCCTATTACAAGCATTATGGAACCTGTGTCTCTTTTTGGGAAACTGCTAGGTACTTGTGACCTGGATTGGCCACTGTGGGAAACAGAATACTGGGCTTGATGGACCTTGGTCTGACCCAGTATGGCATTTCTTATGTTCACAGTGGAGAGGAGCAATCTGGCCCCATATTAAGGGCTTACTGGTCCTCCTGCCAGCGACTACTGACATCCGATACCAAAGATACGAGGGGAATGGAGCTTGACAAGGTGGACTTGCTCACCAGAATGTCCACTACATGACCAATCAGACTGACCACCATGAATCCCAATATCACCAATGGACTCCCCGCAACTCACTGCACAGAGTTCCTAGGAAAAGATCATACAGTAAGCATGTCGAGCAGGTCTGCCAACTATCAAGGGGAAACTCCTGGGACCAAGGGCTAACTTTGCTCCCAACGCCCTAAGAACATCCATTGCAGATTTAGAAGAATGAGCCTCCCAGAGGAAGGCTAGAGAGGTACGCAGACACACCCCTCCTGGGCGACAAGAATCTCAAAAAATCCTGGCATCCTACCAACATTTTTTTTTCCAACTGGCTGAGCCGCACCGTCAGACCCAGCACCAACAAAACTCATCAACCGTCCACGACTACGACCACCACCGTGAAGGAAGAGTCCCTTTGCTCAAGTAGACACGAGGTTGTACGACCCAGCAGCATTCAAAATAGGGAGCCGAGCTGAGCAAGACAAGGAGAAGCATCCCTCGCCCAAACCCACTCAATCAATAATCCCTCGCTGGAGCAGGGCTGACAGGGAAAAGACATCTGCCCCTGTCCAAACCCATTGCCTAGCCCTACAAGGGAAAGCTCTTTTCTAATGCCACATGGCCTAGCCCACAGATGGGCCCATGAGACATGGAGCCCCTCGGGGAGTCTGGGGAAAAACCCCAGCTGTCATCTCTGGGCACATTGAGGCTGAACCTATCCTAAACCAGGCCAAAATAAGACATACGACAAATCCAACACTGTACCATTGCTGCCCACTAGAATGACAGACCACCCTGTGAGCACGGTTGAAGATCAAGGAGCTGGCCCCAAGAACCAACCACACAAAGCCACTAAGCCCCTGAGCCAGGGAATAGCAACCAGCAGCTAAATACATACACATGAACTGTTACAAAAATAACAAGAACTACATTAAGAGGCCCGCTATAGCGCAAGCGCAGAGAAGCCAAACCAACTTCCATCTCCTCAGAAAGACCAGTGGGTAGCCAGTACTAACCAGCGCGGTCCTTGGCAGGCCAAGCACCAGCCATGGCTGAGCTTGGACAGCTGCCATCTGATAGCAGCCTTGAATCCATTATTGCCACAGATGATCCTGGCAGCCTAGCTGCCAAAAGACTAGCGAACCCTAAGGAAAGGCAGTCTGCCTCATCGGCAGGACAATCCAGAAACATACTGCTAGAGTGTGCCAAACCTGCAGTCCTTTTTTTTTAAAGTTATTTAGTTATTATTCTTTTTCCCAACGCAGATCTCACTGCTTTCACAAAGTTGGTAAGGGGCCACAACCAGACCCACTCACCATAGCAGCCCTTTCTATGTCCCAAGCGAATATAAAACCCTTCGAACATTCAAATTATAAGAGGCTATGAAATGCAGAAAATACCAGCCTCAGACCTCCTTGGGTCTGGTCCTTGCGGGCTGAAGCCTTGAATAGCAGCCACAGAAGCATTGTGGAACCTGTGTATCTTTTTGGAAGCCTGCCAGACACTGGTGAGCTGGATTGTTAGAAGAAGGATATTGGGCTTGAGGGGCCTTGGTCTGACCCAGTATAGCATTTCTTATTTTCCTAGCAGAATAGCTTCTTAACCCTTTCCAGGCCGAGCCCAAAACTCTTGGGATCCAATATTCTGACTAAATATTCCTATCAAATGGTATATAATACATGACCATAGCAAAAAGAAAATCACTATTAGAACTTATTGAATGAGACGGGTACAATTTTCCTGAAATATGCAAAAATTAACCCGGCTGCAGAATGTGGATTAAAAATTTAAAGTAGGCCTTGAAAGGGTTAAACCACAAACCACAGAGCCCATGGCCGGGCTGGAACCAGCCAGAACAAAAAAATATTGATGCTCTAACCCAAGAAAGAAAAAACCATACGAGCATACTGACAGAGGTTCCTCTCTGTGGAGACCCTCTCCGCCTAAAGGAGGGCTTGTTGCGAGAAACAAACAGGGCTGAACTCAGAAGAGAGCAATCCAAATTAACCCGAAGATCATTAGATCAGCTGCAGTTAGATAAACTCGGTTTAGATTAATTCCAATCAATCCAGAAATATGGAGATGAATGCAATTCCAGTTAAATTTGAGCAAACCAGACCAAACCGGGGACACTTAGATTACCTCAAGGCAAGTTAATACAAACTAAACCAGAGAGACAGAAGGAACTCGGTTTAGGTTAATTTAGATCCATTCAGTTGCATTCAGATTACTGTAGATCAATACAAATTAACACAGAGACACGCAGATGCACTCAGTTCAGATTACTTCAGAAATAAGTAGAATAAATCAGAAGCACTGAGAATAACTTATTTTAGATCAACTCAGACACAATTAGATTACAATAGGTCCATACAAATTAAACCAGACATACAGAAGCTCCAGAAGAGTTATGGAATGACATCAAGAAGGCTGTCTTGGAAGAAAGCGAGAAGTGTCTACAAAAGGTGAAAAAGCAAAAAACGGCCAAATTGGATGACGGAAGAAACTCTGAAAATTGCCTAGAAATGCAAAGAAGCTAAAGCCAGAGGAGAAAGAAAGACAATTGCAGAACTCAGAGATTTCCAACGTGCAGCAAGACAGGACAAGGAAAAGTACTACAATGACACATGCAAGGAAATAGAAGCAGAAACTATCAGAGGAAGAACAAGATCGGCTTTCCTAAAGTTACAAGAGTTAAAGGAAAAATTCCAGCCTCGAAATGGAATGTTACAAGATGCTCAAGGTTCTATGTTGAATGATACTGAGAAGATCAAGAAAAGATGGAAAGAATATACAGAGTTTTTATATGATAAAGATCAAGTGGACCAACAGTCGTTTCAACTTGTACCTTATGATCCGGAGCCATTGGTGAAGAAAGAAGAAGTTGAAGCAGCATTGAAAGCCTTATCAAAGAACAATTTCAGTTTGTTCAATGTAAACCGCACTGATGCAGAATAGCGCGGTATATAAGAGAATGTAAATAAATAAATTAATTAATTAATAAATTAATATACAAAGCACCAGGCATTGATGGCATTCCCATAGAAGTATTACAGCAATCTGATGCAGCTGTTACCGTACTTACAAGGCTCTGCCAAGAAATTTGGAAGACAACATCATGGCCACCTGACTGGAAAAGATCTGTGTTTATACCAGTAATAAAGAAAGGTGATCCCACTGACTGTGGAAATTATCGCACAATCGCTCTAATCCTACATGCCAGCAAGATTCTATTGAAGATCATTCAGCAGAGACTACAACCATACCTGAAACGAGAACCGCCTGAAGTGGAAACAGGGTTCAGGAAAGGGCGAGGAACGAGAGACATCATTGAAGATGTGAGATGGATCCTTGAAAAGACTAAAGAATACCAAAAGAATATCTATTTGTGCTTTATCGACTATAGCAAGGCTTTTGACTGTGTAAACCATGAGAAACTCTGGGCCACATTAAGCAGCATGGGTATACCAGAACACCTGATCGTTCTCTTGCACAATCTGAACATTGATTAAGAAGCAACAGTTCGAACGGAACGAGGAGAAACAGAATGGTTTAAAATAAGCAAAGGTGTAAGACAAGGCTGCATACTTTCCCCCTACCTGTTTAATTTATATGCAAAACAAATCATCAGAGAAGCAGGATTGTATGAAGACAACAGAGGTGTGAAGATTGGTGGAAGACTCATCAACAACCTTTGCTGTGCTGATGATACCACATTACTGTCTGAAAGTGAAGACGATCTGAAATATTTGCTTCTCACGATCAAAGAACATAGTCTTAAAATGGGCCTGCACCTTAATGTACAGAAGACAATGATCATGACAACTGGCAAAATCAACAAGTTCATCGTTGAAGGAGAAGAAATTGAAATTGTGGACAACTTTAAACTACTTTGTTCAACTATCAATAAAGAAGCAACAAGCAGTCAAGAAATCCGACAACGCATTGCTCTTGGCAGAATGGCTATGAAAGATTCTCAAGAGCAGAGATGTCTCTCTCCATACAACGATTTGACTCATTCAAGCCATGGTATTTTCAATAACATCATATGGATGCGAAAGCTGGACAGTGAAAAAGATAGACAGGAAGAAAATTGATGCCTTTGAATTATGGTGCTGGCGGCGAATACTGTGTATACTATGGACTGCCTGAAGAACAAACCAGTCAGTACTAGAGGAGATCAAACCTAAGCTTTCTTTAGAAGCTCAGATGACAAGACTCCGACTTTCATACTTTGGACACATCATGCGAAGAGAGAGATCATTAGAGAAAGACATCATGCCTGGCAAGATGGAAGGTCAATGCAAAAGAGGAAGGCCATCAATGAGATGGATCAATACAATAACAGCAGCTACGGGTACCAATCTGTCAACAATGAGCCGCTTGACTGAAGATCAAACACAATTTAGGACAACTATCCAGAGGATCACCATGAGTCGACACCAACTCGACAGCACTTAACAACAACAACAGAAGTTCGTAGCTCACCATAGTGCAAAATAACTCAAAGGAAATCAGAGATACCTGAAATAATCCAGTTTAGATTAATTCTTTAATTTATTTATTTCTGGGACTCTGTATTCTAGCCCCTCTCCTCTTCAATGTCTTTTTAGCACCTGGCTTCATGCTAACTGTCTAGTGTTAAATTTATCCACAACCTCTGCTTTATGGTTAACTGTCTTTTCACCTGCTCCCTCGCTATTTACGGCATTGACGACACAACTATACCTTTGGTTCCCTCCTTCAGAAATCTCGGTGTTATTCTGGATTCCTCCCTTTCTTTTCAGGATCACATGGTGGTGAAATGTTCTTTCCATACCCTTCGTCAGATCCGCTCAATCCGTTCATTTCTTCCAGATGCCTCCATCTTTACCCCGTTGCTTACTCTAGTTATATCACGCTTAGATTATGCCAATATCATTTATGCTGGTTTACCACAATACCCAATGAAACGACTCTAGTCTATACAGAGCACTGCTATTTATCTCCTCCACCATGCCACTAAGTATGATCATGTTACCCCCTTTTCATTAAATCTCATTGGTAACCTATTGGGCTATCAGATAGAGTTCAAGATCCTCACCCTCATTCACAGGATCCTTCATTCTGGAAGCCCAGCTTACCATCTTGTCTTATACCACATGCCTCTACCTGGGTGCTTTGCTCTATTCACAGAAATTGTTTACACCTCACCACAGCCCACCTAGAATCAACCCGCCATGCTACCTTTATTTCCTAGGTCTACATCTCTGTAATTCTCTTTTCCTGGACATCCATCTTGAGATCTCGTATTCCAAATTTAAAGCTGCACTTAAGATACACTTTTTTAAATTAGCATTCAACCTTCCTCCATAGGGACCATGGACTTCTGCAGCTCTTTGACCTATTCTTATGGTATTCCCCTTCTCTTTTACTGTCCCTTTACTATTGTTTAAATGGGGTTCATTTTTACCTAACTTGTTTTATTTGTATGCTATACATTGTAAACCGCTCTGCTGCCTCAAAGGGTGCTATATAAAGTTTAAAATAAACCTTAAAACAAAACAGGGGCACTTTAGATTAACTAGCTGAGAACAATACAAATTAACATCTAAGGAGGCATCAGCAATCCCGATGAACCCAACAACAAATCAATGCTATTAGCAGAAACCCCAGGAGACTCCAAGGCCACTAAAAACATGAAAAACCCAAAATAAATAAATTCCACCTAAGCTTAGAAAGGAAGAACTCCTCAGCACAAGGCAGCCATTGCAGTAATTTTCCCCCGCCCGAATGTCCAGGTAGGAAAAACTGCCAACATGGCCATTTGCGCACCAAAAAGAGAGAGCAACCCCCAATAATGTGAAACTGGTTTGAGAGGGCTCTGCTCCGCCAGAAGTACCGCCGCACTTCTTTCCTGTGAGCCCAAGAGAAGAAATTGAGCATAATTGGACCAAACTAAAATACCAATGAACAAAGCCCCCAGCCAGTGACACTGCATCAAACAAGGAGTTCCTTGACCACGCAGTTTGCCAGAGAACACGGCCGCTGAGATAATCGCTTAAAACAAACACAGAAAATAAACTCTGAGGTAGTCCAGTATAAAGAAAATCGCGGCTCAGCAGCCCAACATTTACCTCTAGAAAAAGATAGGAGGTAACTTTGTGATGTCCGACTGCACTCCCACTAAAGGAAGTGGCAGCCGTTGAGACTCTCCTTCTCATCAGCCCGCTCCCCTCACCGGAGCCACATTCACCGGCTTCCTCTCCACTTAAGGTGTCCCCCAGGAAAAAAAATAGCCTCCTCTCCACTCAAGGAGATGGCAGCCGGTTAAAACCGAGGTAGCCAAGTTGCTTTAAAAATTGGCCTCCCTTATTAGCTTGTTTTGTTTCTCTTTTGTTTCTGCTTATTTTTTTCTTTCTTTCTTAGTGTACCTCATTAGCAGTTCCACCACCTTAAAGAGTCAAAGGAAGAGTGAAGAGATGGGGTGAGGGAGGGACCTGGCATCACCAGGTTCTATACCCTGGGGCTAGTTGGTGGCAACAAAACCAACCTGTGCCTCCAAGTCCATATCATTCTTTCCACTGCAGTCCAGACTACACAACCTCCAGCTGCTGGAGAAATACTGGAGAGATTGAGGCTGCACAGACCTCTTTGTTTCATGACATCAGAAAGATCAAGCCAATGATTCTCAGTCTCCAGCTGCTGGTAGGCATGCAAAACCCACGTGTCTGGTTTGGACTGGAGGACAATAAGGAAGCTGCAATCAATGATTGGGGAATGCAAAAAAAAAAAAAAAGTTAGACAGAAGGGGGAGAGTGAGGTTGTATAAACGTAAAGAGCCAGTAGCTTAAAAAAGGGAAGGAAAACGAGGGGGTGGAAGGCGAAGAGGCGGAAAAGAGTGCAAGGTGCTTGAGGTGTTGGGCACACAAGGGCACCCTCCGCACCCAAAACAGATACATAAGCACCTCACCCGCTCACTATAGACTCACACACAAGCACCTCACCTCCAAATGACACAAGCACCCCAGCTTCACACTACATACACATACATAGGCACCTTACCTCTGCACCACACACACACCCTCATGCTCTTACACAGACAGGAGCACCCCACACATAGACTCCTCAGCTCTGCAGCATACATACACATGCACTGCAACCCTGCACCCAACACATAAAAGCACCCATCACAACATCCCACGCACAGACAGGCACGCCACAGCTGTACCACACAAAGACACTTGCTATCTAAAGCTATAACTATTGTTATCTAAGGATGACACACAGTGTAGGAACTCTGGTGTAGGTCTTACAAGATTTGAGAACACAAGACCAGTATGAGAGATAACGTGGTGGGGGGAGGGGGCGCACAAGGAGGTCACAAGCACTGGCTACTAAGATTTTGGCCTTGCTCCTAAATCCATATAAAATTTATCAAGGTCTGTTGTAAAGTATGGTCCTCAAAACCGAACACAATACTCCAAGTGAGGCCTCACCAATGACTTGTACCAGGGCATTAATACCTCCTTCCTTCTGCTGGTTAATCCTCTTTGTATGCAACCTAGCACCCGTCTGGCTTTCGCTACAGCCTTGTCACACAGTTTCGCCACCTTGAGATCCTCAAGACACTTTCACTCCAAGGTCCCTCTCTTGGTCCATACATACCAGCCTCTTGTCCCCTATCATGTATAGCTCCTTTGGGTTTCTGCATCCCAAGTGCATCACTCTGCACTAATTTGCATTAAACCTTAATTACTCAGCATTAGATCATTCTTCTAATCTCTGTAGATCTTTTCTTATGTGGTCTTCTCCCTCTGTAGTATCCACTCTATGGCAAATCTTTGTGTCATCTGCAAAAAGGCAAACTTTCCCTTTTAACCCTTCAGCAATATCATCCACAATGACACTGAACTCAGACCTTAAGACCAGCTCAAGAGTCTCCCACTGGGAGATTAGCAGCTGATATATGGGCTCAGGAAGATGGAATAATCCTGAAGAATGCCAGATGCTCTCGGGAATAGGGTCCACTTGAACAGGAGCAGGTTCAGCTATATGCAGTGACCACTGCATTCTGAATCAGGACAAGGAGGTCCTCCCTGTTCAAAAGGAGAATCTCCCCTTCTTCCTCTTTGTCATCCTAGTGGGATTTGAACTTCCGGCCTGCAGGCTGGAGTGGCCTAGTGGTTAGGAAAAGTTACCTCAGGCCGGAAGGTTGGCGGTTCAAATCCCACTAGAGGACAGCAACCTTGGGCCAGAAGGACTGGGGTTTCTAATCCCACAGGTGCTCCTTGTGGTCTTGTGCAAGCCACTTAACCCTCCATTGCCCATGTTGCCTGTAAGTATTAGTGTATGTGTCTCATATTCCCTCGTGTTAAATGTATCCCCCAATTGTGTTGTGACCACTTTGATTGAAGGATAAGGTGGTATACAAAACTGTCTAAATAAATAAATCCTAGACAACCCCCATAGGCGATAAGGCTGGGCAGCAGGAAGAGTGGGTGGGAGAAGGGACAATGCAAGGATGCTTAGTCCCTTTATGCCTAGTGGTTGAGATAGGGATGGCCTGGGCCCCAGACCCCTGTGGAGGAGGCTGCCAAGCAGCTAGGAAGATCTGAAAGCAGCCCACAAGCTGCTTTGGTAGTTTCTGCTTAAAGTCAGTGGAAAATGAGCCCTGGAGTCACAGGGAGGGATTGGAGGGGAGACAAAGGGGATTGCTGGGTAGAGACTGCAGCCTCCTCATCACATTCTCCCTCCTTAGAAACCATACGGGTATTTAAAATTGCCAAAGGTCGAAAACTCTGCGAGTATCAATGAAGGGACAGACGCAGTATCCGGCCCCCAGGGAGGTCCCGAAAATGCCAAACTGCACTGGAGGTGTCACTATCACACACGGGGCTAAATATCCTGCCACACAGCTGACCCAATGAGAGCCACAAGAGGAACAGCATCAAACACCCAGCATTGTGGCAGAGCTTCACACAGCAAGAAAGAAAAAAAAAATCTCAAAAGAAAAAGCCTATTATAAAAAAAGAACAAGGCCATGACGGAAAGGGGATACCCAACACCTGCAAGGCTGGCCAACCAGCTAAAACCTGAGAAGGGAAAGCTAAGCTGCCACTGCCAGAGAGATAAAAATAATGAAACCTCTCTTATTTGTTTTTGTTTTGGAACTGCTTTATCAATGCAATCAAAAGAATCAAACTCAAGAAAATGGAAGTTTGGGACTCAGAAAAAAATTCAGAAATATAACCCCCCCCCCAAACCCCCAGAAAAAAAAGATTAGAAAAAGCTTTGCGTGCAGATAGAGGACAACAAGAGGGAAGGGGGGGGGCTGGCCCAATTTACCAACCTCCTCTTAGGGGCTCTGTGGCCCATGGAAGGCAGCACTGGACACTTGACAAGCTATTGGCTTAGAAAGGCAGGGCATATCCAAGCTCTGAGCAACATTGGGCCTACAGGTCTCAGTCACACTGGCCAAAGGCCTATCCACACATGCTGAAGGCAGAAAAGAAGAAATTAGACCTGTGATAAGGAAGCTTATCATAGCTCAGGAAGGAGCTATAGGAAAGGTGAAGTGACTCTGAACAAGCAACCTGTCAGTTCTGGTAGAAATAAGAAAACAGAATTTTCCCATAAAAGACTACCAGTCCCAGAATGCACCAGGTTTCCAACAGCCATTAGAGGAGCTGAAGTGGGGAAACGTGTGTTCAATCAGGAGGGCTATGAGGTAATCCCTAAGCACTCATCTCAAAGGGCAGGGCCTGATTCAGCACAGCTGCGCTGTGTTAGGGAGGAGCACTCATCTAAGCAGAATAAAGGTAGAGTTTATTCTACAGAGAATCATTATCCTCATCCTCTTCATGATCAGCTTAGAGATCCTCAGTTTCATCTGAAGGATCATCAGAAGCAGAAGCCAAACCGGACGGACAGAGAGGGCAAGAAACCCTTTGGAAGAAGGAAGAGAAAAGCCTTTGGGAGGTCTAGAGGAGTCTGGAGCAGTACGTATACTGGGAGGCATTCCAAGGGCCAGCATACACCATTGGACTGGGGAAAGCCAGAGGAATGGCGCTGCAGAGCTAGGAATCTCCAGACGGTACCTGTTAGGGAGACGGCTGCACGTGGAAGGGACCCTAAGACCCGTGCCAGAAGGTATGTGAAGAGAGATCCAGTGTCCAGGGATCTGGATTGGAAGGCTGGACATAAGAACTGGACTACATACTGGCCAGGCTATATAGAGAGGAACTCTAACAGCAATGGAAGCTCAGGTATGAACACCGATCTATGCCCTAGCTATAACCTTGAAAGACAGCAGGGAAACAAGTATTCTCCTGAAAGTGCTCCATTGGGAGATTCATCTGTGCCAATCCATGATATTGAACCCATGCTTGTTGAAGAAGGGGGAGTGATTGCAGATGAAGAATGTGTTTACATGGACTGCTCTCTGTCTAAACTCCTTTGGTGATTTTCTGTTATAAAATACAACAACCATCACAAAGAAATACAAACTTGTTCTTTAATCTACTCAGAAAAGCTCCTGAGTAGGATTTCTAGCCACGCAGTAGAAAGCAAGCCAGCTAAGGGGTTTCAGCTGGGTAACTGCTAGCAATTGAGCCTTACCTAATTGCTTGTGAGCTCTGAGGGAATCACTTCTGAATCTATGTGGGAAGATATAAGAAGTTAACCTGAAAAGAACAGTTTTTCTCTTCTTTGTGGATATTGTTTGTTGTTTGATACACTGCTAAGAAAATATTAGCTAAAGCCTACAGAAAAGACCAGTTTGTTACCAACCAGGTCTTATTTCTTTTGCTTTGATTGCCTGACAAGTTCAAATGTTGTTTTTCCTGATTTTGTTTTTCCAAGTTTAACACTGAAAGCAAGTAACCTGATTTATGTGCTACCAAGCATATCTGTGTTGGGAGAAATAACCCCATAAATAAATATCTTATTGGCTTTACCCTCAAGCACAACTATTTATTGTGAGCAGCTGTGTCTGGTGTGAATGGACTGCATTGCCCACAATCCCTTGCCAATCATATTGATATATGCACTTGCCAAGACTGTGAACATTCTCACCCAGGCAGCCGTCTGACAGACCTTACCTGCTAATTGTCTTTCCTTGAGATCTCTCCGGGCCAGTCCAGGAACATTAGGGTTGTCAACCTTCTCCAGCAGCTGAGGACTGAATTCTGAAGTTTTGCTGACATCCTATCTGGCTCCCCCTGGTGTCAGAACCTCAGTCTACCACTGTCAAAGCAGTCTGCGAACATATCTTATTCCCTGATTCAAAACCATTGTAACCAACGCTAACAAATCAAAACGAACATCCAGAGCCTACCTAAAATGTAGCCAGCTCCTCCTCTTTTTTTTTTTTTTTTATATCCTTCAAGATTATTCTATCCCCCCGCTAGTACCAGGGAGCCCCATAGACCAAACCGCCCCCGACTTCCTGGGCGGAAGACCAATAATAAACTCTTCTAAGTCCCCCGCCCAGTAATGCCAACGTCCCTATGCCCCGTAAAACACGGACAGCGGACGCACCAGACTCTATCGGCAAAATTTGTTCAATCCGCAAATGATTTGGGTGGGTCCTGGACTGGCCCGGAGAGATCTCAAGGAAAGACAATTAGCAGGTAAGGTCTAATTTCTTCTTCCTCTTTATCTCTCTGGGCCAGTCCAGGAACATTAGGGAAGTACCAAAGCAGTATCTAACCCCAGGAGGGACCCGCTAGGCCCGCTATGATGGCTGAAGCCCCCACATTTGTGTCTCCTCTGGCTTGAACATCCAATCTATAATGCTTTGCAAAAGTGTGAAGAGATGACCAAGTAGATGCCCGGCATATATCCACCGGCGGAACCAAAGCGAACTCGGCCCAGGATGCCGCCTGGCTTCGAGTCGAATGAGTGTGGAGCCACTCCGGGGGCGTTTTCCCACTCGCTTGATATGTCGCTGATACGGCGTGTTTTACCCATCAAGCAATCGAGGCTTTGGAGGCTGCTTCACCCTTTCGAGGTCCCCCAAACAGTATAAACAACCTGTCTGTGCTTCGAAAAGATTTTGTTCTCCTAAGGTATCTCCGGAGCACTTTCCCTAAATCCAACTTATTTAGGGCACCATCTTTGGGCTTTCCCCCCTGGCCCCTAAAAGTCGGTAGAGAAATAGGCTGATTCATATGAAACCTCGACACTACCTTCGGGAGAAAGGAGGGAACCAGCCGCAACATTACCTTCTCCTCGGAAAACTGGATATACGGCTCTCTACACGAAAGTGTCTGGAGATCCGAAATTCTTCTCGGCGAACACAATGCTACTAAGAAAGTGGTTTTCCATGACAATTCCATGACGGGAGGTCCCGTCAACGCTTCCAGGACTAAGTTCAGATCCCAGGCCGGAACCACCTGTCTAACCAGGGGACGCATGTTCTTCACCGCTCTCAAGAATCGTAGAATATCAGGATGCCCGTACCTTGCCCCGAAAACATGCTAGGGCCACCAATTGAACCTTGAGAGTACTTAGGGCTAACCCCTTATCCAGACCCTCCTGCAGAAAAGACAACACCTCTGGTACCAAAGCGTTGCATGGTCGAAGGCCACGCTCTTCGCACCAGCGCTCAAAGATACGCCAAATACGAATACAAGCTATGGAAGTAGATTGCTTCCTAGCCTTCAACATCGTGGCTACCGCCGACATCAAGTAACCTCTACGACTTAACCTCTCCCTTTCAAGAGCCAAGCCGTAAGTGAGAAGCGATCCACGTTCGGCATGAGCAGTGGGCCCTGGTATAAGAGGTTTGCCCGAGTGGGTAGCTTCCAGGGACTGTCCACTAGGAGACGCACTAGGTCCACATACCATGCTCTCCTGGGACAGTCTGGGGCAATGAGAATCACCTGACCCTCGTGACGCTCTATCCGCCGAATGACTCGCCCGATCATCGGCCATGGGGGAAAGACATAAAGCAACACTCCTGACGGCCACAGCTGAGCCAAGCCATCGAGGCCTTCCGACAAACACTCTCTACGCCTGCTGAAAAACCGACCGGCCTTGGCCATCAGGTCCATCACCGGCTGCCCCCATCGCTGTGTAAGGTCGTGAAAAACCGCTGCGTTCAACTCCCATTCCCCTGGATCTATCACATGCTGGCTGAGATAATCGGCTTGCACATTGCCCCGTCCTGCTACATGCGCCGCCGAAAGAGCTAACAGATGAGTCTCTGCCCAGCCCATCAACCGCTGACTCTCCTTCTAGCAAGGCTGCACTGCCTGTTCCCCCTTGCCGATTGATATATGACACTGTCACCGCATTGTCGGAGAACACTCGTACCGCTTTTCCTTCCACGAGATGGAGAAACTCGTGAAGTGCAAGATGCACCGCTCTCAGTTCCAGATGATTGATGGACCAACCCGTCACCTCAGGCGGCCAGCACCCCTGAGCCATGTGCGGCCTACAATGCGCTCCCCAGTCGAAGAGGCTGGCATCTGTGGTGATGAGCACCCAATCCGGCTGTTCTAATGGAACTCCCGCTCGAAGATGGGTGGGATCCAACCACCACTGCAAACTGTCGAAGACTTTCTGTAAATATTCCAACTTTAGATCCAGGTGATGATCCTGAGGCGACCACCTTGTCAGCAATGCTTGCTGCAGCGGACGCATGTGCGCCCCTTGCCCAGGGTACCAGATCCAAGGCCGCTGCCATGGAACCCAGAAGTTGTAAGTAGCGCCATGCTGTTGGAGCTTTCAGGCATAAAAACGCTGTTACTTGACTCAAAATTTTTTGTACTCTGTCTTCCGGCAGAAAAACCTGCTCCTATCGCCGTGTCGAACACCGCTCCCAGGTAAAGGAGACCCTGCACCGGCTGCAACTGACTCTTGGCCTGGTTCACCACCCAGCCGAGCTGCTCCAGGAGACTCACCACCCGCGCTGTTGCCGCAATCGACTCCGACATAGACGGTGCTCGAATCAACCAATCGTCGAGGTACGGGTGCACCAGAATGCCCTCTTTTCTCAACGCCGCCGCCACCACTACCATCACTTTCGTGAACGTTCGCAGTGCCATAGCTAAACCAAACGGCAACGCTTGGAACTGAAAATGACCCATGAGTACCGCAAAACGCAAAAACATTTGATGCTCCGGCCTGACGGGTATGTGAAGGTAGGCCTCTGTCAGATCTATGTATGAGAGCACCTCTGTTGACTGCACTGAACGAATAACTGACCACAGCGTCTCCATTCAGAAGTGCGGAACTCTTAAACAGCGGTTCACGTGTTTGAGATCCAAAATAGGTCGAAAAGACCCCTCTTTTTTGGGAACCACAAAATAAATCGAGTATCGACCTAACCCTAACTGGTCGTGAGGGACCAGAACCACGGCCTGAAGACGCAGTAACCGCTGAAGCGTCGTTGAAACCGCTTCCTTCTTTTCCACAGACCCACATGGAGACACCACGAAAGCCTCCGCTAACGGCCGAGCAAACTCGAGTGCGTAACCATCGCGAATAATTTCCAGTACCCACTGGTCTGTCGTTATGGTGGTCCAGACGGAGAGGACGTTCTGTAGTCGTCCTCCCACAGGAATCTCCATCTGGACCAACCTCCTTTCATTGGGGCTTTTTAATGGAGTTCTGCTGGGCCCCGAAATATCCCCTGCCGAATCCCCCGAGCTCCCCGAAAGGACTGACCTCTGGATATAAAGCGCCCTCTCTGATACGGGGCAAAGTGAGATCCTCTGAATCTGCGAAACTCTTGGGATTGTCCCCTGTGCAAACTGCTAGGTTTCTGACCTTTTGGGCGGTCCTCTGGAAGACGACCCCCTTTGGAGTCTCTGAGATCCTTTACAATCTTCTCCAGGGCTGCTCCAAAGAGCAGCGTGCCCTTGTACGGAAGCTTACTAAGGGGCGCCTTGGATGATGAGTCCGCCGCCCAATTTCTCAGCCAGAGAAATCTCCTGGCCGCAATCACTGAGGCCATGGACTTAGCTGAAATCCTTACCAGATCATAGAAAGTATCTGCTAGATAAGCTGCTGCCGATTCCAGCTTTGCGCCTTCTGAGGCAGAGGCATCATCCCCTTCAGAGTGAGTACCCCCTTGGATCCACCGAATGGAGGCCCTGGAGACATACGCTCCACAGACTGCCGCTCGTAGCAACAGCGCGCTAGCATCAAATGTCTGCTTCAGTAGGGTTTCCAATTTCCTATCCTGCAAATCCTTAAGGGCCGCACTGCCCTCCACAGGAATTGTCGTTTTCTTCGTTACCGCTGATACCAAGGCATCCACTTTGTGCATCTTTACTAAGTTCTGTTCCTCCAGTGGTAACGGGTACAACTGTCCGATGGTCCGCGCCCCCCGCAGGGTAGCCTCCGGACATTCCCATTCAGATTCCACCATCTGCTTGATGATCCTGTGAACTGGAAAACACCTTTGCTCCGCTTTAAATCCCTGAAGCAGAGGATCCTCCAAGGGCTCCTCCTGAGCTGTTGGCAGAACAATATTTAGGGCTGCTAGCATCTGGGCAATAAGTGTCCCCAATTCTTCCTTTCTAAAAACCCTAAAAACATTAGGATCTTCGCCTGGCCCCAGCTCACTGTCCTCCAGATCTGTGGCCCACTGATCCAGGCCTGAGTCTGAAAGAATTTCTCCCTCCTCAGCACCATGGAGCGCTGAGATGTGCTAACCGATGCTATCGGTGCTCGCCTCAGCCCCCAAGGCTGATTTGGAGGACCCCTCCCCTGGGTCCAAAGGGAAGACTTCTTTCCTCTGAGCCTCTGACGGAAGGGGGACAGAGCCCTTGCTCTGAACCTGCTGCCACTTCAAACAATAGGCTTTATGTAGTGCCAGTATAAAGTCTGCTGAAAAAAACAGGCTCTAATCCCCCCTGCCCTGAGGACAATGGCTGTGAAGGAGCACCCTCCACCTGAACAGGCTTTTTCGACTTCGACTTTCTCTTCGCGGGCTTTTCCTGACTAGATACAGGAATGGGAGCCTTATCTAAAATGGCCGCGATTCCTGCCTTTTCTGCCCCGCTCTGCAGACCCCCTACCGGATCTAAGGCCTCTGGCTTGCCTTCCATGCTGCCACGAACCCAATGGTGCAGAATCTGACCTCTTCTCACACAAAGCCGACAAAGCCCCGCTTCGGAGAGCTCCCGCCGACAGCTACACTGTACGCACACTGCTGGACTCGGCAGCATGCGCGTCACACCACTAACGCCGAAAGCCCGTGCTGAAGAAATAACACTGCGACCCCGTTCAGCCGCTGCCACACACACACCGTTACCGGCCTGAAAACCCGACGGTACTTGGAACACCGCTGCCTGAAAAACCGTGCTGCTTCCTATGCAAGTCACTCACTCCCGCTGCTAGCGATAGAGTGTACTTGATTCCGGAGGTGGCCGAATGGTCTCTGGGGCTTCCAGAACCTCTCTCCGCTCTAGCCCGGTAACAGGAGCAGCTGTCTGAGGCAGGCTATACCTCCACTGCCCTCCGTGCAAAACTCGGCAGCCAAGTTTTTTTTTTTTTTTTAAGTAAAGTACCCCCAGTCTCTTTGGTGAAGTTCCCTGCTAGGGTCCCCCACCTCCAGACCACTGTTCTCTCAATTGAGAAATTAAAACAAAAAGCTGTCTTTTGCTAAACTTCCTTTTCGTTTCTCCGGGAGCCTGTCAGCTTCATGTCCCTTCCAGCTGCTGAGGACTGAAAGACTGAGGTTCTGACACCAGGGGGAGCCGGATAGGATGTCAGCAAAACTTCAGAATTCAGTCCTCAGCTGCTGGAGAAGGTTGACAACCCTAATGTTCCTGGACTGGCCCGGAGAGAAGAAGAGAAATACCGGCTTTTCTCAGTGCCGTACCAGTCGATATACAGAGTGATGACATTACTGAAAGTTGCTGAAATCTGCCTCTACCTTCTGGCAACATAATCCACTTATCCGAACTGGTCTAGCATTCAGATGAGTTGATTATGGATTAAGATACAAGGAAAACCATTCTATAACCTTTTAAGATCTAGCTGAGAAAAACAATTAAGTAGTAGTTCTGGAGGGTGAAGAGATTGTGTGGGCGTTTTTGGGGTTGAAGTAGTTTGTGGCACTTGCAGGGAGGTAATATTTGGGGTGGGAGCAGTTTGCATAGCCTGGCAGCAATTACATGGGGATTGATTTAGGGGCTGTTAGTGGGTGCTGGGGCATTTATAGGGATAGTTTTTGAGGATGGCAGCAGTTTGCAGGGTAAGGAGGCAATTGGGAGGATTATGTGGACAGAGTAGTTTATTGGGTGGTGGGGAAGTTTCAGGTGGTAGTCTGGGGGGGTGGTAGACCAATTGTAGGGGTTAGTTCTTGAGGTGGGGCAGTTGCGTTGGGATAGGCTTTAGGCATTGGAGCAGTTTATGGGGTGGTATGGCATAGTTTTCAGGAGACTAGGAGAATAGAAAAAAGCAAGAGTTGTTAGACAGATGTAAGTAAATGGACAAACATTTCTCATCCTCTTTGTATTATTATTTCCAATTTCCGATGGACTGGAGAGAATAAAATCAGAAAATGTATTTTATTACCTAATGCAAAATGAAGCTGTGGAATTTGTTGTCAGAGGATGTGGTTGAGGATATTAACATATCTGAATTGAAAAAGGATTCCAGGTAAGCTTCTGGGGGAAATCATTACTAGCCATATAGTCTTGTGAAAGTCAAAACATATCTCTGGCTGCAAATAATAAGAAACTACTCTACTCCTTGGGATCCTATTGAGTATCTGCAACCTGAATTTGCCACTGTCAGATACTAAGCATGATAGACCTTCAGTCTGAATCAGTATGGCAAATTGTATGTTATGAGCTTTCAAGGATAAATTCACTTTCTCAGATGCATCTCGAAAAATCATACCTTAGTATGTTATCAGTGTATAACAGGGATTGCCATACTACGACCATGGGGCCGACCCACCAAGTTTGTATTTTCTGATTCAACTCACAGAAGATTTCTTTGTCATGCATAGTGATAGCAGGAAAGGCAGCTGGACGTCTTAAGCCTGTCAAACAAAGACACATGAGGTGGATGGAAGAGGGAGGAAAAGAGGTGTGAAGATGAGCAAGGCAGGGACTGCTGTATCTGATCCTCATTCAGGATCCCCTAAGGAAGCAGGGGATACTATACTTTGGAGCCCCAGCTCCACTGCCTCTTAAGTCATGTGCAGAATCCATTACCCAAGTACTAGCAGCAATTTAAGAAGAAAGGTCCAGACCGAAACTTTGAAGGAGTTGTGAGGAGACAGCATTGGATAACTTTTAGGCATGCCCCCAAACCTCCTTCCGCTCTCCCTTCTGGCTGGACATGAAGATGTTTTTCACTTCCGAATTCTCAAATCAAATGACTTAGTAGCTAACATCCGATTTTAATCACAGAAATCCTTTGGAGCATTGACCCCACTATCTTCTGCAACAGTCCTGCAAAGCCTACCTCTCCCTTTCTCAGAATTTCATATCATTAAAAGGGCTCCAGACACATCCCCTATAATGAGGGTCGGCCACAGAATTGGTTCAAGGTATTGGTGCCTTTGGCAAACTTTGCGCCTTATGCCCTCCTGGCTGTCAAAATCCATTGTTTAGCTTTGAATACTGCTATGATAGGTGACTGCCTAGTTTGCCAGTCCTGCCTCTAATCAACAAAATTCATGGGATCCCCTCCCTGAAACAGTAATGATGGGGGGAGGGCTAACCCAACTCTCTAGATGAGTTGAAAATTTTAAAGTGACTCTGTTTGAAAAGTTTGAGGCCACTTAGTTCATAGGTTACCAATACCTTTCTTTATTGTTTATGCTTCTGCAACCTAACAAATACTTTTTCATCATGTAGAAATGGCTGGCATCTTGACACTACACAATTAACTCTCTTACCAATAACAGTACTGAACATCTCACTAATTTATACAATACTGAACATCAGAAGGATTGTGGAACTGTCTTTGGCATTGCTCTTTCTCCATGGACTAGCAGGATTGCGTCAGCCACACCTGGTGACGTCCTTCAGGCGGCGCCATACGGAAGTGCTCTCTAGAGCTCAGACCTCTCTGAGCATGCCCAGGTAGCCCACCTCCTCGGCCCGTCCCTAGTCCGGCCAGTCTTCTTTCTTCTGCCTTGCCAGCAAGGCGGACCCTGCTCTCCTACAACCAATTTTTCTACACTACAACGCTAGCAGATCATCCATGCCAAAACCTAGTTTAAAGAAGTGCCCACGATGTGGCGACAAGACTTATAACGCCACACATGGCTGTGTTCGCTGTGTGGGCAAATCAACCAATACCAGCAAGAAGAAAGGCCAGCCCAAGACTTATCCCTCATCCCAGGGCCCGGAATCAGGCTCTCGAGGTGCCTCCAGCTTTTTGCCGGCTCAGGATGTGCCCTACAGGGCTTCCCATCCCCAGCCGTGCCACCGTTACGGCTTCTGCTGCTCCTGCCAGTGCTCCGACGTGGGATGCGCCTGACAGGGCCTCCATCCCCAGCCGCGCTCCTCTGAAGGCCCTCTCTGCTTCACCTACTTCACCAACAGATCCGAGCTTTCCTGACGCCCGGGACAACGTGGAGGTAAGGCCTGCCCCCCCAAAACCTGGTGTGTATGGGGCTGCCGATCCGGTGCCTAGTGAGCCTGCTACATCTTCCACACGCGGCCATGCGGTTGCCGGCAATGGCGCCCGAGGAGAGTCCAGAACACAGGAGAGCAGGCTCCCGCAGGCAGCAGTGGAGTACACAACGAGCAGAAGCAATAGATGACCCAGTGGCTCAAAATAGCTTAAAAAATCACTTTATTGAAGGTCCCCGACGCATTTCGGCTTACGCCTTTCTCAAGGGGAGAGATGCTTACAAAGAGAAAATAAATATATTAAATACATGCATAAACACATTATAAAAAGGCAACCGGAACACATATACATATTGTTAAAATACATTAAAAAAATTTAAAAAATAGAAACTGTAAAAATTATAAATATACAATAAGGAATCAAAAATAACAGTCATATTGAATCAATAAATAATTAAAAAACATAAAGTAACATATCAAAACACATCAAAACACCATAAAAGGAGAGACGCAGGGCAGGGGGGAACTCATTCAGGTTCTCATTGAGTTCCCCCCTGCCCTGCGTCTCTCCTTTTATGGTGTTTTGATGTGTTTTGATATGTTACTTTATGTTTTTGAATTATTTATTGATTCAATATGACTGTTATTTTTGATTCCTTATTGTATATTTATCATTTTTACAGTTTCTATTTTTTTAAAATTTTTTATGTATTTTAACAATATGTATGTGTGTTCCGGTTGCCTTTTTATGATGTGTTTATGCATGTATTTAATATATTTATTTTCTCTTTGTAAGCATCTCTCCCCTTGAGAAAGGCGTAAGCCGAAACGCGTCGGGGACCTTCAATAAAGTGATTTTTTAAGCTATTTTGAGCCACTGGGTCATCTATTGCTTTTGCCCGGGGAGAGTCCTCCTCCTCCACCTACCGCCATAGAGATGAGAGTCCTCCTCCTCCTCCACCCATCGCCAACAAAGCAGCCTGGGATCCAACGCCCGTTAGCGTGTGGACACAAGCCCCGCCCTCGCCCCTGCGTGTAGTTCAGGGCGGCTACTTCCTGCTTCGGGGCTCAACATTCTGGGCCCTACCCTTGCTCCGGCGCTTGTTCCCGATGCCACCCACCTCTCAGCTGGCCCAGACAGCGACTCTTCGCACCCGAGCCATGGGCGGGAGCACAGACGGAGGCGCGAACACCACCAGCATCGCAGAGGGAGCAGCCATCGCAAGAGGCGAGCAGGCAGCATGGATTCCTCAGCAGCCAGTTCTAGGCCAGCGCACAAGAGGCACCGCCCAGAGCACCGCCACACTTCTGAACAGCACCACAGGTTCAGCAGGAGACATTCTGCCAGCACCAGCAGGAGCCGCCAGGTGAGATCATGTAGCCACGCCACAGACTCAGCCAACTCTGCCATCCTGAAGCTACTCACACAGATAGTACAACAGACTGCCCACACCCCGGCAATGCCTATATTCCAAGAGCCCCCCACGGTCTCTACGGCCAGGTCTCGCTCGAGGTCTCCCCCTAGAGGCTCGCCGAACCATGCTCAAACACCCGCACCGGCACAGGACTCTCTGGTCAACCCATCCCCGGACAGCACAGCCGAAGAGCGGGATATCGAAGCCATTGTTGGCTCAGCTTCCAACGACCGGACTGCCTCAGAGAGCAGACAGTCCCCGTAGCCTGAAGGGCCACCTCCGCCCCCCAGGAGGACCTGACCTACCCCAAATTCATACGGAGGGTGGCATCCGCACTAGCCCTGACTTCACCTGAAGCATCTGAGGAACCGGATCCGGAGGTCCTAAAATACCTCTCCTCTCCCAAGCCTTCCTTTGCTCTACCTATGCACTGCAAACTACGGGACGACTACCTGAGAGTGTGGCAAACCCTTGCCTCAGGACGCCCCTTCTCCAGGAGGCTGGACTCCAAATACCAAATCCAGCCAACACCTGGGTTCATGAAACCACAGCTACCGCATCAATCCATTGTTGTCTCCTCCGCGCTAAAAAGGATTAGATCTTCGCGAAACCATGCCAACAACCCGCCTGGACAGGATCAGAAACTCCTCAACGATTTAGGCAAGAAGGTCTTCCAAGGAGCAATGCTTAACGCCAGAATCGCCTCACATCAGTTTCAGCACGTCCTATTCCAGGACACCTGCGTGGCGAACATCAAAAATGAGATCATGTCACTCCCTAAGGAGACACAGACGTCGATTGCGAGTTCACTCGCAGACATCTCTGAATGCAACAAACACCTGGCTAGCACAGCCTTTGACTCCTTTGACACGTCAGTGCGGACCGCAGGTACTGCAATCTCCACCAGGCGATGGGCATGGCTCAGAGATTCAGGCCTGAGTGACGACACCCATGACAGGATTGCAGACGCCCCCTGCTCGGGCGAGTTGCTCTTCGGCGAGAAAGTCACTGACACTGTGAATGTCATGAAGGAGCATTGCACTACCCTACAAACGCTGGCGGAGGATGGCTTTGAGCGTCGCAGCGCCCCTCAGAAAGGCAACTACCAGCGGAAAACCTATTACAGCTCCAACAGCTACAGTTCCAATAGAAGATACCCATCCAACCGGAAGTGGCAAGGTTCGAGGTACAAAGCCAATTCTTACCATGGTCCCTCCAACCAGCACCAGCCCGAGGGACCACAAGCAAAAGAAGGGCACCAACGCGCCAGCAGGCAAAGGTGCCTCCTCTTTTTGACATATACTCACAGGCGCCCTGCAGGAATGGGAGAAAGTCTCCTCCGACTCCTGGGTCCTGCACATCATTCACGAGGGATACCGCTTACAGTTTTATGCACCTCATTGCTAGCACAGCAAGCCATCCAGCAGAATCCCACCGCACATACAACTTCCCATGGCAACAGAACTAATACATCTCCTCGCGTCCCACGCCATAGAGGAGGTATCACCAACCGAGATCAACTCTGGGTTTTACTCCAGATACTTCCTCATTCCAAAAAGGACAGGCGGGATGCGCCCCATCCTAGACCTGCACAGACTGAACAAATTCATCATCAAAGAGAAGTTCAGGATGTACTCCCTCAATGCCATCCTCCCCGATCCAAACCGGCGATTTCCTGGCATCCCTGGACCTGCAAGAAGCCTACACCCACGTCCTCATCCACAAAGTCGCACAGGAAGTACCTTCGCTTCCACGTGCTAGGGCGACACTACCAATACAGGGTTCTCCCCTTCGGCCTGTCTCCTGCGCCTCGAGTCTTCACAAAGTGCGTAGCCGTTGTCGCAGCGCACCTCCACAAGATAAAGATATATGTCTTTCCCTACCGGGACGACTGGCTCTTCACGGCGCCCTCAGCCCAGGAGCTACAAGAATCCCTGCAGAGGGCAACGGCCATAATTACCTCCCTGGGATTTGTCATCAACTATGACAAATCACTACTGCAGCCCTCCCAGCGGCTCGAATTCATAGGAGCGGTAATCGACACCCGGACGTCACGAGCCTACCTGCCAGAACGCCGACTGCTCACTATTGTCTCCCTTGCAGCCAAAGTCGCTGAGGCAGAGAACTCCTCAGCACGATCCCTCCTACGCCTTCTGGGCCATATGGCAGCAACGACCTCAGTCCTGCCTGTTGAGAAGTTGAGGATGCGACCTCTCCAGTGGCACCTGCGCTCCCTCTGGAATCAGCATTCCCAGCCACTTTCCACCCGCGTCCCAATGCCCCTACGCATCAGAACTCATCTACACTGGTAGTCAACCCCATCGAATCTTTCAGGGAGCAAGGACATTCACCAACAGGCACACCAGGTAGTTCTCACCACGGACGCGTCCAACACAGGTTGGGGCGCACACCTCCAACATCTCAACACCCAAGGGGCATGGTCCCAGAAGGAGCGATGGCTACACATCAATCTCCTCAAGCTCAGAGCCATCAGATACGCTCTCCTAGCTTTCCTTCCACATCTACGGGACAAGTCAGTCCTCATTCAGACGGACAACCAAGTGGCCATGTTCTACGTCAACAAACAAGGAGGGACTGGCTCTCGCCCCCTCTGCAACGAATCGATGGCAATATGATCCCTGGCCTTAGAGAACAACTGCAAACTGCGGGCCTCCTACCTGCCGGGAAATATGAATACCCTTGCAGACAAACTCAGCAGGAAGTTGCAGCCACACGAATGGACCCTCTCCCAGGAGGTGACCAATATCCTCTTCCATCGGTGGGGAACACCTCCATAGACCTCTTTGCCACAGAAATGAATGCCAAATGCCCCCAGTTCTGCTCGAGGCACCCTTCCCCCGAAAGACTAGCAGCGGATGCATTCGATGTGTGCTGGGGGGAGTGGTCTCTGGTGTGTGCCTTCCCGCCGACCCCCCCTCATCCCAGCGACCCTGCAGCAAATCATCCAGGACAGAGCGCGCGCCATCCTGGTGGTCCCCCACTGGCTGCGTCAGATGTGGTTCATGCTCCTGCAACGCCTTGCCGACGGGAATCCGATACGCCTCCCCCTCAGAACAGACCTACTAACACAAAATGGAGGCAACACGAGGCACCCCAATCTCAAAGCCCTCGCTCTCACTGCCTGGAGGTTGAGTGGTTGAGCCTCTCCGCCCTTCATCTACCAGTGGACGTACAGGATGTGGTCCTGGCAGCCCAAAGGCCATCCACCAGAAAATCCTACGGCCTCAAATGGAAAAGATTCAGCATCTGGTGTACAATGCGCGGCCTCAACCCTACCACTTGCCCTGTCGCCCTTCAATATCTCACCACTTTGGCCGACCTCGGCCTCAAGACCCAGTCCATCCGGGTGCACCTCTCGGCAATAGCAGCTTTCCATGCCCCGGTAGACGGAGTCAACTCCATCGCATCATTGCCCCTAATCACGCGCTTCATGAAAGGACTAGCTAACCTCAAGCTTCCGGTCAGACCTCCAACCCCGCTCTGGGACCTCAACTCTGTTCTGCAGCGGCTAACGCAAGATCCCTTCGAACCACTCCAGTCTGCAGAAATGAAGTTTACCTCCTGAAAACCCTATTTCTAGTCGCCATAACCTCCGCAGGGAGAATCAGCGAACTACAGGCTCTGGTGGCACATCCACCATACACACAACTGCTCCAGTACCGTGTGTCCCTGCGGACCAACCCTAAGTTTGTTCCCAAGGTTCCATCGGTGTTCCATGTCAATTAGTCCATCAAACTCCCCTGTTTCTTCCCGGAGCCTCACTCATCTGCAGAGGAGCAACGCCTACATACCTTGGATTGCCTCCGGGCACTCAGGATCTACCTCCAAAGGACACTCCCGGTCAGAAAAGGTGACCAACTTTTCGTTTCATTCGACCCGAGCAGGCCAGGCCAACCCGTCTCAAAGCGGACACTTTCCAGCTGGGTGGCCTCCTGCATCCACGGTTCCCTCTAAGCTGTGCGCGTGTGTGCGCGCACACACCTCGCCGAGCGAGCGCACATACTTTACAACAGAGCGCACAAAAATTACGGCTCTGATTCTGATAGAAAACAACACAGACGTCTTAAAATGTAAAAGTTATGATTGTAATTACTAGAAATTTCCCGCTTCATTTAGTAATCGTCTATTTTCATTTAATTTGATTAAAATCAATGTGGTGTACATACTGTATTCTGACGTGTAGTCAAATTTTAAAGTATATAACTCCGAGTGTCATTATGTGGCGCACAAAAATTTAACCTTCCTTCAAAAGCTGCACACAGCTGATATTTTATGCGCACACAGCCTACAGAAAATTAGAGGGAACATTGCCTGTATCTCCTTCTGCCTGGACTCGTCGGACGGCCCAGCGCCGCCTAAAGTAGGCCTGCACCGGCTCAGAGCTTTAGCCACCTCCCTGGCCAACCTGCGTTCCGTTCCACTCGCTGACATCTGCAAAGCAGCCACATGGTCTACACCGTATACCTTCCAGCGACACTACTGCCTAGACCTCCGATCGAAGGAGAACTGCGCGGTGGGCACAGCAGTCCTGGCCTCCGCAGTCGGAGAGGTGTCCGGCACTGCTCCAAGGATTACCAGTTTATTTATAGTTTTTCTATACCGCACTATTTACCATCAGCGCGGTTCACAGGTAACAAAACTCGCGCAGCAGGAGAAACCACACTGCGTTTTACATTGAACAGGGAATTGAACATGGAACACAGGCTAACTATATACATCATGGAACTATATACAGGTTGATAACTGTAGTAATATATCAACTAGGCACTATTCATCGTGAACCTGGCATGAGAGTCAACGTCGTAAACATTTGCATGTTAAAGGCTAATTTGCTGGGGACAAGGGAGGAGTGAACAGTGGTTGGTTATGTGATTTCATCAGAGTTGAGGAAGTACTGAAGAGTGATGTTTCAGCTCCTTCCTGAACTGAGAGAGGCTGTTTATAGCTGGAATGTTTGCTGGTAGAGCGTTCCAGCAGTGGGGGGCATAAAGTGCAAAAGCGCGGTTTCCTGTAGCCTTATTACATTTGGTGAATACTTTTGGGGAGGCACAAGGTGTTAGAGGCAGCAGATCTTCTCAGTCTAACGGGGGGGATGAGCCGGATAAGCTCGGAAAGGGAGCTGGATGTGCAGTTGTTAATGGCTTTGAATGCCATTGTCAGTATTTTAAAAGTGATCCTGCAGTGAACCGGGAGCCAGTGTAGAGCTTTTAGGATAGGGGTAATATGGTCTCTTCTGGATGCTCCGTATAGGGTTCTTGCTGCAGTGTTCAATGCTATTTGCAATGGGAGGAGTGAGCTCTTTGGTAGACCATGCAGAATGGAGTTGGCATAGTCAAAGTGAGGCATCACCATTGCCTGAAATACTGTTCGGAAGTCTTTTGGCTCTAGAGAAGCTGTCTCATGTGTCGCAGCATCCGGACTTTATGGTAAATCACTTTTACTAGGTTACTTATATGGGCATTTAGGTCCAGGTGTTGGTCGAGGGTTACTCCAAGGTATCGTAACGAAGTCTTAGTAGGAAGCTCCGCACCACGTACCTTCAATGATGTAGGTGGGATGAATGTCTGATCTCTACTGATGAAAAGCACATCTGTCTTTTTGAGGTTTATCATTAACTTCTGGGAATGTAACCAATCCGAGACTGCATCGAAGCAGGAGGATAGCTGAGATAAGTCTGGGTGTTCGGTGGAAATTGGAGTAAACATAAGGACATCATCAGCATAGACTAAGCAATTTATGTTGAATGATCTAATGATGGTGCAAATAGGTTGCATATACACGTTGAAAAATAGGGCTGAAAGAGATGAACCCTGTGGGACACCCCCGGTTTGAGGAAAAGGGGTGGACTTGGATGCGCGAGAACAAACATGCTGCCATCTGTCCTTCAGGTAGGAGGCACACCAGGCTAGAGCATTTCCATGTATTCCCTTCTCATTTAGGCGTAGCAGGAGTAACTCGTGGTTGACAGAGTCAAAGGCGGCTGCAATGTCGAGGAAAACTAGAGCGAAGCCTTGTCTGATGTTATCCAGACCTGTTATTAGCGTGTTGAATAAGGTTGTTAACAGGGTTTCGACACCATGAGCCTCCCGGAATCCATGTTGACAGGGGTCGAGGGGAGCGTTGTTCTCAATGTGGTGGTTCAGTTGACGCTGGGCTATTTTTTCCATGATCTTGGCTAGGAGAGGTATACTGGAGATGGGTCTAAATGAGTCCATCTTTTCTGGGTCTAATTTATTATTCTTGAGTAATGGTCTAATAGATGTTTGTTTTAGACTGAGGGGGAAGATACCTGTCTGAAAGGATGTACCAATCAGTTTGGCAAGGTACGGACTGAGTTCAGATCGTAAGGTTTTTATCCAGAAGGCTGGACATGGATCGTTCGGAGCAGTGGAGGTATTTATGTTGGAGGTGGTATCTTGTATCTCCTTTTCAGATGGAGTAGTTAAGGAGGTGATGAGTTGTTGGGCCCCTGATATGATTCGATGAGGTGAAGAAGAGGGGGAGAGAACAGGTGAAGTGTCAAGGGGGCAGATGTTCACAGTTGTAGTAGCTAGGCTTGTCTTGACTTGCAGATAGTCCGCGTATGCCTGTGGGTCAGGTTGGATTGGTTGCCCTGAGGAAGGCTCTTTAGTTAAGGTTTTGACCAGGTTGAAGAGCTTGTGAGGCTTGTTTAGGGCTCTTTGTAGTACTTCTGCGTGATATTGTTTCATTCTCTTGGAGACTGCAATGCAGTGGGCATCTAGTTGGGTGAAATAAGCGACCTGGCTTTCGGTTGACCTGGAACGGCGCCAGCGTTGTTCAAGCTGTCTGAGTTGATAGAGGGAGCTCTTTAATTCAGGTGAGTACCATGGAGCCCTTGTTCTTCTAAGGGGTCTCTTTTTACTGGGAGGACCATCTATTGTCGCATTGAGGCATTTATTCCATGAGGAAATCATGTTGTTTAGGTCTTGTGCTGGTAGAGTGTGGAGATGCTGTATTTTTTCCAATATCTCTTCTCTGTTGAATTGCTGGAACCGAGTTGAGGTTGGTGCTGCTGGATCCATTAGAGAATGTGGAGCAGTGAGTTGGGGGTATGCTGGCATAGTGAACCTGATTAAATTATGGTCGGACCAAGGTACTGCGCATACTGAGAGATCGATCTTGTACATGTGGCTGGAGGAAATTTGTGGGGCGAAAATAAGATCAAGCATATTCCCCTTGACATGGGTGGGTGCATTGATCAATTGGGTGTAGCCTGATGATTCGAATGCTTCGATAAGGGCTTTGGCCTGAGTATCTTGAAGGGAAGGGAGATTGAAGTCACCAAGTATCCAGTTTGGAATGTGGGTCACGGTGGGATTGCAGGCGAGATCGATGATTGTAGAGAGATCATCTGACGATGAGGAGGGTGTCCGGTATAATAGGTTGATGGAATGGTTTTTATTTGTTATGGAGATATAGTCAAGGTAGGGGGTAGTACTGGAGGCACTCGTCTAGAATTGTAGGTCGGTCTTGCTTAATATGAGAACTCCTCCTCCTCTTCTGTCAACTCTATGGCATGAGTGAGAGGAGAAATTAGGGGGGACAAACTGATGGAGGAGAACCATGTCCGAGGGTGACAACCAAGTCTCGGTGATACAAAGGATGTCGAGGTCGAAGGTTGATAATATTTCAGTTATGGCAGGCCATTTCTTACGGATAGAGCGGGTGTTTAGGAGGGCACATTTAAGGTCAAGAGGTGGGGAGTGAGAGTCATTCTGAGAGGCTTTGGACTGATGTAGGGCAATGTATATGAGGGGAGGGTGTGGTATATGGCCATGTCTGACAGTTTGGTGGTAAGGTAGATATGGGGTTTCCTCCAGGCACTGTGTAGAATTGGAATGTGGCTAAAAGTGGGGGTGAGGGCTTGGGAAATCTGTGTTAAAGTACTCACTATGAGGCAGCTGAACAGAGCGTAGAAGTGTGCAGTTGGGGTGAGGGGAGGCATGATTGGCTAGGTAAATTCAAGGGGCCGTGCAGGAAAGGTGTAGGGTAATGTTTTCAGGAATTAAGCTTGTAACAGAGAGTTATTACAGGTGGGGGTGCAATTACCAGAACAGAGTAATGTAACGTCAAGCACAATAGTATCACATGCAAGAGGAGCTATTATCAGTTTAGTTTAGTAATAAGGATAAATTGTAACAGTTTCAAGTAAATTGTAACAGCTACAGGCACAATTGTAACACTTACAAGTAAAGCTAGAGTCTCGGGGTATGATGTTTTGTTCAGTCTATCCACAGCATGTGCGGCAGGACACAGTGCTTAAGCAGGATCGCCTCACAGTAGACTCAGGTGCTGGGTATATTCGGTGGATTGTAGGACCCCGCCTAAGGGCCACGCCAAACGGCCCTCTAGTGAGGCCCTAAGGCGCGGGCCCGCCGGATGGCGCTTCTTTAAATAATGTGCGATCTGCCCCGATTGGGCAGCACTTCTTCCTGGGGACTCTCTCGCTAACCGCGTTGCTCCAGCAGCTCGATCCCCTCCTGGGAGAGCAGATGGACAGCCGGAGAGCTGCAGGGGCTGAAAGGAGCGTGCGCCCGATGGCGCTTCTTTAAATAGTGTGCGATCTGCCCCGATCAGTTAAGGGACCCTTACACATGAAGACTTGCGTTGCGCTGGATGTGACTCCACCTGCTTGTTCTTGCAAAGATGGCTCAATATTGTGGCAGTTAACGCACAGCCTCTTGCACTGTGTTGCTCCATGCACCATGTCACTACCACCTTGGCTATGTTACATTGTTGTTCTGCACCTTACTGCACTATTGTTACTGCACCTTATTGCACTGTACTGCACTGTTGTGTTCTTCTGCACTGTTGTTACTGCACCTTACTGCAACTGTGTTCTACTACACGATGTTCCACATGCTGTGGTTATCATTAAACTTATATGCCCAGAAATGCGTTATCTATTGCCTTTGTCCGCACGCCTCCCTCCTCCACCTTCAGACGCATCTGCGCTGCTACAGAGGCACCAGGTGTGGCTGACGCAATCCTGCTAGTCCATGGAGAAAGCAAAGTTACTTACCTGTAACAGGAGTTCTCCGTGGACAGCAGGATAAGTCAGCCATACAACCCCACCCACCTCCCTGGAGGAGGTCAGCTGCAGTGACTCACCCCTAGCCAGGAAGGCCTAGCTAGGAACATACTGGCCAGACTAGGGGCGGGCCGAGGAGGTGGGCTACCTGGGCATGCTCAGAGAGGTCTGAACTCTAGAGAGCACTTCCGTATGGCGCTGCCTGAAGGACGTCACCAGGTGTGGCTGACTTATCCTGCTGTCCACGGAGAACTCCTGTTACAGGTAAGTAACTTCGCTTTCTGTACTCTGTAAGCTTATGTTACTGATATTGTAATATATATTTTTACCTTTGAATTCGTAACCACTTTAGATATTATTTTGACAGCACACTTACAGGCTACCACACCAATAACGTTTTCCAAATCTTTTTTGTATATTTATCTGTCGCTTATATTCATATTGTGGAGGAGTGGCCTAGTGGTTGGGGCAAGGTACTTCAGGCCGGAAGGTCGGGGGTTCAAATCCCACTAGAGGACAGCAAACTTGGGCCGGAAGGACTGGGGTTTCTAGTCCCACAGGTGCTCCTTGTGGTCTTGGGCAAGCCACTTAACCCTCCATAGCCCATGTTCCCTGTAAAATAGTTATCTCCAAGTTATAATGCCCTGTTCAATGTAATTTCAGTTTGTTCAATGTAAACCGCACTGATGCAGAAAAGCGCGGTATATAAGAGAATGTAAATAAATAAAAAAATAAATAAATATTCAAAATTCACATTTTCTTACTGCTGATATGAAACCAGATTTCTCCTTTCGAAATGTTGAATGCCTTGACTTTACCGCGACACAATACGAAAAACTAACCAACCCGGAAAAGCTTGCGATCTATCCGGAAGCTTTCAGCTTTTCCTTCTTGTCAGCTAACCGGAAGGATTGTCTGGAGCCCTTAGTCTGAATTTTTGAAGGCTTGGATTCGGTAAGTAAATGATGGAAGTGCTTTTCTAATATCTGTTTTGGCTGAACCGTGAATAAGGGAATCGGAGGGCTTGAGTAGCTTTGAGGTCCTTACAACAACAGAAGTAAAAATTCCTGACGGAGTCCAGAACCCACGAAAACAATTTTTTCCTATAAGTCGCGAATGTTAGAGAACAAGGAAAGGGCTTGTTACTAATTATTCGTGGCAAAAAGAGAAACAGAAAAGGTAAATAGTCTAATAAAAATATATTACCTTATCTTAATATGTTCTCATACTAGCTTTTGAAGGTTAAAAACTTCTTCCGGATTAAGACGGCAAAGACGTTACTTTATCCAAGATGGTTGCTCTTGTATAGTGTTACTGAATAGCGTTCCCGGCCCCGGCCCCGGCCCCGGCCCCCCCCCCCCCACTAATTTTTGGATCATTAGGCATGTTGTGGGATGTTCTTTGAACGTAGAATAGGTGGAAGGAAAGCAAAACCATAACCCAGCGTCAGAAAAACGTACATTTAAAAATCACTAAAGTCCTACTATAAAAACAGTATTGCATAACTAAATAGCATGACGTGAGGAAAAATTTACAGCATTATTTAGAGCTGTAGCTTGCTTATTAATTTACTTAGCAGAACTTAGATATTGCAAATCCTTTGTATCTTCTGCGGTTTTCAAGGTTTTCTCCTAAATAATGGCTCACTGACATCATTTCAGGATGTGTATGTTAAGCCAGAGGGGCTCTGCTGGCTCGATTTCGGGGACTTTTCCTTGGCAGAGCCTTCCTCTGGGAAGGAAAAGGTATAGCACAGTCTCCCAGGGCAAAGGTTGCTCTCGCGTCTTCACACTATAGGTACTTTGTAGGTTAAGATGTTTTCTCTTTGCTTGCCTCTCAACTTTCCAGTTTGTACGGCTGTGAAAATATTCCATTTCTGGTGCCCCCTTCCCCCGAATGTTCTTAACTGGCAAGGGCAACAGTCTTTCCCTAAACTTCTTTCTCTTGGTTTCTTTGTGGGTTTTTGGAGAGCGGTCAATGATTTCAGTCCAGAACACATTCAGGCCTCAAATGCAGCAATTGCTGCACTAAATTCCAGTGCACAATGCTCTAAAATAAATGTTTGCTCTTGCCACAATACATTTTTGGCATGCAAATCAATGTTGTGTTCAGTGTTTGCTGTCATAAAAACAAGCACACACCACTGTGGTAATGTGCAGCTATTTACTGCATTGAGACACTCCAGATCATCTCCCATCAGGGTTATCTGATCCAGGGCACCTCTGATAGAGGGCCTCCTATGCAAACTGATGTCCCCAGGCAAGTAGTAGCACCTCTAGAGGTAGAGGTGCTACTACTTGCTCCTATGTGCTGCTATCTTGGAAAATGGCAGCACATGATCCCATGTGGGGTCAGTCTGCCGATAAGGCAGTGATTTCTTTATTTGGTAGACTTACCTAGTGTGGTGCATTCTGATGCCTGTGTTGGATCAGGTGCTGCTATTTTCCAAGATGGTGGCAAAGAGGAAGAAGTTTCCAAATAAATAAGCAAGTGAACATTGCTTCTGCCCAAATCTGAGGTGGGCCAGTGGGGTGATGGGGCTTTTTTGGTGGGAATTTGGGAACGATCCACTTAGACCTCGAGTATTTTTTTTTGTGCGGTTGGGTGAGGGAGGTGTGAGATGCAAGGGAGCTCCTTGCAGGAACATCATCAGGATGGGGGTTAAGGCACCACTTGGGCTACCAGAGGTATTTGTGGATGGGGGTAGAGGAGGACATCAGGTGGTTCAGGGGCCTACCTTAATCATCAGGAATCTTGGTTCATCTGAGGTGAAGTGGATGAATCCTTTGCTTTGGCGCTCCATCTTTATTTCAATCCTGAGGGCAGTGCTTTGTATATGCCTGGTGGCCCAAGTGCTTTTAAACTAGATCTAGCAATTGCTTGACAGCCCAGAGGTAGTAAGATTGGAGTGTAGAGCATTGTTTGAGGTAGACACCTTGGACAACGTAATCAGGATCTCTTTCAAGTGCATGAGTGGAGGAGTGGCCTAGTGGTTGGGGCAAGGTACTTCAGGCTGGAGGGTCGGGGGTTCAAATCCCACTAGAGGACAGCAACCTTGGGCCGGAAGGACTGGGGTTTCTAGTCCCACAGGTGCTCCTTGTGGTCTTGAGCTTGCAAGCCACTTAACCCTCCATAGCCCATGTTCCCTGTAAAATAGTTATCTCCAAGTTATAATGCCCTGTTCAATGTAATTTCAGTTTGTTCAATGTAAACCGCCTTGATATCATGAAAGGCGGTATATAAGAAATGTTAAATAAATGATGGCCATGGTGGCCTGAAGATGGCTCTGGGTCCACATTTGGTCTGCCAATGTATCCAAGCAATCCCAGAAATTTCAGGACTCCAACAGGTACCTCCTCAGGAGCCAGTAAGCCCTCTTAATGAGGTCCCATGAAGTCTTTCTGAGGGTTGGGTGGTCAGGGAGTGTCTCCCGCTGCTTTACTCAAAGTGGACCTATATTACATTCGACCAATGGTTCCTTGAAGTACTTGAAAAGGGGCATGTGCTGGAGTTTGAGCCTCTTCCATATCATCCTGCTAGACTAGCCCAGTCAAGTGGGTTATGTCCCCCTACCTAGCCGATTTGGAGACAGAGGCTTCTTATGATGTCGCCATACCATTATCAACCTGTGCCACTAGGGGCATAAGCATTGAGGATGCATGCGGTCAGAGGTCTTGACCATAGCTTGGGTATGAATACTGGAGTTGCCTCAGATATGGTTGCAGGATGAGGTCATAGAGAAAAAAAATCTAAGATTTCTTATCTGCATTTCTGCTGGACTGGCCTAGCAGGAATCAAGGAAAGGAGATTATCTGGTAAGTAAAATGTCACCTTTCTGACCACTGACATGTGTTTGAGTTTTATATGCCTGAACAAACAATCTTCCACCTCTCATCCCCCCATCTATATTACCTGTTACTTGCCCTTAGCACTGTACTTTGTCACAAGCATAAATTATGTCATACTTTTCGTCTACGTTAGGCTAGGCCAGGACTTGCAAGGCAAGGAAGGCCTTTACAAATTTCCTTTGAAGAGGAGTCGGCTCAGATTCATAGAAGTCAACAACTAAAACTCTCTCACTGTTGTCCCTAATGATATTTTTCTCACCAAAGTCCAAGTGGAGGACATCCATGCCAGTGACTGCCACATCATCTTTAGGTTCTATTCTTCTTTGTCTGTTTTCCCATGTCTTTGGGAGAAAAATGTATCATTCAAGATGGTGTCTTTCTAGCAGTCACACTTTGGAGTTGCTCTTGTTGGATTGGTGATGCCTTTTGATTTTTGCCACTGATGATTTTCTTTGTTATGTCTAAACATAAGGGGACGATTCGCAATGCTCTTCCTGGGACCTCTGTTCCTGTGGAGATCTGCCAGTTATTGATTCGGGGCTTTATCCAGCAAATACGTTCCGCGTGTGCCTCCAATATGGCAGAACCTCCCTTGCTTTTGTTAGGTATGGGTCCAGGACTTGCTTCAGATTTTGCAGTGTGAGAAGTGACTTTTCTGTCTCATGAGAGAAACATGACTATCGGTCCAAGATCAGTTGGAATCCACCAAAAGCGTGGTGACGGTGCAGGTGACAGATGTCCAAAGAGAGTCTATGCAAAACCATACTGGTGTTTGGGATAATTCTGCAAATAAGTGGAGTGGACTTTTCTGGGCCCCTGAATTAGTTGTTATTTTGGAAAAATATACCACCATTATACTAGATTCCATTTGGTCTGCTCTTGCATCGCTTCATCAGGCTTTTCCCATAGCGGATCCTTTGACCTCACAGACAGTTAACGAGATCACAGACACAGGAGTTCTTGATGTATAAACAATTCAAGAGTGGGAGAATTTTCATCACAGGTTGACTTTATATTGCTACAGCCCAAGTGTCTCTAATTCAAACGGCATTTGTCCTGGTAAGGAATTGGAAAACCTAGAAAATCAGAGGGTATCTTAATTTATACTTTATGAACTTTTCCATTTACATTTTTCAACTTGTTTAATATCTATTTAGATAGTGATTTCAAAGTACAAATAAATGTTATTCCATCACTTAGTGAAATTTTCCATCCACTTGGGGAAAATAGAGAGAGAGAAACACAGATTTGGGGTGGAAGACAGAATGATAGTTTGCCTTCAGAAAGTTTGAACTTGACGTTCCTGAGGCAGGTGGGGGGGGGGGGGGTGGTCGGGAGTTAGCCCACAGATCTGTTCTAGGCCACCTTTGTATTTTAACAAGTTAAGTCAATTTTACCATAGTTATTTTGTAATCATGATGGGCTATTTATAGAAAGGAAAACTCGGATTTTCCTGATATATCTAAGAGCCTAGGAAACAGTTTCTACTTTTGAGGCAGGATGTGTGTTGTTTTTGGAGGAACTTTTCATGCTGTATTACCAATTTAGAGAGAAATAGTTTTCTTTGAACCCTTTCGGGTTAGGTTTTTCTTAGACGATAGGAATTTGGATGTTTGCTATGGTTCCAATGTATTTCGTAGGGTATCGCTTAATATAGGAAGGTTGTCTGCATGATTATCTGCACTTTTCTTTATGCATCATTCATCTGTTATTGGATTTCTTCCACTGGTAGGTTGTATTAGAAGCTGAGAATTCTATTTATTTCTTGTTTCTTGTGTGCCTTATTTTAAATGATTTGTGGAAACAGCTTTTATTTTATTGGAGGCAATTTCTAAGCACCACGGCAATCTGGTGCCTGGAATTAGTCAGGCCCTGGTCTAGTCTTATCCAGGCATCTATCATCCTTTCTGAAAGGAAGTATTTTCTTTCATTTCCTTTGCATTTTCTTTACTGTAAAATTCTTTTTTTAAATTTTTTTTTTTTTTATAATTTACAATTTCTTATAAATAAATCGAGCAACAAAGCTTTAACAGAAAAGGGGAAACCTTCCAGAAACAATTCATAAACAATACATATATGAGAAGAAAGGGGGGGGGAAGTCTGGGTTATTGCAGATTGGGGCGACGTATCAGTTACATTTTCCTTGTAAGTGTCTTATTATGTATAATTCTAAGAGATATATATTTCATCAACCTGAAGCTTTTTCAGCTTTTATTAGTTCTCGTTTACCCCTATCTATGACCTGGGCTGTAGGTTGATGTACTTGCTAAATATAATGGTGTATTCCTCTGTTCAGTGACCTATTTTTTCTTTATCTTGGATTATCATGGTGATTCCTCAGTTTGCCATGTGTTTTACTGTGCCACTCCCCCTCCTTAGTGGACTATAGGTGAACCTGTTTTTTTTTCCATTTAACTTTTTATTCACATTTTCCAAAAATATATAACAAGCATCATCAGCCATCTCATTGTACAATTTTTATAACATTAACTCCTCTCTATATAATATCTTCACCTTTAGCTGTATCAACTACCATGTTACCTATTCCTCAGCTTCCCCCCCCCTTTTCCCCTCCCCTCTCTATACCCCCCCATCCTCTGGCTATTATTATGAGAGCTCATTAAGATTTTCATAGTTATCTCAAATATATGTAAAAGTTCTAGTGATTACAGAAACATAACATCATATTAATAACACTCTTTGCTTGAATCCATCCCTCCTTTATTCCCCCCTCCCCTTGCTGCCCCTCCCCTGTCCTGTAGCCATCCCCAAGCCCTTTTCTATTGTTCCACACTCCTCTCTCTCCTTTCCCTTTCTTCAGCTTCGTCAGTCGATGCATCACACAGTTCCGTCATTCTTCTAATGAAGCCTTCACTCTGTGGTATAGACACCCCTGTCCAACATTTTGCTATCTCACATCGTGCTGCAACAATGCAATGATGTAATACCCCCTTATCCCTCTCCGATATAGTCTCCTCTAACTGATGCAATAGACAGACTTCTGGCTTCCTCTGCAATCTGTGTCCTGTCATCTCGTATATTATCTCTAACGCCCTATCCCAATATTTTTGGATCTTTCCACATGTCTACCACATATACAGCATATCTCCTCTCTCTTGACATCCCCTCCAACACAGATCTGATTGCCCCTGTCCTGCACGCTTTTTACGAATTGACGTCCAATACCACCTGTATAATACTTTATAGGCATTTTCTTTTATCTGAGTAGCAATTGATATGCCTGCCACTGTCTGTATGACCTTATCCCACTCCTCTTCACTCCATCGCCTCCCTATATCTTCCTCCCATTTCTTCATGAACTCTAATTTACCCACTCCTTCCTCCATTAAGCCTTTATATATCTTAGACAAGGCTCCCTTTTGACCTAGCTGTCCTGATACTAGGGCCTCACACCACCCCCTGTTCCCCTATAAATCCTTCCAGACATTTGGCTGTCGCCAAAAGTGGCAAATCTGGATATAGCTATAATAATCATTGCTTGTTAACCCATATAAATCCATAATCCTTCGAACACTCTGACCCCCTCTTTATCCACTATCTGGGAAATATGTGTGAGCCCCAAGTTTGCCCATCTTCTGAATACACATGCCCCTGACCCCTGCCCCCTCTCAAAGCATGCCATTAATGTCATCCGTTGTGAGTATTCTTTATCTTGTATTAATATTTTCCTATTCTGCTTCCATATCTTCACGCTATGTGCTATTAGGGGGTTTAATGTAGTCACATCCAATGCTTTACTTCCCTTCCATACTATCCTCTCCAATCCCACTCCCCTTACTGAGTCGTATTCCATTTGGACCCATTGCTTCTGTTTCTCTCGTTGCCAATCATAGATTGTTTTCAACTGTGCTGCCATGTAATATTTTCTGAAATTGGGAACCCCCAATCCCCCCTCCCCCTTTGCTCTCTGTATAACTGAAAAAGCTACCCTGGGACTCTTATTTTGCCAGATAAATCGATGAATAATTCTCTGCATTTGCTTTAACTTGCTATGTCAAAAAAGGGAACTTAACCTATTATAGTGCGACCTGCGATAGAGTAAATTTATATGTCGGAGCTGACCGTGGGGGGGTCGAAAGAGAAAATGAACCTCACCATGCGGGTAGCTACTTTTATTATTTATTATGGTTCTTCACCAGGTTTAAAAGTTATAATATAGTCAAACAAAAGTGAAAAACTTCTCTCAGTCCCAAAATGCTGATTACAGAGATCCTTCCACATGACGCGCACGTTTCGGGCTCCTTCGCCTTGTTTCAAGTGCAATATCCACAAGTATTAAGTTATCAGCAACCATCCAGAAAAAACGCCGTCTGTTGCAGCACAGGTCTAGATTACAATGGCTGATCAATTGCCTTTTAAAAGAAGAACCAACCAATCAGAGCTGGGATAACCCCACATGACGGGGAATCCCTTATCGGATTGGTAGAATTATATAGTGACAGCCATGTCATTCACAATATAGACTGCCTTGTGAATGACATGGCTGTCACTATATAATTCTACCAATCCGATAAGGGATTCCCCGTCATGTGGGGTTATCCCAGCTCTGATTGGTTGGTTCTTCTTTTAAAAGGCAATTGATCAGCCATTGTAATTTAGACCTGTGCTGCAACAGACGGCGTTTTTTCTGGATGGTTGCTGATAACTTAATACTTGTGGATATTGCACTTGAAACAAGGCGAAGGAGCCCGAAACGTGCGCGTCATGTGGAAGGATCTCTGTAATCAGCATTTTGGGACTGAGAGAAGTTTTTCACTTTTGTTTGACTATATTATAACTTTTAAACCTGGTGAAGAACCATAATAAATAATAAAAGTAGCTACCCGCATGGTGAGGTTCATTTTCTCTTTCGACCCCCCCACGGTCAGCTCCGACATATAAATTTACTCTATCGCAGGTCGCACTATAATAGGTTAGGTTCCCTTTTTTGATTATTGATTGACCTAGCCATAGGTTCACTTTTTTTGTATTAACTTGCTATGTGGCACCTGTATCGGCAACGTTTGAAACAGGAATAGAAATCTAGGCAATAACATCATTTTTATAACTGCTATACGTCCAAACCAGGACAGATATCCTTTCCCCCACCCATTTAACCAACTTTCCACTTGCCCGAAGAGCTTTAAATAATTTGTCATATAGTGATTCCAACCTATTACTTATGTGGATCCCTAAGTACCGAATCGACCCCCGCCCCCACCTAAATGGTTATTTCTTTTGTATTGTTTCCTGCTCATCCTTTTTTATTGACAAATTTAATACTTTGGATTTTACCCAGTTAATAGTAAATCCCGTTCCTTATCGTCACTCCAGTCCAGTCCCTTTACTTCTGGGTTACGCAACCCTTCCAGCAGCTTGGAGGCTGAGCCAAACCTTTTTGGAGGTGGGGCGGTATAAATACCACTGGGACCACCCCTCAACTCCAGTATTCTCAGCCTCCAAGCAGCTGGAGGGTTCCGTAAGCCTAGGGCTTACTGGAGTCTTCCTAATTCTTTTTAAAAATACCTTATTACTTTTATTATCTTTAATTTTACTTATCTTAATTTCCTCTGTGTTTTCTTTCGTTTAAAATTAAGCAGTCTCTGCCTCTTTAATTGCTCCTGCCTGCTCTCTCCTCTCTCCCTCCCCCCCCCTCCCCCAGGCGGGCCGGGCATCGGAGGTGATCTGTGCTAGCAGTACCGAGGAGCGTTTAGCTGAGCTCTGCGGCTGAGATCCGGCTGTCTCCCGAGGATTTCCTTGACCGATTGGTCCTACCTCGCGCCGAAGCCCTCCCGGAGGCTGAGCGCTTGAGGCAACGCCGGGAAACAGATTCTGGACGCCGGACCCGTCCTGCAGCTAAAGGACGCGGCGGCGAGCCTCGGGCCTCCCGATCGCGGAGGGGAAGAGGATTTCGACATTTCAGCCAGGACTCGACTTCCAGTTCCCTGCGGTTCCCGGAGGGGAGAATAAGCGGCTCAGAGGACAGACTCGCGATCCCCCGTTAGGCTCCACGTGGGGAGGCCTACCACGTGTAGAGCCAACGGGCAGGGATCGCTGAGCCGGGCCCAGTCAGCACGGCAGCTGCAAACTGCAAGTATATTGCTAAAAGGAACTTATTTCATTTTAATCTAATTTAAATTTAGTTTAGTTTGTTTGGTTTGATGTGGTTTTAATTAAATTTTTACATTATCCTCCTTGCATCGGTTTTGGTTGGGGCTAACATTGCAAAATTAATAGAGGGCCTTTCAGCTGCTTTTCTCTCGGAGAGATCTTTAGCCCGCTGAAGGAGAGAGCACCTACACGGGCCTATCGGTGCAGTTTGCTGAGCCTTAGGCCCGTTGCTCAGGTCCCTTAGGAGTTAGGGCCTTGATAACTGGAATCAAGAGTATGGCGGCCAAACCTAGATGTCCTTCTTGCGGCACGCGCAGAGGCACTTCCTCGGAGGCAGGAGTCTGCAGGGCTTGTGCTGCAGTAGCTGCCTCCGTGGAACAAGAAATGAACTTGGCCATAATCCAGCCCTCTCAGGGGTCTGCAAACTCCTTAGAAGGGGAGGGGGGGTCCCAATTTCCTCCCTCAATGTCTTCGGATTTACCCACCCCTCCTCCTCCCCCTTCGCCACCCCCATCTGGGACAGGGGGCGCCGGGGATTTTTTCTCCCCAGACTTCATTCTTTTGCTCCATAAGGCTTATTGCCTGCGGAAGCAGGGCTCAGGGACAGGAGAAGCGGGTCTAGCGGCAGAAGCCAAGCCCAAGAGGGCTTGCAATCCAGACCCGGACATTCCACCTAAACGTCCCCGTCTGGGCCTTGAAAACTCCCTAGCGTCCCTCTCCCAGGGCACCCCGGAGGAGGATGGCTCTGACAAGGACTGGGATGAAGAAGAGGAAGAGCTGGAAGAAGGAGAGATCCCTGAAGAAGATCATTCACGGATAATTCGAGTCTTTCGTCGGGAGGAGCTTCCAGCACTAATTAATGAATCCCTAAAAGTCCTCAATGTGGCCTCGGACACACCAGCAGAGGAGGAGGCGCTGGAGGATCCATTAATCCAGGCCATTAGGAGATCTCAGAAAGTTTTCCCTGTCCACAGAGTAGTGCGTCAGATGATCCAAGAAGAATGGGATCAACCTGAGTCCAGTTTAAGGGGAGTCCGATCCATGTCTCGCCTATACCCACTTCCAGAGGCAGACAAAGAGCTGCTGAAGTCTCCCAGGGTGGATGCAGCGGTATCAGCAGTCACCAAGAAGACTACTATCCCAGTGGAGGGCAGCACTGCCCTTAGAGATTCTCAAGACAGAAAGCTAGATACCCTCCTTAAGCAAGCCTTTGATGTGAGTGCCCTTGCCCTGCAGGCCTCGGTGTCGGGAGCCTGGGTGGCAAGAGCCTGCTTAAGGTGGTCACAACAACTTCAGGCAGCAGAGGGGCAAACAGGCGAGGCTCAGGCCCACTCTGCGAGGTTGGAATCCGGAGCAGCCTACCTGGCGGATAGTCAGTATGACCTCATCAGAAGCCTAGCCAAAAACATGGCCTCGGTGGTGGCGGCTAGGCGCTATCTGTGGCTACGGAATTGGGCGGCGGACGCCTCCTCGAAGGCACGCCTGAGCCGTCTTCCCTTTAAGGGGAAACTGTTATTCGGAGAAGATTTGGAGAAGTTGGTTAAGGACCTGGGCGAGTCCAAGGGGGGCAGGCTGCCTGAGGATAGACCAAAGCAAGGACGGCCCCTAGCCCCAGTGCGTACCCAGCCCAGGGACTCCCGAAGGTTCCGTTCAGCCAGGTCAAACTCCTTTTCCAGGGGCCGGTTTCCCTCGAGGGGACAAGGTTTTAGGGGGTTTCGAGGAGCAGGCCGAGGCTTCGGGGGGTCCTCCTCCTTCTCCTCCTCCCAGGGTAATAGAAAACAATGAGGTGACGGGGGGCCAGGGGGAAGAACCGTCGGTGGGCGGTCGCCTAAGGCGCTTTCTTCCCGCCTGGTCCCGGGTCACGTCCGATCAATGGGTCCTAGAGGTTATCAAAGACGGCTATGCTCTCGAATTTGCGAAACAAATACACCCAGCCTTTGTTCAATCTCCCTGCGGTTCTTCAGCAAAGAGGGCGGCGGTAGAGTCTACTCTCTCCCGTCTAATAACGCTCGGGGCCGTGGTCCCGGTACCACCAGACCAGTGCGGTTCTGGTCGGTACTCGATTTACTTCGTAGTGCCAAAGAAGGGAGAGTCCTTTCGCCCGATCCTGGATCTAAAACAAGTCAATCGCTGCCTCAGGGTCCCACATTTCCGGATGGAGACCCTACGCTCAGTCATAGCAGCCGTAAGGGGCGGGGAGTTCCTAACGTCCCTCGATCTGACAGAAGCCTACCTGCACATCCCGGTCAGGGCCTCCCATCAGCAATTTCTGAGATTCGCAGTGCCAAGGGGCCACTTTCAATTCCAGGCCCTGCCTTTCGGCCTAGCTACGGCTCCAAGAACGTTCACCAAAGTGATGGTGGTAGTGGCGGCCTCCCTACGAAAAGAGGGAATACTGGTGCACCCCTACTTGGACGATTGGCTAATCCGGGCCAAGTCGGAGGAGGAAAGCCACTCCATGACGGCAAGAGTGATCCAAGTCTTAGAAGAATTGGGCTGGGTCATCAATCGAGCAAAGAGCAAGTTGACTCCCTCCCAGGAACTCGAGTACCTCGGGGCAAGGTTCGACACCAGCAAGGGCAGGGTATTTCTGTCTCGGTCAAGATCAAGAGAACTGAGACTGCTAGTCACGCAGTTCCTGGCAAGACGAATCCCCACGGCGTGGCATTATCTTCAGGTCCTGGGAACAATGGCAGCGGCGATAGAGGTGGTGCCATGGGCCCGAGCCCACATGCGGCCATTGCAGAGGGCTCTATTGCGTCGATGGTCGCCCCAGCACCACCCCTTGACAATGCAGTTACCTTGCGCTCCGCGGACCAAACAGACTCTACGCTGGTGGCAGTGCCCAAGGAACCTGGATTGCGGGATGCCTCTCGAGCCCCATCAGTGGCTATTATTGACGACGGATGCCAGCCTAGTAGGCTGGGGAGCTCACTGCAAGGACCAGTTTGTCCAGGGCAACTGGACTCCGCTGGAAGCACAATGGCCCATCAACAGACTAGAATTGCGGGCAGTCGGCTTAGCGCTCAGGGCTCTCGAGGCCTTAGTGCAAAAGAGAGCAGTTCGCGTTCTCTCCGACAATGTCACCGCGGTGGCTTACATCAACCACCAGGGCGGCACCAGCAGCCCCGCCTTAGAAAAGGAGGCGGGCACTCTGTTCCAGTGGGCGGAGACTCGGTTGGAAGCCCTGTCAGCCCAGCACGTAGCGGGAACGGACAACGTCACCGCAGATTATCTCAGCAGGTGCAAGATAGACCACGGAGAGTGGGAACTGGACCAGGAGACCTTCAACCAGATAGTGACACGTTGGGGCCTCCCAGTCATGGATCTCATGGCGAGGTTCTCGTCCGCCAAGGTGGACCGATTCTTCAGTCGACGAAAGGAAAGAATGTCCGAAGGCCTGGATGCCCTGTCACAGAAGTGGCCCTCGGAGGGCCTGCTCTACGTTTTCCCTCCCTGGGTTCTGATCGGAAAGGTTCTCCAACGCGTGGAGTCTCACCAGGGCTTCGTAATCCTCATAGCTCCGGATTGGCCTCGCCGCCCCTGGTATGCGGATCTGGTGAGATTGATCGCCGACCAACCCTGGCGGCTCCCTTGCAAGAGGGACCTCCTGAGGCAAGGCCCGGTTCGTATGCCTCACGTGGATCGATTCTCGCTTACGGCCTGGCTATTGAAAGGGCGAGGCTCCTGAAGAGGGGTTATTCAGGAGCTGTCATCTCGACCCTGTTGAACGCTAAGAAGCGCTCAACCTGCCTCTCCTATGTTAGGACTTGGCGCATCTTCGAAGCATGGTGTGCAGAACACCGACGGAAACCCCTTTCCGCCTCTGTCCCAGAGATCCTAGAATTTCTTCAGGCAGGATTTGACAAGGGTCTAGCGCACAGCTCCTTGCGAGTCCAGCTAGCGGCAATCGCGTGCTATAGAGGTAAGGTCCGCGGCAAGGCCCTAGGGGCACACGCAGACGTCTCCAGATTCCTAAGAGCGGTGCGACGCCTGCGACCTCAACGGAGGTCGGTCATCCCCTCTTGGGACCTCAACCTAGTGCTTAACGCACTGACCAGGGAGCCCTTTGAACCAGTGAAGAGGGCCTCCTTAAAGGACTTAACCCTGAAGACAGTCTTCCTGGTCGCTATCTGCTCAGCAAGGCGAGTCTCCGAGTTGCAAGCGTTGTCCTCTCAGCCCCCCTTCCTATTGTTTCTCAAGGACAAGGTAGTGCTGCGAACGGTCCCTTCCTTCTTGCCTAAGGTCATCTCTCCCTTTCATGTGAATCAGGCAGTTAACCTCCCGGTTCTCCCCGCCGAGGGGCTTGAAGGCAGGGATAGCAAACTTCGCCTCTTGGATGTCCGGAGGACCTTGAAACGCTACCTCTCCCGCACAGCCCCCTTCCGGAAGGCCGAGCAGCTATTCGTTCAGTTCGGGGGTCCCCACAAGGGGGAGGCGGCGGCCAAGGCATCCATCTCCAGATGGATCAGGGAAGCGATCGCTTCCGCCTACATACTGAAAGGGAAGCAGGTGCCTCCGGGTCTCCGAGCACACTCCACCCGGGCACAGGCTACCTCATGGGCAGAATTCGGTCTAGTTCCTCCGCTAGATATCTGTAGGGCAGCGACTTGGTCATCGCTGCATACCTTCACCAAGCATTACAGGCTCGACATACAGAGTGCGGCGGACACTCGTTTTGGTCTGGCGGTCCTTCAGTCCGGTATTCCGGAACCCACCCAGGATTGAACTGCTCTTTTACATCCCAGAAGTAAAGGGACTGGACTGGAGTGACGATAAGGAAAAAGTAATTAGATCTTACCTGCTAATTAGTGTTCCTGAAGGAACGACAGTCCAGTCCCTGATCCCACCCGGTTAGGACCTATCAGTCAGACGGAAACTCTGGACCGAGCGTGGGGCCATTTCAAGATGAAGGGACACGGGAGAATAGCCGGATCGGGCAACCTCAAGCATTGCTCCTCCGTCCGGCCCTCCTCTCTCTCTCTCGCCCTCTCTCGCTCTCTCTCTTCCTCGCACTAACCATTTTCTATTGAAAAAAAAAAAAAAAAAAAAAAAATTAATTATATATATAGGCATTGTACATAGTTAGACAATGTTGGATAGATAAGTTCTTATGTTTGATTGCTAATGGAAACTCTGTAGATCTGCTTTTTCAGTCGAATACTGGAGTTGAGGGGTGGTCCCAGTGGTATTTATACCGCCCCACCTCCAAAAAGGTTTGGCTCAGCCTCCAAGCTGCTGGAAGGGTTGCGTAACCCAGAAGTAAAGGGACTGGACTGTCGTTCCTTCAGGAACACTAATTAGCAGGTAAGATCTAATTACTTTATAGTCTGCCATATTCTTCTAATTCCCACATTAGTATTGGTAAAGTGAACCTCTGTCTGGTCACACTCCTAATGATATCGTCCGCGAACATAGATATTCTATATTCTGTCTGTCCCACAACTATTCCGTTCAAATCTTCCCTTTCTCTTACCCTTTCCGCGAACGGCTCCACAGAAAGCGCAAATAGCAGAGGCGACAAAGGGCATCCCTGCCTTGTCCCCCTCCCTTGCTCGAAAAATTTTGAATATGCTCCATTGACCCGAACACACGCTTCTGAGTTGTGGTATAGTGCTTGTATCCAACTCATGAATTCTCCTCCCAACCCCATTCTTTCCATACCTGAAATAGAAAAGGCCAAGATACTTGGTCAACACTGTTCCCTCTAAGCTGTGCGCGTGTGCGCGCGCACACACCTCGCCGAGCGTGCGCACATACTTTAACAGAGCGCACAAAAATTACGGTTCTGATTCTGACAGAAAACAACACAGACGTCTTAAAATGTAAAAGTTGTTGTGTATTTATGGTTTTCACAAGTTCTACAATATTTTCTAGTGCAATCAATGTGGTGTACATACTGTATTCTGACGTGTAGTCAAATTTTAAAGTATATAACTCTGAGTGGCGCACAAAAATTTAACCTTCCTTCAAAAGCCGCACAGCTGATATTTTATGCGCACACAGTCTACAGAAAATTAGAGGGAACATTGTTGGTCAAAGGCTTTTTCCGCGTCCAAAGATAACAATAATGCCTCTTCCTTGCTTTTTTCAATCAACCAAATTGTATTAAGTGTCTTAACCCTTTGAAGGCCTACTTTTAAATTTTTAATCCACATTCTGCAGCCAGGTTAATTTTTGCATATTTCAGGAAAATTGTACCTGTCTTATTCAATATGTTCTAATAGTGATTTTCCTTCTGCTATGGTCATGTATTATATACCATTTGATAGGAATATTTAGTCAGAATTTTGGATCCCGAGCGTTTTGGGCTCGGCCTGGAAAGGGTTAAGAATATTATCTGCTACCTGCCTACCTGGTATAAATCCCACTTGATCTTGATGTATCACTTTCCCTATTTAAACGTGTAGCCAATATTTTAGCCAATAATTTAGCATCTAGGTTCAGTAATGAAATAGGGATGAGCATTCTTGCGGATCCTTTCCTGCTTTATGCATTACTGTTATGCCTCCCCACCCCATAGTACTTGCTAACAAGCCTCCCTCCCTTGGTAGGTTGAACAACCTCACTAGGGGCTTGATTAATAACTCTCCAAACCTTCTATAGAACCTCGCCGTAAGCCCATCTAATCCCGGAGCCTTATCTACTTTCAACTGCTTTATTGCTTTTGAAATTTCCTCTTTTATGGCTCTATTTAACTCGTTTTGTTCCTCCTCATCCAATTTTGGTAGCTGTATGGAGTCTAAGTAGCTTTGTACCCTATCCACCTCTGGGGGGGCTCTTGGAGTGGCCTAGTGGTTGGGGCAAGGTACTTCAGGCCGGAAGGTTGGGGGTTCATATCCCACTAGAGGACAGCAACCTTGGGCCGGAAGAACTGGGGTTTCTAGTCCCACAGGTGCTCCTTGTGGTCTTGGGCAAGCCACTTAACCCTCCATAGCCCATGTTCCCTGTAAAATAGTTATCCCCAAGTTATAATGCCCTGTTCAATGTAATTTCAGTTTGTTCAATGTAAACCGTACTGATGCAGAATAGCGCGGTATATAAGAGAATGTAAATAAAATATAACAATTGATAAAATCTCTTAAAAGCCTCCCTAATATCCCCATCTTTGCAAACTATTTTCCTTCCTGCATCTCTAATTGACAATATGTGTGATCTTAAAATTCCGCTGTTTCAGTTTCTGCGCCATGTATCTCCCAGCTTTATTGCCCCCTTCAAAAAATTCCTGTCTCGAAAGCTGCATGCGGTACTGTATATCGGCCTGCATTGCATTGAGTTGCGCTCGTACGGCCAGTACTTGCCCCCTATACATTCCTTTTCTGTCCAGCGCATCCAAGTCTTCCAATTTCATTAATCTTTCTTTCAATTCCCCATCCCTTTTCTCCCTTTCCTTATTTTTACGAGCCCCCGATTTAAGCAGAACCCCGCTCACTACTGCCTTTTATATCCATCCCAAACGCCCCCCCCACGCCACCTCCCCATTATCATTCCATGTAAAATATTCTCTTGTTTCCCGCTCTATTTCATCTCTTACCTTTACATCTTCTAATAGGGATTCATTCAATCTCCAGAATTGTATGCCCTTCTTCTCCCCCTCTATTTCCAATCTGATTTCCACTAAAGCGTGGTCAGACCATGTTATAGAATCCATCTCCGCCCCTTTAATTCTTCCCACCACCTCCTTAGTTATCCAAATGGCATCAGTTCTGGAATATGAACCATGCACTGGGGAAAAGTATGAGAATTGTCTTTTCCGGGGGTGTTGAAATCTCCATACATCTATTAAGCAATGTTGTATTACAAAATGGCGATATTTGCTTCTATCTGCTCTCTTGCCCTCTCTTTTCCCCGTAGCATCTCTAGCCAGATTCCAGGTTGAATTGAAATCGCCACCATATATCAAAATACCTTCTAGCTTCCCCACCTCTTCATTGATCTTTGTCCAGAATTCTCCTTGTGGCCCTGTGGGCGCATATACAGTCAAACCTCGGTTTTCATTTGCCCCGGTTTTCATACGCTTCGGTTTCCAATGTCTTTTTTGACTGAGATTTTGTCCCGGTTCTCGTACATCGCCTCGGTTTTCGTAAATTACAGTACTGTAAATACATACACCCTCGCGCTGCACACCGGTCTGTATACACTGCCAGAACGCCTGCCCGGTCCTGGCAGCACTGCCCCCCGGACTCACCGATCGCCAGCGTGATGAGAAGCGAAAGCCAGCTGAGCATGTAAATGAAACACATCCTCGAGCCTGGTCAGAGTTAGGCAATCCAATGTGGGCTGAATCCAATGTGATTCCGAAGAGAGCTGGGCACAGCAGCTTGTCAGGGGTGGCTAAGGCCAGATGTTAACATACTGTACAGTACTGTACTTAGCTTGCTTTCAGTGATGTTAAATGTTCATTTATCCATTTCATTAGTCATTTATATTTATTTCTCATTGTTTTCTGTATGTAAAAATATAGTTATTCTCTATAAAATGTATTTTTTATGAATATTTTTGGGTGTCTGGAATGGATTAATTGGATTTACATTATTTCTTATGGTAAATATTGCTTCAGTTTTCATACGTTTCGGTTTTAGTCAGACTTTTTCGAATGGATTAATCATGAAAACCGAGGTTTGACTGTACATTCATTAGACAATACCACTCATTCCCAATTTTCAGCTGCATTAACACATCTCCCCGCTTTTGTCTCTGACCTACTTTCTGCAATTCCATCTTGATTTTGGAGTCTAGGAAGATTGCAGCACCTCCCTTCTTTTTTTTCTACTGTGTTTGATGCAAAGACAGACCCCATATCCTTTTTAGGCTTTACCAAATGTTCTGTCTCCCTGGTGAGGTGTGTTTCCTGTATGAATACCACCTCTGCCTTTTGATGTGTTATTTCTTTATACAGTTTCTTTCTTTTAAATGGCGAATTAAGCCCTTTTACATTTAATGTTGTTATTTTTAACTCACCTTGGATATTTGTTGCTCTCCCCCTCTCTTTCCCCCCTCCTCCCACCCTGCCTCCCTTCCCCGTCCCCTGTCTCCTCGGGGTATACCCCCTCGTTGGAGACGCGTCTTCCATAATTAGTGAAGTACCATCAAGTCACCACCTGTCCTGCCATCTCATACCAGTTGCTTTGACCCCAACAGGAGTCTTTGTTCTCTCTTGGCCCCCTTGACCCACTGGAAGATTAGTCAGTCCCAAGTCTCTGAGGGCTCCCCATGCTTCCTCACTGTTCTTCACCCTTCTCGTCACTCCGTTCACAGTTATGAGTAGGCCGAAGGGGTGCAGCCATTTATATTGCATCCCCTCCCCCCTGAAGTAGGCTGTCACCTCCTTCATCTCTCTTCGACGCTGCAGTGTTCCCAGGGACAGGTCTTGAAACAGCTCCACCTTATGTCCTTCTTCCCACTAAAAATGTCCCTTTTTCCGTGCTGCCTTCAACAGATTTTCTTTGGTTCTGAATAAGTTCAAACACACCACAATGTCTCGGTTGTTGCGTATGGGTCCCAGCCCCCTATGGGCTCTCTCAATTTGCAGAGACTCATCCCCTCCACTCTCTTCCATAGCCGCTGCTTGTAGCAATGCTCCAAACACTTTCATGATGACTTCTTCACAATTTTTATATTGAGGACCCTCTGGTATACCTCTCACTCTTAGATTACTTCTCCTTGATCGATCTTCCAGATCCTCCGCCTTCTCTTTCATTTCTTCTTGGGCTTGCTTTAACTCATCCCATCCTTTTTGCAGCTCCTCTAATGCTTCCCCCTGCTGTTCCAACTGATTTTCTGTTTCTTCAAACCGGGTTCCTAGGTCCACTATATCCTGTCTCAGGGATTGCAGTGTCTCTTTTAGTTCAGTTGTAACCCCACTGATTTTCACTTTAAGTTCTTCTTTCAGCTCATTCAGCCGCTGTTTGATCATGCCTGCAACTCCCGTATTCCAGGAACCCTCCATCTCTTCCAGTTTCTCAGGGTCTGGCTCTGTTGTCTGCTTCCCTTCCTTCTCCCCCCCCCCCCCTCTCCTCTCGCTGGAGCGTATGAGGACCTAAATTCTGCCAACGTTTTCTTCGCAGATAGTCCACTTTTAGGTTTTTCCATCTTCTACCCCAAGAACTCTTTGTCTTCTGTCCTCTGGGGTCACTGCTTGTTCCTCCCAATGTGCACTCCTGGTTATCAGACTGCCTGTTGTATTTCGTCCCTTTATTGCACTGCTGCAAGACTTACAATTATATTGCTACAGAGGTAAGTCAGCCTGTTCGTAGCTTCAGTAGCTTTTATATATTAAGGCCTACTGATTTGCTCTGCGTCCTCCACGCCCCCCTGACTTGCCTGCATACACTACTTCCTTTCAAGTACTCCTTTCAAGCCTCCATCTCTCAGAATTAGCCCCTCCTCGCTAATTCATCGATCCTGCGCCGCTTCTCATCACCGGCCTCTTTGTTGGGTCCGTGTTGTCCCTCGGTGCCCAGTCCTCTTCTCCACACCACCACGTGCTCTGCTCCCCCGACCACTTGGCTGCGCTCGCACTCTACACCACCGGCAGTCTTCTCTGCTCCCGCCTTCTCTCCCTATCCGCCTGCTGAGCTCTTCGCTTCAAACGCTGCAGTACCGGACTATTTCTCCTTCGCTCTGCAGCCCCTCTGCCACCGCACCGTTCTTCACAGATCTCCCGTCGATCACTCCGTACCCACTGCTCCGCAATCTCTCTTTTCACTCTGCCATTACTTCTTGTTTCGTTTAGTGCAAAGGGGATCCGAGACAGCTCCAACATCCCGCTCTCTCGCCGGGGTGCCGCTGATGAATCTCACTTTCTGTCCACTCTCCGTCGCAGACCTCCTGCTCACGCCGTCCCTCTTGCTGGGATCACTCGCTCCGGGCCTCCCTCTTCTGCCGCTCAGATTACACGTGTTGCCCCTCTCAGCACCTCACTTCACCTAGCTTGCAGCACTCGTAAACTCCTTGGCTCGCTCTTGCTCTGGAGTTACTACGCTTATTGCCCCCTCATTCCAACCCTATCTTCTGTCGTTTGGGGGAATTTTCTCCTTTTTTTCAGGCTTTGGTGGTGGAGCTCACTCACTTCACCTCCATGCAGCTCGATGACGTCACCGGAAGTCGAATACCCCAGACTTTAAAAGAAGAAATTGTTTATGCCTTTTCTGTGATTCTCTACATATATCCGGGAACATAGAAACTCTGACCCCATAGAACACTGTTCCCTCTAAGCTGTGCGCGCGCACACACCTCACCGAGCGAGCGCACATACTTTACAACAGAGCGCACAAAAATTATGGCTCTGATTCTGATAGAAAACAACACAGACATCTTAAAATTTAAAAGTTATGATTGTAATTACTAGAAATTTCCTGCTTCATTTAGTAATAGTTTATTTTCATTTCATTTGATTAAAATCAATGTGGTGTACATACTGTATTCTGACGTGTAGTCAAATTTTAAAGTATATAACTCAGAGTGTCGTTATGTGGCGCACAAAAATTTAACCTTCCTTCAAAAGCTGCACACAGCTGATATTTTATGCGCACACAGCCTAGAGAAAATTAGAGGGAACATTGCCATAGAATAAAGATTGATGCTTCTTAAAGAATAACTCTAAAAGCCACTCCCGATCCGATATCAGAGCAAGGAAAACTAATAACGTAGCCAGTTTCATAGAATTACCAATGGGAGAAGCCGTTAAATCTAAAACATTAATAACATCTACATCTATACCAACAACATCCCCTGTAGAACCCGGCTCTTTCCTAAATTGAGGTAAATAATACACCTTCGCAATAGGAGGCATTAAATCAATGGGCACAGCCAAAACCTCTGATAAATACTTCTTTAAAGGTCCAACGGGGAAATCCCCGAAATAACCAGAAAGTTGAAAATTCTCAGGTTTGCGGCCCTTGCAGTGTTCTCCAAACCTTCCATTTTAACCCGAAGGAAATTGTTAACTTTAACAAGAGCCGAGGAAGTCTGTGTCAGAGAATTTACTTTATGATGCAGTTTTTGATCTTGCGTTTTTAAATTGTCCAAATCAAAGCAACAGTTCTGTACCTTCTCCTCTAGTGTTTGAAATCCTCACTGACGATCCGGCAATCTGGGCACAAGTGAAACAGTAGGTACTTCCACAGAAGGCAAACCACTTGATTGAATAGGAAACACCAAATCCTGCTGTAGGGAGTCACCTTCCACCGACTCAACACCGATGCCTAAGTTCTCACTTTCCACCTCAATCTCGACTGTTTCCCACTGACCACCAGTGGGAGTTTTGCCTTCCGAGTCCTCCACTGGGGAAGCAAGGGGAGAGAGCGGAGAAGACGACGGAGGTTGCGGCGGAGATCCTGCTACCGGAGAGAGTGTGATGTCTAGGGCAACCGGAGATAACGTCTCCTCACACGAACCTCCAAGTCCCGCTCTAATCTCCTTCTTCTTTTCCTCACTCAACTACATGAACCGATCCATGGGTCTAGAGAGGGTTTCAGGCAGGTAAACCCTCAACTTTCCCTTCCGTTTCGTTATGTTCTCACACAGCATGCAGGGCAGCAGCCATCTTGGTTAAACTACTCCCCTCCCTTCCCACTTTACTGTAAAATTCTGAGTAAGATATAAACGAATTTGCATAGAGTCAAGCAGGATAATATAGAGTGCGACAGGAAATGTCAAATGTAAGGGCAGTCCTTAGGTGGGCCATCTGCCTGTGGGCCACACTAAGGGCCTTTTGTGTAGCCCATAGCATGGACCTCAACTTTGCATCTCATAAGGTCTATTTCCAGAACTTGGCGGACATCATTTGAGTGATAGAACTCTGTATCTCCAGGAACAAGCAGGAATAAGTCCTCACATATGGGTACGTCGGTACCGACGGAGCCTGAGCGGAAAAGCTCCCCAGCTTCCCAGAAGGAAGCTTTTGGGGCCTCCCACTGCACATGCGCACTGCCTTCCCGCCTTCCTGACCAGCTCTCCTCAGTTTCTCTTTTTCCGCGGAGCCAGCAGGTCGTGTTCCTGTCACCGCTGAAGAAATTATTGTTTTAGTTTGTTTCTTTAGACCGCGTACCTGCCTTCCCCATACCGAAACCGGTACCGCCGGTCTTTCTTTTCTTTTCTTTACAAAAAACAAAATAAATAAATTTTTATTTAGCAACTTGGTGACTTCGGTTAGGCCTCAGGCCTACACAAATTCTCCTCATGGAGAAACCAGCCCCTGGTTTCAAGAAGTGTTCCAAGTGTAGTGCTGTTATTTCAGTCACAGACACCCATAATTGGTGTCTTAAATGTTTGGGACCTGACCACTCCATTCCGGACTGCCCATCCTGCTCCCAAATGCCTAAACGTGGTTTGCAGAACCGGGCCAACAAATTCCATGTGCTGTTTGCTTCAGATAATCCAGCATCACAGTCATCCAGGTCTTCCTCTCCGGATGGATCTCAGGTAACCAAACCTTCTTCGGGCAGGTCCTCAAAGAGCAAATCTCCTTCAAAGCATCGAGAGGCTCTCTCTTTTGAATCTGAGGAACCTGCCCCAGCCAAACAACCCCGGCGGGAAGCTCTGACTTCGAAAGCTCCAAACATGGGGTTACAGGTTGACATCGATGGCACGGCCTCGACCGATCACCTGTTAGACTGCTCTGGGGTACCGGCCCATACCGGTACCGACATCCAGGCAGCAGTGGCATCTATGAGCAATACTGTTCAGACCATGCAGCAGGCCATGCTGGCTTTTATTAAAGCTGCGACGCCCTCGGTACCGCGTTCAGCGGTACCGGGTCCGGTTCCGGTATCGTCTCCCATACTGGAACCGAGACCATCGACTTCCAAACGCAGATCGGTTCCGCATGCCGGATCCGGGTTTTCACCCGATACCGATCCCATACCCGGTACGCCCGATGTCGATACTGATCGGTATGCGTATCGTGCGTTGGAAGCAAATAGAGAATACTCTGATTCTTCTGAGGATTTTGACTTCTCTGAGGACTCTGATGAGCTGTCTCTAGTTCTTCAGGAAGACCCTTCTTCCCCAAAGAGGAGAATGTCTCCACCAGAGGATTTGTCCTTTCAAAACTTCATTATAGAACTAGCTAAAGGACTTTCTATTACCACATCCTCTGAAAAAGAACCTAGGTCAAAGAAATTGGATATTTTAGGATACCCTAAGGTTCCTAAAGAGGCAGTAACCCTGCCTATCCATGAAATCCTTCAAGAACACTTGATGGACTTATGGGAGGCTCCTCTAACGTTGTCTCCTTACTCTCGTAGGTTGGACACCATGTACCGGGTCCCTCCTTCTCCTGGGTTTCAAAAGGCTCAGCTGCCTCACCATTCCATTGTGGTGAAGTCTGCGCTGAAAAAGATTAAGAGCACCAAAAGGCACTCTTCTACCCCTCCAGGGCGAGAATGTAAGACCCTAGACTCTTTTGGTAGGAAACATTTCCAGGCTAGTATGCTTATAGCCAGGATTAATTCTTACAGTCTGTATATGGGCATGTTTCTCAGGGAACTTGCCCTAAAGGTACGGCATTTTGCCTCCTTTATCCCTGAGGATAGAAAGGAGGAGTTCATTTCTATAGTGAAAACCTTCTAGATGTTTCTAAGTTCTCCAACAGAGCAGCCTTTGATTCCTTTGAAGGTGCCGGTAGAGCTTCGGGCATTGCCATTGCAGCCCGACGACTTGCTTGGCTCCAGGCCTCTGACCTAGAACCCTGGGTCCTAGATGGCTTACGGAATCTGCCCTGTTCAGGTGAGAACTTATTTGGTAAAGACTGGCAAATTAAAGCCACTCAAATGGACGCAGAAAATGCTACCTTAGATAGACTTTCTAAGTCTACCTCTACTCCTGCCAAGAAAAAGTCTTTCAAGAGGCCTTACTACAAGAAGGCCAGATTTTCCACAAATACTGGCCAACAATCTTCGCAGCCTCGCCTTGCTGCTAAACGTCAGCAGCCTAAACAGGCAAGATCAAAGCCTTCAGTGTCTGCCACTCCTCAGCAGGCTCAACCCCCTCCAGGGGTTTTGACTTGCCCCTAGAGAACTTAACCTTTCTGGCTCTAGAACAACCAGAGCCCCTCACCATTCCCGGAAGGTTAGCTCACTTTGCTCCCAGATGGGAGCAAATTACATCAGAGCAATGGACCCTCTCTATCATCAGAGAGGGCTACAAACTTCATTTTTCCAACCTTCCTCCATATACCATGGTGAGGCACTTCAATTCTCCCCCATCTCTCCTGGGCCTGTTGGATCAGGAAATCTCTTCTCTCCTTGCCCAAGGGGCAATAGAAGAGGTTCCTCTTCTTCAACAAGGGACAGGATTCTACTCCCCTTATTTTCTCATAACAAAGAAGACGGGGATTCAGACCTATCCTAGATCTGAGAGAATTGAACAAATTTCTGTACAAGGAGAAATTCAAAATGCTTTCTCTAGGCATTCTCCTTCCATACCTTCAGAGTCAGGATTGGCTTTTTTCTCTAGATCTCAAGGATGCGTATACACACATACTCATCCACCCATCCCACAGAAAATATCTAAGATTTCTGTTTCAGGGAAAACATTTCCAGTACAGAGTACTTCCCTTCGGTCTAGCCTCTGCTCCAAGAGTGTTCACCAAATGCATGGCAGTAGTTGCCGCATTTCTAAGAGGTCTGGGAATTTTTGTATTCCCATATCTGGACGACTGGCTCATCCGAGCTCCATCTCAGTCAGAGGCCCAGATTTCCTTGGACCGCACAAGGCACATTCTGCAGTATCTGGGACTGGTGGTAAACCTTCCCAAGTCTCAACTTACCCCTACTCAGTCTCTGGAATTCATAGGGGCCCAGTTGGACACCACCACTGCAAGGGCCTACCTACCTCAAGTCCGGGGCCAACGTCTGATGTGCTTGGCCTCCCAAGCTCAGTCCAGCAGTCACTTGACAGCCAGAGAAATGCTACGACTTCTGGGCCACATGGCCTCCACGGTACACGTGGTGCCCTACGCTCGTCTTCATATGAGAGCAGCTCAATGAACCTTGGCCACCCAGTGGACTCAAGCATCAGGAGCGCTCTCCGACCAAATACTCACTCACCTCAAAGCGTCTGTTTTGGTCCCTCCAATGGTGGATGTCCACCAACAATCTGTTGTTGGGGACCCCCTTCCAACCTTTGTTGCCCCAAGCAACCCTCACAACAGATGCCTCCCAAACAGGGTGGGGAGCTCATCTACAATCCCTCTCCACTCAGGGTACTTGGTCTCCACAGGAGACCACCCTTCACATCAACCTCCTGGAACTGCGAACAATCTTCTTTGCCCTCAAAGTCTTCCATACCCTCCTGGTCAACCTGACCGTCCTAGTCCAGACAAACAATCAGGTGGCCATGTTCTACATAAACAAACAAGGAGGGACAGGCTCTCTGTCGCTTTGCAACGAAGCTCTCAGATTATGGGCCTTCGCCAGAGAGCATCAAATTCATCTTCTGGCAGTCTATCTTCCAGGGGTTCAAAACTCTCGGGCAGACAGACTCAGTCGAGTTCTGCTTCCACACGAATGGTCCCTACATATGGACCACATATGCAGAATCTTCCAGGAATGGGGAACCCCGGACATAGACCTCTTTGCAAGTCCGTGGAATGCCAAACTTCCCCGGTTCTGTTCCAGGAATCCGTGTCAGGGAGCTCAGGCCAACGATGCCTTTCTCCTGCATTGGGGTCAGGAATTCCTATATGCCTTTCCACCCATTCCTTTGATTCCCAAGACTCTGTTCAAACTCCAGAGGGATCACGGATCGATGATCCTCATAGCTCCATGCTGGCCACGCCAAGTGTGGTTCCCTCTACTTCTGCATCTCTCCCAGGGACCCTCTCTGGACCTGGGAGCTGCGCCAGACCTTCTGTCTCAGGAGGAGGGGACTTTGTGGCACCCAAACCCCAAGTCCCTACACCTCAGAGCTTGGTTACTGAAGGCCTAAGCCTTCATGACTTCAATCTTTCTCAACCAGTGAAAGATATCCTTCATGCCTCTAGGAAACCCTCCACGAGGCGTTCCTATGCTTTCAAATGGAAACGCTTTTCCATTTGGTGTGCTCAACAGGGTCTTGACCCTCTAGCACTTCCTTTGAATTCTCTACTAGACTATCTCCTGCATCTTTCCAATGCAGGCCTTAAGACGAATTCAGTAAGAGTCCATTTGAGTGCTATTGCAGCATCCTTAAAACCTATAAATGGACAACCTGTCTCCTCTCATCCTCTTATTTCAAGGTTCATGAGAGGCCTGACTCTAACTAAACCTCCCATCCGGCCTCCTCCGGTAGCATGGGATTTGAACCTAGTTCTAGGTCAGCTTATGAAGCCACCTTTTGAACCGTTGGTTTCTACCTCCTTGAAATTTCTTTCCTGGAAGGTCATTTTCCTTATTGCAGTCACTTCGGCTCGCCGCATCAGTGAACTACAAGCCTTAGTGGCTCATCCACCTTATACCAGGTTTCATCATGATAAGGTGATCCTTAGGACGAATCCCCACTTTATGCCCAAAGTGGTCTCGCCTTTTCATCTTAATCAAGAGGTATAGCTACCTGTCTTTTTTCCAGCTCCTCATGCATCCAGTGCAGAGGAACCTTCATACTCTAGATTGTAAAAGAGCTCTTGCCTTTTACCTCAACAGGACTCAGCCACATCGAAAGTCTTCCCAGCTTTTCATGGCTTTTGATCCTTCTCATTTGGGACTTCCAGTCTCCAAACATACACTTTCCAATTGGATTGCTCAGTGTATTTCCTTTGCTTACCAGAGTAAAAATATTTCTCTGGAAGGCCATGTCACAGCTCACAATGTGAGAGCCATGGCCACTTCTATGGCTCATCTTCACTCTGTATCTGTAGATCAGATCTGTCGAGCCGCCACATGGGCCTCGGTTCATACCTTTACAGCCCATTACTGTTTGGACAAGGACTCCCGCCGGGATGCCTTGTTTGGTCAGGCTGTCCTCAAACACCTGTTCCATACTTGAACAACTCTTGCCCACCTTCCCAGAATGGATGCCTGAGATCCATACGAAGATGGCGAACCCTTGGAAAGGGATCTCCCAGGCATCTTAGCTAGGGAGTCCCCATATGTGAGGACTTATTCCTGCTTGTTCCTGGAGATAGCACAGTTACTTACCTGTAACAGGTGATCTCTGGGAACAGCAGGAATTAGTCCTCACAACCCACCCACCTCCCCTAGGCGTTGTATCTTCTATCTATCTTCCTTTCCTCTCTCTATTGTCTCAGCTATAAACTCGAACTGAGGAGAGCTGGTCAGGAAGGCGGGAAGGCAGTGCGCATGTGCAGTGGGAGGCCCCAAAAGCTTCCTTCTGGGAAGCTGGGGAGCTTTCCCGCTCAGGCTCTGTCGGTACCGACGTACCCATATGTGAGGACTAATTCCTGCTGTTCCCAGAGATCACCTGTTACAGGTAAGTAACTGTGCTGTATTCATGGTTATTATGGTTCACTAAGATCTGTTGATAGCCTTGTGAAGCAGGATAAGCGCAATATTATACTACATTTTAGAAAGACGACATATACTATATCCCATGCTGATAAGATTTCAGTATAACTCATTAATGCATGCTTATTGAAAAAGAAACAATTGCTATTTTCCATATTGCCCCTCCAGTGCAGTACATGTGGATTATCTCCCTCCACCAGCAGCTGGAGATTGAGCATGTCAAAGTTGTGATGTCATAGTAGAAGAGCTCCCTCCTAAAGGCTCCAAGAACCAGTATCTCAGTCCCTTGCAGCTGGATGAGGAGCTGCATGGCTGGACCCCACTGGATGGGTTCTGGGGCCTGGCACTTAAAAAAAGAAAATAATAATAATAAATTTGGAAAGGCAAGGAGACTAACAATGATTCAGGCAAAGGTTCTGAATTTCCTTGGTCTTGGAGCTCTGTACCATTTCTATACACGCAGTGAAATTGTGAGAGCTGGCAAAAGCACTGTCTGCCTTCAGGTACAAGGGTTCTTAAGTGGGTCAGGGGTAGCCCTGGGGTTAATACCTGGTAGTCCAGGTCCCTTTCCCCCCAGCTTGGCAACTCAGCATACCTCCTATTGAGGTTTGCTGAGTTTTTTCCTTGTTGCCTTTTAACAGGCTGCTGTGCCTTAAAAAAAATACAGCCATGGCAAAGTGAAAGGATTTCTCAGTATCAGAAGGTGTTTGTCAGTGTTTTTGAAGGTAAACTTTGTTTATGCCAGTTGTTGCCTGGTCATCGGTATGCTGGAGGAATTGGGGGTTACAGCCCTTTCTTTCATTGTTCCCGTGCTGTTGGAGACTGCCATTGCCACTACAGGATTGCATGCACTCTTCCCTTTCTCTGTGTACTGTCTGTGGAGGAGCCACGGTTTTGTATTAAACAGGCTTTGCCGGGCTTGTACTTGTCTGGGTGGTCAGCAGAACATGATTTTTAGCATCTGAAACATGGAGAATGATTTGGGGGCTTCACTGCAGGCCTCATCTGAGGCAGTGGTTCCAGCAGTTTTGGCGGGAACCACAGCCATTTTAACACTGGTTGCCATTTCCTCATCAGGGAATGGGAAGCAGCGAAAAATTAAGGCAAAACACGTTTCAGCACTAGAGACAGAGGTTGAGGCGGCAGACAGTGTTTTCCTTCTGATTTTGTGTTGATGCATATGCTTTTTGTATGAAGAGAAAAAAGCATATTTATTTATTTTATTTATTTATTTATATTCTCTTATATCTTATTTATATTCACTATTCAGCATCAGCGCAGTTCACATAGAACAGAAATCTCAGTACAGTCAACATGCATGAGTTTACAGATAACAAGGGAAGGAACTTGGATAACAAGGGAAACTATTTACATTCTATTTACAGATGTAATACTACAGCATAGGTACATGTTACTAGGAACAGGTGCTAAGACTATATTCAATAATTATAGAGAATCAGCCTATGCGTGTTATTGGGGCACCAAGGCATTGAATAACTGGGTGGAATCACTGAGGTCAATGGGTGTCGATGGCTCTATAAGGTACTTGTTGAAGAGATGGAATTTGAGGGCTTTCCTGAATTGTGTTAAGCTGTTGATAGCACGGATGCCAGGGGGTAGTGCATTCCAACACCTAGGGGCACAGAGGATAAAGGCTCTGTTGGCTGTAGAAGAAGAGCAGCTTGTAAGGGCCTTTGGGAGCTTTAGGGAGTTGATGGTCGTGGATCTTCTTGCTCTGTTTGGTGTAGTAGTGTGAATAAGAGCAGATAAGGATGCAGCGGAGAGCTTATTGAGAGCTTTGAAAGTGAGAAGTAGAGTTTTAAAGATAATTCTTGCCTGAATGGGTAGCCAATGTAATTGAATCAGCAGAGGTGTAACATGGTCAGACCTGGCGGCTCCCTGAAGTACCCTTGCAGTGGCATTCATTGCCAGCTGTAACGGGTTTAAGGTGGATTGAGGAAGACCTTGAAGAATGACATTGGCATAATCGAAGTGGGGTATGATCAGTGCTTGGTAGATTGTCCTGAAATCTTTTGGTTCCAACATGGAGCGTAGGTGTCTCAGGGAACGGATCTTGTAGTATATTGTTCTGACTGTGTTTCCTATGTGGGACTTCATATCCAGGCGTTGATCCAGAGTGACTCCCAGGTAGCGTATTGAGGGTTTGGATTGCAGTTCAGCTTCCTTAGTTTTGAGATATTGTGGTGGGATGAAGTTGGGATTCCTCGTGATAAAGAGGACTTCCGTTTTCTTATGTTGTATACAGAGGTTTTGGGAGAGAAGCCAGTCAAACTGCATTGAAACAGTTTATTAGAGGGGAGAGATCCAAATGGTCAGTGGAGATGGGGGTGTACAGTAGAACATCATCGGCATAGAGCATGTAGTCGACATTAAATGACCATATGATCTTACAGATTGGTTGCATGTAGATGTTAAACAGAAGGGCAGAAAGTGAGGAACCTTGAGGGACTCCCTGATCTAGGTGGAAGGGTTCTGAAGTTCTGCCTCCTGAGCGGACATGCTGCCATCTTCCGGATAGGTAGGACGTGCACCATTCAAGCGCTGTTCCAGTGATGCCCTTTTCAATTAGCCTCGCTAAAAGGAGTTCGTGATTCACTGAATCAAACGCTGCGGCGATGTCCAGAAAGATGAGGGCAAAACCTTGGTGGATGTTATCTATGCCGATGATTATCTTGCTGAAGAGTGTGGTGAGGAGAGTTTCGATTCCATGATATTCCCTAAAGCCGTGTTGGCAGGGGTCTAGCAGCGCAGCGGTGTCAATATGGTCTTGTAACTGTCGTTGGACCTCTTTTTCGATGATCTTAGCAAGAAGAGGTATGCTAGAGATGGGTCTGTAGGACTCTACCCTTAGGGGGTCGAGCTTGCAGTTTTTCAACAGGGGTCTAATTGAAGTATGCTTAAGGGCTGAAGGGAATGATCCTGTTGAAAAGGAGAGTTTCATTATGTTGGCAATTATTGGGCTGAAGTGACTGCAGAGCTCCTTGATCCAGAAGGCAGGGCATGGATCGGACTGGGATGTAGTGATGTTGAGGGCTGTAATGGTGTCTTCAATTCCTTTCTTAGAGGGGATAGAGAATGCAGAAAGAGCTCCTGGGACGTCCTGCACAAGGGTGGTGGTTGTTGTAGTGGTTCTGTTGATAAGGCACGTCTTAGATTGTAAGTGGGTTGCAAAGTCTTGAGGATGTATCTCAACTTGAGGCCCAGAGGATGGCTCCTTAGATAGAGACTTAACTAGGTCAAAAAGGTTGTGTGGCTTATTGAGAGATCTCATCAAGGTATCCGAGTGATACCGTTTCATTGACTCGGAGATTGCCTTGCGGTGAGCAGCTAGGTGGTTATTGAATGCTGTCAGGTCAACAATAGCATGGGAGCGACGCCAGCGTTTTTCGAGTTTCCGTAATAGGATGAGGGATTCTCTAAGGTCCGCTGTGTACCAAGGAGCATTCTCTCTTTTCCTTGAATGCTTTTTTGATGGAGGACGCACAGCAATAGCACTGAGACTGTTGTTCCAGTGAGAGATTAGGTCTTCAAGGTTTGTGGTAGTGGTATTGATGAGCTGTTGAGTTTCAGCGAGGATGAGCTCTCTGTTAAATGAGTTAAAAGATCTAGTGGTCGGTCTCGCTGTGTTAGCTGATGTCTTGCTGCTCTTGGTAAGTATTTTGCTTGAAGGAATCTGGAGGATGATCAATTTGTGATCAGACCAGGGAACAGGGGTGATGGATGTGATGGGATCAAGAGATGGGTTGAGGGATGACTGTGGGGCGAATACCAGATCTAGGGTGTTGCCTTTAGTGTGAGTGGGAACTTTCACTAGTTGCTTGAAGCCGAGGTTCTCAAGGGCTTCTAGGAATGAAGCTGCTTGATTATCCTGTAATGTTGGTAGGTTGAAGTCACCAAGGATCCACGTTGGGGTGTGTGGGCTATAAGTGTTGGAGGCAAGCTCGATGATAGAGGCAAGCTCATCCAGTGACGTAGAGGGTGCTCTGTAGAGCAAGCTGATTGAGCAGCGTCTGTTTGAAATGGTAATGGTTTCCATGTGACTTGTGCTGGTGGAGTGTGTTGTCTGGAACTGGAGGTCTGATCTGGTGAGGATGAGGACACCACCACCTCTTTTATCTAGCCTGTGACTGGTATGTACTGTAAAACTTGGGGGGAGGAGCTGGTTGATTATGACATTGTCTTCCTCAGATAACCACGTCTCTGTGACCATGAGTATGTCAAGTTCATGAGTGGAGATTAAGTCAGTGACAGCTGGCCATTTCTTCCGGATGGAACGTGCATTGATGAGGGCACATTTTAGGCTGTAGGGGTAAGGTTTTTCAGATTGTTTGCCTCTGATGGGATGTTTAGGAATAATATGGAGGAGATGGGGGTGGCGAGGGCGTGTGTCCCCGTGTAAGTTGCTACGAGATGCACCAGACCATCTCCTTCCATGGCTCTGCAATATTGGGATTTGGTTGACAGATGGGGTTAAGGCTAGAGAGCAGGAGAACCAGCTTGTGAGGATGATATAGCATCCAAAGATGGTGGTAATGGGTGGACCCATCTTAGTAAGGATGAAAGATATGTGTTAGGGAGGTGAGGATGGATGCCAAGTGAGTATTGTCGAATGGTGCTCAAGACGGCGGCCTGGAGCAACTATTGGGTGGGTCTTTGAGGGTGGATTGCTATACCTGCTGCTACCCAAAGCTCTGACTCCAGAGGGAGGGCTGCTGGATATGTTTAGAGCATATGAAATAGCAGAGTAATTAATTACATCGTATCATTGACCCTTTAGCATTTCAAATTAATCCAAGCTATGTGTTACAATGAAAACACATATGCAGATTATACAGTGTGATTCAATATGCTATATGAGATCAGAGTAAGCACTAGCGAGGCATGAGAATAGAAGGGAACTAAAGCATTGAAGACTAACATGCTAAGTTAATTGAGAAGTTATGAGATGTTTCACTTAGGATACAGCATTGTTCGCAATGAAATACGATGTACCACATTGTATCAACAGAGTATCACAGTGTACCAAAACAATATATCACAGTCAAGCTAACATTATGGTGAAGTTATCAGGTGTTCACCTTACAGTTCAGGTATTGGTGGATAGTTGGCTGTTGTAGGTGTTTGAAGAGCTCTCTACCACGCGATGGGATGGTTCCGGAGGCCTTAGTTCTAGAGCTGGGTCACTGAGGGAGTCCAGTGGCTTTGGTGTATGTAATATTCCGGGCCCTCCCAGTCGGGCCCGCGCCTAAGGGCCACGCCAAAGGGCCCTCTAGCGAGACCCTCAGGCGCGGGCCCGCCGGCTGGCGCTGCCTTTTAAAAGTTGCAGGCAGCTGCCCCGATAGTAGTGCAAACACCTCAGCTGTCTAAGTTTCTGCATTACCAGGCGCAAAGGAGTTCCTTATCGTCCCTCCAGGTCGGTCCCGCACCTCTGGAGTAATGCAACTCTCTTTTAGTAGCTTCGAGACTGAGCATGTCATCTTTTGATGACAACAGTACTAATACCACCGGGACTGCCCACAAGCTCCAGTATGCTTAGCCTCCAAGCAACTGGAGGATGTGGTGAGCCAGGGTGCTGGACTCGCTGTAGGAACAAATAAGAAGGTTTAGTTAGGTTAGATTTTTGTCTGAGAGATCTTTGCTTTGCAGGTTCTTTTCTTCGTTTATTTTATTTAAAAGGATTTATATACCGCTTCATCCTGAAATCAAAGCGTTTGGTGCAGAAAGTTAGTTTAAAAAAAAAAAAGGAGATGAGAAGCCCCCTCCCCTCCCCTCGACAGTGGAGGGGCTGTGTGTGGAGAGTGCCTGAGGACCCAGGGATTTAGTGACTCCCGAACCCTACTGTGGGTGAGGAGCCGCCGGGTGTGCAGCAGCAGGACCGGCATCAGACAAAATTCCCCAGAGGCCCATCTCTGCTGTGCCAAAGCCGTTTCTCCGACTGAGCACGAGGGGATCAGGAGACCAGCAAAGCAACACCTGCACTGGAGGAAGCAGAAGGTAACAAAGGCGGTTTCTGAGGCACAGGGACCCCGGCGGTCAGGCCCGATTAGCTGAATAGCAACCTGACCGCGTGGAAGAATCCTCAGAGCAGCACGGGAAGAAAAGAGGTGGTACTTTTTTTCCCTCAGCATTCCAGACTATTTTCACGCTTTGCGACACGAAGGTCCTGATTTTGATTGGGCTTTAGGGGGCAAGATTGGATTCGATTTTTACTTTTACTCTTTCATTTACTTTAAAAATACAGAGGGGTTTGAATAGCTTCTCTGTTTGCAAAAAAACCCCAAAGAAGTAATGCCTGGCAGACCGCAGTGCCTGTTTTGTGGAACCAGGTGCGGTTCTGTCTCGGAAGCTGGCATTTGCAAGGGGTGTGCTCGGGAGGTCTCCTCCATGGAGCAGACCTTAGGGATGGCCCAGGAAAGGGTTCCTTCACTGTTGGGGGAGGTGCAGGCTGCAGTGGGCGCAGTAGTACCACCACAGGTGTCTGCTCCCTGCCCGCCGGCTACCCTGGGGCCATCAGCAATCCAGAGCCTGGGAGACCTTGGGGTCCCGGATATGTTTTCTCCCAAAATTGTGCTCCTGTTTCATCAGGCCTTCTGCCTGCACCAACAGGGAGCAACAGGTCCCTTGGCATCCCAAGGGGGGGCCAAGAGGGCAGGGGGCCCTATGGTAGGCGAGCCGGAGTCAGATCCTGCTAAGAGTCCAAGTCTGTGGTGGAGGATCAGGGCCAGATTCCATTTTATGAAGGTCCCGAGGAGGAGGATATGGACTTGGACCTTGAGACGGATGAGGACCTTGAGGAAGGGGGAGATCCCTGAACAGGATGAGCAGGCAAGGATTGTATGGGTATTCCCTTGCAGAGGGCTGCCAGTGCTCATTTCTGAGTCCCTCAAGGCTCTGAATATGCCTGCTAGTCTTCCAGGGGAAGATGAGGCTCTGGAGGATCCGTTGCTCCAAGCTGTGTGAAAATTGCAGAAGGTGTTTCTAGTACATCGGGTGGTTCCGCAGATGATCCAGGAAGAGTGGGATCTGCCGGATGCGAGCACTATGGCATGTCTTTATCCGCTGGCCGATCAGGATCACGAGTGGTTGCGACCCCTAAGGTGGGCGCGGCAGTTTCCACAGTCACTAAGAAGACAACTATCCCAATTAAAGGTAGTGCGGCAGGATAGGAAGCTAGACACCTTGTTGAAACAGGCCTCCATTTGTGTGGTCTTGGTGGCCACAGCTTGTCTTCGTTGGTTTCAGCGGATGCAACAACAAGAAGAACCAAGCTGCAGAGGTGGCTAGGTTGGAATCTGGAGCAGCCTACCTAGCGGATATCCATTATGATTTCATCGAAGGGTCCTCAAAGAACATGGCCTCCATAGTTGCAGCGTACTGATATCTTTGGTTGCAAAACTGGGCGGTGGACAGCTCGTTTAAAGCGCGGCTCAGCAAGCTTCCCTATAGAGGCAAGCTCCTTTTCGGGGAGGACCTCGACAAATTGGTTAAGGATTTGGGGGAGTCTGAAGGTGGGTGTCTGCCGGAAGATAAGCAGAAACAGAGCCGCACTTCACACGCCTCCTGGAGTCAGCCGAGGGAGTTCAAGCAGTTTCGGACATCACACTTTACCACGTTCCAAAAAGGGAGATTCCCTTCTCGGGGACAGGGGTTTTGAGATTTCAGAGGTTTTGCCGCTCCTTTGACCTTGAGACTCAAGAAACCACAGTGAGCGAGGGGGGCCCAGGCAGGGGTGAGCCCGTGGGAGGTCGGCTGCGGGAGTTCTACCCTGCCTAGGTCCAAATCACTTCCGACCAATGAGTGCTCGAGGTTATTTGTTCAGTCTCCCTGAAAAGCACGAGCCAAAGCATCAGCTGTAAGGGACATCCTACTGCGACTTCTGCAGCTAAGGGCAGTGGTGCCGGTTCCCCTGGACAAGTACGGCTGCGGTCGATACTTCCATTTATTTTGTGGTGCCAAAAAAGGAGGGTGCTTTCTTTCCAATCCCCGACCTCAAGCGGGTGAACCGCTGTCTGCGGGTTCCGCATTTTCACAAGGAAACCTTACGGTCAGTCATAGTAGCAGTCAGGATAGGGGAGTTTCTAGCGTCGCTTGACCTGACGGAAGCGTTCTTCATATCCCTGTACGGGCAGAACATCAACAGTTCTTCAGGTTTGCAGTACCTATGGGGCATTTCCAGTTTTAGGCTTTGCCATTCGGTCTAGCAACGGCTCCAAGGACTTTCACCAAGGTCATGGTGGTGGTAGCAGCAGCACTGTGCAGAGAAAGGAGTCCTGGTACATCCGTATGTGGTTGGTTGACTAATTCGGGCAAAGTCCAGAGAGGAGAGCCAACATGCTATCTCCAGGGTGATATAGTTTTTTGAAGTCTAGGTTGGGTGCTCAATGTGGCCAAGAGTCATCTGGTCCCATCTCAGGAGCTCGAATACTTGGGAGCATGCTTCAACACTCGGGTGGGGAGAGTCTTCCTACCGGAACAGCTGGCTCAACAGCTGCGGACCCTGGTGCAACAATTTTTGCAGCGGAAGGAACAAATGGCCTGCCATTACCTACTGGTGCTAGGGACTATGGCAGCCACTCTCGAGCTGGTGCCTGGGGCAAGGGCGCACTTGCAGCCTCTACAGAGGACCTTGCTTCAATGGTGGTCTCACCAGATGCAGCCCGTTTCCCAAAGGCTGTCTGCCGTAGACAAGGAGGGCCCTCGGATGGTGGCTTTGCCCGGGAATTATGGAAGGTGGTATACGCCTAGAGGCATCACCATGGTTCATGCTGATTACTGACGTGAGTCTCTCCGGTTGGGGAGCTCATTGCGAATGCCAATTTGGTTGATCAACAGGCTGGAGATGTGGGTGGTGGTTCTGGCCCTCTGGAACTTCAAGCCATGTTTGCAAGGGGAAGCTGACCATGCAACCGTGGTAGCCTACATCAACTGCCAGGGAGGTACAGGCAGTGCATTCCTGGAGGTGGAAGCCAAAGGACTGTTAGACTGGGTTGAAAGTCACTCCAGGCGCTGTCGGCAGCACATATGGCAGGAGTTGACAGCGCGATGGTGGACTACCTCAGTCGAGTCCGGGTGGACCCAGGAAAGTGGACGCTTAGTCTGGAGGTGTTCAAGCTGGGCTGCCCCAGCGGCTTACCACCTATCATGGACCGCATGGCAACCTGTGAGAATGCCAAGGCAAGACGACTTCAGCAGGCCCAAGGAGAGGATGTCAGAGGGCCTTGACGCCATAGTGCAGGATTGGGCCCCCTATGTTTTCCTGCCATGGGTGCTGATAGGTCGTGTTGTGCAGAGGATAGAAGCTCATTAGTGGTTGATCATATTGAGCACTCTGGATTTGCTGAGACGACGATGGTATGCCAACCTAGTAGTGGGGATTCTAGTGTATCGCCCATGGTGCCTCTCGGCTCGAGAGGATGTGCTGACACAAGGACCGAGACACATGCCACATGTGGATTGATTCTTGCTTACGGCATGGCTCTTGAGAGGGCAAGATTGAAGAGAAAAGGCTACTTGGGCTCGGTGATCTCAACATTGCTGCAGACAAGGAGGAAGTCTACTTCGCTCGCGTATCTTTGAGGTGTGGTGTGATGATTGGCAGTTTTGGCCTTCTGTGACTTCGGTTCCAGACATCTTGGCTTTCCTGCAGGCCGGGCTTGAGAAGGGCCTAGTGGCTAGCTCCCTATGGGTTCAACTGGTGGCCATCTCCTGCTATCAAAGGAAGGTGCAAAGAGTGGCTTTGGGAACACACCCAGACTTGGGCTGATTCCTCACGGCGGTGGCCCATTTGCACCCACCGCAAAGAGCAGTTGTCCTGGCCTGGGATCTCAACTTGGTGTGGTTGGCACTAGGGAGAGAGCCCTTTGAGCCGTTAAGCCATACATCTTTGAATGACTTAACTCTCAAGACAGGTTTTTCTCATAGCCATATTCTTGGTGTGCAGGATTTCAGAGCTTCAAGCCTTATCTTGCCAGGAGCCATTCCTTTCCCTTTTTAGGGAGAAAGTGGTTCTGCGGCCGGTGCTGTCCTTTTTGCCTAAGGTGATTTCAGCATTTCATGTGAACCAGTCCGTGTTTCTCCCAGTCCTCGGAAGAGTAGGGAGCATCTCCGACAACCCACAGTTATGCCTTCTACTGTAGATGTGCAGCGGACCCTGAGGCGTTATTTGATGAGGACTGCGTCCTTCTGCAAATCAGATCGCCTCTTTGTCCTGTTTGGGGGTCCACGCAGAGGGGAGGAGGCGGCCAAATCCTCAGTTTCAAGGTGGATCAGAGAAACGATTGTGTTGGCATACATCTTGAAGAGTAAGCCAGTCCTGGCAGGACTACAGGCACATTCCACATGGGCACAGGCAGCCTCGTGGGCGGAATACAGTTTGGTGTTGCCGGTCGAGATTTGCAGGGTGGTGACATGGTCTTCGCTTCTTATTTTTGTTGAGCATTACTGGCTGGATGTTAAGGCGGCAGGAGATGCCTGTTTTGTTGCGGCGGTACTTCAGGCCGCGATTGCAGGTCCTTCCCATTAATTTATCTACTCTGTTACATCCCCAGAGATGCGGGACTGGACTGGACTGGATAAGAAAAGTGAAATTAGACTTACTTGCTAATTGTTCTTTGAGGAACTCCAGTCCAGTCCTGGATCTCTCCTTGAGTGCTGGTTGTATGTGACTGGGGCTTGAAGCAGGAGTTCTGGATTAAGGAAGAGCCCGGTGGTGTGATGATGGATGAGGTCTTCAGTGGGCCGAAAGGGTTTCTGTTTTACGCTCAGTTATGCAGTCACCTGAGTAGGCTACAGGTAAGCCTCCACACTCGGAGGGGGGAGGATTAGTTAGAGTTTTTACAGTTACATTTGTTTGAATCATTTTTGCTCCGGTGAGTTTGCTTTGTCAATAGGTTACTGGTGCTTGTGGGCGGTCCCGGTGGTATTAGTACTGCTGTCATCGAAAGATGACATGCTCGGTCTCCAAGCTGCTGGAAGAGGTGCAGGACTGGACTGGAGTTCCTCAAGGAACAACAATTAGCAGGTAAGTCTAATTTCACCTCCCTGCAGGAGGGAACCCCGATTGGTGGTAACCTTCCCTCTAAGGATGTGTGTGTAGAGGAAGCAGCCTGGGAAGTTCAGGCTTCTCCTCCACCCCCCTCTTCAGAAGACCACTTAGAAGGTTCATCGGATCTCTGGGGAGAAGCTGTGCAGCCAGAATTGGAGGAAGATGAGTTGCCACAGAGCGGAGAACCCCTATGTGATAAGGATTTTTCACCGCGAGGAGTTGTCTTCTCTGATAAGCACTGCGAGAGGGTGACTTAGCATCATTCCTACCCCTGCCACAGCAAACAAACCCTTGGAGGATCCACTGTTGAGGGCTTAAAAAAAAACAAAAAACGATGGAGAAGGAATGGGAAATGCCAGAAGCCGGCTTGAAAGGGTGAAGGGCCATGGGACATTTATATTCCATCCCGAAGAGGTAAAATATCTTCTGAAGATGCCTAAGGTAGATGCCTTAGTTTCACAAGTGACCCATGAAGGGTGGAGCAATTCTTAGGGATGCGTAGGACCATAAGCTTGAAACTCTTTTGAAGCACGCTTTTGATACCAGCTCCTTGTCTTTGTTAGCCTTTGTGACCAGGGCCTCCATTCAACGGATTCAAGGTTTCCCAGTGACGGGCTTGGAATCTCAGTCTACAGCGTGGGAAACCGCCGAGCTGGAATGCCTTGGCCTATTTAGCCGATTCCTTTTGTGACTTGGTACAAGCCTCGGCTAAGACTATGGGGTCTGTGATTGCGGCTCGGCACTTCCTGTGGCTGCAAATTGGTTGGCTGATGTCTCATCCAAGGCAAGACTCGGTAAGCTTCCATTTAAGGGTAAATTACTATTTGGAGAAGCACTGGACAAGTTGGTTAAGGATCTGGGAGACTCCAAAGCCCAGTTTTTGACAGAGGTTTGCCTTAAGGGGGGCTGTGCCCAGAGGTCAGCCTAGAGACCTACAGAAGGTTTCATTCAGCGCATTTTACTCCTTTTCAGAGGGGGCGCTATTTGCTATTTTGAGGCTACAGAGGATCCAATAGGGGATATTACTTGGCCTCTTCAGCTCCTGCCAAAAGATCACAAGGAATTGAGGCAGGCCCAGGCAGAGGTGGTACCTGTAGGGGGTTGTTTGTAACGGTTTTAGGCTGCCTGGGCAAACATTACTGCAGACCAGTGGGTTCTGGAGGTCATTTGGGCAGGATATGCCTTGGAGTTCATTCGTCCTCTCTCCGATGCCTTTGTGCAATCTCTGTGCAAAACCCCCTCCAAGATGCAGACAGTTCAGGACACTCTGAACAGATTGCTGCAACTACAGGCGGTGGTTCCGGTTCCAGCTGACCAATGTGGATTAGATCGATACTCCATTTATTTTGTGGTTCCCTAAAAGGAAGGATCCTTCCGTCCTATCTTAGATCTCAAGAAGATCTTGAGAGGGCCTTGAAAGTGCCACTTTTCTGGATGGAAACCTTATGGTCGGTCATTCTTGCAGTACAAAAGGGCGAATTCTGTGCGCAATCTGAGAGAGGCGTACTTACATATCCTCATTCGGCCAGATCACCAACAGTGTTCGCGGTACCAATAGGGCATTTTCATGCCCTGCTGTTTGGCCTGGCCACTGCTACCTGCACCTTCACCATGGTGGTACTGGCGGCGGCTCTGAGACAGGAGGGCATTTGGTGCATCCATATCTCGACAGTTGGTTCATCAGAGCAAAATCAAAGGAGGAAGGAGTGGCTGCCACAAGGAGGCTGGTGGAGTTCCTTCACTGGGTAATCAACTTCGCCAAGAGCAAACTCGACCTGGTCCAGAGTTTGGTCTATCTGCGAGCTCGGTTCGACACCAAGACCGGACTCGTTTCTCTGCCAACTGAGAGGGCGCAAATGATCCAGCAGCAACTTAGCAGTTTTCTAGCATTGGCAATATTATTGGCTTGTCACTGTCTACAGCTCCTGGGGTCCATGGTGGCGGCTTTGGACCAGGTATCCTGGGCGTGGGCTCATTTGTGGCCTCCGCAGCAAGTTCTACTGTTGGTCTCTGCTACACCACTTTCTCTCAAAGAGACTATTCTGCCCCTTGGACACAAGGTTGTGGCTTTCCTGGTGGTTACAGTCGGCTCATCTTATAGCGGGGATGCCACTGGAACCTCCGGAGTGGATTTTCGTGATGATGGATACTAGCCTCTCGAGATGGGGAGCGCATTCTGGGTCGCATGCAACTCAAGTGATTTGGTCTACAGAGGAGAGCTCATGGTCTGTAAACTGCCTGGAAATTAGAGCGGTCTTTCAGATGTATCAAGCCTTCCATTCTCATTCTGGGGCAGGCAGTGAGAGTTTGCTTGGACAATGCTACCACAGTGGCATACATAAATGATCAAGGGGGCACGGGCAATGTGACTCTGGCGGATGAGATTCATCCGCTGCTATTTTGGGCGGAGGAGAACCTCATGGCTCTATCAGTGGCTCACATGGCAGACAAAGAGAACATTCAAGCAGATTTTCTCAGTCGACATTGGCTGGATCTGGGAGAATGGGAGATGAATGCAGCCATGTTTCACAATATCGCCATTCGCTGGGGCGAGCCGATTAGCTTGCGAAAGAACTGAGGGCTCCATAAAAATCTTCAGAGGTTTGCAACTTTTGGCATATCTAAGAGGGTCTCCATTGCAGGCAAGGTAAGACTGTGTGACTTTTAATTACTATCTCTCTGCCTGAGAGCTCTTAAAAGGGTTTTGGTGTACATTTTTATAAAACTGAAAGGGAATATTTTAAGGGCAACCAAACTTGTTAGAATGGTAAGGAAAAGGAGGCCACTATGGTTCTCAAAAGAAGTAGCTGAAACGGTGAAGAAAAAAGAGAGAGGCCTTCATGAAATACATAAGATCACAGAGAGAGGAAGACAGGCATCTATATTTGGAAAAATGTAGAGAAACTGGCAAAGTAGTCAGGAAAGCAAAGATTCAAAAAGAAGAAATAGCCAATGCAATAACATGGGGGGATAAGATCTTGTTCACATTTTTTAGTGAGAGGAAGAAGGGCAAAAGTGGTATTGTCAGACTCAAGAGTGAAAGCCTGTGAGGATAAAGTGGAATTGCTTAACAAATATTTCTGTTCTGTGTTCACAGATTAAGGGCCAGGAGCAGGGCCTCAGAAAACACCCACAAATAGGGAACTGAAGAGACGGGGATCTCGAATGATTTTCGGAAGACTGTGAGGAACTAGCTAAACTAAATGTAGACAAAGCGATGGGACTAGATGGGATACATCTGAGAAAACTGAAGGAACTGGGGGACGTTCTATCAGCTCTACTGACCCTTTCAATGCCTCTTTGGAGTCAGGAGTGATGCCAGAGGACTGAAGAGAGGCACATGTGCTCCCTTTACACAAAAACGGAAGTAAGGATGCAATTGAAAACTACAAGCTGGTTAGTCTGACCTCTGTGATGAGTAAATTATTGAAAAAGCTGCTAAAAGGGAGGATAGTGAGATTGCAGGAGTCCAATGGATTGCAGGATCTGAGGCAGCATGAATTTTCCCAGAGAGACAAATCTAATTTATTTCTTTGACTGGGTGACCAAGGAGTTAGACCGAGGGAGAGACCTAGATGTGGTGTACTTAAATTTCAGTAAAGCCTTTGACACCATTCCGCACAGGCGACTTACAAACAAACTGAGCACACTAGGGATGGACCCTAAAGTAAGTGACTGGGTTAGAAATTGGTTGAGTGGGAGGTAACAAAGGATACAGGTAAATGGAGCTCACTCTGAGGAGAAGGTGGTTACCAGTGGTGTGCTGCAGTGATCTGTCCTTGGTCCAAATCTTTTTAACATCTTTGTTGTTGATATTGTGGAAGGGCTTTCGGATAAGGTTTGTCTCTTTGCAGATGATACCAAAATCTGCAATAGAGTAGACATTCAGGAAGGGGAAGATACCATGAGGAAGGATCTAGCTAAGCTTGAAGAATGGTCTAGAATTTGGCAGCTGAGATTTAATGCTAAAAAATGCAGAGCCATGCATTTAGGCTGCCAAAAACCAAGGAAGCGGTACAGTGTAGGGGGTGAAGTACTTCTGTCCACAAAAGAAGAGTGGGACCTGGGTGTGATTGTGCCTGACGATCTTAAAGTAGCCAAACAGATAGAAAAGGTGACTGCGAAAGCTAGAATGGTGCTTGGGTGCATAGTGAGAAGAATGGCCAGCCGAAAATAGGTCATAATGCCTCTGGTGCAACCTTATTTGGAGTATTATCTGCAATTCTGGAGAAAGCATCTTCAAAAGGATATAAGCAGGTTGAGGTCAGTGCAGAGGGTGGCTTCTAAAATAGGTTAGTGGTTTTCATTATAAAGCTTATAAGGACAGGCTTAAGTATCTTAATATGTATACTGTAGAGGAGTTATGATAGAGACGTTGAAATATCTCCATGGCATAAATACACAGGAGAAGAGCCTCTTTCGATTGAAAGCAAGCTCTGCTATGAGGGGACCTAGGATGAGGATGAAAGGGAATAGACTTAGGATAATATGCGGAAATATATTTTTACAGAGAGTGGTAGATGTGTGGAATAGTCTCCCAGTGGCGGTGGTAGAGATGAGGACAGTATCCAAATTCAAAAAAGCATGGGACAAACACAGAGGATCTCTAAAGGAAAAAAGGGGACTATTGTAGTAGTTGATATGGAAGGGCAGACTAGATAGGCCATGTGGTCTTTTTCTGCCGTCATGTTTCTATAATGGAGCTGATGGCCTCGCTGAGCAACACCAAAGCGAGCCGGTTCTTTAGCAGGTGCAGAGAGCATATGTTGGAGGGCTTAGACGCCCTGGCACAAAAATGGCCAGTAGAGGGTCTCCTGAATATGTTTCCTCTGGCCCCTCATAGGGCGCCTGCTCTAGTGCATAGAGGCTTTTCAAGAGAAAGTGATATTCATTTATTTATTTATTTATTTTATTACAGTTTCTTATATACCGCGCTATTTAGAATCAGCGCGGTTTACATCATTATGCCAAACAGAGTCAATCTGCTAACACAGGGGCCGATTCTCATGCCACAGATCGATTCTTGTTTACGTCTTGGCTCTTGAAAGGTCATGACTTAAGCACCAGGACTATTCTATGTCAATGGTAGCTACCTTGTTGAAAGCTTGTAAATCCTCTACTTCCTTAGCTTACGTTAAAGTGTGGCATGTGTTTGAGGATTGGTGCAAGGACAGGGAGCTCTGGGCCTTCTCAGCCTTGCTTCTGTTCATTTTGGTGTTTTTGCAAGCAGGCCTGAACAAGGGTCTGGTCCTTGATTCTCTGCAAGTACAGATAGCTGTGTTTTTTACTGCTGGGGTCAGGTGTAGGGCTACTCCTTAGCAGCACATCCAGATGTGGCTTGGTTTCTCAGAGCAGTGAAGCAGGTGCGAACTCTGGTGCTGCTGACGCTTCCCCCTTGGGATATGAACTTGCGTTAATGGGTGAACTCTTTGAACATCAAGCTTAAGCTTCCTTGAAGGACCTTATGCGGAAGACGCTATTCCTGGTGGCTATCTGTTCAACTAGATGGATTTTGGAGCTGCACGGCGAAAAGGTTGTTTTATGAACGGTTCTGTCCTTCCTGCCGAAGGTAGTATCACTCTTTCACATCAATCAATCGGTGACCCTACTGTTTTTTTTTCTCTCACACAGGTTTTGGAAGAGAACAGTCAGCTACCCTTTTTGGACTTGCGTAGAGTTTTGCAACGTTATCTGAAGCGCACGGAGTTGTTTCGTAAGTCAGACATGCTGTTTTGTCCTTTTCAGAGGTCTGTGTAAGAGTGAAGCAGCGTCCAAGGTGTCGGTAACCTGCTGGATTAAGAAAGTGCCTCTGCTTATTTATTGAAGCATAGAGCAGTGCCGCAAGGATTGTGGGCTCATTTGACGAGAGCACAAGCAGCTTCCTGGGTGGAACATAGTCTGGTTCTGCCGGTGGGCGTTTGTATGGTGGCGACATGATTGTCCTTGCATACTTTCTTGCGGTATTATCATCTGAATGTGCAGACGGCTAAGGACCTGGAAAGTGGAATAACGAGTGAGGTTATCAAATTTGCAGATGACACAAAACTATTTAAAGTTGTTAAAACCCAAGAGGATTGTGGAAAATTGCAAGAGGATCTTGATAAATTGGAAGACTGGGCATGAAAATGGCAGATGAAATTTAATGTGGACAAGTGCAAAGTTATGCACCTAGGGAAGAACAACCTAAACTATGGTTACACAATGCAAGGTTCCACATTAAGAACCACCACCCAGGAAAAAGATGTAGGCGTCATTGTGGATAACATGTTAAAACCCTCTGCCCAGTGTGCAGCGGCAGCCAAGAGAGCAAATAGAATGCTATGTATCATAAGGAAAGGAATGGAAAATAAAACAAAAGATATTATAATGCCTCTAGATCGTTCCATGGTGAGACTGCACCTTGAATATTGTGTGCAATTCTGGTCGCCGTATCTTAAAAAGGATATAGCGTTATTAGAAAAGGTTCAGAGAAGAGCCACCAAAATGGTAAAGGGGATGGAAGGATACTCCTATGAAGAAAGGCTAAAAAAGGTTAGGGCTCTTTAACCTGGAAAAGAGACGGCTGAGGGGAGATATGATAGAAGTCTATAAAGTAATGAACAGAGTGGAACGGGTAAACGTAGATCGATTGTTTACGTTATCAGAATATAGAAAGACTAGGGGACATGCAATGAAGCTACAGGGTAAACTATTTAAGACTAATAAAAGAAAATATTTTCTTACTCAACGTGTAATCAAACTCTGGAATTTGTTACCGGAGGATGTAGTAAAGGCTGTTAGTGTAGCTGGGTTTAAAAAAGGTTTGGACAAATTCCTGGAGGAAATGTCCATAAACCATTATTAAGAAGGGACCCAGGATATCAATCAACAAAAAGAGAACACCACACCAACACTATCCTAAAGGCCTACAACAAACCAAGAGAGCTTTTCGAGATAGTAAAAACGCTAACCAACGAACCAAACTCAGAAAAAGACATACAAATTGACCCACAAACCTTTGCAGATCACCTTCAAGCAAAGATAGGCGACTCACCACAACAAACAACCGAAGGAACCAACAACCCAACCATACCCACCACAACCTGGGACAAGTTCAGCACTCCGTCCACAAGGCAACTCTCTGACATCATCTCCGCCCTCAACACAAGCACCGCACCGACAGACCCATGCCCGGTCCCATGGATCAAGGCAACCAAGGAAAGTTTCCTCAGCCTCATACACAACATGGTAAGCAACTCCCTAGTGCAAGGCACAATGCCAGACCAGCTGAAGCTAGCCACAATAAGGCCAATCCCAAAGAAAACCACTTTAGACAAAAGTAATCCAGCAGCCTACAGACCAATCTCCAGCATACCACTTCTGGCCAAAATCATTGAAAAAGCGGTGCAACAACAGCTCCAGGACCACATCAACGCACATGCTCCACTGGACTTACATCAGTATGGCTTCCGCCCCAACCACGGAGTCGAAACACTACTGCTATACCTATTCAATGACATAATCCAAACCATAGACAACCACAAACAAGGAACACTAATGATCTTCCTGGACATCTCAGCTGCGTTCGATACAGTTGACCACAAAATCCTCCGAACCAGACTATAAAACATCGTAATAGAGGGCACCATATTAAAATGATTCAACTCATACCTAACAGACAGACAGTTCCAAGTCAAGATCGGATCTAACATCTCAAGACCCGCAAAGATCAAGCAAGGGGTGCCACAAGGATCCGCACTATCCTCACTGCTATTCAACATATACATTCAACCAATCTGCAACATCATAAAAGCACACAAAATAAACTACACAATCTACGCAGACGACGACATGATATACACCCCAATCAACCTCGACAGCCCCGACTACTCTAAAATAACGGACGGTCTCAACAGCATATCCAAATGGCTCCAGCACAACAACCTAGCCATAAACCTCAGCAAGACAGAAGCACTCATCATCACACGAAACAACACCTTCAGCCCCCCTCCCTTCATCAAAACCAACAACACAGCAATACCACTGAAGAACGAAGTGAAATACCTCGGAATAACACTTGACAGAGAGCTGAACCTACAATCACACATAAGAAGAACCACCAAGAACGCATACTACAAGATGAGAGTAATCAGACACCTCAAACCTCTACTCACACAAGACCCGCACAGTCTGCCAAGCGCTTATAACTCCCATCCTCGACTTCTGCAACCCGATCTATGCCAAAACACTCACTCAGGCCACTTCAGATGGCTCAAAACACAGCAGCCAGAATAATCACCGGCTCTCCAATACAAGCCCACATCACACCCATACTAAAAGACCTCCACTGGCTCCCAATCAGCCACCGCATCAAATACAAAATGATACTAAACATTTTCAGAATCAAACACAAAAACTCCGCACTCAGCCTACAACCCCTCATACTCCCCAACGCAAGCACCAGACCTAGAAGAAAGATCACAGCTGATACACTCAACACCCCAAACAACTACACAAAAGCATGCAAATCCACCACACAAAGAGCCCTATCACTGGAGCTACGGTCAACTGAAGATCCAAAGGACTTCCGAAAACACCTAAAGACATTGCTCTTCACCGAATACTATGGCCCAAGCAAGTAACCAGACCATACAGACTCAGACCAACCACAGATCAGAACCACAGACTCGATTGAAGATCAACCACAGTAAGCTGCAGAAACAGCAAACCCTTGTATATAACTGTAAAAAGCACATGTTGTAAATAGATCACGCTAATCAACACACTTGCACCCATGCACCCTCACTGTACATAAACTAACTCACACACACTCCCATTACCACTGATTGTTTGATGTGCACACCGCCTTGATTGAAGGATAAGGCGGGATAGAAATACCCTTTAAATAAATAAAATAAATGCTTGACCCAGTACAAGCACTGCGGAACCTGTGTCTTTTGGGGAAACTGCTAGGTACGTATGACCTAGATTGGGCACTGTTGGAAACAGGATACTGGGCTTGATGGACCTTGGTCTGACCCAGTATGGCATATCTTATGATGCGTATTGTGGGGCTCCGGTACTTCAAGACAGACTCACGGGACCCTCCTGTGATTAGTTACTGCTCTGGTACATTTCACACATGCTAGACTGGACTAGACTGGAACTGGAGGGTCCACATGGAAGACGAAATTAGACTAATTAGAAATTGTCTTGCCTATGGGCTCTTCAGTCCGGTCCAGGACCCCCCCCCCCCAGTGTTTTATGACAACCTCCTTTCTCTGTCCCGAGTATAGAGCGACAGGCTAGTCTGGCAGTGCTTAAAAAAAGGTCTCAACTCAGAATCACATCACTTCACCTTGTTAGATTTTCCGGTTGGGGAAAGGAACCTTAAATGGGCAAGTATATCCCTGACTGGGAGACACATCTGTGTTGTACGTGGATTGTATGATGGCATATTGTGTTCTCTCAAAGTCCGCTTTGTCAATAGGATACTGGTTTTTGGAGCCTAAGGAGAGAGTTCTTCTACTGTGACTTCACAACTTTGACATGCTTAATCTCCAGCTGCTGGTGGAGAGAGACAGCCTACACATACTGGACTGAACTGGAGGGACTCAAGGAAAGACAGTTAGCAGGAAAGGTCTAATTTTGCCTTCCTTATTGTACTAGACTAGTCCAGATGAGTGAGTTAAACTGGTCTAGCAGGATTCAAGGAAAGGAAATTCCTCATCGTCCCTTCTGTCCAGTCCAGATGGAGACTGAGAACCACTGAGTTGATTTTGTCATTAACAAAGGATCCTATGCTGCCTCAGTCTCACCAGTATTTCTCGGTCTCTATCAGTTGGAGGTTGACCTAGTCCTGTGCAGTCTGCATTGGATGGCATTTTTGTGAAATGATAGCGCTCTGGGATGCAGAAGCTGGTGGTGCCAGGTCCTTCCCCCTTTCCTCCACCAGCACATCTCTTATGTTTTTTTTTCCCTAAAGCTACTTTGGTGTAGCCAGGAGAAAGGTAATCTCCCTAACTCCTCCCAATCTTGGTGGGGGGAAGGGCAGGGAGAAATAGTCTGCTACTCTTTGTATACGGTAAAAAAATATACTCAGCAGCTATGCCACAATTGACCCTCTGCTTTCCTTGCTGTATGGGGGCTGCTATTTTTCTTAAAGGGATTTGTGGGACAGTTGTTAATGGCTGGAGTGCCTGGCTGAGGCACAGCTGTGGCTGCCGTCCCCTTCGGTGGGGTAGTCACAGTGCTTATCTACCTTGTTCCAACGGGGATGTGTTGACTGTGCCCGAGGTCGGGAGGGGCAACGAAAGTTAGTAGTGATTTCTTGCCGTGCTGCGATAAGGTGGCGGCCTCCCGAGACTCATTTCCATCTGCCAAAGTTAGTCCGGGCAAAAAAAAAAAAAGGAAAGGAATGCATTGTAGCACCCTAAGTGCTCTGCAGCCCACATTGGGCAGAGCCGCAGGAGATTTTTAGGAGCAGTCATGTTTTTAAAAGGTAGACAAACAAACAAACAAATAAATAAATAATAGTTGTGAAGCCAGCATGGGAGGCAGCTAAAGCTCACTGTGATTCAGCAGGATCTCTCTCTCCCTTCTGTAGCAGCGAGTCCCTACGGTGAGTTTTTCTTCTGTCGTTTCTCCATGAGGAAAAGTTCAAAAAGGCCTTGAAGCATCACCTTTTCATCCAATACTTTCCAGAGAACACAATAACACAAGTTCATCCAAATAGCTCTAATCCCGTTCCTATCTAACAAGATGCCTTTTCATGTAATATTACTATCATATGTATATAGTTCAATGTTTATTATCCTTTGTTATAATTACCCCGGTTTTCCAAGTTTTTCTTCCTGTTCCATGTAAAAACAGATATATGTATCTTATCTGATGTTTTGTAGTTCTATGTAAACCGCGCTGATAATAAATAGCGCGGTATATAAAAATGTTAAATAAATAAATAAATAAATAAATAAAGTACATAGACCGGGTCGTTCACTCAGGTGGGGAGTTCGTTTTCTCTTCCTGTTTTGTTTCTTCAGCCGTGGAGTTTTCATGGGCAGGTTTGGCCTTGGGGCAAATGCTATCGGGTGAATGAAGTTCAATTCTGGCCTTTTTTTCGGGTCCTCCAATATGTTTTAAAAAAAAAAAGAATAAATAAAGGGCTAGTCTTGCTGAGCCCGGGGTAGTATATGGAGGAGTAGTTTTTGCCACGGAGGTAGGCCATTTTGTTGTGTGGTTCGGCCTGCTATTTTGACACTGTAGCAAAGCTAGGGTTTCGGGCCCCTGGGTTGGGGTTCAGTCTCCCAAGACACTGCTCTGTTTTTTCTCCTCTTCCTGGGGCTCTGTTTTGGGAAATGGAGCTCCTTGGTAGGCACAGTTAAGAAGGCTGGTACGTTTTCGGGGCAAGATTAAGTATTGCTCAGTTTTCCCTCCCTTTTTGGTTAGGTTCGGTAGGCTTGAGTTCTGGGAACATATTAGGTTTATTTTCTGTCAGAAGTCCCTTTAGCTCAGACTTCTAGAGTAGGTGTACATTTTCCTGGCAATTGACATAGCTCAAGTTGTATTTTTGTCTCCAACTGTTGGGTGGTTGGGTACTAGGCAGTTGCTCTAACCACTAGATTACTCCTCCACTCCAGCATTGTGTAGCTAAATTTGGATTAGTCTTCCTTATGTGCACCATTTTGCACTTGTCCACATTAAATTTCATTTGCCATTTGGATTCCCAGTCTTGCAAGGTCTTTCTTCAATGTCTCACAATATGCATCCAATTTAACAACTTTGAATAATTTGTTCTCCGGGAACAAGGAGGAAATGAGTTCTCACATAAGGGGGACATCAACTCCGATGGAGCCCACGCCGGTAGCATCTCCCCAGCTTTCAAAGAAAACCTTTGGGAGATGCACCATGCATACATGGTCCCCTTCCCGCACAAGGATGCCATCTTACCTCAGTCTCCTCTTTTTTCCGCAGAGCCCTCTGGATGTCTGTCCAGTTTTCCCCCGGAAAAAAAGTGTGCTTTTTTTTTTTTTTTATCCTATTTTTGTCTGGTATGTGTCTCTCCTTTGGTTCGTTCCTTTGGATTTTTTTCTCGAGATATCCCTCGACCAGCATTTTGCGCCCTTTTTTGCTGCTGGCCTTGGACCTTTGCCAGGCGGCAGGGCTCCCTTTTTCCCCAATGGCCTCCAGCGGCTTTAATAAATGTGATCGGTGCGGTAAGATGATGTCCTGCATTGACCCACATGACTGCTGCCTTGGGCCAGAGCACGACGACTCGGACAGCGAACTCTGAAGGACTATAAACACAAAGGCCATCAAGAGCCGTCAGTTGCCACAAGAACAGTTCTTTCACAAGTCCGACTCTGCACTGGAGTCTCCGGCGACATCGTGCTCTGAGGCCCCCTCCACTACCTCGGTGCCCCATGAGGCCCAGACTGCCTCGGAGTCCTGTGGCTGTGGGTTCTCAGAGAGGAAATCTGAGGTGGAACTCAGGAAGTCGAAACCCTCGAAGACAAACTTCCGTTCTGGCTTGCATGGTGAGCAGATGTGGTTTAGCACTGCTCTCTCACCACCCCACAACTTCGCTGAAAAAACCTGGTCTCAACCCCTGGCTAACGGAGAAATGAGTGAGCGATGCCAAAAACAGTTAAACTAAGTACTGCAGCAAAACTGCGGGATTTGTACAGAGTAAAACGGAAAGCAACACCGGCAGTGCAAGTGGCAGAAGAAACAGCTGACTGGGTGCCATTGCCAAGCTCATCAATGGCAAGTGAGGTGGAGGACAGTGGACCCGAGTTAGAAGCTGGACTCTCTATAGTTTTGAAGGAGATACGTACCACAAAAATAGAATTCATGGACTCTGCTAACAAAAATTGATGAGAAATTTGTCGCGATGCAGGTTTGGATGGATGAGGCCGAGACCAGAATAGGAGTGGTGGAAGATGAACAGCAACATGTAGCTGGTGAACTTACACGCCTGCAAAAAGGAGTGGCCTGTATGGGGGGAAAAGCTGGAGGATCAAGAAAACAGAGATCAAAGATCCAATTTGAGAATCTTTGGAATACCAGAGGGGGTAGAGGACACGAACCTGATGGCTTTTGTTTGACAATTGCTACAAGAATGCTTCCCCAGCTGCCGGTTCCAGGTGGTTACAAATTCGAGAGAGCTCACCGAGAACTTCGCCAACACCTGGACAGAGAAGCGAGACCAAGAGCCTTCATAGCCAAGTTGCTTTGATTTCCAGACAGAGTGTTTATTATCTGAGAAGCATGTAAAATGAGACGTGGATTACAAGGGTTGGCAGGTTTTTGTATTCCCGGGTTTGGCCACAGAAACAGTGAAATGCCGTAGAGACCTGCTGCAATACAATGCAACACAGTGATCAGTGGGGTCTGGAAGCTTTTTCTAATGCCGGAGACAACCGAGAGATGGATGGCAGAACAAAACCTGAACTTCCGTCCAAACAACTCATAGGAGACAACCAGAGCCTCAGAGAGACTCACAGGACAGCGAGAACTGCCCCGATCAGGACAGGGACACGGCAGCAGCCAAACGGAGACTGCAACCGCAGTGGATCAGACTGACCCAGCAGAGAAAGGGTGTACAACAGTGGGACATGATGATAAGTTAGAAGGATCGTGGTCTCCCAGTGGGAGCCCCCAGGAGACAGTAAAGAAGTGTGAGAAAGGAGACTGAAACTTTAATTGCACTTTGCTGTATTGCCCCATTCCGCTATAGGCAGACAGGGTACAACATAATAAAGAAATAGGAGGATTATATAATGTGGGAGATATGGTGGGAGGATTGAATGGGAAATAAGGGGTTGTGGAATGATGGGGGGGGGGAGACGATGTAAGAGAAATTGTTGTGGTAGGGGGAGGAACACTGGGTGGGAAATGGAAAGATTGAGATATACTTGTTTGTGGGGGGGAGGGACTCGGGAAGGTGAACACGAGTCTGGGAAGTACAAAAGACACAAAAGGAGAGAATGACTGTTAAGCAAGGGTAAGGGGGAGGGATTGGGAGGGGGAGAGGGAGACTTTGAGTGGAGGAGCTGCTTTGTGGGATCAGAGAGGGGAAGAAGGGGGGAGGAAAGCAAGGACCTGGAATATGATGGGGAGGGAAAAGAGATTGAATGGCGGGGGCCAACTATGATAAGAGGGACTGTAGTAGCGCCACACTCAATGTACGGGGGATATACGGGTCAATAAAGCGGAAGAGGGTGCTGGCAACAGCTCTGAAAGCACAGATAGGTGTATCTCTTCTAATAACAGTATATCTAACAGACTCCGAGCATGGGGAATTGAAATCCAAGGGCTACAAACAAATCTTCTGGTCTGCCTTTAACTCCAAGAAAAGAGGGGTAGCTATACTAGTCCTCAAGAGGGTGCCCTTTGTACTTTATAGCTCCAGAAGGGACATGCAAGGAAGGGTGATATGGAACACAGGGAGGGTGGAAAATGCAGAGCTATTAGTTCTCAACTCATATGCCCCTAATGGCTCTAAAGACAGAGTGGTTACTGCAATGCATTGTGTGCCTTCGAGTTAGTCCTGACTCCTGGCGACCCAGAAGCTCCTGGGTTTTCTTGGCAGTGTCACCGGAAGTAGATTGCCAGGCCTTTCTTCCGAGGCAATGGAGGGTTAAGTGACTTGCCCAAGGCCACAAGGAGTGCTAGTGGGAATTGAACCCTGGTTGCTTGGTTACCAAGCCAGTGTTCTAACCACTAGGCTACTCTTCCACTCACCGGAGTGGTTACTAGAATTTCAAAAAGTGGCCATGGGAGATTGGGGGGGGGCATGAATGGGGTAATGGGGGCAGTAGACTGGATGAATTACAGTAGGAAAGCTCATGACAAGGAGGGGAAGACTCTAAGGGAAATAGTGCAGACATGGGATCTGGTGAACCTATGGCGTTTAAAAATTGGTAATAGTAGGGAATACACATGCTACTCATCGGGGACCGATACGTACTCCCTCATAGACTATATTTTTACACGAAGCGTGCATGAAGGGAGGTTTGGGGAAACCAACATCCACCACAGTTATAGTGGCAGATCATGGAATGGTAGAGACAAGATGGGTTCTGTGCCATCAGAAGGGTGGGTCGGGTCACTACCAGTGGAGTGTGAGTCTACTGCTTCTACAGCAAGAGGAAGTGCTCCAAAAGGTGAAAACGGAGTGGCGCCAATATCTAGAGGCAAACGATGGAGGAGATGTGACAGATGGGGTGTTATGGGGATGCAGGGAAGGCATTCCTCAGGGGCATTTTAATACAGATAGCAACACAGAAGCGTAAAGAGAGAGTAAGAGAGTGTGATCAGCTACTGGCTCAAATAACAAATTTACATAAAGAACACATTAGTAAAGGAGCACACAAAAATGCGCAGGAGTTGGAAATAACCTGGCGAAGCTACAGGCGCTTGAAACAGATCAGATAGTTCATCTACTTTAGTAAGTTATACTAAATGAAATTATCAAAAACCAAGAAACAGGGCTGGACGATAATTAGTGTGGCAGCTCAAAAAGAAAAGGTCAGAATGATTGGTGTGAGAAATAAAAGGTCGGGGGGGGGGGGGGCAGATGATTCAGACAGGGAAAGGGATCTGTAAAGAATTTAGAAACTTCTATGAGCCCCTATACATCTCAGATGGCACTTCTGGTAAGGTAACGATGGTGGACTTTGAGGACATTACCGCTGCTTAGACTGGAGGAGGAAGTGGCGAAAGGTTTAGGACACCCGATCACAGAGGTAGAGGCCAGGTTAGCGATAGTTATTGCCACAAAACAAGGCAGCAGGTGAAGACGGCTACCCGTCAGAATTCTGTCACCTTTTGAAGTAGGAGGTGGCACCTCTTCTGGCGTGAGTACTTCCTGCATCTATGTTCCTTGCAAATATAATTGTGCTACCCAAAGAGGGAAAGCCCAAAGAGCAATGCGGGAGCTATCGACCCATAGCTTTAATCAACTGTGACGCAAAGCTCTTTGCAAAAGTAGTAGTCCGCAGAATAGTGGACATTTGGTCTTGTCTGATCCACCCAGACCAGATGGGCTTTATTAAAGGACGGGCCATTGTAGAAAATATAAGAAGTGCGGTGAATCTGTTGCACTTACTCAAAAACAGACAAGTGCCAGCGTTATGTGTACCACTAGATGCTGAAAAGGCATTTGATAGGGTGGAATGAGGGTTTTTATTTGCTATATTAGAGAAGCTGAATATTGGCAGGGGGTTTATACAAGGAGTCTAGGCCCTATACACAAATCCATGAGCCAGAGTGTTGGTTAATGGGGATAGCTCAGAGACCTTCCTTCTTTCTCGGGGGACATGGCAGGGATGCCTGCTCTCCTCTCTGCTGTTTGCCATTACTATTGAAGCATTTTTGGCCTGGGTTCGCCAGAACTCAAAAATTAGGCCAATTCAGGAAGGAAGGGAGGAACATAAAATACTGTTCTACGTGTTAGTGTTCATGATGCACCCAGAAGAGTTGCTCCCACACTTATTAAAAGAAATTGATCTTTTTTCCTGCCTATCAGGGTTTTGGGTCATTCTGGGGAAGACAGAGGCCATGAACCTAGGGGGCTTATCCCAAACAGATATTCCAAGTTTCCCATTTCGGTGGGCGAAGGAAAAGATAAAAAATTTAGGGGTGTACCTATCAAAAGACCCCGCAGATCTCCACCGATTGAACTATACCACTATACCCTTTCCAATTTGTCAGATCTTTCTCTACTCCTGATGCAGCTCATGTGAGCTGGATGGGAAGAGTAGCGGCTCTTAAAATGAATGCTATTCCCAAATTCCTCTTCCTGTTTGGACAGCTGTCTATAGATTTACCGAGAGTACTGTTGCTCCGGTGGGAGAAAAGATTAACACAATTCGTTTAGGGAGCGAAGAAGCGTAAAATAGGGGTAAAACGGCTGATCTAATGCAAAGAGAGTGGGAAAATCAATTTTCCAGATCTACAACGCTATTACAAAGTGACAGTGGTTAAGGCGCTGCAGACATATCACTGCTCTGCTGAAGGAGCTCTGTGGTTGGGGCTACAGAGACAAGAATTGGAATCCCAATCGATCTTCAAGAAGATATCATGGATTAGAAGAAAAGGAGAGGAAGGGGTAGAAAAGTTGAGACTAGAAAGTAGAGTAAGGTGACACCCGTTTATAAGTCCCCTAATCAGACAGGGAAAGATGTGTGTTCGGGAAGGGGTTATTCCTGCAATTGTAGCTGGATGATCATGGCTTCATGATTTTCATCCCTTTTACGTGCCTGCTTTTAAAAGCTTTTTGGGATTGGTGGAAAAGAACGAATGGGACATTATGCCGCATGAGAAGGCCCGGGGTGGGGTGTATCACAATGAGCGAATTGGAGACTAAGCTAGGAGAAAGAGTCCCCTTTTTCCCATACTTTCAGGTTCATTATTTTCTAATGACTAGGGCCTACAAAAACGCCTTACAAAGAGAACCGACTGAGTTAGAAAGGGTGCTGTTATTGTCTCGGATCTATAAGAGTCTTGAGAAGGGAATGGACAACACCCCATTTCACGTTCAAGGGTGGCACACTTGGAATAGAAAGCAACTGGAAGAGAGGGACTGGAGAGATATACATGAGAGCATCAGTAAATGGTCCTTGGTGACATCATGGCGACAAGACTCAACTCCAGATAATACATAGGGCATACATCACCCCCAACAAATTGGGAAAGCTGGTAGGCTAGGGGATGAGAGATGTTGGCAAGGGTATGAGGGGGGTGGGATCTTCTATCACATGTGGTGGGAGTGCCAGAAGTCCCAGAACTATTGGGCAGAGGTGCTTCGGGAGATGGGTGATCCTTCTGGGGCATGGGAGGATGGGAACGAAGGGGCATGAGAAATACAAACAATGGCTTCTTCATAAAATGTTGCTGGCTGCACAGGTCACACTGGTCTGGAGGTGGAAATGCCCTACAGGTCCTTCCAGGGCAGATTGGAGAACGAAGGTGGGAGAGGCTTACCGCTTTGATAAGATTACATATAATTTTGCAGGATAAGGAGTGGAAATGGAGGAAGATATGGGCCCCTTACCTAACAATATTATCAGGGGAGACAGAGCAAAAGAGGGAGCCTTAACGGAGACGAATGGAGGGTGAAAGGAAGAATGGAAATGCAGATGTAAGAATGAAAGAATGTGAAGAAGAAATGGTTCTTGATAGCAAAGAGGGGAAGTACTCTGAAGGTTACTACACACAAGCAGTTGGGGATGGGGGGAAGGGCTAGGGAGGAGATGGTGGGGAAGGTAGTGTTAAAGTTGAACTAGTTACAAAAAAGTTTATATAAACACAAAAATGAAAACCTTTTGATGGAACAGAATGTAATTGGAATTTACAAATTCAGTGTCAGAGAAAAAGTGGTTCAGGAATGGCCCAACCGATAGAGTAGGTTATGAAGACAACTCCTGAAAGATATACCAGACAAGACAACAACATATGGGAACTACCAAAAAAGAAAAAAAAATGAATGGACAGTGGGAGAGTGACGAGGGACATAAAGGATGATGTTTGTTATGCTATTTTATTCTATTAATAAAAGAAACCCTTGAAGATTGTCTTGGAGGACAGATCTGGGAAGAAGGGAAAATCCCATTCCAGGCCCCACAGTCAGAGGGGTTGTAGCAGGAGCAGCCCCACAAGCTACCCTGAAGAAGTCGTCGGTACCTAGTAACTGACCTCGGAAACCCGAGGCCATCCCCTCGACAGAACAGATGCTGGGCCCAATGTCTTTAGTGCCTGTGTCAAAGGCTGTGGAACCAACTGGCATGAAGTCCAGGATGGCAGCCTTAGCAGTATATCTGCCATCGTGGCCATGCAGCAGGCGTTTATGTCCGGTTCATCCGCCCCGAAGACGGGACCCTTGACATAGAGTGCTTCCCTGGACGTTGAACCAATCCTCGAGTGCCACCAGCCTCAAGAGACCCATCGGCATTGGGCAAAGTCCAGGTCCCGTTCCTTGGGGCACTGGTCCTCTCTGGTGAGTGCACGTGGTTCGGACCGCAGATCCCCCGGAAGTTGCGGGTGTTCGGGCTCTGGCCTCTACTGCGGGGCCTCGGTCTTGTATTCAAGCTTCAGGTCGGAATGGGAGACCTAGGATGAGGAGTCCCTGGACACTCTGCGACACTGAGACGTGCCCTCAGATCTGTTTCCCACGGTGTCTTGGCGCTGTTCCCTGCCCGAGGATGTTGCTTTCTTCAACTTTGTGCGGGACATGGCTAAGGCACTCGCCATTGAAACCAAGGCGGAGGAGGATCCCCACATGGAAGAGATTCTGCAATACAAGGCCCCCCCCCCAAAGAAGACCTTACAGTGTTCCTACATTTGAGTGCTGCCTCCTCCATATGTGGGAGACACTGGCTTCGATGTCTGTTGTCAGCAGGCAACTTGATTCTATGTGTACCGAGTCCGCTGAAGTCCTGAGTTCCAGAAGACTCAACTTCCCTACAACTCTATGATCGTTGAGTCTGCTATGCGCAGATTTAAGAGTCAAAAGACCCATTTATTATTTATTTATTTTATTTTATATACAGTGCTCTTTGAAATCAGTGCGGTTTACATATAACGAAAACAGTTTGTATTGAACTAGAAACAAGTAACAGTAAGTAACAAGTAATAACAGGCGGCAGTATTACATATAAATACAGGGAGATGAACTTGGAGTATGCAGGCAGGGGAACTAGAAGCGATCTGGACATAGGCTTCGTTCAGGGTGGCTGGCTGTAAGCTAGTTGAAATAAGTATGTCTTTGAGGCCTTCCTAAAGGGTGTCAGGTCTGTGATGGCACGGATTGCTGGAGGTAGGGCATTCTAGCGGATTGGTGCATAGAGAGAAAAGGCGCAAGTTTTATTGACTGGGTGTGGGAGGCCCAGACCCTCAACATCCTCTGCTGAAAGGTCTTCCAGGGCTCGATGCTTGCATGCCAATCCTACCAACTATATATCGGCATGTACCTCAAAGAACTGGCAAGGGAGCTCCCAGTTTCTCAGCAGGTCTTGACCTCTTCAGCTGTTCAAGTCTCTGGCCTTGGTGGTCAAGGAGTGCTCGAAGTTTTTATCCCAAGCTGCTTACGACTGCTTTGAGTCCTCAGCCAGAGTAGATACCTCAGGCATCGGGGCCCAACGCCAGGCACGGCTGCAGTCGTCTGACCTCGAACAATGGGTTCAGGATAAACTTATCGATGTCCCCTGTATCGGAGAAAATCTATTTTATTTTTATTTATCTCTTAGAGAAACCCATGGCAGACAAGGCAGCTGAAATAAAGACTGAGTTCCTGACAAGGATCAGACTTTCAAAAAAGACCTCAGTGCAGGCCCGTAAGAAGGCCCTGGGGAAGAAGCACTTCTTCCCGAGGAAGAAGGGAGGTTTTGGCAATACCTCACTGTTCCAAACCACCTCAACCCTGCAGCAAAGCCAACAACACAAGGGACAAGGGCAGGGCCCCTGCAAACAAAGGGCCCCCAAGTTCCAGGCATCGGCTCCGGCTCAACCTGGGGGAAACTTCTGACTCCTTGGGCACGATCTCCCCTCCTCTAGGAGGTCCCCAACAGCTCACAGGTGGTCCACCATCATTTATTTATTTAACTGTATTTATATCCCGCCTTTCTCCGGGTCAAAGCGGTGCAACATTGAGAGGGGGGGGGACAATAATCAACTTCTGGGGGTGGGGGCTATCACCAGGTGTCCAACATTAATGATTTTAACAAATAATTGGGACATAGACATAGACGTTGTGTTACAGTCTCTTACAGTATATGTTCATGGGGGTGAACTAGGGGGGGTTGGGAGGTGGTCAGTGGTGGGTGCTTGTTTCTGGTCCGAGGTATTCCTGGAATAGGGTGGTTTTTAGTTGTTTCCTGAATGATGAGGGGTCTCCATTGCATCTGATGTGACTTGGTAGAGAGTTCCAGAGGGTTGGTGCATATAGTTCGAAGGCTCTGTTGCAGGTCCGTTGGTTGCATTTGGTTTGTTTATGGGGGATGGTGAGGGAGTAGTTGGAGGATTGTCTGGTTGTTCTGTTGTGGGCTGGTCGGGGTAGTAGTGTGCGGAGCTGGGAGGTCTGAGTCTGGTAGAGAGCTTTATGGGTAAGTAGGGCGGCTTTGTATTTGGTTCTTGCTTCAAGGGGGGAGTATGTGTAGCTCCCTCAGGACAGGGGTGATATGGTCTCGTTTTTTTGCTTTCTGGATAATCCTTGCTGTGGTATTTAAGGCAGTTCGGAGTGGGTTGGTGTGGGTGGCTGGTAGTCCTTTGTAGATTATATTGCAGTAGTCCAGGTGGGGGAGTGTCATGGCTTGCATCACTGTTCTGAAGTCCTGTGGCTCAAGGAGAGGTCTGAGGCGTTGTACTGTTTTGGCTTTGTGGAATATTGTTCCAGTGGTTTTTTTGATTTGTTGCTTGAGTGTGAGTGCTTGATCTATGATGATCCCTAGATACTTTATGTGCGGTTGTATTTGTATTTGTGTGGTTCCAATGTTGAGGTGCGAAGGTGGGGTGAAGTCTGGGTCCTTTGTTACTATAAGGGCTTCTGTTTTCTTTATGTTGATGGATAGGTTGTTCTTTTGCAACCAGCTGGATACTTCTGTGAAGCATTCTGATAGGTGTTTATTTGTCGGGTTAGGGGTTGTGATTGGTGCATAGAACGTTATGTCATCTGCATAGATGTGAAAGTTGATGTTGTGGGTGCGTATGATTGTGCAGAGTGGTTGCAGGTAGATGTTGAAGAGCATGGCAGATAGTGTGGATCCTTGGGGTACTCCTTGGTGTTGCTGGAAGGGGGGTGAGGTTGATATGTTTGTGCAAATGAGTTGTTGTCTATTGGTTAGGTAGGAGTGAAACCATTGAAGTACGGTATCTTTGATGCCAATTGCTTGTAGTCTGTGTATGAGGATGTCGTGGGAGATGGTGTCGAAGGCTGCTGATATGTCTAGGAAGATCATGGCATATCCAGAGTGTTTGGTTTGAGTTCCTATGATGAGGGTGTTCATTAATGTTGTCATGAGGGTCTCGACTCCGTGGAGTGGACGGAAGCCATGTTGTTGCGGGTCCAGTATGTTGTTGGTATCTAAATGTTCTTGGAGCTGTTGCTGGACTATCTTCTCAATGATTTTGGCAGTGAACGGGCGGCTTGCTATAGGTCTGTAGGAGGCGGGGTCAAGGGGATCCAGGTTGTGTTTTTTTTTAGGGTTGGACGGATGATTGAAGTTTTGAGGAGGTCTGGCATACCGATTCCTGGGTACTGCAAACGGTCTGGCATCACCGATTCCTGGGTATTGCAAATGGTCAATGAGGGCTACCTCCTCAACCTGTAATGGGTGCCATCCTCACTTTCCAGGGGAGCCCGTAAGACCTTTCCTCCACCAGACTCTGCTCCTCACTGAGCTCACAGGTCTCCTCGAGGGCAAGGCGGTGGAACCAGTACCCGAGCAGCTCTGGGGCTCTGACTTCTACTCCAGGTATTTCCTCATTCCAAGCGAACAGGGGGCCTCGGGCCCATCTTGGACCTGCGGGACCTGAATAAATTTCTGGTAAGGGAGAGGTTCAAGATGCTTTCCCTTGGAACACTGCTACCATACTTCCAGCAGGGAGACTGTCTGTCTTTGCTCCTTAGACCTGAAGGATGCCTATACGCACATCCTGATCCATCCCATCCACCGAAAATACCTCTGGTTTGTGATGGGAGAAGGTCACTACCAGTTGCCAAGGATCTTCACCAAATGGCTGGTGGTGGTTGCAACCCACCTTCGTCTGCAAGGGGGCCTTCGTCTTTCCCTACCTGGGCGACTGGCTCATAAGGGGAGGCACCATGCCACCGAGTGCACCATCGACGTCCTGCAGCACCTGTGGTTAGTCATCAACTACCCCAGTCCCATCTATCTCCGGCTCAGTGCATGGAGTTCATAGGGGCTCAGCTAGACACCCTCCAGGCCAAGGCCTTCCTCCCTCAGGAGAGGTCAGAATGCCTCAAGGGACTAGCCACAGAGCTACCCATCTGGCTTCTCCTTCACCTGCTGGGCCACATGGTCCCTGTAAAAAGTTTAAACTATTGTTCTATGTAAAATGTTCTGTTATCTGTAAACCACCCCTGATCTTTGGAAGAGGCAGTATAGAAAAATCAAATAAATAAATAAGCCCGCCTACACATGAGTACGGCCCAGTGGTGCACTCATTCTCAATGTACACAAGCCACGAGCAGGCTCCCGGACAGAGTGAGAGTGACCCGCCAGCTTGTGGACTCCCTCAACTGGTGGCAGATCCCCCGCCACTTGCAGGCCGGGATGCCCTTCCAGACAGTCCTCACCATGGACATCTCCCTACTGTGCTGGGTAGCAGATTGTGAGGATCTCTGCATATAAGGCAGCTAGTCACAGACTGAATGCCAGCTACAGATCAACTTTCTGGAACTTCGGGCGATATTCCTGGCTCTCCGAGCCTTCTGTCACCGGCTGCAGCACCAGTCTATGCAAATCCAGACCGACAACCAGGTTGCAGTGTTCTGCGTTAACAAGCAAGGAGGCATGGGGTCATACTCCCTCTGCCAGAAGGCGGTAGCCCTCTGCTCATATGTGCCACCCATTGGGATGCTCCTAAGAGCTGTCTACTTCTCAGGCCAGTACAGTGCCCTGGCAGAGAAGCTGATAGAGTCCTCCAGCTGCATGAGTGGCATCTGGATCCCAGGGTGGCCTCCTGGCTGTTTCGACTCGGGACATCCCTCTAATGGACCTCTTCGCCAGCTCAGACAAAACACAATTGCCCAGCTTCTGCTCCCGCCAACCACACCCATCCCAGGTGGCAGCGGAAGCATTCCTGTTCCATGGACGGAAGGCCTCCTTTACGCCTTCCCGCTGACTCCACTGGTCCACACATACCCCAAGTTTCTGCTGAAAGTGGTGTCCCCCATTCCACTTCAATCAGGAGGTGATGATCGCCACCTTCTTTCCGAGGCCTCATGCCAGCAAGGCAGAGACCATCCTCCATACTTTGGACTGTAAAAGGGCCCCGTCCTTCTGTCTACAGCGGACTCAGGGCTACCACGAAACACTTAAGCTTTTTCTCTCCTGTGACTCTAGTCGACTGGGGCTCCCAGTGACTAAGCACACTCTGTCCACTTGGTGGTGGACTGCATTGCCCTCGCCTATGAGCAGGGTGGATCTCACTAGACCAGCTGGTCACAGCGCACCGTGTCAGGGCCATAGCTACGGCTACTTCAGTGGCAAATCTGCATTCTGTATCTGTGACGGAAATCTGCCAGGCTGCCACCTGATCATCGGTCCATACCTTTGCAGCTCACTACTGCCTGGATAAGGAGTCCCGATGGAACAGCACTTTCAATCAGACCGTACTCAGTAATCTCTTTGTGGTGTAAGTAACTCCTGCCCTCTGACCCTTCTGTGTTCAGGCTACTGGAGTGCTGGTTCTCTGTTGGACACTTGAGTCTTGTGAGAGTCTCTCAGTTGGGACTTAACTGCTGCAGCTTATGGTCCACCTTCTCTGGCCACTGTGGCATTTCAGACAGGTGAGTAGCTATGCTTTATCTGAAAATTTCATGACCTCGCTTGTTCATTCCAATTTGTTGATCATTTATAAAATAAGTTGGAAAATACCAGTTCCAGTACAGATCCCTGAGGTACTCCACTATTCACCTTCTTCCACCGAGTAAATTATTGGAAACGCTGCTGAAAGAGAAAATAGTGAGGTTTCTGGAGTCCAGCGGATTACAGGATCCGAGGCAGCATGGATTCACCAGAGGCAGGTTTGTCAGACAAATCTGATTTCTTTGACTGGGTGACCAGGGAGTTGGACCGAGGGAGAGCCCTAGATGTGGTGTATTTAGATTTCAGTAGCCTTTGACACTGTTCCTCACAGGCGACCTATAAACAAACTGAGCACCCTAGGGATGGACCCTAAAGTTACTGCTTGGGTTAGAAATTGGTTGGGTGGGAGGCGACAAAGAGTACAGGTAAATGGGGCTCACTCTGAGGAGAAGGATGTTACCAGTGGTGTGCCCCAGGGATCTGTCCTTGGTCCGATTCTTTTTAACATCTTTGTTAGTGATATAGCGGAAGGGCTGTCGGGTAAGGTTTGCCTTTTTGCGGATGATACCAAAATCTGCAATAAAGTAGACACCCTGGAAGGTGTAGATAACATGAGGAGGGATCTAGCTAAGCTTGAAGAATGGTCTAGAATTTGACAGCTGGGATTTAATGTTAAAAAATGTAAGGTCATGCATTTAGGCTGCAGCAATCCAAGGGAGCAATATAGTATAGGGGGTGAAGTACTTTTGTCCACTAAAGAAGAGCGGAACCTAGGCGTGGTTGTGTCTGATGATCTTAAAGTAGCTAAACGGGTAGAAAAGGCGATGGCAAAAGCTAGAAGGATGCTTGGGTGCATACGGAGATGAATGGCTAGCAGAAAAAAGGAGGTGATAGTGCCTCTGTATAAGTCTTTGGTGCGACCTCATTTGGAGTATAGTGTGCAATTCTGCAGACCCCACCTTCAAAAGGATGTGAACAGGGTGGAGTCGGTGCAGAGTGTGGCTACTAAAATGGTTAGTGGTCTTCATTATAAAACATATGAGGACAGACTTAAGGAACTTAATATGTACAACTTAGAGGAAAGGCGGGATAGAGGTGATATCATTGAGATGTTTAAATGCCTCCGTGGCATAAATGTTCAGAGGGAGAGCCTCTTTCAATTGAAAGCAAATTCTGCTATGAGGGGATATGGGATGAGGGTGAAGGGGGATAGATTCAGGAGTGATTTGCGGAAATATTTCTTTACGGAAAGAGTGGTGGATCTGTGGAATAGTCTCCCAGTGGAGGTGGTAGAGATGAGGACAGTAACTGAATGCAAAAAAGCATGGGACAAACACAGAGGATCTCTAAAGGAAAAAAGGGGACTGTTGTAGTTGTTGATATGGAAGGACAGACTAGATGGGCCATGTGGTCTTTTTCTGTCGTCATATTTCTAGGTTTCTATGTTTCTAAAATTTGGTAATTTTATCCTACTCTTTCTTTCTCTCTTAATCAGTTCATTATCTACAATAGGACATTTATTTATTTATTTATTTATTACAATTTCTTATATACCGCACTATTGTCAGCGCGGTTTACATACAACAAAATGACCATAACAAACTGCTTGGCTTCACATAGAACAGGAGTAACAACTTGGATAACATGTTTATGCTTTACAGAGAACAGGAGTTACAACTTGGATAATACAGGGAATGCAAACTGAACTACTTACATATGTACAATGAGATCGAGTCTGAGAATTTAGGGTGTACATGTGTACGATAGAGTTGATATGTTAACTTGAGGAGGTAAGGGAGAGGCAATTATGTAGGGGTTGGGTTAATCTGGTAGTACTGAGTAAATAAATGGAATTTGAGAGCCTTTCTGAATTGTGTTAAGTCAGTAATCGCACGGATGCCTGGTGGTAATGTGTTCCAACATTTTGGGGCATAGATACTGAATGCCCTGTTAGATGTTGCGGTTGTGTACTTTGTTGAAGCCTTTGGTACTACTAGCGCATTTGTTGATGGGGTTCTCCTTATTCTGTTGGGAGGAATGGGTTGGATGATGTCGGTTAATGAGGGGGAGGTAATGCCATGGATGGATTTGAAAGTGAGTAACAAAGATTTGAATGCAAGCCTTCCTTGTATGGGGAGCCAATGAAGTTGTATTAGGATAGGCGTTATATGGTCGCATCTTGCTGCTCCTACTAAGACTCTGGCTGCGGCATTCATGGCAAGTTGCAACGGATTGAGCGTTGATTGAGGGAGACCTTGGAGAATGGCGTTGGCAAAGTCAAAGTGCGGCAAGATCAGGGCTTGGTATATTGTTCGGAAGTCTTCAGGGCTTAGAAGGGATTGCAGGTGTCTGAGTGATCGGATTTTGAAATATATGGCTCTGACTATGTTGGATATATGGGTTTTCATATCTAGTCGTTGATCGAGGGTGACCCCTAAGTACCGAATTGCTGATTTGGTTTGGAGCTCCGCTTCTTTGACCTTTATATGAGGTGGAGGGCAGAAATTCTGGTCTCTGGTGATGAATAGCACCTCAGACTTTTTGTGTTGGATCCTGAGGTTTTGTGACAGAAGCCATTCAGAGACTGCGTTGAAGCAATCGATCAGTGGCGAAAGGTCCATTTGTTGTGTGGAAAATGGCATGAAGAGGAGGATGTCATCAGCATAAATTAGACAATCGACCTTGAATGATCCGATAATGTTGAAAATAGGTTGCATGTAAATATTAAATAAGAGAGATGAAAGGGAAGACCCTTGGGGGACGCCTTGTCGTTGATGGAAGGGTTCGGAAGATCTTGATCCTGATTTTACATGCTGCCATCTGCCTTCAAGGTATGATCTGCACCAATCGAGGGCGGTGCCATTTATGCCCTTTTTTTTTAGTCGCTCTACTAGCAGACCATGGTGTACAGAGTCAAAGGCTGCCGCGATGTCTATGAAGATGAGAGCGAAACCTTGGTGGATGTTGTCGATACCTGTGACAATTTTATTGAAGAGAGAGGTAAGTAGGGTTTCAACGCCATGGTATTCCCTGAAGCCATGTTGGCGCTAGACCAGTCCAGACAAGTGAGTTGTGTTCCATCACCAGCAGAGTTGGAGACAGAGAAGAAAGATCCAGAGGTTTCTTTATGCCCCCATCCTGCTATTAATACTTCTGAAGCTAGGGACATGTTCCAATATTTCTTTGTCTTCAGCAGATGTTGGATGTGTTCTGATGCAGCTCTGTGAAAATCTGAGAAATTGATTTAGCCTGTGAGTAGCTGCTCTCTGGGGTGACTGACTCACTCAAGCTTGATGTGGGAGAGCTCCCGAAGGATCACCCTTAAAACCAGTGCTGTACTGGGTCTAGTCCAAAGGAGGAGGGATGTTGGTTCAGCTCTCTGTCCTTCCCTAAGGCCCAGTTGAACAGCCAGAATTGTTGCATCAGGATCTCCAAACTAGTACATTCTCAGTGCCACCTTCCTCCTCCCCCTCTCCCCCTCCTCCCCTGGCTCTCCCCCAAAGATTGATGAAGATCTTCGGAGGTATGTACCTTCAGGACTTGGTGGCAGGGAAATGGCATTGAACCCAGAGCAGTTGCTGCTTGGGACTCCTCAGGGTTGAGTGCTGGATTTTAAGTATTTGATTTAAGTTATGTCAGCTTGACTGAACTTGTCTGTGGGGGCGCTCTGACCTCATCCACTGGACGGTTTGGCTGTTGGGCCTGGGACCATTTCGGAAGAACTGTTGAACACATTTTTTTTCTCCTGCCTTTTCCCGTTACTGGCACTTGGCTGCGCAATAACCTACACACAAAGCTATGTGGGTTAGCGCATGCTGTTAAAACACCTTCCTCTTGGTGCGTGGCATGTTTATGCTTCCGGTGCATGCATATTCAGAGTGCAGCTCCTTCTAGCATGCCTTAACAGCCTACTGTGGAAAAGAATTACTGGACCATGGAAGCCACTTCTGTGATAGGCACATGTTGTCTAAGAAGAGACACTGTCTGTTCTGTGGCAAACATAGTTATTTCACTGAACTCCTTTTGATATTCATGCATGGAGGCTTCTGCTAACCTCTTGGCAGTATCTCCTCATTTTGATGGATGAAGATCTCCCCTTGTCGCCAGTTTAGCAGACGATCATGGGGGCGAATATAGGAAAGGACAGCGCCCTGATGTTGGATTTCTCTTCTCGCTCTGCTGCCTTCTGTCTGCCTCTTCTTGAAACTGCAGTGGGTTCCTGTAGCGGGTCGCAGGGTGCAGGCTGGCAAAGAATTCTCAGCCTGTGCTTTGTCGTCTTTTCTGGAGTTTTCCCTTTTCCAACAAGCCTGGTTTTTCTGATACGAGAGGCTTTCAGGTCCTCCCATTGGTTGGAGGAGGGTCCTGTTTCTCCAGGCAAGAAAAGCCCTGCGATAGTCTCGCTTCAGAAACATCCACAGCAAAGATTTGATTCCAGGGACTGGGGCCTATCTTCCTTGTAGTCGGGATCCTGACTTGAGTCCCAATTAGTTCAGTTGAGATCCCTATCGGTTATGAAGATGAGCCTTCAACACCAGATGACCAAGAGGATTCCCTCATCATCCATTTGTTTCAGAAAGAAGAATAGGTGGTGCTGATTGACCAAGGGTCCTCTGCCCTGCGACTTTCGGATCCTCCGGTAGAACTGGCGCTGCAAATGCACCCTTTCTTGCAGAGGGGGTTCAGAAATCCTCCAGGGCATTTCCCTTTCTGGAGGTTTCCAAGGGTATGGTCTGCAAATATGGGACCAGCTCAGTTCATCATTGAAGGGGGTTAAAGTCATGATGAAGCTTTATACTACTCAAGAAGATTTCAATGCCTGGTTACGTTTGCCCCCAGTTGGACACACGTGTAACATCGGTCACTAAGTGCACCACCATTCCGGTGGAGGGTGGCATAGCTCTCAAAGACCATTTGGATCACAAAGTGTAGGCTCTCTTGAAGAGCCAGTTTTCAGCTGCCCCTCTCATTCTCCAGGCAGTAGTTTGTTCAGTGCTTACAGCTTGTGCCCTACTTCATTGGATTCAGTCACTTACTCAGGATGACACTATGGTTCTTCTGGAGTCAGCTGCAGCCTTCTTGGCAGACACCATGTATGATCTGGTCCACCTTGCGACCCAGGATATTGCATTTTTTAGTGGACTGTCAAGTCTTGGCTGTCTAAACTTCCCTTTAAGGGGAAGCTAGTGTTTGTGAAGGAATTGGAGAAACTGGTCAAAGAGCTGTGAGAATCCAAACATCATAGTTTTCCAAAGTATAGGCCAGAAGGGTTTTGGACATAGTCTGGCTTCTTTTTCTTCTCCTCCTCCGTTCCAGGATTCCGGCTCCTTTCCTTATGCATGGCTCGTGATCCCCGGGAGGCCCCCCTCCTTCTCCCGGTCTAGCTTCTCCCGCCAAACAAGATGATTTTTATTTATTTATTTATTTACATTCTCTTATATACCGCGCTATTCTGCATCAGTGCGGTTTACATTGAACAAACCGAAATTACATTGAACAGGGCATTATAACTTGGAGATAACTATTTTACAGGGAACATGGGCTATGGAGGGTTAAGTGGCTTGCCCAAGACCACAAGGAGCACCTGTGGGACTAGAAACCCCAGTCCTTCCGGCCCAAGGTTGCTGTCCTCTAGTGGGATTTGAACCACCGACCTTCCGGCCTGAAGTACCTTGCCCCAACCACTAGGCTACTGCTCCACTCCCATTCCGAGATGCCCATTCCGAGATGCCTTGGGGCAGTTTCTCCAAATGGGTTAGTTTTGCACATACCATGACAGTCTTGAACCTCATTTCTAAGCTAGCGCATGCCTCCTGTGGGCAGCAGGTTCTATCTCTTCTACCAGGAATGGGCCCATGTGGCTTTTGACCGCCGAGTGCTGCACATCATTCAACTTGGCTATGTGCTGGAATGCAGGGACCCCCATCCTAGGCACCTTTGTGATTTTCTCCTTGTGGTAATGCCTCAAAGAAGACCACTGTCCAGGTCACTTTGGAGATATTGCTCAGCTTTCAGGCTATCGTGCCGGTGCTGCTTGCCAAAAGGGAAAAGGGCCAGTAGTCAGTCTATTCCATGGTGTCAAAAAAAAAAAAGTATTGTTTCTTCCTGCTGATCCTCGATCTGAAAGGTGTCAGTGATCCTCTAAGGACATCTTGCGTCCATATGGAGACTTGAGGTCAGTCATCAAGTGGTTCAGCGCTGGGAGTTTCTTGCATCCCTAGATATGGCCAAAGCCTATTTCCACATTACTATTCAGGAGGATCAGCAATGCTTTCTATGCTTTGCTGTTCTCTGCTTTCACTTTCAGTTGCCACACTAACCTTTTGGTCTCTCTAGCAGTAATGTGGCCATCACGTTCCACTTCTATCAAGTATTAATATTAGGATGTCCATGCTCAGGTGATCAAGGCCTGCTTAGGGATTTTTGAAGGCTTCTCTGACTACTTCCTATCCAACGGAGTTGTAGCTTTGGTATATCCCACTTATCTGAACAGGTCTGCAGGATAAAAACATAATGGCAGAAAAAGACCACATGGCCTATCTAGTCTGCCCTCTCATATCAAATTCTAAAGTCTCTTCTTTTCCTTTAGAGATCTTCTGAATATGTTCATGCTTTTTTAAATTCAGATACTGTCCTCGTTTCTATTACCTCCACTAGGAAACTATTCCACGCATCTACATTTCCGCATATTACTCCTAAGTCTATCCCCTTCCACTCTCATCCTATGTCCCCTCGTAGCAGGAAACAGGATACTGGGATTGATGGACCTTTGTCTGACCCAGTATGGCATATCTTATGTTCTTGTGCATTTATGCCATGGAGGTATTTAAACGTCTCTATCATATCTCCGCTATCCCGCCTACTCTAATGTATACATATTAAGATCTTTAAGTTTGTCCTCATATGCTTTATAACGAAGACCACTAACCATTTTAGTAGCCACACTGACTCCATCCTATTTATGTCCTTTTGAAGGTGTGGTCTCCAGAGTTGTCCACAGTACTCCAAATGAAGTTGCACCAAACACTTCTTTTTTTTCTGCTGGCCATTCCTCTCCCTACGCACTCAAATATCCTTCTGGCTTTCACCGTCACATTTTCTACCTGTCTAGCCACCTTAACATCATCAGAAACAATCACACCCAGGCCCTGCTCTTCTTTCGTTGACAGAAGTACTTTGCCCCTTACAGTGTACCGCTATCTTAGATATTTGCAGCCCAAATGCATGATTCTGCATTTTTTTAACATTAAATCTCAGCTGCCAAGTTCTTGACCATATTTCAAGTAAAGCTAGACCCACTTCATGTTATCTGATTCTTCCTGGTTTTCTACTCTATTGCAGATTTTGTTATTATCCGCAAAGAGGCAAACCTTACCCGACAGCCCTTCCGCAATATCATTAACAAAGACAGACCAAAGACAGATCCCTGCGGCACACCACTGGTAACCTCCTTTTCAGAGTGAGCTCCATTTACCTGTACCCTTTGTCGCCTCCCACTCAACTAATTTCTAACCACTCAGTCACTTTAGAGTCCATCCCTAGTGTGCTCAGTTTGTTTATAAGTCGCCTGTGTGGAAAGGTGTCAAAGGCTTTACTGAAATCTAAGTATACCACATCTAGTGCTCTCTCTCGGTCCAACTCCCTGGTCACTCAGTCAAAGAAATCAATTAGATTGGGAAGTGACATCAGCCTAGCCATGCAGATGGGAGAGTGAAGAGCTCTTGGTTTAACTCGCCAAACGAGTGGTTTTCCTGAGGCCCGGTAACGGCAAAAACCTCTGACAGCAGTGGAAACATATGGGCCTCCAGCAGCAGGTAAAATGACCTCTACAAAGACACAAAACGGTGGATTTAAGAGAGTTTGCCTATGCCGGCCTGAGAGTGGAGGAGAAAGAGGCTGAAAAGGTGGTGCCTGATGATGAAATAGAAAAGAAGAGGAGGCCGCGAGGACAGCTATGAGCAGAGTGCTGGCAGAAAAAAGTGTGGTGGTATAAATTACTAAATCGTAGCTCGGCTCTTCCTAAGTGTCCCAAGGATTTGGGTTTGTTCACTGGACGTGGATTTGTGCTTTTTTGTTGGACACTTCCTAAGTGTCACTCCAGTCCAGTCTCTTTCCTCTGGGTTATGCTCCCCTTCCAGCAGCTTGGAGACTGAGTAGGTCATCGTTTTTGACACCTAGGATACCACCCACCAGCTCCAATATGCTCAGTCTCGAAGCAGCTGGAGGTAGCAGTAAGCCAGGGGTTAGGTTCACTGGGGAGACGCTTAGGTGTCAGGGGGTTTTCTCTTTATTTTAATTCATTTTAGTTAGTTAGTTATTTTAATTGAGTTGAGTGGAATTGAGATGTTTTGTTTTTTTTGGTCCTGATTGCTTGCTAGGGCAGTTAAGCTCTCCTTTAGGGCTGGAGAGAGTTCCCTTCGAAGAACAGCACCAAGGGGAAAGGATCGCAGTTCCTGAGCCCGGCAAGGGCAAGGAACCATCAGGGATCTTGCTTCGGCAGGGCCTGTCACTTCCTATTTGTCCCACCTCGCAGCTGAAGCCCTCAAGGCGGTTGAGCGCGAGGGTGGGAAGACACGGCTGGACAGAGCAGAGGCAGAGTAAGAGAGAAGCTCCTCAGTGGCGTCGGACTTAGAGGGTGGTGCAGTGAGTTGACCACGCAGTCACCAGCCAAGCATTGTAGAAAGGCCTGCTGCCTTCAGTGAGAGGGCTGGTCCGATGAAGAAAGGTAGGCTGATTCCTTTGGCGTGTTTGCGCGCCCTTGATGCTGCAGGCCTGGGGGAGCTGTTGGCCAGGAGGTTTCTTCCCAGCGACCTGCTGTTTCTTTATTTAAGCTTTATTTAAGTTTTTATTTATGCTTTATTTAAGCTTTAAATAAATTAAAGGAATTAAAATTAAGTTTAACTTAGTTCTTTGAAAAAAAAAGAGTTGTTTTAGTTTATACAGTGTGGATATATAGGTAATTTGCTGAAGTGCAGTAAGCGGATTAGGTAAAGAAGGGCCCTACCACCATGCCGGCGAGACCTCAGTGTTTGGTTTGCGGGACCCGGCGGGGAACGGTCTCAGAGGCTGGTGTGTGCAGAGGCTGCACAGCGGAGGCTGCATCCTTGGAACAGACCAGCATAACCTAGGATCCTGTATCTTCCCCTTTACAGGAGGCAGGAGAGCCTCTTGAAGCAATACTTGCCTCTGGATCTTCGCTGCTCTCGGTCTCAGAGCAGCCGGCCCTTCCTCAGCCTCAGTCCAGGCCCTCCACTTCGTCGGGAGTACAGGAAGGGGGAGGCTGGGGAGCTTCTCCCCAGAATTTGTCTTATTGTTGCATAGGGCTTTTTGTTTGCATCAACAGGGAATGCATGGGCAGATAGCTGCGCAGGGATGCGGGGCTACGTGGACGGCGGAGGCCCAGGGGCCGGAGGATGCAGAGGTGCCGCCTAAGAAGACTAGACTGGTAAATCAAGAAGATCTCCACTCTTCTTTGTCGGAGGTTCTGGAAGGCGAGTCCTCAGACCGGGAGGTGGGGGAAGACTAGGAAGACCTCAAAGAGGGCAAGATCCCTGAGGAGGAGCAGGCCAGGATTGTTCGGGTCTTCCGCCGGGAAGAGCAGACAGCTTTGATCGGCAAGTCCTTGAAAGTCCTCATGGCCACAGGCGCTCCAGTGGAGGAGGAGGTCTTGGAGGACCCACTGATTCAGGCAGTTAGGAAGACACAGAAGGTCTTCCCGGTTCACCGAGTAGTTCGGCAGATGATCGAAGAAGAGTGGGATCAGCTGGAGTCCGGTTTAAGGGGTGTCCGCTCTATGGCACGGTTGTACCCCTTGCCGGAGTTAGAGAAGGAGTTGCTGTTACCAAGAAGACAATCATACCTGTTGAGGGCAGCGCGGCTCTTAAGGATGCCCAGCATAGGAAGCTGGATACACTATTAAAACAAGCTTTGGACATCAGTGCCTTGGCTCTTCAGACATCTGTGTGTGGAGCTTGGGTAGCTCGGGCTTGCCTCTGGTGGTCTCAGCAGTTCCAATTGCTGGGCGACCTGCTGGGCGGACCGGCAATTGAGGCTCCAAGAATTGAGTCCGGAGCGGCCTACCTTGCGGATAGCCAGTATGATCTTATCAGGAGCTTGGCCAAGAGCATGGGTTCGATGGTAGTGGCTCGTCGTTATCTTTGGCTTCGCAACTGGGTGGCAGATGGTTTTTCGAAGGCCCGTCTCAGCAGGCTCCCCTTTAAGGGAAAGCTGCTGTTCGGGGAGGAGCTGGACAAATTGGTAAAGGAACTGGGGGAGTCTCAGGGAGGCAGGCTCCCGGAGGACAGGCCAAAACAGAGTCGCAACCCCACTCCTGCGTTGTCTCAGCCGTGAGAGTCCCGTAAGTTTCGAATGGCTTGGTTGGCGCCCTTTCAGAGAGGACACTTCCCCTCTAGGGGGCAAGGTTTCCGGGGTTTTCGAGGTGCAGGATGGGGATTTAGTGCCTCTTCATCCGCCTCGGGGCCTAGGAAGTCACAATGAAGTAAGGGGGTTCTGCCAGTGGGAGGACGCCTGCAGCAGTTCTTCTCCGCCTGGGTCCGGGTCACATCCTTTCAATGGGTTCTGGAGGTGATTCGAGAAGGGTATGCACTCAAATTTGCCAGACCAGTCCTCCCATTTTTCGTATAGTCTCCTTGTGGATCTCTGGCCAAGGCCGCAGGGGTGGGAGAGACTCTGGCATGGCTGCTGTTGTTGGGGGTGGTCGTGCCGGTGCCCACAGACCAGTACGACTGCGGTCGGTACTCCATCTATTTTGTGGTACCAAAAAAGGAGGGCTCCTTTCGGCCCATCCTTGATCTGAAGCGAGTCGATCGTTGTTTCAGAGTACCTCGTTTTCACATGGAAACTCTGAAGTCAGTGTTAGTGGTGGTTTGACAAGGAGAGTTCCTAACATCTCTTGACCTCACAGAGGCGTACTTATACATTCCCGTCCGCGAGTCACATCAGCAATTTCTGTGGTTTGCGGTTCCAAGAGGACACGTCCAGTTTCAGGCTTTGCCGTTTGGCCTGGCGACCGCACCTCACACCTTTACCAAAGTAATGGTCTTGGTGGCAGCGGCACTACGCAAGGAAGGGGTACTGGTCCACTCCTTACCTTGACGACTGGTTGATCTGGGCCAAGTCCATGGAGGAGAGTCTAAAGGCAACGGCCAGAGTAATCGGTCTCCTCAGGAGTCTAGGGTGGGTGATCAATCTGACAAAGAGCAGATTGGTACCCTCTCAGGAGTATCTGGGGGCAAGGTTTGACACCAGCAGGGGCAGGGTGTCCTTGCCGGCTCAGAGAGCATTTGAGCTACGGCGTCTGGTGCGCCAGTTTCTAGCCATGAAGGCACCCTCTGCTTGGCATTATCTTCAAGTGCTGGGGACCATGGCGGCGACGATTGAGTTGGTTCCCTGGGCCAGGGCACATATGAGACCATTACAGCATTCTCTTCTCCGTCGTTGGTCCCATCAGTGTCAGCCCCTGTCCACAGCACTGCCTTGTCCCCCAGCGACCAGGGGGACCTTGCAGTGGTGGCTCCATCCGTGGAATCTGGAACAAAGCATGCCCCTCGAACCCCCGCAGTGACTGCAGTTGACGACAGATGCCAGTGTGGTCGGTTTGGGGGGCTCACTCTGAGGGATGCCTTGCCCAGGGTCATTGGAGTGCCTGGGAAGCCCAGTGGTCCATCAAAAGACTGGAGATGCGGGCGGTGGCTCTCAGAGCGTTCGAGTGCTGGGTCTGTCAGCGGGCAGTCTGGGTGCTATTGGACAACATGACCACGGTGGCCTATATCAACAATCAAGGTGGCATGGGCAGTCCTTCCTTGGAGGAGGATGCAGAGAACCTGATGGAGTGGGCCGAAGCCCGGCTGCAGGCCTTGTCGGCGGCGCATGTACCATTTTAACAAAAAGGTTGGTTGCCCTTACAATATCCCCTTTCAGTTTTGCCCACTGTTTTTCTACATCCCCCAGCTGTTCTCATCCCGCTAACGACTCCCATCTTGGCAAAGTTAGTTTTCCTAAAGTCTAAGACCCTCACTTTTGAATGGATTCTAATAGCCCTAGTCCTAATACTGAACCACACCATCTGGTGATCACTGGATGCAAAATGATCTCCCACTATAACATCACAAACACTTTCACCATTGGTAAGCACAAAGTCCAGTATGGCCCCTTCACGTGTGGGGTCTGTTACCAATTGCCTGAATAGCTCTCCCTGTAGAGAATCCAGGATCTCCTTACTTCTAGATGATACTGCAGCAGGAATGTGCCAGTCAACATCTGGCATATTGAAATCGCCTATCAGTAGCACTTCCCCATTCCTATTCCAATTAACTCTCTGTCCACCTCTTCCTCTTGTGAGGGAGGTCTATATATCATGCCAATGCAAATAGATTTCTCTTTCCCTCTTTCTAGTTTAACCCACAGTGCCTCCTCTCTCCCTTTTAAGTGCTGTAATTCCAAAGCTTTAATATTATTTTTTACATATAGTGCCACTCCTCCTCCCCTTCTTCCTACCCTGTCCTTTCTGAATAAAGTATAGCCAGGTATAGTTACATCCCAGTCATGGTTTTATGTGAACCATGTTTCTGTTGCTGCCACTAAATCCAAGTCGGCCACTCCCGCCAAAGCTTCAACATCAGGGATCTTATTTCCCATGCTACGGGCAATTATACACACTGCTTTCCATATGTTACCCCTGTTACCCATTTCCATAAAGGTATTTAATGTATCACTTACCTGGGGGCTTTCACTTACCTGGGGGCTTTCTTCACCCATCCCCAACGAATCTAGTTTAGTTTAAAGCCCTCTTCAGTAGATTAGCCAGTCTACTACTGAAGACGCATCAACCTTTCTTGGACAGATGGACGCCATCTCTTCTCTGCAACCCTTGGAACAGTATTCCATGGTCCAGGAAACCAAAATGCTCTTGATGACACCATCCACACAGCCATGCATTTTGGGTCTAACATCTAACATGTAAATAGTTATCTCGCCACATCTTTGATGGCGAATATGTAAATAGTTCACCCAGTTTCAGCTCCAAGTTACCGATCCTGTTCAATGTAAGCACAAGCCAGATCTGACTGGTCTTTTGCATGAATTGTTAATTGTAAACCACACTGATATTAAAGAGCACGGTATAAAAAAGCGTTTAAATAAATTAAATAAATAAATAAATAAATAAATTCATCTCCAGGATGCGAGCCTCTCTGCCTTGGCCTTTACCCTCAACAGGGAGGATTGAAGAAAACACCACCTGTGCACCTATCTGCTTCACCTTCTGTCCCAGAGCCATGAAGTCACTTTTGATATGCTCAGAGGGATACCTGGCAGTATCATTTGTTCCAACCTGGATTAGCAACATTGGGTAATAGTCAGTGGACTTGATGAGTCTTGGCAAACTCTCTGTAACATCTTGGATTTTGGCACCAGGCAGACAGCATACCTCTCTGGACATCAAGTCTGGTCAGCAGATGGACACCTCAGTACCCCTCAGAAGAGAGTCACCAACCACCACTACCTTTGCTTCCTTGTGGTCACTGATTCTGCAACTTTGGGGTACTTGAGCTCTGGTTCTTCCCTTTCCAGGGATGCTTTCACCTCCTCCACTTCCAGGGCTGCACAGTGGTTCTTCAATTCAAGGGCTGGAGAAGTTGGCTTAGTGATTCTGCAGGCCCTAGTGACTTGTGTCCAACCTTCGTCATTCTATTGGCACCTATCTTCTCCTCTGCTGGAGAGCTTGGTTTTCGCAAGAAGCATCTCATCAATGTACTTCTCACTGTCTTGAATGCTCCTCAGCCTCACCACCTCCTCTCTGAGTTCCTTCACTTGCATCCTGAGAGCTTCAGCATGCAGTCACCCTGCACATGGAACCGGTCCTTCAACTGGCATTGGGACCTCTGTCTGGACAGAGGCAGAAGCTGTAACCGGGGCAACAGCTTTAGCGATATGATTTTTCCCAGCCATTGTTTTGTTCGTGGAGCTCAGGTATCTGTTAAAGCAAAAGAGAGAGATCTACCAAAGTACCATCTGGTTTGCCAGCTGTCCTTTTAGAGAACAAGCAGTTAAATCTCTTTAATTATATTCAAAATGTGCTGTTCCAAGTCCCTATGTTTTGTTAATTGGGGAGGTGCCTTATAAAGCAAGACTGCTCACTAGGGGTGGGTGGGAGTTTGGGGGGTAGGGAGGGAACTAACTCCTGATTAGGTGTCAGAGCTGAGAAAGTTACTAAACCTACCCCACTAAAGAAAATGTTTCTCCTTTTAAATTAAAGCACCAAAAAGAATGTAACTTTGACGCCATTGCAAGTTTCACATCACGTATCTCGGAAACTAGTTGTTCAAGAATGCAATCTTTTTATGACTTTTCACATGTCAATATTCTCTTTATAGTGCGCCATGAGAGGAATAATTTTCATCTGCTAGGTGATGCTAGTGATGAATTGCAGCACAGAGTACCAGTGGGGTCATTTTTGACCCCAGTTGCTTACGTTCAGTTTGGATCATGATACAGTTTGCAGTTTTGTGAATTTTTTGATCTGACAAAGGTATTTATCATTAATTGTGTATCATCTATTTTTTGTTCTCTTATTTTATGAAAATTACACATTTTCTGTAATTGATATCATACGTTCTCTCATTATTTCCGATGAAATCTAAAGGCTTTCAGCTCGTTCATCACGATTATTGTACACCTATAGTAAAACTGCTTTGCGTTTTATTCAACTTTATCTTTGTTTATGTATTTTAGGTTATTGTTTATGATGTCAAAACAAAAATATTCAGCTGCCCAAGTAAGAGAAATATTGCAACGAGATGCTGACAGTGATGGCTCTGAGTCATCTGATGATGCAGCATATTCAGCAAGCGAAGAAGCATATCAGCCAAGTTCGGGCGATAAATCTGATGATGACAGTCATGATTCAGATGGCAACAGCAGTTGGTTGCCAAGTGAATGTGAGACTGATGTTGAGCCGGTAACATCGCCTGCAGCAAAGAGTCAAGTTACAGGTCGAGGCAAAGGTCGAGGCTGTGCTGGACGGGGAAGAAGGCAGGAGTCCTCGGTGTCAGTATCATCTGTGAGGAATCTTAGTTGTGGTCGTAGAAGAGCTAAGAGGTCATCAACTATAAGCACAAATGTTGCCATTGAAGCCTGTGCATCTAAGGATGCCACATCATGGAACAGGAAACCTATAAAGCAAGCTCCTGGAAGATACGCCAGAGCTAATGTCATGCCCGTACAGCAAGGTCCTACAAGGTATGCTGTACGAAATGTTGATGGCCCTCTCGCAGCATTCCACTTGTTCATGAGGAAGAGCTTACTGAATGAAATCATGATGTGGACGAGCAAACAAGGAAGACGCATTTATGACGACACCTGGAAAGATTTGACAGACGGAGAATTTCAATGTTTTCTTGGACTTCTGATCCTTTCAGGCGTGTACAAGTCATGAAATGAATCCATAGTTCAGTTGTAGAACCTTGAAGATGGTGGTTCTATTTTCGGCAAAAATGGCCCGTAACCGTTTTCAGCAAATTTCTTGTGCTCTCAGATTTGATGATGCAACCAACAGACGTGAACAACGAGGCATGGATAAGCTTGCTCCAATCAGACACGTTTTTGATACCTGGGAAGCAACTCTAAGTGATACCTTTGTTCCTGGTGAAAATGTTACCGTGGATGAGCAGCTGCTTACATTTCATGGCCGTGTTCCGTTCAGACAATATATTCCCAGCAAACCTGGGAAATATGGCATAAAGCTATGGATGTTGTGTGACAATGCAACGTCATATGTTCTGCGTCTTCAAGTATATACAGGAAGGGAACTCGGACCAAACAGGGAAGAGAATCAAGGTGAATGGGTTGTGCTGCAACTCACTGAAGGATTGACGCGATCTGGCAGAAATGTTACTGTTGACAATTTCTTTTGCAGTTTATTCCTGTCACGGAAATTGCTAGAAAAACAAATGACACTTTTGGGGACAATTCGAAAGAACAGAAAACAATTGCCTCCAGAATTTGTAACAGCAAAGGGCCGAGAGGTATTCACTTCACTGTTTGCCTTTTGCGATGACGCCACTCTGGTTTCCTATTGCCCGAAGAAAGGAAAAGTGGTTTTATTTATTTATTTACATTCTCTTATATACCGCGCTATTCTGCATCAATGCGGTTTACATTGAACAAACTGAAATTACATTGAACAGGGCATTATAACTTGGAGATAACTATTTTACAGGGTTGTTCTTCTGAGCAGTTTGCATGATCAAGAAGAAGTAGATAACACACGTCCAGACAAAAAACCACGCATGATCTTGGACTATAATTCTAGTAAAGGTGGAGTAGATACGGCAGATCAAATGTTGCGCACATATACCACAAAACGAATGACAAGACGCTGGCCAGTGACAATCTTCTACAACATGCTGGACATCAGTGCTTTGAACGCCTTCATTGTTTGGATGTCACTAAATCCAGAGTGGCAGTCCAAGTCAAAGCACAGACGTCGTCTATTCCTCTTGGAATTAGGAAAGCAGCTGCTTCAGAGTAATTGCAGCGAGACTTCTTCCAGCATTGAAGAAGCCACTGATGCTGTTTGCAATGTCGGGATCCCAAAGAAAAGGGCAAGGTGTCACTGCTGTTCCAGAGAAAAAGACAAGAAAAGCAACATAGTTTGCACCTCCTGCAAGCGCAATGTTTGCAAAAAACATTCAGAAATTGTCTGTCTCAATGCAAATGACTGTAGTACTTTACTGTGTTCATCAAGTGCATGCAAAAACTGCTTTCATGGCAACTCTTCTCCATGTAATTTTATGATAAAGCATTAAATTTCAAAACATTTAACCTTCATATAATAAATAATTAATTTGGAATAATATTTTGTCTGTTTAGTTTAAATTTTTCATGGTTAACAATTAAAATTCGTCGTTGGGGTCATTTATGACCCCAACGGTATTCAGTGTGTGCAAACAATCTTGGTAATTCCAGGGTTAAGAGCTCCCAGTCAGAGAGCTAGCAATTTAAAAAACCACAAATTCTTACCTCTATTTGAAATGTATAGCCCCTGTTAGGAATGCCTCAACAGTGCAGGGCTCTGAAGCCTTTTATGCAGGCCTCAGCTGCTTTCAGTTCTTTCACAGGCTAATCAGGCCCACTAACTCCTGATTAGGGTTGAAGGTCATGAGTCCTCCAGCAGGACAATAACCCAAAACAAACAAAAGTACAAAAAATGCTTAAAGAAGAACAAATGGATGATTTTAAACTGTCCAGCAATGAGTCATCTCAATCCAATCAAGAACCTTTGGAAAGAGCTGAAATCTGCCATTGGTAGAAGAAATCCTTTAAACATTCATGAGGTGTAACAAATCGCAGTTGAAGAGTGGGAGAAACTAGTAGTAGATAGATGTACATAGCTTATAGATGGCTACAAGAAACGTTTGGAGGATGTCATCACTGCCAAGGGTTGTACAACCAAATAATAGTTTAGGGCGCAATTAATCCTGTCCAACTAATATTTTGTGGGGGGGGGGGGGGTTCAGAAATTACTACATCCAAGTTGCATAGACATCTTTTTTTTTTTTGTTTTATATGCCTTTGAGTATACTATTACAATTTCTTTTTTTATAGTTTGAAGTTTTTAATGAAGGAATAAGCACAACTTTACACCACCAATTCAAAAACAACACACAGTGCACAATAGAACAACACACCACATTGTCAATGCATTCCTTCTTTTCTGCTTTATCCCACCTACCCCTCCCCCTACACCCCCCTCCCGCCCTCCCTTCCTACTAATGCAATATTTTTATCAGGTGCAACAAAACACAATACAGCAACAATCAACACCCAGAAATACCCCACAACCAACCAGCCCCCCCCCCCCAAGAGCCCCCACTTCCCCTCTCCCCTGCTACACCTCCCGCCTACCCTTCCACCCCACACTAAACACTCCCCCCTCCCTCCCCTCCCTGCCCTCCCCCCCTCAGGACACTCCATAAGGCTCCCCACTTAGCCCTAAATTTCGCCACCCGTTCCCTCCTAACCGCTGTCAATTGTTCCATGAGAATCACCTGCCGAAGCCTACATTCCCACTCCCCCACTGTAGGTACCCCCACCCGCGTCCACGCGGCCGCCAAGGCACACCGTGCCGCACGCAAGCACGCGCGAATCATGGGTCCCCCATCCCCTTCCCCCCCTCCCCCCCAGGACAGCAAGCATACCCCGGGATCTAACCGGACTTCCTCTCCGAGATGCTGGTGGATCCACTGTATCACCTGTCCCCAAAAACTTTGTACCTTAGGACACCCCCACCAAATATGCCAAAAAGTGCCTATCCCCCCACACTCCCTCCAGCAGCCCTCCGCCACCCCCGGATAGATCCTATGTAGGCGCTCCGGAGTATAATACCACCTGAATAAGATCTTATACCAATTCTCCCTTATACTACTGGCCCAGGGTAACCCCCTAACCCTATCCCAGATCTGCTTCCAGTCGGCTGCTGACAAGGGCCTCCCCAGATCCCGCTCCCACTCTAGCATTTAAGGGAACCGTCCCGCCCCCCTTTCCCGAACAGCCTGATATAACCCAGAAACCATCCCCCTGGACCCGAACTTCCCATACCAAAGCGCCTCAATGGCCGACACCTCCTCCCCCATCCCCCCCAACCCCTTACCCCTGCGAAGGAAAGAGCATACCTGAACATATGCATAGTGATCCCGCTCCTCCAAGCCAAATTCTACCTGAACTGCCTCAAAGGACCGCACCAACCCCTCCTCCAAGAGTTGGTAAAAACACACCAGCCCCTTCTCCGTCCAACTATCAAACCTGCCCCCACCCCAGCCCGGTGTAAAAGGCTTCCATCCACGCCACGGCATCATGACCGAAAACAGGTTCCCTTTCCCCTCTCCCCGACCTCCGCGCCGCACCCCGTCCCACACCCGGCCTACCTGCTGCATAGCCGGCGACCCCGCACCTAACTCCTTGCGATGCTTCCTCCCCGCCCACAGCCAAGCCTCCAGGTGGCCGCCCTTCACCACTGTTCGCTCCAGATGTACCCAAGGCTTCATATCCTCCCGCTTCCGCCAGTCCATAACATGCCTTAATTGCGCCGCTCGGTAATAATCAAGGATATTCGGCACCCCAAGCCCCCCCGCCACCCGCGGGGCGTAAAGCACCTCCCGGGCCAACCGCGGCGGGCGCCTGTTCCAAATATACTGAAACACTTTCCGTTGCACGCGCCGTAACACGGCATCGGGCACCTTCACTGGCAAGGCCTGGAATAGGTACAGCAGCCTCGGTAACACATTCATCTTAACCCCAGCCATCCGTCCTAACCACGAGACGTCCTGTCTCATCCAACCCTCCAGATCCCTCTCCAATGCCCGCACTACCCCCGGGTAGTTAAGCCGGTATAAATCACCATATTTAGCTCCCAGTTGCACCCCCAGATATTTCAGAGTCTGGTTGACCCATCGCAGGGGGTACATACCCCGCAACCGCCCCTCCACCCTCGGGGAAACCCGAACCCGCAATACCTCCGTCTTATCCACATTCATTTTGAATTCGGAGACGGCCCCAAACGCCTGCCTCGCCACCATGGCCTCCGGTAGAGACTCCTCCGGCCGCTCCAAATACAGCAGGATATCATCCGCATACAGAGATATTTTATGAGCCACCCCCCCCCTTTCCAGACCCCTAATCCGCTCGTTGGATCGAATAGCTTCCGCCAGGGGCTCCACACTCATTGCAAAAAGCAGCGGCGAGAGAGGACACCCCTGCCTCGTCCCCCTACCCAAACTAAAGTCCCGTGAGTAACATCCATTGACCTTCACCCTCGCCCTCGGTCCCTTATAAAGCCCGCGTATCCAACACGCCATGTTTTCCCCCACTCCCAGGCGCTCCAGCACCGCCATCAGAAAGCCCCAGTGCACCCTGTCAAAAGCCTTTTCGGCATCCACAGACATTAACAAAAACTCCTCCGTCCCACGCCGCGCTTCCCATAGCACCCCCACCGCCCGTTTTATGTTATCAGCGGCCTGGCGCCCCGGGATAAACCCCGTCTGGTCATTCTTGATCACTGTAGGCAGCCAGGGCCCCAGACGGCCCGCCAAGATCTTGGCTAGCACCTTAACATCCACATTGAGCAGTGAGATAGGTCTAAAGGACCCACACTCCAGCGGGTCCCGCCCCCCTTTCGGCAACACCGTAATCCCAGCTGTCAGCATGTCCACCGGCAGATCCCCCCCCTCCTCCAACATCCCATTAAACACCCGACACAGAACCTCTCCGATCTCCGCCTGGAATACCCTATAAAACGAACTCGGGAGCCCGTCTAGCCCCGGTGCCTTTCCCCCAGGCATCCCCTGAATAGCCCGCTCCACCTCTGCCAAAACTATCCGGGCCTCCATTGCCTCCCGGGCTTCCCCCGACAAACTTGGAAGCCTGACCTCCTCCAGATACCGCTCTATACCCTCCCCCTCCACCCCCTCTCCCACCGAATAAAGTTCCTGGTAAAACTGCCGGAAGCGTTCCTGAATTTCCCCTTCCCGGAACAGCACCTCCCCCCCTTTCCCCTTAATCTGATAAATCCGAGAGGCCACCCTGCGACTCCGCAACCGCTGGGCCAACATCCGCCCTGCTTTATTACCAAACTCATAAAACCGTTGTTGCACCCAGGCCAGCTCCATCGCTACCCGCTCCACCTGCAGCCCCTGCAATTCCCCCCGGAGCGCTTCCATCACCCCCCGTGCCCCTTCCCTCCCAGATCTCCTGAAAACCTCCTCAGCCTCCTGCAACCTCCTCCCTAAGTCCTGCTCCTTTTCATATCGCTCCCTTTTCTTACGCGCCCCCCATTGAATGAACTTCCCTCGGATAACCGCCTTGAGCCCCTCCCACACCATCGCCACTCGAACCTCCCCCATATCATTCCTCTCCAAATACTCCTTGATCCCCTCCCTAATATCTCTTACCACCGCCGGGCACTTCAACAACCCTTCATTCAGGCGCCAAAACCGTAATCCTTCCCTATCCCTCCCCTGAAACTCTACTTCAACCGCTTTATGATCGGACCAAGCAATGGGTACTAACCCCCCCCACCCACCCCCAGCATCCATTCCTGATCCACCAGCATCATATCTATCCGACTCCAGCTATTATGGGGGATGGAGTAGTGTGTGAACTCACGCTTCCTAGGGTGCAGCACTCGCCAGGCATCAACCAAGTTCAGCCGTGTCATCAACCGCTGCAAAGCCTTCCTATTCCTCCCCCTACCCTCCCCCCTCCCCGACTCCCTATCCATCAAGTGCTCCAATACCACATTCAAATCACCCCCTACCACCCTTTTCCCCCCCCTGTTGCCCCAACAACTTGCACACCCTCTGCCAGAACCCCACTTGCACTCCATTCGGCCCATACACCGACACAATCATAATTTCCTCTCCCCCCCAGCTGCCCACCACTCCCACCACCCACCCCTCCCCATCCTCAAAGCTCCGTGTCACTCGAATCCCGCTCCCCCCCGTATGAGCACCGCTACCCCCCCTTTCTTACCCCCCTCCCGACTACAAGAAAAGTACTGTTCTCCATACCGGGGGTGCCTCATCAGACCCACATCCTGGCGACGTAGATGCGTCTCCTGTACTAGGATCACATCCCAGTCATTTTTCTCAGCCTCCCGGAACAATAAGCGCCGTTTGGTAGGCGTGTTTAAACCCCGCGCATTAAGCGTGCCCACCCGCAGCATCGTGTACCTTACCCCTACGTACCCCCCCTACCTCGAACATATGTCCTGACCCCTCCCCCCCCCTCCCCCCACCCCTCCCTCCCCCCCACCCCCCCTCCCCCCACCCCCCCTCCACCGCACCTCCATTTTACCTTACTTCCGATAGTGACAATCCTGCATCTCACCCCAACCCCCCCCGCCCTCCTCCCACACCATCTACCCTCAAGCACAGCCCTCCTACCACCCCCCTATCTCCCACAGCCATCCCCCCAAGGTCCAGAGGGCTGACCCAGTACACAGTTCTAAGTCCAGCCCCAGAGGCAAAGGGCCACGTTCTCACTCCGCCGTGTGCGCTTGCTGCCCTGCATCTCGATCTGCCCCTTTCCGCTGCAGCCGCCGTCCTTTCTCTGCCACTCGCTGCCACCGGGGATTTGCTGCGCCGCCCGTCGGTTTCTCTCCCGCACCGCTGATCCTCTTCGGGAGTTGTTCACAGCCCAGCTCACCCAACACAGTCCAGGCTTCCTCGGCCTCCTTCACCTTCCTCGTCACTCCATTCACGGTAACTAAAAGCCCGAAAGGGAACAGCCACCTGTAACGCAAGCTTTTCCCTCTCAAATAGGCAGTGACTTCCCGCAGGCCTCTCCTACGGTCCAGAGTCCCTTTGGACAGATCATTAAAAATGTCCACCTCCGCGCCTTCCCACGCAATCCGCCCGTATTTCCGGGCTATCTGCAGGATCTTTTCTTTTAGTGGGAAGCTGCTCATGCAGGCGATGATATCTCGGGGTTGTTTATCACGCCGCGGGCCCAGACTGCGATGGGCCCGCTCTACCCCTATCTCCCGCTCCACTGGCGTCGAACCGCCCTCCAGCGCCAAAATATGCGCACAAAGACGCCGGACCACCTGCTCACAGTTCTGTTGCCCCTCCGACTCTGCAATGCCTTTCACCCGCAGATTGTTCCGGCGGGCCCGATCCTCTATCTCCTCCAACTTCTCCACAATCGCCTCCTGCTGCTTCTCCAATTTGCACTGCGCTTTAGACATCACCTGCAGTTCACCACTACAGGCCTCCGCGTGCTCTTCGAGAGCCACCACGCGGTCGCCCAGGCCGTTCAGGTCCTGATGCAGACTCGTCAGCGAGTCTTTAATGTCCTTGCGCATCTCCGCCAGGTCGGCCTGCATGCCTTTTCTGAAAGCCCGCAGCCACTCCCGGAGAGGCAGCTCCATCTCCTGGATCTCCTCACTCTCCTCATCCTCCGACGAGTTCGCCTTGCTACCGGGCCTCGCCGTTTCGGCAGCCGTCCGTTCCGCATCCTCCTTCCTCGTCGCGTAGGACGATCGGAAGCCCGCCAGCTTCTTTTTCGCAGCTTGAGCCATCGTCTCGACCCGTTCTCCTCTCACTTGGGCGCCGGGGTCCTCACTTTTCCCCCTAATAATGCAGGACTCCACAGGAGCTCAGCTAGCTCGCAGCCATTCGCTCCGTGACGTCACCGGAAGTCCTACTATTACAATTTTATGACAACATATAGCTGGAATATTTCCAATTATTTTTCAAGATATTGAACACAATATACCTAAAATGCAAGAGTGCCAATAATGTTGACCACAACTGTACATGTGAGATTTTGTTTAGGTGTATTTGTTTGGAGCTGTTTTAGGTTCTGCATGCTCTCTTGGCTCTTTGGGACTTGTGGCTTCCCAGAGTTTCAAGTTGTCCTCCTTCCCCCATTTTGTCTAGGGGGGAGGGGGGGACTATCAGATATTTCTTTCCTTAGCTGCTGTAGGATTTGGATTCCTGCTGTTCCATCCCATGTTCTCTGGGAGATGAATGAGGCTTTCATGTGAGCATGGCTTTTTCTTTTTATCTTTAAATGTTTCCAGGGTCAACCGGTTCTCAAGGTGCAGGGGGCCTACGTCCTTTTATTGCAATTCTTGTGGCTGTTGCCAGTGGGGGACCTAGCTTCATTAGCAGAACGTTAGTGATCTCTTCAGTTTATTTGTTTTTGTTTTTTTTCTGGCAGTGGTATGTTCGTCATGTTCTGCTGGTGGTGCAGGGCTTTGGTTCAGAGATATCAATTTCTTACCATGTAGGCTAGGATGGTCTATTTCCCTCCTCAATCTCTGGTATTGTTTTGTTACATCCCACGTGTCTGGACTGGACTGGAGGAACAATGAGGAAGGTGAAATTAGGCTTACTTGCTCATTTTCTTTCCTTGAGTTCCTCCAATCCAGTCCAGAACCCACCCAGGCTCGCGGAGTTAGGTGTCTTGCATATCTATCTGTTGTTTTTAGGCATCCAGTGGGCTTGTATATGGGCTGGAGTTTCCATTTTGGGAGTGGTGTTTTGGACTCCTGTTCCTGTCTCTCTTGGAAGCACAAGGATTTCTTTGAGCCTCCCAGTTGATGGCAGCTCTGCATTGGTGCGTACTGTGGGGGATTTGGACTTGAGGGCGTTGATGCCGTCATTTACTATGTTACTATGATATTTGTCTCTTATCCTTCACATGCTAGCTCGAAGATAGCAGTATGGCAGATGGTGAGTATGATGTGAGGATTTGAAGGAATTGTACAAATGTTTAATATTCTCTTGAGATCTGCTTTGTTAAAGAAATACTGGCGAGATGGAGGCTGCACGGGCTCCCTTTATACTATGACCCCAAAAGATCAAGCCAATGATTCTCAGTTTCCATTTATTTATTTATTTATTTATTTTTTCTTATATACCGCACTTTTTAGCATCAGCGCGGTTTACATGGAACCATAATTAACAAAACAAATATCAGTTTTACATAGAACAGGGAAGAAAAACTTGGATAACTTAGGGCAGGGGTGTCAAACTCAAATACACAGTGGGCCAAAATGTAAAACTTGAACAAAGTCGCGGGCCAGCATTGAACAAATGAACCTTTTAATATGGACCCAAACAAGATTTGCTTTAACATTGAATATGAAGCAACACTTATTACTATACAATTTATAACTTAATAGTTCAGATATGCAAAAAACAATTTCAAATAAAAAAAAATCAATAACATTCATTTATTTAAATAAGATTTAAATAATAATAAATAATAATTTTTAAAATAAAATAACAATAATAAAATTAATCAACCATTCAAGCCCATGTCTTGGAGTAGCAAGAAAAAGTGCATAAAGAAAACGTTAATTATTGCTCAGTTTGCTGCACACTGATCTAATCTGATGTGCCCAAGCCAGATACCTGGCATCTCTTCTTGGATGATAGTTCATCAATGTCTGGGCTCAGGCTTTGAGCTGAGGAAATCCTCAGTATCGAGCGAAGGTGTTCATCAGTCAGACGTCTCCTGTGAGATGTTTTGGTCATCTTCATCGAGGAGAAAAGTTGCTCACATAGATAAGTGCTGCCGAACATGGAGAGCATCTGAGCAGCTTGGGTGCGGAGCTGAGGCATTGTGTCAGGGATGAACTGTGGAAACTGGGCGGCGCCCACAGCATCATACTTTGACTTCAGCGTGTCATTACACTGGAGTTCAATTAGCTCCATTTGGAGGTTGGTTGGTGCGTTTTCCACATTAACTGCAAAGGGATTACTGAGCAGTTCAAACCTACATTTCTGGACATCAAAGTCGGCAAATCGCCGGCTAAACTCAGCGCCGAGTACACTGAGTTTTTCAGCAAACTGTGCGCATGGGAACAAGTTGGTAAAGAACTGCGTTTTCATGGTTTGGCAGCAGGGAAAATGGCCAAGGTTTCCTTGCAGCATCTGATTCTCCCACAGGCACAGTTTAGTTTTAAAAGCCCTCACTGCAGCGTACATGTCTGTGATGATGCGCCCCCGCCCCTGAAGCTGCAGGTTCAGCGCATCGAGATGGCTCGAGATGTCACACAGAAAGGCCAGCTCACACAGAAACCTTTTCTCCTGAAGCTCTGCTGTGTCCTTCCCTTTGCTTTCCAGAAACTGACATATTTCCTCATGCAGCTCAAAACATCTATTCAGTACTTTTCCTCGGCTTAACCATCTCACCTCTGTGTGATACGGCACGTCTGCGTATTCCGAACCACACTCCTCCAGAAAAGACTTAAACTGGCGGTGATTCAGACCTTTGGCTCTTATAAAGTTAACTACTTGTGTTACTGTGGTCATAACATGTTCCATCTTTAGGGCTTTGCCACACAATGATTCCTGATGTATGATGCAGTGATAAACAGTTAGTTCACCTGCACAGTTCTCTTCCTGCATCTTCTCCCGGACCCTGCCCACCAGTCCACTTGTTTTACCGCACATTGCTGGCGCACCATCTGTCGTTAATCCCACGAGTTTATCCCACGGCAGCTTTATTTCAGTTACGCATTTGGAAACCTCCTCAAAAATTTCCTTTCCTGTGGTTGTGCCATGCATTGATTTGAATCCCAATAGCTCCTCCGTAACACACATATTTGAGTCCACTCCACGGATGAAGACTGACAGCTGAGCAGTATCAGATGCGTCGCTGCTCTCATCCACAGCAAGGGAGAATGCAACGAAATCTTTTCCCTTTTCCAAAAGCTGGTCATACAGATTGGTGGCAAGATCACATGTGCGATCAGCTACTGTGTTTCTGCTCAGGCTCACGTTTGAAAAGGCTTGCTTTTTCTCTGGGCACACGATGTCACAAACTTTCAACATGCACTTTTTCACAAACTCTCCCTCATTAAAGGGCCGGGCTGATTTTGCGATCTCTGCTGCCACAATATAACTAGCCTTTACAGCAGCCTCACTTTGTGATGTGGCTTTTTTGAACATATTCTGTTGTGAAACCAAACTTCTTTTCATCTCCTCCACTTTCTGGCTCCTTTGAGTCATGTCCAGGTCCTTGTACTTGTCATGGTGTTTTGTTTCATAGTGTCGTCGAATGTTATACTCCTTAGTTATAGCCACGTTGACTCCACAAATCAGACAAACAGGTCTGTCTTTTACATATGTAAACAAATATTCTGTCTCCCACCTGTCCAGAAAGTTCCTGTTGTCTGCCTTTCTTTTTGCCATTTTTGGGAAGGGGTTCCACAGTGACAGTTGTAGCTTGAGATCGCTATGACTTCTGTCACACAGGAGAGGGCGTTTCTGGGACCTGTCCTGATTGACGCGCCAAAACAACAGCAAGGCATTATTTATGATTTATTTATTTATTTATTAACAATTCTTATATACCGCACTATTAGCCATCAGCGCGGTTTACATTTAACAGAAAACATCCGACAGTTTACATATGTCTGGTCATTACATTTAACAGGAAGAATAACTTGGCGAAATAGGGAAACTAAATACAATGCAGGGTTATCTGATAAAGGATATCCTGGTTAACTATATACAATAGTGGTACAATAGTATATGGAACAACTAGTTATTTACATTGTGAAGTTGGTCTGTTGCGGGAGTCTATCTGGTTTGACCACTTCTGCTATTCACCTGGGGGTTATGTTCGGAGCTGTCATTGAGATATTTAAGGAAGAGGAAATGCTTTAAAACCTTTCTGAACTGACTTAGATTAGGTATTGCTCTGATTTGTGCTGGTAAGGTGTTCCATAGAGATGGGGCGCAGAATTGGAAGGCTCTGTTGGCTGTTGATCTAGTGCAGTGATGGCTAACCTTTTTGAGCCCGAGTGCCCAAACTGCCGCACAAAACCAAAGAATTTCCTCAAAGTGCCAGCACGTCCATTAAAGCCTCATTTGCATAAGGTGCCTCATTTGCATAAATATTTGCATAATGTTACCATACACTAACTTTTAGTAAACATGCCTCTTAATGAGTATATGGATAAAGAAAGACTAAAAGGTTTCTACATTACTATAATCCAGTACCAACCGCCAGGCACATTAGGAACTACTACAAACGCTGCCCATTTAGAACCCATAGCAAACCCGCCGTATCCTAACAGTACTACCAGGACTCACAAAGCACCATACCCTAACTATCAAAAGGCAACACTGCAAATATTAAACCAATACATTTCAGAGAACAACAATACATGACCTACTGGGGAAAGAACAAGTGGCAATGTCAAATAGGAATTATATAAACAGAATACCTCAGCTCAGTTACATATGCAGAACAGACCATCACCAAACAAGGAATCACAATTTAAAAACAGGAAGACAATAATTAAACTGGGAACCCCAAAAGCCAAACTTGGAATATACAACAACACTGTAGAAATAAAACTATAAATTAATTTCCTCTTGTACTAAACAAAGCGCAAAAATTAATGATGCACATTTCCCAGAGCTGACATATTCCAGTTAATAAATTCAAAATAAAGAGATATTTTTCTACCTTTTGTGCATTTTTTTTCAGTTGCAATTGCTCCAGCCACTTTCTTCTGGTTTCTTCGTGTCTTCTCCTAACTCTCCATCTGCTGTCCATTTGTCCTTTCTTCTGTCTTCTTGGTTTTTTTTTTCCATTCTCTCTCTACATCTGCTTTAACATACTAATCTTTCTCCTTTTGCTCTTTCCTCATTCCTATTTCATCTACTCAAAATTTACCCCTCCATCCTCAATCCCCACTTATTCTCCCAATACCCGGCCAATTGTAGATTTTTTATCCCTCCCACACAAAATATTTTTCCCCTCTCCATTTTACTCTCCCAGCCCCATCCCATTCTAATCCTCCCCAACACCAGCTCCCTTCTAGTTCCAGCCTCACCCAGCATCCATTCCCTTCTAGTCCCTGCATCAGCCCATTTCCAGTCCTAGCAGCCCCCCAACCCATTTCCAGTCCTAGCAACCTCCCAACCCAATACCAGTCCTAGCCCCCCCTCATCAACCCACTTCCAGTCCTAACCCCCCATAAGCCCATTTCCAGTCCTAGCTCCCCCATCTATTTGCAGTCCCATCCGAGTCCCTCCATCAGCTCATTTCCAAACCCAGCCCCCCATGAGCCCATTTCTAGTCCTTTCCTAGCCCCACCATCAGCCCATGTCAAATCCTAGCTCCCCTCCACTCAGCCCATTTCCAATCCAAGCCCCCCATGAGCCTACTTCCAGTTCTAGCCCCTTCATGAGTCCATTTCAATCCAAACCCCCACCACAGCCCATTTCCAATCTTAGCACCCCCCAACAGCCAATTTCCAGTCCTATTCTAGCCCCTCCATCAGCCCATTTCCTGTCCTAGCCCCCCCTCACCCATTTCCAGTCCTAGCTCCCTCCCCCTCACAACCCATTTCCATTCCAAGCCCCAATCCCATCAGCTATTTGCAGTTCAAGCCCTCCTTCCACTCAGCCCATTTCCAGTCTTAGCCCCCCCATAGCCCATTACCAGTCCTAACCCCCCCATCAGCCCATTTCCAGTCCTAACCCCCCCATCAGCCCATTTCCAGTCTTAGCCCCCCCCCCATAGCCCATTACTAGTCCTACCCCCCCCAAATCACACTCACCATCACCAGACAACTTACAGACTTAGCAAACCCCATGGCCCATTTCTAGTCCTAACCCCCCCCCCATCAGCCCATTTCCAGTCTTAGCCCCCCCCATGGCCAATTACCAGTCCTAACCCCCCCCATCAGCCCATTTCCAGTCTTAGCCTCCCCACCATAGCCCATTACCAGTCCTAAACCCCCTTCCCCCCTATCAGCCCAAATTAAAAAAAAAAAAACCAAACAAAGCGGCTGCTTCTGCCGCGGCAGCCTCAAGAGCTCTGCCGCGGCAGCCTCAAGAGCTCTGCCGCGGCAGCCTCAAGAGCTCTGCCGCGGGGCCCCCCCCTGCCCGGCAGAGCCTCCCTGCATCATCTACCTTCAAGTCGCAAAACGCGGGCTTCTTTCAGAGCCGCGAGAGTTTCCTTTCTCGCGGCTCTGTTCGCGAGAAAGGAAACTCTCGCGGCTCTGAAAGAAGACCGCGTTTTGCGACTTGAAGGTAGATGATGCAGGGAGGCTCTGCCGGGCAGGGGGGGGCCCCGCGGCAGAGCTCTTGAGGCTGCCGCGGCAGAAGCAGCCGCTTTGTTTGGTTTTTTTTTTTTTAAATTTGGGACCTTTTAAATGCGGACCTTCCCGCGTGCCAGCTGCAAGGCCTTCGCGTGCCACAGCTGGCACGCGTGCCATAGGTTCGCCATCGCTGATCTAGTGCATCTTGTGGTGTCATTTGGGATAACTAGTGTGTTTAATTCTGCTGTTCTTCGTGGCCTGTTTGGTGCAAGTGGTTGTATGAGGTTGGAGAGAGAGGAAGAGGTGAGCCCCTTAGCCGCTTTGAAAGTTAGCAATAAGGTCTTGAAACTGATCCTTGCTTGAATGGGGAGCCAGTGTAGCTGTTTTAGCAGGGGTGTTATTATGGGATTTGTAGTATTAGCGATGAATGAATGCGCTGTATAATACCGGCGGGCTAGCTCTAGTAGTCATTTGGTATAGCTCGCGGGCCAAATATAATTACACTACGGTCCAAATTTGGCCCGCGGGCCAGAGTTTGACACCTATGACTTAGGGAGACATGCACAACAATTATTTATATATATAACAATAAGCTTTGTAAGTATCTTATGATAAATCTATGGGTATGCGTTAGGACTAGAGGAGAGGTGTGTGTGTCTATGGTGGATTAATATTGATCTGGTAGTATTGTGTAAATAAGTAGTGCTTGAGTGCCTTCCTGAATTGCATGAGATCGGTGATTGTTCGGATTTCTGGAGGCAGTGTATTCCAACACTTGGGAGCATAGAGACTGAATGCTCTGTTGGATGTTGTTAGCGTGCATTTTGTTGAAGCATTTGGTATAATTAGGGTGTTTGCTGATGTTGATCTTCACTTTCTGCAAGTTTCTAAAACTTTCTTTTTTTGTGATTTGTTTCAGAAGATGGATACAAGCAATTCTTTCAGTGGACAGCAGTCAGAATTCTTCCTGGCACCTTCCAGTAGCAACTCAGCTCAGACCTCTGTCGTAAGACAAAGCAGTAGAGGGAATGGTCAGTCCTTTCTCTTTGGACAGAGTAACAGAGGAATTGCGCAGACCTCTGTGTTTGGACAGAGAAGTTGTGGAGCTGCGCCTTTGCCTGTCTTTGGACAGAATAATGGGGGATGTGTGCAGCTCCCTGTCTTAGCTTTGCACTCAAGTTTCAGTCAGGCACCATTAGAGCAAACACTTGGTATTAAAGAGTCCAATAACTCAGGACAGTTTTCTGGGTTCATACAACACTCTGAATTAGGACAGGCTACTCTCTCTGTAGCCAGTTCTGCCCCAGTTGATTCTTTCAGTATTGGGAATCAAGGTTACAACTTTAAAACATCTACCATTGAAAGCATCCCTGTTGCTTCCAATTTAGGAGTGAGATATGTAGAAACTCATTCGGGGCCCAAAGTTAACTTTGAACCTCATGAAAGTGTGATATTCAAGCCAATTTTTGGTGCTAGTTCAGAAGTAGAGAAATCTGTGAGCCAGACAAACAAAGACTTCTTCAACTTTTCCCAACCTGGGAGCAGTGGATCTGGAGGTTTGTCACCTGTGAGTTTTTCCCATTTTACAAACCATGCAAGCACCAGTACAAATTTCACTTTTTCAAAGCCAGCACCCCGTGGTAGTCTTTCAAGTATATTTGCCTTCACTTTCCCAAATAAAAAAGATGAAGGGGAAATGCAAGACTCTAAATCATTCCCCAATACTGGTAGCAGTTTCACTAACTTTCCCTCTGCTGGGCCAATGTCTTTCAAAGAGTGCCTTCAGGCCAGCAAGATGAGCAAATGGGGAAAGGAAGAAGGCACTGCAGGAGGGACATCTCATGAGCCAACACAGAATTTTGCTAAAGGAACAAAGAGAAAAGAGGAGACTAGTTTTGCCACCAGCAGAGCAGAGCGCTGTATTGTGGAGTCTGATGCAGTATCTAGAAGTAACCACCCCCCTGTGAAGCGCTCCATACGATTAAGCAGATCAGTTGGGGGAGGGGGACTGTTTGGCCGAACACTGAAAGATATGTTGAAGAGCAATACTGAAGCAGGGCGCTTTGAGAACAGGGACAAATGGAAGGAAGAAGTCTGTGAATCTGAGGAGCCGGAGCCTTCCTCTTCATCACAAGCTGTGGTGGTGAAAGAGGAAGAGAATCGAGACAAAACAAAGAAAGGTAAGTCCTGGGATGGAGCTTAATTTGTGTCTGTAATTGCCATTCTCTTATTGTCTAGGGATTTTGGGACTTTGCTGTACTTGTATATTGCATCTGCACTTTGCTTTTCTGTTGTATTGTAAATGAGGCCAATATGAAATGAGACTATACAGTTTATCTAGTTTATACAATATCAGTACTGGGAAAGTAGCAATAGAGCATTGGGGAAAGGGGGACCGTGTGGATAAGTAATTCATTTTACAAAAAAAATTCAAATTAACATAGAACCCTTCTTTCTAGTAATTCTGCTATATTTGATGGTAGTCAGAATTGATCTGACATGCCTGCTGAGTAAGGCCTCAAGGTTTCAGCACTGGAAAAAACATATATTTTTTAAATAGGCTAATATATTTATTTAAAAATCTTGTATGGTTAGAGCAGCAGGCTGAGAACTAGGGAATACTGATTCCAATCCCACTGCTGCTCCTTGCAGTTTGAGGCAAGTCAGTTAACTCTCCATTGCCTCAGGTACAAACTACTGTAAGGCCCTCCAAGGGATAGGAAAATACCTACTGTACCTGAGTGTAATTCTCCTTGCAATGCAATGTGTCCCTTCAAGTCAGTGCTGGCTCCTGGGTTTTCTTGGCGGTATAACCAACCAGAACCAAAGCCCTGAACTACTCCTAAAACAGAGGCTGAGCTCAAGCCAAAAACTCTTCTCTTCCTTTACAAGCCACAGGTTATCCAAAAAAGTTTACAAGATTAAAAGCCCCATACAAAAAACATAAACCACTAAGTGAGGCAAGTTTTGAACTCAGAAGAAAAATTCCTATCCTCCAAATCTTATTGTTTTTGATGTATGTAGGTGATTTTACAGTGATATATTTCTAAGGGGAAAAATCAGACACAGCTGTATTCTTAGTAATTTGCTGTACAAAAATAACATCTGTACATTAGAAAAGAAGGCAGTAATGTCTTGTGTTTAAGTGCCGTCAAGTCTGTGTCGACCCTCTGGATAGTTGTCCTAAATTGTGTTCGATCTTCAGTCAGGCGGCTCATTGTTGACAGACTGGCACCCATAGTTGCTGTTATTGTATCAATTCATCTCATTGCTGGCCTTCCTCTTTTGTGTTGATCTTCTACCTTGCCAAGCATGATGTCTTTCTCTAATGATCTCTCTTCGCATGACGTGTCCAAAGTATGAAAGTTGAAGTCTTGTTATCTGAGCTTCCAAAGAAAGCTTAGGTTTGATCTCCTCTAGTACTGACTGGTTTGTTCTTTGGGCAGTATTTGTCGCCAGCACCATAATTCAAAGGCATCAATTTTTTTCCTGTCTATCTTTTTCACTGTCTAACTTTCACATCCATATGTTATTGAAAATGCTATGGCTTGAACAAGTCGAATCTTTGTATGGAGGGAGACATCTCTGCTCTTGAGAATCTTGTCTAGGTCCTTCATAGCCATTCTGCCAAGAGCAATGCGTCATCGGATTTCTTGACTGCTTGTTCTTTCTTTATTGATAGTTGATCCAAGTAGGTTAAAGTTGTCAACTATTTCAATTCCTTCTCCATCAACGATGAACTTATTCATTTTGCCAGTTGTCAGGATCTTTGTCATCTTAACATTAAGGTGCAGACCCATTTTAAGACTATATTCCTTGATCTTGAGAAGTAAATGTTTCAAACCGTCTTCACTTTCAGCCAGTAATGTGGTATCATCAGCATAGCGAAGGTTGTTGATGAATCTTCACACTTCTGTTGTCTTCATACAGTCCTACTTCTTTGATTTGTTTTGCATATAAATTAGAGATATGGGGAAAGTCGTACACCTTTGCTGATTTTAAACCATTCTGTTTCTCCTAGTTCCGTTCAAACTGTTGCTTTTTTATCATCCCTCCAGTCCAGTCCCACACCTCTGGGTAGTGCACTTCCTCCAGCAGCTTGGAGACTGAGCATGTCATCTTTTTGATGACAGTAGTGTACATATGCAGCTGGCACCACCCACCAGCCCCAGTAAGCTCAGTCTTCAAGAAGCTGGAGGAGGTTGTGAGCCAGGGTGCTGGACTCACTGAAGAGACAACTAAGGAGATAGGTTTAGTTAGAGTTCGCTTTTATTTCCCCTGTTAAGGTGCAGGTTTCTTTGTTTTTAAAGGCAGAAGAGTAAAAAAGAAAAAATCAGAAGGAATAGAGAGAACCCGGGGGACAACAGGGCTGAGGGTTTCAGGGGGGGGGGGGAGTTCTGTGGGGGCCTTCCTCAGTCTGAGACTTCTGGCTGCTCCCGAGCCTGTTATCGGGTGAGGAGCGGCTGCAGGGGCTGCAGTTGCTTGACGAGTGAAAGCTGGCAGTCCCGAGTCACCCCCCTCAGCGCCGAAGCCGGGAAGGAAGGCTGAGCTCGAGGGGTAGAAAAGCCATGCGGCAAAGAGGCTCCAAGGTAAGAGTGGCGGGGGGAGGAGGAGGACAACAGCAGGAACCCCTAGCAACCGCCAGAAAACGAGGAGACAGAGAGCGGCCTGCAGCTGTGTGCAAAACTCCCCCTGCTGCATTTAGGGGCAATTTCTTCTTATTCAGGCCCGCATGTGTTTAACCCCCTGCTGTATTTTGGGTGCCTGGGAGAGGCAGCCACCAGAGAATAAAGCAGGACACAACAGCCTCTTCCTAGGGGGCCATTTGCAGTTTCTTTTTAATTTCAGTTTCAGTTAATTAGATTTTGGTTTCGTTTTATTTTATTTTAGTTCAAGTACTCTAGTGCTCTGTACCTGAGCCTGTGGAGGTGCACTGTGCTGGGGATCCTTTTACCTACCCGGGTACAGATTGAGGGTGTTCCTGGGGAGTGCCCCCAGCCCTTCCCACCATGCCGGCCAGACCGCAGTGCCTGGTATAGGATGGAATCAAGGGGCGTGAACCCCACTTAATCCTTAAGCATTCCTTGTGTTATACAGCTCAAAACTGATTCAGTGCACAATGACTTGATGCAGACACGTGGGAAATGCTTAATCAGATAGGCCATTATTTGTTGCTAGTTGGATTTTCAGAGGGCTGTTTTGCTAGGTCAGATGATGTAACTGGCACTTGGTTGAAACATTGTTGCTTTCTCCTGAGAAGGGTTAGATAAAAAATCAGAGCTACAGCTCTGGGGAAAACAGGAAGTACCTGCATACAAGAAATGTATGTAATTTGAAAGATAGTCAGTCAGTGGATTGGACGCAAATGAAATCCTTCCATCTGTCTATGGTCAGTGAATAACCTGATATGATCATCTCTTGTCGCTTAGCCCAGATTATGTTCCTGTTAAATCTGTAATAATGCTTGTAAGGGAAGCTGTACTCCCTTATGTAGTATTAGAAGAAAAACGTAAACTTTACTCGGAGAACATGTCAGTTTGATTGGATCAGGGCAAGGTCCATTTCGTATTAATACTGCAGCACAATCTAAAAATCCTCAAGATATGCAGTCCCCGATGTGGTGTGGTCTCGGAGGCAGGTGTCTGCCTAAACTGCACGCAAGAGGCTGTCATGGGAGCAGGACCTGCAGGATGAGATGAGGCAGGAGAGTCCCTCCTGGTTGCAAGAGACCCTGGGGGTGGGGGTTGCCATTTTACCTTCAACGGATCCGGTCCATCCACCCCTTGAGCCCAGGGAGCAGTAGGGCTCTTGGGGGAGTTCTCACCGGAGTTTTTCTTACTTTTGCAGAAGGTGTTTTGCCTACCAATTGGCTCCTCAGCCCCAGAACACAGGGCTAAGAGGATGTCAGGAGCAGTGACGTCTAAGTGGGCTAGAGGCTTAGAGGAGTGGCAGCAATCGCTGTTGCCGGAGGGGCTGGATGAGGAAGACCTTGACACGGAGCTAGATCTGCAGGAGGAATTGGAAGAAGGAGAGAGCCTAGAACAGAAGGATCAGGCCCGGATTGTTCGGGTTTTCCGTCGGGAGGAGCTACCAGTGCTCATCTTTATGCTTATGTTTATGCAATTTCTCGATATACTGTCCAGGCCAGAGGCCATTAGGGCGGTTTACAGTCACTACAAGCGAGTACTGATCCAATACCTCATTCCTAAAGGGCTCACATTCTGTGTGTACCTTGGAGACCCTCAAGGCCCTGAATATTTATTTATTTATGCTTATATACTGCACTTTTACAATCAGTGCGGTTTACATGTTAACAACATAATACAATGAACAGGTATAACATTACATATAACAGGTACATAATAAATTAATATCTTAACTAGATTATCTAACAATGGAATGTTTCCAACAGTTTACAATTAACATGGGACCTGGGTAGGTAACTATATACAGGCTGATAGTATGGTCGAATGTAGGTTGAGAGTATGCAATAGTAAGGGGGTATGAGTATTTACGGAACATGGTCAAATGCAATCTGGAAGAGATGTGTCTTAATTGCTTAATTGCTTTGTGAAAGGTTGCCAGATCGGTGATGAGGCGGATGTGAGGAGGGAGAGAGTTCCAGAGCAATGGTGCAAAATGTGAGAATGCTCTATTTCTGATAAATTGTGAGCTTTTTCTCACCATAGTAGGAATGACCAGAGTATTTGTCAAATTTGATCTCCTAGATCTGTTTTCAGGTGTCCATTGTAGGAGGTTTTCCAGCGTTGCAGCTGAGATCTGATGAAGGATTTTGAATGAGAGTAAGAGGGCTTTGTATTTAAGTCGGTTGTTAATTGGTAACCAATGTAGGTGGATTAGAAGAGGTGAAACATGATCATATCTGGACGCTCTATAGATTGTTCTGGCAGCAGTATTTAATGCCATTTGTAGAGGGTGGAGTGCATATGCTGGTAGGCCATGAAGTATTATATTAGCATAATCAAAGGATGGAGTGACCAGGGCTTGGAATATAGTGCGGAAGTCGGTAGGTTCTAGTAGGGGTCGGAGCTGGCAGAATGATCTTATTTTGAGGTATACAGACTTTGTGATGTTTCTTATGTGGGTTTCCATATTTAGATGTTTCTCCAGGGTGACACCAAGATATCTAACCTCTTGATTTGACTTCAGTATAGCATTCTTCACTTGTAGGTGGGATGAAAGTCGTATCCTTAGTGATGAATAGTACTTCTGTTTTTTTGTAGTTTATTTTCAGGTTGTTTTTGTCTAACCATGAAGATACTGCATTAAAGCAGTCTGTGATTGGGGTGAAGTTGGGATTATCTAGTGAGAATGGTGCATAAAGGAGCACATCATCTGCGTAAATATGGTAGAATATACTGAAGGATTGAATAACCTTACAAAGAGGTTGCATATATATATTGAATAGTAGGGCCGAAAGTGACGATCCTTGAGGTACTCCTTGGGATTGATGAAATGTTGTTGATGAATGTGTACCAATGCGTACTTGTTGTTGTCTGTCAGAAAGATAGGAACGACACCACTCTAGTGCTGAACTTTGAATGCCTTTGAGTTGCAGCTGAGTAAGCAGGAGACTGTATGCTACTGTGTCAAAGGCTGAGGCGATATCTAAGGAGATAAGGATGAAGCCTTGTTTTGAATTGCTCATGCCTTTAATCAGGTTATCAAAGAGGGAGGTAAGTAAAGTCTCAACTCCATGATGTTCATGGAAGCCATGCTGCTGAGGATCGAGAGGAGCATAAGAGTCTATGTGGTCTTGGATTTGTTGTAGTGCTATTTTTTCAATTACTTTGGTTAGGAAGGGAAGACTCAAGATTGGGCGGTAGGAGCTTAAATCACTAGGATCTAATTTGCTTTTTTTTTTAGGAGTGGTTTTATGGTGGCTGTTTTCAGTTGTGTTGGTACTGAGCTCTTGGTGAAGGAGAGTTGAACGATTTTGATATGTAAGGACTAAGTTCAGCATAAGTGGATTTGATCCAGTGGTTTGGACATGAATCAGTAGGTGGGGTGGTGGTGGTGTTAAGTCCTTTTATTATATTTTCGATTTGATTACTGCTGTAAGGGTAGAGCTCAGAGAGTGTAGGTATATTTTCTTTATTTGGTGAAGGGATGTCTATGCTGGGCTCCATTGGGAGAATGGTGATCATCTTGTTTTTATTTTTAAAGTATTCAGCAAACTCTTGAGGGTTAGGCAGGTTATCTGTTCGGTGGGCAACGGTATCCTTAGTAAGAGATTGGATTAGTTGAAAGAGTTGATGAGGCCTGTTGAGGGATCTCATCAGGATTTTGGAGTGGTATTCCTTCTTCCTTTCCATTACAGCAGCTCTCAGCAGAGGAAGAGGCACTGTAGGATCCGCTGTTCCAGGCGGTACGGAAATCGCAGAAAGTCTTATCAGTACATGCAGTAGTAGGACAGATGATCCAGGATGAGTGGAATCTGCCGGAGGTTGGCCTTAAAGGGGTGCAATCCATGATGCGCCTATGCTAGAGCAAGAACGAGCTCCTTTGATCACCCAAAGTGGGTGCAGCGGTGTTGGCAGCAGTTGAAGAGACCTTGACTTGTCTCCTGCAGCTGAGAGCCATGGAACTGGTTCCGTGAGACCAGTACGTCTGCGGTCGATGCTTCATGTATTTCGTGGTGCCCAAATGGAAGGTTCCTTTCGCCCAATTCTCAACTTCGAGGGCATGAACTACGGTCTCCGGGTACCGCATCTTCACAGTAATAATGGCGGTAGGAAGCGGAGATTTTGGGCGACTCTCGATCTCGCAGAGGCGTATCTGTACATTGCCATCCATCCAGAACATCGTCAGCTTCTCCGCTTTGCGGTGCCAAGGGGCCATTTCAAGTTTCGAGCATTGCCTTTCGGTCTGGTGACCACCCCCCATACCTTCACCAAGGTCATGGTGGTGGTGGTGGCAGCTCTCCACAAGGAAGGGGTTCTCGTCCACCTGTACCTAGACGATTGGCTGGTCCAGGCGAAGTCCAGGGACGATAGCAAAAAGAGCAACAGCGCGGGTGGGAGAGTTCCTTCAAATTCTCGGTTGGAGTCAACCTGGCCAAGAGTCAGTTACAGCCGGCCCAGGAGCTAGAGTATTTGAGAGCGTGCTTTGCTTCCTGCGTGGGCAGGATTTTCCCGCTGGTTCGCTGGGTGCAGGAGCTACGACAGTGGATATGGCAGGTCCTGAAGATGGCAAGACCATCAGAGTGGCGGCATCTGCAGGTTCTGGGGGTCATGGCAGCCACTCTCGAGCTAGTCCCATGGGCAAGGGCGCACATGCAACCGCTGCAGAGGGCTCTGCTCAGTCGATGGTCCCAAGTACTACCCTGCCCGCGGAACACCACGAGAGCCCTCAGTTGATGGCTGCATGTGAAGATCCTGGAAGGAGTTCTCTGATGACCGATGCCAGCCTGTCAGGTTAGAGAGCCCATTGCGAAGGATGCTTCGCTCAGGGACAAGAGTCTGCAGGAGGCCCTGTGGTCGATCAACAGGCTCGAGATGCGAGCAGTGACCTTGGTGCTAGAAAGTTTCGAGCCATGGTTTCAGGGGAAGGTTGTCCAAGTCCTCTTGGACAATGTGACCACGGTGGCTTACAATCAACCAGCAAGGAGACACAGGCAGTGCAGCCCTGGAGGAGGAGGCCGAAAAGCTGTTCGGATGGGCAGCGATTCGTCTCCAGGCATTATCGGCAGCACACGTAACAGGAGTTGACAGTGTGACGGCAGCCTACCTCAGCCAAGTGCGCATGGACCCCGGAGAGTGGCAGCTCAATCAGGAGGTGTTCGAGCAGGTGGTCCGCCGATGGGGCACACCGGTCATGGACCTAATTGCAATGTTAGTCGGCCAAGGCCTGCCGGTTTTTCAGCAGAAGAAGAGAGGAAGTCCAAGGGCCTGGATGCTCTAATTCAGCAGTGGCTCGAAGAGGGTCTTCTCTGTTTTTCCCCTTGGGCGCTCATATGCCGATTAGTGCAGTGGCTAGAGGTGCACCGGGGATTTGTGATTCAATCAAGAAACAGCGAATCATATTGGGTGACCTGAACCTGCCATCCATACCCCCCTTGCAGGCTGATGCTTTCCTTGAAGCCATGAACCAGCTCGGATACGTCCAAATCATTCAGGAACCCACCCATAACAAAGGTAACACCTTAGATATGGTGTTCATATCACACGACATCCAACCAAACGAAATACAAAAACCCGAACCTCGAGTAACCCAGGTCCCGTGGTCTGACCACTTCCTAATTGAATTTGAAATCCACTTACCATCCATAAAGGAAAAGCCTCAAGCTGACCCAAAAGCACATCAACAGAGGAAATTCCAAAAATTCAATAGTGAAGCATTGGTAACTTCTATATCTGTACATTTTGAGTATACCCTCACGGACCTAGATAAGCTGGTAGTCATATGGAACTCAGGGATCGAAGCAGCAGCAAGACCAACCTAGAAAGCCACAAACGCAGCAGCAAGCACAAGAACCGAACCTTGGTACTCTCCTACTCTATGCAGAATGAAAAGAGAGCTACGCAAATTGGAAAAGAAATGGAGGAAAACACAAACCGAGGAAGGCAAGCAACTATACCTAACACTCCTCATGAAATACAAGAATGAGGTCAACCTCGCAAAAAAGAGTCACCACACTAACCTACTCAATAAAGCTCTTAATAGACCCAGAGAGCTTTTTGAGCTTGTCAAGTCACTCACAAAAACCTCCCAGAACACTGTCTTTGCAGACGAAATAAAGGCCCAGACGCTTGCTGACCACTACGCCAAGAAACTACACCCGCAACTACCCACAATCATCGATCAAAGCATGTCATTAGTCCTCACCCCTCGAGAAACCGACACTGTCTTGCAAGCAGACTCTGCAGCAGAATGGAACACCTTCCAGCAATTAGGTGAACAACAGATCATAAACATCATAACTAATTTAAACACCACTACCTCCCCGCTTGACCCATGCCCAGCCACTTGGATAAAAGCAACTAAGAAGGAAATCGCAAAACCTATCACTTACATTGTTAACCAGTCACTCCAACAAGGTATCATGCCGACCCATCTCAAGAGATCACTTATAAGACCCATCTTAAAGAACAAATCTCTCAACAAAAGTGACCCTGCATCATATCGCCCGATCTCAAGCATATCATTCTTAGCTAAAACAATTGAAAAAGCGGTTCAGCAACAACTGCAAGATCACATAGACGATAGAAAAGCCTTGGATAAGCATCAATATGGGTTTCGTCAGCATCACGGAGTAGAAACACTACTGCTGGCACTTCTTGACAATCTCCTCAGGGGTCTCGAAAACAAAAATGCTATGTTCATACTTGTATTCATCGACATTTCAGCTGCATTTGATACAGTTCACCACAGCACCCTCTTAAACCGTCTTGCCTCCATAGGTATAGCAGGGACCCCCCTAAAATGGTTTGCATCATATATATCCAATAGAATGCAACAAGTTCAGTTCAACAATGATAAAGCTGATGCCTTCCCCCAAACCCAGGGGATTCCTCAAGGGTCTGCCTTATCTCTTTTATTCAGTTTGTATATAAAACCGGTCTGCGAGATCTTTCAGAAGCGCAACATCAATTACCACATCTATGCCGACGATGTGATGCTGTATACGCACCTTGACATAACACAACCAGATTTCACTCCACTAGAAGAATGCCTTGACATGCTCCAATCATGGCTTCAACAAAACATGTCAATAAACCACAAGAAAACAGAGGTCATGTTTATCTCCAAGAAAACCAACTTCATTCCGCCCACCACAGTCACCCTTAACAAAAACATATATCATACGAAACCTGCAATAAAATATCTAGGAGTCCTACTGGACTGCAACCTTAGGATGGATAAACACCTCCGAACAATCAACCGAGCCATTTTTTACAAACTGAAAGTTCTGCAACCACTTCGCAATATCCTCGAAAAATCTGACTTTAGGACTGTTGCACAAGCTCTCATTATTCCCCACCTGGACTACTGCAACGCCATTCTGCAAGGGCTTCCGAAGAACACCCTAAACATCTTGCAAATGGCTCAAAATGTTGCTGCAAGAGTCATCATGGAAAAGAAAGTCACAGACCACATAACCCCAGTGCTAATGGAACTGCATTGGCTCCCAGTGGCTGCTCGCATCATTTTCAAACTTCTCATAACAACGTTTAAACTCATCCATAACATCGCACCATCCTACCTCGATAACCTAATCGCTATTCAACCACACAACAGGAACAGAAGAACCATAAATCTCAACGCTCTCTGTGTTCCGACCAGCATAAGAACTGTCAAAGCAGAAACAAGCAATAGGGCATTCACATATACAGCACCAATCCACTGGAACCAGCTCCCACACGAGGTGAGACTCGCAAACAACTTGAGTGACTTTAGAAGGAAACTTAAAACCCATTTATTTCAGACCCACTACAACCTGACCTAAGTGCGATACTCTACCTCAACCAGATGACTTTTGCCTGCCACAGCGGCATTTAGAATACTGGCATGTAATCATGTATAACTTGTATATTTTGGGCCCCTCCCACGCTATTGCAATCAAATGTATACCCAGATCTGTGTGCCCCAACCAAATGTATATTGTATCCAATTGATTCTCCTGTTATGTAAATCATTGCCTAATCGAAATGTAAATCTAAAAAACTCACTGTATTGTACGATACATTATGATTCTGTAAAGTAAACCGCTGCTGATTGTAGGAAGCAGCGGTATACAAATGTTTACTAAATAAATAAAATAAATAAATAAATTCTGGTGGCACCAGACTGGCCGAGGTTCCGGTGGTATGCTGATCTGATTCGGATACTGGTAGATTAACTGTGGGGGCTTCCGGTTGGAAGGACCTCTTGACACAGGTATGCCCCAGGTGGATCAATTATCGCTTACGGCATAGTTCTTGAAAGGGCGAAGTTGAAGAAAGGATAATCAGGCTCGGGGATAGCAACCTTGCTACAGGCCCAGAGGTGGTCTACGAACCTGGTGTGCATCTGCATAGGGCGCATCTTTGAATCATCTTGCGGAGAAAGGCAGGCGCACCCTTCCACTGCCTCCGTCCCAGACATCTAGGTGTTCTTGCAGTCCGGTTTTGATAAGGGTCTAGCTGCCAGTTCCTTGAGGGTGCAACTAGCGGCGATTTCCGGTTATCGTGGGAAAGTCCACAGGGTACCGTTGGGTACATACCCAGACGGTCTGAGCTTTCTAGGGGGGGTGACCTACCTCCGTCTGCCAAAGAGGGCAGTGGGTACCACCTTGGAATCTCAATCTGGTGCTGACGGTGCTGTCTGGGGAACCCTTTGAGCCATTGAGTCTTTATCTTTATTAAACACTTTATATACCGCCCTTGTCAAGACATGAGGGCGGTTTACAATAAAATATAAATGCTAGCGTCAGAAAAGAAAGGAACTCCATTAAAATAAAGGAAAGAAGGGCCGAAGGGGCCACTAGAGACAAACAGTAAATCATAAACAATAATTAGACAGAACTGCAAATCACAAAGGACAGACAAACAAATGACTACACAGGACTACTAAGAAGGAGGTCAAATGCCTGTTGGAATAAATGGGTTTTCAGTAGGTTTTTGAAATTATGATAGGAGGGTTCTAACCGGAGAGAGGATGGTAGTGAATTCCAAAGCGAGGGTCCCAGAAAAAAGAAAGCGGCGTGGTGTGTCTGTTCTAGATGAGCTTGTGCGGGGGAAGGAAGAGATAGACGATTGGCATGCAAGGTGCGAAGCTGCCGATAGGGAGTATGGAGGGAGACCAGATTTGCTAAATACTGAGGGGTTGAGGTATAGATGACTCTGAGTTAGAATGAGGAACTTATATCTGAACCTAAAACGCAGTGGGAGCCAGTGAAGATGATACAAGAGAGGGGTTACATGATCGGATCTACGAGCAAAAGTAACAAGTCGAGCAGCTGTATTCTGCAGAAGCTGTAAACGCTGAAGTTGGTAAGCAGGGAGATTTGCATAGACCACGTTGCAATAGTCCAATCTGGACATGACCAAAGCCAGTGAAAGAGTGATAAGAGAGTCAATGGGCAAAACAGAATGGACTGATCGAAGTTGTCGCAATATAAAGAAAGAACGACGGGAAAGATTAGATATATGCTCATGGAAAGACAGTGAGGAATCGAGCTTTCCTGAAGGATTTGACTGAAAATGGTATTCCTGGTGACGATTTGCTCGGCACACAGGATTTTGGAGCTTCGGACCCTGTCAGGCCAGGAGCCATTCCTTTCCTTCTCCAAGGAGAAAGTGGTCCTGCGCCCGGTACCTTCATTTTTGCCTAAGGTGGTGTGAGCATTTCATGTAAATCAGGCTGTTTCCTTACCGGCTCTGGCGAGCTCGGATGTGGGCGAGAGCGGACCTAATTATGTCGAAATCTGCTTTATGCTTACAATGGTAAAGTATTTTCCCTGACAAACCGTAAAATGCAGAAATGTAAAATAATTAGCCATGCAACCTATTAATAAAAATCTTCATTCCTATTCGTCTCTCCAAGCCAGTCCAGGAATGGTAGGGTTGTCAGCCCCCTCCAGCAGCTGAGGACTGAATCACACAGAGTCTTGCTGACACCCTATACAGCTCCCCCCTGGTGCGAGAGACTCAGTCTTTCAGTCCTCAGCAGCTGGATAGGACCGTTTTTTGTTTTGCTCAGGCTCCAAAAAAAAAAAAACCCCAGGGGAAATAACATAGACTAACTCTCGGTTTAGGTAATTCTTTTTGGGAAGGCAAATTCTGGTGTGTCCTAACAGGGCAGTGAAGCTGGAGAGGAGATTTGCAGATCCCCACAACTGAGAGGGAGTGAGGGCAGCAGGGGCAGAGCCTGTCTCGCAGTCTTCGAAGCCGATGTTTGCCCGCAAGAGAGAAAGTGCCTGGGAGCCCCAGTCGCACTCTTCTTGTGCCACCGCAGTGTCTGATCGCCGCCCGCTAGCAGCGGGGATCAGGCAATCAGCTGATTGAAGGCTTAGCAGACGGTAAGGGGAGTACTGTGTTGCGGACGTTCGAAACGGCGATTTAAGCGACGTGGCAGTTTAGCATTGATGGCAGGGGGGCTCCTGTTCAGATGTATGCTGCCGATCGCGTCAGCGTGCGTGCAGTGCGGGGGTGTCTGCGGTTTGGCCGGGCCGGGGCTCTGCAGGTCTTGTGTTCGCCGCAGCAGTGATTTGGAGTGGCGGTTAATAGCCATGGAGGAGAATTCACCTCAGGGGGAGCCCTCAGGGAGGCCTCAGGAACGAGCGGGAAAGGTGGCCATCTTGGCTGAGATATCGATTTCTCCCGCGTTAACTGACAAACCGCTTAAAAAGAAAAGTAAGATATGCCATACTGGGTCAGACCAAGGTCCATCAAGCCCAGTATTCTGTTTCCAACAGTGGCCAATCTAGGTCATACGTACCTAGCAGTTTCCCCAAGGGACACAGGTTCTACAATGCTTGTATTGGTTCAAGCATTGATATCCTGGGTCCCTTCTTAATAATGGTTTATGGACCTTTCCTCCAGGAACTTGTCCAAACCTTTTTTAAACCCAGCTACACTAACAGCTTTTACTACATCCTCCGGTAACAAATTCCAGAGTTTGATTACACGTTGAATGAAAAAATATTTTCTTAGTAAGACAGTCTACTGTGCCTTCTTTACCAGCGGTTCCTGCCCAAGCTCAGGTTTTGGGACTGCAGGAAGGGGTGGAAACGTTTTCTGCAGACTTTATTCTATCCATGCATAAGGCCTATTGCCTCAAGAGGGAGCAGACGCAGGGCAGATCTAGTTCCACCTTGACCTCGGGGTCGCAAAAACCGGCATTTACTGGGGAGGAGGACCCGGGGGAGGGTTCCTCTCATGGAAACCTCGGTTTGGAGTCCGGCTTCTATGCGTGGGGTCAGCAGGTTTAGGTTTATTTAGGTTTAGTTTTATTTAAAACTTGTTATACCGCTCAATACCATGGGCACCTGAGCGGTTTACAATAAATAAAATAAGCAAGTTAATTAAAACAAGCACTTGGCTGCAGAAAAGAAAAGGAACGCCATCAATTGTAAAGAAAAGGAGAGAAGAGAGAGAAAAAGAAAAGCCGGGGTAGAAAAGAAAAATAAACATAAACAGAGGGAGTAATGATGAACGGATACTATCAGGGGGGGAAGGGGAGGGGGAAACATACAGTACATGGGTAATCACAATAGAACAGAGGGAAGAGGGGATAGACTAGGGAGGAGGGTCAAACGCAAGGTGGAAAAGGTGAGTTTTTAGCTGGGTTTTGAATGATTGATAGGATTCTTCTGCACGGAGAGTGGGGGGGAGTGAATTCCAGAGGTATGGGGCCAGGAAATAGAAAGCAGAGGAGCGGGTTTGTTCTAGGCGGGCTTGTGCGGGGGAGGGGAGGACCATGCGGTTTATGTGTATGGAGCGGAGGAGACGATGAGAGGTACGGAATTGTATCTGGTTCGCCAGATAAAGAGGGGTGCTGGTGTGGATGACTTTGTGTGCAAAGATTAGAAATTTATATTGAATGCGGAAGAAGATGGGTAACCAGTGATGCTGATAGAGAAGGGGGAGTAGTGTGATCGTAACGTGATGCGTGGGTCAGCAAGCGGATGGCAGCGTTTTGGACACGTTGGAGACGAAACAGTTGGGACTTGGATAGGCCGGCGAAAGAGACGTTGCAGTAGTCGAGTCGAGACAATACAAGGGTAAGCAAGAGGGTGGTTAGGGCATGAGTGGAAAGAAAAGGATGGACTGCTCTGAGTTGACGGAGGGAAAAGAAGGAGCAGACCTTGTAACCGTGACTGGCAGATGATGGGGAGGCCCTTTCGGACTCTGGGCTCGACCCGTGGGCTATGGAACTGGAGGAAGGAGAGATTGCGCCAGGTGAAGATTCAAATTTGTTGAGGGTGTTCCGCAGGGAGGAGCTGGGTGCTCTCATTGCGCAGTCCTTAGCGGCGTTGAATATCAGCCTTCCAGTGGTGCAGGAGGAGCCGCTGGAGGACCCACTACTCCAGGGATTTACAGCAGAGCAGAAGTGCTTTCCAGTTCATAGGGTCATTAAGCAAATGGTAGAATCGGAATGGGAGTGCCCGGAGACTTTTCTGAGGGGTAGCCGTGCAATAGGTCGGTTGTACCCGATACCCAAGGAAGAGAAGGAGTTGCTGCGTATGCCAAAGGTGGATGCCTTAGTTTCAGCTGTAACAAAGAAGACTACCATTCCTGTGGAGGGCGGAGCGGCCCTTAAAGATCTCCAGGATCGGAAATGGGAGTCTATTCTCAAACAGGCATTTGATTCTAGTGCATTGGCATTACAGGCCTCGACTTGTGGGGCTTATGTGTCGAGGGCCTCCATTCGTTGGCTCCAAGGAGAGATTTCTCCTGCAGGGGAGGAGAGTCCCTCTCCGGAGGGGGCCAAACTGGAATCGGCGGTGGCATATTTAGCAGATGCTTTTTATGATCTGGTCAGAATTTCGGCAAAGATGATGGCGTCACTGATTGCGGCTAGGCGGTTTCTCTGGCTGAGGAACTGGGCCGCGGATGCATCTTCTAAAGCGCGGCTTAGCAAACTCCCTTATAAGGGTAAGCTGCTCTTTGGTCAAGGATTTGGGCGATTCCAAGGAAGGCCGGCTCCCGGAGGGCAGTCCGAAGGGCCCGAGGCCAGGGGGACTGCAGCGCGGTCAAGGAAGAGAATTCCGCAGGTTTAGGGCGGCTTGGTATACTCATTATCGGAGAGGTCGTTTTGTGGCTAGAGGGCCATCCTTTTGGGAAGCAAGAGGATTTGGTAGAGGTTATCTCCCTCCCCAGCAGACTCAGTCCAAAAAGCCGCAGTGAAGTCATGGAGGCCCAGGCAGAAGTTCCAGTCGGGGGGGCGTTTACAGGAGTTTTATTCCGCCTGGGCTGCCATCACAACGGACCAGTGGGTGCTGGCGATCATCCATAAGGGCTACGTGCTGGAGTTCGACCGACCACTGACAGATGCGTTTGTTGTGTCCCCTTGCAAGGCCCAAGTGAAGAGGGAGGCAGTAAACAGCATGCTTCAAAGACTGCTCCACCTTCAAGTAGTAGTTCCAGTGCCTACAGACCAGTGTGGATTAGGTCGATACTCGATCTATTTCGTGATTCTCAAAAAGGAGGGTTCCTTTCGACCCATTCTTGATCTCAAGCACGTGAACTGCTGTTTGCGGGTGTCACACTTCCGGATGGAAACGTTGAGATCGGTAATTTTAGCGGTGAAACCGGGCGAGGTGCTGTCCTTGATAGATCTCACGGAGGCTTATTTGCACATTCTGATCAGACCGGAACATCACAGGTTCTTGCGCTTTGCCGTTCCTATGGGCCATTTTCAGTTCCTGGCACTGCCGTTTGGGCTGGCAACGGCGCTGCGTACGTTTACAAAGGTCATGGTCATGGTGGTGGCGGCGGCGTTGCGACAGGAGGGCATTCGAGTGCATCCCTATTTGGACGATTGGCTGATTCGAGCAGACTCCGAAGCGGAGTCGATCGTGGCAACCGGGCGGGTAGTAGAGGAACAAGCAGGAATGTAGTCTTCACATATGGGTCTCGTCGGTACCGACGGAGCCTGCGCGGGAACGCTCCCCAGCGTCCAATAGGAAAGCTTTTGGGAGCATCCCCCAGCGCCTGCGTGCTGCCTTTCCCCCCTTTCTACCTCTCTCACTTCAGTTCTTCGTTTTCCGCAGAGCCGACAGGACGTGTACCCTGTCACCGCAGAAAATTAATTCTTTTGTTTTTTTATGGTTGCATCTGCCTTCACTCGACGCCTACCAGTACCACTGGTTCTCTTTTCTTCTTTTTCAAAACCCCCCCCAAAAAACCTAGCTTTATAAAAGATTTTTTCTTTCAGGGTCCTTTCCCCTTTCGATGCTAGGCGCCATTTTGGGCACTAGGCCCGATTTTCTTCAAACATGGAGAAGCTAGCTAGTGGTTTCAAGAAATGTTCTAACTGTGGCAGTACTATTTCCGTCACCGACACCCATGATTGGTGTCTTAAATGTTTAGGTCCTGAACATTGTCCATTGGAGTGTCTCGCTTGCAGGTAGATGACCAAGAGGGGCCTGCAGAATAGAGCTGCAAAACTCCGGTACCCTTTTTGCCGCGGATACAATGTCAGTTGCATCGACGTCTTCCAGAGCTTCATCTTCCTCCCATGGATCTCAGGTAACTAAACTTAAGTCTTCCAAGACTGGCCGTTCCTCAAAGGGTAAATCTCCTCCTAAGCATCAAGATGCCACTGGCGTTGCCCTCGAGGAAAGTTCACCGGCAAAAGAGCCCTGGCAGGAGTCTTCGGTCTCCAAAGCATTAATGGGGCTCCAGGATGTTCCAGAGGCTTCTACCTCTGCAGAACTACTGGTGCCATGTTCTGGGATCGTGGCCGCTTCCACCGGTACCGACTCCCAGGCATCGGCAGGAGCGATGGATAAGAGAATTCTCGCTATCGAACGCAGTCTAGTTGACCCTCTTAGCAGCTTTGGTACCGCTAAGACCGCTACAGACGGTTCCACAGGTATCAGTGCCAGTACCGAGTGCACCTGCCTCGGCAGGTATGCTTCTGCCCATGCCGAGCCTCGAGTCTATCTCAGGCATTGAAGGGCCGGTACCGTGACACCCCGATACCGACTTCGAGCGGTACCGGTACCGAGTGTTGCACGAACGCCGGTCACTGAGATACTTCGAATCTTCCGATTCCGATGACTCTGACTCTACCGGTACTAGAGCGATCCTACCAGAGGATCCAACTTCTTCTCCTCAACGCAGAATGTCTCCTCCAGAAGACATGTCCTTCCAGGATTTCATATGTGATTTAGCCAAAGGTCTTTCAATCACGGTGATTCCAGAAAAGGAACCTAGGGCAGAAGAATTGAGAATTCTACAATATCCCATGGCTCCTAAGGAAGCAGCTACGCTTCCCATTCACAAGATCTTACTTGATCTTTGCTAAGGGTGTGCGAAACTCCTTTAACGGTGTCTCCACATTCCCGACGCCTTGATACCATGTACCGAGTACCAAGCTGTCCTGGCTTTCAAAAGACTCAGTTACCACACCATTCAATGGTAGTGGAATCGGCCATGCGTAAAACGCATTCTTCTAATCCTCCAGTCCGGGAATCGAGGACACTCAATGCCTTTGGGCGTCGATGCTTCCAATCCTCCATGTTATCAGCCAAGATCAGTTCCTACATTCTTTATATGGGTATGTTCCTGGAAGAAGTTGCACGTGACTTAGAGCTCATGAGCCCTAATATGTCTGAGGACAAAAGGGAAGTTTCCTTACCCTGGTCAAGCACGCCCAGGATGTCTCTAAATTCATGAACCATTCAACCTTTGATTGCTTTGAATGCATAAGCAGAACCTCTGCTATCTCCATAGGTGCATGTTGTATTGCCTGGCTTCAGGCATCAGACTTAGAGCAGTTGGGTGCAAGACAAGCTGGGAAACATTCCTTGTACAGGAGAAAATCTCTTTGGCAAGGACTGGCAGGACAAGGCTAATCAGCTTGAACCTGAAAATACTACCTTGAACAGATTATCAAAGTCTACAGCCAACCCATCAAAGAAAAAATCATTCAAGAAACCCTTTTTCAACAAGAAAAAGAGATTTTACCAATCATACCCCCATTTGGGCCACTGTCCAGTTCATGTTCCCCAAAAAGGGCAACAACAGAACAGACAGCAAAGAAAGCTGCAAGCTCAAAGAGCTCAATCAGCCCAGCAGACTCTGCCTCCTCAGGGGCTTTGACTCTTACCTAGAGAACTTAGTCATTCTGCCCCTGAAAGGACCAGAACCCTTAACCATTCCAGGCAGATTATGCCATTTTGCCAAAAGATGGCAACAAATAACATCAGAAAACTGGACTCTGTCCATTGTATGACTGGGGTACAAGCTTCACTTTCTCAACATGTCCCTGCCTACAATAATCAAACAATTTAATTCTCAGGTCCCTGCCACCGGCCTCTTGTGGCAGGAAGTCACATCACTTCTTGCAGTATACCTTCCAGGCATTCAAAATTCATGGGCAGACAAACTCAGTCGAATACTGCTGCCACACGAGTGGTCTCTCCACTCAAACCACTTTGCTTGAGTGTTTCAAATCTGGGGAACACCAGATATAGACCTCTTTGCAAGTCCACAGAATGCCAAACCTCCCCGATTCTGTTCCAGAATCCCGGCTCACAACTGTCAGGCAAAGGATGCCTTCCTACTCCACTGGGGTCAGAACTTCCTCTATGCCTTCCCACCCATTCCACTCATTCCCAAAACTTTATTCAGACTTCAGAGAGACAGAGGTCGTATGATACTTATCGCTCCACGTTGGCCATGGCAAACGTGGTATCCTCTGCTTCTGCGTCTCTCTCAAACCACTCCTCTGGAGTTGGGAAATGCTCCAGATCTCCTTTCCCAGGAGGATGGATCCTTACTGTACCCGAATCCCCAGTCCCTGCATCTCAGGGCCTGGTTACTGAAAGCCTAGATTTCTTGGATATCAACCTCTCTCAACAGGTAAAAAGGTATCCTTCTGGCTTCCAGAAAACCTTCCACAAGGCGTTTCTACGCTTTTAAGTGGAAAAGATTCTCTGTCTGGTGTTCACAAAAGGGACTTAACCCCCTTTTAGTACCTGTGGAGTCCCTTCTGGAGTATCTCCTCCAACTATCCACTTCTGGTCCTAAGACCAATTCGGTGAGAGTCCATCTTAGTGCTATTGCTGCTGTTCACAAACCTTTTGATGGACAACCTATTTCCTCTCATCCACTTGTATCAAGGTTCATGAGAGGCCTACTCTTAACAAAACCTCCCATTAAACCACCACCGGTGGCATGGGATCTAAATCTTGTTCTTGGGCAGCTCATGAAACCGCCTTTTGAACCCTTAGCCACTACAACCTTAAAGTTTCTTAAATGGAAAGTCATTTTCCTAATTGCTATCACTTCTGCAAGATGCATTAGTGAACTGCAGGCTTTAGTGGCTGACTCTCCTTATACAAGGTTCCACCATGATAAAGTATTCCTCAGGACTCACCCTCACTTTATGCCAAAGGTGGTTTCGCCTTTTCATCTAAATCAGTCTGTTTATCTTCCTATATTCTTCCCTAGGCCTCATGCCTCCAGTGCAGAAAGGGATCTTCACACTTTGGATTGTAAAAGGGCCTTAGCCTTTTATCTTCAAAGAGTGGAGTGGAGGAGTGGCCTAGTGGTTGGGGCAAGGTACTTCAGGCCGGAAGGTCGGGGGTTCAAATCCCACTAGAGGACAGCAACCTTGGGCCGGAAGGACTGGGGTTTCTAGTCCCACAGGTGCTCCTTGTGGTCTTGGGCAAGCCACTTAACCCTCCATAGCCCATGTTCCCTGTAAAATAGTTATCTCCAAGTTATAATGCCCTGTTCAATGTAATTTCAGTTTGTTCAATGTAAACTGCACTGATGCAGAATAGCGTGGTATATAAGAGAATGTAAATAAATAAATAAATAAATAAATAAAGAACTAAGCAGCATAGAAAATCTTCTCAGCTTTTTGTTACTTTTGACTCTAGTCATTTGGGACTTCCAGTTTCCAAAAGAACTTTATCTAAATGGATTGCAGATTGCATATCCTTTACATATGAGAGTAAAGGACTTTCTCTTGAGGGCCATGTCACAGCTCACAATGTGAGAGCCATGGCAGCCTCGATGGCTAATCTTCGTTCTGTGTCTATTGACGACATCTGTAGAGCAGCTACTTGGGCTTCGGTGCATACCTTCACAGCCCACTACTGCTTAGACAAGGACTCCTGACGGGATGCCTCGTTTGGCCAAGCTCTTCTTCAGCATCTTTTTCATACTTAATACAACTCCTACCCGCCGGTCCCGAGTTTGATGCCAGAGGTCCATGGGAGGAAGCATGACCCATCTCACCTGGGTTCGGAGCTTGCTGGGGTCATTCCCTTGGCATCTATAAGCTGGGGAATCCCCATATGTGAAGACTACATTCCTGCTTGTTCCTGAAGATAGCGTAGTTACGCACCTGTAACAGGTGATCTCTGGGAACAGCAGAAATTTAGTCTTCACAACCCACCCACCTCCCCTAGGAGTTGTCTCTATCTCTCTCTCTTTCTCTACTCTCCTTTGGTCTCAGCTATAAACTCAACTGAAGTGACAGAGGTAGAAAGGCGGGAAGGCAGCACGCAGGCGCTGTGGGATGCTCCCAAAAGCTTTCCTATTGGACGCTGGGGAGCTTTCCCGCGCAGGCTCCGTCGGTACCGATGATACCCATATGTGAAGACTAAATTCCTGCTGTTCCCAGAGATCACTTGTTACAGGTGAGTAACTACGCTTTCTAGAACGGCTTGGTTTCGGTAGTGAATCGGGCCAAGAGTCAGTTTAGCCAGTTCAGCGTCTGGTATATCTTGGGGTGGTGTTCGACATGGTCGCCGGCTTGGTGTTTCTGCCCGAAGACAGGATGCGAAAACTTCAAGAACAGGTGTGGAGTTTTTTGCACATGCAGGCTCCAACAGCGTGGCAGTACATGCAGCTGTTGGGTTCCATGGCGGTGGCGTTATACCTAGTGCCGTGGGCCAGGGCTCATATGCGGCCGCTACAGAGAGCCTTGCTGTCTCGGTGGTCACCGCAGGAGCAGCTCTTGTCACAGAAGCTGGTGTGTCTGCAGGAAGTACGGGTAAGTCTAGACTGGTGGTTGGATTCCACACATCTTCAAGCCGGCATGCCCTTGCAGCAGCCGGAATGGATGTTGGTCACCATGGATGGCAGTCTCTCGGGCTGGGGGGTGCATTGTCTAGTGCAGGTGACACAAGGCTGCTGGACCACGGAAGAATCGGGATGGTCGATCAATCGATTGGAGATGAGGGCAGTGCGTCAGGCGCTAGTACATTTCAAAGACCTAGTAGAGGGCAAGGCGGTGCATGTTTTCTCTGACAATGCGGTGACAGTGTCCTATATCAATCGGCAGGGAGGCACGGGCAGCGATACTTGTTGGAGGAGAGCCAGCTGTTGCTACGGTAGGCAGAGACCCATCTGGTAGCCTTGTTGGCGGCACATGTGGCAGGCAAGGACAACGTTCAGGCCGACTATCTAAGTCGAAATGTCCTGGAGAGTGGGAGCTGAATGCAGCGGTCTTCCACGACATCACCTTGTGGTGGGGCCTACCAGTCATGGATCTGATGGCCACCCTCACCAATACCAAGGCTGCAAGATTCTTCAGCAGACGCAGAGTGCACATGTCGGAAGGTCTCGACATGCTTGTGCAACCGTGGCCGACGAACGAGTTGCTTTGTTTTTCCGCCGTGGCCAATGTTAGGTCGGGTCATGCAGAGGATAGCAGTTCACGACGGGCCGGTGATTCTAATTGTTCTGGATTGGCCAAGGAGGCCTTGGTATGCAGATCTGATGCGGCTTCTGGTGGAGCAGCCATGGAGGCTGCCTGATCAGATCAATCTGTTGAGTCAAGGACCAGTATTGATGCCACAGGTGGCTCGATTCTCGCTTATGGCATGGCTCTTGAGAGGGGACTGTTGCGACGCCGGGGGTACTCCGCGACGTAGTAGCAACGATGTTGCAGTCGAAGCAGCATTCTATGTCCTTGTCATATATTCGCGTTTGGCGCATTTTTGAAAATTGGTGTTTGGAAAAGGGCGTTAGGCCATTCTCCTCAGGGTTGCCGGATGTCTTGCTGTTCCTACAGGGAGGACTAGAAGAGGGTCTAGCGCTAAGTTCTCTTAGGGTGCAATTAGCCACCTTGGCGTCTTATAGGGGTCGCATACAGGGGTCTGTGTTGTCGACTCATCCGGATGTTCTGCGGTTTTTCAGTGCAGTAAAGAATGTTAGGCCGCCGGTCCGGCAGGTTGTTCCTCCTTTGGACTTGAACTTGGTGCTGGAGGCGCTAACAGCTCCTCCTTTAGAGCCAGTGTTGACGGTGTTGTTGAGACATTTGGCTTGGAAGACTGCTTTCTTAGTCGCATTGTGTTTGGCAAGGAGGATTTCAGACCTTCAGGTGCTCTCTTGTAGGGAACCATTTATTCAGTTTTCGGCGGAGAAGGTGGTGGTATGACCGGTGCCATCTTTTCTGCCAAAGATAGTTTTGACTTTTCATGTAGATCGGGCTATTTCCCTTCCGACCTTTCCAAATCTAGTTGGGGAAAGTGAGCATCAATCGCTGTGGAGGTTGGATCTCGGAAGAGTACTCCGTCGCTACCTGAAGAGGACGGAGTCATTTCGTAAAACAGATCGGTGGTTTGTAATTTTTTCAGGTCCTCGAAAGGGGGAGGCTGCTTCCAAAGCTTCCATTGCTCGATGGGTAAATCAGGCTATTGGGGCAGCATATGTGGCGCGCAAAGCGCTTCCTCCTAGGGGACTCGGGGTTCATTCTACACGAGGGCAAACGACGTCCTGGGCAGAGTTCGCCTTAGTTCCTCCAGTAGAGATTTGTAGGGCGGCAACTTGGTCGTCCCTTCACCTTTGCGAAACATTATAGATTAGATGTCCAGGCTAGGGGGGACACAAATGTAGAGGCTGCAGCCATTGTAGCTGGGCTGGCGGGTTCCTCCCGGATTTAGGTACTGCTCTGGTACAACCCTACCATTCCTGGACTGGCCTGGAGAGACAAAAAGGAAGGAGAAATTAGACCTTACCTGATGATTGTCTTTCCTTGAGTTCTCTCCAGGCCAGTCCAGGACCCTCCCACATCATTTGCGTAATACGGAGGTTGAGTTGGGTTCAGTCTGCGTTATTCAGTAAGCAGTTTTGGCAATGAGGTAGGACACTGAAAATATAGCTGAAACTACAGATTAGGCGTGGGAGCAGTTGGGCATCCGTCAGTCTGAGAGGGAGGCTCTGCCTGTCTGTTGTCTCTTGCTAGGGGGAGGAGGGGCAGGGCTTGACTGCATTAAAAAAAAAAAAAAAAAAAAAAAGTTCCTTGTTTGGTAATTAGTTTTTAGTGTAAGTTGGTATGATACAATGGACATGGAGCTGCTTTGTTAATAGAAGACTGAGTCTTTTGCACCAGGGGGAGCTGGATAGGGTGTCAGCAAGACTGTGTAATTCAGTCCTCAGCTGCTGGAGGGGGCTGACAACCCTACCATTTCTGGACTGGCCTGGAGAGAACTCAAGGAAAGACAATTAGCAGGTAAGGTCTAATTTCTCCTTCTACTAACCTAAACAACTCAGGTGTATAGCATACTACAACCTTAGTTGGGAGAAAGGGATCTCAGACCATAGAGCCAATGGTCTAGGCATATCGAATCTTAGCCTTAGACAAACGCTCAGGAGCATCAAAGATCCTATTAGTTTTAGAATAAGGTCAAGTAATTTAGTAACTTTTTCAATATCATAATAGCTTCAAATAACATAATATCATCACATGCCTCCTTGCCCGCAAAGAATATAATTAGAAACTGCAGCACATGCTTTCACATTTATCATTTATAAACAAAGACATAAGACCACTACACCATCCGTCATCATTAGATAACAGTAGTTCCATATCATCCCTCCAGTCCAGATGCATGGGTTGTGTCCCCCAACCAGCAGGTGGAGACTGAGCATGACAGCTTTGTGATGCTATCCTATAAGGGGCACTCAGCATCAGCAGGTTGCCAGTATTGCTGAGTCTCTAGCAGGTGAGGGGGCCTCCTGTGCATCTGGGATGTACTTCTGGGATTGGAGAGTGGCCTGTTTAGCCGTATTTTATTTTTCCCCTGGGGTGGCAGTAGCTGGGCATCAGCCTGTAGGTGTCTAATTCAAAAAATGAGAAAAAAAAAAGAAGAAAACTAGAGCACAAGGGAAGAGAGCGCACCTTTTGGCTTGAGGCAAATCTCCCCCCCCCCCACCCCCGCCGACAAAACAAAAATAAGACAGAGGATCTGGAATCATTTGTCAACACTTACCCCCATATCTGTGAGCACCGCAAACTGTTGAAATGATGACGGGCCCACTTCTACACTGGGTGAAAACCTGGTATCTCGAGTCCCTCCCCTCTATCCTGCCATCCCTATCACTATCGCATCCCAGGACCGAGAGACTGAAGCTGGGTTCAGTGGCCGGTTTCCGGAGAGTGCTTTGCTATTGATTGCTCCGTTTTCATCAGCTCTGGTGCTATGGTTTTCGGCGGCTGCCTGCTCAGCATGTTCGATGCTGTGTGTGTTGCAGCAGTTTTGTTCCTTTTCGATGGCCTGGGATCTCGCACGTGGTCAGCATGTCAGTGAGCAAACAAGCCTGCACAGCGTGTGCAGCACCCAGAGGGACTTTATAAGTGGGGGCCTCTGCTGGATCTGCTTTAGTTTCCTCAGCTCGTACCACTTTGGCACTGGTAAAGCCGTGCCCACCGGGGAGATGGCGGTTCCCCATATAGGCAAGCCACGTGGCCAGCAGAGCACAGGAAAAGCAGCCATTTTGCAGAGTTCCCCTGCAGGGGATAAGTCAGCATCAGTCAAGGCCTTGGGGTCCTCCTCTAAGGGAAAAAGCGTCATTCTCACTCTGGGCAGCAGGACTTGCTCTCTGGGATGCCTTTTTCCCCCAGAGTTCGTCTTGTTGCTTCACAGGGCCTTCCTGCTGAAGCAGGGAAAGGTCTATGTCGGGAGCTAGCCTGGATTGCTTGCCCCTTCCTGGAGCTGGAAGAAGCACCGCTGGTCAAGAGGCCTAGGGACCCACCAGAGTAACTCAGGGAGCCTGATTCTCCAGGGTCCGATTCCTCAGGGGACCCCTAGAGGGAACCCCTGGGGATTGGGGGTTGCTGACCGAGATGGAAGAAGGGGAGCTCACCTCCGCTGATGAGTTTATGGCTTGTATGTTCGGCAGGGAAGGGCTAGCGGTCCTGATATCGCATTTCCTGGTGGCCTTGAACATGGCAGTGGGTCCCCAGCTTGAGGAGCTTAGCCTGGAGAATCCACTGCTCCAGGGCATCCGAGCCCTGCAAGACTTCTTCCCAGTACATAAGGCCATCAAGTAGATGATTGATGCAGAGTGGGAACTCCCTGAAGCCAATTTGCATAAAGGGTGGATCATGTCCCATTTGTACCCGCTTTTCTCAGACGAGACAGAGGTTCTCAAGATTCTGAAGGTTGATGCCTTGGTCACCGCCCTTAAGAACAAAACCACCATACCAGTGGAAGGCGGAGCCGCTCTTAAGTATTCACAGGATACGAGATTGGAGACTGTGCTGAAGCAGGCATGTGTAGTGTGAGAGTGTTGGCTTCAGACTTCCATTTGTGGGGCCTATGTGTCCCGGGCATGCATGCATTGGGCTCAGGGGCTTCCTGAGGCGGGGATGGGCTGGAGTCTGGGGCAGCCTACCTCGCTGATGCCTTCTCCAAGAGCATGGTCTCGGAGGTGGAGGCTTGCTCTCTCCTCTGGCTCCATAATTGGTCCGCCGATGTGTCCTCCAGTGTGCACCTGTCCAAGCTACTGTTCAGTTAGGTGCTGGAGAAGTTGGTTAAGGACCTAGAGGACTAAGGGGGTGAAGGGGGGCATCGCCTACCAGAGGACAAGCCCAGGGGTACCAAGGCCTCTTCATCCTCGAGGGGACAGTTCCTGGATTTTCTTAGATTCCAGGTGACGTGCTTTTTTGCTTTTTCAGAGGACTTTTATCCTCCCAGGGGGAATCCCTCCTTTCGCAGTTGAGGCATAGGCAGGGGCTATTACTCTTTTGCCGGAGGACCCACAAAATGCAGTGAAATGAGGGGGACCCAGACCGGTGTTAAGGTTAGGGGACATCTCCTATTCTGCTTGGGTCCAGATCAAGCAAGACTAGTGAGTGCTGGAAATGATTCTGGAGGGGTACGTGCTGGAGCTAGTGTGCCCAATTCCCGATGCCTTCCTGGTCTCTCCCTACAAATCTACGGTAAAGCGTGGAGCAGTGGGGACAACACTAAAAAAAGCTGGTGCGCATGCGGGTAGTCCAGCCAGTGCTTTTAGACCATGGCGATACTGGTCGATACTCCATTTATTTTGTGGTGCCCAAAAAGGATAGTTCCTTATGTCCGATTCTGGATCTGAAGCATGTCAACAGAGCCTTGCGGCTGCCGTGTTTTCATATGGAGACCCCGTGAGCGGTCATCATTGCTTTGCGTAAGGACGAGTTTGTGATGTCATTGGACCTCACAGAGGCATACCTTCACATCCTGATCCGGGGAGAACGTTAGCACAACCCCCATTTCACAGTGCCCATGGGTCATTCCAATTTTGTGTGCTGACTTTTGGCATTGCTACCGTTTCCAGAATTTTCACAAAGGGCATGGTCATGGTCGCGGCCATCCTTCGGCAAGAGAGGGGATATTGGTCCATTCCTACCTGGATGATTGGCTGATTTGGGCAGTCTTGCGAAGAGAGCAAGCATTCGTCCTGGAAGGTGGTTGACTTCCTGCAAAGTCTGGGCTGGGTGGTGAACTTCAAAAAGAGTCACCTCCGCCCCTCTCAGCAGCTGACTGACTTGGGGGGGGGGGGGCACTGTTCGACATCCAGGTGGGATGAGTATCACTGCCTCCAGGAAGGGCGGAAAACGTCCATGAAGAGGTGAGACGTTTTCTCTGGATGGCATGTCCCTTGGCTTGGCACTACCTCCATCTCCTTGGGACTATGGCAGCAGTCATAGATCTGGTGCCATGGGCAAAGGCGCACATGAAGCCGCTCCAGCACGCCCTCTTGGCCCAATGGTCCCTGCAGCAGGATCCACTCTCCTAGCAGTTACCATGCCCGGGGGAGGTTTGGCTCAACCTGCTTTGGTGGCGCTCCTCCTCAACTCTGACCTCGATGCCAGTCTGTCGGGCTATGGAATGCATTGCCTTTCACACCAGGGGCACTGGTCTGCCAATAAAACAGTTGGAACTGAGGGCAGTGTTTCTGACACTAAAGCACTTTCGGCTCCAGAATCGGGTTGTGCGTGTATTTTTGGACAATGTTACCGCAGTAGCCTATATCAACCTCCAGGGAAGCGCAGTCAGCTGGAGCCTGACGGAGGAAGTGGCTCCGCTGATGCAATGGGCAGATCGTCACCTGAGCTCACGTGGCAGGTGCAGACAAGATCTAAGTGGATTTTCTGATTCACCATTGGCTGGACCTGACGGAGTGATCTCTGGAAGAGTCAATTTTCGAGAGTCTCACATGACTCTGGGGACAACCAATGCCAAGGCAAGCCCTTTCTGCAGCAGACGGCATGGGAGCTTGTCAGAGGGGCTTGATGTGATAGTTTAGCCATGTCTGCAGGACGGCCTTCTTTGTGTCCTCTCCCTGGCCTCAGATAAGCCGGGTGCTTCATCGGATAGGGACACTGGGGGCCGATGGTCCTCATTGGCCATGAGGCCATGGTATCTCCAGGAACAAGCAGGAATGTAGTCTTCACATATGGGTATCGTCGGTACCGACGGAGCCTGAGTGGGAACGCTCCCCAGCATCCAATAGGAGCACTTTTGGGAGCATCCCTCAGCACATGCGTGCTGCCTTCCCACCTTCCCACCTTTCCAACTGTCCCCTCTTCAGTTCTTCATTTTCCGCGGAGCCGACAGGTCACATACCCTGTCACCGCAGAAAATTTCTTCTTTAAACTTGTTTTCCTTGGGGTCGCGCCTGCCTCCACTCAGCGCCTACCGGTACCGCCGGTTCTCTTTTCTTCTTTAAAAAAACGAAACAAAAAAAAGCCTTCTGAAGTGTTTCTCTTCAGAAACTTTTTCTTTTTGGTGCTAGGCACCATTTTGGGCATTAGGCCTCATTTTCCTGAAAAATGGAAAAACCAGCTAATGGTTTTAAAAAATGTACTAAGTGTGGTGGTACCATTTCCGTCACGGACTGGTGTTTCAAATGTTTAGGCCCTGACCATTCTCCATCGTAGTGTTCCTCTTGTATGGGGATGACTAAAAGAGGAAGACAGAACTGGGCTGCAAAGCTCTGTACCCTCTTTTCTTCAGATGCGATGTCCATTGTATTGACGTCTTCCAGAGCCTCATCTTCCTCCCATGGATCTCAGGTAACTAAACATAAGAGCCGATCCTCAAAGGGTAGATCTCCTTCTAAGCATCGAGAAGCCATTGGCATTGCCCTTGAGGAAACTATACCAGCAAAACAGCTCCGGCGGGAGGCTTCAGCCTCCAAAGCACTAACGGGGCACCAGGATGTTCTCGAGGCCTCGACCTCGGCAGAACTACTGGTGCCATGCTCAGGGTTTCCGGCCGCTTCTACCGGTACGGCAGCGTCGATAGACCAGAGATTCCTTGCTATCGAACGCAGTTTTGCAGCTCTCCTTACAGCTGCGGTACCGTTGACACCACTACCAATGGTTCAACGGCACCGATACGGATACCGATGCCGGTACCAGCACCGACGGTACCGGCCCCAGTGGGAATTCTGCCCATGCCGACTTTTTTGGGCATCGACAGATTGGTACCGGACCAACTCAGTGCCGACTTCGACCGATACCGTGCTTTGCATGAGCATCGGGATCAGAGATGCTTTGAATCTTCCAATTCCGATGACTCGGATAACTCTGTCGGTACTTCTTCCGGAAGACTCCTCTTCTCCTCAACGCAGAATGTCTCCTCCGGAGGACATGTCTTTTCAGGATTTTATTCGTGATGTGGCCTGAGGCCTATCAATCACGGTAGCTCCTGAAAAAGAACCTAGAGCAAAGGAATTGGAAATACTCCAATACCCTAAGGCTCCCAAAGAGGCAGCTACCCTGCCCATTCATGAAATTCTTCATGATTTGATGCTCAGAATGTGGGAAACGCCTCTGACCACGTCTCCTCATTCTAGGAGACTCGATACCATGTATCGAGTTCCACCATGTCCTGGTTTTCAAAAGACTCAGCTGCCACACCATTCAATGATAGTGGAATCAGCCATGCGTAGGATGAAAAATGCAAAAAGACATGCATCCAATCCTCCAGGTCGTGAATGCAGGACTCTTGACGTTTTTGGGCGTCGAACATTTCAGGCTTCCATGCTTTCAGCTAGGATCATCTCATATATTTTATATATGGGAATGTTCCTCAAAGAAGTCACAGGAGACTTGGAGCTTATAAGCCCCCTTCTCCCTGATGACAAACGACAAGACTTCCTTACTCTTGTCAAGCATGCTCAAGACGTTTCCAAGTTTGTAAATCGTGCAGCCTTTGACTGCTTTGAATGCATCAGCAGAACTTCTGCTATTGTCATTGGTGCCTGGCTTCAGGCATCAGACTTGGAGGTTTGTGTACAGGACAAACTAGGAAACATCCCTTGCACAGGAGAAAACCTCTTTGGCAAGAATTGGCAGGAAAAGGCTAATGAGATAGATACTGACAATCTCACTTTAGACAGATTGTCAAAATCTACAGCCACTCCAGCCAAAAAGAAACCCTATAAAAAAAACCTTTTTCAGCAAAAAGAGGAAGTTTTATCCATCCTATACCCAGCAAGGGCAAGCTCAGGGTCAAGTTGCCCAAAAGGGACAACAGCAGCAATCCAGACAACAAAAGAAACCAAAAGGCCTGAGAGCTCACCCAGCTCCACGGGCTCAGCCCCCTCAAGGGCTTTGACTCCTTCCTAGAGAGCTTAGCTTTCCTCCCTCTGAAGGGTCCAGAACCCCTAAACATTCCAGGCAGGTTGTGTCATTTTGTCAACAGATGGCACCAAATAACAGCAGAAAATTGGACTCAGTCCATTGTAGGGGAGGGGTACAAGCTTCATTTTCACAGCATGCCCCCTCCTACAATCGTAAGACAGTTCAGTTCCCAAACCTCTCCAGACAATATACTGGATCAAGAGGTCTCAACACTCCTTGCTCAGGAAGCAATAGAGGAAGTACCCATTCCCCAACATGGTACAGGGTTCTACTCCCCCTATTTTCTTATTCCAAAGAAAACAGGAGGACACAGACCCATTCTAGACCTCAGAGAATTGAACAAATATCTGTTCCGAGAAAAGTTCAAAATGATTTCTCTGGGAACTCTTCTGCCATACCTTCAGAGTCAGGATTGGCTTTGCTCTCTAGATCTAAAGGATGCATATACTCATATTCTGATCCATCCAGATCACAGGAAATTCTTAAGATTCCTTTTCAAGGGAAAACACCTCCAATACAGGGTTCTTCCTTTTGGTCTGGCTTCAGCACCAAGAGTATTCATGAAATGCATGGCAGTAGTAGCTGCATTCCTGCAAACCCTAGGGATATTTGTCTTCCCTTACTTGGATGACTGGCTCATTTGATCCCCCACGATTCCAGAAGCCAGGTCTGCACTGTCTCTCACAATGCAAATCCTCCAATACTTGGGATTGGTCATAAACTTCCCAAAATCCCAACTTGTTCCTTCTTGGACCCTGGAGTTCATAGGAGCTTGTTTAGATAAGACAGTTAAGGGCTTTTCTCCCACAGCCCCGCTGTCTTCGCATAGTGCCACTAGCTTCTCAAGCAGCAGGAAAGTCCTTCCTAACTGCTCGAGAACTGCTGCAATTACTGGGACATATGGCATCCACAGTTCATGTAGTTCCCTATGCTCGCCTCCAAATGCAAGCAGCCCAATGGACCCTGTCTACACAGTGGACACAGGCCACAGGACGTCTGTCGGATAAGATATCAAACTCACAATGACTGATCTTGTCCCTACAATGGTGACAATCACTGGAGAATCTTTTAGTGGGGTCTCCTTTCCAACAACCCCCATTCCAGGCCACCCTAACAACAGATGCATCACAAGTGGGATGGGGAGCACACCTGCACCATCTCTCCACCCAGTGTACCTGGACTCCACAGGAGGCTTGTCTTCACATAAACCTCCTAGAACTCAAAGCAATCTTATCTAGCTCTTCGAGTATTCCATGCCCAGCTCAGCTACAAGACAGTCCTAGTCCAAACGGACAATCAAATAGTCATGTTCTACGTGAACAAGCAGGGCGGAACAGGCTCTCTGTCATTATGCAACAAAGCTTTACGACTATGGGCCCTCACCAGAGAACATCAAATTCATCTTCTCGTGGTATATCTTCCAGGCATTCAAAACCTTTGGGCAGACAAACTCAGCCGAGTACTGCTGACTCACGAATGGTCTCTCCACCTAGACCAGGTGACAAAGATATTTCAAATCTGGGGAACCCAGACATAGACCTCTTTGCAAGTCCACTGAATGCCAAACTTCCCCGGTTTTGTTCCAGAATTTCGGCTTACAATTGCCAGGCAAGGGACGCCTTCCTCCTTCACTGGGGTCAGGACTTCCTCTATGCCTTCCCACCCATTCTCCTCATCCCCAAAACACTTCTCAAGCTTCAGAGAGACACAGGTCATATGATCCTCATAGCGCCACAGTGGCCACGACAAACGTGGTATCCCCTCCTCCTACATCACTCTCAAGCTGCACCTCAGGATGTGCTCCAGACCTTCTCTCCCAAGAGAACGGGATGCTGTGACACCCGAATCCCCAGTCCCTGCATCTCAGGGCCTGGTTACTGAAAGCCTAGACCTGCAGGATCTTAACCTTTCCCAACAGGTAAAGGATATCCTTCAGACTTCTAGAAAACCTTCCACAAGACGTTCTTACGCCTTTAAGTGGAAACGTTTTAGTATGTGGTGTTCTCAAAAGGGTTTAAACCCCCTTGTGATACCTTTGGAATCGGTACTAGAGTACCTACTTCATTTATCAAAATCTCCAGGAACAAGCAGGAATGAGTCTTCACATATGGGTATCGTCGGTACCGACGGAGCCTGCGCGGGAACGCTCCCCAGCGTCCAAAAGGAAAGCTTTTGGGAGTATCCCACAGCGCCTGCGTGCTGCCTTCCCGCCTTTCCCAACTGCCTCTCTCCAGTTCTTCTTTTCCGCGGAGCCAGCAGGTCGTGTTTCCTGTCACCGCTGAAGAATTTCTTATTTTTCTTTTATTTTTCTTTAGTCGCGTGTCTGCCTTCTCGATTCCAGACCGGTACCACCGGTCTTTTTTCTTTCTTTCTTTAAAAAAACAAAAAACAAAAAACTTCTACTCTCTTCAGTGCATTTTTTCTTCTGGGGCCTTAGGCCTACAGATATAATTTTCCTCATGGAAAAACTCGCCTCCGGGTTTAAAAAGTGCACGAAGTGCAGTAGCACTATTTCTGTCACTGACACCCATGACTGGTGTCTAAAATGTTTAGGTCCTGACCACTCCATTGCGGATTGTGAGTCCTGTTCCATGATGTCTAAGAGAGGGTTACAGAATCGGGCAGCCAAGCTCAATACCCTGTTTCCCTCCGATGCAGCTTCTGTGGCATCGACGTCTTCCAGGGCTGCTTCTTCATCCCATGGATCTCAGGTAACCAAACTTAAATCTGGCCGGTCCTCAAAGAGTTCATCTCCCTCTAAGTATCGAGATGCCCCCGGGCTTACTCTTGAGGAATCCACACCGGCAAAATTACCCCGGCGGGAGGCTCCGGCTTCCAAAGCACTACCTATGGGGTCACAGGTTGACATCGATGGCTCGGCCTCGACCAATCACCTGTTACAATGTTCTGGGGTACCGGCGGTCTCCACTGGTACCGACATCCAGACATTGGTGGCATCAATGGATCAGAATATTCTGACCATGTAGCGTGCCATCACGGCATTCATACAAGCTGCGATGCCTACGGTACCGCAACAAACTTCGTTGTCGGTACCTGTACCGATTTCGGTACCGGACCCGATATCGGTCCCGATACCAGTACCGCTTGCATCGACATCAGCATCGCCGGCAGCGGTACGCTATCCAGTGATGCCCATCAGTACCGACCTGGTACCGATTACTCCCGATGTCGATACCTCCCGGTACGCGTATTGGGCTCTACGAGAGCATCCAGACAGTCGATACTTCGATTCCTCTGAAGACTCTGATTCTTCAGAGGCCTCAATTGAAGCATCGGGGATCCTTCCTCAGGAACCCTCTTCTCGAAAAAGGATAATGTCTCCTCCTGAAGACTTGTCTTTCCAGGACTTCATTAGGGAGGTGGCCAAAGGCCTGTCCATCTCAGTAACCTCTGAAACTGAACCTAGAGCCAAAAAATTAGATATCCTACAATATCCTAAGGCTCCTAAAGAGGCAGCCACCTTACCAATACATGAGATTCACAAAACCCAGGCTGCGAGGACTGCTATGGCCCAACAGCCTCAGCCTCCTCAGGGCCTTTGACTTTCCACTAGAGAACTTAGCCTTTCTGGCTCTAGAACATCCAGAGCCTCTCACCATCCCAGGAAGGTTAGCTCACTTTGCTCCCAGATGGGAACAAATCACAGCAGAGCAGTGGACCCTCTCCATTATAAGGGAAGGGTACAAACTTAATTTCTTAAATCTTCCTCCTCACACCATGGTGAAACAGTTCAATTCTCCAACATCTCTCCTCAACCTTCTAGGTCCAGAGATTGCTACCCTTCTTGCCCAAGGGGCAATAGAAGAAGTACCCCTTCTTCAACAGGGCTCAGGGTTCTACTTCCCCTATTTTCTCATTCCAAAGAAAACGGGGGGCTACAGACCCATATTAGATCTCAGAGAATTGAACAAGTTTCTATGCAAGGAGAAATTCAAGATGACTTCTCTCGGAACTCTCCTTCCATACCCCCAGAGTCAGGACTGGCTTTGTTCTCTAGATCTCCAGGATGCGTACACCCATGTTCTCATCCATCCAACACACAGAAGATTCCTTCGCTTCCTTTACCAAGGAAAGCACTACCAATACAAAGTGCTTCCTTTCGGTCTGGCCTCTGCTCCAAGAGTGTTCACAAAATGCATGGCAGTAGTAGCTGCATTCCTGCACACTCTGGGAATATTCGTATTCCCATATCTGGACGACTGGCTCATCTGAGCTCCATCCCAGTCAGAGGCCCAGACTTCCCTGGCCTGCACAAGGCATATTCTTCAGTATCTGGGACTGGTAATCAACATTCCAAAATCCCATCTCACCCCTACTCAGTCTCTAGAGTTCATAGGGGCCTTACTGGATACCAAAACTGCAAGGGCCTATCTTCCCCAGGCCCGTTGCCTACGCTTGGTGCAGTTAGCCTCCCAGATTCAGTTAAAATCCCATTTAACTGCTCGAGAGATGTTGCAACTCTTAGGCCACATGGCATCCACGGTGCATGTGGTTCCCTATGCTCGCCTTCACATGAGAGCGGCTCAGTGGACCCTATCCACCCAATGGACCCAGGCATCAGGTTGCCTGTCAGACAAAATAGCAACCTCCAGTCGCCTATTTTGCTCCCTCCACTGGTGGAAGTCCACTCAGAATCTGTTACTGGGGTCCCCCTTTCAACAGGTGTTACCCCAAGCAACCCTTACAACAGATGCCTCTCCAAAGGGTTGGGGGGGCTCATCTACAAGATCTCTCGACTCAGGGCATCTGGTCTCCACAAGAGACATCTCTTCATATCAACCTCTTAGAGCTCAGAGCAATCTTTTTGGCTCTCAGAGTCTTCCACACCCTGCTCAGCTACAAGACAGTCCTCATCCACACGGACAACCAAGTAGCCATGTTCTACGTGAACAAGCAGGGAGGGACTGGCTCTCTGTCGCTTTGCAGCGAAGCTCTGAGATTGTGGGCCTGCGCCAGAGAGCATCAAATCCATCTCATGGCCGTGTATCTTCCAGGGGTTCAAAACTCTTGGGCAGACAGATTCAGTCGATTTCTGCTTCCTCACGAATGGTCCCGCCATGGGGACCAGATAGCCAGGATTTTTCGGATTTGGGGTACCCCAGACATAGACCTGTTTGCAAGTCCGTGGAATGCCAAACTTCCCCAGTTCTATTCCAGGATTCCATGTCAGGGAGTTCAGGCCAGGGATGCCTTCCTCCTTCATTGGGGGCAAGACTTCCTCTATGCCTTTCCACCTATTCCCCTCATCCCCAAGACTCTGTTCAAGCTTCAGAGAGACAAGGGGTCTATGATCCTCATAGCACCACTTTGGCCACGCCAAGTGTGGTACCCTCTACTTCTGCATCTCTCTCAAGCTCCCTCCCTAGACCTGGGGTCTGCTCCAGATCTCCTCTCTCAAGAGGAGGGAACCTTGTGGCACCCAAATCCTCAGTCTCTTCATCTCAGGGCCTGGTTGCTGAAAGCCTAGACCTTCAAGATTTACACCTTTCTCAGCAAGTGAAGGATATCCTTCATGCTTCCAGAAAGCCTTCCACCAGACGTTCATATGCTTTTAAATGGAAAAGGTTTTCCATTTGGTGTGCAGAGAAGGGTCTCAACCCTCTTGCAATACCTTTGAATTCTTTACTAGACTATTTGCTGCATTTATCCCATGCAGGCCTTAAAACAAATTCAATCAGAGTCCATTTGAGTGCTATTGCAGCATCCCTTAAGCCTCTCAATGGACAACCTATTTCCTCTCATCCTCTTATAGCAAGATTCATGAGAGGCCTTCTTTTGACTAAACCTCCCATTAGACCACCTCCAGTGGCATGGGACTTGAATCTGGTTCTTGGCCAGCTTATGAAGCCACCCTTTGAACCCTTAGCCACTACCTCCTTGAAATTCCTTTCCTGGAAGGTTATTTTTCTTATTGCAGTCACCTCAGCTCGCCATATCAGTGAGTTGCAAGCTTTAGTGGCTAATCTTCCTTATACAAGGTTCCATCATGACAAGGTAGTCCTCAGAACTAATCCACACTTTATGCCTAAAGTGGTCTCACCTTTTCATCTGAACCAGGAGGTGTATTTACCTGTCTTTTTTCCAGGACCTCATGCATCCAAGTGCAGAGAGGAATCTTCATACCCTGGATTGTAAAAGAGCACTTGCTTTCTACTTACAAAGGACACAGCAACATAGAAAGTCCTCGCAACTTTTTGTTGCTTTGATCCTTCTCATTTAGGACTTCCACTCTCTAAGAGAACTCTGTCCAATTGGATTGCTCAATGTATTTCCTTCGCCTACCAGAGCAAGAACCTTTCTCTGGAGGGCCATGTTAAAGTTCACAAGGGCCATGGCAACCTCTATGGCTCATCTAAACTCTGTGTCCATCGACCAAATCTGTCGAGCGGCCACCTGGGCATCGGTTCATACCTTCACAGCCCATTACTGCTTGGACAAGGACTTCCGCCGGGATGCCTTGTTTGGTCAGGCTGTTCTCAAACACCTGTTCCATACCTAATCAACTCCTACCCTCCATCCCTGACTGGATGCCTGAGATTCATGGGTGGAAGTGGAGCCCTTCCCAGGGACTCACAATCTGGGTGATCTCCCAGGCATCTCTAGCTGGGGAGTCCCCATATGTGAAGACTCATTCCTGCTTGTTCCTGGAGATAGCACAGTTACTTACCTGTAACAGGTGATCTCTGGGAACAGCAGGAATAAGTCTTCACAACCCACCCACCTCCCCTAGGAGTTGTATCTCTCTATCTATCTTTCCTTTCCTCTCTCTCTTTCTCTCTCTCTCTCTCTCTCTCTTTGTCTCAGCTTTAAAACTCGAACTGGAGAGAGGCAGTTGGGAAAGGCGGGAAGGCAGTGCGCAGGCGCTGTGGGATGCTCCCAAAAGCTTTCCTTTTGGACGCTGGGGAGCGTTCCCGCACAGGCTCCGTCGGTACCGACGATACCCATATGTGAAGACTTATTCCTGCTGTTCCCAGAGATCACCTGTTACAGGTAAGTAACTGTGCTTTCTGGTCTAAAGACAAATTCAGTAAGAGTCCATCTTAGTGCAATTACAGCTTCCTATAAGCCTCTAAATGGACAGCCAATTTCCTCTCATCCATTCATAGCAAGATTTATGAGAGGTCTTCTATTAACAAAGCCTCCCATCAGGCCACCACCGGTGGCATGGGGTTTAAATATAGTTCTCGGACAGCTCATGAAACCGCCCTTTGAACCTTTAGCCACTACAACTCTAAAGTTTTTATCCTGGAAGGTCATCTTCCTAATTGCAATCACCTCTGCACGTCGCATTAGTGAATTGCAAGCTTTAGTGGCTGAACCCTCTTATGCAAGGTTTCACCATGATAAGGTTGTTCTCAGAACTCATCCACATTTTATGCCAAAGGTGGTTTCGCCTTTTCATTTAAATCAATCGATTTACCTTCCTGTATTCTTTCCGAGGCCTCATGCCTCTAATGCAGAAAGTAACCTTCATACTTTGGACTGTAAAAGAGCCTTGGCTTTTTACCTACAAAGAACACAGCAACATAGAAAGTCTTCTCAACTATTTGTTGCTTTTGATTCTAGTCATTTGAGACTTCCAGTCTCCAAAAGAACTCTATCTAAATGGATTGCACAATGCATATCCTTTGCTTATGAGAGTGAGTCTTCCTCGTCAAGGCCATGTCACAGCGCATAATGTGAGAGCCATGGCAGCCTCTATGGCTAACCTTCACTCTGTGTCTATCGATGACATCTGTCGAGCAGCCACCTGGGCTTCGGTGCACACCTTCACAGCCCACTACTGCCTAGTTAAAGCCTCCCGTCGGGATCTCTTTTTTGGCCAGGCTGTTCTTCAACATCTCTTTCAGGCTTAATTCAACTCCTTCCCACCAACCCTGGTAGGATTCCAGAGATCCATGGAAGGAAGCATGGCCCACCTCACTATAGGTGGCAGTTTCCTGGGGCCGTCTCCCTGGCATCTTCAGCTAGGGAGTCCCCATATGTGAAGACTACATTTCTGCTTCTTCCTGGAGTTAGCGTAGTTACTCACCTGTAACAGGTGATCTCCGGGAACAGCAGGAATTTAGTCTTCACAACCCACCCACCTCCCCTAGGAATAGTCTCTCTATCTCTGTCTCTTTCCTCTCTCCCTCTATCCTTTCACTCAGCTACAAAGTTAACTGAAGAGGGACAGTTGGAAAGACTGGAAGGCAGCGCACATGTGCTGAGGGATGCTCCCAAAAGCGTTCCTATTGGACTCTGGGGAGCGTTCCCGCGCAGGCTCTGTTGGTACCGACAATACCCATATGTGAAGACTAAATTCCTGCTGTTCCCGGAGATCACCTTTTACAGGTGAGTAACTACGCTATGCGGACCTTCTGCATCTCACGACGACGACGACTCCTGGCACCTGCCAACATACCCAGATCTACTCTGTCAAGGACCATTGCGGATGCCTTGCTTACTGCTTGGCTCTTGAAAGATCAAGGTTGAGACAGAGGGGATACTCACCAGCAGTGGTGGCAACCTCTTGAAGGCAAGGAAGTGCTCCACCTCCTTTTGTATGTCAATGTGTGACGAATGTTTGAGAGCTGGTGTACAGAGCATGCTGCTTTGGCTCTTTCGGCTTCTGTTCCCCAAATACTGGCCTTTTTGCAGGCCAGTTTGAAGAAAGGTTTGGCCTTAGCCTTGGTCTTAGAGGGTTACCAAGGGAGAATCCGGGGCATCTCATTGGCGGTGCATGCGGACGTGGTGAGGTTTCATACCAGGTGTGCCCACTGCAGTGGCTGGTGGTTCCACCATGGGATTTGAATGTCCTGCTGATGGCTCTTTGAGGCCCTAAAGAGAGCTTCACTGAAGGACCTCACACTGAAAATGATTTTTTTCTGGGGGCGATTTGTTCAGCTTGGAGGATTTTGGTGCTCCAGGCCTTATCTTGTCGCGAGCCTGCTTAGTGATCTACCTGGAGAGGGCAGAGTTGCAGATGGTGCCCTACCGAAGGTAGTGTCCATGTTCCATCTTGGCTAACCTGTTGCACTGAGAGTGCAGATCCCAGCCTGCGCTTGTAAGATACTAAGAGGGCCCTGCGACTGTACATGAGGAAGACTGAGCCCCTCCGGCATTCAGAGAGGCTCTTTGTGCTTTTCGGAGGGGTGCGCTACGGTGAGGCAGCAGCAAAAGTGTCCATTCTCCAGGACCAAGCAGGAAGTCAGTCCTCACTTATGGGTGACGTCGGCGCCGACGGAGCCCTCGCGGAGCATTTTTCCCCAGCTTTCGAAGAAAGCCTTTGGGAATTGTAGCACGCATGCGCGGTCCCCTTCCCGCCCAAAGGTGCCATCTTGCTCAGTCTTCTTTTTTCCGCGCAGCCCTACAGACATAGTTTGTGATCGCCGCTGAAGAAGTTGATTTTTCTTGATTATTTTCACGGTTCTACGCGTGTCCTTTTCCCGCCCGGCCTCGGTAACTCCTGTATCGAGGCCGTTCTGTTTTTTCGTTTTTTTCTTCGATAACTGGCGTTCCCGCCACTTTTTTCTCTCTCACTGGCAGCACGGTCTTTTGACCTCGCAGGGGCCCTTTTTCCCCCTATGGCTACCAGTGGGTTTAAAAAGTGTGATCGTTGTCACAGACTTATGTCTCTTACCGACACACATGACTGCTGTCTCCATTGCCTCGGATCCAACCATGACTCTGTGAGTTGTGGTCCGTGCAACAAAATGTCCTCGAAGGCATTGAGGAGTTGGCAGTCTCAAAAGGAGCGTCTCTTCTCTGACTCAGCGTCCGGTCGGGCCCGATCTCGTCGGAGGCTTCGACATCTCGGGGCTCTGGCCCCGAGCACCGTCGCAGTTCCTCTGAGCGGGGGGGTCTCCCGGCGGGGAACATCGTCGGAAGGAGAAACCCGCGAGGGCGGCGCCGGAGGACGCTCCTGGTTCCTCGAGGGCCAGGTCGCCTAGCCCCGGCAGCCGCCCCGGGTCCTCGGAGGCGGAAAGGCCTGCGAAGTATCCTCGTCTCCAAGTGGAGCCTACTGGTCACGTGAGTACTGTCGTCCTCTTGGACTCCCCTCCGAGGGTGCCGTCGTCAGGCCCGACGCCGTCGGGGCCCAAGTCGGCGGTTGCTGGGTCGTCTGAGTTTGGTCTCAGATTGACGACCTTGGAGAGCAGTATCACTGCCTTCATGGAACAGCAGCGGGCATTGATCGCTGGTTTCGCTCGCGCATCTGCCCCGACCACCGGGACGTCGACGTCTAAGTCGACCCCGGAGGCCGAGTCGATTCGAGCTCGAGTCGATCCTCGGTCACGGTCTCCCTCGGCCTCCCGTTCGGGACCGAGGTCGTCGACGCCCGCCTCGGCGTCGGGGTGGAGGTCCTCGGCACCCGCCCACACGGAGCCACTCTATTCCTCCTCGGAGTAGTCGGTCTGGGACACGGAGGAGGACGAGTCACCCGGTTCTTTTCAGACTCGGTGCGTCCCCTCCGACTCGCCCGAGTCGGAGCCTCGGAGGCGGTCTCCCCCGGAGGATACCCGGTTCTCCGATTTCGTGAGGGACATGGCCAAGGCGTTGGCCTTCCCCTCGGACCCGGAAGAGGAACCTCGGGCCGAGGAGCTCGAGGCCCTCCAGTATGACTCTCCCCTGAAGGAGGCCTTTACGGTACCGGTTCCTCCGATGCTGGAGAGGCTGCTCTTCCGTATGTGGGAGTGCCCGGCCTCGACGCCGGTGTTAAGCAGGCGTGTCGATTCGATGTATCGAGTCCGCAAGAGCCCCGGGTTCCAGAAGGCACAGCTGCCGCACCACTCCATGGTGGTGGAATCGGCCATGCATCGGCTTAAGAGTCAGAAGCTGCACTCCTCGGTGCCTCCGGGTAAGGAGGCCTGGAACCTGGATGCCCTCGGTAGGAAGTGCTTCCAGGGCTCTATGCTGGCTTGCCGAGTCCAGATATACCAGTTATATATGGGCATGTATTTCCGAGACCTGGCGAAAGAACTTGCCGGGTTCTCTGCGGGCCTCTCCGAGGAACCCTTGCAGAGGTTCCAGGCCCTGTCCACGGGGATTCGTGAATGCGCGAAGTTCATTTCTTGAGCAGCCTACGATGGCTTCGAAGCATCGGCTTGAGTAGCCGGAGCCGGCATCGGGGCCCGCCGTCAGGCTTGGCTTCAGTCGTCCGACCTAGAGCCATGGGTGCAGGACAAGTTGGTCGATGTCCCCTGCAGAGGTGACAACCTCTTTGGCAAGCCCATGGCTGAGAAGGCAGCGGAGCTCGAGTCCGAAACTCTCACCAGAACTCGTCTATCCAGAAAGACCTCTGCCCCTTCCTAGAAGAGGAAGGGCTCGGGGAATAAGCCCTTTTACCCGAGGAAGGTGTCTCCATATAAGCAACACCATCCTCACTTTCATGCCTCAGCAGCTTCCCATCAGGGGCAGCCGGCTAAGGGACAGGGTAATGGGTCCCGTAGGCAGAAGGCCCCCAAGCCTGCTACACAGGCCCCTGCTCAGCAGGGTGGGGGTTTTTGACTACGCCAGCATAGCCTCTCCCCCTACGCAGCTTTCGCTCAGCACGGGGGGCCGGCTGATCCACTTTGCCCACAGGTGGTCAGCCATAACATCCGATTCCTGGGTGCTGCAGGTGGTTCAAAGGGGCTACCTCCTACATTTTCACCAGGTGCCTCCCTCCTACTTTCAGGGGGAGCCTCCAAGACCCCCTCCACAGGGACTTACGCCTTCAGGAGCTGCAAGGCCTGCTTCGGGATCAGGCTGTGGAGCCAGTACCCCACCATCTGTGGGGTCAGGGGTTTTACTCCAGGTACTTCCTGGTACCAAAAAGGACAGGAGGCCTCAGACCCATCCTGGACTTACGCAACCTCAACAAGTTCCTGCAGCGGGAGAAGTTCAAAATGCTTACCCTTGGAATCCTGCTGCCCTACCTCCAGCAGGGAGATTGGCTATGCTCCTTGGATCTAAAGGATGCTTATACTCACATCCTTATTCATCCGGACCACCGGCAATATCTAAGATTTGTGGTGGCAGGGAGTCATTATCAGTACCGCGTACTACCCTTTGGCCTATCCGCCGCTCCCAGGGTGTTCACGAAATGCCTGGCAGTGGTGGCGGCCTTCCTGAGGCTTCAAGGCCTCTTCATCTTCCCCTACCTGGACGACTGGCTCATCCGGGCACAGTCTTCTCCAGAGGTCGCTCAGGTCACTCAACGCACAGTGGCTCTGCTTCAGCACTTGGGCTTCGTCATAAACTTCGAAAAGTCCACTTTGCTCCCCTCTCAGGACCTCGAATTCATAGGAGCACGGCTGGACACTCTGCAGGCTCGTGCCTTCCTGCCTCAGGAACAGGCCGACCGGCTCATGGCCTTGGCCGGCAGGTTCCACAGCGCGTCACCTGTCTCGGCCAGACAATACCTGCAACTGCTCGGTCATATGGCCTCCACGGTCCATGTCATTCCGAATGCACGTCTGCATATGCGGCCGGCTCAGTGGAGCCTTCGCACTCAATGGCATCAGGCCACCATCGCAGATCTCCGACCGCTTGGTCTCCTCTCTGCGATGGTGGCTTCACCTGCCCAATCTGCTACTCGGCATGCCCTTTCAGTCCCCTCCGCCGTCCCAGGTACTAACGACAGATGCCTCTGTCCTGGGATGGGGAGTGCATTGCCGGGGAGCGTGCACTCAAGGCCTTTGGACGCCTTGGGAGGCTGCTCAGCAGATAAACTTCCTGGAGCTATGAGCGATCCGCCTAGCTCTGCGGACCTTCTCTCACCTCACTTCTCGTCAGTCTGTGCTGGTACAGACGGACAGTCAGGTTGCCATGTTCTACGTCAACAAACAGGGGGGCACGGGCTCCCTCCTTCTATGTCAGGAGGCCCGGAGGCTGTGCTCTTGGGCAGTCGACCACGACATCCTCCTCAGGGCTGTTTACCTGCCCGGGCAGGAAAATTGCCTGGCCGACAAACTCAGCCGGATTCTGCAGCCACACGAATGGAGGTTGAACCCCGTCGTTGTTGGGCGGATCTTCCGCAGGTGGGGCCTTCCCACCGTGGATCTCTTGCCAGTCCTCTGAACCGGCAACTTACCAGGTTCTGCTCCCGGCACCCGCATCCTCTCAGAATAGCGCCGGATGCTTTCCTCATCTCGTGGTCCTCGGGCCTACTGTATGCCTTTCCTCCCACGCCACTTGTGTCCCGGACGCTGTTCAAAGTTGTCCAGGACAGGGCTTCCGTGATCCTGGTAGCGTCCAGGTGGCCGAGACAACCCTGGTTCCCTCTGCTCCTACAGCTAGCGGTGGACACCCCTCTTCCTCTGGGGTTTCAGCCCGATCTCCTGACCCAGGATCAGGGTACTCTCCTGCACCCCAACCTCCGGGCCCTTCATTTGATGGCTTGGCTGCTGAAAGGGTAGTCCTAGCTCCGCTCCTGCTTCCTCCGGAGGTGGAAGCAGTCGTCCTGGCGTCTCGGCGACCTTCCACCCGGAAATCTTACGCCCTTAAATGGCGTCGCTTCTCGGTCTGGTGTTCTCAGCGCTCTGAGGACCCCTTTGCCTGCTTAGTATCGGTGGTACTGCAGTATTTGCTTCACCTCTCCGATCTGGGCCTCAAATCCAACTCTGTCAGGGTCCACCTCAGTGCTCTCTCTGCAGATCATTCGCCGGTGGAGGGCCAGCCTCTTTCCTCGCACCCCTTGGTGGCGCGTTTTCTCCGGGGCTGCCTTCTGCTTAAGCCTCCGTTGCGCCCTCCAGCTCCTGACTGGGATCTCAATGTGGTCTTGCAAAGGCTTACCTGTTCGCCTTTTGAGCCCATGGCTACCTGCTCTCTTCGTTTCCTCTCCTGGAAAACTCTCTTCTTGGTAGCCCTTACCTCCGCTAGGCGTGTTAGTGAACTACAGGCCCTAGTGTCGGAGCCCCCATACACTAGGTTCTACAAGAATAGGGTGGTATTACGGACTCACCCTAAGTTTCTTCCAAAGGTGGTCTCCACTTTTCACATCAATCAAGAGGTGGTTCTTCCGACCTTCTTTCCCAGGCCGCATACCAGCCGAGCTGAAACTGTTCTGCATACCCTGGACTGTAGAAGAGCCTTATCCTTCTATCTTGACCGTACGCGAGAGCATAGGAAAGCTGTCCAGCTTTTTGTATCTTTTGACCCCAATCGGTTGGGGGTACCCGTCTCTAAGCGTACTTTGTCCATCTGGGTAGCTGACTGTATCGCCTGGGCTTATGGGGCAGCCGGCCTCTCCTTAGAGAGTCGAGTCACGGCTCACCGTGTCAGGGCGAAGGCTGCGTCAGTGGCTCACCTCCGCTCTGTTCCGTTGGCGGACATCTGCCGGGCCGCTACTTGGTCTTCAAGCCAGACGTTTGCGGCTCATTACTGCCTGGAGAGGGAGTCCCGCAGGGACAGTGCTTTCGGACAGGCAGTCCTCCACAATCTCTTTGAGGTCTAGGCAACTCCTACTCTCCGGCCCTGGTGTTGGGCTACCGGCCGGATTGGTATTCAGAGAAGATTCCTTCCTTCTGTACTGTCGAGCTTCAGAGAGCTCTTTTTCGGCTTGAGGTTTCCGCTAGCCTTAAGCTTGGGAGTCCCATAAGTGAGGACTGGCTTCCTGCTTGGTCCTGGAGAAAGAGTAGTTACTCACCTGTAACAGGTGTTCTCCAGGAGCAGCAGGAATCTGTCCTCACTACCCTCCCTCCTCCCCTCGGAGTTGCAGTCTTTATTTTTATATGTTTTGCTGTCTTTCGCTATGTCATCTGACTGAGCAAGATGGCACCTTTGGGCGGAAAGGGGACCGCGCATGCGCGCTGCAATTCCCAAAGGCTTTCTTTGAAAGCTGGGGAAAATTGCTCCGCGAGGGCTCCGTCGGCGCCAACGTCACCCATAAGTGAGGACTAATTCCTGCTGCTCCTGGAGAACACCTGTTACAGGTGAGTAACTACTCTTTGCCTGTTGGCTCTAGGAGATGATTGCTGCCACCTATTTGCTGGGGCGCAGACCAGTGCTGTCTGGATTACAGGCCCACTCAGTGAAGGCTCAGGCAGCTGCCTAGGTAGAGGCATTTTGCGTTCTGCTGAAGTAGATCTGTAGGGTGGTCACCTGGGTGTCTTTGCATCTGTTCGCCAAACATTAGCACTCGATATCTAGGCATGAGAGGAAGCCAATTTTGGAGCCTCTGTTCTGTAAGGGGGCTTTGCGGGTCCTTCCCTGTAAAATGTACGGCTGTGGTACATCCCATGCGTCTGAACTGGACTGGAGGGATGATATGGAAGGTGAAATTTGGCCTTACTTGCTAATTACCTTTCCTTTAATCCCTCCAGTCCACTCCATAACCTGCCCAGTGTTCTACTCACTCGGGAGTGGCTGAGGTCCGTTAGCAAGGTTGGTTTGTGGTGGCAGGATCTTGTGTGTTCCAGTTTTTTTTCTGTCCAAGATGCTCGAGGGCTTGCGGTGTGGAAATAGGCACTCCCGTGTTATGTCGATTCATGTTTTTTTCAGGTTTAAGAGCATTTGAATGAGAGAGAGCGACACCAGGCATGCAGAGCCACGTGGATGGTGGCTGAAGCTGCTGTTGCCTCAGGGTATTCTGTTCATTGGTGAGCATTGGGGGGAAAATGCGTTTGTCTGTGATATATGCAGTTTTCAGCTGTTGATTGGAAAGCCGAGGCTCTGCTTTTCTAGGGATTACTAGACAACGTGCTGATGCACAGAGCCCCCCTTATAGGATGGCATCACAAAGTTGTCATGCTCATTCTCCATCTGCTTGTTGGGAGGGCATAGCCCATGCATCTGGACTGGACTGGACTGGAGAGATTCAAGGAAAGGTAATTAGCAGGTAAGGCCTAATTTCACCTTATCGCTTCAGTTATCAAATGTCTCTGTGGCTGTGTATTTGTGGAATGTGGATGGAGTACAGGGCTGCGGTGCATGTATGTGTGTGTGTGTGCTGCAGAGCTGGGGAGTCTCTGTGTGGTGCAGAGATGGGTTGCGTGTGTGTGTGTGTGTGTATGTATGTAATGTGTAGTGCAGAGGTGAGATGTATAAGTGTGTGTCCTTCATGCAGATTTGGGGTGCATAGTGTGGGGATGGGGTATGTGTAGTGTGGTGATGTTGTGCTTGCATGTATGTTTTAATGGGGGGGATGCATCCTTTGGCATTTACAGATTGTAATTTTTGTCTCCATGCATTCCTCCCTGTATCTTTGTCTTTATTGTGGTGCTTTCTCCAGAACAAGCAGGATCAGTCCTCACATATGGGTGATGTCGACGCCGACGGAGCGCTGGTGGAAGCATCTCCCCAGCTTTCAAAGAAAGCCTTTGGGAGATGCAACCACGCATGCATGGTCCCCTTCTCGCCCAAGGGTGCATCTTGTTCAGTCTCCCTTTTTCCGTAGAGCCCTTCTTGAGGATTTTGGTGGACTAAGGCTGCGTTTTTTTGTACTCCAAAAGTATAAGAATGACCTTACTCTGCTCCAGATAGACAGACACTTAGGAGGAAATGAGATCTTTATTATGCCCGATCAGTCACAATCTTAGCCAAAAAGCAAAATGCAGCATTATTTTTCTTGGCAACAGTGCCTGAGCAAGAGGGTGGAAGACAAATACAACAGAAACTGAATTACCAGTCAGACTCTCTGTATGAATCGTGTTTGTTTCCCCTCCTCCAACAAATGATATCAATTGCTGTCCTTATATACATTAATTTAGTTTGTCACCTAGATGCAATTGGGACTTTTTACTGTACTATATTCTTATTGGCTGATCTTGCTCTGTTTCCTGTGCAGGCACTTTCAGACTTTTCGGACTTGCGCAAATGACTGGCGTTTGTGTTATTGTAGCGGCAGAGCGCAAACAATCCAATAATACCAGGAGTCTGTTCAAAAGGTCCAAATCATTTATTTGTGCACATGACTCAAGCAGAATCACATTCAAAATGGCTGAGCAATGGTTTCTAGCAAAACAACAACTTTTATATCTTTCTTCTCCATTCTGTACATAGGCAAACTTTTCATTGGTCCCAGTAACCCCTTCTATCCCATCTATTGGTCCCGGTACCATTACGTAGTCATCCAATGAGGACCTTGGTCTGGGCTCAGCACCTGGTTGCCCCCCCTTACAATCCTCATTACAATGAGACTCTTGATACATCTCTTCTCCAAGGTCACTAGCTAGCTGGAATATGTGGGAAAGCAGGGCACTGTAACCCTTCTCTCAGCAGAATTAATTAGTTCACAGAAGCTTTCACACTCTTATCAGTACCAATTAAAGCTTGTTTTTCTAAGTTTCGATTCTGCTTAGCTATGCTTGGTTATGCTTAGTTAAGTTTCGATTCTATGGAGGCAGCATTCAGGGGGGGGGTTCATTCCTCTTGGCCTTAACCACAGGCTTCATTTACAGGTCAAGCTGCTTAGACCTGTCTGTTTAGTTCAAGCAGCATGGATCATAGGCCTTCGCCTACCACATTATCACTTCCCTACCAGTTTGTCTTTACTTTGTTTCCAGCCCCCTTTTCCCTCCCTCTGTCTAGTCTGTGGGGGGCATATTTCCTGTTTCTACTTGTCTTGTACCTGACCTACTGCCAGGAGATTTTTGCAAGCAGTCTGTACTCTGAAATCTGTCCAGCAACAAAAAACAGTGGTCAATTTTGGTATGGTTTTCGCTATAGGTCTACTTCCGGTCACTCTGTTAGGCCACAGGAATTGCTTCTGGAATATGGTATGAAGTAGGCTTTAACCTGCTTCTTCCCAACACCCTTCAGGCGTTGGTCTTGTTCCCCTGGAAAAATTTTGATTTTCTTGTGCATTTTTGCGCGTTTTCTGGCTAGTGCTGGTCCTTTTTTCCCGCCTTCGAGCCCCACTGCTTTGGCATTGGGCCTAGAAACCTTGTTTCCTTGTCGGCCCTCCAGTCTAGTCCCAGACAATTGGGTTTAAGCACCCTAAAGGAATCATAATTAACAGGTAAGTCTAATTCACCTTTTCTTAGGTTCCTTCATACCAGTGTTTTGCACCTTTTTTAACCGCTGGCCGCGTCGGTGGTCTTTGACCTTGCGGGGGTCCTTTATGCCCCAATGGCCACTGGCAATGTGCTCCAAACACATGTCCCTCACCGACACACACAATTGTTGCCTCTGTTGTCTGGGTTTCGACCACGACCTAGAGGAGTGTTCTCTGTGTAAAAAGATGTCTGCCAAGGCCATCCAAAGCCACCGGCAGAATCAGGATGACATCTTCCACAGGGCAGACTCAACCCGATATCCCTGGTAGCCTCGCTCTCTAAGGCCCCGCACGGATTCTTGGAGTCGTGTAAGGCCCCAGCAGTACCCGAGCGGGGCTCGCAGACATTCCGACCAAGAGCCCCCAGAGCATGAGCGTAAGAAGAAGACCTTGAGGGCACTGTTCCCTCTAAGCTGTGTGCATGTGTGCGCGCGCGCACACCTCGCCAAGCGAGCACACATACTTTACAACAGAGCGCACAAATATTACGGTTCTGATTCTGAGAGAAAACACAGACGTCTTAAAATTTAAAAGTTCTGATTGTAATTACTAGAAATTCTCCACTTCATTTAGTAATCGTCTGATTTTAATCAAATTAAATGAAAATAATGTGGGTGCATACTGTATTCTGACGTGTAGTCAAATTTTAAAAGTATATAACTCCGAGTGTTATGTGGCGCACAAAAATTTAACCTTCCTTCAAAAGCTGCACAGCTGATATTTTATGCGTACACAGCCTACAGAAAATTAGAGGGAACATTGCTTGAGGGCCTCATCCTGGGAGGTGGACAAGCATGGCAAGTTTCGTGCGCGGTCCCTCAGCCTCCCATGAGCATCTGAGGAGTCGGAGCGGGAGCGATCTCGAAAGGTGTCACGAGCCTACTTAGTGATCTACCTGGAGAGGGCAGAGTTGCAGATGGTGCCCTACCGAAGGTAGTGTCCATGTTCCATCTTGGCTAACCTGTTGCACTGAGAGTGCAGATCCCAGCCTGCGCTTGTAAGATACTAAGAGGGCCCTGCGACTGTACATGAGGAAGACTGAGCACCTCCGGCATTCAGAGAGGCTCTTTGTGCTTTTCGGAGGGGTGCGCTATGGTGAGGCAGCAGCAAAAGTGTCCATCGCCTGTTGGCTCAAGGAGATGATTGCTATCACCTATTTGCTGGGGTGCAGACCAGTGCTGTCTGGATTACAGGCCCACTCAGTGAAGGCTGAGGCAGCTGCCTAGATAGAGGCATGTTGCGTTCTGCTGAAGGAGATCTGTAGGGTGGCCACCTGGGCGTCCTTGCATCTGTTCGCCAAACATTAGCACCTCGATATATGAGCATAAGAGGAAGCCCATTTTGGAGCCTCTGTTCTGTAAGGGGGCTTCGTGGGTCCTTCCCTGTAAAATGTACTGCTGTGGTACATCCCATGCGTCTGAACTGGTCTTGGAGGGATGATATGGAAGGTGAAATTTGGCCTTACTTGCTAATTACCTTTCCTTTAATCCCTCCAGTCCACTCCATAACCCGACCAGTGTTACAGAGTGTTCGCTCTGTAAAAAGATGTCTGCCAAGTCCATCCAAAGCCACCGGCAGAAGCAGGATGACATCTTCCACAGGGCAGACTCAACCCGATATCCCTGGTAGCCTCGCTCTCTAAGGACGGATTCTTGGAGTCGTGTAAGGCCCCAGCAGTACCCGAGCGGCGCTCACAGACATTCCGACCAAGAGTCCCCAGAGCATGAGCGTAAGAAGAAGACCTTGAGAGCCTCATCCTGGGAGGTGGACAAGCATGGCAAGTTTCATGTGCGGTCCCTCAGCCTCCCACGAGCATCTGAGGAGTCGGAGAGGGAGCAACCTCGAAAGGTGCCATCGAGGCCTCAGACGATGGATCCTGGTCTTCTGAGGGTTGTCCTGTCGAGGACCCCCTCCTCCTCGAAACCGACCCAGTGACTCCAGTGTCTGTGTAACAGTCAGCTATGCTCGAGTGGGAGGCCAGAATGCTGGCACTGGAATGCAGCGTTTCTGTGTTCATTGTTTCCCAACAGGCGTTGATGGTGAGGTCTCCCTGGGCCGCCGAAGTGATCCCCGAGAGCCAGACACCACGTGCAGATCCTCAGCGAGGGTCTTGATCCTACTCCTGATCCTTGGTGGCGAGGTCTTCACAGGCGAGTTCCTGTGCCCTGAGACCTTGAAGACCAGAGCTGATGACACCCTTGGAGCTGTTGGGCCTCGAGTCTTCCTCAGACTACTCAGACTGGGAGTCCAACGTCGAGACATCTCCGGAGAGTCAAACCCGTCTCCACTGGCCTCAAAGCACTGGTACTCACCCAAGGACACTTCCTTCCTCAGGTTTGTCTGGGACATGGCGAGGGCTCTCTCCCTCACTACCAAGTCGGAGGAGGACACTCGTACGGAGGAGCACGGCATCCTCCTGTACGAGACACCACCTAAGGAGACTCTCACGGTGCCCGTCCCCTCCATCATCACTCGACGACTTCTCCAGATGTGGGAAACATTGGCATCGGTGCCTATCATCAGTCGACATCTGGACACCATGGACCAGGCTTGAGGAAGGCACAACTCCCTCGCACTTCCATGGTGGTCAAGTCGGCCATTTGTCGACAGAAGAGCCCGCGGTACCCCGGGCAGGGAGTCAGGCACCCTTGATGCCCTAGGGCGAAAATGTTACCAGGGCTCGATGCTGGCATGCCACATATAGACTTACCAATTGTACATCGGCATGTTCCTCCGAGACGTCACTAAGGAACTCGGGGGCTTTGCGGCTGGTCTGGATGGAGACCACCTCTGATGCTTCCAGACCCTCACGAAGTCTGTCAGGGAGTGCTCTAAATACTTGTCTTGAGCCGCCTATGATGGCTTTGAGTCCAGTGCGAGGGTGGCTGAAGCCAGCATCGGTGCCCGATGCTAGGCCTGGCTCCAGTCCTCGGACCTCGAGCAGTGGGTCCAAAAAAAGCTCCTTGATGTCCTCTGCCTCAGAGAGCAACTCTTCGGCAAGCTGAGGGACGACAAGGCCGCTGAGATTGAGACTGATTACGTCACCAGAACTCGGCTCTCGAGGAAGACTTCTACTCTTGCAAGAAAGAAACCATCGGGGAAGAAACCTCCCTTTCACAGGAAGGGCCAGCTCTATCGAAGCTATCCTCTACATCTGGCTTCCCAAACCCAGGGTCATCAAGGCAAGGGGATGGGTCAGGACCTGCGTATACCCAAGGGCCCCAATCCCCAGATACCAGCCCCAGCCTGCCTGGGTCGGGGTTTTGACTGCTACAGCATAGCCTCTCTTCCTCTGGAGAATCAGCTGCCAACAGGGGGGCGCCTGGTTCATTTTGCCCACTGGTGGACTTCCATCACAACTGACTCATGGGCACTAAAAGTCATCAGGCAGGGTTACCTCCTTCACCTGGACCAGTCACCTCCACCCTTCTTTCCTGGGGAGTCCCCTCGGACTCTCCTGCACCAGGCCCTGCTACTGCAGGAACTTGCAGGCCTTCTCAAGGACAAGGCGGTGGAGCCTGTACCACACTACCTGAAAGGAAAGGTGTTCTACCCCAGCTACTTCCTGGTCCCAAAAAGAACAGGACTAAGGTCCATCCTGGACCTGAGAAACCTGAACAAATTCCTGGTGTGGGAGAAGTTCAAGACTCTCTCCCTTGGAACACTGCTACCCTACTCTTGGCAGGGAGGTTTGCTATGCTCCTTGGACCTGAAGGATGCTTATACTTTGTCAGTATCTGAGGTTTGTGGGTTAGGGGCGACCATTACCAGTACAGGATACTACCCTTCAGCCTAGCCTCTGCACCAAGTGTCTTCATCAAATGCCTAGCAGTAGTGGCCGCCTTCCTCCATCTCCAAGGGGCCTTCGTCTTCCCATACATGGACGTCTGGCTAGTAAAAGGAGACACGGCCTCAGAGGTGCAGAAGACCATGGCCTATACCATCAAAGTCCTACAACATCTGGAGTTCATAATAAACCAACCCAAATCCCACCTCACTCCGACTCAGGAACTGGAGTTCATAGGGGCTCGCCTGGACACTCTCCAGGCCAGTGCCTTCCTTCCCCTGGACAGGGCGGATCGCCTGAGGACATTGGTGGCCGAGGTGCAAAGCTGCCACACTGTGTCGGCACGGTCATTGCTTTTCCTTCTCGGCCACATGGCCTCCATGGTCCATGTGGTCCCCAATGCCTGGTGACCATGCGAGGCTCCCCAAAGCTGTGGTCCTTGTCGAGGACACATGCGAGAGTGCCGGCGTCGGGCCCGAGGTCCTCCGGTGTCCATGCCGAAAGCTGCGTAACCTTCTGGTATCAAGTCCAGAAAGGTGGCCCCGAGCGCCATTGGACTTGGGTAAGCCCTTGGCACCAATCGAGGTCCCGGTCCCATTCATCAGGTGTCTGGTACTCCCCAGCCTGTTTCTGGGAGTCTGACCCAAGATCCCAGTTCCTCGGGGCCAGCCTCGAGGCACGAGAGCCCTAGACTCAGAATCCTCGACGCCCTCCTGCTCCGACTGGGAGATAGGGGTTGAGGTCTCTCTGGAGACCTCTCGACACCAAGACATCCCTTAGGAGCCATCTCCCCCAGAAACCCCGCGCTGTTCCCCACCAGAGGGCATGGCTTTCCACAACTTTGTCCGGGACATGGCCCGGGTCCTTTTGGTTCCGACAGTCAGAGGAGGAACCGCGCACCAAAGAACTGGAGATCCCTCCAGTATGAGTCCCCTCCAAAGGAGATGCTAACAGTACCCGTGCAGCCCATCCTTGAATGGCTGTTTATGCGGATGTGGGAGTTCCCAGTCTTGGTGTTAGCATTGAAGCGTCAGCTAACCACTATCTACCGCGTCAAGAAGGGCCCAGGCATCCAAAAGTCCCAACTCCCAAACAACTCCATGGTTGTGGAGTCCTTGACATAAAAGCTGAAAAGCCAGAGGAACTATTCTTCTGTCCCCTGGTCAGAGAGGCCAGGGCGCACTCGATGCCCTCGGGTGCAAGTGCTTTCAGGGATCCATGCTGAGCTGCCGGATACAGACCTATGAGTTGTACATAAGTATGTACCTCAAGGGCTTTACCCAAGAGTTGGCAGGTTTTTCTGCAGGCCTTGCTGGAGAACCACTTCAGAGTTTCCAAAACCTGACATCTGGGATCCGGGACTGTTCAAAGTTCCTATCCCGCGCTGTCTAAGATGGCTTTGAATCTGCTGCCCCAGGTAGCAGCAGCAGTCATTGGGGCATGGCGCCAGGCCTGGTTGCAGACTTCCAATTTCGAGCAGTGGGTGCAAGAAAAGTTGCTGGATGTCCCCTGCACTGGGGAAAAAATTGTTTGGCAAGCCCATGGCCGAGATAGAGGTAGAGGCCGAGGTCGTGACCAGGCAGAGGCTTTCGAGGAAAACTTCAACCCTTCCCCGGAAAAAAACATCGCAGAAGAGACCAACCTTCCAGAGGAAAAAGGGGTAATTTCACCAGGGCCACTACCATCCCTTCTCAGGGTAACAGCAACAGGGCCCCCAGCCAGAGCCATGGGCCAAGGAAGCCAAGGGCTCAGAAGCCTCTGACTCCAGCTCCCATCCAGCCTGGGGGGGGGAGTTTTTGATGCCTGGGCAGGGACGCCTTTCCTCCGGGAGACCCTCCCCAGCCCACAGGGGGCCGCCTGGTGCTCTTTGCCCACAGTTGGGCCGGGTTACCATGGATCAGTGGGTCCTATAAACAGTAAAGGAGGGCTATCTCCTTAGGTTCCATCAAACCCTCCCGGGGGTTTTCCTAGGAGAGCCAGTACGGCATCTCCTTCATCAGACCTGCTTCTTTAGGAGCTCGCGGGGCTGCTCAAGGATAAGGCAGTAGAGCCTGTACCCAGACACCTATGGAGAAAAGGCTTTTACTCCAGGTATTTCATTGTCCCCAAAAGAACTGGGGGCCTCAAGCCCATACTAGATCTGCGAAACCTAAACAAGTTTTTGATGAGGGAGAAGTTCAAGATGCTCTCCCTTGAAACCCTGCTGCCCTACCTCTGCCAAGGAGATTGGCTGCGCTCCTTAGACCTAAAGGATGCATATACCCACATCCTGATCCACTCCTCCCACAGATGGTACCTAAGGTTCATGGTCGGAGGAGAGCACTACTAGTACGGGGTACTCCCATTCGGCTTGGCCTCCTAGCCCAGTCTTTACAAAGTGCCTGGCGGTTGTGACCACCCACGTACGCCTATAGGGGGCCTTTGTCATCTATCTAGACGACTGGCTCAGCAGAGGCAGCACGGCCCTCGAGACAATTCAGGCTGCAGGACGGACACTGCCTCCTGCAGCACCTAGGGTTCGTCATTAACTACCTCAAATTTCAGGTCTCTCCAGCCCAAAACTTGGAGTTCATAGGTGCCCAGCTGGACACTCTGCAGGTCAAGGTCTTTCTCCCAGAGGAAAGGGCACTTCGCCTCATACAGCTGGCAGGAGAGGTACAGGGGTGCCAGTCTGTACCGGCTCGCCACCAACTTCGCCTTCTGGGCCATATGGCCTCAACGGTCCACATTACACCCCTAGCCCGCTTGCACAGGTGAACAGCCCAGTGGTGCCTCTTCTCCCAGTGGATTCAGGCCATGGGCAGATTGCGGGACAGGGTCAGGGTCACCCACAAAATGGCGGACTCCCTCAACTGGTGGCAGTTCCCATGCCATCTCCGAGCAGGGACGTCATTCCAGGATCCTGTGCTAGAGAGGGTCCTAACCACAGACGCCTCCCTCCTGGGCTGGGGGGCACACTCCGGAGTCCTCCGCATCTAAGGCAGCTGGTCGCAGAAGTCGTCACTTTTGCAAATCAACCTCCTGCAACTCGGGGCCATCTCTCTGGTCTTGCAGGTATTCCGCCACCTCCTATGCAACTGACTTCTGCTGATCCAGATGGACAACCAGGTCGCCATGTTCTTTGTAAACAAACAAGGAGGCATGGGTTCGTACTCCCTCTGCCAGGAGGTGGTGGCTCTCCTCTCCTACGCAGTGCAGCACAGAATGCTTCTTCGAGCATTGTTCCTTCCAGATCAGAACAGTTGCTTAGCGGGTAAGCTCAGCAGAGTCCTACGCCCACACGAATGGCGTCTGAACCCCAGAGGCATCTCTTCTACTACAGGGGCAGGCCTGTGATGAACCCGTTCGCCTCTGCAGACAATGCACAGCTGCCCCACGTCTGCTCATGCCAGCTGCATTCGGGGAGATCCCATGGTCTGAGGGCCTCCTCTATGCATTCTCACCAACCCTTCTAGTGGCCAAGACCCTCTTCAAGATCCAGTGATTCTGATCACTCCCAGATGGGCCCGGCAACCCTGGTTCCCTCTGCTGCTCTCCTTGTAGGTGTCACTCCAAATCCCACTGGGTCGGGATCAGGACCTCCTGTCCTCTAGAGGAGAGGGCTCTCTCCACCCCAACCTGGGGTCGCTAGCATTGACGTTGTGGCTGAAAGGGTAACATTGGGCGAATGCCTTCAAATGGAGAAGAATCTCAGCCTGGTGTACAGAAAGAGAGGAGAACCCTTTCTCCTGCCGCATGTAAATGGTGCTGCAATATTTATTGCATCTCTCATATGCCGGCTTAAAATCAAATTCGGTGAGGGTACACCTGAGTGCCATAGCTGCTCACCATCACCCTTTAGAGAGTAAATCCCTTTCAAGCCAGCCCCTGGTCTCCAGATTCCTCCGGGGCCTCTTGCTATTGAAGTCCCCTCTCTGTCCTCCTGTGGTGGAATAGGACCTTAATGTGGTGCTCGCCAAGATCACCAGACTGCTGTTTGAGCCCCTGGCCAACTGCCACTAGTGTTACCTATCCTGGAAGGTGGCCTTTCTGGTGGCCATCATGTCTTCTTGGAGAGTGAGTGAACTCCAGGCTTTGGTGGCAGACTTGCCATATACAAGGTTCCACAAAAATAGGGTAGTTCTCCACACACACCCCAAATTTCTCCCCAAGATGGTATCCCTCTTCCACCTCAATAAGGAGGTGGTCCTCCCCACCTTTTTCCTGTGGCTTACGCCGGCAGGGAGGAACTTATATTGCATATGCTAGATTGTAAGCAGGCTCTGTCCTTCTACTTGCAGCAGACCCAGATGCATTGCAAGACTCATCAGCTCTTTGTGTCTTATGACCCAGTAGACTGGGGCTCCCAGGCTCTGAAGCGGAATCTGTTCACTTGGGTGGCGGACTGCATTGCTCTCATCTATGAGTGAGCGGACGTCTCTTTCAAGCACCGGATCACTGCACATTGCGTGTGAGCTATGGCCACATCAGTGGCCAACATCTGCTCAGAGCCGCCACATGATCTTCGAACCATATGTTTGTAGCTCATTACTGCCTGGAGAGCGAGTCCCACAGGGCAGTGCCTTCAGGCAGGCAGTACTCTGTAATATCTTTGGGTTGTAGGCTACTCCTGCCCTCCGACCCTTCTGTGTTCAGGCTACCAGAGTGATGGTGTTGCTGAATGCTAGGGTCTTGCAGAGTCTCTCAGTGGGGACTCACCTTCTGCAACGCATGGCTACCCGATGGATCGTCGTTGGTACTGTTGCGGTTCGGTCCTTGGCAGCCTGGAGCTAGGGAATCCCATATGTGAGGACTGACTTCTGCTTGTTCCTGGACAAAGCATAATTACTCGCCTGTAACAGGTGTTCTCCAGGGACAGCAGGAATTAGTCCTCACAGCCCTCCCTTCACCCCGTGGTCTCCCTACATTGTATTAAGTCCTTTTTTGTTATGTCATCTGACTGAGCAAGATGGCACCCTTAGGCGGGAAGGGGACCATGCATACGTGGTAGCATTCCTAAAGGCTTTCTTTGAAAGCTGGGGAAGTGCTCCTTGCGGGCTCCATTGGCGCCGACTTCACCCACATGTGAGGACTGATTCCTGCTATCCCTGGAGAACACCTGTTACAGGTGAGTAACTACGCTTCATCTGCAAACGGTGTTAGAAACATAGAAACGTAAAACATAGAAACATGATGACAGAAAAAGACCACATGGCCTATCTAGTTTTTCCTTCCATGTCAACCATTACAACAGTCCCCTTTTTTCCTTTAGAGATCCTCTGTGTTTGTCCCATGCTTCTTTGAATTCAGATACTGTCCTCATCTCTACCACCTCCACTAGGAGACTATTCCACAGATCCACCACTCTTTCCGTAAATAAATATTTACGCATATCACTCTTGAATCTATCCCCTTTCAATCTCATCCCATGTCCCCTCATAGCAGAGCTTGCTTTCAATAGAAAGAGGCTCTCCTCCTGGTGCATTTATGCCACGGAGGTATTTAAACGTCTCAATCATATCATCTCTATCCTGCCTTTCCTCTAAGTTGTACATATTAAGATCCTTAAGTCTGTCCTCATATACTTTATAATGAAGTCCACTAACCATTTTAGTAACCACCTTCTGTACAGACTCCAGCCTATTTATATCCTTTTGAAGGTGCGGTCTCCAGAATTGCACACAATACCCCAAATGAGGTCGCACCAAAGACTTGTACAGAGGCACTATCACCTCCTTTCTTCTGCTGGCTATGCCTCTCCTTATGCACCCAAGCATCCTTCTAGCTTTTGCCGTCGCCTTTTTTTTTTTTTTTAGTTCTTTATTTACGTTTTCAGGCAAATTACAACAAAAGAACCAAAAAATTACAAATTAAGATAATACATCCCTTTGAATATAAAAGCAAAAAACAAAAGGCCTTAACAGCCTACCCCAACACCAACCCTCCCTTCATCATGTGAACAATTTAGAAAGGGGCTATAAAAAGGTAAAAGGAAAGAAAGGATATGACACCAGTAAAATTGCCCATACCAAATACAAACATGATTGATTGATTGTATGCCCCTTATTCCACAACATATTGTGCTTTCGATATATATCCATACAGGGGTTTCCACTTAAGCAAGATAGAAGGCATACAAGTTGAGCCAAATCGTGGCATCTGCTCATATTTACAACAAAGGCACAAACAATTCCACTATGTGTGCCAGGTGAGATCAGCTGTATGTTTCCAATTAGCAATTATGAGATGCAGCGCCACTCCCATCATAAAGTCAAATAGGAAATGACAATCCCTCTGTAACGACGAGATGCCAATTGTTGACTGGAAAACTATAATAGACCAAGAGAGAGTGGCCCTGAATCCCAGAACCTCTTGGATTCGGTTCCAAATTGAAAACCATTAAGATTGAACATTAGAGCAACCGTATACCACATGCCTTAGATTGCTGACATCCCTTTGACAAGACCAATACATATTACCAATAGACTTGTCCCACTTGGAAACTTTTATCGGGGTAAAATGAGCTCTGTGTGCAAAGAAATATAATGCCTGGGAGATAGAGGCAGATTGAGAGACTCTAATTAGTTTGCCCCAAAACTTCCCTCATGATTCCGGAGATAGTATCATGCTCCCATATCCGCTGAGTGCCAACAGAATGTATGGATGGACAATGGGCTACCAATTGATAATAATAAGAAACCGCCCCTGAGGCCTACTGGGCTGAATCTATGACATTTAGCAACCCCCATTCTTCAGGAAGAGATGTGATATCAATGAGGGATTTCTCTATGCAATGTCTCATCTGAATCCACTGAAAGTATAGGGATTTAGGCAAGTCATATTCCTGCTGTAGACATACAAAAGGTTTCTACCTGTTTTCCAATATCAGTTGACCTATGGACCAGATGCCTCTACTTAACCACCGTTTCCATGCAAGCGGACTTTGATGAATTTTTAAAAAAGGACTGTACCAATTGGGAGCAAGCTTCGATAAACATTTCTCTCTGGGAATTACACTTGCTAACTGCTGGAAAGCTCTTTGGGTGTCCATAATAACCTTATGGAACTTCAACCTCTCTGAAGACACCATGCCAGGAAGGAGGCTCAAGGGGAACGGTGCAGTCAATCTCTCTTCCAAATCAAGCCACACTGGGCGTTGTCCCTTTTCTCTCTCCACCCATTTTGAACCCTGTTTTAGCAGAAAAGCGCAATGGTAGGCCTGAAAATCAGGGAAATTTACACCCCCTCTTCTTTTTTAGACTTACAGTAAGTTTCCTAAGAGCAATTCTAGGCGATTTATTTTTCCAGAGAAACTGGACAAGAGTCCTTTCTACTTGGCAATATGTTTTATCCGAGAGGAAAATCGGCAGCATTTCTAACACATAGTTCACCTTAGGAGTAATAGTTATTTTTATCGCCTCAAGACGACCCCACCAAGAAAGATAGACCAGCGACCATCTCGCAGTTATATCTCGCACCGTAGAAAGGAGAGTCTCTTCATTATACTGCAAAGTTTCAGGAAGTGGATGACAGTAATGAATTCCTAAGTATTTCACCATTTTGGATTCCCAAACAAAAAGGATAAGCATTCAAATCTGCACTACAAACACGTGAGTTTAAAGGGAACGCTACAGACTTTGTCCAGTTGATTTTATATCCTAATAATCCCGAGTATTAGTCTATTAACTCTAAAACAGCCGTAATTAAACTGGGCATAGTAAAGAGCAATAAATCATCGGCGTAAGCAGAAAGCTTAATTTCCATAACCAACTAAGGGCACACCTTTAACCACAGAACTTTGTCTCAGCAATAGGGCCAAAGGTTCCAAGGCCAGATTAAAAAGGATAGGTGAAAGGGGGCAACCTTGATGGGTGCCACGTCCTAAGAGAAAATCTTTAGACCAAGTCACATTCACAGAGATATTAGTACTTGGTCTCGCATACATAAGTTTAACTAGTTTAAGGAATCCCTCACCAAAAACCAAACCACCTCAAGATGGCAAATAAGAAAGGCCATTCTAGTCAATCAAACGCTTTCTCTGCAGCCAAAGATAATCCCACCAACGGGTCCTCTATTTCTTCCGCACCTTCCAGGACATGGCAAAACACACTGGCATTGTCAGCTGTAGAGCGTCCCTCAGTGAAGGCACATTGATCCGGATGGATCAAAGAAGGAATTAATTTGGAGAGACGACTGGCCAAGGTGGCATCAAATATTTTATAATCTGCATTTAGTAGCGAAATTGGGCGATAGTTACTAAGCAGTTGAGAGTCTCTCCCAGGTTTTTCAAGAACTACAATATTCGCAGAGGCAAGCACTCCAGTCTGGGTATCCGCTTCTAACAAAAACTTATAGTATTGTTGAAGATATGGACCCAGTACTTTGGAAAAAGTTTTATGAAATTCAACCGGAAGGCCATCTGGTCTGGTAGCCTTGCCTGATTGCATAGAGTCTATGGCCTGGATGATTTCCATGACCATGATCTGCCTTTCCAGAGCTGCAGCTGTTTCCTGATCTAAACAGGCCTTTGTACATCGGCCAGTAACTTCTCAAAAGCTTTCTCAGAGAAGTCTATTTCTGGGGAGTAAAGCTGAGTGTAAAATTGATGAAAGGTTTCTGCAATTTCAGTGTCTGTGACAATCAATTGTTGCACCTTAGGATCCTTTAAAGCAGCAATGCGAGAAGCTTCTTTATGATTTTTTAACGAGTTAGCTAATAACTGTCTGTCCCTATTGCCTTCCAAATAATACTGCCCTTTCTGCGCCTGAATGTTCTGTGAAGCTTCAGTAATCAGGATTGAGTTATATCTAAATCTAAGACATTGCAAACGTATCAGAATATTAGGATCAGATTTCTGACCTAAGATGCGTTCCCCCACTTTGATCTGCCTATCCAAAGCTTCTATTTCTGCTCTACGTTGTTTGGCCTGCCGTATGGCAAAGCTGGTTATGGTGGCCCCCTCCATGCCCAACCTGAAGTGTCCTGGGGTAAATTGAACTGAAAATACTCCTCTATAGCCACTAAAATGGTTTCACAAAACTCTTGATTGCTAAGAAGAGCTCTGTCAGATGCCAACGTGTATGAGATGGGCAGCTCATTGAGTCTAATAGGGAGACTGAGATTGCGGCATGATCAGAAACATGGGCCGCATGTATATTGGATTCACTGATTCTAGAACATAGTCCCTTAGAGAATAGGAAAAAATCTATGCGTGATACCGAGTTATAAGGGGGAGAGAAAAAAGTGTACTCTTTGTCAACAGGATGCTGCAACCGCCATATGTCTACCAGGCCTAATTCTTGCATTAGTGACAAAAGAACAGGGGACCTTAATAGTTCTTACAGGATTCCTGTCCAGCAAAGGGTCTAGCATGAGGTTGAAGTCTCCACCCAAAATGGTCGAGTATCTGGACACCTCTTGTGCCAAAGCCGCTATGGAGCCAAAGAAAGTAGGGCAGTCTATGTTAGCAGCATAGATATTGATTAAGGCCAGTTCAGTGGATCCTATCTTTATAACGGCCATTGCCCAGCGCCCTTCTATATCAAATCTGGTTTGCAGCACAGTTAGGGGATAAAGATTTCCTTACTAAAATGGCAACCCTGTTCTTTTTATGATTAGCAGCTGAGAAAGCCACAAGTGAAAAGGGTTTCATGTCTAATTTTAAAGACTCCTTTACATTCAAATGCGTCTCTTGGTAGGATGTCTGCACATTCCTTACGCCCATATAAAAACATCTTTTTCCTCTTAATGAGGTTATTAATGCCCTTAACGTTCAGTGAAACTATCTTAAAGGAAGACATAGTGATAATATAGCACACTGCGATAAACAGTTGTTACAGAAACATACCAGGTTGTAACATATGATTTCACATTGTCAATCCACATCTTTAAAACAACCAGAATGAAAGCAGGCGTTTATAGCCCAAAGAAAAAAAAACAAGCAGAAATACCACCCCTTGGTCATAGCCCTTGTAAAAGATTGCCCAGAAAAAAACCACATGATTCTAACCACCAAAAGCCACCTAAACACAGGGGGGCTATACCAACTCTGAACTTAGCGGGTGAGCCCAAAGGGACAAGGCTGGCACGGAAGGTATAACTAGCCATTTACTTCACCTCCTCTGCCAAGTAAGGCTACCTGTGCAGACCACTTCCCACAGCCGGAATAATGTCCCCAAACGCCAAGGCTCTAAAAACCTAGGGCAAAACGACCCCTTGGATTGTATAACCATTAAGGCTATATGTAAACCCCTTGGGTTGTATAACCATTAAGGCTATATGTAAACATATAAGAGCCATGATAACTATCCATGCCCTGACTCCCTCCAGTCCAACCCAAATGTACAGAAAATAAAAAACATAAAAGAAAAAAGAACAAAAGAGAAGGATGGGGTGACCAGAGTGATACCCTGGAGTTAGCCCAAGAGAGACACATTGAATGTCAGCACTTCATGATTCAAATCACAATTCCACGACCTCAGACTCAGTCAAAGCGCCCATATAAAAGAGCTTTAGAAAACTCTGTAGACTTATGTCCATCGCTGATTGCAAGTCAAGGTCATCACCGCATCAACACCAGTTCTTATTCTTCCAAGAAGGTGTGCAACTCCCCTGGATCATCAAAAGTCTTAGTTTGGTTATGCAATGTGATTCTCATGCGGGCAGGATAAAGCAGCCCGAAACGGGCCTGCAGCTGCAACAAACGTGGGTGTAGCGCCAAGAAACTTTTCCTCCGATCTACCATTGCTTCCTCACCTCCCAGGCCCTCCTGGACCCACTACAATACGGCTTCCGTCCCCTACACTCCACTGAAACGGCACTCACAAAAGTCACCAATGACCTGTTCCTGGCTAAATCTAAGGGCCTCTATTCCATCCTCATCGTTCTTGACCTTTCTGCTGCTTTTGACCACAACCTTCTCCTCACCACCCTCTCCTTGCTTGGCTTCAAGGACTCCGTACTATCCTGGTTCTCCTCCTACCTCTCCCATCACTCATTCAATGTATGCTCTGGTGGCGGCTCCTCCTCTCCTACCCCGCTACATGTAGGTGTACCCCAGGATCTGTCTTGGGCCCCCTACTCTCTCTATACCCAAGGCCTTGTTGCACTTATCTCCTCCCATGGCTTTCAGTACCATCTCTATGCCGATGACTCCCAGATCTACCTTTCTACACCTGATATTTCTCCGGCAACCCAGTCCAAGATCTCTGCCTGTCTTTCGGACATTGCTGCCTGGATGTCTCATCGCCGATTGAAACTGAACATGGCCAAGACTGAACTCCTTGTCTTTCCACCCAACTCCTCCCCCCCACTTCCCCCTCTCTGTCCATGTGGATGGATCTACTGTCCTTCCTGTTCCCTCGACCCGCAATCTAGGGGTTATCTTTGACACCTCTCTCTCCTTCTCTGCTCATATCCAGCTTGTAGCTAAGATCTGCTGCTGCTTTCTGTACAACATAAGCAAAATTCGCCCCTTCCTCTCTGAACACACTACCAAAACACTTGTCCACTCCCTGATCTCCTCTCGCCTCCATTACTGCAACCTACTCCTTGCTGGTCTCCACGTGAGCTACCTCCTCCCTCTTCAATCCATACAAAATCATGCTGCTCGACTAATCTTCTGCCAGCCTCGCCATGCCCACATTACTCCAATTCTCAAGTTGCTTCACTGGCTCCCTGTCCAATTCCGCATCCATTTCAAGCTTCTCCTACTGACCTACAAATGCATTCACTCTATGGCCCCTCAATACCTCTTATCTCCCCTTACATCCCCTCTCGTAATTTGCGCTCCGCTAACAAATTACTTCTATCAATGCCTTTCACCTGCACCATGAACTCCCGACTGCGCTCCTGTCACCTTGCTGCACCATACGCCTGGAACAGCCTACCTGCGTCTGTGCACCAGGCATCCTCCCTGGCCCTCTTCAAATCCAGGTTGAAGACCCACCTCTTCACCGTTGCATTTAGATCCTGACTCCAACCTCATCTTACCCTAATGCCCGCCAACATTCATGACCAAACTATAGACCAAACTGTACCACACCGTACCTTGCGCAGAACTGACTAATGCTCTGTACTGTTTTCTTTTAACTAGATTGTAAGCTCCGATGAGCATCACTCTGACAGGCAGGGACTGTCTCTTGTATGTTGGTTACCTCTTGTAGGTTAGCTGTGCAGTGCTGCGTGCGTGGTGCTCTATAAGTGCTGAATAGTAGTAGTAGTAGTAGTAGTAGTAGTAGCTTTCGCGAAATCTGGAAAGAAGAGAAGCTTATGCCCCTGAAATGAGTGTAATCTGGCTGCTTCCATAATCTGCGTGACCTGTTGAAATTGCAAGACCTTCAAAATGATTGAGCGTCGATGCTTGCCTGATACCATGGACTGAGTAGGCACCCGATGAGCAATGGTGCCAAAGGCTTTACTGAAATCTAAATACACCACATCTAGTGCTCTCCCTCGGTCCAACTCCCTGGTCACTCAGTCAAAGAAATCAATCAGATTCGTCTGACAAGACCTGCCTCTGGTGAATCCATGCTGCCTTGGATCTTGTAAACTGCTGGACTCCAGAAAACTCACTATTTTCTCTTTCAGCGGCGCTTCCAATAATTTACTCACCACTGAAGTTAAACTAACCATCCTGTAGTTTTCAACCACTTCCTTACTAACGCTTTTGTGTAAAGGGACCACATGTGCCTCTCTCCAGTCCTTTGGCACCACTCCCGACTCCAAGGCATTGAGAAGGTCAGTCAATGTTGCTGCTAGAACGTCTCCAAGTTCCCTCAGTATTATAGGGTGTATCCCTTCTGGTCCCATCGCTTTGTCTATTTTAAGTTTAGCTATTTTCTCACGAACACAGTCTTCTGAAAATTGTTCAAGATGACCCTCGCTTCTGTTCCTGTTTGTGGGTGTTTTCTGAGATCCTGCTGCTGGTTCTTCATCTGTGAACACAGAACAGAAATATTTGTTTATCAGTTCCGCTGTATCCTCATCAGCTTCTACATATTCCTCCCCTTCACCCTTGAGACTGACAATACCACTTTTGTCCTTCCTCTTCTCACTAACGTATCTGAAATATGTCATATCCCCCCCCCATTTTACTGCATTGGCTATTTCCTCCTCTTTTTGAATCTTTGCTTTCCTGACTACTTTGCTAGCTTCTCTAAGTTTTTCCAAATATAGATGCCTGTCTTCCTCTCTCTGTGATCTCTTGTATTTCATGAAGGCCTCCCTCTTTTTCTCCACCTTTTCAGCTGCTTCTTTCGAAAACCATAGCAGTCTCCTTTTATTTATTTATTTATTTACATTCTCTTATATACCGCGCTATTCTGCATCAGTGCGGTTTACATTGAACAAACTGAAATTATATTGAACAGGGCATTATAACTTGGAGATAACTATTTTACAGGGAACATGGGCTTTTCCTTTTACCTTTATTTACCATTTTAATAAAAAGGTTGGTTGCCTTTACAATATCCCCTTTCAGTTTTGCCCACTGTTTTTCTACATTCCCCAGCTGTTTCCATCCTGCTAACGACTCCCTAAGGTTATTGACCCATCTTGGCAAAGTCCTAGTCCTAATATTGAACCACACCATCTGGTGATGACTGGATGCAAAATTTATTTATTTACAGTTCTTATATACCGTGCTTTTTAGTATCAGTGCGGTTTACAAATAACAAAAATTTGCATCAGAACAAACGGTCTTTTGCTTACATTATAACAGGAATTGTAACTTGGGACTGTAACAAGGGTAACTATATACAAATCAACAACAGTGGTGGTTGTAAAACTATTTACATTTTGTATTGCACGTTGGAATCATAATGAAAGAGGCTTGTAATCTATGCTCGTTGTGAGTGTGTCTGAGGGCGGGTCTGTTTTGTGAATAGTCCAGAGTTATGTTGATGGTATGTCAGAGGCTGAGTGGGTGAGTTGAGGTGTTGGTAGTGATTGCGTTAGGTTATGGTGGAAGAAGTGAAGGCAGAATAAGTGGTGGTTGTTGTTAAGTGCCGTCGAGTCGGAGCCGACTCATGGCGACCGTCTGGATAGCTATCCTAAATTGTGTTCGGTCTTCAGTCAGGCGGCTCATTGTTGACAGACTGGTATTCATAGCTTCTGTTATTGTATCGATCCATCTCATTGCTGGCCTTATTCTTTTGCGTTGACCTTCTATCTTGCCAAGCATGATGTCTTTCTCTAATGATCTCTCTCTTCGCATGATGTGTCCAAAGTATGAAAGTCGAAGTCTTGTCATCTGAGCTTCTAAAGAAAGCTTAGGTTTGATCTCCTCTAGTACCGACTGGTTTGTTCTTCGGGCAGTCCATGGTATGCACAGTATTCGCAGCCAGCACCATAATTCAAAGGCATCAATTTTCTTCCTGTCTGTCGTTTTCACTGTCCAGCTTTCCAATCCATATGATGTTATTGAAAATACCATGGCTTGAACAAGTCAAATCTTTGTATGGAGAGAGACGTCTCTGCTCTTGAGAATCTTATCTAGGTCTTTCATAGCCATTCTGCCAAAAGTAATGCGTCGTTTGATTTCTTGACTGCTTGTTGCTTCTTTATTGATAGTTTATTTATTTATTTATTTATTTTATTTAACAGTATTTCTAAACCGCCTTATCATAATAATCAAGGTGGTATCACAGCAAACAATCTGGTAGTGTGAGTGTTGATACATGCAGTGAGGGTGGAAATTTCGTTGGGTGTGTGTTGTCTTGTTTGCTAGATTGGGGTGAGCTATGTACAATGTGGGCTATTTACAGTGGTGCTAAAATCATTTTATATACATCTAGTGTTAGGCGGTAACGTGTGCTGCTATACAGTTCCTTAGTTTATGTGATGTGTCCAAAGTGTTCTATGAACAGTATGGTTTTCAGCTGTTTTCTGAAGTCCTTGAGCTCTGTAGTTGCCCTCAAATCGTCCGGTAGTTTGTTCCATATTGTTGGAGCAGCCATGGAGAGTGCTCTGTCTGTTGTGTCCTTGCGTGTGTGTTTGTATTCACTTGGGGTGCTGACTCGGTTGTGTGTTTGTTTTCTTCTAGGACGTGTGCTGGTGTCTGGTTGTATGAGGGTGTGCAGGCTGTTGGCTGATGTTTGCTGTTTTATCTTAAATAGGTTTATAATAGTTTTGTATCTGATGCGTGCATCGATTGGTAGCCAGTGTAAGTCCTTTAAGGTGGGTGTGATGTGCTCCTGTCTTGCAGTTCCGGATATGATTCGTGCTGCGGTGTTTTGTGCCAGTTGGAGTGGTTTGATGGCTTGTTTCGGTAGTCCAAGGTATATTGGATTGCAGAAGTCCAGTAGAGGGGTTATCAGTGCTTGACAGACGGTACGGAAGTGTTCTGGGGCGAGGAGTGGTTTCAGTCTCCTGATGATTCGCATCTTGTAGTAGGCTTTTTGTATTGTTTTGTCTATGTGTGGCTTGAGATTGAGTTTATTGTCCAGCGTAACCCCGAGGTATCTTACTTCTGACCTTATTGGTATAGTAATGTTTTGTATCTTTATATTTGGTGGGTGTATGAAGCTTTGGTTCCGAGTGATGATTAAAGCTTCAGTCTTGTTGTAGTTTATGGCGAGGTTGTTGTTTTGACACCAACTGGTCATTTGTGTAAGGCAGTCTGTTATCTTAGAGAAGTCCGGGTTGTCGATTGATATCGGGGTGTATATCATGATGTCGTCCGCATAGATCGTGTATTGAATGTTGTTCTCTTTCATGATGTTGCAGATTGGTTGGATGTAGATGTTAAATAGGAGTGCTGATCCAAGTTGGTTAAAGTAGGTTGATCCAAGTAGGTTAAAGTTGTTCACGATTTCAATTTCTTCTCCTTCAATGATGAACCTGTTGATTATGCCAGTTGTCATGATCTTTGTCTTCTTTACATTAAGGTGCAGGCCCATTTTGAGACTATGTTCTTTGATTGTGAGAAGCAAATGTTTCAGATCATCTTCACTTTCAGCCAGTAATGTAGTATCATCAGCATAGCGAAGGTTGTTGATGAGTCTTTCACCAATCTGCACACCTCTGTTGTCTTCATGCAGTCCTGCTTCTCTGATGATTTGTTCTGCATATAAATTAAACAGGTAGGGGGAAAGTATGCAGCCTTGTCTTACACCTTTGCTTATTTTAAACCATAAGTGGTGCTTAAGGGCTTTTCTAAACTCTGAAAGGTCACCAATTGATCGGATATGAGGTGGGAGATTGTTCCAGCACCTAGGAGCATAGAGTGTGAAGGCTCTATTTCTAGTTGTTTGAGTACATTTAGTAAACTCAGGTGGTATAGTCAGCGTGTTGGCAGCTATTGACCTTCTTAGCCTGTTTGTAGGGGTAATGGTCAGGAGTGCAGAGAGGGATGAGGGAGATAGCTGGTTAATTGCTTTAAATGATAGGAGTAGGACTTTGTAGGTGATCCTATATTGTAATGGTAGCCATTGTAGTTCCATAAGTATGGGCGTGATATGCTCTTTTCTGGAGATGCTGCAGAGAATGCGGGCTGCTGCATTCATTGCCATCTGTAGTGGATTGAGGGTGCTCTTAGGGAGGCTGTGTAGGATGATGTTGGCATAATCGGAATGTGGCGTTACAAGTGTCTGGAATATTGTTCTGAAGTTGTCTGGGGCTAGTAAAGGTCTTAGGTGTCTTAGTGTCTGTATTTTGTTGTAAATAGACTTGGTGGTGTTCTTTATGTGTTCTTTGAAGTTGAGTTGTTGGTCTATTGTGACACCAAGGTAGCGTATTGCGGATTTACATGGAAGCTCTGCATCTCGTACCTTCAATGAAGAGGGGAGAGAGAAGTTCTTGTTCTTGGTTATGAATAGGACCTCGGTTTTCTTAAAGGTTATGCATAGATTCTGAGATAAGAGCCAATCAGTGATTGCGTTGAAGCACTCTATTAGTGGGGAGAGGTTCGGGTGCATGATTTTGATTGGGGTGAATATCAATACGTCGTTTGCATAGATCAGACTGGATATATTAAAGGAACGGATGATATCACAAATAGGTTGCATATAAATGTTGAATAGTAAAGCAGATAGAGAGGATCCTTGGGGTACTCCTTGTTGTTGATGGAATGGTTCAGATGTTGAGGAACCTATCTGTACCTGTTGCCAACGGTTAGCTAGATAGGATTTACACCATTCCCAGGCCGATCCTTGAACTCCCTTTTCCTGAAGGCGAGAGAGGAGTTGAACATGGTTAACAGAATCAAATGCAGCAGCAATATCGAGGAAGATGAGTACAAACCCATTTTCGATTTTATCGATACCTCTGGATAAGGTGTTGATAAGTAAGGTGAGTAGAGTCCTTTACACCATGATCTCCCTCTATAATATCAGAAACAGTTTCACCATTGGTAAGCACCAAGTCCAGTTTGGCCCATTCACGTGTAGGTTCTGTTATCAGTTGCATGAATAGTTCTTCCTGTAGAGAATCCAGGATCTCCTAGATGAAACTGCAGCAGGAATGTACCAATCAATATCTGGCATATTGAAATCCCCTAGCAGTAGCACTTCCCCTTTCCTAGCAATGCTGCTTATGTCTTCAATTAACTCTCCATCCACTTATTCTCCCTGTGAGGGAGGTCTGTATATCACGCCATTGCAAATAGATTTCTCTTTCCCTCTTTCTAGTTTAACCCACAGTGCCTCCTCTCTCCCTTTTAAGCTCTGTAGTTACAAAGCTTTAATATTATTTTTTTTACATATAGTGCCACTCCTCCTCCCCGTCTTCCTTTCTTCCTGAATAAAGTATAGCCAGTCATGGTTTTCTGTGAACCATATTTCTGTAACTGCCACTAAATCGAAGTTAGCCTCTCCCATTAAAGCTTCAACATCTGGGATCTTATTTTCCACGCTACAGGCATTTATACACTCCGCTTTCCATATGTTGTTCCTTTTACCCATTTCCATAAAGTTATTTAATATTTCACTTACCTGGGGGCTTTCTTCACCCATCCCCAATGAATCTAGTTTAAAGCCCTTTACACTCTTGACTCCCTCACATTGTTGTATTCTTTCCACTAATGGTTATATTACTAATGCAAATAGCAGAAGAGTTGATGGTTATCCCTGTCTGGTACTCCTGTCTAGTGAAAACTCCTCAGAATATGTATCATTTCTCCTGGAACAAATAGGAAGTCAGTCTTCACATATGGGTGACGTTGATGGAGCCCATGCGGCGCATTTCCCCAGCTTTCAAAGAAAGCCTTTGGGAATACTACCACGCATATGTGGTCCTCTTACTGAACATAAGAACATAAGACATGCCATACTGGGTCAGACCGAGGTCCATCAAGCCCAGTATCCTGTTTCCAACAGTGGCCAATCTAGGTCATACGTACCTAGCAATATCCCCAAAAGACACAGGTTCCACAATGCTTGTACTGGGTCAAGCATTGATATCCTGGGTCCCTTTTTAATAGTGGTTTAAGGACCTTTCCTCCAGGAACTTGTCCAAACCTTTTATAAACCCAGCTATACTAACAGCCCTTACTACATCCTCCGGTAACAGATTCCAGAGTTTGATTACACGTTGAGTGAAAAAATATTTTCTCTTATTTGTCTTAAATAGTTTACCCTGTAGCTTCATTACATGTCCCCTAGTCTTTCTATACTCTGATAACGTAAACAAATGATCCACGTTTATCCGTTCCACTCCATTCATTCATTTATAGACCTCTATCCTCTCCAGGAACAAGCAGGAATAAGTCCTCACATATGGGTACGTCGGTACCGACGGAGCCTGAGCGGGAAAGCTTCCCAGAAGGAAAGCTTTTGGGGCCTCCCACTGCGCATGCGCGCTGCCTTCCCGCCTTCCTGACCAACTCTCCTCAGTTCTTCTTTTTCCGCGTAGCCAGCAGGTCGTGTTCCTGTCACCGCTGAAGAAGTTGTTGTTTTAATTTATTTCTTTGGCCGCGTGTCTGACTTCCCCGATTCCAGACCGGTACCGCCGGTCTTTTTTCCTTTATTTAAAAAAAAAAAAAAAAAATCTTCTTTTTTTTTCCTCACTTGGTGTGTTAGTTCTGTGAGGCCTTTAGGCCTTCACTAATTCTCCCTCATGGAGAAACAAGCCTCTGGGTTTAAAAAATGCACCAAGTGCAGCGGTACTATTTCAGTCACAAACACCCATGAATGGTGTCTTAAATGTTTGGGGCCTGACCATTCCATTCCGGATTGCCCATCCTGTTCTTTGATGTCTAAACGTGGCTTACAGAACCGGGCAGCCAAGTTTCACATGCTGTTTTCTACAGATACTCCAGCATCGACATCTTCCAGGTCTTCCTCTCCTGATGGATCTCAGGTAACCAAACATTCCTCTGGCAGGTCCTCAAAGGGCAAATCTCCCTCTAAGTATCGAGATACCCCTGGGCTTGACCCTGAGGACCCTGCCCCAGCCAAACAACCCCGGCGGGAAGCTCTGGCTTCCAAAGCTCCTCCTATGGGGTTACAGGTTGACATCGATGGCACGGCCTCGACCGATCACCTGTTAGACTGTTCTGGGGTACCGGCTCAATCATCCGGTACCGACATTCAGACTGTCGTGGTGTCCATGGATCATACAGTTCAATCCATGCAGCAGGCCATTTTGGCTTTTATTAAGGCTGCGACGCCCTCGGTACCGCACCCTGCGGTACCGACTCCGGTTCCGGTACCACAACCGATACCGGTACCCATGCCTTCCACATCGACCAGGATACCGATTCCGGTTCCCGGTTCCGGGGTTTTTCCCGATACCGATCCGGTTCCGGGTACCCCCGATGTCGATACCGGTCGATATGCTTATCGATCCCTGGAAGCAAACAGACGATACTTTGAGTCTTCTGATGATCCTGATTCATCAGATGACTCTGCTGAAGTATCCCTTACTCTAGCTGAGGAGCCCTCTTCTCCAAAGAGGAGAATGTCTCCTCCAGAGGATTTATCCTTTCAAGACTTCATCATTGAAGTAGCTAAAGGTCTTTCTATTTCTGTATCCTCTGAAAAAGAACCTAGAGCAAAAAAGTTAGACATTTTAGGATACTCTAAGGTTCCCAAAGAGGCAGTCACCCTGCCCATCCATGAAATTCTTCAAGATTACATGATGGACTTATGGGAGACTCCTCTCACCCTATCTCCACATTCTCGTCATCTGGACACCATGTATCATGTCCCCCCTTCTCCTGGGTTTCAAAAAACTCAGCTCCCGCACCACTCCATTGTGGTGCAGTCAGCTATGAAAAGGATCAAGCGTACTAAAAGACACACTTCTACTCCCCCAGGAAGAGAATGTAGGACTCTGGATGCTTTTGGAAGAAAAATCTTTCAAGCAAGTATGCTTATTGCCAGAATCAACTCATAGAGCCTCTATATGGGCATGTTTCTGAAGGAAATTGCATTAAAAATACGCCATTTTCTCCCCTTTATCCCAGAGGATAGAAAGGAGGAGTTCCTTCTTCTGCTGAAGCATACCCAAGATATTTCAAAGTTCTCCAACAGAGCAGCCTTTGACTCCTTTGAAGGTGCTAGCAGAGCCTCAGGTATTGCCATAGCGGCTCGCAGAATTGCTTGGCTCCAGGCCTCTAACCTTGAACCCTGGGTCCAGGATGGGTTGGGAAATTTGCCCTGTACGGGTGAGAATCTGTTTGGTAAGGAGTGGCAAATCAAAGCCACTCAAATGGATGCAGAAAATGCTGCTTTAGATAGACTTTCTAAGTCTACCTCTACCCCTGTCAAGAAGAAATCTTTCAAAAAGCCTTTCTACAAGAAGGCCAGATTTGCCACAAATACTGGCCAACAATCTTCTGCAGCTCGCTTTGCTCCTAAGCGTCAGCAGCCTAAACAGGCCAGGGCAAAACCTGCAGGGGCTGCTACAGCCCAACAGTCCCAACCCCCTCAGGGTTTTTGACTTAAAACTAGAGAACTTAACCTTTCTGGCTCTAAAACATCCAGAACCTCTCACCATTCCAGGAAGGTTAACTCATTTTGCTCCCAGATGGGAGCAAATCACATCAGAGCAATGGACCCTCTCTATCATCAGAGAGGGCTACAAACTACATTTCTCCAACCTTCCTTCCCATACCATGGTGAGAAGTTTCAATTCTCCCCCATCTCTCCTAGACCTGTTGGGTCAGGAGGTGACCACTCTTCTCGCCCAAAAGGCCATAGAAGAGGTTCCTCTTCCTCAACAAGGGTCAGGTTTTTACTCCCCTTATTTTCTCATTCCCAAGAAAACGGGGGTACAGACCCATTTTGGATCTCAGAGAATTGAACACATTTCTATACAGGGAGAAATTCAAGATGCTTTCTCTAGGCACTCTCCTTCCATACCTACAGTCAGGACTGGCTTTGTTCTCTAGATCTCAAGGATGCATACACACATATACTTATCCATCCATCCCACAGAAAATTCCTACGGGTTCTGTTCCAGGGAAAACACTTCCAATACAGAGTACTTCCCTTCGGTCTAGCCTCTGCTCCAAGGGTATTTACCAAATGCATGGCAATAGTAGCTGCATTCCTACGCACCCTGGGAATTTTTGTCTTCCCATACCCGGACGACTGGCTCATCCGAGCTCCGTCTCAGTCCGAGGCTCAGACTTCCCTGGATCGCACCAGGCGAATTCTACAGTATCTGGGACTTGTGATCAATCTGCCAAAGTCCCAACTCACCCCTACTCAATCCCTAGAATTCATAGGGGCCTGGTTGGATACCACCACCGCAAGGGCCTATCTACCTCAGGCCCGTTGCTAACGTCTAATGCACTTAGCCTCTCAGACTCAGTCCAGAAGCCACTTGACTGCCAGAGAGATGCTACAACTATTAGGCCACATGGCCTCCACAGTGCATGTGGTGCCTTATGCTCGCCTACATATGAGAGCAGCTCAATGGACTTTATCCACCCAGTGGACTCAAGCATCAGGAGCTCTCTCAGACCAAATAGCAAACTCCAGTCGTCTCTTTTTGGTCTCTCCAATGGTGGATATCCACTCAAAATCTGTTGTTGGGGGCCCCCTTTCAACCATTGTTGCCCCAAGCAACCCTCACAACAGATGCCTCCCAAACAGGTTGGGGGGCTCATCTCCAAGATCTCTCCACTCAGGGCACTTGGTCTCCACAGGAGACCACCCTTCATATCAACCACTTGGAACTTCGAGAAATCTTTCTAGCTCTCAAAGTTTTTCATACCCTCCTCAGCAACATGACAGTCCTTATTCACACGGACAATCAAGTAGCCATGTTTTACATAAACAAACAAGGAGGGACTGGCTCTCTGTCGCTTTGCAACGAAGCTCTAAGATTATGGGCCTTCGCCAGAGAGCATCAAATCCATCTCCTGGCAGTATATGTTCCAGGAATCCAAAACTCTTGGGCAGACAGACTCAGTCGAGTTCTGCTTCCACACGAATGGTCCCTGCACATGGATCAGGTACTCAGAATCTTCCAGAAATGGGGAACCCCGGACATAGACCTCTTTGCAAGTCCGTGGAATGCCAAACTTCCCCGGTTCTGTTCCAGAATTCCGTGTCAGGGAGTTCAGACCAAGGATGCCTTCCTCCTGCATTGGGGTCAGGGTTTCCTGTATGCCTTTCCACCCATTCCTTTGATTCCCAAGACTCTGTTCAAACTTCAAAGGGATCAAGGGTCCATGATCCTCATAGCTCCACGCTGGCCACGCCAAGTGTGGTACCCTCTACTTCTGCATCTCTCCCAAGCCCCCTCCCTGGACTTGGGAGCGGCTCCAGACCTTCTGTCTCAAGAGGAGGGGACTTTGTGGCACCCAAACCCCAAGTCCCTTCACCTCAGAGCTTGGTTACTGAAGGCCTAGACCTTCAACACTTCAATCTTTCGCAGCAAGTGAAGGATATCCTACATGCCTCTAGGAAACCTTCCACTAGGCGTTCTTACGCTTTTAAATGGAAAAGATTTTCCATTTGGTGTGCTCAAAAGGGTCTTAACCCTCTGGCACTCCCATTGAATTCTCTTTTGGAATACCTCCTGCATCTTTCCAATGCAGGACTCAAAACGAATTCAGTAAGAGTCCATTTGAGTGCTATTGCGGCATCACTTAAGCCCATCAATGGACAACCTGTTTCCTCTCATCCTCTTATTGCAAGATTCATGAGAGGCTTAACTTTAACTTAACCTCCCATTCGACCTCCTCCGGTGGCATGGGACTTAAACTTGGTTCTTGGTCAGCTTATGAAGCCACCTTTTGAACCCTTAGCCACTACCTCCTTGAAATTTCTTTCCTGGAAGGTTATTTTCCTCATTGCAGTCACTTCAGCTCGCCGCATCAGTGAACTGCAGGCCTTAGTGGCTAATCCACCGTATACAAGGTTCCATCATGATAAGGTAGTCCTTAGGACAAATCCTCACTTTATGCCTAAAGTGGTCTCACCTTTTCATCTTAATCAAGAGGTTTATTTACCTGTCTTTTTTCCAACTCCTCATGCATCCAATGCAGAGAGGAACCTTCATACTCTAGACTGTAAAAGAGCTCTTGCCTTTTACCTCCACAGGACACAGCAACATCGAAAGTCTTCTCAGCTTTTTGTTGCTTTTGATCCTTCTCATTTAGGACTTCCAGTCTCCAAAAGAACACTCTCCAATTGGATTGCTCAGTGTATTTCTTTTGCTTACCAGAGTAAGAACCTTTCTCTGGAGGGCCCTGTCACCGCTCACAACGTGAGGGCCATGGCCACCTCTATGGCTCATCTAAACTCTGTGTCCATTGACCAGATCTGTCGAGCAGCCACCTGGGCCTCGGTTCATACCTTTACAGCCCATTACTGTTTGGACAAGGACTCCCGCCGGGATGCCTTGTTTGGTCAGGCTGTCCTCAGACACCTGTTCCATTCTTGAACAACTCCAGCCCACCTTCCCTGAATGGATGCCTGAGATCCATAGGAAGATGAAGAACATTTCAGGGTCTCATACCCTTTAGGGGATCTCCCGGGCATCTTAGCTAGGGAGTCCCCATATGTGAGGACTTATTCCTGCTTGTTCCTGGAGATAGCACAGTTACTTACCTGTAACAGGTGATCTCTGGGAACAGCAGGAATTAGTCCTCACAGCCTGCCCACCTCCCCTAGGAGTTGTATCTCTCTCTCTCTTCCTTTCCTCTCTCTATTGTCTCAGCTATAAACTCGAACTGAGGAGAGTTGGTCAGGAAGGCGGGAAGGCAGCGCGCATGCGCAGTGGGAGGCCCCAAAAGCTTTCCTTCTGGGAAGCTGGGGAGCTTTCCCGCTCAGGCTCCATCGGTACCGACGTACCCATATGTGAGGACTAATTCCTGCTGTTCCCAGAGATCACCTGTTACAGGTAAGTAACTGTGCTATATCTCCCCTCAGCCGTCTCTTCTCCAGGCTAAAGAGCCCTAACCTTCTTAGCCTCTCTTCATAGGAGTAGCCTTCCATCCCCTTCACCAATTTGGTGGCTCTTCTCTGTACTTTTTCTAATAACGCTATGTCCTTTTTAAGATACTGTGACCAGAATTGCACACAATATTCAAGGCCATGGAGCGATACAGAGGCATTATAACATCCTTTGTTTTATTCTCCATCCCTTTCCTTATGATACCTAGCATTCTATTTGCTTTCTTGGCTGCCGCTGCACACTTGGCGGAGGGTTTTAACATGTTATCCACGATGACTCCTAAATCTTTTTCCTGGGTGGTGGTTTCTAATGTGGAGCCTTGCATTATGTAACTATAGTGTGGGTTGTTCTTTCCTAGGTGCATAACTTTGCACTTGTCCACATTAAATTTAATCTGCCATTTGGATGCCCAGTCTTCCAATTTATCCAGATCCTCCTGCAGGTTTCCACAATCCTCTTGGGTTTTAACAACTTTAAACAGTTTTGTGTCATCTGCAAATTTGATAACCTCACTAGTTATTCCCTTTTCCAAGTCATTTATGAATATGTCAAAAAGCAGCGGACCCAGTACAGATCCCTGGGGTACTCCACTATTCACCTTTTTCCATTGGGAATATTGGCCATTTAGCCCTACCCTCTGCTTTCTATCTTTTAACCAGTTCCCGATCCACAATAGTACACTGCCTCCTATCCCATGACTTTTTAGCTTCGCCAAAAGTCTCTGATGGGGGACTTTGTCAAAAGCTTTCTGAAAGTCCAGATACACTATATCAACCGACTCACCTTTGTCTACCTCTTTATGCACACCTTCAAAAAAACATATCAGATTAGTAAGACAAGATCTTCCTTGTCTAAAGCCATGTTGGCTGTCTCCCATTAGGCCATGACTATCTACATGCTGTGTAATTTTGCAGGCTCACCGGTCTGTAATTTCCTGGGTCACCCCTGGAACCCTTTTTAAAAATTGGTGTTACGTTGGCGACCCTCCAATCTTCAGGTATTACAGATGATTTTAATGAAAGTTCACAGATTACCAATAGCAGGTCTGCAATCTCATATTTCAGTTCTTTCAACACTCTGGGATGTATACCATCCGGTCCAGGTGATTTGCTACTATTCAGTTTATCAAATAGTTGTAATATATCTTCCCGGTGTAGCGATATTTCTCTCAATTCCTCTGCAGTATCACCTTTAAATACCACTTCAGTCTTGGGTAACATCCCTACATCTTCCTCAGTAAAGACCGAAGCAAAGAATTCATTCAGTCTTTCTGCTATAGCCTTGTTTCCTCTTACTGCCCCTTTTACCCCTCTATCATCTAATGGTCCAATTGACTCTCTCACAGGCCTTTTGCTACGAATGTACTTGAAAAAGTCTTTATTTCGTGTTTTTGCTTCCGTAGCAAGTTTCTTCTCAAATTCCTGCTTTGCCTGCCTTATCAATGCTTTGCATTTAACTTGCCAGTGTTTGTGCTGTTTCCAGTTTTCATCATTTGGTTCTTTTTTCCATTTCCTGAAGGTTGCTTTTTTGGCAGCAACAGCCTCTCTGACCTCACCTTTAAACCATGCTGGCAGTTTTTTGGACTTTCTTCCACTTTTCCTAATGCGTGGAATACAGCTGGTCTGGGCTTCGAGGATAGTATTTTTAAATAACACCCAAGCTTGCTGTAAGTCTTTAACCTTTGGAACCGCTCCTTTTAGTTTTTTCCTAACTATATTCCTCATTCTATCATAGTCTCCCTTTTGAAAGTTAAAAGGTAGTACTGTGGAGAATGCTCCTGGTGAGCCCGCAGCGTGATGGCCGCATTTTGTTAGAGCTCCGTCCTCACAGCCCCAAAATCATAGCATCCATGCGCTAACGTTAGCAAACTGCCCCCCTCTACCTACCCTGGATCGGCGTGAGTAAGAGGTCCCCCTCGGAGCTGGGATTCGGCGGCTTAGCGAGCTTCCAGAAGACTGGACCATCTTGGGGGTCGCCCCGGGAGCGAGGCCTGCTGAGTGCCTCCACGCATCGACGGCCCCGGCCCTGCCTGCTCCCGCGGTTAGCAGAAGAGCCCTATGCGGGTCTAATTCCGGAGCGGAGCCCTGTACGATTGAGCGGCAGCTTCCTGTGCGCTGCACTGTGAAAGGTGCGGCAGCCCGTTGGCCGGGGGAGGCAACTGCTCCAAACATTGAGGCCTCTCCGTGTGCTGCAGCAATCTTGTCTACGAGACCTGCCGAATCGGCGTGGAGACCGCGTGGCAGCTGCCGGCGAGTGCTATCATTCTAGGCCTCTGCGCATCGCCCCGAGGGGGGTAAGTCCGGGCGCCCACTTTCCTACTTCTTACATTTTGGCCTACATCTGGAGCGGGGGACAGGGGCTATCTATTAACAGCTTGGAGCCCCGCCGAAGCTTATGTCCCCTCTGAGTGGAACTTGGGGGCCCTACTAAACACCTGTTGCCCTGGGAGGGCTGGGAGAGCTTTCTCCTTTTTTCTTTTTGCTGTCTCGCTAATTACCCAGTGCCCTATACTTTGCTGGCATTGCCTATACCCGTTTCCTGACACTGTGTGGAGGCAACTGTGCTGAAGATTTGTGAGAGCCTGGATGCTGCTGTCTCCTTGGGGTGCCCATTTTTTCTTTTTTGCTGGCATTGGATACACCTCTCTCCTAACACTGTGAGTCTTTGGAGACTTTGTGAGATGGCTGTTAAAGCTAAAAGCTCAGAAGTTCGGGAGGGGATGCGCTCCTCTCAATGCCTGCAGAGCAAGTCCGGAGCCCCCAGTAGCCCCCACGAACAACCCCTCCCATGAGGTTCTGATGATGAGACTGTCAGCGAGGAGGACTTGGATCCGCATAAACAACTCTCCTCGGCTCAACTCAAACAAGAACTCCGTAGGGGCTTTGCGGAACTAGCTAATGAGTTTCGCGCGCTACGAGAGGACCTGCTGAAAGATATCGCCGAGTTTAGGACTGACGTCAAGGAGCTGGGAGCTCGAGTGGAAGACGTGGAGACCAAGATGGTAGAACAAGATGGGATGTTGATGGATTTACAATGTGCTCTAGACCGGCAACATGCGCAAGCCATGGAACTGACTTATAAAATTGATGACATTGAAAACCGCTCCCGCTGCAACAATGTGCGTTTCCGTGGCATCCCAGAGGCGGCAAGGGGTGGAGAAGACCTACCAACTGTACTTAAATTGCTAATAGCGGAATTGCTCTCGACGGAGGACTTGGCTGCACACGCCTCTGGTATGGAAATTGAGCGAGTTCACCGCGCTCTGGGGAAACCCCCTAACAACCAACCTCGCGATGTTATTGCGAGATTTCTGCGCTACACTGATGCTGCGCTTCTTATCCGGCGAGGCCGTGAGAAAAAGACGGTCCGATTCCAAGATGCGACAGTGTCTATCTATCAGGACCTCTCGACGTTCACCCTGGCGCGGCGGAGAGAGATGAAGCCGGTCTCCGAGGTCCTGAACAGCAAGGGGATTCGCTATTCCTGGTCCTTCTCATTTAGGATGAACTTTCTCTTGGGCAACAAAAAGATCTCTGCAAAAGATTACACTGAAGCTTGGCGAGCCCTGCACCAGGCGGGCCTAGTAGATGACAATGCTCAGCCTCATCTGCCGCCCCCTAAACCCCAGCACTCCCGGTGGACTTGGGTGGGCAAGCCCACTTGATTCCTTTCTGGGCACTTGAGGAGCTCCTCTTTATTTTTTATTTTTTAGGGAGACCTATTCTGTGGGCCCCCCGATCTTTTGGATGCCTGGAGGTGGGAATTCGATTGGGGTCCCCACTCTTTTTTCTTTTTGGTATATGGGGGGCAGCGGATGATCTGCAAATGTTTTGTTGCTGTTACTGCTCTGGCAGAGGGGCATGATGATCCGGGGGAGGTGGAGGAGTAGTGGGGGGGGGGGGGTATGTTTATCTCTGTTCTTCACTGTTTAGGCTGAATTTTTGCCTTAAGGGGTTCTGGGGGGATTGGGGTTTGTGGTCAATTTACCGTGTCCTGTGATAACTTAAACAGGCAGGTGGTATTGACGGGAAGGGGGGGGGAGATGGGTGGGGGGGGGCTTTTTATTAATATGGAATTGGGGGGTGTGCTTGGGCTTGGGAGGAGGGACTATGGCCTTTGTTCTTGGAAAGTGGAATGGATGGGTTCGGCTAACTAATTCCCCGGGTTTGATGGGGGGGAGCTACCATTGGGACCTTTTGGATAGCGGGCGGCAGCGAGGGAGTGGATTGTAATTGCTAATGGTGCGTTTTGTCTCTTTGAATGTTAAGGGCCTTAATTCCCCAAGGAAAAGATCCCTCCTGTTCTCCGAATTGCGCACTTTGCAGGGGGACATTGTTTACCTACAGGAGACCCATCTTCAGAACTGTAAGCAGGGCTGGCTAAGGAGGTCCCCATATACTGAGGTGCGGGTGGCCTCGGATGCACAGGGACGGAAGAAACGGGGAGTGGCCTTAATGTTTCACCAGAGCCTCTCTCTACAGATAGAGGAGACAAAACAAGATACTTTGGGGAGGTGGCTCTTCCTGAATATCCGTCTAGAAGGGCACCTGCTCACCTTGGCTAATGTTTACGCTCCCAATACAGGTCAAGGGGCCTTCTTTGCACGATTGGCGGATTTTGCAAGAGGTCCTATTGTTCTGGGTGGGGACTGTAACACGCACCTGGTGCCCCACCTGGATTCCACAAGTCGTGCTGGGGGGCGAGTGGGGGGATCAGCCAGGGCCCTGCAAAGCCTCATGCTTGACTTAGGTCTGAGGGACGTCTGGAGGGATACCCATGGGGGGGAAAGAGGCTATACGTACTACTCTCCGGTCCATCAGGTTCATACTCGCATTGATTATTTTCTATTGGATCAGCTCCTGATGGACGGGAGAGTGAAGGCTGGACATGGAGCGCTGACTTGGTCAGATCATGCCCCGTGCTGGCTTGCTCTTCCGCCTGGATTGTACAGTGAGCACCAGAGGCTTTGGCGCCTAGATGTGAGGTTCCTACGGCGGCAGGGCGCAGTGCAGGATCATGTCCGTTTTATTAAGGAATTTTTTGAGCTTAACAACTCTGGGGATGTTCCTCTCCCCACGGTGTGGGATGCTTATAAGGCTACGGCTCGTGGTCAACTCATGGCGGAGGCGGCCGGCACGCGCAGAAAGTGGACGCGTGAACGCGACCAGTTGGTGGCGGAGGCTACCCTCTTGGGCTCGGAGCACGCCCGAACTGGTTCGCGACAGGTCCTGCGCCAGTGGAGGACAGCCCGAGCCACCTTGGATGCGTGTTTGCAGAAAGAATTAGATAATAAGCGCCGGAAGTTACGACAAAATATTTATGAGCATGGGAATAAAACAGGCCGCTTCCTAGCCTTGCGTCTTCGCCAACAACAATCTGCGCGAGTGGTACGCGAACTGCGTGATGCTGGGGGACGGAAGAGGGTTATCTCCCGGGAGATACGCGATCTTTTTGCTGACTTTCTGGAGCAGCTTTATAAGGCGGAGCCTTTTGAGCGGGATCGTGTACAGGACTATCTGCGGGGGATTGGTCTGCCGCATCTTTCCGACCCTGACCGGGCTCAGCTAGATTCTGAATTAACGATAGATGAAGTGGAAACTGCAATCCGACGATTGAAAACTGGGAGTGCGCCAGGAAGTGATGGCTTCCCAGCAGAATATTATAAGAAGTTTCGGGTGCAATTGGCGCCAACCTTGACTATCCTGTTCAATGAGATCTTGGGAGGGGCCTCTTTACCACCATCCCAGCGTGAGGCATTGATCATGATGATACCCAAGCCTGGTAAACCATTGCACGACACGGCGTCATACCGCCCCATCTCCCTGTTAAATGTTGACGTTAAAATATTTGCCTCTGTATTGGCGGCACGCCTGAATCGGGTCCTTCCGGGCTTGGTTCACCCGGATCAGGTGGGATTCGTGCCAGGGCGCCAGGCGGCAGACAACATTAGGCGTATGTTGCAGGTCATTCACGTCGCCCAACGGGACCCACAACCAGCCCTGCTGGTGGGGATTGACGCAGAAAAAGCCTTTGATCGGGTTGACTGGGAATACATATGGTGTGTTCTGGAGAAAATGGGCTTCGGCTCTAATTATATCTGTTGGGTTCGCAGTCTTTATCAGATGCCCCAGGCGTGCGTTCGGATCAATGGGGGACACTCGAGATGCTTCCTGTTGGAATGGGGCACGTGACAGGGTTGCCCTCTTTCGCCCTTACTCTTTACTCTCGCGATGGAACCCTTGGCCCAGAGCTTCCGAGAACATCTAGGCTTGAGGGGGGTTCACATTGGCCCTAAGGATTATAGGATTGCGCTCTTTGCGGACGACATCATACTGTCCCTGGTGGATCCGTCCACCTCCCTTCCAGTTGCGATGCAGCTGTTCAATAACTATGCGCGAGTATCCGGTTTCAAAATCAATTACACTAAGTCGGAGATTCTGAATGTTGGGGTCCTTGGGGCGGTTTGTGCGGAGCTCCAGGCGGCTTACCCTCTTCGCTGGGTGTCCGGAGCTCTACGTTACCTAGGGGTGCAGTTGACTGTGGAGCGGGCAGACCTTTTTAAGGCCAACTATGATCCCTTGCTTCGTCAGATTCGGCGGGATTTAGAAGTATGGAAGGGCTTGCTCCTTTCCTGGTTCGGGCGTATAGCCGTAGTTAAGATGGTGGTGGTTCCCCGCTTCCTTTACTTTTTTCAGGTTTTGCCGCTTCCCATCGCGCGGGCCACTTTGGCGACCTGGCAGCAGTTGCTCATGAAATTCATTTGGCATTATCGTCGTCCACGCTTGGCGCGACAGGTTCTTTATGCCCGTATGCGCTCTGGAGGTATGGGCATGCCCAATTTATATTGGTACTATGCGGCGGCGCAATCCCGGGCGGGGGTGGATGGATGATTGCTGATAGCACTAAGCGATGGGTGCAAATGGAAATGAACTTGGCGGGGGGAGCTGGCCTGGGAGATTGGCTGTGGTTAGGCCCGAAATTACGCCGTGGTAAGCGCACTAGCAATCCCTATATTCTTCACACCCTCCGTTGTTGGGATCGGTATTTTCGATCTTGCGACATGGATTTAACCCCTTTAGCTCCTATAGTAGATAACGCCTCTTTCCCACCGGAGTTAAGTGATGCAGTTTTTCGGCAGTGGGGACATCACGGCCTTAGTAGAGTCGGACAGCTTTTTGATGATGGTCAATTACAACCCTTTCGTGCGTTACAAGATGAATTTGATATTCCGGCCAGGCAGCATTATCAATATATGCAAGTGATACACTGGGTTCGATCCAAACTTGTTCGGCCCCAAGTTGCGCGGGCCCTGACCGATTTGGAACGTTACTGTGAGGGGTGCACTACCACTAAGGGACTCGTGGCGACCCTGTATGCTCACTTGCAGGGCTCCCAATCGTGTTCTACCAGACACAGGGAACTTTGGAACTCCGACCTGAACCTTTCCTATACTGAGCAGCAGTGGGAAAGGGCGGAAACTCACCTGTGGAAAAGTGCGGTAGCGATTAATGCCCGTGAAATCAATTATAAAATATTGTACCGCTGGTACATGACTCCGGTGCGGATCGCGCGCATCTATCCTGGAGCGGTGGACCTCTGCTGGCGTAACTGTGGGCATCGGGGTACCCTAGGGCATATTTGGTGGGACTGCCCCCGCATTCGCGCCTATTGGAGGGGTATCCAATTTCGGATGCAATTGCTTCTGGGAGTGAGTGTCCCTTGGGATCCGGGGATTTTCCTGTTTGGGGCCGCGGTGCTGGGAGCACGGGCCCCACAGCTTGCTTTACTTCGCCATGGTCTGAATGCAGCTAGGTTATCCCTTGCAGCAGCCTGGAAGCGTGCCTTGGCCCCCTCCTTTCAGACTTGGCTGGAACGGATGTGGGATATGTATACCATGGAACGAGGGGTAGCGGTCAGTAGGATGCGCCTGACGCGCTTTGAGTTGGTGTGGGCACCTTTTGTCTCTCGTTACGGTGCGTGACTGTGCTGGATAAGAGGGGGGGAACTTGCAAGCTTTAAAGGGAGCTCGCCCCTTGAGTGTATCTGCTGCTCATCACCTTCCCCGTACTTGAACGTTAGCAAGCCATAGAGGGGGGGATTGGGAGGTTGGGTGGGAGGGGGGTCCTGGGCTAGGGAGGTGTCGGGGGGGGGGAGGACGGGAGGTTGGGGGGTCACTGCTCTCTGTTTCTTTACTTTAAAACTGCAAAAATGAAGGCATATTGTTGACTGCCACTGTGATCTGGCGTTATGTTATTACTGTTGCTTCTTCTTTGAAGATCTTTGTGGTTTATGATGTTATGTATTCTTTGGAAGCCTTTCAATAAAAAAAAAAAAAAAGTAGTACTGTGGATGCCTTTACTATCTGTCCTCCACTAATTAAATCAAACATGATCATACTATGATCACTATTGCCAAGTGGTCCCAACACCCTTATTTCTTGCACCAGATCTGGCGTTCCACTAAGGACTAGGTCCAGTATGGCTTCCCCTCTGGTCGGTTCATGAACCAGCTGCTCCAAGAAGCAGTCATTTATTCCATCTAGAAACTTTCTCTCTTTAGTTTGTCCTGCTGTGACACTGACCCAGTCGATACCGGGGTAATTGAAATCACCCATTATTACTACTCTGTTGTGACTTTTGTTAGCTTCCTTGATTTCTTTGAGCATTTCATCATCCATTTGTTCATTCTGGCCAGGCGGTCGATAGTATACTCCAACTGCCATCACCTTCCCCTTCATAAATGGAATTTCAATCCATAGAGATTCTACAGCAAATTTGGTTCCCTGCAAAACTTTAATCCTTTCTGACTCAATGCCCTCTCTAACATAGAGCGCAACCCCTCCACCAATTTGATCAGCTCTATCATTACGATATAGTGTGTATCCAGGTATCACAGTGTCCCACTGGTTATCCTCCTTCCACCATGTCTCTGAGAGTGCAATCATATCTAACCTCTCATTTAGTGCTATATATTCTAACTCTCCTATCTTATTGTTTAGACTTCTAGCATTGGCATACAAGCATTTTAGAGACTGTATTTTATTCATATTAATCTGGCTATTGGTAGGCAGGGGTAATTTGGAATCTTTATGGCCTGTCTGCTCCTTACTCAATGGCATTTGGGCTACTATACTCCCTTTTGGAACCTCACTGCTTTTGGTAGTATCCTTCAAGGATACCTTTGTCCGAACCATGCACTCCTGGGTGACTGTCGGCTTTCCCCTAATTTCTAGTTTAAAAGCTTCTCTATCTCTTTTTTAAAGGTTAATGCCAGCAGTCTGGTCCCATCCTGATTAAGGTGAAGCCCATCCCTTCGGAAGAGCCCCCCCTTTCCCCAGAATGTTCCCCAGTTCCTAACAAATCCAAAACCCTCATCCTTGCACCATTGTCTCATCCACGCATTGAGACTCCGGAGCTCTGCCTGTCTTTTGGGTCCTGCACGTGGAGCAGGAAGCATTTCGGAGAACGCTATCCTGGAAGTTCTGGATTTCAACTTCCTACCTAAAAGCTTAAATTTAGCCTCCAGAACTTCCCTACCACATTTTCCTATGTCATTGGTACCAACATGTACCAAGACAGCAGACTCCTCCCCAGCACTATCTATGATCCTATCTAGGCGGTGCGTGAGGTCCGCTACCTTCGCACCAGGCAGGCAGGCATGTTACCAGGCGATCCTCACGTCCACCAGCCACCCAGCTATCTACATTCCTAATGATTGAATCACCAACTATAACAGCTGTCCTGACCCTCCCCTCATGGGGACATGGCCCTGGAGAAATGTCCTCGGTGCGGGAGGGTTTTACATCACCTGGAGGACAGGTCCTAGTTACAGGATCACTTCCTGCCACACCAGGGTGATGCTCTCCTGTCACGTGACCCCTCTCCTCCATGGCAACAGGGATGCTGCCAGACTGGAGGTGGGACTTCAGGACTATTTCCCTGTAGGTCTCGTCCATGTACTTCTCTTTCTTTCTTATGTCTTCCAGGTCTGCTACTGTAGTCTCTAGAGAATGGACTCGTTCCCTGAGAGCAAAGAGTTCTTTGCACTTAGTGCATACGTAAGACCTCTCACCAACTGGGAGAAAATCATACATGTGACACTCAATGCAAAAGACCGGAGAACCCCCATCTCGTTTCTGGACTTCTGTCTGCATCTTAGTTTAAAGCTTGTGTTTAGGTCTTTTAAATTCTGTATATAATAAGGATTGGTGTGGATGCTTATACCAATAAAAGTGTATCTAATACCCCTAATACACCTTGTGTACCTGAAGCTTAAGTAATTAATCTCAGGTCCTCTGTGTATGACTGATTTGGATAACGAGCTGCACCTGAGAGCAGCCCCTTTCCTCTAAGATGTGCAAGTACCTATAAAACTACAATTACCCCAGGGGTGGGTGTGTGCTGGGGAGGGAGGGAGGGAGATAAGTCCTATTAAAGAGGGCATTTACCAAAGTACCCTGTCCGGAACCCTCAGCAGGGGGGAAGGGGGTACCACACAAAGCCCAGTTAGTTGAGAGAGGCAAGGTAAGTTATAGCTGAGAAGGCTGAACTAGCACACCACTAAGACAAACAATAAATAATTAAATAAACAGTTAGACAAACAATAAATAATTAATAAACAGCTAGAACTCACAGCAAGGTGTCACAGGAGACAAATATCCACTTCTCTAGCAGAGCACTGTAAAAAGCACTGCTCTTCTCTGATCAGAGAAAAGCAGACTAAAACAGACTATGCACACGTGGAGGAAACAGGAAGAAGGCTACACAATACCTCAGCAGGGGGGGGAGGGGGAGGATTCACTCAGGCAGGCTAGGACAGGAAAATTTTTTTAACACACAGCAGGTTCTGGGGAGAGAGATTTAATTTAAAATGAACAGTTAACCTGGCTACCACACAAAGCCCAGTTAGTTGAGAGAGGCAAGGTAAGTTATAGCTGAGAAGGCTGAACTAGCACACCACTAAGACAAACAATAAATAATTAAATAAACAGTTAGACAAACAATAAATAATTAATAAACAGCTAGAACTCACAGCAAGGTGTCACAGCAAGGGTGCCACCTTGCTCAGTCTCCTTTTTTTCTGCGGAGCCCAACGGGCTCTTGTCGTGTTTCCTTGGAAAAATCTCTCTAAAATTATCCTTAAAAGTTGTTTTTTCTCGGTTTACCGGTTCCTCTTCCTACCTCGAGCTGATGCTGTTTCTCGGCTTCCTCCTTCTTTTTTGATGAAGCTTGCCTCGATCGGTGTTTGTGCTCTTTTTTTTCTCCCGGGGGTTGTCATCCCCAGCTGGGTGTCTTCCACCTTGTCTCCTGGTTGGTTAAAAAAAATGTGACCGCTGCAGTAAAACTATGTCTGTCACAACTACCCACGACTGCTGCCGACGCTGCCTGGGCTTGGACCATAACAGCACCACCTGCGCCCTGTGCCAGGCCAAGACTCCAAAATCCAACAAGAAACAGTCGGAGTTGCAGGGGAAGATGTTCCCGCGGCATGACTCAGCTACGGCTTCCCCGATGCTGAGCTCCAAGCCCAGCACTTTATGCGAGGCCTGGGCATCCTCGGAGTCCCGCAGCGGCAGCTCCTCGAAAAAGTCCCTGGACCCCAGATAAAAAAAAAATCCTCAAAGCCAGTCAAGCTTCCACCGGCAAAACAAGGTAAGGTCCTGTGGAGGGACTCGGGTGAATACGAGCAGCATCCCCCCTCCCCCCAGGTCTCTAGGAAGGAGTCCTCGGCCAAGTGAGACCGTCTGAAGCTCCTCGAGGCTGTGGTCCTCATCGAGGACACACTCACGAGAGTGTTTGTGCCGGGCTCGAAAACCGCTGTACCCGTGCCGAAAGCTGTGGATCCTTCTGGCCTCAAAATCAGAATGGCGGCCCTGGAGCAGAATATCTGTCATCCTGGCTCTGCACTAGGCAGTGCTGTCTGTCTCATCTGCCCTGACAACCGGGCCCCTGAGTTAGGGGTGTCCAATCCTCCCCGGCCAGTTTCCGGGAGTCGGACCAGAGATCCTCCTGAGGAGCCTGTTCCCCGGAGCTTGTCTCGAGGTGCGGGAATCCCGAGCCTTGGCGTCTTCGACACCCTCCGTCTCCAAGTGGGAGACTGAGGATGAGGCCTCCCTGGAGACCTCTCGACACAGAGACATCCCCTTGGAGCCGTCTACCCCTGTGCCCTGGTGCCATACTCCCCCGAAAGACGTGGCCTTCCATGATTTTGTCCGGGATATGGCCTGGGCCCTGCCGGTTCTGACCGAATCAGAGGAGGACCCACACACCGAAAAACTAGAGTTCCTTATCGTTCCTCCAGTTCAGTCCTCTACTTCTGGGTTGTCAACCTCCTCCTGCAGCCTGGAGACTGGTATGTCAAATTCATGACATCACTGGATATAGCCTGCTGTTCTGTCTCTCCTCCTCCAGTGTTACCAGTTTCCATGCTGCCAGAGGACGTTGTGAGCCCAGGAGAGGGCTCACTGGAGTAACAGATAAGGAGAGTTAGACTTAGGATAGTTGGGGGTTCTCCCTTTAAAACTTGCTTGATTACTTTATTGTTTTATTGTTAAAAAAATTAAATAAATAAAGGAAAGTTATAGTAAAGGTGAATTTTCTACTCCCTGCCTGTCACCACGAAAAAGAATAAAAAGAAAACCACTAGGGTTGACAAGCTTTGAAAGCCTCTCTAATGACCACGCGTAGCTGGCTGGTGGTCAGAGGTTCTCTCCTCCCGGACGTTACGGGGGAGAGCCCTCTCGTGAAGCCCTGCACCCTGCTGGACCGCTGGGAAGCTTGATCGCGGTTCCGGAGGGCAGGTAAACGGTCCGCTCTTATGCCTGAGTCTCCCCTGATTGGCTCGGCGTCGGGGGACACGGGAAGGCTTCAGCGATTCGGCAGACTGTCCCGGTAGGACTTTCACTGCAGACAGTCTGCGGTGGCAGGGGGGAAGCGGAGAAATCTTCTCCGGCGCTGATGTCTGCATGACAGGCTTCACCGGACAGTTTTGGCGCCTTTTCTTTCTTTGCGGTTTTGCCGGCGGCCATTTTAAGAGCCCCGGAAAGTCGCGTGCATGCCTGACCCTGAGCACACTGTGCAGGTAAGCATCTTTCCTCCTTCTTTTCAGCGCTCAGTTTTATTTAAAGTTATTTAAAGTTTTATTTAAAGTTTTACGTCCGTGTTCTTTAAAGTTTTAAAGCATTTTTAGGAGCAGTTTGGTTTCCCGCGGTCCTGCATGCACCGCGGGGGGGAGGGAGTTACTCTCTCGCGGTGGCATGCCTTAAACTTTTTCCTGCAGGCATTTTCTTCCCTCGCACAGCTTCCCAGCGCTACTGGGGACTTACAGTGAGTTTAATAGGTGGCGAACAGGCTTTCCTTCATACCTTCCTCTTTCCCATTGCTATTGGTGGAAGTGGAACGAGAGTTGGATGGCGGGGAGACCACAGTGTGTAATCTGTGGTACCCGCAGGGGCACAGTGGCGGAGTCTGGGATATGCCGCGGCTGTGTGTCACTGTCGTCCACCGTAGAACAGCAGATGGAGGTTAAGGAGACCGCAGGGCCGTTGGTTGAACAGCCTGAGGCTATGGCGGAGTCTCTCCAACTTCCCGGAGAGGAGGTGGTTGCAGGAGAGCTAGCAGGGTCCGCGGCAGAGGTTTCGGAGCCACAGTCGGGGGACCCAATGGAGTTTTGCCCGGAGTTCATTTTAATGCTCCATAAAGCTTTTTGTCTGCGGCGACAGGGAAAGTTAGCTGGAAAGGCGCCGTTTGCGGGCTCAGGTTCGCAAATGGCCCTCGGCGCCTAAAAGGCCTAGAGCTCGAGATTCTTTAGCTGGGGAGAGCGATTGGCCGGAGTTCGAGGACGATGTTTGGGAACATGCAGAGGGTGCGCAGGATCTGGAGGAAGGCGAGATTATGGAACCGGAGGATCAGTCTAAGATCATTAGGGTCTTACGTAGAGAGGAGCTTCCAGCATTGATTACAGAGTCGTTACAGATGTTGAAGTTGACGGCACCGGCGGATGCGGAAGACGAGGTGGAAGACCCTGTTATCCAGGCGGTGTGGCAGTCTCAGGTAGTGTTTCTGGTGCATAAGGTGGTCGATAAGATGATCCAGGAAGAATGGAACCAGCCAGATGCTGGTCTCCGAGGTGTGCGCATGATGAATAGGCTCTATCCACTAGCCAAGAAGGATAAAGAGAGGTTCAGGACGCCACGGGTGGATGCGGTTGTGTCCGCAGTGACCAAAAAGACTACCATCCCAGTGGAAGGGAGCGCAGCTTTGAAAGATGTGCAGGACCGTAGAGTTGACGGTCTTCTGAAACAGACATTTGAGACTGATTCTTTATCCCTGCAGGCGTCTATCTGTGGAGCTTGGGTGGCGCGGGCGTGCTTGCGTTGGGTTCAACGGTTGCGTCACTCGCCTAACTTGGACTCGGAAAAGCTTAAAGAGTTGGGGCGTCTGGAGTCCGGTGCAGCGTATTTGGTGGATGTGCACTATGATTTTATCAGAGTGCTGGCGAATAGCACAGCATCAGTGGTAGCAGCTCGCAGATCGGTGTGGTTGCGTAATCGGGCGGCGGACGGTTCATCTAAGGCCCGGCTCGGGAAGTTGCCGTTCAAAGGAAAGTTGCTTTTCAGAGACGATTTGGATAAGTTGGTTAAGGACTTGGGGGAGTCCAAAGCGGGTAGATTGCCGGAGGACAAGCCCAAACAGGGAAGGCCCAGTCAGGCTTTTCGGGGCCAAGTCCCACCTGGGGACAGCAATCTCAGGCCGGAGGGTCTGGGATTTCTAGTCCTATAGGCACTCCTTGTGGTCTTGGGCAAGCCACTTAACCCTCCATTGCCCATGTTCCCTGTAAGTATTAGCGAATGTGTCTCATATCCCCTCGTGTTAAATGTATCCCCCAATTGACTGCTTTGACCCGGTGAAAAGCGGGATATAAATACAGCTAAATAAATAAATAATAATAATAATAAATAATAATTTTGCGACTTTCGGAGATTTCGGACGTCGCGGTATGGCGCCTCTCAGAGGGGCAGATTTACTTCCCGCGGTCAAGGATTCCGAGGATTTCGTGGGGCGACTAGGGGTTTCGCCTCGGGCTCACTGTCAGCAGCCCGCAAGTCACAATGAGATGAGGTGGGTCCCGGTGGCGGACGCTCCTATCAGCGGGAGGCTTCAGGAGTTTCTGTCTGCTTGGACCCGCATCACCTCCAACCAGTGGGTCCTGGAGATCATTCAGCACGGTTATGCCCTGGAGCTGGCAAGGCCCGTGTGAGATTCCTTTGTAATGTCTCCTTGCAGGGGGCAAAAGAAGGCTCTAGCGGTCCGCGACACTTTAGACCGTCTACTACGCTTAGGTGCAGTAGTGGAGGTTCCGAGGCAGGAATACGGCTTGGGTCGGTACTCCATATATTTCGTGGTGCCCAAGAAAGGCGGTTCGCTGCGGCCTATTCTAGATCTCAAGGGAGTAAATCGGTGTCTGAGTGCCTCACTTCCGTATGGAGACGTTGCGGTCGGTGATCGTCGCGGTCCGTCAAGGAGAGTTTCTGACGTCCTTAGATCTAACGGAGGCTTATCTACACATTCCCATTTGGGAGGCTCATCAAAGGCTGTTAAGGTTCACCTTGCCATGGGGGCACTATCAGTTCCGAGCATTGCCCTTCAGCCTGGCCACGGCGCTGCGCACCTTCACCAAGATTATGGTGGTGGTGGCGGCGGCTCTGTGGAAGGAAGGAATCCTGGTGCATCCGTATCTCGACGTTTGGTTAATCTGAGCAAAGTCAGAGGCCGAGAGCCGGCGGGTGACCAGCAGGGTGGTCGAGTTTTTGCAGGGCCTTGGTTGGGTGGTAAATCCGAGCAAAAGCCATCTACAGCCGGTTCAGGTTCTCGAGTATCTAGGGGTGCAATTCGACACTCGCAGAGCGCTGGTCTTTCTGCCAAACAAGCGGGCGCAGGCTCTGCGAAGCTTGGTCCGCTCCTTCTGAGCCACGCCTGCTCCAACGGCGTGGTTTTACCTGCGCGTGCTTGGCACGATGGCGGCAACACTGGAGGCGGTGCCATGGGCCAAGGTGCATATGCGCCCGCTTCAGAGAGCGTTGCTGAGGCGTTGGTCGCATCAAGTGGATTCCCTGAGCAAGCGGTTGCCTTGCCCCCTCATGGTTCGTCAGTCGCTTCAGTGGTGGTTACGCCCATCTTCCTTAGCGGCCGGCATGCCTCTGGAACAACCGGTGTGGATACCAGTAATGACAGATGCCAGCCTCTCGGGCTGGGGAGCCCACTGTGGAGGACAGTTTGCACAGGGTTACTGGTCCCCTCTGGAGGCGGCTTGGTCGATCAATCGGTTGGAGTTGCGGGCGGTAGCAAGAGCCCTGAAGGCGTTCGAGCAGCTGGTGCTGGGGTGTGCCGTTCGGATTCTGTCAGACAATTCGGTGACGGTCGCTTACATCAATCGCCAGGGAGGCACGGGAAGTGCAGCGATGGAAGAGGAGTCGGATTTGCTGTTTGCTTGGGTGGAGTGTCGGTTGACAGCACTTTTGGCGGCGCACATTGCGGGAAAAGACAACGTGACGGCGGATTTCCTCAGCAGGGTACGGGTGGATGCAGGGGAGTGGGAGCTGCATCCCGAAGTCTTTGCGCAGATCGAACAGCGTTGGGAGACGCCCATAATAGACTTGATGGCAACCTTTCAGTTGGCCAAGGTTCCGCGGTTTTACAGCAGGAGAAGGGAACGAATGTCCGAGGGCATCGATGCGCTGTTGCAGCTGTGGCCAATGTCGGGCCTTCTGTACATTTTCCCTCCGTGGGCACTGATAGGGTGAGTGGTGCAAAAGATAGAGGCGTATCAGGGGAAAGTGCTTCTGGTAGCGCCCGACTGGCCAAGGCGTCCGTGGTTCGCGGATCTGATGAGGCTTCTCGACGGCCGGCCCTGGCGGCTTCCGGCTCGGTTGGATCTGCTGCGTCAGGGTCCGCTATTCATGCCCCAAGTGGATCGATTCTCGCTTACGGTATGGCCATTGAAAGGGCTCGGTTAAGGAAGAAAGACTATTCGGCGGCGGTGATTTCTACGCTGCTGAGGGCGCAGAAACGTTCTACTTCCTTGGCGTATGTGCGGATATGGCGTGTTTTTGAAGATTGGTGTTCGAGGCATCAGATTCGCGCGGCTACTGCCGCCGTGCCGGTAGTATTGAATTTTCTGCAAGATGGTTTTGATAAAGGTTTGGTGGCCAGCTCGTTACGGGTACAGCTGGCGGCGCTGGCCTGCTTTCGCGGCAAGGTTCAGGGTTTGGCGTTAGGGGCACACGCGGATGTCATCCGTTTTCTGCGGGCAGTGTCCAGAATTCGGCCTGTCCGTAGGATCCAGGTTCCGTCTTGGGATCTTAATCTGGTGTTGTCGGCGTTAGTAAAGCCGCCCTTTGAGCCTTTGCGTTCTGCGTCATTGAAGGACCTCACGCTCAAAGTGGTGTTCTTGGTAGCGATCTGTTCTGCGCGACGTATTTCGGAGTTGCAAGCGTTATCTTCTAGAGAACCATTTTTGTCCTTTTCTAAAGAAAAAGTGCTTTTACGGCCCGTGCCGTCATTCTTGCCTAAGGTGGTATCTCCGTTCCATTTGAATCAGTCGGTGTGTTTGCCTGTTCTGGGTTCTGTAACGGGTGACGCTGAGGATCGCCGTTTCCATCTCTTGGATGTTAAGAGGGCTTTGAGGCAATATTTAAAGTCTACTAAACCTTTTCGCAAGTCGGATCGGCTGTTCCTCTTGTTTGGGGGCAGGCGTAAGGGCGAGGCGGCGTCTAAGGCTTCCATCGCCCGTTGGATTAAGGAAACGATAGCTTCTGCTTATTTGTTGCACGGTCGTATGGTGCCAGACGATTTGAGAGCTCATTCCGCCAGGGCGCAAGTGGCGTCGTGGGCGGAACATGGTCTGGTGCCACCGAGTGAGATTTGCAGGGCGGCTACATTTGTCGTCATTGCATACGTTCAGTAAGCATTACTGCCTGGATGTTGTTTTGGGGCGGCGGTTTTGCGTTCCGGCTGGAAGGGGCCCTCCCGATAGTTACTGCTCTGGTACATCCCAGAAGTAGAGGACTGAACTGGAGGAACGATAAGGAAATGAGAATTACACGTACCTGGTAATTGTAGTTCCTTGAGTGACGACAGTTCAGTCCTCATTCCCACCCAGTGGTTTTTCAAAGGGGAGGCAGCCGGATGCCGCATGGTCAGGTTCTACAGGTAAGTTCATTCATTTGTTCGATAGGAGTAAGTGTATGATATTTTCGGGGACAGTTCAGGGCGTCAGACGCCTTCCGTGCAGGTCGTTATCCTGTGTTAGTTACCCTAGATTAGGTGCAGTTGACATTTGTTGCTACTTATTTGTTGCTCCTGTGAGTCTGCTTTGTTAATAGTTTACACTGGAGGAGGAGAGACAGAGCAGCAGGCTATATCCAGTGATGTCATGAATTTGACATACCAGTCTCCAGGCTGCAGGAGGAGGTTGACAACCCAGAAGTAGAGGACTGAACTGTCGTCACTCAAGGAACTACAATTACCAGGTACGTGTAATTCTCATTTCCTCCAGTATGAGTCCTCGCTAAAGGAGACCCTCACGGTGCCGTTTCAACCTATCCTCGAGCACTTGCTCCTACAAATGTGAGAGAACACGACCTTGGTGCCAGTGGTCACCCAACGCCTTGACGCCATATACTGCATCAAGAAGGGCTTTGACTTCCAAAAGGTTCAGCTCCCGCATAACTCCATGGTTGTGGAGTCATCTATGCAGAAGCTTAAAAGGCAAAAGAATTATTCCTCCGTCTCTCCGGGTAGAGAGGCTTGAGCCCTCAATGCCTTCGGGCGCAAGTGCTTTCAGGGCTCCCTGCTCGGCTGCTGGATACAGGCCTATTAATGGTAGGAGTGGCTCAATGGTTGGGACAGGTTACCTCAGGCTGGAGGGCCGTGGGTTCAATTCCCACATGGGGACAAGCAACCTCAGGCTGGAGGGACTGGAGTCTCTAGTCCCATGGCCACTCCTTGTGGCCTTGGGCAAGCCACATAACCCTCCATTGCCTCAGGTACACTTAGATTGTGAGCCCTTTGGGGACAAGGAAATAAAAAGTACCTGTTAGTATACATGTAAACCGCTCTGATGCACAAGTAAAGGGCAGTATATCAAGTGCCTAAACCATAACCATAACATAGGAATGTACCTCAAGGGCCTCATGCAGGAACTGGTAGGTTTCTCCGCCAGACTCGCTGGAGAACCTCTTCAGAGGTTCCAGTCTCTGACATCCGGGATTCAGGACTGTTCAAAATTCCTGTCCCACGCTGCCTACACAGCTTTGAGTCAGCAGCCCGGGTGACAGCAGCCAGCATCGGCACCTGATGCCAAACCTGGCTGCAGTCCTCTGACCTCGAGCAGTGGGTACAAGAGAAATAGCTCGATGCCCCCTGCACTGGGGAAAACTTGTTTGGCAAGCCCATGGCCGTGATAGAGGCTGAGGTCGTGACCAGTCAGAGGCTCTCAAAGAAGACCTCAGCCCTCCCCAGGAAGAAATCATCGGGGAAAAGACCCTCTTTCGTGCGGAAAAAAAGTCTCTTTCATCAGGGTCTACCAGCCCTTCTCAGGACAACGACAGGACCCTCAGCCCAAGAGTCAGGGCCATGGGCTGAGAAAGCCGAAGACTCAGAAGCCCCAGCTCCCACGCAACCTGGGGGGAGCTTTTGATTCCACGGACAGGGCCTCCTCTCCCTGGAGACCCTCCCCAGCCCACAGGTGGGTTGGGGTCACCCAGCAAACACCCCCAGGGAGATCTGGTGTGGCCTCTACTTCACCAGACCTTGCTCTTCTCAGAGCTCGCAGGCCTGCTCAAAGACAGGGCAGTGGAACCTGTACCCAAACATCTATGGGGAAAAGGCTTCTACTTAAGGTACTTCCTTGTCCCCAGAAGAACTGGGGGCCTGAGGCCCATACTAGACCTGCGAAACCTGAACAAGCTTCTGGTGAGGGAGAAGTTCTAGATGCTCTCCCTTGGGACGCTGCTGCCCTACCTCCACCAGGGAGATTGACTCTTCTCCTTGGATCTGAAGGATGCGTACACAAACATCCTGATCCACCCCTTCCACAGACAGTACCTAAGGTTCATGGTGGGAGGAGAGCACTACCACTATAAGGTACCAAAATCTGCAATAGAATAGACATCCAGGAAGGTATAGATAACATGAGGAGGGATCTAGCTAAGCTTGAAGAATAGCCTAGAATTTGGCAGCTGGGATTTAATGTTAAAAAATGCAAGGTCATGCATTTGGGCTGCAGCAGTCCAAGGGAGCAATATATAGTTTTGTCCAAAAAAGAAGAGCGGGACCTCAGTGTGGTTGTGTCTGATGATCTTAAAGTAGGCTAAACAGGTAGAAAAGACGACAGCAAAAGCTAGAAGGATGCTTGGGTGCATAGGGAGAGGAATGGCTAGCAGAAAAAAGGAGGTGATAGTGCCTCTGTATAAGTCTTTGGTGCGACTTCATTTGGAGTATTGTGTGCAATTCTGGAGACCACACTTTCAAAAAAATATAAACAGGATGGAGTCCGTACAGAGGGTGGCTACTAAAATTGTTAGTGGTCTTCATTATAAAGCATATAAGGATCTTAATATGTACACCTTAGAGCAGGGGTGTCAAACTCAAATACACAGTGGGCCAAAATGTAAAACTTGAACAAAGTCGCGGGCCAGCATTGAACAAATGAACCTTTTAATATGGACCCAAACAAGATTTGCTTTAACATTGAATATGAAGCAACACTTATTACTTTACAATTTATAACTTAATAGTTCAGATATGCAAAAACCAATTTCAAATAAAAAAAAACATCAATGACATTCATTTATTAAATAAGATTTAAATAATAATAAATAATAATTTTTAAAATAAAATAACAATAATAAAATTAATCAACCATTCAAGCCCATGTCTTGGAGTAGCAAGAAAAAGTGCATAAAGAAAACGTTAATTATTGCTCAGTTTGCTGCACACTGATCTAATCTGATGTGCCCAAGCCAGATAGATACCTGGCATCTCTTCTTGGATGATAGTTCATCAATGTCTGGGCTCAGGCTTTGAGCTGAGGAAATCCTCAGTATCGAGCGAAGGTGTTCATCAGTCAGACGTCTCCTGTGAGATGTTTTGGTCATCTTCATCGAGGAGAAAAGTTGCTCACATAGATAAGTGCTGCCGAACATGGAGAGCATCTGAGCAGCTTGGGTGCGGAGCTGAGGCATTGTGTTAGGGATGAACTGTGGAAACTGGGCGGCGCCCACAGCATCATACTTTGACTTCAGCGTGTCATTACACTGGAGTTCAATTAGCTCCATTTGGAGGTTGGTTGGTGCGTTTTCCACATTAACTGCAAAGGGATTACTGAGCAGTTCAAACCTACATTTCTGGACATCAAAGTCGGCAAATCGCCGGCTAAACTCAGCGCCGAGTACACTGAGTTTTTCAGCAAACTGTGCGCATGGGAACAAGTTGGTAAAGAACTGCGTTTTCATGGTTTGGCAGCAGGGAAAATGGCCAAGGTTTCCTTGCAGCATCTGATTCTCCCACAGGCACAGTTTAGTTTTAAAAGCCCTCACTGCAGCGTACATGTCTGTGATGATGCGCCCCCGCCCCTGAAGCTGCAGGTTCAGCGCATCGAGATGGCTCGAGATGTCACACAGAAAGGCCAGCTCACACAGAAACTTTTTCTCCCGAAGCTCTGCTGTGTCCTTCCCTTTGCTTTCCAGAAACTGACATATTTCCTCATGCAGCTCAAAACATCAATTCAGTACTTTTCCTCGGCTTAACCATCTCACCTCTGTGTGATACGGCACGTCTGCGTATTCCGAACCACACTCCTCCAGAAAAGACTTAAACTGGCGGTGATTCAGACCTTTGGCTCTTATAAAGTTAACTACTTGTGTTACTGTGGTCATAACATGTTCCATCTTTAGGGCTTTGCCACACAATGATTCCTGATGTATGATGCAGTGATAAACAGTTAGTTCACCTGCACAGTTCTCTTCCTGCATCTTCTCCCGGACCCTGCCCACCAGTCCACTTGTTTTACTGCACATCGCTGGCGCACCATCTGTCGTTAATCCCACGAGTTTATCCCACGGCAGCTTTATTTCAGTTACGCATTTGGAAACCTCCTCAAAAATTTCCTTTCCTGTGGTTGTGCCATGCATTGATTTGAATCCCAATAGCTCCTCCGTAACACACATATTTGAGTCCACTCCACGGATGAAGACTGACAGCTGAGCAGTATCAGATGCGTCGCTGCTCTCATCCACAGCAAGGGAGAATGCAACGAAATCTTTTCCCTTTTCCAAAAGCTGGTCATACAGATTGGTGGCAAGATCACATGTGCGATCAGCTACTGTGTTTCTGCTCAGGCTCACGTTTGAAAAGGCTTGCTTTTTCTCTGGGCACACGATGTCACAAACTTTCAACATGCACTTTTTCACAAACTCTCCCTCATTAAAGGGCTGGGCTGATCTCTGCTGCCACAATATAACTAGCCTTTACAGCAGCCTCACTTTGTGATGTGGCTTTTTTGAACATATTCTGTTGTGAAACCAAACTTCTTTTCATCTCCTCCACTTTCTGGCTCCTTTGAGTCATGTCCAGGTCCTTGTACTTGTCATGGTGTTTTGTTTCATAGTGTCGTCGAATGTTATACTCCTTAGTTATAGCCACGTTGACTCCACAAATCAGACAAACAGGTCTGTCTTTTACATATGTAAACAAATATTCTGTCTCCCACCTGTCCAGAAAGTTCCTGTTGTCTGCCTTTCTTTTTGCCATTTTTGGGAAGGGGTTCCACAGTGACAGTTGTAGCTTGAGATCGCTATGACTTCTGTCACACAGGAGAGGGCGTTTCTGGGACCTGTCCTGATTGACGCGCCAAAACAACAGCAAGGCATTATGGGATTTGTAGTATTAGCGATGAATGAATGCGCTGTATAATACCGGCGGGCTAGCTCTAGTAGTCATTTGGTATAGCCTCGCGGGCCAAATATAATTACACTACGGGCCAAATTTGGCCCGCGGGCCAGAGTTTGACACCTATGCCTTAGAGGAAAGGCGGAATAGAGGTGATATGATTCAGATGTTTAAATTCCTTCATGGCATAAATGCAAAGGGGGAGAGCCTCTTTTGATAGCAAGTTCTGCTATGAGGGGACATGGGATGAGGGTGAAAGGGGATAGATTCAGGAGTGATTATGTGGAAATATTTCTTTATGGAAAGAGTGGTAGATCCGTGGAATAGTCTCCCAGTGGAGGTGGTAGAGATGAGGACTATCTGAATTCTAAAAAGCATGGGACAAACACAGAGGATCTCTAAAGGAAAAAAGGGGACTGTTGTAGTTGCTGATATGGAAGGACAGACTACATAGGCCATGTGGTCTTTTTCTGTCGTCATTTTTCTGTTTCTATGTTACTCCCCTTCGGCCTGGACTCATCGCCAAGGATTTTCACAAAGTGTCTGGTAGTAGTGGCGCCTATCTGCACTTACAAGGGGCATTTGTCTTTCCCTATATGGACAACTGGCTCTCATCAGAGGCACTACAGCCATAAGAACATAAGATATGCCGTATTGTGTCAGACCAAGGTCCATCAAGCCCAGTATCATGTTTCCAACACTGGCCAATCTAGGTCATAAGTACAAATTCCAGAGTTACACGTTGAGTGAAAAAATATTTTCTCTTATTAGTTTTAAATAGGGGTTTTTTTTGTTTTTTTTTTTTAGTGCCATCAAGTCAGTGTTGACTCATAGCGACCCAGCTACCTCTGGGTTTTCTTGGCAATGTATCACCGGAAGTAGATTGCCAGCCTTTTCTTCCGAGGCAATGGAGGGTAAAGTGACTTGCCCAAAGTCACAAGGAGTGCCAGTGGGAATTGAACCCTTGATCTTCTGGGTACTAGGCAGTTGCTCTAACCACTAGGCTACTCCTCCACTCCTTTTTTAAATAGGTTACCCTGTAGCTTATTGCATGTCCTCTAGTCTTTCTATATTCTGATGACTTAAACAATTGATCTACGTTTACCCGTTCCACTCCATTCATTAATTTATAGATCGCTATCATAACGCCCCTCAGCCGTCTCTTTTCCAGGTTGAAAAGCCCTGACCTTTTTAGCCTCTCTTCATAGGCATATCCTTCCATCCCATTTACATTTTGGTGGCTGTTCTCTGTACCTTTTCTAATAACGCTATATCCTTTTTAAGATACGACGACCAGAATTGCACACAATATTCAAGGTGCGGTCGCACCATGGAACGATACAGAGGCATTATAATATCCTTTGTTTTATTTTCCATTCCTTTCCTTATGATACCTAGCATTCTATTTGCTCTCTTGGCTGCCGCTGCACACTGGACGAAGGGTTTTAAAATATTATCCACTATGACGCCTAAATCCTTTTCCTGGGTGGTGGTTCCTAATGTGGAACCTTGCATGTGTAACCATAGTTTGGGTTGTTCTTTCCTAGGTGCATAACTGCACTTGTTCACATTAAATTTCATATGCCATTTGGATGCCCAGTCTTCCAATTTATCAAGATCCTCTATCTACACATCCATCTCCTGGAACTCAGAGCAGTCTTCCTTGCTCTTTGAGTATTCCACACCCAGCTCAGCTGCAAGATAGTCCTAGTTCAAACGGACAGTCAGGTAGCCATGTTCTATGTGAACAAGCAGGACGGAACAGGCTCTCTGTCGCTCTGCAACGAAGCTTTGCGACTATGGGCCCTCGCCAGAGAGCATCAGATTCATCTCCTTGCGGTGTATCTTCCAGGCATTCAAAACTCTTGGGCAGACAGACTCAGTCAAGTTCTGCTTCCACACGAATGGTCTTTCCATGTAGACCAGGTGGCCAAAGTTTTTCAAATTTGGGGACCTCCGGACATAGACCTCTTTGCAAGTACGTTGAATGCCAAACTTCCCCGGTTCTGTTCCAAAATTCCTGCTCAGGGTTGTTAGGCCAGGGATGCTTTCCTCCTCCATTGGGGTCAGGACTTCTCTATGCCTTTCCACCCATTCCCCTAATTCCCAAAACCCTGTTCAAGCTTCAGAGAGACAGTGGCCATATGATTCTCACAGCTCCACATTGGCCACGGCAAGTGTGGTACCCTCTGCTTTTACATCTCTCTCAAGTTCCATCTCTGGAGTTAGGATCTGCTCCAGATCTCCTTTCTCAGGAGGACGGGATGCTGTGGCATCCCAGTCCCCAGTCTCTGCATCTCAGGGCCTGGTTGTTGAAAGTCTAGAACTTCATGGTCTTAACCTTTCTCAGCAGGTAAAGGATATCCTTTATGCTTCCAGGAAGCCTTCCACAAGGCGCTCTTATGCTTTCAAGTGGAAAAGGTTTACCATTTGGTGCTCGCAGAAGGGTCTTGACCCTCTTGCGATACCTCTGGAATCATTACTGGAGTATCTCCTTCATTTGTCTAATACAGGGCTTAAGACCAATTCAGTGAGAGTTCATTTGAGTGCTATTGCAGCTTCTTTCAGGCCTCTGAATGGACAACCTAGTTCCTCTCATCCTCTCATAGCGAGATTTATGAGAGGTCTTCTTTTAACTAAGCCTCCCATTAAGCCACCACCGGTGGCATGGGACTTAAATCTGGTTCTTGGGCAGCTTATGAAGCCGCCTTTTGAACCGTTAGCTACTACCTCTTTAAAATTCCTTTCCTGGAAGGTCATCTTTCTTATTGCAATCACCTCAGCACGTTGCATCAGTGGTGGCTGATCCTCCTTATACAAGGTTCCACCATGATAAGGTAGTCCTTAAGACTCATCCACACTTTATGCCAAAGGTGGTGTCGCCTTTTCATTTAAACCAAGTGGTTTGCCTTCCTCTATTCTTCTGAAGGCCTCACGCCTCAAATGCAGAAAGGAATCTTCATACTTTGGATTGTAAAAGAGCTTTAGCTTTTTACTTGCAAAGAACACAACAACATTGAAAGTCCTCTCAATATTTTGTTGCTTTTGATCCTAGTCATTTGGGACTTCCAGTCTCCAAGAGAACACTGTCCTACTGGCTTGCACAGTGTATTTCTTTTGCCTATGAGACTTAAAACCTCCTTTTGGAAGTCCATGTCACGGCTCACAATGTGAGGGCCATGGCAGCATCTATGGCTGATCTTCACTCTGTGTCTATCGACGACATCTGTCGAGCGGCTACTTGGGCCTCGGTGCATACCTTCACAGTCCATTACTGCTTAGACAAGGACTCCCGCCGGGATGCCTTGTTTGGTCAGGCTGTTCTTCAACACCTGTTCCATACTTAACTCCTACCCACCATCTCTGGTAGGGTGCCAGAGATCCATGGGGGGAAGTGGAGCCCTTTCACAAGGGCACACAACTTCTGGGGTTTCTCCCTAGCATCTGCAGCTAGGGAGTCCCCATATGTGAAGACTACATTCCTGCTTGTTCCTGGAGATAGCATAGTTACTCACCTGTAACAGGTGATCTCCGGGAACAGCAGGAATTTAGTCTTCAAAACCCACCCACCTCCCCTAGGGGTTGTATCTCTCTCTCTCTCTCTCTCTCTCTTTGTCTCAGCTTTAAACTCAACTGGAGAGGGACAGTTGGGAAAGGCAGGAAGGCAGCACGCAAGTGCTGTGGGATGCTCCCAAAAGCTTTCCTATTGGACACTGGGGAGCGTTCCCACACAGGCTCATTCGGTACCGATGATACCCATATGTGAAGACGAAATTCCTGCTGTTCCCGGAGATCACCTGTTACAGGTGAGTAACTATGCCTTACCGGCATCGGGAGTTGTAGCCCAGACTGCAGTATCTGGAGCCACTTCTTCCCTGGTACCATCGCTTGATGATCGGGTCATCGCCATAGAGCACAGCATCGCAGCAATTTTAGCTGCAGTGGCACAGATGTCCTCAACTCTTCCACAGCAGCTAACACCGATGAGGGTTATTGATGCAGTACCATCTGGAGCTCTTGTTATGCAGTCTCTGCCCACTGAACATCGCTTGACTGAGCAACCGGCACTATGGTCCTCGATACCACCTCACTCGGTACCATCTACGTCAAAGCACCCTTTGTCTTCTGACCATCGAAGGTATTGAAGCCCAGACTTTGACTTCCTACCGGTCTCCTATTCCGGTTCCGAAGTATCCAACCCGGAGTCCTCTGATATTGATCCACATCATGATATACCGTCGGATCCATCGTCTCCCTATGAGAGATGACGATCACCGCCCAAAGAATGTCCTTCCAGGACTTTATAAAAAAATATGGCAGCTGCTCTACAGTTATCGGTAGCTACCAAGATTGAACTGAGGGCCGAAGAACTGGATATTCTTCAGTATCGTTCTGCATTGAAGGAGAACCCTCCTGATGCAATCCTCCTGTGCAACCCTCCTGATGCACAGCATCCTAAACAACTTAATGGCTCCTATGTCGACACCAGCAGTCAGGAAATGTCTGGATACCCTTTATAGGGCAAAGAAAAACAGGCTGAAAAAGTGATGTAAGAAAGTCAGGAGGTAGCCTCAAAGAGAACACAAACAATGAAACGTTAAAAATAAATAAAAACAAGGAATATTGTGCAAATATGCAAAAAGACAATAGATAATCAAAATTGCAAACAATGTAAATGATACCATAAATTAAAACTGTATAGAAAAAATAAAACTCAATAAGTGAGTGAAAAAAGAGCTATTAAAAGGGCAGAGTTAAAAATAATAAATACAAACAAAAGTTAAAAAAGGAACCAAGTCATTATTAGAGGACAATAAATAATTAATAAATAAAAATTAAAATGGTGTGACAATCATATGAATTAGCCAGGCGACAGTAATACCACATAAAAAATCCATATGAACATGTATAACTGGAGAGTAGGTGGGAGAGGAACTTCATTAAACAAGAGAACCACAGACTTATTTTCAGTTAATAGGCTTTCAATTTAATGAGGCACACTCCAATTCGGCACAACTGAATGTTGCTTGCTGTCAAATTAAAACTATAAATAACAAAATAATTATTTAAAAAGGCAGAGCAATAATAAAATAATTGAAAACGTACCCAGAGAAGAAAAATCATGATTGAGAGAACAGTTAACTAAACACCACTGATAACTGGCATACCACTCCAAAAACCTCTAGAAAGAGACACTCCGAAGATGCGCTCTGCAGGAAAGCTTAAACTTTCAAAAGCATTGAAAGCAATAGGCCTCTACACGTAGGTCTCATTCAAAATGAAAAAAGAATAATATGGTGAGCAATTTTATATATCTGAATACATATCATTCAAATCAAACGAAAGAGAAACCTATCCAAACAACAGCGAAAATATGAGGCTATTCTAAAGTGATATAGTATTTTAGTTGAAAAAGAACTGGAAAAAGTACTTCAGATAAATGAGGTGCTCAAGGCTGCATGACCCAAAATGTTAGTGAAAAGTATCTTAACTTGCCCATGTCAAAAAAAAAAAATGTGAATAAATTACAAGATCACACGAAAGCTGAATGATTCAAAGCCATCCGATTATGGAAAAGAAAATTTCACTTATCTAAATCTGCTATTATGAGCAAACAGAAATATGTTGAAGCGCTCATGAAGTGTAAATTCTATGGTAAGACAATAAATTCTTTTGAACACAGCAAACAATTAAAAAGTATTATATCGCAGAGCTGAGATACTCAGAGCAGCATGATGCTAAAGCGCTTGAAGGAAAATGTCAACAAGCCTACACTAAAAAGAAATATCCAGCTAGAATGAAGCGCAAAAAAGTGAAATCCAGAATAAAGAAATTAGAAAATATTGAATTATGAATAGCAAAAGCTAAAAGCGTGACATAGAAGGGAAAACATACTTGCCTTTATTCAAGACTAAGCCTCTGGAGGAATACTGAGCCGCACACAAGCAGTCTAAAACGCCAACCCATAAACTATTTAAATGTCAGGAGAGGCTGCAAAATGAGCCAATCACTATTTGATGGTCAAAACAGATAATCGCTAACCATTACATCTTATTCTGAATTTTGTACATGCATTTACAAGGGACCTTTATATAAAGAAAAACTGCTATAATGATTAAAAATTGTTAAATGTTTAAAAACAGCTGAATAACTAGTACTTAGCTCAGTATCACTAGTGAGGTATTCGGCACAAAAGCAATAAACAAGCTGATAAAAAGGAACGTTGTCTCAATCTAAAAATAGATCAACGGCACATGTTAAATGAAAGGCATGCAGTGAAAAATAGAACATATCTGAAAATATGTTGTTGTGACATGTGAAAGCTGAAAACAATGTATATTTTGTGCATGAAGCAGCTATTAGCTACAATATCAAACAGTCGGCAGCTGCAGTTTGAAAAAGATAACCGCGTGAGTAACTCCAAACTCTGTGCATATACACAGTTAGGATCACAAATGCCTCACACATAACCTCAAAACAGGGGAATCAGTGTTTTAGTTGAAACAGAACTGTAAAAAAATGCTTCTTATTGACACTGAGGTGCTCAAGGCTTATATGATCCAAAATATTTGTAAGAGTCTTAACTTGCACATATTTGGCTGTGTTCTTTGGATCGGTTACAAAATCACACGGAAGCTGAATGTTTCAAGAATGTCCAATTATGAAAAAGAAGTCCACTTAACTTAATCAGCTAATATGAGTGTACAAAAACTATGTTGAAGAACTCATGAAATCAAAATAATTTATTGTTGTACAACAAAATTTACAACACAGCAAACAAATAAAAAGTATTATATCGTAGCGCCGAGATATTCCAGGCAGAGAAGCAAGAACCCTCGATGCCTTTGCTAGGAAAACTTTTCAAGCAGCAATGCTTGCCTCCCAGGTTGACTCATACATGCATGCTTGAGTTCACAGCCATGCTACCTTCTGACAAACAAGCACCTCATCAAGTCCTAGTATCTCATGCCCAGAACACCTCAAAATTCCTTACAAGGGCAGCATTTGATGCTTTTGAGTCCAATAGCAGGGCAGCTGCGGCCTGCATTAGCGCTAGGTGGACGGCCTGGCTTCAGTCATCTGACCTGGTCCAGGATAAATTGATCAACATTCTCTGTAATGGAGAAAACCTCTTTTACCAGCGGTGGAGAGAGAAGGCAGGGGAGATAGAAACGGAGACTTCACGATGAAGATGTTCTTGAGAAAAAACAGCAGTTTCTTCCAAGAAGAAACTTTCTGCCAAGAAACCATTTTACCCTAAGAAAAAGAGGCTCTACCCTCCCTACCATACCTACTCATCCTACTCTGTTCCTCTACAGCAGCAAGACAGCAGGGTACTAAGTAACCTTGCAAAGCTAAGGTAGCTAAACCACAACCCACCCCTTCAGTTCAGCCCACCTAAAATTTTTGACTCTGTTCAAGAGAACATAGCCAGTTGTCCCGTAGAATCCCCTCCCCTAATTCCAGGGAGATTGATTCATTTTGCACATTGAAGGGGCTTCATTACCTCAGAACCCTGAACCTTAAAGCGTGTCAGCAATGGCCTAAAGCTCTGCTTCAAGGAACTCCCACCCATTCACTTTGTGGCCCAACCCTGTGTGACTCTCCAACACACATCCTTACTACAACAGGAGATCCACTCTCTACTCACACAGAGAACAATAGAGGAGGTCCCTCCATCTTAACAAGTCCTAGGGTTCTACTCCCAATACTTTCTTATCCCGAAGAAGACAGGAGACCTAAGACCTTAGATCTCCGAAATCTCAACAAATTTCTTCTCAAAGAAAAGTTCAAAATGATTTCTCTAGGTACCCTTCTTCCTTGCCTCCAACCAAATGATTGGCTATGCTGTTTGGATCTAAAAGATGCATATACACATATCCTAATCCTCCCAAGTTACAGAAAGTTCCTCAGATTCACTTTTCAGATCAACCATTATCAATATCTGGTCCTGCCTTTCAGCCTATCCACGAGTCTTCACAAAGTGTCTGGCTGATGTGGCAGTCTACCTCCGGACACCTCTCTGTTCTCTTACTTAGTCGACTGCCTCATAAGGACAGACACCATCCAAAAAGTCGCTATTTCTCTTCAACAAACCATCCACATCCTACAAGACTTTGGAGTTCGTCATAAATTATCCAAAGTCACATCTGGTTCCGACTCAGAACCTGGAGTTCATAGGAGCTCGACTAGACACCATTCAAGCCTGAGCTTTCCTCCCGGAGGACAGACAAGTCTGGTTTGTTTCCTTGGCCACTCAGTTTCAACACCAATCATCGGTGGAGGCCAGGACCTTCCTTCGCTTACTAGACCACATGGCATCCATGGTACATGTGGTACCACATGCCCAACTCAACATGCAGGTTAGACAATGGAATCTGTTGCAGCAGTGGACACAATCCACAGGTCGACTGTCTGACCTCATCCTAACTTCTCTTCGGATGAGAACATCTCTTCAATGGTGGACCAATTCACAGAACCTAGTCATAGGGTTACCTTTTCAAAAGTCTGCATCACAGTCTACCCTGACAACTGATGCATCAAAGCAAGGTTGGGGGACTCACCTCAATGGTCTTGCCACCCAGGGTCAGTGGTCTCCTCGGGAGAATTCCCTTCACATCAATCTCCTGTAACTCAGAACAATCTTCAGTGCCATCCGCGTGTTCTCTCACCACCTGACAGACCAATCAATCCTCATCCAGACGGATAATCAGATGGCCATGTTCTGTGCCAACAAAAAGGGAGGTACAGGCTCTCGTCCTTTATGCACAGAGGCAGTATACCTCTGGAACTGGGCGATCTCTCTGAGAATCCACCTTCATGCAGTATTCCTCCCAGGAGTGGAACATCAGTTAGCCGACAGGTAAGTTGCATTCTACAACCGCGCAAGTGGCGGTTGAAACGTCAAGTAGCGCATCACTTGTTCCACCTGTGGGGAACACCAATACTCAATCTCTTTGTTTCTCCTTGCAATGCTCAGCTACCTCTGTTTTGCTTGAGAATTCCATCCCCACTCAGAGAGACCTCGGATGCCTGGAAGGGAGTCTACTCTATGCCTTCCCCTGTTTTCCCTTGTTGCAAAGACATTGTTCAAACTTTGTCTGACCAGGGCATACTGATTCTCATTGCACCTTACTGGCCCAGGCAACCATAGCTTCCTCCTCTTCTTTAACTATTCCAGGCTCCTCCCCTCTGCCTAGGCTCTGCACCATATCTCCTTTCCCAGGAGCAGGGGACCATCATGCACCCCAGCCTCAACACTCTCAGCTTGACTGCTTGGCTGCTGAACGCTTCATCCTCTCACATTTAGGACTTCAAGAGGATGTTTTGTAAATTTTTCTCTCTTCCAGGAAAGATTCAACCAGATGGTCTTATGCTTTCAAGTGGTGCAGGTTGTCACTGGTGCACACAGAGAACTTTAGCCTCCTTCACATGTCCAATTCCTGATCTCCAATACCTGCTCCACCTGTCGTCATCGGGACTTAAAATCAACTCTGTATGAGTTCATTTATGCATAACAGCCGCTCTCACCATGCCTTAGACAATCGTCCTGTCTCGGCGCACCAACTGGCATCAAGAGGTCTTCTCTTGTCCAAGCCACTGCTACGCCTGCTGGGATTTAATTGTAGCTCTTGCACAGCTCATGCAGAGCCCCTTTGAGCCTTTCCCCTCGGCTCCTTTAAAATTCCTCACATAGAAAGTCCTTTTTCTAGTAGCTTTGACTTAGGCATGCAGAGTTAGTGAGCTTCAGGCGTTGGTGGATTATGGTCCATATACCAGATTTCACCATGATAAAGTTATCCTCAAGACACATCCCCAAGTTCTCACTTCCTTCCATCTCAACCATTCAATCTCATGGTCAACTTCCTTTCCTAGGCAACACAGCTCCAGGGCTGAGGCGCAGCTCCATATTCCAGATTGCAAGAGAGCACCAGCCTACTACCTCAGCTGTACAGAAGGTCATCGTAAATCCTCTCAGTTTTTTCTTTCCTTTCACCAAAGTCATTTAGGCTTACCAGTTATCAAGAGGACTCTCTCTAGCTGGATTGCAGACTGCATATTGTTTGCTTATTCGCAGACTGGCCTGTCCTTACTAGAACATGTCATAACCCACAATGTCCGAATCATGGCTGCTGCTGTGGCCAATCTCGATTCCATCTCCACTGTGGAAATCTGCCAAGCAGCCACACGGTCTTAGCTTGCATACCTTTGCAGCTAACTATTGCCTGGACAAGGACTCAGAAATGATGTTCAGTTCAGAAATCTGTTCTCTGTAACCTTTTTCAAATCCAAGCAACTTGCCCACCCCCATCTGACTACCTTGGTGAGGAGTGCTCCGAATGGGCTGAGCCTGTTGGATCCCTACTGCAACCTGCAGCTGCACCGGGCCCCTTTTTCCTCTTGCTCAGTTGTCATGGGCTAGAGAGTCCCATATGTGAAAACTGACTTCCTGCTTGTTCCTGGAGATTGCATAGTTACTCACCTATAACAGGTTATAGAAACAGAAATATGACGACAGAAAAAGACCACATGACCTATCTAGTCTGTCCTTCCCTATCAACAACTACAACAGTCCCCTTTTTTCCTTTAGAGATCCTCTGTGTTTGTCCCATGCTTTTTTTTAATTCAGTTACTGTCCTCATCTCTACCACCTCCACTGGAAGACTATTCCACGAATCCGCCACTCTTTCCGTAAAGAAATATTTCCGCAAATCACTCCTGAATCTATTCCCCTTAACCCTCATCCATGTCCCCTCGTAGCAGAACTTGCTTTCATTTGAAAGAGGCTCTTCCTCTGAACATTTATGCCACTGAGGTACTTAAACATCTCAATCATATCTCCTCTATCCCGACTTTCCTCTAAGGTGTACATATTAAGATCCTTAAGTATGTCCTCATATGCTTTATAATGAAGACCACTAACAATTTTAGTAGCCACCTTCTGCACGGACTGCATCCTGTTCACATCCTTTTGAAGGTGCGGTCTCCAGAATTGCACACTATACTCCAAATGAGGTCGCACCAAAGACTTATACAGAGGCACTATCACATCCTTTTTTCTGCTAGCCATTCCTCTCCATATGCACCCAAGCATCCTTCTAGCTTTTGCCATCGCCTTTTCTACCTGTTTAGCTACTTTAAGATCATCAGACACAACCATGCCCAGGTCCCGCTCTTCTTTAGTGGACAAAAGTACTTCACCCTCTACTATATTGCTCCCTTGGATTGCTGCAGCCCAAATACATGACCTTACATTTTTTAACATTAAATCCCAGCTGCCAAATTCTAGACCATTCTTCAAGCTTAGCTAGATCCCTCCTTATGTTATCTACACCTTCTAGGGTGTCTACTCTATTGCAGATTTTGGTATCATCTGCAAGAAGGCAAACCTTACCCGACAGCCCTTCTGCTATATCACTAACAAAGATGTTAAAAAGAATCAGACCAAGGACAGAGCCCTGGGGCACACCACTGGTAACATCCTTCTCCTCAGAGTGAGCTCCATTTACCTGTACTCTTTGTCGCCTCCCACCCAACCAATTTCTAACCCAAGCAGTAACTTTAGGGTCCATCCCTACGGTGCTCAGTTTGTTTATAAGTCGCCTGTGAGGAACAGTGTCAAAGGCTTTACTGAAATCTAAATACACCACATCTAGGGCTCTCCCTTGGTCCAACTCCCTGGTCACCCAGTCAAAGAAATCAATCAGATTTGTCTGACAAGACTTGCCTCTGGTGAATCCATGCTGCTTCAGATCCTGTAATCCACTGGACTCCAGAAACCTCACTATTTTCTCTTTCAGCAGCGTTTCCAATAATTTACTCACCACCGAAGTTAAACTAACCAGCCTGTAGTTTTTAACCACTTCCTTACTTCCGCTTTTGTGTAAAGGCACCACATGAGCCTCTCTCCAGTCCTTTAGCACCACTCCCGACTCCAACGAGGCATTGAAAAGGTCAGTCAGTGATGCTGCTAGAACATCCCCAGGTTCCCTTAGATTCTAGGGTGTATCCCATCCGGTCCCATCGCTTTGTCTACTTTAAGTTGAGCTAGTTTCTCACGAACATAGTCTTCTGAAAATTGTTCAAGATGTCCCTCGCTTCTGTTCCTGTTTGTGGGTGTTTTCTGATGTCCTGCTCCTGGTTCTTCATCTGTGAACACAGAACAGAAATATTTGTTAAGCAATTCTGCTTTATCCTCATCAGCTTCTATATATTCCCCTTCACCCTTGAGTCTGACAATACCACTTTTGCCCTTTCTCTTGTCACTAACATATCTGAAAAATGTCTTATCCCTCCATTTTATTGCATTGGCTATTTCCTCCTCTTTTTGAATCTTTGCTTTCCTGACTACTTTTCTAGCTTCTCTTAAGTTTTTCCAAATATAGATGCCTGTCTTCCTCTCTCTGTGATCTCTTGTATTTCATGAAGGCCTCGCTCTTTTTCTTCAGTTTTTGGCTACCTCTTTTGAAAGCCATAGCGGTCTCCTTTTACCTTTATTTACCATTTTAACAAAAAAGGTTGGTTGCCCTTAAAATATCTCCTTTCAGTTTTGCCCACTGTTTTTCTACATCCCCCAGCTGTTCCCATCCCGCTAACGACTCCCTGAGGTATTGGCCCATCTTGGCAAAGTTAGTCTTCCTAAAGTCTAAGACCCTCACCTTTGAATGGATTCTAACAGCGCTAGTGCTAAAACTGAATCACACCATCTGGTGATCACTGGATGCAAAATGATCTCCTACTATAACATCAAAAACACTTTCACCATTGGTAAGCACCAAGTCCAGTATGGCCCCTTCACGTGTGGGGTCTGTTACTAATTGCTTGAATAGTTCTCCCTGTAGAGAATCCAGGATCTCTTTACTTCTAGATGATACTGCAGCAGGAATGTGCCAGTCAACATCTGGCATATTGAAATCCCCTATCAGTAGCAATGCTGTGTATGCCTTCAATGAACTCTCTGTCCACCTCTTCCTCTCTTCCTCTCTTTTCCTCTTTCTAGTTTAACCCACAATGCCTCCTCTCTCCCTTTTAAGCTCTGTAATTCCAAAGCTTTAATAGTATTTTTTACATATAGTGCCACTCCTCCTCCCCTTCTTCCTACCCTGTCCTTTCTGAATAAAGTATAGCCAGGTATAATTACATCCCAGTCATGGTTTTCTGTGAACCATGTTTCTGTAACTGCCACTAAATCCAAGTCGGCCACTCCCACCAAAGCTTCAACATCAAGGATCTTATTCCCCATGCTACGGGCATTTATACACACTGCTTTCCATATGTTACCCCTGTTACCCATTTCCATAAAGGTATTTAATGCATCACTTACCTGGGGGCTTTCACTTACCTGGGGACTTTTTTCACCCATCCCCAACGAATCTAGTTGAAAGCCCTCTTCAGTAGATTAGCCAGTCTAGTTCTGAAGACGCGTTGACCTTTCTTGGACAGATGGATGCCATCTCTGCTCTGCAACCCTTGGAAAAGCATCCCATGGTCTAGGAAACCAAAATGCTCTCGATGACACCATCCACGCAGCCATGCATTCATCTCCAGGATGCGAGCCTCTCTGCCTTGGCCTTTACCCTCAACAGGGAGGATTGAAGAGAACACCACCTGTGCACCTAACTGCTTCACCCTCTGTCCCAGAGCCATGAAGTCTCTTTTGATATGCTCAGAGGGATACCTGGCAGTATCATTTGTTCCGACTTGGATTAGCAACATTGGGTTTGATGAGTCTCGGCAAACTCTCCGTAACATCTTGTATTTTGACACCAGGCAGACAGCATACCTCTCTGGACATCAAATCTGGTCGGCGGATGGACGCCGCAGTACCCCTCAGAAGAGAGTCACCAACCACCACTACCTTTCGCTTCCTTGTGGTCACTGATTCTGCAACTTTGGGGTACTTGAGCTCTGGTTCTTCCCTTTCCAGGAATGCTTTCACCTCCTCCACTTCTGCATAATAGTTCTCTATTTCAAGGGCTGGAGAAGTTGGATGGGTGATTCTGCAGGCCCTGGTGACTTGTGTCCAACCTTCGTCATTCTGTTGGCACCCATCTTGTCCTCTGCTAGAGAGCTTGGATGTTTCAAGAAGCATCTCATCAATGTACTTCTCACTGTCTTGAATGCTCCTCGGCCTCACCACCTCCTCTGAGTTCCTCCACTTTTTTCCTCAGAGCTTCAGCATGCAGGCACCCTGCACATGGAACCGGTCCTTCAACTGGTATTGGGTCCTCTGTCTGGACAGAGGCAGAAGCTGTAACGGGGGCAAGAGCAGGAATCAGCTGTTGTCTCTGGGAACAGCAGGAATCAGTCTTCACAACCCGCTTATCTCCCCTTCAAGTTGCCCCTTTTTACTTTTTTTGATTTTCTCCACTATTCACCTGACTGAGGAGACCAGGCGGGAAGGCAGGCAGGCATGCATGTGTGGAGCAGTGCTCTCAAAAGCATTTCTATTGGAGCCCAATGCAGGAACACTCCCCAGCATCCATCGATTCTGACATCACCCATATATGAAGACTGATTCTTGCTGTTCCTGGAGATCACCTGTTACAGGTGAGTAACTATGCTTTCTCCAGGAACAAGCAGGAAGTCAGTCCTCGCATATGGGTTACGCTAACGCCAACTCACCAGCTTTCAAAGAAAACCTTTGGGAGATGCCACCACACATGAATGGCCCCCTTCCCGTTCAAGGGTGCCATCTTACTCAATCTCCCTTTTTCCACAGAGCCCTTTGGACGTTCATCTTGTCCCCCCAGAAAAAAATTTATTTTCTCATACGTTTTTGTACTTCTCCAGCTCGCACTGGTTCCTTTTCCACCTTCGAACCCCACTACTCCGGCTCGGGGTCTTGAGACTTGTGTTTTCTAGGTTCTTTTCCTCTAAGCGCTTTTGCGCCTTTTTCAACTGCTAGCCATGTTGAGGGTCTTTGAACTTGCTGGGGTCCTTTTTGGCCCAATGGCCACCAGTTTATAAAAAAAAAATGTGGTCAGTTCTCCAAAAACATGTCCCTCACCAACACTCATAACTGTTGCTTCCGGTGTCTGGGCACTGACCACGACCCAGAGGAATGCTCCCTTTGTAAAAAGATATCTGCAAAGGCCATAAAGAGCCGCCGGCTTAAGCAGGATGGACATCATCCACGGGGCAGACTTGACCCCGGTCTCCCCGATAGCCTTGCGCTCAAAGGCCCTGCACGGATCCTCTGAGTCACGTAAGGCCCCTGCGGTTCCTGAGCGGGCTCGCAGACATTCCGAGCAAGGGTCCCCAGAGCGAGAGCATAAGAAAAAAAAAGATGATCTCAAGGGCCTCATCCGGGAGGCAGACAAGCACGGGAAATTCCATGCATGGTCCCTCAGCCCCTGATGGGCTTCCGAGGAGTTGGAGTGGGATCATTCCCTTAAAGTACCCAGGAAAGATGTTGAGGCCTTCAGCGATGGACCTCAGTCTCCCGAGAGCCGTCCCTTCGAAGATCCCTCCTCCTCTTTGACACCCATCCTGGTCACCCTAGCGTCAGTGTTGGTGGCTGCTACCCCCGAGTGGGAAGCTCGAATGCTAACCCTTCAGCTCAGCGTTTCTGCGTTCATCACTTCACAACAGGCGTCAATGCCTGGTCTCGCTGGCACTCACACCAAGACCAAAAGGAAGTTGATGGTGAGGATTGCCCGGGCTGCCGAAGCATCCCCGAGAGCCAGATGCCTCGGGTGGATCCTCAGCGAGGGTCTCATTCTCGCTTCCAATCCTCAGGGGCGAAGTCCTTTCAGGCGAGTGCCTCTGGCTCTGGCCATGCCATGGCCTTGGGAAACAAGAGGACGGAACCGGCAACACACCTAGAACCGCTGTGTCTCAAGTCCTCCTCGGACTACTCTGACTGGGAGTCCAATGTCGAGACATCTCTGGAGACTTGGACCCACCGAGGCCTTCCCTCGGACCCATCTCCCCCGGCTGCGAGACCTCGATGAACTTACAATCAATGGAACTCAGGAATAGCAGCAGCTGCAAAACCAACACCCAAACAACAAACTCGCTCACACAAACAATCTGAGGGATGGTACACCCCAGACCTAGCTAGGATAAAAAAAGATCTCAGAAAAACAGAACATAAATGAGATCCAAAAAGACCACAGATAATAAAGCACATTACTTGTCAAAGCTCACACTCTACAAAGAGGCAATAAACACAGCAAAAAAGAACTATCATTCCAAAATATTAAATAATGCCATAAATCGCTCTAGGGAGCTATTTGAACTAGTAAAATCGATTACCAAGCCTCCACAAGATAGCTATTTAAAAATTCCAGTTCAGCCACAGACTCTAGCCGATTTCTGTGCCAGCAAACTAAACCCCAAAGACAGCCCTAGCCCCCCCTCTGATACCATCAGCCGTGGCTACTTCAAAAAAACTGGCAGACATTTCACAACATAGACACAAGACAAATTTTGTATATAAGCTCAAATTTAAACACAACATCCCCACTAGATCCATGTCCAGTCTCATGGAACAAAGCGCTGCAATCGGAAATGGCCTCTTTCCTACTAAACATAGTAAATCAATCCCTCCAACAAGGAACCATGCCGAGCAACCTCAAAAGATCTGTAATCCGATCTATACTAAAAAACAAAAGCCTAAACAAAGACGACCCTTCTGCATATAGACCAATTTCAAGCATCCCTTTTGTAGCTAAAACCATTGAGAAAGCAGTTCAACATCAGCTCCAAGACTTCATAGATTCAGCAGATGCCTTAGACGAACAACAGTATGGATTCCAGCCTTTTCATGGAGTCGAAACACTCCTCCTAGTTCTGTTTCACAAATGAATCCAGGGACTGGAAATCACTAAAAAAGCGTTCGTCCTCATCTTCCTGGATATAACCGCAGCGTTTGATAACATAAATCACGAGACCCTCATATCAAGACTCAGTACCCTAGGCATAAAAAGACACACCCTTAAATGGTTTTCATCATACATAACTAACCGAGTACAACATGTCCAAATCGAACAAAAAATCGTCAACCACTTTCCCCCAAACCCAGGGAATACCCCAAGGGTCAGCCTTATCAGCCCTCTTGTTTAATTTATACATAAAGCCAATCTGCGCAATATTCAAAAAACACAAAATAAATCATCACATATATGCTGATGGCATTATGTTGTACACCCACCTAGACATATGTAACCCGATTTATGATACACTAGCAGCCTGCCTGGAAGAAACCCAAACCTGGCTTCATGAAAACAATATGAGCATCAATCTCAAGAAAACCAATGTAATGTTCATATCAAATGTTCAAATTCAACCCCCCTCCAACAATCCACCCGAATAACAATCAATTCAAAGTGAAACAGGAAATAAAATATTTAGGGGTTACTCTTGATAAAACACTTGGCACGGAGGCGCACCTAAGGCTCTTAAACAGAACCATATTTTATAAGCTAAGAATTTTACAACCCTTGCGAAACCTCATTGACCTGTCTGATTTCAGGGAGTGGAAGCCAAAAACCTCAGCCAAACACAGTTAGGTATATCCAAAAAGCTTTATTTGTAGACCCAACTAAAATGTTTCGACCAGAGGCCTTCTTCAGGGGTCTAAGGACAGACACAGACATAAAATTAAAATATGAACATTTGTAATATAAATTAATAACCAATCAAAGACATCCAAAAGAAGTATAATACATTACCAAAGAGGACAAAAAGCAACTTCAAAAAGAGGGTGGAACAAACCACTCTTCCCAAACAAAAAAGAAAAGATGTAACATCTTAAACACTCATAAGGAAAATAATTTATATGGTAAACACACCAAAAAGAAAAATATGGCATACTATATGTCTTGTATATACAAGTGATGCCAATAAAAGTTAAATTTCATAAGTGATACATAGTATAATCAGTCTTCACAACCCACCCTCTTCCCCTAGGAGTTGTATCTTTCTATCTCTCTCTCTTTCCCTCTCTCTTTTGTCTCAGCTTTAAACTCAACTGGAGAGGGACAGTTGGGAAAGGTGGGAAGGCAGCACGCAGGCGCTCTGGGATGTTCCCAAAAGCTTTCCTATTGGACACTGGGGAGCGTTCCCACGCAGGCTCCGTCGGTACCGACAATACCCTAAAGCTATATGTGAAGACTAAATTACTGCTGTTCCCGGAGATCACCTGTTAGAGGTGAGTAACTATGCTTTACCTCACTCATTATTCCCTTTTCCAGGTCATTTACGAATATGTTGAAAAGTAGCGGACCCAGCACAGATCCCTGGGGTACTCCACTATTCACCTTTCTCCACTGGGAAAATTGGCTATTCAGCCCTACCCACTGTTTTCTATCTTTTAACAAGTTTCTGATCCACAATAGCACACTGCCTCCTATCCCATGGCTTTTTAACTTCGCCAAGAGTCTCTCATAAGGAACCTTGTCAAAAACTTTCTAAAAATCGAGATACACTATATCAATCGACTCACCTTTGTCTACCTGTTTATTCATACTTTCAAAAACAAACATAACAGATTAGTTAGAGGAGACATTCCTTGGCTAAAGCCATGTTGGCTGTCTCCGATTAAGCCATGACTATCTACATGTTCAGTAATTTTGTTATTTATAATGGTTTCTACCATTTTTCCCAGTACTGACATCAGGCTCACTGGTCTATAGTTTCCAGGATCACCCTTGGAACCCTTTTTAAAAATTGCAATTACATTGGCCATCCTCCAATCTTCAGGTATTACAGATGATTTTAATGATAGTTGACAGATTAATAATAGTAGGTCTGCAGTCTCATATTTCAGTACTTTTCAACATTCGGTCCAGGTGATTTCCTACTCTTCAGTTTATCAAATAGTTGTAATACATCTTCCCGGTGTATTTCTTTCAATTCTTCTGCGGCATCACTTTTAAATACCATTTCAGTCATGAGCAACATCCCCACATCTTCCTCAGTAAAGACCGAAGCAAAGAATTCATGCAATCTCTCCGTTATGGTCTTGTCCCCTCTTAGTGCTCCTTTTATCCGCTATCATTTAATGGTCCAACTGACTCGCAGGTTTTTTGCTACGAATGTACTTGAAAAAGTCTTTATTCTCCAGGACCAAGCAGGAAGTCAGTGCTCACATATGGGTGACATCGACGTCGATGAAGCCCTAGCGGAGCATTTCCCCAGCTTTCCATGAAAGCCTTTGGGAATGCAGGCACGCATGCGCGGTTCCCTTCCCACCTAAGTCTCTCTTTTTCCGAGAAGCCCACCGGACGTGTGTCCCAGTCATCCCGGAAAAAAGTTTGATTTTTCGGCGATTCTCGCTATTTTTCTTCTCCGGTTCGACGCCGGTTCCCCTCCCGCGGGTTCGGTACACCGGTATCGAGCCCGTTTCTTCTTTTTCGTTTTTTGCCCTTCGTGGCTGGCGTTCGCGCCCTTTTTTTCTTTTTCCCTGGAAGGCCGGTCCTTTGACCTCGCGGGGACTTTTTTTCCCCGATGACTTCCAGCGGTTTTAAAAAGTGTGATCGGTGCAAGAAGCTGATGTCTCTCACCGACACACACGACTGCTGCCTTCGGTGCCTCAGTCCTGATCACGACCCTAAGACGTGTGGACCATGTGGGAAGATGTCTTCCAAGGCACTGTGAAGTCGCCAGCAGCAGAAAGAAAGGCTTTTTTCTGACTCAGCCTCCGGCCGGGCCCGGACCTCGTCTGAGGCCTCGACATCTCGGGATTCGGATCCCGAGCGCTGTCGTGGCTCCTCGGACAGGGGGTCCCCCGACCGGGAACACATGAGGAAGAAGCGGCTCGTGAGGGCGTCTTCGTAAGAGGTCCCTGGCTCCTCGAGGGCCAGGTCTCAGACCCCCGACCGTCACCCCGGGCCCGTGGAACAGGAGAAGCCGTCCAAAGTTCCTCGAGTGGAGCCGGAGTCTGCTGGACACGTAAGTCCTGTAGTCCTTGTGGATGCTCCTCCCAGAGAGCTGCCGCCGGGGCCTGAGTCGGTGGCTGCTGAGTCTCCTGAGCTGGGTCTCAGGCTGACAGCCTTGGAGTGCAGACTGTCTGCCTTCATGGAGCAGCAGCGGACGCTGATGGCCAGCCTGTCTGGTGCATCTGCCCTGACCACCGGGACATCGACATCGAAGTCGACCCCGGAGACCGAACCGATACTCGAGACCATGAAGGCTCGAGGTCGACCTCGGTCGCGGTCTCCCTCAACCTCCCGTGCAGGACCGAGGGTGTCGACGCCGGTGCCCCCGGGCCCTGCGAGGTTGGACCCCGATTCCTCGTCAGACGAGTCCGCCTGGTAGACGGAGGATGAGGAGTCCCCCGACACCTTCAAGACTCAGTGCGTCCCATCGGACTCACCGCAGTCTGAACCCCGGAGTAGATCCCCTCCGGAGGATACCTGGTTCTCGGAGTTTGTCCGGGATATGGCCACCGCGTTGGCTATCCCGGCGGACCACGAGGAAGAGCCTCGAGCCGAGGAGCTTGAGGCCCTGCAGTGCGACTCTCCTCCGAAGGAGGCCTTTACTGTCCCGGTTCCTCCGATGCTGGAACGGCTCCTCTTCCGAATGGGGGAGGCACCAGCCTTGGCGCCGGTTCTAAGCAAGCAGGTCGATTCGATCTATCGACTCCGGAAGAGTCCTGGCTTTCAGAAGGCGCAGCTACCACACCATTCCATGGTGGTGGAATCGGCCATGCATCGCCTGAAAAGTCAGAAGATGCACTCCGCGGTGCCTCTTGGCAGGGAGGCCCGAAACCTCGATGGTTTTGGTAGAAAGTGCTTCCAGGGGTTTATGCTTGCTTGCCGTGTCCAGTCTTACCAGCTGTACATGGGCATGTACTTGCGAGACCTGGCCAAGGAGTTGGCCGGGTTCTCTGCTGATCTCTCCGGGGAGCCCTTGCAGAGGTTCAAGTCCTTGTCCTCGGGGATTCGGGACTGCTCCAAGTTTCTGTCCCATGCCGCCTACGATGGCTTTGAGGCTTCGGCCCGAGTTGCGGCAGCCGGCATCGCGGCTCGCCGCCAGGCATGGCTGCAGTCATCAGACCTCGAGCCATGGGTTCAGGACAAGTTGGTCAATGTCCCTTGCCGAGGTGAGAACCTTTTTGGCAAGCCCATGACTGAGAAGGCTGCACAGCTCGAGACCGAACACCTAACAAGGACAAGGCTGTCTAGGAAGACCTCTGCCACTTCTCACAAGAAGAAGGGCTCGGGTAAAAAGCCCTTTTACCCGAGGAAGGGCACTGCCTACAAACAGTACCCTCAGTATCAAGCTGCCCCCCAGGGTCAGCAAGCCAAGGGGCAGAGTAATGGGCCCCGTAGGCAGAGGGCCCCCAAGCCTCTGGCCCCTGCTCCCACTCAGCAGGGTGGGGGATTTTGACTCCTTAGGCATAGCCTCTCCGTCCCTGCTCTCCCAACCCTGCATAGGAGGTCGCCTCGCCCTCTTTGCCCACCAGTGGCCACGCATCACTGGGGACAGTTGGGTGTTAAACATAGTCCACAGGGGCTATGCTCTGCACTTTCACCAACTGCCTCCTCCATACTTTCCAGGGGAGCCTCCAAGGCCTCCCCTGCACACAAATCTTCTCCTGCAGGAGCTCCAAGGTCTGTTGGTGGACAGGGCGGTGGAGCCTGTGCCCCCTCACGTGCACGGTCGAGGGTTCTAGTCCAGGTATTTCCTGGTACCCAAAAGAACCGGTGGCCTTCGGCCCATTTTAGACCTCAGGAATCTCAACAAGTTCCTAGAGAAGGAAAAGTTCAAGATGCTTACTCTTGGAACACTTCTGCCCTACCTCCAGCAGGGAGATTGGCTATGCTCCTTAGATCTAAAGGATGCGTACACTCACATCCTCATTCATCCAGACCACAGAAAGTACCTCGGGTTCATTGTGGGAAGAAACCATTATCAGTACAGAGTACAGCCCTTTGGCCTAACCACCACTCCCAGAGTCTTTACCAAATGCCTGGCAGTGGTGGAGGCCTACCTGAGAAATCAAAGGATCTTTGTCTTCCCCTATCTGGACGACTGGCTCATCAGGGGTCAGACGTGCCAGGAGGCTCGACAAGCCACTCTCAGAACTATTGCTCTTCTTCAAAGCTTGGGGTTTGTCATAAACTTCGCAAAGTCCACTTTGCTCCCCTCCCAGAACTTGGAGTTCATAGGGGCAAGGATGGACTCTCTCCTGGCAAAGGCATTCTTGCCAGCAGACAGGGCCCAAAGGCTGATAAACTTAGCAAACCAGTTTCTCTGCAGGTCACTGGTCTCCGCCAGACTCTGTCTGAGGCTTCTTGGCCACATGGCTTCGACAGTACATGTGACCCCCAATGCCAGGCTCCATATGAGGCCTGCACAGTGGTGCCTTCGGAATCAGTGGTCACAGGCCACGGGCAGTCTCAAAGACAGGATAAGGGTGTCCAGACACTGTCTGGACTCCCTCACCTGGTGGCTACACCCACCCAATCTGCTGAAAGGGGTACCTTTTCAGACTCCTGGGTACACAATGGTGCTGACCACCGACGCCTCCCTGCAAGGCTGGGGGGCTCATTGCCTAGGCAAGTGCACCCAGGGCCTGTGGTCTCCCAGGGAGGCTGCACTGCAGATCAATCACCTGGAACTCAGGGCTATTCGCTTAGCCCTCAAAACTTTCTCTCCTGCCCTGGCTCATCAATCTGTCCTCGTTCAGACAGACAACCAGGTAGCCATGTTTTATGTGAACAAGCAGGGCAGGACTGGATCCAGGCTCCTCTGTCAGGAGGCGCAGGACCTTTGCTCGTTTGCCCTCAAGCACAACATACTCCTCAAGGCTGTGTACCTCCCAGGCCAGGAAAACTACCTGGCCGACAGGTTGAGCAGAATTCTGCAGCCCCACGAGTGGCAGCTCCATCCTTTGGTGGTTCAGAAGATCTTCCTGAAATGGGGTCTTCCTTTAATAGATCTGTTTGCCAGGCCACTGAACAAACAGCTGCCACAGTTCTGCTCCAGACAACCGCATCCTCGGCGGATAGCAGCGGATGCTTTTCTGATGATCTGGTCTCAGGGCCTCCTGTATGCGTTTCCTCCCACGCCCTTGGTGGCCCAAACTCTCTTCAAGATTCTTCAGGATAAAGCCTCGGTCCTGCTGGTGGCTCCCAGGTGGCCGAGACAGCCTTGGTTTCCACTTCTGCTTCAGCTGGCAGTAGATCCCCCACTACCTCTGGGGTTGCAACCCGACCTTCTCTCTCAGGAGCAGGGTTCCCTCCTGCACCCCAATCTCAAAGCTCTCAATTTGATGGCATGGAGGCTGCAAGGGTAGTTTTGGCTCCCTGGGGCCTACCTCGGGAAGTTGAGGAGGTTGTCCTGGCCTCCAGGAAACAATCCACTAGGAAAACCTATGCTCTCAAATGGAAAAGGTTTTCTGTGTGGTGTCAGCTACGTACAGTGGATCCCTTCTCCTGTACTGTACCAGTAGTGCTTCAGTACCTGTTGCACCTATCCAATCAAGGACTTAAGTCAAATTCTGTTCGGTTCCACCTCTCAGCTCTAGCAGCTCACCACTCCCTGGTGGAAGGACATTCTCTGTCAGTTCACCCCTTTGTGTCCAGGTTTCTCAGAGGCTTGCTCTTGCTCAAGCCTCCAATCCGCCCTCCTGCTCCTGAGTGGGAGTTGAATGTGGTCTTGCAGCAACTGACTCGCCCACCTTTTGAGCCAATGGCTACTTGTTCACTACGCTTCCTGTCCTGGAAGACACTCTTCCTGGTAGCCTTAACTTCGGCTAGGCGAGTGAGTGAGCTTCAGGCCTTGGTCTGTGATAGGCCTTACACCAGGTTCTGTGGCAACAGGGTAGTCCTCAGGACTCACCCTAAGTTCCTCCCTAAGGTTGTCTCCTCTTTCCACCTCATCCAGGAGGTGGTTCTTCCAACATTCTTCCCTAGGCCTCATGCAAGCCAGGCTGAAGCAGTTCTGCATACCCTGGACTGTAGGAGGGCCTTATCCTTCTACCTTGACCGTACGCAGGGGCATAGAAGGGCTACTCAGCTCTTCGTATCTTTTGACCCTAATAAGTTGGGGTTGGCTGTGTCCAAGCGTACCTTGTCCATCTGGGTGGCTGACTGTATCACCTGGGCTTACAAGGCGGCTGACCTTCCTTTGCAGGGTCGGGTCACGGCCCATCGTGTCAGGGCAATGGCTGCCTCAGTGGCTCATCTCCGCTCTGTACTGTTGATAGACATCTGCAGGGCTGCAACTTGGTCTTCCAGCCAGACTTTTGCGGCCCATTACTGTCTGGAGAGGGAGTCCCGTAGGGACAGTGCTTTTGGCCAGGCAGTACTCCAGAATCTCTTTGAGGTTTAGGCAACTCCTGCCCTCTGTTGGGCTACCGGTGGAGGTTCTGTCAGTCTAAAGCCTTTCTATGCTGCTGAGACTAGAGGGAGTTCTCTTGTTTAGCTTGGTTTTTGGTAGCCCAGAGCTAGGGAGTCACCCATATGTGAGGACTGACTTCCTGCTTGGTCCTGGAGAAAGAGTAGTTACTCACCTGTAACAGGTGTTCTCCAGGAGCAGCAGGAATCAGTCCTCACAACCCTCTCTCCTCCCCTGGGAGTTGCAGTTGTACATAGTTTGTTTTAAAAAAATTTTGGTGTGCTGTTCTTAGCTATGTCATTTGACTGAGGTAAGATGGCACCTTTAGGCGGGAAGGGGACCGCGCATGCGTGCCTGCATTCCCAAAGGCTTTCATGGAAAGCTGGGGAAATGCTCCGCTAGGGCTTCATCGACGTCGATGTCACCCATATGTGAGGACTGATTCCTGCTGCTCCTGAAGAACACCTGTTACAGGTGAGTAACTACTCTTTATGTGCTTTTGCTTCCATAGCAAGCTTCTTCTCAAATTCTCTCTTTGCCTGCCTTATCAGTGCCTTGCATCTAACTTGCCAGTGCTTGTTTTGTTTCTAGTTTCGTCATTTGTCTCCTTTTTCCATTTCCTGAAAGATGCTGTTTTGTCAACAGCTTCTCTGACCTCAACTTTAAACCATGCGCTGCCTTTATTGATTGCAAATGTGTCTCATGCATATTCACTGCAGATATCCTAAAGACTTGATTAGCTGGTGCGCTTCCTGAATACATTTGAAAATGGTTTGTATAGAACAACGTATTTACTATCTCTCCCTGATTTGTTTCCACAGCTAAGCCTGGCAGTGTCTCCTTGTGTCAAAGACAGTGTCTGGAGAATATGGACAACTTGGAAAGCTCCTCGCGCAACAAACTCACTGCAGTCCAGGTGAAAAACATTCCGGGGCACCTCAATCATTATGAAAAACTGGAGAAATATTTCAGTCGTTTTGGGAAAATGAAGCGTATAATTCATAGGGAGAAAAAGAATATGGTGATCATACACTTCTGCAGTCATGTGAGTATATAATGGGACAATAAAGGGTGTGTTCATCTACTGATTTTACTTTTCGTGTGAGATTCTAATGGGACAAGGATAGTGAGCAGTATTTTCTGCAGCAGATCATATACCACCTGAAATTCAAAATGGGGGATATTTAAACATTATGGCTGGTTAGCTGTGGCAATTATATATCCTCTGGATATTTAGCAGCAGTGGCTGCTGCTTAAGAGACAGATTGTACAGCCACTGTCTGGATATCAATTTACGACCCTCCTGGCACTATCAAGACATGTGGACAACATGGTTTTATATTTAGAATGAATGAAAGAGATGTGAGATTGTAATAAGGTGCCACATGTGGGACTGGATAAATCAGGAGAATTCAGAGGGTTACAGAGCTTTTCTCCTCTTATCAGTTCATATTAGCTGAAGTCATTAGTGACGTTAAAACATGGCCTGCTTGAAGCTGTCTGGTAATCTCAGTTCTGTTCCAAGAGTCATACCAGATTTGTTTGCATTATTTTTCCTGTCCAATTCTTGTGAATCTGTGACTTTTTATTTAAATTTATATTTCCATATATCCCTCTAGTCCAGTCTTGACAAATGGGCTCTCCCCCACCTTCAGCAGCTGAGAACTGAGCATATCAGAATTCTGATCTCCCATATAAGAGCTCCCTCTTCAACTCCAGGATCCGGTATCCTCAGTTCTCAGCAGCTGAAGACACATCACTAGGGTTAGGGAGTTTTACTGAGCAATACACCCACAAATTAGGTTAGGAGCATTAGGACTAATTGGACAGAAAAGGCTAAGAAAGGAGACAGAAGTCTTCTACCCTTAAGATGGGTTATTCTCACTCGGAACTGTTGAGTGAAAGGGCTGACAGAGCTGTAGGAGGCCTGTAACTCCAGGATCCTTTGGTGGGTCTGGTGGGCCCTAAGGGATTAAATACCTGGTGGTCCAGTTCCCACACTTCTCATCCACAGAAATCTGGGTTTTCCTTTTAAATTGCTGGATTTCCATATTCTCCAGGAACAAGCAGGAAGTCAGTCCTCGCATATGGGTGATGTTGGCGCCATGCGGCGCTTTTCCCCAGCTTTCATTGAAAGCCTTTGGGACAATGCTACCCATGCAGGTGTGGTCCCCATCTTGCTCAGTCTCCTTTTTTTCCGTGTAGCCCAACGGACATCGGTCCAGTTTCCCCGGAAAAAAATCCTCACTATATCCTTAAAAATTAGCTGTTCCTGGTTTGCGTACCGGTTCCTCTTCCCGCCTTGAGCCAGCGCTGTAATCTGCTCCTTTCCCCTTTTTTTGATCGAGACTTGACTTGATCGGTGTTCGTGCCCTTTGTCACCTGGGGATCGTCGACCCCAGCCGGGTGTTCCCCACCATGTCTCCTGGTGGGGTCAAAAAATGTCACCGCTGCAGTCAGACTATCTCTGTCACCACACTCATGACTGCTGCCTATGCTGTCTGGAACTGGACCATGATAGTACCTCCTGCGACCTGTGCCAGGCCATGACGCTGAAAACTTAATAAAAAGAGTTCAGAGTTGCAGGAGAAATTGCCTCCCCGATGCCGAGTTCCAAGCTCACAGTACTTCCCGTGAGAGCCAAGCATCCTTGGAGTCCCATGGCGGCGGCTCCTCCAAGAAGACCTCGTACCCCGAACGAAAGAAGAAAAAATCCTTGAAGCCTGTCGAGGTTCCATGGGGGAAACCCAGTAAGACTGTCTGGAGGGACTCGGGCAACTCCGAGAAGCGTCCCATCAAGGTCCTCAAAAGCGATTCCTTGGCCGGTGGAGACCGTGTGATGTTCCTCGAGGCCGTAGTCGTCCTGGAGGACGCACTCGCAAAAGTGCAGGCACTGGGCCCGAAATCCTTGGTGCCCACACCGACAGCTGTGGAACCGCCGTACTTGAAATCCAGAATGGTAGCCATGGAGCAGAACATCACTGCTATTCTGGCCATGCAGCAGGCAATGATGGCTGGTTCATCCGTATCATCTGCCACGACGACCGGGCCCCTGACTGCGGGGGAGTCTTGTCATTGAGTCGAGCTCTGAGTGCCATCAGCCTCGGGTAAGCCCTAGGCTCTGGTTGAGGTCCTGGTCTCATTCCTCGGGCATCAAGTCCTTCTCGGCCAGTTTCTGGGACTTGGACCCCTGGTCCTTGGGAGGGCCCCGGCCCTTCGGCACGGGCTTGAGGCAAGAAACCGCAGAGCCTCAAACTCGTCATCCCTTCTCGACTCAGAGTGGGAGACTGAAGACGAGGCCTCCCCTGAAAGCACCCCGGCCAGAGCCCTCCCGGTGCAAACCAAGGCGGAGGAGGACTATGCACTAAGGAACTAGAGATCCTCAGAGTTGCCACCCAAGAAAACTCTCACAGTACCAGTGCAGCCGATCCTCGAGCGGCTACTATTAAGAATATGGGAGATCCTAGTGTCGGTGCCAGTGGTCTGCTGACATCTCAACGCCATATACCTCGTCAAGAAGGGGCTGGGGTTCCACAAGTCCCAACTCCCACATAATTCCATGGTTGTCAAGTCAACCAAGCAAAAACTCAAAAGCCAATAGACTTACTCGTCTGTTCCTCCTGGAAGGGTTGCTAGAGCCCTCGAAACCCTTGGTTGCAAGTGCTACCAGGGCTGTATTCTGGGATGTCGAATCCAGGCCTATGAGCTATACATAGGCATATATCTGAAGGCCCTGACCCAAGAGTTATCTGGGTTCTCAGTGGGGCTGGTCGGGGAACCTCTCCAACTTTTCCAAGCTCTCATCTCCGGGATCAAGGACTGCTCAGAGTTCCTCTCCTGGGCAGTCTACAATGGATTTGAGTCAGCAGCTTGAATAGCAGTGACAGGCATTGGCTCAACGCCAGGTCTGGCTACAGTCCTCAGACCTCGTGCAGTGGGTCCAGGACAAGCTGCCTGACGTCCCCTGCACCGGTGAGATCCTGTTTGGCAAACCCATGGCTGACAAGGCGTCCGAGATATTAACTGAAATGGTGACTTGCAGAGGTTCTCAAAGAAGACCTCGGGGAAAAGGCCCCAATTCAGTGGGAGAAAGGGGCATGATTATATAGAAACAGCTGTCGAATCAAGACAGAGAAATTATGTCATATACATATAGATTCGCAGGGTAAGCACGGCACATAGAAACTTATCTACTACTTATCAATGGTGAAAAGAATTTACATATGTACATTTTTACATAGAAGGTTTTCTGGGTCGCAGCGTAGGTAGTTTCCCCTCATGTGGATTTAGTACAGGTTGAAATGACTTTGAAATAGGTGCGTCTTGAGTTTTTTTCTAAAGTCTGGTAGGTCTTTGCTGGCTCGAAGCTCGGGCGGCAGTTGGTTCCATAGTGTTGGTGCTACGTATGAGGAAGCCCTGTTACTAGTGCTGACCTTGACAGATCTTATATCAGTTGGAATGTGGAGGGTGTTGGAGTTGATGGTTCTCCTGTTTCTGTTGGTGGGTTGCAAGCTGATTAGGGTGGCGAGGAAGGATGGTGCTGTGCTGTGGATGAGTTTGAAGGTTGTTGTCAGTATTTTGTATTTTGTGTGCGAGCTGTTATGGGGAGCCAGTGCAACTCAATTAGTACTGGTGTAATGTGTTCAGTAAGACTCTTTCTCATAATGATCCTGGCAGCTACATTTTGTGCCATTTGCAGGATGTTCAGGGTTTTCTTAGGCAGCCCTTGATAAATGGCGTTGCAATAGTCAAAATGTGGCATGATGAGTGCTTGAGCGACGGATCTGAAGTCGTGGGGATCAATGATGTTCTGTATAGGTTGTAGAAATCTGTTTGTGGAAAACTGCCCTGTTGGTTTTGCGGAGGTGTTTCTCCATTGTTAGGTCGCTGTCAAATGTTACTCCTAGATATTTTATTTCTTTCTTTGTTTGGTAGGTATTATTGCATAGAGTTATTGTTGTAGGGGGGTCAAAATTTGCTTTTTTGGAGATATACCACTTTGGAGATATACCACCAGATCGACCACTTTAGAATATGCTTGATATACAGACCACCTGACTATAATACAGATACCCTAATAGAGCTTCTCAGCTCTTCCACTGACCAAAGTCCATTAATAATGTTAGGAGATTTTAACCTCCCGTCTCTACCCACCACATATTCTACCCTCTTCCTTGAATCTATACATGACATAGGTTTCCACCAAATCATCACTACAAAAACTCATAACAAAGGAGGAACCTTAGACCTTATCTTCCTCCCAGAAGTAATACATAAACTTTTCAATCCTGAATCCTTACAGTGTATGCCGATCCCATGGTCAGACCACTACCTGATTAAGTTTAATCTTAAACATACTGACCCAAATAACAAAAGCAGCCAGCAAAAGCCCCCACCCCCCAGATTTAAAAACTTTAATGCAGAAGATTTCCTAGATCAAACAATCCCTTACCTCTCCTCATCACCTTCCAACCTTGATGAAGCTATTACATCCTGGCATAAAATAATCTCAAAAGCAGCTGCACATAATCAACCAAACAAGAACACATATCCCAGAACTGGTGATGCCCCTTGGTTTAATAATACATTGAAAGTTATGAAAAGAACTCTCAGGAAAATTGAACTAAAGTGGCGCAAAACTAAATCCACAACTTATAATGAACTATATCATACCTATCTCAAAAACTACAAAGAAGCCACAGACAGCGCCAAAAAAAACTTCCACTCAAATGTCCTAAATAAATCTATAAACAGACCAAGGGAACTATTCTCCATTGTCCAGAACCTAACCAAACACACATACAACTCCAGTCATGAAGCCGATGATATATCTCCCCAAACCTTAGCAAATCACTATATAAATAAATTAAAAACAAAGAATATCCCACCAATTACACAAACCACATCCTGCCAACCCCTACCAGACTCTTGGAATCATTTCTACCCCATAACTAAAGAGACCCTTTAGAATATAATGTCGAATCTAAATACTACAACTTCTCACCTCGATCCCTGCCCCATAAATTGGATAAAGAACACCCTCCCAACATTATCCCCTTTCATTCTCCCATTAATTAATCACTCACTAAAACAAGGCTACCTCCCGCCCATACTAAAACATGCACAAATCAGACCCATATTAAAAAACAATACCCTGGACAAAACGTCACCGAGCTCATATAGACCCATTTCTAGTATACCATTTATGGCCAAACTCATAGAAAAAGTAGTCCAAACACAAACACAGGAACACATTGACACATCAGCTCCCCTGGATGACCAACAATATGGCTTTCGCCCTGGCCATGGGGTAGACACTCTTTTAACCGTACTCCTAGACACACTAGTAAGAGGAATAGACAGCCCCAAAAACGCATTCCTACTTCTTTTTCTAGACATTTCTGCAGCATTTGACAGTGTCCACCATACACTAATGCTCAATAGGCTCAGTCAAATAGGTGCCACCTCACTAGTTCTCAAATGGTTCACTTCGTACCTATCCAATAGAACCCAAACTGTCAGGATCAACACGCAAACCTCCAACACATACAAACAGGAAATTGGCCTCCCCCAAGGTTCTGCCCTCTCTGCACTCCTATTTAATATATATATCCAACCAATTTGCAACATCTTTAAAAAATTCAAAATCCACTATCACATATACGCGGACGACATCATGTTATACATTCCTTTCACAATCCCAACGCTTCCACTTCAGCTATTAACTGACTGTTTCAAGGAACTAACAACTTGGCTAGAAGACCATAACCTTTATATCAACCATTCCAAAACTGACATACTGATTGTAACAAAAAATAAGTCCTACACCCCCCCCTACCCACATTACACTCCAGAAACATGACATCCACATAAAAAACGAAATAAAATACCTAGGGGTGATACTTGATACACACCTTAGTATGAACACCCACATAAGAAATACAACCAAGAAAATATACTTTAAACTCAAAGTATTAAAACAATTACGCCCTCTAGTACACCTGCAAGACTTCCTAAGTATCATTCAAGCCATTGTCACACCACATTTTGACTTCGCCAACCTCTCCCTACTAGGCACCACTAACCAAAACATCAAAAGGCTCCAATTAGCCCAAAATGCTGCCGCCAGAACTATAATGAAGGTACACCCTTTTGAACACATATCACCTTATCTAGCCAAACTACACTGGCTCCCGATTCAATGTAGAATAGACTATAAATTAATAATTACCACATTCAAGGCATTAAATAACACTGCTCCAGCTACCCTTAATAAGCTACTCACTAAAGACACACCCCACTCCGCACATAGAAGAGGCAACGCTAACAAATTAAAGATTCCAAAAGAATTCACTAAGACCAGAAAAACAACCAATAAAAAAGCATTCTCCCATGCTGCACCTATACTCTGGAACTCACTACCAGAAGAAATCAGAGCCTCAACTGACCTTAAAACCCTACGTAAAACATTAAAAACCCACCTCTTTATCTCTCACTACGGCCCACTAGCAAACTCCCAATATCAAAATGAGGAGGGATAACCTATATACACATAGAAACTAACACCTTAACTGCCTTATGATATTATGACCTTTTGACACTGTCCTTGATATAACTACCTTCACTGTTGACCTCATTCTTGCCATCTGTATATAGTTAAATGTACATAGTTCTCCAAAGTTAAACATTTAAAGTTTTAACTGTTAATGTATATAGTTCATGATATGTTCAATGTAAAAACAGAAATGTCCTTCTGTTCCCCTAACTGTTATATGTAAACCGCACCTGATCACTGGAAGGTTGCGGTATATAAAAATTTGTTAAATAAATAAATATACATCACCTCAGTTTTCTTATGGTTGATTGCCATGCTGCTTTGTTGTAACCAGTTTTGCATCTCACCTAGGCATGTTTCGAGTAGGCTGTAGTCCGGGTTATCAGTGTCGAGTTGTGTGTATAGCATAATATCGTCGGCATAAATGTGGTAGTTGATTTTGTGCTGAGTGAAAATTTTGCATAGAGGTTGCATATATATGTTGAAGAGGAGTGCTGAGAGAGCAGAACCTTGCGGTATACCTTGTGTTTGGGGGAACGCTTCCGCTTTTTCTCCATTAAACTGCACTTGTTGCATTCTATTTGAGATGTATTATGTGAACCACTTTAGGGGGGGTTCCCGATATTCCTATTGATTTGATCCTGTTTATCAGGGTTCCATAGTTTACTGTATCGAAAGCAGCTGCACAGTTTAGACATTAAGGAGCAGGACGGACAATCCAAAATGGAGTGGTCAGGACCCAAACATTTAAGACACCATTCATGGGTGTCGGTGACAGAAATAGTACCGCTGCACTTAGTGCATTTTTTAAACCCAGAGGCTGGTTTTTCCATGAGGAAATATTCTCGTGAGGCCTAAGGCCCAAGAGAAAAAACACACTAAGTGAGGGAAAAAATGTTGTATTTCTTTTTTTTTAAAGAAAAGAAAGAAAGAAAGACCGGCGGTACCGGTCCGAAGTCAAGGAAGGCAGACGCGCGACCAAAGAAATAAAATAAAATAAAGAACTTCTTCAGCGGTGACAGGAACACGACCTGCTGGCTTTGCGGAAAAGAAGAACTGAGGAGAGGCGGTTAGGAAAGGCGGGAAGGCAGCGCGCAGGCGCTGTGGGATGCTCCCAAAAGCTTTCCTTTTTGGGAAGCTGGGGAGCGTTCCCACGCAGGCTCCGTCGGTACCGATGTACCCATATGTGAAGACTCATTCCTGCTTGTTCCTGGAGATCGCCCCATTCTGTCTGACTGCACAAAGATGGACTTTATATTTTAAGTTCAACTAGCACCTGGTGTTAGGAAATACAGCTTTCTCATTCCGCAGTGGCAAGTGAATCAGCAATGAAGAAGCCGAGAAACTGCAGACAAGATCCCATTATACCACCTGGTAAAGACTCCACTTTTAGACCACTGAAGCGAAAAAGAATGCTAGAATGCATTGTGTCCTGCCAGTAGCTGATCAAATTTAAATGATTCAGTGTATGCAGGGCATTTTCCAGAGACCGCAAGGTCCCTCATCCAGGCTGTTTCCACATTCACAGTCTAAACTGGCAGCAATCTTGGCTGATGCCGACCAGCGTGGAAGCCATCTTGTAAGCCCAGCAAATGATTTATGCCTACTAGAATCTGAGCTGCTACTATTGCTGCTAGAGAACTAGCCTGGCTGCGTGCTTCTGGCCCCCATTAACTCTTTCCAGGCCGAGCCCAAAACTCTCGGGATCCAAGATTCTGACTAAATCTTCCTATCAAATGGTATATAATACATGACCATAGCGGAAGGAAAATCACTATTAGAACATATTGAATAAGACGGGTACAATTTTCCTGAAATATGCAAAAATTAACCCGGCTGCAGAATGTGGATTAAAAATTTAAAGTAGGCCTTCAAAGGGTTAAGGCATTCGCTGAACACTAGCAGATATTCTCCGTACTGGAGAACCTCTGATAAATGGAATGGGAGCATAGATAGCTTCAAAGGCCAGAGTTCTATTTTGCAACCTCTCTCCACTGAGCTGCCTTTTCCATATGTAAAATTAAACCACATACAGCCAAAATTAAGACATTACAAATCTACCATAAAATCTTATAATTTGGGCAAAGCCAAACTAAACGGGAATATTTTCCATTAAGAAACCACACAACTATAAAACCCCTCTCATGACATAATGCTTATGGCAGAGCATTCCACATCTGTGGACTGGCCATGGCGCTCACCCAAGCACCTGTTACAACTGTCCAAGAGAGTTATCACCATAATTCCTTTTGACTTGAATATGTTTACAGCGGATCATAACGCTATAGCACAGCAGCTAAGCCAAAATATTACCCTGCCATATAAACCGACTTTAACGCTTTATAGGACCTTCTATGGATAGCGGAAGAAGATTCTTGTAAATCAACATAGCTATGGTTGTGGTTTTTTGTTTTTTTAAAGTATAGGACTCCAAAAACCAGCCTGGAGACTGGGCATGTCAAAGTCGTGACATCAATGGATATAGCCTGGTGGTATGTCCCATCAGACTCCAGTGTACTATTGACAAAGCAAACTCAAAGGAATAACAAATAAGTAACTATACCATAACTTTAAATAACTCCCCATTCCTCAACCTGAGGAACCTTTTTAACCGTAGTCTTATTTTTTTTAAACTGTACATTCACGTCCCCCCTATGCAAACACGTTTCCTATACCATCGTTTAAATAAGAGAGAAGGAAGAAACAGAGAGGGATACTCACGGCGATCCAGAAACTGAAAGGATCTGTCTACTCCTTAAGAATGACGCTCCACTCCGCCTGAAAATAAACTCTGAAGAAATCACACCCCTGGGCGGGAATGAGGACTAAACTGTCGTCACTCAAGGAACGACAATTACCAGGTAAGTGTAATTGCTCTTTCCTTATCGTTCCTCCAGTTTAGCCCTTCACCTCTGGGATGTAACAGAGCAGTAATCATTGGGAGGGACCTATCCAGCCAACTCACCACACCGTTGACCCGGAACAGGCATCCTTTACTGCCAAAACATTTAGGCAGTAGTGGTTACTGAGGAAATGAAGAGACGACCTGGAAGCTGCTCTACCAATCCCCCCTGGTGGAATGACACAGTGATTCACCCATGAAGCTGCTTGCGCCCTGCTAGCAAGAGTCAGAAAGCCCCCCGGAATCATACAACCTCGCCACCAGAAAGCTGAGGCAACCACCCCCTTAACCCAGTGCGAAATGGCTGCCTTCGCTGCTGCTTCCCCTTTGCGGGGACCTCCAACCAACACACAAAAACAAAGAGACGAACACCGCACCCTGCATTTTATGTTTCCTATCGGCGTAAGCTACGAAGAAAAAACTCCCCTTCCAGAAAACCGAGAACTGGAAGAGAAACCAAGAGGCTCAGGAGAAAAATCAGATACCACCTTTTGGAAGGACGACGGGACTGGTCGCAAACACCACTCTCTATCCAGAAAGGGTGAAAACGGCTCATTACATGACCACGCCTGAAACTCCGAAACTCGTCGTGCCAAACAAAGAGCTATCAAAGCCACTGTCTATTAACAGCAAATCCTTTACCAACGTCTGGAGTAAAGAATCAAAGGGCTCTTTAGTTAACGCCCCTAAGGCCCAATTGGGGTCCCTCGGTGGCACCTGAACTCTCCTTGAGGAGCGCAGTCGGGTCCCAACTTAAGGAAACGCTACACATCAATCCGAACACCTAGCACTATTCCCTCCACAGACCCTCTACAGACGGAAACAGTCGCCTGCTGGACCCTCTAAGGAACTGGCCGCTAATTCCTTCAGACACTGTCCTGACACCTTTGTCACCCGGACTTGCTGCCGTGAACAGCAGCCTTCAAAAAGGCGCTAAGCACGGACCTATGTACCAGAAGCAGCCTGCCTCCTTGCTCTCAACAAGGTGGCAAAGACTGCCGCAGAATAACCCTTTTTCTTCAGCCCCGCCCATTCAAAGGCCAAACCATAGGCGGGCACCGATCCACCTGAGACATTCGTCGCAGACCTAGCCGCAGCAGAACATCTGCTACCGGCAACTTCTAGGAAAAGCCTGCCAAGTAGGCAAATGAGATCAGCCTAGTACTGCCGTCTCGTCCAACCGGGGGCTACCAAGAGTACCTTTCCCCGAAAGCCTTGATACGCCAACTAGTTGCCCTATGAGAGCCTACGGGGAAAGGACAAGACAAAGACTTAACTGGGAGCTTACTGAGCCTCGACTTGGACGAACCATCAGCCGCCCCATTCCTCCACCAGAGAGACCTCCGGGAGAACCCCAAGGAAGCCAATAATATTAGCTAGCGCTCAAATTAAGCCATAATGCACATTTGCCACATAAAGCAAATCAGGCTCTAGTCGATTCAACTCCCTGATCCTTTCCTGTTCCCGGCGAGTAGACTGCCGTAAACCCTGCGACCACTTGAAGCATTCGAGGGAGGAGTAGCCTAGTGGTTGGGGCAAGGTACTTCAGGCCGGAAGGTCAGGGGTTTAAATCCCACTAGAGGACAGCAACCTTGGGCCGGAAGGACTGGGGTTTCTAGTCCCACAGATGCTCCTTGTGGTCTTGGGCAAGCCACTTAACCCTCCATTGCCCATGTTCCCTGTAAGTATTAGTGTATGTGTCTCATATCCCTGCGTGTTAAATGCATCCCCCAATTGTGTTGTGACCTCTTTGATTGAAGGATAAGGCGGTATACAAAACTGTCTAAATAAATAAATAAATAAATAAATAAATGCTCTCGCCTCCCCAGGCTCCATAAATGGAAGCTTGTAAGGACAGAGCATTGCCCCCAACGATCGCTTCAGTGAACCATCTACTTTCCTATCTTGCGTTAAAGAAGATTGCTAGGGCTCTCTTCCATACAGTGAGTCCACACGCCCTGGTAGTGCAAGGTGTGCATCCACCCATGTAGTACCCAGGCCTGCCCCTGCTTAGCCTCAAAATGTCAATCAAGAACAGGCGAATTCAGGACAGCTGAATACTTTTTTTTTTTTTTTACAAAAACATCTCTTAACCAAAAATTCCTTCAGCATATTTATTTTATTTACATTCTCTTATATACCGTGCTATTCTGCATCAGTGCGGTTTACATTGAACAAACTGAAATTACACTGAACAGGGCATTATAACTTGGAGATAACTATTTTACAGGGAACAAGAGACGCTCTTTCCGTGCCAACAATATGAAGCAGAAAGAACTCCGAAACACAGGCATACTAATCCGCGGCCTTCCTGCTAGAGTAATGCCCCATTCCGTCTGACTGCACAAAGATGGACTTCATTTTTTTTATTTATATGATTTTAGTCATTAACAACAACCAAAACAATAAAAGAAAAGCACTGTACACTCACATTTCAGAAACAGTTAGCAAAAAACAAAGAACCAAAATTGGTCAATAGAAAAGAAAACCAGCAAGGTACACTTATGTAGTCCACATTACGGGAGCATGACTGTATAAATAAAGAAACATTGATAAAGAAAACAAGCCCAAAGGGCCACACTTTTGGAGGCCATTATAAACTCAGACTGTACTCTCCCCCACCATACTCTGCCTCTCAGAGAGAAATTTTTCCAGATGAGAAACATCTAAAAACACATAAGCAGCACCCTTATAAGTGATTACACATTTACATGGGAAGCGTAAGAAAAACGTAGCACCCAACGCCAATATGAAGTAGAAAGAACTCCCAATCACAGGCATACTAATCCACGGCCTTCCTGCTAAAGTAACGCCCCATTCTGTCTGACTGCACAAAGATGGACTTTATATTTTAAGTTCAACTAGCACCTGGTGTTAGGAAACACAGCTTTCTCATTCCGCAGTGGCAATTGAGTCAGCAATGAAGAAGCCGAGAAACTGCAGACAAGTTCCCATTATACCACCTGGTAAAGACTCCACTTTTAGACCACTGAAGCAAAAAAGCATGCGAGAGTGCCTTGTGACCTGCCAGTAGCTGATCGAATTGAAATGATTCAGTGTATGTAGGGCATTGTCCAGAGAATGCAAGGTCCCTCATCCAGGCTGACTCCACATTCACAGTCTGAACCAGCAGCCATCTTGGCTGATGCCGATCAGCGCAGAAGCCATCTTGTAAGCCCAGCATATGATGTATGCCTACTAGAATATGAGCTGCTGCCATTGGTGCTAGAGAGCTAGCCTGGCTGCGTGCTTCTGGCCCCCATTAAGGCATTCACTGAACACTAGCAGAGACTCTCCGTACTGGAGAACCTCTGATAAATAAAATGGGAGCATAGATAGCTTCAAAGGCCAGAGTTCTCTTTTGCAACCTCTCTCCGCTGAGCTGCTTTTCCATATGTAAAATTAAACCACATACAGCCAAAATTAAGACATTACAAATCTACCATAAAATCTTATAATTTGGGCAAGCCAAACTAAACGGGAATATTTTCCATTAAGAAACCACACAACTACAAAACCCCTCTCATGACATAATGCTTATGACAGAGCATTCCACATCTGTGGACTGGCCATGGCGCTCACCCAAGCACCTGTTACAACTGTCCAAGAGAGTTATCACCATAATTCCTTTTGACTTGAATATGTTTACAGCGGATCATAGTGTTATATCACAGCAGCTAAGCCAAAATATTACCCTGCCATATAAACCGACTTTAACGCTTTATAGGACCTTCTATGGATAGCGGAAGGAGATTCTTGCAAATCAACATAGCTATGCCTTTTTTTTTTTTTTTAAATATAGGACTCCAAAAACCAAGTTTCCGCCGACTCCAATGAAATCAAAGCAGATCAGCTAAAATTACCCGAACTGCTCCTATAGCTTTGCAAGAAGCTACCAGCCCCCACTGCACCTAGTTTTCCTTCCCCCCTTATCCTGAGGGATTCAGCATTGCAGGACGCGTTGCGCACTACCTGCCAGCCTGCTGCGTCTGCCAGGGAGCTGAAGAGCAAAATAGAAAGTAGAACCCCTGGAAGCAAACAGTGTCCTGACCTTGGGGTTCAGGATGCAAAGGCCACCGAATAAATCATCAGTGTTAGCTAAAAGTGAACAAGGCTATCTATCTCTCACTAAAGAGAGTTTCTTTTTCTTTTTCTTTTTGAAATCCCACCGAAGTCCGTGGGACCCAAGCTTTCGAACACAGCCCCAAACGCTGTGCATTAACCACAACCAGAGAAACGAAATGAAATGAAACCCTGCTATAGAAATAGATGAGAGGTTCCTGGGAAGGGCATGCTAAGTGGAGCTATGAAACACACAGGCACCCCCCGGCCTTCCTGCAGTCAGAGAAATAGCAGTGGGATACACTGACAACCTTGCAAATGGAGGTCTTAGAGGTTGCTGCCTGTGTGAACCTGATGAGTAATACGATTTTGTATTTTACCACCCCCCTCCAGGGATGGGGGCACTGAATACTATATGTGATTCATGAGCAGCGCTGCCATCCGGTGGCCTTTAGGGCACCAGAGCCCGGCAAACTATACAGAAGTTAAGAGCTTTAAATCTTGGTCATATAATCTTGCTCTGTGGTAATTTCTTTCCTGACTTGCAGAGAATGATCAGTTTGATAAGGGCTGCATAGACACAGTCATAGAAAGGCACTATTGAGTGTACCAGCTGCCCTCTGGTGGCCATAGACCGTAGCACAGGCACTTCTTGGTTGACAGTTAACTGTCAGTCTATTTTTTTATATCCTAAGGTTTCCTAAACCTGTCCCTGTGAATTTTGGGCAACTTTCACTATAGAATACACAAAAGCATACTTCCAGGCTGTCCCTCCTTCCAACTACAAGTTAGGGCTCTGCTCTTGAACCTAAAAACTGGCAATTTGCCTAATATCCTGGGGCTTAACAGATGCTCCTCAGAGACATGATTAGGAGGGAAAGAACATGTGGCATCAGAGATCAATGCCAAAACTGTTGTCCTATAAAACTAAGAATAAACTTAAAAATAAAGAGGACTGACAACAGCCCCCTTAAGGCTGAGGAACCCCCCGAGCCTCAAAAAACCTACAAACAAAAGAGAGAAACACTAGGCCCAAAAATCTAGCTATTCTGCCTGTTTTCCTCAAACAGGCAGCTCCCTGCAACTCTCGCCATGCGGTCCAAATACCTAGAGAGCAAATGGCCGCCCTTTGGCCAATGAATTTTGGCGCAAAGAACAACAGCCGCTGCAAAAAGGAGACCTCAGCCGACCGACAGAGCCCGAAAGCCTTACCTGTAGGGCAGAAAGCCACACAGCCTGCTCCTACCACCTTGAATTCCTCTGATCCTCAAGCCGCGCTGATGCGCCTGGCAGCCGCGGCGAGGATTGCTCAGCCGGTTCCACAGAGTGAAATTAAAATCCCGCAGCAACGGAGAGGCTCCGTCTCACACAGCTTCAGTGTGGCTGTACGGGTTCTGGAGCTCTCTCCCGTACAGTCAAGGGAGAGAGATCCGCACCGGCAAATGCCTGCAGCAAGTGAAAATAACTGACAAGGAGGGAAAGCGAGAGCTGCTACTAATTTAAAGAGCCAGGCTCAAATTTAAAATTACTGTAAATATAAGGAAATTTGTTCCTAATAACTAAAGGGAACTAATCCCTGATTGCCAATTAACCAAAGGTAACTGAATTAAAAGTAAAATTAAAAGTAAAAATCAAGGAAAAATCAGAATAGAATGTGTCACACTAAATGCTCCTTATCTGTTCCCCCAAAGTGAGCCCAGAAGCTAGGCTCACTACGTCCTCCTGCTGCATGGAGACTGGACACACTGGGGGCTGATGGGAGATACCAGCAGGCTATATCCAGTGATGTCACAACTTTGACATGCCCAGTCTCCAAGCTGCAGGAGGAGGTGCACAACCCAGAGGTGGAGGACTAAACAGGAGTAACGATAAGGAACAATAATTAAGCCACCAAGGAGTGCTTGATAAGACCCGCTAATTTCTCCTTATGAATAAACCTGAACACATTACTACTACTACTGAGCATTTGTATAGCGCTACAAGATGTACGCAGCGCTGCACAGACATGTAAGAGACAGTCCCTGCTCATCAGAGTTAATCTAGTCAAGACAGACAACACAGAAGGTATAGACAGGGATACATCTAGGGATAATGGTAAAGAAACAAGGAGATCAGGTGTCAAGATCCAAAAGCAGCAGCGAAGAGGTGAGTTATCAGCCTGGATTTGAAAAGAGTCAGAGAAGACGCCTGGCGTACAGACACAGATAGTTTGTTTCAGGCGTAAGGTGCAGCAAGGTGAAAGGAGCGAAGTCTGGAGTTAGCAATAGAAGAGAAGGGCACAGATAGAGGCAATTTGCCAGAAGAGCGGAGTTCCTGAGGAGGAGTGTAGGGAGAGATCAGAGAAGAAAGGTAGTGAGCAGCTGCAGAGTGAATGCACTTTTAGGTCAGCAGGAGAAGTTCAAAATGGATGCAGAAATGGATAGGGAGCCAGTGAAGTGACTTGAGAAGAGGCGTAATATGAGCATAATGAGGCTGGCAGAAGATTGGCCGCGTAGCAGAGTGTTGAACAGATTGAAGGGGAGAGAGATGATTCAAAGGAGACCAGCAAGGAGTAGGTCACAGTAGTCAAGACGGGACGTGATTAAGGAGTGGATTAGTAGTGTGTTCAGAAAGGACAGATTTTGCTGATGTTATAGAGAAAGAAATGGCAAGTCTTAGCTATCAGATGGATGTGTGTGGAGAAGGAGAGAAAGGAGTCAAAGACAAACCCAAGTTTGGGAGCCGAGGAAACAGGAAAGAGTAGAGAGTCATCCACAGAGACTGAGAAAGGAGGAACAGCAGAGGAGTTTAAGGAGAAAAAATAAGCAGCTCAGTTTTGGCCATGTTCAGTATCAAGCGGCTGTCAGACATCCAAGCAGCACTATCAGAAAGTTAGGCAGAGATCCGGGTCTGGATTGCCTGAGAGATTTCAGGCGTAGAGAGGTAGATCTGAGAGTCATCAGCATAAAGATGGTACTGAAAGCTATGGGAAGTGATGAACATACCAAGGGACTGGGTATAGAGATTGAAAAGGAGTGGACCCAAGACAGATCCTTGGGGTACACCAAATGAGAGTGGGACAGCAGCAGAGGAATAGCCACTAGAACAAACACTAAAAGAGTGATGGGAGAGATAGGAGGAAAACCGGGATAGTAGAGAGACCTTAAAACAAAGCGAGGATAGGGTATCAAGGAGAAGGTTGTGGTCAACAGTGTCAAAAGTAGCAGAGAGGTCAAGAAGGATGAGGACAGAGTAAAGGCCCTTGGATTTTGAAAGGAACAAGTCACTGGAGACTTTGGCAAGTGCTGTTTCAGTAGAGTGTGAAGGATGAAAGCCAGAATGTAAAGGATCCGGGAGGGCATGAGAAGAGAGGACATCAAGGCAGCGGTGGTGAACCGCGCGTTCAAGTAGTTTAGAAATGAAGGGGAGGAAGGAGGTGGGTTGATAATTAGAAGGACAGGTAGAATTAAGTGAGGGTTTCTTGAGGAGAGGTGTAACTGCAACATGCTTGAAGGCTGTAAGGACAGCTGTAGTGGAGAGTAATAAGTTGAGAATATGAGAGATGGAAGGGACAACAGTGGAGGAGATGGGGCTTAGGAGACGGGTGAGGATAGGATCAGAGGGGCAGGTAGTGAGTTTGGAGGAGGAAGAAAAAAGATGTGCAGTTTCCTCTTCAGAGATCACAGAAAAAAAGAATAAAGGGTAGCAGAGATAGAGGGGGAAAGTTGGGAGTGAAGGGGGGAGGAGGGGAAGTAGCTGACTGTGGGGAATTGGAGGGTGATCTGGTGGATTCTGTCATGGAAATAGATAGCCAGGGTTTGGGCAGAAAAGGAGGGCGGGGTCGGAGGCAGAGGCACCTTGAGGAGAGAGCTGAAAGTAGTAAAGAGACGGCGAGGGTCAGAGGCAAGAGAGTTAGTCAGATGGACATAATAGTCTGGTCTGACGAGTGCTATGGCTGACTGGAAAGAGAAAAGCATGAATTTGAAGTGTAGAAAGTCCACAAGAGAGTGGGATTTGAGCCAAGCACGCTCAGCTGAACGGGCACAGGAACGTAGATAGCGGGTAGTGGATGAAAGCCAGGGCTGGGGTGCAGTACGCCCCACAGGACATGGCATGGGCAGAGCGAGAGCATCTAAGGAAGAGAAGAGTGCAGCGTTATGGAAGCTACTGCCTCGTCAACAGACTTAGATGACATAGTGGAGGAAAGAGATGAAGAAACAGTGGAGGAAAGAATGAAGGATCAATAGCATGAAGATTTCTAAATAGGTTGGAGGAGACAGGATGAGGTTGAGGTGGTGGGTGATGAACAGTGAAGCTTAGCAGGTGATGGTCAGATAAGAGAAGAACTGAGGTACAGACGTTTGAGGGTAAGCAATTAGAAAAATACAAGGTCAAGGCAGCGGCCATGCTGGTGAGTGGGGGCAGTAGAGCGAAGCTGGAGGTCAAACGAGGAGGTAAGGGAAAGGAGCTTTAAAGCATAATGATCAGAGGGGTTATCAACATGAATGTTAAAATCCCCGAGAATAAGAGTGGGGGAAGAGTAATACAGAAAGAAGGACAGCCACGAGTCAAAGTCAGTGAGAAAGGTAGAAGTAGACTTATCAGGAGGGTCAATAAATAACAGCTACCCAGAGAGGAAGTGGAGTGAAAAGGCAGATGAAGTGGACTTCAAAGGAGGGAGAGGAGTGAGACTGAGGCAGCAGGAGGGGTTGGAATTGACAGGAGGAAGAAAGTAGAAGCCCAGCACCACCACCACGGCCAGTGGGACGAGGCATGTGGGAGAACTGATAGCCACCATGACAGAGCAGTGACAGCTGACGTGCCTTCTGGGAGGAGCCAGGTCTTAGAGCAAGAAGATGGAGAGCATTAGAGTTAAAGAGATCATGAGTAAAAGCAAGTTTATTAGAGATGGAATGTGCGTTCCACAAGGCACATGAGAAAGGGAGAGTGGAAGGGCAAAGAAGAGGGATATGAGTAAGATTAGATGAGTTGCATGAAGATCTCTTCTTGGAGTGTGACACAAGTCTAGGGGGGCCAGGGCTGGGGTTGATATCTCCGGATGAGAAAAGGAGTAGCAGAGTACAGGGCAGAGAGAAGACAGTACAGCCGAAAAGAGGGTGAGTTATCTTAGAGAGAGAGGAGATGGCTGAATGAGAGAGAGAGAAAGTAGTGAAGCTCAAGAGCTCAAGAGCTGATGACTGGGTAGAAGACAGAATGGAGAAGGAAGTGAGGATGGTAAAGGGGAGATAAGGAGGGGAGGAGTGAAGGTGTTGGTAGAAGGTGAGACAATTAGGGAGCATGAAGAAAAGGAAGACAATGTGATGAGGAGCCATAGAAGAGAGATGGGGAGGAGAACAGAAGCCAGAAGAAATAGAAAGGTGGGAGAGAGCCCACAGGGGATTAGGTGCACCTGTGAGTAAGAGAGGTAATGAGCAGATGACAGCTATAAGAGACAGAGAACTACGGGGTGGGTGGGTAGAGGGTAGGGGGTGGGGTATAAGAGTCCTCCCCTATAGGGAACTCACCTTCTTACAAGTCCGGGTGAACAAAGTCACCCCAGAGGTCTGAGAGACTCTCCCCAGCATCCTCTGAAGTCTGGGAGTGGGGGGATTCCGATGCCCCCTCACAGATCCAGTTTATGCTACAAACCCTATATTTAAATCAAGAGGGTATACAAAGAGGATTCAATTCAGTCTTAGCTTTCTGCCCTGGAGGCTCCTGACTAGGCAGAGGAGACTCTTGCAGTGCTTCAGTCGGTATAATGGAACATAAGAACATAAGATATGCCAAACTGGGTCAGATCAAGGTCCATCAAGCCCAGTATCCTGTTTCCAACAGTGCCCAATCTAGGTCATACGTACCTAGCAGTTTCCCCAAAAGTCACAGGTTCCGCAATGCTTGTACTGGGTCAAGCATTGATATCCTGGGTCCCTTCTTAATAATGGTTTATGGAAGGCAGAGTAGGCTGAGCAGGGCCTGAACCAGTTTGTCTCTTTAACCTATAGGCCTTACGCATCAATAAACTAAAATCTGCTGAGAAAGCACAGGTTGCACTGCTCACTAACTAGCAAAGACACTGTCCGCGATGTGAGCTTTGGTTTGGTCGGTGTTTTGGCTTTGTTTTCACAGCCTTTTCCTTAGCCGAGTAAATGGTTGCAGCTTCCTCCAAAATTATGGGGCCTCTGGCTTGCTAGATCAGAACCTGGTTTCTCCCCTGAGCGATCCATGCCCCCAAAGCCAATCCACGCTACAGGACTCTTCCCTGCTTTAAACACACACATCAGAAGCTGTTGGCCGACAAACCGTGGTTTTCCCCATTGCAAATGCAAACAGAGAAAGCCACTGATCCCCGGGGATCCCCTGACAAATCGAAACCAGAAAAGCTTACCATTCACTGATCTAGCTGACAAGCCTGAAGCAAGATACTGGCTATAAACAGAGCTCTGAAGTAAACCCGGGAACAGAAATAAAATGTAAGTTGCTTTCGTCAGCCTCCTTAAAAAGGCCTATTTTAGCAATCTGAAGGGAAAATCCAGATCTCTAACTCGGAGGTATGGGTAGCCCAGCTGGGGAGAAAGGCACCTGGACCACAGGTATCTAAATCCCTTGGGGCCCACCAGACCCACCAAAGGATCCTGGTGGCAGAGAGGCCTACTTCAGCCTTGTCAGCCTTCTCACCGAAACCAGCTCTAACTGAAAAAGTGTAGTTACTCACCTGTAACAGGTGTTCTCTGGGAACAGCAGGAATCAGTCCTCACATATGGGTGACAACGCCGCCGACAGAACCCATGCGGAGCATTTCCCCAGCTTTCAAAGAAAGCCTTTGGGACATGCTACCATGCATGCGTGGTATCCTTCCCGCCCAAGGGTGCAATCTTGCTCAGTCAGATGACACAGCTAGGACAGGAGTAAAAACTAGCATAAGGTAGGGAGGCAAATCCCAGGGAAGGAGGGAGGATTGTGAGGACTATTTCCTGTTGTTCCCAGAGAACACCTGTTAAAGGTGAGTAGCTTCGCTTTCTCCAGGAACAAACAGGAAGTCAGTCTTCACATATGGGACTCCCTAGCTCCAGGCTGCCAAGGACCGAACCACGACAACACCAACGGCGACCAATCGGGTAGTTATGAGTTGCAGAAGGTGAGTCCCCATTGAGAAACTCTGCAAAACCCTAGCATCCAGCGACACGACGATAGCCTGAACACAGAAAGGTCGGAGGGCAGGAGTTGCCTACACCCCGAGAATATTATGGAGTATTGCCTAGCCAAAGGCACTGTCCAAACAGGACTTGCTCTCCAGGCAGTAGTGAGCTGTGAACGTATGAACTGAAGACCATGGGGCAGCCTTGCAAATCTCTGTCACAGACACCAAGCAGAGGTTGGCCACCAATGTGGCCATTGCCCTCATGCGATGCACTGTGATCTGGTGCCAGCTCGCTCATAGGCGAGGGCAATACAGTCTGTTACCCAAATGGACATAGTTCGCTTAGTCATGGGGAGCCCCAGTCTATTGGGGTCATAAGACACAAAAAGCTGAGGAGCTTTCTAATGGGCCTGCTGCAAGTAGAAGGATAGGGCCCATTTGCAATCTAGTGTATGAAGTATTAGTTCCTCCCTGCCGGCATGAGGCCGCAGAAAGAAGGTGGGGAGGACCACCTCTTGGTTGAGGTGGAAAGCAGATACCACCTTCAGGAGGAATTTGGGGTGTGCGCGGAGCACCACCCTGTTCTTATAGAACCTCGTATATGGTGGATCCACCACCAGGGCCTGGAGTTCGCTCACTCTCTGAGCGGAGGTGAGGGCCACCAGAAAGGCCACTTTCCAAAACAGGTTGCAAGTGGCTAGGGGTTTGGTGGCTTAGTGAGCTGGGAGAGCACCATGTTGAGGACCCATTCTGCCACTGGAGGGCGGAGAGAGGGCTTGGATAGCAGAAGGCCCAGAGGAACTTGGAGATCAGTGGCTGACTTGAGAGGGGTTTTCCCTGGATAAGGTGGTGTTGCACGGCTATGGCGCTCAGATGCACCCTGACAGAGTTGGATTTCAGCCCAGTGTGTAACAGGTGCAGAAGGTCCTGGAGAACCAGTTGCACTTGACAGGAGAAAGAATTCCCCTTCTTCTCCGCACAACAGACAGAGAATATTCTCCATTTAAAGGTGTAAGCCCCTCTAGAGGAGGGTTTCTGGGAGGCCAGAAGGATCTCCTTGACTTTTCCTGGTAGGTTGAAAGGGGCCAATGCTACTCTTTCAGCAGCCATGCCGTTAGCTTGAAGGACCCCAGGTTGGGGTGCAGGAGGGAGCCCTCTTCCTGGGACAGGAGGTCCGGGGCCCAGCCGAGTAGAACTCGGAGTGCCACCGTCAGAGAAAGCAACAGAGGGACAACGCCTGGGCCATCTGGGTGCAATTAGAATAACTGACGCCCTCTCACTCTGGATCTTGAAGATGGTCTTAGCGACCGGGGGGAAAGGGGGGTGGGGAAATAGATGGGAATACCATGTAATCGGGAAGGCGTCTGCCGCCATTCTCCCTGAGTGCAACAGGCACGAGCAGAAGCAAGGCAGCTGCGCGCTGTCCAGGGAGGCAAACAGATCTATCACAGACCTGCTCCAGTGGTGAAAGAATTGCTTCATTACCCTGGGGTTCAAGCGCCACTCGTGTGGGCGAAGGACTCTGCTCAGCCTGTCTGCTAAGCAGTTATCCTGGCCTGGCAGGTATACCGCTCGCAGAAGCATGTTGCTGCGCACTGTGAAGGAGAGGAGGGCCACTGCCTCCTGAGAGGGAGAACGAGCCCGTGCCCCCCTGCTTGTTGATATAAAGCATGGCGACCTGGTTGTCTGTCTGGATCAGCACAGATTGGTGGTGGAACACTTGCAGGGCCAGGAAGATTGTCCTGAGTTCTAGGAGGTTGATTTGCAAGAGCGGCGACTCCTGGGACCAGCTGCCTTGTATCTGGTGGCACCCACAATGCACCCTCCCCCCAACCCAGGAGGGAGGCATCCGTTGTCAGGGGCCTCTGTGGTATGTGTGCCTGGAATGGCATTCCTGCTTGGAGAGGGCGCAAGTTCTGCCACCAGAGGAGGGACTCCACCAGTTGGTGGGTGACTGAGTCTTTGCCGTAGTCTGCCCATAGCTTGAATCCACTGCGAGCGGAGACACCAATGGGCTGTCTGCATGTGTAGGCGAGCTAATGGTGTGATGTGGACCGTTGAGGCCATGTGGCCCAACAGGCACAGGAGGTGGTGAGCTGGTACTAACCGGTGGTGTTGTACCTCTCTTGCCAGTTGTAAGAGGTAGCCTGCCCTTTTTCTCATGGGAGGACGGCCTTGATCTGTAATGTGTCCAATGAGCACCTATGAACTCCAGATTTTGGGTTGGAGAGAGATGGGATTTGGGGTAGCTGATGACAAACCCCAGGCGGGCTGCCTGCTTTGTGGCATGACTGTCCTCTGTGGCCGTACCATCCCTGGTGAACCAGTCGTCTAGGAAGGGGAAGACGAATGACCCCTGTAGGAGCAGGTAGGCGACTACCACCGCCAAGCACTTGGTAAAGACCCTTGGCGAGGAGGCTAGGCCAAAGGGGAGCACTCTGTACTAATAATGCCCTCCTCCCATTACAAACCATAGGTACTGTCTGTGGGAGGGATGGCTCAGGATGAGGGTGTATACATCCTTTAGGTCGAAAGTGCACAGTCAATCTCCCTGGTGGAGGTAAGGCAGCAGTGTTCCATGGGAGAGCATCTTGAACTTCTCCCTCACCAGAAACCTTTTTAAGTATCACAGGTCTAGTATGGGCCTGAGGCCCCCTGCTCTTTTGGGAATAAGGAAAGTACCTTGAGTAGAAGCCCTTTCCCCACAGATGCTTGGATACAGGCTCCACTGCATTGTCCCTGAGCAGACCTGCGAGCTCTGAGAGCAGAAAGGTCTGGTGAAGGAGAGGCCACACTGGCTCTCCTGGAAAGTATCTGGGTGGTACTTGTTGTAAGTGGAGGAGGTATCCTTCCTTTACCACTTGCAGCACAAATTGGTCTGAGGTAACCTTGGCCCACTCATGGGCAAAGAGTGCCAGCCCCTGTGGGCTGGTGAAGGTCTCCCGAGGGAGGGGAGGCCCTGCTCTGGGAGTCAAAAACTCCCTCCTGGTTGGGCTGGAACCAGGGCCTGGGGCTTCAGAGCTTGAGGTTTCTCAGCTCCTTGGCTCTGTCTCTTCGAGTGAGAACCCTGTTGCTGGCATGAGAAGGGCTGTAATGGTAACTCTGTTTGAGGTCCTCATAGCAGCCAAACCAGCCTGCAACTAACAAACACATCCACGATCACAAACTCAGACCTCGACTTACTCAAAGTAGAAAGTACGGCGGTGTCCATCTGCCTAATCTACAGACCCCCTTCATCACACCACGAAGCACTACCTACAGCACTGGAAAGCATCACTAACACCCAAAACAAAAAATTCCAAATCATCTTGGGAGATTTGAACCTAGCATCAATTCCCCCAACCAACACGAACACCTTCTTCGAGGCCATGGACCAACTGGGCTACCACCAATTAATAAGTGATGCCACCCACAATAAGGGAAATACCCTGGACATGGTTTTCATTCCCAGCAATCTTAAACCAAACGAAGAACCACCTAGGATAAAGATATCACAAGTCCCATGGTTCGACCACCACCAAATCGATATCAAAATAAAACTGCCATCCATGTCCAAAAACGCAAAAGAAATGAGAATACTTCACCCACTCAGGAAGTTCAACAAATTCAACAAAGAACACCTCATAAATACCATTTCATCCCACATAGCTCTGGATTACACAGACCTTGATGAACTAACAAACAGATGGAACGCAAGCATACAAAGTGCATCGAACCCAACACTGAAAACATCGGAGAATGCAAGCAAGCCCAGCTCAGAACCCTGGTACACAGCAACACTGATAAGATCGAAGAGAGAACTCCGTAAAATGGAGAGAAAATGGAGGCAAACCAAATCCAGCGAACTCAAGTACAAATACATGGCTCTTCTTGCAAAGTACAAAGATGATGTCAACTCCGCCAAGAGAAACCATCACACTTACTTATTAAGCAAAGCTATCAACAGACCACGTGAACTATTCAAACTCGTCAAACGCTAACTAAATTATCTCAGAGCGACAACCTAAACAACACAATCAAGGCCCAAACTCTGGCAAACCACTACGCAAGCAAACTGACAGCCACTAGACCCACGACCTCCCCAGACTCAACACTACCAACACCCCTACTCGACATTGAGACCAACACAAATCAAGACCAGTTATGGAACAATTTCCACAAAATCGGAGACCAGCAAATTGTAACCATAGTCACAAGCATAAACAGCACCACATCCCCACTCGACCCCTGCCCAGCAGCCTGGGTCAAGGCAGTGAAACAAGATATAGCACCATACATCGCTCACATAGTAAACCTATCACTGCAACAAGGAATCATGCCTTCTGAACTAAAGAAATCCATCATAAGACTAATTCTGAAAAACAGTACACTCAGCAGAGATGACCCAGCATCCTACCGCCCAATATCGAGTATATCATTCCTAGCAAAGATCATTGAAAAAGCGGTCCTACTACAACTCCAAGACCACCTGAACGACAGTGCCCCCCTTGATGACCAGCAATACGGCTTTAGACAACATCATGGCTTTGGACAACATCCAAGTGCAGCGGTACTATTTCTGTCACCGACACCCATGAATGGTGTCTTAAATGTTTGGGTCCTGACCACTCCATTTTGGATTGTCCGTCCTGCTCCTTAATGTCTAAACGAGGTTTACAGAACCGAGCAGCTAAGCTCCATGTGCTGTTTCCCTCTGATGCAGCTTTAGTAGCATCAACGTCTTCCAGGGCCTCTACTTCCTCCCATGGATCTCAGGTGACCAAACATAAATCCAGCCGGTCCTCGAAGGGCAAATCTCCTTCCAAGCATCGAGATGCCTCCGGGCTTGTCCTCGAGGATCCTGCACCGGCAAAACAACCCCGGCGGGAAGCTCCGGCTTCCAAAGCTCCTCCTATGGGGTTACAGGTTGACATCGATGGCACGGCCTCGACCGATCACCTGTTAGAATACTCTGGGGTACCGGCGCAACCTTCCGGTACCGAATTCCAGACATTCATGGCGTCGATGGATCACAATGTTCTATCCATGCAGCAGGCTATTGCGGCCTTCATTCAAGCTGCGACACCGCTGATACCACAACAAAACCCGTTGTCGGTATCGGCTCCGGTACCGACTGCATCAACATCAACCAGGATGCCGACTGCAGCGGTTCCCTGTCCAGGGATGCTCATCGGTACCGAACCGGTACCGATGACGCCCGATGTCGATACCGCTCGATACGCGTATCGAGCTTTAGAAGAACACCCTGACAGGCGATACTTTGATTCCTCTGAAGATTCTGATACATCAGAGGAGTCTCCTGAAGTATCTATACCCCTTCCTGAGAAACCACCTTCTCCAAAAAGAAGGATGTCTCCTCCAGAGGACTTGTCCTTCCAAGACTTCATAAGAGAAGTAGCTAAAGGACTCTCTATTTCAGTGACCTCTGAGTCAGAGCCTAGAGCTAAAAAATTGGACATTTTGGGTTATTCTAAGGCCCCTAAGGAGGCAGTCACCTTGCCAATTCATGAGATTCTTTATGAGCACATGATTGACTTATGGGAGACTCCTCTCACTATCTCTCCTCATTCTCGAAGATTGGACACTATATATCGTGTCCCTCCTTGTCCTGGTTTTCTTAAAACACAGCTTCCTCACCATTCTATTGTGGTGCAGTCAGCTATGAAGAGGATAAAGAGTGCAAAAAGACATTCCTCTGCCCCTCCAGGAAGAGAATGTAGGACTTTGGATGCTTTTGGTAGGAAAATCTTCCAAGCCAGTATGCTTATTGCCAGAATCAACTCCTATAGTCTTTACATGGGTATGTTTCTAAAAGAGGTTGCAGATAAACTGCACACTTTCCTCCCTTTTCTTCCAGAGGATAAAAGGGAAGAATTCCTCTCTTGCCTTAAGCATACTCAAAACAATAAAGCCTTTTTATCGAAGCCTATAAATGATGCCTCATAACAATACATAGAAGACTTCAGCAAATCTAAACATATTGCAACATTTTAAACCAAGCTCACGAGTGAGAACCTCAGAATCAACTCACTGATAAGACCAAATCAGGAGTAAGAATTACATCAACGGCTCTCACTCGCCACACACCCACCATCCAAAATCACGATATTATAATCAAAAGGTCATATTTCCATTAAACACATTTCTAAAACTCATTTTTACAATATCACCACTGTCCAAAATCGTGAATCTAGATGGAGTAGAGTGTCCCCGACGCTTTTTCAAGATATCTTATATGAGCGTTTCGCTACCGCTGTGTCAAGGGGATCCAACTCTAAAAAATAAAAGTAAAAATAGCTTAAAACAACAGTTTGCGGCATTGTTTTAAGCTATTTTTACTTTTATTTTTTAGAGTTGGATCCCCTTGACACAGCGGTAGCGAAACGCTCATATAAGATATCTTGAAAAAGCGTCGGGGACACTCTACTCCATCTAGATTCACGATTTTGGACAGTGGTGATATTGTAAAAATGAGTTTTAGAAATGTGTTTAATGGAAATATGACCTTTTGATTATAATATCGTGATTTTGGATGGTGGGTGTGTGGCGAGTGAGAGCCGTTGATGTAATTCTTACTCCTGATTTGGTCTTATCAGTGAGTTGATTCTGAGGTTCTCACTCGTGAGCTTGGTTTAAAATGTTGCAATATGTTTAGATTTGCTGAAGTCTTCTATGTATTGTTATTAAGCATACTCAAGACATTTCAAAGTTTTCCAACCGTGCAGCTTTTGACTCCTTTGAAGGTGCCAGCAGAGCTTCGGCCATTGCCATAGCTGCTCGCAGAATTGCTTGGCTCCAAGCTTCTGATTTAGAACCTTGGGTCCAAGATGGCTTAGGAAATCTTCCCTGTACAGGTGAAAACCTGTTTGGCAAAGAATGGCAAATAAAAGCCACTCAAATGGATGCAGAAAATTCTGCTTTGGATAGACTTTCAAAGTCAACCTCCATTCCTGCCAAGAAAAAACCTTTCAAGAAGTCTTTTTTCAAAAAGGGCAGATTCACTTCTACTGGCCAGCAATCATCTTCAGGTCGCTTTGCTACTAAGCGTCAGCAACCTAAGCAGGCCAGACCTAAGTCTACAGGGGCTGCTGCAACTCAGCAGACTCAACCTCCTCAGGGTTTTGACTTGATGCTAGAGGACTTAGCCTTTCTGGCTCTAAAGCAGCCAGAACCTCTCGCCATTCCAGAAAGGTTAGCTCATTTTGCTCCCAGATGGGAGCAAATTACATCAGAGCAGTGGACCCTCTCCATCATAAGGGAGGGCTACAAGCTTCATTTCTCAAGCCTTCCTCCTTACACCATGGTGAGACACTTCAATTCTCCAACATCTCTTCTCGACCTTTTAGGTCAGGAGGTAGCTACCCTTCTTGCCCAAGGGGCAATAGAAGAAGTGCCCCTTCTTCAATAAGGGTCAGGGTTTTACTCCCCCTATTTTCTGATTCCAAAGAAAACAGGGGGCTACAGACCCATATTAGATCTCAGGGAATTGAACAAATTTCTATGCAAGGAGAAATTCAAAATGCTTTCTCTGGGCACTCTCCTTCCATACCTCCAGAGTCAGGATTGGCTTTGTTCTCTAGATCTCAAGGATGCGTACACACATGTCCTCATCCATCCATCTCACAGAAGGTTCCTCCGTTTTCTTTTTCAAGGAAAACATTACCAATACAGAGTGCTTCCTTTCGGTCTGGCCTCTGTTCCAAGAGCGTTCACCAAATGCATGGCAATAGTAGCTGCATTTCTACGCACTCTGGGAATATTTGTATTCCCATACCTGGACGACTGGCTCATCCGAGCTCCATCTCGGTCAGAAGCCCAGACTTCCCTGGACCGCACAAGGAGCATTCTGCAACATCTGGGACTTGTGGTAAACCTCCCAAAGTCCCAGCTTACCCCCACTCAGTCCCTAGAGTTCATAGGGGCCTGGTTGGATACTACCACTGCAAGGGCCTACCTTCCCCAGGCCCGTTGCCAACGTCTAGTGCAGTTAGCCTCCCAGATTCAGTCAAGAAATCACTTAACTGCCCGGGAGATGCTACAACTGCTAGGCCACATGGCATCCACAGTGCATGTGGTACGTTATGCTTGCCTTCACATGAGAGCAGCTCAATGGACTTTGTCCACCCAGTGGACTCAAGCATTAGGAGCTCTCTCAGACCAAATAGCAACCTCCAAACATCTCTTTTGGTCTCTCCAGTGGTGGATGTCCACCAAAAATCTGTTGCTGGGGTCTCCCTTCCAACAGTTGTTGCCCCAGGCAACCCTCACAGCAGATGCCTCCCAAACAGGTTGGGGAGCTCATCTACAAGACCTCTCCACTCAGGGCACTTAGTCTCCACAGGAGGCCTCTCTTCATATCAACCACTTGGAGCTTCGAGCAGTTTTTCTGGCTCTCAAGGTCTTTCATACCATCCTAAGCTACAAGACAGTCCTTGTTCATACGGACAATCAAGTAGCTATGTTCTACATAAACAAACAAGGAGGAACTGGCTCTCTGTCGCTTTGCTACGAAGCTCTAAGATTGTGGGCCTTTGCCAGAGAGCATCAAATACATCTCCTGGCTGTATATCTCCCAGGAATCCAAAACTCTTGGGCAGACAGACTCAGTCGAGTTCTGCTTCCACACGAATGGTCCCTGCACATGGACCAGGTACTCAGAATCTTCCAGGAATGGGGAACCCCGGACATAGACCTCTTTGCAAGTCCGTGGAATGCCAAACCTCCCCGGTTCTGTTCCAGAATTCCGGGTCAGGGAGTTCAGGCCAGGGATGCCTTCCTCCTTCACTGGGGTCAAGGCTTCCTGTATGCCTTTCCACCCATTCCCTTGATTCCCAGGACTCTGTTCAAACTCCAAAGGGATCAAGGATCTATGATCCTCATAGCTCTACGCTGGCCACGCCAAGTGTGGTACCCTCTACTTCTGCATCTTTCTAAAGCCCCATCCCTGGACTTGGGGGCTGCTCCATATCTTCTATTGCAGGAGGAGGGGACTCTGTGGCACCCAAACCCCAAGTCCCTTCACTTCAGAGCCTGGTTACTGAAGGCCTAGACCTTCAGGGTTGGAATCTCTCTCAGCAAGTGAGGGATATCCTCCATGCTTCCAGGAAACCACCTACTAGACGTTCCTATGCTTTTAAATGGAAAAGGTTTTCCATTTGGTGTACTGAGAAGAGTCTTGACCCTCTAGCACTACCCTTGAATTCTCTATTGGAATATCTCCTGCATCTTTCCAATGCAGGTCTTAAGACGAATTCAGTAAGAGTCCATTTGAGTGCTATTGCAGCGTCTCTTAAGCCTGTCAATGGACAACCTATTTCCTCTCATCCTCTTATTGCAAGATTCATGAGAGGCCTCACTTTAACTAAACCTCCCATTAGACCCCCTCCAGTGGCATGGGACTTAAATATTATGAAGCCACCTTTTGAACCCTTAGCCACCACCTCCTTGAAATTCCTTTTCTGGAAGGTTATTTTCCTCATTGCAGTCACCTCAGCTCGCCGCATCAGTGAACTGCAGGCCTTAGTGGCTAATCCACCTTATACAAGGTTCCATCATGATAAGGTAGTCCTTAGGACCAATCCTCACTTTATGCCTAAAGTGGTCTCACCTTTTTATCTTAATCAAGAGGTATATTTACCTGTCTTTTTTCCAGCTCCTCATGCATCAAGTGCAGAGAGGAATCTTCATACTCGGGATTGTAAAAGAGCTCTTGCTTTTTACTTACAAAGGACACAGCAACATAGAAAGTCTTCTCAACTCTTCGTTGCTTTTGATCCCTCTCATTTGGGACTTCCAGTCTCTAAGAGGACACTGTCCAATTGGATTGCTCAGTGTATTTCTTACGCCTACCAGAGTAAGAACCTTTCTCTGGAGAGCCATGTCACAGCTCATAATGTGAGGGCCATGGCCACCTCTATTGCTCATCTAAATTCTGTGTCCATCGACCAGATCTGTCGAGCGGCCACCTGGGCCTCGGTTCATACCTTCACAGCCCATTACTGCTTGGACAAGGACTCCCGCCGGGATGCCTTGTTTGGTCAGGCTGTTCTCAAACACCTGTTCCATTCTTGATCAACTCCTGCCCTCCTTCCCATAATGGATGCCTGAGTTCCATAGGAGGAGGGTAGAGCCCTTCCTGGGCTCACATTACCTGAGGGATCTCCCAGGCATCTCTAGCTAGGGAGTCCCCATATGTGAAGACTCATTCCTACTTGTTCCTGGAGATAGCACAGTTACTTACCTGTAACAGGTGATCTCTGGGAAAAGCAGGAATAAGTCTTCACAACCCACCCACCTCCCCTAGGAGTTGTATCTCTCTGTCTATCTTTCCTTTCCTCTCTCTCTCTTTGTCTCAGCTTAAAACTTGAACTGAGGAGAGGCGGTTAGGAAAGGCGGGAAGGCAGTGCGCAGGCGCTGTGGGATGCTCCCAAAAGCTTTCCTTTTTGGGAAGCTGGGGAGCGTTCCCGCGCAGGCTCCATCGGTACCGACGTACCCATATGTGAAGACTTATTCCTGCTGTTCCCAGAGATCACCTGTTACAGGTAAGTAACTGTGCTTTACTTTAGCAGGAAGGCCGTGGATTAGTATGCCTGTGATTGGGAGTTCTTTCTACTTCATATTGTTGGCACGGAAAGAGCTTCTCCTAAGATATGCTGAAGGAATTTTTGGTTAAGAGATGTCTTTGTGAAAAAAAAAAAAGTATTCAGCTGTCTTGAATTCGCCTGTTCTTGATTGACATTTTGAGGCTAAGCAGGGGCAGGCCTGGGTACTACGTGGGTGGGTACACACCTTGCACTACCAGGGAGTGTGGACTCACTGTATGGAAGAGAGCCCTAGCAATCTTCTTTAGCCCAAGATAGGAAAGTAGATGGTTCATTGAAGCGATCGTTGGGGGCAATGCTCTGTCCTTACAAGCTCCCATTTGTGGAGCCTGGGGGGGGCGAGAGCATGCTTCAGGTGGTCGCAGTGTTTACAGCAGTCTACTCGCCTGGAACAGGAAAGGATCATGGAGTTGAATCGACTAGAGCCTGATTTGTTTTATGTGGCAAATGTGCATTATGGTTTAATTCGAGCGCTAGCTAATATTATTGGCTTCCTTGGAGTTCACCCGGAGGTGTCTCTCGTGGAGGAATGGGGCGGCTGATGGTTCGTCCAAGTCGAGGCTCAATAAGCTCCCAGTTAAGTCATTGTCTTGTCCTTTCCCCGTGGGCCTTCATAGGGCAAGTAGTTAGCGTATCGAGGCTTTCGGGGAAAGGTACTCTTGGTAGCGCCCGGTTGGACGAGACGGCCGTACTAGGCTGATCTCATTCGCCTACTCGACGGGCATTTCCTAGAAGTTGCCGGTAGCGGACGTTCTGCTGTGGCTAGGTCCGCAGCGAATGTCTCAGGTGGATCGGTGTCCGCCTACGGTTTGGACTTTGAATGGGCGGGACTGAAGAAGGGTTATTCTGCGGCAGTCTTCCCCACCTTGTTGAGAGCAAGGAGGCAGGCTGCGTCTGGTACATAGGTCCGTGCTTAGCGCCTTTTTCAAGGCTGCTGTTCACGGCAGCAAGTCCGGGCGACAAAGGTGTCTGTATCCTTGGTCTGAGTTCTCTGCAGGACAGTGTCTGAAGGAACTAGCGGCCAGTTCCTTAAGAGGGTACAGCTGGCGACTGTTTCCGGCTGTAGAGGTTCTGTGGCGGGAATAGCGCTAGGTGTTTGGATCGATGTGTGGCGTTTCCTTAAGTTGGGACCCGACTGCGCTCCTCAAGGAGAGTTCGGGTGCCGCCGTGGGATCCCGATTGGGCCTTAGAGACGTTAACTAAAGAGCCCTTTGATTCTTTACTCCAGGCGTCAGTAAAGGATTTGCTGTTATATACAGTGGCTTTGATAGCTCTTTGTTCGGCGCGACGAGTTTTGGAGTTTCAGGCGTTGGCATGTAATGAACCGTTTTCACCCTTTCCGGATAGAGGGTGGTGGTTGCGACCAGTCCCGTCGTCCTTCCAAAAGGTGCTATCTGATTTTTCTCCTGAGCCTATTGGTTTTTCTTCCAGTTCTCGGTTTTTCTGGAAGGGGAGGTTTTTCTTCGTAGCTTACGCCGATAGGAAACATAAAATGCAGGGTGCGGCGTTCGTCTCTTTGTTTTTGTGTGTTGGTTGGAGGTCCCCGCGAAGGGGAAGCAGCAGCGAAGGCGGCCATTTCGCACTGGGTTAAGGCGGTGGTTGCCTCAGCATTCTGGTGGCGAGGTTGTATGATTCCGGGGGGCTTTCTGACTCTTGCTACCAGGGCGCAAGCAGCTTCATGGGTGGATCACTGTGTCATTCCACCAGGGGGATTGGTAGAGCAGCTTCCAGGTCGTCTCTTCATTCCCTCAGTAACCACTGCTGCCTAAATGTTCTGGCCGTAAAGGATGCCTGTTCCGGGTCGACGGTGTGGTGAGTTGGCTGGATAGGTCCCTCCCAATGATTACTGCTCTGTTACATCCCAGAGGTGGAGGTCTAAACTGGAGGAACGACAAGGAAATAGAAATTACATTTACCTGGTAATTGTCGTTCCTTGAGTGACGACAGTTTAGTCCTCATTCCCGCCCAGGGGTGTGATTTCTTCAGAGTTTATTTTCAGGCGGAGTGGAGCATCAATCTCAAGGAGTAGACATATCCTTTCAGATTCTAGATCGCAGTGAGTATCCCTCTCTGTTGTTTCTTCCTTCTCTCTCATTTAAACAAAGGGATGGTATAGAAAACGTGTTTGCATAGGGGGGGGATGTGAATGTAAAGTTTTAAAAAAAAAATAGAAAATATAAGACTGATAAGGTTAAAAAGGTTCCTCAAGTTGGGGAATGGAGAGTTATTTAAAACTATGGTATAGTTACTTATTTGTTGTTCCTTTGAGTTTGCTTTGTCAATAGTACACTGGGGGCTGATGGGAGATACCAGCAGGCTATATCCAGTGATGTCACGACTTTGACATTACCAGTCTCCAAGCTGCAGGAGGAGGTGCACAACCCAGAGGTGGAGGACTAAACTGTCGTCACTCAAGGAACGACAATTACCAGGTAAGTGTAATTTCTATTTTAGTCCACGGCGTTGGTGGAGGAGCCATTGGAAGATCACTGGAGTGGAGGAGTGGCCTAGTGGTTGGGGCAAGGTACTTCAGGCCAGAAGGTCGTGGGTTCAAATCCCACTAGAGGACAGCAACCTTGGGCCGGAAGGACTGGGGTTTCTAGTCCCACAGGTGTTCCTTGTGGTCTTGGGCAAGCCACTTAACCCTCCATAGCCCATGTTCCCTGTAAAATAGTTATTTCCAAGTTATAATGCCTTGTTCAATGTAATTTCAGTTTCTTCAATGTAAAACCGCACTGATGCAGAATAGCGCGGTATATAAGAGAATGTAAATAAAATAAATAAATAAATAAATAAAATTCAAGGGCTGCCAGAGGTGCTACCCAGTGCATAGAATGATTAAAACGATGATTGAAGCAAATGGGAGGTCTCTGAAATGGGCCTCAGGGGGGGCGTATCTCTCGGTCGCCTTAGAGAAAGGTATTTAGTTGCTGTTTTGCTTTAATTTGGGTTGTTAATTTTGTTTCACGTCCATTCTACCCTTACTTTCATGCCCAATGGTGTACTTAGGGAAAAAGATGGCACAACATAAATAAAGTGAAAGCGTGAGAGGCGTGCTCTGAAGCATTTCACATAACTGGCATGCCTGCAATACATGGAATATATGTAGGAAATGTCTTACACTGTGTACTTGGCATACCTGAAATAATTGATGTATATGATGCAAATGCCTTGAATGGGGAATGACTTAAATGATACAAATGACATAACTCATCTGAAGTACATGAGTTGAATGCTATACATGAAGTACAATCATATATAAGTTGTTAATGCATCGTATGATTTGAATGAAATAGAGGGAGTTCTCGGGGTACAAGTCATCTCTAATCTAAATCTAAGTTGCTTATGCAGTCAAGGGCAACAGTGTATTCAAGATGGGATGCCTTCAGAGCAGGAGATTTTGCATGGGGGATTCTATCATTGTCTGAGGGCAGTAGTGGTTACCCTTTGGTGCGATCTGCTGTTTTTATGTGCTTGAACATGCCTTGCTGCCTAGTGATTGCTCACAGCCAAACTGAGCTTAAGTCTCAGGGGTGTGTGTGCGTGCATGAGCTGAAGGGTTGGTATTGGTTAGGCCCTTTGGAAACAATCTTTCACTAGCGGCGGGAACAGCCACTTGGCCTTTCGTTCTACAGAGGCTTTTGGGCTGGCCACGGCTCTGTGCACCTTCATAAAAGTGATGTTGATAGTGGCAGCTGCCCTGTGGAAGGAGGGCATCATGGGCCATCCATACTGGGATGACTGGTTGAATCGAGCAAAGACTGAACAGGAAGCGCAGCTGGCCACCCAATGGACTATGCAGTTCCTTCAGAGTCCGGGATGGTTGGTCAATCTGGCCAATTCAGTTGCAACCCGTCCAGCAGTTGATGTACCTGGGGGTTCAGGTTTGATGCAAAAATGGTTCTCGTTTCTCTTCCAGAGGACAGGATACGACCAATCCAGCATCAGATTCTCCAGTTTCTGGCTATGATAGAACCAACAGCATGGTATAATCAGGTGTCCTGGGTATGCATTCACATGCAGCCCTTCCAGCATGCGCTGCTGGCACGCTGGTCTCTACAGAGCCAGCCATTGTTGCACAAGCTGTTTTGTCTGGACTCAGTAAGGGAAAGTCTGGATTGATGGCTATGGAAAGAATTTGATGACGGGGGGGTATCCATGGAGCCATTGGATTGGATTGGATTCTGGTGATGACAGAGGCCAGCTTCATGGGATGGGGCGTGCATTGTCAATCCCAGGCAAGGCAGGGGCTGCGTTTGGATCTTGACACCTGATCTCCTTGTTTCTTTACCATTCTCCCTAGATGTATCCCTCGGCTAGAGTTGAGATAAGTGTTTCTGGCCCTCCAGTACTTCCGAAAAGAAGTGCGAGTGTATTCGGACAATGTTACCATGGTGGCCTATATCAACTGCCAAGGAGGCATAGGGAGTGCAGTCCTGGCAGAGGGGGCTCAGCCTCTACCTCCTGTGGGCAGAGCAGTGGCTCAGAACTCTTTTAGCAGCACATTTCGCCAGCAAGGAGAATACACAGGCCGATTTTCTCAGACATCACAACTTGGAGCTGGGCGAATGGGAGCTGAAAAAGACTGGGTTTCACAGTATCACAAGGCATTGGGACATGTCTGTCATGGATCTGATGGCATTGTTTACCAGTGCCATTGTGGCCAGATATATCAGCTGGCGCAGGGAGTGCATGTCTGAAGGGTTCAAGGCCCTAGCACAACAGTGGCCGAAGAATGCTCTCCTGTATGTGTTTCCACTTGGGCTGCTGATAGAAGTGCACTGGGGACAGGTGATTCTGATAGCCGTGGTTTGGCCCTGCAGACCGTGGTACATGGGCCTGGTATTGCTTCTGGTGGATGAGCTATGGCGGCTTCCCTACTGGACAAAACAAACACAACGAAGAGCAGCGCTCTTGCAGAAACAGCGGATGCACAAGGAGCAAGAGACGAGTCGTAAAGGATGATACACAATGTTTATTGACCAAACCCCGACGCGTTTCGGCGTTACCGCCTTCCTCAGGGGATATACAGCTAAAAACATATAAATCAATAAAATAAAATAACATTTAATAATTAATTAAAAGCCCCAGGAGAAATTAAGAACATAAAAAATACATGGCATTAAAAAGCATGTAAAAGACAAGTTACATGGCTGAAGCATAATAAATATATACACAGGCACAGGAACAAAGGCAAGACATAAAAACAAATCTAAAATAATCATATATAAACAAGACCAATAATAACATAATACAGCACACATTTGTGCCATAATTTAATATCAACGACATCTTGCGATGACCCATTGGACAGGATAGTTATAAACCTACATATAACCAAATCAATATGGTCAAACATACAGAAGAGATAGGACTCCATAACTACAGAAACACATAGGTAAGTGATATACTCACAGAGAAAACTGTATCTGAGGACCAACACAATAGAATCAGAACTGCATGAGAAGCTGGTAATCTTAAGCTACTAGAGCGGTAAAACAGGCTACCAGAAGACAACTAAATAACAAAGAAGGAATGAAAAAATGTGAGTCAAAAACGCTTGCTAGTATCGTGAATAAGCCTAATAACATTCTAGCGAGCCGAAGAGAGGAGCCATGTGGATAAGTGAAATCGCACATTGGGGGTTTTGTGCTTTCACATTGTTTACATGCGATTTCACTTATCCACATGGCTCCTCTCTTCGGCTCGCTAGAATGTTATTAGGCTTATTCACGATACTAGCAAGCGTTTTTGACTCACATTTTTTCATTCCTTCTTTGTTATTTAGTTGTCTTCTGGTAGCCTGTTTTACCGCTCTAGTAGCTTAACATTACCAGCTTCTCATGCAGTTCTGATTCTATTGTGTTGGTCCTCAGATACAGTTTTCTCTGTGAGTATATCACTTACCTATGTGTTTCTGTAGTTATGGAGTCCTATCTCTTCTGTATGTTTGACCATATTGATTTGGTTATATGTAGGGTTATAACTATCCTGTCCAATGGGTCATCGCAAGATGTTGTTGATATTAAATTATGGCACAAATGTGTGCTGTATTATGTTATTATTGGTCTTGTTTATATATGATTATTTTAGATTTGTTTTTATGTCTTGCCTTTGTTCCTGTGCCTGTGTATATATTTATTATGCTTCAGCCATGTAACTTGTCTTTTACATGCTTTTTATTGCCATGTATTTTTTATGTTCTTAATTTCTCCTGGGGCTTTTAATTAATTATTAAATGTTATTTTATTTTATTGATTTATATGTTTTTAGCTGTATACCCCCTGAGGAAGGCAGTAACGCCGAAACGCGTCGGGCTTCCCTACTGGAGCAATCTATTAATGCAGGGTCCAGTACTGCTGCTGGAAGCGGATCAATTCTTTCTTATGCATGACCCTTGAGAGGGTGTGATTGAGGCATAAAAGGATATTTAGCCTCAGTCATCACCGCCTTCCTACAAGCCAGGAAGAATTCCACTAAGCTAGCCTATATATGCGTCTGACAAATATTTGAGAGTGGGTGGAGTCGGAAGAGCGTTCGACCATTTGCAGCAGATATCTCAAAGATTCTCTTATTCCTACAGGATGTCTTGGAGAGGGGGTGCACTTATATCTCCAGGAACAAGCAGGAATGAGTCTTCACATATGGGTATCATCGGTACCGACAGAGCCTGCGCGGGAACGCTCCCCAGCGTCCAATTAGAACGCTTTTGGGAGCATCCCACAGCGCCTGCGTGCTGCCTTCCCGCCTTTCCCAACTGCCTCTCTCCAGTTTTCCGCGGAGCCGGCAGGACGTATTCCTGTCACCGCAGAAAATTCTTCTTTTTATTCTTAGTTTTTTGTGGTCGCGTCTGCCTTCCCTCAACGCTACCGGTACCGCTGGTGCTTTTCTTTCTTTTTCCTGAAGAATTTCTTCTTTTCTTAGAAATTTTTTTCCTGTTTAGTGCCTGACGGTTTCTAGGCCACTAGGCCTCTACCCTTCCATTATGGAAAAGCTAGCCACTATCCTTAAGAAATGCTCAAAGTGTGGCGGTACAGATATTTTTTCAGACACTCATACTTGGTGTCTAAAATGTTTAGGTCCTGACCATTGCCCTCTGGAGTGTCTCTCCTGCTGGAGCTCAAACAGAAGAAGTCTTCAGAATCGAGCACAACTCGATACCCGGTTCACATCGCTCTCGATGTTACCAGCTAGAATATCTTCTTCTTCACAGGATCAGGTAACCACACAAAAATCTGTAAAGACTAGCCAGTTCTCGAGTGGTAGATATCCTTCTCAGCATTGAGATGGCTTCGGCCTTGCCCTCGAGGGCATCTTGGCAATAAAGCCCCGGCGGGAGTCTTCGGGCTCCAAAGCATTAACGGGGCTCCGGGTTGTTCCTGGGGTTCTTACATCGATGAACATACCTGGGCCATGCTCGGTGGTTGTGGTCGCTTTGAGCGGTACCGACACCCCGGCATCGGCTATGGTGATGGACGAAACACTCCTCACCGATGAAAGTAGTCTAGCACTCTCGGCTACTTTGGTACCGCTAGAGTTGCTGCAGACCGTTCCTCGAGTATTGGTATCGCCTTCGGTACCGGTATCGACATCGGCATCGGTGTCGGTACCGTCCATGCTTGCTTCGACAGAATCGCTTCCCTCGATGCCGAGCCTGGAATCGATCTCTAGCATGGAGGATTCGGTACCGACTCGTTTCGGTACTGACCTCGGGCGGTACCAAAGACATTGCTTTAAAGAAAATCCGATGCTTCATTCTTTTCAATCTTCCGATCCTGATGACTGGGATGAATCCATCGGTACCAAGGCTGATTTTTCTACAAGTCTAGCCTTTACCCCTCATTTTAGAGAGTCCTCCTCGGGGGAGATTTCTTTTCAAGCTTTTCTGCTTGATATGGCATTTACTTGCCATTTCTATACTTGGTAAAGAATCCTTACCGGGGAATTCAGAGACACTGCAATTCCCCTGGATTCCAAAGGAGGTGATCATGCTTCCTTTGCATCAGATCTTACAAGATCTACTGTTAAGAATGTGGGAAACTCCTTTAACGGTATCCCCACATTCTAGGACACTAGACACTATGTACAAGGTGCCACCTTCTCCAGGTTTTCAAAAGACTCAACTTCCTCATCATTCTATTGTTGTAGAATCAGCAATGAGGCATATTAAGAGTGCAAAGAAGCACTCTTCTTATCCGCCATGTCGTGAGTCTAGGACTTTAGATGCCTTTGGACGTCGATGCTTCCAGGCATCCATGCTTTCAGCAAGAATTATCTCATATATATTCTATATGGGATTATCTCTTGAAGAGGTCACAAAGAACTTAGTTTTTGAACCCTTTTCTTCCAGAGCATAAAAGAGCAGACTATTCCTTATTAGTCAATCAAAATATCTCTAGGTTCCTTAATCGTGCTGCCCTGGACTGTTTTGAGTCTATTAGCAGAACTTCTGCTATAGCCATAGGAGCACGACGCATAGCCTGGCTCCAAGCTTCAGACTTGGACAGATGGGTTCAGGAAAGGCTGGGAAATACTCCTTGTACTGGTGAAAATCTCTTCAACAAGGAGGCTTTATTTCAAGCTAATCAGTTGAGTGCTGATGCTGTTACTTTCAGAGGATTGTCAAAACTTTCCTGTATCCCAGCTAATAAAAAATCTCATAAAAAGCTGGTGGAGGAGTGGCCTAGTGGTTGGGGCAAGGTACTACAGGCCGGAAGGTCGGTGGTTCAAATCCCACTAGAGGACAGCAACCTTGGGCCGGAAGGACTGGGGTTTCTAGTCCCACAGGTGCTCCTTGTGGTCTTGGGCAAGCCACTTAACCCTCCATTGCCCAGGTTCCCTGTAAGTATTAGTGTATGTGTCTCATATCCCCTCGTGTTAAATGTATCCCCCAACCGCTTTGACCCGGTGAAAAGCGGGATATAAATGCAGATAAAAATAAATAAATAAATACATAAATTATTCCCCCAAGGGAAAAAGGTTTTATCCATCTTCTTCCCATTCTGCAGATGTTTCCAAAAATGGGCGACACCCCACACCAGGCTAACAAAATCAAAACCTCAACAGGCTCAACAAACCCAGCAATTGCAGGGTTTCTGATATTTTATTCACTTTTTCTGTGTGAGGTTTAGAACTTGAACCTACTTCTTTTCAACAGAAGCATCTAAAATTCATCTCATCCATGCTGAGATATCAGTCATACATTGACTCAGTCCTCGACTCTGGGCATGAATCTCTTGCTACAAGAGAAATCTATCCTTCTAGCTCTAAGAGCTATTCAGGACTATCATACCCCAGAGATAACAGGTTTCTCCTTTTAAAACAAAAGGAGAACTAACAACTAACAGGGTGAACTATACCCTTCACCTTGTCAGTTTCCTGTACGAGGATATCTCATACTTTTAACTGCAAAGGGACCCTATCTCTTCAAAGACTTACTAAATTGTAAGTCTTCTCAACTCTGTATTAATTTCTATCCCTCTTAGCCCAGACATTCAGTCTCTAAGAGTACTACTAATCAACTGGAGGGCTTATTCTCTGAGCCATAGGATTTTCTTCAATGCCTACTCCAGTGAGTAGTTTCCATACAGAGTTTTCTCCCTTTTTGCGGTTCATCTCCTCCTCACTTATCTTTTTAAGGCAGCTTTTCGAACAGAAATTGGATATCACTACTCCAAATTATGTCTGTCGGTCCTCTCCAATCTACAGGACCTAACTTTTATGCTGCCTTAATAACAGATAATTCCAAAAGAGATCCAGAACTCATTTGGACTATTGTTGCAGGCATCAAGCCTGTCTACTATTCTTAGCCACCTTCAGTTCTCTTTAGCTCCAACAGAATAGATTAGGTTGCACACTGGCAATTCAACAGCCAGATCTAAGCAACCTACAACATGCTCTCTGCAATTCTACAACAAAGCTCTGCAACTGTGGGCCTTTGCCAGAGAGCCTCAGAGCTACTCCTAATAGGTAGCTGCCAGATAGTTAAGAAGGGCTTCAGCTGGTAGACTCTGCCAGTCATGTTCCTACATGACTGTTTTTTTCCTACTCTTACCATATTCCTTAAAATTTCCTTTTAAGAAAAGGTAACCAGGGTTTAGACCACGTGAAAGCGTAGAAAATTGCACAGTTCCATGGTGGTTCCACATCTCACTGGAACTTCCACAACAGGGATGCATTTTTTTTAACTGCAGTTGGTCCTTATTCACTACTTTCCTTCTAATTTCCTATACTTCATGGTAGCTTATGTTGAACAGGAGAACGCATGATACTCATATTGCTCTCATAAAGAGGCAAACTTGGTATCCCCTTATATTGCGTCTTTTTCTCCAGCTACTATTTGAAATTATAGAAGGATCCAGGCTTGCTGTCTTAAGACTAAGGATCTCTTCTGCACTCATTCACGTACGTCTCAAGACCTGGTTATTCAGGGGCTAGATCTTTTCAAGAAGTCTAATCTTATCCCTGTAAGTGAAGAATGTATTACCAGTTTCCACGAAACTTTCTCTATAGTTCTTCCATATTTAACCAGACAGAGATTCTCCATCAATATTCTCAAGTAGGTCTTAATCCTTCTTGTTGCGTCAATCTCTATACAACATCTGACTGAAAGATTTGTCTACTGTCCATATTAATGCTGCCCCAGCATACCATAAAACTCAATGGACAACCAGCTTCTATGGTAATTTACGAAATACCTTCTTTTACCGTTACCTTTTAGGTTTTATTTATTTACATTCTCTTATATACCGCGCTATTCTGCATCAGTGCGGTTTACATTGAACAAACTGAAATTACATTGAACAGGGCATTATAACTTGGAGATAACTATTTTACAGGGAACATGAGCTATGGAGGGTTAAGTGGCTTGCCCAAGACCACAAGGAGCACCTGTGGGACTAGAAACCCCAGTCCTTCCGGCCCAAGGTTGCTGTCCTCTAGTGGGATTTGAACCTCCGACCTTCCGGCCTGAAGTACCTTGCCCCAACCACTAGGCCACTCCTCCACTAGGTTACGTCACATCTGAAACTCTACATGTGTAAGATCATCATCATAAGTGACATCTCTTACAAAAGACTTTTACTGATCTTCAAGAAATTGGAGGCTCAATGCCTAGTACAAATATCTTTCTCTTTCATTGGAATAAAGGGGGTCTTAAAGACCTATCCCCTTTTTTCTGCAAAGGGTATTTCTGCCTTTTCATTCAAACCAGTCAGATTATCTCCACTCTTTCCTAGGACCTTATTCTGCTCCAAGGACAAGAAGTTCAATTTTTTGGACTTTACAGAAGCTTTAGCTATTTCTCAAAAGTCCAACCTCATTGAACTCCCCCAGTAGTTTCTTCTGGGGTCAGTTCTGGCCATGAGGATTTCTCATCTCTTCCTGTATTGCAAAATTTATTTTTTTCCCTCTACTACACATTGGGGGAATTTCTTTGAGGATAATGATCTGGCTCTCAACCACAGACCCTTATTACCCTCAACAAGTATTTTTGCAATATTTTTGAGAGAGATCCACATTAGAAAATTAAGACTCAACATTTTTCTAATATTTATGATTTACACAAGGACTCCCCTCTGGATACCTTGTTCAGTTAAGCTGTTCCACAGCACCTCTTTTTTCTTTTCTAGTTCAACTCCTACCCTCCATCCCTTGGATGCCTGAGGTTTTGAGGGATAAGCATGGCCCATCTTTAGATTGCAACATGCTGGGGCCTCCTCCAGGCATCTTAGCTTGGGAGTCCCTATATGTGAAGACTCATTCCTGCTTGTTCCTGGAGATAGCACAGTTACTTACCTGTAACAGGTGATCTCTGGGAACAGCAGGAATAAGTCTTCACAACCCACCCACCTCCCCTAAGAGTTGTATCTCTCTATCTCTTTTCCTTTCCCTCGCGCTCTCTCTCTTTGTCTCAGCTCTAAAACTCAACTGGAGAGAGGCAGTTGGGAAAGGTGGGAAGGCAGCACGCAGGCGCTGTGGGATGCTCCCAAAAGCGTTCTAATTGGACGCTGGGGAGCGTTCCCACGCAGGCTCCATCGGTACCGACGATACCCATATGTGAAGACTTATTCCTGCTGTTCCCAGAGATCACCTGTTACAGGTAAGTAACTGTGCTTTCTCTGAAGGTGCAGGTAGCGGCCCTCACCTGTTACAGAGGGCGAGTTTGGAGCCAGACTCTGGCAACCCATCCTGATGTGGTCTGGTTCTTGTGAGCAGTGCAGCGGATCCAGATGCCGGTACACCCAGTGGTGCCCCTCTGGGATCTCAATCTAGTGCTGTCAGAGCTGGTGGCAACTACTTTTGAGCTGTTGGGGGCCTTACTGCAGCATGTTATCTTGAAAATAGTGTTCCTCGTGGCCTTTTGCTCAGCACACTGGATTTGGTGTTGCTAGCGCTGTCGTGCTGAGAGCCTTTTCTCATCTTATCAAAAGAGAACATTGTGTTGCGACTGGTGCCGTCCTTCGTACCTAAGGTGGTGTCTGTTTTTCCTGTCAATCAGACAGTGTCTCTCCCACCGTTCTCAAGTTTGGGGAGCTCAGAGGAGGACTGGCAGCTGCACAAGCCTGATGTGCACAGAGTGCTGTGTCTGTGTCCAAGACTGACTGCGTCATTCCGTAAAGCAGACAGTTTGTTTGTCTTGTTTGGAGGTCCTCACAGGGGAGAGGCAGCCTTAAAGACTTCTAGAGCATGCTGGGTGAAGGAGACCATCGTAGCTGTGTACATGGCCAGAGGCAGAAGGGTATCGGCAGGACTTTGGGCCCACTCGACTCAAGCCTTCGGGACATCATGGGTGGAGCATGGTCGGGTTCCGCCAGTGGATATTTATAAGGCAGTAACATGAGCATCAGTGCATAGCTTTGCTTGCTACTATCGTCTCGATGTAGAAGTGACATAGGATGCAGGTTTTGGGGCATGAGTACTCTGAGCAGGACTTGCGGGTCCCTCCCATGCTCCAGTAGTGCTTTGGTACATCCCATTCGTCGAGACTGGACTGGAGGGATGATACGGAAGGCAAAATGAAACATTACCTGCTAATTGTCTTTCAATGAATCCCTCTAGTTCAGTCTCATTCCCTCCTGGAATCAGTCAGGTTGTTGAGGTCTCATTGATGATGGTGTGGTGAGTCCAGTAGAACACACAAATACCAAACAAAAATAAATAAATAAAAGGGGATGTTCAGAAGAAAAAATGGACTATCCTCTCTGCGGGCTCTGAGTTCATGGCTGCTGCTGTTAGCTGGGCAGTTCTGGCTGTACCTGGTAGCCCTTTCATGTACATGCTTCTCTGGTCTCCAAGGAACAGTTTTGTCAGAGGGTCCTAGAAAGATTCAGGTTTGTTAGTTTTGGAATATGCTCTTGTTCTTCTGCTTTGTCAATAGATACTGGATCCTGGAGCTAAAGCTAAAGCTCTTATGTGGGAGATAGAATTCTGACATACTCAGTTCTCAGCTGCTGAAGGTAGGGGAAAACTCATTCGTTGAGACTGGACTGGAGGGATTCATGGAGAGACAATTAGCAGGAAGGTCTAATTTCGCCTTATTTACCATTTTCTATAGCAAATTAACAAATAACTGCTGGAACTCTGGAGGAGGATTACCTGTCTCTGGCAGGTGAGTCAGTGGAGGAAGGCAAACTTCTCCTGGCAGAAGACTTCTTTGCCCCTACTGATACTGCTGCCTAGTCATCCTCCTCCAGTGTTGGATTTAATTTGTTTCCCATTTGAAACAATGTGTAGGTTTTCCCTGTTATGTTTTATTAACAAGCCTATAAATGTTGATTGTTAGGTCCCAGGATGTTTTAAGACATAGCACCTCAAAGGCAGTTTTCTTTTATTAAGCAAGGGACCAATCCCTTTTGACTGCAAGAAATGTTTGCTGTTTATATCCTTCAAGGAAAAGTCAAATCTCTCCTCCAACCATGGGAAAGTACATACATACCTCCCTCCCCTCTATCACCTGACCTACTCGCCACAAACACCTAGACTCCCATTTTCTAAATGTCCTAAAGGTTTAAAGGCAGGATTGTGTTTTAGAGGAATGCAAAAGGAATGTTCAGCCATTATAGATACCTTTCCCTTCAGTTTATTCCATACTTTACTTCCATAGCTCTTGTAAAGCCATCTTCATTAGAAAGCATATGTGAAATAGCAACTTGGCCTTTGCTTTATAGCTTCACTTCATACTACTGCCTGGCCCAATCTTAAGTCAGCTAAGAATGCTTTGGGTCAAGCAAAGCTGAGTCTGTCTTGTAATCTACTCAGCTCTCCTATGTTAGAAGGTTGCTCCTCAGTCATGTAAAGTCAATTGCAATCCTGCTTAACAACAGAGAAAGTAGTTACTTGCTATGTAATACATGTTCTTTGTAAATAGCAGAATTAATCAGGCCCAAGATACTTCCCACTTCTCCAGGACCAAGCAGGAAGTCAGTCCTCACATATGGGTGACATCGACGTCGATGGAACCCTGCGGAGCATTTCCCCAGCTTTCCATGAAAGCCTTTGGGAATGCATGCACGCATGCACGGTCCCCTTCCCGCCTAAAGGTGCCATCTTGCCCAGTCTCTCTTTTTCCGTGAAGCCCGTCGGACGTGTGTCCTAGTTCTCCCAGAAAAGTGTTAGATTTTTTGGCCATTCCTTCGCTATTTTTTCTCCGGTTTGACGCCGGTTCCCCTCCCGCTGGGTTCGGTACGCCGGTATCGAGCCCGATCTTCTTTTTTCGGTTTTTGCCCTTCGTGGCTGGCGTTCGTGCCCTTTTTTCTTTTTCCCTGGAAGGCCGGTCCTTTGATCTCGCGGGGACTCTTTTTTCCCCAATGGCTTCCAGTGGTTTCAAGAAGTGTGATCGGTGTAAGAAACTAATGTCTCTCACCGACACACACGACTGCTGTCTTCGGTGCCTCGGTCCGGACCACAATCCTGAGACCTGTGGACCATGTGGTAAAATGTCCACTAAGGCGCTTCAAAGTCATCAGCACCAAAAGGAAAGGCTTTTCTCCGACTCGGCTTCCGGCCGGGCCCGGACCATGTCTGAGGCCTCAACATCTCAGGAGTCTGATCCCGAGCACCGTCGGGGCTCCTTGGACAGGGGGTCCCCCGACCGGGAACGGAAGAGGAAGAAGCGGCTCGTGAGGGCGGCGTCTGAGGAGGTCCCTGGTTCCTCGAGAGCTAGGTCTCTGGACCCCCGATCGCTGTCCCGGGCCCGTGAAACAGGAGAAGCCGCCAAAAGTACCTCATGTGGAGCTGGAGTCTGCTGGACACGTAAGTCCTGTAGTCCTCGTGGACTCTCCTCCCAGAGAGACGATGTCGGGCCTGGCGCCGCCGGGGCCCGAATCGGTGGCTGCTGAGTCTCCTGAGCTGGGTCTCAGGCTGACAGCCTTGGAGTGCAGATTGTCTACCTTCATGGAACAGCAGCGGGCGCTGATGGCCAGCCTGTCTGGCGCATCTGCCCTGACCACCGGGACGTCGATGTCGACCCCGGAGACTGAGCCGATACTCGAGACCATGAAGGCTCGAGGTCGACCTCGGTCGCGGTCACCCTCGACCTCCCGTTCGGGACCGAGAGCATCGACGCCAGTGCCTTCGACGTCGGGGCGGGTGCTCACAGGCCCTGCGAGGTCGGACCCGGATTCCTCATCGGACGAGTCCGCCTGGGAGACGGAGGACGAGGAGTCCCCCGACACCTTCCGGACTTGGTGCGTCCCGTCGGACTCACCGCAGTCCGAACCCTGGAGTAGATCCCCCCCCCCCCCCCGGAGGATACCCGGTTCTCGGAGTTCGTTCGGGATATGGCCATGGCGTTGGCTATCCCTGCGGATCCCGAGGAGGAGCCTCGAGCCGAAGAGCTCGAGACCCTTCAGTATGACTCTCCTCCGAAGGAGGCCTTTACTGTTCCAGTTCCTCCGATGCTGGAACGGCTCCTCTTCCGGATGTGGGAGGCACCGGCCTCAGCGCCGGTTCTAAGCAAGCGAGTCGATTCCATTTATCAACTCCGCAAGAGCCATGGGTTTCAAAAGGCGCAGCTACCACACCATTCCATGGTGGTGGAATCGGCCATGCATCGTCTGAAAAGTCAGAAGATGCACTCTGCGGTGCCCCCTGGCAGGGAGGCCCGGAACCTGGATGGCTTTGGTAGAAAGTGCTTCCAGGGCTCGATGCTTGCTTGCCATGTCCAGTCTTACCAGCTGTACATGGGCATGTACTTGCGGGACCTGGCCAAAGAACTGGCCGAGTTCTCTGCTGGTCTCTCCGGGGAACCCTTGCAGAGGTTTAAGTCCTTGTCTTCGGGGATACGAGAATGCTCCAAGTTTATGTCCTGCGCTGCCTACGATGGCTTTGAGGCTTCGGCCCGTGTTGCAGCAGCCGTCATCGCAGCTCAACGCCAGGCGTGGTTACAGTCATCGGATCTCGAGCCATGGGTTCAGGACAAGTTGGTCGATGTCCCTTGCCGAGGTGAGAACCTTTTTGGCAAGCCCATGACCGAGAAGGCCGCACAGCTCGAAACCGAGCACCTCACGAGGACAAGGCTGTCTAGAAAGACTTCTGCCCCTTCTCACAAGAAGAAGGGCTCGGGTAAAAAGCCCTTTTACCCGAGGAAGGGATCTGCCTACAAACAGTACCCACAGTACCAGGCCTCCCAGGCTCCCCCACAGGGTCAGCAGGCCAAGGGGCAAGGGAATGGGCCCCGTAGGCAGAGGACCCCCAAGCCTCCGGCCCCTGCTCCCACTCAGCAGGGTGGGGGTTTTTGACTCCTTAGGCATAGCCTCTCCGTCCCTGCTCTCCCAACCCTGCACAGGAGGTCGACTTATCCTGTTTGCCCACAGGTGGCCGCTCATCACTGGAGACAGTTGGGTGTTAAGCATCGTCCACAAGGGCTACATGCTACACTTCCAACAGTTACCTCCTCCATACTTTCCAGGGGAGCCTCCAAGGCCTCCCCTGCACACAGATCTTCTCCTTCAGGAGCTCCAAGGTCTGTTGCGAGACAAGGCAGTGGAGCTTGTGCCTCCCCACCTCCAAGGTCAAGGGTTCTACTCCAGGTACTTTCTCGTACCAAAAAGAACCGGTGGCCTCTGGCCTATTCTCAGCCTCAGAAATCTCAACAAGTTCCTAGAGAAAGAAAAATTCAAGATGCTTACTCTTGGAACACTTCTGCCTTACCTCCAGCAGGGAGATTGGCTATGCTCCTTGGATTTAAAGGATGCGTACACTCACATCCTCATTCATCCAGACCACAGGAAGGTACCTCGGGTTCATTGTGGGAGGAAACCATTATCAGTACAGAGTACTGCCTTTTGGCCTCGCCTCCGCTCCCAGGGTCTTTACCAAATGCCTGGCAGTGGTGGAGGCCTACCTGAGAAATCAGGGTATCTTTGTCTTCCCCTATCTGGATGACTGGCTCATCAGGGGTTAGATGTGCCAGGAGGCCAGACAAGCCACCCTCCGAACTATTGCTCTTCTTCAACACCTGGGGTTTGTCATAAACTTCGCAAAGTCCACTTTGCTCCCCTCCCAGAACTTGGAGTTCATAGGAGCAAGGCTGGACTCTCTTCTGGCAAAGGCGTTCTTACCAGAAGACAGAGCCCAAAGACTGATAAACTTGGCAAACCAGTTTCTCAGCAGGTCACTGGTCTCAGCCAGGCTCTGCCTGAGGCTTCTTGGCCACATGGCTTCGACAGTACATGTGACCCCCAATGCCCGGCTCCATATGAGGCCTGCACAGTGTTGCCTCAGGACTCAGTGGGCACAGGCCACAGGCAGCCTCAGAGACAGAGTAAGGGTGTCCAGACCATTTCTGAACTCCCTCCGCTGGTGGCTGCACCCACCCAATCTGCTGCAAGGGGTGCCTTTTCAGATTCCTGGGTTCACAGTGGTGTTGACCACGGATGCCTCCCTGCAAGGCTGGGGGGCTCATTGTCTGGGGGGCTCATTGTCTGGGCAAGTGCACACAGGGCCTGTGGTCTCCCTGTGAGGCCACACAGCAGATCAATCTACTGGAACTCAGGGCTATTCGTTTAGCCCTCAAGACTTTCTCTCACACACTGGCTCATAAGTCTGTCCTAGTTCAAACAGACAACCAAGTAGCCATGTTTTATGTGAACAAGCAGGGCGGAACTGGGTCCAGGCTCCTTTGTCAAGAGGCGCAGGACCTTTGCTTGTTTGCTCTCAGGCACGACATGCTCCTCAAGGCTGTGTGTCTACCTGGCCAGGAAAACTACCTGGCAGACAGGTTGAGCAGGATTCTGCAGCCCCATGAGTGGCAGCTACATCCCTTAGTGGTTCAGAAGATTTTCCTGAAATGGGGACTTCCAACCGTAGATCTGTTTGCCAGTCCTTCGAACAGACAAATGTCAAGGTTCTGCTCCAGGCAACCGCATCCTCTGCGACTGGCAGCAGATGCTTTTCTGATTTCCTGGTCCCAGGGCCTCCTGTATGCGTTTCCTCCCACGCCCCTGGTGGCCCAAACCCTGTTCAAAATTCTTCAGGACAAGGCCTCGGTCCTGCTGGTAGCTCCCAGATGGCCGAGACAGCCTTGGTTTCCACTTCTGCTTCAGCTGGCAGTGGACCCCCCCCCCCCCTGCCTCTGGGGTTACAGCCTGACCTCCTCTCTCAGGATCAGGGGTCCCTTCTGCACCCAAATCTCAGGGCTCTCAATTTGATGGCATGGAGGCTGCAAGGGTAGTTTTGGCTCCCTGGGGCCTACCTCAAGAGGTTGAAGAGGTCGTCCTAGCCTCTAGGAAGCAGTCCACTAGAAAAACCTATGCCCTGAAATGGAAAAGGTTTTCTGTGTTGTGTCATTTACGTACAGAGGATCCTTTCTCCTATACTGTGCCTGTAGTGCTTCAGTACCTGCGGCACTTATCCAATCAGGGACCTAAGTCCAAGTCTGTTCAGGTCCACCTCTCAGCTCTAGCAGCTCACCACTCACTGGTGGAGGGACATTCTCTGTCGGTTCACCCCTTGGTGTCCAGAATTCTTAGAGGCTTGCTCTTGCTAAAGCCTCCCATCCGTCCTCCAGCTCCTGAGTGGGAGTTGAATGTGGTCTTGCAGCAACTGACTCGCCCACCTTTTGAGCCTATGGCTACTTGTCCTCTCCACTTCCTGTCCTGGAAGACACTCTTCTTGGTAGCCCTTACCTCGGCCAGAAGAGTAAGTGAGCTTCAGGCCCTGGTCTGTGACAGGCCTTACACCCGCTTCTATAGGAACTGGGTAGTCCTTAGGACTCATCCTAAGTTCCTTCCAAAGGTTGTCTCCTCTTTCCACCTCAACCAGGAGGTGGTTCTTCCTACATTCTTCCCTAGGCCTCATGCAAGCCAGGCTGAAGCAGTTCTGCATACCCTGGACTGTAGGAGGGCCTTATCCTTCTCCCTTGACCGTACGCAGGGGCATAGAAGGGCTACTCAGCTCTTCATATCTTTTGACCCTAATAATTTGGGGTTAGCTGTGTCCAAGCGTACCTTGTCCATCTGGGTGGCTGACTGTATCACCTGGGCTTACAAGGCGGCTGACCTTCCTTTGCAGGGTTGGGTCACGGCCCATCATGTCAGGGCAATGGCTGCCTCAGTGGCTCATCTCCGCTCTGTACTGTTGGTAGACATCTGCAGGGCTGCATCTTGGTCTTCAAGCCAGACATTTGCTGCCCATTACTGTCTGGAGAGGGAGTCCCGTAGGGACAGTGCTTTTGGCCAGGCAGTACTCCGCAATCTCTTTGAGGTTTAGGCAACTCCTACCCTCCAGCCCTCCGTTGGGCTACCGGTGGAGGTTCTTTCAGTGAAAAGCCTTTTCTTTGATGCTGGGACTAGAGGGAGTTCACTTGTTCAGCCTGGGTTCCTGGTAGCCCAGAGCTAGGGAGTCACCCATATGTGAGGACTGACTTCCTGCTTGGTCCTGGAGAAAGAGTATTTACTCACCTGTAACAGGTGTTCTCCAGGAGCAGCAGGAATCAGTCCTCACAACCCTCCCTCCTCCCCTGGGAGTTGCAGTTGTACATAGTTTAATTTTTTCATTTTTGTGTGCTGTTTCTTAGCTATGTCATTTGACTGAGCAAGATGGCACCTTTAGGCGGGAAGGGGACCGCGCATGCGTGCCTGCATTCCCAAAGGCTTTAATGGAAAGCTGGGAAAATGCTCCGCAGGGCTCCATCGACGTCGATGTCACCCATATGTGAGGACTGATTCCTGCTGCTCCTGGAGAACACCTGTTACAGGTGAGTAACTACTCTTTACCCAAAAGATATGGAACTAACCAAAGGGATTAAGGAGAACACTGCAGTTGGCTTTGCATGCTCAGACCTTTACAGTAGTTCTGAACTTTGGGACAGCTGTTCAGTCTCAGTGCCAACCGATGGTATTTTCAAGAAAATGTGATAGGCCAGTGATACCCAAGGCACTGAGTCTAATTAAAAAAAACCATTCATACATACTTTGATATGTTTTCTGTATTTATTGTAACTTATGTTCCCTGGGAACAAGCAGGTAGTCAGTCCTCACATATGGGTGATGGTGCCAATGGAGCCCACGCAGAAGCATCTCTCCAGCTTACAAAGAAAGCTTTTGGGAGATGCACCACGCATACGTGGTCCCCTTCCCACCCAAGGGTGCCATCTTGCCTCAGTCTCCTTTTTTCCGCGGAGCCCTACGGACATCTGTCCAATTTTCCCTGGAAAAAGATTTTTATCCTGTTTTTCTCTGATACACATACTGGTTTCTTCCTGCCCCCGAGCTAGCTCACCTCTGTGTCGCTCCTCAGGTTTGTTTCTTTGTTTTTTTTTCTCAAGATATCCCTCGACCGGTGCTTCATGCCCTTTTTTTTGCCCCAGGCCTCTGACTCCTGCCGGGAGGCAAGTCCCCTGATGGCCTTCAACGGCTTCAAGAAATGTGATTGGTGCGGTGAGATGATGTCCTGCACTGATCCACAGGACTGCTGCCTCTGCTGCCTTGGGACGAAGCACGATGACTCATATTGCGGGCTCTACACGATCATGACCACAAAAGGCATCAAAAGCCGTCAGCTGCAGTTCTTTCACAAGTCAGACTCTGCACTGGAATCTCCGGTGACATAGCTTTTTGGGGCTCTCTTAGGTATCTCGGTTCCCTGCGAGGCCTGGGCTACCTCGGAGTCCCACGGCCACAGGTCCTTCAAGGGGAAATCCCAGGAGGTAGAGTACAAGAAGTCAAAACTCCCGAAGTCCACCTTGAAGGACGAATCCGGGAAGAAGAGAAAATCCCATTTCGGGACCCGTGGTCCCCAATATGAGTTCGAGGGGTTGGAGAGATAGTGACCCCACAAACTGCCCCAGAAGGCATCGTCGGTACCCGGTGACTGGCCTCTATCATATCTCCCCTCCACCGTCTCTCTAAAACCTGGAAAAGATACGACTGTGGGGAGATATGATAGAGGTCTATAAATTAATGAATGGAGTGGAATGGGTAAATGTAGATCGATTGTTTACGCCATCAAAATGAGAAAGACTAGGGGACATGCAATGAAGCTGCAGTGTAACCCATATAAGACTAATAAGAGGTTGTTTTGGCGGGGAGGATCCAAAATGGCTGACTGAGGGAAGTGTTCCGCGGCAGCTTTTCCTAAATGGGGAAGAGGAAAGCTAAGGGGGTGAAGAAACCCTCGTCTACCCCGGCAACCTCGACCCCTTTACCTGGGCAGACGGTTGGACCGCTTGATTCTTTCTTGGTGCCGCGACGGCAGTCGGAGATTCCGGCGATTGGCAGCCCTAGGGACACCTCGGCTGTATCGAGTTCGGCGGGTGGTTCCAGGCCTAAAATCTCCTCGCCGGAGCAGTGGCGCCCTTCTAAGGAACCTTTGCTGGCTGAGAAGTCGAAGCAGGCGGTGATTCCTCCCCGAGAGAATCTACGGGGAGTGGACCGCGGAGGGGCGTCTGCTTTGCAGCCCGGCTGTATTGCCGTGTCTGTTTCTCCGGTCACCACCTTTCCATCCTTGGTTCTCTTGGGGCCTTCTATAGAGTCGGAGGAGGCTAGCAGAAGTATGGAGGCTGGTGCTGCGAGTACTCAGGCTCAGGGGCTTTTTTCCTTTGAGAAACCAGCTGAATTTACCCTGGAGACTATTTGGTCGGCTATAGTTACGTTTATACGTTTACGTTTATTTAGACTTTATATACCGCCCAACACTTAGTAGTACCTGGGCGGTTTACAATACAAGTTTAAAACAAACTTAAAAACAGTATTCTAAAACCGTTTAAAATGGCTGAGAAGGAGAAAAGGAACGCCAGTAAACAAATAGGAAAGAGGAGGAAAGGAAAGGCAAAGAAAGGACAAACCAAAGTGTGTTAATTGAACAGGTGAATAGACATCAAGAGGGCAGGAGGGAGGGGGTAACAGAGGGGGGGGAGGGAGATGGGAATAGCAGGTCGAATGCTAGACTGAAGAGATAGGTTTTGAGTTGTGATTTGAATTTTGGGTAGGACTCCTCTGCACGGAGTGAGGAGGGGAGTGAGTTCCAGAGGCTGGGGGCTAGAAAGTAGAAGGCAGAAGTACGAGTGGAAACAAGATGAGCCTGGGTAGGTGAGGGAAGGGCAAGCCGGTTAGAGTGTATGGCCCGAAGCAAGCGAGGGGGAAGACGAAAGTGTATTTGGTCAGCGAGATAGAGGGGAGTGCCAGTGTGAGCAGCCCTGTGCGTGAGAATGAGAATTTTGTATTGGGCACGGAAAGAGACAGGCAGTCAGTGATAGCGAAGAAGAAGCGGGGTAACATGGTCAAAACGAGAGGCATGGGCAAGAAGACGAACAGCTGAATTTTGGACACGTTGGAGACGAGACAATTGGGATTGAGGCAGACCAACAAGGACGACATTACAATAATCGAGACGGGACATCACAAGGGAGAGGAGGAGAGTGGCTAAGGCAGAAGGGGACAGGAAGGGGCGGATAGAACGGAGTTGTCTAAGTGAGAAGAAAGAGCGTTGAATAATGGAAGAAATATGGTCCTTGAAGGAAAGGGAAGAATCAAGTAGTGAAGCTTGCTGAACCTTTGGTTCCCCAGGTCTCCATTATGTCATCTCAGATTCAGTCACAACAGGGCCTTCTTCAACAGCATACGGTGGAGATTTCAGCGCTGCAGACGTCGGCTACTGAGCTTAAACAACAAGTAACTCAAGTTGAGACATCAATTTCAGGATATCAGAAAGATGTTATGGCTATTCAGTTTAGAGTTGAGCAACTGGAAAATTTATCTAGATACCCTAACCTTCGTTTGGTTAATTTTCCCAAGGCTCCATCTATTGGTACTAAAGAAATGTTTAAGAAATATTTGGAGGATATATTGGGGGTTTCGGGGGATTCGCACCCCCCCTTGGTGAAAGCTTATTATTTATCTATTAAGAAGAAGGTAGAGGGTGGGGGTATTATTCCTGGGGTTGAAGTTGCTGATTCCTTAAATGTATCTGCTTTGTTAGAAACTTCTTTAACTGATACTGTAACTCCTGCCACTTTAATTGTTACCTTTGCATTGATTTCTGACCGGGATTGGTTTCTCAAGATTTTTTTTCGGAAGCGTGACTCTCAGTTTCTAGGTTTAAATATTAGGGTTTTTCCAGATTTTTCTAAAGCTACTCAGAAGCGCAGACGTGAGTTTCTCCTATTACGCCTTGGTGTTTTGCTGTTAGGGGGCCAGTTTTTTCTTAAATTTCCATCAAAATGTTTGGTTAAATTAAATTCTGCTATGTATGTTTTCTATGACCCGTCTCAGCTACTCGCCTTCATTAATGCTCATCGTTCCTCTGATGTGATATAGATTCACTGCGTAGTGTAATATTCTGGCTGTATTCCCACGGTTTATTTCTTGCATTTAATCGTATGATATGTCTTGGTTCTCTCCTTTCTATGTAGTGGGCTTTAGAAGGGGCTGGTATCGTTTATTTACCTATGTAATTTTCCTAGTTGGATAACTTGTTTATCTTTGTAAACCAGCTTTCTTATTTCCATTCAAGTTAATGAATTTTTTGCTTGGATTTTGTAAAATTTATAAACATAAAATAAACCTAAAAAAAAAAAAAAAAAGACTAATAAGAGAAAATATTTTTTCACTCGATGTGTAATCAAACTCTGGAATTCGTTACCGGAGGATGTAATAAAAGCTGTTTAGTGTAGCTGGGTTTAAAAAATGGTTTGGATAAGTTCCTGGAGGAAAGGTCCATAAACCATTATTAAAGAGAACCCGGGAACTCCACTGCTTGCCCCTGTACAAGCATTGTGGAACCTGTGTCTTCTGAGGAAACTGCTACGTACTTGTGACCTAGATTGGCCACTGTTGGAAACAGGCTACTGGGTCTGACCCAATATGGCATATCTTAGGTTCTTATGGTCTTATGAGGGCTCCCTCTTGACAGAGCAAACACCGGAACCGAAGTCTTTTGTGCCCACATCGAAGGCTGAGGAGCCAACTGGCATGGAGACCCAAGATAGTGGCCTTAGAGAGCAGTATATCTGCCTCGTGGTCATGCAGTGGGCATTGGTCCGATTCCTCTGGTTCATCTGCCCCGATGCCGGGACCCTCTACATCAAGGACTTCCCAGATGTCGAGCCAATCCTCGTGCGCCACCAGGCTCGAGAGACCCATAGGCATCGGACAAGGCTCTGGTCCTGTTCCTCGGGACACTGGTCCTCTCTGAGTGCACATGGTTCATACCACAGTTCCCCTGGAGGTCGCAGGCCTTTGGGCCTGGGCCTCAACCACAGTGACTGCGTGGTTGAGGCCCAGGCCCGTCTGCAGACTAAGGGTCTAAATGGGGACTGAGATTGAGGAGTCCCCGGACACTCAGCGACACAGAGATGTGCCCTCAGACCTGTCTCCCCCGGTATCCCGGTGCCATTCCCCACCTGAGGACATCGCTTTCCTCAACTTTGTGCGGGACATAGCTAAGGCGCTTGCCATCGAGTCCGAGGAGGATCCCTGCACAAAGGAACTGGAGATTCTCCAGTACGAGGCTCCCCCTAAGGAAGCCCTTAGGGTACCTGTTACTACAATCCTCGAGCTTCTCCTCCTCTGTATGTGGGAGACATGTGTGCCGGTGCCCATAATAAGCAGGCGACTCAACTCTATGTACCATGTGAGCTGAAGCCCCGGGTTCCAGAATACTCAACTTCCCCCACGGTTTGATGGTCGTTGAGTCTGCCATGTGCAGACTCAAGAGTCAAAAGACACATTCTTTGGTGCCCCCCCTGCAAGGAGGCCCAGACCCTCGATGCCCTCGACCGAAAGGCCTTCCAGGCCTCGATGCTTGCGTGCTGAGTACAATCCTACTAACTTTACATCGGTATGTACTTCAAAGACCTAGCAAAAGAGTTCGCCGGCTTCTCAGCAGACCTCGACGGATAACCTCTTCAGTGTTCAAGTCTCTGGTCTCAGCGGTCAAGGAGTGCTCGAAGTTTTCATCTCGAGTGGCTTATGACAGCTTTGAGTCCTAGCCAGAGTTGCCGCCGTGGGCGTAGGGCCCGACTCCAGGCATGGCTGCAATCGTCTGACCTCAAACAGTGGGTTCAGGACAGCTTATAGATGCCTCCTGTATCGGAGAGAATCTCTCTTGGGGAAACCCATGGCAGACAAGGCAGCTGAAATAGAGACTGAGTTCCTGACAAGGACCAGACTCTCAAAAAAGACCTCGTTGCAGGCCCCTAAGAAGGCCCCGGGGAAGAAGCCTTTCTTCCCGAGGAAAAAGGGAGGTTTTGGCAGTACCTCACAATTCCAAACCACCTCAGCTCCAAAGCAAGGCCAACAGCAGAAGGGGTAGGGGCATGGTCCCTATAAACAAAAACAACCCCAAGTCCCAGGCACTGGCTCTGACTCAACCTGGGAGGAGCTTTTCACTCCCTGGGCATGACCCCCTCTCCCCCAGGGGGGGTCTCCTACAGCCCACAGGGGGGGGTGGTATCTGGTCCTGTTTGTCCACAAGTGATCCACTATCACCACTGATTCCTGAGTACTGCAAGTGGTCAAGGAGGGCTATTTCCTCCACCTGCATCGGGTTCCGACGACATACTTCCCAGGAGAGCCCATAAGACCTCTCCTCCACCAGACTGCTGCTCACTGGGCTCGCGGGTCTTCTCGAGGACAGGACAGTGGAACCAGTGCCCGAGCTTCTCTGTGGCACCTGCTTATAATCCAGGTATTTCCTTGTTCCCAAGTGAACAGAGGGCCTCAGGCCCATCTTGGACCTGCAGGACCTGAACAGATTTCTGGTAAGGGAGAGGTTCAAGATGCTCTCCCTTGGAACACTGCTGCCATATCTCCAGCAGGGAGACTGGCCATGCTCCTTAGGCCTGAAGGATGCCTATATGTACATCCTGATCCATCCCAACCATGGAAAATACCTCTGGTTCATGGTGGGAGGAGGTCACTACCAATACAGGGCTGACTCATTGCCAAGGGTCTTCACCAAGTGCCTAGCAGTGGTTGCAGCCCACCTTCGTCTCCAAGGGGCCTTTGTTTTCCCCCGTCTGGGTGACTGGCTCATAAAGGGAGGCACAGCTGCAGAGGTGCACAACGCCACTGTGCGCACCATCCATGTCCTGCAGCACCTGGGGTTTCTCATCAATTTCCTCACCTCTCCCCTGGCTCAGTGCCTGGAGTTGATAGGATCTCAGCTATACACCCTGCAAACCAAGGGCTTCATCCCCCAGGAGAGGTCAGAATGCCTCAAGAGGATAGCGGCAGAGGTACAGCGCCAATGATCGCTACCTACCTGGCTTTCTATGCTGGGCTACATGGCCGCCTACTGTTCACGTGACCCCATGCAACTGTCTACACATGAGGACGGCCCAGCGGTACTTGCATTCTCAGTGGACACAAGCCATGGACAGACTCCGGGACAGGGTGAAGGTGACCCACCAGCTGGCAAACTCCCTCAACTGGTGGCTGATCCCCCCCCCCCCGCCACCTTCAGGCAGGGATGCCCTTCCAGGCACTCAACCCCTCAGAGCGTCCTCACCATGGACACCTCACTGTTGAGCTGGTGAGCTCATTGCTAGGACCTCCGCGCACAAGGCAGCTGTTCCCAGATGGAATGCCAGCTGCAGATCAACCTTCTGGAGCTCCGGGCTATATTTCTGGCTCTCCGAGCCTTCCGCCATTGATTGCACCGATAAGCAAGTCACAATGTTCTACATGAACAAGCAAGGGAGCATGGGGTCATACTCCCTCTGCCAGGAGGCGGAATCCATCTGCTCATATGCAACACGCAACGGGATGCGCCTAAGAGTGGTCTGTTGCCCAGGCCGTGACAATTCCCTGGCAGATAGGCTAACCAGAGTCCTCCAGCTGCACGACTGGTGTATTGGATCGCAGGATGGCCTCCCAGCTGTTTGAACTCTGGCCGTCCCTATAGTGGACCTGTTCACCAGCCCGGACAACACACAGTTGCCCCATTTCTGCTCCCGCGATCTGCACCCGTCCCGGGTGGCAGTGGATGTGTTCCTGATTCCATGGATGGAAGGCCTCCTTTACGCCTTCCTGCCGACTCCACTGGTTGCGAATACCCTCTTCAAGGTCCAGCACGACAGAGCATCACTGATAATGATAACCCACCCATGGCCTAGGCTATCTTGGTTCCTGATGCTTCTCCACTTCTCGGCGGCACTGCTGATTTCTCTGGGCTGTGCCCCAGGACTGTTGTCTCAAGAGAAGGGGCTCTATCCTGCACCCCAACTTGGGATCCCTGTCTCTTATGGCTTGGCTACTGAAAGGGTAGCCCTGGCTCTCTTCAAATTTCCACAGGATATGGAGGAGGTCCTTTTGGCCTCCCACAAAGCATCCACAAGGAGGGCTTATGCCTAAAAGTGGTCTGGTACGCTGAGAAGCAGGCGAAGCTGATCTTCAGGAAGAAGCATGAATGTAGTCTTCACATATGGGTGACGTCAGTACTGACAGAGCCCGCATAGCAACGCTCCCCAGCATCCAATAGGAAAGCTTTTGAGAGCATGCCACTGTGCCTGCGCGACTGTCTTTCTGCCTTCCCAACTCCCTCTCTTCAGTTCTTTGTTTTCCGCGGAGCCAACAGGAAGCAAATCCTGTCACCGTAGAAAAACGTCCTTTTTGTGGTAGAGCCTCTACCTTCCTGTCAACACCGGCACTGTCCAAGACATCACTGGTTTCCTTATTCTTTTCTTTTACTTCTTTCTTTATTATCTTTTCAAAAAAATAAAAATGACTTGGACGTCGATGCCCTTTTTAGCCCTTAAACCTTCCATACTTTCTCATCTTTTAATGCATGGAGAAACCAACTATTGGTTTCAAAAAATGTTCTAATTGTGCCAGCACCATTTCGGCGACTGACACACATGCCTGGTGTTTAAAATGCCTCGGTGCAGACCATCAGCCGAAAGACTGTCCCCTCTGTCAGAAAATGACACGGAGAGGCCTATAAAACTGGGCTTCTAAATTTGGAGCACTCTTTGCTTTGGACGCGGTATTGATGGCGTCCACTATGTCGAGGGCATCCTCATCCTCCCATGGATCTTAGTTATCTTTGAAGTCCAAGCACAAGGCCACATCGAAGTCCGACAATACCTCCAGGGAAAGATCTCACCCAAGCATCGAGACCCCTCGGGTGCTGCCTTGGAGGTGGATCGGCCTGCTAAACAGCCCCGGCAGGAGGTCCTGTCCTCCAGTCATAGAGGGGATCCAGGATACTCCAGAGACCTCGATTTCTGGAGAGCTACTGGTGCCATGCTCTGGGACGGTAGTGCAAATTCCCGTCACCGATACCCAAGCATCGGCAATCTCGATATCAGCTCATACAGGCCATTGAGCAGAGCTCGGCAGCCCTAGTACCCATAAAACCCTTGGCTACAGGCACAGCCCCGTTGATACAGATTGTCAGTTCCAGGCGTGACATCGGGGCTGCTGCAGATGACATTGACACCGATGCCCTCCCTTGAAACTCTTACCGATACTGGTGTCAAACCCAAGCGGTTCACCTCTGAGCACTGATATTGGCATCTAGCTTCTGGCGAATACTGTGCCCATCAATACTTTGAGTCCTCCAATTCCGATTCCCCTACTTTGGATGTGGAGTCACGGGGGCTCCAGGATCTTGCTTCGGACCCTTGCCCACCTCAACACCGCCGTATGTCGCCTCAGGAAGAAATGTCCTTCCAAGAACTCATTCAAGACCTAGCCAAAGTTCTCTCTATCACAGTGACATCGGAGAAGGAGCCAAAAGCAGAGGAATTAGAGATCCTCCAATACCCAACAGCGCCCAACGAGGCAACCACCTTACCGGTGCACCCTGTCCTTCGTGACCTTATGCTCCGTATGTGGCAGAATCCTCTCAGTCTCACCCCAAAGTCGACATCTTGATACTGTGTATCGTGTACCAGTGTGTCCTGGCTTCCAAAAGCCACAGCTTCTCCACCACACCATGGTGGTTGAATCAGCTATGCACTGAATAAAAAGCTCGAAGACTCGCTCCTTGAACCTTCCAGGTAGAGAATCGAGAAATCTACGCCTTTGGGCATTGATGCTTCCAAGCAATCATGCTCTTGACTAGGATTAATTCCTATATCTTCTACATGAAAATATTCTTGAAAGAGGTCTCCAGGGATTTCAAGGCCTTTGTTCCTCTCCTCTCAGATGACAAAAGGGCAAATTATCTTGCCCTAGTTAAGCATACCCAAAATGTTTCAAAGTTTGTCAATAGGATCACCTTTGATGCCTTTGAATGCAGAAGCAGAGCCTCAGCAATATGCATTGGTGCACGTCGAATTGCATGGCTTCAGGCCTCAGATCTTGAACAGTGGGTTCAAAATAAGCTAGGCAACATACCTTGCACAGATGCAAAAACCTCTTTGGAAAAGACTGGCCAAGATGATGATGATAAGTGCCATCTAGTCGGTGTCAACTTATGGCGACCCTCTAGATAGATGTTCTAAACTGTGTTCAGTCTTCAATTAGGCGGCTCATTGTTGACAGAGTGGCATCCATAGCTGCAGCTATTGTATCAATCCAGATTATTATTGGCCTTCCTCTTTTGCGTTGATGTTCTACCTTGCCAAGCATGATGTCTTTCTCTAATGATCTCTCTTTTCACATGATGTCCAAAGTATGAAAGTTTAAATCTTTTTATCTGAGCTTCTAAAGAAAGCTCTAGTACTGGCTGGTTTGTTCTTTGGGCAGTCCATGGTATACACAGCACCATAATTCAGAGGCATCAATTTTCTTCCTGTCCATCTTTTTCACTGTCCAACTTTTGCATGCATATGATGTTATTGAAAATACTATGGCTTGAATGAGTCTAATCTTTGTATGGAGAGAGACATCTCTGCTCTTGAGAATCTTGTCTAGGTCCTTCATAGCCATTCTGCCATCATCGGATTTCTTGACTGCTTGTTGTTTCTTTATTGATATTTGATCCAAGTAGATCCACTATTTAGATTTCTTCTCCATCAATGATGAACTTATTGATTTTGCCAGTTGTCAGGATCTTTTGTCTTCTTTACATTAAGGTGCAGGCAGATGCAGATGTTTCAGATCTTCTTCCCTTTCAGCTAGTAATGTGGTATCATCAGCATAGGGAAGGTTGTTGATGAGTCTTCCACCCATCTTCACACCTCTGTTGTCTTCATCCAATCCTGTTTCTCTGATGATTTGTTCTGTATTTAAATTAAACAGGTAGGGGGGAAAGTATGCAGCCTTTTCATAAGAACATAAGATATGCAATACTGGGTCAGACCAAGGTCCATCAAGCCCAGTATCCTGTTTCCAACAGTGGCCAATCTAGATCATACATACCTAGCAATCTCCAGGAACAAGCAGGAAAGTAATCTTCACATATGGGTATCGTCGGTACCGACGGAGCCTGCGCGGGAACGCTCCCCAGCGTCCAATAGGAATGCTTTTGGGAGCATCCCTCAGCACATGCGCGCTGCCTTCCCGCCTTTCCAACTGTCCCTCTTCAGTTCTTCGTTTTCCGCAGATCCGACAGGATCTATTCCCTGACACTGCAGAAAATTCTGTCTTTAAATTTCTTTTCTTGTGGTCACGTTTGCCTACCGCACGATGCTACCGTTACCGCCGGTTCTTTTCTTTTCTTTTCATACAAAACCCTCCCAAAAACTTAGGCTTTAGACTGTTTCTTTTCAGAAACTTTTCTCTTTGGTGCTAGGCGCCATTTTGGGCACTAGGTCCCATTTTCCTAAATCATGGAAAAGCCAACTAGTGGTTTTAAAAAATGTACTAAGTGTGGCGGTAACATTTCCGTCACTGACACCCATGATTGGTGTCTGAAATGTTTAGGACCTGAACATTCCCCAACTGAATGTCTCCCCTGCATGGGGATGACTAAAAGAGGAAGACAGAACTGGGCTGCAAAGCTCGGTACCCTCTTTTCTTCAGATGCCAGATCCATTGCATCGACATTGTCAAGGGCCTCTTCTTCCTCCCATGGATCTCAGGTAACTAAACATAAAAGCCGGTCCTCAAAGGGTAGCTCTCCTGCTAAGCATCGAGAGGCCATTGGCATTACCCTTGAGGAAACCACACCAGCAAAACAGCCCCGGCAGGAGGCTTCGGCTTCCAAAGCATCGATGGGGCTTGTGATCCCTCCCCTTTCCAGTACCCGTAGGTAGGGGTTAAGGAGTTTAAGTTCCTTCTTTAAACCAATGTTCTGCTACTTCCTGGAGCAGTGCTCGTAGGGAAATGTAGTTTACCACCAGTTCAAATGAAGAGTAGTGTGACTCAGAATGTTTGCAAGCAAAAAGGGATTTATTTCCCCTCCCGGGGTTGGACTTCACAAGGATAAAAAGGTAACACAAAATATCTGCTCTCTGGCAGCAAAAAGGACAAAAATAAGAATAGCTTTCTTCAGCATGAAATAAACATTTTTCTTTCCAGCAGGTTGTAATTCAGCACATGGTTTCATACAGCTCTGTTTCCCTCACAGCCAGCTTGTATTTTCTTCACCATATCTCTAACATAAAGATATTATCTGTTCAGCTAATGTAATCGTGCAATCCATTTCCTCTGTGGGGTAATTCATATAGGACGGCTCTGTGTCCATATGTTCCACCTCTGAGGTAGGAATAATCTGACCAGTTCTTTCTAGGGCCGCGCCCTTTTCTTCAACCCTGAGCTTTTCAAAACATTCAGGATTTAAATACCGGTTAAAGCCAGTATTGTAGCCCCAACCTTCCAGGTCATTACATTCACATGGATTCCTGTAATCCCAGCCCTTGGGCTTACCTGGGGACCTGGCTGTGGAAGCTTTTCTCTGGGGTTTAAAAATACCGGTTGGTTCCCTGCTGAACCTGTGTGAGGCAGTTTCCAAATGCCTTCCTGGCTGCTTGTAATCCCGTGTATGCTTCAGCTGGTCTGGTCTACTCCTTCGATAGCTCTCAGCTGGAGCCTCTGACCTCCCTTCAGCTGAAAACTCCTTCCAACTTCTGGCCGGAAGTCTGCTTTCCTCTCTCTCCCCTCCCTCTCTGCCTGCTGGGGCCTCCTTATGAGACAGCCTTCCTGGGTAGGGCCTGGCTCCACCCCCTAGCAGGTGTTCAAACTTTCCCCGTGACTCTTTGCTAAACTGATAGCAGGGGCGTGTTTCCTTCTCTCGTGCCTGGTTTCCCTGACAACTGGTAGCCATGTGCCTTTGTTTACCTTGCAGCCCTGCACTTTCTACCTGGTTTTTAAGCCTTTCTACCGGGCCAGAAGGACTTGCTATGTCACAGGCTTCAGGATGTTCTCAAGGCCTCAACCTCGCAATAACTACCTGTGCCATGCTCAGGGTATCTGGCCGTCCTTACCGGTACCGACACCCAGGCATCGACAGTGTCAATAGACCAGAGGTTTCTCGCTATCGAGCGCAGCATCGCAGCTCTTCTTTCAGCAGGGCACCGGTACAGACACCAGTGGGAACTCTTCCCATGCCATCTCTGGCTGGAATTGACAAAGCGGTACCGGGTCACCTCGGTACCGACTTCGATCGATACCGGGATCATGCTTTGCAAGAGCATCGGGTCAGGAATACTTCGATTCCTCCGATTCCAAAGACTCTGACAATTCTTCTGGCACTAGAGGGTTTCTCCTAGAAGATCCCTCTTCTCCCCAACACAGAATGTCACCTCCAGAGGACATGTCATTTCAGGATTTCATCAGTGATATGGCCAAAGGTCTTTCAATCACAGTAGCTCCTGAAGACGAACACAGAGCAAAGGAATTGGAAATTCTCCAATATCCTAAAGCTCCTAAGGAGGCAGCCACTCTGCCTATCCATGAAATTCTCCATAGCTTGATGGCTCAGAATGTGGGAGACACCTCTGACTACTTCTCCTCACTCTAGGAGACTTGATACTATGTATCGAGTTCTGCCATGTCCTGGATTTCAGAAAACTCAGCTGCCACACCATTTAATGGTAGTGGAATCAGCCATGTGTAGGATGAAAAGTGCAAAGAGGCATGCATCTGGTCCTCCAGGTCGTGAATGCAGGACTCTAGATGTTTTTGGACGCAGGACTTTTCAAGCTTCTATGCTTTCAGCTAGGATCAGTTCATATATCCTATATATGGGAATGTTCCTCAAGGAAGTCACAGGAGACTTGAAACTTATAAGCCCATTTCTCCCAGATGATAAGACAAGATTTTCTTGCTCTAGTTAAGCATGCTCAGGATGTCTCCAAGTTTGTCAATCGTGCAGCCTTTGACTCCTTCAAATGCATCAGCAGAACTTCTGCTATTGCCATTGGCGCACGATGGATTGCCTGGCTACCGGCATCAGACTTGGAGGCTTGGGTACAGGACAAGTTAGGCAACATTCCTTGCACGGGGGAGAATCTCTTTGGCAAGAACTGGCAGGAAAAGGCTAACGAGTTAGATGCTGACAATTCTACCTTAGATAGATTGTCAAAATCTACAGCCACTCCAGCCAAAAGGAAGCCTTATAAAAAACCTTCTTTTAGCAAAAAGAGGAAGTTTTATCCTTCCTATACCCAGCAGAGTCAAACTCCAGGTCAGGTTGCCCAAAAGGGACAAACTAGATAGCAAAAGAAGTCAAAAGGCCGAGAGCCCAACCAGCTCTCCAGGTTCAGCCCCCTCAAGGGCTTTGACTCCTTCCTAGAGAGCTTTGCCTCACTGCCTCTGTGGGGTCCCCAGCCCCCCAATATTCCGGGCAGGTTATGCCACTTTGTCAACAGATGGCATCAGATAACAGCAGAAGATTGGACTTTGTCCATTGTAGGAGAGGGGGGTACAAGCTTCATTTTCACAGCATGCCCCCTCCTACAGTTCTAAAGCAATTCAATTCACAAACCTCTGCAGACAATCTGCTAGATCACGAGGTCTCTACACTTCTTGCCCAAGGGGCAATAGAGGAAGTACCCATTCTTCAACAGGGTGCAGGGTTCTACTCCTCCAATTTTCTTATTCCAAAGAAAACAGGAGGACACAGACCCATTCTAGACCTCAGAGAATTGAACAAATATCTGTTTCGAGAGAAATTCAAAATGATTTCTCTAGGAACTCTTCTGCCATACCTTCAAAGCCAGGATTGCCTTTGCTCTCTAGACTTAAAGGATGCATATACTCACATTCTCATCCAACCAGATAACAGGAAATTTTTACATTTCCTTTTCAGGGGAAGACATTTCCAGTACAGGGTTCTTCCTTTTGGTCTGGCTTCAGCACCAAGGGTATTCACGAAATGCATGGCAGTAGTAGCTGCATTTTTACGAACCCTGGGGATTTTCGTCTTCCCCTACTTAGGCCAGCACTGCACTGCACTGCACTGTCCCATACAATGCGAATCCTCCAATACTTGGGATTGGTAATAAACTTCCCAGCTAGTTCCTTCCCAATGCCTAGAATTCATAGGAGCCTGTCTGGATACCAGACAGGCAAGGGCTTTCCTTCCACAAGCCCGGTGTCTACGCATAATGCAACTAGCTTCTCAAGCAGCAGGTAAATCCTCCTTCACTGCTCAGGAGCTACTGCAGTTGCTGGGACATATGGCATCCACAGTTCATGTAGTCCCATATGCCCACCTCCGCATGCGAGCAGCTCAGTGGACCCTCTCCACACAGTGGACACAGGCCACGGGTCATTTGTCAGACAAAATAACAATCTCTCAATGACTAATTTTGTCCCTCCAATGGTGGCAATCACTAAAAAAATCTGACAGTGGGGTCTCCTTTCCATCAACCCCTCTTTCAGGCCACCCTAACAACAGATGCATCACAGGTGGGTTGGGGAGCACACCTGAATCATCTCTCTACCCAGGGTACCTGGACTCCACAGGAGGTTGGTTTACACATAAACCTCCTGGAATTAAGAGCAATCTTTTTAGCTCTTCGAGTGTTCCACGCCCAGCTCAGCTACAAGACAGTCCTAGTCCAGACGGACAATCAAGTAGCCATGTTCTATGTGAACAAGCAGGGCGGAACAGGCTCTCTGTCGTTATGCAACGAAGCTTTACGACTGTAAGCCCTCGCCAGAGAGCATCAAATTTACCTTCTAGTGGTATATCTTGCAGGCATTCAAAACCTTTGGGCAGACAAACTCAGTTGAGTGTACTGCTGCCTCACGAGTGGTCCCTCCACCTAGACCAGGTGACAGGGATATTTAATCTCTGGGGCACTCCAGCATAGATCTCTTTGCAAGTCCACTGAATGCCAAACTTCCCCAGTTCTGTTCCAGGATTCCGGCTCATAACTCAGACAAGGGATGCCTTCCTCCTTCATTGGGGTCAGGACTTCCTTTATGCCTTCCCACCCATTCCCCTCATCCCCAAAACACTCTTCAAGCTTCAGAGAGACAGGGGTTGCATGATTCTCATAGCACCACGCCAAAAGTGGTATTCCCTGCTTCTACATCTCTCTCAAGCGGCACCTCTGGAGTTAGGGCATGCTCCAGAACTCCTTTCCCAGGAGAATGGGACGCTATGGCACCCGAATACCCAGTCCCTGCACCTCACGGCCTGGTTGCTGAAGGCTTAGACCTCCCAAGATTTCAACCTGTCCCAGCAGGTAAAAGATATTCTTCAGGCTTCTAGGAAACTTTCCATAAGAAGATCTTATGCCTTCAAGTGGAAACGTTTTACTATATGGTGCTCGAAGAAGGGATTAAACCCCCTGTTCATACCCTTAGAATCGATACTAGAGTATCTCCTTCACTTATCGAATTCTGGTTTAAAGACCAATTCGGTAAGAGTCCACCTTAGTGCAATTGCAGCTTCTTATAAGCCTCTAAATGGGCAACCAATTTCCTCTCATCCACTCCTGTCAAGATTTATGAGAGGCCTTTTATTAACTAAACCTCCCATCAAGCCACCACCGTTGGCATGGGATCTAAATTTAGTTCTCGGGCAGCTCATGAAGCTACCTTTGGCCACTACAGCCATTACGTTTTTGACCTTGAAGGTCATCTTCTTAATTGCAATCACCTCTGCCTGTCGCATTAGTGAATTGCAAGCTTTAGTGGCTGATCCTCCTTATACTAGGTTTCATCATGATAAGGTTGTTCTTCAAACTCACCCACACTTTGTGCCAAGGTGGTTTCGCCTTTTCATTTGAACCAATCAATTTATCTTCCTGTATTTTTTCCGAGGCCTCACGCCTCTAATGCAGAAAGAAGAAACCTTCATACTTTGGATTGTAAAAGGGCCCTAGCCTTTTACATACAAAGAACACAGCAACATAGAAAGTCCTCGCAACCTTTTATAGCTTTTGACCCTAGTCATTTGGGACTTCCAGTCTCCAAAAGAACTTTATCTAAATGGATTGCCCAATGCATATCTTTTGCTTATGAGAGTAAGGGTCTTCCTCTTCAGGACCATGTCAGAGTTGATAATGTGAGAGCCATGGCAGCTTCTATGGCTAATCTCCACTCTGTGTCTATCGATGACATTTGTCGAGCAGCCACCTGGTCTTCGATACACACCTTCATAGCCCACTACTGCCTGGATAAAGCCTCCCATCGGGATGCCTTCTTTGGCCAAGCTGTTCTTCAAAATCTCTTCCAGATCTAATTGAACTCCTACCCACCAACCCTGGTGGAATGCCAGAGATCCATGGGAGGAAGGATGCCTACCTTTTTAGGGTGGCACCTTCTTGGGGCTATCTCCCTGGCATCTTCAACTAGGGAGTCCCCCATATGTGAAGACTAGATTCCTGCTTGTTCCTGGAGATAGCGTAGTTATTCACCTGTAACAGATGATCTCCGGGAACAGCAGGAATTTAGTCTTCACAACCCACCCACCTCCCCTAGGAGTTGTCTCTCTTTCTCTTTGTCTCTTTCCTCTCTCCCCCTCTATCCTTTCACTCAGCTACAAACTTAACTGAAGAGGGACAGTTGGAAAGGCGGGAAGGCAGCGTGCATGTGCTGAGGAATGCTCCCAAAAGCGTTCCTAATGGACGTTGGGGAGCGTTCCCGCGCAAGCTCCGTCGGTACCAACCATACCCATATGTGAAGACTAAATTTCTGCTGTTCCTGGAGATCACCTGTTACAGGTGAGTAACTGCGCTGTATCCCCAAGAAACACAGGTTTCACAATGCTTGTATTGGGTCAAGTTCTATTATCCTTTGTTACTATTACCCCTGTTTTCCAAGTTTTTCTTCCTGTTCCATGTAAAAACAGATATATGTATCTTATCTTATCTGATGTTTTGTAGTTCTATGTAAACCGCGCTGATGATGAATAGTGCGGTATATAAAAATGTTAAATAAATAAATAAATAAATAAGCATTGATATCCTTGGTCCCTTTTTAATAATGGTTTATGGACCTTTCCTCCAGGAACTTGTCGAAACCTTTTTTAAACCCAGCTACACTAACAGCCTTTACTACATCCTCCGGTAACAAATTCCAGAGTTTGATTACATGTTGAGTGAAAAAATATTTTCTCTTATTTGTCTTAAATAGTATCTCTAGGAACAAGCAGAAATGTATTCACATATGGGTATCGTCGGTACCGACGGAGCCTGCGTGGGAACGCTCCCCAGCGTCCAAAAGGAAAGCCTTTGGGAGCATCCCACAGCGCCTGCGTGCTGCCTTCCCGCCTTTCCCAACTGTTCCTCTCCAGTTCTTTGTTTTCCACTGAGCCTACAGGTCGCACATCCTGTCACCGCAGAAAATAATTCCCTTTTATTATTCTTTTTTGTGGTTTATTTTATTTATTTATTTATTTTATTTAACAGTATTTCTAAACCGCCTTATCTTAATAATCAAGGTGGTATCACAGCAAGCAATCAGGTAAAGTGTGTGTGTTGTACATGCAGTGAGGATAGAACTTAGTTGTGTGAGGGATGTGTTGGGTGCTTGATTTGTTTGAGCTATATACAGGGTGGGCTATTTACAGTGGTGCTAGAATCATATTTTATATATATTCAGTTGTTTGGGAGGATTGGAGTGCTGTTATCCATTCTCTTAGGTTATGTGATGTGACCATAGTGCTCTATGAACAGCATGGTTTTCAGTTGTTTTCTGAAGTCTTTGAGGTCTGGAGTTGCCCTTAGATCGTCCGGTAGATTGTTCCATATTGTTGGAGCAGCCATGGAGAGAGCTCTGTCTGTTGTGTCCTTGCGTGTGTGCTTGTACTCATTTGGGGTGCTGACTCGGTTGCGTGTTTGACTTCTTCTGGGACGTGCGCTGGTTTCCGGTTGTATGAGCAGGTGGAGGCTGTTGGCTGATGTGTGTTCTTTTATCTTAAATAGGTTTATGATAGTCTTGTATCTGATGCGAGCAATGATTGGGAGCCAGTGTAAGTCCTTTAGTGTAGGAGTGATGTGCTCCTGCCTTGCGGCTCCGGATATGATTCGAGCTGCAGTGTTTTGTGCCAGCTGTAGTGGTTTGAGAGCTTGTTTTGGTAGTCCGAGGTATATCGGATTGCAGAAGTCCAGTATTGGGGTTATCAGTGCTTGACAGACTGTACGGAAGTGTTCTGGAGCGAGGAGTGGTTTCAGTCTCCTGATGATTCGCATCCTGTAATATGCTTTTTGGATTGTTTTGTCTATGTGTGGTTTGAGGTTGAGTTTACTGTCCAGAGTAACCCCAAGGTATCTCACCTCCGATCTTATCGGTATCGTGGTGCTTTGTATCTTTATGTTTGGTGGGTGTGTGAAGCTTTGGTTTCGAGTGATGATTAAAGCTTCAGTCTTGTTGTAGTTTATAGCTAGATTGTTGTTTTGGCACCACTTCGCCATTTGGGTAAGGCAGTCTGCTATCTTAGAGAAGTCCGGGTTTTCGATTGATATCGGGGAGTATACCATTATATCGTCTGCGTATATTGTGTATTGGATGTTGTTCTCTTTCATAATGTTGCATATTGGTTGGATGTAGATGTTAAAAAGGAGTGCTGAGAGTGCGGATCCTTGTGGTACTCCTTGTTGGACGTTTATGGGCCGGGAGGTGTCCTGTCCCACCTTGACCTGTAGCTGTCTTTCTGTTAGGTACGAGTGGAACCATTTTAGAGTGGTACCGTGTATACCAGTGTTCTTCAGTCTCTCCAGGTTGTTTCTGCCTTCCTTCAGCGCTACACCGGTACCGCATGTGGTTCTTTCTTTTTTTCCAAAAAACCCCCCCTTTTCTTCTGGAGTCTTTTCCAGGTATTTTCTCCTCAGGTGCCATGTGCCATTTTGGGCACTAGGCCCAACTTTTCCTTTAAAATGGAAAAACCTGCTTCGGGTTTTAAAAAGTGTTCCAAGTGTGGCGGTACCATCTCCGTCACGGACACCTATGAGTGGTGCCTCAAATGTTTAGGTCCTGACTACTCTATTTCGGAGTGTGTTGCTTGTGGGATGATGTCGAAGAGGGGCAGGCAGAACCGAGCTGCTAAACTTAGCATCCTTTTTCCCTCCGATGCAACCTCTGTGGCATCGACGTCTTCCAGGGCTTCATCTTCCTCCCATGGATCTCAGGTAACTAAACATAAATCTAGCCGGTCCTCAAAGGGTAGATCTCCCTCTAAGCATAGAGATGCCTCTGGCGTTGCCCTTGAGGGACTTTCACCGGCAAAATTGCCCCGGCAGGAGGCTTCGGCTTCCAAAGCTCTAACGGGGCTCCAGGATGTTCTCGAGACCTCAATCTCGGCAGAACTACTGGTGCCATGCTCTGGGGTACTGGCTGCTTCATCCGGTACCGATACCCAAGCATCGGCAGTGTCGATAGACCAGAGATCCTTGGCTATTCAACGCAGTCTGGCGGCTCTTCTCATGGCCTCGATGCCCCTGAAACCGCTTCAGACTGCATCTACATCGGCAGGTATTCTACCGGGACCGAGTCATGCTTATCCATCTGGTATCAACAAGTCGGTACTGGACCCTTCTGATGCCGACTTAGATCAGTACCGGTACCGTGCCTTGCATGATCACCCGGATCGGAGATACTTTGAATCCTCGGATGAGTCTGAAGACTCTGAAAGCTCTGCCGATACCAGAGTACTTCTTCCTGAGGATTCTTCTTCTCCTCAGCGTAGGATGTCTCCACTAGAGGGTATGTCCTTTCAGGATTTTATCTGAGATGTGGCTCGAGGTCTTTCCATCACAGTGGCTCCTGAAAAAGAGCCTAGGGCAAAGGAATTAGAAATCGTACGATATCCTAAGGCTCCCAAGGAGGCCGCTACCATACCTATTTATGAGATCTTGCATGATCTCATGTTAAGGATGTGGGAAACACCTCTTACCACATCTCCTCACTCTCGAAGACTCGACACCATGTATCGAGTTCCTCCTTGTCCTGGGTTTCAGAAGACTCAGCTACCACACCATTCCATGGTGGTGGAATCAGCTATGAGACGGATCAGGAGTGCAAAAAGGCATGCATCTAATCCTCCAGGATGTGAGTGTAGGACTGTTGACGCCTTTGGATGCCGAACCTTCCAGGCTTCCATGCTTTCTGCTAGGATCAGTTCCTATATATTATATATGGGAATATTCCTTAAGGAAGTCACAAGAGATTTAGAGCTTTTGAGCCCTCTCTTCCTGATAAGAGGCAGGATTTCCTCGCCCTTGTCAAACATGCTCGGGATGTTTCCAAGTTTGTGAATAGTGCAGCCTTTGACTGCTTTGAGTGCATAAGCAGAACCTCTGCTATTGCCATAGGTGCACGTAGGATTGCCTGGCTTCAGGCATCTGACTTGGAACTTTGGGTACAGGATAAACTAGGGAATATTCCTTGCACAGGAGAGAATCTCTTTGGCAAGAATTGGCAGGAAAAAGCTAATGAAATAGATGCTGACAATATCACTTTGGATAGAATTATCTAAGTCTACAGCTGATCCTGCAAGGAAAAAATCCTACAAGAAACCATTCTTCAGTAAGAAGAAGAAGTTTAATCCTTCCTATACCCAGCAGGGGCATTGTTTAGGTCAGTCTGCCCAAAAGGGACAGCAGCAACAATCTAGGCAAAGAAAAACAGAAGCTGCTAAGCCTCAACCGGTTCAGCAGACTCAGCCTCCACAGGGGCTTTGACTCCTATCTAGAGAACTTTGCCTTCCTGGCCCTGAACGGCCCAGAGCCTTCAACCATTCCAGGAAGGTTATATCATTTTGCCCCCAGATGGGGTCAGATCAGTACACACGGAAAAATTGACTTTTTTCTTGCGATTTCTTTGTCGTTCTTCTGTTCGACGCCGGTTCCCCTTCCCGCCGGGTTCGGTACACCGGTATTGAGCCCGTCTTCTATTTTTCGGTTTTTGCCCTTCGTGGCTGGTGTTCGCTCCCTTTTTGTCTTTTCCCTGGAAGGCCGGTCCTTTGACCTCGCGGGGTTCTTTTTTCCCCGATGGCTTCCAGTGCTTTCAAAAAGTGTGATCAGTGTTAGAAACTGATGTCTCTCACCGACACACACGACTGCTGCCTTCGATGCCTCGGACCGGATCATGATTCTAAGGTCTGTGTCCCGTGTGGCAAAATGTCCACCAAGGCACTCAGAAGCCGTCAGCATCAGAAAGAATGGATTTTTTCTGACTGCCTCCGGCCGGGCCCGGACCTCGTCTGAGGCCTTGACGTTTCGGGAGTTTGACCCCCGAGCATTGCCGGAGTTCCTCGGACAGAAGGTCCCCCGAACGTAAGAGGAAGAAGCGGCTCCTGAGGGCGTCGTCGTCGGAGGTCCCTGGTTCCTCGGGGGCCAGGTTGCGGACCCCCGACCGCTGCCCTGGGTCCTTGGAGCAGGAGAAGCTGTCCAAGATACCTCGCGTGGAGCCAGAGTCCGTCGGTTACGTAAGTCCTGTTGTCCTCGAGGACTCCTAGGGAGCCGACGTCGGGCCCGGCGCCGCCGGGGCCCGAGTCGGTAGCTGCTGAGTCTCCTGAGCTTGAACTCAGGCTGACAGCCTTGGAATGCAGATTGTCTGCCTTCATTTATTTATGGATCAGCAGCGGGTGCTGATGGCCAGGCTCGCTGGTGCATCTGCCCCGACCATCGGGACATCTAAGTCGACCCCGGAGACCGAGCCGATACTTGAAAACATGAAGGTTCGAAGTCGTCCTCGGTTGCGGTCACCCTCGACCTCCCACTCGGGACCGAGGGCGTCGATGCCGGTGCCTTCAGCATCGGGGCGGGTGCCACCGAGACCCACGCGGTCTGAGCCCCCCGACTCCTCTTCGGATGAGTCCGCGTGGGAGACGGAGAACAAGGAGTCCCCCGATACTTTTTGGACTCGGTGCGTCCCTTCGGATTCACCGCAGTCCAAGCCCCGGAGTAGGTCCCCGCTGGAGGACACCAGGTTCTCGGAGTTCGTCAGGGACATGGCCAAGGCTTTGGCGATTCCCGCGGACCCCGAGAAGGAGCCTCGAGCCGAAGAGCTCAAGACCCTCCAGTATGACTCTCCTCTGAAGGAGGCCTTTACTGTGCCTGTTCCTCCGATGCTGGAACGGCTCCTCTTCTGAATTTGGGAGGCACTGGCCTGGGCGCCGGTTTTGAGCAAGCTGGTCGATTCCATCTATCAACTCTGTAAGAGCCCTGGATTTCAGAAGGCGCAGCTGCCGCACCATGCCATGGTGGTGGAATCGTTTATGCATTGTCTGAAGAGCCAGAAGATGCACTTTGCGGTGCCTCTCGGCAGGGAGGCCCGGAACCTGGATGCGCTCGGCAGAAAGTGCTTCCTGGGCTCGATGCTTGCTTGCCGTGTCCAATCCTACCAGCTGTACATGAGCATGTACTTACGAGACCTGGCGAAGGAAATTGCCGGGTTCTCTGCTGGCCTCTCCGGGGAACCTTTGCAGAGGTTCAAGACCTTGTCCTTGGGAATCTGGGAATGCTCAAAGTTCATGTCCCGAGCGGCCTACGATGGCTTCGAGGCTTCGGCCCATGTAGCGGCAGCCGGCATCGGGGCCCGACGCCAGGCATGGCTGCAGTCATCGGACCTCGAGCACTGGGTGCAAGACAAGTTGGTCGATGTCCCTTGCCGAGGTGAAAACGTTTTTGGCAAGCCCATGGCCGAGAAGGCTGCTGAGCTCGAAACCGAGCACCTGACTAGGACAAGGCTGTCCATAAAAACTTCTGCCCCTTCTCATAAGAAGAAGGGCTCGGGTAAGAAGTCCTTCTTTTACCCGAGGAAGGCAGCTGCCTACAAACCTTTCCCTCAGTACCAGGCCTCCCCAGCAGGGTCAGCAGGCCAAGGGGCAGGGACATGGGCCCCGTAGGCAGAAGACCCCCAAGCCTCCGGCTCCTGCTCCCACTCAGCAGGGAGGGGTTTTTTGACTCCCACAGCATAGCCTTTCCACCTCTGCTGCCCCATCCCTGCACAGGAGGTCGTCTAGCCCTGTTTTCCCACAGGTGGCCATCCATTACAGGAGATGCTTGGATATTGAGCATAGTCCACAAGGGCTATATGCTCCATTTCCAGGAGTTGCCGCCTCCCTACTTCCCAGGAGAGCCTCCACGACCTCCTCTACAGACAGACCTCCTCCTTCAAGAACTTCAAGGTCTGCTTCTAGACAAGGCGGTAGAGCCAGTACCTCCCCGCCTGCAAGGTCACGGTTTCTACTCCAGGTACTTCCTCGTACCAAAGAGAACCTGTGGCCTCAGGCCTATTCTCGACCTCAGGAATCTGAACAAGTTCTTGGAGAAAGAAAAGTTCAAGATGCTTACTCTCTCAACACTTCTGCCCTACCTCCAGCAGGGAGATTGGCTATGCTCCTTAGATCTAAAGGATGCGTACACACATTCTCATTCACCCAGATCACAGAAAGTACCTCAGGTTCATTGTGGGAGGAAACCATTACCAGTACAGAGTACTGCCCTTTGGCCTAACCTCCGCCCCAAGGGTCTTTACAAAGTGCCTGGCAGTGGTGGCGGCCCACTTGAGGAATCAAGGTGTTTTTGTCTTCCCCTACCTGGACGACTGGCTCATCAGGGGTCAGACTTACCAGAAGGGCAGGCAAGCCACCTTCTGAACTCTCCCCCTCCTTCAACACCTAGGCTTTGTCATAAACTTCGCAAAGTCCAATTTGCTCCCCTCCCAGAACCTGGAGTTCATAGGGGCGCAGCTGGACTTCCTGCAAGCAAAGGCTTACTTGCCAGAAGATAGGGCACAATGGCTCATAGACTTGGCAAACCAGTTTCTAGGTATTCCACGGGTTTCCGCCAGACTCTATCTAAAGCTCCTAGGCCACATGGCATCGACAGTGCATGTGACCCCCAATGCCCGCCTCCACATGAGACCTGCACAGTGGTGCCTCAGAACTTAGTGGAAACAAGCCACAGGACGCCTCACAGACAAAGTACGGGTGTCCAAACTATTCCTGAACTCCCTACAGTGGTGGCTACACCCCCCAACTTACTACAGGGGGTGCATTTTCAGGTGCCTGTTTCCACAGTGGTGTTGATGACCGATGCCTCCTTGCAGGGCTTGGGTGCACATTGTTTGGACAGGTGCACCCAGGGCCTGTGGTCTTCATGGGAGGCCACACAACAGATCAACCTACTGGAACTCCGGGCTATTCGCTTAGCCCTCAAAACCTTCTCTCACACCTTGGCTCACCAGTCTGTTCTGGTACAGACAGACAATCAAGTGGCCATGTCCTATGTGAACAAACAGGGAGGCACTGGGTCCAGGCTCCTGTGTCAGGAGGCACAGGCCCTTTGCTCTTTTGCGCTCAGGCACAACATGCTTCTCAAGGCTGTTTATCTCCCTGGCCAGGAGAACTTCCTGGCAGACAGGTTGAGCAGGGTTCTGCAGCCCCACGAGTGGCAACTGCACCCTTTAGTGGTTCAAAAGATTTTCCTGAAATGGGGACTTCCATCCATAGATCTCTTTGCCAGTCCCTTGAACCAACAAGCACTATCTATGGTCACGTCTTTGAGCTTATATATCTATATAAGAAGTAATATTAATTCAGCTCAATTCCCCACTCTGAGTTCAAACTTTTTATATATGCATCAATCTTTCAAGTGCAAACTAGATGCAGAAAAAGGTCTCAGACTTATATAAGGCTTAAATCAGCCAGACTTGCTGGAATGAAAATTGCCTTCATTTGCATCAATGACCTTAATAACAAAATCCTGCATCCATTTAGTAATGATATTCAATTAACACAACATTTAACACAGTGTTGCTCCACTTATTCATAGTATGTCTCCACCAGCATTGCTTAAAACTAGTAAAACCATCAGTCTTTGACAATCTTAGTCTCACAACTTATTGTCCCATCTTCATTAAATTTCAAATATTGATGGTTTGCTAAAAGCAGTGCTTATCTGGGAACTTTGTAGAAGTCTGTATGGTATCGCCAAACTGCAGATTTTCCCCAACGTCTAACAGAAAGCGCACGTTTCACAGTTCGTTTCTTCAGGGGAGCTGTGTTACAGACATCCAAGTGTTACAGACATCCAATCTTATTCTTCATGGCTGCACGGACTTTCTTATCACAGTTGACACTTCAAATTTCCAATGGAACAAAAACGCCGCGCATCTGAACCGGCAGCTACCCAGGTTCTGTTCCAGGCAACCGCATCTCCTGAGGTTAGCAGCGGAAGCCTTCCTGATTTCTTGGTCCCAGGGCCTCCTGTATGCGTTTCCTCCCACGCCTCTGGTGGCCCGAACCTTGTTCAAGATTCTAAGGGACAAGGCCTCGGTACTTCTGGTAGCCCCCAGGTGGCCGAGGCAGCCCTGGTTCCCACTTTTCCTTCAACTAGCAGTAGAAACCCCACTACCTCTGGAGTTGCAACCCGATTTTCTCTCTCAGGATCAGGGTTCCCTTCTGCACCCCAATCTCAAATCTCTCCATTTGATGGCCTGGAAGCTGCAAGGGTAGTGTTGGCTCCCTGGGGCCTGCCTCAGGAAGTAGAAGAGGTGGTCTTGGCCTCTAGAAAGCAATCCACCAGGAAAACCTATGCTCTGAAGTGGAGAAGGTTCTCCTTGTGGTGTCAGCAGCGCAAGGAAAATCCTTTCTCCTGCACTGTGCCAGTAGTGCTTCAGTACCTGCTGCACTTGTCCAATCAGAGCCTTAAGTCCAATTCTGTTCGGGTCCACCTCTCTGCTCTGGCAGCTCACCACTCACTGGTGGAGGGACACTCTTTGTCGGTTCACCCCTTGGTGTCTAGGTTTCTCAGAGGCTTGCTCTTGCTCAAGCCTCCTCTCCGTCCACCGGCCCCTGAGTGAGAGTTGAATGTGGTCTTGCAGCAACTGACTCGTCCACCTTTTGAGCCGATGGCTACATGTCCTCTCCGCTTTCTTTCTTGGAAGACTCTATTCCTAGTGGCCCTGACCTCGGCCAGGCGAGTGAGTGAGCTTCAAGCCCTGGTCTGTGACAGGCCATACACTCGCTTCTATCGGAACAGGGTAGTCCTTAGGACTCATCCTAAGTTCCTCCCAAAGGTTGTCTCCTCTTTCCATCTCAACCAGGAGGTGGTTCTTCCAACGTTCTTCCCTAGGCCCCATGCCAGCCGGGCTGAGACAGTCCTGCACACCCTGGACTGTAGAAGGGCCTTATCCTTCTACATTGAACGTACGCAGGGGCATAGGAGGGCTACTCAGCTCTTCGTATCTTTTGACCCTAATAACTTGGGGTTACCTGTCTCCAAGCGTACCTTGTCCATCTGGGTGGCTGACTGTATCACCTGGGCTTACAGGGCAGCTGACCTTCTCTTGCAGGGTCGGGTCACGGCCCACCGTGTCAGGGCAATGGCTGCCTCAGCAGCTCATCTCCGTTCTGTACCGTTGGCAGACATCTGTAGGGCTGAAACTTGGTCCTCAAGCCAGACATTTGCGGCCCATTACTGCCTGGAGAGGGAGTCCCGTAGGGACAGTGCTTTCGGTCAGGCAGTACTCCGGAATCTCTTTGAGGTTTAGGCAACTCCTACCCTCCAGCCCTCCGTTGGGCTACCGGTGGGGGTGTGTTTCAGTGAAATCCTTTCTCTGATTCTGCGGCTAGAGGGAGCTCATTTTTCAGCTCTGGGTCCCCGGTAGCCTGAAGCTGGGGAGTCCCATATGTGAGGACTGACTTCCTGCTTGGTCCTGTAGAAAGAGTAGTTACTCACCTGTAACAGGTGTTCTCCAGGAGCAGCAGGAATCAGTCCTCACAACCCTCCCTCCTCCCCTGGAAGTTGCAGTTGTACATAGTTCGTTTTAACATTTTTTGTGCTGTCTTTTAGCTGTCATCAGGCTGAGCAAATGGCACCTTTAGGCGGGAAGGGGACCGCGCATGCGTGCAGTATTCCCAAAGGCTTTCTTAGAAAGCTGGGGAAATGCTCCGCACGAGGGCTCCATCGACGTCGATGTCACCCATATGTGAGGACTGATTCCTGCTGCTCCTGGAGAACACCTGATCTCCAGGAACAAGCAGGAATGAGTCTTCACATATGGGTACGTCGGTACCGACGGAGTCTGCGCGGGAACACTCCCCAGCTTCTAATCAGAACGCTTTTGGGAGCATCCCAACATGCCTGCATGCTGCCTTCCCGCCTGTCCCAACTGCCTCTCCTCAGTTTTCGTTTTTCCGCGGAGCCGGCAGGACGTCTTCCTGTCACCGCAGAAAATTCTTCCTTTATTTTTTGTTTTTTATTGTGGTCGCGTCTACCTTCCCTCGACGCACCGGTACCGCCGGTGTTTTCTTCTTCTTTTCTTTTACAAATTTTTCCTTCTGTAGGAAATTTTGTCCTATTTAGTGCTGACAGGCTTCGGCCTGCTAGGCCTCTCCATTTCCCTCATGGAAATTCTAGCCACTAGAAAGTGTTTTAACTGTGGCACTACCAAATTACTTTTAGACACCCATAATTGGTGCCTTCCATGTTTGGGACCTGAACACAATCCGCTGGACTGTCCCTCCTGCAAGAAGTTTTCAGCATCGAGCTCAACTCGATACGCCGTTCCCCTCAGGCCTGAGGGTACCAGCTCCATCTTCTTTTTTGCAGGATCAGGTAACCAAACAAAAGTCTGTAAAGACTAGCCAGTCCTCGGGTGGTAGATCTCATGTTGTTCATAGAGATGCCTTTGGGCTTGCTCCCGAGGACATTTTGGCTTTAAAACCCCGGCGGGAGGCTTCTGTCTCCAAAGCACTAAGGGGGTTTCAGGTTGTTCCCGGGGTTTTTACCTCGGTGAACATGCCTGAGCCATGTCCGGTGGTGGTATCCGCTTTGAGCGGTGCCGGTACCCCGGCATCGGCAATGGTGCTGGATGAAACATTCCACACCGATGATCGCGGTCGAGCGCTCTCGGTATCTTCGGTGCCGTTAGAGCCGCTACCGACCGATCTTCCCACATCGATCCCGGTACCGATGCTGGTATCCACGTCGGTACCCTCCCGATATGCATCGATAGACTCGCTTCTTTCGATACCGAGTCTAGAATCGATCTCTAGTCTGGATGACTGGGTACCGACTTGTCTCGGTACTGACTTCAGATGGTACCGATGATCAAGGTCTGCCACATTCGGTTACCACGGTACCGATAGTGCCATTACAGACTGAACTTCATATATCGGTGTCACCAACGGTACCGATCCCGGTACCGGTATCGACATCGGCATTGGTGTCGGTACCTCCCATACTAGCCAGCTCGCTTCCTTCCATACCGAGTTTGGAATCGATCCCTAGCATGGACGACTTGCTACCGATGAGTTGTGGTACCGGTTTTCATCGGTACCCACAACTATCTTTCAAAGACAATCCGATGCTCCACCCCTCCAGATCTGCTATTCCATAGAATCTGAATGAGCAGGTGCCTGCTAGAGCTAGTTCTCCAACAGATCTAGTTCTCTTCCTCGAGGACTCCCCTCTGGGGAGATTTCTTTTCAAGCTTTTCTGCTTGACATGGCAAAGTTACTGGCCATTTCTATACCTGGTCATGTCCCTACACCAGGGGATCCACAATCTATACAGATCCCCTGCAATCCAAAGGAAGTCATTATGTTTCCTTTGCATCAGACCTTGCAGGATCTCCTATTTAGAACGTGGGAAACTCCTTTAATGGTATCCCCACCTTCTAGGGCAACTGATCTTCTATACAAGGTGCCCCCTTCTCCAGGTTTTCAAAAGCCTCAACTACTTCATCATTCTCTGGTTGTAGAATCAGCAGTGAGGCGTCTTAAGAGTACTAAGAAGCACTCTTCTTATCCGCCAGGTCGTGAGGCTAAGACTTTAGATGCCTTTGGATGTCAAACTTTCCAGGCATCCATGCTTTCAGCAAGAATCCTTTCATATATCTTCTATATGGGATTATCTCTTGAGGAGGTCACAAAAGATTTATTACTTTTGACCCCTTTCCTCCAAGAGCCTAAAAGAGCAGATTTTTCTATATTAGTCAATCATGATCAAAATATTTCTAAGATCTCCAGGAACAAGCAGGAATGAGTCTTCACACATGGGTATCGTCGGTACCGACGGAGCCTGCGCGGGAACGCTCCCCAACGTCCAAAAGGAAAGCTTTTGGGAGCATCCCACAGTGCCTGCGCGCAGCCTTCCCGCCTTTCCTAACCGCCTCTCTCCAGTTCTTCTTTTCTGCGGAGCCAGCAGGTCGTGTTCCTGTCACCGCTGAAAAATTTCTTTATTTTCTTTTATTTCTTTGGTCACGTGTCTGCCTTCTTCGACACCGGACCGGTACCGCCGGTCTTTCTTTCTTTCTTCTTAAAAAAAAAAAAATTTACTGTAGTTCTCACTTCAGTGCATTTTTTCTTTCTTCGGCCTTAGGCCTAGGAAAATTTTCCTTATGCAAAAGCCCGCCTCCGGGTTTAAAAAGTGCACGAAGTGCAGCGGCACTATTTCTGTCACCGACACCCGTGAATGGTGTTTAAAGTGTTTAGGTCCTGACCACTCCATTGCGGATTGTGAGTCCTGTTCCATGATGTCTAAAAGAGGTCTACAGAATCGAGCAGCCAAGCTCAGTGCCCTGTTTCCCTCTGATGCAGCTTCGGTAGCATCGACGTCTTCCAGGACTGCTTCTTCCTCCCATGGATCTCAAGTAACCAAACTTAAGTCCAGCCGGTCCTCGAAGGGTAGATCTCCCTCTAAGTATCGAGATGCCTCCGGGCTTGCTCTCGAGGAATCTACACTAGCAAAATTACCCCGGCGGGAGGCTCCGGCTTCCAAAGCTTTATCTATGGGGTCACAGGTTGACATCGATGGCTCGGCCTCGACTGATCACCTGTTGCCATGTTCTGGGGTACCGGTGGTTCCCACTGGTACCGACATCCAGACATTGGTGGCGTCGATGGATCAGAATATCCTGACCATGCAGCGTGCCATTACGGCATTCATACAAGCTGCGAAGCCTTCGGTACCGCAACAAACTCCATTGGCGGTACCGACTCCGGCACCGGTACCGATATCGGTTCCAGTGCCGGTACCGATTGCATTGACATCGGCTTCGGTGTCGACTGCAGCGGTACACTGTCCTGTGATGCCCATCGGTACCGACTCGGTACCGATCACTCCCGATGTCGATACCACCCGGTACGCGTATCGGGCTCTGCAGGAGCATCCAGACAGGCGATACTTCGATTCCTCTGAAGACTCTGATGAATCAGAGGCCTCTGTCGAAGCATCGGTGATCCTTCCTCAGGAGCCCTCTTCTCCAAAAAGAAGAATGTCTCCTCCAGAAGACTTGTCTTTTCAAGACTTCATTAGGGAAGTGGCCAGGGGCCTTTCCATTTCAGTGGCCCCTGAAGCAGAGCCTAGAGCCAAAAAATTAGATATTTTACAATATCCTAAGGCTCCTAAAGAGGCAGCCACTTTACTAGTTCATGAGATTCTTTATGATCACATGTTAGGCATATGGGAGACCCCTCTCACCATCTCCCCTCATTCTCGTAGGTTGGACACCATGTATTGTGTTCCTCCTTGTCCTGGCTTTCATAAGACTCAGCTTCCTCACCACTCCATTGTGGTGGAGTCTGCTATGAAGAAGATAAAGAGTACAAAAAGGCACTCTTCTAATCCTCCAGAAAGAGAATGCAGAACCTTAGATGCCTTTGGCAGGAGAATTTTCCAGGCCAACATGCTTGTTGCCAGAATCAACTCCTATAGTCTCTATATGGGGATGTTTCTAAAAGAAGTTACAGATCATCTGCAAACTTTATCTCCTTTTATTTCAGAAGATAAAAGGGAAGAGTTTCTCACCTGGCTTAAACATGCCCAGGATGTTTCCAAATTTTCCAACCGTTCAGCCTTTGACTCTTTTGAGTGTGCCAGCAGAGCCTCGGCTATTGCCATAGGTGCACGCAGAGTTGCTTGGTTACAAGCTTCTGATTTGGAACCCTGGGTTCAGGATGGACTAGGAAACCTTCCTTGTACAGGTGAAAACCTTTTTGGCAAAGATTGGCAAGCAAAGGCCACCCAAATGGATGCTGAAAATTCTTTAGATAGACTCTCAAAGTCTACCTCTGCTCCTTTTAAAAAAAGGTTGTTCAAAAAGGTTTTTTTTCCCAAAAAAGGGAGATATTATTCTGCCTATGGTCAGCAGGCATTTTCTGCAGGTCGTTTTGCTACAAAGAGACAGCAACAACCAAAACAGGCTAAGCCTAAGGCTGCTAGGACTGCTACGGCCCAACAGCCTCAGCCTCCTCAGGGCCTTTGACTTTCAACTATAGAACTTAGCCTTTCTGGCTCTAAAAGAACCAGAGCCTCTCACCATTCCAGGAAGGTTAGCTCACTCTGCTCCCAGGTGGGAACAAATCACAGCAGAGCAATGGACCCTCTCCATCATAAGAGAGGGGTACAAGCTTCATTTCTTAAACCTTCCTCCTCACACCATGGTGAGACAGTTCAATTTTCCAACATCTCTCCTCAACCTTCTGGGACAGGAGATTACTACCCTTCTTGCCCAAGGGGCAATAGAAGAAGTACCCCTTCTTCAGCAGGGCTCAGGGTTCTACTCCCCCTACTTTCTTATCCCAAAGAAAACAGGGGGCTACAGACCCATACTAGATCTCAGAGAATTGAACACGTTTCTATACAAGGAGAAGTTCAAGATGATTTCTCTCGGTGCTCTCCTTCCATAACTTCAGAGTCAGGATTGGCTTTGTTCTCTAGACCTCAAGGATGCGTACACCCATGTCCTCATCCATCCAACTCACAGAAGGTTCCTTCGATTCCTTTACCGAGGAAAGCACTACCAATACAAAGTGCTTCCTTTCGGTCTGGCCTCTGCACCAAGAGTGTTCACAAAATGCATGGCAGTAGTAGCTGCATTTCTACGCACTCTAGGGATATTCGTATTCCCATATCTGGACGACTGGCTCATCCGAGCTCCATCCCAGTCAGAGGCCCAGACTTCCCTGGCCTGCACAAGGCGTGTTCTTCAGTATCTGGGACTTGTAATAAACATTCCAAAATCCCAACTCACCCCTACTCAATCTCTAGAGTTCATAGGGGCCTTGCTGGATACCGCGACTGCAAGGGCCTAACTTCCCCAGGCCCGTTGCCTACGCTTGGTGCAGTTAGCCTCACAGATTCAGTTAAAATCCCATTTAACTGCTCGAGAGATGTTACAACTGTTAGGCCACATGGCATCCACTGTGCATGTGGTTCCTTATGCTTGCCTTCACATGAGAGCAGCTCAGTGGACTCTGTCCACCCAATGGACCCAGGCATTAGGCTGCCTGTCAGACAAAATAGCAACCTCCATTCGCCTCTTTTGCTCTCTCCAGTGGTGGAAGTCCACTCAAAATCTGTTGCTGGGGTCCCCCTTTCAACAGGTGTTACCCCAAGCAACCCTTACAACAGATGCCTCTCCAAAGGGTTGGGGAGCTCATCTACAAGATCTCTCCACCCAAGGCATCTGGTCTCCACAGGAGACATCTCTACATATCAACCTCTTAGAGCTCAGAGCAATCTTTCTGGCTCTGAGTCTTCCACACCCTGCTCAGCTACAAGACAGTCCTCATCCACACGGACAACCAAGTAGTCATGTTCTATGTGAACAAGCAGGGAGGGACTGGCTCTCTGTCGCTTTGCAACGAAGCTCTGAGATTGTGGGCCTTCGCCAGAGAGCATCAAATCCATCTCATGGCAGTGTATCTTCCAGGGGTTCAAAACTCTTGGGCAGACAGACTCAGTCGAGTTCTGCTTCCACATGAATGGTCCCTTCATGGGGACCAGATAGCCAGGATCTTTCGAATTTGGGGAACCCCAGACATAGACTTGTTTGCAAGTCCGTGGAATGCCAAACTTCCCCGGTTCTATTCCAGAATTCCGTGTCAGGGAGTTCAGGCCAGGGATGCCTTCCTCCTCCATTGGGGGCAAGACTTCCTCTATGCCTTTCCACCCATTCCCCTAATTCCCAAGACACTGTTCAAACCTCAGAGAGACAAGGGGTCTATGATCCTCATAGCACCACATTGGCCACGCCAAGTGTGGTACCCTCTACTTCTGCATCTCTCTCAAGCTCCCTCCCTGGACTTGGGATCTGCTCCAGACCTCCTGTCCCAGGAGGAGGGAACGTTGTGGCTCCCAAATCCTCAGTCTCTTCACCTCAGAGCCTGGTTGCTGAAGGCCTAGACCTTCAAGATTTGCATCTTTCTCAGCAAGTGAAGGATATCCTTCATGCTTCCAGAAAGCCTTCCACTAGACGTTCCTATGCTTTTAAATGGAAAAGGTTTACCATTTGGTGTGCAGAGAAGGGTCTTAACCCTCTTGCAATACCTCTGAATTCTTTACTAGAGTATTTGCTGCATTTATCCCATGCAGGCCTTAAAACGAATTCAGTAAGAGTCCTTTTGAGTGCTATTGCAGCATCCCTTAAACCTCTCAATGGACAGCCTATTTCCTCTCATCCTCTTATAGCAAGATTCATGAGAGGCCTTCTTTTGACTAAACCTCCCATCAGACCACCTCCAGTGGCATGGGACTTGAATCTGGTTCTTGGCCAGCTTATGCAGCCACCCTTTGAACCCTTAGCCACTACCTCCTTAAAATTCCTTTCCTGGAAGGTTATTTTTCTCATTGCAGTCACTTCAGCTCGCCGCATCAGTGAGCTGCAAGCCTTGGTGGCTAATCCTCCTTATACAAGGTTCCATCATGACAAGGTAGTCCTCAGGACTAATCCACACTTTAGGCCTAAAGTGGTCTCACCTTTTCATCTGAACCAGGAGGTTTATTTACCTGTCTTTTTTCCAGGACCTCATGCTTCAAGTGCAGAAAGGAATCTTCATACACTGGATTGTAAGAGAGCTCTTGCTTTTTACTTACAAAGGACACAGCAACATAGAAAGTCTCTCAACTCTTTGTTGCTTTTGATCCCTCTCATTTAGGACTTCCAGTCTCTAAGAGATCTCTGTCCAATTCGATTGCTCAGTGTATTTCTTTCGCCTACCAGAGTAAGAACCTTTCTCTGGAGGGCCATGTCACAGCTCACAATGTGAGGGTCATGGCAGCCTCTATGGCTCATCTAAATTCTGTGTCCATCGACCAGATCTGTCGAGCGGCCACCTGGGCCTCGGTTCATACCTTCACAGCCCATTACTGCTTGGACAAGGACTCCCGCCGGGATGCCTTGTTTGGTCAGGCTGTTCTCAAACACCTGTTCCATACTTAATCAACTCCTACCCTCCATCCCTAGCTGGATGCCTGAGATTCATGGGTGGAGGTAGAGCCCTTTCCAGGGACTCACAACCTGGGTGATCTCCCAGGCATCCAGGCATCTCTAGCTGTGGAGTCCCCATGTGTGAAGACTCCTTCCTGCTTGTTCCTGGAGATAGCACAGTTACTTACCTGTAACAGGTGATCTCTGGGAACAGCAGGAATAAGTCTTCACAACCCACCCACCTCCCCTAGGAGTTGTATCTCTCTATCTTTCTTTCCTTTCCTCACTCTCTCTTTGTCTCAGCTTTAAAACTCGAACTGGAGAGGGGCGGTTAGGAAAGGCGGGAAGGCAGCGCGCAGGTGCTGTGGGATGCTCCCAAAAGCTTTCCTTTTGGACGCTGGGGAGCGTTCCCGCGCAGGCTCCGTCGGTACCGACGATACCCATGTGTGAAGACTTATTCCTGCTTTTCCCAGAGATCACCTGTTACAGGTAAGTAACTGTGCTTTCCTTACTCGTGCTTCCCTAGACTCTTTCGAGGCTGTTAGCAGAACCTCTGCTATAGCCATAGGAGCATGACGTAGAGCCTGGCTCCAAGCTTCAGACTTGGATAAATCTGTACAAGATAGACTGGGAAGTGCTCCTTGCACTGGAGAAAATCTCTTTAATAAGGAGTCTTTACTCCAGGCTGCTCAGTTTACTACTGACACTATTGCTTTCAGAGACTTGTCTACGCCTTCCTCTATCCCAGTTTGTAGAAGGTCTACTACTAAGCTTTGTTCCCCTAATGGGAGAAGGTTTTATCCATCATCTACCCATCATACAGATGTTTCTAGGCAGGGGAATCACCCAGCCAGGCTCAGGAAACCACAACCTCAACGGGTTCAGCAGACCCAGCAGCCGTTAGGTTGCTGATAAACTCTTCCCTGAATCCTTTTTTTCTCTTGAGGTTTACATCCTGTAGTTTGCTTCTTACCTCTACAAGCATCTACATTGGTTCCATCCTAAAATTTACATATGTCCCTCTCAAAGCCACATCCTATCTATTAGCTCAATGGGCTTCTTGAGATCATTATGCTTTACAGGTACTACAGTTACTCCTCGTCCACTATTACACGGGAGTAACAGCTGTCAATAAGGTCACCATCCCTTTGACTTTTCTCCTGTATCAGCATCTCTCTTACTACTTATTAAGGATTTCCTCCTTAATAGGTCTTCTTTTCAACTCTGCCACTCTTTCCAGGACATTTGGTCTGTAAGAGTGATGCCACTTTACTGAGGGCTTTTCCTTAAGCCCTAACAGTTTCTTTCAGAGTTGTCTTACCCTTGCATTCTTGGTTCTTCCTGGCAGCTTCTCAGACAGTAGCGGAGTCTTACCTCTCCTACTTCGGTCTGTATTTCTTTCCCAACCTTGGGACCTTTCTGCTGCCCTATCAATAGTTAGAACTGCAGGGGCTCTTACTGCTTAGACCACTGACTTGCTGTCCAAGCAGCCAGGGCTTATTCTGCAGTTTTAATGGTATCTGGCCTTGCCACTAAGTCCCAGACGGTTTAACAACCTTTTCTGGCTATTGTTGCAGGCCTTACCTTCTCTCCTTAGCCTCCCCAATTCTTGGGCTTGGCGGAGTAGTTCATGCTGCCTGCGGGCTCTTGAACATCAGGTTTTCTTCTAATTAACCTGCAACATGCTCTCTGCGTCTCTACGGAGCAGCTCTACACTATGGGGCCTTATTAGAGAGCACATAATGTCAGATGGTTAGGAAGGTTTTTACCCAGTCAGGCTTACTGGATTCTCCTTGCCCTTACCATTTCCATTAAAGGCTTCTTAAATAAAGGTCACAGGCCTTTAATTAAGAAAAGACCTCAAGAATTGTCCAATTCCCTGGTTTGCTGCACATCTCCAGCGGACCCCTTCACCAGAGATGGTTTCTTTCTTTCAGTATAGACCATCCCTGTCTGATTTTCTCCTTCCATCCTCAATTCTTCATGGCGTGATCCATGTTGCGCACGGCAATGCACCATACCCCTTTTTTACCCTCATTGAGGGTAAATATGGTATTTTTATGGCATCTTTTTCTCCAGCTACCTGCTGGAGTTATGGAAGGATTCAAACTCACTGTCTGCAGATTAAAAACATCCTCTGCATTTTCCAGGTAGATCTCCATTCCTGGTTTGTCAAGGGCAAGAGTTCGTAGAGGACTCTAGACTTCTCGTGCCAATGAGATCAACTCCCTGTGCAGGAAGTAGGGATTCTCTGAATATCTACTCAAGCAGGTACCTCCCTCGTTGTTAGATAAATCTTTCTCCACATACCCTATGTGCGGACATGGGTATGTATGCATATATATATATATGTCTACGTTAAATGTATATGGACATCTGCATGTCTATGCCCATATCTCCATATATTTATATACATATCTGATGTATATATCTGTATTTACCTATCTCCTTTGATAAGGATTACCATATATGATAGTGTATAGGTATATGTCATATACTTTGTCTGTCTGTCTGCCTAGGTATATATATTTAACTATACCAATATATATATTCCACCACGGACCGACAGATACTCTCTATCCCTTTCCATGCTGTCCCAGCATACTTAGGGTTCTCTATGATCAACCACTTCCTGTGGTAGTTCAGGACTTTTTATACCATGACCTTCAGTTTTGAGTACACCTGAAGCCCTCCACATATTTTCCTTTTCCATTACAAGGGACTTTTTCCTGCTTCTTCAGAAAATGAGAGGCTACAATGCCTCATTAGTCCTATCCTTATTGTTATCGGATATGGAGATCTTTCAAGCTCCCTCTCCTATAAGACCTAGGTCTCTATAGGTCAAAGGAGTTTCAATTTTATCCAATGGAGACTTCCGCGTTTTCCGCGAAGTTCTACCTCATTGAACTACCCCAGTTCCACTGGGATTGTTCCTCTCACCCTAAGGGTTCTACCTCAGCCTGTTTTTTGCACAGTTGTTTACCTCTTCTTTCATTGAGGTACCCCCTGGGGATATTCTGTTGGTTCATATTCACAAATCCTCAGAACCTCCATATACCCTTCTTACAATGCCACCAGGTGAGGTCCATATTCGGTTATTGATTTTCAGTATTACCACTAATATTGCACAGAGCCTATCTAGGCATCCTGTTTGGTCCAGCTGTTCAACAGCACATCTTTTTGATCCAGCTGTTCAACAGCACATCTTTTTAGATCAACTCCTACCCTCCATCCCTGGAATGCCTGGGGGTTTGGTAAGATAGCATGGCTCTCAAACTCGCAACATGCTGGGACTCCTCCAGGCATCTTAGCTTGGGAGTCCCCATATGTGAAGACTCATTCCTGCTTGTTCCTGGAGATAGCACAGTTACTTACCTGTAACAGGTGATCTCTGGGAACAGCAGGACTAAGTCTTCACAACCCACCCACCTCCCCTAGGAGTTGCATTTCTCTATCTCTATCTTTCCCTTTCTTGCTCTCTCTCTCTCTCTTTGCTTCAGCTTTAAAACTTAACTGAGGAGAGGCAGTTGGGAAAGGCGGGAAGGCAGCACGCAGGCATGTTGGGATGCTCCCAAAAGCATTCTGATTGGACGCTGGGGAGCGTTCCCGCGCAGACTCAGTCGGTACCGACGTACCCATATGTGAAGACTTATTCCTGCTGTTCCCAGAGATCACCTGTTACAGGTAAGTAACTGTGCTTTACAGGTGAGTAACTACTCTTTTCGTGTTTTTACTTCCATAGCAAGTTTCTTCTCAAATTCTCGCTTTGCCTGCCTTATCAATGCTTTGCATTTAACTTGCCAGTGCTTGTGCTGTTTTCAGTTTTCGTTGTTTGGCTCTTTTTTTCCATTTCCTGAAAGATGCTTTTTTGGCAGCAACAGCCTCTCTGACCTCACCTTTAAACCATCCTGGCAGTTTTTTGGACTTTCTTCCACTTTTCTTAATGCATGAAATACAGCTGGTCTGGGCTTCCAGGATAGTATTTTTAAACACACAAGCTTGAAGTAAGTCTTTAACCTTTGCAACTGCTCCTTTTAGTTTTTTCTTAAGTATTTTCCTCATTTTATCATAGCCTCCCTTTTGAAAGTTAAAAGGTAGTACTGTGGATTTCCTTACTATCCCTCCTCCACTAATTAAATCAAATGCAATCATGGTATGATCACTATTGCCAAGTGGCCCCAGCACTCTTATCTCTTGCACTAGATCTGGTGCTCCACTAAGGACTAGGTCCAATATAGCTTCCCCTCTGGTCAGTTCGTGAACCAGCTGCTCCAAGAAGCAGTCATTTTTCATCTAGGAACTTTATTCCCTAGCATGTCGTACCGTGATACTGGGGTAATTGAAATCGCCCATTATTATTACTGTGCTGTGAGTTTTGTTAGCTTCCTTGATTTCTTTGAGCATTTCATCATCCATTTGTTCATTCTGGCCAGGCGGTCGATAGTACACCCCCACTGCCATCACCTTCTCCTTCATACATGGAATTTCAATCCATAGAGATTCTACAGCAAATTTTATTTCCTGCAAAAGTTTAATCCTTTCTGACTCAATGCTTTCTCTAACATAGAGCGCAACCCTTCCATCAATCCCACTGGTTATCCTCCTTCCACCATGTCTCTGAGATTCCAATCATATCTAACCTCTCATTTAGTGCTATATATTCTAACTCTCCCATCTTATTGTTTAGACTTCTAGCTTTTGCATACAAGCATTTTAGAGACTGTATTTTATTCATATTAATCTGGCTATTGGTAGACATGGGTAATTTGGAATTTTTACGCTTCTGTCTACATCATAGTCAAGAGCATTTGGGCTACTTTACTCTTTTTTGGAACCTCTCAGCTTTTGGTGGTATCCTTCAAGGATACCTTCTTCCGAACCATGCGCTCTTGGGCGACTGTCGGCTTTCCCCTATTTTGTAGTTTAAAAGCTTCTCTATCTCCTTTTTAAAGGTTAATGCCAGCAGTCTGGTTCCATCCTGGTTAAGGTGAAGCCCATCCCTTCGAAAGAGCCCCTCCTTTCCCCAGAATGTTCCCAAGTTCCTAACAAATCCAAAACCCTCATCCTTGCACCATCGTCTCATCCACGCATTGAGACTCCGCGGCTCTGCCTGCCTTTTGGGTCCTGCACATGGAATGGGAAGCATTTCGGAGAAAGGTACCCTGGAAGTTCTGGATTTCAACTTCCTACCTAAAAGCTTAAATTTAGCCTCCAGAACCTCCCTACCACATTTTCCTATGTGATTGCTACCGACATGTACCAAGACAGCAGACTCCTCCCCAGCACTATCTAAGACCTTATCTAGGCAGTGCGTGAGGTCCGCTACCTTTGCACCAGGCAGGCGTGTTACCAGGTGATCCTCACGTCCACCAGCCACCCAGCTATCTACATGCCTAATGATTGAATCACCAACTATAACAGCTGTCCTAACCCTTCCCTCATAGGCACATGGCCCTGGAGAAATGTCCTCAGTGCATGAGGGTTTTACATCACCTGGAGGACAGGTCCTAGTTACAGAATCACGTCCTGCCACACCAGGGTGATGCTCTCCTGTCACGTGACCCCTCTCCTCTATGGCAACAGGGATGCTGCCAGACTGGAGGTGGGACTGTAGGTCTCGTCCATGTACCTCTCTGTTTGTCGTATGTCTTCCAGGTCTGCTACTCTAGCCTCTAGAGAACGGACCTGTTCCCTGAGAGCAAAGAGCGCCTTGCAGTCCGTGCATACGTAAGACCTCTCACCATCTGGGAGAAAATCATACATGTGACAGTCAATGCAAAAGACTGGAAAGCCCCCCTCTCTCTGCTGTACTGTTGTCTGCATCTTAGTTTAAAGCTTGTGTTTAGGTCTTTAAATTCTGTACTTACTAAGGGTTGGTGTTGATGCTTATACTAATAAAAGTGTATCTAATACCTTTAATATACCTTGTTCACCTGAAGCTTAATTAATCTCAGGCTGCTGCGTCTCCCGAGCTGAGTCTCAGGATGACGGCCTTGGAGTGCAGACTGTCTGCCTTCATGGAGCGGGCACTGATGGCCAGCCTGTCTGGTGCATCTGCCCCGACCACTGGGACGTCGACTTCGAAGTCAATCCCGGAGACCGAGCCGATACTCGAGACCCTCGTGGCTCAAAGTCGTCCTCGGTCAAGGTCTCCCTCGACCTCCCGTTTGGGACCGAGGGTGTCGATGCCGGTGCCCCCGGCGTCGGGGCGGGTGCCTCGGGGCCCCGCGGGGTCGGACCCTGACTCCTCCTCGGACGAGTCCGCCTGGGAGATGGAGGACGAGGAGTCTCCCGATACTTTTAAGACTCAGTGCATCCCGTCGGACTCACCGCAGTCTGATCCCCGGAGTAGATCCCCTCCAGAGGACACTAGGTTCTCAGAGTTCGTCCGGGATATGGCTGCTGCCTTGGCTATCCCTGCCGATCCCGAGGAAGAGCCTCGAGCCGAGGAGCTCGATGCTCTGCAGTACGACTCTCCTCTGAAGGAGGCCTTTACTGTCCCGGTTCCTCCGATGCTGGAATGGCTCCTCTTCCAAATGTGTGAGGCCCCGGCCTCGGCACCGGTTCTAAGCAAGCGAGTCGATTCCATTTATCGACTCCGCAGAAGCCCTGGTTTCCAGAAAGCACAGCTACCACACCATTCCATGGTTGTGGAATTGGCCATGCATCGTCTGAAGAGCCAGAAGATGCACTCTGCGGTGCCCCCCGGCAGGGAGGCCCGAAACCTTGATGGCGTCGGTAGGAAGTGCTTCCAGGGGTCGATGCTTGCTTGCCGTGTCCAGTCTTACCAGCTGTACATGGGCATGTACTTGCGAGACCTGGCCAAAGAACTGGCCGGCTTCTCTGCTGGTCTCTCCGGGGAGCCCTTGCAGAGATTTCAGACCTTGTCCTCGGGGATTCGGGAATGCTCGAAGTTCATTTCCCGCGCCGCCTACGATGGCTTCGAGGCTTTGGCCCAAGTAGCGGCTGCCGGCATCACGGCTCGACGCCAGGCGTGGCTGCAGTCATCGGACCTCGAGCCATGGGTTCAGGACAAGTTGGTCGATGTCCCTTGCCGAGGTGAGAACCTTTTTGGCAAACCCGTGACCGAGAAGGCCGCTCAGCTCGAGACAGAGCACCTTACCCGGACAAGGCTGTCGAGGAAGACCTCTGCCCCTTCACATAAGAAGGGCTCGGGTAAAAAGTCCTTTTACCCGAGGAAGGGCACTGCCTACAAACAGTACCCTCAGTATCAGGCTGCCCAGACTGCCCCCCAGGGTCAGCAAGCCAAGGGCCAGGGTAATGGGCCCCGTAGGCAGAGGACCCCCAAACCTCAGGCCCCTGCTACCACTCAGCAGGGTGGGGGTTTTTGACTCTTTGAGCGTAGCCTCTCCTCCACTGCTCTCCCCACCCTGCACAGGAGGTCGCCTCGCCCTCTTTGCCCACAAGTGGCCCCTTATCACCGGGGACAGTTGGGTGCTGGACATAGTTCAAAATGGTTATGCCCTCCATTTTCACCAATTGGCACCACCATATTTTCCAGGGGAGCCTCCAAGGCCTCCCCTGCACACAGACTTCCTTCTACAAGAGCTTCATGGTCTGTTGGTGGACAGGGCGGTGGAGCCTGTGCCTCCCCACTTGCAAGGTCACGGATTCTTCTCCAGGTATTTCCTGATACCCAAAAGAACCGGTGGCCTTTGACCCATTCTGGACCTCAGCAAGTTCCTAGAGAAAGAAAAGTTCAAGATGCTTACTCTTGGAACACTTCTGCCCTACCTCCAGCAGGGAGATTGGCTATGCTCCTTAGATCTAAAGGATGCGTACACTCACATCCTCATTCATCCAGACCACAGAAAGTACCTCAGGTTCATTGTGGGAGGAAACCATTATCAGTACAGAGTACTACCTTTTGGCCTGTCCTCCGCTCCCAGGGTCTTTACCAAGTGCCTGGCAGTGATTGCGGCCTACCTGAGAAAAAAAGGCATCTTTGTCTTTCCCTATCTGGACGACTGGTTCATCAGGGGTCAGACGTCCCTGGAGACCAGACATGCCACCCTCAACACCATTGCTCTGCTTCAAAAGGTGGGCTTTGTCATAAACTTCGCAAAGTCCACTTTGCTCCCCTCCCAGAATTTGGAGTTCATAGGGGCAAGTTTGGATTCTCAGCTGGCAAAGGCATTCTTGCCAGAAGACAGGGCTCAAAGGCTGATGGACGTGGCAAAGCAGTTTCTGAACAGGTCCCTGGTCTCCGCCAGACTCTGCCTCAGGCTTCTGGGTCACATGGCTTCCACAGTACATGTGACTCCCAATGCCAGGCTCCATATGAGGCCTGCACAGTGGTGCCTTTGGACTCAGTGGTCTCAAGCCATAGGCCACTTACGAGACAAGATAAGGGTGTCCAAACCCCTTTTGGCCTCCCTCAGCTGGTGGCTCCATCCACCCAATCTACTCAAAGGAATGCCCTTCCAAATGCCAGAATACTCAGTGGTCCTCACCACCGACGCCTCTCTAAAGGGCTGGGGGGCTCATTGTCTGGACAAGTGCACCCAAGGCCTCTGGTCTCCCTGGGAGGCAGCCCAACAGATCAATCTGCTGGAACTTCGAGCTATCCGCTTGGCTCTCAGAGTTTTTTCTCTAGCCCTGGCTCACCGCTCAGTCTTGATTCAAACAGACAACCAGGTAGCCATGTTTTATGTGAACAAGCAGGGCGGCACTGGGTCCCAGATCCTTTGTCGAGAGACTCAGGACCTTTGTTCCTTTGCCCTGAAGCACCACATGCTTCTCAAGGCGGTGTACCTCCCAGGCCAGGAGAACTGCCTGGCCGACCTGTTGAGCAGGATTCTGCAGCCCCATGAGTGGCAGCTGCATCCCTTGGTAGTTCAAAAGATCTTCCTGAAGTGGGGTCTCCCTTGGATAGATCTATTTGCCAGTCCACTAAACAAACAGCTACCCAGGTTCTGCTCCAGGCAACCACATCCTTTGAGGATCGCACCAGATGCTTTTCTGATGTCCTGGTCTCAGGGCCTCCTGTATGCGTTTCCTCCCACACCCTTGGTGGCCCGAACTCTGTTCAAGATTCTTTGGGACAAGGCCTCGGTCCTGCTGGTAGCTCCCAGATGGCTGAGACAGCCTTGGTTTCCTCTTCTGCTTCAACTGGCGGTGGATCCCCCACTGCCTCTGGGATTGCAACCCGACCTTCTCTCTCAGGATCAGGGTTCCCTACTACACCCCAATCTCAAGACTCTCAATTTGATGGCCTGGAGGCTGCAAGGGTAGTCTTGGCTCCCTGGGGCCTGCCTCAGGTAGTTGAGGAGGTTGTCCTAGCCTCTAGAAAACAGTCCACTAGGAAAGCCTATGCTCTCAAATGGAAGAGGTTTTCTGTGTGGTGTCAGCTACGTACAGAGGATCCTTTCTCCTGTACTGTGCCGGTAGTGCTTCAGAACTTGCTGCACTTATCCAATCAGGGACTTAAGTCCAATTCTGTTCGGGTCCACCTCTCAGCTTCAGCAGCTCACCACTCATTGGTGGAGGGACATTCTTTGTCAGGTCACCCCTTGGTGTCCCGCTTTCTCAGGGGCTTGCTTTTGCTCAAGCCCCCCATCCGTCGTCCTGCTCCTGAGTGGGAGCTGAATGTGGTCTTGCAGCAACTGACTCGCCCACCCTTTGAGCCGATGGCTACTTGTCCACTGCGCTTCCTCTCCTGGAAGACACTTTTCCTGATAGCCCTTACCTCGGCTAGGCGAGTGAGTGAGCTTCAGGCCCTGGTCTGTGATAGGCCTTACACCAGGATTTATAGGAACAGGGTAGTCCTCAGGACTCATCCCAAGTTCCTCCCTAAGGTTGTCTCCTCTTTCCACCTCAATCAGGAGGTGGTTCTTCCAACATTCTTCCCTAGGCCTCATGCAAGCCAGGCTGAAGCAGTCCTGCATACCCTGGACTGTAGAAGGGCCTTATCCTTCTACCTTGACCGTACGCAGGGGAATAGAAGGGCTACTCAGCTCTTCATATTCTTTGACCCCAATAAGTTGGGGTTAGCTGTGTCCAAGCGTACCTTGTTTATCTGGGTGGCTGACTGTATCACCTGGGCTTACAAGGCGGCTGACCTTCCTTTGCAGGGTAGGGTCACGGCCCATTGTGTCAGGGCGATGGCTGCCTCAGTGGCTCATCTCCGCTCTGTGCCCTTGGTAGACATCTGCAGGGCTGCAACTTGGTCTTCAAGCCAGACATTTGCAGCCCGTTACTGTCTGGAGAGGGAGTCCCGTAGGGACAGTGCTTTTGGCCAAGCAGTACTCTGGAATCTCTTTGAGGTTTAAGCAACTCCTGCCCTCCTGCCCTCTGTTGGGCTACCGGTGGAGGTTGTGTCCTTGAAAAGCCTTTCTTTGCTGCTGGGACTAGAGGGAGTTCTCTTGTTCAACCTGGGTTCCTCGGTAGCCCAGAGCTAGGGAGTCACCCATATGTGAGGACTGACTTCCTGCTTGGTCCTGGAGAAAGAGTAGTTACTCACCTGTAACAGGTGCTCTCCAGGAGCAGCAGGAATCAGTCCTCACAACCCTCCCTCCTCCCCTTGGAGTTGCAGTTGTACATAGTTTGTGTTTTTACATTTTTGTGTGCTCTTCTTAGCTATGTCATTTGACTGAGGTAAGATGGCACCTTTAGGCGGGAAGGGAACCGCGCATGCGTGCCAGCATTCCCAAAGGCTTTCATGGAAAGCTGGGGAAATGCTCCGCTGGGGCTTCATCGGCACCGATGACACCCATATGTGAGGACTGATTCCTGCTGCTCCCGGAGAACACCTGTTACAGGTGAGTAACTACTCTTACTCTGAAAAGTCTTCAGTTCTTCCCCAGTTGCTTCAGCTCCTCCCCAGTAGCCAGTACTCCAGAGTGACAGCAGACCCTGCTAGGAATAAGAGGCCTGCAAAGACGTTTTTCTACAATAATAAATATAAATTTTTCTCTTCTTATCCTCCTGCTTTTTAGTACCAGGATATGTGTGTATGCCCACAGAAGAGGCAGTAGCCTCCTAAGCAAGAAAAGAAGCCAGAGGTGGCTAAATCTCAACCAGCTCTGCAGCCACAGTCTTAACCTGGTTTTTGACTTTTCCCTAGAGAACATTGCTAACCTGCCCCTGGAGACCCCCACCCCTTCCACATAGCAGGCAAACTGTGTCACTACACTCACAGATTGCATCTCATCACCTCAGGGCAGTGAACACTTGCCATAGTCCAGGAAGAGTACAGACTAAATCTACAAACTCTACGTCCCTCCACTTTCACGGGGCAATATCAAATGCAATCTGCACTCACTGCTCTCCTACAGGACAAGGTATCCTCTCCTGTTTCAGGGCGCTATAGAAAATGTCCCACTATTCCAACAGAGAAAGGGCTTCTACTCTCTGTACTTTTCCATTCCAAAGAAAACTGGAGGGTACAGGCCTATTCTGGACCTCAGAAACCTTAACAAGTTTCTAGTCAAAGAAAAGTTCAAGTTCTCTCAGGACTCTTCTTCCCTACCTCCAGAGTCAGGACCGACTCTTTTCTCTAGATCTAAAAGAAGCATAAACACGTATCCTCATCCATCCAGGACACAGGAAATACCTATGCTTCACTTTTTCAAGGAAAACATTATCAATACATAGTCCTTCCCTTCGGACTCGCCTCTGCCTCAAGAGTTTTCACAAAGTGCATAGCGGTCAAGTCACTTATCTAAGAACTCTGGGGATATTCGTCTTCCCTTACTTAGATGACTGACTCATAAAAGCAGACACCTCCCAAGAAGTGCTACTTTCCTTTTTTTTTTTTTGTATACCGCCTTATCCTTCAATCAAAGCGGTCACAACACAATTGGGGGATACATTTAACACATGGGGATATGAGACACATACACTAATACCTACAGGGAATATGGGCTATGGAGGGTTAAGTGGCTTGCCCAAGACCACAAGGAGCATCTGTGGGACTAGAAACCCCAGTCCTTCCGGCCCAAGGTTGCTGTCCTCTAGTGGGATTTGAACCCCCGACCTTCCGGCCTGAAGTACATTGCCCCAACCACTAGGCTACTCCTCCCTCCTTGCATTCTACTTGGGATTTGTGGTAAACTTCCCAAATCCCAACACACTCCAACTCAAAAACTAGAGTTCATTGGAGCCCCACTAGACACTCAACAGTCCATTGCATTTCTGCCTCAGCTCCGTTGTACCTGTCTAGTCGAACTAGCATCCCAGACGTTCCTACAAGACCATCTGACTACCCGAGTGATGCTGCAGTTCCTGGGACACATGCAGAAGGGATACCCTGCTGCTGCTCCACCCCTCCCCCCGGATGATGGTGTTCTAGTCAGTGGGGAGTGCCCATATCTTAGGCTGAACTCACCAGAATTCTTTCTTCTATGGCAAACCTGGGGCTTTTGACATGGCAACAGGGACCCTAGAGCTTCTGGGCCCCCTCAAGTTCTTATGCCTGCTCAGAGAAGGGACAGCAGACCTGTCAGAGTCCAGCTTTATATCTACCTTTTAAATGCTCTCTGCGGCAGTTTAGAGTTCAAGTTTCAGATTGACTGGCCTTTGTCGAGTCTTGGAACTCTGTCCCTAATGTTGCGGGAGTATATTCTCCTCTGGTGAACAAATAGTCATCTAACCCTACAGTGCACAAAGAGTCCGGCATTATTCGCCTGTACAGGAAGGTTGCGTTGGCAACCCTGATGGCTCAGGTGTCTTCCGCCCTGAGTTTGTCTGACCCTCTGATGGCTGCTGGTGGTGATCCCCTCTGGGGAGGGGGGGGGGTGGAGATTTGGAAGTATAAGAGTGCTTTCCTTCTGGAGATCATCAAGAGCATGGTATGCTTGGAGTGGGCCCCATGAGCTTCCCCAGTGAAGGGGCCAAGAGTTTGCAGGAGGCTTTTGCCCTGCCACAGGAGGATTGTGCCGAGTGGTTTGACCCTTCAAGAGTAGATGCTCAGGTTACAGTGGATGCGAATTGGGCTGCCATTCTGGTGGAGAGCGGAATGCTTAAGGACCCCAGACTTGCAAGATAGTATCTATTTTGAGGAATGAGTTTGCAGCCTTTGCTGTCCATGCTGCATTTGACACAGTGTGTGCAGGCCTGATTTATTTATTTATTTATTTACATTCTCTTATATACCGCGCTATTCTGCATCAGTGTGGTTTACATTGAACAAACTGAAATTACATTGAACAAGGCATTATAACTTGGATATAACTATTTTACAGGGAACATGGGCTATGGAGGGTTAGGTGGCTTGCCCAAGACCACAAGGAGCACCTGTGGGACTAGAAACCCCAGTCCTTCCGGCCCAAGGTTGCTGTCCTCTAGTGGGATTTGAACCCCGACCTTCCAGCCTGAAGTACCTTGCCCCATCCACTAGGCCACTCCTCCACTGATGTTTTGGGAACTGCTTCAGTGGTTTCATTCCCTTGCATAGAGAATAATCTCCAGGAACAAGCAGGAATGAGTCTTCACATATGGGTACGTCAGTACCGACGGAGTCTGCGCGGGAACGCTTCCCAGCGTCCAATCAGAATGCTTTTGGAAGCATCCCAACACGCCTGCGTGCTGCCTTCCCGCCTTTCCCAACAGCCTCTCCTCAGTTTTCGTTTTTCCGCAGAGCCGGCAGGACGTCCTTCTGTCACCGCAGAAAATTCTTCTTTTATTTTTTATTTTTCTTGTGGTCGCGGCTGCCTTCCCCGACGCCACCGGTACCGCCGGTGTTTCTTTTCTTTTTTCTTCAACTTATTCCTGTTTAGGGAATATTTTTCCCTCTTCGTGTCTGATGGGGTTTTTTCCCGGCCTGCTAGGCCTACTCCTTTTTTCCTCATGGAAGCGCCAGCCACTATTCCTAAGAAATGTACAAACTGTGGTGGTACAAAATTTATTTTAGACACTCATAATTGGTGTCTACCCTGCTTGGGTCCTGACCATTTTCCTCTGGAGTGTCCCTCCTGTAACAGTATAGTGGGAAGAAGTCTTCAGCAGCGAGTTCCCCTCTATACGTGGTCCCTATTCAACTTCAGGGCACCGACCACCCCTTCCTGATCGTCCCTCCAGTCTAGTCCCGGAATCTCTGGGTTGTCAACCTCATCCAGCAGCTTTGGAGACTGAGAAAATTCATCGCTGTGATGTCACCAGTATATAAGGGCTGGCACCACCTCCTCACACCAGTTATCAGTCTCCAAAGCAGCTAATGAGGTGGTGAGCCCGCGGATTTCTGGGCTCACTAGAGGAACGATTAAGTAGAGGTAGATAGGCATTGCAGGAGAGGAGAAAGGAAATCGCATTAGAAAGCGTTTGTTTCTTTAAGTACTGTTAGCTGGGTATACTGCTTTCATCTTGCCCTGAGATTCTCTACTCCCTCCCCCTCGCTGTAGTGTCTATGGGGGACAGCCAGGAACCAGAGTTGGGGTTTTCAGTGGCTTCGGGGAGAGGATCTTCTGCTGGCTACCGTCCTGGTAGTGAAGGGACAGGAGCCGGTTTTTTCAGAGCGCCTTGAGTGCAGAAGGAATTGCCTGCCGGCGTTTTTAGCTCTGAGACTAAACCGCGGCGGTGTTCCCCCTGTGCGGGTCTTCCCAGGTGACGGGCTGTTACAGTCTGCTGTGCAGGTAAGGACCGAGAGACCAGCTAAAAAGGGGGGCACTTGTTAGCGATCCGTTGCCGGGTCGGCGGCTGCAAGAGCAGTTTTTCGGCGGGAAACGGCTTGTGAGAGGAAGCAGGCCCCGCCGCGTGTGCTGAGGGCGGGAAGATTGCCGGCTGCAAGTGGGGGGCTTGGCGCTTCCTAGCTCAGTGTAGGAGCTTCGGTTTTAATTGGTTTCTTCAGAGTTCAAGTGGGGAACCTGCGCTGAAGCCGCTGATGTTAAATAAAATAAAATAAAAAATAAAAAAATTTTAGAATTTGCTTTGGGATTTTTTTTTGCTGGGTGTTGGACCGGGGCAGCATGCCTTCCAAGCAATTGTGCTTATTGTGTGGGGGTAAAAGGAGTTCTGTTTCCCAGGAAGGTGTATGTAGGGGGTGTGCTCCCGAAGTGGAGGCCAGAGAGGTAGTGGCCACTTCAGCACCCACAGGTCAGGGATTGGAGGCCCTGATGGAGCCAAGCCTCCCATCCCTGTCGGCTACTGAGCCTGCGGTTAGTGTGCCTTCACAGTCGGCACCTCCAGTCTCTCAGCAGCCAGATGCGGGCAATCTGGCGGCGATTTTTGCGTCAGATTTCATGGCGCTGCTCCAACGGACGCTGGCGGGCGTGCAGGGGGCGACCGCAGTTAGTACCTCAGGACCTGCTCTGGTGCGGAAGAGGCCGCCTTCGCCGATGTCAGCAGCAGTGTCTGGCTTCAGTGCCAAAAAGGCCAGGTCAGGTACCGATCTTCTTGCTCCGTCTATGGTCTCGGAGGACGTCCGGTCGGAGGAGGCGGACATAGATGGGGACCTGGGGGATCTGGAGGAAGGTGAGATTCGAGAACAGGAAGATCAGGGACGCGTAGTTCGGGTTTTTCATAGAGAGGAGCTCCTGGCGCTCATTGCAGAGTCTCTCAAGGCGCTTAATATGCCAGAAGCAGGCCCGGTGGAGGATGCTACCCTTGAGGATCCGCTGCTACAGGCATTTCGGTAAACTCAGAGGGCGTTCCCGGTGCATAGGGTGTTTAAGGAGATGATTCAGGAGGAATGGGATATGCCGGAGGCCACTCTTAAAGGTTCTAGGGTTATGGCATGGCTGTACCCTATTTTAGATCAGGACCGAGAGTTGTTTAAGGCTCCCAGGGTGGATGCGGCTGTTTCAGCGGTGACCAAGAAGACTACTATCCCAGTAGAAGGTGCAGCGGCTCTTAAGGATGCACAATTCCGCAAATTGGAAACATTGCTAAAACAGATTTTCGAGGCTAATGCTTTATCACTGCAGGCGTCTATTTGTGGGGCCTGGGTAGCGAGAGCCTGTTTGCGCTGGGCGCAGCGGGTCCAGTGCGACAATTCGAGTGAGGCGTCCGAGGACGCATCTCGATTGGAGTCCAGGGTGGCCTATCTCGCAGATATTCATTATGACCTGATCCGGGGTTTAGCAAAGAGTATGGCTTCGGTGGTTGCAGGAAGAAGGTGTCTTTGGCTGCGAAATTGGGCAGCGGATGGTTCTTCCAAGGCACGGTTGAGGAAGCTTCCTTTCCGGGGAAAGCTGCTCTTTGGTGAAGATTTGGACAAATTGGTTAAGGATTTAGGGGAGTCGAAGGGCGGTAGGTTGCCAGAGGACAAGCAGAAACAGAGCTGCTCGACTCCCGGGCTTCGGAGGCAGCAGCGGGACTTTCGTCGCTTCAGTTTCCCGAGGGGGAGTCAATTCCAGCGGGGTCGCTTCCCTAATAGATCTCAGGGGGGTCGAGGGTTTCGTGGAGCAAACAGAGGTTTTGCAGCTGCGTCCTCGTCCTCCTCCTTCAAAAAGTCACAATGAAGTCAGGGGGGGTCCAGGGGGAGCTAGTTCCCGTAGGGGGTCAGCTACAGGAGTTTTACCCTGCCTGGGCCCAGCTCACGTCCGATCGCTGGGTGTTGGAGGTGGTGCGCGAAGGTTATGCGCTAGAGCTGCAAAGTTCGGTGTCTGATTCTTTCGTTCGGTCACCGTGCTGGGCTTGAGCAAAGCGTCAGGCAGTACAGGAGATGGTGCAAAGGCTTCTACAGCTCAAAGCAATTGTCCCCGTTCCTGCAGACCCAAGTAGGATGCGGTCGATACTCCATCTATTTCGTCGTACCAAAAAAAGAAGGGACTTGGCATCCCATTCTGGATTTAAAGAACATGAATCGCTGTCTGCGCGGTTCTCATTTTCGGATGGAGACTCTCAGGTCCGTCGTGGTGGCGGTGAGAAAAGGAGAGTTTCTGACGTCCCTGGACCTATCGGAGGCGTATCTGCACATTCCCATAAGCCGGGAGCATCAGAAATTCCTACGGTTTGCGGTGCCAATGGGTCATTTTCAGTTCCAGGCGCTTCCCTTTGGCCTGGCAACTGCGCCGCAAACTTTCACCAAGGTGATGGTGGTGGTGGCGGCGGCCTTGCGGAAGGAAGGTGTCTTGGTGCACCCGTATCTGGACGATTGGTTAATCAGAGCAAAGTCCAGGGAGGAAAGTGTGGCGGCTACTGCCAAGGTGGTAGATCTATTGCAGAGTCTCGGTTGTGTGGTCAACACAGCAAAGAGCAAGGTGATTCCATCTCAGAACCTGGAATATCTCGGGGCCCGTTTCGATACGAGCGGGGGTCGAGTTTTTCTGCCACACCAGCGGGTGCTAGGTCTCCGGCGCTTGGTGCGTCTTTTTCTCAAACAGAGCTGTCCCACGGCGTGGGAGTATCTGCAGGTCTTGGGGACTATGGCGGCGACCCTATAGGTAGTGCTGTGGGCGCGAGCCCACATGCGACCGCTACAGCGGGCCCTGTTGAGAAGGTGGTCGCATCAAAGGGATTCTCTGTCCAAGAGGTTGCCGTGTCCCCCAGACACTCGGTTGGCGCTGCGTTGGTGGTTGAGGCCCGGAAGTCTGGAAACAGGGATGTTGTTGGAGGCGCCCGCTTGGGTCTCTCTAACAACAGATGCCAGTCTGTACGGCTGGGGAGCTCACTGTCAGGGACGCCTGGTGCAAGGCCAGTGGACCGACCTGGAAAAGTCCTGGTCAATAAACAGGCTGGAGTTGCGGGCGGTGGCGCTGGCTCTCCAGGAGTTGTGCCCCTTTGTTCAGAAGAAGGCCATTCGGGTGTTTTCAGACAACGCGACGGCGGTGGCATACACAAATCGTCAAGGGGGCACCAGCAGCGTGGCGCTGGAAGCCGAAGCAGAAAGCTTGTTGGAGTGGGCCGAGACGAACCTGGAGGCCTTGTCGGCGGCGCATGTTGCGGGCGTAGACAATATAGAGGCCGATTTTCTGAGTCGAGTAAGAGTAGACCCGGGGGAGTGGACTCTCCACCCAGAAGTGTTTGCGATGTTAGTACAATGCTGGGGGACGCCGGTGATGGATCTCATGGCGACTTTTCAGTCAGCGCAGGTCGATCGGTTCTTCAGCAGGAGGAGAGAAAGGATGGCGGAAGGGCTAAACGCTCTCATTCAGAGATGGCCAGAGGACCAGCTGCTGTATGTTTTCCCGCCGTGGGTGTTGATCGGGCGGGTGATACAGCGCATTGCGCAGCACAAGGGAAGAGTGGTTCTCATTGCTCCAGATTGGCCACGAAGGCCGTGGTACGCGGACTTAGTCAGACTCTTAGTGGGCCAGCCCTGGAGGCTTCCTGTTCGCAAGGATCTGCTCACCCAGGGACCTCTCTGCATGCCCCAGGTGGATCGATTCTCGCTTACGGCCTGGCTATTGAGCGGCAAGGTTGAGAGCGAGAGGTTATTCGACAGCGGTGATTTCTACCTTGCTGAAGGCGAGATGGAGGTCTACTTCCTTGGCCTATGTCAGAGTGTGGCGCGTTTTTGAGGCTTGGTGTGCAGAGGCGGACTGTGTTCTATTAAAGGCGTCGGTTCCACAGATTCTGTCCTTTCTGCAGGATGGGTTTCAGAAGGGCCTAGCGGCGGCTTCGCTTAAAGTGCAGTTGGCAACTTTAGCCTGCTATAGGGGTAAGGTGCAGGGGAGCTCGCTGCATAGTCATGCGGATGTTAAGTGTTTTTTGAAGGCGGTAACTCTTCTCCGGCCACCGCGCAAGCGCATAGTTCCGGCGTGGGATCTTCCATTGGTCTTGGAGGCGTTAGGGAAAGCACCTTTTGAGCCCTTACGGGAGGCTTCGCTGAAAGACCTTACGCTGAAAGTGGTGTTTTTGGTGGCCATCGCCTCGGCTAGACGAGTTTCGGAGTTGCAAGTGCGGTCGTGCAGGAAGCCTTTTCTGTCTTTTTCCGATTCTAAGGTGGTATTGAGGCCAGTTCCGTCGTTCTTGCCTAAGGTGGTCTCGGTGTTTCATTTGAACCAGGTGGTGTCATTGCCTTTTTTCGCGTCGAAGGGTCAGATGGCGGAGCGACTTCGTAGTTTGGATATTCGCCGGGCGTTGAAGACGTATGTGGATAGAACAGCGTCTTTTCGTAAGTCAGACAGGGCTGTTCGTGGTGTTTGCGGGCCCCCGAAAAGGGGAGGCGGCCTCAAAAGGTTCCATTGCTCGTTGGATAAAGGAGGCTATCGCATCGGCTTACATTTTGCGTGGTCGACGCGTCCCGGAAGGATTGCGGGCTCATTCCACTAGGGCGCAAGCGGCATCTTGGGCAGAGTGTAGTTTGGTACCGGCGGTAGACATTTGTAAAGCGGCTACTTGGTCGACACTCCATACCTTTGTGAAGCATTACCGTCTGGATGTGCAGGCGGTCAAGGATTCCTGTTTTGGAGCGGCTGTGCTTCAGGCCAGTCTAGCAGGACCCTCCCGTTAGTGGTATATATTACTGCTCTGATACATCCCCAGAGATTCCGGGACTAGACTGGAGGGACTATCAGGAAGATTAAATTAGACTTACCTGCTAATTGTAGTTCCTGGAGTAACTCCAGTCTAGTCCCGTGTCCCGCCCTATCTCGTTGGTGTGCTGTGGCCTGAAGCAGGAGCTGTATTACTGGTAAGCAACACTTTTGATGCTCTTGGGGTCATAGTGCATACTAAGGCTGATTAGAACAAGGTAAGGGCGTGGTCTTAAGGGGTCAATGTGTTTAGAATGCTGGACAGAGGATCTCATGGCATGCAATGCGTGCAGATCTTGTAAATAGTTGGGTTGGCAGGTTTTTTCGCTTTAGTTAGGCAGTTTTTCGATGCTGCTTTTCATTACTTGTTGCTCCGGTGAGTCTGCTTTGTCAATAGGTAAACTGGTGTGAGGAGGCAGTGCCAGCCCTTATATACTGATGACATCACAGCGATGAAGTTTCTCAGTCTCCAAAGCTGCTGGATGAGGTTGACAACCCAGAGATTCCTGGACTAGACTGGGGTTACTCTAGGAACTATAATTAGCAGGTAAGTCTAATTTAATCATCATCTTCACAGGATCAGGTAACCCAAAAACAGTCTATTAAGACTAGCCAGTCCTCGAGTGGTAGATCTCATGCACAGCATAGAGATGCCTCTGGCCTTGCCCTCGAGAACACACTGGCTTTAAAACCCCGGTGAGAGTCTTTGGCCTACAAATCCTGTGTGGGGTTTCAGGGTTGTTCCTGTGGTTCACCCCTCTCCGAACATACCTGAGCCATGCTCGGTGGTGGCATCCGCTTCGAGCGGTACCGATACCCCGGCATTGGCAATGATGTTGGATGAAACATTCCTCACCAAGGATCGTAGTCTGGGATCCTCGGTACCCACGGGGCTGTTGGATACGCTGCAGACCGATCTTCCAGTATCGGTATCGATCCTGGTACCGGTACTGGTACCAACGTCGGTACCCTTCAGATGTGCATCGATAGACTCGCTTCCTTCGATGCCGAGTCTGGAATCGATCTCCAGTCTGGAGGACTGGGTACCGACTCGCCTTGGTACCGACACCGGACGGTACCGAAGGCATGTTCGGCACTCTCGGTTCTTTCGATACCATTAGAGCTGTCCCTGGCTGGCCTTCTTCCACCGGTATTGGATACGGTACCGGAGTCGGTACCGGTATCCATTTTACCATCGCTGTCGGTACCTTCCATGCTTCTTTCATCAGGCTCGCTTCCCTCGGTACCGAGTTTGGAATCGATCCCTAGCATGGATGATGCGCTACCGACTGTTGCTGGTCCCGACCTCCTACGGTACCGGCAACCATCCTCTAAGGATCCCATACTCCACCCTTTAGGATCTTCTACTCCTCTAAAATTGGATAGATCCCTGGGTGCCAATGCTAGTTCTTCTACAGATCTAGCCTGTCCTCCTCTTTCAAGAGGATTTCCCTCTGGGGATTTTTCTTTTCCAGCTTTTCTGCTGGATATGGCAAAATCACTTGCCATTTCTATACCTGGACAGGATCCTACACAAGGGACTACAGAATCCCTGTATATTCCTGGGAGTGCAAAGGAGAACATCATGCTTCCTTTGCATCAGTCCTTAGAGGATCTCCTCTTACGAATGTGGGAAGCTCCTTTAACGGTACCCCCACCTTCTAGGGCAACTGATCTTCTATATAAGGTGCCCCCTCTCCAGGTTTTCAAAAGACTCAGCTTCCTCATCATTCCATTGTTGTGGAATCAGCAATGAGGCGTATTAAGAGTACTAAAAAACACTCTTCTTATCCGCCAGGTCGTGAGTCTAAGACTTTAGATGCCTTTGGTCGTCAAACCTTCCAGCAAGAATTCTCTCATATATATTTTATATGGGATTATCTCTTGAAGAGGTCACAAAGAAATTACTACTTTTGACCACCTTTCTCCAAGAGCCCAAAAGAGCAGACTATTCCTTATTGGTTAGTCATGCTAAAAATATCTCTGGGTTCCTTACTCGTGCTTCCCTAGACTCTTTTGAGTCTGTTAGCAGAACCTCTGCTATAGCTATAGGGGCACGACGTAAAGCTTGGCTCCAGGTTTCAGATTTGGACAGATGGGCACAAGAAAGACTGGGAAATACGCCTTGCACTTTAGAAAATCTTTTTAACAAGGAGTCTTTACTCCAAGTTGCTCAGTTAACCACTGACATTGCTGATAACAGAGGCTGTTCTAAGCCTTCCTCTTTCCCAGTTGGTAGGAAATTTGCTAACAAACTTTCTTCCCCTAGGGGGAAAAAGTTTTATCCCTCTTCTACCCATCATACAGATGTTCCCAAACAAGGGAAACATCACTCTGGTCCAAAGAAACCTCAACAGGCTCAGCAAACCCAGCAGTTGCAGGGTTTCAGATAGATTGTCATTACATTTTCTGTTTGATGGTTAGAATTTGCAGTCTGCTTCTTTTCACTTGAAGCATCTACGTTAATTTTATCCTAAATTCTCCTGGATCTCTCTTCACGAGACATCCTTTCTTTTTGCTCTAAGAGTCTTTATGATGATCATGCCTATAGTTAAAAGGTATCTCCAGGAACAAGCAGGAATGAGTCTTCACATATGGGTACGTCGGTACCGACGGAGTCTGCGCGGGAACGCTTCCCAGCGTCCAATCAAAGAGCTTTTGGAAGCATCCCACCACGCCTGCGTGCTGCCTTCCAGCCTTTCCCAACTGCCTCTCCTCAGTTTTCGTTTTCCGCAGAGCCGGCAGGACGTCCTCCTGTCACCGCAGAAAATTCTTCCTTTATTTCTTTAATTTTCTTGTGGTCGCGGCTGTCTTCCTGACGCCACCGGTACCGCCGGTGTTTTCTTTTCTTGTAAAATCTTCCTTTTTCACGGGATATTTTTTCTTCATAGTGTCCCGCGGTTTCTTAGGCCTTCAGGCCTCTTCTTTTCCTTCATGGAACCGCCAGCCACTTTCTCCAAGAAATGTTCAGACTGTGGCGGTACAACTTTATTTTTAGATCCTCGAAGTCGGTGTCTAACCTGCTTGAGTCCTGACAACAGTTTGGTGAGAAGAGGTTTTCAACATCGAGGTTCCCTCGATACACGGTTTCCCTCCAACTTCGGGGCACCGTCCCCTTCTTCTTCCACACAGGATCAGGTAACCCACAAACAGTCTGTTAAGACTAGTCAGCACTCGAGTGGTAGGTCTCATGCACAACATGTAGACGGCTCCGGCCTTGCCCTCGAGGGCCCACTGGCTTCAAAACCCCGGCGGGAGTCTTCGGTCTCCAAAGCCTTTCAGGGTTTCAGGTTGTTCCTGGGGTTCACCCCTCACAGAACATACCTGAGCTGTATCCGGTTGTGGCAGCCGCTTCGAGTGGTACCGATACCCCGGCATCGGCACTGGTGTTGGATGAGACACTCCTCACCATGGATGGTCATCTGGCGTCCTCGGTGCCTTCGGGACCGATGGGTACACTCCAGACTGACTTTCCATTATCGGTACCAGCACCGATACTACCACCGACGTCGGTACCCTCCAGACGTGCATCGATAGCCTCGCTTCTTTGGATGCCGAGTCTCGAATCGATCTCCAGTCTGGAGGACTGCGTACCGACTCACCTTGGTACCGGCTCTCGGCAGTACCGAAGGCTCGGTTCCGATGATTCTGATCCGCAACTCTCGGTTCTCTCGAGGCCAATTGAGCCGCCCTCGATGCCGAGTTTGGAATCGATCTCTAGTCTGGGCGACTGGGTAGCAATACGCTTTGGTACCGACACTGAACCTTCCTCCTCACACCATTGTGAGACAGTTCAATTCTTCAACATCTCTCCTCGACCTTCTGGGTCAGGAGATTGCTACCCTTCTTGCCCAATAGAATAGAAGAAGTACCCCTTCTTCAACAGGGCTCAGGGTTCTACTCACCCTATTTTCTTATCCCAAAGAAAACAGGGGGCTACAGACCCATATTAGATCTCAGAGAATTGAACAAGTTTCTATGCAAGGAGAAATTCAAGATGATTTCTCTCGGTGCTCTCCTTCCATACCTTCAGAGTCAGGATTGGCTTTGTTCTCTAGATCTCAAGGATGCGTACACCATATCCTCATCCATCCAACACACAGAAGGTTCCTTCGGTTCCTTTATCAAGGAAAGCACTACCAATACAGAGTGCTTCCTTTCGGTCTGGCCTCTGCTCCAAGAGTGTTCACAAAATGCATGGCAGTAGTAGCTGCATTTCTACGCATTTCTACTGGTAAATAAAGGCAAAAGGAACAGGAGACCGCTATGGTTTTAGAAGGAAGTAGCTGAAAAAGTGAAGAAAAAGAGGGAGGCCTTCATGAAATACAAGAGATCAAAGAGAGCAGAAGACAAGCATCTGTATTTGGAAAAACTTAGAGAAGCTAGCAAAGTAGTCAAGAAGGCAAAGATTCAAAAGGAGGAGGAAATAGCCAATGCAATAAAATGGGGGGATAAGACATTTTTCAGATATATTAGTGAGAAGAGGAAGAGCAAAAGTGGTATTGTCAGACTCAAGGGTGCAGGGGGGGAATATGTAGAAGCTGATAAGGATAAAGCGGAATTGCTTAACAAATATTTTTGTTCTGTGTTCACAGATGAAGAACCAGGAGCAGGACCTCAGAAAACACCCACAAATAAGAACAGAAGCGAGGGACATCTTGAACTATTTTCAGAAGACTGTGTTCGTGAGAAACTAGCTCAACTTAAAGTAGACAAAGCGATGGGACCGGATGGGATACACCCTAGAATACTGAGGGAACTTGGGGACGTTCTAGCAGCTCCACTGACTGACCTTTTCAATGCCTCGTTGGAGTCAGGAGTGGTGCCAAAGGACTGGAGAGAGGCTCATGTGGTGCCTTTACACAAAAGCGGAAGTAAGGATGTGGTTGAAAACTACAGGCCGGTTAGTTTAACTTCGGTGGTGAGTAAATTATTGGAAACGCTGCTGAAAGAGAAAATAGTGAGGTTTCTGGAGTCCAGCGGATTACAGGATCCGAGGCAGCATGGATTCACCAGAGGCAGGTCTTGTCAGACAAATCTGATTGATTTTTTTGACTGGGTGACCAGGGAGTTGGACCAAGGGAGAGCTCTAGATGTGGTGTATTTAGATTTCCGTAAAGCCTTTGACACTGTTCCTCACAGGCGACTTATAAACAAACTGAGCACCCTAGGGATGGACCCTAAAGTTACTGCTTGGGTTAGAAATTGGTTGGGTGGGAGGCGACAAAGAGTACAAGTAAATGGAGCTCACTCTGAGGAGAAGGATATTACCAGTGGTGTGCCCCAGGGATCTGTCCTTGGTCCGATTCTTTTTAACATCTTTGTTAGTGATATAGCGGAAGGGCTGTCGGGTAAGGTTTGCCTCTTTGCGGATGATACCAAAATCTGCAATAGAGTAGACACCCAGGAAGGTGTAGATAACATGAGGAGGGATCTAGCTAAGCTTGAAGAATGGTCTAGAATTTGGCAGATGGGATTTAATGTTAAAAAATGTAAGGTCATGCATTTGGGCTGCAGCAATCCAAGGGAGCAATACAGTATAGGAGGTGAAGTACTTTTGTCCACTAAAGAAGAGCGGGACCTAGGCGTGGTTGTGTCTGATGATCTTAAAGTAGCTAAACAGGTGGAAAAGGCGACAGCAAAAGCTAGAAGGATGCTTGGGTGCATACGGAGAGGAATGGCTAGCAGAAAAAAGGAGGTGATAATGCCTCTGTATAAGTCTTTGGTGCGACCTCATTTGGAGTATGGTGTGCAATTCTGGAGACCGCACCTTCAAAAGGATGTGAACAGGATGGAGTCGGTGCAGAGGGTTGCTACCAAAATGATTAATGGGCTTCATTATAAAGCATATGAGGACAGACTTAAGGATCTTAATATGTACACCTTAGAGGAAAGGCGGGATAGAGGTGATATGATTGAGATGTTTAAATACCTCCGTGGCATAAATGTTCAGGGAGAGAGCCTCTTTCAATTGAAAGCAAGTTCTGCTACGAGGGGACATGGGATGAGGGTGAAGGGAGATAGATTCAGGAGTGATATGCGGAAATATTTCTTTACGGAAAGAGTAGTGGATCCGTGGAATAGTCTCCCAGTGGAGGTGGTAGAGATGAGGACAGTAACTGAATTCAAGAAAGCATGGGACCAACACAGAGGATCTCTAAAGGCAAAAAGTGGACTGTTGTAGTTGTTATGGAAGGACAGACTAGATAGGCCATGTGGTCTTTTTCTGTCGTCATATTTCTATGTTTCTATGTTTCTACGCACTCTAGGAATATTTGTGTTCCCATATCTGGACGACTGGCTCATCCGAGCTCCGTCCCAGTCAGAGGCCCAGACTTCCCTAGCCTGCACAAGGCGTGTTCTTCAGTAACAACATCCCAAAATCCCATCTCACCCCTACTCAGTCACTAGAGTTCATAGGGGCCTTGCTGGATACCACAACTGCAAGGGCCTATCTTCCCCAGGCCCGTTGCCTACGCTTGGTGCAGTTAGCCTCACAAATTCAGTTAAAGTCCCATTTAACTGCTCGAGAAATGTTACAACTGTTAGGTCACATGGCATCCACCGTGCATGTGGTGCCTTACGCTCGCCTTCACATGAGGGCAGCTCAGTGGACCCTGTCCACCCAATTGACCCAGGCATCAGGGTGCCTGTCAGACAAAATAGCAACCTCCAGTCGCCTCTTCTGGTCTCTCCAGTGGTGGAGGTCCACTCAAAATCTGTTGCTGGGGTCCCCCTTTCAACAGGCGCTACCCCAAGCAACCCTTACAACAGATGCTTCTCCAAAGGGTTGGGGAGCTCATCTACAAGATCTCTCCACCCAGGGCATCTGGTCTCCACAAGACATCTCTACATATCACCCTCTTGGAGCTCATAGCAATTCTTCTAGCTCTGAGTCTTCCACACCCTGCTTAGCTACAAGACAGTCCTCATCCACACGGACAACCAAGTAGCCATGTTCTACATGAACAAGCAGGGCGGGACTGGCTCTCTGTCGTTTTGCAATGAAGCTTTGAGATTGTGGGCCTTCGCCAGAGAGCATCAAATTCATCTCGTGGCAGTGTATCTTCCAGGGATTCAAAACTCTTGGGCAGACAGACTCAGTCGAGTTCTGCTTCCACACAAATGGTCCCTCCATGGGGACCAGATAGCCAGGATCTTCCGAATATGGGGAACCCCGGACATAGACCTGTTTGCAAGTCCGTGGAATGCCAAACCTCCCCGGTTCTGTTCCAGGTTTCCGTGTCAGGGAGTTCAGGCCAGGGATGCCTTCCTCCTTCATTGGGGGCAAGACCTCCTCTATGCCTTTCCACCCATTCCCCTAATTCCCAAGGCACTGTTCAAACGTCAGAGAGACAAGGGATCTATGATCCTCATAGCACCACATTGGCCACACCAGCTGTGGTACCCTCTACTTCTGCATCTCTCTCAAGCTCCCTCCCTGGAATTGGGATCTGCTCCAGACCTCCTGTCCCAGGAGGAGGGAACGTTGTGGCACCCAAATCCCCAGTCTCTTCATCTCAGAGCCTGGTTGCTGAAGGCCAAACCTTGTCACGCAGCGAGGGCTGATGAGAGCCCAGTTGAGAGAAAAGAAGGTGTTTTTCAAAGAGGAAAAGACTTGCAATATTCCCAGGAACCAGCTAGAGGGAGCAAGAGTGTCTTCAGGGAGACTGAAGAGCCACGCCCAGCTGGTCACAAGGAAATGCCAACCAGCTTCCAATCCTCAAGAGCAGGAGGGCTTCATAAGGGGAGTGTGGAAGACTGGAAAAGAGGAAGGAGAAGAGGCAGGAGGAGTACCGGCAGCCTCGGAGATAGAAGCACCAGCAGAAGCAGCAGCCCAAGCAGAAGGAAGGGGAGAATCACTGGCAGCACTGAGAGAGAGAGGTGGAAGTGGAAACCTGACTACTCTAGTGCTAGAGGATTCCCTGGAGGGAGAAGTGATTTCCCAGGAGCTGAGGACGGACCTAAGGAGGTGTCAGCTCAAGCCAAACCGAGAGCTGTTTGCCCTCAGAGGCAAAAGCCCTGCTGTAACTGCAACCTTAAGCCAAACAAGAATCAGCTGGAGAAACCAAGCCACACTGAGTCAGAAAGCCAGAAGCTGGGCTTGTACAGAGGCAGGCCTTCACCAGGAGAAGGAAGTCAAAGGCTACAGGGTAAGCCTAACCGTCATAGAAAAGGATTTCACCAAGCTGCTGCCTGGGAAAGGCAGGCAGTGGAAGAAAACCGGTTACTTGAAGATTGCTGCCATACAAGGTATGAGAAATGTATGCCTAATAAGAAAGTTGTGAATCGTAAAAGCTATGATAAAGCTGCTATAAAGCCTCTAAGGAAAGAGGGTACTTTAAAGCCTAATACAGCACGTGGACGATGCCCTAGGCTAGGACAAGGACATTGGGAACTGCTACAGAAAATATACAAAACCCCTGAATGTGTTTTACAAGAAACCAGGGATATTTATTTATTTATTTATTTATTTAATTGGATTTCTATACCGCCTTATCATACAATCAAAGCGGTCTTACAAACAAAGATATTAAGAGTATTAGTGAGAAAATGTAAAGAAATAAAAGTTAAAGTTATGGTATAATGTGTTAGAGTGAGTTGCATTATCTACATAGTGAGCTATACTATAATGTGAACTATTATACAATATGTATATGATTTACATTCCAGACAAATTAAGTTAGTTAATTGCATGACCGTAGTGTTCTATAAACAAAGATGTTTTCAGTTGCTTTCTAAAGTCATTGATGTCCTGAGCTGCTCTCAGCTCATTAGGTAGAGAGTTCCAGATGGAAGGTGCAGCAAAAGAGAAAGCCCTTTCAGAGGTGTCTTTACGTGTTTTTCTGACATCATTTGATAAGCTGATTCTGTTGTCAGATCCTCTTCTTCTAGGTCTGTTGCTAATATCTGACTGTATGAGATATGTCAGGCTTTCTGCAGAATATTGTTGTTTTATCTTGAAAATATAAATTATAGTTTTATATTTTACACGTGAAGCTATAGGTAACCAGTGAAGCTCTTTCAAGATGGGAGTTATATGTTCTCTACTTGATAGACCAAAAATTATACGTGCAGCAGTATTCTGCGCCAGTTGTAAAGGCTTAAGTGCTTGCTTAGATAAACCCAGATATATTGGATTACAGAAGTCAAGTAATGGAGTAATCAATGCTTGACAAACATTTCTGAAGTGAACAGTATCAAGGAGCGGCCTTAGTCTTTTGATGAGCTTCATTCTGTAATAAGCGCTTTTAATTGTCTTATTTATGTGTGATCTGAGATTCAACTCATTATCCAGAGTAACTCCAAGATATTTCACTTCTGATTTAATAGGAATAGTTGAGTTATCTATTTTGATGTCAGGAGGATGCGCAAAATTATGGTTACGAGAAATAAATAACGCCTCTGTTTTGCTAAAATTAATTTCCATGTTGTTTGTTTTACACCAGTTGGACATTTCTGAGAGACATTCTGTAATGCCCGAGAAATCAGGGTTCTCAATAGTGATAGTTGTGAAAATCATAATATCATCAGCATAGATTGTATACTTAATTCCACTTTTCAAAGGAATTTTGCATATTGGTTGCATATAAATATTGAAAAGGAGCGATGAAAGTGCAGATCCTTGTGGTACACCTTGTATTACTCTTATGGGCATAGAGGTTTTTTCCCCTATCTTTACTTGTAAAAATCTCTCTGTCAAATAGGAATGGAACCATTTTAAAGTGACCCCATGTAGACCAATCTCCTCTAATCTATTTAATAATCTATTGTGATTTACTGAGTCGAATGCTGCAGAGATGTCTATAAAAATCATTATAATACCTTTCTTAATGTCATCAATGGTGCGGAGTATGCAGTCAAAAAGATAAATCATTAAAGTTTCAACTCCATGGTTTGGGCGAAAACCATGTTGGTTAATATCTAGGGGTGCATGAACATCAATGTGTTCTTGAAGTTGAAGTTGCACTATCTTCTCTATGATCTTTGCTAAAAAGGGTATGCTGGAAATTGGCCGGTAGGCTGCTGGATTATTCTTGTCTAGCGTTGTTTTCTTCGGAATTGGTCTAACAGTTGCAAGCTTAAGTTGCTCTGGTAAAATACCTTGAGAGAGGGAATTTTGCACAATGTTTTGTATGATGTGAATAAAATTTGACTTTGTAGACTTGATCCACGATACAGGACATGGGTCAGTGGGAGAAGTGCATGTGTTTATAGAAGAAATAATGTGCAAGATATAGGGATATAGAATCAGAGCTTTCTGATAGCGAGCCAATGCAAGTGGAACTGGCAGGAGATTTATCTGACCAAGAGATGGACTGTACACTTTGCATTTCTGAAAGTTTAGAGTCACTGCCAGACTTGTGATTGGGTGAATTGCCAGCAGAGCATTCTGTATTTTGTTTGAGCACCTCCATTCCTGTGAGGTATAACAGTTTTTGCTTTGAGCCCTGAGTTTGTTTTCTACCTGAGTTAAGGACATTTGCTTTAAAGTTGTAACCCACTATTTTGAACCACTGTGAAAAGGGAAATAAAAGCCTTATTAATTCCCACCACTCAGCTTGATCATTTCATTGAAGTTTGGAGCTAAAGCAACTACAAGGACCAAGACCAAGGGAAGTGTTGCTGACAACCTTCAAGATTTGCTTCTTTCTCAGCAGGTGAAGGATATCCTTCATGCTTCCAGAAAGCCTTCCACTAGACGTTCCTATGCTTTTAAATGGAAAAGGTTTTCCATTTGGTGTGCACAAAAGGGTCTTAACCCTCTTGCAATACCTCTGAATTCTTTACTAGAGTATTTGCTGCATTTATCCCATGCAGGCTTTAAAACGAATTCAGTAAGAGCCATTTGAGTGCTATTGCAGCATCCCTTAAGCCTCTCAATGGACAGCCTATTTCCTCTCATCCTCTTATTGCAAGATTCATGAGAGGCCTTCTTTTAACTAAACCTCCCATTAGACCACCTCCAGTGGCATGGGACTTGAATTTGGTTCTTGGCCAGCTTATGAAGCCACCCTTTGAACCCTTAGCCACTACTTCCTTGAAATTCCTTTCCTGGAAGGTTATTTTTCTCATTGCAGTCACCTGAGCTCGCCGCATCAGTGAACTGCAAGCCTTTGTGGCTAATCCTCCTTATACAAGGTTCCATCATGACAAGGTAGTCCTCAGGACTAATCCACACTTTATGCCTAAAGTGGTCTCACCTTTTCATCTGATCCAGGAGGTGTATTTACCTGTCTTTTTTCCAGGACCTCATGCATCAAGTGCAGAGAGGAATCTCCATACCCTGGATTGTAAGAGAGCGCTCACTTTTTACTTATAAAGAACACAGCAACATAGAAAGTCCTCTCAACTCTTTGTTGCTTTTGATCCCTCTCATTTGGGACTTCCAGTCTCTAAGAGAACTCTGTCCAGTTGTATTGCTCAGTGTATTTCTTTCGCCTACCAGAGTAAGAACCTTTCTCTGGGGGGCCATGTCACAGCTCACAATGTGAGGGCCATGGCAGCCTCTATGGCTCATTTGAACTCTGTGTCCATCGACCAAATCTGTCGAGCGGCCACCTGGGCCTCGGTTCATACCTTTACAGCCCATTACTGCTTGGACAAGGACTCCCGCCGGGATGCCTTGTTTGGTCAGGCTGTTCTCAAACACCTGTTCCATACCTAATCTACCCCCCATCCCTGGTTGGATGCCCGAGATCCATGGGGGCAGGTAGAGCCCTTCTCAGGGACTCACAACCTTGGAGATCTCCCTGGCATCTCTAGCTGGGGAGTCCCCATATGTGAAGACTCATTCCTGCTTGTTCCTGGAGATAGCACAGTTACTTACCTGTAACAGGTGATCTCTGGGAACAGCAGGAATAAGTCTTCACAACCCACCCACCTCCCCTAGGAGTTGTATCTCTCTATCTTTCCTTTCCTCTCGCTCTCTCTCTTTGTCTCAGCTTAAAACTCGAACTGGAGAGAGGCGGTTGGGAAAGGCGGGAAGGCAGCGCGCAGGCGCTGTGGGATTCTCCCAAAAGCTTTCTTTCTGGACGCTGGGGAGCGTTCCCACGCAGGCTCCGTCGGCACCGACGATACCCTTATGTGAAGACTTATTCCTGCTGTTCCCAGAGATCACCTGCTACAGGTAAGTAACTGTGCTTTCTTTGCAGTATCATTGATGACAATTATCATCCACACATGGACTCCTTGTCTGCAATCCTATGCTAGGTTAGCTGTTCCACAGCACCTTTCTTTCTTCAACTCCTATCCTCCATCCTCGGGATGCCTGGTGTTGTGGGGGATAGCATTTTCCAACCTATGACATGCTGGGACTCCAGGCATCTTAGCTTGGGAGTCCCCATATGTGAAGACTCATTCCTGCTTGTTCCTGGAGATAGCACAGTTACTTACCTGCAACAGGTGATCTCTGGGAACAGCAGGAATAAGTCTTCACAACCCACCCACCTCCCCAGGAGTTGTATCTCTATCTATCTTTCCTTTCCTCTCTCTCTTTGTCTCAGCTTTAAAACTTAACTGAGGAGAGGCAGTTGGGAAAGGCGGGAAGGCAGCACGCAGGCGTGGTGGGATGCTTCCAAAAGCTCTTTGATTGGATGCTGGGAAGCGTTCCCGCGCAGACTCCGTCAGTACCGATGTACCCATATGTGAAGACTTATTCCTTATCGTCACTCCAGTCCAGTCCCTTTACTTCAGGGTTGCGTAACCCTTCCAGCAGCTTGGAGGCTGAGCCCAACCTTTTTGGAGGTGGAGCGGTACAAATACCACTGAGACCACCCACCAACCCCAGTAATCTCAGCCTCCAAGCAGCTGGAGGGTTCCGTAAGCCTAGGGCTTACTGGAGTCCTTATTTTTACATTTTAAATTTTTAAATTTCTTTACTTTACTTTATTCTTCATTTAATTTCTTTGATTTTCACTACAGTTTCTTGCTGTGTTTACTTTTAACCAAGAGCTCTGTCTCTTTAATTTCTCCGGCTCTCTCCTCTCCCTCCTCCACCCGCCCCCCCCCCTCACCGGATCAGGCGTCGGAGGAGAGCCGCGACTCGCAGCATCGAGGAGGGTTTCTTGCTTCTCTGCTCCCCTGCTGCTGAGACTCGCGGATCGCTGCTGCCTCGCGCCGAAGCCCCACGGAGGCTGAGCGCTTGAGGCAGCATCGCTGGCCTGCCGATACCGCCAGACCCGTCCAGAGACTGCAGGACGCGGCGGCGAAGTCCGGCCTCCCCGAGGACCGCGGGGAAAATCTTAAGCGGCGATTCTCACAGGAATCAGAGGTTTCAGTCTGCAGTGAGCAAGGAGAGAGTGCGACCGCGACCGGGAGAGAGCCTAAGGGTTCCCCGTCCTGGCTCCACGTGGTGAGGCCCACCACGTGTAGAGCCAACGGGTATGCAGCGCTGAATCGGCTACAGATTCCCAGCACAGCTAACCGCAAGTAGAAGGGATATAACTGTGATTAATTTGAATCCTAATTTTAACTAGCAACAAGTGCTGTTAGCTTTAATTTATTTCTAAATTTCTTTATTTGTAACTTTATTTTAACGCTATTTTTAACTAATGTTTGGCTACAGGGTGCTCCTTCTATTTTAAATCCACTTTACATTTAATTGCTCATTGGTTTCCTCTAAATTGATAGCCGGTCTCTTCCCTGGGGGATCCCTTGGGGAGGGGGGAAAAAGGAAAAGAAACCTCGGTTTGGTTGGCCAGGGAGGAGCTAGCCTCCATTGTAGAGAAGGGTAGAGCTAGCCTCTATAGTAGAGAAGAGTCCCTCCCCACGGGCCTGGAGTTCTGGTAGGGAAGGTCCTCAGCCCCGGGTCATGTCAACCAAAGCACGCTGCCTTTCCTGTGGAATCCGCAGGGGTACTTCCGCAGAAACAGGTATCTGCAGGAACTGTACCGCGCTGGCAGCCTCGGCAGAGCAGGACATTAACTTAACCATGGCCCAGGCCTCCCAAGGGTCAGACGAACTCCCAGTAGGGGAGAGTGAGTTGCAAGCCCCTCCTTCTACGTCCTCGGACTTGCCCACCCCTTCCTTATTCCCCGCCCCTCTCCCGGCAGGGGAGGATGGGGTAGGAGATTTCTTCTCCCCGGACTTCATTCTCTTACTCCACAAGGCATATTGCCTACGTAAGCAAGGTTCAGGGAAAGCGGGTGCGGCGCCCTCGGCAGCGGAGGCCAAGACAGCCAGGCCCGCGAGGGCGGCCAATCCAGATTCCGACGTCCCACCTAAGCGCCTCTGGATGAGCGAAGAGGAGACCCTTTCACAGGGATCTCCGGAAGAAACGCCATCGGACAAGGACTTTGGTGAGGATGAGGAGGAGTTAGAAGAAGGTGAGATTCCAGAAGAAGACCAGGCTAGGATAATTAGAGTATTTCGTCGGGAGGAGCTTCCGGCCTTGATTAACGAGTCCCTGAAGGCCCTCAACATGTCCTCCGATGCACCTGCAGAAGAGGAAGCATTGGAGGACCCATTGATCCAGGCCATTAGAAGATCCCAGAAGGTCTTTCCGGTACATAGGGTAGTGAGACAGATGATCCAGGAAGAATGGGACCAACCCGAGTCAAGTCTAAGGGGAGTCCGGTCCATGCTTCGTCTCTATCCCCTCTCAGAGACTGACAAAGAACTGCTAAAGTCTCCCAGGGTAGATGCGGCAGTGTCAGCGGTCACCAAGAAGACCACTATTCCAGTGGAGGGCAGTGCTGCCCTAAGGGATCCTCAAGACAGAAAGTTGGATACTCTCTTGAAGCAGGCCTTTGACGTAAGCGCCCTCGCCTTGCAAGCCTCGGTCTCCGGAGCTTGGGTGGCTAGGGCCTGTTTAAGGTGGTCACAACACCTGCAGTCAGACGAAAGTCCCTCGGAGGAGACGCGGACCAACGCAAGCAGGTTGGAATCTGGAACAGCTTACTTGGCGGATAGTCAGTATGACCTCATCAGGAGCCTGGCAAAGAACATGGCCTCGGTGGTGGCTGCCAGGCGATATCTCTGGTTACGCAATTGGGCAGCGGATACTTCCTCGAAGGCTCGCCTGAGTCGCCTCCCCTTTAAAGGGAAACTGTTGTTCGGCGAGGATTTAGAGAAATTGGTAAAGGATCTGGGCGAGTCAAAGGGTGGCAGACTCCCGGAAGATAGACCGAAGCAAAACCGCTCACTTCCCCCGGCACGTACTCAGCCCAGGGATTTCCGGAGATCTCGCCCCGCCAGATCCAGCTCCTTTTCCAGGGGGCGTTTCCCTTCGAGGGGCCAGGGCTTTCGAGGGTTTCGGGGAGCAGGTCGCGGTTTTGGGGCAACCTCCTCCTTCTCCTCTTCTTCGTCTTTCAGAAAACAACAATGAAGCCGCGGGGGCCCAGGGGGAAGAGCTGCCCATAGGAGGACGTTTAAGACAGTTCCTTCCCGCCTGGTCCCGGGTCACGTCGGATCAATGGGTGCTAGAGGTGATCAGAGAGGGCTACACCCTCGAATTTTCGAAGCCGATAACACCAGCCTTTGTTCTGTCCCCCTGCAGTACCCCCGCAAAGAAGACAGCGGTGCAATCTACCCTCACGCGCTTAATTGCACTCGGGGCCGTGTCTCCAGTGCCCCCAGATCAGTGCGGCTCAGGTCGATACTCGATTTACTTCGTGGTGCCAAAGAAGGAAGGCACCTTCCGACCGATTCTGGACTTAAAACAGGTCAATCGCTGCCTCAGGGTCCCGCACTTCAGGATGGAGACCCTGCGGTCAGTCATTGCTGCCGTAAGGAACGGGGAGTTCCTGACAGCCCTCGACTTGTCAGAGGCCTACTTGCATATCCCGGTCAGAAAATCCCATCAGCAGTTTCTAAGTTTTGCGGTACCAGCGGGTCACTTTCAATTCAAGGCCCTTCCCTTCGGCCTAGCGACAGCTCCACGAACATTTACCAAGGTGATGGTGGTAGTAGCGGCCTTCCTCCGGAAGGAGGGGATCTTGGTTCACCCGTATCTAGACGATTGGCTGATCCGGGCAAAGTCAGAGAAAGAAAGTCGCTCGGCGACGGACACAGTAGTTCGCTTGCTAGAAGAATTGGGATGGGTGATCAACCGAGCAAAGAGCAGGCTGACCCCCTCCCAGAATCTCGAGTATCTCGGCGCAAGGTTCGACACCGGCAGGGGCAGAGTGTTCTTGCCCTCTTCCCGGGCCGGGAACCTAAGGCTTCTGATCACTCGGTTCCTAAGCAGGCGAAACCCCTCAGCATGGCATTACCTTCAGGTCCTGGGCACGATGGCAGCAACGATAGAGGTAGTACCTTGGGCCAGAGCCCACATGCGCCCATTGCAACGATCCCTATTGCGTCGGTGGTCTCCGCAACTTCATCCTCTGACAACACAGTTACCCTGCGCTCCGCGGACCAAACGAGCTCTTCGATGGTGGCAACACCTGAGAAACCTGGAACGGGGAATGCCCCTCGAGCCCCCCCAGTGGGTCCTCTTGACGACGGATGCCAGCCTGTCAGGCTGGGGGGCACACTGCGAGGACCAGTTCGTTCAGGGATGCTGGTCCCCGATGGAATCTCAGTGGCCCATCAACAGACTGGAGTTACGGGCCGTCACCCTAGCGCTCAAGAAACTCGAGCCCCGGGTACGAAAAAGGGCAATCCGCGTCCTCTCCGACAACATCACAACGGTGGCGTACATCAACCACCAGGGCGGCACCAGCAGCCCGGCCCTGGAAAAGGAGGCAGACACTCTCCTCCAGTGGGCGGAGGTCTACCTCGAAGCGCTTTCGGCCCAGCACGTGGCAGGCTCGGACAATGTCACGGCCGATTACCTCAGCAGGCACAGAATAGACCACGGAGAGTGGGAACTGGAGCAGGCAGTCTTCGACCAAATAGTGGCTCGGTGGGGTCTCCCACTAATGGATCTCATGGCAAGATTCTCTTTGGCCAAGGTGGACCGATTCTTCAGTCGACGAAAGGAGAGGATGTCCGAGGGTCTGGATGCCCTGTCTCAGAAGTGGCCGGCAGAGGGCCTCCTCTATGTATTCCCTCCCTGGGCTCTGATCGGAAAGGTTCTTCAACGAGTGGAATCTCACCAGGGCCGGATAATCCTCATAGCTCCGGATTGGCCCCGCCGCCCCTGGTATGCAGACCTGGTGAGACTATTAGCCGACCACCCATGGCGGCTGCCTTGCAGGAGCGACCTTCTCAGGCAAGGCCCGGTCCGGATGCCTCACGTGGATCGGTTCTCGCTTACGGCCTGGCTCTTGAAAGGGCGCGGCTTCTGAAGCGCGGATATTCGGCGGCAGTAATCTCAACGTTGTTGAGCGCTAAGAAGCGCTCGACGTGTCTCGCCTATGTAAGGGTCTGGCGCATTTTCGAGGCATGGTGCGCGGAGCACTGTAGGAAGCCCCTGACCGCCTCAGTCCCAGAAATCCTGGAATTTTTGCAAGCAGGGTTCGACAAGGGTCTAGCGCACAGCTCACTTCGAGTACAACTAGCCGCTATCGCGTGCTATAGAGGAAAGATCCACGGCAAGCCGTTAGGGGTGCACACGGACGTCACCAGGTTCCTAAGAGCAGTACGACGGCTGCGTCCCCAGCGGAGGTCGGTCGTCCCCACCTGGGACCTTAACCTGGTACTAAATGCACTGATGGGGGAACTGTTTGAACCGGTAAAGAGGGCCTCCTTGAAGGACTTAACCCTGAAGACAGTCTTCCTGGTTGCGATCTGCTCGGCCAGGCGGGTCTCCGAGCTACAAGCTCTCTCCTCCAAGCCCCCCTTCCTGGCCTTCCTCAAGGACAAGGTCGTTCTGCGCACGGTGCCCTCCTTCCTTCCCAAGGTTATTTCTCCTTTTCATGTAAACCAGACAGTCACGCTCCCAGCCTTCCCAACCGGGGTCCTGGCAGGCAAGGATAGCAGGCTGCGGCTATTGGACGTTCAGAGAGCCCTAAAGCGCTACCTCTCCCAAACCGCTCCGTTCCGGAAGTCAGACCGGCTGTTTGTCAAGTTCGGAGGCCCCCACAGAGGGGAAGCGGCGGCCAAGGCCTCCATCTCTAGGTGGATTAGGGAGGCGATTGCCTCCGCCTACATCCTGAAAGGCAAGCAGGTTCCGGGGGGGCTGCGGGCTCATTCCACCCGAGCTCAGGCTACCTCATGGGCAGAATTCAGTCTAGTCCCCCCGCTGGATATATGTAGAGCGGCAACTTGGTCCTCCCTACATACCTTCACCAAGCACTACAGGCTGGACGTGCAGAGCTCAGCGGATGCTCGGTTTGGCCTAGCGGTTCTTCAGTCCGGTTTGCCGAATCCCACCCAGAATTGAACTGCTCGGGTACTTCCCTGAAGTAAAGGGACTGGACTGGAGTGACGATAAGGAAGAAGTAATTAGATCTTACCTGCTAATTATTGTTCCTGAAGGAACGACAGTCCAGACCCTGATCCCACCCGGCTATGTCGGACCTGAAGGCCTGTCGGAAAAGGGCGGAACAGCGAACCGAGCGGGGGACCAGATCGGGGTGAGGGAGGCCAGGAGTAAGTAGGCGAGCAGTCCTCCTTCGGCGCCTTTCCTCCTCTCCCTCCTCTACTCCTTTTTCCTATTTACTTATGAAAAAAAAAAAAAAAAAAAGTTTGCATGTTTGTTAGGTTTGATTTTTAGTTGTGACAAGGTTCACTTAGGCTACTTTTTCAGTCGATTACTGGGGTTGGTGGGTGGTCTCAGTGGTATTTGTACCGCTCCACCTCCAAAAAGGTTGGGCTCAGCCTCCAAGCTGCTGGAAGGGTTACGCAACCCTGAAGTAAAGGGACTGGACTGTCGTTCCTTCAGGAACAATAATTAGCAGGTAAGATCTAATTACTTCTTCCTGCTGTTCCCAGAGATCACCTGTTACAGGTAAGTAACTGTGCTTTCTCTTCCTCCTTCTGGGAAAAGAGAGGTGACAACTATCAATAAGACAGTTTTTCCCTGTACTAGCATGTATCATCTTACCTTTCGGAGACTTACTACATAGTCAGTCTCCTTCAACTCTGTTCTACCTTAGGGCAGCTCATCAGACAATAAGGAAGTCTTACCACTCCTGTTGTGTCTGTTACTTCTTTTTCCAATCTAAAAAAAAAAAAAAAAAAAGGAAAAAGAAAATTGCTTCCACTGCCCTGGTAGTTGCTGCAAATGCAGCAATTCCTAGTGGTCAAGCCACTGGTTCTGTTCACCACACAACCAGGGTTTCTCCTCTACTACCTTGTTGGTTGACTTCTATTCTTTGCCCCCTTGTTTTTGGCAGAATAGTTTAACTTACCTATTGGCTTTAAGCAGCCAGTTTTTTCTTCTAACCAACTTCTAACATGTTCTCTGCAACTCTACAGTGTAGCTTTGCACTATGGGCCCTTGCTAGAGAGCATTAGTATCTTGCCTAGGAGATAACACAGGTCTGCAAAATTTTTTTTTTCGAGAGCTATTTTGGTTATTCCATGTATTCTTTGTTTTTTGGTGCACTGAATCCGAAAATGACCTCCATTTTGTCATAGGACATCACGTTTCCTGACAATTTAGGTAACTATGTTAAATAAGGCAATACCTCAAAATAAATGGAAATAGACTTCTAAAATTAAAGCTTTATTAAAATATTTTCATAAATCCTTTTTTGAACTGAAATGAGCTCACCTACACACAGTAAACTCGATTCTTCTTCCTCCTTTGTGAGGCTCCTCTTGGTGCATTTGCGCTTGTGAGTAGCATCTGGAATGTCTCTCTGAAGCATACAACAGTAGTCTGCCATCATTGTAATGCTCCATTTTCCCTGGTATCTCCTTTCCATCTCTTTAATGTCTTGGTGGAATCGTTCACCTTGTTCCTCACTCACAGCTCCCAAATTTTCAGGAAAGTAGTCAAGGTGGGACTGGAGGAAATGCACTTTCAAACTCATCAGGCAACCTAAAGCTTGAAATGCTTTCAGCATTCGTCCGACGATCTTTTTGTAGTGAGGATCTTTGTTATTGCCTAAAACTTTCTGTACGACTTCTTTAAATGCAATCCACCCTTCTTTTTGAGGATCCATCATGGTATTGACAAACTCTTGATCAACTATAAGCCTTCTAATGTCTGGTCCGATGAACACACCTTCCTTCAATTTTGCCTCCGACAGGCCTGGAAACTTGGTGACCAAGTATTTGAAGCATTCTCCATCTCTTGGAAGTGAGTTTATGAATTGCTTCATCAATCCCAATTTTATGTGGAGAGGTGGTAGAAGAACTTTATGGGAAGGTACCAAAGTTTCTTGGAGGACATTTTTTTCACCGACTGTTAGCACCCTCGGCTGCCAACTCTTCTTGGTCCAGTGATTTTGTCGGTCTCGACTGTCCCATAGACACAGAAAACAAGCTTTTAAACTAGAAAATAGGGGAAAGCCGACAGTCACCCAGGAGCGCATGGTTCGGACAAAAATATCCTTGAAGGGATACTACCAAAAGCAGTGAGGTTCCAAAAGGGAGTATAGTAGCCCAAATGCCCTGGAGTAAGGAGCAGACAGAGCATAAAGATTCCAAATTACCCATGCCTACCAATAGCCAGATTAATATGAATAAAATACAGTCTCTAAAATGCTTGTATGCCAATGCTAGAAGTCTAAACAATAAGATGGGAGAGTTAGAATATATAGCACTAAATGAGAGGTTAGATATGATTGCACTCTCAGAGACATGGTGGAAGGAGGATAACCAGTGGGACACTGTGATACCTGGATACAAACTATATCGTAATGATAGAGCTGATCAAATTGGTGGAGGGGTTGCGCTCTATGTTAGAGAGGGCATTGAGTCAGAAAGGATTAAAGTTTTGCAGGGAACAAAATTTGCTGTAGAATCTCTATGGATTGAAATTCCATTTATGAAGGGGAAGGTTATGGCAGTGGGAGTATACTATCGACCGCCTGGCCAGAATGAACAAATGGATGATGAAATGCTCAAAGAAATCAAGGAAGCTAACAAAAGTCACAACAGAGTAGTAATAATGGGTGATTTCAATTACCCCGGTATCGACTGGGTCAGTGTCACAGCAGGACAAGCTAAAGAGATAAAGTTTCTAGATGGAATACATGACTGCTTCTTGGAGCAGCTGGTTCATGAACCGACCAGAGGGGAAGCCATACTGGACCTAGTCCTTAGTGGAACGCCAGATCTGGTGCAAGAAATAAGGGTGTTGGGACCACTTGGCAATAGTGATCATAGTATGATCATGTTTGATTTAATTAGTGGAGGACAGATAGTAAAGGAATCCACAGTACTACCTTTTAACTTTCAAAAGGGAGACTATGATAGAATGAGGAATATAGTTAGGAAAAAACTAAAAGGAGCAGTTCCAAAGGTTAAAGACTTTCAGCAAGCTTGGGTGTTATTTAAAAATACTATCCTCAAAGCCCAGACCAGCTGTATTCCACGCATTAAGAAAAGTGGAAGAAAGTCCAAAAAACTGCCAGCATGGTTTAAAGGTGAGGTCAGAGAGGCTGTTGCTGCCAAAAAAGCAACCTTCAGGAAATGGAAAAAAGAGCCAAATGATGAAAACTGGAAACAGCACAAGCACTGGCAAGTTAAATGCAAAGCATTGATAAGGCAGGCAAAGCGGGAATTTGAGAAGAAACTTGCTACAGAAGCAAAAACATGAAACAAAGACTTTTTCAAATACATTCGTTGGAAAAGGCCTGTGAGAGAGTCAATTGGACCATTAGATGATAGAGGGGTAAAAGGGGCAGTAAGAGGAGACAAGGCTATAGCAGAGAGACTGAATGAATTCTTTGCTTCGGTCTTTACTGAGGAAGATGTAGGGATGTTACCCAAGACTGAAGTGGTATTTAAAGGTGATACTGCAGAGGAATTGAGAGAAATATCGCTACACCGGGAATATATTACAACTATTTGATAAACTGAATAGTAGCAAATCACCTGGACCGGATGGTATACATCCCAGAGTATTGAAAGAACTGAAATATGAGATTGCAGACCTGCTATTGGTAATCTGTGAACATTCATTAAAATCATCTGTAATACCTGAAGATTGGAGGGTCGCCAACGTAACACCAATTTTTAAAAAGGGTTCCAGGTGTGACCCGGGAAATTACAGACCGGTGAGCCTGACGTCAGTACCAGGGAAAATGGTAGAAACCATCATAAAGAACAAAATTACACAGCATGTAGATAGTCATGGCCTAATGGGAGACAGCCAACATGGCATTAGACAAGGAAGATCTTGTCTTACTAATCTGATATGTTTTTTTGAAGGTGTGCATAAACAGGTAGACAAAGGTGAGTCGGTTGATATAGTGTATCTGGACTTTCAGAAAGCTTTTGACAAGGTCCCCCATCAGAGACTTTTGGCGAAGCTAAAATGTCATGGGATAGGAGGCAGTGTACTATTGTGGATCGGGAACTGGTTAAAAGATAGAAAGCAGAGGGTAGGGCTAAATGGCCATTATTCCCAATGGAAAAAGGTGAATAGTGGAGTACCCCAGGGATCTGTACTGGGTCCGCTACTTTTTGACATATTCATAAATGACCTGGAAAAGGGAATAACTAGTGAGGTTATCAAATTTGCAGATGACACAAAACTGTTTAAAGTTGTTAAAACCCAAGAGGATTGTGGAAAACTGCAGGAGGATCTGGATAAATTGGAAGACTGGGCATCCAAATGGCAGATGAAATTTAATGTGGACAAGTGCAAAGTTATGCACCTAGGAAAGAACAACCCACACTATAGTTACACGATGCAAGGCTCCACATTAGAAACCACCACCCAGGAAAAAGATTTAGGAGTCATCGTGGATAACATGTTAAAACCCTCCGCCCAGTGTGCAGCGGGGGCCAAGAAAGCAAATAGAATGCTAGGTATCATAAGGAAAGGGATGGAGAATAAAACAAAGGATATTATAATGCCTCTGTATCGCTCCATGGTACTACCGCACCTTGAATATTGTGTGTAATTCTGGTCACCGTATCTTAAAAAGGACATAGCGTTATTAGAAAAAGAACAGAGAAGAGCCACCAAATTGGTTAAAGGGATGGAAGGCTACTCCTATGAAGAGAGGCTAAAAAGGTTAGGGCTCTTTAACCTGGAAAAGAGACGGCTGAGGGGAGATATGATAGAGGTCTATAAATTAATGAACGGAGTGGAACGGGTAAACGTAGATCAATTGTTTACCTTATCAGAATATAGAAAGACTAGGGGACATGTAATGAAGCTACAGGGTAAACTATTTAAGACAAATAAGAGAAAATATTTTTTCACTCAACGTGTAATCAAACTCTGGAATCTGTTACCGGAGGATGTAGTAAGGGCTGTTAGTATAGCTGGGTTTAAAAAAGGTTTGGACAAGTTCCTGGAGGAAAGGTCCATAAACCACTATTAAAAAGGGACCCAGGATATCAATGCTTGTCCCAGTACAAACATTGTGGAACCTGTGTCTTTTGGGGATATTGCTAGGTACGTATGACCTAGATTGGCCACTGTTGGAAACAGGATACTGGGCTTGATGGACCTCGGTCTGACCCAGTATGGCATGTCTTATGTTCTTAAGGATATTTGGTATACCCAGCTTGTTGCCCGAGCAGCATGCACAAGACCTTCAAGTCCCCACACACTTGCCAACCATGGTCGTCATATTTAAGTTTACGAAGAACCAATTCCAAGTTCTCGTAGGTTTCCTTCAAGTGTACGGAATGACCTACAGGTATGGAAGCGTAAAAAAACGTTGTGGAGTAAAACTGCTTTGAGACTTCTTTTTGAAGAATGTATAAAAAGACGCCATTGCTCTGAATCATATTGGATTTTAAATTGACCCATCAGACCTTCGACATCGATGCAATAAACCAACTTGTGTTCCTGGGCGAAGTAGGGAACGAACTCCTTTTCACGATGTCTGAACCATGAGGATGACACTCCTGGCAACAATAAATTCCTGCTTTTCAGCCTTGATCCGAGTAACTCAGCGGCATCTTTGGGAAGATTCAAGTCTCTTACCAAATCATTCATCTCCTCCTGAGAAAACAATTTTGGTCTTGTATCATCTTCAAAGTCGGAACTTGATTCGTCATCTGGTTTAGGTATGACTTCACCTTCATCGGAGCTAGGTATCTCTTCCAAGGTAGCAGGGGGCTTGGGTATTGGTATATCTGTGCCATGGGGGATGGGACGAATTGCCGAGTGAGGATTGGGGTATGAAATGGAATACTTCCATTTGGAATTAAACCCTTTCACATTGCATGAACAAAAGTAACAGTCGTTACTATGATTCTTTTGCTCTCGCCATACCATAGGAATCCCATAACGGAAAGATTTTTTCTTACCCTTGAACCAGTTTCGGAGGTCCTCAACACACCATTTGCACACTTTATGAGGCGCCCAGACTTTATCTTGATCTCCAATTTTTAGTCCAAAGTATGCAAAGTATACTTTTTTCACAAAGTTTGTAATATTCTGCTGTTGCTTTAACACTGTATATTCACCACAGATGAAACAGAAACTGTCTGGCGAATTAATACACTTTTGCGGAGACATAACATAACGGTTGAAGAATGACGAGCTAACACGAATTGCAATGAAAAAGTGTGAACAGCCTAGAACCAAGAACCTGATGATGATTCGTGCACAAGTGTGGCATGCAGTAGAGAGTAGCTCTGTGTCTGTACACGTCACAGTGCTGGCCACGCCCCCTTCACTGACTGGAGCTGCTGCTATCTGCCCTGTGTCTCCCTCCCACTGGATTCTTCAGGAAAGATTAACCCCTTCTACCATTAGAAGCACGGACTTAAAACTTGCTTAGCTTATGCATATATTGCTGACCATCAGATTTACAGTGCTATATTTTTTTTTTACATAACTCGGACAACCACTTTAAGGTTTTTTTTGGCATTTTATATCTTAAATGCACTTATGTGAATTAATTAATAGTAATTTGAATTAATTAATAGTAATTTGAAAAAATTTGATAAATTTGAATACAATTTTGCATGTTGTGGCAAATCATGACGTCTAGGAGTTTTTTCAATATTTTATTTGTTTTCAGCACACCAAAATACATGGAAATTAGATGAAAATAAACAGCTTTTTAGTCGCAGACCTGTGTAATCCCAGATGGCTAGGTAGGGTTCACCAGTCATGTTCCCATGACTGGCAGGTGTTCCCTACCCTTACCATCTCATCTAAAATCTCTTTTGAGACAAAAGACACAGGCCTTTCATCACGTGAACACCTAAAAGAATGGCCAATTCCCTGGCTTGGTCCATATCTCCTTCAAGGACGCCTGATACCTATCTTGCCCTAATAGGCGGATCGATATGGTATCTTATTCCAGTGGCGTCTTCTATCCATTCACCATACTCCTGTTCTAGAGAGTTCTGGACTTGCTGCCTGCAGATTGAAGTTATCCTCTGCATTTTTCACGTAGGCCATCCTGGTTATTCAAGAGCTCGAATTCTTAAAGGAATCTAGACTCCTTCTTGTCAGGGAGACCATTCCTCTGACTCTGTCAATCATAACCAAGGGGAAAAAAAAAAAAAAAGATTCTCTATGCATCTGTTCAAGCAGGTATCACCCTTCTTGCTATTAGACAAATCTTTCTCTCTCTCCCCATATTCCTATGGGATCTAGTTTATATAGCCATGTCACCATCTACATACGTGGAGACATGTGTCTATATGTCTACATATTTATCTATATATATCTATATGTGTCTGTGTATCTTCTGCCCATGTATATCTCTGTATATATATATGCATATATACCCTATATGTATATATATATATATATATATATATATCTGTCGAGATATATCTTTTAGGTAGATATGTATCTACGTACTTATCTGTCTGTTTAGGTTCAGATATTCATATATTCCTATATGACCCTGACATATGGGCACTACCCCTCTCAATGCTGTGCCAGCATGCTTAGGGTTCTACACATATAACCACTCCCTGTGGTAATTAGCATACTTTTTTCTTACCATAACGTTTCTGGGTTAGGTATCTCTGAAGCTCTCCATGTACCTTGTTTCTTTCCTAATTGACCTCATTTAGGAAAGACATTGCGGATCTTCAGTTAACCTCAAGCTCTAACGCTTCTTAAGTCTGTCCTTCCTTTCTTATTGGATACAGGGGTCTTCTCCAGGACCAAGCAGGAAGTCAGTCCTCACATATGGGTGACGTCGGCGCCGACGGAGCCCTCGCGGAGCAATTTTCCCCAGCTTTCAAAGAAAGCCTTTGGGAATTGCAGCGCGCATGCGCGGTCTCCTTCCCGCCCAAGGGTGCCATCTTAGCCAGTCTTCTTTTTTCCGTGGAGCCCTACAGACGTACCCGTCGTGTCCCCGCTGAAAAAGTTGATTTTCGTGAGTTTTTTCTCTTTTTTTCACTTCGGTTCGACGCCGGTCTTTTTCCTGCCCGGACTCGCGACGCCGTTGCGAGTCCTTTTCTTATTTTTCGGTTTTTCTGATTTTGGTCAGTTTCGTTTTCGGTTTTTCGCTGGCAGCCCGGTCCTTTGACCTTGCAGGGGCCCTTTTTCCCCCGATGGCTGCCAGTGGTTTCAAGCGGTGTGGTCAGTGTGACAGAAATATGTCACTCACTGACACACACGATAATTGCCTCCGCTGCCTGGGCCCGGATCATGAAGAACTGATCTGTGGGGCCTGTGGCAAAATGTCCTCCAAAGCGTTAAGGAGTCGGCGGCACCAGCGGGACAGAATCTTAGCTGACCCCGGCCGTACCCAGACCTCGTCGGAGGCCTCGGCATCCAGAGGTTCCAGCTCTGACCATCGCCGAAGCTCCTCCGACAGGGGTTCTCCCTCCGGGGACCATCGACGGAAGGTAAAACCCGCGAGGGCGGCGTCGGTGGACGCTCCTGGCTCCGCGAGGGCCAGGTCGCATAGCCCCGATAGCCGTCCCGGGTCTGGAGAAGGAGCACCTCCCGAAGCGACCTCGCCTGGAGTCGGAGTTGCCTGCTCGGGTAAGTCCTGTAGTCCTTCTGGACTCGCCTCCGAGAGGTCCGACGTCGGGCCCGACGCTGTCGGGGCCTGAGTCGGGGGCTGCTGGGTCACCTGAGGTCGGACTCAGGTTGACGGCCTTGGAGAGCAGACTATCTGCCTTCATGGACCAGTAGCGGGCACTGATCGCTAGCCTCGCTGGCGCCACTGCCCCGACCGCCGGGACGTCGACGTCTAAGTCGACCCTGGAGACCGAGCCGATCCTCGAGTCCATGCGAACTCGAGTCTATCCTCGGTCGAGGTCACCCTCGGCCTCCCGTTCGGGACCGAGGTCGTCGACGCCGACTCCCTCGGTGTCGGGGCGGCCGACGCCTCCGCCTGCCCGAGCCGACCCCACCGATTCCTCCTCGGAGTCGGCCTGGGAGTCTGAAGAGGAAGAGTCACCTGATTCGTTTCGGACTCGGTGTGTCCCCTCGGACTCACCTGAGTCCGAACCTCGGAAGCAGTCCCCTCCGGAGGATGCCCGGTTCTCGGACTTCGTCAGGGATATGGCCAAGGCTTTGGCCTTCCCTGCGGATCCCGAGGAGGAGCCTCGAGCCGAAGAGCTCGACGCCCTTCAGTACGACTCTCCCGCCCGGGAGCACTTTACTGTACCGGTTCCTCCCATGCTGGAACGACTACTCTTCCGCATGTGGGAGAGTCCGGCCTCGTCGCCGGTATTAAGCAAGCGGGTCGATTCCATCTATCGAGTCCGCAAGAGTCCTGGCTTCCAAAAAGCACAGCTGCCACACCATTCCATGGTAGTGGAATCGGCCATGCATAGGCTTAAGAGCCAAAAGATGCACTCCTCGGTGCCTCCTGGCAGGGAGGCCCGTAACCTGGATGGCCTTGGTAAGAAGTGTTTCCAGGGCTCTATGCTTGCTTGTCGTGTCCAGACCTACCAGCTATACATGGGCATGTATCTCCGAGACCTGGCTAAAGAGATAGCCGGATTCTCTGCTGGACTGTCCGAGGAACCTTTGCGGAGGTTCTTGGCCTTGACAACTGGTATTCGGGAATGCTCCAAATTCATGTCCCGAGCAGCCTATGATGGCTTTGAAGCATCGGCTCGAGTGGCCGCAGCTGGCATCGGTGCCCGCCGACAGGCTTGGCTTCAGTCGTGTGACCTTGAACCCTGGGTGCAGGACAAGTTGGTCGATGTCCCCTGCCGAGGTGAGAACCTCTTTGGCAAGCCCATGGCTGAAAAGGCTGCACAAATCGAGACGGAGACTCTCACCAGGACTAGGCTTTCTAGGAAGACCTCCGCCCCTTCCCAGAAAAAGAAGGGCTCGGGAAAGAAGTCCTTTTACCCGAGAAAGGCGGCTGCCTATAAACACTACCCTCAATATCAGGCCTCCGCAGCTCCCCAACAGGGCCAGCAGGACAAGGGACGGGGTAACGGGTCCCGTAGGCAGCAAGCCCCCAAGCCTGCACCACCAGCCCCTGCTCAGCAGGGTGGGGGTTTTTGACTTCATCAGCATAGCCTCTCCCCCTCAGCTGGCTCCTCCCAGCACCGGAGGCCGGCTGGTTCACTTCGCCCACAGGTGGTCCAACATCACTTCAGATGCCTGGGTGCTTCAAGTCGTAAGAGAAGGCTATCTTCTCCACTTCCACCAGGTCCCTCCCTCCTATTTCCCGGGAGAACCTCCACGACTCCCTCTGCACAGGGACTTACTCCTTCAGGAGTTAGCAAGTGTTCTTCAGGAACAGGCTGTGGAACCGGTGCCCCACCACCTGAGAGGTCAAGGCTTTTATTCCAGGTATTTCCTAATACCAAAAAGGACAGGAGGCTTCAGACCCATCCTGGACTTGCGCAACCTCAACAAGTTCCTCGTGCGGGAAAAGTTCAAGATGCTTACCCTTGGAATTCTTCTGCCCTACCTCCAGCAGGGAGATTGGCTATGCTCCTTGGATCTAAAGGATGCCTACACGCACATCCTCATCCACCCAAGCCACCGCCAGTACCTAAGGTTTGTGGTGGCAGGAAATCATTACCAGTACAGAGTACTGCCCTTTGGCCTTTCCTCCGCACCGCGAGTCTTCACAAAATGTCTCGCGGTGGTGGCGGCCTATCTCCGGCTTCACGGCCTCTATGTCTTTCCGTACCTCGACGACTGGCTCATCAGAGCATCGTCCTCTCTGGCAGTCACCAATGCCACACACCGCACGGTGACTCTTCTGCAGTACTTGGGCTTTGTCATAAACTTCGCAAAGTCCACTTTGCTCCCCTCGCAGGATCTCGAGTTCATCGGCGCAAGACTGCACACTCCTCAGGCACGAGCTTTCCTGCCTCTCGACAGGGCTCAACGGCTCATGGACCTAGCCGGCCGTTTTCGCAGCCAGTCCCTGGTCTCCGCCAGGCGCTTCCTGAGACTACTCGGCCATATGGCTTCCACCGTCCACGTGACCCCCAATGCCCGCCTGAATATGCAGCCTGCTCAATGGTGCCTTCGCAAGCAGTGGCAACAAGCCACCGGCGGACTAGCCGACTTAGTGCGCATCTCCGGGCCGCTGGCCTCTTCTCTACAGTGGTGGCTTCATCGGCCGAACCTGGTGCTCGGAATGCCTTTTCAGTCGCCTCAGCCGGCTCAAGTGCTGACGACCGATGCTTCCCTCCTGGGTTGGGGAGCACATTGCCAAGGGGCATGTACTCAAGGTCTCTGGACCGCGTGGGAGTTTGCTCAGCAGATCAACTTCCTGGAGCTCAGAGCAATCCGTCTGGCGCTCAAGGCTTTCTCCCACCTGACTTCTCACCAGTCCGTCCTTGTCCAGATGGACAATCAAGTTGCCATGTTCTACGTGAACAAGCAGGGGGGCACGGGCTCCTTCCTTCTCTGCCGAGAAGCTCAGAGGCTCTGCTCTTGGGCCGTCAGTCACGGCATTCTTCTCAAGGCAGTTTATCTCCCAGGCCAAGAAAATTGCCTGGTGGACAAACTCAGCAGGATACTCCAGCCGCACGAGTGGCGTCTGGATCCCTTGGTAGTTCAGAAACTTTTTCTGAAGTGGGGCCTCCCCACGATGGATCTCTTTGCCAGTCCTCTCAACCGGCAACTTCCTCGCTTCTGCTCTCGTCAGCCACATCCCCTTCGGGTAGCGGCGGATGCTTTTCTACTCTCATGGTCGGAAAGCCTTCTCTATGCTTTTCCTCCCATCCCGCTAGTCTCTCGAACTCTCTTCAAGGTTCTCCGAGACAAAGCTTCCATGATCCTGGTGGCACCTCGCTAGCCCAGACAGCCGTGGTTTCCACTCCTGTTGCAATTAGCGATAGAGGATCCGTTCCCTCTGGGGTTTCAACCGGATCTCCTAACACAGGATCAGGGGTCTCTGCTACACCCCAACCTCAGATCTCTCAATCTAATGGCCTGGCGGCTGAAAGGGTAGTCCTTGCTCCCCTTCTCCTGCCGGCAGAGGTGGAAGAGGTCGTCCTAGCTTCTCGGCGACCTTCTACCCGCAAATGCTACGCCCTTAAATGGCGTCGCTTTTCCGTTTGGTGTGCACAGCAGTCTCAGGATCCCTTCTCCTGCTCGGTGTCGGTGATCTTGCAGTACTTGCTCTACCTCTCTAATCTGGGACTTAAGTCCAACTCCGTCAAAGTCCACCTCAGTGCTCTTCCAGCACACCATGTGCCGGTGGACGGCAGACCTCTTTCCAGCGACCCTCTCGTAGCAAGGTTTCTCCGAGGTCTCCTTCTACTTAAACCACCTCTGCGCCCGCCAGCACCTGACTGGGATCTGAATGTGGTTTTACAGCGGATCACCTGTCCGCCTTTTGAACCTATGGCTACCTGTTCTCTACGTTTTCTTTCTTGGAAAACCTTATTCCTGATAGGCCTCACTTCCGCTAGACGCGTAAGTGAATTGCAGGCCCTCGTGTCTGATCCCCCTTACACTCGGTTCTACAAAAATAGGGTAGTCCTACGGACTCACCCAAAATTTCTTCCAAAAGTTGTCTCCCCTTTTCACATCAATCAGGAGGTGGTACTTCCAACCTTCTTTCCCAGGCCACACTCCAGCCGAGCTGAAATGGTCCTGCATACCCTGGACTGTAGAAGGGCATTGAACTTCTACCTTGACCGTACGCGGGAGCACCGTAAAGCTGCTCAGCTTTTTGTGTCTTTTGACCCCAATAAATTGGGGCTCCCTGTCTCCAAGCGTACTCTGTCCATCTGGGTTGCTGACTGTATCGCTTGGGCTTATGGGGCAGCCGGACTCTCCTTAGAAAGTCGAGTCACGGCTCACTGTGTTCGGGCGAAGGCTACGTCAGTGGCTTACCTCCGCTCTGTTCCGCTGGCAGACATCTGCCGGGCCGCTACTTGGTCTTCGAGCCAGACTTTTGCGGCCCATTACTGTCTCGAGAGGGAGTCCCGCAGGGACAGTGCTTTCGGACAGGCAGTCCTCCGAAATCTCTTCGAGGTTTGAGCAACTCCTACCCTCCATCCCGGATGGGGGCTACCGGTGGGTGATAATTCAGTGAAGATTCCTTCCTTCTGTGCCGCTGAGCTAGAGGGAGCTCATTTTTGTGCTTAGGGTCTCCGGTAGCCTTAAGCTTGGGAGTCCCATATGTGAGGACTGACTTCCTGCTTGGTCCTGGAGAAAGCGTAGTTACTCACCTGTAACAGGTGTTCTCCAGGAGCAGCAGGAATCAGTCCTCACAACCCTCCCTCCTCCCCTTGGAGTTGCAATTATCTGCTTTAGTTTTTTTGCATATTTTTACGCTGTCTTTTAGCTATGTCATCTGACTGGCTAAGATGGCACCCTTGGGCAGGAAGGAGACCGCGCATGCGCGCTGCAATTCCCAAAGGCTTTCTTTGAAAGCTGGGGAAAATTGCTCCGCGAGGGCTCCGTCGGCGCCGACGTCACCCATATGTGAGGACTGATTCCTGCTGCTCCTGGAGAACACCTGTTACAGGTGAGTAACTACGCTTTCCATACCCCTTCTCTCCTACATGGACTATTTCTATTGTCAGTCCATATCGGTCAGACTTATTTTCCCTTTTTGTCCTAAGATTGTTCTCTTCTTGGGCCAAAAGAACTTAAGCCTTGTCTAATAGTACCTTCTGTGTTTCCCGCTGAAGCCCTACCTCATTATATTACCCCAGTGTTCCCTTGGGCTATTTCTCACCCTGAGGGGTTTTGACCTCCACTTGTTTTTTCTACAGTTTATTACCTCTACTTCACAGTGAGGTACTCCTTGAGGATCTTCTACTGGCTCTTCTAACAGATCCATATGAACCTCTATAGACTTTTTACAATGCCACCAAGGGAGGTCCATATTAGAATATTGCGCCCAATATTTTAATACTAAATGTCATCTACACAGGGTCTTCCTCTATAGAAGTCCTGTTCTAGTCCAGCTGTTCCACAGCACCTTTCTGTGATTCAACTCCTACCCTCCATCCCCAGGATGCCTGAGGTTCTGAGGAGTAGCATGGTTCATTCTAGATTCGCAACATGCTAGGACTCCCTCCGGGCATCTTAGCTTGGGAGTCCCCATATGTGAAGACTCATTCCTGCTTGTTCCTGGAGATAGCACAGTTACTTACCTGTAACAGGTGATCTCTGGGAACAGCAGGAATAAGTCTTCACAACCCACCCACCTCCCGTAGGAGTTGCTTTTCTCTATCTCTATCTTTCCTTTTCTTGCTCTCTCTCTCTTTGCCTCAGCTTTAAAACTTAACTGAGGAGAGGCAGTTGGGAAAGGCGGGAAGGCAGCACGCAGGTGTGTTGGGATGCTTCCAAAAGCGTTCTGATTGGACGTTGGGAAGCGTTCCCACGCAGACTCCGTCGGTACCGACATACCCATATGTGAAGACTTATTCCTGCTGTTCCCAGAGATCACCTGTTACAGGTAAGTAACTGTGCTTTATGCCCCCTCTTGAAGATGGCTACAGCCTTTCTTGTCGGAGGCTATATATGATCTTATCCTTGGAGCGGCTAAAAACATTGTTCTGTTGACTGGAGTGAGGATGGATATGGTTCCGCTTTTGAATGATAGTTTCATCCTATATGTCCCGATTTGTCTCAGCCCTCCCTTAGGCAGGCTTTTTGTTAGTGCAGACTTGGGTAAGATGGATAAGGACTTGGGCGAGTGTGTGCCTCATCGCCTCCTGGAGGATAGGCCTAATTTGGGGGAAAAAAAAAGAAACGAGAGGAAGACGATCTGGGAGGTGTATGGGCACATGTTCCATTGCTATTCAGACTCCATTTGTCACTGCCCCTTTAAGTTCTTCTTTCTATCCTTCTTGGTTCCAATCTCAGATTCATCCCTTTTAATGGCCGTGAAGGTTTCGGGACACTAGTACCTCCTGAGATGCTGCCTTCTCACCAGCGCGATTATAGCTGGAGGGCTTATTCTGGGAATGGGCCCTGGTCACAAAGGATTGCTGAGCTAGTTGCCATTCCATGTGACCCATGGTTTGGAATTCAGGAGCGGGTTGTGGGCCCCTTTGTATTTCCTTCTGGCTGCATGGCCAATAAAACAGCAGTTAAATGTACTCTGGATAGATTCCTCCATCTGTGGACAGTAGTCCTACTTTCCTCTTGGCTGAACAGAGCCAAGGTGGATGTTCCTTTTCTTTGTGCTGCTTAGAAAGAAGGCTGTTTCAGCGGGTCCTCAACCTCAAGGGAGTCCACACTCACCTGCACACACTTTCACTTTTGTGGGAGGACCTTCCTGGTCAGTGTTTTAGGTGTTACACCGTGGGGCGTTCCTTGCTCCTCTGGTCTTGGGCGACTCTTACTTCCATGCTTTTATCTAAGAAGATAGACTGCACTGTCCTTGTTTCAACATTCCTTGCTCATTTCCATTCGCCGTACTCCTCTTTGTGCTCTCCACTGCCTCAAGGGCATTCTGGAGCATGATGATGGTGGCAGCCTCCACATTTAGGCACCAGGGGATCTATGTACACCCCTATCTGGAAGACTGACTTGTCTGGGCCAAATTACGGTCTGAAGCGGCTCAGGATTTGGCCTGAATGGTGCAGTTTGGTTGAGTGCTTCATGGAGAAAGAGCCATGTGGGGTCTTCCCATTCTCTGGAATGCCTGGGAGCGTCTTCAACTCTAGGTTAGGCACAGTCTTCCTGCCTGAAGAAAGCCTAAATAAGTTGCCGGCTGTTGACAGTTTCCCAGTCTCAGCAGGTTCCAAGAGTTGGGTTCTCTTCAGCTGCTGGCTTGATTGCAGCAGCAATAGACATGTGGTCTTTGGTGAAAGCTTGTATGAGGCCTCTTCAGAAATCCCTGCTTTCTCAGTGTTCTCCCAGCTCTCTAGAGTTCGAGTCAGATGGCCTACAAGTCAGAGATGGTCTCTAGCCTGCAGGGGTGGCAGCAGCCACAGCACCCAAGAAATGGTATGACATTGGATGACCACATGTCGTATGCCATCGCATGTCAGCTGGTTTGGCTGGGGAGGAGTTGTGAGACTTGAACAGCTTAGGGCCATTGGGACAGCCATGACCCAGCATGGCCTGTCAGCCTCCTTGAGGCGAGGGCCATTGTTTGGCCCTCCTGCACTTCTGGATCCTGGTCAAAGGTGAAGCGGTCCAGGTATTTTCTTGGCTGAGGCCACAGCAGTGCTGTATGCCAATAGGCAAGTGAGCATGACAAGTGCTGGAGTGGCCTGGGAGATGGCTCTCCTGTTCTCCTTGATGGAAAGGCGTCTGTTACTTCTGTTGGCGCATCTCATTGCCAGCGTCAACCACATGATGATGGTCTTCTTAGTCAGAGACTCTTGATTCCAAAGAGTAGGAACTGAGTCAAAGGCCAGTTGGCAAATTCTGCACAGCTGGCGTCAAACTGAGATGTGTCTGATGGCGACTCGGTCTAGTGCCAAAGCCAACCGCATCTTAAGTTGCTGTAGAAGCACAGACTCTTAGTATGTCTGTGCCCAAGTTTAGTCTTGTGATAACACGAAATAACTATGGTCTTTTATGAACGATAAAGATCTTCTAAGAAAAAATAAAACTCGTTCAAAGAAACATGTAGAAAAATCTAGAACAGAAATACTTCAAATTGCCAATGGAGCACTGGAACACTAGTCAGCTGAAAGGTCTCAGACTTGTCAAGGCACCAATTTTCAGACCTAAGTCTGGATTCAATATTGTGCCAGGTAGCATCAACGACCTACAAGCTGGCTGACTTCTAAAACGGAGCCAAATTAGTGAAAGCCATCCTCTAAAAATTCATATGGAGCACCGTTACAAAGTCCATTATTATGACTTATATGACTTCAAAGTACTTAACTTAAACTGTTCGTTGTTCGGTGCTCATTCACCACTTCTTTTAGCTCCCTGTAGATATTGTGTCGACCCCAACGCTTCCCCTGGGCACCACCGTAGCGTTTCACTGCTTAGGGTTCTTCAGGGGATCGATTCTTAACCCTCTCAGAATCAATTCATAGATGCTGCCCACGTCAAGGCTCTCAAAACATACCGTCCTCAATACGTATCTACTCAGTATGCAGCATCTGTGAGTTGATTCTGAGAGGGTTAAGAATCGATCCCCTGAAGAACCCTAAGCGGTGAAATGCTACGGTGGTGCCCGGGGGAAGCGTTGGGGTTGACACAATATCTACAGGGAGCTAAAAGAAGTGGTGAATGAGCACCGAACAACGAACAGTTTAAGTTAAGTACTTTGAAGTCATATAAGTCATAATAATGGACTTTGTAACGGTGCTCCATATGAATTTTTAGAGGATGGTTTTCACTAATTTAGCTCCGTTTTAGAAGAAAGTCAGCTTGTAGGTCGTTGATGCTATCTGGCACAATATTGAATCCAGACTTAGGTCTGAAAATTGGTGCCTTGACAAGTCTGAGACCTTTCAGCTGACTAGTGTTCCAGTGCTCCATTGGCAATTTGAAGTATTTCTGTTCTAGATTTTTCTACATGTTTCTTTGAACGAGTTTTATTTTTTCTTAGGAGAACAAGTTTAGTCTTGGCCAATGTGTAACCTGCTGGGCGTGTGTTCTTGTGGTTGTTGGTGGATTGTGTGCTTTGACACACAGAGCAGCATCAGGGCTGGGTGTTCCTGGTGTTGCGAGATTGGCTACATAGACCATGGTTTGAGGACCTGATGAGGCTTTTTCAAAGTGCTCCTCTGTGACTATCCCAAGCATGGGGGCCAGTGCATCAAGGACGGTTTTTCTGATGACCTGGCTCAGTTCTCATTTACAGTTTGACTCTTGAGAGCCACCTCTGTGCGCATACAGGATACTCTCCTGCTGTGATTCCGTACTCCTTAGGCTAGGAGAAGATGTTACAGCCTGGTCTATGTGTGTGTCCTGATGTCTTGAGAGTTGGTGCCGTCAAAATCAGGCTAGAATTGAGACAGTGGACCTATTGTCCTTGCTTGCCTTTCTTCATGAGGGTCTGTACAAAGGCCTCCCTTTTCATTTTCTGAAGGTTCAGTGGCGACCTTCCTGCTTCGTGAGGCCAGTAGCGGACATTCCATTGCCTTGCATCCTGATTTTCCCCATTTTTTTCTAGGGGGTATGTAATGTCATCCCCCCCCCCTTGTGCTCTGGGCCTTGATGTTGGAGCCTTTGAGCCCTTGAAGTAGGCTATACTGGAAACGCTGCTGAAAGAGAAAATAATGAGGTTTCTAGAGTCCAGTGGATAACAGGATCTGAGGCAGCATGGATTCATCAGAGGCAGGTCTTGTCAGACAAATCTGATTGATTTCTTTGACTGGGTGACCAGGGAGTAGGACCGAGGGAGAACCCTAGATTTATTTACATTCTCTTATATACCGCGCTATTCTGCATCAGTGCGGTTTACATTGAACAAACTGAAATTACATTGAACAGGGCATTATAACTTGGAGATAACTATTTTACAGGGAACATGGGCTATGGAGGGTTAAGTGGCTTGCCCAAGACCACAAGGAGCACCTGTGGGACTAGAAACCCCAGTCCTTCCGGCCCAAGGTTGCTGTCCTCTAGTGGGATTTGAACCCCCGACCTTCCGGCCTGAAGTACCTTGCCCCAACCACTAGGCCACTCCTCCACTCGATGTGGTGTATTTAGATTTCAGTACAGCCTTTGACACTGTTCCTCACAGGTGACATAAACAAACTGAGCATCCTAGGGATGGACCCTAAAGTTACTGCTTGGGTTAAGAAATTGGTTGAGTGGGAGGTGACAAAAGGTACAGGTAAATGGAGCTTACTCTGAGGAGAAGGAAGTTACCAGTGGTGTGCCCCAGGGATCTGTCCTTGCTCCGATTCTTTTTAACATCTTTGTTAGTGATATAGTGGCAGGGCTGTTGGGTAAGGTTTGCCTCTTTGCGGATGATACCAAAATCTGCAATAGAGTAGACACCCAGGACGGTGTAGATAGCATGAGGAGGGAGTGGAGGAGTGGCCTAGTGGTTGGGGCAAGGTACTTCAGGCCGGAAGGTCGGGAGTTCAAATCCCACTAGAGGACAGCAACCTTGGGCCGGAAGGACTGGGGTTTCTAGTCCCACAGGTGCTCCTTGTGGTCTTGGGCAAGCCACTTAACCCTCCATAGCCCATGTTCCCTGTAAAATAGTTATCTCCAAGTTATAATGCCCTGTTCAATGTAATTTCAGTTTGTTCAATGTAAATCGCACTGATGCAGAATAGCGCGGTATATAAGAGAATGTAAATAAATAAATAAATAAATAAAATCTAGCTAAGTTTGAAGAATGGTCTAGAATTTGGCAGTTGGGATTTAATGTTAAAAAATGCAGGGTCATGCATTTGGGCTGCAGCAATCCAAGGGAGCAATATAGTATAGGGGATGAAGTACTTTTGTCCACTAAAGAAGCGCGGGACCTCGGTGTAGTTGTGTCTGATGATCTTAAAGTAGCTAAACAGGTAGAAAAGGCGACAGCAAAAGCTAGAAGGATGCTTGGGTGCATAGGGAGAGGAATGGTTGGCAGAAAAAAGGAGGTGATAGTGCCTCTGTATAAGTCTTTGGTGCGACCTCATTTGGAGTATTGTGTGCAATTCTGGAGACCGCACCTTCAAAAGGATATAAACAGGATGGAGTCAGTCCAGAGGGTGGCTACTAAAATGGTTAGTGATCTTCATTATATATAAAGCATATGAGGACAGACTTAAGGATCTTAATATGTACACCTTAGAAGAAAGGCGGAATAGAGGTGATATGATTGAGCCGTTTAAATTCCTCCATGGCATAAATGCACAGGGCGAGAGCCTCTTTTGATTGAAAGCAAGTTCTGCTATGAGGGGACATGGGATGAGGGTGAAAGGGGATAGAATCAGGAGTGATATGCGGAAATAGTTCTTTACGGAAAGAGTGATGAATCCGTGGAATAATCTCCCAGTGGATGTGGTAGAGATGAGGATGCATGGGACAAACACAGCATGGGACAAACACAGAGGATCTGTAAAGGAAAAAAGGGGACTATTGTAGTTGTTGATATGGAAGGACAGACTAGATAGGCCATGTGGTCTTTTTCTGTCGTCATTTTTCTATGTTTCTATGTTACTTGAAGTTCTGATCCTCTCTGGTGACTGTATGTTCAGTGAGATGTAGCTTTGAGCAGCAAACCTTGTCATGCAGAGATCCTTGCTTATTGTTCTTGAGGGTGACAGTTTGCATTTGGCCTGTTCCTTTCTTCTTGCCTAAGGTGGTTTCTGCCTTCCATGGGAATCGGGTAGTCTGTTGCCCTCCTTTTCAAAGGAGCAGTGCCAGGGAAAGGACAAAGTCCCTTTACCTGGTGGATATCTGGAGCTTGGTTCTCCGATGCTTGGAGGTTGCTAGCTCCCTTTGCAAGCCATGCCATTTATTTATACTGTGATTGCGAGACCGCGAAAAGATGACATGGCTGCTTATTCTTCTTTGGGGCACTGTATCAATGAGGTGATTTTCTCCATGTATCTGTTGCAGAACCAGCCAGCTCCAAGAGGTTTGTTTGCACATTCCACTCGGGCGCAAGCATCCTTGTGGTTGGAGTGCAGCTTGGTAGTGCCCTTAGACATTGTTGGGCAGAGACATGGGCATCACTTTCCACTTCTGTCAAGTGTTTATGCTTGGATGTCCGTGCTCAGGCGGGCGCTGCTTTGGCTCAGAGATCTTGAATGCTGCACTTTCTTCTTCCCGTTCAGTAGTGGCTTAAATTTGGTATGTCTCGCTTGTCTGGACTGGTCTAGCAGGATGATATGGAAGGTAACATTTTACTTATAAGATCATGTCCTCTCCTTGAGTCTGCTAGACCAGTCCAGGACCCACCCTGGATAACGCCTTGGTCTGCTATTCTTTGTGGTTGACTCTACGTGCTCATACTCTTCTGACAAGCCTTCTCTTGAGGCTGACCCTGTGCATAGTTATGGTTATTGTTCTGTTAAACTGTGTTGCCTTCACTGAGGTTGTGCGAATTCTGAGGTTCCTTACCATATGTTTTCATATGACTATTACTGAAGGCTCATTCTGGTGGTTCTGGCTGATATGGAATGATGATGTCATAATGATGCCTATTTTTTATTTTATTTATTTATTTTATTTATTTGTTAAATTTCTATACCGCCCCTTCCAGAGATCAGGGGCGGTTTACAAGAAACCAAAAACATGTTACATGGAACAGAAGTAAACGTTTTACATAGAACAGAAAAATAAAACATTTTACATAAAACTTGGTTTGAGCATAGGAATAGAGATTTGGGAATTTAGGAATGTAGTAGGTAGGGTTTAACTATATACAGGAAGTCTTATGTATGTGTGGACAGGTTTTTTCCTTGGACAGCTCTTGTCCTGGTTGTGTTAGCAGATGGAAGTTTCCTCTGTCTCCACATTTGGTAGAGGGACACAACCCACTTGTCTGGACTGGTCTAACAGGACTCAAGGAAAGGACATTATCTGGTAAGTAAAATGTCACCTTCCTGGTGACTTTGCATGCAAGGGGAGAGCGTGCCAGAATTATTAAACCTGAAGTCCTTCCATACCAGCTTAACATCTCAAACTACTTTGAGGATTTGCAGAAGAAAAATCATTTTGTCAGCTATGCAGTTTTGTACTGACTACCTCACATCTGTTTTTTCAGGGCTCTGCAGTCCAGGCCAAGAAGAAAGGGAAAGGTTTTGACAAGAACATTACTATTTCTTGGCACAAGAAGAAAGCAAGTAAGCCTTTTTCCTGGTCTGGGTTCTGGCATTTTAATCAGATCAATAAGGTGGATCCCAGTTCTGTATCTTAAGATATGTGATTTCTGATATGTCCAACAAGTAATTGAATAGCTGTACATTGACTGAGGCATCACATATTGGTTAGAGCAGTGGACTGAGAACCAGGGAAGTGAGGATTCCAATTCTCCTGCTGCCACTGAATTCATCGTGACCATGGATAAGTTACTTTATTTCCCATTGCCTCAGGTGCCCTCTGAGAGGCTGGTACAGAACAGTGCACTAAGGGCACAGTTGCCTAATGTCTATTTATTTATTTTAAAGAATTTATATTCCGCCCTACATTCTAGGCGGATAACATAAAAGCATACACAAGTGTAAAAGAAAATCAAACTACATACACAAATTCCTTTGGGCCTGCTATCTTATTACTTTGCAAGTTACTCACCTAATAGAAACCAAAGTTGCAAAAGCCTTTTGAAATAAGCGTGCTTTCAAATTTTTTTCTAAATATCAAAATATGTTTTGCTCAGAATGTTTATGCACAGAATATTGATGTTGATGCTAAAAATAGCATTCCAGCATGTATACATAACATTGTTTATTCCAGCACCACCACCACCGTGGCTCCTCATCCCCTGTTTTTGACCATTCCCCTTAAGCAAAGCCAGAAAACAGTTGTGGGTCCTGTCTGTGCAAGGTAAAGAGAAGAACCTGCATCAATTTCTCTCTAGCACTGTATGCAAAACAACAAACTAACCCTTTTATGCCACCTCAAGATCTTGCATTGAAGCCCCAGCATTACTCAGCTTACTGGTCTTATGCACACTTCTCTACGTTTGCGCTGAATAGCTTAATTGCTTCATTATCATGGATTTAAGTTGTGTGCTCAAAGCATAGGGAGGAGTGGCCTAGTGGTTGGGGCAAGCTACCTCAGGCCGGAGGGTCGAGGGTTCAAATCCCACTAGAGGACAGCAACCTTGGGCCGGAAGGACTGGGGTTTCTAGTCCTACAGGTGCTCCTTGTGGTCTTGGGCAAGCAACTTTATTTATTTACATTCTCTTATATACTGCGCTATTCTGCATCAGTGTGGTTTACATTGAACAAACTGAAATTACATTGAACAGGGCATTATAACTTGGAGATAACTATTTTACAGGGAACATGGGCTATGGAGGGTTACGTGGCTTGCTCAAGACCACAAGGAGCACCTGTGGGACTAGAAACCCCAGTCCTTCCGGCCCAAGGTTGCTGTCCTCTAGTGGGATTTGAACCCCCGACCTTCCGGCCTGAGGTACCTTGCCCCAACCACTAGGCCACTCCACCACTCCAACTCTCTATTGCCCATGTTCCCTGTAAAATAGTTATCTCCAAGTTATAATGCCCTGTTGAATGTAATTTCAGTTTGTTCAATGTAAACCGCCTTGATATCATGAAAGACGGTATATAAGAAATGTTAAATAAATAAAATAACATCCTTTATAGCTTCAGTCCATTAGTTTGTACGGGGCAGGGGCATACTGTGTCTGAATAGTTCATATTACATTAAAAATTTGCATAACTACCTTCTTTGTTATAAGAAGCAAAACAAAAAAACTCTAAAAACTTTAGTTACAGTGAACTGCCCCTCTCCAAATTCCCTGAAAGCCCTTACATAGAGCCAAGCCTTGAGATCTGCCTTATTTTTAAGTGAGGATTCAAGTCATAAGTTGCTAGCTGAAGCATTCCACGATACTGGGCCAATACCAAGAATGTTGACTGTTATGTTGTTTCAAATGTAACTTGTAAATGAAATGACTCCAGTAATAATGAGACCTGTAAGGAACTAAGGGATATGTTTACTAAACTGCGGTAACGTTCCCTGAGTTAGGTTCCCTGGATTCCCATATAAGGGAATGGGCGGTGCATCATTATGGCAAGCTGTGTCAGTTAACGTGCGTTACAAGGCACCTTAGGCTAACGTGTGTTATAAGGCACGTTACAAGGCACGTCATAAGGCACGTCATAAGGCACCTTAGTAGGCACAGTACAAGGCACGTGCCTTGTAACGTGCCTTGTACTGTGCCTAGTAACGTGCCCTATAACGTGCCCTGTAACGTGCCCTGTAACGTGCCCTGTAACATGCCCTGTAACATGCCCTGTAACATGCCCTGTGACGTGCCCTGTGACGTGCCCTGTGACGTGCCTTATGACGTGCCTTATGACGTGCCTTGTTCTGTGCCTAGTAAGGTGCCTTATAACGCCGTATAGGGAGTGATGGCAACTGTGGTGAGGGTATTATGGGCTGGCAGCACGGATCTGCAAAAATATGACTGTCACAGGCATGCAAAACATCAGACATGGACAGGAAGGAACAATGAGGAATCAAATCCCATGACCACTGCCTAGAACAGAGCTACTCAAATCCAGTTCTGGAGGTCCACAACCTTGCAGGATTTCAGGATATCCCTAATGAATCTGCATGAGCTATATCTGCATTAGAGATATCCTGCCAATCTGACTGGTTTGTGGCCCTCCAGGGCTGGATTTGGAGACCCCTGCCTTACACCTCTCTCAGTTAAGATTGTGAGTGGGCAAGGTACAGATGTCGTAGACATCAAAAGGGTAGATAGAATGTGTCACATTCCTCCTCGATTCTCACCACCACCATAAAGTTGTCTAATAGACAATATTTTGGTGGTGGTGAGAAACGAGGAGGAATATGACACATTCTATCTAACCTTTTTGATGTCTTGGACATCTGCACCTTGCCCACTCACAATCGTAAATGACAGAGGTGTAAGGCAGGGGTCTCCAAATCCAGCCCTGGAGGGCCACAAACCAGTCAGGTTGGCAGGATATCTCTAATGCATATATAGCTCATGCAGATTCATTAGGGATATCCCGAAAACCTGCAGGGTTGCAGACCTCCAGGACTGGATGTGAGTAGCTCTGGCCTAGAACGTCAGTGTACTAACCAGTAGGCTATACCTCTATGGCTTGTTGCACAGCACTGGCTGGGTACAGCCGGACTGCAGGTCACCGCACAAACTGTCTGCTCTGTGTGCCAGGATAGGGTAACCCCACCAGCACCCATGATGCATTGCACATGCAGAACGGCGGCCTACAGCTGACCACCAAATGGGGTCTGCACCTCATCAATACTGCAGCATGGTAAGACGGACTGACAGTGCATGATACTGGCACAGAGTAGCTACAGACCATGCCATTGTGCAGGTTCCGTGTTCACCCTGAGGGATAGGATGGGCACCCAGCACTAGGTCCACAGTACATGTGGTGCTAGAGATAAGTCCTGCTGCACATCTCCATCACTACCAGTGTGTGACAGGTGCTCCCACCAGTGCAACTGAAAGTACTTCTGTTACCATCTGGGTTCTGCAGTCACATATGGCCCTGTGGGACCGGACACTACTCAGATTAGTGTGTACGCAGTGTTAAGGTCTGGCTGTCATGGGTACCTGTTATCGGGGCAGCGGTGTGGGGGGGGGGGGGGCCTAGACTCGCATGAGGTTTAGGTAGCACTGCCTCTATGGGTCTAAGTGGTATGCACTATATACCCCAAGGGGCCCACAATCACCCCTATTGTAGATGAGGGTGTGGTGGGACAGCTGCCTGCACCCTGCGAAATGGCTGTAATACCAGCAACCACAGTCCTGCTGGCCAATGGCAGCCCTCCAGGGCTGATGGGCCAGAGCCATACATGTGACCGTGGCAGACCAGCAGTGATGCTTGGGGTGGGCAGGAGAAGGCTCCACACCACGGTCTGCCATCCGCCAGCACAATCAGACTGCACCTGAAGCATCCTACAGGGTGGTCCCACCATGCACAGACTAACTGCAGACAGCCCACTAGCCAGTCCATAGTGCATGCTCATGGGGGAACCCTGTGCACCCAGAGGTGGGATGCACAGCACAAACATCAAGCAAGTATCTCCGTGATTGGGCTCCAGAACCAGGAATACACAGGTATCACTAGAGACAAATAATGTGTGGCACTAAGTGGGAACATGGACATGCCATGGTCACTGCTCGGTCAGAGTGAGAGCGACCTACCAGCGTGACATGCTGTGGCCACCCTGCCCATGCAGGTGGTGGTCAAGCACTACAGTGTCCCAGCCATTGCCCTCCACCCTGTTCAGATGCATCCTGGCCAATCCGCTCTGTCTGGGCCATACCCAGAATACCTTGCTCCTCATTATGCACATTTGCGGGCTAATGCTGGAAACAGTGTGACCAATGTGGGCTCAGTGAGGTGTTGGCAGACACAAAACAATGGATAGACATACGCACACTCCCACACCTATCTCAGTATTGTGCAGAGATAGAGGTGGTTGACAACCCTGCCCACCACACTGGTCCTGAGCACAGTGCCAACATTGCTAAACTGTGCAGGGGGTAGTAGTAGTGCTCTGGTGATAACTGCAGCTCCGTGCTGGAGCCAACAGCCTGACACTCCATGAGACTGTGGATAGTGGAGCCCGTGTGAGTGGGTGTTTGTACCCCTGTGCACCGCTGCATTGGGGTTTGCACATGTTGTTGTGGCTGCATTGTGGGATAAAACTATGGGGTGATGCTCTGCAGGATCCACAGATGGGACTTGAACGTTTTGCTCTTGGACATACTGGCTGAGTGTATTGCACCACACTGTTGCCACAGCAGCATAGTGGTCCCTGGGGCTACCCTTACGTTCCCCAGCCAGACCTCTTCTGTTTCACTGCACACCACATACTGGTACAGGGCATGGGCTAGGTCCACTGCAGGTGGATGCCACTACTCCCTCCAGCACAAACACCCCCCCACCCCGCCATGACCATATGCTGTCGGTGCCGGTGGTGTGCAGTCCTAGGCCATCCAGGGGGCAGGTAGGCGGCTGCCTAAGGTGTGGGTTCTGGGGTAGGGGTGCCTACATAGCTGTCCACACTTCCCCCTGGCACTGCCTGTCAGTTATATGCCCCTTGGGGTTCCTGCTGGGTAATGTCCCATGGATGGGACACTGTGGGACACAGACTCATGGGCATGTTTGACCCTGGTCTGTTGCTGTCTTGCTGGTGTTTATTTTCTGTGTTCCTATGTGCCACCTAGGCAACAGCCTAGTCCACCCCGTGCCCCAGTTGCCCCACTGCATGTCCCGCCTGCAGTCCCTCTATGCCCCACTTGCACCATCACCATAGTGGCCCTTCGTACATTGCCACTATGCTGTTGCTGCAGATGGAACACTACTATCACCTTTCTCGGGCTCCCTGCCTATGATGCCCTACATTGCAGACACTGAAATGGTTTCTCTCTCCTGCAAATGTGGATCTAACGGCAGGTTTTCATTTGCGGTAGGATTCAGCCCTTCAGTTCAGTGTGTTAGTGTGCAGGGAGCCTCTCCACACCCACTCCCCGCCCATTGACCCCAGCTCTCTGCCCTCTTTCATCCCTCTGCGGTGTCTACCGCGCCGTGGAACACTTCCGCGCGGTCTGTAACGTTACCGCAGTTTAGTAAACATACCCCTAAGAGTTCTTGTTGATAAATAAGGCATTAAGCAGGTCTGCAAGGTAGGATGGTCTGTTCTCTTACAAAACATGAACAGTTCATATCAAACATTTACATTTTATATGAAAATTGACAAGTAATCGATATAAGGATGCTAGGACTAGTGAAATGTGATCAAATCACTTTAGTTTACTCTGAAAGCAGTATTCTGAATCAACTGAAGTTTTTGAATAGTTGACAAAGGTAATCCTTTATACAACAAAATCTCCAGGAACAAGCAGGAATGTAGTTTTCACATATGGGTATCGTCGGTACCGACGGAGCCTGCGCGGGAACGCTCCCCAGCGTCCAATAGGAACGCGTTTGGGAGCATTCCTCAGCACATGCGCGCTGCCTTTCCAACTGTCCCTCTTCAGTTCTTCATTTTCCGCGGATCCGACAGGATCTATTCCCTGTCACCGCAGAAAATTCCGTCTTTAAATTTCTTTTCTTGTGGTCGCGTTTGCCTACTGCACGATTCCTACCGGTACCGCCGTTTCTTTTCTTTTCTTTTCATACAAAAAAAAAACCCCTTAGGCTTTAGACTGTTTCTTTTCAGAAACTTTTCTCTTTGGTGCTAGGTGCCATTTTGGGCACTAGGCCCCATATTCCTAAATCATGGAAAAGCCAACTAGTGGTTTTAAAAAATATACTAAGTGTGGCGATACCATTTCCGTCACTGACACCCATGATTGGTGTCTGAAATGTTTAGGACTTGAACATTCTCCAACTGAATGTCTCTCCTGCATGGGGATGACTAAAAGAGGAAGACAGAACCGGGCTGCAAAGCTCGGTACCCTCTTTTCTTCAGATGCCAGATCCATTGCATCGACATCGTCAAGGGCCTCTTCTTCCTCCCATGGATCTCAGGTTAACTAAACATAAGCCATTCCTCAAAGGGTAGCTCTCCTGCTAAGCATCGAGAGGCCATTGGCGTTGCCCTTGAGGGAACCACACCGGCAAAACAGCCCCGGCGAGAGGCTTCGGCTTCCAAAGCATCGATGGGGCTTCAGGATGTTCTCGAGGCCTCAACCTCGCAAGAACTACCTGTGCCATGCTCCTTACCGGTACCGACACCCAGGCATCGGCAGCGTCGATAGATCAGAGGTTCCTCGCTATCGAGCTCAGCATCGCAGCTCTTCTTTCAGCTGCGGTACCGGTGGTCCCACGGGCACCGGTACTGACACCAACGATATCGGTACCGATGGTACTGACCCCGGTGGGAACTCTTCCCATGCCATCTCTGGCTGGAATTGACAAAGCGGTACCGGGTCAGCTCGGTACCAACTTCGATCGGTACCGGGATCGTGCTTTCCAAGAGCATCGGGGCCAGGAATACTTTGATTCCTCCGATTCCGAAGACTCTGACAATTCTGCTGGCACTAGAGGGTTTCTCCTATAAGATCCCTCTTCTCCCCAATGCAGAATGTCACCTCCAGAGGACATGTCATTTCAGGATTTCATCCGTGATATGGCCAAAGGTCTTTCAATCACAGTAGCTCCTGAAGACGAACCCAGAGCAAAGGAATTGGAAATTCTCCAATATCCTAAAGCTCCTAAGGAGGCAGCCACTCTGCCAATCCATGAAATTCTGCATAGCTTGATGTTCAGAAATTGGGAGACACCTCTGACTACTTCTCCTCACTCTAGGAGACTTGTTACTATGTATCGAGTTCTGCCATATCCTGGATTTCAGAAAACTCAGCTGCCACACCATTCTATGGTAGTGGAATCAGCCATGTGTAGGATGAAAAGTGCAAAGAGGCATGCATCCAAACCTCCAGCTCATGAATGCAGGACTCTGGATGCTTTTGGACGCAGGACTTTTCAAGCTTCTATACTTTCAGCTAGGATCAGTTCATATATCCTTTTATATGGGAATGTTCCTCAAGGAAGTCACAGGAGACTTGGAATTTATGAGCCCATTTCTCCCAGATAAGAGACAAAATTTTCTTGCTCCTAGTTAAGCATGCTCAGGATGTCTCCAAGTTTGTCAATCATGCAGCCTTTGACTGCTTCGAATGCATCAGCAGAACTTCTGCTATTGCCATTGGCGCACAATGGATTGCCTGGCTGCAGGCATCAGACTTGGAGACTTGGGTACAGAACAAGTTAGGCAACATTCCTTGCACGGGGGAAAATCTCTTTGGCAAGAACTGGCAGGAAAAGGCTAACGAGTTAGATGCTGACAATTCTACCTTAGATAGATTGTCAAAGTCTACAACCACTCCAGCCAAAAGGAAGCCTTATAAAAAACCCTCTTTTAGCAAAAAGAGGAAGTTTTATCCTTCCTATACCCAGCAGAGTCAAACTCCAGGTCAGGTTGCCCAAAAGGGAGAAACTAGACAGCAAAAGAAGCCAAAAGGCCCGAGAGCCCAACCAGCTCTCCAGGTTCAGCCCCCTCAAGGGCTTTGCCTCCCTGCCTCTGAGGGGTCCCCAACCCCCCATTATTCCAGGCAGGTTATGCCACTTCATAACAGCAGAAGATTGGACTTTGTCCATTGTAGGAGAGGGGGGGGTACAAGCTTCATTTTCATAGCATGCCCCTTCCTACAATTCTAAAGCAATTCAATTCACAAACTTCTGCAAACAATCTGCTAGATCACGAGGTCTCCACACTTCTTGGCCAAGGGGCAATAGAGGAAGTACCTATTCTTCAACAGGGTGCAGGGTTCTACTCCCCCTGTTTTCTTATTTCAAAGAAAACAGGAGGACACAGACCGATTCTAGACCTCAGAGAAATTGAACAAATATCTGTTTTGAGAGAAATTCAAAATGATTTCTCTAGGAACTCTTCTGCCATACCTTCAAAGCCAGGATTGGCTTTGCTCTCTAGACTTAAAGGATGCATACACTCACATTCTCATCCATCCAGATCACAGGAAATTTTTGTTTCCTTTTCAGGGGAAAACATTTCCAGTACAGGGTTCTTCCTTTTGGTCTGGCTTCAGCACCAAGGGTATTCACGAAATGCATGGCAGTAGTAGCTGCATTTCTACGAACCCCGGGGATTTTCGTCTTCCCCTACTTAAACGACTGGCTCATTCGAGCCCGTATAGTTGCAGAGGCCAGCACTGCACTGTCCCATACAATGCGAATCCTCCAATACTTGGGATTGGTAATAAACTTCCCAAAATCTCAACTAGCTCCTTCCCAATGCCTAGAATTCATAGGAACCTGTCTGGATACCAGACAGGCAAGGGCTTTCCTTCCACAAGCCCGGTGTCTTCGCATAATGCAACTAGTTTCTCAAGCAGCAGGCAAATCCTCCCTCACTGCTCGGGAGCTACTGCAGTTACTGGGACATATGGCATCCACAGTTCATGTAGTCCCAAATGCTCGCCTCCACATGCGAGCAGCTCAGTGGACCCTCTCCACACAGTGGACACAGGCCACGGGTCATTTGTCGGACAAATTAACAATCTCTCAACGACTAATTTTGTCCCTCCAATGGTGGCAATCACTAAAAAATCTGACAGTGGGGTCTCCTTTCCATCAATCCCTCTTTCAGGCCACCCTAACAACAGATGCATCACAGGTGGGTTGGGGAGCACACCTGAATCATCTCTCTACCCAGGGCACCTGGACTCCACAGGAGGTTGGTTTACACATAAACCTCCTGGAATTAAGAGCAATCTATTTAGCTCTTCGAGCCAGCTCAGCTACAAGACAGTCCTAGTCCAGACGGACAATCAAGTAGCCATGTTCTGTGTGAACAAGCAGGGCGGAACAGACTCTCTGTCATTATGCAACGAAGCTTTATGACTGTGGGCCCTCGCCAGAGAGCATCAAATTCACCTTCTAGTGGTATATCTTCCAGGCATTCAAAACCTTTGGACAGACAAACTCAGTCGAGTACTGCTGCCTCACGAGTGGTCCCTCCACCTAGACCAGGTGGCAAAGATATTTAATCTCTGGGGCACTCCAGACATAGACCTCTTTGCAAGTCCACTGAATGCCAGATTTCCCCGGTTCTGTTCCATGATTCTGGCTCACAACTGTCAGGCAAGGGATGCCTTCCTCCTTCACTGGGGTCAGGACTTCCTTTATGCCTTCCCACCCATTCCCCTCATCCCCAAAACACTCTTCAAGCTTCAGAGAGACAGGGGTCGCATGATTCTCATAGCACCACGATGGCCACGCCAAATGTGGTATTCCCTGCTTCTACATCTCTCTCAAGCGGCACCTCTGGAGTTAGGGCATGCTCCAGATCTCCTTTTCCAGGAGAATCGGATGTAATGGCACTCAAATCCCCAGTCCCTGCACCTCATGACCTGGTTGCTGAAGGCTTAGACATCCAAGATTTCAACTCAGCCAGGTAAAAGATATTCCCAGCAGGTAAAAGATATTCTTCAGGCTTCTAGGAAACTTTCCACAAGATGATCTTATGCCTTCAAGTGGAAACGTTTTACTATATGGTGCTCCAAGAAGGGATTAAACCCCCTGTTCATACCCTTAGAATCGATACTAGAGTATCTCCTTCACTTATCGAATTCTGGTTTAAAGACCAATTCGGTAAGAGTCCACCTTAGTGCAATTGCAGCTTCTTATAAGCCTCTAAATGGACAACCAATTTCCTCTCATCCACTCCTATCAAGATTTATGAGAGGCCTTTTATTAACTAAACCTCCCATCAAGCCACCACCGGTGGCATGGGGTTTAAATCTGGTTCTCGGGCAGCTCATGAAGCCGCCTTTTGAACCTTTGGCCACTACAGCCCTTAGGTTTTTGACCTGGAAGTCATCTTCCTAATTGCAATCACCTCTGCCCGTCGCATTAGTGAATTGCAAGCTTTAGTGGCTGATCCTCCTTATACTAGATTTCATCATGATAAGGTCCACACTTTATGCCAAAGTTGGTTTCGCATTTTCATTTAAACCAATCAATTTATCTTCCTGTACTTTTTCCGAGGCCCCACGCCTCTAATGCAGAAAGAAACCTTCATACTTTGGATTGTAAAAGGGCCCTAGCCTTTTACATACAAAGTACACAGCAACATAGAAAGTCTTCACAAGTTTTTATAGCTTTTGACCCTAGTCATTTGGGACTTCCAGTCTCCAAAAGAACTTTATCTAAATGGATTGCCCAATGCATATCCTTTGCTTATGAGAGTAAGGGTCTTCCTCTTCAGGACCATGTCACAGCTCATAATTTGAGAGTCATGGCAGCTTCTATGGCTAATCTCCACTTTGTGTCTATCAATGACATTTGTCAAGCAGCCCCCTGGGCTTCGGTACACACCTTCACAGCCCACTACTGCCTGGATAAAGCCTCCCATCGGGATGCCTTCTTTGGCCAAGCTGTTCTTCAAAATCTCTTTCAGACCTAATTCAACTCCTACCCACCAACCCTGGTGGAATGCCAGAGATCCATGGGAGGAAGGATGCCTACCTTTTTAGGGTGGCACCTTCCTGGGGTTATCTCCCTGGCATCTTCAGCTAGGAAGTCCCCATATGTGAAGACTATATTTCTGCTTGTTCCTGGAGATAGCGTAGTTACTCACCTGTAACAGTTGATCTCCGGGAACAGCAGGAATTTAGTTTTCACAACCCACCCACTTCCCTTAGGAGTTCTCTCTCTCTCTTTGTCTCTTTCCTCTCTCCCTCTATCCTTTCACTCAGCTGCAAACTTAACTGAAGAGGGACAGTTGGAAAGGCGGGAAGGCAACGCGCATGTGCTGAGGGATGCTCCCAAAAGCGTTCCTATTGGATGCTGGGGAGCGTTTCCACGCAGGCTCCGTCGATACTGACGATACCCATATGTGAAGACTAAATTCCTGCTGTTACCGGAGATCACCTGTTACAGGTGAGTAACTGCGCTTTATAGTAGCCTAATCGGGATAAGACAAGGACATACATAAGAGGTTTCAGATCAAATTCAGCCAATACTTCGTACTCTGAATCATACATAGAGCAGAAAAATAAGTCTTCTACCTTTTGTAGAAAAGAATCTAGCTGAATTCCCAATGACATTACAGCATCCTTCCAGACAAAACTAAAAATCTGTGACAATGATCTTAGGATCAAGCAGGAAGTCAGTCCTCACAGACTGTGTGCAGGAACTCTTCCCAGCTTACAAAGGAAGCTTTTGGAAGGTACTGTATGCATGCGTGCCGGTCTTCCCACCCAAAGGAGCCCTCTTACCTCAGTCGTCTTTTTTCCACAGATGTTGATTTTTTTACTGTTTGTTTTTTTGCCGTTACAGTACCATCCTTCCTTGATTTGCGTCGTCCTTCCTGCCTTCGACGATCCCGAAGACCATCGGTGCCTCAGCATTGTGTTTTTTTTCGGGTTCTCTCTTTCTTTTTTCAGTGTATAGGTTTTTTTCTCACGCTCTGCTGGTTGGTGAGTAAATTGGAGTGCTTTGACTTGGCGGGAGCTGTCTTCTCAATCATGTCAAACCAATCAGTGGTTTTAAGAAGTGCACTCAGTGTGGTCGTCAGACTTTTCAATCACCGATTGCCACCATTAATGCCTTAAATGTCTCTGGGCCAACAGTGAGCCTTCGACTTTCCCTTTCTGCTTGCAGATGATGCGCAAGGGGCTAAAGAACCTGGAGAAGCAGCGGGAATCATCATTCAGTTCCAAGGCTTCGACACCGTCCCCGGCATCGACCTCTGCTTCGACGCCCTCAGAGGTCCCTTCTGAGGCCTCTGCTCTGAAAGGGGACTGGGCATCCTTGAGCCTCGAGGTCATGGGGCATAGGACCGGCGGCTCTCCTTTGACGAGGAACACCACTGGAAGGAATGGATTCCGTCTGAGCTGACAAAATCCCTGGTCATCTTTGTCTGAGCCCTTCATATGATTCTGAGGGTGAAAGCCAGGAGCGGCCTCCCAGGCTAACCCGGCAGGAGGAGTTGCTTCCTGAGACCTCATAGGTGCAGCTGTAACCATCATGGAGTCCCCACCAAAGGAGCCGGCATCGACCTCATCTGTGACAGTGCCTGCCCAAGCAGCTGTGGAGCCCTCCCTCCTTAATGGAGAGGATGTCTTGGAGGCAGACTGGCTGTCTTCATGTTGCAAAACCCCCTCCCCCTCTGAGGACAGGGTAACTCTGGTTCCTCGGCACCGGTGACTACCTCGATGGCCAAGGTGCAGCTGATCCTAGAAACACTTGGAGGTTTCTGAGATGGCTCCTGATCCTGGTTAGTGCAGCCAGGGGCATGGGTCCAGGCAACCCAAGGCTCTAAAGCTCTAGGCACCAGCCCCCTCTCAGCCAGGGGGGAGTTTTTGACTCAGTGGGTGGAGTTTCCTTTCCTCCAGGAGACCCACATCAGCCCATAAGGGGGGTCGACTGTCCTCCTTCACCGACAGTTGGGCCACCATCACTACAGACCATTGGGTCCTGCGGGTGGTGAGGGAGGGTTATTCTCTCCACTTACAGCAACACTCTCCAGATTACTTTCCTGCGGAGCCAACCTGGCCGCCCCTTCACCAGGCCTTGCTCGTCACAGAGCTTGCAAACTTCTCAAGGACAAGGCGGTGGAACCTGTGTCTCACCACCTCTGGGGGAGGGACTTCTACTCAAGGTATTTCCTTGTCCCCCAAAAAACAGGAGGCCTCTGGCCTATCCTGGATTTGTGCAACCTTAACAGGTTCCTGGTGAGGGAGAGGTTCAAGATGCTCTCCTTTGGAACACTGCTGCCCTATCTCTGCCAGGGAGACTGGCTCTGCTCCTTGGATTTCAAGGACACTTATACCCACATCCTGATTCATCCCTCCCACAGGCGATACCTGAGGTTTGTGGTGGGGGGTCTGCACTTCCAGTACAGGATGCTTCCATTCGGCCTTGCCGCCTCCTCAAGGGTCTTCAGAAAGTTCCTGGCAGCAGTGGCCGTGCACGTGCGCCTTCAAGGGGCTCACATCTTCCCCTATCTAGATAACTGGTTCGTCAGGGGCAGCACTACCCTGGAGGCGGACTAGGCCACAAAGCTGACCATTCACGCCCTCTACCAGTTGGCCTTTGTCATGAAGTACCCCAAGTCCAGACTCTCTCCATTTCAGACCCTGGAATTCATAGGGGCTTTGCTGGACACTATGCAGGTCCTGGCTTTCCTCCTAGAAGACAGAGCCCACCGCCTGATGTGGTTGACCGGGGAGGTGCAAGCCTGAAGATTGGTGCCGGCCCAGCGACTCCTCCACTTGTTGAGCCACATGGCCTCAATGGTGCACGTTACACCCCTAGCCCATCTATACATGCGGGTGGCCCTGTGGTGCCTCTGGTCTCAGTGTTCTCAGGCAACAGGCAGGCTGGGGGACAGGGTGTGGGTCGCCTGGTAGCAGTCCCCAAACCACCTCAGGGCAGGGATGCCTTTCCAGGCACCAACACCTCAGAGGGTTCTGACGACGGACACCTCCCTGATGGGCTGGGGTGCACATTGCAAGGGCCAGCGCACTCAGGGCTACTGGTCTTCCGAGGAGTGTTCCTGCAGATCAATCTCCTCGAGCTCTGGGCCATCTTTCTTCCCTGCAGACCTTCTGCCACCTGCTCCGTGCCCTTCCAATTCTCATACAACCAGGTGGCCATGTTCTACGTGAACAAGCAGGGTGGAACGGGCTCCTACTCTCTCTGCCAGGAGGCCGTGGCACTTCACTCCTTTGCAGTATGCAACCGCATAATTCTAAGAGTTGTGTACTCCAGGACAACGTCAGCAGGGTCCTTCAGCCGCACGAGTGGCACCTGGACCTGTAACAGGTGTTCTCAGGAATCAGTCCTCGCAACCCTCCTTCCTCCCTGGGAGTTGCCTCCTCTATCTGTTTTTATCCTTCTCCTAAACTATGTCACTTGATTGAACAAGATGACACCCTTGGGCGGGAAGGGGACCTCGCATGCGTGGTAACATTCCCAAGGGCATTCTCTGAAAGCTGGGGAAATGCTCCGCATGGGCTCCATCGGCATTGACGTCACCCATATTACAGGTGAGTAACTGCGCTTTTTTCTCAACCTGTGTTTCATACTCTCTCCAGTTGTGCACCGATATTCTTCCCGTCACCCGAACCTTCTGTCCCGGCATTCTCCAATTGGCAGCACTGCGGCTCTTCATCCTCACTGGGGTACTTTTTTTCCCCATGGCTACCAGTGGCTTTAAGATGTGTGATCAGTGTGCCAAGATAATGTCCCTCACCAACACACATGACTGCTTTCTTCGCTGTCTAGGGCCAGACCATGACCCACGGCTTGCAATCTGTGCAAAAAGATGTCTACCAAGGCCCCCAGGAGCCGTCCGCAGCAGCATGACAATTCTTCCCGGAGTACCCAGCTCCGAAGGCCAATGCCCCTGAAGCCGCAGAATCCCGTGGTTCCACTGCGGACCCCCGTCAACGCTGTGGCTCTTCAGAAAGGGGGTCTCCCTCGAGGGAACACAAGAAGAAGAAACCCTCGAAGGCATCATCTCTGGACAGCTCCGACGGGTCGGGTAAGCCCCAGGCCAGCTCCCGTAGCCCACGACGGCTGTCGGAGGAATTGGAGCGGCCTACCATGATTGCCTGAAAGGAGTTGACTGCATTTCAGTCTCGGTTGCCAAACAGTATCCTTGTTGAGGACTTCTTTTCGGGGGGCAACCGGCGCCGGGCCTGAATTTCTCGGTTCCCGCACAGATGGCTGTGGAGCCTTCTGGACTTGAATTCAGGATGGCAGCCCTGGCATGCAGTCTGACTGCCCTCATGGAGCAGTAGCAGGCATTGTTGTCCGGTACTACTAGTTCCTCCGCTCAGACCTCCGGGCCCTTGACATCTAGGATTTCCTCGGTGGCCATACTGATCCTCGAGACCATATGGCCCCAAGTCAATCCTTGGCCTAGGTCTTGCTCTGAGTACCGCTTGAACCGACCAAGGTTTTCCCCGGCTAGCACTCATGGTTGCGGGGCTGACGTGGGCAGGGTTCCATCCCTGAGCCCGCGGGTCACCCTTCCCTCGAGTCTTCCTCCGACTACTTGGAGTGTGAGATAGAGGAGTCCCCGGACACCTGATGCCACCGCGATGTCCCCCTCAAACCCGCCACCCTCGGAGCCCCAGCATCCCCAACCGAGGATATGGCATCCCTAGACTTTGTGCGGGATATGTCAAAAGCCCTCTCCCTTTCGCCCTCTCTCCCTCCCCAGTCTTTCGGCACACTTGGCATTTGTTCCAGCTGCTGAACACTTCATCTCACAAAACAACCTGCCCGCTCGATCCCAATCCTTCCTCTTGGCTGCCCTTCTCCCATTCATTCTTCACATATTCATGTCAAGTTTATCTTCGGGTCTTTTCCCCACCTCCTGGAAATATGTGCTTATCCAACTTATTTTGAAGAAACCATCTCTTGACTCCTCCATTCTTGCACACTGGCACCCGGTATCCAATCTTCCTTTCCTTTCTAAAATCCTGGAAAAACTGGTCTTTGCACAACTTTCAGCACATCTTGATACCACTTCTACTCTTCACCCCTGCCAATCTGGATTTAGAACTGGACATAGCACCAAAACCATTCTTTACTTTTTGAATGAGCTTCATCAGTCACACGAAAAAGACAGTTTCTCTCTTGTGGTATCTTTGGATCTATCCTCTGTCTTCAATTTAGTTGACCACTCCTCATTCATGTTTATGACCTCGGAATCCATGGAACTGTTCACCACTGGTTTTGCTCTTTTTCCTCGCACTTTTTCCTCGCTCTTTTTCCTCGCACTTTTTCTGCTCGCACTTTCTCTGTCCAGACTGGCTCTGCCACTTCCCCCATAACCCCCCCTTCCCTGCGATGTCCCCCAGGGCTCTGTGTTTGCCCCCCTTCTCTTTAATGTCTTCCTTGCACCACTTGCCCTCATCCAGCAGTCCGGAGTCTCTGGTTACTACTATGCCGATGACGACATTCTCTTGTTCTACACCAGCTCCCTCACCCGACTGGATTCCTGCCTCTCTCACATTTCCTTCTGGTTAAATAGCAACTACTTACACATTAACCCATCTAAATCTTCCGCTATCTAGTTCACCTTCGGTGCCCCCTGTCCCCTGCTTACTTTCCACCAGCACATCTCCTCACTTATCCACTGTTCCTTTGTTTCTCTCCGCCAAATTCGTGCCGTTTGACCTTTCCTCTCTGACCACCTTTGTACTGTCACTTATATCCAGACTTGTTTACTCTGTCATCCTTGCAGGTTTGCCCCAATATCTGTGTCATCGATTACAGCTTATCCAGAACACTGCAGCTTGCCTTCTCACTCACTTCTCCCAGCTTGATCACGTTACTCTTACATCTACATTGGCTCCTCCTTAAATTCAGGTTCACATACAAAATACTCACCATTATTCACAAGGTTATTCACATCGGCACCCTCAGTATTGTGTAGATCTTATTTACCTCCATGCTTCCCCGCGCCTACTCTGGTCCATCCATGCGAACCATCTTTCCCGCACATCTTGAGCTTACCTGCCACTCTACATTTTTCTTTCTGGGCCCCGCACTCTGGAATTCATTTACACTCACACTCTTCACCGAACTGTCTTTCCCTCGATTCAAAGCCATGCTCAAAATCCGCCTAGCCTTTGACCTTCCTTTTCTCCCTCCCTCCCTGACTGCCCTCCTCTACTGCCTGCCGGGTTTTCCTTTTCCTTTTATCTTTGATACCAAGTATCATATCTATATTGTCACAGGGCAGCTTTTATAGAGCCCTTGAAAACCAGCAGAAATGCAGGAAATAGGACTGATCATGACAGTTCAGAGGAACACAGGGTAGGATGTTGCCATAGGCAACCTAAACAAAGTAGCTCACATGCAAAGGAAACACGCCCAAACAGCAAAAAGGCTAAGGAATTAGGAGCTAATGGAAGCCAGCTGGGTGTGGGTGGAGCTGACACGCACATAGAAAAGCTCACTGCACGTGGGGTTAGACAGAGCCAACGTGGGGCTAGACAGAGCCAGCGTGTGCAAGAGAGACGGAGTCAGCTTGAGAATACAAGCAACAGATGGAGTGAGCGTGGGAGCAGGAGTGAAAGTGAGAGTGAGAGCGAAGGTGAGAGAGAGAAGACATACGCAGGACACAGCAGGAGTGAAATAGAACCCGGTTGGAGCACGGGAGCAGGCAGCTGTGAGGCTGGAAGCCAGAGATATAAACGGAGAAATTCTAATTGGAAGGGAGCTGAGAGCAGAACTCTGAGAGCGTCAAAGCCCAGCAAATGCTATCAGAAAGGTAACCAAACATTTAACTGTGAAGTTAGCTGGAGGAAGCCAGAGGAAAGTTTTTATACAAACAACTGGCAGAAAAACAGTAAAGCTTTTATACCTGAGCATAAGCCTGTATCTGGAAGAGGTTTCAAAAGCAGGAGCCAGGAAAAGTTTTTATGTGATTTTTTTCCAGCATCCATAGCAACTGAGCATAGCTTGAGGCAGAGACTGTGCAAGGCTAACCCTAATGTTCCTAGTAGAGGGAAAAGTGAAACTAAGAATTCTCTCTATCTCCCACCACATTTAAGAAGCTCCCAAGAAAGACACTCCAAGGAATATGGTAGCAGCTTAGCTAACATTCTTACCCAGAGGGAAAGAGACTTCCTGCAGAGCAAGGGGAGACTGTTTAGCAACGTTTCACATGCTGCAAGAGATGACCTCTTAACAGAAGAGCCTGAAGAGATGCAATATGAGCTACAGGGGGATAATGTAAGCAGTGATTACATGGACTGTACGCTCTCTGTCTCAGATAACGTGTTGTCTCTAAGATAAGTGAGTAGAATTGCCAAAGCTTGAAAGCCACAAAGAAAATGCCTTTGTTTGCTGAAGAGAGCTGTTTTTGAGTACTTTTCATTTACTTGTTTAAAAGCTGAAAGTAAGCAATTTTTGTTCCTGTTCTTGCTTTGTTTTTGCCCAAGTGGAGCTGTTTTTGTTTTGTGTGACTCACCCAAAAGAAACCTCTTGGAAGGGGAAATAAAACCTTTTTGAAGCCTTACCTCGGTGCCACAACTGTTTATTTAAACTACATATCCCAGAAGGCCAAGCAAGGCTCTGGGCTGGGTCTAGGCTTGGTGATAAGAAGGCGTTTTTGACAATATCTCATAAATATACCTCCCTGTCTACCAATGGCATTCCTTTCCATTTTTCTGTTTGTAACTTACATTTGATTTTGTACACCATCCTGACGCTTTTGCTTGGGTGATATGTTCAAGTGCTCAAATAAAGAGAGAGAGTCACGCCTCCAAATAAATCTGTGTCATCTCAAATGCCCTCCAAGTGTTTCAACATCACCTCAGGGTACAACAAATCCTAGTCAGAACAGATAATCAGATAGCCATGTTTTATGTGAACAAATGGGGAGGAACAGGCTCATGGTCCCTCTGCAAGGAAACTCTTCACCTGTGGTCCTTTGCCATCTCTCATCAAATAAACCTCTGAGTGGTGTATCTCCCGGGGAAGCTCAATGTCTTTGCAGACAAGCTTAGTTTCATCCTCCTCCATGAATGGTCTCTCCATCTGGACACAGTGTCTTACATCTTCCAGACCTGGGGAATTCCAGACATGGATCTGTTTGCTACTCCTCAGAATGCCAAGCTTCCTCACTTCTGCACAAGGACTCCAACATCCAGCAACCCAACAGGTGGATGCTTTTCACCTACACTGGGGTCAGGGTCTGCTCTATGCTTTCTCTCCCATACCCCTGATTCACAAGTTGCTTTTCAAGTTTCGGTCCGACAAGGGCTCCATGATTCTCATAGCCCCTCACTGACCATGGCAACCTTGGTTTCCACTGCTACTACCTCTATCTCAAACTCAGCCTCTCCGATTGGGATCTGAGCCTGATTTCCTCTCCCAGGACAACGGCTCACTGCTCCATCCCAATGCACAGTCTCGCCACCTCACAGCTTGGCTGATGAGAGCATAGCATTGCAGGACATTGACCTTCCAAAAGAGGTTAAGTAAATTCTATTCACTTCCAGAAAGCCCTCCACCAGATGTTCATACACTTTCAAGTGGTGTAGGTACTCCATTTGGTGTTCCCATAAATATCTTGATCCTTTTTCTGCTCCAGTGGAGTCACTCCTCCAGTATCTCCTCCACCTGACTCGACAGGTCTAAAAACCAACTCTGTGAGAGTCCATCTCAGTGCCATTGTGGCCTCTCACTACCTACTAGATGGACAGCCCATCTCCTCACATCTGCTAGTAGCACATTTCATGAGAGGTCTCCTGCTGTCCAAGCCGCCCATCACGCCACCTCTGGTGGCTTGGGACCTCAACATCGTAATACGGCAGCTTCTCAAGCCACCTTTTGAACCATTAGCCACGACCTCACTTAATTTCCTGTCTTGGAAGGTACTCTTCCTCATTGCCCTCACCTCAGCTAGACGTGGTGGGCGACTCCCATACACGATTCCGCCATGACATGGTCGTCCTTCGGACTTACCCACACTTTATGCCAAAAGTGGTGTCTCCTTTCCATTTAAACCAGTCGATTTACCTTCCAATCTTCTTTCCTAGACTGCATGCATCTTAAATGGAAGCAAGCGGGTGTTATCTCCAAAGAACTCCAGGTCATTGTAAAGCCTCGCAAGTGTTCATCTCCTTTGACCCTAGTCATCTGGATCTACCTGTATCAAAGGTATGCTCTCCAGATGGATAGCAGACTGTATTTCATTTGTCTGTGACAAAGCAGGACTTACCCTGAAAGGGGCATGTCACTGCTCACAACAATTGCACCATGGCCACCTTGATGGCAAACCTATGTTTGATCGTCACTGACGAAATTTGCAAGGCAGCAACTTAGTCTTCCATCCATACCTTCGCTGCCCATTATTGTTTGGAGAAGGACTCCCACCGGGATGCCATGTTTGGTCAAGCTGTACTCCACACCTCTTTCAGACTTAGATGCAACTCCTAACCTCTGTCCTGGACTTTGATGATACCGGAAATCCATGTAGGATCCATGACCTCTCGAGCCTATTCCGAAGCAAACCTCCACTGGTTCTGAGGTCACTTCATCTGGCATCTTGGAGCTAGGGAGTCCGATATGTGAAGACTTCATTCCTGCTTGTTCCTGGAGATACCACAGTTACTCACCTATAACAGGTGATCTCCAGTAACAGCAGGAATTTAGTCTTCACAACCCACCCTCCTCCCCTAGGATTTGAAGGGTTTAATTTACTTTTCTTTCTCAGCTACAAACTCAACTGAGGAGAGGGAGCCGGGAAGGCAGTCACGCAGTGGAGTGTTCCCAAAGCCTTTCCTATTGGATGCTGGGGAGCGTTCCTGCATGGGCTTCGTCGGTACCAACGTCACCCATATGTGAAGACTAAATTCCTGCTGTTCCCGGGGATCACCACCTGTTACAGGTGAGTAACTACGCTTTCTTTGTCGACCGTTGGCCCAGCATCATCACCGACACCTGGGCATTACAGATAGTGAAGGAGTGTTACCTCCTATGTTTTGAGCAGACCTCCCTTCCGTTCCTTCCAGGGGAATGCCCTCTGGGACCTCGCCATCGAGAACGTCTCCAACTGGAAGTGGCCAACCTTTTGGAAGTCAGGGCAGTGGAACTGGTTCCACCGGCTCAGACAGGAAGAGGGTTCTCCTTCCTGGTCCCCCAAAAAAGACAGGCGGCTTCCAACCCATTCTGGATCTTCGCAATCTAAATTGGTTCCTTTTAAGAGAGAAGTTCAACATGATATCCCTTGGAATGTTACTGCCCTACCTCCAGTGGGGAGATTGGCTGTATTCATTGGATCTAAAAGATGCCTACACCCACATCCTCATTCACCCCCTGCACCGATGATATCTCCATTTCATCAACAGCAGCAGGCACTACCAATACGGGGTTCTTCCCTTTGGATTAGTGTCCATTCCCAGAGTTTTCATAAGTGCCAAGCATGAAGGGGATTTTCGACTTTCCTTAACTGGATGACTGGTTAGTAAGGGGTGGCTCTCTGGACGAAGTTCGCCAGGCCGCACAGCATACCATCCAGGTCCTGGATCAGCTGGGCTTAGTCATCAGCTGCTCGAAGTCCCACCTGCACTTCGGTGGCCAGGGCATGTCTCCTGACAGACCAGGCTCACCACCTTGTCTCTCTAGTGCACCAGGTTCAGTGCTGCTCGATGTTGACTGCTCGCCAGATGCTTCGCCTCCTTGGCCACATGGCCTCCATGGTCCATGTAACCCCCTTCGCCACCTACATATGCGGTAAGCGCAATGGACCCTCTGCACTCAGTAGCGTCCGGTGTCAGGCTGCCTCTCCGACAGAATGCTCATAACTCCACCACTGCTCGACTCCATCTCCTGGTGGCAAAGGTCAGTGCTTTTTCTAGTAGGACTGCCCTTTCAAGCATCCCTGCACAAGCAAATTATGACTATGGATGCCTCCAAGCTTGGCTGGGGAGTCCATCTCGGTGGCCACTGCACACAGGATCTCTGGTTGGAGGGAGAGAGCCTTCAGCAGATAAACTTCCTCGAAATCAGAGCCATTGTAAATGCGCTGCGAATCTTCCAGATGCAGCTGGCCGGTCAGGTTGTTCTCGTACAAACAAGACTACCAGGTGATCTACATCAACAAGCAAGGGGGCACGGGCTCGTACTTCCTCAGTTGGGAGACAGTCTGGTTCTGGAAGATTTCCGTAAAGCATCATCTGCTTCTCCTGGGAGAGGACAATGCCTTAAAGGACAAGCTCAGCAGGGTCCTGCAACTGCACGAGTGGGCTCTTGACATCCAGGTGGCCCGCAGGATCTTTCAGGACACCCCCACCATGGATCTCCTCACAATGCCCAGTTAACTCTGTTTTGGTCCAGGATGCCCTGTCCCAGTAGGGTGGCATCTGATGCCTTCCTCCCAGCTTGGAGCGAGGGCCTCCTCTACTCTTACTCATAGACTCCCCTGGTGGCCAAGACCCTTTTCAAAGTCTAAGTGGACAGGACCTCCTTAATACTCATTGCTCCATGGTGGCCCCGGCAACCGTGGTACCCCTTGTTACTATAGATGTCTCGTGCACTTCCCCTTCTCCTGGGCTGTGCACCAGATCTATTCTCACAGGAGGAGGGCACCCTACTACACCCCAACCTCCGCTCTCTATCGCTCAAGGCAGGGAATGTTCTCCTGGTGTCTTGCAAGGATTCCACCAGGAAGGCATATGCCTTCAAGTGGTACAGATTTTCAGTCTGGTGTGTGGACCGGGCCCTCAACCCATTTACTTTCTCAGTGGAGATGGTACTGACTTTCTTGCTTCACCTCTCCAACTCTGGACTGAAGTCTAACTCTGTCAAGGTGCAACTGAGTACTCTTTTTGGGCTTCATTAAGCTATGTCATCATACTGAGGTAAGATGGCTCCTTTGGACGGGAAGATCAGCACGCATGCATGGAGCACTTTCCAAAAGCTTCCTTTGAAAGCTGAGAAGAGTTCCCGCGTGGGCTAAGTCGGTGATGTCACCCATATGTGATACTACCCACTTGATGAACACCAATATGGTTTTAGACCTCAGCATGGAGTAGAATCACTTTTAACAGTCTTAATTGATACACTCCTTAAAGGGATTGATAATCACAAAAAAGCATTCATACTCCTATTTATTGACATATCAGCTGCATTTGATAGTGTACATCACATTATAATGCTTAATAACCTAAAACAAATAGGTATAAATGCCACGGTACACAAATGGTTCACCTCATATTTACATAATAGAACGCAAAATGTAAAAATAGCTAATCAGACATCCACCACATATAAACAAGAAATTGGTCTCCCACAAGGCTCAGCTCTATCAGCCCTCCTATTTAACATATATATAAAACCAGTTTGTGACATTTTCAAAAAATTCGGTGTACTCTATCATCTATACGCAGATGATATTATGTTATACATTCCATTCACCATCCCTGATGTACCGATAAAACTCTTAACAGATTGTCTTAACGAAATCGCAACCTGGCTAAAAGCGAAAAACCTCCACATAAACCATTCAAAAACAGAGGTATTAATTGTAACAAAAAAACATTCATATGTCCCTCCAACCCACATAACAATACAAAACCATGACATCAAAATAAAAAACGAAATAAGATACCTAGGAGTCATTTTAGATACACACCTTACGATGAACACCCACATTAGAAACACTATAAAGAAAATCTACTTCAAACTCAAAATACTCAAGCAACTACGCCCCTTAGTTCACTTACAAGATTTCATTAACATAATACAGGCAACCATAACCCCACACTTTGATTTTTCCAACCTAATTCTCTTAGGTATAACGAAACAAAACATTAAAAGAATACAACTAGCACAGAACGCAGCAGCTAGAATTGTAATGAAAGCACACTCATTCCAGCATATTACTCCAATATTAGCAACCCTGCACTGGCTCCCAATACAAAGCAGGATAATATATAAGACCACAATAACCACATTTAAAGCTCTCAATGGCATGGCTCCAATCCCATTAAGCAATCTTATAAGCAAGGAATCTCAAAAAGTCACTCACAGAAAAGGACACTCAAATAAATTAAGGACTCCAAATGATTTTATAAAAGCAACCAAACTAACTAATAACAGAGCCTTCTCACATGCGGCCCCCTTCATTTGGAACTCCATCCCAGAGGACCTAAGATCCACAACAGAAATTATAGAATTCCGCAAAAAACTGAAAACCTACCTCTTTGCCATGCACTACAACAACATTGATAATACACTAATCATCCCAGAAAAAGGCTAAATAACACCCAACTGAGTAAAGCTAAACCCCATAATTAACAGATTTACACCCTCTTGTAAATAACCATGATTTAAATCTAAGGAACCTACAAACCTGTATCTGTACATAGTTCTTAAATTGTTCTTGTTCTGTTATGTATTTAACCATTCACCGTTCTGTTACGTATTTAACTATTACATTGTTTACTGTCAAAAATTGTTCCATGTAAAACAAGCCCTTGCTTTGTTGACTGTTGTTCAATTGTAAGCCGCATCTGAACTCTGGAAGATGCGGGATATAAATGATTGTTAAATAAATAAATAAATAAAATAAATAAATATGTGAGGACTGAGTCCTGCTGTTCCCAGAGAACTCCTGCATCAGGTGAGTAACTCTGCTTTCTCTGCCAGTTCACTTAACCTCACACTTTGAGTGGTTTAGCATTAACTTATTCAGCTTCAGCTGTTCTGCAGCTACTGACATACATACATCCAGTATGGAAATATTTAAGGTTGATGGATCAATTGATACCAAATTTGGATGTCCTCGGCTTTCTTCCAAGGGCTACAAACCAGAGACTGAATAAGAGTAATTAATGGGGATATAAAATATTAAACATCATCAGTCCCTACAAGTCAAGTCATAAATTAGAGAGCCCCTTCCCTGTTGAACCCTTATAGGTATAAGCCTTCAAGTAATAACCAAACCATTGGTAAGCCATACCTGCGATGCTTTTGTCTTGTAGCTGATTTAGCAACATTCTGTAATCTTATAAGATCAAAAGCCGAAGAAAGATCTTGGAAGACCATCAAAGAGAAATGATCTGAATCCAGGACTAACCTAATTTCATTTATCATACCAGTCTTAAACATCTCATTACTACCTCTGTTGGAAATACATTTCTTCAAAAAAAGGCTCTAATTGTAAGAAAATAATTTTTTTGATACTAGAAATACTAGACAAAACTAAGTCAACATACTTGGATTCAATTTAGGCTTTTTAAGATTACAAAAGATAATGGCTTCTTTTCAACACTTAACCTTTGTCCATACTATTTTACATCAAAACTGTAAGAAAAACTATCAAATCATCTCACTGCAGTGTTATGGAAAGGTGATGAAATTGGATCCAATTTAGAAGAAATTGATCTTGGTGAAAAGGCGGCCTATTTTACTTCAGCATGTGAAGGTAATTTAAACTCTCTTCAGCACGTTTGTAACGTCACCAGAACCTATTGTAATGAATCTGTACAACACTGTTTATGTCCAGCACTGTACAGTACTATGTATACCTAATGAAAATAATTATTATTTTATTGTCACAATACCCAAAGCACCTCAGTAAAAGCATGATATCTTGTGGTGACCGTGTGACAGTTGAGACTCTGCTGCTCTTCCTAATATGTACTATTGACTGCAGGACGTATGCAGGTTTTCTCTCCATCTTTCTGGGGTTAGTTCTTGATAGTATCTGGCTTCTGTTTGAAAAGGTTTGGATGCTTCTATTATAGGTCAATTATGCAGTATGAAGAAACTGCATCTCATTTCCTGATCTATCTCATGTGACAGCAGCATTTTCTCAGGGCACTTTCTCCAAATGGGTGCGTTTTGCGTATACCATGGCAGACATGAACTTCACTTCTAAGCCCCGGGTATGTGGAGTATGATCTCAGTCTCTCAAGTTCACTGCTAATGCTCAGCATAGTACTTGCATCATGCCAAAGTGAGCTTCTTGTAGAGTTCGTAAGATGTAACATGTATGGGTAGTTTGTCAAGATGTGCTTGGAAATTCTTCTTTATCAAGCCTGTGGCTCCCAATATGATGGGAAATGGAGGAGTGGGAAGGGAGGTAACTTGCCCCAACCACTAGGCCACTCCTCCTGAACCCTCTGCTTTAGGTCGGACGACTTCAGCCAAGCCTGGCGGCGTGCACTGATCCCTGCCAAGGCTACTCGAGCCACGACTCAAATCTGTCATAGGCCACCCGAGACAAACTTGGAGCATTCATGGACAGCAGGTTCCTCGGAGAGACTAGCCAAGAACCTGGCGAGTTGCTTCGCCAGGTCCCTCAGGTACATGCTTATGTACAACTGGTACACCTGAATTCGACAGTTCAGCATTGCGCCCTGGAAACACCTTCTGCCAAGGGCATCCAGGTTGCGGGCACTGTTCCCTCTAAGCTGTGCGCGTGTGCGCGCGCACATACTTTACAACAAAGCGCACAAAAATTACGGTTCTGATTCTGATAGAAAACAGCACAGACATTCTTAAAATTGAAAAGTTGTTGTGTATTTACGGTTTTCACAAGTTCTACAATATTTTCTAGTGCAATCAATGTGGTGTACATACTGTATTCTGACGTGTAGTCAAATTTTAAAGTATATAACTCCGAGTGTCGTTATGTGGCGCACAAAAATTTAACCTTTCTTCAAATGTTGCACAGCTGATATTTTATGTGCACACAGCCTACAGAAAATTGGAGGGAACATTGGTTGCGGGCCTCCCTGGCCGGGGGGCACCGAGGATTGCATCTTCTGGCTCTTAAGCTAGCGCATGGCCGATTCCACAACCGTGGAATTGTGTGGCAGCTGCGATTTCTGGAATCCAGGGCTTCGATGGACTCGATACATCTAGTCCAGCAGTTTGCTGATCACCGGAGGATATGGGCTTCTTTGATTTTGCCAAGGATATGTCAAAGGCCCTGGCGTTCCCTACAGAATCGGAGGAGGACTCGCGGCCGGATGAGTTGGAAATCCTCCAGTACGAGGGTGCTCGAAGGGAATCACTGATGGTGCCCATTCCTCCCATCCTGGAACAGCTGATGCTCCGGTACCGGTGGTGAGCTTCAGAAGATTGTGAGGAGGCTGGTGTGATCTGCTTATTCTGAAAAGAGGAGCTGGCAGGGTATGATAGCCAGGGTCTCATCCGCCTTGAACTTGACGGATGCTTCTGGCACAGCGTAGGAACTGAAGGTACAATTGCTCTTTCAAAGGGTGCGAAAATCCACTATTGTCTTATCCTTCCCGGATGTGATCAAGGATAAGATAGTCAGAGTGGGACTCTCCTGACTCCCTGTCTAAAGGGTTAAGGGTGTGTTAGAATAATTTTAAGCCACAGTCACTTAAACCAGCTCTTTATCTGGTATAAATGACTACCGCTAGGGGTTGCCAGTGCTAATTTGAAAGTAGACCATTAGGGAACTCTGAGTAAAACCTATGGGGGTTTTAAGGTTTAAACTTTGTTGGCATCAGGGGGAGGGGGTCTGACTCTCAAATCTATCCTTCTCTCCAAGCTCGTATCTCTGCTTGCTTATCAGACATTGCTGCCTGGATATCTCACCACTGTCTGAAACTGAATAGGACTAAAACTGAACTAATTATCTTATCCCCTAAACCCCTCTCCCCCCTTCCTCCTTTCTCTATCATGGTTGAAAATACTCTTCTTGGGGTCATCTCCCTTTCCTTCTCCTCACATATTCAACAAATGGCTAAAACGTGTCGCTTCTTTCTCTACAACATTAACAAACTTCACCCATTCCTCTCTGAACACACTACTAAAACTCTTGTCCACTCCTTGGTTTCCTCTCATCTTGATTATTGCAGTCTTCTGGTCTTCTCAGTCTCATCTCTCTCCTCTTCAGTCTATCTAGAATTCTGCTGCATGGCTAATCTTCCGCTAACCCAGTCACATTCATATTACTCCTCTTCTAAAGTCACTTCACTGGCTCCCCTTCCCTTTCCACATTCAATTCAAACTTCTCCTTCTAACATATAAATGAATTCACTTTTCTTCCCCTTGTAACCATTCATCTCCAGGAACAAGCAGGAATGTAGTCTTCACATATGGGTATCGTTGGCACTGACGGAGCCTGAGCGGGAACGCTCCCCAGCGTCCAATAGGAAAGCCTTTGGGAGCATCCCACAGCGCCTGCGTGCTGCCTTCCTGCCTTTCCCAACTGTCCCTCTCCAATTCTTCGTTTTCCACGGAGCTGACAGGTCGTACATCCTGTCACCGCAGAAAATATTCCCGCTATTCTTCTTTTTTGTGGCGCGTCTGCCTTCCTTCGACGCTACACTAGTACCGCCGGTTTCTTCTTTCCTTTTAAAAAAAAAAAACAACAAAAATCTTCTGGAATTTCTTCCAGCTACTTTTTCCTTCAGGTGCCATGTGCCATTTTGGGCACTAGGCCCAAATTTTCCTCTAACATGGAAAAACTCGCTTCGGGTTTTAAAAAGTGTTCTAAGTGTGGCGGTACCATCTCCGTCACCGACACCCATGAGTGGTTCCTCAAATGTTTAGGTCCTGACCACTCTATTTCAGAGTGTGCTGCCTGTGGGATAATGTCGAAGAGGGGTCGGCAAAACCGAGCTGCTAAATTTAGCACCCTTTTTCCCTCCGATGCAGCGTCTGTGGCATCAACGTCTTCCAGGGCTTCGTCTTCCTCCCATGGATCTCAGGTAACTAAACATAAATCTGGCCAGTCCTCAAAGGGTAGATCTCCTTCCAAGCATCGAGATGCCTCTGGCGTTGCCCTTGAGGGACTTGTACCGGCAAAATTGCCCCGGCGGGAGGCTTCAGCTTCCAAAGCACTAATGGGGCTCCAGGATGTTCTCGAGGTCCCAACCTCGGCAGAACTACTGGTGCCATGCTCTGGAGTACCGGCTGCTTCATCCGGTACCGATACCCAAGCATCGGCAGCGTCGATAGACCAGAGATTCTTGGCTATTGAATACAGTCTGGTGGCTCTACTTACAGCCTCGATGCCCTTGAAACCGCTTCAGAGAATTCAAACGGTACCTGCACCGACATCGGTACCGGTACCGACTGCTTCGACATCGGCAGGTATTCTACCAGTACCGAGTCAAGCTTACCCATACGGTATCGACAAGTCGGTACTGGACCCCTCCGACACCGACTTCGATTGGTACCGGTATCATGCCTTGCACGATCACCCGGATCGGAGATACTTTGAATCCTCGGATGAGCCTGAAGACTCTGAAAGCTCTGCCGATACCAGAGTACTTCTTCCCAAGGATTCTTCTTCTCCTCAACATAGGATGTCTCCTCCAGAGGATATGTCCTTTCAGGATTTTATCCGAGATGTGGCTCGAGGTCTTTCCATCACAGTGGCTCCTGAAAAAGAGCCTAGGACAAAGGAATTGGAAATCCTTCAGTACCCTAAAGCTCCCAAGGAGGCAGCTACTTTACTTATTCATGAGATCTTGCATGATCTCATGTTAAGGATGTGGGAAACACCTCTAACTACATCTCCTCACTCTCGAAGGCTCGACATCATGTATCGAGTTCCTCCTTGTCCTGGATTTCAAAAAACTCAGCTACCACACCATTCCATGGTGGTGGAATCAGCTATGAGAAGGATCAAGAGTGCAAAAAGGCATGCATCTAATCCTCCAGGACGTGAGTGTAGGACTCTTGACGCCTTTGGACGTCAAGCCTTCCAGGCTTCCGTGTTTTCTGCCAGGATCAGTTCCTATATATTTATATACGGGAATGTTCCTTAAGGAAGTCACCGGAGATTTAGAGCTTATGAGCCCTCTCCTTCTTGATGATAAGAGGCAAGATTACCTTGCACTTGTCAAACATGCTCAGGATGTTTCCAAGTTTGTAAATCGTGCAGCCTTTGACTGCTTTGAGTGCATAAGCAGAACCTCTGCTATTGCCATAGGTGCACGTAGGTTTGCCTGGCTCCAGGCATCTGACTTGGAACTTTGGGTACAGGACAAACTGGGGAATATTCCTTGCACAGGAGAGAATCTCTTTGGCAAGAATTGGCAGGAAAAAGCTAATGAGATAGATGCTGAAAATATCACCCTGGATAGATTGTCTAAGTCTACAGCTGATCCTGCAAGGAAAAAATCCTACAAGAAACCATTCTTCAGTAAGAAGAAGTAGTTTTACCCCTCCTATATCCAACAGAGTCATCGTATAGGTCAGTCTGCCCAAAAGGGACAGCAGCAACAGCCTAGGCAAAGAAAATCAAAAGTTGCTAAGCCTCAACCTGCTCAGCAGACTCTGCCTCCACAGGTGCTTTGACTCCTATCTAGAGAACTTTGTCTTCCTGGCCCAGAGCCTTCCACCTTTCCAGGAAGGTTATGTCATTTTGCCCCCAGATGGGAGCAGATAACAGCAGAAAGTTGGACTCTGTCCATTGTAAGAGAGGGATACAAGCTTCATTTCCTCAGCATGCCCCCTCCTACAATGGTAAGACAGTTCGATTCTCAGACCTCTCTCAACGCCCAGTTAGGTCAAGAGGTCACTTTACTTCTTGCCCAGGAGGGGCAATAGAAGGAGGTACCCATTTCCCAACAGGGTACAGGATTCTACTCCCCCTATTTCCTTATCCCAAAGAAAACAGAAGGGTACAGACCCATTTTGAACCTCAGAGAATTGAACAAATTTCTGTTCAAGGAGAAGTTCAAAATGATTTCTCTAGGAACTCTGCTGCCATACCTTAAGAGTCAGGATTGGCTTTGTTCTCTAGATCTCAAGGATGCGTACACTCATGTTCTCATCCATCCTACTCACCGAAAGTTTCTTCACTTTCTATTTCAAGGGAAGCACTGCCAGTACAGAGTTCTTCCTTTTGGCCTGGCCTCGGCACCAAGGGTGTTTACAAAATGCATGGCTGTGGTGGCAGCATTTCTTCACCCCCTGGGAATATTCGTCTTACCTTACTTAGACGACTGGCTCATTCGAGCCCCGTCAGAGCCAGAGGCCAGGATTTCTCTATCTCGCACAATGTGTATCCTTCAGTATTTGGGACTTATCATAAACTTCCCAAAATCCAACCTAGCTCCCACTCAGTCTCTGGAGTTTATAGGAGCTCTGCTGGATACCAGACAGACAAGGGCCTATCTTCCACAGCCCTGCTGCCTTCACATGGTGCAGTTAGCTTCCCAAGCAGTGCTAAAGCCTCACCTCACTGCTCGGGAAATGTTACAATTGCTAGGCCAAATGGCATCCACCATGCATGTGGTTCCTTATGCTCGCCTCCATATAAGGGCAGCCCAGTGGACTTTATCCACTCAATGGACTCAGGCATCAGGTTGCCTGTCGGACAAAATAACAAACACGGATCGTGTTATTTTGTCCCTCCAATGGTGGCAGTCACCCCAAAACCTTTTGGTGGGGTCCCCTTTCCAACAACCCCCACCCCAAGCCACTCTAACAGATGCCTCACAGGTGGGTTGGGGAGCTCACCTGCAAGGCCTCTCTACCCAGGGTACCTGGACTCCACAGGAGACCTATGTACACATCAATCTCCTGGAACTCAGAGCAATCTTCCTTGCTCTTCGAGTATTCCACACCCAGCTCAGCTACAAGACAGTCCTAGTTCAAATGGACAATCAGGTAGCCATGTTCTATGTGAACAAGCAGGGCGGAACAGGCTCTCTGTCGCTCTGCAACGAAGCTTTGCCACTATGGGCCCTCGCCAGAGAACATCAGATTCATCTCCTTGCGGTGTATCTTCCAGGCATTCAAAACTCTTGGGCAGACAGACTCAGTCGAGTTCTGCTTCCACACGAATGGTCTCTCCATGTAGACCAGGTGGCCAAAAGTTTTCAAATTTGGGCAACCCCGGACATAGACCTCTTCGCAAGTCCACTGAATGCCAGACTTCCCTGGTTCTGTTCCAGAATTCCGGCTCAGGGTTGTCAGGCCAGGGATGCCTTCCTCCTCCATTGGGGTCAGGACTTCCTTTATGCTTTTCCACCCATTCCCCTAATTCCCAAAACCCTGTTCAAGCTTCAGAGAGACAGAGGCCATATGATTCTCATAGCTCCACATTGGCCACAGCAAGTGTGGTACCCTCTGCTTCTACATCTCTCTCAAGCTCCGTCTCTGGAGTTGGGATCTGCTCCAGATCTCCTATCTCAGGAGGACGGGATGCTGTGATATCCCAATCCCCAGTCTCTGCATTTCAGGGCCTGGTTGCTGAAAGCCCAGAACTTCATGGTCTTAACCTTTCTCAGCTGGTTAAGGATATCCTTTATGCTTCCAGGAAACCTTCCACAAGATGCTCTTATGCTTTCAAGTGGAAAAGGTTTACCATATGGTGCTCGCAGAAGGGTCTTGACCCTCTTGCGATACCTCTGGAATCATTACTGGATTATCTCCTTCATTTGTCTAATACAGGGCTTAAGACCAATTCAGTGAGAGTTCATTTGGGTGCTATTGCAGCTTCTTTCAAGCCTCTAAATCGACAGCCTTTTTCCTCTCATCCTCTCATAGCGAGATTTATGAGAGGCCTTCTTTTAATCTAAGCCTCCCATTAAGCCACCACCTTGTGGCATGGGACTTAAATCTGGTTCTTGGGCAGCTCATGAAGCCGCCTTTTGAACCGTTAGCTACTGCCTCTTTGAAATTCCTTTTCTGGAAGGTCATCTTTCTTATTGCAATCACATCAGCACGTCGCATCAGTGAATTGCAAGCATTGGTGGCTGATCCTCCTTATACCAGGTTCCATCATGATAAGGTAGTCCTTAGGACTCATCCACACTTTATGCCAAAGGTGGTGTCACCTTTTCATTTAAACCAAGCGGTTTACCTTCCTGTATTCTTCCCAAGTCCTCACTCCTCAAATGCAGAAAGGAATCTTCATACTTTGGGTTGTAAAAGAGCTTTAGCTTTTTACTTGCAAAGAACTCAGCAACATAGAAAGTCCTCTCAACTTTTTGTTGCTTTTGATCCTAGTCATTTGGGACTTCCAGTCTCCAAGAGAACACTGTCCAACTAGATTGTACAGTGTATTTCTTTTGCCTATGAGAGTAAAAACCTTCCTTTGGAAAGCCATCTCACAGCTCACAATGTGAGGGCCATGGCAGCCTCTATGGCTCATCTTCGCTCTTTGTCTATCGACGACATCTGTTGAGCAGGTACTTGGGCCTCGGTTCATACCTTCACAGCCCATTACTGCTTAGACAAGTACTCCTGCCGGGATGCCTTGTTTGGTCAGGCTGTTCTTCAACACCTGTTCCATACTTAATCAACTCCTACCCACCATCCCTGGTAGGATGCCAGAGATTCATGGGGGGAAGTGGAGCCCTTTCACAACGGCACACAACTTCTGGGGTTTCTCCCTGGCATCTGCAGCTAGGGAGTCCCCATATGTGAAGACTACATTCCTGCTTGTTTCTGGAGATAACATAGTTACTCACCTGTAACAGGTGATCTCCGGGAACAGCAGGAATTTAGTCTTCACAACCCACCCACCTCCCCTAGGAGTTGTATCTCTCTATCTCTCTCTCTCTCTTTCCCGCTCTCTCTGTGTCTCAGCTATAAACTCAACTGGAGAGGGACAGTTGGGAAAGGCGGGAAGGCAGCACACAGGCGCTGTGGGATGCTCCCAAAGGCTTTCCTATTGGACGCTGGGGAGCGTTCCCGTGCAGGCTCCGTCGGTGCCGACGATACCCATATGTGAAGACTAAATTCCTGCTTTTCCCAGAGATCACCTGTTATAGGTGAGTAACTATGCTCTCTCTCCTCTCTTGCTACACCCCTGCTTGTGAACTCCATTCCTCCTCTGTTTTTTTTCTCTCTATGCCCTTTTCTTCCACTGCCAACTTCAAACTTTGGTCTTTTCACTTTGCTGCCCCTTATGCCTTGAACAAACTCCCTGTATCTCTGTGTCAAATCTCTTCCCTTCCTCTCTAAGTCTGTACTAGAGGAGATCAAACCTAAGCTTTCTTTAGAAGCTCAGATGACAAGACTTTGACTTTCATATTTTGGACACATCATTCGGAGAGAGAGATCATTAGAGAAAGACATCATGCTTGGCAAGATAGAAGGTCAACGCAAAAGAGGAAGGCCAGCAATGAGATGGATCGATACAATAACAGCAGCTATGGGTACCAGTCTGTCAACAATGAGCCGCCTGACTGAAGACCGAACACAATTTAGGATAGCTATCCAGAGGGTCGCCATGAGTCGACTCCGACTCGACGGCACTTAACAACAACAAAAGCTTATCTCTTTGTAGCTGCTTTTGGATCCTAATCCTTTATTCTCCGGAGTGGAGGAGTAGCATAGTGGTTAGAATACTGGCTTGTTAACCTATTAACCAGGGTTCGATTCCCACTAGTACTCCTTCTGGCCTTGGGCAAGTCACTTAACCCTCCATTGCCTTGGAAGAAAGGCCTGGTAATCTACTTCCAGTCACACTGCAAGAACACCCAGGAGCTTCTGGGTCGCCACGAGTCAGCATTGACTCAAAGGCACACATTGCATTTGCCCTTATTCTTCTTGTGTCTCCTTTCCTTACTGACCCCTTGTTTCTCTTGTTCTGTACTGTCTGTCTTGATAAGATTGTAAACTCTACAAGCAGGGACTGTCTTCTATTTATTTATTTATGTCATTTTCATACCACCATATCAAGAATCATAGTGGTTTACTTAAAACAACTGAATTATATTAAAAAGCACTTCATATGCCTTGTAGTGCTTTATAAATGATTAATAGGAGTAGTAGTAAGAAGATCTCCTCTCTCCCAGCGAAGAAATGTGTCGGTGGTTTGGCATTCCCAAGGTAGATGCACAGGTTGAAGCAGTTACCGGATGGGCCACCATTCCTGTGGAAGGTGAATCAACCTTAAAGGATTTTCTGGACGATAAAGTGGATTCATTGTTGAGGAGCCAGTTTCCCGTAGTGGCAATATGTACCAGCCTGATGTCTTGAGTCCTGCTCCAGTGGATTCAGCCTCTTCCGCCGGATGTTATTACCCATATTTTAAGGTTGGCTGTGGCCTTCCTTTCTGATGCCATGTATGGCCTGGTACGTTTGGCGGTCAGGGATGGTGCCCTGATGACTATTTCATGGCATTGGATTTGGTTCCAGCACTGGGCAGCAGACACATCTTCTAAAGCCCAGTTTGCCAAACTGGCTTTTCAGGGGAAGCTTCTGTTTGGAGCCGATTTGGAGAAGCTGGTGAAGGACCTATGAAGCGGGTAGGTGCCTCTTCTCATCAGACTTCGCCCGTCCACCGAGGGCACTCTGGCCAGATTCCCGGGGGTCCCTTCCAGAGATGGACCCTTCTGGGCTGCGCAGAGGAGGTTTGGGGAGGCCGTTCCCTGGTTCCTCCGGTTGAAGGCAGGCTTTGGGTTACCAAGGATCACTGGTTACTAGATACCATTCAGTTTAGCTATGCCCTAGAATGCAAAGAGGCGATTCCGGATGCCTTCGTCATCTCCTCTCATGGGTCTGCGATCAAAAGTGCAGCTGTGTGAACCATGGACAAGTCATAAAGGCAATAATGCCCTTGCTGCTGGATGAGTGGGGCAAGGATAGATAACATCTATTTCATGAAATACAAGAGATCAGAGAGAGAGGAAGACAGGCATCTATATTCTTAAAAACTTACAGAAGCTAGCAAAGTATGCAGGAAAGCAAAGATTCAATAAGAGGAGGAAATAGCCAATGCAATAAAATGGGGGGATAAGACATTTTTCAGATATGTTAGTGAGAAGAGTATGGTCAAAAGTGGTATTGTCAGACTCAAGGGTGCCGGGGAAGAATATATAGAAGCTGATGAGGATAAAGCATTATTGCTTAACAAATATGTCTGTTCTGTGTTCACAGATGAAGAACCTGGAACAGGACCACATAAAACACCCATTAACAGGAACAGAAGCGAGGGGCATCATGAACAATTTTCAGAAGACTGTGTTTGTGAAAAAACTAGCTAAACTGAAAGTAGACAAAGCGATGGGACCGGATGGGATACACCCTATAGAATACTGAGGCAACTTGGGGACGTTCTAGCAGCTCCACTGACTGACTTTTCAATGCCTCGGAGTCGGGAGTGGTGCCAAAGGACTGGAGAGAGGCTCATGTGCCTTTCAACAAAAGCGGAAGTAAAGGTGTGGTTGAAAACTACAGGCTGTTTTGTTTAACTTCTGTGGTGAGTAAATTATTGGAAGCGCTGCTAAAAGAGAAAATAGTGAGGTTTTTGGAGTCCAGCAGATTACAGGATCCGAGGCAGCATGGATTCACCAGAGGCAGGTCTTGTCAGACAAATCCGATTGATTTCTTTGACTGGTTGACCAGGGAGTTGTACCGAGGGAGAGCCCTAGATGTGGTGTATTTGGATTTCAGTAAAGCCTTTGACACTATTCCTCACAGGTGACTTCTAAACAAACTTAGCATCCTAGCGATGGACCCTAAAGTTACTGCTTGGGTTAGAAATTGGTTCAGTGGGTGTTGACAAAGAGTACAAGCAAACGGAGCTCACTCTGAGGAGAAGGAAGTTACCAGTGTTGTGCCCCAGGGATCCGTCCTTAGTCCGATTCTTTTTAACATCTTTGTTAGTGATATAGCGGAAGGGCTGTCAGGTAAGGTTTATTGTTTGCAGATGATACCAAAATCTGCAATTGAGTAGACACCCAGGAAGGTGTAGATAACATGAGAAGGGATCTAGCTAAGCTTGAAGAATGGTCTTGAAATTGGCAGCTGAGATTTAATGTTAAAAAATGCAAGGTCATGTATTCGGGCTGCAGAAGTCCAAGGGAGCAATATAGTATAGGTGGTGAATTACCATAGTTTGGGTTGTTCTTTCTTAGGTGCATAACTTTGCACTTGTCCAAATTAAATTTCATCTGCCTTTTGGATGCCCAGTCTTCGAATTTATCATTTCCACAATCCTCTTGGGTTTTAGCAACTTTAAATAGTTTTGTGTCATCTGCAAATTTGATAACGTCACTCGTTATTCCCTTTTCTAGGTCATTTATGAATATGTCAAAAAGCAGCAGACCCAGCACAGATCCCTGCGGTACTCCACTATTCATCTTTTTTCCATTGGGAAAATTGGCCATTTAGCCCTACTCTCTGTTTTCTATCTTTTAACCAGTTCCTGATCCACAATAGTACACTGCCTCCTATCCCATGACTCTTTAGTTTTGCCAAAGGTCTCTGATAAGGGATCTTGTCAAAGGCTTTCAGAAAGTCCAAATACACTATATCAACCAACATACCTTTGTCTACCTGTTTATTCACACCTTCAAAAAAGCATAACAGATTAGTAAAACAAGATCTTCCTTGTCTAAAGCCATGTTGGCTGTCTCCCATTAAGCCATGACTATCTACATATTGAGTAATTTTGTTCTTTAAGATGGTTTCTACCATTTTTCCCGGTACTGATGTCAGGCTCACTGGTCAGTTGTTTCCTGGATCACCCCTGGAACCCTTTTTAAAAATTGGTGTTAAATTGGCCATCCTCCAATCTTCAGTTCTTAGAGATGATTTTAATGATAGTTCAGAGATTACTAATAGCAGGTCTGCAATCTCATATTTCAGTTCTTTCAATACCCTTGAATGTATACCATCTGGTTGAGGTGATTTGCTACTCTTCAGTTTATCAAATAGTTGTAATACTTCTTCCCAGTGTATCAGTATTTCTTTCAATTCTTCTGCAGTATCACCTTTAATTACCACTTCTGTCTTGTGTAACATCCCTACAACTTCCTCAGTAAAGACCGAAGCAAAGAATTCATCCAGTCTCTCCGCTATAGCCTTGTCCGCTCTTACTGCCCCTTTTACCCCTCTGTCATCTAATGGTCCAATTGACTGTCTCACAGGTTTTTTGCTTCGAATGTACTTGAAAAAGTCTTTATTATACGTTTTTGCTTCCACAGCAAGTTTCTTCTCAAATTCTCTCTTTGCCTGCCTTGCATTTAAGTTGCCAGTGCTTATGCTGTTTCCAGTTTTCGTCATTTGGCTCTTTTTTCCATTTCCTGAAAGATGCTTTTTTGGGAACAACAGCCTCTCTGACCTCACCTTTAAGCCATGCTGGCAGTTTTTTGGACTTCCTTCCACTTTTCTTAAAGCTTCCAGGATAGTATTTTTAAACAACCAAGCTTGATGTAAGTCTTTAACCTTTGCAGTTGCTCCTTTTAGTTTTTTCTTAACTATTTTCCTGATTTTATCATAGTTTCCCTTTTGAAAGTTTAAAGGTAGTACTGTGGATTTCCTTACCATGTCTCCTCCATTAATTAAATCGAACGCGATCATGCTATGATAACTATTGCCAAGTGGCCCCAACACCCTTATCTCTTGCACCATATCTGGTGTTCCACTAAGGACTAAGTCCAAAATGGCTTCCCCTTTGGTCGGTTCATGAACCAGCTGCTCCAAAAAGCAGTCATTTATTTCATCTAGAAACTTTATCTCCCTAGCATGTCCTGCCATGACACTGACCCAGTCAATACCGGGGTAATTGAAATCACCCATTATTATTACTGTTCTGTAACTTTTGTTGGCTTCCCTGATTTCTTTGAGCATTTCATTATCCATTTGTTCATTCTGACAAGGCAGTCGATAGTACAACCCCACTGCCATCGCCATCGCCTTCCCCTTTTTACATGGAATTTCAATCCATAAAGATTCTACAGCAAATTTTGTTTCCTGTAAAACTTTAATCCTTTGTGACTCAATGCCCTCTTTAACAGAGCGCAATCCCTCCACCAGTTTGATCAGCTCTATCATTGCGATATAGTTTGTATCCAGGTATCACAATGTCCCACTGGTTGTCCTCCTTCCACCATGTCTCTGAGATACCAATCATATCTAACTTCTCATTTAGTGCTATATATTCTAACTCTCCCATCTTTTTTTTTAGACTTCTAGCATTTGCATGTAAGCATTTTAGAGATTGTATTTTATTCGTATTAATCTGGTTATTGGTAGGCAGGGTCAATTTGGAATCTTTAAGCTCTGTCTGCTCTGTACTCAAGGGCATTTGTGCTATCTTTGTTTTTACTTCAACCTCTCTACTAATGTGCCGTAACTTCATTTTTTTGGTAGTATCCTTCAAGGATACATTGTTCCGAACCATGCGCTCTTGGGCTACTGTCGGCTTTCCCCTATTATCTAGTTTTAAAGCTGCTCTATCTCCTTTTTAAAGGTTAATGCCAGCAGCCTGGTTCCATCCCGGTTAAGGTGAAGCCCATCCCTTCGGAAGAGCCCCTCCTTTCCCCAGAATGTTCCCAGTTCCTAAGAAATCCAAAACCCTCATCCTTGCACCATTGTCTCATCCACGCATTGAGACTCAGGAGCTCTGCCTGCCTTTTGGGCCCTGCGCGTGGAACGGGAAGCATTTTGGAGAACACTACCCTGGATGTTCTGGATTTCAACTTCCTAGCCAAAAGCCTAAATTTAGCCTCCAGAACCTCCCTACCACATTTTCGTATGTCATTGGTACCGACATGTACCAAGACAGCAGACTGCTCCCCAGCACTATCTAAGACCTTGTCTAGGTGGCACATGAGGTCCGTTACCATCGCACCAGGCAGGCATGTTACCAGGCGATCCTCAAGTGCACTAGCCACCCAGCTATCTACATGCCTAATGATCGAATCACCAACTATAACGGCTGTCCTAACCCTTCCCTCATGGGCATATGGCTCTGGAGAATCCTCCTTGGTGCGAGGGGGTTTTAAATCACCTGACCGACAAGTTCTAGCTATAGGATCACTTCCTGCCACACCAGGGTGATGCTCTCCTGTCACATGACCTCTCTCCTCCATGGCAACAGGGATGCTGCCAGACTGGAGGTGGGACTTCAGGGCTATATCCCTATAGGTCTCGTCTATGTACCTCTTTGTCTTCCATTGTCTTCCAAGTCTGCCTACTCTTGCCTCCAGATATCGGACTCGTTCCCTGAGAGTAAAGAACTCCTTGCACCTTGTGCACACGTAAGACCCCTCACCAACTGGGAGAAAATCATACATGTGACACTCAATGCAAAAGACTGTAAAGCCCCCATCTCGCTGTTGGACTGCTGTCTGCATCTTTGTTTTAAGATTGTGTTTAGATATTTAAGTTCTTTACTTACTAAGGGTTGTTGGGGATACTTATACTAATAAAACTATACTTTTTCCGTTTAATGTACGTACTTCACCTGAAGCTTAATTAATCTCAGGTCCTTAATGTATGCTGATGAGAATAAACAGCTGCACCTGAGAGTGAATATGACACCTCCTTTCCTTTAAGAGGTTTAAACACCTATAAAGGTACGATTATCCCAGCGGTGGATGAGTGTTGTGGAGGGAGGGAGGGAAAGAAGACGTATTAAAAGCTGGCTGCTACACAATACCCTGTCCTGTGCTTCTAAGGTAAACTGTGACCAATCTCCAGGGGGATTCCCACAGCCCTTTCTTGGATAGAGGAAGTCTTGGGTTCTAAATTTAACCAGAAATCTCTTTTCTGTATTTTAAATTTAAACAGAAAACTCTTTGCTGCTACTAGGCCCTGACTGATTTAAGGAATACGCTGGGTTCACAGATTAATCAGCTTTATTCTAAAGAATTCTTTTTTCCCCAAGATTTAGAAAAATTCCCAGAAGTAACATAGTAACATATTTATTTATTTTATTTATTTTTATTTATTTCCAGTCTCTTCTATACCGCGCTATTCAATACCAGTGCGGTTTACAGTGAACATAGAACTACACATTTCCTTGGGTACTTTGTGTTTACAATGAACAAGGTGTTTAAACTTGGATAATAGGGGGTAACTATTTTCAATCTTGCACAAGGCGGGTTCGCATCATTTTGCCTAGTCCTGGGAGCTTTGTGTTGGACCCATGGACGGGGCTGATATGGCTGATAGTAAATGACGGCAGATAAAGACCAGCACGGTCCATCCAGTCTGCCCAGCAAGATGGCAAGAGCAGGTGCACCCGTCGCTCCGTGCAGGCCACCCCTCCCCATGTCTTTGTCTAGGGGTAAACCCACCACTTCAGGTAGGACAACCCTATTTGTTGAGACGTTATATGGTTCAGAAGTTAGATGGTACCGTTTGTTTTGTTTTTATCCGATTGCTGTAAAGGGATCCACTGTGTTTGTCCCATGCCTTTTTGAATTCCTTCACCGTGTTTGCCCCCACCACTTCCATCGGGAGGGCATTCCAACCATCCACTACCCTTTCAGTGAAAAAATATATCTCCAGGAACAAGCAGGAATGAGTCTTCACATATGGGTACGTCGGTACCGACGGAGCCTGCGTGGGAACGCTCCCCAGCGTCCAATCAGAAAGCTTTTGGGAGCATCCCACAGTGCCTGCGTGCTGCCTTCCCGCCTTTCCAACTGTCTCTCCTCAGTTGTTCTTTTTCCGCGGAGCCAGCAGGTCGTGTTCCTGTCACCGCAGAAGAATTTCCTTATTTTTTCTTTATTTCTTTTCTGTCGCGTCTGCCTTCCTCGACGCTATACCGGTACCGCCAGTTGTTGTTATTTTCCTTTAAAAAAAAAACAAAAAAAAAAAACCTTTTTCAGGCGTACTTCAGTTTTGGGCCTTAGGCCCAAAACCTTTTTTCTTAAATATGGAAGAGCCTGCCTCAGGTTTTAAGAAGTGCACAAAATGTGGCGGTACTATCTCCGTCACCGACACCCATGACTGGTGTCTAAAGTGCTTAGGCCCTGACCATTCCATTACAGATTGTGTGTCCTGTTCTATGATGTCGAAGAGAGGTCGACAGAACCGAGCTGCCAAGCTCAGTACCCTGTTTCCCTCTGATGCAGCTTCGGTGGCATCGACATCTTCCAGGGCTGCTTCTTCTTCACATGGATCTCAGGTAACTAAACATAAACCCAGCCGGTCCTCGAGGGGCAAATCTCCTGCTAAGCATCGAGATGCCTCTGGCCTTGCCCTTGAGGATCCTGCACCGGCAAAATTACCCCGGTGGGAGGCTTCGGCCTCTAAAGCATCATCATCGGGGTTCCAGGATGATCTAGATGGCGTGGCCTCAACAGATCTCCTGGTGCCATGCTCTGGGGTACCGGTGGCCTCCGCCGGTACCAACTTCCAGGCATTGTCAGCGTCGATGGATCAGAGGATTCTGTCCATCGAACGCAGTCTGGCGGCTTTCCTTGTGGCATCGACGCCCATAGTACCGCAACAGACTACTCCGCCGGTACCGGCTCTGGCATCGCCATCGGCACCGATCCCGGTACCGGTGGCATTGACATCAGCATCGGTGTCCCCCATGCCGGTACTCTGCCCTCTGCAGCCCTCCGGTACCGATACCCCGGTACCGGTGATTCCCGATACCGATCCCAATCGATACGGGTATCGGGCTTTGCATGAGCATCCGTACAGACGATACTTCGATTCCTCTGATGACTCCGAGGATTCTGAAGAGTCTGTCGATGCAGGGATGCTTCTTCCACAGGAGGAGTCCTCGCCTAAACGAAGGATGTCTCCTCCAGAGGACTTGTCTCTTCAAGACTTTATCAGAGAGGTGGCTAGGGGCCTCTCTGTTACAGTGGCCCCTGAGTCAGAGCCTAGAGCCAAGGAGTTAGATATTTTGCAATATCCTAAAACTCCTAAGGAGACAGCTACCTTACCTATTCATGAGATTCTGTATGATCTCATGTTAAGGATGTGGGAAGCACCTCTAACCACCTCTCCTCATTCTCGCAGGTTGGACACCATGTATCGTGTCCCTCCTTGTCCCGGTTTCCATAAAACTCTGCTTCCTCACCACTCTATTGTGGTAGAGTCTGCAATGAGAAAGATTAGAAGTGCCAAAAGACATGCCTCTAATCCTCCAGGACGTGAATGTAGAACCTTGGATACTTTTGGACGTAGAGTCTTCCAAGCTTCCATGCTTGCTGCGAGAATTAATTCCTATAGTCTCTACATGGGAATGTTCTTGAAGGAAGTCACTGACCATTTACAGACTTTAAGTCCTTTTATGTCTGACAATAAAAGGCAAGAATATCTTGCTGGGCTTAAACATGCCCAGAATATCTCCAAATTCTCCAACCGGGCAGCTTTCGATTCCTTTGAAATGCGTAAGCAGAGCCTCAGCTATAGCTATAGGTGCATGTAGGATTGCTTGGCTTCAAGCATCTGATTTGGAGATCTGGATCCAAGATGAATTGGGAAATCTCCCTTGTACAGGTGAGAATCTGTTTGGTAAAGATTGGCAAGCAAAAGCCAATCAGATGGATGCTGAAAATTCTGCCTTGGATAGACTATCCAAATCTACAGCTGCTCCTGCTAAGAAAAGGTGGTTCAAGAAAACACCTTTTTCTAAAAAGGGAAGGCCCTTTCCTGCTTATAGTCAGAGGGCATCTTCTGCAGCTTCTAAACGTCAGCAATCCTCCAAACAGACCAAGGCAAAGGCTGCGTGGCCTGCTCCAGCCCAGCAATCTCAGCCCCCTCAGGGCCTTTGACTTTCTGCTAGAGAACTTGGCCTTCCTGTCTCTAGAAGGCCCAGAGCCCTCCACCATTCCAGGAAGGTTATGTCACTTTGCTCCCAGATGGGGGCAAATCACAGCAGAGCAGTGGACACTCCATCATAAGAGAGGGGTACAAACTTCATTTTTCCAGCTTGCCCCCTTTCACAAGAGTGCACCAGTTCAATTCTCCAACCTCCCTCCTCAACCTGTTAGAGCAGGAGGTTGCCACTCTTTTAGCCCAAGGGGCAATAGAGGAGGTGCCTTCTCAACAACAGGGCACAGGGTTCTACTCCCCCTATTTTCTTATTCCAAAGAAAACAGGGGGCTTCAGACGCATTTTAGATCTCAGAGAGTTAAACAGATTCCTAGTCAAAGAAAAATTCAAGATGGTTTCTCTGGGAACTCTGCTGCCATACCTTCAGAGTCAGGATTGGCTTTGTTCTCTAGATCTCAAGGATGCGTACACCCATATTCTCATCCATCCATCACACAGAAGGTTCCTTTTCCAGGAGAAGCACTATCAATACAGAGTGCTTCCCTTTGGCCTGGCCTCTGCACCAAGGGTGTTCATGAAATGCATGGCAGTGGTTGCTGCTTTTCTGTGCATCCTGGGGATATCTGGACGACTGGCTCATTCGAGCTCCTACTCAAACAGAGGCCCAGACTGCTTTAAACTGCACAATGCGTATCCTGCAATATTTAGGGCTGGTAATAAACATCCCAAAATCCAATGTGATCCCTACTCAGTCCCTGGAGTTTATAGGGGCATTGCTGGATGCTACAAGGGCAAGGGCCTATCTTCACCAGGCCCATTGCCTTCGCCTGATGCAGTTAGCTTCTCAAGCAGAGTTAAAACCCCTTCTAACTGCTCGAGACATGTTACAGCTGCTAGGCCACATGGCATCCACCGTTCATGTGGTACCATATGCTCGCCTTCACATGAGAGCAGCTCAGTGGACTTTATCCACCCAATGGACCCAGGCATTATGCGGCCTATCAGACAAAATAGCAAACACAAGTCGCTTCATTTTGTCCCTCCAATGGTGGAAGTCCTCCCAAAACCTGTTGCTGGGGTCCCCCTTTCAGCAGCCTCTACCCCAAGCAACTCTAACAACAGATGCTTCACCAATGGGCTGGGGAGCTCATCTTCAGGACCTCTCCACCCAGGGCATCTGGTCCCCACAGGAGACTTGTCTACATAACAATCTCTTGGAACTCAGCAATCTTCCTTGCTCTGCGAGTTTTCCACACCCTGCTCAGCCACAAGACAGTCCTTATCCACACGGACAATCAGGTAGCCATGTTCTACATAAAAAAGCAGGGAGGAACTGGCTCTCTGTCGCTTTGCAATGAAGCTCTGCGACTGTGGGCCCTCGCCAGAGAGCATCACATTCATCTGCTGGCAGTCTATCTTCCAGGAGTTCAAAACTCTTGCGCAGACAAACTCAGTCGAGTTCTGCTTCCACACGAGTGGTCCCTACATATGGATGAGGTATCCAAGGTGTTTCAACTTTGGGGAACCCCGGCCATAGACCTCTTTGCAAGTCCGTGGAATGCCAAACTTCCTCGGTTCTGTTCCAGAACTCCGGCTCAGGGGGCTCACGCAAGGGATGCTTTCCTCCTTCACTGGGGTCAAGACTTCCTCTATGCCTTTCCACCCATTCCCCTAATTCCCAAAACCCTGTTCAAGCTTCAGAGAGACAGAGGCCACATGATTCTCATAGCTCCACATTGGTCTCGGCAGGTGTGGTACCCTCTGCTTCTACTTCTCTCTAAAGCTCCCTCCCTAGAGTTAGGGTCTGCTCCAGACCTCCTCTCTCAGGAGGACGGAAAGTTGTGGCATCCCAATCCCCAGTCTCTGCATCTCAGGGCTTGGTTGCTGAAGGCCTAGATCTCCAGGCTTTACATCTTTCTCAACAGGTGAAAGATGTTCTTTATGCTTCCAGAAAACCGTTCACTAGACGTTCTTATGCCTTAAAGTGGAAAAGGTTTACCATCTGGTGTTCAGAAAAGAGTCTTAACCCCCGAGCCATACCTCTGGAATCGTTGCTTGAGTATCTCCTGCATTTGTCTAATGCACGCCTTAAGACAAATTCAGTAAGAGTCCATCTGAGTGCTATTGCAGCTTCACTCAAGCCTCTAAATGGACAACATGTTTCCTCTCATCCCCTTGTAGCAAGGTTCATGAGAGGCCTCCTTTTAACAAAGCCTCCCATTAGACCACCACCGGTGGCATGGGACTTAAATTTGGTTCTTGGTCAGCTTATGAAGCCGCCTTTTGAACCTTTAGCTACTACCTCCTTGAAATACCTTTCTTGGAAGGTTATCTTTCTTATTGCTATCACATCAGCACGCCGCATTAGTGAATTGCAAGCACTAGTAGCTAATCCACCTTATACAAGGTTCCATCATGACAAGGTGGTCCTTAGGACTAATCCACATTTTATGCCTAAGGTGGTCTCGCCTTTTCCCCTCAACCAAGAGGTCTACCTACCTGTCTTTTTTCCAGGACCTCATGCATCAAGTGCAGAGAGGAATCTTCATACCCTGGAGTGTAAAAGAGCTCTAGCTTTTTACTTGCAGAGGACACAGCAACATAGAAAGTCTTCTCAACTCTTTGTTGTTTTTGATCCTTCTCATTTGGGACAACCAGTCTCCAAGAGAACACGTTCCAACTGGATTGCCCAGTGTATTTCTTTCACCTACCAGAGCAAGAACATGTCTCTGGAGGGCCATGTCACAGTTCACAATGTGAGAGCCATGGCAGCTTCAATGGCTCATCTGAACTCTGTGTCTGTCAACGACATCTGTTGAGCAGCCACTTGGGCCTCGGTTCATACCTTCACAGCCCATTACTGCTTGGACAAAGACTCCCGCCGGGATGCCTTGTTTGGTCAGGCTGTCCTCAAACACCTGTTCCATACCTAATCAACTCCTACCTCCCTCAGGGGATGCCAGAGATCCAGGTGGAGAAGTGCAGTCCTGTTCCAGGGACACACAGCCTATGGGCTCTCTCCCTGGCATCAAAAGCTAGGGAGTCCCCATATGTGAAGACTCATTCCTGCTTGTTCCTGGAGATAGCACAGTTACTTACCTGTAACAGGTGATCTCTGGGAACAGCAGGAATAAGTCTTCACAACCCACCCTCCTCCCCTAAGGAGTTGTCTCTCTCTCTCTATCTCTCCTTTCCCTCTCTCTCTCCCTCTTGTCTCAGCTATAAAACTCAACTGAGGAGAGACAGTTGGAAAGGCGGGAAGGCAGCACGCAGGCGCTGTGGGATGCTCCCAAAAGCTTTCTGATTGGACGCTGGGGAGCGTTCCTGCGCAGTCTCCGTCGGTACCGACGTATCCATATGTGAAGACTTATTCCTGCTGTTCCCAGAAATCACCTGTTACAGGTAAGTAACTGTGCTTTCCTGACATTGCCCTTCAATTTACCACCTTGCTGCTTCATGTTATACCCTCTAGTTTTACAGTTTCCCCGTCTTTGGAAGAGGTTTGTTTGTTCATCATTTCTCTTTAAGTATTTAAAGGTCTGAATCATATCTCCCCTGTCCCTCCTCTCCTCCAAAGTGTACATATTTAGGTCTTCAAGTCTCTTCTCATAAGGCTTCTGACGCAGGGTCCAAATCATTTTGGTTGCTTTCCTCTGAACCGTTTCCAGTCTTTTTACATCTTTTGCAAGATACGGTCTCCAAAACTGAACACAGTATTCCAAGTGAGGCCTCACCAGTGACTTATACAGTGGCATAAGTACCTCTTCCTTTCTGCTGTTAATCCCTCTTTGTATGCAGTCCAACATCCTCCTGGCTTTTGCCACCACCTTGTCGCACTGTTTTGCCACCATGAGATCATCAGAGATAATCACACCAAGGTCTTTCTCCTGAACCGTGCATACCAACCTCTCGCCCCCTATCGCGTACATTTCCCTTGGATTTCTGCTACCCAAGTGCATGACACTGCAATTTTTCGCATTAAATTGTAGTTGCCAAGCATTAGACCAGTCTTCCAGCTTTTGTAGATCTTTCCTCATGTTAACCACTCCCTCGGGGGAGTCCCCTCTGTTGCAAATTTTTGTGTCGTTTGCAAAAAGACAGACTTTTCCATTCAGTCCTTCAGCAATATCATTCACAAATACATTGAACAGTGCCGGGCCCAGGACCGAACCCTGGGGCACCCCGCTAATCACCTTCCTCTCATCCGAGTGAGCTCCATGTACAATCACCTTCCGTCTGTCAGTCAACCAGTTTCTAATCCAGTTTACCATCTTGGGACCCATCCCCAAGCTACTGAGTTTGTTGACAAGCCTCCTATGAGGAACAGTATCAAAGGCTTTGCTGAAATCCAGGTAGATGACATCCATCGCATGCCCCTGATCTAGTTCCTTGGTCACCCAGGCAAAGAACTCAGATTTGTTTGGCAAGACCGTCCTTCGATAAAACCATGTTGCCTCGGATCTTGCATCCTGTTGGTTTTGAGAAAGTTCACTATTCGCTCTTTCAGGAGCTCCTCCATTACTTTTCCCGCCACCGAGGTAAAGCTCACGTGCCTGTAGTTTGACACTTCTTCCCTGTCACCACTTTTGTGTAGAGGTACGACATCAGCCATTCTCCAATTTTGAGGAATCTCTCCTTTTTCCAAGGATCTGTTGAAGACATCCTTTAACGGTCCTGCAAGAACCTCTCTGAGCTCTTTCAGTATCCTGGGATGTATCCCATCCGGTCCCATGGCTTTGTCCACTTTCAGTTTAGCAAGTTGTTCTATCACCTCGTCTTCTGTGAATGGTGTGGTATCTACTTCATTCCCATTTTTACATTTGGGAGAAACAGCTGGTCCATCTCCAGGATCTTCTTTAGTAAAAACAGAGCAGAAGTATTTGTTTAGAAATTTCGCTTTTTCAGTGTCTTAAATCTCTTTCCAGAAGTAGTCCTTCAAGTATTCTTCATTATAAAGCATGTGAGGACAGAGTTAAGGACCTTAATATGTATACTTTAGAGGAAAGGCAGGACAGGGGTGATATGATTGAGACGTCTAAATACCTCTGTGGTATAAATTCATAGGAGGAGAGCCTCTTTTGATTGAAAGCATGCTGTGCCTCGAGGGGACGTGGGCCATAGGATGAGAGTGACAGGTGATAGACTTAGGAATAATATGCGGAAATATTTCTTTACAGACAGAGTGGGAGATGTATGGAATGGTCTTCCAGTGGAGGTGGTAGAGATGAGGACAGTATCTAAATTCAAAAAAGCATGGGACAAACACAGAGTCTCTCTAAAGGAAAACAGGGGACTGTTGTAGTGGTTGATATGGAAGGGCATACTAGACAGGCCATGTGGTCTTTTCCTGCCGTCATGTTTCTATGTTTTTTTTTTGTTATAGTGTTTATTTTATTTAATGGATCTTATATAATGCCTCTTCCAACGATCAGGGGCGGTTTACATTGAGCAAAAGTTACAGAAACTTGGTTACAGGGAATATTTTAAACTATATTACAGCAAACTAAGTACAGGTCAGCTAGGCACTTACACAGTTGTATCGTGGTAGCTGTGTCTTAACTATTTACATGATATATTGCGAACAGAGTGTGAAAAGTTGCGGATATTTGGCGTAGACATATCAGGGGGTGGGGGTAGTAATTAGAGAAGTAGGAGCCTGCTGTATTGTAGTAGGCTAATTCTGTAATAGGGTGCATTAACGGGGTTTATAAAAAAAGCTCTTTAGTTTTATGTTAGTTTATTGTATTTGTATGTTGGGGCTTTCTTCTCTCGTTATGTTTTTTTCCTAGGTCTGGTGTTTTTGCTGGACCTGTAGTTGCTTAATTGTTTAAGTGATGTTATTTTTATGTTGTTTGTTCTATTTGAGTAAACTTAATAAATATTAAATTATAAAAAAAAAGTCTCTGCAACTTAGACATAGTAGTTTCTGAGAAAAAAACAAAATATGACCTGGACAGAATTAATGACACTCTTCACTAATATTTAAGAACATAAGATATGCCATACTGGGTCAGACCAAGGTACATCAAGCCCAGTATCCTGTTTCCAACAGTGTCCAATCCAGGTCATACGTACCTAGCAGTTTCCCAAAAAGAGACAGGTTCTGCAATGCTTGTACTGGGTCAAGCATTGATATCCTGGGTCCCTTCTTAATAATGGTTTATGGACCTTTCCTCCAGGAACTTGTCCAAACCTTTTTTAAACCCAGCTACACTAACAGCCTTTACTACATCCTCCGGTAACAAATTCCAGAGTTTGATTACACGTTGAGTGAATCAATATTTTCTTTAATTAGTTTTAAATAGTTTACCCTGTAGCTTCATTGCATGTCCCCTAGTCTTTCTATATTCTGATAATGTAAACAGTCGATCTACGTTTACCCGTTCCACTCCGTTCATTAATTTATAGACTTTTATCATATCTCCCCTCAGCCTTGTTAGCCTTTCTTCATAGGAGTATCCTTTGATCCCCTTTACCATTTTGGTGGCTCTTCTCTGAACCTTTTCTAATAATGCTATATTCTTTTTAAGATACGGCGACCAGAATTGCACACAATATTCAAGGTGCGGTCTCACCATGGAACGATATAGAGGCATTATAATATCTTTTGTTTTATTTTCCATTCCGTTCCTTATAATACCTAGCATTCTATTTGCTCTCTTGGCTGCCGCTGCACACTGGGCCGAGGGTTTTAACATGTTATCCACAATGACGCCTAAATCTTTTTCCTGGGTGGTGGTTCCTAATGTGGAACCTTGCATCGTGTAACCATAGTTTGGGTTGTTCTTCCCTAGGTGCATAACTTTGCACTTGTCCACATTAAATTTCATCTGCCGTTTTGATGCCCAGTCTTCCAATTTATCAAGATCCTCTTGCAATTTTCCACAATCCTCTTGGGTTTTAATAACTTTAAATAGTTTTGTGTCATCTGCAAATTTGATAACCTCACTCGTTATTCCACTTTCCAGGTCATTTATGAATATGTCAAAAAGCAGCGGACCCAGCACAGATCCCTGGGGTACACCACTATTCACTTTTCTCCACTGGGAAAATTGGCCATTTAGCCCAACCCTCTGCTTTCTATCTTTTAACCAGTTCATGATCCACAGTAGTACACTGCCTCCTAACCCATGACTCTTTAGTTTTGCCAAAAGTCTCTGATGAGGGACCTTGTCAAAGGCTTTCTGAAAGTCCAGATACACTATATCAACCGATTCACCTTTGTCCACCTGTTTGTTCACACTTTCACATTTGGTTATACAACCCTTAGCAGTGATGACAGCCTCAAAACGTTTCTTGTAGCATTTATAAGTTTGGTACATCTCTGTGCTGGTAGTTTCTCCCACTCTTCAACTATGATTTTTTCCAACTCATGAATGTTTCCAGGATTCGTTTTACCAATGGCAGATTTCAGCTCTTTCCAGAGGTTCTCGATTGGTTTAAGAACAGGACTCATTGCTGGCCAGTTGAAAACAGTCCATTTTTTCCTTTTTAACCATGCTTTTGTACTTTTTAACGTATGTTTTGGGTCATTGTCCTGCTAGAGGGCCCATGACCTGACCCAGACCTAGCTCTTTGACCCTAGGTAGCACATTTCGCTCCAAAATATATTGGTAGTCCATGATTCCTTTAACATGTTCCAGGCCTTCAGTTCCTGAGACAGCAAAACAGCCCCCGACATCATGCAACCTCCACTGTATTTAACTGTAGGAAGAGTGTGCTTTTCCTTATAAGCTTCATTTCTTCACCTTTAAATGTATCGCTGGTCTGCATTGCCAAAAAGCTCAAGTTTGGTTTCATCTATTCACACAACATTTTCCCAGGATAGTGGTTTTTCAAGGTGAGTTTGGGCAAATATCAGGCATGCTTTTTATGTTTGTCTTTGAATAGTGAGGTCTGCCTTGGCCATCTCCCATGAAGTCCTCTTTTGCTTAGTGTGGGGCGTATGGTTTGGTTTGGAACCGACACTCCAGATTGCTCCAGGCCAGCCTTAAACTATTTGGATGATGTGCGTTGGTGGTATTTTGTTTTCAGCAGTTCATATTAACCTTCTTGGATTAATTTTCTAATACCCACTACATCCTGTGACGTTCTTGACAGTTCCATGAGTAGAAAATTTCTTAATAACATTGTGAACTGTAAATGCAGGAATCACAAGGCTTTGAAGATTGCCTTGTGCCCCTTTGAAGTTTGATGTTTGGTAATGGCTTTTCTGATGGTCTCAGGCAGCTCTCTTGTCTTCATCTTTGTGAAAGTAGAACAGGAGAGAATGTGGCCATTTTAAACATTAGAGCCATCATTCATTGATTGATTCAAGTCTTGTGAATACTGACAATTGATGGCAGGTGCGTCTTATTTTACTGTAATGGGAATGTGGTTCTTCTGTTCAAACTGATTTAAATTGTTTTTAAGACTGCCATTAGTCATGTCCTGGCAATGTCCCAATTTTTTTATTTTTTCCAAGAACAAGCAGGAAGTAAGCCCTTTCGTATGAGTGACATCCCCCTACGGAGCCCTGTGTGGGAACGCTTCCTAGCTTCCACTGGAAGCTTTTAGGAGCCTCCATTGTGCATGCACGCCTGCCTGCCGAGGTGCCAACTTATCTTCAGTTCACTTTTTCTGCAGAGCCCCACAGGCGTGTTCATTGCTCTACTGGGAAAAACTGTTCTCATCCTTCGGGATTGCAATTTTTTGTGTTTTCATTGCCTTTTTCTTGCTGTTCTTCCACCTGTCATTGGAGCATCAGCCATCATGTGGGGCTTTTCACCTCTTTTTGCAGCTTTTTTGCCCGGGTGGTTCCTTCTTTTTCCCAGGCATTTTGCACCATTCACCAACATTGAGCACTTTGACTTTGCAGAGGCCGTTTTCCCGAAAATGTCGAAGCCAGCCAGTGGTTTTAAAAAGTGCACCCACTGCGCACATACCATTTTTGCAACTGACCATCACAACTGGTGCCTCCAGTGCCTTGGCCTTTACCACGAGCCCTCTACTTGCAATCTCTGCCTATAGATGACCAGGAAGGGCAGAGAGAAGCAACATGAGACCTTCGGACTCGGCGTACTCAACACAGACATCGGCATAGACGCTCTCGAGGGTCTCCACAGAGGCCTCAGCAATGCATAGTGCCTGTGCTTGTTTGGAGTTGAGGGTCCATGGCAGCATGGAACAGAGGCTCTCCATTGATATCTGATTGGAACTTCAGAAGGACTTGCCTGCTAAGTTGATGTCGAAAGAGCTGGCCGGAGACCTTGAAAAGCACGGGCATAGACACCACAGCCCCTCACAGCATGATGTCAAGAGCAATGGCTGGGAGCGACCGCACTGGCAATCTCCCGATGGCCTTACAATCGTGGAATCCCCAGGACAAGTAATGCACCACAGGTAGGCAAACAATCACGTGGATCACACAGACACAGTCCAAGAAGTGATGAAGTGGAAAGACAGACCTTATTTATTGTTATATTAGACCTATTACCAACCCGACACAGGCCGTGTTTTGCAAACCTTCGTCAGGGGTTGATCGGGTAAAGGTACTACAACATAAAAAACATATACATTTATTATACATTAATCATAAAAATAGCAATCATGATGAGAACAGATACATGATCACAGTATGAAACCATAAATGCCTTTAAAACCAACATAACAAATGAACTATAAACTATAAATATATAAATAAATATATAAAAATACATAAGGGTGAAACATAAAAACAATAATAATAAAACCAATATAAACCAATAATATAATATATACGTGTGTATGAAGATAACTGTGAAAGTGAAACAGAATTGTGACAGCCACATATAGTGCCATAATGTATAAAATATCGATAAATACCTTTCTTAAAACCAAAAAGGACCCACCAACACGAGGTCTTCATGTACTAAAAAACATGTGTAACTATAATAACAATCAATATAAAGAGTTAAAACACAGAATCTAACTACTATGTGACATTTCATAGGGCTTGTAACATACTAACCATATGCACCAAGTCATATCAATGTGCTTCAACTGAACAATCATAGGAAAGCAGCAGGAGCGAGAAGGAACAGGGGACTTCATAAGCACCTATATAAGCCATGTAGTGTGCTATGCATAAAAGTATAAATATATATTATACCCTAAGGGTAATAAAACATAAGTAAAAAAATAAATAAATAAAAGACCAAAATGTACCATGGCACTACTAATCTTATCTGTTGGATCCAGATCAAATTGTCTGAAACTACCGGCAACAACAAAGAGATGATTGAACATTTACTCTCCTTATGAATCAAAAAACATTTATATGAGACTAAAAAGGAGCCGAGAAATTGTACTAATTTGTAGAATGGTGGGGGACTTGTATCAGTGCACAACTGTGCAAAGTTGTTTAAATAATTTATTTGCCTGACCGCCCTCTAAACTGATCGTCTTTGCAAAAAAACTTTATGTATGGTCTTGTACTTAACCAAGATACAGTTGCTTTCGTCCCTCCCCAATTTGTATAAAAGTAAATAAAAAATCTTTCATAGAGGGACAGAAAATATGTATGTCAACAGCCGAGAAATACTAAATAATAAATGCGGTGATCGAAACTTGTACCTGTATAAAAATTGTTCAAACTATCTGCCCACCTGCACTCCGCACTAATCGTTTTTATAAGAAAAATTGAAAGTGATAATCTTACTATAAAACACGCCGCAGTCACTCTCGTGTCTTTCAAAGTAATGTGTTGAAAAACGCCGGCTCATGCGCATACTTAAGTTGAGTATTAAGGCGGGAACATTGGAGGCGGAGAAAGGGGCAGTCCTAATTGTAGCACGGAAGAGCGCCTGACCGGCTAAGCTTCAAGCGGCGGACTAATGTGATCTATGTACCAAATTGTAAAGAACATAGACCGAGTGTGCCCGTCCAAACCCCACCTCAATGATACATCATACAACCTTGTCCAGGATTATAGTTGTAGACAATCAATTGTAAAACTAACCTAATTCTGTATTATTTATAATCTATTCACATCAAACTCTTCTGTATAATATATATTTATACTTTTATGCATAGCACACTACATGGCTTATATAGGTGCTTATGAACTCCCCTGTTCCTTCTCGCTCCTGCTGCTTTCCTATGATTGTTCAGTTGAAGCACATTGATATGACTTGGTGCATATGGTTAGTTTGTTACATGCCCTATGAAATGTTACATAGTAGTTAGATTCTGTGTTTTAACTCTTTATATTGATTGTTATTTTAATTACACATGTTTTTTAGTACATGAAGACCTCGTGTTGGTGGGTCCTTTTTGGTTTTAAGAAAGGCATTTATCAATATTTTATACATTATGGCACTATATGTGGCTTCACAATTCTGTTTCACTTTCACAGTTATCTTCATACACACGTATATATTATATTATTGGTTTATATTGGTTTTATTATTGTTTTTGTTTCACCCTTATGTATTTTTATGTATTTTTATATATTTTTTTATATATTTATTTATATATTTATAGTTTATAGTTCATTTGTTATGTTGGTTTTAAAGGTATTTATGGTTTCATTTATTTATTTATTTATTTATATTCTCTTATATACCGCGCTATTCTGCATCAGTGCGGTTTACATTGAACAGACTGAAATTACGTTGAACAGGGTATTATAACTTGGAGATAACTAATTTACAGGGAACATGGGCGATGGAGGGTTAAGTGGCTTGCCCAAGACCACAAGGAGCACCTGTGGGACTAGAAACCCTAGTCCTTCCGGCCCAAGGTTGCTGTCCTCTAGTGGGATTTGAACCCCCGACCTTCCGGCCTGAAGTACCTTACCCCAACCACTAGGCCACTCCTCCACTTCATACTGTGATCATGTATGTGTTCTCATCATGATTGCTATTTTTATGATTAATGTATAATAAATGTATATGTTTTTTATGTTGTAGTACCTTTACCCGATCAACCCCTGACGAAGGTTTGCGAAACACGGCCTGTGTCGGGTTGGTAATAGGTCTAATATACCAATAAATAAGGTCTGTTTTTCTACTTCATCACGTCTTGGACTGTGTCCCCAGGACAAGTGCCAGATCAGTGGCCAGAGACATTGTACTGGCCCCGATGCCCTCGGAGACCACTGTGCTTATTGAGTACCTTTGGGCCCTAGAGGTGCCTCCCTGCTGTGCTGGGTTTGTCAGTTCAGCAGTCGGAGTCCACCCCAGGCTTAGCCACATTTCATACTCCAATGTCTCTGGTTCTGATACCCCTGTGCCACCAGTGCTCGGGGAGGACCACCACTGGCCTGCAGGATGCTGTCATCTCTGCCAGAGCAGAACCAATGCCAGAAGGTATTTCAACTTCCTCTTGGAGTCGGATTCTGATGGCTGGAAGTCATCAAGAAGAAGTCCCTGCCATACGAACAGCATAAGTCGCCCCTGGAGGAGGACATGTCCAAGTCCTCCAGTACTCGGCAGCCAAGGATGCCGTCACGGTGCCAGTACATGAGATACTTAAGAGGCTCATGCTCCACAAGTGGGAGAGCCCGATGTCTGTGCCAGCCATCAGCAACCAACTGGATTGAATGTATTGGGTGCAGAAGGCCCCTGGGTTTGAGAAGCCCCAACTGCCACACCATTCCCTGTTCATGGAGTCCACCATGAGGCTTGTGAAGAGCTCCAATACCTACTCGTCTGTCCCCTAGCAGGGAGCAGAAGCCCCTCGATGGCTTTGCAAGGCGCCGCTTTCAAGGTTCCATGCTCGTCGCCCAGGTCCTGTGATAAAAAAGACATCATGGGGGATGTGAGCGAGTTTGGCTCCCTGATCCCAGCAGAGCACTTGGAAGATTTCTATTCTCTTCTTGGCCACGGGAAGAACAAGAACACAGAAGAAACATCTCTCCTGCAGCAGTGAAGCACAATCAAAGGGAGCAGGACAGCTACAACACTGGTAGATAGAGCTTTATTGAAGTGTCGAAGGCCAGCCCTACACGTGTTTTGCAGAAGCCTTCCTCAGGGGACTGTGACCACTGGAGTGATACTTGTTCAATTTAACGAAGAATAATGCACAATTAAAATAGCTTGATTCAAGCATGAAATTGTAAAGTGTAATCGTAAAACAAAATAAACGGAGTTCAGATCATTGACTGGTCAGCTCAGTCACCCAGTCTCAACCCAATTGAGAATCTTTGGTACAAAGTATCAGTTGAGATAGCCAAGAAGCAGCCTCAGACTCAGTGAGAGCATTATAATGTGAGAACACCTCGTCAAACTGGTCCACTCCACTCAGGCCAGTCTGAGCATAGGCAAAGTATATATAATCCACCACCCAGATGGACAGCACACGTTTGGAGACAGCCACGCCCAGCTTGTTGGGATCATAGAAGACCAACAGCTGCGTAGAGTGATTGTGAGAACTGGTAGAAGGCTGGTTCAAAGTAGAAGGCCAGCACACGCTTACAGTCCAATGTGTGCAACTGGGCCTCCGCCCTGATGGCATGAGGCCTAGGAAAGAAAGTGGGCAGTACCTCCGACTGGTTGAAATGGAAAATCAAAACCACATTTGGCAAGAAAAACGAGTGGGTGCATAGCACCACCCGGTTATGGTGGAACCTCGTGTGCGGGTGAACCACCAAAGCTTAAAGTGCACTGATTCGGCAAGCCGAGATGAGTTACCGGAGGATGTAGTAAGAGCTGTTAGTGTAGCTGGGTTTAAAAAAGGTTTGGACAAGTTCCTGGAGGAAAGGTCCATAAACCATTATTAAGAAGGGACCCAGGATATCAATGCTTGACCCAGTACAAGCATTGCTGAACCTGTGTCTTTTGGGGAAACTGCTAGGTACGTATGACCTAGATTGGCCACTGTTGGAAACAGGATATTGGGCTTGATGGACCTTGGTCTGACCCAGTATGGCATATCTTATGTTCTTATGTCTGAAAGATTTGTAATCTCTCTTAGAAGATCTTTGGTAGGGTCACTAGTCAAAGATAAATAAGATGGATTACTTAAGTCTCTCTCTTTTTAATATAGTGGACACTATTAAGACTCACAATTCCTTCATCTTTAGTGTCTGGTTTTATTACAATGTTTTGCTTCTGTATCAACTTAACTGCTTGCATTTTTTCTTTAGTGAAATTGTAATTTCCATATCGTCCTACTAGACCAGTCCAAACAAGTGGGTGGTTTCCCCCTACCAGTAGAGGTGGAGACAGTGAAAATATTCCACAGGTTTCTTATGACCTCTTCTGCCATACCAGTCGATGCAGTTAAGGGCACACCTGAGTATTTCTCTGTCTCTAGCAGATGTTGGCTGCATTGATGCAACTGAGGTGAAAACTTCAGAAAATTTGATTTTGCTTGAGAGTAACCACCATTAGGGGTGACTTCCTCACTGGAGCTTGATGCTGGAGGCTCCACTAGATTCACCCTTAAAACCACTGCTCTTTTGGGTATTGCCATGAGGAGGAAGGGATTTGGTTCAGCTCCTCTTCCTTACCTTCTAAAGGTCCAGTTGAGCAGGCAGAAGTTTGAAAAACAGCTTGGAAAAGGATTGTTTGCCTTGCACAACCTCAGTACTCTCCTCCTTGCTTCCCCAGCTCTCCCCTGAAGATTAGAAGGCGGCTTCTCAGAGGTATGCTCCTGCAGGCCCTGGCAGTGGGGGAGTAGCACTGAGCCTGGCATGGTCTTCCTGCATTGGGCTCACCAGAGGTGAATAATACAACTAAGGGGTATGTTTACTAAACTGCAGTAGTGGACTCCGTGTGATATTGGAGCCGCGGTTCCATTGAAATCAATAGGTCCATGGCTACGATATTGCACGGAGTCCGCTACCGCGGTTTAGTAAACATACTCCTTAGTATGGCCAAGACAGCTGTGGTTCTCACTGCTGCTCCAGCACTCGGTTTGTGAGCCTCTCTGGCTGGGTTATGACCTCAACCTCCTCTCTCAGGACGACGGGGTCCTTCTGCACCAGAACTTCCAGTCCCTGGCCCTAATAGCGTGGATGCTGAGCGGTAGTCCTGTCCCAGCTTAACTTACCTCAATCCCAGTGGAGGACTGTGAAGCTCTCCTGAAGATTAGTTTTGATTTCCTCTGTTGTTCTCCAGTTAGTGGTATGTGCAGGTTTGACTCGAGCTCTTCTTCAATAGATTATCACTCCCTCTGGATGATATCTCCATCTTCCTGGATTTGGTTGCAGCCTTTCTATTGGATGCCATGTATGGGGCTAAAGATATCGCCTTCTCGACAGTGACGAGGAGCTGAACCAAATCCCTAATGGAACTCCCACTTGTCCCAGCTTGCCCTTCAAGGATTTGGGCATCCAAACCTCATCACCTCCCAGAGGATAGGCCCAGGGGCCTAGAAAGCGAACAGGTCTGTCCTCTTCTGCGATGTCCAACAGTCAACCTTGTTCTGGAACTTCGGAATGCCTTGGATTTTCATTGGTATTGTCCTTGAAAGCCCATCTTTTCTTCATCCTCTGGTTTGTGGTCCTGGATTCTGTCCTTTCATGGGGCTAGAGCACTCAGGAGCCTACCATTTCCAAATCTACTGCCATTCCAGCAAAATGATGTATTGAGAGCCCATTTGGGGTTGCTTTCTGTGAGCAGCAGGCTATGCCTTTCTACCAGGAGTGGGCCCAGGTTTCCAAGGATTGCTGGGTGCTAGACATGATTCAGCATGGCTACGTTCTGGAATGTAAGGGTCTTATCCCTGATGCCTTCATGGTCTCCCGATGTGGCTCTGCAACCAAGAGGGCCGCCATTCAGGCTACACATTTGTATCCACGAGTATCAGCAGTGCTTCCTCTGTTTCACTATTCTCAGCTCTCATTTTTAGTTCACCACTCTTCCCTGTAGCCTCTTGAAAGTCATGGTGGTGGTGACTGCAACATGAAAGGATCTCTGTTCACTCATATCTGGAAGATTGGCTAATCCGAGCCAGGTTGCAGTAGTAAGCATCTCGTGCGTTAGTCTAAGTGATTTTTATTTATTTATTGCTTTTATATACCGCGCTCTTTAAAATCATTGCGGTTTACAGGTAACATTTATGCATCTCGGTATATCAGATATGCATTTACAGTGAGCGGGGGATACAACTTGGATTTTAACTGGGGGGGGGGGGGTTATATACAATATCTACAATTTTGTACATTATAGCTATGAATTGTTTTGTGGCTTATCGTTGTTTAGCTGGGTGTACTGTGGGTGTAAGTGATAAAGTTCCTAAAGAATCTCGGCTTGGTGATCAACCACAGTGAGAGTCACTTGCAACCTTCCCAGTTACTGGAATACCTGGGAGTGTGGTTCAACACTTATATAGGCGGGGTCCCCACCCGAGGAGAGAGTAAGAAAATGATTGTCTCAGCTGTTAGCCTTCCGGGTGCAGTGGGCTCATTGAGTTTGGGATTACCTACAGATTCTCGGCTTGAGGGTAGCATCAATCAAAATGGTCCATTGTGCATGAGCTCATGAGGCTGCTGCAGAGGTCCTTACTGTCTCACTGGTCTCCAGGCTCTTAAGCTTTTGTGGGCACACAGTAGCTTTACTCCCTTTTCTCTCTATCATCCGTGTCTGCTCTCTCTAGAAAAATTTTTATTTGATGGTTGCTTTGCCCTGCGTTTGTTCATTTGTTTTGTTTTGTTTTGGTAATTATTCTTCAGAGATTGTTTTACCATATATGCATCATAAAATATGTATGTTTTAAAGTGTGCCAATTATTTATGTCTATAAGATTGTCTCCCCTTTTTTAGCACATAACATGCCAGGTGCCTCTTGTCTAACTTTGTCTTTTTAACATTGTCTTTTTAATATTGTCACTTTTATATTATTATAATATTGTATTATAATTTACATCATATATTTAACATATTTTATTTTTATTATTGTGTATTTTAAGATATATTTGTAGCCCTCCCCCTGAAGAAGGCGTTGCCGAAACGCGTTGGGGTCCCTTTAATAAAGAAGGATTTGCTCATCCGACGTCTCCTGCCCCTTGTGACTCTTAAGCTTTTGTGGTCAGGTTTCCTCGCCTTCCCTTGGTGGTGTCCAGCCTGTGTTGGTGAAGACTGCCTCAGCATCTGAGAAAGGGCATGCCACTGGATGCCTTGTGGTTCCTCCTGCTGTCAGATGCCAGCCCGTTTGGCTGTGGGAGCTCATTGCAAAGGCCGAACAGCTCAGTGCCTTTGGAACAGCTGAGAGGTGGCATAATCCATCAACTGTCTCAAGGACCATTTGTTTGGCCCTGTAGCACCTCCGATCCCTAGTCCAGGGCAGGGTGGTCCAGGTGTTCTCTGACAATGCCATGGCAGTGGCCTATGCCAACTGGCAAGGGGGCATGAGGAGTGCCAGAGTGGCCCTTGTTCTTCTGGGTAGAAAGAAATTTCCTAGTTCTCTTGGCGAAACCTGTGGGCGTTGACAGATTGGAGGTAGACTTCCTCAGTCTTTACTCTCTAGATCCCAGGGAGCAGGAATTGAGCCCGTCCACTGCTTCAGCAGATTTTTGATCTCTGGGGTCATCTTGAGATGAATCTGATGGCAACCTGATCCACTGTCAAAGTTCTTAGATTCTTCAGTCACTGCAAGGAAGCAGGCGCTGAAAATCAACACCCTGGCCAAAGCAGGATCTGATACATATTTTTCCTCTGTGGCTGTTCATGGGGTGTGTACTTTAACGAATAGAGCAAAATTAGGTTGGCTTGTTCTGGTGACACCAGATTAGCCACAGAGGCTGTGGTTTGTGGATCTGATGTGACTCCTGTGGTAACCTCCTCTGTGACTTCCTATAGCCGGGGACTGTTATGTTTATGTTTATTTCGCTTGATAGACCGCCCTTCTGTGGTAATCAAAGCGGTTTACAATACAATAAATTTAAAAAAGAAAGGAGGCACAAGGCCAGGAAAATGGAACAAGAATTTACAATCCTTGACAGAATAGCGGAGAAAAGAGGAAAATAGGACAGTAAATGTAGAAGGGGAGACTCACAAGAGAGGGGAGGAAAGATTAAAGGCCAAGGAAAGGAGGTGGGTCTTTAGGTCACGTTTAAAGTTGGTATGATGGGGTTCTAAACGAAGGGAAGTGGGGAGGGAGTTCCAGAGGGCAGGTCCTGCGAAAAAGAAAGCTGAGTAGCGGGTGGACTGGAGGTGGGCACGGGGTGGGGGGGGGGGGAAGAGTGTAAGGCGGTTAAGGTGAAATGAACGGGGGGGGTATGTCTGGGCATGTGAAAGTGGATAACATCTGCCAAATATTGTGGGGTGTTAGTATGAAGTGCCCTGTGGACAAGGGTGAGCAGTTTAAACTGGGTGTGGAAGGAAATGGGCAGCCAATGAAGGTCTAGAAGAAGAGGTGTTACGTGATCTCGAGGGGAGGAGTGAGTGAGACGGGCAGCAGTGTTTTGGATCCTCTGTTCAGTTGAGCTTTGGAGAGACCGGTGAGACTGGAGTTAGAGAAGTCGATGCGTGACATAACAAGTGATAGTAGTAAAATAGCGAGAGCAGGTGGAGAGAGAAAGGGTCGAATCGCACGGATTTGGCGAAGGAAAAAGGAGGTGGTCTTGGTGACATGAGAGACGTGGTTGAAAGGTAAGATGGGAGTCGAAGAGTACGCCTAGGTAGCAGAAGGTAGAAACCAAAGGTATGGGAGTACCGGAGAAAGATGGGGCCAATGAGGGGGGTGGGCTACCATGAGGAAACCAGATCGCAGTGGTCTTGGTCAGATTGAGGTGGAGGCAGTTCCGGGCAAGAATTAAGTGTAGAAAGGTCAGGGTGGGTAGGGGAAGTGTGAAAAAGAACTACTATATCATCTGTGTAGTAGAAAGTGGAGATCCCAGATTGTTGTATCAGTAAAGTGAGGGGAGCTAGGAAAAGATTAAAGAGGAGGGGGGCCAGGACGGAACCTTGGGGAACCCCTCAGGGAAGAGGAAATGGGTCAGAGGAAGGGATGGAGGGAGAGGAAGAAAGAACTGCACAGGACCGAGAGGCAAGAAAGGAGTGGAACCAGCGATAGACTGTGCTACATAGGCCTGCATCCCGAAGGCGAAGAAGAAGGAGAGAATGGTCAACTAAATCGAAGGCAGCAGAGAGATCAAGGGCTACCGCCACCGAGATGTCACCACGGTCGTGAGCTACATGCAGTGCGTTGGTGAAGGCGAGGAGGACAGTTTCGATGCTGTGGCCCTGACGGAAACCGGATTGACGAGGGTGAAGGAAGTTGGTGGAATCAAGGTGGTGAGAGAGTTGTGCAAAAACAAATTTTTCAAGGAGTTTGGAAAGAAAGGGGAGATTGGAAACTGGACGATAATGGGCAGGATCCAGAGGGTCAAGAGAAGGTTTTTTAAGGATGGGGCGAATCAGGGCATGCTTCCAGGAACGGGGGAAGGTCCCTGTGGAGAGGCTGGAGTTGAGCATGGAGAGTATATAGAGAAGGAGTGACAAAGAAGGGGTGAGTAGCCAGGAGGAGGGAATAGGGTCTAGAGGACAGAATGTCTTGTTAGATGAGGAGATAAGTTGGTGGAGTTCGATCGTGATGGTGAGAGAGAAGGAGGACCATGTGTGTGAGAGTTGGGATGTGGGAGGGGGGGATGCAACAGGCGGGGGGGGGGGGAGAATGGATGGGAGGGGGACAAAGAGGCAGAGATACTCTTAGGGAAGAAATCTTGTTGCTGAAAAACGATGCCAGAAGTGAGGGAGGAGGGAACGGCTGGGTAAAGGTGGAGGTGTCTGGGCGAAGAGAGGTGAGCGATTTGAGCGTGGAATAAAGGTGGCGGGTTTGATTAGGAGCATTGGAGATGGCGTCAGAAATGTATGTACATTTGGCAAGATGAACTTGGGAGCGGTAGTGCGAGTAGTGAGCTTTGAAGGATGATAGAGTGGCTGGAGAGGGGGCCTTCCGCCATAGTCGTTCGGCTCTGCGGAGCTGGGATCGAAGCAGATGAAGACCACATGATACCAGGGCTGAGTAGAACGGTAATTTGTTGGGCGAGGGCTTAAGGGGGCAAGACGATCAAGTGTGGCAGAAAGGGTAGAGGACCAAAGGGAACTCTGAGAATCGGGAGAGAGGGAAGAGAAGTCAGAGGGCAAGAGTTCAGTTGCAGAGGGAAACTGCTGAATAGTAAGCGGGGTGATAATACGCGAGATACTGGGGGGGGGGGGCGAAGGGGATGGCTTCGAGTGGAAGCAGGAGACAGTGAGGCAGAAGTGATCAGTCCAGGGAAGATGAAGGGAGGACAGCTTGTGAAGTGTGAGCGTGGAAGAGGATGAGGTCAAGAGGAGATCAAGAGTATGGCCAGCGGAATGAGTGGGAAAGGGAACATGTTGTGAGAGGGACAAGTCTTGTACGAGGGAAGCAAAGGTGTGATGCCTGGAAGAAGAAAGGGGATTAAGGTGAAGGTTGAAATCGCCAGCAATAAGGAGATGGGGGAAGCTCAGGGAGAGGTCAGAGATGGTCAGAAGAAGAGAGTCCCAAAGATCGGAGCGAAGAGCAGGGGGTGAATAGATGATAAGAATGTGTGTCGGTGACGAAGTGTGAAGATGGAGCAGAAGGGCTTCAGGATAGTGGAGCGAGGGTAAGAAAATCTGAGAGAAGGGGAGGGAGGGACCAAGAATAGCAGCCACCCCACCATCAGACGGCCAATGCGAGGGACAGAAACAGCGGAAAAGCCAGGGGGAAGGCAGCGGGCGAGAAGGGCATCTTCCACATCCTTCAACCAAGTTTCGGTGAGAAGGGTGAGGTCAAAGGATGCTTGCATGATGAGATCCTGGATGAGGAGAGTTTTAGTTCTAAGAGACCGGCAATTTAGGAGACCTATTTTAAGGGAGGCATAAGGAAGAGTGGAGGAGACGGGCGATAGGGAGGGGGTATGAGTGGGAGGCAGGCGGAGGTTAGAGAGGCAGCGAAGGCACGAGCTGGCAGCCTTGTCTGGGCGGCGGCCCCAAAAAACAGGTATATGGACTATAGAGTGGCCAGTGAAAAGGAGGGAGGAGGTACAAATGCAAGAAGAGGACCGTACCTGAAGCAGTGGTGACACGGTGATATCAGAAGGGAAGGATAGAGGAGATAAGCAGTCCGGTCCACTCACCGTGAGGAGGCAGAGTGCTAGAAGTGAAAGGAAATGCAGGGCTAGGTTAGGAATGTGGCCTTCACTGCCGGAGCGGCCCCAAGGAGCGCACCTAAGGAGCAGCAGGAACCGGTCTTCTGGGCATCACTTTTCCACTTTTGTCAAGCATTACCACTTGGATGTCCACGCTTGGGCAGACATGGCCTTTGGCTCAGAGGTCTTGAAAGCTGCTGTGGCTTCTTCCCGCCCAATGGAGTCATAGCTTATCTAGACTGGTCTAGTAGGATGATATGGAAGGTGTCCTTGAGTTCTTCCAGACCAGTCCAGAACCTGTCCTGTGTATCGTCTGCTGTGTTTCTCTGAGGTTGGCCCTATGGGCCTATATCCTCTCGACGGGCCATTTTTGGGAAGATGGTCCTATACATACTTATGGTTCCTTGTTCTGTTGAACCTTGTTATCCTCACTGAGGTTGTGTGCAGTCAGGAATTGATGACAAATACTGAGGCGTGCCCCTAGCTACATTGACTTGTATAGCAGGATAAGGTCATAAGAAACCTCTGGAATATATTCTCTTTCTCCATCTATACCTATTTATCTGGACTGGTCTAGCAGGACTCAAAGAGAGGATAGTACCTGGTAAATAAAATGTCCATTGTATTCTCTGTGTATCTTTTTTTTGTGTGTGTGTGTTCTCAATGTCATTTATAACCAATGTTTGTTTATTTATTTAACCATTTTTCTATACTGCTTAATCAGGAAATCAAAGTGGTTTACATGAAACAGGGAACTTTAACTTTACATAGAACAGTGCTTAACAGAACATAATATAATTATAGCAAATTACATTTTTAATATATACAGCTGTGTAGGAGGTAACTTGTTAACTGCAGGGTGTGATATTTTTAGTCCTTAAAGTGTTCTTCGAAGAGATACGTTTTTAGTTTCTTTCTGAAATCGTAGAGATCTAGTCTTAATTCTGTAGGTATGATGTACAATGAGAATGCTCTTTTCCATGTTTCCTGGATGCATTTCGTTAACTTGGCTGGTAGAGCTAAATTATTTTGCTGTCATTTCCGTTTTTCTCTGTCCTTTACAGCTGTGTATATTGTAGATTCCAGACAGGGTACTGAGATGTTATGGATTATTCTGAAAATTGTATCTGATCTGTCTAGCCAGTGGGAGCCAATGTAGCTTTTTAAGTTTGGGTGTGATGTGGTCAGATCTTTTTGCTCCCTTATGATTCCAGTTGCTGTATATTGTGCTAGTTGTAGATGATACAGTGAATGTTTGGGGAGTCCTTGGAGGGCATTGAAGTACAGTCAAACCTCGGTTTTCGTATGCCCTGGTTTTCGTACGATTCGGTTTTCGTTGATTTTTTTCATCAAGATTGTGTTTCGGTTTTCGTACGTTGTCTCGGTTTTCGTACAGCATTTTACCCCCCCCCCCCCGTACCTGCCATGGATTAGCGTGAGCCAGCGATCTCCCACGGAGCTTGAGCCAGCGATTCTGCGGGACCTCTGGGGAGCCGAGGAGTTCAACGCTCCAGCGTGGCCTGCCCGAAACTGCTTCCTGCCCCGGACTCTCCCCCGATTGACGTCTGCCTGCTGCCTCTTCCCCTGCACATCCCTTGAACCGGGACAGGAGCTGGTGACCGAATCTGCTTCTCCTTGGCGGCCCAGTCTCCCGCCGGGGTCCCTGCCCTCCCGATTGGATTCTGGGTGTCCTGCAGGCCTGCACACGCGGCCTCTCCTTGAAACCTTGCAGTCTGCAGCTGCAGGCTCCTGCTGGCACAGCCCCACGCTGTTCTCTGACTCTCACCTGTGTCAGGCTGCTACCTTAGGGGGGCCGGAGGCAGCCTAAGACTCTCTGTCCCACTGTTTCTCAACTGCCTGCTGCTTGGCTGACACTGCCTCTCCACCTCTCCCGACACTGTGTAGGAGTGGCTGCCCTACAGGCTGGTGTGACTTCGGGCACTGTCCTCTTTCTGGTGCCCTTACTTTTGCTGACATTGGCACTACCTCTCCTGACACTGTGAGCTTGGTAACTGGGTGTGATGGCTGCTAAGTTAAAAGGCAGGCTGGAGCCCCGATTGTGCAGACGGCCAAGATGGCTGTTCCCACCTCCGCTGCTGGTGGTGATTGCTCGATCCCCAGAGGGGAGAGCAGCTGGAGCTGGCTGGAGTGCGTCCCATATGCCAACAAAAGTCTTCAATAAAGGTAAAAGTGATGTTACATGCTCATTTATCCATTTCATTAGTCATTTATATGTATTTCTCATTGTTTTCTGTATGTAAAAAGATAGTTATTCTCTATAAAATGTATTTTTTGTCAATATTTTTGGGTGTCTGGAACGGATTAATTGAATTTACATTATTTCTTATGGGAAATCTTGCTTCGGTTTTAGTCCGTTTCGGTTATAGTCAGACTTTTTTGAACGGATTAATCATGAAAACCGAGGTTTGACTGTATTTGAAATGTATATGTAAGAGGATCAAGTGGTCCAGTAGGCATCCATTTGGAGCTTTTAGATATGACTGAAAAATCATAACTCCTTGCTGTATTTTTAATTTTAAAAAAAAACAGTCTGTAGTTTTTGCACAGACTTTGTCATTTTGTGCCTGCGTTGCATTATATTTCATCACTGGGACAAAGGAAAGGCCTTTTTTAAGGACTTTAATCTCATTCTCATTTATGAGGGGTTATTTTCATATATTGATCTGAAATTAAGAAACCAGTCTTATCATATCAGGTAGAAGTCTTAATTTGATAATTCTGTTCAGTCAACATGCAGACATTTGAGAGAATACACAGAGTGCTTATAAGACTGTATCATCTCTAAACATACAATTTGAGAAATTTGCATGGATTACCTCCATTGAATTCAGATCTCTCTCATGCATATTAATTGCGGTTATCCTAAGGACTGGGTTGAAACCACTGCTCTAGCTATTTGGCTGGTGTCCTGTTTTCAGTTTTTATGAAGAAAGGAAGGTCAAATGTCACTAGATCAGAGCCACTGCTGCAACAGTAGCTTTCATGAAATCTGCATTCCTAGGAAGTATCTGCAAAGCAGCTATTTCATCCTTGCTTACATAGTTTATGATCAGGAACAGTAAAGGAAGACTTAAACAGTGATAGAATCTTAAAAAGGATAAATACAGAAGGATGTGGGGAGGGGGATGATGTGTTTGTTTGTATGTGGTGGTTCTGAACTGTGATTGGTGGGTGTCCTTGCCAGAGCACCCAGGAAGAGATGGGTCTTCAGTTGTTTGTGAAAGTCTGTGATTGTTTTGATATTGCGAATTGAGAGGGGTAGTGAATTCCAGAGGGTGGGGGCATACAGAGAGAATGCTCTTATTCATGTGGTTTGCTTGCAATGGTAAGTTTGCGATGGGAGACTGAGGAGGTTTTGGGTGCTTTTTCTTGGTCGGTCAGAATTCGAGGTGTGAATTAATATTTGGAGGTGCTCTGAAGATTGTTTGTCTAGGGTTTTGTGGATGATTAGTGTAGACTCTATAACCCCCCTTGGGGTCGTGATCCCACTCACACAAAATACCTGGGTTCTTATCTTCCAGTACTCTTCAACAGGAAATAAAGACACGACACAGTTAATTAATCAATCAATTGCTATTGAGCTCTATAGGGAAGAGACACACCGAGTCTAATTCGACTATTCCAACATGCCTCTTCCTAGCTCTTGTACACAAATCCCAAGTTACAGTTTCCCCTTGGAGGGACCTTTCATGAATCTAAATTGAAATACTTGGGTAGATTTACATGCAATCTTGACCTATACTTCTGTTAGGCCTATACTGAGCTAGATTATTATACTTTTGTGTCATGTATGGTTTCATGTGTAGCTGACTTTGGTTTTATTCCAATCGAGATTATTGAGCCTGATCTGCTGTCTGTTCCTAAATCTGAATCTGAGTCTGACATGTCCAAATCTGCATATCCAGGATAAATCATAAGTGTATAGACTTGCTTATCAGCAGTGCTCTCATCTACTTCACTGATTACATCCAACTTACATTTGGGGCCTAGCTGGGGTAGACCACGCCCACAATTAGGATTTTGTATTCTCCATTGTTGTCCAAGACATCGCAAATTGCATTTCTGAACTTTTAGGGCTGCAGAGTACCAGGGAGCATGTAGTTATTGTTTACCCATGAACTCTTTCTCATAATACAGGATGCTGACCTCTTCCTTTGTAATACATGTAAATAGTTTTACCCTTATACAGTATTAAGCTCAGAGTTCCAACTATCAGTTCAACCTTCAAAGTTTTAGTTTGCAGTGTTCTTTGTAAAATTAAACATAACATAAACTATTGCTTTTTGACATGAATGTCCTATACCTTGGAGACATTCTGAGATTGGCTGATTCGCGCTCTCGGACAACTGGCCCAGATCAAACGTTCTGGAGCCACATGTGAGATCAGCTGGCCATGTGGTAATTAAGAAAGGTATTTCTAAGAACTGCAAGGGAAATTGGGATTTTTGTTCCTAACCAGCACTGACCAAGAAGATGCAAGACCCCTCCCTGCAGTCTCTCTGTCTGATTGTAATCTTCTCTGCATGTAAGTCTCTCTCTCACCCAAACTTGTAAGATGAAATCTCTTGCTGGCAGTGTGGGACTACTTACAAGCTGACCAGTGCTGCCTGATGACCTATGAACTGCAAGGCATCCTACACTGTCGCCTTACTAGTGGGAGTTACAGTGCATTGCAAAAGTATTCATCCCCTCTGTTCTGTTTTGTCGCATTACAACCTGGAATTAAAATGGAGTTTTGGGGGTTAGCACCATGTGATATACACAACATGCCTACGACTTTGAAGGTACAAAATATCCTTTATTGTGACACAAACAATAACACTGATCAACATTGAAATCGTTACTGACTTTAAAAGGCCCTAATCTGTAGTATCTTGGTGAGCTGAACACGAATATAACATTAAAAATTTTTTATTGGCTCTCATTTTGAAGATATTGCATGTAGTTCATTTTTGACATTTCACCATGTAAATTTATCCAGTAGGACATCAACAACATCCCAAATAAGCCTTGAATGATGTAATATTGTATCACATTGCATAATACCAGCATGCACACATCATCCAGAGTTGATTGCATCATTTTCTGATGCAATGCAATACTACTGCCAGATGGCTGCTGAAGCCGTCTGACGTCAGCAGTGTACTATACGCAGTTGGAAAGGTTGAGCATTTAAAATATTTCAGACTGTGTGCGAGACAGTTTAAGCTACTATTACATGTAACTTTTATTAATCATATAATTTTAGCCATTTAGGTACAATACAGAACAGTAATGCCGCAAAAGTGCGTTAATACCGTTGACAATTTCTGCTACATTTGTGGGGAAATGACATTTGCCAGCCAGAAGACAAGTATCACTTCTCAACTGAAGAAGGCATATCATCTTTACTTCGGATGCAAGATTGGTGACCATGTACAACACAGCTTTCACAGTGATTGAATTGCAAAAGACCATCAATGCCGTTTGCAGTCCCCATGGTGTAGAGAGAGCCAAGCAACCACATAAATGACTGTTACTTCTGCTTGGTTCCTCCTCTTTCCAGCGGAATACCGAAGCAAAAGAAGTTGAGCATAGTCTACCCAAACATTCCGTCTGCATTGAGACCAGTTCCACATGGTGAGTAACTTTCCTATTACTCCATATTGAAAGCGCCACCAGCAGTTTGAGCCTTTCTTCAGAAAGGAAAGTAATCTGGTATTCTGTTCCTATATTGAAAGCCTCATGAATGCCTTAAAAATCACTCATGACCCACAAGACTGGAGACTATATAGACTCTTCGAAACTGAGTCTGAAGGCTGTGCTTTTGAACAATGGAAACCGTCTTCCATATATTCCAGTAGCGCATGCCGTCCACATGAAAGAGACATACGATAACTTAAAGCATCTACTGACTTCCATTAACTATAACAAGTACAGCTGTCACCTCTGTGGTGACTTGAAGGTAGTTGCCCTTTTAATGGGACTGCAGCAGGGATATATAAAATACATGTGTTTCTTATGTGAGTGGGATAGCCGAACAAGGGATTGGCACTACTTGCGGAAGGAATGGAATCGCAGACAAAATGTAACAGTTGGAGAGAAGAATATCCAGCACCCAGCTCTGGTTGAGGCTCACAAAATCCTGCTACCACCCCTTCACATCAAACTAGGTTTGATGAAAAACTTTGTGAAAGCCATGGACCGCACTTCGCCAGCTTTCCGATACCTGCATGAAAAATTCCCTCGACTCAGCGAAGCAAAGATTAAAGAGGGAGTTTTTGTGGGTCCTCAGATTTGAGAGCTCTTCAAAGATGACTGGTTCAACAACTTGCTGCAGGGTGATGCGAAACAAGCATGGAATGCTTTTCGCCTAGTGTCAACAAACTTTCTCAGGAATGTTAGGGCAGAAAACTACAAGGAACTAGTAGAAGACATGCTGATGCAGTATCAGAAACTTGGCTGCAATATGTCTCTAAAGATCCATTTCCTTGATTCCCATCTCAATTTCTTTCCCGACAACTGTGGTATGGTTAGTGATGAACAGGGTGAACGTTTTCACCAGGATATTGCAACGATGGAGCAAAGATACCAGGGAAAATGATCCACTACAATGCTGGCTGACTACTGCTGGACACTTCCCAGAGAAGCTCCCGAACAGCTGTACAAGAGACAGGCGAAAAAATCTAAGAAGTAGTCTGGCTTGTTTTTTTACAGGTATTAACCGAAGGCCTATTATATTTACTATTGACCTGCATTTCGTGATATAAACATTAATTCTTGTAGATTACAAAAAAAACTAGAGCCAACTTTGCAATTTCACTGTCATATTCGTGTTCAGCATATAAAAATTGATAAGAAATGACTATTTTTATTTCAGTGACATGACTTTTGTAAAAATTTGTTAACCAGTGTAATTAAGACAAAAAAACTGAAAGCAGGAGTGTGCATATGTATTCACCCTCCAAAGTCAATACGTTATAGAGCTATCTTTTGCTGCAATTACAGCTGCAAGTCTCTTGGGGTATGTCTCTATTAGCTTAGCACATCTAGCCACTGGAATTTTCACCCATTCCTTAAGGCAAAACTGCTCCAACTCCAAGTTAGATGGGTTGCATTGGTGTATAGCAATCTTCAAGTAATGCCACAGATTCTCAATTGGATTGAGATCTGGGCTTTGACTAGGCCATTTCAAGACATTTAAATGTTTCCCTTTAAACCTAGCAGTATGTTTAGGGTTATTGTCCTGCTAGAAGATGAACCTTCGTCCCAGTCTCAAATCTTTGGCAGACTGAAACAAGTTTTCCGCAAGAATTACCCTGTATTTATTGCTATCCATTGTTCCTTCAATTCTGACCAGTTTTCCTTTCCCTACCAATGAAAAACATCCCCACAGCAAGATGCTGCCACCACCATGTTTCAGTGTGGGAATGGTGTTCTCAGGGTGATGGGAAGAGTTGGGTTTGCGCCACGCATGGCATTTATTTATTTATTTATTTTTATTTATTTAACAGTATTTCTAAACCGCCTTTTCTTAATAATCAAGGTGGTATCACAGCAAGCAATCAGGTAAAGTGTGTGTGTTGTACATGCAGTGAGGATAAAACTTAGTTGTGTGAGGGATGTGTTGGGTGCTTGATTTGTTTGAGCTATATACAGGGTGGGCTATTTACAGTGGTGCTAGAATCATATTTTATATATATTCAGTTGTTTGGGAGGATTGGAGTGCTGTTATCCATTCTCTTAGGTTATGCGATGTGACCATAGTGCTCTATGAACAGCATGGTTTTCAGTTGTTTTCTGAAGTCTTTGAGGTCTGGAGTTGCCCTTAGATCGTCCGGTAGATTGTTCCATATTGTTGGAGCAGCCATGGAGAGAGCTCTGTCTGTTGTGTCCTTGCGTGTGTGCTTGTACTCATTTGGGGTGCTGAATCGGTTGCGTGTTTGACTTCTTCTGGGACGTGCGCTGGTTTCCGGTTGTATGAGCAGGTGGAGGCTGTTGGCTGATGTGTGTTCTTTTATCTTAAATAGGTTTATGATAGTCTTGTATCTGATGCGAGCAATGATTGGGAGCCAGTGTAAGTCCTTTAGTGTAGGTGTGATGTGCTCCTGCCTTGCGGCTCCGGATATGATTCGAGCTGCAGTGTTTTGTGCCAGCTGTAGTGGTTTGAGAGCTTGTTTTGGTAGTCCGAGGTATATCGGATTGCAGAAGTCCAGTATTGGGGTTATCAGTGCTTGACAGACTGTACGGAAGTGTTCTGGAGCGAGGAGTGGTTTCAGTCTCCTGATGATTCGCATCCTGTAATATGCTTCTTGGATTGTTTTGTCTATGTGTGGTTTGAGGTTGAGTTTACTGTCCAGAGTAACCCCGAGGTATCTCACCTCCGATCTTATCGGTATCGTGGTGCTTTGTATCTTTATGTTTGGTGGGTGTGTGAAGCTTTGGTTTCGAGTGATGATTAAAGCTTCAGTCTTGTTGTAGTTTATAGCTAGATTGTTGTTTTGGCACCACTTCGCCATTTGGGTAAGGCAGTCTGCTATCTTAGAGAAGTCCGGGTTTTCGATTGATATCGGGGAGTATACCATTATATCGTCTGCGTATATTGTGTATTGGATGTTGTTCTCTTTCATAATGTTGCATATTGGTTGGATGTAGATGTTAAAAAGGAGTGCTGAGAGTGCGGATCCTTGTGGTACTCCTTGTTGGACGTTTATGGGCCGGGAGGTGTCCTGTCCCACCTTGACCTGTAGCTGTCTTTCTGTTAGGTACGAGTGGAACCATTTTAGAGTGGTACCGTGTATACCAGTGTTCTTCAGTCTCTCCAGGAGTATATTGTGATCAACTGTGTCGAACGCTGAGGAGATGTCGATGAAGATCATTATAATTCCATTCCTGATGTCGTCAATTATTCTTATGATGCTGTCGAAGAGGTAGATCAGGAGAGTTTCGACTCCATGGTTGGGACGAAATCCGTGTTGGTTGTCGTCGAGAGTTCCGTGTTCGTCAATGTGTTCCTGAAGTTGTAGTTGAACCGTCTTTTCGATTATTTTTGCGAGGAAGGGTATGCTGGAGATTGGTTGGTATGCTGCTGGGTCCTTTTTGTCGAGAGAAGTTTTCTTTGTGATTGGTCTTACTGAGGCAAGCTTTAATTGCTGTGGCATGAGTCCTTGAGTGAGTGAGTTGTGTACCATTTTATGAATGTTTGGTATGAGGCTTGCTTTGGTGGCTTTGACCCATGACACTGGGCAAGGGTCTGTAGGAGCAGTGCTTGTGTTGATTGTGGAGATGATGTCTGATATCTGCTCTTTTGAGGGTGAGTGGAATGTGCCCCAGGTTTTGGGGTGGACGTTCGTTCTGTTGGTTCTACTGGGTGTTGAGCGCTCTGTGGAGTGAAATTTGTCTTTGATGTGGTCGGCGAATGTCTGTGGATCCACTTGTATTTCTCTTTCTGCTGCTTGCTCTTTTGTCAGGGTTTTTACTATTTCGAAAAGTTCTCTGGGTTTGTTAATGGAAGAATTTATCAGGTTTGTGTGGAATTCTCTCTTTGATTGGTTGATGTGTTCATTGTATTGTTTTTGCTTTGTTAGGTAAAGATGTTGGTCGGAAGTAGTTTTGTTTTTTCTCCATCTCCGTTCAATTTTCCTGAGCTCCCTCTTTTCCTGTCGTATTTTTGCTTGATTTCCCATGATGGCCAAAAAGTTCAGTTTCCTCTCAGTTGCAAAGATCCACAGATTTCTTCTATGTGTTGGGGGGGGGGGGGGGGGTCCGCCACATGCTCTAAACGTGTTTTCTTATTTGTTTAAACAAAGGCTTTTTTCTGGCCACTCTTCCATAAAGCCCCACTCTGTGGAGTGTATGGCTTAAAGTGGTTCTATGGACAGATGCTCCCATCTCCGCTGTGGATCTTTGCAGTGTTATCCTTGGTGTCTTTGTAGCATCTCTGATTAATTCCCTCCTTGCCCAGTCTGTGAGTTTTGGTGGGCGGCTTTCTCTTGTCAGGTTTGTAGTGGTGCTATATTCTTTCTATTTGGTTATAATGGATTTAATGGTGCTCCATGGGATATTCAGAATTTGGGATATTTTTTTATAATGCAACCCTGATCTATATTTCTCCACAACTTTGTCTCTGACTTGTTTGGCGTGCTCCTTGGTTTCATGTTGCTTGCTTAGTCAGTGTCCTTTCAGAATAGGTATATTTATATAGGCATCGTGGTACAGATCATGTGACACTGATTGCACACAGGTGGACCCTAATCAACTACTGACGTCCACACTTTGGAACTCCCTCTCAACGAGCCTGAGGGCATTAAATGACGACATAGACTTCTGCAAGGCCCTTAAAACCCTGCTCTTTACAGAAACCTATGAGCAGACAGACAACAATCTCCACCCGAATGGTAATGCAACTACCTCCGCCAACTCGATACCCACTCATCCCAACTAGACATACAAGTTCATTGTATAATGTTGTTAAGTACCCTCACGTTAAATGTAACCCTCCAATTGTGATGTGACCTCTTTGATTGATTGTAGGATAAGGTGGTATACAAATCTGTCTAAATAAATAATGTGATTTCTGAGGTTAATTGGTTGGACCAGATCTTATTTAGGGGTTTCATAGCAAAAAGGGTGAATACATATGCACTCACAACTTTTCAGTTTTTACTTGTTTTTTATATATACAAGGTATTTTATTGTCATTCCACTTCACCAATTTGGACTATATTGTTAGGTCCATTACCTAACCTCCATTTTCATTCTAGGTTGTACGTAATGCGACAAAACAGGACAAGAACCAAGGAGATGAATTCTTTCACAAGGCATTGTAGCTCGCAGCTATTATTGCCATACTTTGTGATCATTTTGGTGAGAGATGATTGCATTTTCTAAGTCCCATTTGTCTAAATACACTGGCCTATGGCATATATCTGTAATACCTGATATTCCTCCTGAACAGAATCTAATAAACAGATTCAGACACACAACTTGGTAAGGATTACTAATATACATAGGTGTAGGGGTACTGAACTTGTCCTGAGCAGCCATAATCCAGACTGCATTATTTATTTCTTAGTTCCTCGCTGCTCCCCACAGTTGAAGACTGATTAACGGCCTTGCTAGTCTCAGAGTGTGCTGGGTGCGCATAGAAATGTTGTCTCAGGTATAGTTATGCAATTATATTTTTGTTAGTGATGCAACCTGCCTACAGCATTATCATTAGGTGCTTGGGCTGGGGGCAGAAATGCAAGATCAAAGCTTCCTATATTAAGTAAAAAGCACAGAGCAGGAGTAATTTGCATGAAGTGTCAGACAAACCCCAAAAAAACATACTTCCCTGGACAGACTAGATGGAAAGTACTAGTCTTCATCTGCCATCATTTTTACTATGCAACTATTTGACAATGCTACTTTGACCAGTTCTCAAATCAGGGATGGTGCCTTTGGTTAAGCAGTACTTTCTGTCCATATAAACCTATTCAACTCTAGTATACTGTACATAAGTGAGCAGGTTGCTTCTCTGTAGTAATAGAATCTCTTCAGATATGGAACAACTCTGAGCTTGGGATTTGCTCATTTGTGTACTCTTTTTTTTTTGAAAGCTCTGTTTATTAAGGTCACGGCTACACAGTACAGATCATGTAAAACTATACACAAAAACAGCATTCCTGGTGGGGGTTGTTTCTGATCCCCCATTCCAGGGTTCCGCAATAGATCAATCAAACAGATACAGCAGAAGTTTACATTTATCCCCCCCCCTACTCCCCCCCACCCACTCCCCCCCTCCTCCAATCCCAACAGCCTTCCCCTGTAGCATCTGAGCCCCCTTGGTGGACACACATATGGATACAATACCCCTTTATTCAGTAGTATCCCATCTCTCCCATCTCTTCCCTCTTCTATCTCCCAAACCACCTACCCCGTTTGAAGCACTTCATTCCGAGTACGGGGCCTCAGTGTCTGAATGTATGACTCCCATATCAGCAGGAATGAAGCCCAGTGTCGAATACTTCCTCTAGCCCCCTCCTCTCCATAAGCATCAGCTGGTGGAAGCTGTTACGCCATTCCCAGAAGGTGGGGCCTGTCGTTTCCCGCCATCTGTGAAGTATTGGACCTTTACCCACCAGACATGCCTTCCTGACTAAAAGGCGCTCCCATTTCCCTTTCGGGTGGAGTGGCCCAAGCTGATCTAACACCACAAGCGCTGCCGTCCAGTGAATCTGCTGTGTACAATCCCACACATATAATCAGCAGTCTTCCTCCAGTATGAACGAACCATCCGACAACTCCACCACATATGCCCTAAATCAGCCAGGGGGCAGGGACATTTTGGGCAACAACCCATCTCCGTAAGGTGGGACCGTAGTGCCCGTCTCGGGGAGAAGTGTGCCCGTAGAATGCATTTATACTGCACTTCCCGCCATCGGGCCCCTTCCACCAGCCCCCTAATCCTAATCCTTGCTGTGATACCACCTTGATTATTAAGATAAGGCGGTTTAGAAATACTGTTAAATAAATACTCAAGGCCTGGAGGAGTGAGCCAGGAGGCACTATCATGTTCAACTCCCGGGCCCACAGATCCTCCTCCGCCCCATAGTCCGGTAGGCTATTATAGCAGTCTATCCTGCTTTTCAACTGCGCAATCGTGGATGGTGTCTCCTCTCCCAGTGCAAAAAACTCTAATATCTGTGCCGATCTTTCCACCCGCAGTGCACCTTGTGGGAGGGGAGGACACATAATGGGAAAGCTGAGCGTAAGCGAAAAAGTGTAGACCGGTCAGCTCGTATTCCTTGCGCAGAACCTCCCAAGTCCTACACTGCCCCGTTTGGTCTAGTACATGTCCTATATTCCGTATACCCCGCTTTCTCCAGTGTGCAAACGCCGGTGTTTCTGATCCAGGGGTAAACCGACTGTTCCCCTGCAAAGGTAGCCAGCTCGAAACCTCTGGTGGTTCACCCCAAAGCCTATTTAAATATTGCCATGTCTGCCGTGCCGGGTGGACCAGCTCACTACTAATCACTCTACCAGGCAAATGCGCACCCTTAAGGTGTAGCACTGCCAACAAGGTCTGCGGAGCCACAAAGGCTTCTTCCAATGCTCTTGGGGTATATACCTCTGTATTCCCTAGCCAGTCTCCAATGTGCCACGCTTGGCATGCCAGGGCATATATCTGTAAGTCTGGGATTCCAATCCCCCCAGCCTTCCACCCCCTTCTCAATCTATGCAGCGGAATGCGAGCTCGGGTCCCTCTCCAGAGGAAACCCCTAATCTCTCGGTCCATAGTGTTTAAATCTTGCTTCAGTAACCACACTGGAAGGGCCTGCAGCCAGTACAGCATCTGTGGCAGAATCACCATCCCCAGCGCTGCCGCCCTGCCCAACAGGGATAGCGGCAGCGGAGTCCACGCCTGGAGCTGTGATCGCGTTCTTGCGAGGACTCATTCCACGTTTCTCCTATACAGTTCCTGCGGATCCCTCGTCAGGAGTATCCCCGAATATACAAATGAGTCGCCTGCCCATTTAAGTGGGAATCTCCCCCTCCACTGTCCTCTTAGCGTCCCCGCCACATCTATAGCCTCCGACTTATCCATTTATTTTTTTTTATTTTATTTAACTGTATTTATATCCCGCCTTTCTCCGGGTCAAAGCGGTGATTCGGAGCCCGGCAAAGCTACCATAATAGGAGAATTCTTTTAATAATCTGGGCAGCGACATCTGAGGAGACAATAAATGCACCAGCAAATCATCCGCAAACGCAGCCAGCTTAAACATATTTCGCCCTATGTCTATACCCTGTATCTCATCAGATGCCTCTATCCGCCGTACCAGGGGGTCTAGAGACAGCACAAAGAGCAACGGAGAGAGCGGGCAGCCCTGTCTCGTTCCTCTCTCCAAGGTAAAGCCCTCGGACAGCACTCCGTTACATAGCACTCTCGCTGTGGGTCTCGTATATAAAAGCTATATTGCAAAAGGAGGTCCCCAGTCCATACCGTGGCAGGAGGAATTTGAGATAGGCCCAATCCACTTGGTCAAATGCTTTTTCTGCGTCGAAACTAATCAAAAGCGACTGTAATTTCCTTCCCCGTACCCACTCCGAGGCCACAATTTTACGTAGGTTCCGCACTGCATATTCCCCCTTCACGAACCCTACTTGAGAGTCCGTGCACCAGCTCCCCCAATACTTGGGCCAAACGGTCCGCCAGCACCTTGGCCAAGATTTTCGCATCAAAATTCAACAAGGATATAGGTCGATAGGAAGCAGCCTGTGTAGGATCTTTCCCTGTCTTTGGTATCAGTATGATGTGTGCCCGGTTCTCCCCTCACGTGTACCCTCCCTGGTCTACCCTCCGATGATACACAGCCACCAGGGAAGGGGCCACCTCCTCTCTCAACAGCTTATAAAATTCCGCCCTGAACCCGTCCGGGCCAGGAGCTCTATGGCAACTTGCCCCCTGAATAACCCGTTGAACCACCTCCTCAGTTACTGGAGCATCCAACTGTTGATCCGTCGCCAGCCTGGGCAACCTCACTTGCCTCAGGTATTCCTCCATGTCGGTCTGAGAGCCTACTCTCCCTGCATAAAGTCTCTGGTAGAACATCTGGAACACCTGAGCGATTGCCCGGCTTTCCTTGTGCAGTTGCCCCTGGCTGTCCCGTAACACCGCCACAGTGTGGGTCCCTCTACTACCTTTGAGGCATCTGGCCAGTAACTTTCCCGGTCTATCCCCATACCGATAGAGCTGAAAACGGTAGTACAAGAACGATTTCTTGGCTCTTTGATGAAGCAGCTCATTCAGGGCTGTTTGGGTCTCCCACAGTCTTCTATTCGCCGCCGACGGGCATGACGCTTGCCTCCTCTGCTCCCTACCCACCTGCTGTTCGAGACGAACAATCTGTTGCATCAGCATTTTCCATTTCCTCCCTACGTATCCTATAATGTCCCCCCGCAGGACTACTTTTGCAGATTCCCAAAACGGCTCCGGGTCCTGGTCATTATGAATTGAGAACTCCTGCCATTTCTGCCTTAGGTAAACCTAAAATTCAGGGTCCCCGTGCAATTCCATGGGGAACTGCCAGATTCAAGTCCGTGTGTCTGCCTCATGCCATGCCAATTCCACCTATACCAATGCGTGATCAGAGATCTCTGTAGGCCCCAATTACGCATCTTCTATTTGGGCAAACAGGCGTTCTGAGACCAGCACGTAGTCGATGCGAGCACTCGACCCATGTGCTCTCGACTGGTGTGTGAAATCCCTTTCCAGCGGGTGCAACAATCGCCAGGGGTCCACCACCCCCAATCTCCGCCTCAAGCCCTGCAACGCTTTGGCACTCTGCACCCAGGCCCTGTCTCCACCCCCCCCCCCCCGGTTGTATCTAATTCAGCATCCATGACTCCGTTAAAATCTCCTGCCAAGACCGGAGGGGCCTCTGGCAGTTGCTCCATTCGTGAGCTCAAGCTGGCATAGAGCGCCCGATCCAACACGTTTGGACCGTACAGGTTCCCCAGCACCACAGGTCTCCCCTCCAGCATCCCATACAAAAGCACAAATCTGCCTCCCTCGCCTACATACATGCTGTCCTGGATGAATCTAACTCGCCTATGTATCAGGATGACCACTCCACCTTTCCTGCCCGTCGCCGGTGCTCCCCAGGCCTGCCCCACTCAGTCTCTCCGCAGTTTAAGGTGCTCCTCGGCAGTCTGGTGGGTTTCTTGCAACATTGCAATATTGCATTTTTGCCTTGCCAGGTCCTGCAATACCTTGTATCTCTTAATGGGATTGCCTATCCCACACACATTCCACGATATGATCTTCAGGTCGGTGGGTAATCATAAAACTCAAACCAGTTATTTTATTTATTTATTTATTTACAATCTCTTATATACCGCACTATTCAGCATCAGCGCGGTTTACATGGAACAAAAATGCTCAGTACAGTTAACACGTATGAGTTTACAGCTAACAGGGCACAAAAACTTGGATAACAGGGGTAAACTATTTACAAAACTTACTACATGGAATCATATGAACAGGGGTTTCATAGAAACATATGCACCACTATGGGTTAGAGTTAGCAAGTACATTGTCCTGAGGAAGGACCCCCCCCAGCCTGGGGTCCACCCCCGCCATTGTGTAGGTACCACACTTCTAGCCCAGCTAGCCGCCTACTCTCAATTAGGCTGCACCCTCCCCCCTTCCTCCCCTCTTCCCCCTCCCGACCCCTATCCCCACTATCACCCCCTTTTCCCTCCCCTCTCCCTCTTCTCTCCCTCTACCCCCCCATCTTCTCTCCTATTTTCTCCTCCCTTTCCCCTTTACTTCACCAGGATGCGTTTGGTATCCCCCCCACTCCCTCCTCAGTAGCTGTTTCATATGTCCCCCCCGGAGAAACCCCCCTCAGTCCCCCTCTGCCCCCCAGCCCAACTCAGTCTGCCCTGCGTATGTCCCCCTCTCTCGTCCGTCCAACTCCCCATAAACCTTATCTTAAAAGTGTAAGCCCAGACAATGTATGAACACACAACAGTGATCGATAAACAGTGAACCTTTTTAAAAAACAAAACAAAAAAAAAATCATCAGGACATGCATCAATGATACAGTAACATGGAACACTTAGAACATCTGTGAACTTAGCAAACTAGCTCTCCGCTCCCGCCAGGGCAGCATAGACTCCTCTCCCTCCAACTATTATGGCTTTGCTCTTCGTACTCTCCCGCCTCAGGCCTCTCCCTCCCGATCTCCGCCATGTAGGCCGGGTACAGCCGCCGCTCTCCTCCCAATCTCCTCCGCATGCGAAGTTGCTGCCTTGGCAGATTCGAATGTCCTGCGTACTCACCCATGGGTGAAGTTCAGACGAGCGGGGTATTGCACTATAAACTTAATGTCATTGTCTATCAGTGTTTGACATAGAGGGCCATATTCCCTTCGACGCTGTCCCAAGGCCGCCGAGTAGTCCTGCACTATTCGCAGTTTTACATTGTCCTTAGAGACCACTCCCATCTTCCTCACTGCTCGCAACACTGCCTCTTTCTGCGGGAACCTAAGGAACTTCGCAAGGACCACTCTGGGACGGTTATCATTCACTCTCCTAGGCCCTATGCGATGGGCTCTTTCAGTTTGCCTTCTGGGTCACCTTCCAATATTTGCGTCACCAGCTCCTCCAAATAGGATTTTAAGCCTCTATCCTCTATATTGTCTGGGATCCCCAAGAAGCGTAAATTATTGTGGCGAGATCTGTTTTCCAAATCATCCAGTTTGTCCTCTTGCCCTTGTAACATCATCTTCATACGGCTGACTTCTTGCTGGAGTTCTGACACATGTTCCTCCGCTTGTTCAATCCGACATTCCGCCTCTTGCATCCGACCGCCCAAAGCCTTCACCGAGGTTTGCAGGAGGTCCATTTGGCCTTTCAGGTCTTCAAATCGTGCGGACAGTGCCCCCACCACTGCCGAGGAAATCTCTTCTGCCATTTCCGGCGTAGTTGTGGCCTTTGGTGGTGTATGCTGCTCTGTCAATCTGTGCTGCGTAACTGGCCTATCCCTCTCGCGGCGTCCCCCTCTCACTGCCGAGACCATTGCTGTCTCCTCTCGCAGAGCTCCCACTCTTTCTCTCTGTATTTCTGCAGTTGGTCAGCTCCCCAGGCCTCCTCAATTCCACACTTCCACGCACGGCAATAGGACTCCGGGTTGCCCGATGCACCCCCAGTCGACAATTTTTCCTTCTTTGGCCCGTGGGGGGGGGGGGGGGAGCGGAGGGAATCCGACCCACTGTCTCCCACAGCCCAGGAGATCAGGGAGGGGAGATCAGGCCTCCAACCTCAGCAACCGCCTACCTTGTCCCCCAACGTAGTAGAAGGAACGCCCGGCCTCCCTTGGAGATGATCCAATGAGCAGGGCAGGCCTGGCTCGGCACGTCAGGGGCAGCACCAGCGATCTCTCACTTTTCTGGGACTCTGTCTCCGCTGGGCTCCTGATTCAGGTCTTGGAGCCAAGATCCACAGTGAAGGCCAGAGAGAGCACAGATCTCCGTTGAAGTAGGGGAACAAAGCGGCTTGAGGTCAGCACATCGGGTGCCGCAGCAGCGGCTTGCAGTTGCCTTGCCGGTTCCAGAGCGCAGATAGGGGGGGGGGGGCGCGGAGCTGCAATTCAGCCGGGCAGCTGGTAGCTCTAAATAGGGGGGAGGGGGGTCCCGCGACCGGGACTGACAACCCACCCCACACTGAAGTCCGGATCTCCACTCGAGTCACTCAGGAGAGCAGCGCAGCTTGAGCTCAGCTTGCCGGCGACCTGCACTCCTTCTACCAGCTCCGGAGCGCAGAGGAGGGGGCCAAAGGTCAGCTTCGGACGGGCAGCTACTTTATCTAGACCGGGGAGGGGGGGACTCCTGGGTCCAGGATCATCAAGTTGGTCGCATTATTTTAATACGAAGGAGTGGAGGGGCCCGGAGCTTAAGCGGTGCATGTCCGCTTCCGCTCACCGCATCTCCGGAAGTGCTCATTTGTGTACTTAATTAAATTGTGCTTTTCAGTGGAGAAAGAAAGGTTGTTTACCTGTAACAAGTATTCTCTGTAAACACCATGATTGACCAGGTGGTACTAAATCCTATCAGGGTTCTTCTCATTGCTAGAGCTTTTGGAGAAGCTCCTGATTGCCCATTAAGAAAATCCATAGTTAGCTTTCAAGGGATCAAAGACTGCAGCTTGCTTGCCTCAGGGAAAGCTGGATCAATTCTTTGGGCATCTTCAGGTGGATGCCCTCATCATGGCAGTAACAAAGTGTATGACTATTCCCGTTGAAGACAGTGTGGCACTAAAGAGCTCACAATAGGCTTTCTATCACCAAGGCCTTAAGATCCCAAATAGCCTTTTGTGCTGATCTCATAGCCAGAGCACTCCTGCTCTGAGTCCAACAGCTGCTGAATAGCCCTGCGGTGTCCAGGCTGGAATCAGGGGCTGCATTCGTGGAGGGCACCTTATAGGATCTGAGTAGGGAGTCCTCCAGATCTATAGCAGTTGTTGTGGTAGCTAAACATGGCATTGGCTTTGCAACTGGTCTTTGGACATGGCCACAAAGTTGCTTCTCACCTTTTGGGGCTGGCAGCTATTTGGAGAGGATCTTGAAAATTTGTCTTTGGAGGCTTCCAGAGGAAAGGCATAAAGATATTCTTGGGCATCCTGGATGTCCAAGGATGTCCAAAGGATCCAACTCTGCCTATTTCTCCCATGGGCCTCAGCCTAGGAAAGACTAGCTCTTTGGGTTACCAGTGCCTCGGAATGATAAGAACATAAGAACATAAGATATGCCATACTGGGTCAGACCGAGGTCCATCAAGCCCAGTATCCTGTTTCCAACAGTGGCCAATCTAGGTCATACGTACCTAGCAGTATCCCCAAAAGAGACAGGTTCCACAATGCTTGTACTGGGTCAAGCATTGATTATCCTGGGTCCCTTTTTAATAGTGGTTTATGGACCTTTCCTCCAGGAACTTGTCCAAACCTTTTTTAAACCCAGCTGCACTAGCAGCCCTTACCACATCCTCCGGTAACAAATTCCAGAGTTTGATTACACGTTGAGTGAAAAAATATTTTCTCTTATTTGTCTTAAATAGTTTACCCTGTAGCTTCATTGCATGTCCCCTAGTCTTTCTATATTCTGATAGCGTAAACAATTGATCCACGTTTACCTGCTCCACTCCATTCATTAATTTATAGACCTCTATCATATCTCCCCTCAGCCGTCTCTTTTCCAGGTTGAAGAGCCCCAACCTTTGTAGCCTCTCTTCATAGGAGTAGCCTTCCATCCCCTTCACCATTTTGGTGGCTCTTCTCTGTACTTTTTCTAATAATGCTATGTCCTTTTTAAGATACGGTGACCAGAACTGCACACAATATTCAAGGTGCGGTCGTACCATGGAACGATACAGAGGCATTATAATGATTCCTTGGCTGCTTCTGGAGCTGGGAAATCCTCTCATTAATATCAGGTGGGTTCCTTTCGAGGAGCAGCCAGTTGGGGTGGGGGTGACTCTGGCACTTTATCTCTGAATGGACCCAGATCACTTCAGAGCAGTGGGTTCTAGAGGTCCTGGGTCAGGGATACACATTTGAATTTGCAAGCCTCTAGGAGGTACCTTCGTGGAGACTCCCTGCAGCACATTACAGTGTCTCTTGCAGTTACAGGCTATCATACCTATGCCTTCTGCAGAGCAAGGTCAGGGCTGATATTCCAGTTACTTCATGGTACCCAAGAAACTAAGGTCCTTTTGGCCTATTTCGACTTAAGGCAGTTGGTGCGAGGATCAGGATTTCCCATTTTCAGATGCAGACTCATTTGCTTGGTCATTCATTGATTGGTCCAGGGCAAGTCCTTTCCTCCCTAGACCTGGTCTAGGCCTACTGTCTTGAAAGCAATGGTGGTGATAGCAGAATTCCTGTGCAGGCATTCTTATCTGATTTGGTTGGTTTCCCTGGAGAAATTGAGAAAGAGATAGCTCTGGTTGGGCTGGTGATCAATTATCTCAAGACCAGAGCTTAAGATTCAGGTTGCCACTTTAGCATGCTACTAAGGGTGGGTTCAAGTTTTGTACTTGTTGGCCCACCCTAATGTCACTTGCTTGCTCAGAGGCGTTAAACATATTTGCCCTCCCCTGCGTCTAATTGTCCCCCAGTGGAGCCTCTCATTGGTGTTGAAGGAGCTGAAAGGTTCCTCTTTTCAGCCAACCTGCAAGGCCTCTAAAAGATTTGACTCTTAAGGCAGTTTTTCTGGTGGTGAATCTCTCTGTCAGAGAGGTCTCAGGCGTCTAAGTCTTGTCCTGTTGTGAAACCCTTTATTGTGGTTTTGATAATTTCCATTGCTTTGGGAACAGTACCATCCTTCCTTCCGAAGGTGATTTACCCTTTTCACCTTAATCCGGAAATAGTTCTGCCCTCCCTTTTGGAGAACGACCTTAGGTCAGATCACACCGGTTGATATAGTGTATCTGGATTTTCAGAAAACCTTTGACAAAGTCCCTCATGAGAGATTCTGGCAAAATTAAAAAGTCGTGGGATTGATGGCAGTGTAGTATTGAGGATCAGGAACTGTTTAAAAGATAGAAAGCAGAAGGTAGGGCTAATAAATGGCCAATTTTCTCAATGGAGAAAGGTGAATAGTGGAGTACCCTAGGGATCTCTGCTCGGTCCGCTGCTTTTTAACATATTCATAAATGGCAATGGGAATAATGAATGAGGTGATCAAATTTGCAGATGACATAAAATTATTCAAAGTTGTGAAAAACTGCAAGAGGATCTTGACAAATTGGAAGATTGGACATTGGACATTGGCAGATGAAATTTAATGTGGACAAGTGCAAAGCTATGCACCTAGGAAAGATCAACCTAAACTATGGTTGCATGTTGCAAGGTTCCACATTAGGGACCACTACCCAGGAAAAAGATTTAGGCATCATTGTGGATAACATGTTAAAACCCTCCACCTATTATGTATTAGCGGCCAAGAAGGCAAATAGAATGCTAGGAATCATAGAAAGGAATAAAAAATAAAACAAACGATGTTATAATACTTCTGTATCGTTCCATGGTGCGACCGCACCTTGAAAATTGTGTGCAGTTCTGGTCACCGTATCCTAAAAAGGATATAGCAGAATTAGAAAAGGTACAGAGAAGAGCCGCCAAAATGATAGAGGATGGAAGGATACCTCTACGAGGAAAGATTTAAAATGTTAGGGCTCTTCAACCTGGAAAAGAGATGGCTTGAGGGGAAATATGATAGAGGTCTATAAATTAATGAATGGAGTGGAACAGGAAAGCATAGATCAGTTGTTTATATCATCAAAAAGTAGAAAGGCTAGAGGACACGCAATAAATCTACAATGTAACCCATTTAGGACTAATAAGAGAAAATATTTTTTCACTCAACGTGTAATCAAATTCTGGAATTTGTTATTGGAAGATGTAGTAAAAGCTGTTAGTGTAGCCGGGTATAACTTCCTCACACTCAGAATAGTCATCAACTAGGGATCCCGTCCCATGTGGTTGACTTAACCCTGATTTCTCATCATCTCTCCAGGCCAGTCCAGGAACGTATGGGTAGTCACTGTCCTCCAGCAACTGAGAACTGAGCATGACAGATTCTTCACATGATACAGTATAAGAGCTCCACCTTCAGCTCCCTATATCAGTCTGTTAGTTCTCAGCAGCTGAGGAGGGTGTCCATATGAACTGGATCTAGTTACAGAAAAAAAAAAGAATCAGAAGAAAAAGAGGAACAGATAGCTAAGCTGTAAGAAAAGAAAAAAAAAGAAAAAGAAATGAAGGAATTGGTTTAGGGAGCAGAGGAGGAACGGACATTGGTGCTTGGGGATAGGACTCTGGGGCAGAGCCTGCCCGGGAACCAGATCCTCAAAACTTCCAGGGCTGTCCGTGTACCTATATATCGGAGATTTCTCCAGGACCAAGCAGGAAGTCAGTCCTCACATATGGGTGACGTCTGCGCCGACAGAGCCCCCGTGCGGAGCATTTCCCCATCTTTCAAAGAAAGCCTTTGGGAATGCAGCGCGCATGCGCGGTCCCCTTCCCACCCAAGGGTGCCATCTTGCTCAGTCTTCTTTTTTCCGCAGAGCCCGACGGATGTGTTTTCGTTTCACCCGAGGAAAAAGTCAATTTTATTCTGCGTGAACCCGTTTTCTTCAGTTCAACGCCGGTTTCCCTTTCCCGCCTGGGCCCGATACATCGGTATCGAGCCCGGACCTCTTTTTTCGGTTTTTGTGCTTAGTGACTAGCGTACGCGCCATTTTTTCTGTTTTCACTGGCAGCCCTGTCGTTTCACCTCGCAGGGGCCCTTTTTCCCCCGATGGCTGCCAGCGGGTTTAAAAAGTGTGATCGGTGTAAGAAACTCATGTCTCTCACCGACACACATGACTGCTGCCTCCGGTGCCTCGGACTCGATCATGACCCGATGATCTGTGGTCCGTGTGGGGAAAATGTCCTCTAAGGTGTTGAGGAGTCAGCAGCACCAAAAGGAAAGAATCTTCTCTGACTCCGCGTCCGGTCGGGCCCAGACCTCGTCAGAGGCCTCGACATCTCGGGACTCCGGCCCCGAGCAGCGTCGAGGCTCCTCTGAAAGGGGGTCTCCCTCGCGGGGGCATTGCAAGAAGAAAAAACCCACGAGGGCGGCGTCGATGGACGCACTTGGCTCCTCGAGGGCCAAGTAGCATAGCCCCGAGCGCAGTCCCAGGTCTTCGGAGTCTGAGAAGCCTGCAAAACAACCTCGTGTGGAGATGGAGTTCCCAGGTCATGTGAGTACTGTAGTCCTCGTGGACTCTCCTCCAGGGGAGCCGACGTCTGGTTCGGCGCCGCCGGGCTCGAGTCGGGGGCTGCTGAGTCTCCTGAGCTCAGACTCAGGTTGATGGCCTTGGAGAGCAGCTTGGCTGCCTTCATGGAACAGCAGCGGGCACTGGTCACCGGTCTCACCAGTGCATCTGCCCCGACCACCGGGACATCGACATCCAAGTCGACCCCGGAGGCTGAGCCGATCCTCGAGTCCATGCGCGCTCGAGTCGATCCTCAGCCAAGGTCTCCCTCGGCCTCCCGTTCTTGACCGAGGTCGTTGATGCCGCTACCCTCGGCGTCGGGGCAGATGGCATCGGTACCTGCCCAACCGGAGCCGCTTGATTCTGACTCCGAGGAGTCCAGCTGGGAGACGGAGGATGAGGAGTCACCCGACACCTTTCGTACTTGGTGTGTCCCTTTGGACTCACCCAAGTCCGAGCCTTGGAGAAGGTCCCCACCGGAGGATACCCGGTTCTCGGACTTCGTGTGGGATATGGCCAAGACCTTGGCATTCCCCGCGGATCCCGAGGAGGAGCCTTGAGCCGAGGAGCTCGAGGCCCTACAGTATGACTGTCCTCCGAAGGAGGCCTTTACTGTTCTAGTTCCTCCGATGCTGGAACGGTTGCTCTTCCGCATATGGGAGGCGCCGGCGTCAACGCCGGTTTTAAGCAAGCGGGTTGATTCCATCTATCGAGTCCGCAAGAGCCCCAGGTCCCAAAAGGCACAATTACCGCACCACTCCATGGTTGTGGAATCGGCCATGCATCGTCTGAAGAGTCAGAAGATGCACTCCTCAGTGCCTCCCAGCCGGGAGGCCCGGAACCTGGATGCCCTCGCTAAGAAGTGCTTCCAGGGCTCTATGCTTGCTTGCCGTGTCCAGACCTACCAGCTGTACATGGGCATGTACCTTCGAGACCTGGCAAAGGAGATTGCTGGGTTCTCTGCTGGTCTCTCCGAGGAACCTTTGCAGAGGTTCAATGCTCTGTCGTCGGGTATTCGTGAGTGCTCGAAGTTTATTTCTCGAGCAGCCTATGATGGCTTCGAGGCTTCGGCCCGAGTAGCCGCGGCTGGCATCGGTGCACGCCGTCAGGCCTGGCTACAGTCATCGGATCTCAAGCCATGGGTACAGGACAAGTTGGTCGATGTCTTTGGCAAGCCCATGGCTGAAAAGGCTGCAGAATTCGAGACCAAGACTCTTACCCGGACTAGGCTGTCCAGAAAAACCTCTGCCCCTTCTCAGAAGAAGAAGGGCTCGGGGAAAAAAGACCTTTTACCCGAGGAAGTCATCTCCCTATAAACAATACCCTCATTATCAGGCCTCTGTAGCTCCCCAACAGGGTCAGCAGGCCAAGGGGCAGGGACATGGGCCCCGTAGGCAGAAAGCCCCCAACACCGGCCTCTGCACAGCAGGGAGCGGGGTTTTGACTCCAGTGGCATAGCCTCTCCTCAGCTGGCCATCAGCACAGGAGGCCGGCTGGCCCTGTTTGCCCACAGGTGGTCAGCCGTCACAAGGGATACCTGGGTGCTCAGTATAGTCCACAGGGGCTATCTTCTCCACTTTCACCAGGTACCCCCCTCCTATTTTCCAGGGGAGCCTCCAAGACTCCCTCTGCACAGGGACTTACTCCTGCAGGAGTTAGCAAGTCTTCTAAAGGAACAGGCCGTGGAACTGGTGCCCCACCACCTGAGGGGTCAAGGCTTCTATTCCAGGTACTTTCTAGTACCAAAAAGAACAGGAGTCCTCAGATCCATCCTAGACTTGCGAAATCTCAACAAGTTCCTGGAGAGGGAAAAGTTCAAGATGCTCACCCTTGGAATCCTGCTGCCCTACCTCCAGCAGGGAGACTGGCTATGCTCCTTAGACCTAAAGGATGCGTATACTCACATCCTCATTCATCCAGACCACAGACAATATCTCAGGTTTGTAGTGGGAGGAAACCACTATCAGTACAGAGTACTACCCTTTGGCCTAACCTCCGCCCCCAGAGTGTTCACCAAGTGCCTGGCGGTGGTGGCGGCCTACCTAAGGCTTCAAGGCCTCTTTGTGTTTCCATACCTGGATGACTGGCTCATCAGGGGCCAGTCTCCACAGGAGGCCAATCAAGCCACCCTTCGCACTGTTGCTCTCCTTCAGCACTTGGGGTTTGTTATAAACTTCGCAAAGTCCGCTTTGCACCCTTCACAGAACATGGAGTTCATAGGAGCAAGGCTGGACACCCTTCAGGCCAAGGCCTTTTTACCCGTGGACAGGGCCCACAGATTAATGGATCTGGCCAGGCAGTTCCACAGCAATTCTCTGGTCTCCGCCAGGCAATTCCTGAGGCTTTTAGGTCACATGGCTTCTACAGTCCATGTAACCCCAAATGCCCGGCTGCACATGAGACCAGCTCAGTGGGGCCTCAGAACTCAGTTGCACCAAGCCACAGGATGCCTTAGGGACAAAGTGAGGGTGTCTACGCTACTAGCCTCTACTCTGAAGTGGTGGCTTCATCTTCCGAATCTACTGCAAGGGGTGTTTTTTCAGACACCTCCACACTCTCAAGTGCTGACCACCGATGCTTCTCTTCAGGGTTGGGGTGCACATTTTCAAGGAGCATGTACTCAAGGCCTGTGGACCCCTTGGGAGGCTGCTCAGCAGATCAATCTCTTAGAACTGAGAACTATCCACTTAGCCCTGAGAACCTTCTCCCATCTAGTCTCTTACCAGTGTGTCTTGGTCCAAACGGACAATCAGGTTGCTATGTTCTACGTGAACAAACAAGGGGGCACAGGGTCCCTTCTTCTATGTCAGGAGGCGCAGAGACTGTGCTCCTGGGCAGTCGATCACGGCATCCTTCTCAAAGCAGTCTACCTCCTGGGTCAGGAAAATGACCTGGCGGATAGACTGAGCCGGATCTTGCAGCTGCACGAATGGCAATTGAATCCCTTAGTGGTTCAACAGATCTTCCTGAGATGGGGCTTTCCAACCATAGATCTCTTTGCCAGTCCTTTGAACCGTCAACTTCCAAGGTTCTGTTCCAGACAACCTCATCCTCTCCGAGTAGCAGCGGATGCGTTTCTCATTCCTTGGTCCACAGGCCTCCTCTATGCGTTTCCTCCCACGCCTGTAGTGCCGAAGACACTGTTCAAAGTGCTCATGGACAGGGCCTCGATGATCCTGGTGGCCCCCAGATGGCCGAGGCAACCGTGGTTCCCACTTCTTTTGCAACAAGCGGTGGACACTCCTCTTCCTCTGGGGATGCAACCCGATCTCCTGTCTCAGGAGCACAGATCTCTCTTACATCCCAATCTCCAGTCCCTACAGTTGATGGCCTGGCTGCTGAAAGGGTAGTTCTAGCACCCTTACTGCTGCCTAGGGAAGTGGAAGACCGTGGTCTTGGCCTCTAGGAGGCAATCCACCCGAAAGTCTTATGCCCTTAAGTGGCGTAGGTTCTCTGTCTGGTGTACTCAGCACAAAGAAGATCCTTTCTCATGCCTGGTACCAGTGGTGCTGCAATATTTGCTTCACCTGTCCAACCTAGGCCGTAAGTCCAATTCTTTGAGAGTGCACCTTAGTGCTCTTTCAGCACACCACTCCCTAGTGGACGGTCGGTCTCTTTCCAGCCATCCTTTGGTGGCTTGCTTCTTCAGAGGCCTACTTTTGCTTAAACCTCCACTGCGTCCTCCTGCCCCTGACTGGGACTTGAATGTGGTCTTGCAACGGCTTACTTGTCCACCTTTTGAACCTATGACTACCTGCCCTCTACGTTTTCTCTCCTGGAAAGCGTTGTTCTCCAGGACCAAGCCAGGAAGTCATTCCTCACTTATGGGTGACATCGGCGCTGATGGAGCCCCCATGTGGAGCATTTCCCCAGCTTTCTAAGAAAGCCTTTGGGAATACTGCATGCATGCGCGGTCCCCTTCCCGCCTAAAGGTGCCATCTTGCTCAGTCTCTCTTTTTCCGTGGAGTCCATCGGACGTCTGTCTGAGTCACCCGGAAAAGTTGACGTTTTTTCGACGATTTCTTTGCCTCTTTCTCCAAGTTTGACACTGGTTCCCCTTCCCGCCGGGTTCGGTACACCGGTATCGAGCCTGTTTTCTATTTTTCGGTTTTTGCCCTTCGTGGCTGGCGTTCGCGCCCTTTTTTCTGTTTTTCCCTGGAAGGCCGGTCTTTTGACCCCGCGGGGGCCCTTTTTTCCCCGATGGCTTCCAGTGGTTTCAAGAAGTGTGATCGGTGCAAGAAACTAATGTCTCTCACCGGCACACACGACTGCTTTCTTCGGTGCCTCAGCCCAGATCATGACCCCCTGATCTGTGGCCCGTGTGGCAAAATGTCCACCAAGGCACTTCGAAGTCGTCCGTACCAGAAGGAAAGGATTTTTTCAGATTCTGCCTCCGACTGGGCCCGGACCTCGTCTGAGGCCTCGACGTCTCGGGAGTCTGATCCCGAGCATCGCCGGGGTTCCTTGGATAGGGGGTCCCCCGACCGGGAACGCAAGAGGAAGAAACAGCTCGTGAGGGTGGCGTCGGAAGAGGTCCCTGGTTCCTCGAGGGCCAGGTCTAAGACCCCCGACTGCCGTCCCGGCCCTTGGAGCAGGAGAAGCCATCCAAAGTACCTCGTGTAGAGCCGGAGACCGTCGGACACGTAAGTCCTGTAGTCCTTGTGGACTCTTCTCCGAGGGCGCCGACGTCGGGCCCGGCACTGTCGGAGCCCGAGTCGGTGGCTGCTGAGTCTCCTGAGCTTGGACTCAGGCTGACAGCCTTGGAGTGCAGATTGTCTGCCTTCATGGAGCAGCAGCGGGTACTGATGGCCAGCCTCGCTGGTGCATCTGCTCCGACCACCGGGACATCGGCGTCGAAGTCGACCCCGGAGACTCAGCCGATACTCGAGACCATGAAGGCTCGACGTCGTCCTCGGTCAAGGTCTCCCTCGACCTCCCGCTCAGAACCGAGGGTGTCGACGCCGGTGCCTTCGGTGTCGGGGCGGGTGCCACCTCGACCCGCACGGTCGGAGCCCCTCGACTCCTCTTTGGATGAGTCAGCTTGGGAGACGGAGGACGAGGTGTCCCCCGACACCTTTCGGACTCGGTGCGTCCCTTCGGACTCACCGCAGTCCGAGCCTCGGAGTAGGTCCCCTCCGGAGGACACCCGGTTCTCGGAGTTCGTGCGGGATATGGCCAAGGCCTTGGCGATTCCCGCGGACCCTGAGGAGGAGCCTCGAGCCGAGGAGCTCGAGGCCCTCCAGTAGGACTCTCCTCCGAAGGCCGCCTTTACTGTGCCGGTTCCTCCGATGCTGGAACGGCTCCTCTTCCGAATGTGGGAAGCACCGGCCTCAGCGCCGGTCTTGAGCAAGCGAGTCGATTCCATTTATCGACTCCGTAAGAGCCCTGGCTTCCAAAAGGCGCAGCTGCCGCACCATTTCATGGTGGTGGAATCGGCCATGCATCGTCTGAAGAGCCAGAAGATGCACTCTGCGGTGCCCCCCGGCAGGGAGGCCTGAAACCTGGATGCTTTCGGCAGAAAGTGCTTCCAGGGCTTGATGGTTGCTTGCCGTGTCCAGTCAATGCCAGCTGTACATGTGCATGTACCTCCGAGACCTAGCAAAGGAGCTTCTGCTGGCCTCTCCGGGGAACCTTTGCAGAGGTTCCAGTCTTCGTCTTCAGGAATCCGGGACTGTTCCAAGTTCATGTCCCGAGCGGTCTACGATGGCTTCAAAGCTTCGGCTCGAGTGGCGGCAGCCGGCATCGGGGCCCGACGCCAGGCATGGCTGCAGTCATCGGACCTCGAGACTTGGGTACAGGACAAGTTGGTCGATGTCCCTTGCCGAGGTGATAACCTTTTTGGCAAACCCATGGCCGAGAAGGCCGCTCAGCTCGAGACCGAGCACCTTACCCGGACAAGGCTGTCGAAGACCTCTGCCCCTTCACATAAAAAGAAGGGCTCGGGTAAAAAGTCCTTTTACCCGAGGAAGGGCACTGCCTACAAACAGTATCCTCAGTATCAGGCTGCCCAAGCTGCCCCCCAGGGTCAGCAAGCCAAGGGCCAGGGTAATGGGCCCCATAGGCAGAGGACCTCCAAGCCTTCTGCCCCTGCTTCCACTCAGCAGGGTGGGGGTTTTTGACTCCTTGAGCATAGCCACTCCGTCCCTTCTTTCCCAGCCCTGCACAGCCGGTCGCCTTGTACTCTTTGCCCACCAGTGGTCTCTCATTACCACCGACAGTTGGGTGCTGGACATAGTCCAAAAGGGCTATGCCCTGCATTTTCATCAACTGCCTCCTCCTTACTTCCCGGGGGAGCCCTTGAGGCCTCCCCTGCAAACAGACCTTCTCTTTCAAGAGCTCCAAGGTCTGTTGGTGGACAGGGTGGTGGAGCCTGTGCCTCCCCACTTGCAAGGTCACGGATTCTACTCCAGGTATTTCCTGGTACCCAAAAGGACCAGTGGCCTTCGACCCATTCTGGACCTCAGGAACCTCAACAAGTTCCTAGAGAAATTGAAGTTCAAGATGCTTACTCTTGGAACACTTCTGCCCTACCTCCAGCAGGGAGATTGGCTATGCTCCTTAGATCTAAAGGATGCATACACTCACATCCTCATTCATCCAGACCACAGAAAGTACCTCAGGTTCATTGTGGGAGGAAACCATTATCAGTACAGAGTACTACCTTTTGGCCTGACCTCCGCTCCCAGGGTCTTTACCAAGTGCCTGGCAGTTGTGGCGGCCTACCTGAGAAATCAAGGCATCTTTGTCTTTCCCTATCTGGACGACTGGCTCATCAGGGGTCAGACGTCCCTGAAGGCCAGACAAGCCACCCTCAGAACCATTGCTCTGCTTCAAAACGTGGGCTTTGTCATAAACTTTGCAAAGTCCACTTTGCTCCCCTCCCAGAACTTGGAGTTCATAGAGGCAAGGTTGGATTCTCAACTGGCAAAGGCATTCTTGCCAGAAGACAGGGCCCAAAGACTGATGGACGTGGCCAAACAGTTTCTAAACAAGTCCCTGGTCTCCGCCAGACTCTGCCTCAGACTTCTGGGCCACATGGCTTCGACAGTGCATGTGACTCCCAATGCCAGGCTCCATATGAGGCCTGCACAGTGGTGCCTTCGGACTCAGTGGTCTCAGGCCACAGGCCGCCTAAGAGACAGGATAAAGGTGTCCAGACCCCTTTTGGCCTCCCTCAGCTGGTGGCTACATCCACCCAATCTGCTGAAGGGGATGCCCTTCCAAATGCCAGAATAGTCGGTGGTCCTCACCACCGACGCCTCTCTGCGGAGCTGGGATGCTCATTGTCTGGACAAGTGCACTCAAGGCCTCTGGTCTCCCTGGGAGGCAGCACAACAGATCAATCTCCTGGAACTTTGAGCTATCCGCTTAGCTCTCAAGGCTTTTTCTCCGGCCCTGGCTCACCGCTCAGTTTTGATTCAAACAGACAACCAGGTAGCCATGTTTTATGTGAACAAACAGGACGGGACTGGGTCAAAGCTCCTTTGTCGGGAGACTCAAGACCTTTGTTCCTTTGCCCTAAAGCACAACATGCTTCTCAAGGCGGTGTACATTCCAGGCCAGGAGAACAGCCTGGCCGACCGGTTGAGCAGAATTCTGCAGCCCCACGAGTGGCAGCTGCATCCCTTGTTCGTTCAGAAGATCTTCCTGCAGTGGGGTCTCCCTTGGATAGATCTCTTTGCCAGTCCGCTGAACAAGCAACTGCCCAAGTTCTGCTCCAGGCAACCGCATCCTTTGAGGATAGCACCAGATGCTTTTCTGATGTCCTGGTCTCAGGGCCTCCTGTATGCGTTTCCTCCCACGCCCTTGGTGGCCCGAACTCTTTTCAAGACTCTTCAGGACAAGGCCTTGGTCCTGCTGGTAGCTCCCAGGTGGCCGAGGCAGCCTTGGTTTCCACTTCTGCTTCAGCTGGCAGTGGATTCCCCACTACCTCTGGGGTTGCAACCCGACCTTCTCTCACAGGAGCAGGGTTCCCTTCTGCACCCCAATCTCAAAGCTCTCAATTTGATGGCCTGGAGGCTGTAAGGGTAGTTTTGGCTCCCTGGGGCCTACCTCAGGAAGTTGAGGAGGTTGTCCTAGCCTCTAGGAAATAGTCCACTCAATCCGGGCGCTGTTCCTCTGGCTCTCCCAACTGCTCACCGCACTTCACCAGGCTTTAACGAGGCCCCCTGATGACGTCGGGGCCACCGGAGCAGGAGCCTGTTCTCACTCAATCCGGGCGCTGTTCCTCTGGCTCTCCCAACTGCTCACCGCACTTCACCAGGCTTTAACGAGGCCCCCTGATGACGTCGGGGCCACCGGAGCAGGAGCCTGTTCTCACTCAATCCGGGCGCTGTTCCTCTGGCTCTCCCAACTGCTCACCGCACTTCACCAGGCTTTAACGAGGCCCCCTGATGACGTCGGGGCCACCGGAGCAGGAGCCTGTTCTCACTCAATCCGGGCGCTGTTCCTCTGGCTCTCCCAACTGCTCACCGCACTTCACCAGGCTTTAACGAGGCCCTCTGATGACGTCGGGGCCACCGGAGCAGGAGCCTGTTCTCACTCAATCCGGGCGCTGTTCCTCTGGCTTGCAGCAACTGACTCACCCACCCTTTGAGCCGATGGCTACTTGCCCTCTACGCTTCCTTTCCTGGAAGACTCTCTTCCTGATAGCCCTCACCTCGGCTAGGCGAGTGAGTGAGCTTCAGGCCCTGGTCTGTGATAGACCTTACACCAGGATTTATAGGAACAGGGTAGTCCTCAGGACTCATCCCAAATTCCTTCCTAAGGTTGTCTCCTCTTTCCACCTCAATCAGGAGGTGGTTCTTCTAACATTCTTCCCTAGGCCTCATGCTAGCCAGGCTGAAGCAGTCCTGCATACCCTGGACTGTAGGAGGGCCTTATCCTTCTACCTTGACCGTACGCAGGGGCATAGAAGGGCTACTCAGCTCTTCGTCTCCTTTGACCCCAATAAGTTGGGGTTGGCTGTGTCCAAGTGTACCTTGTCCATCTGGGTGGCTGACTGTATCACCTGGGCTTACAAGGCGGCTGACCTTCCTTTGCAGGGTACTGTCACGGCCCATCGTGTCAGGGCAATGGCTGCCTCAGTGGCTCATCTCCGCTCTGTGCCCTTGGTAGACATCTGCAGGGCTGCAACTTGGTCTTCAAGCCAGACCTTTGCGGCCCATTACTGTCTGGAGAGGGAGTCCCGTAGGGACAGTGCTTTTGGCCAAGCAGTACTCCGGAATCTCTTTGAGGTTTAGGCAACTCCTTCCCTCCTGCCCTCTGTTGGGCTACCGGTGGAGGTTGTGTCCTTGGAAAGCCTTTCTTTGCTGCTGTGACTAGAGGGAGTTCTCTTGTTCAGCCTGTGTTCCTGGTAGCCCAGAGCTAGGGAGTCACCCATATGTGAGGACTGACTTCCTGCTTGGTCCTGGAGAAAGAGTAGTTACCCACCTGTAACAGGTGTTCTCCAGGATCAGCAGGAATCAGTCCTCACAACCCTCCCTCCTCCCCTGGGAGTTGCAGTTGTACATAGTTTAATTTTTCCATTTTTGTGTGCTATTCTTAGCTATGTCATTTGACTGAGGTAAGATGGCACCTTTAGGCGGGAAGGGAACCGCGCATGCGTGCCAGCATTCCCAAAGGTTTTCATGGAAAGCTGGGGAAATGCTCCGCTGGGGCTTCATCGGCGCCGATGACACCCATATGTGAGGACTGATTCCTGCTGCTCCTGGAGAACACCTGTTACAGGTGAGTAACTACTCTCTCCTTATACTAGGTTCTATAGGAACAGAGTAGTCTTATGGACTCGCCCTAAATTCCTTCCTAAGATTGTCTCCTCTTTCCACCTCAGTCAGGAGGTAGTTCTTCCGACTTTCTTTCCCAGGCCGCATGCCAGCTGGGCTGAGATGGTCTTGCATATCCTGGACTGTAGGAGGGCGTTGTCCTTCTACCTTGACCGTACGTGGGAGCACCGGAGGGCTGTTCAGCTCTTCGTCTCTTTTGACCCCCAATAAGTTGGGGTTGGCTGTCTCCAAGTGTACTTTGTCCATATGGGTAGCTGACTGTATCGCCTGGGCTTACAAGGCAGCCGGCCTCTCGTTGCAGGGTCGAGTTATGGCTCATCGTGTCAGGGCGAAGGCTGCGTCAGTGGCTCATCTCCACTCTGTTCTGTTGGCAGACATCTGCCGGGCCGCTACTTGGTCTTCAAGACAGACTTTTGCGGCCCACTACTGCCTTGAGAGGGAGTCCCGCAGGGGTTTAGGCAACTCCTGCCCTCCGGCCCTGATGTTGGGCTACTGTTCGGGGGCGTTATCAGAGAAGGTTCTGTTCTTGCATGCTGAGGCTCTAGAGGGAGCTCATTGTTTCAGTTTGGGGTCTCTGGTAGCCCTGAGCTGGGGAGTCCCATATGTGAGGACTGACTTCCTGCTTGGTCCTGGAGAAAGAGTAGTTACTCACCTGTAACAGGTGTTCTCCAGGAGCAGCAGGAATCAGTCCTCACAACCCTCCCACCTCCCCTTGGAGTTGCAGTCATATGCTTTATGTTTTGCTATTTTTGCTGTCTTTTAGCTATGTCATCAGACTGAGCAAGATGGCACCCTTGGGCAGGAAGAGGACCGCGCATGCGCGCTGCATTCCCAAAGGCTTTCTTTGAAAGCTGAGAAAATGCTCCACACGGGGGCTCCGTCGGCGCCGACGTCACCCATATGTGAGGACTGATTCCTGCTGCTCCTGGAGAACACCTGTTACAGGTGAGTAACTACTCTATATCTGGGAGCCCGAGATCTCTTATCTCTTTCTCCTTCCCCAGACATAGGCTAGCAAACCTGTAAGCTGCAGGTCCCTGTGACCTCCGAAGCCCTCAGAGAGGATAGCCTGTCTGCCTGCTTGCTTGTTAGCATGGCCTTCGGAACATGCGGTGAGTCTATGGGGGAGCGGGAGTTCTGACGTGGCAGTGTTCAGTCTGATTTCAGGTGGGGCAGGTTGTCGGCAGCGCGGCTTTGCGGCTTTCTCCCTGGCATGGCTTCGGTGCTCTGCTCTCTCCCTGGCATGGCTTCGGTGCTCTGCTCTCTCTCTCTCTCTCTCTCTCTCGGCAGCCCGGCTTGGCCCGGTCTCCGACTGGAAGCAGGAGTGCTGAAGGGTGGAGGGGGGGGAGGAGTGAGGAAGCCATTTTGTCAGGCTGCGGGTGTGTTTTTTCCTTGTGCGGGCAGCCGTGGATATTCGGCCGTGGGGGGGGGGGGGTTCTGCCGGGTTTGTCTGCAGCTGGTCAGAGCAGTGCACAGATCAATTGAAGATAAGATTGGAGAGCGAGCAGCATGCTGAGGAGACAGTGCTTGCTGGCAGCTCTGCAATTTTGGTGGGAATGGCGGCCATTTCAGAGCAGGGGGCACAGGAGAACAAGGCAAAACGCGGGAAATGCAGAGTCAAGGCTAAGCATAAGACTGAGGAGGCCTTGGACAAATTGGAACAGCGGCCAGAAGTAGTCACTAGCAAGGAATCATTGGAGGTGATCTATTCAGCAGATTTTATCCTGTCTCCGAGACGCTCCTTACCACCCTCCTCAATAGCCTAAACTCTGGTATTGACAACATCCGACAGGGTTTTGTTCTCATCTTTTTGGATATTGTGGCTGCTTTTGATTCGGTTTGTCACGAGCTTCTTATCATCCGCCTAAAAGAGAAGGGCCTCTGTGGAAACGCACTCGAATGGTGTAACTCATACCTGTCAGGTAGATGGCAGCATGTGCGATCAAATGGGGAAACATCAGATCCGTTTCATCAAGGACAAGGAGTCCCGCAAGGATCCTCTCTATCATCATTACTATTTAACATATACATGCAACCTATATGTAACATCATCAGATCTTTTAATGTCAACTGTATGATATATACTGATGACGTGTTATTATACATGCCGTTCTGCATAGATAAGATGGACCTCACCCCCTTAATCAACTGTTTTAATTCCATATCAAATTGGCTACTGACTCAAAATCTCAGAATCCAACATAAAAAAACGGAAGTTCTCTTTATCTCAAGGAACACGAATTTCATACCACCTACATTCCTGGATGTTCAAGATGCCAAGCTTCAAGTAAAATCCCATATCCGATACCTAGGAGTGACTCTGGATCAAAATCTGGACATGAAGACTCACATATCCAACACAGTAAGGGCAGTTTATTTCAAGATCCGCTCCCTCAGACATCTCCGGCAGCTGATTGATCCGGACGATTTCCGTACTGTTTACCAGGCTCTAATCATTCCCCATTTTGACTACTCAAACTCCATACTACAAGGGCTTCCTCAATCTACCTTAAACCCTCTTCAACTCGCCTTGAACAGTGCAGCAAGAGTGCTTTTTGGAGTACCCAAAAGAGAACATGTAACACCCCTTCTAAAACAACTACATTGGCTTCCTATTCAAGCTAGAATCACTTTCAAGACTCTGCTCCTGGCCTTTAAAGCATACAAAGGTCTCGCCCCCACCTCATTATCGGAGATGATCCAACCAATCACACCCAACAGACTAAGAAGAACCGCGGAACTAAATATGCTAATTGTACCAAAGGAAATTTTAATATACAACTCTACAACAGCAAGCCGAGCCTTCAGTTTATGTGCTTCAAAACTTTGGAACACCCTTCCAACACACATTAGGGCCATCTCTGATCTCATCCAGTTTAAGAAGTCCCTGAAACATCACCTTTTCCTCAAATACTTCCCAGAGAACAAAGAAATACAGTTACACCCAAATAGTAATAATTACCTTCTGACCACATAATCTTCCCCGACTCAACAACACATTACACTACTTTACCAGATTAATAGTACACTTTTCAGACAATATGACACTTGTATGTAAATAGTTGCTCTTGTTGTTGTTTTGTTGTAAATAGTTGCTCCTGTTATCCAAGTTAATTTTCCTGTTATGTAATAACCAGATAAATGTAACTTGTCTGAAGTTTTCTTGTTCCATGTAAACCGCGCTGATAATGAATAGTGCGGTATATAAAAAATTGTAATAAATAAAGCCTACTGTCTGAAAAAGCAGCAGACGAAAAATCGTCAGGCTTGGCTGAGGGGCGCTCGGTCTTAGCCAGCAGCTCTGTGCCATTCAATGACATAGCTGATGCGGTGCCCTCGGAGAACAGGGATCGCGCTGAGTTGGATCTGTGGTTGGGACAGGACTCACTGCGCTCGCAAGCCTCAGATGAGACGGGGGGAGGGCCCCTCAGACCTCTGAGACCACCTGACCGGACGAGAGCTGGAAGATATGGAAATATCCATTGGGGAAGACCCTAATGTGTTTTGAGTTTTCCTGAGTGAGGAGCTGGTGGCTTTTATTAATCACTTTCTGGCGGCCTTGAACATGGTGCCTCCTCTGACATTGGCGGAAGAACCCCTTGCTGCAGGGGTTTTAGGGGAGAGCAGGCATGTTTCCCAGTACACCGCATAATCTGCAAGATCATTGATTCCGAATGGGAATGTCCGGAAGTGACCTTGAGAGGTAGTTGGTTGATAGGACGGCTATATCCTATATCACAGGAGGATCGGGAACTCTTGAGGACGCCTTGGTTTTGTCAGTAACCAGAAATACCACTATTTCGGTTGAAGGGGGAGCAGCACTTGGGGACCTTCAGGACCGGAAGTTGAAGACTATTAAAGCAGGCTTTTGACAATACAGCTATGACCCTGCAGGCTTCCATTTGCTGGGCCTATATTTCCCGGGCATCCATCAGATGGATTCAAGAATTCATCAGTCTAGGACTTGAGAGTCAAGAGCCGTTGGTTCAAGGCTGGAATTGGCAGCGGTGTATCTGGAGGATGACTTCTATGACCTCGTCCGGCTGTCCTCCAAGATGATAGCGGACCGCAGATTCTTGTGGCTACATAACTGGTCAGCGGATGCCTTGTCTAAGGCCCGGCTTAGCAAACTGCCCTACAAGGGCAGGTCGTCGTTCGCTGATGCACTAGAGAAGATTGCTAAGAACTTAGGGGACTCCAAGGGGGTGTTGCCTACCAGAGGACAAGCCTAAGGTGCCAAAAGGAGTTGCACCCCAGTGGGGATAGCCTAGAGAGTTTCGGAGGCCCAGATTAACATGGTTCTCGCCATATCAGAGAGGCCAGTATGCTTCACGAGATCAGCCCTTTCAGGTGTTCCGAGGGGCGAGTGGGGGTTACTACTCAGTCCAGTCTGCCTCGAGTTAAAATTCCCATTGAAGCCAGGGGGATCCAGGTGGAAGTAATTGGGCGATGGTTACATCGGTTTTACCCCGCCTGGGTCCAGATCACCTTTGACTAGTGGATGTTGGAGATAATTCGGGAGGGGTATGCACTGGAGTTTGCGCGTCCCCTTTCAGAGGCCTTTGTCCTTTCGCCATGCCGAGGTCGAGAGAAGTCGCAGACGGTCCAGGATACTTTAGAGTGCTTGATCTGCTTGGAGGTGGTAGAACTGGTGCCGGCAGAGGAATGTGGCAGGGGTCGGTATTCCATATATTTCATGGTGCCCAAGAAAGAGGATTCCTTCTGGCCCATCCTGAACCTCAAGCACATAAATTGTGCCCTATGAGTATTGCACTTCTGGATGGAAACCCTGCGGTTGGTCATCCTCGCGGTAAGGCAGGGAGAGTTTTTGTCAGCTCTGGACCTCACTGAAGCATATCTCCACATTCCAATCAGGCCAGAACATCAACGGTTTCTCCGTTTTGCAGTGCCAATGGGCCTTTTTCAGTTCACTGCACTATTGTTTGGCCTCGCTACAGCTCCCTGGACATTCACAAAGGTCATGTGGTAGTTGCGGCAGCATTGCGAAAAGAAGGCGGCATATTGGTTCATCCGTATTTGGATGATTGGCTCATCCGGGTAAAGTCAGAAACCGAATCGCTAGCGGCCACCAACTGCATGGTAGAGTTTCTGCAGAGTCTGGGATGGGTAGTCAGTCGGGCCAAGAGCCATTTGCAACCCTCCCAGTGGTTGGTCTACATTGGAGCTCAGTTCGACACCAAGGCAGGGATTGTGTCCCTACCTGCTTTATGCGTGCGGAAGTTGCAGGGACAGATACGATGGTTCCTGAAGATGGCTCAGCCGGCGTCCTGGCTCTGTCTGCAGATCCTCGGGTCTGTGGTGGCAGCACTGGACTTAGTGCCCTGGGCACGAGCTCACATGCGCCCTCTGCAGAACGCGCTTCTGTTGCGCTGGTCGCCCCTTTGTCACACGATGACGCAGCGGCTACCGTGCCTGGAGGTGGTTTGAGTGAGCCTCTACTAGTGGCTTGAGCAGAGGCATCTAGTGGCAGGTGTGCCATTGGAGCCACCTTAGTGGGTCATGGTAACAACGGTCGCCAGTCTTCTAGGCTGGGGGACAGTCACAGTGACCCAAGGGAAATGGACGGCAGAGGAGAGTGCCTGGTCCATCAATCATCTCGAGATGAGGGCAGTGCTCTTGGCTCTTTCAACCAGCCATAGCACAGAAGGCAGTTTGGGTCTATTCCGACAATGCGACCATGGTAGCATACATCAACAGGCAGGATTTCACGGGCAGTGCGATCCTCCTGAAGGAGTGTCAGTCCCTAATAAGCTGGTCGGAGGAACATCTCGTGGTGTTGTCAGCAACTCATGTGGGTGGGCAAGGACAACGTGAGGCAAACTTTCTCAGTTGGCACCATTAGACCTGGGTGAGTGGGAGCTCAGTGTGGCAGTGTTTCATGACCTCGTCAGCGATGGGGTCAGCCGGTCATGGACCTGATGGCTACTCTGTGCAACGCCAAGGTGAACCTTTTCTTCAGTCGGCGCAGGGAGCACATGTCTGAGGGCATCTATGCATTGGCTCAGGCTTGGCCGACAGAGGGGCTCCTGTATGTATTCCTACCATGGGCAATGATTGGGCGATTGTTATGGAGATTAGAGGGGCACAGAGGTCCAATGATCCTCGTAGTGCCGGATCCTCGTAGTGCGGATCTCACACATCTGTTGATCATCCCTCCGGTTCTGTTGCCGGACAGAATCAATCTGCTGCACCAGGGACCAGTCCTAATGCCTCAGGTGGAACGATTTTCACTTATGGTCTGGCTCTTGAGCTGGCAAGGTTGCAACGGCAGGGATATTCCCCTGCAGTCATAGACATGTTATTGCAAGCTCTGAAAAGGCCACCATGGTGGCTTATGTTTGAGTGTGGCGGATTTTCAAGGACTGGTGTGGGTCTCGGAGCATTCGGCCCTTGGTCTGTTGTTTGCCAGCTATCCTACTTTTTTTGCAGGATGGGATGGATAAAGGGCTGGCACTTAGTTCATTGAAGGTTCAGGTGGTGGCTCTTTTGTGTTATTGGGGCCACTTGCAAGGATGGCCCTTGGCTTCGTATCCCGATGTAGTGAGGTACCTCAGAGCGGTTAAGCAGGAACAGCCGCCCAGACTTCCCTTGGTATTCCCGTGGGACCTCAATTTAGTATTGAGGGTCTTAACGGAGATACCTTTCAAGCCGCTAGCAGTAGCTTCCTTGCGGGACCTCGCTTTGCAGATGATATTCCTGGTAGCGATCTGTTCCGCGCATCACATCTCGGAGCTTCAGGCGCTCTCTTGCCAGGAGCCCTTTTTGATCCTTTTAGAGAAAAGGTGGTGTTGCACCTGGTACCATCCTTTCTGCCAAAAGTGGTTTCAAGTTTTCGTCTGAATCAGGTAATTTCCTTGCCGGTGTTCTCTGCATGGGGGGATTTGGAGGACGATTGGCTGCTACACTTGCTAGATTTTTGCAGAGTACTGAGGCACTATCTGAAAGAGACTGTGGTGCTGCGGTGGTCTGAATCTTTTTGTGGTGTTTGGCGGCCCTCATAAAGGGAAGGTGGCCCCCAAAACCACTCTAGCTTGTTGGCTGAAATAGGCCATAGCAGCGGCAGGCTGCTACCTTCAGGGCTGAAAGCACACTCAGCGTGGGCTCAGGCTGTGTCCTGGGCAGAACGCTCTCTAGTGCTTCTGGCAGAGATTTTCAGGGCGGCGACATGGTCCTCCTTCCATGCTTTCACGAGGCATAATCGGTTGGATGTTTAGGTGGCTGGAGATGCGAGGTTTGGGGCAGCAGTGCTTCAAGCCAGAATCATGGCTCTCTCCCATAAGTAAGCACTGCTTTGGTACTTGCCATAGGTTCCTGGACTGGCCTGACCTGGCCTGGAGAGACGACGAGGAAGGAGAAATTAGACCTTACCTGCTAATTGTCTTTCCTTGAGGATGTTCAGACTAGTCCAGGGCCTTCCTGTTGTTGGTCTGCAGAGGGACTCGATTCCTGACTGACATAGGGTTCTGGGGCAGGGAAGAATTCACAATACAGGTACTTACAGGTATTACTTGGTTTGAATCAGGTCAATCTTGGCAGAGAAGTTACTGGCTCAGCGCTACAGTTTACTAGGAGTTAGCATTACGTTTTTGTTGTCCCTCTCGTTGGGGAGTTCTGGAATCTGCAGGGCTGCTTGTCAAAGTGAGACAGATACGGGGAAGCTGAAGGTGAAGCTCTTATACTGTATCATGTGAAGACTCTATCATGCTCTGTTCTCAGCTGCTGGAAGATGGTGACTACCCATATGATCCTGGACTGGTCTGGAGATCCTCAAGGAAAGACAATTAGGTCTAATTTCTCCTTTGCTGACAGAGAAAACAAAATTGCTTATAGTTAATGCTTGCTCTCCACAGATGGCAGGATTAATAAGCTGCACTTTCCCTTTCACTTCTCAAGCACAATTCAAGCTTGAACTTTTGTACTATGGTGAAGAGACTTGGTTGCATAGGAGCTGCTACACATGCAAAAAATAATCTTCTAGCTATTGTATGGCTGATTTATCTTGCTCTTTCTGTAGAACCTCCATTACGGTTAACTAGCTTCACTTTTTGGGGGCCTGGTAGTTAATCCTTTCTATGTTTCCTTCAGTTGGAGTGATTGCTGTGATTCTGGCATCATTAATCTGGAGATTTTTCCCCTATTTTTAATAATCCTCTTTCCTACTGTTCCTAGTTTGGTCATTGCAGTAACAGTTCTGTGACCAAGAACCATATATTGATGCTTCCTCCAGAACCTTTTATCATGGGCTCTGAATCTAGCCACCAGATGTTTCCCTTTAATGATGACCATATCTTCTTCTTCTTCCCTTTTCCAGTCCTAGCCAATCTGGTGTATAAAGGGTTTGATCTTGGAATTAACCAGGGACCTTCCACATGTAAGGCACACTAAGCCATCTAATACATTTAAATGTTTAAGCTTTTTGATCAGTTTTCTTACATCATAATATATCCTTCAAAACTAAGAAAAGGAATCAAAATGTTCTTTACCTTATTATTTTATTTATTTATTTAAATCTTTTTTTATACCGCACTCTGGTATCGGCGCGGTTTACAGGTAACATTAAATTTGTCAATGCCAGATGAACATACATTGAACATTACATCGAACAGGTATTACAACTTGGGTTTAAACAGGGGTAACTATATACAGCTATTTAATAACTGTATATTTCTGCGTGAGCTGAAATATAAGTTTTGGACCCTCCTGCGGCAATATCCTTTGTACATCATTTGGTGTATCTTTTTGCATCTTTCTGTGATTTGAAAAGATATGTTCCTATCTGTTTATCAGTGACTTTGCTCTGTATATTCTTCAGGTTCTGACAAAATAGATGTCTCTTCTGTGGAGGTGGAGAGGTTAGAGGAGAAAAGTGAAGAAAATCTGAACAAAGAGGGACAGAACCACCAACATTCAGTTCTGTATAAACCTTCATTTCGAATTACTGCAGGCAGCAGCAATCTGCTTACCAAAGGGTGAGTCTATTATTTATATTTATTAATCACCTAATCTGAAAGCTCAAAGCAATGTAAAATTTACATTATAAGCAACTAGTAGAATAGCTTATCAAAAATGACTGGCCAAAAAGGCAGTTATGGAGTTAGTAGCCTAAGGGGTAGATCAACAAGCTGAGAACCAGAGAAGCCTGATTCGATTCCCACTGCTGCTGCTTATGATCTTTATCATGTTACTTAACCCTCTATTGCCTCAGGTACATATTCAGATTGTAAGCCCTCTGGGGAAAGGAAAATATTTACTGTACTTGAATGTAACTCACCTTGAGCTACTCCTGACAAAGGCATGAGAGAAATCCAAATCCCTTCCCTAATTGAACCTCTTCTGGGAATCCATGGTCTGTAAGGCTCACGTTCAATGCATGTGTATTTTCACAGCAGACTCAACTATGCTCGAAAATGTGTGGGAAAGGTATGAAAGGCAGAACTTAATTTTCACTGTATTTCTCCTTAATTATGATGCCTAGGTAGGATTGTTGCAAGGGTACTGGATGTCTAAGTGAGCCTTCAGTCTTGCACCCTCCTCCCTCTGCTGAAGTTTGTAAACTCAACAATCATGATCACATAACAGAACAATTCTGTAGAAACAATAATTGGACTCCATAGATTTAAATATTTTTACTTTATTTTATATAAAAAGTTGTCATATTGTTGTACATTATTCACATTCTGCTGTTTAACACATACAGTTAAGAATGTATTAAGGTAGGAATTTTCAGCGATATACACCACATACTCCACATCAGGTTTCCAACCTTGTTGGTTGTGTGGATCTTTTATTTTTTTTGTGGTAGCGTCTGTCTTCCAGTCGATGCCGGAACTGAACTTTCATCTTCCCCTGTTATCCAAGTTAATTGCTCCTGTTCTTTGTAATGACCAGACTCTTGTTTATTGTCGGATACTGTTTGTTCTATGTAAACCGCGCTGATCGCAAATAGTGCGGTATATAAGAAATGTAAATAAATAAATAAATAAATAAAATAAATAAATAAATCTTTACTTCTTTCTGTGAAAAAGAGCAAAAAAAAATTGAATTCTTAAGGCACGGGACACCGTTTCCGGCCTTAGGCCTTCCATGCAGTCTACCAACACGATGGAAAAACCAACTAGTGGTTTTAAAAAATGTTCCAAATGTGGTAGTACCATTTCTGCCACTGATCCCGATGACTGGTGTCTCAAGTGCCTCAGCACTGATCCCAGCTATCTGAGAAGAAGATGACAAAAAAAGGCCTACAGAATCAGGCCGCATAACTCTGCTCCCTGTTTGCCTCAGATGCAGTCTCACTTGCTTCGACATCATCGAGGACATTATCTTCTTCACGTATATCTCAGGTATCGAAACACAAGTCTCCTTCCAAGACAGGCCGTCCACCGAAGGGTAGATCTCTATTTAAAAATAGAACATAAGATATGCCATACTGGGTCAGACCAAGGTCTATCAAGCCCAGTATCCTGCTTCCAGCAGTAGCCAATCTAGGTCATAAGTACCTAGCAGTTTCCCCAAAAGAGACAGGTTCCTCATTGCTTGCATTGGGTCAAGCAGTGATACCCCTTTTAATAATGGTTTTTGGACCTTTCCTTCAGGAACTTGTCCAAACCTTTTTTTAACCCAGCTACACTAACAGCTTTTACTACATCCTCCGGTAAAAAATTCCAGAGTTTGCTTACAGATTGAGTGAAAAAAATATTTTCTCTTATTAGTCTTAAATAGGTTACCCTGTAGCTTCATTGAATGTCCCCTAGTCTTTCTATATTCTGATGACATTAACATTTGATCTACGTTTACCCGTTCCACTCCATTAATTTTTAGACCTCTATCTTATTTCCCCTCAGCCGTCTCTTTTCCAGGTTCAAGAGCTCTAACCTTTTTAGCCTCTCTTCATAGGAGTATCCTTCCATCCCCTTTACCATTTTGGTGGCTCTTCACTATACCTTTTCTAATAACGCTATATCCTTTTTAAGATACGGCGACCAGGAATTGCACACAATATTCAAGGTGCGGTCGCACCATGGAACAATACAGTGGCATTATAATATCCTTTCCTTAGCGTTCCTCCAGCTTAGTCCTCCACCTATCGATAGTGCACCTCCTCCTGCAGCTTGAAGACTGGACCATTCAGAATTCAGCCTCACTGGATGTAGCGTACTGGCATCTCTCTATAGCCCCAGTGTGTCCAGTCTTCATGCAGCTAGAGGACGTAGTGAGCCTAGGTGCTAGGCTCACTAGGGAACCAGTTAAGCAGCTAGTTAGTTGGCTAACCTTTTAATTTTCTTTACTTGATATACTTTACTTTACTTTTCATTTCAAATTTGGGTCTTTCCCTTTAAAAAAAAAAAAAAAAAAAATTCGACACCCCCCTACCTCCCTCCCTCTGGCTCTGTGGGCTCCGGTGAAGGTTTCTTTTCCCCTCTGACCACAGCTCTCAAAGTAGCTGATGCTTCGATAGGATCTCTAGCCCCTAGACTATTCGGGGCAGAACTCCTTTCTCTCTTTACCGGCAGCGCGATTCTCCGGGGGGGGGGGGGGGGTGAGTCCTCAGCACAGGGAACAGAAGTTTTCTTCTCTTTGTTTCCTGAGTGCTTAGCCGGCTGCCCGGTCTCGCAACCGCGGCTTTTTTTCCTCTCTCTCCTCCTTGATTTCGGAGCGGCAGAGTTGGAACACAGCGCGCATCCTGCCTTCAACGGGGCAGGCCGGCTCAGGAGAGCAGGCTACAACCGCGCGCCAAAATGATGTAAGAAGCCGCGGCCATTTTGAGCACGCGGCTTCCACAGCGTCTTGCCTGATGCCGGCTGCCTCACCGCGGTTCTTCGGAGCTGCAATTTCCTCCGTGCCGCGTTCTGGGCAGACCTACCAGGTATTGTGCCTTTCTTTCTTCTTAACTTTCGTTTTTGTTTTTTCTTTATTTTCTGCTGAACGGGCCATACGGTCGGCCTCGGGGTGGTCTGTCAGCTGTTTTGCACAGTTTTCTTTAGTTTGCCGGTTCTCTTCGGATGCGCTCCGCGGGGCTTCTCGGCTGCTATTTTTTATTGCTGTATATATATATCTAGAGGCTTCAACAAAACCTAATTAAAAGGATTCTATTACCATACAAAGTAAACTCAAATAGAACAGAGAGCAGCAGCTGGGCTTGGGTGACACGTCTTTGCTGTCTCTGGGGCCTGTGGCTCCCTGTTGTTAGGGGTTCCCGAGGCCTTTACAGTTTGGGTGCATCGATGTCCTCCGGCTCTCAGTGCGTCATCTGTGGCTCTCGTAGGGGTGCGGGCGCAGAAACTGGCATCTGTCAGCGCTGTGCGTCCTTCTCCCTTAGCATGGAGTAGCAGTTCGAGTATGCCGTTTCCCCGGTTGCTCAGACAGAGTCCGCAGGCCCAGCGAGTGCTGAGCCAGTAGCGGGGCCCTCGGCTGCAGTAGCTGAGCCCTCTTTGAGCGCTTCGGGTTCGCAGTCGGGGTTTGACAGCGCGCTGCAGATGGACAATTTTTCTCCAGACTTTGTCTTATTGATGCATCAGGCGTTTTGTCGCAGACGGCAAGGGCTCTTGGTAGGGTCCCTGTCCCTTCCTCTCTCTAGCGCGCCGGCTCCTAAAGCGGAGCGTGTCTCGGTGGGTCTCAAACCAGCCAAACGGCCGCGAGCAGTGGAGACGGTTCCCTCCGAGGCAGATTGGCAGGAGGGGTTAGATGCAGACTTGGATGTAGATGATGAGATGGACGAGTTAGAGGAAGGCGAAATCCCTGAGCCTGAGGATCAGGCGAGGATCATCAGAGTATTTCGCCGCGAGGAGCTGCCGGCCCTTATTGCGGAGGATCTTCAGACGCTTCGGCTTTCTACTGAGCAGCCGGCCGCCGATGAGGATGGTGCGGATCCCATCATTCAGGCGGTCCGTCAGACGCAGGTGGTTTTCCCTATTCATAAGGTCATTGATCAGATGATCCAGACTGAATGGGATACTCCCGAGTCTGCTCTTAAGGAGATGAAAATCATGAACAAGCTTTATCCCCTAGCAGATAAAGATAAGGACAAGTTTTGTTCCCCAAAGATTGACGCTGCGGTTTCGGCAGTTACTAAAAAGACCACGATCCCGGTGGAAGGCAGTGCGGCCTTGAAGGAGGCGCAAGATAGGAAAATGGACGGCTTGTTGAAGCAATCCTTTGAGGCGGACGCGGTGGCGTTGCAGGCCTCCATATGTGGGGCTTGGGTTGCTAGGGGCTGTCTTCGCTGGGTCCAGCACCTGCAGCAGTCTGCTTCCATTGCATCCGATGACGTCCGGGAGCTCCAGCGCTTGGAGTCTGGATCGGCTTATTTGGCGGATGGACAATACGATCTCATTCGGGCCCTCTCCAATAGTATGGCCTCCTTGGTAGCCGCGCGTCGGTCTCTTTGGCTAAAAAATTGGGCGGCGGATGGAACCTCTAAGGCGCGTCTTGGCCGGCTTCCGTTTAAGGGGAAGCTCTTGTTTGGCGAGGATCTTGATAAGTTGGTTAAGGAGTTGGGGGACTTCAAAGGCGGCAGGTTGCCGGAGGATAGGCCCAAGCGTGGGAAGCCCGCGGAGCCCTTCCGGGGTACGTCCCGGGACTTTCGTAGGTTTCGATCGCCCCGTTTCGCGGGGTCCCAAAGAGGCTGATATGTGTCTAGGGCCCAGGGATTTCGGGGGTTTCGCGGTGCAAGTAGAGGATTCTCAGCAGCATCCCCCGCAGCCCCTCGGAAGTCCCAATGAAGGGCGGCGGGTCCCGGCAGCTGTGCAAACCGATCGGAGGTCGTCTTCGGGGGTTTCTGGCTGCTTGGACCCGTATCACGTCCGATCAGTGGGTCCTGGAGATCATTCGCGAGGGATATGCGTTAGATCTCACGAGGCCAGTGCTCGACTCCTTTGTCCAGTCCCCCTGCCGCAGTCCTCAGAAGGTATTTCAGATACGGCAAACGCTGGACCGTCTTCTGCGCTTGGGGGCGGTCGTTCCTGTTCCGCCGGTGGAATATGGCATGGGGCGGTATTCCATTTATTTCGTGGTGCCAAAGAAGGATGGCGCTCTTCGTCCCATTTTGGACCTCAAGGGCGTGAATCGCTGTCTCAGAGTGCCTCATTTCCGTATGGAAACCTTACGGTCGGTTATTGTCGCAGTTCGGAAGGGCGAATTTTTGACATCTCTCGATCTCACCGAAGCTTATCTCCATATCCCCATCAGGGCCTCCCACCAACAGTTTCTACGCTTCGCGCTTCCTTGGGGGCACTTTCAGTTCCAGGCTCTGCCCTTCGGTTTGGCGATGGCGCCACGCGTCTTCACCAAGATAATGGTGGTGGTAGCCGCGGCGTTGCGCAAGGAAGGGGTCTTAGTCCATCCCTATCTGGACGATTGGCTGATCCGAGCAAAGTCCCATGCCGAGAGCGAGCAAGCCACGGGGAAGGTCGTCGATCTTCTGCAGTCCCTGGGCTGGGTGGTCAACCCGGTCAAGAGTCATCTGGAGCCGACGCAGTCTCTCGAATACTTGGGAGTACTGTTCGATACTCGCAGAGGTTTGGTCTTCCTCACGGAGCGGAGAATGCTGGCGCTTCAGAGTCTGGTCCGGGGTTTCCGCAAGATCGCAGCCCCGTCCGGTGGCAGTATCTTCGAGTGTTGGGGACGATGGCGGCAACTTTGGAGGTGGTGCCTTGGGCCCGGTTTCACATGCGATCGTTACAGCGGACCCTGCTTCGCCGATGGTCCAATCAATTCGATTCGCTGAGCATGCGGCTTCCATGCCCGCCGCGGGTCAGGAGGGACCTGCTGTGGTGGCTGCGGCCGTCCTCTCTTCAGGCGGGAATGTCGTTGGAGCAGACGGAGTGGATTCCACTGTTGACGGATGCCAGTCTGACGGGCTGGGGTGTGCATTGCGGAGTGGACTTTGCGCAGGGTCTCTGGTCCCAGGAGGAGAGCGGTTGGGCGATCAACCGCTTGGAGTTGAGAGCGGTGTTCTTGGCGCTACAGAGATTCGAAGCGCAGATCTCGCACCGGGCGGTGCGAGTGCTGTCAGACAATGTCGCGACCGTGGCCTACATAAATTGGCAGGGAGGTACCGGAAGCACGGGCTTAGAGGAGGAGTCCCAGAGGCTGTTCGCCTGGATCGAACCACGGTTGCAGGCAATTTCGGCAGCACACATAGCGGGGAAGGACAATGTGGCAGCGGATTTTCTCAGCCGGGTCCGAGTGGATGCAGGGGAATGGGAACTGCATCCCTCAGTGTTCGCGCAACTGGTCTGTCGCTGGGGAACGCCGGTCATGGATCTCATGGCGACCTTTCAATCCGCGAAGGTGGCTCGGTTTTACAGCAGGCGACGGGAACCTATGTCGGAGGGGCTCGATGCCGTCATGCGTCCGTGGCCCGTGTCGGGCCTCCTTTACGTCTTTCCTCCGTGGGCGCTAATAGGTCGGGTGATTCAGCGCATCGAAGCTCACCGGGGGGCGGGTGCTGTTGATAGCATCGGATTGGCCCAGGCGCCCGTGGTACGCGGATCTGGCAAGATTGCTGGACGGAGCTCCGTGGCGCCTCCCGTTATCGCCGGAGCTGCTGATTCAGGGCCCGCTTCTCATGCCGCGGGCGGATCGATTCTTGCTTATGGCTTGGCCATTGAAAGGGCGCGGCTAAAAAGAAAAGGTTATTCTAGGTCAGTCGTGACGACCATGCTTCAGGCGTGTAAAGGATCGACTTCTCTGGCTTACGTACACGTCTGGCGAATTTTTGAGGACTGGTGTTCGCGGCGCCGGGTCCGCGCTGCTACGGCTTCAGTTCCGGTGGTTCTGGATTTTTTGCAAGATGGCTTTGCTAAGGGGCTAGCGACTAGTTCCTTACGGGTGCAGCTAGCAGCTCTGGCCTGTTACCGTGGTAAAGTCCACGGCGTGCCTCTCGGCCAGCACTCCGATGTCGCGCGTTTTCTAAAAGCGGTTTCCAGATTGCGTCCGGCGTGTCGGATTTCCGTACCACCGTGGGACCTCAACTTGGTCCTACGAGCGCTCGGTGGAGCACCGTTTGAGCCTCTTTCCCAGGTTTCGCTAAAGGACTTGACCCTTAAGACGTTTTTTCTGGTGGCGATTTCTTCAGCGCGCCGTATTTCGGAACTTCAGGCACTTTCCTGTAGGGAGCCCTTCCTCTGTTTTTCGGATCAGAAGGTGGTGCTCCGGCCGGTGCCTTCCTTTCTTCCGAAGGTGTCTTCTCCTTTTCATGTGAATCAGGCTGTATCTCTCCCTGTTCTGGGCTCGTCGGGAGCACAGGCTTCGGACCGGGGCCTTAATCGCTTGGACATTAGAAGAATGTTGCGTCGTTATTTGAAGGTCACCGCAAGTCCGTTCCGCAAGTCCGTTCGCTTATTTGTCTTGTTTGGCGGCCCCAGGAAAGGGGAGCCTGCGGCGAAAGCGTCTATTTCTAGATGGATTAAGGAGGCGATTGTCTCGGCTTACATGTTGCAGGGGCGCCCGGCTCCGGTGGGGCTACGGGCTCATTCGACTAGGGCGCAAGTGGCGTCCTGGGCGGAGCACTGTCTGGTCCCGCCGGTAGAAATCTGTAAGGCGGCGACATGGTCATCCCTGCATACTTTCAGCAAGCACTATCGGCTCGATGTGCTGGCAGAGGGGGATGCCTGCTTTGGGTCAGCTGTCTTGCGTGCCGGCTGGCAAGGCCCCTCCCATTGATACTGCTCTGTTACATCCCATAGGTGGAGGACTAAGCTGGAGGAACGCTAAGGAAATAGTAATTACACTTATCTGGTAATTGTAGTTCCTTTAGTGACGACAGCTTAGTCCTCCGTCCCGCCCTTGGGTTCGCATTTAGCACGGCACGTGAGCGATCTTGTCGGCTGTCGAGTCTGTGAGTATTTCAGGCGGCACATGTTCTCTGCTTCGCTCTCGTGTCACTCCATTCTTTGCTCTCACTCCCTGGTTGTGGTCAGGTGAGCGGGGACACCTTTGCCTTTAGGAGTACTTCCCTTTTTTGTTTGGGGGCAGCTTCCGATTTTCTTCCCATTGTAAAGACATTGTATAAGGTTAGCTAACTGTTCTTGCCTTTTGTTTTCTTGAGTCTGCTTTGTCAATAGTTCACTGGGGCTATAGAGAGATGCCAGTACGCTACATCCAGTGAGGCTGAAATCTGATTGGTCCAGTCTTCAAGCTGCAGGAGGAGGTGCACTACCCATAGGTGGAGGACTAAAGGAACTACAATTACCAGGTAAGTGTAATTACTATTTGTTTTATTTTCCATTCCTTTCCTTATGATACCTAGCATTCTATTTGCTCTCTTGGCCGCCACTGCACACTGAGCGGAGGGTTTTAACATGTTATCCATGATGATGCTTAAATCTTTTTCCTGGGTGGTGATTCCTAATGTGGAACCTTGCATCTTGTAACCATAGTTTGGGTTGTTCTTTCCTAGGTTCATAACTTTGCACAAGTCCACATTAAATTTCATCTGCCATTTGAATGCCCAATCTTCCAATTTATCAAGATCCTCTTGCAATTTTCCACAATCCCCATGGATTTTCACAACTTTAGATAGTTTTGTGTCATTTGCAAATTTGATAACCTCACTTATTATTCCCTTTTCCAGGTCATTTATGAATATGTTAAAAAGTTGCCGACCCAGCACAGATCCCTGGGGTACTCTACTATTGACCTTTCTCCATTGGGAAAATTGGCCATTTAGCCCTTCCCTCTGCTTTCTATCTTTTAACCAGTTCCTGATTCACAATAGTACACTGCCTCCTATCCCATGACTTTTTAGTTTTGCCAAAAGTCTCTGATGAGCGATCTTGTCAAACGCTTTCTGAAAGTCCAGATAAAGTATATTAACCGACTCACCTTTGTTTGTTCACATCTTAAAAAAAAAAAACAGATTAGTAAGACAAGATCTTCCTTGTCTAAAGCCATGTTGGTTGTCTCCCAATAAGCCATGACTATCTACATGTTCAGTAATTTTGTTCCTTATGATGGTTTCTACCATTTTTCCCGGTACTGACGTCAGGCTCACTGGTCTGTAATTACTGGATCACCCCTGGAACCCTTTTTAAAAATTGGTGTTACATTGGCCATCCTCCATTCTTCATGTATTACAGATGATTTTAATGATAGTTCACAGATTACTAATAGCAAGTCTGCATTCTCATATTTCAGTTCTTTCAACACCCTTGAATATATACCATCCAGTCCAGGTGATTTGCTACTCTTCAGTTTATCAAATAGTTGTAATACATCTTTCCGGTGTATCAATATTTCTTCCAATTCTTCCGCAGTATCACCTTTAAATACCGCTTCAGTCATGGGTAACATCCCTACATCTTCCTCAGTAAAGACCGAAGCAAAGAATTCATTCAGCCTCTTCGCTATGGCCTTGTCCCCTCTTAGTGCCCCTTTTACCCCTCTATCATCTAATGGTCCAACTGACTCTCTCACAGGTTTTTTGCTACGAATATACTTTAAAAAGTCTTAATTATGCGTTTTTGCTTCCATATCAAGCTTCTTCTCAAATTCTCAATTTGCCTGCCTTATCAATGCCTTACATTTAACTTGCCAGTGCTTGTGCTGTTTCCAGTTTTCGTCATTTGCTCTTTTTTCCATTTCCTGAAAAATACTTTTTTGGCAACAACAGCCTCTCTGACCTCATCTTTTAACCATGCTGGCAGTTTTATGGACTTCCTTCCATTTATCTTAAAGCGTGGAATACAGCTGGTCTGGGCGTCCAAGATAGTATTTTTAAACAACACCCAAGCTTGATGTAAGTCTTTAACCTTTGCAACTGCTCCTTTTAGTTTTTTCTTATCTATTTTCCTCATTTTATCATAGTCTCCCTTTTGAAAGTTAAAAGGTAGTACTGTGGATTTCCTTACCATCCCTCTTCCATTAATTAAATCAAACGCGATCATGCTATGATAATTATTGCCAAGTGGCCCTAACACCCTTATCTCTTGCACCAGATCTGGTGTTCCACTAAGGAGTAGGTTCAAAATGGCTTCCGCTCTGGTCGGTTCATGAACCAGCTGCTTCAAGAAGCAGTCATTTATTTCATCTAAAAACTTTGCATTGCAAAAACTTTATCTCCCTAGCATGTCCTGCTGTGACACTGACCCATTCAGTACTGTAACTTTTGTTAGCTTCCCTGATTTCTTTGAGCATTTCATCATCCGTTTGTTTATTCTGGTCAGGTGGTCGATAGTACACACGCACTGCCATCGCCTTCCCCTTTTTACATAGAATTTCAATCCATAGAGATTCCACACCAAATTTTGTTTCCTGCCAAACTTTAATCATTTGTTACTCAATGCCCTCTCTAACATAGAGCGCAACCCCTCCACCAATTTGATCAGCTCTATCATTACGATATAGTTTGTACCCAGGTATCAGTGTCCCCACTGGTTGTTCTCCTTCCACCATGTCTTTGAGATAGAAATCATATCTAACTTCTCATTTAGTGCTATATATTCTAATTCTCCCATCTTATTTTTTAGACTTCTAGCATTTGCATACAAGCATTTTAGAGACTGTATTTTATTCATATTAATCTGGCTATTGGTAGGCAGGGGTCATTTGGAATCTTTAAACTGTCTGCTCCATATTCAAGGCCATTTGTGCTATTTTTGTCTTTATTGGAACTTCTCTGCTGCTATGCCCTAACTTCATTCTTTAGGTAGTATCCTTCAAGGATACATTGTTCCGAACCATGTGGTCTTCGGCGATTGTCGGCTCTCCCCTATTATCTAGTTTAAAAGTTGGTCTGTCTCCTTTTTAAAAGTTAATGCCATCAGCCTCTGTTCATCATGAAGGATCCAGCATTCATACCTCCAGCTACCTACATGTGAAGAACGCTGAGCTGAAGACTAATCATGAGGTTAGATAACTTGGATTCACCTTGGACCAACGTCTAAATTTGGAATCCCATATAAACAATATCACAAAAGCTGTCTATCACAAAAATTTGCTCCCTCCATCAGCTCCGACCCTTATTAGAACCTACTGACTTCCGCTCAGTCTTCCAAGATCTTTTCACTTCACTCTTCGATTATGCAAACATCATCCTATATGGCTTACCTGCCTATGCGCTCCATCCTTTACAAATGGCTTTGAATCCAGCTGCTCGAACAATTTATGGAGCTTCCAAATATGATCATGTATTGTCTCTCCTAGTACAACTTCATTGGCTACCAATAAACAATCATCTCAAGTACAAAGCCCTTCTATTGACATTTAAAATCTTTCACCAGCTATCCGCATCTTCTCTGGAAGATCTCCTACACCGAATACCTGACACCAGAACCAGATGAATAATTATGGCAGATAACACTGATCATACCAGCCCTGACTAGCAAAAGCTCCCAATTTACCAGGCACAGAGCCTTCTCCATCTTTGCCCGCCTGCTCGGGAACTCTGTTCCTGCTCCAATCCATCTCATCACTGACCTTTCAACTTTCCGTAAAGCAATTAAGACATATCTATTCCAGCTATCATATGACCATGTACTATAGCTTTTCATGGTCTCCCTTTAATGCTAAGATCCCTGCAGCTTGTATATAGTTTTGTTCACTATGATTAGTTTATTTATTAATTTATTCAGTTATTGCATTAACTCATGTTTACTTGTTCATTATAGCTGTTCAATGTATTTTAACCTGTTACTTGTAATGAATTGTTCTTATGTAAACCGCGCTGATTATAAAAAGTGCGGTATATAAAATCAAATAAATAAATTCTGGTAAAGGTGAAGCCCATCCCTTTGGAAAAGCCCCTCCTTTCGCCAGAATGTTCCCCAGTTCCTAACAAATCCAAAAACGTCATTCTTGCACCATTGTCTCATCCACACATTGAGACTCCGGAGCTCTGCCTGCCTTTAGGGTCCTGCGTGTGGAAGGAGAATGCTACCCTGGAAGTTCTGGATTTCAGCTTCCTACCTAAAAGCCTAAATTTGCAGTGTAAATTTAGCCTCCAGAACCTCCCTGCCACATTTTCCTATGTCATTGATACTGACATGTTACCAAGACAGCAGACTCCTCCCCAGTACTATCTAAGACCTTGTCTAGGTGGCAGGTGAGGTCCGCTACCTTCGCACCAGGCATGCATGTTAACGGGCTATTTCCAGGAACAAGCAGGAATGTAGTCTTCACATATGGGTATCGTCGGTAAAGACGGAGCCTGCGTGGGAACGCTCCCCAGCATCCAATTAGAAAGCTTTTGGGAGCATCCCACAGCGCCTGCGTGCTGCCTTCCCGCCTTTCCCAACTGCCTCTCTCCAGTTCTTCGTTTTCCGCGGAGCCAGCAGGTCGTTTTCCTGTCACCGCAGAAATTATCCTGTATTTTTCTCTCTTTTTTTGTTGTAGCGTCTGCCTTCCTCGTTTAAAAAAAAAAAAAAAATTTTGCTCTTTCTTTTTCTGGATTTTCCAGCCTTTTTTTTCTCAGGTGCCACGTGCTATTTTGGGCACTAGGCCCAAATTTTCCTCAACGTGGAAAAACCCACTTCGGGTTTTAAAAAGTGTTCCAAGAGTGGCAGTACCATCTCCGTCACCAACACTCACGAGTGGTACCTCAAATGTTTAGGTCCTGACCACTCCATCTCGGAGTGTGTTGCCTGTGGGATGATGTCGAAGAGGGGTCGGCAAAACCGAGCTGCTAAACTTAGCACCCTTTTTCCCTCCAATGCAGCATCCGTGGCATCAACGTCTACCAGGGCTTCGTCTTCCTCCCATGGATCTCAGGTAACCAAACATAAATATGGCCGGTCCTCAAAGGGTAGATCTCCTTCCAAGCATCGAAATGCCTCTGGCGTTGCCCTTGAGGGACTTGTACCAGCAAAATTGCCCCGGCGGGCGGCTTTGGCTTCCAAAGCATTATTGGGGCTCCAGGATGTTCTCGAGGCCTCGACCTCGGCAGTACTACTGGTGCCATGCTCTGGGGTACCGGTCACTTCGTCCGGTATCGACACCCAGACATAGGCAGCGTCAATAGATCAGAGGTTCTTGGCTATTGAACGCAGTCTGGCGGCTCTCCTTGCGGCTTCGGTACCTTCGGGACAGTTCAACCGGTATCAACACCAGTTCCAGCACCGATATCTGTACCGGTACCGACAGCATCGGCTTCGGCGACTGTTTTACCAACACCAAGTCATGCTATCTCCTCCGGTATCGACAGGCTGGTACCCGACCCCTCCGGTACCGACTTCAATCGGTACCGGTATCCTGCTTTGCAAGAGCACCCAGACAGGAGATATTTTGAATCCTCCAATGACTTTGAGGATTCTGACAGCTCTGTCGGTACCGGAGTACTTCTCTCTGAGGAGCCTTTCTCTCCTAATCGTAGGATGTCTTCTCCAGAGGATATATCCTTTCAGGATTTCATCCGGGAGGTGGCTAGAGGTCTTTCCATTACAGTGGCTCCTGAAACAGAGCCCAGAGCAAAGGAGTTGGAGATTTTACAATATCCTAAAGCTCCTAAGGAGGCAGCTACTTTGCCTATTCATGAGATCTTGCATGATCTCATGTTAAGAATGTGGGGAGACACCTCTTACCACCTCTCCTCATTCCCGTAGGCTGGATACCATGTATCGAGTACCTCCTTGTCCTGGATTTCAAAAAACTCAGTTACCACACTACTCCATAGTTGTGGAGTCAGCTATGAGAAGGATCAAGAGTGCAAAAAGACACGCATCTAATCCTCCAGGATGTGAATGTAGGACTCTTGATGCCTTTGGGCGTTGAACATTCCAGGCCTCTATGCTTTCTGCCAGGATTAGTTCATACATCTTATTCATGGGAATGTTCCTTAAGGAGGTTACAGGAGATCTAGAGCTTATGAGCCCTCTCCTTCCTGATGATAAGAGGCAGAATTATCTTACACTTGTCAAACAGGCCCATGATGTTTCCAAGTTTGTTAATCGTGCAGCTTTTGACTGCTTTGAGTGCATAAGCAGAACCTTTGCCATTGCTATAGGTGCTCGTAGGATTGCCTGGCTCCAGGCATCTGACTTAGAACTCTGGGTACAGGACAAACTGGGGAATATCCCTTGCACAGGCGAAAATCTCTTTGGCAAAAATTGGCAAGAGAAAGCTAATGAGCTATATGCTGATAACACCACTTTGGATAGACTATCCAAGGCTGCAGCTGATCCTGCAAGGAGAAAATCCTACAAGAAACCATTCTTCTCTAAAAAGAAGAGGTTTTACCCCTCCTATACCCAGCAGGTGCATTCTGCAGGTCAGTCTGCCCGAAAGGGAGCAGACCCCAAAGCAAAGGAAAACAAAGGTTGCTAAGCCTCAACCGGCCCAGCAGACTCAGCCTCCAGAGCGGCTTTGACTCCCATCTAGAGAACTTTGCCTTCCTGGCCCTCAACGGGCCAGAGCCTTCCACCATACCAGGAAGGTTGTGTCATTTTGCCCCCAGATGAGGGCAGATAACAGCAGAAAAATAGACTCTTTCCATTGTAAGAGAGGGATACAAGCTTCGTTTCTTCAACATGCCCCTTCCTACCGTGGTAAGACAGTTCAATTCTCAGACTTCACTCAACACTCAGTTGGGTCAAGAGGTCACTTTACTTCTTGCCCAGGGGGCAGTAGAAGACGTACCCTTTTCCCAACAGGGTACAGGGTTTTACTCCCCCTATTTCCTTATTCCAAAGAAAACGGGGGGGGGGGGGCACAGACCCATTTTGGACCTCAGAGAATTGAACAAATTCCTGTTGAAAGAGAAATTGAAAATGATTTCTCTGGGAACTCTGCTGCCATACCTTCAGAGTCAGGATTGGCTTTGTTCTCTAGATCTCAAGGATGCGTACACTCATGTTCTCATCCATCCCACTCACCGAAGATTCCTTCGGTTCCTTTTTCAAGGAAAGCACTGCCAATACAGGGTGCTTCCTTTTGGCCTGGCCTCAGCACCAAGGCTGTTTACGAAATGCATGGCTGTGGTAGCAGCATTTCTTCGCACTCTAGGAATATTCGTCTTCCCCTACTTAGACGACTGGCTCATTCGAGTCCCATCAGAGTCAGAGGCCAGAATTTCTCTATCTGGCACAATGCGTATCCTTCAGTATTTGGGCCTGGTCATAAACATCCCAAAATCCAGCCTAACTCCTAGTCTCTAGAGTTTATAGGAGCTTTGCTGGATACCAGAAAAGCAAGGGCCTATCTTCCACAGCCCCGCTGCCTTCGCATTGTGCAGTTAGCCTCACAAGCAGTGTTAAAAACTCATCTCACTGCTCGGGAAATGTTACAATTACTAGGCCACATGGCATCTACCGTGCATGTTGTTCCTTATGCTCTCCTCCATATGAGAGCAGCCCAATGGACTCTATCCACTCAGTGGACTCAGTCTTCAGGCTGCCTGTCAGACAAAATAGCAAACACAAGTCACCTTATTTTGTTCCTACAATGGTGGCAGTCAACCCAAAACCTGTTGGTGGGGCCCCCTTTCCAGCAGCCCCCCTACCCCAGGTCACTCTAACAACAGATGCCTCACAGGTGGTTTGGGGAGCTCACCTGCAAGATTTCTCTACTCAAGGCACCTGGACTCCACAGGAGACCCACTTACATATCAATCTCCTAGAACTCAGAGCAATCTTCCTTGCTCTTCGAGTGTTCCACACCCAGCTAAGCTACAAGACAGTCCTAATTCAGACGGACAATCAAGTAGCTATGTTCTGTCTGAACAAGCAGGGAGGAACAGGCTCTCTGTCGCTTTGCAACGAAGCTTTGCGACTATGGGCCCTCGCCAGAGAGCATCAAATTCATCTCCTTGCGGTGTATCTGCCAGGCATTCAAAACTCTTGGGCAAACAGACTCAGTCGAGTTCTGCTCCCACATGAATGGTCTCTCCATGCAGACCAGGTAGCAAAAAGTTTTCAAATTTGGGGAACCCGGGACATAGACCTCTTTGCAAGTCCACTGAATGCCAAACTTCCCCGGTTCTGTTCCAGAATTCCAGCTCAGGGTTCTCAAGCCAGAGATGCTTTCCTCTTCCATTGGGGTCAGGACTTCCTATATGCCTTTCCACCCATTCCCCTAATTCCCCAAACCCTATTCAAGCTTCAGAGAGACAGAGGCCATATGATTCTCATAGCTCCACATTGGCCACGGCAGGTGTGGTACCCTCTGCTCCTACATCTCTCTCAAGCTCCATCTCTGGATCTCGGATCTGCTCCAGATCTCCTGTCTCAGGAGGACAGGATGTTGTGGCATCCCAATCCCCACTCTCTGCATGTCAGGGCCTGGTTGCTGAGAGCCTAGACCTTCATGGTCTTAACCTTTCTCAACAGGTAAAGGATGTCCTTTATGCTTCCAGGAAACATTCCACAAGACACTCTTATGCTTTCAAGTGGAAAAGGTTTTCCATATGGTGTTCGCAGAAGGGTCTTGACCCCCTTGCAATATCTCTGGAATCATTACTGGAGTATCTCCTTCATTTATCTAATGCAGGACTTAAGACTAACTCAGTAAGAGTCCATTTAAGGGCTATTTCAGCTTCTTTAAAGCCTTTAAATGGGCAGCCTATTTTCTCTCATCCTCTCATAGCGAGATTTATGAGGGGCCGCCTTCTAACTAAGCCTCCCATTAGGCCACCACCAGTGGCATGGGACCTGAATCTGGTTCTTGGGCAGCTCATGAAGCCTCCTTTTGAACCTTTAGCTACTACCTCCTTGAAATTCCTTTCTTGGAAAGTTATCTTTCTCATAGCAATCGCATCAGCATGTCGCATCAGTGAATTGCAAGCATTAGTTGCTGATCCTCCTTATACGAGGTTCCATCATGATAAGGTGGTCCTTAGGACTCATCCATACTTTATGCCAAAGGTGGTCTCACCTTTTCATTTAAACCAAGCAGTTTACCTGTCTGTATTTTTTCCAAGGCCTCATGCTTCAAATGCAGAAAGGAATCTCCATACTTTGGACTGTAAAAGAGCACTTGCTTTTTACTTACAAAGGACACAGCAACATAGAAAGTCCTCTCAACTCTTTGTTGCTTTTGATCCTCATTTGGGTCTTCCAGTCTCCAAGAGAACATTATCCAATTGGATTGCACAGTATATTTCTTTAACCTATCAGAGTAAGAACCTTTCTCTGGAAGGCCATGTCACAGCTCACAATGTGAGAGCCATGGCAGCCTCTGTGTCTATTGACGACATCTGTCGAGCAGCTACTTGGGCCTCGGTTCATACCTTCACAGCCCATTACTGCTTAGAGAAGGACTCCCGCCAGGATGCCTTGTTTGGTCAGGCTCTTCTACAACACCTGTTCCATACTTAATCAACTCCTACCCACCATTCCCGGTAGGATGCCAGAGATCCATGGGGGGAAGTGGAGCCCTTTCAAATGGGCACACAACTTCTGGGGTCTCTCCCTGGCATCTGTAGCTAGGGAGTCCCCATATGTGAAGACCACATTCCTGCTTATTCCTGGAGATAGCATAGTTACTCACCTGTAACAGGTGATCTCCGGGAACAGCAGGAATTTAGTCTTCACAACCCACCCACCTCCCGTAGGAGTTGTATCTCTTTTTTCTTTTCTTTCCCTCTCTCTCTCTTTGTCTCAGTTTTAAAACTCAACTGGAGAAAGGCAGTTGGGAAAGGCGGGAAGGCAGCACGCAGGCGCTGTGGGATTCCTCCAAAAGCTTTTTAATTGGACGCTTGGGAGCATTCCCGCGCAAGCTCCGTCGGTACCGACGATACTCATATTTTTTATTTATTTATTTTCTCTTATATACCGCGCTATTCTGCATCAGTGCGGTTTACATTAAACAAACTGAAATTACATTGAACAGGGCATTATAACTTGGAGATAACTATTTTACAGGGAACATGGGCTATGGAGGGTTAAGTGGCTTGCCCAAGACCACAAGGAGCACCTGTGGGACTAGAAACCCCAGTCCTTCCGGCCCAAGGTTGCTGTCCTCTAGTGGGATTTGAACCACCGACCTTCCGGCCTGAAGTACCTTGCCCCAACCACTAGGCCACTCCTCCACTCCATATGTGAAGACTAAATTACTGCTGTTCCTGGAGATCACCTGTTACAGGTGAATAACTATGCTAGCCTCACGTCCAGCAGCCACCCAGCTAGAGATGCCTCGAGCATTGCCCTAGAGGTGGATCGACCAGCCTAACTACCTTGGTGGGAGGACCTCACCTCCAAAGCCTTACAAATAATCCAGTATGCTCCCGAGGCCTCTGGAGTGCTTCTGGTACTATGCTTTGGAAAGATAGCCCTAGCTTCCGCTACCGATACCCATGCATCTGCAAACTCGATGGACTAGTGCATGCTAGCCATCGAGCAGAGTCTTGCGGCTCTATTAGTGGCGTCTGTACCTGTCAAGGCATTACCGCCAGTACCGATAGAGCCGACAGTGCCATTATAATTGGCATCGGGCTTTGTGCCCCTTGGCACACTCATGCTCATGTTGGTCCTCGAGTCCGTCCCCGGTTCTGAGGTACCGACACAGCAGGTCTCTCGCGCCGATACCAAATTCGATCTGTACCGGTCTTGACAAGAATAAGAGCATCACTCTCATCGATACTTTGCATCTGGTGATTTCAGTTCTTCGGACGATGAATCGATAGGTACCAGAGAGATGAGGAGTGTCTCCGAGGAACCCTCTCTGTCTCCACAGTGACGCATGTTCCTTCCCAAAGGCATGTCTTTCCAGGAGTTTATCAAGGATATGGCGAGGGGCCTATCCATTACTCCTGCATCGGAGAAAGAACCCAGAGCAGAAGAGTTGGAAATTCTGCAACTATTCTTCCTATACACTGTATACTCCTGGATCTTCTGGATGCGGGAGAATGCTCCTTGGCATTTCTCCCCATACCTGGCGACTCGATACCATGTATCGGGTACAAAAAAGCCTTGGGTTCCAGAAGATGCAGCCTCCACATTACTTTGCGCCGAATTAAGAGTTCTAAAATGCACTCCTCCAATCCCCCGGGCAGGGAATTGAGAACCATCGATGCTTTTGGCTGCTGATGCTTTCAAGCCTCCATGCTTTCAGCCCGCATAAGTTCATAATACTCTACATGGATATGTTCCTGAGGGAGGTGACTAGGGATCTGGCGTCGATGGCTCCTCTTCTACCTTTCATTAGTCAGACATACCCAAAATGTTTCCAAGTTTGTCAATAGGGCTGCCTTTGACTGCTTTGGTCCTACCTCTCTGACAGATGGCAGCAGGTTCGATCCAAAGACACATCATCAGAACCATTCCACCAAAGCCAAGGTGTCCCACAAGGATCCTCCCTCTCTGCCTTGCTGTTCAATATATACATGCAACCTCTCTGCAACCTTATCCGGTCCTTCAACGTGAACTGCATGATATACGCAGATGACGTGCTATTATACATGCCTTTTGCAACAGAAAACCCAGACCTCTCACCAATAACATGCTGCATAAATGAAATATCCAACTGGCTACAATCCCAAAACCTCCGGATTCAGCACAAGAAGACGGAGGTCATGTTCATTACAAGAAATCGTAACTTCACTGCGCCTACAGTACTAAAGGTGAAGGAAGCTGACCTCCAGATCAAATCCGCGATCAGATACCTTGGCGTCACACTAGACCAGAACCTAAATATGCAGGCGCATATAAGTAACACGGTAAGGGCAGTATACCATAAAATCAGATCCCTTAGATACCTACGATCTCTGCTGCAGCCTGATGATTTCAGGACCATCTTTCAAGCACTAATAATTCCGCATTTCGATTATGCGAATGCAATACTGCAAGGACTCCCCCAAACCACTCTGAACCCACTGCAAATGGCAATGAACACCGCAGCAAGAGTACTACACGGAGCATCCAGGAAAGACCATGTCACACCCATTATGAAACAACTCCACTGGCTCCCGATTCAAGGTAGGATTACATTCAAGACCTTGCTACTCACCTTCAAAGCCACCAATGGTCTCTCGTCAACATCACTAACAGAGATAGTCCAGAGGACACCCCACAATAGGGACAGAAGGTCAGTAGCACAAAACACCTTGATAGTCCCAAGATCAATGACTCAATGCACCAAGTCAACATCCAGCAGGGCATTCAAACTTTATGCACCAATGATCTGGAACAGCCTCCCTCACAACATCCGAACAATCCCAGACATATTCCAATTCAGGAAGGCTGTGAAACACTACCTCTTCCTCCTACATTACCCGGAAACCAATGAAAGCTCAGCACCAATTACCGAAACCTCACAAATCTCCTCTGTCTGAAACCATACGAACACATGACCAGCCTGTAAATTGTATATATTGTTATTGTATATAGTTACCCTGTTAGCCAAGTTGATTCTCCTGTTCATATGTAAACACAAAGTACTATTGGAAATGTGTATGTTCGTTGTTTATTGTAAACCGCACTGATGCTGAATAGCGCGGTATAAAAGAGACTTTAAATAAATAAATAAAATAAAATAAATAAATAAATTTGAATGCATTAGCAGAATAACCACTATCTGCATAGGTGCCTGTAAGATTGCCTGACTTCAGTTGTCAGACCTTGAACAGTGGGCTCAAGATAAGCTGGGAAATATTCCCTGTACAGGAGAAAACCTGTTTAGAACGGATTGGCAAGATAAGGCTTCTCAGCTAGAGTCTGAGAATACCACCCTCAATGGACTATCAAATGCTACTGCCTACCCTACCAATAAAAATGCAGCTTCTAAGAAGCTTTTCTATGGTAAGAAGAAGAAATTCTACTCTTCTTACCCCTCAACTTCCTAATACCAGCCTTAGGGTACCCAGAGGAAGCAACTGCCACCTTAAACAGCAGAAGAAGCCACAGGCTCCTAAACTACTACCAGCAGCACAGACTCAATCTATGCCTGGCTTTTGACTTCTTTCTAGAGAACACTGCCACCCTGCCTCTGGAGAACCCCAACCCCCTCCACATAGCAGGCAGACTTCGCCATTATGTCCACAGAAGGAATCTCATAACCTCAGAGCAGTGGACACTGACTTTAGTGTCAGAGCGGTACAAGCTTCATCTACAAAGCATACTCTCCACCACTCTAGTGGGGGAGAATATCATTCCCAACCCCACTCACTGCTCTTCTCCAGCAAGAGATCACCTCTCTAATGTCAGAGTGTGCCATAGAAGAAGTTCCAACATTTCAGAAGGGGATGGGGTTCTATTCTCCATACTTTCTCATTCCAAAATAGAATGGAGGGTATAGACCCATCTTAGATCTAAGAAACCTCCACAAGTTTCTTGTTCAAGAGAAATTCAAGATGATTTCACTAGGAATCCTTCTACCTTATCTCAAGAGTCAGGACTAGCTCTGTTCTCTAGATCTCAAAGGAGCATATACCCATATCCTCATTCATGTAGAACACAGGAGGTATCTATACTTCATCTTCCAAGGAAATCCATCAATACAGAGTTCTTCCCTTCAGACTCGCCTCTGCCCCAAGAGTCTTCACAAAGTAAAAGGTGGTCATAGCCGCATATCTGAGGACTCTCGGAATATGTCTTCCCTTACTTTGATGATTGTCTAATAAGGGCAGCCACTTCTCAGGAAGTTCACCTATCCCTCCTTCGTACAATTCAAGTACTACAGGATCTAGGATTTGTGATAAATCTTCAAAAATCCCTTCTAATTCCTACTGAAACACTAGAGTTCATAGGGGCTATTCTAGACACTTGACGGTCAAGGGCATTTCTACCCCAGGACTGTTGTACCCACATAGTACAGATAGCATTTCAAGTAATGTTCAGAAACAATCTCTCGGCCAGAGAGATGCTACAACTGTTAGGCTATATGGCCTCTACAGTTCATGTAGTGCCATATGCTCGTCTGCACAGGCAGACAACTCAGTGTACTCTTGCCTCCCAATGGGAACAGGCCTCTGGGACCCTCACAGAGAAAATCAAAGTCAAAGGCATTCTCATGAAACTCCCCTGCTCTGGTGGTCTGCTCTGGGGGAACTCCTCGTAGAGTCACCTTTTCAGATGCCTCCACATCAATGCATCCTTACAACAGATGCCTCCAAACTGGGTTAGGGAGCCCATTTGGACTCTCTCTCTCTCCACTCAGGGCCTCTGGACAGAGCAGGAGTCCCAACTCCAAATAAATTTGCTGGAGCTTCGTGCAGTCTTCAATGTCCTCAAAGTGTTTCAACAACAATTGCAGGGCCACAGAGTTCTTGTCCAGATGGACAATCAGGTAGCTATGTTCTTTGTGAACAAGCAGGGGGAATGGGCTCTTTGCAAGGAAGCTCTCCATTTTTGGTCCCTTTCCATTGCTCATCAGATGCATCTCCAGGCAGTATATCTGCCAGGACCCCAAAATGTCTTAGCAGACAGATTGAGTCAGATCCTCTTTCCGCATGAGTGATCTCTCCATCAAGAGACAATCTTCTACATCTTTCACACCTGGGGAACTCCAGAGATTGGCATTCTGCGAAGTGGCAAAAATGTCTAACTACCTCGTTTTTGCACCAGAACCAAGATGCCCAGTCATCAGCAGGTTGATGCTTTCCACCTTCACTGGAGTCAGGATTTCCTGTATGCCTTTCCTCCCATGCCCTTGATTCCCAAAAAGCTTTTCAAGCTTCAAGTGGACAGGGGTCACATGAATGTTTTCAGCAGATCCTTGGAAACAGGGCCAATGTGGTACCTCTTCACAAAAGTGGTGACAGGGAAGACGTGACAAACTACAGGCCCGTGAGCCTTACCTCGGTGGCAGGAAAAGTAATGGAGGCACTCCTGAAAGAGCGAATAGTGGACTTTCTCAAAACCAACAGATTGCATGATCCGAGGCAACATGGTTTTACCAAAGGACGATCTTGCCAAACAAATCTGATTGAGTTCTTTGACTGGGTGACCAGAGAACTAGATCAGGGACATGCAATGGATGTCATCAACCTGGATTTCAGCAAAGCCTTTGATACTGTTCCTCATAGGAGGCTTATCAATAAACTCAGTAGTTTGGGGATGGGTCCCAAGGTGGTGAACTGAATCAGAAATTGGTTGACTAACAGACGACAGAAGGTGATGGTAAATGGAGCTCACTCGGATGAAAGGAGGGTGATTAGCGGGGTGCCCCAGGGTTCGGTCCTGGCCCCGGCACTGTTCAATGTATTTGTGAGTGATATTGCTGAAGGACTGAATGTTAAAGTCTGTCTTTTTACAGATGACACAAAAATTTGCAACAGAGTGGACTCCCCTGAGGGAGTGTATAACATGAGGAAAGATCTACAAAAGCTGGAAGAATGGTCTAATGCTTGGCAGTTAAGATTTAATGCAAAGAAGTGCAGTGTCATGCACTTGGGAAGCAGAAATCCAAGGGAAATGTACGCGATAGGGGGCGAGAGGTTGGTGTGCACGGACCAGGAGAAGGACCTTGGTGTGATTATTTCTGAGGTGGCAAAACAGTTTGACAAGGCGGTGGCAAAAGCCAGGAGGATGTTGGGTTGCATACAAAGAAGAAACCCAGCAGAAAGGAAGAGGTACTAATGCCACTGTATAAGTCACTGGTGAGGCCTCATTTGGAATACTGTGTTCAATTTTGGAGACCATATCTTGCAAAGGATGTAAAAAGGCTGGAAGCTGTTCAGAGGAAGGCGACCAAAATGATTTGGAGCCTGCGTCAGAAGCCTTATGAGAAGAGACTTGAAGACCTAAATATGTACACTCTGAAGGAGAGGAGGCATAGGGGAGATATGATTCAGACCTTTAAATACTTAAAGAGAAATAATGAAGAAACAAACCTCATAACATGAAGCTGCAAGGGGGTAAATTGCAAGGCAATGTCAGGAAGTACGTTTTCACTGAAAGGGTGGTGGATGCTTGGAATGCCCTCCTGATGGAAGTGGTGGGGGCAAATACAGTGACAGAATCCAAAATGGCATGGGATAGACACAGTGGATCCCTTTACAGCAACAGGATAAAATCAAAATAAACTTAATTATCTAATTTCTCAACAAACAGGGGCGTCCTACACGGAGCGTGGGTTCACCACTAAACAAAGACATGGGGAGAGGCGGCCTGCACGGGAGCGGCAGGTGCACCTACTCTTGCCATCTTACTGGGCAGACTAGATGGACCATACTGGTCTTTATCTGCCGTCATTTACTATTTTACTATATGTTACCATAATGTGACCTAAGAGTTTTGGTATTGCGTGCCCAGTTTTGGCTGTTTTTTCCCCTTTAAAATGTGCTGTATGATTTGCTGGTGTTAGATATATTTTTATGAATCTTCACAGCTCAATATTTTTGAGTACTATGGACATGTTTACTAAAGTGCTCTACCCGGTAGCATTGCCCCTGTGCTAAAAATCGCACGCTAACCGGGTACATGGGCCTGGGTTGGACGGAGGTGGTGTTGGCAATTTGCAGTTATCCCTTAATGCAGCTGCGCTTAATACCACCGCAGTGGGTGGCATTAGGTGCACCCACATACCTGCTTACATAGTGCTGTGTCTTTGTACCATGCTATTTGCAGGGGGACGGATGGACATGCTCACCACGCTAGTAACAAGACGTACACACGTATTATTGGCCTAAGCATTGTTCACCCCTACTTCTCTTTCCCCAGTTTGTCTCTGTGTGCTTTAGGATGGTTAATCATTAGGTTTACTAGGACTTAGTATTACTGCATTGCATAGGTTTCCTTATTGGTATTCCTCGGATTTGAATATTTAATCCCTTCCTCCTTATATTCATTTGAATGGCGATATGTCAAATGTCAATACAATAAATAAATTTATGATTCCTAAGTATAATATGCATCATTTTACTGCCCCTTCCCAAAAATATTACAGATTTTCAAACAAGATGTATTTCTTGGATTTGATGTATTATAAACTAATAAGTGACTCTGACCCCACCCCCCTCCCCTTTGTCCCCAGCCCCCCTTTCTCCCCAGCCCCCCTTTCTCTCCTCTCCTCTCCTCTCCTCTCCTCGGTGTAGTGCAGTCACCCTCTGCTCTCTCCTCTAATCTTGTCTTTTCTTTCCTGTCTACATTTATTGGCGTTCTTTTTTCTTTTCACAGCAGTTCTACTTTATTTTAATGATTGTAAACCGCTCTGATGCTTTTTGTATGAGCGGCATATTCCTGATCGTGTCCCCAGTCTAGTCCCGAAACCTCTGGGTTCCCTATCTCATACAGCAGCTTGGAGACTGAGAAACTCCTCTTTTTGTGACATCACTGGTATATCCATCCCAGATCCGCCTCCTGTCACCAGTTACCTCAGTCTCCAAGCAGCTGGATAGAGGGTGAGCCCGGGGCTCCGGGCTCACTGGAGAAACAATTAGGAATAGCTGTTAGCTAGGGTTTACTGACTGAAAAAAAAAAAAAAATAAAACCCCAACAAAGAGGCTTTATTTGCTGTGGGTCTGTGTCTTTAAGGCTCTCAGACCTTATCTTTGTCCGGGCTTCCCCCGTCCCTTTCCTCCTTTTCTTTTGGGCCTAGGCAGTGGGTCTTAGGCAGAGCGGGAAAGCAGAAGTATTTTATTTTAAAAGCAGTTTTAAACATACTTTTAAAGCACTGTCTCCCCCGAGTCGGACCGGTGCCGTGCCGAAGAGTTACCTGCCAGCGCGATCCGGTCAGCTCACAGCGATCGCACGGAGCCACAGGTCTTGTCTCCCTGTAACAGTGTGAGCGGACTTGTTTTCCTAGCAGTGCGGCATTGCCGGAGTCGGCGTCGGGTGAGTTAGCCCTCAAGGACGCTGACAGTTTGTTCTCCCGCCGAAGGAGGTAAGGCCGCATGCGGCAGCTCTGATAACTGCAGTGTGGTTTTGGCGCGAACGCGCCTTTAGGCCCGAACACGTGCGGCAGGCACGGGCAGGCATAGGGGCCCGTGCCGGCAAAAGACAAGTGCCGCGGGGGCGGGAGCAGAGTCCTTCAAGAGGGGTTTCATCAGCGCAGCGTCCCTCAGGGGCTTCTTTTGTTTTTTTCCTGTAATAGAGTAAACTAAGTTTATTACCACCGGGCCTCTGTGTGACACGTGGTGCTGAGCAGTTTTTCCTGCCATGCCGGTGGGAGTGTAATTAGTGTGTTCGGGCAGTGTTCGTTGTGCCGTGGAAGCCCTACGATGCCCTCCAAGCCCCAGCGTGTTGTGTGTGGGGCCAAGAAGGCTACAGACTCTGGGGTCTGTAAGGCCTGCGTGAGGGATCCCTCTGCTTCAGAGCAGGTTAGAGAGGGTCCTTTCCTTCCAGATCCAGAGGTCTCGGCCTTGGCAGCCTCCGGTGGTGCGCAGGAGGAGCCGGTGGCAGGGCCCTCCTCCGCGTCGGACATTCCTCCTTCTCTGATGGCTTGGCCTCATCAGCTAGCCTCCATTTTCTCTCAGGAATTTATTTCCTTGTTGCAGCAATCGGTGACGGGTAGCGCTCCGCAGATGAAAAGTACTTCAGGCGGGGGTGCTTTAAAGCGACACGCATCCCAACCTCAGCTGGACGTCCCCTCCCGCGGCTCCAAGAGGGCGCGGGGTGAGGCGGACTTAGGAGAGCAATCTTTCTCCTCTGAGGGACCTTTCTCAGATGAGGAGGGCCTCAGCTTGGATTGCGAAGAGGAGCTTGAGGAAGGCGAGCTCCCCGAGGAAGAAGACCAGGCCAGAGTGGTGAGGATCTTCAGAAGGGAGGAGTTACCGGCCCTCATCGCGGAGGCGTTGAAAGTTCTAAATATGCCGGCCCCCGGAGCTTCGGAGGTGGATGCTCTGGAGGATCCTTTGTTGCAGGTTTTCAGAAAGTCTCAAAGGGTTTTTCCGGTTCATAGGGTATTTCACTAAATGATACAGGAAGAGTGGAATACCCCAGAGGCTCCACTAAAAGGTGCGCGAGTGATGGGTCGCCTGTATCCCTTGTCGGACCAGGACAAGGAAGTCTTCCGGTCCCCCAAAGTGGACGCCGCCGTCTCGGCCGTCACCAAGAAGACTACCATCCCGGTAGAGGGTGGTGCGGCCCTTAAGGACTCTCAAGACAAAAAGTTGGATGTGTTGTTAAGGCAAGTGTTTGATGTTAATGCCCTGTCGCTCCAGGCAGCTATTTGCGGAGCCTGGGTAGCCAGAGCCTGCCTCCGCTGGTCTCAGCGGGTACGCGCGGGGCAGGAGAGTGAAGTAGCGGATGAGGCGACCAGTTTAGAGTCGGGGGCGGCTTACTTAGTGGATATTCATTATGATCTAATGTGAGGATTGTCCAAAAGCATGGCTTCAGCAGTAGCAGCACGGTGTTATTTGTGGTTGCGCAATTGGGCGGCGGATTCCTCCTCCAAAGCTCGGTTGAGTAAGCTCCCCTTTAAGGGACGCCTGCTATTCGGGGAAGATTTAGAGAAGCTGGTTAAGGACCTTGGAGAGTCCAAAGGAGACAGGTTGCCGGAGGACAAGCCTAAGGCAGGGCGTACAATCCCGGCCGGCAGGGGGCAACAGCGGGATTTTCGTTGGTTCCGGTCCCAGAGATTCAATTCCTTTCAAAGAGGGCATTTTCCCGGTAGGAGTCAAAGTTTCCGTGGGTTTCGTGGAGCAGGAAAGGGCTTCGGGGCCTCCTCCGCCTCCTCTTTCGCTCCCAAAAAGCCACAATGAGATGAGGGGGGGGGCCCAGGCGCCCTTAGTCCCCGTGGGGGGCGCTTGCTGGAGTTTTATTCTGCCTGGGCCCAAATCACTTCCAATCAATGGGTTCTAGAAGTTATCCGAGAGGGCTACACATTGGAATTTCTGCGTCCCATCAGAGACTCCTTCGTGCAGTCCCCCGGCAGGTCGGTTGCCAAGCGCAGGGCCCTCCGGGAGACCGTACAAAGACTGTTGGACCTCGGGGCAATTGTCCCGGTTCCTCCGGATCAATGCGGCAGCGGTCGGTACTCCATCTACTTCGTCGTTCCCAAAAAGGACGGCGGGGTCTGTCTGATTCTCGATCTCAAGGGAGTAAATCGTTGTCTTCGGGTGTCTCACTTTCACATGGAAACCTTGCTCTCTGTGTCGGTGGTGGTGCAGAAAGGAGAGTTCCTTACTTCCCTAGATCTCTCGGAAGCTTACCTTCACATTCCCATACGACCGGATCATTACAGGTTCCTCCGCTTTGCGGTTCCTTTCGGGCATTTTCAGTTCCGAGCGTTACCCTTCGGACTAGCGACGGCCCCGAGAGTATTCACAAAGGTCATGGTAGTGGTGGCAGCAGCCTTGAGGAAAGAGGGGATTCTGGTGCACCCCTACCTAGACAATTGGTTGATCAGGGCAAAATCACAGGCGGAGAGTGTGTCAGCTACAGCCCGAGTAGTGACCTTTCTAGAAGGCCTCGGGTGGATAGTCAATGTGTCCAAGAGCCGCTTAGTTCCTTCGCAAAATCTGGAGTACCTAGGGGCTCGCTTCGAAACACGTGTGGGGAAGCTCTTCCTGATGGATCAGCGGGCGCGGAGTCTGCGGCGCCTAGTCAGAAAGTTTCTAGCGTTCAGGGCACCTTCGGCGTGGCATTACCTTCAATTGCTAGGTACCATGGCGGCGACCATAGAGACGGTGCCGTGGGCGAGGGCGCACATGAGGCCGTTGCAGGGAGCGCTTCTTCGCCGATGGTCGCATCAGCAGCACCCGCTATCCCGAATGCTTCCCTGCTCAGAGGAAGTCCGGCAGTCGCTGGAGTGGTGGCTGGCTCCAGAGTCGTCGGAACGCGGGATGTCGCTGGAGTCTCCAGTCTGGATATCCCTGATGACAGACGCCTGTCTGCTGGACTAGGGGGCGCACTGTCAGGGCAGGTTCACTCAAGGGCGGTGGACTTCTCAGGAGCAGTTGTGGTCAATCAACAGGTTGGAGTTGAGAGCGGTGACTCTCGCCTTACAGGGGTTTTGCTCGATCCTCCACGGGAAGGCAGTCCGTGTATTTTCCGACAACGCGACGGCGGTGGCCTATGTCAACAAGCAAGGGGGAACCAGCAGCATAGCTCTAGAGGCCGAGGCAGGAGTGTTATGCGACTGGGCAGAAGCGAATCTCCTGGACCTATTGGCGGCGCACGTGGCCGGAGTAGACAATGTACAGGCCGACTCCCTCAGCCGGGTGCGGGTGGATCCGGGGGAATGGGTCCTACATCCCGAAGTCTTCCAAATGATCGTCCGCAGGTGGGGGCGCGCCAGCCATGGACCTTATGGCGACCTTCAACTCGGCAAAGGCAAGTCGTTTTTACAGCAGGAGAAGAGAAAGAATGTCGGAAGGCTTGGTTGCGCTCGTTCAGGACTGGCCGGAGGGGCAGCTGCTCTGTGTTTCCTCCGTGGGTCCTGGTCGGCAGAGTGCTTCAGCGGATAGAAAGGTTCAGGGGGCAGGTGATTCTGATTGCCCCGGATTGGCCACATTGTCCCTGGTATGGGGACCTAGTGCGGCTGTTGGTGGCAAAGCCTTGGCACCTTCTGGTTCGAGTGGATCTGTTGTCTCAGGGGCCCCTTTTCATGCCCCATGTGGATCGGTTCTCCCTTACGGCTTGGCTCTTGAGAGGGCGCGGCTGACGTCTCGCGGATACTCGGGAGCGGTCATTTCTACCTTATTGAGGGCCAGACGTAGGTCAAACTCGATGGCTTATGTTCGCATCTGCAGAATTTTCGAGGTGTGGTGTGCGGATAGAAAGTTCTCGGCATTGAAGGTCACCATCCCTCAGATATTGGAGTTCTTACAGGATGGCTTTGATAAGGGGTTAGCATTTGCATCGCTGAGGGTACAGGTAGCAGTGATAACTTTTTACAGGGGCAGAGTGCGTGCTCAGACGATTGGGGGTCATCGAGATGTCAAGCGTTTTTTAAGAGCGGTGTCTCTTCTGCGGCCTCCGTGCAGACAGATCATCCCTAAGTGGCATCTCCCGTTCGTGTTAGAAGCGCTGGATCGCGAACCTTTTGAGCCCCTGTCTCGGGCAATACTCAAGGATCTCACGTTGAAGGTGATTTTTCTAGTGGCGATCTGTTCAGCTCGTAGAGTCTCTGAGCTGCAAGCGTTCTCCTGTAGGGAGCCTTACCTCTCCTTCTTTGATTCCAAAGTAGTGTTGAGAACTGTGCCGGCTTTTCTGCCAAAAGTGGCTTCACCGTTCCATGTGAGTCAGGACGTATCCTTACCGGTGTTCCCTCGGGATGGCCCAGGGGCAGCGGCAAAGAGGCTACATCTCTTGGACGTTGGCAGGGCATTGAAGACGTATCTCCGGCGGACGGAGTCCTTTCGGAGGTCGGACAGACTTTTTGTCCTTTTTTGCAGGTCAGAAAAAGGGAGAAGCAGCATCAAAGGCGTCTATTGCCAGGTGGATTAAGGAAGCGATTGCTACCACGTATTTCTTGAAAGGTAAGTCGGTACCAGAAGGGCTGCGAGCTCATTCTACCAGAGCACAGGCGGCCTCATGGGTGGAGCGGCGGTTGGTGTCTCCAGAAGAAATTTGCAAGGCGGCGACCTGGTCGTCCTTGAATCCCTTTGTAAAACACTACCGGTTGGATGTCCTAAGGGCAAAAGACGTCGGTTTTGGGACGGCTGTGATTCAGGCTGGGCTTCAGGGTCCCTCCCGTGCTTGATATTTTTTTTCACTGCTCTGGTACTAACCCAGAGATTTCGGGACTAGACTGGGGACACGATCAGGAAGATGAAATTAGACTTACCTGCTAATTGTAGTTCCTGGAGTGGACCCAGTCTAGTCCCGTATCCCGCCCTAGTGCTTATGTTGTCTGCAAAGCCTGAAGCGTTGAAGGCGGTTCACAGGTAAGTCCAGGGGTTATTTACAGGGCTTGGATACCCTGTAGGAGGTTTTACGAAGCTCGAATGCTTCTGTTTTCTCCTATTTTAATATGTATTTGCCTTTCCTCTGGACGGAAGAGTGGTCTGGTCAGTTTTAAAGTTACATGTTAAATTACCTTTTGTATAGGTCTCTAGTTAGTGCTAGTTCGTTTATGCTGGTTCTTAATTCATTCTTACTTGTTGCTCCGGTGAGTCTGCTTTGTCAATAGGTAACTGGTGACAGGAGGCGGATCCGGGATGGATATACCAGTGATGTCACAAAAAGAGGAGTTTCTCAGTCTCCAAGCTGCTGTATGAGATAGGGAACCCAGAGGTTTCGGGACTACACTGGGTCCACTCCAGGAACTACAATTAACAGGTAAGTCTAATTTCATCTTCCTAGCTGGCAGTTCTGTCCAAGACATTCCCAAATATCAAAACTCATACTCTAGGAAAAGCCATACTTTTCTCATAAGAAGTTTCCACATGTAAAAAAGTGAGCAGTGAATTCCATAACACTTCTGCTGCATATGAAAATGTAGTCAGCCATGCTCACCCCATAGGAAAGATGGGATGGAGAGATATGACAGAAAGAAACAAATACTTTCAAGTTGTAAATAATTACTATTTTGATTAGCAGGCTCAGTTACAGTAATTTCCTCTACAATGGCCTCTCCCTTTAATCTTTTAAAGAGGATACAAAATATCTGTATAAAATTGCCACCTCATGCCAAACCTGCTACTACTGTTAAACATTTATAAAGCGCTACAAGGCATACGGAGCGCTGTACAAACAGAGATAGAGACAGTTCTTACTTTGGACCAAAGTTGGCATAGGGGGAGAGGAGAGAGGAAAGGTAGTGAGGAGCAGAAGAATGATTTAAAGGTCTGAAGGAGGAGTTTGAATTGGATAAGGAAATGGAAGGGAAGCCAATGAAGTGACTTGAGAAGAGGGGGTTATATGAGTATATCGAGGCTGGCAAAAGATTAGTCATGCAGCAGAGTTATGAATAGACTGAAGGGGAGATGACTCAGAGTGAGACCAGCAAGAAGGAGGTTGCAATAGTTGAGACAGGACGTAATTAGAGAGTGGACAAGTGTTTTAGTAGTGTGTTCAGAGAGGAAGGGGCAAATTTTGTTAGTGTTATATTGAAAGAAATGGCAGGTTTTAGCTATCTGTTGGATATGTGAGGAGAAGGAAAGGAAGGGGTCAAAAATGACCCCAAGGTTACGGGCTGAGGAAACAGGAAATAGAAGATTGGTATCAACAGAGATAGGGAGAGTAAGGTTTAGGGGGAAAAATAAAAACTTTGGTTTTATCTATGTTTAATTTCAAATGGCACTGGGTCATCCAGGTGATGATGTCTGAGATACAGGCAGAGATATGGGCCTGGAGTGTCAGAGAAATATCAGGTATAGAAAGATAGATCTGAGAATCATCAGCTTAAAAATGATACTGAAATCCATGGGAGGAGATGAGAGCACTAAGGGGGACAGGGTGTAGAGAGAGAAAAAGGAGAGGGCCCAGAACAGATCCTTGGGGTTTACCAACTGAGAATGGGATAGTAGTAGAGGAGGAGCCATCAGAACAAACACTGAAAGAGCAAAGGGAGAGGTAAATAGAGAACCAGGACAGCACAGAGCCTGTAAAACCAAGTGAGGATAATGTGTCAAGGAGAAGATGGTGGTCAACAGTATCAAAAGCAGCAGAAAGGTCAAGAAGGATAAGGATAGAGTAGAGGCCCTTAGATTTTAGTCAGGAACAAGTCACTGGAGACTTTGGCAAGTACCATTTCAGTACAATGTAAAAGACGAAAGCCAGACTGAAAAGGATCTACAAGGGCTTGAGAGGAAAGAAATTCAAGACAAAGGGGGAGGACTGCGTGGTCAAAAAGTTTGGAAATGAAGGGAAGAAGGGAGATGGGACAATAATTAGAAGGAGAGCTAGTATTAAGAGAAAGTTTCTTGAGCAAGGGTGTGACCACTGCATATGTGAAGGCTGCAGGGACAGTAGCAGTGGAGAGCAAGAGATTGAGAATATGTGAGATAGAAGGGATGACAGAGAAGGAAATGGAGTTAAGGAGATGAGTGGGGATAGGATCAGAAGAGCAAATAGTACGTTTGGAGGAGGAAAGAAAATGAGAGATTTCCTCTTTAGAGATCATGGGAAAGGATGAAAGGGTAATAGAGGTTGATGGGAAAAGTTGGTATTGAGGTGGGGGAAGAGAAGATGAAGTTGTTCTAGTGGGGAACTGGAGAGTAATCTTGTGAATTTTGTTATGGAAAAAGTCGGCTAGGGTTTGGGCAGAAAGATAAGGAGGGGTTGGAGGGGGAGGCACCTTGAGGAGAGAGTTAAGAGTAGAGAAAAGACAGCAGAGATCAGTGGCAAGAGAATTAGATGGATATAGTAGTTTTGCTTGGCACGTGCTAAGGCTTACTGGAAGGAAGTTAGCATGAATTTGACGTGAAGAAGGTCAGAAAGGGGGAGCCAAATGCGTTCAGCTGAGCAGGCACAGCAGTGGAGATAGCGGGTAGTTGAGGACAACCAGAGCTAGGGTGTAGTGCATCTCACAGAACATGGGAGACAGGGCGGGATTGAGATGGGGAGTGATGAAGGGTGAAGCTTAGGAGGTGATGATCAGATAAGGGAAGAAATGAGGTATGGAAATTGGAGGGTAAACAGAGAAGAAAATTAGGTGAAAGCAGTGACCATGCTGATGAGTAGGAGCAGAAGAGCAAAGTTGAAAATTGAAAGAGGAGGTAATGGAAAGAAGTTTAGAAGCATAGGGGTCAGAAGGGTTATCAACATGACTACTGAAGTCACCTAGAATAAGTGAGGGGGGGAGAAGAATCTAGAAATAGGGAAAGCCAGGAGTCAGAGTCAGTGAGAAAGGTAGAGATGGACTTATCAGGGGGTCTTTAAATAACAGCTAACCGTAGAGGTAACGGATTAAAAAGGCAGATGGAATGGACTTCAAAGGAGGAAAAGGAGTGAGACTGAGGTAGAGAGAGGGGTTGGAATTGGCATGAAGGAGAAAGGAGGAAGCCGAAACCCACCACCACCAGAACCAGTGGCACGAGAAGTGTGGGAAAATTGGTATCCACCGTGACAGAGGGCAGCAACTGAAGCAGTGTCATCGGGGAGGAGCCAGGTTTCAGTAAGAGCTAGAAGATTGAAGGAGTTAGAAATGAAAAGGCCATGAGTAAAGGGGAGTTTATTAGAAATGGAATGTACATTTCATAATGCACAAGAGAAGGGAGAGGAGAGGAATATGGATGAGATTAGAATGGTTGAGAGAGGAATGGGAGTGAGAGAATAGTCGGCAGGGGTGGGGGGCAGAGTTAGGATTAATGCCACCAGAAGAAAAGGAGGAAGAGGAGAAGAGTGTGAGGCAGAGAGGAGACAGAATGGTGGAAACAAGGATGAGGTATTTTAAGACAGGAGGGGGGGAGATGAATGAAAGAAAAAAAAAGATGAAGTTAAAGCGCAGAGGAAGACAAGATTGGGGAAGAGATAAGAAGAGAAGAGGGATAATAAGGAGGAGGGATGTATGAGGGAAGAAGGTTAGGGAGTAACAAAAATAAAAATAAAAAATAATGTGGAGCCAAGAGAAGAGAAGTGATGGTTTCCCTAAGACAGGTGCATCTCCAGGCCATTATGCCTACCACTCACAGAGGCAAAGTCTGTTACTGTGTTTAGTTCTTCAGGCTGATCCTTAATCTAAAAGGCATGGATGCTTCCCAGAAGAACTCTCTTCTGCTTGGAGAGACAGGTCCATCAAGTGTTCTTTGTTTTCATCTCACACTCTGTTTCTGCTCTTCCCTTTGCTCTCTCTAGTGCCCATGGACCTTCTCCATGCTAGTCTCGGCCATAGCGAGGGCATATGTATACATTGTCTTAATGATTATGTCAAAAAGCAGCGGAGCCAGCACAGATCACTGGGGTACTCCACTATTGACCTTTCTCCCTTGAAAAAATTGGCCTTTTAGCCCTACTCTCTTCTTTCTATCTTTTAATCAGTTCCTGATCCACAATAGTACACTGCCTCCTATCCCATGACTTTTTAGTTTTGCCAAAAGTCTCTGATGAGGGACCTTATCAAAGGCTTTCTGAAAGTCCAGATACACTATATCAAACCGACTCACCTTTGTCTACCTGTTTATTCGCATCTTCAAAAAAACATAACAGATTAGTAAGACAAGACCTTCCTTGTCTAAAGCTATGTTGGCTGTCTCCCATTGAGCTATGACTATCTAAGTAATTTTGTTCTTTATGATGGTTTCTACCATTTTTCCCGGTACTGATGTCAGGCTCACCGGTCTGTAGTTTCCTGGATCACCCCTGGAACCCTTTTTAAAAATTGGCGTTAAATTGGCCATCCTCCAATCTTCAGGTATTACAGATGATTTTAATGATTAGTTCACAGATTACTAATAGCAGGTCTGCAATCTCATATTTCAGTTCTTTCAACACCCTTGGATGTACCGTATTTTCGCACATGTAGCGCGCACCCACATAAAACACGCACCCACATATAAAGCGCAATTTTCGGCCTGTCCTGCAGAGAATTTCTCACATTATGCGCACGCGCGTATATCGCGCATGTGTCGAGTGCACTGTGAGGTGTATAAAAGGCCCTCGGTTCTATTATACCTTACATTAAAACTTTGTGATCCATATAATCCAGTCATCATGCCCGGAATTAAACGCAAGTCTTATACTGCGTACTTCAAGCTGAAAGTTGTGGCAAAAGCTGAAGAAACAAGCAACAGAGCAGCAGCAAGAGAATTTGATGTTGGTGAGTCATCTGTTCGCGACTGGAGAAAGGAGAAAATGGCGCTGCAGGAGATGAACCCGCGAAAACGTGTGCGTCGGGGTCCCAAAGAAAAGTGGCCAGAGCTAGAGAGTGACTTAAAAAAGTGGATTCTGTCTAGAAGGGAGCAAAATCAAGCTGTCTCAACTATTGCAATTCAATTCAAAGCAAAACTGCTGGCCAATGAAAGAGGAATTTCACGTTTCCACGCTAGTTTCAACTGGATTTGCAAATTTATGAAGAGGAATGGTCTTTCCGTGCGAATAAGAACAACTGTAGGCCAGAGGATTCCGGATGACTGGGAACAAAAGATGACGGATTTCGGCACATTTGTCAGCAAAGAAATTTCGGAGTAAGGCATTTCGGCAATGGATGTTATTAACATGGATGAGGTTCCAGTGTCTTTTGACATTCCACCAACCAGGACTGTAGCTGCTTCGGGTTCAAAAACTGTCGCAATAACAACTGGACACGAGAGGGCTTGCTTCACTGTAGTCCTGGGTTGCACAGCGAGTGGGCTTAAATTGAAGCCGATGGTTATTTTCAAGCGAGTAACCATGCCCCGCAAAAAATTTCCACAAGGTATTGTTGTTCACTGTAACAAAAAGGGATGGATGCACTCTGAGGTCATGAAAATATGGATTGATAAATGTTATAGGGCCAGACCTGGAGGTTTCTTTTCTAAAAGGTCTTTGTTGATCTTCGATTCCATGGCTTCCCATAAAGAAACAAATGTGCAAAATTATATTAATTCGACTGGTGCCCATATCGCAGTGATACCGGGTGGTCTTACTTGCAAGCTACAGCCGCTAGATATAGCTGTTAATCACCCGTTCAAAACGTTCATCAGACGAGAGTGGGATAATTGGATGCAGCGGGGAATTCATGAATTCACACCATCGGGACGATTAAAGAGGGCTACGTTAACGGAAATCTGCAATTGGTTGTGTTCTGCTTGGGACAAAATATCCCCGGAAACCATAAGAAATGGATTCCGAAAAGCCGGGCTTGTTTATAAGAACGAGGATCGGGTGCGTAGTGATGACGAAGATGATGATGAAAATGTCGAAAGGAGTGACGATGAAAGTGCATATGTTACGGAAGAGCATCTCCAGACGGTTTTAAATTATTTCAATGATGATGTTGATGAGGGGAGTGATTTTGAAGGTTTTATGGAATCGGATGATGAAAATTAATTAAATATATTTTGAAACCATTATATTCTTGTAAGGGCTCTTTTATGGAATCGGTTTCTTGTAATAAAGTTTCGGTATAGTGCGCCCTTGCAAATACCGCGTGAGAGGGTTGCGCGGTAGGTAAAAAAGTGTATAGCGCGTGTGGTTTATGCGCGAAAATACGGTATACCATCCAGTCCAGGTGATTAACCATTCTTCAGTTTATCAAATAGTTGTAATACATCTTCCCAGTGCATCGATATTTCTTTCAATTCTTCCGCAGTATCATCTTTAAATACTTCAGTCATGGGTAGCATCCCTACATCTTCCTCATTAAAGATCGAAGGAAAGAATTCGTACAGTCTCTCCGCTATGGCCTTGTCCCCTCTTAGAGCCCCTTTTACCCCCTCTATAATCTAATGGTCCAACTGACTCTATCACAGGATCTTTGCTACGAATGTACTTGAAAAAGTCTTTATTACGTGTTTTTCCTTCCACAGCAAGCTTCTTCTCAAATTCTCTCTTTGCCTGCCTTGCATTTATCTCCAGGAACAAGCAGGAATGAGTCTTCACATGTGGGTACGTCGGCGCCGACGGAGCCCGCACGGGAATGCTCCCCAGCATCCAATCAGAAAGCCTTTGGGAGCATCCCTCGCGCCTGCGCGGTGACTTCCCGCCTTTCCCACTGCCTCTCCCCAGTTTTCGTTTTTCTGCGGAGCCGGCAGGACGTACCTCCTGTCACCGCAGAAACTTTTTTCTCTAAAATCCTTTTTCTTTTCTTGTGGTCGCGGCCGTTTTTCCCACCGATACCGGCACCACCGGTGCCTTATTCTTTCTTTTAATCACTTCGAGGTGTTTTTTCTCCTCGAGTCCCTTCTGAGGCCTACCGGGCCTTTCCAGCATGGAGCCTTCTTCCTCTAAGAAGTGCCTTCACTGTGGAAACGTAGTTTTCTATTTAGACTCCAATGCCTGGTGTCTATTCTGTTTGGGCCCTGACGCTTTTTCCCCCGGTCCATCGGGCTTTAGTATTGGGAGAAGACCTTCTCTTTTTCGGGTATCCCGCGATGCCGTTTTTCCTCCTGAGGTGAGGACATCGATTTATTCTTCTCTCCAGGATCAGGTAACCCACAAACAGTCTGTTAAGACTAGCCAATTCTTGAGGGGTAAGTCTCATGCCCAGCATGATGACGGCTCCGGCCTTCCCCTCAAGACCCCTTTGGCAATAAAACCCCGGCGGGAGTCTTCGGGCTCCAAAGCATCCACGGGGTTTCAGGTTGTTCCTGGGTTCACTCCTCACAGAACATTCCTGAGCCATGCTCGGGGGTGGTATCCGCTTCGAGCGGTACCGATCCCCCGGCGCCGGCGTCGAGTGCTCCACTCTTCGCCAAGGATCGTCAACTGGTGTCCTCGGTGCCTTCGGGGCCGATCGATTCGACCCAGACTGGCTTTCCTACATCCCAGCCATGCGCGGGGTTGGTACCGGCTTTTTTTTTTTTTTTTTTAATTTGAATTTCAGTCATTACAATAACCAAACAAAGATAAAGAAACATATTGTACACCAACAACGATATACTTATACACAAGAAAACCTCACCCATATTCAGGAAATACAATATAATATGTCATGACAATGTTTAGCCCTCATCAAGGGAGTATACCTGCATTAAGTTTTAGATATAATATCAAAGAAAACATTAAAAGAAAAAACAGGCCCAAAAGCCACCAACTTGGGGGTCAATTAAATTAAACCTCACTATCCCCAGTTGTGCCCTGCTTATCACTGAGAAATTTTTCCAGATGGGAAATATCAAGAAAAACATATGAAGCATCCTGATAAGTGATTAAACACTTACAGGGGAAGCGCAGGAAAAAGGTAGCACCCATTGCCAAAACACGGGGCTTCAAGGATAGAAATTGCCGCCTTCGCAATTGGGTGCTACGTGATACATCTGGGAAAACTTGTACAGGTTGCTCACAAAACTTGGCTGCTTTCGCTTTGAAATAAGCTTTCAGAATACGCTGCTTTACCAAAATAGATGCAAAGGTAACCAACAATGTGGAACGCTGTGTGATTAAATCCTGGGAGTCCTCTAAGAAGGCAGTTAAATTAGCAATGGAGGGAACAATTTCATCAAGACCTCCCTCTACGGGATTAACCTTCTTTGACCTTGTGGGTATATAATAAATTTGTACCACATCAATATCGTCTAAGATAGCCAAAACTTCCTTAAGGTACTTCTCAAGCAATATTTTAGACGACAATAAGGAAGAACAAGGAAAGTTTAAAAAACGTAAATTACAGGCCCTAAATGAGTTTTCAAGGGCCTCCATCTTAGAGTGCAAAATCAATGAATCCTTAATTGTGGCCACATTCACAGTTTGTAATGGAAGCACTTGAAACTCTAATTTATTGACCTTCAAATCCATTGAGGACATTTTCTCATCAAGCTGCCGTATTGACACAGCTGCTTCCTGAGAAAATTGACATAAAGAACTTAATGCAAAAGTGTTCCCCTCTTCACCAAGCGTCGTCTTCGGACGTCCTCGGTGCCTTCGGCACCGATCGATGCGATTCCAATTGGCTTTCCGGGATCGGCATCTAGATGACTTGGTTCCGACACGTTTCGGAACCGATCCATGTCCCTTCTGGCTACGCAGTACCGAGGATAATCACCACAGCTCTCTGGTTGTCTTCCATTGTCATACAGAAGACAAGTTTTTCTGCGTGAATGTCCAAGGAGCTCCCAATCTGGCAGGAACCTACCCCTTTTTCCTTACCGCTTGGCATTAGGTTTTCTGCTCCACTTGGACAACGCATACTTTTTTACTGTACATGATGCCCCTGAGTGCCTTGGCTGGGTCATCCTGGTATCTTGATCTATGCGTTTTCTTGTCCTTGGGACACACCAGCAGCCTAAAGTGCTCCTGACGTGCTCTTACCAGACTGATATTGTCCTCTGTTCTTCACGCAACCATACTGCTAATTCCACTGGTCATGTACCAAGACAGCAGACTCCTCCCCAGCACTATCTAAGACCTTGTCTAGGTGGTGCGTGAACTCCGCTACCTTCACACCAGGCAGGCATGTTACCAGGCGATCCTCATGTCCACCAGCCACCCAGCTATCTACATGCTTAATGATCGAATCACCAACTATAACGGCTGTCCTAACCCTTCCCTCATGGGCACATGGTCCAGGAGAATCTTTCTCGTTCTGAGAGGGTTTTACATTATCTGGAGGACAGGTCCTAGCTACAGTATCACTTACTTCCGCACCAGGGTGATGCTGTCCTGTCATGTGACATCTCTCCTCTATGATAACAGGGATGCTGCTAGACTGGAGGTGGGACTTCAGAACTTTATCCCTGTAGGTCTCGTCTATGTATCTCTCTATCTTCATTATGTCCTCCAAGTCTGCTACTCTAACCTCCAGCGATCGGACTCGTTCCCTGAGGGCAAAGAGCACCTTGCGCCTAGTGCACATGTAAGACCCCTCACCAACTGGGAGAAAATAATACATGTGACACTCAATGAAAAAGGCTGGAAAGCCCCCATCTCGCTGCTGGACTGCTGTCTGCATCTTAGTTTTAAAGTTGTGTTTAGATATTTAAGTTCTTTACTTACTATGGGCTGCTGTGAATACTTATACTAATAAAACAATATCTAATATTGTTTATTATACCTTGTTCACCTGGAGCTTAATTAATTTCAGGTTCTTAATGTATGCCTGATGAGGATTAACCGCTGCACTTGAAATATGTCAGCTCCTTTTGTTTAAGGGGTGTAAGCACCTATAAAGCTACGATTATCCCAGGAGTGGGTGGGTGTCCGGGAGGGAGGGAGGAAAAGAAGACTAATTAAAAGCTGGCTGCTACACAGTACACTGTCCTGTGCTTCTAATGTAATCTGTGACCAATTTCCAGAGGTAGTCCCATGCCCTTGCTTGGATAGAGGTAGTCTTGGGGTCTAAATTTAACCAGAAAGCTCTCTTCTGTGTTTTAAATTTAAACAGAAAGCTCTTTTCTGCTATTAGGCCCTGATTTAACAAATACACTTGATTCACAGATTTGTCAGCTTTAATCTAAAGAATTCGCTTTTCCTCAAGATATAGAAAAATTCCCAGAAGTAAATATTTACAATTTCAGATTTTTCTCCAGAAGTTGCAGTCCTCTTTTGTAGTCCTTCAAGCCACTCTCTACATCAACTCCATCCTCTTTATATCCTTTTGTAGGCATGGTTTCCAGAATCGACCACAATACTCCAATGGAGGTCTCACCAAAGACTTATACAAAGGCACCGTCACCTTCTTTTTCGTTCTGGCCATTCCTCTCCCCATGTACCTAAGCATCCTTCTGGCTTTCGCCGTTGCTGTTTAGCCACTTTGAGATTATCAGAAACAATCATGCCCTGGTTCCGCTCGTCTTATGTGCACAAAAGTATTTTTCTCCTTATACTGTACCGTTTGCTTGGATTTTTGCAGCTGAAATGCATGACCCTGCATTTTTTCTTTAGCATTAAATTTCAACTGCCATATTCTTCACCATTCTAAAAGCTTAGCTAGATTCCTTCTGATGTTATCTACTTTTTCCTGGGTGTTTACTCTATTGCAGATTTGGTATTATCCTCAAAGAGGCATACGTTACCATATACCCCTTTTGCACTATCACTAACAAAATTTTTGAAAAGAATCAGACCAAGGACAGATCTCTGCAGCACACTACTGGGAACATCCTTCTCCTCTTAGTGAGTTCCATTTACCTGTACTCAATCATTTTCTAACCCCGTCAGTCCCTTTAGGGGTCCATCCCTAGGGTACTCATTTTATTCATAAGTCGCCTGTGTGGAATGATATCAAAGGCTTTACTGAAATCTAAGTACACCACATCAAGGGTTCTCCCTTGGTCCAACTCTGTAGTCACCCAGTCAAAGAAATTAGATTTTTCTGACAAGACCTGCCTCTAGTAAACCCATGTTGCCTCATATCCTGCAATCTACTGGACTTCAGAAACTTCACTATTCTCTGTTTTAGCAGTGTTTCCATTAATTTACTTATCACATAGGTCAGGCTAGAGCGTAGGAGTAGCCTAATGGTTAGAGCAACTGCTGAGTACCCAGAAGATCAAGGGTTTGATTCCTATTGGCACTCCTTGTGACCTTGGGCAAGTCACTTTGCCCTCCATTGCATCGGAAGAAAAGAAGGTCAATCTACTTCTGGTGATACATTGTCAAGAAAACCCAGAGGTAGCTGGGTCACCAAGAGTCAACACTGACTTGATGGCACAAAAAAAAAAGAAAAAAAGGTCAGACTTAGAATATTGTAGTTCTCATCCTTTTCTGTGGAGGGGAAGGACAAGGACCTTCATTTGGTCAGTGTTTAGGACAACTATCCAGAGGGTCACCATGAGTTGAACATACTTGATGACACTTAGCAACAACAACCACATCCATAGAGTGTTCCTCAGGTACCTGACTCATTCCATAAGTCAGAGATTATTGTGCTTTTCTCAGGTCTGTGCAAGGATGAAGTGGGCTTTAGGTCTACTTTAGACTGTTTGATAAGAGAGGCAGGGTCTTCAGTGCCTCTCTTGTGAAATCAAACTTGTTCCCGAGGTATTGCAGGCACACTCCACCCAGACACTGGTTTCGTCTTGTGCAGAGTGCAGTTCTGTTGTCCCCAACGTAGTCGTCCCTCACTACCAGGTACAGGCCAAACATAGCAAGCTCAAAGTCCTAAACTTCAAAAACACTGACTTCAAGAAAATGGCCGCGTACCTAAAGGAGGAGATGACGGGGTGGAAGGAGATAAGGGAAGTAGAATTGCAATGGGCTAAACTAAAGGTGGCAATAAAAGGGGCAACAGATAAATATGTAAAAAAAGTAAATAAAAGCAAGAGCAGAAGGAAACCTATTTGGTTTTCCAAAGAAGTGGCTGCTCAAATAAAGGGAAAAAGCACAGCTTTCGCAAAATTCAAAAGTTTGCAAACAGAAGAACACAGAAATGAATACAGGATCAAACTCAAAGAATCAAAAAGAGAAATAAGGATAGCAGAATCAAAGGCTGAGGAAAAGATGGCTAAAGATGTTAAGGGTGGCAACAAAATTTTCTTCAGGTATATTCGGGAAAGGAAGAAGATCAGAGTTGGAATTGCAGGACTCAGAAGTGCTGGGAAAGGACTCGTGGAAAGTGACATAGAAAAAGCGAAATTGCTAAACAAATACTTCTGCTCTGTTTTTACTAAAGAAAATCCTGGAGATGGACCAGCTGTGACTCCCAAATATAAAAATGGGAATGAAGTAGATACCACACCATTCACAGAAGATGAGATGTTGGAACAACTTGCTAAACTGAAAGTGGACAAAGCCATGGGACCGGATGGGATATATCCCAGGATACTGAAAGAGCTCAGAGAGGTTCTTGCAGGGCCGTTAAAGGATGTATTCAACAGATCCTTGGAAACAGGACAAGTTCCTCAGAACTGGAGAATGGCTGATGTTGTACCTCTACACAAAAGTGGTGACAGGGAAGAAGTGTCAAACTACAGACCTGTGAGCCTTACCTCGGTGGCGGGAAAAGTAATGGAGACGCTACTGAAAGAGCGAATAGTGACCTTTCTCAAGACCAACATGTTGTAAGATCCGAGGCAACATGGTTTTACTGAAGGATGTTCTTGCCAAACAAATCTGATTGAGTTCTTTGACTGCGTGACCAAGGAACTAGATCAGGGGCATGCGATGGATGTCATCTACCTGGATTTCAGCAAAGCCTTTGATACTGTTCCTCATAGGAGACTTGTCGTCAAACTCAGTAGCTTGGGGATGGGTCCCAAAATGGTGAACTAGATTAGAAATTGGTTGACTGACAGACGACAGAAGGTGATGGTACATGGAGCTCACTCGGATGAAAGGAAGGTGATTAGCGGGGTGCCCCAGGGTTTGGTCCTGGGCCCGGCACTGTTCAATGTATTTGTGAGGGATATTGCTGAAGGATTGAATGGAAAAGTCTGTCTTTTTGCAGATGACACAAAAATTTGCAACAGAGTGGACTCCCCCAAGGGAGTGGTAACATGAGGAAAGATCTACAAAAGCTGGAAGAATGGTCTAATGCTTGGCAATTATGATTTAATGCAAAGAAGTGCAGTGTCATGCACTTCGGTAGCAGAAATCCAAGAGAAATGTACGCAATAGGGGGCGAGAGGTTGGTGTGCATTTTACAGGAGAAAGACCTTGGTGTTATTATCTCTGATGATCTCAAGGTGGCAAAACAGTGTGACAAGACGGTGGCAAAAGCCAGGAGGATGTTGGGCTGCATACAAAGAGGGATTACCAGCAGAAAGGAAGAGGTACCTATGCCACTGTACTGGTCGCTGGTGAGGCCTCACTTGGAATACTGTGTTCAGTTTTGGAGATAATAATCTTGCAAAAGATGTAGAAAGACTGGAAACTGTTCAGAGGAAGGTGACCAAAATGATTTGGAGCCTGCATAAGAAACCCTATGAGAAGGGACTTGAAGACCTAAATATGTACACTTTGGAGGAAAGGAGGGATAGGGGAGATATGATTCAGACCTTTAAATACTTAAAGAGGAACGATGAACAAACAAACCTCTTCCAAATATGGGAAAGCTGCAAAACTAGAGGGCATAATATGAAGCTGCAAGGTGGAAAATTGAAAGGCAATGTCAGGAAATATTTTTTCACTGAAAGGGTGGTAGATGCTTGGAATGCTCTCTTGATGGAAGTGGTGGGGGCAAACACGGTGACTGAATTCAAAACAGCATGGGACAAGCACTGTGGATCCCTTTATAGCAACAGGATAAAAACAAAATAAACTGAACCATCTAACTTCTCAACAAATAGGGGTGTCCTACATGGAGTGGTGCGTCCACCCCTTAACAAAGACATGGGTAAGGGTGACCTGCATGGAGCGACGGGTGCACCTACTCTTGCCGTATATTTGCTTAGCCGACTGGATGGACCATGCTGGTCTTTATCTGCCGTCATTTACTATGTTACTATGTTACCTTTGCCAAGCATTATTGCTTGGTTGTCTCTGCTAGGATGGGCGTGGCCTTCAATGTAGGGATTTGAAGGGAGTCATGTTTTCCCACCCAATGAAGGGGTGCACAACCCTTCGCACAAAACAGAACCAAACAACAAAAGGGAGCGAGGAGTAGAAAAAGTCAGTTTATTCAGAAATGTCCCAACGCAGGCGTGTCTCGGCACGGCTGCCTTCCTCAGAGGACCTCAAGAGGTAAAAGATAATTCATTGAAATCATAAAGCAAACATATAACTAAATGCACAGCTAAAAGTAATAAATAAAATAACATAAATATTGAATTAAAAGCTTATTGGGCCATAGATAAAACATAAAAAAGCTATTTTAATAAAATCAATATGAAATTTTATAAATCAAGAAGACATAGTTCATGTTATCAACTTAGTTAAGGAGGAGAAAACAAACCAATATACCATTAGTGTAATGTTAAAATAGATTAATTAACCTTGATATTCACTCAAAGGAATCATAGCTTTGGGATGTCTCAGGACTGGTCTAGCAAGACCATCTTGAAGGTGAGATTTTACATAATCTCCTTTCCTAGAGTCCTGCTAGACCAGTCTAGGACTTGCCCTTTTGTGGTCCATTTTCTCTGAGCTTGGCCTTGTGGGATTAACCTTTATGACAGATATCCTGTACCCAGATTTTTATTTGGTTCGTGATGGATGAAGTCATGTTTCTGACCATATGCTTGCGTATGAATACCAAAGGTGTGCCCTTAGCTGCATCAGCTCAAGTAGCAGTGATAATGGCACTGGAGGTTTCTGGTTCTTTCTCTTTGAGAATGTATGCTGGTGGGGGAACAAAACCCATTTGTTTGGACTCTAGGAAAGAAGGGTTTGTAGAGCTAATAGTTCTTCTGAATAGGTGGACTTGATAGGCTGTGGTCTTTATTTGCTGTCATTTTTTACGTTTGTGTGTTTTATTTTATGTTTTATTTTTTTTTAAGCAGAGTGGATAGTAGATGCATCATAAAACATTGGGAGAGACTTAAAGAGAGGCGAAAGAGGGAGGATACAATAGTCCTTTCCATCTCATCCTGCTAAATCAATTCAGACAAGTGGGTTGTGTTCCTCTACCAGCAGATAGGTGCAGACAAAGACCAATGAAAAGCCCAGGTTTCAATGACATCACTTCCATACTTCTATCAGCCTCAGCCACCGGAGGTCCTTTTAGTATTTCTTTGTCTCTAGCAAAAGGGATTGATTAAACATTCTTGAACGACCACCTCAAGCCCTAAAGAGGTGACGCTATCACTTGAGCGTGATGGGGGAGGCTCCACTAGACTGTGGTCTTTTTGGTAACCATTGGAGAAGGGAAAATTGGCTCAGCTTTACATCCTTATCATAAGGGCTTGTTGAACAGCCACAAATTGGAAAGATTTGGAAGAATCTGGACGAGTACAGCAGTTTCACACAACCTCAGTGCTCCCTTCCCTCCTCCTCCTTCCCCCCTGCTCTCTCTCGAAAATTGCAGAAGGCTCTCAGAGGGATCTGCCTGTCAGCCACCTTTTACAGAGTGCTGCTGAAATAAACCTGGCAGTTTCAGGGGAGTATAGCTGAGGCCGGCACGGATCCTGCAACTTGGATTCTCAGGGGGTGAGTACCAATGCTTGACCTTGTCATTGTCCTTGTTGGGGGCTCCCAGTTCAGTCTCTGAGGGATGCATTTTGGGTTGGACTGCTAAGTAACCATTGGTGCTAGGTGAGGATTTCCTGCTGTTTTCTGCATGCATTAGTAACGTTTTAGCCTGTTGTATGCCTGCGGATTGTACACTCCTTCCCTAGCGCCTTTAACGCATTCTATAAAAGCACAGTTAATGCACGCTTGCGGGACGAAGCAGTATTAACCCCCACTCTGTGATATTTACCCTAACTCTGTCTTCTTCTTCTCTGTCTTCTTGTTTGACCTGTGGCAAACAAGGAGCCCTCATTCTTGGATTCTGGACTTTGCTTTCCTGCATGGCAGCTTCCTCTCACTTGTCGTGCTGGGAGGACTTGTGTGCATCAGTGATGCTGAGAGCTAAACTATCAGTGATGCTAAGAGCTCAACTATCAGTAGCTTAACTATTGGCAGGGTCTTCCAAGATGGACAGATATTAGCTGAGGTGCCAGACGAAGACAAACCACCCATCTGGGCAGTAGCAGAATGGGACGGTGTTGGTGGTGGAGTATCACATTTATGTGACAATGGCGACAACACTATAATTTTCTGCACGGAAGAAAGGCCTGGCAGTCTACTTCTGTATCTTGCCATGAAAACCCAATGGATAATCACAACAAAACAAATTGTACTATAGTGCTAAAAGATGAGACCCCCAGGTTGGAAGGCACTCAGCTGGCTGCTTGGGAGGAACTGAAGACTTTTCAGAGTAAAGCCAGAATTTATGATGTGGTTGGATCAAAGCTCTCGGGACGTCTGACTGCTGATGTAGCGGCGCAAGAAATGAGCCAGAAGCTGCAAAGATGTCTTACATATGGAGACATGGAATGTATGAAGCATGAAACAAGGGAAGTTTGAGGTGGTCAAGAATGAAATGGAATGTGTACAACTCGATCTGTTGGCTATCAGCGAACTGAAATGGACTGACATCAGGCACTTTGCATCTGATGATCACATGGTCTACTATTCTGAAAATGAAAGACAAAGAAGAAATAGTATTGTATTTATAATCAAGAAGAAACCTGCAAGAACTGTAATGAAATACAATGCAATCAGTGAATGCTTAATTTCTATTTTTCTACAAGGAATGCCCATCAGCACAACTATAATTCAAGTATATGCCCAACAACAGCTGCAGGATAAAGTTGATGAGTTCTAAAAACAAGTACAAGCTGAAATTAACAGAACATGCAAACAGGGTATCCTGATAGTCATGGGTGACTGGAATGCAAAAGTTGGCAACAAAGAAGGCGGCATAATGGTTAGAAAATATGGACTCGGCAACAGAAATGAAGCTGGAGAAAGACTGATAGGACCAACGATCTATTCATCTCAAGCACCTTCTTCCAGCAACACAAACGACAATTGTACACATGGACTGTACCCAATGGATTGTGCAAAAATCAAATTGAATACTTCTGTGGAAATCAACGATGGAAAAGCCATAAACAACAACAAAGACAAATTCTGGAACTAACTGTGGTAAGATCACCAACTATTAGTACGCAAACACAAGCTAAAGTTGAAAAAGAGCAAGCCACTCTTGAATGTAACAAAATATGACCTTGAGAATATACCACTGGAATTTAAAGACTGACTGCAAAATCGATTTGCTGCTTTAGGCACAAATGACAGAACTCCAAAAGAGTTATGGGATGATATCAAGAAGGTTGTATTGGAAGAAAGTGAGAAGTCGCTCTACAAAAGTGAAAAAGCAAAAACGGCCAAAATGGATGACCGAAGAAACTGAAAATTGCCCAGAAATGCAGAGAAGTTAAAGTAAGAACAGATAGAGAGGCACTCGCAGAACTCAAGAGATTTCCCATTGTGTAGCAAAACCAGGAGAAGTACTGTAATGACGCATGCAAGGAAATATAATCAGAAACTATTAGAGGAAGAAAAATATAGTCTTTCCTAAAGCTGCGAGAGTTGAAGAAAAAATTCCAGCCTCGAATTGGAATGCTATAAAATGCTCAGGGATCCATGTTGATTGATGCTGAGAAGATCAAGAAAAGGTGGAAAGAATATACAGAGTCGTCATATCATAAAGATCAAGTGGACTAACAGCTATTTCGATCTGTACCTTATGATCAGGAACCATTGGTGATAAAAGAAAAAGTTAAAGTAGCATTGAAAGCCTTATCAAAGAACAAAGCTCCGAGCTTGATGGCATTCCTATTGAAGTATTACAGCAATCCGATACTGCTGTTACCATACTTAGAAGACTCTGTCCGGAAATTTGGAAGACAGCATCTTGGCCATCTGACTGGCAAAGATCTGTGCTTATCTAACTGACTTTGGAAATTATCGCACAATCGCTCTGATCCTACATGCCACTAAGATTCTACTGAAGATTATTCAGCAGAGACTGCAACCATATCTGGAACAAGAACTGTCTGTAGTGCAAGCAGGGTTCAGGAAAGGGCGAGGAACGAGAGACATCATCGCGGATATGAGATGGATCCTTGAAAAGTCAAAAGAATACCAAAAACATATCTCTGTGTTTTATCGACTACAGCAAGGCTTTTGACTGTGTAAACTATAAGAAAGTCTGGTACACATTAAGAAGCATGGGTATACCATAACACCTGAAAGTTCTCTTGCACAACCTTTACATTGATGAAGAAGCAACAGTTTGTACGGAGAAGGAGAATCAGAATGGTTTAAAATCAGCAAAGGTTTACGACAAGGCTGCATACTTCCCCCTCCCTCTTTAATTTATATGCAGAACAAATCATCAAAGAAGCAGGGACTGTATAAGGAAAACAGTGGTGTGAAGATTAGTGGAAGACTCATCAACAACCTTCGCTATGCTCATGATACCACATTCCTGGCTGAAAGTGAAGATGATCTGAAACTTTTGCTGCTCAAGATCAAGCAGCATAGTCTTAAAATGGGCCTGCACTTTAATGTAAAGAAGACAGAGATCTGGACAACAGGCAGAATCAATAAGTTCATTGTTGTTGGAAAAGAAATTGAAATAGTTGACAACTTGAACTTACTTGGATCAGCTGTCAATAAAGAAATGACAAGCAGTCTGTCAATAAAGAAATGACAAGCAGTCAAGAAATCAGACGACACATTACTCTTGGCAGAATGGCTATGAAAGGACCTAGACAAGATTCTCAAGAGCAGAGATATCTCTCTCCATACAAAGATTCGACTTGTTCAAGCCTTGGTATTTTCAGTATTATCATATGGATGCACAAGTTGGACAGTGAAAAAGACTGTTAAAAAATCGATGCCTGGAGTTGAATACTATGTATAGCATGGACTGCCCAAAGAACAAACCAGTCAGTACTAGAGGACATCAAACCTAAGCTTTCCTTAGAAGCTCGGATGACAAGACTTCGACTTTCATACTTTGGACACATAATATTTTTATTTATTTTATTTTATTTGTTACATTTCTAGACCGCCCCTTCCAGAGATCAGGGGCGGTTTACAAGGCACCAAAAACATGTTACATAGAACAGAAGTGAACTTTTTACATAGAACAGAAATAAAACCTTTTACATAAAACTTGGATTGAGGGTAGGGATAGTGATTTGGGAATTTAGGAATGTAGTAGGTAGGGTTTAACTATATACAGGCAGTATATAATATATATACAGTATGTACATAATGCAGAGAGAGAGAGATCATTTGAGAAAGACATCATGCTTGGCAAGGTCAAAACAAGAAAGGAAGACCAGCACTGAGATGGATCAGTACAATAATAGAAGCTATGGGTGCCACTCTATCAACAGTGAGCCGCCTGACTGAAGACTGAACACAGTTTAGGACAACATATCTAGAGGGTCGTCATGAGTCGACACAGACTCAACAGCACTTAACAACATCAGCAACAACATAGCAGCTTCTGTTGCCCCTGAAGGGCATGTTTTCTCCTCTCTCATCTGGAGGGCACAGTTAGTCCGTGCCTTCCTGCCTCAGGCAGGAGGTGCAGGATGGTGCTAAGGTAAAGATGGTCAGTTGGCCAGAGGCTCCGGTGATCATGCGGTGAGCCACTCTTCATCCTCAAGGGAGTCTATGGCGGCTATGCCCCCTAGTGTTGGGTAACCTTTTCCAAAAGGAGAGCTTCTGGAATTCAGATTGTCTTCCCTGGGATTGTTTCCTTTTTACAATGGGCCTGGTCCTTCTGGTGTGGAAATTCAGACCTTGTGTCCTCTGGGTGCTCCTGGACGTAGTCTCATACCAGACAGGTTGGAAGTAGAAGCAAACCCTGCTTGATTGTCTTTGGCTAAGCATCCCCAGCATGGGACAGTGCCTGATGATGGAGGAACACTTGGGAGCTGTCAGAGATTTTGGTTATGCCTCAGACCCAGATGAAGCAGTAGTGGGCTCTGATGTGGAGAAAGACCTCCTATCACCTTCAGAAGACTATGAAGAGGCCGGCGTGATCCACCTGTTTGGGAAGGAGGAGCTGGCTGCATTGATTTTCATGGTCTCATCCCCCTTGATCTTGGCAACTGCTTCCTGCACGGAAGCAATTGCCAAGACCATGGAAATCAATGCTGCTTCAAGGGGTGCGGAATTGCTCTTACTTGACTCCCTATCTAAAGGGTTAAGGGGGTCTATAAGATCATCAATGAAGAGGAGCGCAATGAGTGGTTTTACATTTGCAAGGTGGATGCACAGGTCATGGTGGTTATCAGACAGATCACCATTCCCTTGGAAGGGGGATCAGCCTTAAAGGATGTCCTGGACCGCAAGGTTGATTTCTTGCTGAAGAGTCACTTTGGCATGTTGGCGGCTCTTGTACATCTGGGGGTATGCACCAGCTTGACTTCTCGATCCCTGCTCCATTGGATTCAGTCTCTTCCAGCTGATGATGATAATTCTCTTTTGGAGTCTGCTAAAGCCTTCCTTTCTAATGCCATATAATGACCTGGTGCATCAGGAGGCCAAGGATGGTGCTTTGACTACTGTGTCACGGTATTGGTTTTGGCTCTGTCACCGAGCGGTGACACATTCTCCAAAGCCAGGTTGGTTCACCTAGCCTTTAAGGGGAAGCTCTTGTTTGGAACAGATTTGGAGTAACTGTTGAAGGACCTAAGCATGAGAAAATTTTACCGCCTCCCAGAAGACAGGTCCAGGGGGACCGTGAAGCGGGCGAGTGACCCTTTCTCATCAGCCAACCGCCAAGGGTGCGCTGCTGGATTCCTGGGGTTCTCGGGACTATCATCACTATCAACCTAGAAAGCTTATCTTCTCCTCTGCTTCTGGGCCTCGGGCTCGTTCTCAGTCCTTTCATGGAGCACGTGGACCCAGGGACATAGCCTCCTCCACCTTCCCGGGCCATACAATAAAGGTTTGGAGGCCCATTCCCTGCTACCTCTGGTAGACTGCAGACTTTCATTTTTCTTTCAGGAATGGGCCTGGGTTACCAAGGATCGCTGGGTGCTAGATAACATTCATTTCGGCTTTGTCCTGGAAAGCAAGGAACCTTCATCATCTCCCCCTGTGGTTCTGCGATTAAAGCTGCCGTGATGCGGACCATGTTGAACAAGTTACTTCGTTTGAAGGCAGTGGTGCTCATCCACCCAGGTGAGTGGGGCTAGTGCAGATACTCCATCTATTTTGTGGTACCAAAGAAGGGATGGCCCCTTCTCCAGAAAGAAGCAGGAATTCAGTCCACACATATGGGTGATGTCGACACCAACGGAGCCTCCGTGGAAGCATCTCCTCAGCTTTTAAAGATGCCACCATGCATGCGTGGTCCCCTTCCCACCCAAGGGTGCCATCTTACTCAGTCTCCCTTTTTCCACAGAGCCCTTCAGACATTCGTCTTTCTTCCCTGGGAAAAAGTTGATTTCTTCGTACACTTCTGTGTACCATCTGGTTAGCACCGGTCCCTTTCCTGCCTCCGAGCCCTTTCACTTCAGCTTCGGGACTCGGAACCTGTTTAGTTAGGTTTTTCATCCAGTGTAGTTTTGTGCCTTTTCTAACCTGCTGTGTTGAAGGCCTTCAACCTCACTGGGACTCTTTTTGCCCCATTGGCCACTGGGTTTAAAAAAGGTGATCAGTGCTCCAAGAACATGCCCCTTACCAACACACATGACTGTTGCCTCAGGTGTCTAGGGCTGACCATGACCCAGAGGTGTGCCCCCTGTGCAAAAAAATGTCCGCTAAGGCCATCCAGAGTCGCCGGCAGAAGTAGGATGACATCTTCCACAGGACAGACTCAGCCCTCGTATCCTCAGTAGCTGTACGCTCTAAGACCCCACAGGGATCCTCGGAGTTGCATAAAGCCCCCGTGTTGCCTGAGCGGGCACACGGACACTCTGATAAGGGTTCTTCTAAGTGAAAACGTAAGAAAAAAAGGAAATTTTTGAGGGCCTCTTCCTGGGAAGAGGTCATGTACAGCAAGTCCTGTGCGAGGTCCCACAGCCCCCGGAGGGTTTCTGAGAAGTCGGAGCGGCAGCGGTCTGCCAAGGACAGACTCTGAGGCTGCCAGTGATGGATCTTGGACCCCACTGAGTCTCGTCACGTCGAGGACTCCTTCTCCTCCCCAACACCTGAACTGGTCACCCCAGCCTTGGTCTCGAAGGCTGCAATCCCTAAGTGGGAAGTCAGGATGATAGCGTTGGAACGCAGCATTTCTGCATTCCTTGCCTTGCAGCAAGCGTCAATGCCTGGCTCCGCCAGTGAACGCACTGAGACTGCAGGGACCTCAATGTCAAGGACTCCCTGGGCCGCTAAAGAAATCCATGAGAGCCCCATGCATCGAGCCGATCCTCGGTTAGGGTCTTGATCCCGTTTCCGGTCCTCGGGAGCGAGATTCTCCCCGACAAGCACCTCTGGCTCCGGCCAAGTCCCAGCTATGGTTCATCGAAGGCCGGATCCAATGAAGCCCTTAGAGATGGACTACTCGGACTGGGAGTCTGAAGATGAGATTTCCCCGGAGACATGAGCACACCATGACCTCCTCTCGGATCCATCCCCGCCAGCATTGAGGCACCCAGTGAGGCCCCGCCCGAGGACACCTAGTTCCTTGAGTTTATCTGGGACATGGAGAAGGCACTTCCCTCAGCACAGTCTGAGGAGGACCCCCGCACTGAGGACCTCTAAATCCTCCAATACAATGCTTCACTCAAGGTGGCCCTCACAGTCCCCGTTTCCTCCATCCTCTGCTTCCTCCTCCAAATGTGGAAAATTCCGACATCGGTGCCAATTGTGAGCTGACATCCGTCTTCAGGAAGGTGCAACACCCTCACATCTCCATGGTGGTCAAGTTGGCCATGCGTCGACAGAAAAGCCAAAAAACTCAAACTCTTGGTGCCCACAGGTAGGGAGTTCTGCGCCCTTGGGCATAAATGTTACAAGGGCTCGATTCTAGCATGCCATATACAAGCATATGCGCTGTATAATGGTATGTACCTCCGAGACCTAACCAAGGAACTTAGGGGTTTCTTGGCGGATCTCAGCGTGGACCACCTCCAATGCTTCCAGACCCTCACGAAGTTTGTCAGGGAGTGCTCAAAGTATTTGTTCTGAGTGGCCTACGACGGCTTCGAGTCTAACGTTAGGGTGGCCGCTGCAGGCATCGTTGCTCGACGTCAGGCCTGGCTCCAGGCATCAGACCTCGAGCAATGGATCTAGGAAAATCTCTTTGACGTCCCTTGCCTTGGTGAAAATCTCTTTCGAAAGCCGATGGAGGACAAGATGGTGGAGATTGAGACCGAGTATGTCACCAGGACTCATCTTTCAAGGAAGACCTCCACTCCCAAGAAGAAACTATCGGGGAAAAGGCCTCCCATCCACCGGAAAGGCCAGCCTTACAGAGGTTATCCCCCATATCAGGCTCCCCCAGACCCCTCAGCAGGGTCATCAGGGCAAAGAAGCAGACCAGGGCCCATACCCCAGACAGCATCTCCAGCCCAGAGTTTTTTTTTTTTTTTTAATTTAAATTTTATGCAATTTACAATATATTCAAGAAGCAAAAATCATATATAGCATACAAACAGCATACAAGTAAATAACAGGGGAAAAAGCAGAAATCCAAATAGCAATAAAAATCAACCACCCAAAAAAAACCCACAAAACAAATCCCCTATTTAAAGTTTTAGTCCCCAAAAACAAACAACCCCAATAAGGTTCCAAACAGGTAATAAGAAGAAAAGGAAAAACAGAATATCATCTCATGAGCAAAGAATAATTCACATGACAGCCAATACAGGAGCTAAACCCTCACCCCCCTGTTCCCTTGCCTGAAGAAATTGCAAAAGTTGCACAGGTTCAAAAAAAAGAAATTGTTTAGTTTGATATAACACTGCACATTTACATGGGTACCTCAATTTAAATTGGGCACCCAGGGCGGTAACTCTCCACCCATTGTTAGGGTTCAATATGTTGCTGTTGATTCGGGTTCTGTGGCTGAGGGGGGCTCAGGGGGGAAGGACGGACTGGGCCAGATGGAACTGTCTGAATTCCTAGAGTTGTCTTTGGAAGTAGTGACCAGTAGAGCAACTTTGTTAGTCAGCTTTGCCTTTGAATCTGACCGCAATACGGTCCTTAGACTTTATTTCCGTAGATTCTTTTTCCCAGTTCATGGGTTCAAAAATTTTAGTATTTCCTGACTTGTCAAGGGACACCCAAGAAGAGGCGTAAAGAATTTCTGGCTTTACGCCTGGGCCAGAGTTTTGACTCTCAGAGCATAGCCTCTCCTCCCATGGGGGACCAGCAACCGACAGGGGGGCGCCTGATTCATTTTGCCCACCGATGGGCTGTCATCACCATCGACTCCTGGGCACTTCAGGTGGTCAGGAAAGGTTAACACATTCATCTGGACCTGACGCCTCCCTCTTTCTTTCCAGAAGAGCCTCCTCGGACTCCCCTGCACCAGGCCCTGCTACTGAAGGCCTTCCCAGGGACAGCGCTGTGGTTCCAGTACCACACCACCTAAAAAGAAAGGGGTTTTATTCCAGGTGCTTTTTAATGCCAAAAAGAACAGGAGATCTAAGGCTCATTCTGGACTTGAGAAACCTGAATAAATTCCTGGTATGGGAGAAGTTCAAAATACTCTCTTGGGATATTGCTATCCTACCTCCAGCAGGGAGATTGGCTCTGCTCCTTGGACCTAAAGGATGCTTATGCCCACATCCTTATTCATCCCAGTCACAACCCAGTCATAAGGTTCATGGTTTGGGGTGACCACTACCAGTACAGGGTACTACCCTTCAGCCTAGCTTCTGCACCAAGAGTCTTCATCAAATGCCTGGCTCCAAGGGGCCTTTGTCTTCCCATACCTGGATGACTGGCTAGTAAAGGAAGTCATTGCCTCAGAGGTGCAACAGGCCACGGCCCGCACCATCAAGGTCCTTTGAAGATCTGGGGTTCGTGATAAACCACCCCAAATCTCGCCTCACTCCAGCACAGGACCTGGAGTTCATAGAGGCTCATCTGGACTTTTGGGGAAACTGCTAGGTACATATAACCTGGTTTGGCCACTGTTGGAAACAGGATACTGGGCTTGATGGACCTTGGTCTGACCCAGTATGGCATATCTTATGTTCTTATGGACACCCGTCAAGCCAGGGCTTTCCTCTCCCTGGATAGGGCGGATCACCACCTGGCCCTGGCGACCGAGGTACAGCACTATCATGCCATGCCGGCGCAGTCCATGCTTCACCTGCCTGGCTACATGGCTTTCACAGTCTACCAACGCCTGCCTCCACATGTGGGCAGCTCAATGTTGCCTCCACTCACAGTGGACTCAAGCCACAGGCAGGCTTCAGGACAGGTTCTCGGTGTCCCATCAACTAGTAGAGTCACTCGATTGGTGGCAGGACACACGGAAGCTGTGGAAGGGCATGCCCTTTCAACACCCAAACCCCTAGCGGGTCCTCACTATGAACGCCTCCCTACTGAGCTGGGATGCCCACTGCAGGCACTGTGCAAGCAGGACTACTAGTCTCTCATGGAGAGCCAGCAGCAGATCAACCTGTTGGCGCTCAGAGCCATTTTTCTGGTGATCAGAGCCTTCCCACACCGCCTGCAGCATCAGTCGGTGTTGGTCCAAACGGACAACCAGGTCGCAATGTTCTACCTGAACAAATAGGGGGGCACAGGGTCTCACTGCCTCTGCCTCGCGATCAGTCAGGGAATGCTCCTCAGGGCGGTATACCTTCCGGGCCAGGACAATGTTCTAACGGACAGACTGAGCATGGTCCTCAAGCGGCTATTCTGACTATGGGGAACCCCAAATCTGGATCTCTCTGCCAGCCCAGCCAATATTCAGCTGCCCCGCTTATGCTTCCCCAACTGCATCTGTCCCGGATAGCGGTGGACGCCTTCCTCATCTCGTGCTCAGAGGTCCTGTTGTATGCTTCCCCTTCTGTTTTTTTTTGTTCTCTGTACAACAGCTGTTCACACACTGTTACAAGTTAAGTTCCATGTAAAATATCTTGAATTGTAGAAAGACGGTATATAAAAAATTCTAAATAAATAAATGCCACTAATTGCGCGGACCCTCTTAAAGGTCTAGCGGGACAAGGCTTCCATGATCCTGATGGCCCCGCGGTGGCCCAGACAGCCCTGGTTTCCTCTGTTACTCCGCTTTTCGATGGAGCTCATGGTCCCTCTGGGGAATTCCTCAGGACTACTGATCCAGGAGGAGGGCTCAATTCTCCACCCCAACCTGGGTTCCCTGTTGCTAAGAGCATGGCTGCTGAATGGGTCGCCCTAGAAGTCATCCTGGCCTCTCGTAAGTACTCCATGAGATAAGCCTTCACCTTCAAGAGGTGCAGATTCTCGGTACGGTGTACGGAGCAACGGGTAGATCCATCCTCCTGCCCAATGAATACAATGCTGCAATACTTGCTCCACCTCTCGCAGACCAGACTCAAGTCGAACTCTGTCAGGGTACAGCTGAGCGCACTCTCTGCGAAGCATCACTCCATAGAGGGCATGCATCTTTCTGCGCAGCCCCTCATTACCCAATTCATGTGGGGCTTGCTGCTCTCTAAATCTCACATCTGGCACCAAGCTGCTCTTTGAACTCTTGGTTACCTATCTTTGAAGGTTGCCTTCCTGGTGGCGCTCACCTCTGCCTACAGAGTCAGCGAGCTTCAGGCCTTGGTGGCCGAGCCACCCTACATCAGGTTCTACAAGAACAGGGTCGTGCTTCACACCCACTCTAAATTCCTTCCGAAGGTGGTATCTGCCTTTCACCTCAAGCAAGAGGTGGTGGTGCTCCCTATCTTCTTTCTACGCCTCCATGCTGACAAAGCAGCGTCCGTTCTACATATTCTGGACTGCAACAGGGGCCCTGTTCTTCTACCTGCTATGTACTTGGGGCCACCGCAAAGCCTCACAGCTTTTCATTTCATACGACCTCATTCGACTGTGGGAGGCTTTCACCAAGTGGACCCTGTCCACCTGTGTGGCGGACTGCATCGCCTTTGCCCATGATCAGGCTGTGCTATCAGAGCACCGGGTCACTGTGCACAATGGCGGGGCTGCAGCAATCTCATTTGCAAGCCTATGCTTTATCCCTATGGCAGACATCTGCTGGGCCGCCACCTGGCCCTAAGTCCACACTTTTGCAGCTCACTACTGCCTGGATAGGGAGTCCTGACGGGACAGTGCCTTCGACCAGCTGTACTCTGTAATCTGTTCTGGAGTTAGGCAACTTCTTCCCTTCTTGTTCAGGCTACCGGAGCAGTGGTTCTCCCTTGACACTGGGGTCCTCAGAGTCTATTCTCAGATTCGCTTGTAGCTGCTCATGGTTGGGCTGTGTTTTTTCTACATGTTCTCAGTAGCCTGTAGCTAGGGAGTCCCATATGTGAGGACTGACTTCCTGCTTGTTCTTGGAGAAAGCGTAGTTACTCACCTGTAACAGGTATTCTCCAGGGACAGCAGGAATCAGTCTTCATAACCCTCCCTCTTCACTGTGTAGTTGCTGTATTTTTGCCATCTTCATTTGTCGACTCTAGCTATGCCATCTGACTGATTAAGATGGCATCATTGGGTGGGACGGGGACTTTGCATGTGTGGTGGCATCTCTCAAAGTCTTTCTTTGAAAGCTGGGGAGATGCTTCCACGAGGACTCCGTCGGCATCAGCATCATCCATATGTGAGAACTGATTCCTGCTGTCCCTGGTGAACATCTGTTACAGGTGAGTAGCTACGCTTTCCGGCCCATCCTGAACCTCATAGGGGTCCACAAGCACTTGTGCGTCCTGCGCTTTTGGATGGAAACCTTATGCTGCTTGATTCAAGCAGTGCACCGAGGAGTATTCTTGGCTTTGGATCAGGCCAAGGCATATTTTCATATTCCGATCTGGGCGTATCAGCAGAAGTATCTTTGTTTTGCCATGCTTAGTTCCCACTATCAGTTGGCTGCCCTTCCTTTCGGGCTCTCCACTGCCCCAAGGACGTTCTCCAAGGTCATGGTGATGGCGGCTGTTTTGCCAAGGAATATCTGTCCATTCCTATTTGGACGACTGGTTCATCTGTTCTCTGCCAGAAGAGTCTTGGGTAATGTCCTGAGTAGTGTCCTCCTTGGAAAGGAGGTGCAATATTCACTCTCAGATGCAGCTGTTTGTTCATATCAGACATACATTAAGGACCTGAGATTAATTAAGCTTCAAGTGAACAAAGTACAATAAACATATTAGGTGTAGTTTTATTAGTATAAGTATCCCTACCAACCCTTAGTAGGTAAAGAACTTAAATACCTAAACACAACCTTAAAACTAAGATGCAGACAGCAGTCCAGCAGCAAGATGGGAGTTTTCCAGTCTTTTGCATTGAGTGTCACATGTATGATTTTCTCCCAGTTGGGAGGGGGTCTTTGTGTGCACTAGGCACAAGGAGCTCTTTGCTCTCAGGGAACAAGTTGAATCTCTGGAGGCTAGAGTAGCGGAGGACATAAGGAAGACAGAGGGGTACATAGACGAGACCTACAGGGATATAGTACTGAAGTCCCACCTCCAGTCTGGCAGCATCCCTGTTACCATGGAGGAGAGAGGTCACGTGACAGGAGAGCATCACTCTGGTGTGACAGGAAGTGATCCTGTAGCTAGGACCTGATCTCCAGGTGATGAAAAACCCTCTCACACCGAGGAAGTTTCTCCAGGGCCATGTGCCCATGAGGGAAGGGTTAGGACAGCCATTATAGATGGTGATTTGATCATTAGGCATGTAGATAGTTGGGTGGCTGGTGGATGTGAGGATTGCCTGGTAACATGCCTGCCTGGTATGAAGGTAGCAGACTTCACGCGCCACCTAGACAAGGTCTTAGATAGTGCTGGGGAGGAGTCTGCTGTCTTGGTATATGTCTATACCAATGACATAGGAAAATGTGGTAGGGAGGTTCTGGAGGCAAAATTTAGGCTTTTAGGTAGGACGTTGAAATTGAGAATTTCCAGGGTAGCATTCTCCGAAATCTTCCTGTTCCACGCGCAGGACCCAAAAGGCAGGCAGAGCTCTGGAGTCTCAATGCGTGGATGAGACGATGGTGCAAGGATGAGGGTTTTGGATTTGTTAGGAACTGGGGAGCATTCTGGGGAAAGGAGGGGCTCTTCTGAAGGGATGGGCTTCAACTTCACTGGGATGGAACCAGGCTGCTGGTATTAACCTTTAAAAAGGAGAAAGAGCAGCTTTTAAACTAGATAATAGGGGAGGGCCGATAGTCGCCCAAAAGCGCATGGTTCAGAACAATGTATCCTTGAAGGATACTACCAAAAGAATGATGTTAGGGCATATCAAAAACAAGGTGTACCCCAAGGCTCCTCCTTATCCGCGCTGCTCTTTAACATATACATGCAGCCGTTATGTGAAATCATCCGCTCATTCGGAATCTCATGCCTGATCTACGCTGACGACGTGCTGCTGTTTACACCTATCAATGTCACGCTTCCTGTTTACACAGCCTTAGTAGACTGTTTCAACGCAGTTACAGATTGGCTTCACAACCCAGAATCTTCAAATAAATTTCAAAAAAAACGGAGGTCTTATTCATTATGAGGAATAAATATTTTCACCTCCTCCGACCCTAAAAGTAAGAGACGCAGAGTTACCAAGCAAACCCACCATACGATACCTGGGTATTACACTAGACCAACGGCTAGACTTCACAGCGCACATAAGCAGCATGGTCAAGACTATATACTACAAGATCAAGACATTACGCTACCTCAGACCCATGTTGGCTCCATAGAACTTCCGTACAATATTCCAAGTTCTAGTAACACCCCACTTCGACTACGCAAACATAATACTCCATGGACTCCAAAAAAAGCACCCTAAATCCGCTACAACTTGCAAGCTGCTGCCCACGTCCTCTGTGGGACATCCACGAGGCACCACATAACCCCCATCCTAAGGGAACTACACTGGCTGCCAATAAACTGCAGGATATCATACAAGGCCCTCCTCATTACTTTCAAATCCATTAACAAAATATCCCCCTCCTCCATATCTGCCCTCCTCACTCACACCCCCAACAACAGATCAAGGCGGACTTTAGCAACCAACACACTTATAATCCTGAAGGAAGCTACAAAATGTTCACAATCAACTAGTAATAGAGCCTTCACCCTTTACGCCCCCAGATGCTGGAATAACCTCCCTCATAGCATCAGATCGATCAGAGACATCAAGCAATTCAGGAAAGCTCTGAAGCATCATCTATTCCTTCTACACTTCTTACAACCCAACAGCACCTCCCCTTCTCCCACCCCACAACCCAACCCTTCAACACCACACTCATCACACACAAACTAAACTAGCCATCTCTCAAGCCCAATCCTGATTTACAAGTTTTCGATCTAATAAAACTTTAGATACAAAACCACGTCAGTTCCAGAATATACATTAATAGTACTACAGGAATATACATTTGAATTGTATTGTACTAATCTGTAATTTAACGGTAATGACATACCAATGTGCTTTAATGTAAATAGCCCACTCATGTTCTTCTATCACCACTTAAATTGTACATAGTTCCCCCATTTCTTTTCCATGTTACCTCCCTGTTATATGTAAACACTGGACAATTATGCTGCCCTGGTGTCAAACTGATAATAAAGAGTGTGGTATAGAAAAGCCTTTAAATAAATAAAAAAAATATCAGCAGAGAGGTTCCAATAAAGACAAAAGTAGCCCACATGCCCTTGAGTACGGAGCAAACAGAGCTGAAAGATTCCAAATTACCCCTGCCTACCGATAGCCAAATTAATGTGAATAAAATACAGTCTCTAAAATGCTTGGATGCAAATGATAGAAGTCTAAAAAATAAGATGGGAGAGTTAGAATATATAGCTCTAAATGAGAGGTTAGATATGATTGGTATCTCAGTGACATGGTGGAAGGAAGACAACCAGTGGGACACTGTGATACCTGGTACAAACTATACCATAATGATAGAGCTGATCAAATTGGTGGACGGGTTGCGCTCTATGTTAGAGAGGGCATTGAGTCACAAAGGATTAAAGTTTTGCAGGAAACAAAATTTGCTGTAGAATCTCTATGGATTGAAATTCCTTGTGAAAAGGGGAAGGCAATGGCAGTGGGGGTGTACTATTGACTGCCTGGATAAACAAATGGATGATGAAATGCTCAAAGAAATCAGGGAAACTTACAAACGTTATAGCACACTCCTCCACACTAATGGGTGATTTCAATTATCCTGTTATTGACTGGGTCAATGCCATGGCAGGACATGCTAGGGAAATAAAGTTTCTAGATGAAATAAATGACTGCTTCTTAGGACAACTGGTTCATGAACCGACCAGAGGGAAAGCCATTTTAGACCTAGCCCTTAGTGGAACACCAGATCTGGTGGAAGAGATAAGGGTGTTGGGGCCACTTGGCAATAGCGATCATAGCATGATCGCGTTTGATTTAATTAATGGAGGAAGAATGGTAAGGAAAGCCACACTACTGCCTTTTAACTTTTGAAAAGGAGACTATGATAAAATGAGGAAAATAGTTAAGAAAAAACTAAAAGGAGCAGTTGCAAAGATTAAAGACTTCATCAAGCTTGGGTGGTGTTTAAAAATACTATCTTGGAAGCCCAGACCCGATGTATTTCATTTTTTTTTAAATTTTAATATTTATAGAATTTATATATTACCAACAAGAAAATATACAATCTTGAGAGAAAAGAAATACAAAGGAGATTAAGGCAACACTAGTTCATGTAAAGAAAACAAACCAAATGATCTCTTGTAGTCCACATGTTGAGGAAAAGAGAGGACTAACAAAGCCCAAGGCAGGAGAACCTCGTGCACCTTAAAACAAAAAAACAACAAAAAAGAATGCACCTATTCAATAATTATCAAAGAATACAAGGTGACCGCTGAGGAACACAGGCTAAATAATAAGAGAGATATTTACTGTGTTACTCTGACAGATTATCCGTCAATAACTTGGCATTGATGAAGGTAGCAAGTTCAATGGGTTGGAAGAAAACATATCGCAAGGATTTATATAACACCAAGCATTTACAAGGAAATCTTAGGAAAAAGGATCCCCCCCAATCCGTAAAACGCCAGGCTTTTGTAAAAGAAATGGTCTCCTCTTCTGCGTCTCTTTAGCAATATCAGAAAACAAAGAAATAGAAAGACCACAAAAACTCTGCAATCTTTTTTTAAAGAACATTTTCAGCAACCATTCTTTATCAGTAGCCAACGCACATGAGACCAATAAAGTAGATGACACACACGTCCCACCACCAGAGTCTTTAAGACAGTCCGACTCATTTAAAACTTCTAGATTAGAATCTTCTGCCGGAGCCACTGGTTCTTTCTTTCCTTGTGGAAGGTAATGAACCTTTAGTTAAAGGTGGAATTAAATCTGGAGACACTTTCAATACTTCTTGCAGGTATCTTTTAAAGCTATCTAGGGCTGTAACACCTCTCATCTTAGGAAAGTTCAAAATCCTCAAATTTGTAGCCCTAGCAGCATTTTCCAAAACCTCCAATTTATACCGAAGAGCCGTATTATCCTTAAGCAAAGATGTAGTAGTTTCTGACAGAGTTACCAATTGGATTCCATGATCTTCTAATTTCAACTTGACATGTTCAGAATTAGTCACTACAATATCAATTCTGGCCAAATTTTCTTGAATCCTAGAGGAAAGAGCCATGGTCTGACTCTGCACTGCATCTGAGAGAGAAGCAATAGCCTCCCAAATTACTTCCAATGTGAAGACTTTAGGTCTGGAAAGAGAAATGAGATGCAGGCATGGAGGTCAACAAGGAAGAAGACTAAGGGGGGAATACCTTCACCATCCAAATGTGTAGTCATCAGAGCTTCTGCCAGACGCAGTGCTCCAGAATCCTCCCTGGAAACCCCAGGGGACAACTGAGCCAAAACCCCTGCAATCTCTCCTCTACCAGCGTCTCCCCTCTCCTCCGCCAAGGGAGGGAGCACCGAAACTGCAGGGGTCGGGCTTGAAGCAGCAGGCACTGCGGCGGCGTTCTCTCAACAGGAGACAATGAGATCTCAGACTCCGAGGGCAGCAAATAAAGCTCTCCTCTGTCGCCAAGCCGGCACAAATCTCCTGCTTCTGTGCCTGGGTTAGGATAACAAAACGATCCATAGGACCGCTAGATGGAGGCTAGGGCTCCGAAGGGAAAACCCTCAGCTTCCCTTTACGCTCAGGCATTTATTTATTTATTTATTATTATTTATTAACATTTTTTATATACCGCACTATTCGTTATCAGCGCGGTTTACATGGAACAAAGAACCTCAGCCAAGATACAAATATCTGGTTTTTACAGTTAACAGGAAAATCAACTTGGATAACAGGATAACAGTTAACAGGAAAATCAACTTGGATAACAGGAGTAACTATATACAAGACAACTATTTACATCAAAGTGTCAGGGTATGAAAATTTTCATGTAAATCTGTTGAAGTAGTTTGATGTGCTGATGAGACAGAAGGTTTACGTGTTTGGCATGTGGTTATTGGTGTTTGAATGTGATTGTGCTTCTTTGTTCTCTGTGAAATATTTGAGGAAAAGGTGATGTTTCAGGGCCTTCCTGAAGTGGCTGAGATCAGGGATGGCCCTAACGTGTGATGGAAGGGTGTTCCAAAGTTTTGGGGCACATAGGCTGAAGGCTCTGCTCGATGTTGTGGAGTTGTATTTCATGACTTCCTTTGGTACAGTAAGCATATTTAGTTCCATGGTTCTTCTTAGTCTGTTGGTTATGGTTGGTTGTATTATCTCCGATAACGAGGTGGAGGCGAGACCTTTGTACGCTTTAAAGGCCAGGAGAAGTGTCTTGAAAGTGACTCTCGCTTGAATAGGGAGCCAGTGTAGCTGTTTTAGAAGGGGCGTTATATGGTCCCTTCTGGATGCTCCGAAGAGCACTCTCGCTGCACTATTTAAGGCAAGTTGAAGAGGATTCAGGCTTGATTGAGGGAGCCCTTGTAGAATGGAGTTTGCGTAGTCGAAATGTGGAATGATTAAAGCCTGGTACACAGTACGGAAATCGTCTGGATCAATGAGTTGGCGAAGATGTCTGAGGGAGCGGATCTTGAAGTAAATTGCTCTGACTATGTTGGATATGTGAGTTTTCATGTCAAGGTTTTGATCAAGGGTCACTCCTAGGTATCTGATATGTGGTTTTACTTGCAGTGTGGCATCTTGAACTTCCAGGCATGTAGGTGGTGTGAAATTCGAGTTCCTTGATATAAAGAGAACCTCCGTTTTTTTGTGTTGGATTCTGAGATTTTGTGTCAGTAGCCAGTTTGATATGGCGTTAAAGCAGTTGGTTAAGGGAGTGAGGTCCATCTTGTCTAAGCAGATCGGCATGTATAATAACACGTCGTCTGAGTATATCATACAGTTGACATTGAAGGATCTGATGATGTTACATATAGGTTGCATGTATATGTTAAATAGTAGTGATGATAGAGAGGATCCTTGTGGGACCCCTTGTCCCTGATGAAACGGATCTGATATTGCACCATCGGATCGAACGTGCTGCCATCTACCTGATAGGTATGAGTTACACCATTCGAGTGCTGTTCCACAGAGGCCCTTTTCTTGTAGACTGATGATAAGAAGCTCATGACATACTGAATCGAACGCAGCCGCGATGTCTAAAAAGATGAGTACAAATCCATTCCTGATGTTGTCAATGCCGGTGTTTAGGTTATTGAGGAGGGTGGTCAGGAGCGTCTCGACCCCATGTGATTCCCTGAATCCATGTTGGCATGAATCCAACAGAGCTACAGAGTCAATGTGATCTTGTAGCTGTCTGTAAACCACTTTTTCAATTATTTTTGCAAGCGTAGGTATACTGGAAATGGGTCTGTATGAGTCTGCTTTCTGTGGGTCCAACTTGCTGTTTTTAGTAAAGGTCTGATGGAGGTTTGTTTGAGAGCAGCAGGGAAAGAGCCAGTGTCAAATGATAGTCTGATAATCTTGGATATTGTAGGAGCGAGCTCGTTGCGGAGATCCTTTATCCAGAAGGCTGGGCAAGGATCAGTGTGTGCTGTGGAAGTGTTGAGAGTTGCGATAATGTTCTGGATCATTCTCAATGAGGGAGTGGTGAAGGACATTAAAGGTGTCGGGTGCCCTTGAATTGTAGGGGGGGAAGGTATTGCAATTTTATTCGTCCTGCACATCTTGGATTGTATGTGAGCAGCAAATTCTTGCGGGCTGATTTCGCACTGGTGTTCGGGTGAAGGTTCCTTGGCCAATCTCTTGACCAAACTAAACAGGTCATGAGGTTTATTTAGAGCACGTCTCAAGGTGTCTGTGTGGTACTGCTTCATCTTTTCAGCGATGGTCTTGCGGTGAGTGGCAAGATGCTGCATGTAAGCGGTCTGACTACTATTAGTGTGTGATCTCCGCCATCGCTTCTCAAGCTTCCGTAGTAATTTTAGTGAATCTTTCAGCTCGGGTGTGAACCATGGGGCTGTCGCTTTTTTCCTTGAGGACCTGATCCTTGGTGGACATGAGGCAATGGAGTTAAGTCTGTTGTTCCAACCAGTGATCATCTCATCTAAGTTTAGAGAGGTGTCGTTGAAGAGTGCATCCGTTTCGGCCAGGATACGTTCCCTGTTAAATGGTTGGAAAAATCTTGTTGAAGTGGTTGTGTGTTTGTTGAAGTCCGTGTCACTTGAAGGTTGTTTGTTTTGAGTAGGAATCTGGAAGATAATGAGCTTATGGTCTGACCAAGGGACCGCTGTGATTGATGACAGTATGTTTTGTAGCTGATTGTGAGCTGACTGTGGAACAAATATAAGGTCAAGAGTATTGCCTTTTACATACGTAGATTCCTGCACCTACTTGCTTGTATCCTAGGAATTCCAGGGCATCTATGAAGGCGGATGCTTGGTTATCCTGTAGAGATGGTAAGTTCATGTCTCCTAGAATCCAGTTGGGTCTGTTAGAGTTTGGTGTATTGGAAGTGAGGTTTATTATAGTAGATAATTCATCTGGTGAGGATGATGGAGCTCTGTATAGTAGGTTTATAGAACATAAGTTGTTGGAGATAGTGACGGTTTCAAGGTGGTTGTTGCTGGTGGAGTCCTCCATTTTGAACTGGAGATCTGTCTTGGTGAGGATAAGTACTCCTCCTCCTCTTCTGTTTTGTCTGTTGCTAGTGAACACTACAAAGTTGTCAGGGAGCAGTTGGTTGAGGATTACATTATCTTCAGGGGACAACCACGTTTCGGTGACCATGAGGATGTCTAGGTTGTGTGATGTTATTATGTCTGTGACCACTGGCCATTTTTTACGAAGTGAATGGGCGTTAATGAGGGCACACTTTAGGCTTCGAGGATGATGGTGATTTTCTTGCCTTAGATTTGTAGTGGGTTAAAGAGGTATATGTAATAGATAGTGGAGATGAGATCGGTGGGACCAATTTGGGTCATGATGATTTGTGCTTGACCATTTTTTCCAGTTGTTATGCAAGATAGGTATATACTTGTGTGATGAGGTTAGTGCCAGGATATTGGGTAGTAAACCTATGAGAAAGAGGTATAGGCCTAATGTTATCTTGATGGGGAGCCCCATTCTCTTCCTATGTAATTGAGGAGTAAAATACTGCCTTGGGATGGGAGGAACTTATAGTGTGATACTGTTGAGTTGATTTAAAATAACTTGGGAGGAGTTATCAAATGTATAGCCAATTAGGTGCAGATGTATAGTAAAGTAGGTACAGATGTTGCCAGATATCAAATGTTTAGCCAAGTAGGTATGGATGTTACCAGAGACCTACTTAAAGAGATACACACTTTTGCGGAAAGGTACTTATTGTCCAACTAAGCAATAGCAGAACGCTATATGAGTTTTGTCTACTGAGAGAGACACAATCTGTAACATGTTAGATGATGTTTAGCCAAGCATTAACACGAGTTATAAGAAATTTTGCTTATTGAGTTAGAACTAATAAGTGAATAAATACAAAGTATTTGGTCAAGGATAGCAGCGTTATAAAGGACTTGCTTGATGTGAGATAATCAATGTACGATACATAATATTTGTGCTTACGTGGCTGAAGGATGGAAGCCTGTTGTCTAGTGCTTCGCCTAAGGGCCACGCCAAAGGGCCCTCTGGCGACGCCCTCAGGCGCGGGCACGCCTGCTGGCGCGCTGAAATTTAAATCTCTGCTGCACGTGGCTGCCCCGATTGGGCAGGGATCAGATGGCCGCAGCTCCTCCCGGTGCAGGAGGCTCGATCCTCCGGAGAGGAGAGCTGATGATGGTGCCGGGGGAGTCCTTGTGTGGAGCGCCTGCCGGCGTGCTGAAATTTAAATCTCTGCTGCACGTGGCTGCCCCGATTGGGCAGGAATCAGATGGCCGCAGCTCCTCCCGGTGCAGGAGGCTCGATCCTCCGGAGAGGAGAGCTGATGATGGTGCCGGGGGAGTCCTTGTGTGGAGCGCCTGCCGGCGCGCTGAAATTTAAATCTCTGCTGCACGTGGCTGCCCCGATTGGGCAGGGATCAGATGGCCGCAGCTCCTCCCGGTGCAGGAGGCTCGATCCTCCGGAGAGGAGAGCTGATGATGGTGCTGGGGGAGTCCTTGTGTGGAGCGCCTGCCGGCGCGCTGAAATATAAATCTCTGCTGCACGTGGCTGTCCCGATTGGGCAGGGATCAGATGGCCGCAGCTCCTCCCGGTGCAGGAGGCTCGATCCTCCGGAGAGGAGAGCCGATGTTGGTGCCGGGGGAGTCCTTGTGTGGAGCGCCTGTCGCGGAAAGCAACTCAGCGGCCATCTTGATTTCTCTCTCTCCGGGAGTATTCATCCGTCTCTTTCTTGATCCTTTTTTGTGTTACATGTTTTAAGAAAAGTGGAAGGAAGTCCAAAAAACTGCCAGCATGGTTTAAAGGTGAGGTCAGAGAGGCTGTTGCCAAAAAAGCATCTTGTCAGGAAATGGGGAAAAAAAGAGGCAAATGACGAAAACTGGAAACAGCACAAGCCCTGGCAAATTAGATGGAGGGCATTGATAAGGCAGACAAAGAGAGAATTTGAGAAGAATCTTGCTGTGGAAGGAAAAACATGTAATAAAGATTTTTTCAAATACATTCGTAGCAAAAAAACTGTGAGAGAGTTAGTTGAACCATTAGATGACAGAGGGGTTAAAGGGGCACTTAGAGGCGACAAGGCCATAGTGGAGAGACTGAATGAATTCTTTACTTTTAGTTTTTACTGAGGAAGATGTAGGGATGTTACCCATGACTGAAATGGTATTTAAAGGTGATACTGCTGAAGAATTGAAAGAAATATCGATACACCAGGAAGATGTTTTACAACTATTTGATAAACTGAAGAGTAGCAAATCACCTGGACCGGTTGGTATACATACAAGGGTGTTGAAAGAGCTTAAATATGAGATTGCAGACCTGCAATTAGTAATCTGTGAATTATCATTAAAATCATCTGTAATACCTGAAGATTGGAGGATGGCCGATGTAACACCAAATTTTTAAAAAGGGTTCCAGGGGGTGATCCAGGAAACTACAGACCGGTGAGCCTGACGTCAGTACCTTCTCGTTTACGACATGGCTCTTGAAAGGGTATTGCTGTCATGTAAGAGCTACTCTCCAGCTGTAATCTCTACTATAATTGGTGCCTAGAGAATGTCTTCCAAGCTAGCATACGTAAGGATATGGTGCCTCTTTGAGCGTTGCTGTAGTATACGGCACTTGACTCCTGAGGCAGCCGAAGTGTTGTCCTTGATGGTCTCAAGAAGAGTTTTTCTTATCTCCCTGAAGGTTCAGTTGGCACCATTGGGCTGTTTCTGTGTTCCGGAGGTGGGCAAGTCCTTGACCTTGCACCCAGATGTCTCTCGTTTTCTCCAAGTTGTTCTACATCTGCGTTCTCCCCTTCGGTCCGTGATGCTTTCCTGGGATCTGTCTCTGGTGTCCAGAGCCCTAATGGCAGCTCCCTTTGAGTCATTGAGGCACGCTACCTTGAAGGATTTGATGCTCAAGACTGTTTTCTTGATCGTGATTTGTTCTGCAAGACGGATCTCCGAGCTGCAGTTTCTGTCTTGCTGAGAATCCTTATCTGTCCTTTTCAACTGAGGCTGTTAGCACTTCTGGCAAGAAGGAAGGCACAGGGTAAATTTTGTTTCCCTTTCACGTGTACCAGGTGGTTTGTCTCCCCTCTTCCTTTAAGGAGCAGTTTCGGGGAAAGGATAAAGATCTTCACTTTGTGAATGTCTGGAGGGTGTTTCTCCTGTACTCGGAGGTTATGAATTCCTTTTGTAAGCCTGACAATCTTTTTGTGCTGTGTGCTGGCCACACGCAAGGGTGAGGTGGCGGCCAAGTCGACCCTGGGGCGCTGGATTAAGGAAACTATTGTCTCCCTACAAAACCGGCTAGTCCTGGAGGGGTTACACATCCATTCTACCCGAGCACAAGTGCCCTTGCATCATGTAACCATAGTTTGGGTTGTTCTTCCCTAGGTGCATAACCTTGCACTTGTCCACATTAAATTTCACCTGCCATTTTGATGCCCAGTCTTCCAATTTATCAAGATCCTCTTGCAATTTTCCACAATCCTCTTGGGTTTTAACAACTTTAAATAGTTTTGTGTCATCTGCAAATTTGATAACCTCACTCGTTATTCACTCCTTCAAAAAAACATAACAGATTAGTAAGAAAAGATCTTCCTTGTCTAAAGCCATGTTGGCTGTCTCCCATTAGGTCATGACTATCTACATGCTGAGTAATTTTATTCTTTATGATGGTTTCTACCATTTTTTCCGGTACTTTTGTCAGGCTCACCGGTCTGTAGTTTCCCGGATCACCCCTGGAACCCTTTTTAAAAATTGGTGTTACATTGGCGATCCTCCAATCTTCAGGTATTAGAGATGATTTTAATGATAGTTCACAGATTACTAATAGCAGGTCTGCAATCTCATATTTCAGTTCTTTCAACACCCTTGGATGTATACCATCCGGCCCAGGTGATTTGCTTCTCTTCAGTTTATCTAATAATTGTAATACATCTTCCCGATGTATCGATATTTCCTTCAATTCTTCCGCACCTTTAAATACCACTTCAGTCATGGGTAGCATCCCTACATCTTCCTCAGTAAAGACCGAAGCAAAGAATTCATTCAGTCTCTCTGCTATCGCCTTGTCGCCTCTTAGTGCTCCTTTAACCCCTTTATCATCTAATGGACCAACTGACTCTCCCACAGGTTTTTTGCTACGAATGTACTTGAAAAAGTCTTTGTCGCGTTTTTGCTTCCGCAGCAAGCTTCTTCTCAAATTCTCCCTTTGCCTGCCTTATCAATGCCTTGCATTTGACTTGCCAGTGCTTGTGCTGTTTCCAGGTTTCGTCGTTTGGCTCTTTTTTTCCATTTCCTGAAAGATGCTTTTTTGGCAACAACAGCCTCTCTGACCTCACCTTTAAACCATGCTGGCAGTTTTTTGGACTTCCTTCCACTTTTCTTAAAGCGTGGAATACAGCTGGTCTGGGCTTCCAAGATAGTATCTTTCAGCAACACCCAAGCTTGATGTACGTCTTTAACCTTTGCAACTGCTCCTTTTAGTTTTTTCTTAACTGTTTTCCTCATTTTATCATAGTCTCCCTTTCGAAAGTTAAAAGGTAGTACTGTGGATTTCCTTACTCTATCTCTCCTCCACTAATTTTATTTATTTATTTATTTATTTATTTATACATTTTTTCTATACCGCCACTTCCAGAGATCAGTGGCGGTTTACAGGTAACAAAAGTTAATAATAGAGAGGCTATTATTTTACAGAGAACAATTTTAGAACAGAATTAGTGTTGTGGAGGAGTGGCCTAGTGGTTGGAGCAAGGTACTTCAGGCCGGAAGGTTGGGGTTCAAATCCCACTAGAGGACAGCAACTTTGGGCCGGAAGGACTGGGGTTTCTAGTCCCACAGGTGCTCCTTGTGGTCTTGGGCAAGCCACTTAACCCTCCATAGCCCATGTTCCCTATAAAATAGTTATTTCCAAGTTATAATGCCCTGTTCAATGTAATTTCAGTTTGTTCAATGTAAACCGCACTGATGCAGAATAGCGCAGTATATAAGAGAATATATAAATAAATAAATTAACATTGAACTCAAAGCCATAGAGAAACTGGTTAGAACAAAACAATGAACTTGGTGCAACATTTGGTAACGCTTCAAATAACAGATTAAATTAACCTTAAAAAGATGATTATTTACATAAATGACAATACTATTTTATTCAAGAGTAAAGTGATCTGTGAGATGGAATGATTATGAAAGATGTGGTTGTGGTCAGAGTCTAGGTAGGGTCAGAGTATGATTGTTGTTCATTGCTTTTCTGTGTGTTCTGAACATTATCATGCTGGAGATTATGGTAATGCATAGTAAAAAGATGTGTTTTTAGTTCTTTTCTGAATGATAGAAGGTCTTTGATTTCTCTAATTTCGATTGGGAGGTTGTTCCATAATGTGGGAGCGAAGAATGAAAAATTAAATGAAAGGCGATCATGCTATGATCACTATTGCCAAGTGGCCCCAACACCCTTATCTCTTGCACTAGATCTGGTGTTCCACTAAGGACTAGGTCTAATATGGCTTTCCCTCTGGTCGGTTCATGTACCAGCTGCTCCAAGAAGCAGTCATTTATTTCATCTAGGAACTTTATCTCCCTAGCATGTCCTGACGTGACACTGACCCAGTCGATACCGGGGTAATTGAAATCACCCATTATTATTACTGTGCTGTAACTTTTGTTAGCTTCCTTGATTTCTTTGAGCATTTCATCATCCATTTGGTCATTCTGGCCAGGCGCTCGATAGTACACCCCCACTGCCATTGCCTTCCCCCTTTTACATGGAATTTCAATCTATATAGATTCTACAGCAAATTTTGTTTTCTGCAAAACTTTAATCCTTTCTGACTCAATGCCCTCTCTAACATAGAGAGCAACCCCTCCACCAATTTGATCAGCTCTATCATTACGATATAGTTTGTACCCAGGTATCACAGTGTCCCACTGGTTGTCCTCCTTCCACCATGTCTCTGATATTCCAATCATATCTAACCTTTCATTTAGTGCTATATATTCTACCTCTCCCATCTTATTTTTTAGACTTCTGGCATTTGCATACAAGCATTTTAGAGAATGTATTTTATTCATATTAATTTGGCTATTGTTAGACATGGGTAATTTGGGATCTTTAAGCTGTGTCTGCTCCATACGAGGGCATTTGGGCTACTTTACTCTTTTGTGGAACCTCTCTGCTTTTGGTAGTATCCTTCAAGGATACATTCTTCCGAACCATCCGCTCTTGGTCGACTGTCGGCTTTCCCCTATTATCTAGTTTAAAAGCTGCTCTATCTCCTTTTTAAAGGTTAATGCCAGCAGCCTGGTTCCATCCCGGTTAAGGTGAAGCCCATCCCTTCGGAAGAGCCCCTCCTTTCCCCAGAATGTTCCCCAGTTCCTAACAAATCCAAAACCCTCATCTCTGCACCATTGTCTCATCCACGCATTGAGACTCCGGAGCTCTGCCTGCCTTTTGGGTCCTGCGCGTGGAACAGGAAGCATTTCGGAGAAGGCAACCCTGGAAGTTCTGGATTTCAACTTCCTACCTAAAAGCCTAAATTTTGCCTCCAGAACCTCCCTACCACATTTTCCTATGTCATTGGTACCGACATGTACCAAGACAGCAGACTCCTCCCCAGCACTATCTAAGACCTTATCTATGTGACGCGTGAGGTCCGCTACCTTCACACCAGGCAGGCATGTTACCAGGCGATCCTCACGTCCACCAGCCACCCAGCTATCTACATGCCTAATGATCGAATCACCAACTATAACGGCTGTCCTAACCCTTCCCTCATGGGCACATGGCACTGGAGAAACATCCTTGGTGCGAGAGGGTTTTACATCACCTGGAGGACAGTTCCTAGTTACAGGATCACTTCCTGCCACACCAGGGTGATGCTGTCCTGTCACATGACCTCTCTCCTCCATAGCAACAGGGATGCTGTCAGACTGGAGGTGGGACTTTAGGACTATATCCCTGTAGGTCTCGTCTATGTACCTCTCTGTCTGTCTTATGTTTTCCAAGTCTGCTACTCTAGCCTCTAGAGAACGGACTCGTTCCCTAAGAGCAAAGAGCTCCTTGCACCTAGTGCACACGTAAGACCTCTCACCAACTGGGAGAAAATCATACATGTGACACTCAATGCAAAAGACTGGAAAGCCCCCATCCTCCTGCTGGACTGCTGTCTGCATCTTAGTTTTAAGTTTGTGTTGAGATCTAAGTTCTTTACTTACTAAGGGTTGCTATGGATATGTATACTAATAAAACTGTACCTAATACGTGTAATATACCTTGTTCACCTGAAGCTTAATTAATCTCAGGTCCTTAGTGTATGACTGATTTGGGTAATGAGCTTCACCTGAAAGCACCTCCTGTCTTTTAAGATGTTTAAGTACCTATAAAGCTACAATTATCCCAGGGGTGGTTGGGTGTGGGGAGGGAGGGAGGGAAATAACACTTATTAAAAGAGGGCTGCTACACAGTACCCTGTCTTGTGCTGCTGAGGTAAGCTGTATTCTGATTTGATTTAAATTATAGCTCTTAGCTGCTGCTAGGCTCTAACTTCTTATGAAATTTAAACTACAAGCGCTCTGCTGGGTTCGAAATTTAACCAGAAAGCTCTCTTCTGTGTTTTAAATGTAAGCTAAAAGTACTTTGCTGATGCTAGGCCCTGATTGACTATTAAATTTAGACTACAAGCTCTCTGCCGGGTTCCAAATGTAACCGGAAAGCTCTCTTCTGTGTTTTAAAACTAAAAGTACTTTTCTGATGCTAGGCCCTGAGTGACTATTAAATGTAAACTACAAGCTCTCTGCTGGGTTCCAAATTTTAACCAGAAAGCTCTCTTCTGTTTTTTAAATTTAAACTTAAACTGCTGCTACTAGGCCCTGACTGATTTAACAAAAAATAGTGGGTTCACAGATTAATTAGCTTTAATACAAATAATTCCTTTTAGAAAATTACCAGAAGTAATTTGAGATGGATCCTTGAAAAGACAAAAGAATACCAAAAACATATCTATATGTGTTTTATTGACTGCAGCAAGGCTTTTGACTGTGTAAACCATGAGAAACTCTGGACCACTTTAAGAAGCATTGGGTATACCAGAACACCCCTGATCATTCTCCTGTACAACCTTTACATTGATGAAGAACCAACAGTTTGTACGGAGAAGGAGAATCAGAATGTTTTAAAATCAGCAAAGGCATATGACAAGGCTGCATACTTCCCCCCAGCTGTTTAATTTATATGCAGAACAAATCATCAGAGAAGCAAAACTGTATGAAGACAACCGAGGTGTGAAGATTGGTGGAAGACTCATCACGCGGAGAGCAGCGATGACAACGGAGCTGTGAGCAGGAGCCCCTCCTTCCTCCTATAGCCTGCCAATGAGAAGCCATTAACAATGGTTTAAACCGCCGCTTCAGTGGCGCGCCCGCGCCTTACGGGCCCTTTGGCGTGGCCCTTTGGCGTGGCCCTTAGGCGTTGGACCATGGCGTCTGTTCTGAAGTTAGCACTGAAGATGTGGTCTGGATTGTCATACTCGTATATTATGGTAACCTGCTGTTCCGTTACTTCTCTTTGTCTTAACTTTTTGACTGTTTTTGTCCTCTACTCTGTCCTATTTTTATTTATTTTTATTTAACAGTTCTTCTATACCGCTCTATTTTAGATCAGAGCGGTTTACATTTAACATCAACTATACAACACAGGCACTTTGAGTTGTATTTACAATAAACAGGGAGATCAACTTGGAAATAACTGGGGGGAAACTATGTATATTGTGTAATTATTAACATTGTATCTTACAAATGGCGTTCCTTTCATATTTCCTCAAATGATATAGTATTGTAAACCGCTCTGATGCTTTGGCCTGAGCGGTATATCAAATGTAATAAACATAAACAACCTTTGCTATGCTAATGATAACCACAATCTCCAGGAACAAGCAGGAATAAGTCCTCACATATGGGTACGTCGGTACCGACGGAGCCCGTGCGGGAAAGCTCCCCAGCTTCTTAGAATAGAAGCTTTTGGGACCTCCCACTGCACATGCGCACTGCCTTCCCGCCTTCCTGAACAGCTCTCCTCAGTTTCTCTTTTTCCGCGGAGCCAGCAGGTCGTGTTCCTGTCACCGCTGAAGAAATTGTTATTTTATTTGTTTCTTTAGACCGCGTACCTGCCTTCCCCATACCGATACCGGTATCGCCGGTCTTTTCTTTCTTTCTTTAAAAAATTATAATTCTTTTTTCTTATTTTTAGCTTTTTGGTCACTTCAGAGAGGCCTCTCGGCCTACTCAATTTCTCCTCATGGAGAAGCCAGCCCCTGGATTTAAGAAGTGTACCAAATGTAATGCTGTTATTTCAGTCACAGACACCCATGACTGGTGTCTGAAATGTTTGGGGCCTGACCATTCCATACCGGACTGCCCATCTTGCTCCCACATGTCTAAACGTGGGCTGCAGAACCGGGCCAACAAATTCCATGTGCTGTTTGCTTCAGAGAATACAGCATCACAGTCATCCAGGTCTTCTTCTCCGGATGGATCTCAGGTAACCAAACCTTCTGTGGGCAAGTCCTCAAAGAGCAAATCTCCTTCAAAGCATCGAGAGGCTCTTAGCTTAGAACTTGAGGACCCTGCCCCAGCCAAACAACCCCGGCGGGAAGTCCAACTTCCAAAACGCCAATTCAGGGGTCTCAGGTTGATATCGATGCTACGGCCTCGACAGATCACCTGTTAGCCTGCTCTGGGGTACCGGGTCACTCCGGTACCGACATCCAGGCAGCTATGGCGTCCATGGGCGATACTGTACAGTCCATGCAGCAGGCCGTCATGGCTTTCATTAAAGCTGCAACGCCATCGGTTCCGCTTTCAGCGGTTCCGGGCCCGATACCGGTATCGTCCGCCATGCCGGTATCGAGGCCGTCCACCTCTAAACGCAAGTCGGTACCGTATGGGCTTTCGCTCCATACCGGTTCCATACCCGATACGCCCGATATCGATACCGATCGGTACGCGTATCGTGCGTTAGAGGAAAGCACCGATTCCTCTGAGGATTTTCACTCCTCTGATGATTCTGCTGAGTTTTCACTCAACTTACCTGAGGAGCCCTCTTCTCCTAAAAGGAGAATGTCCCCTCCAGAGGATTTGTCCTTCCAGGACTTTGTTTTAGATATGGCTACAGCCCTTTCTATTACCACATCCTCTGAAAAGGAACCCAGATCCAAAAAACTGGATATTTTGGGATACTCAAAGGCCCCTAAGGAGGCAGTTACCCTGCCTATCCATGAAATCCTTCAAGAACAACTGATGGATTTCTGGAAAAATCCTTTGACTTTGTCTCCTTATTCCCGTAGGTTGGACACCATGTATAGGGTCCCTCCTTCTCCTGGTTTCCAAAAGACTCAATTGCCCCACCACTCTATTGTGGTGAAGTCTGCAATGAAGAAGATTAGGAGTACCAAAAGGCACTCTTCCACCCCTCCAGGACGGGAATGTAAGACTTTGGACTCTTTTGGTAGGAAAATTTTCCAGGCTAGTATGCTTATAGCCAGGATTAATTCCTACAGTCTCTATATGGGCATGTTCCTGGAGGAACTTGCCAAAAAGGTGCGGCATTTTGCCCCCTTTATCCCTGAGGATAAAAAGCAGGGATTCCTTTCCCTAGTGAAACAACTCTTAGAGGTTTCTAAGTTCTCTAATAGGGCAGCATATGATTCCTTTGAGGGAGCCAGTAGGGCTTCGGGCATTGCTATTGCAGCCCGACGTCTTGCTTGGCTCCAGGCCTCTGATCTGGAACCTTGGGTTCTAGATGGCTTACGGAATCTGCCCTGTACAGGTGAGAACTTATTTGGGGAAGAGTGGCAAATCAAAGCCACCCAGATGGATGCTGAAAATGCCACCTTGGAAAGACTTTCAAAGTCCACTTCAATTCCTACTAAGAAAAAGTCTTTTAAAAGGCCTTACTATAAGAAGGCCAGAGTTGCTTCAAATACTGGCCAGCAGTCTTCTCAACCTCGCTATACTGCTAAGCGTCAGCAATCCAAACAAGCACGAGCTAAGCCTGCAGCAGCTACTGTAGCTCAGCAGGCTCCAACCCCTCAGGGGTTTTGACTTGCTCCTAGGGAACTTGCCACTTCTGGTTCTAACACAACCAGAACCTCTCACCATACCCGGAAGGTTGGTTCACTTTGCTCCCAGATGGGAACAAATCACAACAGAACAATGGACCCTCTCTATCATTCGAGAGGGTTACAAACTTCATTTCTCCAGCCTTCCTCCCCATCATATGGTGAGACCATTCAATTCTCCCCCATCTCTCCTAACCCTGTTGGGTCAAGAGGTTTCCTCTCTTCTTGCCCAAGGGGCCATAGAAGAGGTTCCTCTTCCTCAACAAGGGTCCGGTTTCTACTCCCCTTATTTTCTCATTCCAAAGAAGACAGGGGGATTCAGACCAATCCTAGATCTGAGAGAATTGAACAAATTTCTCTTCAAGGAGAAATTCAAAATGCTGTCTCTCGGCATTCTCCTTCCTTACCTCCAGGGTCAGGACTGGCTTTGTTCTCTAGACCTACAGGATGCGTATACACATATACTCATCCATCCATCCCACAGAAAGTATCTTCGCTTTCTGTTTCAGGGAAAACATTTCCAATACAGAGTACTCCCCTTCGGTCTAGCCTCTGCTCCAAGAGTATTCACAAAATGCATGGCAGTCGTAGCCGCATTTCTAAGAGGCATGGGAATCTTTGTCTTCCCATATCTGGACGACTGGCTCATCCGAGCTCCAACTCAGTCACAGGCCCAGATTTCCCTGGACCACACAAGGAGCCTTTTGCAGTATCTGGGACTGGTAGTAAACCTTCCCAAGTCCCAACTCATCCCTACTCAATCTCTAGAATTCATAGGGGCCCAGTTGGACACCATCACTGCAAGGGCCTACCTTCCACATGTTCGAGGCCAGCGCCTCCTGAGTTTGGCCTCCCAAGCTCAGTCCAGCACTCACTTGACAGCCAGGGAAATGCTACGCCTACTGGGTCATATGGCCTCCACAGTGCATGTGGTGCCCTATGCTCGTCTTCATATGAGAGCAGCTCAATGGACCCTGGCCACTCAGTGGACTCAGGCGTCAGGAGCGCTCTCAGACCAAATACAAACCTCCGATCGTCTGTTTTGGTCCCTCCACTGGTGGACTTCCACCAAGAATCTGTTGTTGGGGGCTCCATTTCAACCATTGCTACCCCAAGCAACCCTCACAACAGATGCCTCCCAAACAGGGTGGGGAGCCCATCTGCAAACTCTCTCCACTCAGGGCACTTGGTCTCTACAGGAGACCACCCTTCATATCAATCTTCTGGAACTGCGAGCAATTTACCTTGCCCTCAAGGTCTTCCACTCCCTCCTAGCCAACCTCACTGTCCTAGTTCAGACGGACAATCAGGTGGCCATGTTTTACATAAACAAACAAGGAGGGACGGGCTCTCTGTCGCTTTGCAACGAAGCTCTAAGACTATGGGCCTTCGCCAGAGAGCATCAGATTCACCTGCTAGCAGTGTATCTCCCAGGAGTTCAAAACTCTCGGGCAGACAGGCTCAGTCGAGTTCTGCTGCCACACGAATGGTCCCTACATTTGGACCAAATAAACCGAATCTTTCAGGAATGGGGGACCCCGGACATAGACCTCTTTGCAAGTCCGTGGAATGCCAAACTTCCCCGGTTCTGTTCCAGAACTCCGTGTCAGGGAGCTCAGGCTACGGACGCCTTTCTCCTGAATTGGAATCAGGCATTCCTATATGCCTTTCCACCCATTCCTTTGATTCCCAAGACTCTGTTCAAACTCCAGAGGGATCATGGAACTATGATCCTCATAGCTCCACGCTGGCCACGCCAAGTGTGGTTCCCTCTACTTCTACAGCTCTCCCAGGGATCCTACTTGGATCTGGGAGCTGCGCCAGACCTCCTGTCTCAGGAGGAGGGGACTTTGTGGCACCCAAACCCCAAATCCCTTCACCTCAGTGCTTGGTTACTGAAGGCTTAAGCCTTCAAGACTTTCATCTTTCCCAACCAGTGAAAGATATCCTTTCTGCCTCTAGGAAACCCTCTACCAGGCGTTCCTATGCTTTCAAATGGAAACGTTTTTCCATTTGGTGTGCTCAGCAGGGTCTTGACCCTCTGGCACTTCCTTTGAATTCTCTTCTTGATTATCTCCTGCATCTATCCAATGCAGGCCTCAAGACGAATTCGGTAAGAGTCCATTTAAGTGCTATTGCAGCATCCTTGAAACATATAAATGGACAACCTATCTCCTCTCATCCTCTTGTTGCAAGATTCATGAGAGGCCTGACTCTCACTAAACCTCCCATCAGACCACCCCCGGTCGCATGGGATTTGAATCTAGTGCTCGGTCAACTTATGAAGCCACCTTTTGAGCCAATGTTTTCCACCTCCTTGAAATTTCTTTCCTGGAAGGTCATCTTCCTCATTGCAGTCACTTCGGCTCGCCGCATCAGTGAGCTGCAGGCTTTAGTGGCTAATCCACCTTACACAAGATTTCATCATGATAAGGTGGTCCTTAGGACGAATCCCCACTTTATGCCTAAAGTGGTCTCGCCTTTTCATCTTAATCAAGAGGTATATCTACCTGTCTTTTTTCCAGCTCCTCATGCATCCAATGCAGAGAGGAACCTTCATACTCTGGATTGTAAAAGAGCTCTCGCTTTTTACCTTAATAGGACTCAGCCACATCGAAAGTCTTCTCAACTTTTTGTGGCCTTTGATCCTTCCCATTTGGGACTTCCAGTCTCCAAGCGTACACTTTCCAATTGGATTGCTCAGTGTATTTCTTTTGCTTACCAGAGCAAAAACATTTCTCTGGAAGGCCATGTCACTGCTCACAATGTGAGGGCCATGGCAACTTCTATGGCTCATCTGCACTCTGTTTCCATAGATCAGATCTGTCGAGCCGCTACCTGGGCCTCGGTTCATACCTTCACAGCCCATTACTGTTTGGACAAGGACTCCCGCCGGGATGCCTTGTTTGGCCAGGCTGTCCTCAAGCACCTGTTCCATTCCTAAACAACTCCTGCCCACCTTCCCAGAATGGATGCCTGAGATCCATACGAAGATGGCGAACCTTTACAGGGGATCCCATGCATCTAAGCTAGGGAGTCCCCATATGTGAGGACTTATTCCTGCTTGTTCCTGGAGATAGCACAGTTACTTACCTGTAACAGGTGATCTCTGGGAACAGCAGGAATTAGTCCTCACAACCCACCCACCTCCCCTAGGAGTTGTATCTTTTATCTATCTATCTTCCTGTCCTCTCTCTGTTGACTCAGCTATAAACTCGAAACTGAGGAGAGCTGTTCAGGAAGGCGGGAAGGCAGTGCGCATGTGCAGTGGGAGGTCCCAAAAGCTTCTATTCTAAGAAGCTGGGGAGCTTTCCCGCACGGGCTCCGTCGGTACCGACGTACCCATATGTGAGGACTAATTCCTGCTGTTCCCAGAGATCACCTGTTACAGGTAAGTAACTGTGCTTTACTGGCTGAAAGTGAAGACAATCTGAAACATTTGCTTCTCAAGGTCAGGTTACATAGTTTTAAAATCGGCCTGCACCTTAGTGCAAAGAAGACAAAGATCCTGGCAAAACCAATAAGTTCATCATTAATGGAGAAGAAATTGAAATAGTGGACAATTTTAACCTACTTGGATCAGCTATCAATAAAGAAACAAGAAGCAATCAAGAAATCAGATGATGCATTGCTCTTGGCAGAATGGCTATGAAGGACCTAAACTAGATTCTCAAGACAGCGATGTCTCTTTCCATACAAAGATTAGACTTTTTAAAGCTATGGTATTTTCAATAATGTCATATGGATGTGAGAGTTTGACAGTGAAAAAAAGATAGACATGAAGAAAATTAATGCCTTTACATTATTATGCTGGCAACAAATACTGTATATACCATGGACTGCCCGAAGAGCAAACCAGACAGATCAAACTTAAGCTTTCTTTAGAAGCTCAGATGACAAGTCTTCAACTTTCATACTTTGGATACATCGTGTGAAGAGAGAGATCATTAGAGAAAGACGACATGCTTGGCAAGGTAGAAGGTCAACGCAAAAGAGGAAGGCCCAGCAGTGAGATGGATCGATAATAATAAAAGCAGCTATGTTCATTCTGGCCAGGTGGTCGATAGTAAACCCCCACTGCAATCGCCTTCCCCTTTTTACATGGAATTTCAATCCATAGAGATTCTACAGCAAATTTTGTTTCCTGCAAAACTTTAATCCTTTCTGACTCAATGCCCTCTCTAACATAGAGCGCAACCCCTACACCAATTTGATAAGCTCTGTCATTACGATATAGTTTGTACGCAGGTATCACAGTGTCCCACTGGTTGTTTTCCTTCCACCATATGTCTGATATTCCAATCATATCTAACCTCTCATTTAGTGCTATATATTCTAGCTCTTCCATCTTATTTTTTAGACTTCTAGCATTTGCACACAAGCATTTTATAGACTGTATTTTATTCATATTAATTTGGCTATTGGTAGACATTGGGTAATTTGGGATCTTTAAGCTCTGTCTGCTCCATACTCGAGGGCATTTGAGCTACTTTACACTTTTTGGAACCTCTCTGCTTTTGGTAGCATCCTTCAAGAATACATTCTTCCGAACCATCCGCTCTTGGGCGACTGTCTGCTTTCCCCTATTATGTAGTTTAAAAGCTGCTCTATCTCCTTTTTAAAGGTTAATGCCAGCAGCCTGGTTCCATCCCAGTTAAGGTGAAGCCCATCCCTTTGGAAGAGCCCCTCCTTTCCCCAGAATGTTCCCCAGTTCCTAAAAAATCTGAAACCCTCATCCCTGCACCATTGTCTCATCCACGCATTGAGACTCCGGAGCTCTGCCTGTCTTTTGGGTCCTGTGTGTGGAACGGGAAGCATTTCGGAGAACGCTACCCTGGACGTTCTGGATTTCAACTTCCTACCTAAAAGCCTAAATTTAGTCTCCAGAACCTCCCTACCACATTTTCCTATGTCATTGGTACCGACATGTACCAAGACAGCAGACTCCTCCCCAGCATAATCTAAAAGCTACCTTCGCACCAGGTAGGCATCTTACCAGGCGATCCTCACGTCCACCAGCCACCCAGCTATCTACATGCCTAATGATCAAATAACCAACTATAATGGCTGTCCTAACCCTTCCCTCATGGGCACATGGCCCTGGAGAAACTTCCTCGGTGCGAGAGGGTTTTACATCACTTGGACGACAGGTCCTAGTTACAGGATCACTTCCTGCCACTCCAGGGTGATGCTCTCCTGTCACGTGACCTCTCTCCTCCATGGCAACAGGGCTGCTACACAGTACCCTGTCTTGTGCTGCTGAGGTAAGCTATATTTTGATTTGATTTAAATTATAGCTCTTTGCTGCTGCTAGGCTCTAATTTATTATGAAATTTAAACTACAAGCTCTCTTCTGGGTTCCAAATTTAACCAGAAAGCTCTCTTCTGTGTTTTAAATTTAAACTAAAAGTACTTTGCTGATGCTAGGCCCTGGGTGACTATTAAATTTAAACTACAAGCTCTCTGCTGGGTATGAAATGTAACTAGAAAGTTCTATTCTGTGTTTTAAATTTAAACTTAAACTGCTGCTACTGGGCCCTGACTGATTTAACATAAAATAGTGGGTTCACAGATTAATTAGCTTTAATACAAAGGATTCCTTTCAGAAAATTCCCAGAAGTATATACTCACAATTGCAGATCTCTCTCCAGAAGTAACAATCCCCTTTTCTAGTCCTTCAATAAATTTCTTACACAAGGTGGCTTAACAACCCCCTTAGCCATCCCAATACCATGGTAATGCAGACAAGACCGATCTCAAGCCATGCTTATTCAATATAGAGCATTGTAGAACGAATACAAGAACTTAATCAACAAGTACAATCAAGAGTATCACACAAATCTCATCTTAAAATCCTTCAAAAAACCTCGCAAACTATTTGAAATTGTCCGCACCCTGACAAAAGACCCATCCCATAAAGATGTTCCTATTCACCCCCAAGTCTTCAGGATTTCCTCATCAACATATATTAGCCATCATGGAAGATCTCTGAAACAGACACCCCTTCCACCCCAACAGTCCACAACAGTTCTCATGGATGGTGTGAGTTTCACATCCCTACATCATAAACACTCCGCACAATCGTTGCTTTAAACTCTTAGCACATCCCCCTCTGACCTCCCCTTCCCTGTATGGTGGATCAAATCAGTTAAGGATGAGTTTGACAACTGCATACACAACATCATAAGTTTATCCCTATCTAAACAAGCTACCATCCGACCCATTCATAAGAATACCTCTGCAGACTGCACAGACCCTGCGAATTACTGCCCTATTTCCAGCCTTCCTTTTCTATCCAAAATAACACAGGTACACTACCAAAAAACTGCTTCCAGTTTTGCAACTGATTCCTATAGATTTTGGGGTGCTGAATCCAGGAAAAATAACCAAAATGTTCCATCACGTCACGTTTTCTTGCAAAATTAGATTTCTTACCCATATAAGGAATGTTCACATAATTTCTTTTTAGCCGACTGCAGTTTATTTTCTTGGCCCAAAATAGAGGTTGTAATGGTTTAACTAACAAGAAACACTCCCTCATGATATTTTAGAGTGTTTTGTATTCATTTTATACATTAACAGGACAATTGGGAGGCGGGGGGCTAAATCCAGTACTCGTGCTGGCGCATGTTCTTTCCTGTTCGCCTCGCCTCGTTCGCTCGCTCAAACACGGTGGTTGCGACATGAACGTTCCTGTCAAATTTCAGTTTCTTGCAAGTTCATTATTACCTTTTGTTTGCTCAGTCGTAATCCAGCTTTATTCCGAAGTGGTTCACTACAGTTGTAGTTTGCAGTGCTGTGTATTTGTGATGGCTCACAGAGCCAGAGGTTGCGTCAACTCTCCGGACAGTTTTTGTTTTATTTGTGGGGAATATACCGTGAAAAAGCGGCAGAGGAACATTTCTGCATTTATTAAAAAAGTATATTTTGCCTATTTCGGTTTGAAGTTAGGCGATCAAGACAAACCGTGGGCTCCTCACAAAGTGTGCAAGACATGTGAGGAAGATCTACGCTTATGGATGAAAGGTAAAAAACAAGCATTTCGTTTCGGAATACCTATGATGTGGGGTGAACAAAGAGACCACAGCAGTGACTGCTATTTTTGCTCTTGCATTGTGAAGGGATACAACTTAAAAAATAAGAATGTAATAAGTTACCCCAACCTTCCCTCAGCAATTAGGCCTATGCTTCATAGCAACGAAGTACCTGTGCCTGAACCACCAAAATCTTTGGATCATATTTGTGTGGACGGTTCTGATCATGATGAGACTCATCAGATGGCTTTTCCCGATGAGTCCAGTACTTCCGAGTTTGAAACTGAACCAGATCCGAAACCTGAACTTTTCTCTCAAGCTGAATTGAATGATTTAGTCCGGGATTTAGGACTCCCAAAAGATGCTGCCCAACTGCTAGGTTCTCGGCTTAAACAGAAAAATCTATTGTCACCAGGAACAACTTTTTATTGGTACCGCAACCGCGAGACACAATTTTTGAAGTATTTCAGCAAAGAGGAAGATTTGGTATTTTGCAACGATATATACGGAGTGATGGAAAAGTTTAAACTCAAGTATGATCCTGCTGAATGGCGGCTGTTCATTGATTCGTCAAAAGACAGCATAAAAGGAGTTCTTCTTCATAATGGCAACACATTCGCTTCAGTTCCTATTGCTCACTCTGTTATTCTCCAAGAAAAATATGAGAATTTGGCCCTGATTCTTCAGAAGATTCGTTATGATGAGCATAAGTGGATGATTTGTGGAGACTTTAAAATTCTATCCATGCTATTAGGGCAGCAATCCGGTTTCACCAAATATCCCTGCTTCCTTTGCTTGTGGGATAGCCGGGCCCGCGACCTACACTGGGGGAAAAAAGACTGGCCAATTCGGGAGTATTTGAGACCCGGTGAGAAAAATGTTCTTCATGAGAGCTTGGTACCTCGTGATAAAATTCTATTACCACCTCTCCACATTAAGTTGGGTCTCATTAAGCAATTCATCAAGTCCCTTCCAAAAGATGGTGAGTGCTTTCGGTACCTTTGCTCAAAGTTCCCCCGACTTTCTGAAGCAAAGCTAAAGGAAGGAGTGTTTGTTGGCCCTGATATAAGGAAACTCATTTCAGATGGAGCATTCGCTGAAACGATGTCTGAGAAGGAAAAAGAAGCCTGGGATTCCTTCAAGGATGTTGTTCTCAAATTCTTGGGGAACAGGCGGGATGAGAACTATAAGGATATTGTTGCCAGGATGCTCAATGCCTTCAAAGAACAAGGCTGTAACATGAGCCTGAAAGTCCATTTCTTGCACTCCCATGTGAACTACTTTCCCGAAAACTTGGGGGCGTACAGTGAAGAACAAGGTGAAAGGTTTCACCAGGACATCAAGGACGCAGAGAGAAGGTACCAAGGAAGATGGAACACCACTATGATGGCTGATTTCTGCTGGTTGCTGCTGCGGGAAACCCCAGATGAAAAATACGCCAAGCAGCGCACCAAGAGAAGCATTCGGGGGAAGAAGAAACGGGCCCACCAGGAGATTGATTGACCCAAGAATGACTTTAAAATCTAAACTGTGTTGACAAATATCGTGTTTTTACTAAACTTTGAAATAAAAATTTGCTAGTTATTACCACAGTGTCGGATCTCATTTATTAGAATTTTATTTTCACACCATCGGGTGTTTGTCTTCATGTATTGCAATGGTGCGGTTTGCGTTTTCTATTCTTACATACATACCTGTACAACATTTTTTGCACATTTCTTTGCTTTGCTTTGTGTCTAACCTCGCTCTTATATGCTCAATGTTTGTGCACATGTATGTGGCTGTTTTAAGTGCAGACAATTTTGCTACCATCACAGTGTGTTTTGTTGACATTACTCTATTCTTATGTGCTGCCTTGTTACAATTTTCTTTATTCTTATTTGAATAACTACTAAACAATTGGTATAAAGAATTCATCCAAGAAACTTTTATCTCGATCGCACTCAATCTGAAACGTTCACCTCAAACTGCTAACCCAATGTAGCAAAAAATCTGTACGTGATGGAGCAAATTGGTTACCAGATTTGGATTCAGCGCACCAAAAAACGTAAAAATCAATCGAAACATTAGAGGCAGTTTAAAAAATTTTTTTTTAGTGTACCTGTGTATTTGAAAAGACTGTGCAAGACAGTCTCAAACCAGTCAGATTTTCAGGTAATCTCTAATGAATATGCATAGAGATTAATTGGAATACATTGTGGGGCAGTGCATTCAAGTATATTTCATGCATATTCATTTAGAGACATCCTGAAAACCTGACTGGTTTGCGACCCTCCAGGACTGGAGTTGGAGATCCTGGCCTAGGCTATCAAAACAAGTGCTTCTCCTCCTGAAAGATAGGGAAGGGTTGGGGGTGCCCTTGAAGCAAGCATTTTATAAGGTGGCCTAGGTGGTCTCCTTAGCCAAATGAAATCAAATAATGTTTTGTAACTTCTTAAGGATTCTAATAGGAACCTCAATTGGAACAGCCATAAACAAAAAGAGCATCCTATGTAAATGTTTCATTTTAATAATTGGTAGACCCCCTCCAGGAAGTAGACAACTTCATCCATCTACATAGATGTTTATTAATTTCATTGGATCATAATTTAAAGCAGAGCCTTTTGTAAAATACTGCCTCTGGCCTCCACCATTCGCAACTAGATGTCTTTTCTTATAAGTATATTCTGTCTAAAATGGAGTTACATTTACGTAAAACAGCTAAAGAGAATTTAATAGGCAAAATGACACTGGTGGAATCTGTACTTGCTTTAGGGAGTGTAAAAGGAGGGATTTCAAAGCTCTATAATAGGGGTGGTCACAAACCAGCCTGATTTTCAGGATGTTCGTAATGAGTATTCAAGATATATTTGCATACAACAGGGGCAGTGCATGCAGATATATCTCATAATATTTACTAGGGATATCCTGAAAACCTGATTAGTTTTATGCCCTCCTGGACTGGAGTTTGATACACCTACTCTTTAATAGTCTGTTTTACCAAAAAGCAAAACCCAAACAATAAAATGGAATAAAGGATTTCTGAGCTATAGTGAGTGAGGGACAATGGCAGATAACTTTCCAAAATAACGATGTCTAGTGATTTGAGATCAGATATGAAATGTTATTCAAATAGTATTACATGCGTAATTGCCTATCTTCAGGAACAAGCAGGAATGAGTCTTCACATATGGGTACGTCGGTACTGACGGAGTCTGCGCGGGAACGCTCCCCAGCGTCCAATTAGAACGCTTTTGGGAGCATCCCACCACGCCTGCGTGCTGCCTTCCCGCCTTTCCCAACTGCCTCTCCTCAGTTTTCGTTTTTCCGCGGAGCCGGCAGGATGTACTCCTGTCACCGCAGAAAATTCTTCCTTTATTTTTGTTTTTTCTTGTGGTCGCGTCTGCCTTCCCTCGACGCACCGGTACCGCCGGCGTTTTCTTCTTTCTTTCTCCTACAAATTTTTTCTTTTGTAGGGAATTTTTTCCCTGTTTAGTGCCTGACGGTTTTTTCGGCCTGCTAGGCCTCTCCACTTTCCTTCATGGAAATGCCAGCCACTATCCCTAAAACATGTTTCAACTGTGGCGATACCAAATTAGTTTTAGACACCCATAACTGGTGCCTTCCATGTTTGGGTCCTGACCACTATCTGCTGGAGTGTCCCTCCTGCAGTAGTATTTCCAGAAGAAGTCTTCAGCATCAAGCTCAACTAGATACGCGGTTCCCATCAGACCTGAGGGTACCAGCTGCAACTTCTTTTTCACAGGATCAGGTAACCAAACAAAAGTCTGTAAAGACTAGCCAGTCCTCGGGTGGTAGATCTCATGTTCACCATCGAGATGCCTCTGGCCTTGCCCCCGAGGACAAATTGGCTTTAAAACCCTGGTGGGAGTCTTCGGCCTCCAAAGCATTAACGGGGTTTCAGGTTGTTCCCGGGGTTTTTACCTCTGCAAACATACCTGAGCCATGCTCGATGGTGGTATCTGCTTTGAGCGGTGCCGGTACCCCGGCATCGGCAATGGTGTTGGATGAAACATTCCACACCGATGATAGCAGTCTAGTGCTCTCGGTGTCTTCGGTGCCGCTAGAGTCGCTACAGACCGATCTTCCAGCATCGGTATCGATCCCGGTACCGATTCTGGTATCCACGTCGGTACCCTCCAGGTCTGTTTCGATAGACTCGCTGCTTTCGATGCCGAGTCTAGAATCAATCTCTAGCCTGGACGATTGGGTACCGACTCGTCTCGGTATCGACCTCGGACGGTGCCGAAGACATTGTTCCGGAGATCAAAGTCTGCCTCTCTCGGTACCTTTGGTACCGTTAGACTCACCTCAGACTGATCTTCCGGTATCGGTACCGGCTTCGATACCACTGCCGGTACCGCTTTCTACGTTCGCATTGGTACCGGTGCCTTCCATGTTTACTTCCACAAGCTCGCTTCCTTCGGTACCGAGTTTGGAATCCATCCCTGGCATGGAATGTTTTCCACCGATTTGTCACGGCACCGGCCACGAGCGGTACCGACGACTATCCTTTCAGGACAATCCGATGCTCTATCCTTTCGGGTCTTGTACTCCAATGGATCAATCCATTAGTGCCAAGACAAGATCTTCAACAGATCTAACCTTTACTCCTCATAACCTTTACTCCTCATCCTCTTCTGGGGAAATTTCTTTTCAAGCATTCCTGCTTGATATGGCAAGGTTACTTGCCATTTCTATACCTGATCAAGATCCTGCACCAAGGGATTCAGAGCTTCTGCATATCCCTGAGAATCCAAAGGACGTCATCATGCTTCCTTTGCATCAAACCTTACAGGATCTTTTACTTAGAATGTGGGAAACTCCCTTAAAGGTATCCCCACCTTCAAGGGCCACTGACTCTCTGTACAAGGTGCCCCCTTCTCCAGGGTTTCAACTCAATTTCCACATCATTCTATTGTTGTGGAATCAGCAATGAGGCGTGTTAAAAGTGCTAAAAGGCACTCTTCTTATCCGCCAGGTCGTGAATCTAGAACTTTAGATGCCTTTGGACGTAAAAGTTTCCAGGCATCCATGTTTTCAACAAGAATTCTCTCATATATTTTCTATATGGGACTATCTCTTGAAGAGGTCACAAACAGTTTGCTGTTTTTGACTCCTTTTCTTCAAGATCACAAAAGAGCAGACTACTCTTTACTGGTTAGTCATGTTCAAAATATCTCTAGGTTTCTTACTCGTGCTACCCTGGACTGTTTTGAGTCTGTTAGCAGAACTTCTGCTATAGCCATAGAGGCACGATGCATGGCCTGGCTCCAAGCTTCTGACTTGGATAAATGGGTACAAGAAAGGCTGGGAAATACTCCTTGTACTGGGGAGAATCTCTTTAACAAAGAGACTTTACGCCAAGCTGCTCAGTTAACCACTGACACTATTGCTTTCAAAGGATTGTCAACACCTTCCTCTATCCCAGGTGGTAGGAAATCTTCTACCGAACTTTATTCCCCCAGGTGGAAAAAGTTTTATCCTTTCTCTACCCATCATACAGCTGTTTCCAAACAAGGGAAACATCAAACCAGGCTAAAGAAACCACAACCTCAACCGCTTCAGCAAACCCAGCAGCCGCAGGATTGCTGATAGACTCTTAACTGAATCCTTCTTCCTGTTTTGAGGTTTAGAACCTGTAGTTTGCTGCTTCTCATTACAAGCATCTACATCGGTTCCATCCTAAATTTTACACATGTCTCTCTTTAAAGAGACATCCTGACTTTTAGCTCATAGAGCTTCTTAGGATGATTATGCTTTACAGGTAGTAAAGTTACTCCTCTTCCTTCTAAGTAGACAGAGGAGTAACAACTATCAATAAGGTTGTCTAGGCCTTTACCTTTGACAGTTTCTCCTGTATCAGCATGTCTCATACTACTTTTTCAAAGATTTACTCCATCGTAAGTCTTTGTCAACTCTGTCCCTCTTACTAAGACATTTTGGTTTGTAAGAGTGATACCACTTAACTGAAGGCTTATCCCTAAACCCCTGAGTTTCTTTTCAGAGTTGTCTCCCCCTTGCATTCTTGTTTTGTGGCAGCTTCTCAGACAATGACGGAGTCTTACCACTCCTACTTATGTCTGTAGGTCTTTTTCCAATCTTGGGACCTAAGATTTGTTCTGCTGCCTTAACAATAGTTAGAATGCAGGGGCTCTTAGTGGTTAGACCACTGACTTGCTGACCAAGCAACCAGGGCTTGATCTCCAATATCAATCTTTTCTGGCCTTAGTACTAAGTCCCAGACAGGCTAAGAACCTTTTCTGGCTTTATTGTTGCAGACACATCAGCATACCTTCTATCCTTAGCCTTCCCCAATCCTTGGGCTTTGGCGGAGTAGTTCAGGATCTCCAGGAACAAGCAGGAATGAGTCTTCACATATGGGTACGTCGGTACCGCCGGAGCCTGCGCGGGAACGCTCCCCAGCGTCCAATCAGAAAGCTTTTGGGAGCATCCCTCAGCGCCTGCGTGCTGCCTTCCCAACTGTCTCTCCTCAGTTTTCGTTTTTCTGCGGAGCCGACAGGACGTCCTCCTGTCACCGCAGAAAATATTTTTCTTTAATTCTTGTTTTCTTGTGGTCGCGGCTGTCTCCCCGACTCCTCCGGTATCGCCGGTGTTTTTTCTTTTCTTTTTCTTTAATCCAGGGAATTTTTTTCCCTCAGTTTCAGTTTTAAACTTTTGGGCCTTAAAGGCCTCTCCATTATGGAGCTGCCACCTTCTTTTCCTAAGAAGTGCCTTAACTGTGGCAGGGCAGTATTGTTTTTAGACTCCAAGTCCTGGTGTCTAACCTGTTTGGGTCCTGACCATTTTCCTCCGGAGCCATTAGGCTACAACATTATGAGAAGAGATTTTCCATTTCGAGTTTCCCTCGATACCGAGTTCCCTTCCAGTGGCAGGGCACTGACCATTTCTTCTTCTCTACAGGATCAGGTAACCCACAAACAGTCTGTTAAGACTAGCCAATCTTTGAGTGGTAGGTCTCATGCACAGCATGATGACGGCTCCGGCCTTGCCCTCAAGGGTCCATTGGCTTCAAAACCCCGGCGGGAGTCTTCTCTCTCCAAAGCCTTTCAGGGGTTTCAGGTTGTTCCTGGGGCTCACCCCTCACAGAACATACTTGAGCCATGCTCGGTGGTGGCATCCGCTTCGAGCGGTACTGATACCCCGGCATCGGCACTGGTGTTGAGCGATCCACTCCTCACCAGGGATCATCATCTGGTTTTCTCGGTACCTTCGGGACCGGTCGATACATCCCAGATTAACTTTACAGTATCGGCATCACCGTCGATACTACCACCGACGTCGGTACCTTCTAGACATGCATCGATAGACTCGCTTCCTTCAATGCCGAGTCTGGAATCGATTTCCAGTCTAGAAGACTGGGTACCGACACGTCTCAGATCCAACGCTTACCGGTTACGGATGCTCGGTACCGAGGGTAATTACCAAAGGCCTTCGGTTTCCTCGGTACCACTTGAGCAGCCTCCGATGACTGCTTCGATGTCGGTATCATCTTCGATTCCGGCACAGCTACAGGTATCGGTATCGGTGCCGGTACCTGCAGTAACATCGGGGCCAGCTCCTTCCATGCTTCTTTCACCAGGGTCGCTCCTTTTTATAACTAGTTTGGAGTCGATACCTGGCATGGACGATGCAGTACTGACTGTCTCACATCATGACCTCCAGTACCAGCATACATCCCTTAGGGATCCTTTTCTGCACCGGGCAGGATCTTCTATTCCTACATTCTCAAGTAGCTACTCCGGTGCCCAGGCTAGTTCTTCAGATCTAGCCTGTCCAGGGACGGTTCCTGTTGGAGATCCTTCCTTTCAGAATTTTCTCCTGGATATAGCAACATCCCTTGCTATTCCTACCCCTGGCTATGATCCTGCACAAGGCTCTCTTTTTTCTGGAGAAAAGGAAAATATAATGCTTCCTTTACATCATTCCTTGCAGGATCTTCTTCTAAGAATGTGGAAAGCACCTTTAAGGGTTTCCTCACCTTCTAGAGCATAAGAACATAAGATATGCCATACTGGGTCAGACCAAGGTCCATCAAGCCCAGTATTTTGTTTCCAACAGTGGCCAATCTAGGTCATATGTACCTAGCAGTTTCCCCAAGAGACACAAGTTCCACAATGCTTGTACTGAGTCAAGCATTGATATCTTCGGTCACTTCTTAATAATGGTTTATGGACCTTTCCTCCAGGAACTTATCCAAAGCTTTTTTAAACCCAGCTACACTAACAGCCTTTACTACATCCTCCGGTAACAAATTCCAGAGTTTGATTACACGTTGAGTGAAAAAATATTTTCTTTTATTAGTCTTAAATAGTTTACCCTGTAGCTTCAGTGCATGTCCCTAGTCTTTCTATATTCTGATAACGTAAACAATCGATCTACGTTTACCCATTCCACTCCGTTCATTAATTTATAGACTTCTATCATATCTCCCCTCAGCGGTCTCTTTTCCAGGTTAAAGAGCCCTAACCTTTTTAGCCTTTCTTCATAGGAGTATCCTTCCATCCCCTTTACCATTTTGGTGGCTCTTCTCTGAACCTTTTCTAAAATTGCTATATCCTTTTTAAGATACGGCGACCAGAATTGCACACAATATTCAAGGTGCGGTCTCACCATGGAACGATATAGAGGCATTATAATATCTTTTGTTTTATTTTCCATTCCTTTCCTTATCATACCTAGCATTCTATTTGCTCTCTTGGCTGCCGCTGCACACTGGGCCGAGGGTTTTAACATGGTATCCACAATGACGCCTAAATCTTTTTCCTGGATGGTGGTTCCTAATGTGGAACCTTGCATCGTGTAACCATAGTTTGGGTTGTTCTTCCCTAGGTGCATAACCTTGCACTTGTCCACATTAAATTTCATCTGCCATTTTGATACCCAGTCTTCCAATTTATCAAGATCCTCTTGCAATTTTTCACAATCCTCTTGGGTTTTAACAACTTTAAATAGTTTTGTGTCATCTGCAAATTTGATAACCTCACTCGTTATTCCACTTTCCAGGTCATTTATGAATATGTCAAAAAGCAGCGGACCCATCACAGATCCCTGGGGTACACCACTATTCACCTTTCTCCATTGGGAAAATTGGCCATTTAGCCCTACCCTCTGCTTTCTATCTTTTAACCAGTTCCTGCCTCCTATCCCATGACTCTTTAGTTTTGCCAAAAGTCTCTGATGAGGGACCTTGTCCAAGGCTTTCTGAAAGTCCAGATACACAATATCAACCGACTCACCTTTGTCCACCTGTTTATTCACTCCTTCAAAAAAACATAACAGATTAGTAAGACAAGATCTTCCTTGTCTAAAGCCATGTTGGCTGTCTCCCATTAGGTTGTGACTATCTACAAGCTGAGTAATTTTATTCTTTATGATGGTTTCTACCATTTTTCCCGGTACTGACGTCAGGCTCACCGGTCTGTAGTTTCCCGGATCACCCCTGGAGCCGTTTTTGAAAATTGGTGTTACATTGGCGATCCTCCAATCTTCAGGTATTAGAGATGATTTTAATGATAGTTCAGAGATTACTGATAGCAGGTCTGCAATCTCATATTTCAGTTCTTTCAACACCCTTGGATGTATACCATCCGGCCCAGGTGATTTGCTACTCTTCAGTTTATCTAATAGTTGTAAGACATCTTCCCGATGTATCGATATTTCCTTCAATTCTTCCGCACCTTTAAATACCACTTCAGTCATGGGTAGCATCCCTACATCTTCCTCAGTAAAGACCGAAGCAAAGAATTCATTCAGTCTCTCCACTATCGCCTTGTCGCCTCTTAGTGCTCCTTTAACCCCTTTAACATCTAATGGACCAACTGACTCTCTCACAGGTTTTTTGCTACGAATGTACTTGAAAAGGTCTTTATTTCGCGTTTTTGCTTCCGCAGCAAGCTTCTTCTCAAATTCTCTCTTTGCCTGCCTTATCAATGCCTTGCATTTGACTTGCCAGTGCTAGTGCTGTTTCCAGGTTTCGTCGTTTGGCTCTTTTTTCCATTTCCTGAAAGATGCTTTTTTGACAACAACAGCCTCTCTGACCTCACCTTTAAACCATGCTGGCAGTTTTTTGGACTTCCTTCCACTTTTCTTAAAGCGTGGAATACAGCTGGTCTGGGCTTCCAAGATAGTATGTTTCAACAACAGCCAAGCTTGATGTACGTCTTTAACCTTTGCAACTGCTCCTTTTAGTTTTTTCTTAATGGTTTTCCTCATTTTATCATAGTCTCCCTTTCGAAAGTTAAAAGGTAGTACTGTGGATTTCCTTACTATCCCTCCTCCACTAATTAAATCAAAGGCAATCATGCTATGATCACTATTGCCAAGTGGCCCCAACACCCTTATCTCTTGCACTAGATCTGGTGTTCCACTAAGGACTAGGTCTAATATGGCTTCCCTTCTGGTTGGTTCATGAACCAGCTGCTCCAAGAAGCAGTCATTTATTTCATCTAGGAACTTTATCTCCCTAGCATCTCCTGACGTGACACTGACCCAGTCGATACCGGGGTAATTGAAATCACCCATTATTATTACTGTGCTGTAACCTTTGTTAGCTTCCTTGATTTCTTTGAGCATTTCATCATCCATTTGGTCATTCTGGCCAGGTGCTCGATAGTACACCCCCACTGCCATTGCTTTCCCCCTTTTATATGGAATTTCAATCTATATAGATTCTACAGCAGATTTTGTTTCCTGCAAAACTTTAATCCTTTCTGAGTCAATGCCCTCTCTAACATAGAGCGCAACCCCTCCACCAATTTGATCAGCTCTATCATTACAATATCGGTTGTACCCAGATATCACAATGTCCCACTGGTTGTCCTCCTTCCACCATGTCTCTGATATTCCAATCATATCTAACCTTTCATTTAGTGCTATATATTCTAACTCTCCCATCTTGTTCTTTAGACTTCTAGCATTTGCATACAAGCATTTTAGAGAATGTATTTTATTCATGTTAATTTGGCTATTGTTAGACATGGGTAAATTGGGATCTTTAAGCTCTGTCTGCTCCATACTTGAGGGCATTTGTGCTACTTTACTCTTTTATGGAACCTCTCTGCTTTTGGTAGTATCCTTCAAGAATACATTCTTCTGAACCATCCGCTCTTGGGCGACTGTCGGCTTTCCCCTAATATCTAGTTTAAAAGCTGCTCTATCTCCTTTTTAAAGGTTAATACCAGCAGCCTGGTTCCATCCCGGTTAAGGTGAAGCCCATCCCTTCGGAAGAGCCCCTCCTTTCCCCAGAATGTTCCCCAGTTCCTAACAAATCCAAAACCCTCATCTCTGCACCATTGTCTCATCCACGCATTGAGACTCCGGAGCTCTGCCTGCCTTTTGGGTCCTGCGCGTGGAACAGGAAGCATTTCGGAGAATGCTACCATGGAAGTTCTGGATTTCAACTTCCTACCTAAAAGCCTAAATTTTGCCTCCAGAACCTCCCTACCACATTTTCCTGTCATTGGTACCGACATGTACCAAGACAGCAGACTCCTCCCCAGCACTATCTAAGACCTTATCTAGGTGGTGCGTGAGGTCCGCTACCTTCGCACCAGGCAGGCATGTTACCAGGCGATCCTCACGTCCACCAGCCACCCAGCTATCTACATGCCTAATGATCGAATCACCAACTATAACTGCTGTCCTAACCCTTCCCTCATGGGCACATGGCCCTGGAGAAACTTCCTCGGTGCGAGAGGGTTTTACATCATCTGGAGGACAGGTCGTAGTTACAGGATCACTTCCTGCCACATCAGGGTGATGCTCTCCTGTCACGTGACCTCTCTCCTCCATGGCAACAGGGGTGCTGCCAGACTGGAGGTGGGACTTCAGGACTATATCCCTGTAGTTCTCGTCTATCTTATGTTTTCCAAGTCTGCTACTTTAGCCTCTAGAGAACGGACTTGTTCCCTGAGAGCAAAGAGCTCCTTGCACCTAGTGCACATTTAAGACCTCTCACCAACTGGGAGAAAATCATACATGTGACACTCAATGCAAAAGACTGGAAAGCCCCCATCCCGCTGATCTTCTGTATCAGGTGCCCCCCTCTCCAGGGTTTCAAAAGACTCAACTTCCCCATCATTCCATTGTGGTGGAATCAGCAATGAGGAAGGTGAAAAGTAAGAAGAAGCACTCTTCTTACCCACCAGGTCGTGAGTCTAGAACACTGGATGCCTTTGGACGTCACACCTTCCAAACATCTATGCTGTCAACAAGGATTCTCTCATATATTTTTTATATGAGTCTATCCCTTCAGGAGGTCACAAAGAAATTATCTCTTTTAACTCCTTTTCTATCAGAGCCCAAGACTGCAGACTATTCCTTACTACTTAGTCATAGTGAAAATATCTCTTGGTTTCTTACTTGTGCTTCCCTAGACTTCTTCGAGTCTGTTAGCAGAACGTCTGCTATAGCCATAGGAGCACGACGTAGAGCCTGGCTCCAAGCTTCAGACTTGAACAAATGGGCACAGCGAAGACTGGGTAATACTCCTTGCACTGGAGAATATCTCTTCAATAAGGAGTCTTTACATCAGGTTGCTCAGTGCTCCACTGACTTCCCTGTTTCTGAAGGCTATCCTAAGCCTTCTCCTTCCCCAGTAGGTAGGAAATGCCCTACCAAGCCTTCTTTCCCTAGGAGGAAGAGGTTTTACTCTTCTCCTGCCCATCATACAGATGTTCCCAAGCAGGGGAAACCTCGCCCTGGTCTGAAGAATCCAAACTCTAGCCAGGCTGAATAAACCCAGTAACCATAGGGTTCTGATTAATCTCTTTATAACCTACAGTTAACTTCTTTTCAGCAGAGGTTTTTCACTGTTTTTCATTCAAAACTCTACACAGGCATTCTCAGGACATCCATTTGCTCTTCGTTTGCTGAGCTGTCAGGATATTCATGTCTATGGGTCACAGGTTTTTCCTCTTCTTCCTGATAAGAAGAGAGGTTTAACAACTATCACATGATAATTTTTCTGTACCAACATGAATTTTTCCTTCCAGTGACTTACCATATGGTAAGTCATTCTTCAGCTCTTGTATCTCTACCCTCTTCTCCAGGTTTTCCCCTGTAAGAGTGGTACCATACCACTGAAAGACTTTCTTAGCCTTTCTTGTCTTTCTTTCCACTGTGGAGTTTTTTCTCTTTAGTAAACTCCCTTCTTTTGTCTGGGCAGCTCATCAGACAGGGACAGGATTTTCTCTCCTTGTTCAGTCTGTTCTCTCTGTTTGACACAGAAAGATCTTTCTGCTGTCCTATTCAGTAGCTGCCCATGCAGTAGTTCCATTGATTTGTCTAATGGTACTTTTCCACAAGTTCCAGTCTTGTCTTCCACTACTTTCTGTCTGGCCTTAGGAGTGATTCCAAGTCAGTACTTACATCTTTCTTGGATAATCCTTATCACTACAGGCTTATCACACTATCTTCTATTCTTGCCATCTCCAATCCTTTGGGTTTGGCAGCATAGTTGATGTGGCTGCTGTTTTTTTCCAACAGCCAGTCCTATCTCCCAATTCTCCTGCATAATGCTCTCTGCAAGCCTACAGAGAAGCTTTCCACTATGGGCCCTTGCTAGAGAGCATGGGTTTTTTTCTCTAATGACTATCCATCATGGTTGAAAAAGGCTTCCTCAGTCATGCCCCATGACTGTGAGGGTTCTTCACACCCTACTATTATTTATTTTATTTAGCTATTTAGCTGTATTTATATCCCGCTTTTCACCGGGTCAAAGCGGTCAATTGGGGGATACATCTAACATGAGGGGATATGAGACACATACGCTAATACTTACAGGGAACATGGGCAATGGAGGGTTAAGTGGCTTGCCCAAGACCACAAGGAGTGCCTATAGGACTAGAAATCCCAGTCCCTCCGGCATGAGATTGCTGTTCCCAGGTGAGACTTGAACCCCCGGCCCTCCGGCCTGAAGTACCTTGTCCTAACCAGTAGACCACTCCTCCCTCCTCCCTACTATCTCCTTTTAAAACAAAGGTCTACTTGAAAGTCTAAAGAGTTCTCCAATTCCTACAGGGAATATGCTCTTTTTTACTTGTAGCTTGTCCTCATGGTATCCTAATCCTTCATGGACAGCACATATTAAACTAAAAGACGCATGATACCCTTTTTTGTCCCTCAAGTGGGTCAACCGGGTATCTCATCCTATGCGTTTCTGTCCATTTACCATGCTAGAATTCTGCAGGACTCAGGACTTGCTATTTACAGACTGATATTATCCTCTGTTTTTTCACGTAACCATCCGGGTTATTTCACTGGATAGCATTCCTGCACCATTATAACCTTGAGGAATAGATTCTCTATATATCTTCTCAAGTAGGTTCCACCTTCTTGTTCTTAGATGAATCTTTCCTCTTCACATCTTCCATGTGAATGTCCTAATATGCATAGCTCTGTCTGCTTAATTGCAGGCATCTATCTTTAAACCTATATATTCATATATATATATATCTATATACATCTCTATAGATATATCTGTCTGTCAGCTAAGTGTGCATATGTTATGCCCTTCTAGATCTCATTGTAGATATATATATACCCATATATATATATATATATATATATATACACACACATATATATATATATATATACACACACACATATTTATTTATTTATTTATTTAACAGTTATTTATATACCGCTCTTTCCCTAGTATCAAGTGCGGTTTACATGGAACAGTAGGTTAATTGGTATGTAATATACCAAGTCAGTTTACATAGAACAGATAATTATAATTTACAAGGAATGTTGTAACACATATGTGTATCTGTCGAGATACTTTTTTATAGGTAGATATGTATTTACATACTTATCTCCCTAACTGTCTATGCTCATAAAGGTTTTCCCTTCCTATATGTTCCAGACAGTGGATTTTGCCCATGTTCATGCTGTTCCACAGTATTTTTGGGATATTATGCACACAACCACTGCTATGGTTCTGACAGCTCCTACCATAACCCTAGGTTTAAGTATCCCTGAAGCTCCATGCTCCAATATCTTCCTACCTCTCACCAGTTAGGAAAGACATGGTGGATCTTCAGTAGATCTGAGGTTTCAACTCCTCAGACACCTGTCCTTTCTTTGGGAATACGGGGTTTTTTCCATATCCTTTCTTCTCTCAAGGACTAGGCCAGTTTTGTCCAAATCGGTCAGTCTTCCTATTTTGCTCCTCACTGTGAATAATTCTGTAGCCAAAAGAGTTTTCAGCTTTTTCCATAGAGCTTCCCACTAAAGACCTACCGTTTTTGTACTACCCCAGTTAAATCCTGGGGTCACCTGTCACTTCCAGATTTTGACCTTCACCTTCACTCAGTGAGGTCACCTTGAAGATTCCTCTACTGGATCCCCAGTAGACTCCATCAGCCTCTCTACTTCCTGCAATCCAGTAGGTGAGGTTTATATTGCAATTGTTTATTTCAATATATTTCATGATAATTATCATACATACAAGGACTCCTTGCCTGTAGTCCTATCTTACGTTAGTTGTTTTCTACAGCTCCTCTCTTTTCAACTCCTACCCTCTATCCTCAGGATGCCTGGCCATATGAGGTATAGCATGTTTCAATCTCCAACATGCTAGGGCTCCAGGCATCTTAGCTTGGGAGTCCCCATATGTGAAGACTCATTCCTGCTTGTTCCTGGAGATAGCACAGTTACTTACCTGTAACAGGTGATCTCTGGGAACAGCAGGAATAAGTCTTCACAACCCACCCACCTCCCCTAGGAGTTGTATCTCTCTATCTATCTTTCCTTTCCTCTTTCTCTCTCTTTGTCTCAGCTATAAAACTCAACTGAGGAGAGACAGTTGGAAAGGCGGGAAGGCAGCATGCAGGCGTGGTGGGATGCTCCCAAAAGCGTTCTAATTGGACGCTGGGGAGCGTTCCCGTGCAGACTCCGTCGGTACCGACGTACCCATATGTGAAGACTTATTCCTGCTGTTCCCAGAGATCACCTGTTACAGGTAAGTAACTGTGCTTTATAAGATATATGGAAATGGGAATGTTAATTGTTAACATGTGTCCAGAGTGGCACCTTTATTAATATTTAGTAGAGTTACTCTAAAATCAGAAGATTTCTTATCGTTCTTCCAGTCCAGTCCCACACCTGTGGGTAGTGTCACCTCACCAGCAGTTTGGAGACTGAGCATGTCCTGTTTGATGACATCGGGGTATACATACCGATGGCTCCTCCCACCTCAACCAGTATCTGTCTCCAAGCAGCTGGGGTGAGGTGATTTCATAGGTCGGACTCACTACAGGAAGAATAAGGAAATTAAAAATTAGGATTGAACAAATTTACTGTTAGCCTAATTTTAAGGCTCAGACAGCAGGTTGAATGGGCTGGCTGAGTTCCTTCTGGGGCAGCATTAAAGTTTAAAAAGAAAAAAATAGGTGGTGGTGCAGGACAGAGAGTGCTGAACTGGAGAGCTGACGGGTCTTGAACCAGTAGCTGGCCGGGGGCCAGGAGGAAAGCAGACTGGGGTCCCTCCATGTCTGAGAGAGCGTCGTGCTGTAGCCTTCCAGCTGACCGGTGCACACCGCGGGTCTGGTGACAGAAGCAGCAGGCCTCACTGGAGCACTCCCGACGATGCCAAAGCTCTTTGGGCAGCTGAGCGTCGGGTCAGGAGTGCTGGGGAGCGCAGGATCACACACGCGGTGTATTCATTGAATGGCAGTGTCGGGGGCCTGACTGAACAGCCAAAGTTCAGGGCGCAGCTTGGGAGCGGAGCCATTTTGTGAACTTATTTATTTATTTTATTTATTTACATTTCTTATATACCGCGCTATTATAATCAGTGCGGTGTACATTTGAACAGAACACACCACAATGTAACAGGCCACATTGAGTTTACAGTAAACAGGGGTAGCGAACATGGACGTAACCGGGGGAACTGCGTTGAGTTTTTTCTTTCCTGCAGGTTTTTAATTTAGTTTCTCTGGTTTGTTTGAGTTTCTAGTCTCCTGAGGGGTTCAGTTGGCTGGACAAGCGTAGCCGGATGCAGGGGATACTAAATTCGCATTTCTTTATTTTAGAAACATAGAAATATGACGACAGAAAAAGACCACATGGCTTATCTAGTCTGTCCTTCCATATCAACAACTACAACAGTCCCCTTTTTTCCTTTAGAGATCCTCTGTCCCATGCTTTTTTGAATTCAGTTACTGTCCTCATCTCCACCACCTCCACTGGGAGACTATTCCACGGATCCACCACTCTTTCTGTAAATAAATATTTCCGCATATCACTTCGTAATCTATCCCCCTTCACCCTCATCCCATGTCCCCTCGTAGCAGAACTTGCTTTCAATTTTGCTCGTGTCAGACTGAAAAACAAAAAAAGCAGAGGACGCACAAGAGTTTCATTTTTTCTTATCCTGTACAGGTGATTAAAAAAAAAAAGATGACAAAAAACAGAAAAGGGCTCTGCCTCCTAAAGCCACCTGCTTAGAGTGCGGTGCATGGGGGTCAGTGTCAAGCACTTGCTTCTGCCACACTTGTGAGGCATAGTCCAGGCTGATGGACAAAGTAGTGCTTGAAAGCCAGGGTGACAGTCTGCCCACAGGGCATGGTGGTCCCTTACAGGCTACAGAAGCCTACACTTCACCTGTCTCAGCAGGGCATGCAGAGGCTGGGGAGGATGCTTCTATAGCCTCTGCATGCCCTGCTGAGACAGGTGAAGTGTAGGCTTCAACTGTCTCAGCAGGTGCAAAGGGCCCCAAAAACAAACTGTGGAAGTCCTCTAAAGCCTTACCAAGCCTTCAGGGAGGGCACCAACGTGGAGCCCTGCAGGGTGCTTTCTCTCCGTAGTTTTGTTCTCCTCATGCACAGGGCGTTTTATATGATGAAACTAACTGGGCCAAAAGATGCCAACAGCAAAGGGCCTAAACAGGTTTTGTCCAGGTCGCTTTCAACGGAAAGAGCACAGGGGCAGCCGGGCCCTAGTCGCTGTAGGCTGGAAGAGGACCTGTGAAAGAAGATAGGCTCCTTCCAGTCTGAGGAAGAAGAACAAGAGGATTTTGATGAGGAACAGGCGACAGGGCTGATGGAACTAGAGGAAGGTGAGATCCCTCAAGCGGAAGAATCACGTATTGTATACGTCTTTATTTATTTGGTGTTTCTTTTATACCGCCCCTTCCAGCAATCAAGGGAGGTTTACAATAAAACAACAGTATTACATAGAACACATCTTAACAGTCTGACTCCAACGGAAGTCAGCACAGTGTACATAGAACTAAGAACAGTAACTATTTATAGAAGTGTCTGCAAATTTCTACATAGTGGGTGATTCTTCTAGGGAGGGTTAGTTTTGGGATGGCTCGTAGGATGAGTCATTCCTTCCAGTATTGTCTCCAAAATGCTGAATGAATATGTAGGATTTTAAGCCTTTTCTAAATGTTTGCAAGTCTTTAGTGGAGCGTAGGGAGTCCGAGAAGGCATTCCATAATATGGGAGAAGCAAATGAAAAGGCATGGTTGCTAGTGACTTGCTTTCTTTTTCGAAAGGTGGGTGGTATTGCTAGTGTGTTTTGCGAGTGTTCTCTCCTAGATCTGGTATTTGTAGCGTAGGTGATTAATACATTGCGAGAGGTACGATGGAGCAATTTTGCAGTCTTAAATGTAGTTATAGGCATTTTATATTTGATTCTGCTTGAGATTGGTAACCAGTGTAGGTCATACAATATCGGTGTTATGTGGTCAGACAGGCATGCTTTATATATAATCCTGGCAGTGACATTTTGTGAAGTTTGGAGTCGATTCAGATACTTTTTTTGGAATATGATGTAGGAGGCTATTGCAAAAATCGAAGTGGTGTGTAATGAGCGCATGGACTACAGATCTGAAGTCGTGCATATCAAGTAGGGGCCTGAGGTGCTGTAGTGTTCTTAGTTTGAAGTATATAATTTTTGTTTTATGTCAGACGCTAGGGTTAAAGTTTGATCTAATAAGACACCGAGATATCTAACTTCTTTTTTTAATTGGGAGGATAGTAATATTTATTTTGATTGTTTGAGGAGGGGTGAAGCTTACGTTTCATGAGATGAATAGCACTTCAGTTTTTCTAAAATTAATGGACAGATTGTTTGAAGTTAGCCATGTTTGAGCTTCAGTGATACACAGGATTCAATTAAGTGTTGGGCTGTGACTAGGTTATCCATGGGGCGATATAACATAATATCATCCGCATATATGTGGTAATTTACTTTGAATTTCTTGAATATCTTACAAATGGGTTGTAAATATAGGTTAAATAGAAGAGCTGATAGGGCAGAGCCCTGTGGTATTCCTTGCTCCTGTTTGAAAGTATTGGAGATTTCTTGTCCTAAGGAGAGCTACTTGTATACGGTTTGAGATGTATGATTGAAACAATTCGAGAGTTGTACTGTGATTCCGATATGTGTCAACCTGGTAAGTAATATGTCATGGTTAACATTATCAAAGGCAGAATTTATATCAAGAAAGATAAGTATGAATGAGAGTTTTGTCATCTATCCCATGTATTAAGGTATCAAATAGAACTAGTAGAAGGGATTCAACATTGAAATGGACGGAATACAAATTGCTGATCATCGAGGGAAGCATTGAGGTCTGTAAAATCCTGCAGCTGCTTTTGGACAGTATTCTCAATTATTTTGGCTGCAAATGGTATACTGGCTATAGGCCTATATGATGTGGGGGACAAACCTGTCAAGGGATTTGTTCTTCAGAATTGGACGAATCATGGAATGTTTGAGTTCATTCGGCATGATCCCTTGATGAAGGGATTGATTGACTATTTGTAGGAGGTGTGGTGCTAGCTCTGACTTTTGTTGCCTTAATCCACGAAACAGGGGGATGTTTTATTGTTGATTCTGGTGATGGTATTTAGGAGCTGTTTTTGATCTATGCTGCTGAAAGTGCCATGTGTTGATAATTGTAGTTTGGTTTTCATTCATAGGTATGGCTGTGGTGTTTTTATTTTTGAGTTTTTCTTGAAAATAGCTAAGGTTTGGACATTTATATTAGATGCGTATGGGTTGTGCTGTGATGTGTTAAAGATTTAACTATATCGAAGAGTTCCTGTGGGCGGTTAAGGGAGTTGATTAGCTTTTTCATATGATAGTCTTTTTTTTTTTTGCTTTATTAATGGCTTCCTTATAAGAGTTCAAGGTAGACAAATATAGGTTCTTGTTTTCTAGGGTTTTGTTGTGTCTCCATTTATTTATTTATTTATTTAACAAGCACTTATATACCGCGGCTTCCGGGGATCAGCTGCGGTTCACAAATAACAACAGTCAACAAAGCATGGTTTGTTTTACATATAACGTATAACTATAAACAATGTAAAGTTAACAGAAAATGTTAAACAGATTAGCACGGAACAGAGCAACACTATATACATTATATACATATACATTTTATGTAAGGTATTATCGTAAAGAGTAGTTCAGGTTTTGAAGGGGAAGATTTTCTTTTTATGTTATCGTCAGATGTTAACCAGAAACTGATTAGCCTTTATCTAATTCTTTTGAGGGCTGGTCTATGTTATTGTAGTGTATTGTGAAAAGGTGGGTTTTCAATTTTTTGCGGAATTCATTAATCTCTGTTAGCATTCTTAGTTCAACTGGGAGGGAATTCCAGGCTATTGGAGCTGCATGTGAGAATGCTCTGTTTGTTGATTTATTTGTTTTTATAAAGTCTTTGGAGAGGTTATATTTGGGGAGGTTATGTTTACATTTTCTTAGTTTCTTCTTAGTTGCTTAGTTAGTGTTAGCAAGAGTCTGGGTGAACCATTTTTCTGAAGGTCTTCGGGGAGGTTTTGTATGTGATGGCTGCATCTTGAATAGAGGTGTACCAGCTGTGAAGGGAGGAATTTAGGTCAGTTTGGGTTGAGTTTAGCTTAGGAAGAATATCATTAAGGAAATCTTCTTTATTGAATTGTTTGAATCATTTAGTAGGTGGCTTTGTGTTTAGGGTTGGTGGAGTGTGAGTTGATAGTATGTTGAAGCTAATTATATTATGGTCTGACCAGGGATCTGTTTCAAGTGAGGCACCAATTGGAGGGCTAGAGATGTTAAAGGGAGGAATGCAAGATCTAAAGTATTTCCTTTTATATGTGTGGGTGAATTTATGATCTTGAAAGTAACCTGTGTCTGCCATAGCGTCAATGAATGATGCAGCATGATGTGTGTTGAGAGAAGACAGATTGAAGTCACTCAGAATGATGAGTAGTTTCTTAAGAGGGACAAAGCATGCGGATTCCAATATTGAAGCCAGATTGTCATGGTCAGGAGAGGGAGGTCTGAATAGTAAGCATAAGGCAAAGTTTTTATTTTCTATTTTCAAGATGTCTGTTCCTTCTATATTGGAGGCTGTGCTTAGGTTTGTTTTATGTTTTTGTTTACTGATTATAAGGACTCATCCTCCTCTTTGTTTACCCCTATGGTAGTTAAAAATGTCTTCCTTTTCGTCTCTCCGGGCCAGTCCAGGAACAGTAGGGTAGTCAACCTCCTTCAGCAACTGAGGACTGAAAATACCAAAACTTTGCTGACAGCTCACTTTGCTCCCCCTAGTGTCAGAGAGCCAGTCTTTTCAGTCCTCAGCAGCTGAAGGACGTCTTGCTGACAGGCTCCGAGAGAGGAAAACGGATTTTACTTGTTTGTCTCCTTGCTAGCCCTAGCTGGGTTGTTTTTTAGGAGTTTTCAAGGATCTTTCGATTTTTGGAGTAAAGTTTAACACAAAAAAAAAGGCACCGAGAGATAAGGAGCAAGGTTTCACTCCTTGCTTCCTTGTCTGCTTGAAGGGGGACAGTTGCTTCTGCAGCGGTGGAGGCAGAATCTGCCTCGTTGACCGCTCCCCTTCCTGATAGCAGAACACGTTTCTGGGAGCCCCAGAGTCCAGTATTCTGCTTGCAGACTCCCGTTCTCCTTGGCCGCGAGCAGCGGTTCGGAGACGTTGGAGGAGAGAGGTGCTGTATCTCAGGTGCGTGTGTTTTCTTTTTGTCAGAAGGCAGTGGTCAGCAGGACTGTTAGCTGCCGCAGTGCTTCCGTTTTGGCAAGCGGCGATTGGGTTCTGTTTTTCGCGGCGGTTTAGGCTGCCGGTGTGTTTTCTCGAGTCAGGGCCCTAGGCTGCCGCGATGGAGGAGTCTTCGGGAGCTTCGGGTACAGGAAAGCCTCAGGTGGTTCTTGAAAAGGCGGGAACGGCGGCCATTTTAAAGCCGGCTGCCGTTTCTCCCGCACAAGTCTGCCAAAAAGAAAGTTAAAACAAAGCACTCTGCTCCAGTGTTAGGGGAGGATCCTGTGCGGTTGCCAGAGGATCCAGAGACTTTTAAAAGTCTCTTTTCTCCGGACTTTATCCTTTCCTTGCATAAGGCGTACTGCCTGAAGTTGGAGCGGGGGCAGGGCAGGGACGTAGGTTCTTCTCTGCCAGCGATGCCCACTCTTGCAGCCTCTCCAGGGGATGCCGGGGAGGGTTCTTCCAAGGCAGGGGTTTATTTATTTATTTTATTTAGTATACATTTGTATACCGCTACTTCCAGCGATCAGCAGCGGTTTGATTACAGATTGGAAATTGTCAAATCATGACAGGAAATTTTTGAGGTATAAACACATTGATTAGACAGGAAAGCACAGCACACAGAGAACTATTTTACAGGGAACATGGGCTATGGAGGGTTAAGTGGCTTGCCCAAGACCACAAGGAGCACCTGTGGAACTAGAAACCCCAGTCCTTCCGGCCCAAGGTTGCTGTCCTCTAGTGGGATTTGAACCCCCGACCTTCCGGCCTGAAGTACCTTGCCCCAACCACTAGGCCACTCCTCCACTCCTGGTTGTGGCAGATGGTGGTCTGGAACAGCAGAAGCTAGAAGTTCTTGGTCCAGAGGAGGGAGAGATTCTCTGAGTCTGGGTTGGATTTGTGGCCAGAGGACCTCGAGGAAGGAGAGTTAACTTCTGGGGAGGATCCTAATCTTTTCAGAGTGTTTAGGAAAGAGGAGTTAGGAGCGCTGATTGTCCATTCTTCAGCAGCCTTGAATATTGCCTTGCCGGCCGCTCAGGCTGAGCCATTGGAGGATCTCTTATTGCAGGGTTTTCGCGCTGAACAACGGTGTTTCCCGGTCCATAGGGTCATTAAGCAGATGATTGAATCAGAGTGGGAATTCCCTGAAGCTTCCTTGAGAGGGACCAGGGCGCTAGGCCGCTTGTATCCGGTTCCTCAGGAAAAAAAAGAGTTATTGCGTATGCCGAAAGTGGATGCCTTAGTGTCAGCAGTTACTAAGAAAACCACTATCCCTGTAGAAGGTGCAACGGCTCTTAAGGACCTGCAGGATAGAAAGTTGGAGTCCATTCTGAAGCAAGTATTTGATACTACTGCCCTGGTTTTACAATCTTCTATCTGTGGAGCTTATGTTTCCAGGGCGTCCATTAGGTGGCTGCAAGCGGAGGCTAGTCCGGCTTTGGAAGGGGCTTCGGCGCCAGAAGGAGCGAAGTTAGAGTCGGCGGTGGCTTATCTCGCCGACGCCTTCTATGATTTGATTCGGATGTCCGCTAAGTCCATGGCGTCGGTAGTGGCTGCCCGTAGAATCCTCTGGCTGAGGAATTGGGCGGCGGACGCGTCTTCTAAGTCTTGGCTGAGTAGACTACCTTATAAGGGGAAGCTCCTCTTTGGTGAAGCGTTGGAGAAGATTGTGAAGGATTTGGGGGACTCCAAAGGGGGCCGCCTTCCAGAGGACCGTCCAAAAGGGCCGAAGCAGGGCTTGTCCCAGCGTGGTCAAAGCAGAGAGTTTCGTAGGTTCAGGGGACCTCGGTTTTCCCCGAATCAGAGGGGGCGGTTTCTCCCTAGGGGCCAGTCCTTTCGAGGCGCTCAGGGATTCGGTCAGGGGTTTGCAGGATCACAGTCCAGCGCCCCTAAGAAGCCTCAATGAAACGAGGGAGGTCCAGGCGGAGGCGAAAATCGGAGGTCGGTTGCGTTTTTTCCTCTCCGCCTGGACCGCCATTACCACAGACCGCTGGGTGCTGGACATCATTCGGGACGGCTATTCCTTGGAGTTCGAGCAATCTCTGCCGGGAGCGTTCGTGAGGTCGCCGTGCAGAGTGGCTGCAAAAGCTGCGGCAGTGGAGCAGACGCTTCAGCGGTTACTACAAATTCAGGCAGTCATCCCGGTTCCTCCAGACCAGTGTGGTTTTGGTCGATACTCCATTTATTTCGTGGTTCCCAAGAAAGAGGGGTCTTTTCGGCCTATTCTCGATCTCAAGCATGTGAACCACTGTTTAAGGGTGCCGCATTTTTGGATGGAAACGCTTCAGTCGGTCATCTGGTCGGTGAGACCGGGAGAGGTGCTTTCGTCCATAGATCTGACGGATGCTTACCTGCATATTCCCATCAAACCCCACCATCAAACGTTCTTGCGTTTTGCGGTGCCCATGGGCCATTTTCATTTTCAGGCCTTGCCCTTTGGGTTAGCCATGGCGCCTCGCACGTTCACAAAGGTGATGGTAGTGGTGGCGGCGGCGTTATGGAAAGAAGCTATTCTCGTGCATCCTTATCTGGACGACTGGCTTATCAGGGCGCGTTCTATTCCGGAGTCGCAGGCGGCCACCGCAAGGGTGGTGGCTTTTCTGGAGAGTTTAGGATGGGTGATCAATCGCACCAAAAGTCAGTTGGCATCGGTGCAGTCCCTGGTATATTTAGGGGCGTTGTTCGACATGGCCCGGGGGGCAGTTTTTCTGCCGGAGATCAGATTCAAAAGCTCTTGCGTCGGGTGTCCGCTTTCTTGCGCCTCAACGCTCCAACGGCCTGGAGATATTTGCAGCTCCTGGGCTCAATGGCGATGACCTTAGAGTTGGTGCCCTGGGCCAGGGCCCATATGCACCCACTTCAGCACTCGTTACTATCCCGGTGGTCTCCGCAACGCCATCCTCTCAGCCGGCGGTTGGTTTGTCCGGTAGAAGTGGCCAGCAGTCTGGGGTGGTGGAGCAATCCCGCGCATCTGAGAGTGGGGATGCCGTTAGCCATGCCGGATTGGGTGTTGGTCACCACGGATGCCAGCCTCTCCGGCTGGGGGGCGCATTGTATGTCTCAAGTGGCGCAAGGCCGCTGGACGGAGGAGATGTCTCAGTGGTCCATCAATCAGCTGGAGATGCGAGCAGTGGCGCTCGCATTGCAATGGTTCGAAGCGCTGGTATGCGGCAAGGCAGTTCGTGTTTTCTCAGACAATGCGGTCACCGTGTCCTATATCAATCGTCAGGGGGGCACAGGCAGTGCTGTCTTGTTAAAGGAGAGTCTGGTGCTCCTGACATGGGCAGAGGAGCATCTTCTCGCTCTGTCAGCGGCGCATGTAGCAGGAAAAGACAATGTGCAGGCAGATTTTCTCAGTCGTTGGCTATTGGATCCCAGGGAATTTGCGGCTAAACAATGCCGTCTTTCACGACATAACAATGCGCTGGGGTCAGCCGGTTATGGATCTAATGGCCACCTTCGAAAATGCCAAGGCATTTCGTTTTTTCAGCAGAACCAGGAAGCGCATGTCAGAGGACCTGGACGGCTTGGTTCAGCCCTGGCCGAAGGGGGGGCTTCTCTGTGTTTCCTCCGTGGCCGATGGTAGGGCGAGTTGTGCGCAGAATCGCTTGTCATCCAGGGACGGTGATTCTTATTGCCCCAGATTGGCCAATGCGAGCGTGGTATGCGGATCTCGTGCGCTTGCTGGTCGATCATCCTTACCGGTTGCCGTGTCAGATGAACTTGTTGTACCAGGGTCCGATTCTCATGCCGCAGGTGGATCGCTTCTTGCTTACGGCTTGGCTCTTGAAAGGCAACGGTTGAAATGGAAAGGTTTGTCCGCGGCGGTGGTCAATACTATGTTACAGGCTCGTCGGTGGCCTACATTCGTGTTTGGAGAACCTTTGAGCTCTGGGGTGCCAGGCGCGGGGTGCGCGCTGAAGTAGCAGGAGTGCTGGACGTTTTGGCCTTCCTCCAGGACGGGCTGGATAAAGGGTTAGCGTTCAGTACCCTGCGGGTGCATCTGGCGGCTATAGCTTGCTTCCGTGGTAAAGTGCAAGGTTGGAGTTTGACGTTGCAGCAGGATGTGCAGCAGTTTTTCCGGGCAGTTAAGAACGTGCGACCGCCTCAAAGACCGGTGGTGCCGCCCTAGGATTTGAATTTGGTTTTACGAGCCTTGATGCATGCGCCGTTTGAACCGGGAAAGTCGGTGTCGCTTAGGGAACTCTCGTGGAAGACTGCTTTCTTGGTAGCGTTGTGCTCAGCTCAAAGGATTTCAGATTTGCAGGCGCTCTCCTGTAGGGAGCCGTACCTTCAGTTCTTGGCGGAGAAGGTGGTGCTACGTCCAGTGCATCCTTTCTTCCTAAGGTGGTGTCGAGTTTTCATGTGAATCAGTCTATTTCGTTGCCTACCTTTCGCTCGGCCGGGTCGGCTGAGAGTGGGCTATCCCTGCATAAGTTGGATTGGGGAGAGTGCTACACCGCTATCTCAGGCGGACGCAGGCTTTCCGGAAATCGGACAGGTTATTTGTGCTGTTCGCCGGCGCACGTAAAGGAGAAGCGGCCTCTAAGGACTCGATTTCGCGCTGGGTGAAACAGGCGATTGCGGCTTCGTATCAGGCCGGTGGGAATGAGGCGCCGGAGGGGCTGAGGGCTCATTCGACTCGAGGGCAGGCGACGTCCTGGGCCGAGTGGGCTTTGGTTCCTTTGGTGGATATTTGTTGAGCAGCGACCTGGTCGTCCTTGCATTCCTTTGCGAAGCATTATCGCTTAGATGTTCAAGCAGCAGGGGACGCAAATGTTGGCGCAGCTGCGGTGTTGGCGGGGCTCTTGGGTCCCCCCTGTGAGTAGTTACTGCTTTGGTACTACCCTACTGTTCCTGGACTGGCCCGGAGAGACAAAAAGGAAGATGAAATTAGGCCTTACCTGCTAATTGTCTTTCCTTGAGTATTCTCCGGGCCAGTCCAGGACCCTCCCAGAAGTTAGGGGGCGTGGTTCCTTCTTCTATCCTGTGGCAGTCGCGGGGCTGCGAGTTCAGTATTGTTTGGCATGGAATGTCCTAGACTTAGCAGGATCGGTTGGTCCGAGGGGTATCCTGGGGGTCTTATGCAGAGAATCTGGCTATGGGGCTCCCATTGTGTTCGGTGCCACGTGTCCATAGGGGGACATAGATTATCTCTAGGAACAAGCAGAAATAAGTCATCACATATGGGTACGTCGGTACCGACGGAGCCTGCGCGGGAAAGCTCCCCAGCTTTTCAAATGAAAAGCTTTTGGGGCCTCCCACTGCACATGCGCGCTGCCTTCCCGCCTTCCTGACCAGCTCTCCTCAGTTCTTCTTTTTCCGCGGAGCCAGCAGGTCGTGTTCCTGTCACCGCTGAAGAATTTGTTACTTTTGTTTGTTTCTTTAGACCGCGTACCTGCCTTCCCCATACCTAAACCGGTATCGCCGGTCTTTCTTTCTTTCTATATACAAAAAAAAAAAAAAAAAGACTTTTTTATTTTTCTTCAGCACAGCTTGGTACCCGGTGTTAGGCCTTAAGGCCTACACCATTTCTCCTCATGGAGAAGCCAGTCCCTGGTTTCAAAAAATGTACCAAATGCAGTGCTGTCATTTCTGTCACAGACACCCATGAATGGTGTCTCAAATGTTTGGGACCTGAGCACTCCATACCGGACTGCCCATCCTGCACCCAGATGTCTAAACGCGGTTTGCAGAACCGGGCTAACAAGCTCCATGTGCTGTTTCCTTCAGAAGCATCACAGTCATCCAGGTCTTCCTCTCCGGATGGATCTCAGGTAACCAAAACTTCTGTGGGCAAATCCTCTAAAAGCAAATCTCTTTCTAAAGATCGAGAGGCTCTCAGTTCTGAGTTCGAGGATTCTGCCCAGGCCAAAAAACCCCGGCGGGAGGTTCCGGCCTCCAAAGCAATCATGGGGTCACAGGTTGACATCGATGGCACGGCCTCGACAGATCACCTGTTGGACTGCTCTGGGGTACCGGCCCATACCGGTACCGACATCCAGGCAGTAGTGGCGTCTATGGGCAGTACTGTCCAGACCATGCAGCAGGCCGTACTGGCCTTCATTAAGGCTGCGACGCCCTCGGTACCGATTTCATCGGTACCGACCCCGGTTCCGGTATCTACACCGGAACCGAGACCATCGACTTCAAAACGTCGATCAGTTTCGCATGCCGGATTCCGGCTTTCGCCCGGTACCGATCCCATGCCCGATACGCCCGATGTCGATACCGATCGGTATGCGTATCGTACATTGGAAGCACAGAAAGAGTACTCAGATTCTTCTGATGAATTTAATTCCTCTGATGACTCTGCTGAGCTTACTCTTCCTGAGGAGCCCTCTTCTCCCAAGAGGAGGATGTCTCCTCCAGAGGATTTATCCTTTCAGGATTTCATTGTTGATGTAGCTAAAGCACTTTCTATTACTACATCTTCTGAAAGAGAACCCAGATCAAAAAAATTGGACATTTTAGGATACTCAAAAGCTCCCAAAGAGGCAGTCACTCTACCTGTCCATGAAATCCTTCAAGAACACTTGATGGATTTGTGGGAGACTCCTTTAACACTGTCTCCCCATTCCCGCAGGTTGGACACCATGTATCGGGTCCCTCCTTCGCCTGGGTTCCAGAAAACTCAGCTGCCTCACCACTCCATTGTGGTGAAGTCTGCTATGAAGAAAATAAAGAGTCCTAAGAGGCATTCTTCTACCCCTCCAGGGCGAGAATGTAAGAACTTAGACTCTTTTGGAAGAAAGATGTTCCAGGCTAGTATGCTTATAGCCAGGATCAACTCTTATAGCCTTTATATGGGCATGTATCTTGGGCAACTTGCCCTAAAAATACAGAATTTTGCCCCCTTTATCCCTGATGATCAAAGGGCGGACTTCTTTTCTATGGTGACACAACTTTCAGAGGTCTCCAAGTTCTCCAACAGGGCAGCCTTTGATTCCTTCGAGGTTGCAGGCAGAGCTTCGGGAATTGCTATTGCAGCCCGACGTCTCGCTTGGCTCCAGGCTTCTAACCTAGAACCCTGGGTTGTAGAAGGCCTCAGGAATCTGCCCTGTACCGGTGAGAACTTATTTGGGGAAGACTGGCAGATTAAAGCTGCTCAAATGGATGCAGAAAATGCCACTCTAGATAGACTTTCCAAGTCTACTTCTACCCCTACCAAAAAGAAGCCTTTTAAAAGGCCTTACTATAAAAAGACCAGATTTCCCACAAATACTGGCCAGCAATCTGCTCAGCCTCGCCTTGCGGCTAAGCGTCAACAATCTAAGCAGGTAAAGTCAAAGCCTGCAGTGTCTGCTACATCCCAGCAGGCTCAACCCCCTCAGGGGTTTTGACTTCCCTCTAGAGAACTTGCCGTTTCTAGCTCTAGCACAGCCAGAGCCCCTCACCATTCCTGGAAGGCTAGCTCACTTTGCTCCCAGATGGGAGCAAATAACATCAGAGCAATGGACCCTCTCTATTATCCGAGAAGGCTACAAACTTCATTTCTCCAGCCTTCCTCCCCATACCATGGTGAGGCAATTCAGTTCTCCCCCATCTCTTCTTCTGACCCTGTTGGGTCAGGAAGTCTCTTCTCTTCTTGCCCAAGGGGCAATAGAGGAGGTTCCTCCTCCACAACAGGGGTTAGGTTTCTACTCCCCTTACTTTCTCATAACAAAGAAGACAGGGGGCTTCAGACCTATCCTAGATCTGAGAGAATTGAACACGTTTCTATTCAAGGAGAAATTCAAAATGCTCTCTCTGGGCCTTCTCCTTCCATACCTTCAGAGTCAAGATTGGCTTTGTTCTCTAGATCTCAAGGATGCGTACACTCATATACCCATCCATCCATCCCACAGAAAGTATCTAAGATTTCTGTTCCAGGGAAAACATTTCCAGTACAGAGTACTACCCTTCGGTCTGGCCTCTGCTCCAAGAGTATTCACAAAATGCATGGCAGTCGTTGCCGCATTTCTCAGAGGCATGGGAATCTTTGTCTTCCCATATCTGGACGACTGGCTCATCCGAGCTCCATCTCAATCAGAAGCCCAGATTTCTCTGGACCGCACAAGGCGTATTCTTCAATATCTGGGACTTGTGGTAAACATTCCCAAGTCCCAACTCATCCCTACTCAGTCCCTGGAATTCATAGGGGCCCAATTGGACTCCACCACTGCAAGGGCCTACCTCCCTCTGGTCCGAGGCCAAAGGCTAATAAGCTTGGCCTCCCAGGCTCAGTCCAGAAGTCACTTGTCAGCCAAAGAAATGCTGCAACTTCTCGGCCACATGGCCTCCACGGTTCATGTGGTACCTTATGCTCGTCTCCATATGAGAGCAGCTCAATGGACATTGGCCACCCAGTGGTCTCAAGCATCGGGACTGCTGTCAGACCAGGTACTCACCTCAAAACGTCTGTTTTGGTCTCTCCAGTGGTGGACATCCTCCAAAAATCTGTTGTTGGGGACCCCCTTCCAACCTTCGTTGCCCCAAGCAACCCTCACAACAGATGCCTCCCAAACAGGGTGGGGAGCTCATCTTCAACATCTCTCCACTCAGGGAATCTGGTCTCCCCAAGAGACCACCCTTCATATCAATCTTCTGGAACTGCGAGCAATCTTCCTTGCCCTCACAGTCTTCCATACCCTCCTTGCCAACCTGACTGTCCTAGTTCAGACAGACAATCAGGTGGCCATGTTTTATATCAACAAACAAGGAGGGACGGGCTCTCTGTCGCTTTGCAACGAAGCTCTCAGATTATGGGCCTTCGCCAGAGAGCACCAAATTCATCTTCTGGCAGTATATCTTCCAGGAGTTCAAAACTCTCGGGCAGACAGACTCAGTCGAGTTCTGCTCCCACACGAATGGTCCCTACATATGGACCAGATATGCAGAATCTTTCAGGAATGGGGGACCCCGGACATAGACCTCTTTGCAAGTCCGTGGAATGCCAAACTTCCCCGGTTCTGTTCCAGGACTCCGTGTCAGGGAGCTCAGGCCAACGATGCCTTTCTCCTGCATTGGGGTCAGGAATTCCTGTACGCTTTTCCACCCATTCCTTTGATTCCCAAGACTCTGTTCAAACTTCAGAGGGATCACGGATCCATGATCCTCATTGCTCCACGCTGGCCACGCCAAGTGTGGTTCCCTCTCCTTCTACAGCTCTCCCAGGGCTCCTCCCTGGACCTGGGAGCTGCACCAGACCTTCTGTCTCAGGAGCAGGGGACTTTGTGGCATCCAAACCCCAAGTCCCTACATCTCCGAGCTTGGTTACTGAAGGCTTAAGCCTTCAAGAGTTTAATCTTTCTCGACCAGTGAAAGATATCCTTTATGCCTCTAGTAAACCCTCTACCAGGCGTTCCTATGCTTTCAAATGGAAACGTTTTTCCATTTGGTGTGCTCAACAGGGTCTTGACCCTCTGGCACTTCCTTTGAATTCTCTACTAGACTATCTCCTGCATCTTTCCAATGCAGGCCTCAAGACAAATTCAGTACGAGTCCATTTAAGTGCTATTACAGCATCCTTAAAACCTATAAATGGACAATCTGTTTCCTCTCATCCTCTTATTGCAAGATTCATGAGAGGCCTAACCCTCACTAAGCCTCCCATCCGGCCTCCTCCGGTAGCATGGGACTTGAATTTAGTTCTGGGTCAACTTATGAAGCCACCCTTTGAACCATTGGTATCTACCTCCCTGAAATTTCTTTCTTGGAAGGTCCTTTTCCTTATTGCAGTCACTTCGGCTCGCCGCATCAGTGAACTGCAAGCTTTGGTGGCAAATCCACCTTATACCAGATTTCATCATGATAAGGTGGTCCTTAGGACGAATCCCCACTTTATGCCTAAAGTGGTCTCGCCTTTTCATCTTAATCAAGAGGTATATCTACCTGTCTTTTTTCCGGCTCCTCATGCATCCAGTGCAGAGAGGAACCTTCATACCCTTGACTGTAAAAGAGCTCTCGCCTTTTACCTCAATAGAACTCAGCCACATCGAAAGTCTTCTCAGCTTTTCGTGGCTTTTGATCCTTCTCATTTGGGACTTCCAGTCACCAAACGCACACTTTCCAACTGGATTGCTCAGTGTATTTCCTTTGCTTACCAGAGTAAGAACATTTCTCTGGAAGGCCATGTCACAGCTCACAATGTGCGAGCCATGGCTACTTCTATGGCTCATCTTCACTCTGTGTCCATAGATCAGATCTGTCGAGCAGCCACTTGGGCCTCGGTTCATACCTTCACAGCTCATTACTGCTTGGACAAGGACTCCCGCCGGGATGCCTTGTTTGGTCAGGCTGTCCTCAAACACCTGTTCCATACTTAAACAACTCCTGCCCACCTTCCCAGAATGGATGCCTGAGATCCATCCGAAGATGGTTACCCTTGGAGGGGGATCTCCCAGGCATCTCAGCTAGGGAGTCCCCATATGTGATGACTTATTCCTGCTTGTTCCTAGAGATAGCACAGTTACTTACCTGTAACAGGTGATCTCTGGGAACAGCAGGAATTAGTCATCACAACCCACCCACCTCCCCTAGGAGTTGTCTCTCTGTTCCTCTATCTTCCTGTCCTCTCTCTCTATTGTCTCAGCTTTAAACTCGAACTGAGGAGAGCTGGTCAGGAAGGCGGGAAGGCAGCGCGCATGTGCAGTGGGAGGCCCCAAAAGCTTTTCATTTGAAAAGCTGGGGAGCTTTCCCGCGCAGGCTCCGTCGGTACCGACGTACCCATATGTGATGACTAATTCCTGCTGTTCCCAGAGATCACCTGTTACAGGTAAGTAACTGTGCTTTTTTGGTGGGAGTGTTTCACTATCCGCTGTTCTTGGTTACGGTTTATGGGTCCTAGTAGTAGTTTTGGGGTTTTGGTTTGGCTTTTTGCTTCACTGCTTGGATATTCTTAGACTGGCTCTCTGACACTAGGGGGAGCAAAGTGAGCTGTCAGCAAAGTTTTGTTATTTTCAGTCCTCAGTTGCTGAAGGAGGTTGACTACCCTACTGTTCCTGGACTGCCCGGAGAATACTCAAGGAAAGACAATTAGCAGGTAAGGCCTAATTTCATCATAGCCATCAATTTTGAGTTGATTTAGCAGAATGTTTTCTGATTCTGATAGCCATGTTGCTGTTACGCATAGGAAGTCTGGAAGATCATCCTTGATGAGATCTGTGATAAGGATTTTATTTCTGATGGATTAGTTTAATAGAGGAGGGTTTGACTGAGAAATGTGAAGTTTGGATATTGGATGTTAGGCTAATGTGTATTAGTCTACTGTAGGTTCTATGCTTATTCTGTGATGAATGTTTTTATGTAAGTGATTGGGTTCATGTCAGGAGCATGTTGAAATGATGGGTGTAGTAAGAGGGTGGTTTGCATCAAATTGTTGAGTGTAGGCATTTGTTTGATAGCAGAGTAATAGGGGTGAACAGCATGATAAAGGCAAACATGGTCTTATACTCCATATTAGAAGAATTGTCTTAGACAGGAGTGAGGCAATCCAATTTTGTCAAGTACAAAATATTGAGAACGGGGTAAGGGGAGAGTATTGAGTGAGGGATAAATTAAATTCTGTAATGCATGTAAGTGAAGAGAAGTAAAGATTGCTAACCGAATGGGTTCTTTTGGGGGGGAGGGGATATTCAGAGTGCAGCAATTGAGGACTTAATTGAGGAAATGGAGTAAATGCAGAGTGCACCTATTGAGATGTGGGCTTGAGGTTAGGGGGTGGTGGAAAAAGCAGTACTTTGTAGAGATTTGGAATTGGGCTGTTAGGTTAGGAACAAGACCGAATGCATATTCTTGCAAAGACTGGAAACAAAGTAAGTTACAATGTAAAGGGATTGGCAACAAGGTAGCTGCTGCTAACAACTAAACACAATAGTATATAACAGAAGTGCGATCAGTAGTAGTGACAGAATGAGTATATAACTTGTATCTGGGTGGTTAAATTACTAGTTACAGTCGTGAGTCATATATGGATCAGGCACTGTAAAGGTAGAGCATGTCTTGGTTTTAATTTTCATAAAAACTTACTGACTGCTCACGAGGTATACAGTTGAAACTAATGAGGGATGAATATTAGCTGAATCAATTGGAATGTGGACGAGGAGATAGTCAGACGTTTTCTCCAATGACCATAAGTTTGATCCCCGCTGGTGTACCTCACCTAAGGGCCACACCAAAGGGCCCTCTGGCGAGACACTCGGGTGTGGGCACGGGCGCGCCTGCTGTGTGGCTCCTTATAAAGTCTTGCTTGCCTTCAGATAGGGTGGTTCACGAGGGGGGGCAGGGTGAGATGGATATTCCTGTCTCTTTAGGAGGCAAGAGCTTTCAACCTTAATTACTCATTCTTTAAAAGCCCTAAATATGGGGGAGTGATTTCTTACAACTGTTCTCCCGCGGAGGGGGTGAGTTCAGCTGGTCTGTGCAGTTTGCCGGCTTCTTCGGGGCAGCTCCATCAACATCATCGAAGGCCCCCATAAAAAGGTCTCTGTGAGTCCTCCGTGCTGGGAGTGATTTCTTTCAACTGTTCTCCCGCGGAGGGGGTGAGTTCTGCTGGTCTGTGCAGTTTGCCAGCTTCTTCGGGGCAGCTCCATCAACGTCATTGAAGGCCCCTTTCTCCCTCCCCCCTCTCTTGATAAAGTTGAGCTGAGCTGTTTACGGCGCCTGCTGTCGGCGCCTGCAGTGGGCATATCCTAAGGGGCGTATTGAAAGGGGCAGAATAGGCCCCTTAGGAGTGAATTTGGAGCGAGATAGTGGTGTTTGTCAGCATGCCTGGTGGAAAAAGAAAGAAAAAGACCACTGCAGCAGAGACGTGGTGTCAACGCCGGTTCCCTGGAAGCCAGGTACTGTGCCTTCTGTCCCCTCTGTTGAGGGGAGCCAGCCTTAGCTTGGTTGAGCGTACTCCACCTTTACCTCCGGGATTCTTGGAACTGTCAGAAGTGCCTCATCTCTCTTCGGATCCTCTTGAAGTTGGTGTATTGCCCAAGGTTGTAAACTGGAAGGAGCCGACTTTTTCGGCTGAAAGTCCTTCAGGTGCTTCAATTTCCCTGTTGGATATCTGGCATGTAGTAAAGAGAACTGAACGAGTCTTAATGGAGACTGTTCCCTCACTTTGCCAGTTTACCAAAGATGTAATTGTTAAGTTTCAATCTTTGGACTCACAAGTTGAAAACTTGACTTCCAGTTTTTTAAACTTAGATACTCAGGTTAAATCATTGTCTTCTTTTCAATCTGTTAGTGTTAAGGATAGCGTGGTGTTCTGTCAGAAATTAGAAAATCTAGAGAATATGCAACGGTGTAAAAACTTGCGATTGTTAATTTTCCTTGTATTTCTTTGCTCTCTCCTTCTTTCCTTTTCAGAAAATATTTGAAAGATATATTACAGCTATCCATTGCGGATACTTTAATATTAACTAAATGCTATTATATTTCTTCTAAAGTAGCTGTACACACTAATGATGGTGAATTAGCCATTTTGGAAGAACAAAATGTGTTTGATTTGACTGCTTTTCTTGAGGATACACAAGATGATATTCCCACTAAGGCAACCTTGCTTATTACTTTGTCTTCAGAGGAGGAAAAAATTTCAATCCTCAAAGCATATTTTCGTAAAAAAGATCTTATGTTTTGTGGAGAAAAGATATCTATTTTTCCTGATGTTTCTCGTTCGACGCAACTTCGTAGGAAGACTTTTCTTGCTTACAAAGCAAGAATTGTTGCTCTCGGTGCTACTTTCTTTTTACGCTATCCCTGCAAATGTTTAGTTACCATGGGTCAGAATAAGTTTATTTTTATGTCCCCTACTGACTTAGATAGATGGATCTTAGAAAGAGAAAAGGTACACTGAGGTTCCTTTACCTATATATCTCTATGGTGGGTGAATTGGCTAGGCCAAATGGTGTTAGTCAGGGATTCCTTGTTTGGTTTTCCTTGGCTTTGTTTTCTTTAAATTTCTTTTCTTTGTTAGTTTATCCCCGAGATGTGGGCTAATGTACTTCTGATGATTTATTGTGTAACAGTTATTGATGACACATTTATTTCATTGTTTCTTTTTATCTGATAATGCAATGTCAGTGAATAAAAAGTCCTAATAAATAAAAGATGAAAAAAAAATAACCCTCAATATGGATACAGAGGGTCCAGTGGAGGAGGAGCTGTTGGAAGACCCTCTCTTCCAGGCTATGTAGAAGACACAGAAAGTGTTCCCTATGCACCTTTTGATTAGACAGATGATCCAGGACAAATGTGATGTGCCCAAGTCCGCATTAAAGGGAATGCACACTATGGCACATTTCCTTGTCGTCTCTCCGGGCCAGTCCTGCACTTGAGGGTTGTCAACCTTCTCCAGCAGCTGAGGACTGAATGCAGAATCTTTTCTGTGAACTAGTATCTGGCTCCACCTACTGGCTCACCTCAGTCTTTCAGTCCTCAGCAGCTGGAACGGACGTTAGGTTATCTGGCTACCGGTGCAAGGTGTGACAAAGGCTAGCATTCCGGTCAATTTCTGTTTTTGTTTCTGGTCTTGGAGTCCTTTGCTCTGACTTTGACTAGAGTTGCAAAGCCCTAGCAGGGTTTTGTTGGGGTTCAATGCGGCTCTTGGCTCAGCCAGAGCACAGCCTCGTGTGCGCGTCCTGCTGGGGCAGAGCCTGTCTCAATTGCGGGTGCGGTGCCCGGAGGGACTGTTTTCGGCGCGGCAGGGAGCACCCGGCAACCGACCGATTCTCTCCGGCTCAAGCCAGACCTCCCCCGCTAGCAGTGGGAGCGCAGGTCTGAAGCACATCGCTCGATCACGCGATCTCCTCCGGCACCAGGCTGACCGCTCTCGCTAGCAGCGGGAGTGCGGGGTTTCAGCCACAAGGTCAGTGCCATCTAGAAGTCTCACGAGGCAGGTTAGTCTGATTGATTTTTGGGCTTTTCAGTGGTTCCTCGGTTTTAGCCGCCGAAGTCTGGTATCGCCGTCGCGTGTCTCGGAGTTAGTTTGTTGGGCCGGTTGTTGCTTGCTCCTCCCGCCCGCATGGATGGCAGGCCTGAATCGAGTGTTTCTCTCAAGGCCTTTCAGGGAGTGCCTGAAATGGCGGGAAAGGCAGCCATTTCTTCTAAGGCGCTGATTTCAGAGGCACATCCCGAGAAGCCGACTAAAAAAAAGTGTAAGTCCAAAAAGCCGGCTTTGGTGGAGGACGCTCCTTCACTGCCCGTGGCAGCAGCTCAGAGCACTTTACAGTCGGTATTTTCGGCAGATTTCATTTTGGAGATGCATCGTGCTTAGTGTCTGAAGCAGCAGCAGTTTCAGGAGGCAGAGCCTGTCTCTCTACCTGCCTCAGGCCCGGAGAAAGATCTTTCCTCCTTGGACCCGGGGGAGGGCTCTTCCCAATCGGTCCGCGGGGCGCCAGGGGTTCCCGATAGCTTCGGGTGTTCCTACCCGGCGCCCTCACCCATGGAAGAAGGTGATCTTTTGGCGGGATCCGAGCTGGATCACTGGCTGGTGAATTTAGAGGGTGGTGAGTTGGGGGATTCGGATGATCCGAGTCTTTTTAGGGTGTCTAGGAAAGAGGAATTGCCTGCTTTAATCACCCAGACGTTAACAGCCTTGAATATTGCACTGCCAGCGGTGCAGGACCAGCTGTTGGAGGATCCCCTGCTCCAGGGGTTTAAGACTGATCAGAAGTGCTTTCTGGTAAACAGGGTAATGAAACAGATGGTGGAGTCCGAATGCGAATGCCCAGAGGCCACCTTGCGGGGGGCCAGGGTGATCGGTTGTTTGTACCCCTTGCCACAGGAATAGCAGGACTTGCTGAAAATGCCCAATGTCGATGCCCTTGTCTCGGCAGTGACTAAAAAGACCACTATTCCCGTGGAGGGCGGAGCGGCTCTCAAAGATTTACAGGATAGGCGGCTGGAGACTCTGCTCAAGCAGACCTTTGAAACGTGCGCCTTGGCGCTCCGAGCGTCTATCTGTGGGGCTTATGTCTCCCGGGCATCCATTCGATGGATCCAGGGTGCCTCCTGTGCCACTGCAGAGGCCGATGAGGGGGCAAAGCTGGAGTCAGCCGCAGCGTATTTGGCTGACACTTTCTATGATCTAGTGCGGATGTCGGCGAAGTCTATGGCTTCTGTCATTGCGGCCCGTCGCTTTTTATGGCTCCGCAATTGGGCGGCGGACGTTTCCTCTAAAGCGCGGCTTACCAAGCTGCCGTACAAGGGCGCGCTCTTGTTCGGAGCTGCCTTAGAAAAGATTGTTAAAGACCTGGGGGATTCCAAGGGCGGTCGCCTCCCAGAGGATCGCCCTAGGGCCCAGAGGCCCAGTGGGGGTCTCAGAGTCCTCTCCAGGGATTCTCGTAGATTTCGAGGTTCGAGATTTGCTCCTTATGCGCGAGGGCGTTTTGCGGCGCGTGGCCAGTCCTTTCGTGGAGCTCGGGGGCTCGACAGGGGTTATTTCGCAACCCAGCCACATACGAGCAAAAAGCCCCAATGAAGGGATGTTGGTCCAGACGGAGGTTCCGGTAGGAGGTCGGTTGCAGCAATTTCTTTCCGTCTGGACCAACATCACCACGGACCAATGGGTCCTGGAAATAATCCGGGACGGCTACGCTCTCGAGTTTGCCCAACCGTTGGCGGAGTCTTTCGTGGTGTCTCCCTGTGGATCGCAGATCAAGGCGCGGGCGGTGGCGGAGACGCTTCAGCGTTTGGTGCGGCTGCGAGCGGTGGTACCCGTTCCGTCTGACCAGTGCGGCTTAGGTCGGTACTCGATTTATTTCGTGGTTCCCAAGAAGGAAGTCCGATTTTGGATCTCAAGCACGTCAACCGCTGTCTGCGCGTCCCGCACTTCCGCATGGAGACTCTAAGTTCCGTGATTGCATCAGTGCAGCCGTCTGAAGTCCTTACCTCCATAGATCTCACGGAGGCCTATCTCCATATTCCCGTGCGGCAAGAGCATCAACGATTTTTGCGTTTTGCGGTGCCCATGGGGCACTTCCAGTTTCGGGCCCTGCCGTTTGGGCTCGCTACGGCGCCTCGGACAGTCACAAAGGTGATGGTGGTAGTGGCGGCGGCGTTGCGGCGAGACGGGCTGCTGGTGCATCCTTATCTAGACGACTGGCTGATTCGAGTGCCTTCGGTGGCAGATTCGCTGGTGGCGACAGTGGAAGTGGTCTCGCTTCTGGAAAGCCTTGGCTGGGTCATAAACCGGGCCAAAAGTCAGCTAGTGCTGGTGCAGCGGCTGTTGTATCTAGGGGCAGTGTTCGACACGAACGTCGGCGCAGTGTTTCTTCCGGAAGCTCGCATTCAAAAGATCTGGCGGCAGATCAGGGCCTTCTTACGGCTCAAATCTCCGTCGGCATGGCGCTATTTACAGCTGCTCGGGTTCATGGCAGCGACCTTGGACCTTGTCCCCTGGGCTCGTAACGGTCGCATGTGTGCTCAACACTCCCTGCTAACTCGGTGGTCTCCACAACGTCACTCGTTGGACCGGAAGTTATGTCAGACACCGGAGGCGCGTGACAGTCTGCAGTGGTGGTTGAATCCGGTTCATCTTCGGGCAGGCATTCCCTTGCGGCAGCCAGACTGGCTGCTTCTCACGACGGATGCCAGCCTAGTAGGTTGGGGGGGGGCCCATTGTCAATCCTAGTTCATGCAGGGAGAGTGGTGTCAGTTGGAAGCCACGTGTTCCATCAATCTTTTGGAACTCAAGACTGTCTGTCTGGCTCTGCTCGCTTTTGCTTCTCTGGTCAAGCAGAAGGCCGTGCGAGTGTTTTCCGACAACGCGGTCACAGTTAGAAGAGAGCCTGCGGTTGATGACCTGGGCGGAGTCGCACTTAGTGGCCCTGTCAGCAGCGCATGTAGCGGGTCGCGACAATGTGCAAGCAGACTACCTCAGTCGGCGTGTCGTGGATCCGGGAGAATGGGAATTGAACGCGGAGGTTTTTCGCGAGCTGTCCCGGCGTTGGGGTCAGCCGGTGATGGACCTTATGGCCACGTTCGAGAATGCCAAGGCGGAGCGGTTTTACAGCAGGCACAGCACTCTCAAGGTGCACTAGCAAGGTGCACTGGCGGCACTAGCATGTTTTCGGGGTAAGGTGAAGGGGGTGCTCCTCGCCTCTCACCCGGATGTGGTACGTTTCTTACGAGCGGTACGGAACATCCATCCCCCAGTGCGTTCCGTGGTGCCAGCCTGGGATCTCAACTTGGTGCTCGAGGCTTTGGCAAAGCCTCCGTTTGAACCCTTTAATGAAGTCTCCCTCAGGGACCTCTCCTGGAAGACTGTTTTCCTGGTGGCCTTATGTTCTGTGAGGCGCGTGTCGGATCTTCAAGCGCTGTCTTGCCGCGAGACTTTTCTTCAGTTTTCGCCGGAGGTGGTGACCTTGAGTCCGGTTCCATCTTTTCTTCCCAAAGTGGTCTCCAGTTTTCATGTGAATCAATCTATCTCTCTGCCGACCTTTCCGGTGCGGGAAGGCAAGCCCATTGAGGCGGTACTCCGCAGCTTAGATTTAGGCAGAGTGCTCAAACGATATTTGCGCTGTACAGCAGCGTTTCGCAAGACGGACAGGCTGTTCGTTCTTTTTGGAGGTCCTCGAAAGGGGGAAGCGGCTTCCAAAGCCTCCATTGCTCGATGGGTGAAACAGGCCGTGGTGGCGGCATATCAGGCCAGTGGGCGGACGCTCCCGGAGGGCTTCCGGGCACATTCCACGCGTGGTCTGGCGACGTCCTGGGCGGAGTTTGCCTTGATTCCACCCGTTCATATTTGTCGGGCGGCAACGTGGTCTTCGCTGCACACTTTTTCAAGACATTATAGATTGGATGTTCAGGCTCGCAGAGATGCTATGGTGGGGGCGTCGGCCGTTATTGCGGGGCTAGCGGGTCCCTCCCTGGGATAGATACTGCTTTGGTACTACCCTCAAGTGCCGGACTGGCCCGGAGAGACGACAAGGAAGAATAAATTAGACCTTACCTGCTTATTGTCTTTCCTTAAGTTCTCTCCGGTCCAGTCCGGGACCCACCCGATAAATGGTCTTCCTGTTTCAGTTCAGGTTCTTCCGTGGATCTTCTGGCCGGGTTCGTTGTCACTGTTCGCAGTGGAGCGCTAGGAGGGGACTTCGTCAAGTCTGTGTGGGCGTGTCCGCTCTGAGATTGTGCTCGCTCGGTTTCAGGGGGTCCACGATTACAAACGTGACAAAAAAAAAAAATGAACAGAGGTGAGCCTCTGCAATTCTGTTTTCTGAGACAGTCTGGTTTCCTTCGCGGGTCAGTACGTCCGGGTTGAGGCAGGCTTGGTTCCCGCGAGGATCTTTTTGTTTTCTTGGGATTTCGTGTTTTTCGGGTTTTCGGTTCTTTATCCCCTGCTTATCACGTTTAGACTGAGGTGAGCCAGTAGGTGGAGCCAGATACTAGTTCACAGAAAAGATTCTGCATTCAGTCCTCAGCTGCTGGAGAAGGTTGACAACCCTCAAGTGCCGGACTGGCCCGGAGAGAACTTAAGGAAAGACAATTAGCAGGTAATGTCTAATTTCTTCTTGTACCTGCTCCCGGAAAAGGGTTGATGCAGCGGTGGTGGTGGTAACAAAAAAGATTACTATTCCAGTGGAAGGTAGCTCAGCTCTAAAAGATATGCAAAATAGAAAAATCAAAATGCTCTTGAAACAGGCTTTTGATATTAATGCCCTCTCCCTGCAGGCATCTGTCTGTGGGGCTTTTGTGGCATGCGGATACTTGCGATGGACTTAGGAGATCATTGAGTCTCTGGGGGCATCCCAGCTGCTGCTGGTAGAGGTAGCGAAGTGGAGCCAGGGAAGGCTTACTTGGCTGATTCCTTTTATGACTTGATCAGAGGCTTATCCAAAGAGATGGTGGCAGTGCGATGCTACCTCTGACTTTGGAATTGATCACCGGATGTATTTTTCAAATCATGCCTGAACAAGTTGCCCTTCAGAGGGAAGCTGCTGTTTGGGGAAGATCTCGATGAAGGATTTGGGAGAATCCAAAGGAGGCCATCTTCCGGAAGACAAGCAAAAGGTGGTTAGGTCTTCAGTGCCTCCGCGGTGACGGACGTCAAGTTGTTAACGTTTTCACTCAGTTTGTTTTGTATCTTATCAGAGGGGCTGGTTTCTTTCCAGAGGATAGTCCTTTTGGGGTTCAGGGGCTCAGGCAGGGTTTTTTTTCTCTTCCACGCCTATGGGCCCTAAAAAGTCTCAATGAAGCGAGGAGCAGCCGCGCAGGAGTGTTACCCATAGGGGGTTGGCTACGGGACTTTTATCCTGCATGGGTGCAGCTTACATCTGATCAGTGGGTGTTGGAAGTCATCAGAGAGGGCTATGCATTGGAGTTGAAGAGCCCGCTTGCAGGCGCCTTCGTCTTTTCAGCGTCAAGGCCTCTCGGAAGCAAAAGGCAGTAGAGGAGATGTTGCAGAAGCTCCTAGATCTGCAAGCGGTGCGCCGGGGACCGGTTGACCAATGCGGTTATGGTTGATACTCTATCTATTTTGTGGTTCCCAAGAAAGAGGGTACCTTTTGTTCCATTCTGGATCTCAAACATGTCAATCGGTGCTTAAGGGTGGATTGCATACTTACAGAGCCTTGGATGGGTGATAAACTTTGCAGAGAGTCAGCTCCAGCCCTCGCAGGACTTGGTGTACTTTGGGACACGTTTCCAGATGACAGCGAGACAGGTGTCTTTGCCGGAGCCTCGGGTCCAAGTGTTTCAGAAGCCGATCAGAAGGTTTGGCAGCATACAGATGCTGACGGCATGGCACTACCTACAGGTGCTGGGGTCCATGGCATCCATGGCAGTAGCCATTGAGCTTAGGCAAGGGCGCGCATGAGGCAGCAGAAGAGCCTCTTGTGAAGGTGGTATGTACAGTATCATCCACTATCGCTCCCCTTACTTTGTCTGACAAATGCCCACCGGTTGTTCCGGTGATGGCTAACAGATGACATCTTGCAAAAGGGAATGCCACTGGAGACGCCCAGCTGGATTCCCTTGACGACGGATGCCAGTTTGTCCAGATGGGGTGCTCACTGCAATTGCCATTTTGCGCAGGGGAGTTGGTCGGAGCAAGAGGCAACTTGGTCCATCAACAGGCTCTAGTTGAGAGCGGTTTTCCTGGCGTTGCAGCAATTTGTTTTGCACCTGCGGGGCATGGCAGTGCGGGTGTTTTCGGACAATGGTAGCGTACGTCAGTCAACAAGGAGGGACGAGCAGTGTGAATCTGGAAGCAGAAGTTGGTCCATTGTTGGACTGGGCAGAACAGAAATCTGTAGGCCTTATTGACAGTTCAGGTGGCAGGCAAAGACAGTGTGACCGCAGACTTCTCAGCTGGGTTCATATCGACCCGGGGAAATGGGTCCTCAATGCAGCAGTATTTGCTCTCTTAGTCCGAAGGTGGGGCAACTGATGATGGACCTGATGGTAACTTTCGAATCTGCCAAGGCAGCGAGATTTATCAGCAGATGCCAGGAACGAATGTTGGAGGGCTTAGATGCCCTGGTTCAGAAGTGGCCAACAGGGGGACTCCTTTATATGTTTCTGCCCTGGGCACTCATTGGCCGAGTCATACAGTGCATGGAGCGGCATCATGGTCTCGTGATACTGATAGCTCCCAACTGGCTCCATCGCTTGTGGTACGCAGGCTTGGCGCACTTGAAGGTGGACTGTCCATGAAGGCTGCTGCCTCAGCCAGACCTGTTGTAACAGGGACCCATCCTCATGCCTCAGGTGGATCAGTTCTCGCTTATGGCTTGGCTGTTGAGCTGGCACGGTTGCACCACTGGGGATACTTGGCGCCAGTCATATCTATGTTGCACGGAGGCATTTGACATCACTAGCCTACGTGAGAGTGTGGAGAGTGTTTGAGGATTGCTGTGTTGGTTGCCACTATAGACCGCTGACTGCGTCAGTGCCGGAGGTGTTGACTTTCTTCCAAGAAAGCTTTGAGAAAGGGCTAGCATGTAGCACTCTGAGTGCAGGTTGTGGCTATATCCTACTACCAGGGAAGAGAACATCTGGATGTGGTCAAGTTTCTCAGAGCAGTAAAACAGGAGCGTCCGCTGCTGCAAGCTGTGGTTCCGCCTTGGAATCTCATTTTGGTGCCATCAGTACTGACTGAGCCCCCTTTTTGAACCGTTTGGTTTGTGTACTTTAAAGGATTTGATGCTGAAAACTGTGTTCCTAGCGGTGATTTGTTCTGTTCGATGGATCTCAGGGCTGCAGGCATTGTGCAGAGAGCCTTTTCTGGTACTGGCTAAGGAAAAGATGGTGCTTAGGCCGGTTCCTTCCTTTTTGCCATTGGTCCTGTCACTTATTCATATGAATCAAACGGTAATGCTACTGGTGTTTTCAGGGGCAGGGGGGTCAGAGAGGGACCTTTTTCTTCACCGGTTGGATATCCTTATTGGGGGTATTTGAGAACTACAGAGTCCTTTAGAAAGTCGGATCGGTTGTTTGTTCTCCATTGGGGAGCACATAAAGGAGAAGCGGTTTCAAAGGCCTCCATTTCTCGGTGGGTGAGGGAGGCCATCTCCTCAGCTTACTTGCTGAGGTACAAGCCATTGCCAGCCGCTTTGCGGACACATTCTGCCAGATAAGATTTGTAGGGCGGTGACCTGGTCGTCCTTGCATACTTTCGCCAAGCATTACAGGCTAGATGTGCAAGCCGCAGGGGATGTGTGTTTTAGATTGGCGATTCTTCAGGCCGGTCTTATGGGTCCCTCCAAGTTTAGTACTGCCATGGTACATCCCACAGGTCTAGAACTGAACTGGAGGAACGATAAGGAAGGTGAAATTAGGCCTTACCTTCTAATTGACGTTCCTTGAGTGAGTCCAGTCCCGATCCCAATCCCACCTGGGTCGGGGGTTTTTTTGGCTCTATAGATGTCGCTGGTCCTGAAGAAAGTCAGCACATTGTGGGAGCTGGGGGAGAAGTAATGGAGTGCAAATGTTGGAGTTGGACAGAAGCTGAAGTGTTCCATGCTTGACTTGTCACAGTTGGGAGTGTCCAGGCGAGGCCAGGGATGGAGCCTCGACTGTGGTAAGCGATCTCTTTCTCAGGTGGGGTGGTTTTCTATTTGAGGATAGGGGCACAGCATATATAGTTCTAATGGTTGTTGAAAGTTACTTTCATGAGTCTGCTTTGTCATTAGGATACTTGTTGTGGTGGGAGATGTCACCAGAATGTTTACCCTGATGTCATCAAACATGACATGCTCGGTCACCAAGCTGCTGTTGAGGTGACACTACCCACAGGTGCGACTCTGGACTGGACTCACTCAAGGAACGTCAATTAGCAGGTAAGGCCTAATTTCACTTTCTGGAATGAGGTCCTTCAGTTTTTGAGGGTGGTGCTAAGGAAATGTGTTTCCAAATATGTGAGCACAATTTTGCTTATTAGCTGATCTACAAGGTGGGTGACAGTTTAGTCAAGTGCATTACCCTGGTATGAACTGTGGTATATATGGCTATGGCTATGACAGTGACTTGGAAGATTGCAGAACTGCTACGATTGTTGGTGGGTGAAAACTGATATTCCTTTCCTGCCCTCTTCACCTTTCTCCAATAGAGAAGGAGAGTTAGTGGTGTGTCACATGTATGTCCACCAAAATATACTTTGATATTTACCTAGAGAAATGATGGGCTGGATTTTGCAGAGATTTTTTTTTCTTTGGTGTTTTTTTGTTGATTTTGTTGTAATAAACACTGATATATAAGAACTAAAAATCTAGAATCTTGATAGTAATTACCCTTTATAACACTTATTCCTCCCTCTTGCTCCTCTTCAAGTTCTTTTATTAAATTATGATTTGTGCATTTGTGTAGTTCGCTCCAATAGTGTGTTAGGGGATTGCAAAGGATGTTTTATGTTTCTCTTTCTCCATAAACAATAAAATTGAATGAAACGCCATACTTGGAATAGTATTCCTGATAATAAAAACACACAGATCCTCACAACCTCTGCCTCGTTGGACTGCGGTGTTAGTATGTGATAGAAAATGCATAACATGGGCTATAGCAGGGGTTCTCAAACCTGCCTACCAGCTAGTTGGGTTTTCAGGATATCCACAATAAATATGCATGAGAGAAATTTGCATGCACTGTCTCCATTGTATGTAAATCTCTGTCATGCATATTCGTTGTGAATATCTGGAAAACCCGACTGGCTGGGGAAGCACCAGCACAGGTTTGGGAACCCCTGGGCTATAGCATACAGCTTGGATGTTAAGGCCTTGAGTATTCAGCCTGACATGTCGTCACTGCCAATATAATAGATTTTCCTGATCGTGTCCCCCGTCTAGTCCCGGAACCTCTGGGTTGCCCATCTTATCCAGCAGCTTGGAGACTGAGAAACTCCCACTTTTGTGACATCATGAGTATATCTCTCCGGTGTCCGCCTCCAATCATCAGTTACCTCAGTCTCCAAGCAGCTGGATACATGGGAGCCCGGGGGTCCGGGCTCACTAGAGAAACAATTAGTGAATTTATTTTGGTCCTTTTGACTTAGTGGGAGTAGTTCCCTACCGGGGTTTCCCTTTGTCTCAGCTCTGTGGCTTTCTTTCTCAGCGCAGGTCAGCTTCTTATTTCTGACTATCTCTGCTCTCCCTGCCCCTCTGCTCTTCCCTGTCTCCCTGCTCATTGTTTTGGGGGGTCCCGGCCCAATCCGACGACGGCTGTGAAAGGGCACGGTCTGTCTGCAGCAGCTGCCTAGTCTCTGCGGCACGAACTGCTGGACACGGAGTTGAGCCGACGCCACGCAGAAGTCTTGCCTGCTCGTGCGTCTGGCGGCTCCTCCGGTGCACGCGGCCGGCAGCTAAATTTTCAGCATCGGGGGTGGTTCTCGGACCTGCGGCGTCTCGAGCGCTCCCCATGTCGGTGGCCGCAGCCCTGCTTTCTGCGCACTTCTTCCTCCTGTTTCCTGGCCAGAGGTGAGTGTTGCATCGGGCAGCGGGTTTGCTTCTCCTCAGCGCGTTTTCGCGCACTTTTGCTCCGATCGGCCCTGCCGCGTGGCGTCGGCGTGCCGACCCTTCAGGCCTACCGCACGGGAGTTTCGGGGGCTACATTAGGCAGTTAGGTGCCTCTGCGATTCTCCTCGCAAAGAAAAGCACAGTGAACGGTACCCCACTGTAAAGGGGGGTTCTTGCCCTTTCTCTGCTTCCGGAGTCGGTTGGCCTGAAGGGGGGAGTGTACGGCTGCTTAGCCTTTGACTGCCAGTTTGGGAGATCTCTGCCTGCTTTTTTTTCGAGTTCGGTCCTAGGAGGCCCGAGGTCAGTGTGTTTCTGTCATGCTTTCCAAGTCCCTGTGTTTAGTATGTGGGACAAGGAAAACGTCTGCTGGGGTCTGCAAGTCTTGAATGGGTGACTCCGGGGAGCAGTCTTCGGAGCAGGCACAGCAGGAGTCAGTCCAAGCCCCAGCTGCTGACGTTCCCGCCCCAGGGGAGCAGGAAGTTTCACAATTGGAGGCAGTTGCAGGCCCTTCCTCCGGCTCTCACGCTTCCCCCTCTTTGCCGGCGCTGCCTATAGACCTGTCCTCTATTTTTTCTCAGCAGTTCGTAGCTCTCCTACAACAATCAGTCTTTGGAGGCTCTCTGCAGGAGCAACCGCCAAAGGGCGGCGCGCGTAAGCGCCCTCCTTCTCCTCAGGAGGACTGCGCTCCTGTTGGGGGTAAGAAACCTCGTGGAGAAGGGGAACTCTGCATGCAGTCGGGGACTTCTGAGGACCCTCTTTCGGATGAGGAGTCGCACAGCCTACAGTTGGATGAGGAGTTGGAGGAAGGAGAGATCTCCGAGAGAGAGGACCAGTCCCGGATTGTGAGGGTCTTTCGGAGGAATGAGCTTCCAGCCCTCATCGTGGAGACGCTTAAGGCGCTCAATACGCCGGTCCCAGGGACCTCAGCAGACGAGTCCTTGGAAGATCCGTTGTTGCAGGTCTTTCGGAAGACTCAACGAGCGTTCCCGGTTCACAGAGTCTTCCAGGAGATGATTCAAGAGGAATGGAATCTGCCAGAGGCTCCACTGAAAGGTTCCCGAGTTATGGGGCGTTTGTATCCGTTATTGGATCAGGATAGAGAGGTGTTTAAATTACCTAAGGTGGATGCGGCCGTCTCGGCGGTCACCAAGAAAACGACAATTCCCGTAGAGGGCAGTGCGGCCCTTAAAGATGGGCAAGATAGGAAGTTGGATGCCTTATTACGGCAGGTTTTCGAGGTCAATGCCATTTCGCTCCAGGCAACTATTTGTGGTGCGTGGGTGGCCAGAGCCTGCCTGCGATGGTCCCAGCGGGTGCACGAGGGTCAGCCCAGTGAGTTGGCAGAGGAGGCGGCCCGTCTGGAGTCCGGGGCGGCCTACTTGGCGGATCTTCAGTATGATCTCATGCGCGGTCTCTCCAAAAGTATGGCCTCATCGGTCGCAGCGCGCCGCTATCTGTGGCTCCGGAATTGGTCGGCGGATAATTCCTCTAAAGCTAGATTGAGTAAACTTCCCTTTAAGGGTCGTCTACTGTTCGGTGACGACTTGGAGAAGCTGGTTAAGGACCTCGGTGAATCCAACGGTGGGCGGTTACCGGAGGATAAGCCTAAGGTGGCCCGTGGGACACCGAGGGGGTCGGGGGCAGTTGCGCGATTCTCGCTGTTTTCGCTCCCAAAGATTTTTTTCGAGTCAGCGTAGCCGTTTCCCCAACAGGTCACAGGGATTTCGTGGGTTTCGAGGAGCGGGAAGGGGTTTCGGTGCCTCTCCTTCATCTTCCTCGAATACCTTCAAGAAGCAGCAATGAAGCGAGGAGGGCCCAGGCTCCCCTCTTCCCTGTAGGGGGGCGTTTGCAGGAATTTTATCCTGCCTGGGCCCAAATCACTTCGGATCAGTGGGTCCTGGAGGTCATTCGAGAGGGCTATGCCCTGGAGTTCCTCCGTCCGGTGCGGGACACTTTTGTTCAGTCGCCCGGTCGGTCCGTGGCGAAGCGCGTGGCGCTTCAGGAGACAGTTCAAAAGTTACTCGACCTCCGGGCCATCGCTCCAGTACCTTCAGACCAGTGCGGATGCGGTCGTTACTCCATCTACTTCGTGGTTCCAAAAAAGGACGGGGGAGTGCGTCCCATTCTAGATCTCAAAGGTGTCAACCGCTGCCTTTGCGTGTCTCATTTTTACATGGAAACTCTGCGGTCCGTCATTGTGGCGGTTCAGCGCGTAGAGTTCCTCACGTCGTTGGACCTCTCGGAGGCTTATCTGCATATTCCCATCAGACCGGACCATTACCAATTCCTCAGGTTTGCAGTTCCGTTCGGGCATTATCAGTTTCAAGCATTGCCCTTCGGGCTGGCCATGGCTCCGAGGGTCTTTACCAAGGTCATGATAGTGGTGGCGGCGGCTCTGCGCAAGGAGGGCATCCTCGTTCACCCTTACCTAGACGACTGGCTGATCCGGGCAAAATCCCGCGCCGAGAGCGAGAAAGCGACAGCCCGGGTAGTTTCGTTCCTGGAAAGTCTGGGATGGATAGTCAATGTGGCGAAGAGTCACTTGGTCCCTTCTCAGAACCTGGAATATCTCGGAGCGCGTTTCGACACCCAGTTGGGCAGAGTGTTCCTCACGGCGCAAAGAGCTCAGCAACTACGCGCTCTGGTGGAAAGGTTCCGGCAGCGCAAGGCTCCCTCGGCTTGGCATTATCTGCAAGTGTTGGGCACCATGGCGGCATCCATCGAAACGGTTCCGTGGGCCCGAGCTCATATGCGCCCTTTACAGCGAGCGTTGCTACGTCGGTGGTCGCATCAGCAGGACCCTCTATCCCGGAGACTAGTTTGCCCGGCGGAGGTCCTGCACGATCTGCACTGGTGGCTGCTTCCCGAGTCATTGGAGCGGGGAAGGTCTCTGGTGGCTCCGGACTGGGTGGCAGTATTGACGGATGCCAGTCTGTTAGGCTGGGGCGCTCATTGTCAGGGCAGCTTCGTTCAGGGTTGGTGGAATCCCCAGGAGGCAACGAGGCCGATCAATCGTCTCGAGCTGAGGGCGGCGAGTCTGGCCCTGCAGGGGTTTCGACTCTTGCTTGCCGGAAAGGAGGTCCGGGTGTTGTCCGACAACGCGACAGCGGTGGCCTATATCAACAAGCAGGGCGGCACCAGCAGTGTCGCCTTAGAGGCCGAAGCCGCGGCCCTGTGTGTCTGGGCGGAAAAGAATCTCTCCGACCTGTCGGCCACTCATATTGCAGGAGTGGACAATGTGGAAGCCGATTTCCTGAGTTGGGTGCGCGTGGACCCGGGGGAATGGGTCCTTCATCCCGAGGTCTTCAACATGATAGCTCGTCGGTGGGGCTTCCCGGTCATGGACCTCATGGCGACCTTTGCTTCCGCGAAGGCCAGTCGCTTCTTCAGCAGGCGTCGGGAAAGGATGTCGGAAGGGCTGGATGCTCTGCTCCAGGTTTGGCCGGAGGGACAACTGCTGTACGTCTTCCCCCCTTGGGTCTTGATCGGAAGGGTCCTTCAAAGGATAGAGAAATTCAAGGGGTCCGTGATTTTGATAGCACCGGACTGGCCGAGGCGTCCTTGGTACGGGGACCTGATGAGACTGTTGGCGGCGAAGCCTTGGCGTCTTCCTTGCCGGGAGGACCTTCTCTCCCAGGGGCCTCTTCTCATGCCGTACGTGGATCGATTCTCGCTTACGGCTTGGCTCTTGAAAGGGCTCGGTTGACGTCCAGGGGGTATTCGGCGGCGGTCGTTTCTACCTTATTGAGGTCCAGGAAGCGCTCCACGTCTCTGGCGTACATTCGCGTCTGGCGCATTTTCGAGGCGTGGTGTGAGGACAAAGTGCATGCCCTTGAAAGCATCTGTTCCTCAGATTTTGGAGTTTTTACAGGATGGTTTAGACAAGGGGCTGGCGGCGGCTTCGTTGCGAGTCCAGGCGGCGGCTTTGTCCTGTTTCAGGGGTCGCATCAAAGGTCAGTCCCTTATGTCCCAGCGGGATGTGAAGCGTTTTTTCCGGGCGGTTGCTCTGGTTAGGCCGCCCTCACAGTATGTTTTTCCTAAGTGGCATCTGCCTTTCGTTCTGGATGCCTTAGAGCGGCTTCCTTTCGAGCCAGTAGCGAACGCATCTCTTAAAGATCTCACTCTGAAGACTGTGTTTTTGGTGGCCATATGTTCGGCGCGTCGGGTGTCCGAGCTGCAGGCGCTCTCCTGTAGGGAGCCCTACCTTTCCTTTTTTGCGGGTAAGGTGGTCTTGCGACCGGTCCCGGCTTTCCTCCCGAAAGTAGTTTCGCCGTTTCATCTAAACCAGGAAATCGTCTTGCCAGTTTTTTCTAAGGCTGGTCCTGACTCTTCCTCGAGAAATTTTCATCTGTTGGATGTTTGACGGGCCCTGAAGAAGTATCTGAGACGCACGGCGTCTTTCCGGAGGTCAGACAGGCTTTTTGTGCTGTTTGGGGGCCCGAAGAAGGGAGAGGCGGCTTCCAAGGCTACCATTTCCCGATGGATCAAAGAGGCGATTGCCTCAGCGTATGTGCTGAAAGGAAGAGTGGTGCCGGAAGGGTTACGGGCTCACTCCACTAGGGCGCAAGCAGCTTCGTGGGCGGAACATCGCTTGGTGTCACCGGTAGACATATGTAAGGCGGCTACGTGGTCGTCTTTGAATTCCTTTGTTCAACACTATCGTCTGGATGTGCAGAGGGTGGAGGAGTCCGCCTTTGGAAGGGCGGTTCTTCAGGCTGGTTTGCCGGATCCCTCCCGTGCTTGATTGATTTCTACTGCTCTGGTACTAACCCAGAGGTTCCGGGACTAGACGGGGGACACGATCAGGAAGATGAAAATTAGACTTACCTGCTAATTATGGTTCCTGGAGTGGAACCCGTCTAGTCCCGGATCCCACCCCGGATGTGCATGCAAACAGAAGCCTGAAGTGTCTCCGAGGCTACGGGTAAGACTTGTACTTTGGTTTTTTCTTCAGTTTTGTTAAAAAAAAACAAAAAAAACCCCCAAAAACAAATCATTTTGGCATGGGTACCCGAGAGTGGGGGTTTGAGGCCTTTCGTTTTGGGGGTTTCTTCCTCTCCTTTTCTTCGTTCTTCTACGATCCTGATCTGTTCAGGAGTTTGTAGTCACAGTGCTGACAGTGTTATTTCTTAGTTCCCGATAGGATTGTCCCTTTGGCCATAAGCTGTAGTGTTTTTTTCTTTCCTTGTTTCTCTGGTGAGTCTGCTTTGTCAATAGGTTACTGATGATTGGAGGCGGACACCGGAGAGATATACTCATGATGTCACAAAAGTGGGAGTTTCTCAGTCTCCAAGCTGCTGGATAAGATGGGCAACCCAGAGGTTCCGGGACTAGATGGGTTCCACTCCAGGAACCATAATTAGCAGGTAAGTCTAATTTCATCTTTCATTTTGTGTGTATCATGTTTGTTTCACAGAGCCCTCAGTGGACATGAATGATGGCCAGATGCAGGTAGAACAAAGTGTTAACTGTATTTGCATGTCCACTGCTTACTAGTGCTGGGTGACTGTAGACATGCATTGCGTAATGTAGAAGACAAATGGAGCAGCAACAGTGCCACAGCTCAGGTGGCTATCTTAGCTTTTTATTTATTTATTTTTATTTTATTTATCCAGATTTATATACCGCCTTTTCCTTCAATCAAAGTGGTTTACATTGGGAACTATTACAAAATTAGGTAAAAGGGCAAAAGAGGGAAAATTAGAAGAAGTCATTAACGAGATAAGAAGTCATAACAGTGGGATATAGCTGAAGTCATTAACAAAATATGACTGGCCTCTTCCACTAGTACTCATGCTTTTCACCTGTTTTGATTCTGAAGATTGATGTCATGTAAACACAGGTTTTTATAACTGAGCATTACCACATAAGTATAAGATAAAATATCTTCATCAGCCAACCACATTATGTTTTTTTTGCTTGCATATGAAACTCAAATAAATATATGTTTTGTCAGATCTCCTCATAAGAAATCTGGGATTGCCAAGTTGCTAGAGTCTGCAACAGACCCTTTTGATTCTGGATTGGAAGGACTTAGCTCAGATACTCTGGGAGAGGCTGCACCTCCTTCCCTTAATAATCTGATTGGCATGCTGGCAGAAACTGCAGAGGAGAAGTACCGCTTGCTGGATCAACGAGATAAAATAATGCGGCAAGGTAAAGAAGCTCTGCAGTACTTGAAAATAAAGAAATGAGATCTATCTTAATGAAATGAGAATATTAATTGTATAGTATGTGATATGGAAATATTTTCTGTGACAGAGACTTTGAGATTGTAGTATGGAAAGATGTTCTGGGTCTTGAAAGGTCATACTTCTTCACTACTTTCTACCTAATAATACAGGACACCTTACAGGATGCCAACTGAAAAAAACCTCATATCTAAATAAGTGTATACTTAAACTGTTAAATTATTTTATTACACATCATATATTACTTTTATACAAAATATTGCACATATCACATAACTATAGTAGTAAATACATCACATTCTTTAAAATATCCCCATACACCATGTCCATTCGCCATGTCTTGAACCCAACATTGAAAGCCTGGACCTGGTTGAACATGACTGATATTGTAGGAACCTCTGATGACTCTTCGTACCCCTACTATATGTAATATATATCACAATCTCGTCAATTTTTAGGGGAGCATCCCTCTCATCTAATCTAAAAACTGTACGATGATGATTAGTTGCTATTCTCTAATCACCGTTTTCCATTCACAGCTTTCAAAAGAGGAAAATACCTTTATTGTCCTCTTCTTTTCTTTAAAATATACTGTGCCATGAACAGCTGTAAAAGGAAAATCCCCGTGGTATCCCAAGAAGGCCTGCTCTTCCATTGCTGCTTCTCTAAAAAAAACCCAAACCATCCCATGAACGCATCCAACCACCTTGAAACCAGTCCCAATAGAATGAATGTACACATCAAATCCAAGATGTACTAAAACTGCAAACTGTACACATAAAAAAGTGATATTTTTAGTGGTCTCTGCACGTGTACATAGCAACACTTACACATAGAATGAGCAGTTTTGGTACTTACAGGAGATATTTTGTAACAAGGCACCTCTGTGGAAAGTTCTAAAAGGTGTCTATTTTATAAAGACAGCATAGATAGCCTTTATAATATATCCACCCAGAAAACAGAGAGTAGGACTAAATAGCCAAGTTGCTTAATAGAGAAAGGTGAATAGTGGAGTACCCCAGGGATCTGTTCTGGGCCTGCTGTTTCTTAACGTATGTATAAATGACCTGGAAATGGGAACAGTCAAATTTGCAGATGACACACAATTGTTAAAATATAAGAGGATTGTGAAAAATTATAAGAGGACTTTGTAAAATTGGTAGCCTATGTGGGCAAGTGAATAGTTATGCATGTAGGGAAGGACAACCTAAACTATGGTTACATGATGCAAGGTTCCACAGAATCACCACTCGGGAAAAGGATCTGGGTGTCATCTTGGATAATACATTGAAACCCTCTGCCCAGTGTGAAGCAGCGGCCAAGAAAGCAAATAGAATGCTAGGAATTTATTCCTTCTCTAACCCTCTTCAAATCCAGGCTGAAAACTCACCTCTTCGCTGCTGCTTGTGGATCTTGGCTCACTTGATCTCGACTCACTTGATCTCCTTTTTCTTTTTCTGTCCCCCTTGTTTTATCCCTGCCTACACCTTCTGTGTTGTCTGTCTTGACTAGATTGTAAGCTCTGATGAGCAGGGACTTTCTCCAGGACCAAGCAGGAAGTCAGTCCTCACATATGGGTGACGTCGGCGCCGACGGAGCCCTCGCGGAGCAATTTTCCCCAGCTTTCAAAGAAAGCCTTTGGGATTTGCAGCGCGCATGCGCGGTCTCCTTCCCGCCCAAGGGTGCCATCTTAGCCAGTCTTCTTTTTTCCGCGGAGCCCTACAGACGTACCCGTCGTGTCCCCGCTGAAATAGTTGATTTTCGTGATTTATTTCTCTTTTTTCCTTCGGTTCGACGCCGGTCTTTTTCCTGCCCGGAGTCGCGACGCCGTTGCGAGTCCTTCTCTTATTTTTCGGTTTTTCTGATTTTGGTCAGTTTCGTTTTCGGTTTTTTCGCTGGCAGCCCGGTCCTTTGACCTTGCAGGGGCCCTTTTTCCCCCGATGGCTGCCAGTGGTTTCAAGCGGTGTGTTCAGTGTGACAGAAATATGTCACTCACTGACACACACGATAATTGCCTCCGCTGCCTGGGCCCAGATCACGAAGAACTGATCTGTGGGGCCTGTGGCAAAATGTCCTCCAAAGCGTTAAGGAGTCGGCGGCACCAGCGGGAAAGAATCTTCGCTGACCCCGGCCGTACCCGGACCTCGTCGGAGGCCTCGGCATCCAGAGGTTCCAGCTCTGACCATCGCCGAAGCTCCTCCGACAGGGGTTCTCCCTCCGGGGACCATCGACGGAAGGTAAAACCCGCGAGGGCGGCGTCGGTAGACGCTCCTGGCTCCGCGAGGGCCAGGTCGCATAGCCCCGATAGCCGTCCCGGGTCTTTGGAGAAGGAGCACCTCCCGAAGCGACCTCGCCTGGAGTCGGAGTTGCCTGCTCGGGTAAGTCCTGTAGTCCTTCTGGACTCGCCTCCGAGATGTCCGACGTCGGGCCCGACGTCGTCGGGGCCCGAGTCGGGGGCTGCTGGGTCACCTGAGGCCGGACTCAGGTTGACGGCCTTGGAGAGCAGACTATCTGCCTTCATGGACCAGCAGCGGGCACTGATCGCTAGCCTCGCTGGCGCCACTGCCCCAACCGCCGGGACGTCGACGTCTAAGTCGACCCCGGAGACCGAGCCGATCCTCGAGTCCATGCGAACTCGAGTCGATCCTCGGTCGAGGTCACCCTCGGCCTCCCGTTCGGGACCGAGGTCGTTGATGCCGACTCCCTCGGTGTCGGGGCGGCCGACGCCTTCGCCTGCCCGAGCCGACCCCACCGATTCCTCCTCGGAGTCGGCCTGGGAGTCTGAAGAGGAAGAGTCACCTGATTCGTTTCGGACTCGGTGTGTCCCCTCGGACTCACCTGAGTCCGAACCTCGGAAGCAGTCCCCTCCGGAGGATGCCCGGTTCTCGGACTTCGTCAGGGATATGGCCAAGGCTTTGGCCCTCCCTGCGGATCCCGAGGAGGAGCCTCGAGCCGAAGAGCTCGACACCCTTCAGTACGACTCTCCCGCCAGGGAGCACTTTACTGTACCGGTTCCTCCCATGCTGGAACGACTACTCTTCCGCATGTGGGAGAGTCCGGCCTCGTCGCCGGTATTGAGCAAGCGGGTCGATTCCATCTATCGAGTCCGCAAGAGTCCTGGCTTCCAAAAAGCACAGCTGCCACACCATTCCATGGTAGTGGAATCGGCCATGCATAGGCTTAAGAGCCAAAAGATGCACTCCTCGGTGCCTCCTGGCAGGGAGGCCCGTAACCTGGATGGCCTTGGTAAGAAGTGTTTCCAGGGCTCTATGCTTGCTTGTCGTGTCCAGACCTACCAGCTATACATGGGCATGTATCTCCGAGACCTGGCTAAAGAGATAGCCGGATGCTCCGCTGGACTGTCCGAGGAACCTTTGCGGAGGTTCCTGGCCTTGACAACTGGTATTCGGGAATGCTCCAAATTCATGTCCCGAGCAGCCTATGATGGCTTTGAAGCATCGGCTCGAGTGGCCGCAGCTGGCATCGGTGCCCGCCGACAGGCTTGGCTTCAGTCGTCTGACCTTGAACCCTGGGTGCAGGACAAGTTGGTCGATGTCCCCTGCCGAGGTGAGAACCTCTTTGGCAAGCCCATGGCTGAAAAGGCTGCACAAATCGAGACGGAGACTCTCACCAGGACTAGGCTTTCTAGGAAGACCTCCGCCCCTTCCCAGAAAAAGAAGGGCTCGGGAAAGAAGTCCTTTTACCCGAGAAAGACGGCTGCCTATAAACACTACCCTCAATATCAGGCCTCCGCAGCTCCCCAACAGGGCCAGCAGGCCAAGGGACGGGGTAACGGGTCCCGTAGGCAGCAAGCCCCCAAGCCTGCACCACCAGCCCCTGCTCAGCAGGGTGGGGGTTTTTGACTTCCTCAGCATAGCCTCTCCCCCTCAGCGGGCTCCTCCCAGTACCGGAGGCCGGCTGGTTCACTTCGCCCACAGGTGGTCCAACATCACTTCAGATGCCTGGGTGCTTCAAGTCGTAAGAGAAGGATATCTTCTCCACTTCCATCAGGTCCCCCCCTCTTATTTCCCGGGAGAACCTCCACGACTCCCTCTGCACAGGGACTTACTCCTTCAGGAGTTAGCAAGTCTTCTTCAGGAACAGGCTGTGGAACCGGTGCCCCACCACCTGAGAGGTCAAGGCTTTTATTCCAGGTATTTCCTAATACCAAAAAGGACAGGAGGCCTCAGACCCATCCTGGACTTGCGCAACCTCAACAAGTTCCTCGTGCGGGAAAAGTTCAAGATGCTTATCCTTGGAATCCTTCTGCCCTACCTCCAGCAGGGAGATTGGCTATGCTCCTTGGATCTAAAGGATGCCTACACGCACATCCTCATCCACCCAAGCCACCGCCAATACCTAAGGTTTGTGGTGGCAGGAAATCATTACCAGTACAGAGTACTGCCCTTTGGTCTATCCTCCGCACCGCAAGTCTTCACAAAATGTCTCGCGGTGGTGGCGGCCTATCTCCGGCTTCACGGCCTCTATGTCTTTCCGTACCTCGACGACTGGCTCATCAGAGCATCGTCCTCTCCGGCAGTCACCAATGCCACACACCGCACGGTGACTCTTCTGCAGTACTTGGGCTTTGTCATAAACTTCGCAAAGTCCACTTTGCTCCCCTCACAGGATCTCGAGTTCATCGGCGCAAGACTGCACACTCCTCAGGCACGAGCTTTCCTGCCTCTCGACAGGGCTCAACGGCTCATGGACCTAGCCGGCCGTTTTCGCAGCCAGTCCCTGGTCTCCGCCAGGCGCTTCCTGAGACTACTCGGCCATATGGCTTCCACCGTCCACGTGACCCCCAATGCCCGCCTGAATATGCGGCCTGCTCAATGGTGCCTGCGCAAGCAGTGGCAACAAGCCACCGGCGGACTAGCCGACTTAGTGCGCATCTCCGGGCCGCTGGCCTCTTCTCTACAGTGGTGGCTTCATCGGCCGAACCTGATGCTCGGAATGCCTTTTCAGTCGCCTCAGCCGGCTCAAGTGCTGACGACCGATGCTTCCCTCCTGGGTTGGGGAGCACATTGCCAAGGGGCATGTACTCAAGGTCTCTGGACCGCGTGGGAGTCTGCTCAGCAGATCAACTTCCTGGAGCTCAGAGCAATCCATCTGGCGCTCAAGGCTTTCTCCCACCTGACTTCTCACCAGTCCGTCCTTGTCCAGACGGACAATCAAGTTGCCATGTTCTACGTGAACAAACAGGGGGGCACGGGCTCCTTCCTTCTCTGCCGAGAAGCTCAGAGGCTCTGCTCTTGGGCCGTCAGTCACGGCATTCTTCTCAAGGCAGTTTATCTCCCAGGCCAAGAAAATTGCCTGGCGGACAAACTCAGCAGGATTCTCCAGCCGCACGAGTGGCGTCTGGATCCCTTGGTTGTTCAGAAACGTTTTCTGAAGTGGGGCCTCCCCACGATGGATCTCTTTGCCAGTCCTCTCAACCGGCAACTTCCTCGCTTCTGCTCTCGTCAGCCACATCCCCTTCGAGTAGCGGCAGATGCTTTTCTACTCTCATGGTCGGAGAGCCTTCTCTATGCTTTTCCTCCCACCCGCTAGTCTCTCGAACTCTTTTCAAGGTTCTCCGAGACAAAGCTTCCATGATCCTGGTGGCTCCTCGCTGGCCCAGACAGCCGTGGTTTCCACTCCTGTTGCAATTAGCGGTAGAGGATCCGTTCCCTCTGGGGTTCCAACCGGATCTCCTAACACAGGATCAGGGGTCCCTGCTACACCCCAACCTCAGATCTCTCAATCTAATGGCCTGGCTGCTGAAAGGGTAGTCCTTGCTGCCCTTCTCCTGCCGGCAGAGGTGGAAGAGGTCGTCCTAGCTTCTCGGCGACCTTCTACCCGCAAATGCTACGCCCTTAAATGGTGTCGCTTTTCCGTTTGGTGTGCCCAGCAGTCTCAGGATCCCTTCTCCTGCTCGGTGTCGGTGATCTTGCAGTACTTGCTCTACCTCTCTAATCTGGGACTTAAGTCCAACTCCGTCAAAGTTCACCTCAGTGCTCTTTCAGCACATCATGTGCCAGTGGACGGCAGACCTCTTTCCAGCGACCCTCTCGTAGCGCGGTTTCTTCTCTCCGAGGTCTCCTTCTACTTAAACCACCTCTGCGCCCGCCAGCACCTGACTGGGATCTGAATGTGGTGTTACAGCGGATCACCTGTCCGCCTTTTGAACCTATGGCTACCTGTTCTCTCCGTTTTCTTTCTTGGAAAACCTTATTCCTGATAGCCCTCACTTCCGCCAGACGCGTAAGTGAATTGCAGGCCCTCGTGTCTGATCCCCCTTACACTCGGTTCTACAAAAATAGGGTAGTCCTACGGACTCACCCTAAATTTCTTCCAAAGGTGGTCTCCCCTTTTCATATCAATCAGGAGGTGGTACTTCCGACCTTCTTTCCCAGGCCACACTCCAGCCGAGCTGAAATGGTCCTGCATACCCTGGACTATAGAAGGGCGTTGAACTTCTACCTTGACCGTACGCGGGAGCACCGCAAAGCTGCTCAGCTCTTTGTGTCTTTTGACCCCAATAAATTGGGGCTCCCTGTCTCCAAGCGTACTCTGTCCATCTGGGTTGCTGACTGTATCGCTTGGGCTTATGGGGCAGCCGGACTCTCGTTAGAAAGTCGAGTCACGGCTCATTGTGTTCGGGCGAAGGCTACGTCAGTGGCTTACCTCCGCTCTGTTCCGCTGGCAGACATCTGCCGGGCCGCTACTTGGTCTTCGAGCCAGACTTTTGCAGTCCATTACTGTCTCGAGAGGGAGTCCCGCAGGGACAGTGCTTTCGGACAGGCAGTCCTCCGAAATCTCTTCGAGGTTTGAGCAACTCCTACCCTCCATCCCGGATGGGGGCTACCGGTGGGTAATAATTCAGTGAAGATTCCTTCCTTCTGTGCCGCTGAGCTAGAGGGAGCTCATTTTTGTGCTTAGGGTCTCCGGTAGCCTTAAGCTTGGGAGTCCCATATGTGAGGACTGACTTCCTGCTTGGTCCTGGAGAAAGCGTAGTTACTCACCTGTAACAGGTGTTCTCCAGGAGCAGCAGGAATCAGTCCTCACAACCCTCCCTCCTCCCCTTGGAGTTGCGATTATCTGCTTTAGTTTTTTTGCATATTTTTACGCTGTCTTTTTAGCTATGTCATCTGACTGGCTAAGATGGCACCCTTGGGCGGGAAGGAGACCGCGCATGCGCGCTGCAATTCCCAAAGGCTTTCTTTGAAAGCTGGGGAAAATTGCTCCGCAAGGGCTCCGTCGGCGCCGACGTCACCCATATGTGAGGACTGATTCCTGCTGCTCCTGGAGAACACCTATTACAGGTGAGTAACTACGCTGTCTCTTACATGTCTGTGCAGCGCTGCGTACGACTTGTAGCGCTATACAAATGCTCAGTAGTAGTAGGAATCATAAGGAAAGGAATGGAGAATAAAACCAAGGTTGATATAATGCCTCTGTATCACTCCATGGTGCATATTCACCTTGAATATTGTGTGCAATTCTGGTCACCATATCTTAAAAAGGATATAGTAGAATTGGAAAAGGTACAGAGAAGAGCGACCAAAATGGTAAAGAGGATGGAAGGATAGCCCTATGAGGAAACACTTCAAAGGTTTAGGGCCTTCAAAAGAGACAGCTGAGGGGAGATATGATAGAGGTCTATAAAATAGAGTGGAATGGGTAAATGTAGATTCCTTATAGTCACTTCAGTCCAGTTCCTTAACTTCTGGGTTGCGCAACCCTTCCAGCAGCTTGGAGGCTGAGTCCATCATCCTTTTGATGATGGAGGGGTATAAATACCCCTGGCACCACCCACTGGCACCAGTAATCTCAGCCTCCAAGCAGCTGGAGGGTTCCTGTAAGCCAGAGTGCTTACGGGCTCTTTCCTATCATTTAATTTAATTTACTCTGTTTATTTTTTAGGCTACCCTTTGCTTCTTTTACTTTCTTGCTGGTAGTACAGTTCCTTTGTGAGGGCTTGTGTCTTTAAGGCTCCTGTTCTTCTCCTCCTCTCCCCCTCCCCCCTCCCTCCCTCCCTGCCTGCCTGCCTGCCGTCTTCAACCTCGGCTCTCTCGAGGCCCCGGAGGAGGGGATTTTCCTGTGCTGCGAAGAGGTCCGGAGAACTCTCCTCCCGCGCACGCCGCGGCCGCGATCTTCTGGCCCAGCCGCTACTTCCTCGCGCCGAAGCCCCCTAGGCGGCTGAGCGCTAGAGGCAGCACCGACTTCCTGCAGCGGCGTTTCCTTGCCTCGCGCTGTAGCCCCGAGGCGGCTAGGCGCTTGAGGCTGCTGCAGAGGACAAACGCGGGTGTGGAGTGTCTTCCCCTACCGCGTCCCAGTAGGAAAGCCCTTAGTTCGGCGGCATTCTTCCTCCACCCGCAGGCCCGGCCTCCACGTGGCTGCGGCCTACCGCGTGGGAGCCGGCAGAGGAAGGCTGGTTCCCTCGTGGCTACTGCTACCTGTCAGAACAGCAAACCGCAAGTATCCGGATGCAATCCTTTACTTTGATTTAATTTTATTTATTTCAAACTGAATTTGAAGTTTTTGGAAACTTTTTGGTGCCGTGTTTTTCCTTTCACGGCTGGAGGGGAGGGGAGGGGAGTGCTGGGAGCCTTGGGCTTCACTTTACTTAATTTAGTTCAGTTTATTTAATTTAATTCAATTTGTTTTATTTGATTTACATTTTAAGTTTACATTTCTTTGAAGTTGGGGGTGGCTCTGTTCTAAGAGGAATGATGGGCAAGCTACGGTGTCCTTCCTGCGGAACGCGTAGAGGGACGGCCTCAGAAGCAGAGGTCTGCAGGGGTTGTGCAGCAGAGGCCGCTTCCGTGGAGCAGGAGATCCACCTGAACATGTCTCTAGCTCCTCAGGGGTCAGGGGACCTTCCAGAAGTGGGAAGGGATTCCCATTCTCCCCCGCCTTCATCCTCAGAGGGTCCAGGCCCTTCCCAGTCTCTTCCCTCTCTCCCATTGGGGGCGGAGGGAGACTGGGGTCAATTTTCTCCCGAATTTGTCCTGCTTTTGCACAAAGCCTACTGCTTACGCAAGCAGGGCTCGGCGGAACCAGCAGCAGCGAGGGACAGCATGGACGCTGGTGCAGGGAACACTAGATCCCGGGAGCAGGGGCCTCCTCCCAAGCAGACGAGACTGTTGGGCAAGGAACCTGTTGACTCTCCGCCTCGGGATCTCCCTGAGGAGGATCTTTCGGACGAGGAAGGGGAGGAGCTTGAAGAGGGAGAGATCCCTGATGAGGAGCAATCCCGCATAGTCAGAGTTTTTAGGCGGGAAGAGTTCCTGGCGTTAATTAGTGAGTCTTTAAAGGTACTCAATATGGCGTCGGAAGCTCCAACAGATGAAGAAGCTCTGGAGGATCCGTTGATCCAAGCTGTAAGGAAATCTCAAAAAGTGTTTCCAGTCCACAGGGTGGTCCGACAGATGATTCAGGAGGAATGGAATCAGCCGGAGTCTACACTGAGAGGGATGCGTGCGATGTCTCGTCTATACCCATTACCGGAAACGGACAAGGACCTCCTGAAATCGCCTAGGGTTGACGCGGCGGTCTCGGCGGTAGCGAAGAAGACGACTATACCGGTCGAGGGCGGTGCGGCCCTCAGAGACAGTCAAGATAGAAGACTGGACACCCTGTTAAAACAGGCATTTGATGTTAGTGCCCTTGCCTTACAGGCCTCCGTTTCGGGGGCCTGGGTGGCTAGAGCCTGTTTGAGATGGTCTCAACAGCTGCAACTGGCCGACAGTCCTTCAGGCAACTCCCAAGAAGTGGCGGCCAAGTTAGAGTCCGAATCGGCCTTCTTAGCAGATATCCAGTATGATCTTATTAGAAGTCTGGCTAAGAATATGGCCTCGGTTGTAGCAGCCAGAAGGTACTTGTGGTTACGTAACTGGGCGGCAGACGCTTCTTCTAAGGCACGCCTGAGTCGACTTCCCTTCAAGGGGAAGCTGTTGTTTGGGGAAGACCTAGATAAGTTGGTAAAGGAGCTGGGAGAGTCGAAAGGGGGTAGGCTCCCTGAAGATAGACCAAGGCTAGGTCGTTCGTTGGCGCCGGTGCGGAGTCAGCCAAAGGACTTCCGAAGATTCCGGCAGCCCAGACCGAACCCTTTCCCCAGGGGCCGTTTTCCTTCCAGGGGTCAGAACTTCCGTGGGTTTCGAGGGGCAGGTAGAGGTTTTGGGGCCTCCTCCTCCTCCTCGACACCTAGAAAATCACAATGAGAAAACGGGGGTCCAGGAGGGAGTGCTGCCGGTGGGAGGTCGCTTAAGGCAGTTCCTTCCCGCCTGGTCCCACGTCACATCCGATCAGTGGGTTTTAGAGGTAATCCGAGAGGGTTACGGTCTCGAGTTCACAAAGAGAGTATCCCCTGCATTTATTCTGTCCCCCTGTGGTCCACCAGAAAAGAAGGCGGCGGTGGAAATCACCCTTTCAAGGCTCTTAGCGCTGGGAGCGGTGTTGCCGGTTCCACAAGACCAAAGAGGGTACGGTCGATACTCCATTTACTTTGTAGTTCCAAAGAAGGAAGATTCCTTCCGTCCCATTCTGGATCTAAAGCAAATCAACCGCTGCCTCAGAGTTCCTCACTTTCGCATGGAAACTCTGAGGTCCTTGATTGCGGCCGTTAGGCAGGGAGAGTTCCTTACATCCCTAGACTTGACGGAAGCATACTGTCAGACGGCCGCCTAGGTGAAAATCTTCACAGTCTTGGCAAGTGCATATATCTATATGATTTGCAAGGTATTGTGGGCAATGTAGTTCATTCACACCAGACACAGCTGCTGACAATAATTTAGTTGTGCTCTTGGGTAAAGCCAATAAGATATTTATTTATGGGGTTATTTCTCCCAACACAGATATGCTTGGTAGCACATAAAAATCAGGTAACTTGCTTTCAGTGTTAACTTGGAAAAACAAAGTCAAAATCAGGAAAACAACAAATGAAAAGCCACAAAGCAAGAAACAAACTGTTCTTTTCAGATTAACTTCTGATTACTTCCCACACAGATTCAGAAGTGATTCTCTCCTAGCTCACAAGCAATTAGATGAGGCTCGATTGCTAGCAGTTACCAGCTGAAACCCCTTAGCTGGCTTGCTTTCTACTGTGTGGGTCAAATCCTGCTTCAGGAGCTTTTCTGAGTAGATTAAAGAGCAAATTTGTATTTCTTTGTGATGGTTGCTGTACTTTATAACAGAAAGTTACCAACGGAGTTTAGATAGAGAGCAGTCCATATAAACAGGATCCTCATCTGCTATTATTCCCCCTTGTTCAACAAGCATGGGTTCAATATCATGGATTGGCACAGATGAATCTCTCAATGGAGCATTTTCAGGAGAATACTTGTTTCCCTGCTGTCTTTCAAGGTTATAGCTAGGGCATAGATCAGTGTTCATACCTGAGCTTCCATTGCTGCTAGAGTTCCTTTCTATATAGCCTGGCCAGTATGTAGTCCAGTTCTTATGTCCAGCCTTCCAATCCAGATCCTTGGACACTGGATCTCTCTTCACATACCTTCTGGCACAGGTCTTAGGGTCCCTTCCACGTGCAGCCGTCTCCCTCACAGGTAGCCTCTGGTGATTCCTAGCTCTGCAGCACCATTCCTCTGGCTTTCCCCAGTCCAATGGTGTATGCTGGCCCTTGGAATACCTCCCAGTATACGTACTGTTTTGGACTCTTCTAGACCTCTCAAAGGCTTTTCTCCTCTTTCTTCCAGAGGGTTTCCTTGCCTCTCTGTCCGTCCGGTTTGGCTTCTGCTTCTGATGATCCTTCAGATGAAACTGATGATCATTCTCTGGATATCCAAGGTGATCATGAAGATGGTCATCTGTAGAATAAACTCTACTCTTATTCTGCCTAGATGAGTGCTCCTCCCTAACACAGCGCAGCTGTGCTGAATCAGGCCCTGCCCTTTGAGATGAGTGCTTAGGGATTACCTCATAGCCCTCCTGATTGAACACACGTTTCCCCACTTCAGCTCCTCTAATGGCTGTTGGAAACCTGGTGCATTCTGGGACTGGTAGTCTTTTATGGGAAAATTCTGTTTTCTTATTTCTACCAGAACTGACAGGTTGCTTGTTCAGAGTCACTTCACCTTTTCTATAGCCCCTTCCTGAGCTATGATAAGCTTCCTTATCACAATACTTACACATCCCGGTCAGAGAGTCTCATCAGCAGTTCCTAAGATTTGCCGTGCCAAGCGGCCATTTCCAGTTCCAGGCCCTCCCATTCGGGCTAGCGACAGCTCCCAGGACGTTCACCAAGATAAGGGTGGTAGTGGCCGCGGCTCTTCGAAAAGAAGGAATCCTAGTCCATCCTTACCTGGACGATTGGCTGATTCGTGCAAAGTCGGAAGAGGAGAGTCACGTGGTGACAGCCAGGGTCGTGGATTTCCTCGAGAAATTGGGTTGAGTCATCAATCGGGCGAAGAGCAGTCTAATACCCAACCAGGAGATCGAGTACCTCGGAGCTCGGTTCGACACCAGAAGAGGAAGGGTGTTCTTTTCGAAGCAGAGGTCAATCGACTTGAGAAATCTCGTTTCCCGTTTTCTGGTAACAAGATGCCCCTCGGCCTGGCATTACCTCCAACTGCTGGGCACCATGGCAGCTGCAATAGAAGTAGTCCCTTGGGCCCGGGCTCATATGCATCCTCTCCAGCGTACCCTCTTGCGGCAGTGGTCACATCAACATCACCCCTTATCCAGTCGGATTACCTGTCCTCCCCGGATCAGGAGGTCTCTGCGGTGGTGGACATGCCCAAGGAATCTGGGCTGCGGGATGCCACTCGAGACTCCTCGATGGACGCAGCTGACGACGGATGCGAGTCTAGCAGGCTGGGGCGCTCACTGCGAGGGACAATTCGCCCAGGGTCGCTGGACTCCGAGAGAGTCGCAGTGGTCTATCAACAGGCTGGAGTTAAGGGCGGTAACCTTAGCTCTCCGGGCTCTCGAGTTCTTGGTTCGTCAGAGGGCAATCCGCGTCCTATCCGACAATGCTACTGCGGTGGCGTACATCAACCGTCAGGGAGGAACGAGCAGCCCGTCCTTGGAGAAGGAGGCAGATGTCCTCCTGCAGTGGGCAGAGAGCAATTTACTAGCGCTGTCAGCGCAGCATGTAGCCGGAACAGACATCGTGACCGCCGACTACCTCAGCAGGTTCAAGATAGACCACGGAGAGTGGGAACTGGCGCAGGAAGTGTTCGATCAAGTGGTTGCCCGGTGGGGGACTCCAATCATGGATCTCATGGCCCGGTACACGTCGGCAAAGGCGAACCGGTTTTTCAGTCGCAGGAAGGAAAGGATGTCCGAGGGCTTGGACGCCTTGGCCCAAATCTGGCCTGCAGAGGGCCTTCTCTACGTGTTCCCTCCTTGGGTGCTCATAGGGAGGGTTCTGCGGTTGATAGAAGCCCACCAAGGACTGGTTATACTCATAGCCCCGGACTGGCCTCGGCGTCCATGGTACGCAGACCTCGTGAGGTTGATGGCCGACCGTCCGTGGCGGCTCCCCTGCAAGGAGGATCTCTTGCACCAGGGTCCGGTCTGCATGCCCCACGTGCATCGGTTCTCGCTTATGGCCTGGCTATTGAAAGTGCGAGGTTCTTGAAGCGGGGGTACTCGGGATCAGTAATCTCAACCTTGTTGAGCGCTCGTAAGCGTTCCACCTGCCTTTCTTACGTCAGAGTGTGGCGTGTCTTTGAAGCCTGGTGTTTAGAACGCCGAATCAGGCCCCTCTCAGCTTCGGTCCCCGAGGTCTTGGAGTTTCTTCAGGCAGGTTTCGAGAAGGGTCTAGCGCCTAGCTCCTTGCGAGTCCAGCTGGTAGCTATCTCTTGCTACAGGGGGAAGGTCAGAGGCAAATGTCTGGGAGGACACTCAGATGTGGGCAGGTTTTTGAGAGAGGTTAGACGGTTACGTCCCCAGCGAAGATCTGTTATCCCCCCTTGGGACCTCAACCTAGTCTTGAATGCCTTATCTGGAGAACCTTTCGAACCGCTGAGGAAGTCCTCCCTAAAGGACTTGACGCTAAAAACAGTATTTTTAGTGGCAATTTGCTCGGCCAGACGCGTTTCAGAGCTTCAAGCCTTCTCGTCCCGACCTCCTTTCCTCTCCTCCTTTAGGGATAAGGTGGTCTTGCGTACAGTTTCGTCTTTCCTACCTAAGGTCATCTCTCCCTTTCATGTAAACCAGTCGGTTTCTCTGCCCTCTTTTGCCGTAAGGGATCAATCGGAGGACGGAGAGAAGCTTAGGCGCCTGGATGTGCATAGAGTGCTGAAGAGGTACCTCGCCCGCACGGCACCTTTCTGGAGGTCAGAACGCTTATTCGTTCAGTTTGGAGGACCGCATAAGGGAGAAGCAGCGGCCAAGGCTTCCATTTCTAGGTGGATCAGAGAGGCGATTGCTTCGGCTTATCTCCTCAGAGGGAAGCAGGTTCCAGGAGGACTTAGGGCGCACTCGACTAGAGCGCAGGCAACGTCCTGGGCGGAAAATAGTTTGGTGCCGCCACTAGACATTTGCATTGCGGCTACCTGGTCGTCTCTCCACACCTTCACCAAGCATTATAGGCTAGATGTCCAAGGGGCGTTGGATGCCAGATTTGGCAGCGCTGTGCTTCGGTCTGGCATAACGAACCCCTCCCAGAGTTAGACTGCTCTGTTACATCCCAGAAGTTAAGGGACTGGACTGAAGTGACGATAAGGAAGAAGTAATTAGTCCTTACCTGCTAATTAGTGTTCCTGAAGGAACTTCAGTCCAGTCCCTGATCCCGCCCGGGTGACATTGCAGGGGGCGGACCGAAGACAGACTACGGAACAGTTTCGGGGGGTCTCTGGCTGGGACCCGCTCCAAGTAGCAGTCCGTGAAATGTGGTTCAGCTGGAAAGGGGGGAGGACCTTCGTGGCCTCAGGAAAACCTTCTCCTCCTTTCTCCCTTTTCCTTTGCCTCCCGACAAAAAAAAAAAAAAAAGTTTACTTGTTTACGAGATGTGTTAGTTATGCAGTTTGTCAAATGGTTATAATTTATCTATCCTTTAAGTCTGCTTTTACAATAGATTACTGGTGCCAGTGGGTGGTGCCAGGGGTATTTATACCCCTCCATCATCAAAAGGATGATGGGCTCAGCCTCCAAGCTGCTGGAATGGTTGCGCAACCCAGAAGTTAAGGGACTGGACTGAAGTTCCTTCAGGAACACTAATTAGCAGGTAAGGACTAATTACTTCTTGGTTGTTTTCTCCTTCAAAGAGTATAAAGGCTAAAGGACATGCAATGAAGCTACAATATAGCACATTTTAAGACAAATCGGAGAAAATACTTCCTGTTTGTCCATGGAGAAAAATAAGTCCTCATGTATGGGTGAAGACACAGATGGAGCCTCACACGAGAGCGTTCCCCAACTTCTACTGGAAACATTTGGAAGGCTCCGCTGCACTTGCGCACCTGCCTTCCCGCCTGCCACGGTGTCATCTTCTCCAGTCTTCTTTTTCTCTGGAGTCTCTAGGATGTGTTCCTGCACAATTGGAAAAAGCTTTTTGTTCTTACCCCTTTAGGGGTCTCTCTTTCTTCTAGCTTTTACAGCCTCTGGTTGGTAGTACCAGTGCTGTCACTTTTATTTTTCCTGGTTCTTGTCCTTTTTTTTTCTCCTTTCTTATTTTTCCCATGGCTGGCATCATCAAGCCATTTGACCTTGCTTTGGTCACCAAGCCAGAAGCCACCAAATGGGTTTAAGAAGTGCACCAAGTGTGTGCCCCAGACTATCTCAGTCATGGACCGGCACAACTGGTACCTTCAATGGCTGGGCCCCAACCACCAGCTTGCCTCTTGTAACCAGTACTTGCAGATGACAAGAAGGAGCCTGAAGGGTTGAGAGAAGCAACAGGAGTACCTCTTCAGGCTGATGAATTCTACATCTTCGACCCTGGTGTCCTCAGGCACCGCAGAGCCATCAGCATCGAGAGAAGCCTGAGTGAACTCTGAGTCGAGGGGCCTCTGTACCCCGGAGCGAAGGATCTCTGTTGACCTTCATCTGGAATCAACTTCATTGATGCCACCGTCATCAAAGGGGGCATCCGAGCACCGGCCAAGGTGTACCTACATCGGAGCCCTTCCCGATGCGTTATGGAGAGCATAGCTTGGAGCGGCCTGCTAAGTTATCCTGATGAGAAGAATTGTCATCCCAGGTGTACTAGTGGGGTGCTGGGAATCCCCCAATGTCCCCAGTGTCATGGATTCCCCTACAGGGGCACCAGAGCTGGTGGCCAAGTCGTAAGTCTGGTCCCGATGCCTTCGGAGATAGCAGTCTTTGTAGAATGCCTTCGATCCCTCCAGGCCCATGTGACAGCAATATTGGCTATGCAACTGGCTGGCCCCTCAGTGCCTAGGGCATCACCACTGCAGGCAGTATAGATAATCCTTGAAGCCAATGCCAGTATATCTGGCCCAGATTGGAATAGACACCAATTCTTAAGACCATCTTTCCTTCGAGTGTAGTGGAGTCCAGTGCGGCCACAGAAGCACTCTGTGCACCATCAGTCTCTGAGGCACTCTTCCTCTCCGTGCAGCTGGAGTCGACAATGGGAAGTGGCCCGATGCTACTTTGACTTCCTCTTGGAGTCTGAATCTGATGGCTGGGAGACAGAGGCATTGGATGTGTCTGGGAGCAGTTCCCATGAGTTCCCCTTGGACCCCTCTCCTCAGGAGTGGCGGAAGCAACTCTTGGAGGACATGTCCTTCAAGGACTTGACCAAGGCCATTCTCTTCTCCCTGGAGTTGGAGGGTGGAGGAGCTAGAGATCCTCTAGTATCCTTTGGCCCCCAAGGAGGCTGTGATGGTGCTGGTGCACCAGATCCTGCAGAGGTTGCAGATGAGAATGTGGTAAAACCCCCTTACGGTGACAGCAGACAGCTGGACTCAAGCTACTGTCTCCAGAAGGCCCCCGGGTTTGAGAAGCCTCAACTCCCACACCACAGTCTCTTGGGGTGAAGTTGGCCATGAAAAGGATCAAGAGCAACAAGATGCCCCTGGGTAGGGAGGCAAGAACTTTGGACTCTTTGGCCAGAGGTGCTTCCAGAGCACCATACTGGTGGGCATTGTCCTTTTGTACCACTTGTACATGGACATATTCCTCAAGGACATCATGCTGGATTTGGCCGAGTTTGGTTTCCTCCTCCCCCCGGAGCACCTGGACTCCCTTCGTGAGTTAGTGGACCTGGGCAAGGACTGTTCCAGGTTTATGGTGTAGTCAACTTATGACGCCTTCCAGTCAACCTGCAGGGCTGCAGCAGTGTGAATTGGTGCCGAACGGCTTGTCCAGCTTCAGTCCTCTCACCTGAAGTAATGGGTCCAGGATAATCTGACCAATGTGCCTTGCTGAGGTGAGAACCTCTTTGGGAAGCCGGTGGAGGTCAGGGCTTGTGAAATTGAGACACAGCATGTCACCCTTTCCAAGCTTTGAGAAAGACTGCTGATCCTTCTTGTAAAAAGTACCACGGCAAGAAGACCAATACCAGCATGGGCGCTGGTTCCTCCCGAGCCGATAGAGATCTCAGCTGAGAGCGCAGACAGTCAGCAGTGCCAAGAGAAGCCGCAGAAAGCCAACCGGCCTTGCAACCCAAGACTGTGGTGGGATTTTGACTTGTTCCTCCAGAGCATAGCCTTGCTGCCAGTCTCCACAAGGGACAGTCCTCTGGTGGGAGGGGGGCAGTTTGTCCTGTTCCCCCACAGGTGGCCTCTCATAACCTTGGCAGTGTGGGTGTTGCAGACAGTTGGGAGCGGTTACATGCTGAATTTCACCAATCTGCTGCCTCCTTTCTTTCCGAGGGAGTTCTTGCTAGACCCCCTCCATTTCATCCTGCTACAGGGAGAGGTCTCTGCCCTGCTCGCAGATCTTGCTATTGAACCGGTGTCTTCAGCATAGAGCTTCTACTCCAGGTACTAACTAGTCCCCAGGAAAATGGGAGAGTTTCAGCCCATCCTGGACTTCCAAGACCTCGACACCTACCTAGTGCAAGAGAAGTTCAATATGGCGTCGCTGGGGACCTTGCTTCTATACCTCCTAAAGGACGATTGGCTATGCTTCCTGAATCTCAGAGATGCGTATATGTGCATACTGTTCTGCCTTGCTCGCAGAAAATACCTTCGTTTCGTCAAGGGGGACCAGCACATCCAATACTAGGTTCTTCCTTTTGGATTGGCCTCAGCACCCTGAGTCTTAATGAAGTGTCTGGCTGCTTACCTGTGGACTCTGAGGGTATTCATCTTTCCCTACTTAAACTGACTTATAAAGAGCTCCACCCCGAATGGGATGCAGTGGTCGGCTCAGTGGACCATCCAAGTGCTTGTGCGATTGGGGTTTGTGGTCAACTACCCCAAGTCTCACCTCCAGCCCTCCCAGTAGCTGCAATTCATAGAAGCCCTCTGTGACACCACTCGGGCTTGGGTCTTTCTCCAGAGGCTGACAGCTTTGGTCCACGATACTCAGCAGAGGCATCAGGTGACAGCTCGGTGGATGCTGAAAGTGCATGGCCATATGGCCTCGACTGTGCAAGTCACTCCCCTGTCTCGGTCTGTCTTGAGACAAGCTCAATGGTTTCTGAGTATGCAGTGGTAAAAATCCATTGGCCATATTCAGGACTGGGTGGCGGTTATCGGGCCTCTTGTACACTCCCTGCACTGGTGGCTAGAGCTGCGAACTTGCTCAGAGGTCTCCCATTTTAGATATTACCACCCCTCCCAAGTGGCCTGCGAATGCAGGGCCTGTGGTCTGAGCTGGAGAGTTTGCACCAAATCAATTTCTTGGAACTCTGGGCCATAGCAAATGACCTCCGTGTATTCCAGGTTCATTTGGCCAACCAATCTGTGCTGATGCAGACAGTCAAGTGGCAATGTATTACATCAGCAAATGGGGCGACACAAGATTGTACCTCCTGTGCCGGGAAGTGGTCCGCTTGTAGAAATTTGTCATAGCTCATAGAATAGAGCTCAGGGCAACTTATCTGCCCAGGAACCTCAACTCCCTGGAGGACCAGCTGAAATGCGACCTCCAGCACACGAGTTGACCCGCAGCAGGGAAGTTGTAGAGCAGATCTTTCGAGAGTGGGGTACTCGCATGATAGATCTCTTTGCCGCCCTGTGCAATGCTCAGAGTGGATCAGTTCTGCTCCAGGGTCGCATCCTGTGACTGGCTGACATCGGCTGCCTTCCTCATTCACTGGGGAGTGGGCCTACCAATCTCCAGGAACAAGCAGGAATGAGTCTTCACATGTAGGGTACGTCGGCGCCGATGGAGCCCACACGGGAATGCTCCCCAGCATCCAATCAGAAGGCTTTTGGGAGCATCCCTCGCGCCTGCGCGGTGACTTCCCGCCTTTCCCGCTGCCTCTCCCCAGTTTTCGTTTTTCCGCGGAGCCGGCAGGACGTACCTCCTGTCACCGCAGAAACTTTTTTCTTTAAAATCCTTTTTTTCTTGTTTTCTTGTGGTCGCGGCCGTTTTCCCGCCGATACCGGCACCACCGGTGCCTTATTCTTTCTTTTAATCACTTCGAGGTAAATTTTTCTCCTCGAGTCCCTTCTGAGGCCTACCGGGTCTTTACAGCATGGAGCCTTCTTCCCCTAAGAAGTGCCTTCACTGTGGAAACTTAGTTTTTTATTTAGACTCCAATGCCTGTTGTCTCTCCTGTTTGGGCCCTGATCCTTTTTCCCCCGGTCCACCGGGCTTCAGTATCTGGAGAAGACCTTCCCTTTTTCGGGTATCCCTCGATGACGTTTTTCCTCCTAAGGTGAGGACATCGATTTACTCTTCTCTCCAGGATCAGGTAACCCACAAACAGTCTGTTAAGACTAGCCAAGTCTTGAGGGGTAAGTCTCATGCCCAGCATGATGACGGCTCCGGCCTCCCCCTCAAGTCCCCTTTGGCGATAAAACCCCCGGCGAGAGTCTTCGGGCTCTAAAGCATCCACGGGGTTTCAGGTTGTTCCTGTGGTTCGCTCCTCACAGAACATTCCTGAGCCATGCTTGGGGGTGGTATCCGCTCCGAGCGGTACCGATTCCCCGGCATCGGCGCCGAGTGCTCCACTCTTCGCCAAGGATCGTCAACTGGTATCCTCGGTACCTTCGGGGCCGATCGATCTGACCCAGACTGGCGTTCCTGCACCCCAGCCATGCGCGGGGTTGGTGCCGGCTTCGGGCGGTGTTGATTCCACGGCATCGACGCGGGTGTCGAGTGCTCCGCTCTTCACTAGGGATCGTCATCTGGGGTCCTCGGTGCCTTCGATCGATATGACCCAGACTGGCTTTCCTTTGCCCCAGCCAGCCGTCGGGTTGGTTCTGGCTTCGAGCGGCGCCGATGCCCTGGCATCGGCGCCGGTGTTGAGGGTTTCACTCTCCACCGGGGCTCGTCGTCGGGTATCCTGGGTACCCTCGGGGCCGATCGATACGCCCCGGAAGGCCTTTCCTCTTTGTACGCCATGCTCGGGGGGGGGGGTACCTGCTTCGAACGGTACCTATACCCTGACATCGGCGCCGGTGTCGAGTGTTCCCCTCTTCACCAAGCATCGTCTTCAGCGGTCCTCGGTGCCTGCGGCACCGATCGATGCGATTCCGATTGGCTTTCAGGGATCGGCATCGCCGACACCACCACCGACGCCGGGGCCCTCTAGAAGGGCATTGATAACCTCGCTCGGTTCGATGCCCAGCCTCGAATCGATATCCAGCCTAGAGGACTTGGTTCCGACACGTTTCGGAACCGATCTATGTCCCTTCCGGCTACGCACTACCGAGAATAATCACCACAGCTCTCTGGTTGCCTCGGAACCGCTTCGGCAAGCTCCGTTGCCTGCTCCGAGGGCATTGCCGTCCCCGAGGCCGGGGTCGGGGCCAATGTCGATTCCTGCGGTTCCATCGGTGCCATCGATGCTTTCGATGCCTAGCTTGGAATCAATACCGGGAACCGACGATGCAATACTAACTGCCTCGAATCGGGACTGTCGGTATCCTTCTCCGTCTAGCAGGATTCCTTTGGTGCACCAGTCCTGTAGGTATTCTGGTGTCCAAGCTGCTCCTTCAACCTCAGCCTACCCAGGAATAGCTCCTCTGGGAGATCCTTCTTTTCAGGATTTTCTCCTTGACATGGCAGCCTTTCGTGCCATTCCTATTCCTGGTCCTTCTCTTAATCAAGGTCCTGCAGAAAAAGCAGCCATAATGCTTCCTTTACATCCTTCTTTGCAGGACCTTCTTCTGGGGGTTTGGCAGTCACCTTTAAAGGTTCCTGCGCCTTCTACAGCCATGCATGTTCTGTATCAGGTGCCCCCCTCTCCGGGGTTTCAGAAGCACCAACTTCTGCATCATTCCATTGTAGTGGAATCAGCAATGAGGAAGGTCGGCAGCAAGAAGAAGCATTCTTCTTGCCCTCCAGGTCGTGCATCTAAAGCACTTGATGCCTTTGGGCGTCAAACCTTCCAAACGTCCATGTTGGCTTCTAGAATTATTTCATATATTTTTTATATGCGTCTGACACTTCGGGAGGTCACAGAGAAATTATCTCTTTTGTCTCCTTTTCTGTCAGAACCTAAGGCCTCTGACTATTCCTTGCTTCTTAATCAAAGCAGGAATATCTCTTGGTTCCTTTCTCGTGCTTCTCTAGACTCTTTTGAGTCTGTTAGCAGGTCCTCTGCTATTGCCATTGGAGCACGTCGTACAGCCTGGCTGCAGGCTTCAGACTTGAGTAGATGGGCACAACATACACTGGGTAATGCTCCGTGTACTGGAGAAAACCTTTTCAATAGCGAGGCTTTACGTCAGGTTGCTCAGTGCTCCACTGACTTTCCTAGCTCTGGAAATCATCCCAAGCTTTCTTTTTCCCCAGGATGTAGGAAATGCCCTACCAAACCTTCTTTCCCTAAGAAGAGAAAGTTTCATCCTCCTTCTGCCCATCCTCCAGATGTACCCAAGCAAGGGACATCTCACCCTGGTCTGAAGTTTCCGGACTCTCGCCAGGATACTCATACCAAGCAGCCATAGGCTCCTGTATGCGGCAGTCTACAATTAACTTCTTCTTACCAGAAGTTTATTCTTCCAACTCTACACTGGGGTTTCGTTTCAGTATGACAAGTGGTTAGGATGCTTTTGTCCAGGGGTTACGGTATTCTCCCTTTCTTCGTTCTGTAAAGGGAGATCACCACTATCCCATGATAGTTTCTGCCCCCACATGGACATTCTATCCTTCAACTGACTTACCCTAGGGTACGTCCCTCCGACCCCCTCTCTTCCAGGATTTCCCCGGCTTGAGTGGGTACCATACTGAAACATGTCTCTCTCTCTTTCCAGTGTAGACTTCCTGTTATCCTTCAACGCATGTTCTGAACAACTCCTCCGACAGGACCGGAATATCTCAGCTCCCTTTGTCTGTTTTCTCCCTGTTTCATACAGGGGAATCCCCCTGCTATTTTGTTCAGTTGCTGTGCGTGCAGGAGTTCCAGTGAGTACTTTCATGCTTCTGCAAGCTGCTTTCACCTATCTTGTGTACTAACACTCACTGCAGGTTATCTCTTCTAGCCATATCCTTATCTAGGATGTGGCGATGTCTCTGACTCCTGTCAGTTTTATCTCATACTTCTCCTGCACAGTGCTCTTTGCAATCTTCAGAGAAGCTTCCCACTATGGACCTTTGCCATAGGGCATTGGACTTTGTCTCTGAGGGTCTTCCATATAATGGAAAAAGCTTATATAGTCACTCCATGGCTATATAGATAATTATACCCTCTTGTCTCCCATTGTGGTACAGAAGACAAGTTTTTTCTGCGTGAATATCCTGGGGACACATCAGAAGCCTAAAGTACTCCTGACGTGCTCTTACCAGACTGATATTATCCTCTGTTCTTCACGCAACCATACTGCTAATCCCACTGATCTGCATCCCTGCACCACAGAAATAGATTCTCTATACTGTTCGGGTGGTTTTCACCCCCTATTACTAGATGAATCTTTTCACGTCACCTTCCCCATGTGGACGTTCTTCTGTGGCTCAGTTGCAGACCTGGATTCTCAGTATTATATTCATGTATGTATGTGTCCTATGCATACATGTTTTTGTACCCTGGGTGGGCATTAGCCATGCCCATCTATATCTATATATATATATATATATATATATATATCTGCGTTCTATATATAGATATATATATCACACTTGTATAGACAGATATACTCACATCTGTATAGCTATGTATGTAGTTCCATATATATATATATATATATATATATATATATATATATAGATAGATAGATAGATAGATCTATATAGATCTATATATAAGTATGCGCATATTGGGAGATGTTCATAGCACCCTGTGTATTGCCTACTATCTCCCCAACAGTCGGTACTAACGTTTTTACTTTCTTAAGGGGTCCAGACAGTCCACTTGCCTATTATCATACGGCTCGGTAACTGGGACCGGTTATGCTCACAATTACTGCTGTGAAGTCAACAGCTTCTATTTTTGTTATGCACCTCCCTATCTATGAGGTATCAAACTCAATGTCTTCCTCTCTCTTACCAGCTAGGAAAGACAGTGTACTTCTTCAGTATTCCGGAGTACACTTCTGTTCTCTCTGGGAAAAGGTTGTTTTTTTTTTCCATACCCTCTCTTCCCTTCCGGACTGGGCTAATTCCAGATCGGTCAGTCTTCTACTTTTAGTCCTCAAGGTTAATGACTCTGTGCCTAAAAGAGTTCTCAGCTTTTTCACATAAAGCTTTCCATTGAAGACCTGCCGTTCTTCTCCTGCACCAATTGACATCTGGGTCACCTGCCCATTCCAGACTTGGAACTTCATCCTCACTGCTGTGAAGTTCCCTTGAAGATTCCGCTACTGCGTCTACAGTACCTCCGTCGCAGTTCTACTTCCTACAATCCAGTAGGTAAGCTCTATATTGTACTGGTTCATTAAATACTTAATGATACTTGACATGCATTCTAAAGACTCATCTCCCCTGTAGTCTTTAGTTTTTGCTGTTCCTCTGCAACTCTTCTCTTCTCTTCTCAACTCCTACCCCCCCATCTCTCAGGGGATGCCGGGGATCCAGGTTGGGAAAATGCCGTCCTGTCCAGGGATACGCATTTTATGGGATCTCCCCTGGCACTCTCAGCTAGGGAGTCCCCACATGTGAAGACTCATTCTTGCTTGTTCCTGGAGATAGCACAGTTACTTACCTGTAACAGGTGATCTCAGGGAACAGCACGAATTAGTCTTCACAACCCTCCCACCTCCCCTAGGAGTTGTATCTATCTATTTCTTTTTCCTCTTCCTCTCCTTCTGTCTCAGCTATGAAACTCAACTGGGGAGAGGCAGTGGGAAAGGCGGGAAGTCACCGCGCAGGCGCGAGGGATGCTCCCAAAAGCCTTCTGATTGGATGCTGGGGAGCATTCCTGTGCGGGCTCCGTTGGCGCCGACGTACCCTACATGTGAAGACTAATTCCTGCTGTTCCCTGAGATCACCTGTTACAGGTAAGTAACTGTGCTTTCCGCTCATGGTGAAAGACCATGCTGAAGCTGCAGGTTGACAGGAGCACAATGATTCTCCACCCCGTATTGGCCTAAGCAGCCATAGTTCCTTCTGCTGCTCCAGCTCTCTCGGAGGGAGCCGCCATGGGTGGGCTCTGTCCCAGATCTCATATCTCAGGCTTCGGGACATTGCTATATTTGAACGTCCAGTCCCTGGCCCTCAGGGCATGGATTTTGAGCAGGTAGTCCTCTCTACTGACTACTACATAAGGAAGACAGAGGTACATCATGAGACCTAAAGGGATGTAGTACTGAAGTCCTACCTCCAGTCTGGCAGGATCCCTGTTGCCATGGAGGAGAGAGGTCACTTGACAGGAGAGCATCACCCTGGTGTGGCAGGAAGTGATTCTGTAGCTAGGATCTGTCCTTCAGGTGGCGTAAAACCCTCTCACATGGAGATTTCTCCAAGGCCATGTGCCCACGAGGGAAGGGTTAGGACAGCCGTTATAGTTGGTGATTTGATCATTAGGCATGCAGATAGCTGGGTGGCTGGTGGACGTGAGAATCACCTGATAACATGTCTGCCTGGTGCAAAGGTAGTGGTCCTCACGCGCCACCTAGACAAAGTCTTAGGTAGTGTTGGGGAGGAGTCTGCCGTCTTCGTACATCTCGGTATCAATGACATAGGAAAGTGTAGTAGGGAGGTTCTGGGGGCTAAATTTAGGCTTTTAGGTAGGAAGTTGAAATCCAGAACTTCCAGGGTAGCATTCTCCGAAATGCTTCCCATTCCACAGGACCCAAAAGGCAGGCAGAGCTCCGAAGTCTCAATGTGTGGATGAGAGGATGGTGCAAGGAAGAGGGATTTGGAGATGTTAGGAACTGGGCAACATTCTGGGGAAAAGAGGGGCTCTTCTGAAGGGACGGGCTCCACCTTAACCGGGATGGAACCAGGCTGCTGGTATTAACCTTTAAAAAGGAGATAGAGCAGCTTTTAAACTGGATAATTGGGGAAAGCCGACAGTCACCCAAGAACGCATGGTTCGGAAGGATGTATCCTTGAGGAATACTAGCAAAAGTCTGAAGTTAGGGCATTTTGACAGATAGGTTCTAATAGAGACAAAAGTAACCCAAATGCCCATAAGTATAGAGCAGACAGAACTTAAAGATTTCAAATTAATCCTGCCTACCAGTAACCAGATTAATTTAAATAAAATACAGCCTCTAAAATGCTTGTCTGCAAATGCCATAAGTCTAAAAAATAAAATGGGAGAGTAAGAATACATAGCACTAAATGAGAGGTTAGATATGATTGGTAGCTCAAAGACCTGGTGAAAGGAGGGCAACCAGTGAGACACTGTGATACCTGGGTTGCACTCTGTTAGAGAGGGCATTTATTTATTTATTTAGCTGTATTTATATCCCGCTTTTCACCGGGTCAAAGCGGTGTTACATATAGGGGTGGGGAGAATTAAGTTACAGGGTGGGACCATCACCAGGTAGGCAACATTGATGATTTCAACATAAGACAGACTTTAGACATGGACAGTGCAGAGCAGTTGTTGCTCAGGGGTACAGGATGAGGCAGTTCAGGAGTTGGTGCGTTGTTTGATGGGGGTTGTCTTGAAGTATTCTTGGAACAGGATGGTTTTTAGCTGTTTTATGAATGATGATAGATCGTTATTGTTTCTGAGGTGGCTCGGTAGTGAGTTCCATAAGGAAGGTGCATAAAGTTCAAATGCTCGGTTGCATGTCCGTTGAGAGCATTTGGTTCTTTTGTGGGGGACTGTGAGGTAGTTGCTGGAGGCCTGTCTCGTTGCTTTGTCGTGGGCTGGACGAGTTAGTAGGGTGCAAAGTTGGGTGTTCTGTGCTTGGTGGATGGCTTTGTGGGGTGAGTAGGATGGATTTGTACTTAGTTCTTGCTTCGAGGGGAAGTATGTGTAGGTCTCTTAGAATTGGAGTGATGTGGTCGCTTTTCTTTGCTTTCTGGATGATTCTTGCTGTGGTGTTCAGTGCAGTTCGGAGGGGGTTGGTCTGTGTGGCTGGTAGTCCATGGTAGATTATGTGTGAGTTGGTCTACAATACCGTCATGGTACCTCCCTGCATTCTACAGATCTACTAGGGCGAAGATTTTTACCTCTCCAATGTGTTCTACAGTCCGAGCTGTGCGTCTTCGTTTAGCTTGGGGTGTGGGTCAGGATTCGGCTGCGAATCAGCGCTGAGGAGGCGGGGGTGGTTTCATATAGCGAATTTTCCTATTCCATTCTGACAGTACCCTGATGCGTTGTAATCTCGTTAACATGGAGGAGGCAACAGACATTGGCTAGGAATTTGGACCTGGTGAAGAAGTAGAAGTTTTGCTGCACTGGCACAGTGAGGGACGAGAAATGAGTATGCTCTCTGGAGCTAGAGTTGCGGAGCTGGGGGTATATTGAAAAGACCTTGCGTTTGAATACTGTAACTCATTTGAGATATTTAGTTATTAGGAATGTAATAGATGCAAGTAAATAAATATCATGTAATTATATTTCTAATGTGGCAAGAGTTGTGCTACGTTGGAGTGGTAGGAAGTGATCCTGTAGCTGGAGCCTACATTCCAGGTGCTATTATCCTCCTGCACTGAGAACATGGCTTCAGGGCTTTTGTCCAGAGATTTTGGATTTAGCTCAGACTAGTGGCATAGCCAGGATTGTGGGTGTTTTTTTTCTGGTGGAATTAACATGGATAGGCACAAGGCAGTGTAAATGTTGACACCATCTTCACCTCTCTCATTTGACTGTTCTGCTGCCACAGACTGGGTGGGCCTGATGCCAAAGTAGAGGGACCATAGCCCACCTACCCCACCCTTGGCTATGCCCCTGGCTCACACTTTATTCTGGAATTGCTCAAGGCAAGTTAAAATCAGGTACAGTTGGTATTCTTCCTCTCCCCTGGGAGCTTGTAATCTAAACTTGTACATGGGGCAATGGAGGGTTAAACGACTTGTCCAAGATTCCAAAGAACAGTAATGGGATTTGAACCCTAGCTTTCTTACTCCTCTGCTTTAATCATTAGGCTACTCTCTACTCCAAACAGGGAAAGATAGGACTACTATTGAACCTCGGTATCCCGCTGAAGAAATGACCCACTTAAGAAATTACCCTTTCGTTCATTATGTGATTGATACCTAATTTTGCTCAGTGTAAATATCTCATGTATATAGTTCACCCCTGTTATCCAAGTTTGTACTCCTGTTCGATGTAAAACCAAACAGCATGTTGTGGTCGTTATGTTATAATGTAAACCGCGCTGATGCCGAATAGTGCGGTATATAAGAAATTGTAATAAATAAATAAATAAATAAATGTTGCAGTAATCCAGATGTGGGAGTGTCATAGCTTGCATCGCCGTCCGGAAGTCTTGAGGTTCGAGGAGGGGTCTGAGCCGTTGTATTGTTTTCGCTTTATGGAATATAATTCCTGAGGTTTTGGTAATTTGTTGCTTGAGGGTAAGAGCTTGGTCGATGATAATGCCTAGATATCTTATTTGTGGCTGTATTTGAATGCGTGTGGGTCCGTCCTATGTTGAGGTGTGTGGGTGGTGTGAAGTCTGGGTCTTTTGTTACTATGAGGGCTTATGTTTATGGATAGGTTGTTTTCTTGTAGCCAGTGGGACACTTCGGAGAAGCATGCTGAAAGATGAGTATTTGTTGGGCTTGTGGTTGTAATTGGGGCGTAGAGCATAATATCATCAGCATATACATGGAAGTTGATGTTGTGGGTACGTATGACTGAACAGAGTGGTTGTAGGTAGATGTTGAAGAGCATGGCTGAGAGCGTGGATCCTTGAGTTACTCCTTGGTGTTGCTGGAAAGGGGGCGAGGTCGAGGTGCTGGTACGGATCAGTTGTTGTCTGTTGGTTAGGTAGGATTGAAACCATTGGAGTACGGTGTCTTTAATCCCAATTGACTGCAATCTTTGTAAGAGGATGTTGTGGGAGATGGTGTCGAAGGCGGCGGATATGTCGAGGAAGATCATGGCATATCCGGAGTGTTTTTCTTGGGTTCCTATGTTGAGGGTGTTAATAGTGTGGTCATGAGGGTTTCGACTCCGTGTAGTGGGCGGAAACCGTGCTGTTGTGAGTCCAGTATGTTGTTGATGTCTAGGTGTTCTTGAAGCTGCTGCTGCACTATCTTTTCGATTATCTTGGCGGTGAATGGTAGGCTTGCTATCGGTCTGTAGGATGCAGGGTCTAGGGGATCCAGGTTTTGTTTCTTTAAGGATGGACGAATGATTGTGGTTTTAAGGATGTCTGGCATGCGACCTTGGGCGAAGGATTCGTTGACAATATGGGTTAATGGTGTGCACAGGTGTTCTTTGGATTTCTTTATCCAGTCGGTGGGGCAGGGGTCGAGCGGAGAGGTGGTGGTGTTTAGCCGGGAGATGGTGGATGATATATCTTCTGCAGTGGTTTCCTTGAAGGTAGTCCAGTCATTGTGTAAGTTGAGGTGGTGGTTTATTGTAGTTGCCTCGGGGTTCAGATGAGGGTTTTGTGGTTGTTGGAGCTGTTTGTATTGTCTGGCCAGTATTTCTGGTGGGATTGAGTCACAAACGATTAACGTTTTGCAGGAAACACTGTAGAATCTCTATGGATTGAAATTCCATGTAAAAAGAGGAAGGCGATGATAGTGGGGGTGTACTATCGACTGCCTGGCCAGAATAAATAAATGGATGATGAAATGCTCAAAGAAATCAGGGATGCTAACAGTATTTACAGCACACTAATAATAATAATAATGCTAGGGAGATAAAGTTTCTAGATGAAATAAATGACTGCTTCTTGGACCGACCAGAGGGGAAGCCATCTTGGACCTAGTCCTTGGTGGAACACAAGATCTTGTGCAGGAGATAAGGGTGTTGGGGCCACTTGGCAATAGTGATCATAGCATGATGGTTTAATAAAATGGAGGAAAGACAGCAAGGAAATTCACAGTACCACCATTTCACTTTCAAAAGGGAGAGTATGATAAAATGAGGAAAACATTTAAGAAATAACTTAAAGGAGCAGTTGCAAAGGATAAAGATTTATATTAACCATGGGTGATGGTCAAAATACTATCTTGGAAGCCCAGGCCAGATGTATTCCATGCTTTAAGGAAAGTGGAAGGAAGTCCAAAAATTGCCAGCATGGTTTAAAGGAGAGATCAGAGAGGCTGTCGTAGCCAAAATAGCATCTTTCAGGAAATGGAAAAAGGAGCCAAATGACGAAAACTGGAAAGAACATAAACATTGGATGGTTGCAAAGCATTGATAAGGCAGGTAAAGAGCGAATTTGAAAAAAAGCTTGCCGTGAAAGCAAAACTGCATAATAAAAATATCTTTAAGTACATTCATAGCAAAATACCTCTGAGAGTGTTGGTTTAACCATTGGATGATAGAGGGGTACAAATGCAATGTGTGCCTTCGAGTCAGTCCTGACTCCTGGCAACCCAGAAGCTGCTGGGTTTTCTTGGCAGTGTCACCGGAAGTAGATTGCCAGGCCATTCTTCCGAGGCAATGGAGGGTTAAGTGACTTGCCCAAGGCCACAAGGAGTGCTAGTGGGACTCGAACCCTGGTTGCTTGGTTACCAAGCCAGTGTTCTAACCACTAGGCTACTCAAGAAGTGTCACAGGAGATTTAGAGGTTTTGGGCCCTCTTCTTCCTGAAGATAAGAGACAGGATTTTCTCACACTGGTTAAACATGCCCAGGATGTTTCTAAATTTGTCAATCGTGCAGCCTTTGACTGTTTTGAGTGCATATACAGAACCTCTGCCATTTCCATAGGTGCATGTAGAATTGCCTGGCTCCAGGCATCCGATTTGTAGCTCTGGGTGCAGGAGAAACTGGGCAATATTCCTTGTACAAGTGAGAATCTATTCGGTAAAATTGGCAAGAAAAGGCCAATATGTTGGATGCTGACAATTCCACTTTGGATAGGTTATCCAAAGCCACAGCTGATCCTGCAAGAAAGAAATCTTTCAAGAAACCATTCTTCTCCAAAAAGAAGAGGTTTTATCCCTCTTATCAGCAGGGACGTTCTGCAGGTCAGCCTGTCTGGAAGACTCAGCAGCCATCTAAACAAAGGAAAGCAAAGACTGCTAAGCCTCAATTATCTCAGCAGTCTCAGCCTCCGCAAGGCCTTTGACTTCCATCTAGAGAACCTAGCCTTCCTGGCCCTCAACGGACCAGAACCTTCCACCATTCCAGGAAGGTTATGTCATTTTGCCCCCAGATGGGGGCAAATAGCAGAACATTGGACTCTTTCCATTATAAAAGAGGGGTACAAGCTTCACTTTATCCGCATCCCCCTCCCACAATGGTAAGACAGTTCAATTCTCAGACCTCTCTCAACAATCTGTTAGATCAAGAGGGTCACTATGCTTCTTGCCCAAGGGGCCATAGAAGAGGTACCCATTCCTCAACAGGGTACAGGGTTTTCTCCCCCTATTTCCTTATCCCAAAGAAAACAGGGGGACACAGACCTATTTTAGATCTCAGAGAATTGAACAAATTCCTGTTCAAAGAGAAATTCAAGATGATTTCTCTGGGAACCCTGCTGCCATACCTTCAGAGTCAGGATTGGCTTTGTTCTCTAGATCTGAAGGATGCGTACACTCATGTTCTCATCCATCCAACTCACAGAAAGATCCTTCAGTTCCTCTTTCAAGGAAAGCACTACCAATACAGGGTGCTTCCTTTTGGCCTGGCCTCAGCACCAAGGGGTGTTCACGAAATGCATGGCTGTGGTAGCAGCATTTCTTCGCACTCTGGGAATATTCGTCTTCCCCTACTTAGACGACTGGCTCATTCGAGCCCCATCAGAGTTAGAGGCCAGAATTTCTCTATCCTGCACAATGCGTATCCTGCAGTATTTGGGTCTGGTCATAAACATCCCAAAATCCAACTTAACTCCCACTCAATCTCTAGAGTTCATAGGAGCTTTGTTGGATACCAGGAAGGCAAGGGCCTATCTCCCCCAGACCCGTTGCCTTCGCATGGTGCAGTTAGCTTCTCAAGTAGTGCTAAAGTCTCATCTCACTGCTCGAGAGATGTTACAACTACCAGGCTACATGGCATCTACCGTGCATGTGGTTCCTTATGCTTGCCTCCATATGAGAGCAGCCCAGTGGACTTTATCCACTCAATGGACCCAGGCATCAGGATGCCTGTCAGACAAAATAGCAAACACAAATCGCCTTATTTTGTCCCTCCAATGGTGGCAGTCCACTCAAAACCTGTTGCTGGGGTCCCCATTTCAACAACCTTCACCCCAAGCAACTCTCACAACAGATGCTTCACCAATGGGTTGGAGAGCTCATCTGCAAAACCTCTCCACCCAAGGCACCTGGACTCCACAGGAGACTCATCTATACATCAATCTTTTGGAGCTCAGAGCAATCTTCCTTGCTCTGCGAGTGTTCCACACCCTGCTCAGCTACAAGACAGTCCTCGTTCATACGGACAATCAAGTAGCCATGTTCTACGTGAACAAGCAGGGAGGAACAGGCTCTCTGTCACTTTGCAATGAAGCTTTGCGACTATGGGCCCCCTTGCAATACCTCTGGAATCATTACTGGAGTATCTCCTTCATTTATCCAATGCAGGACTTAAAACTAACTCAGTAAGAGTCCATTTAAGTGCTATTGCGGCTTCTTTCAAGCCTTTAAATGGACAACCTATTTCTTCCCATCCTCTTATAGCAAGATTTATTAGAGGCCTTCTTCTAGCTAAGCCTCCCATTAAGCCACCACCGGTGGCATGGGACTTGAATCTGGTTCTGGGTCAGCTCATGAAGCCACCTTTTGAACCCTTAGCTACTACCTCGTTGAAATTCCTTTCTTGGAAAGTTATCTTTCTCATTGCAATCACATCAGCACGTCGCATCAGTGAGTTGCAAGCACTGTTGGCTGATCCACCTTATACAAGGTTCCATCATGACAAGGTAGTCCTTAGGACTCATCCACACTTTATGCCAAAGGTGGTATTGCCTTTTCATCTTAACCAGGCGGTCTACTTGCCTGTGTTTTTTCCAAGGCCTCATGCATCAAATGCAGAAAGGAATCTTCATACTTTGGACTGCAAAAGAGCTTTAGCCTTTTACTTACAAAGAACACAGCAGCATAGAAAGTCCTCTCAACTCTTTGTTGCTTTTGATCCTTCTCATTTGGGACTTCCAGTCTCCAAAAGAACACTGTCCAACTGGATTGCACAGTGTATTTGCTTTGCCTATCAGGGTAAGAATCTCCCTCTGGAGGGCCATGTCACAGCTCACAATGTGAGAGCCATGGCAGCTTCAATGGCTCATCTGCACTCTGTGTCTGTCGACGACATCTGTCGAGCAGCCACTTGGGCCTCGGTTCATACCTTCACAGCCCATTACTGCTTGGACGAGGACTCCCGCCGGGATGCCTTGTTTGGTCAGGCTGTTCTCCAACACCTGTTCCATACCTAATCAACTCCTACCCACCATCCCTGGTTGGATGCCAGAGATCCATGGGGGGAAGTGGGGCCCTTTCACAGGGACACACAACTTCTGGGGTCTCTACCTGGCATCTGCAGCTAGGGAGTCCCCATATCTGAAGACTACATTCGTGCTTGTTCCTGGAGATAGCATAGTTAATCACCTGTAACAGGTGATCTCCGGGAACAGCAGGAATTTAGTCTTCACAACCCACCCACCTCCCCTAGGAGTTGTATCTCTCTATCTATCTCTTAACCTTTCCCTCTCTGTCTCTCTCTCTTTCTTTGTCTCAGCTTTAAAACTCAACTGGAGAGAGGCAGTTGGGAAAGGCGGGAAGGCAGCACGCAGGCGCTGTGGGATGCTCCCAAAAGCTTTCTAATTGGACGCTGGGGAGCGTTCCCGCGCAGGCTTCGTCGGTACCTACGATTCCCATATGTGAAGACTAAATTCCTGCTGTTCCCGGAAATCACCTGTTACAGGTGAGTAACTATGCTTTATCTGCGTTGGATTGTGTTAGTATTCGTCAGAGTTACGACATAGTTTTTTGTTCTTTGGTTATTGCTCATGTGAGTCTGCTTTGTCAATAGTATATGTAATCTTCTGAATATGTAATCTTCTGGTCTACTCTCCGTTTGGTCCTGGGTTCATTTCACAGAGACAGTAGGGTAAGCAGCACAAATAAGACAACCAAAACTGGGGTGGCTTGGAAAAAGAGTTTTATACAGTAATAGGCTTATTACATAGGTACAGAACAGAGTTATATAGTGATTGTTAAAGAGCTGCTTCAGTGTGCATCAATGAATCTGTGTGTGTGTGTGCATGTGTGAAGTGTGAGAGAGAATAGAGTATATGAAAGACTCTCTGTATGCATGTGTGTGTGAGAGAGATCAGAGAGAGAGGGGGGGGAGGGGTGAAGAGAAGTGATTGTCAGAGCCTCCTGTCCTTCATGTCCGATGAATAGAGAGAGAGAGAGAAAGGGAGAAAGAGGAAGTATTTCTGTCCTTTATAGTGAGTTTTCTCCAGCACCTCCCTTTGAGGTCTGCTATTGTTTCCAGCACCTCCCTTTGAGGTCTGCTATTCTTGATTTAGCAAGGAGGGGCTGCAGACCAATCTCATCAGGCCCGGAGACTGACATCACCAGGGGGTCAGAGCTAATCTCATCTTGTAAACTACCCTCATTAAGTTTGGAGACTGACATCACCAGAGTAACAAAGCTGCTTGAAATCCAAGGTCTGGGAACAGCCATGACACCTATGCTAGGCATAATGTCATGTTGATGTATGCTGACAGTATACTGCAGTGACTAAAGTGGGAAGTGGCTATTCTCCAGGAACAAGCAGAAAGTCAGTTCTCACTTATGGGTGACGTCGGCACCTATGTAGCTAGCAAGGAACAATTCCCCAGCTTTCAAAGAAAGACTTTGGGGGGAGAGAGCACTGTGTGTGAGGGAGCTGCCGCGATTCCATCTCAGCGGTTCAGTGTAGCAGTACCCGGTGGAGGCTTGGAGTGTCAGCATGCAGGCAGGAGGAGGGCGTGCCCTGACTCGGAGGACCCTTCCCTGCCCAATAAAGCCCGGTGGGTCCCACGCAGCCGTGTGTCGCGGCTTGCGTGGTATGGCCTAAGGGGCCTAGCTCAAGGGGCAGATACGCCTCTTCGGTGCCCCTCAGGTGCACATGAGGTGTTCATGTGTATGGTGAGATCAGCTTGAATCCATGGGCAAACGCAAGGCAAAGGTTGGTGTAAAATCTGGAGACTGTGTTGTAATTGGGAGAGTGATAGGACCTATGGATAAGCATGTAACCTCTCTGCTGCCTGAGGTTCAATCACCGGAGGGGACTTTGTTAAGCCCTGCATTCCGGTCTCCTCCTCCTCCTCTCCCTGTGCCTCCATTCTCATCTACATCTTCGGCGGCTTCTCCTGTGAGTTCATCCCCTGTTTTGCAGCCTGTGTTCTTGGCTGAGGCAGATGTCAGAACGTTCCCTTCCCCTTTGGGGGAAGTGACTCTCATGGATATTTGGACCGCTATTCAGAACATAGATAGTCGTTTAACCTCTACTGTGTCCTCTCTATGTACATTTTCCCAGGAGGTGGTGGGTAAATTGCAACATGTGGATAAAGAAATTGATAATTGCTCGAAGTTGGCTGCTCTGACCGATCTCCAGTTACAATCCTGTATTGATTTGGATGTTGCTTTATCTAAAGATGTTCGTTCAGTTTCTCACAGGCTAGAAGTACTGGAAAATCAATCACGAGTATGCAACTTGCGCTTTTTTAAATTTTCCTTACACACATTTGTTATCTCCTGAAATACTGCTGGGGAAATATGCTTCTGAAGTATTGCATTTAGTAGGGAACCTGCAAGCTGTTCATATGTATTATCTTTTGGCGGTCTCTGCTCCTTCTAAACAAACTGAGGGTTTCGGCCCTCAGTTTGCTCTGTGCATCAGAATTTAACTGCTTTCCTGGAGGATTCTTTTGATGTTATCTCTAAGCGTAATACCTTGGTGGTGAGGTTTGGGTCTGAATCCGCCAAACTACGCGTTCTGAGAGCATATTTCAAGTTTAAAGATGTTCCTTTCTGTGGATACAAACTCCAGGTTTTTCCTGATGTCTGCCGGAGCACTCAGTCACGGCGTAAGCAGTTTTTGTTATTGAAATCTCGTGTAGTGGCATTGGGGGCTACTTTTTTGTTTTTTTTAAAGTTCCCTTGCTGCTGTATCTTTATTCTGGGGGGGGCAAACATATGTTTATATGGATGTGAAATACTTACAACACTTTCTTGATGGGAAGGAGGTGGGTGAGATTTTGGTGGAGGAATTGACATAGATTTTTTTTAGCTCCCTATCATGGAGTTTTGTTACTCTTTTTTTTTCTTACTTTTATGTATACAGTATATTAGTTTCTCTCATCCTTAATGTGGCATTGGTGAATTCTTGTTATTCTTCCAACTTGGATTTCAAATAAGATTGTATTGTTATATTTCTTTTTTTGTTTATTGTATTTGGAAAAAGCTTAAATAAAAAAAAAAGAAAACCTTCGGGATTGCTGCCATGCATGCGTGGTCCTCTTCCTGCCCAAGGGTGCCACCTTGCTCAGTCTCCCTTTTTCCACAGAGCCCTAAGGACACACATCCTCGTCCCTCGGAAAACGTTTTTGTTGTCTAAAGCCTTTTGGCCTCTTTTCCAGTAGCAACGGTCCTCTTCCGTCCTCCCCATCACCTCTGCTCCGGTTGTGGGCTAGAGGATCCCCTTTTTCCCACTTTTTAGTGTTTTTCTCTTTCGAGCCCTTTTCGCACTCTTTTTTTCTCCAACTGCTGGCCTCGAGGGTCTTCAACCTCGCAGGGGCCCTTTTTGCCCCCATGGCCACCGACTTCAAGAAATGTGACAAATGCTCCAAAACTATGTCGCTCACGGACACCCACGACTGTTGTCTGCTGTGTCTGGGGCTGACCACAACCCAGAGCTCTGTTCTTTCTTTAAGCAGCAAGCAGAAGTTTGGCGACATTTTCCGCAAGGCAGCTCTGCTGATCCACCGCTTGCGGGATCCCGTGCAGTGACCCTGTGCCCCAGGCATCACTCCGATCAGGGTTCGCCCAAGGTGGAGCGGCAAAAGAAAAGAAGATCTTGAAGTCAGTGTCGGGGTCTCCGGACAGGCATGAGCGGTCTCACGCTCGTTCCCTTAGCCCTTCCTGGTGTTGCCGAGAGTCGGACAAGGAGCGGCCTCGAAAGGTTCCTCAAATGGATACGGAGGCCTCCGCCGATGGCACCCGGTCTCCTGAGAGTCATCCCGGCAAGGACCCTATCTCCCCCTCCATGCCAGACCGGGTAACACCGACGTCTGCGTTGCAAGGACCCACTCCCGAGTGGGAATCCCATATGCTTGCACTGGAGCGCAGCGTTTCTGCCTTCCTAGCTTCCCAGCAGGTGTTTTTGCCCAGCACGGCTGGCTCACGCCTTGAGACCGAGGGTCCCCTGATTGGGGTCCCGAAAATTGCCTTGGAAACCCCTGAGAGCCATGGGCCTCGTGAGGGTCCTCGGCACCGGTCTCGCTTGCCGTCCCATTCCTCGGGGGCGAGGTCTTCCAGAGTCAGTGCCTCCGGCTCCAAGCGGGCCTCGGGGACTGGGCATAAGGATCAGCCCCACTCCCAGTCCTCCTCGGACTTGCAATCAGACGGGGACATTTCCCTTGAGGCCCGCGCTTATAGGGACCTTCCTTCTGACCCATCCCCGCCCGCTTCGGAAAGGCGGTCGCCTACCAAGGACACCTCTTTCCTGGTATTTGTGCGGGATATGGCTTGGGCCCTCAATCTGCCCAAGCAGACCGAAGAGGAGCCGAGGGCAGAGGAACTTGACATCTTGCAGTATAAGTCTTCACCTAGGGAGTCTGTTACAGTCCTGGTACCGTCCATCCTATCCCTGCTGCTCCTCCGCATATGGGAAGCACCTGCCTCAGTCCCTATTGTCAGTAAAAGACTCGATGCTATGTATAGGGTCCATCACGGCCGGGGTTTTGGAAGATCCAACTGCCTCATACCACCATAGTAGTCGAATCTGCGATGTGGAAGCAGAACAGCCCGCACTCTTCGGTCCTGCCTGTTAGGGAATCCTGTGCCCTTGACGCCCTCAGGCGCAAGGCTTACCTGGGATCCATGCTGTCGTGTCGCATCCAGGCGTACCATCTGTATATGGGTATGTTTCTTCACGACCTCACCAAAGAGCTCGGCGATTTTTCTACAGGCTTTGGGGGTGAGTACCTTCTCAGGTTCCAGACCCTCCTGAGGTCGGTCGCAGACTGCTTGAATTACCTTTCCTGCACCGCATATGACGGGTTCGAGTCTTCCGCCTGTGCCTGACATCAAGCGTGGCTCCAGTCTTCAGACCTGGTCCAGGAGAACCTCATGGATGTCCCCTGCCTTGGCGAGCAACTGTTCAGCAAGCCCATGGAGAACAAGGCAGCTGAGATCGAGACAGAGTTCGTGATTCGCACCCCTCTTTCTCATAAAACCTCCTCTCTTACACAGAAGAAGCAGCACAGCAAAAAAACTTTCATCTCCAGGAACAAGCAGGAATGTAGTCTTCACATATGGGGAAGCTCAGGATCACCGGAAACCTAAGGGGCCCAAGACCCAACCGCTGGCGCCACTCCAGCCAGCCCAGGAGTTTTGATGCTGAAAGTATAGCCTCTCGCCCCACCAGGGGTGCTTCCACCTGTGGGAGGGCGCCTGTCTCTTTTTGCCCCTGAGTGGGTGGCCACCTGGTTCCTCCAGGTGATCCGGGATGGGTATCGTCTTAGTCTGGACAGACTCCCTCCTCCCTTGCAGATCCTACTCGACTTCCCTTGCACCAGGCTTGCTTACAGCAAGAGATAAACAACCTCTTCGGTCAGCAGGCAGTCGAAAGGGTTCCGCCGCACCTCTGGGGTCGGGGGTTTTACATAGAAACATGACGACAGAAAAAGACCACATGGCCTATCTACTTTGCCTTCCATAGTGGAGGAGTGGAGTGGAGGCGTAGTCTAATGGTTAAGAACACTGGCTTGGGAACCCAGAGACCAGGGTTCGATGCCCACTAGCACTCCTTGTGGCCTTGGGCAAGTCACTTAACCCTCCATTGCCTCAGAAAAATCCAAGTTATCAATGTCCCTGTTTAATGTATATTACCAAGTTTAAGTTTCAATGTAAACCGCTTTGATTGAAATGATAAAGCGGTATATAAAATCTGTTAAATACACTAAAACAGTCCCCTTTTTTCCTTTAGAGATCCTCTGTGTTTGTCTCATGCTTCTTTGAATGCAGATACTGTCCTCATGTCTAACACCTCCACTGGGAGACTATTCCATGGATCCACCACTCTTTCCATAAAGAAATATTTCCACATACCACTCCTGAATCTATACCCTTTCACCCTTATCCCATGTCCCCTCTCAGCAGAGCTGGCTTTCAATCGAAAGAGGCTTCCCTCCTGTGCATTTATGCCACGGAGGTATTTAAACGTCTCAATCATATCATCTCTATCTTGTCTTTTCTCTAAGGTGTACATATTAAGATCCTTAAGTCTGTCCTCATATGCTTTATAATGAAGACTACTAACCATTTTAGTACTGACTCCAGCCTGTTTATATCCATTTGAGGGTGCGGTCTCCAGAATTGCACACAGTACTCCAAATGAGGTTGCACCAAAGACTTATACAGAGGCACTTTCACCTCCTTTTTTCTGCTAGTCATTCCTCTCCCTATGCACCCAAGCATCCTTCTAGCTTTTGCCGTTGCCTTTTCTACCTGTTTAGCTACTTTAAGATCATCAGACACATTCACGCCTAGGTCCCACTCTTCTTTAGTGGACAAAAGTACTTCACCCCCTATACTATATCACTCCCTTGGATTGCTGCAGCCCAAATGCATGACCTTGCATATTTTAACATTAAATCTCAGCTGCCAAATTCTAGACCATTCTTCAAGCTTAGCTAGATCCCTCCTCATGTTATCTACACCTTCCTGGGTGTCTATTCTATCGCAGATTTTGGTATCATCCGCAAAGAGGCAAACCTTCCGCTATATCACTAACAAAGATGTTAAAAAGAATCGGACCAAGGACAGGTCCTTGTGGCACACCACTGGTAACCTCCTCCTCCTCCTCAGTGAGCTCCATTTACCTGTACCCTTTGCCGCCTCCCACTCAAACAATTTCCAACCCAAGCAGTAACTTTTCGGTCCATCCCTACGCTGCTCAGTTTGTATATAAGTCGCCTGTGAGGAATGGTGTAAAAGGCTTTACTGAAATCTAAATATACCACATCTAGGGCTCTCCCTCGGTCCAACTCCCTGGTAACCCAGTCAAAGAAATCAATCAGATTTGTCTGACAAGACCTGCCTCTGGTGAATCCATGCTGCCTCAGATCCTGTAATTTGCTTGACTCCAGAAACCTCACTATTTTCTCTTTCAGCAGCGCTTCCAATAATTTACTCGCCACCGAAGTTAAACTAACCGGCCTGTAGTTTTCAAGCACATCCGTACTTCCGCATTTGTGTAAAGGGACCACATGAGCCTCTCTCCAGTCCTTTGGCACCACTTCCGACTCCGAGGCATTGAAAAGGTTAGTCATTGGAGCTGCTAGAATGTCCCCAATTCCTTCTGTATTCTGGTGTGTATCCCATCAGGTCCCATCTCTTTGTTTACTTTACGTTTAGCTAGTTTCTCATGAACACAGTTTTTTGAAAATTGTTCAAGATGCCCTTTGCTTCTGTTCCTGTTTGTGGTTGTTTTCTGAGGTCCTGCTCCTGGTTCTTCATCTGTGAAACCCAAAACAAATCAACTATATGTAAACAATCAATATATCATCATAACAGTGCAACACTATATCAATTACAAGATATTTTTCAAATACTAAAAAATACTCAAAATCTCAAGGATGAAAAAAGTTACCTCAAAGAGGTTCCCTTAATTCCAAATTATAAACACACACTGTATTATTTTATATATTTATTTTTCAATACATATTTCCCATCAATAAATATTTCATAAAGGTATTTAATGTTCATATACATTTACATCTTCATCTACATGAAAAATCTCTCACTTAAGCATACATATACATATGGAATCTCTCATTATATAAATACAAAAATGCCACAATATGACACAATATAACAATATCATAAAACACAATGACCTACGTAACTAAATAATACCATACATCACAATTAAGAAAACCATTCTTGTGAAAATCTTTATAAAATATAACCTTCCTACTGTGGACCACAAAATATTGCACAATTCCAATATCTCACAAAGAGTATATAACAGAACATTGCTGTTCAAACATTCTGTTTGCTTCGGCAATGTACTACCCCAAAAAGATCAATGAATGTCTCTCCGCTCTGCTCCACGAAGCACACTCGTCAAACACCTGCAAACCTAAAAACATAAAATCTAAGTTACTCTATCTACCTACTCAAGAACCATACCAATTAAAAATCCAAAATTACACTCACCTTATGACCCAACGATCATAATCCAAACATTATAATCCCTCAATACCCATTATCTATATGCAGGTTCTTATCACACAGCAAAGAGCCTCCCATTGTAACAAACCGACCTCTCAAACGAGTCCTCCCCAATCTAGAAAACATACACAGTGAATGTCAAAAACCCACAACTTTACTCATACTGCGAGACCTACTAATTTCTCTTCAAGTGTATTTCCACATTCACGATGCAGGGGAACATTCAAACCTTAAGTTCTGTTACCTTTATCAAATGCCTGCAAGTACAGTAGTGGCCAAAAAATTAAGGCAGAATCCAAAATATCAGAATTTTATTAGAAAAGTATGTGTTATTGTCACTTTCATGGTCAAAAGCTTCAAGAACCAAAGATATATATGTCATTTTCAAAGTTTTATTCAGGAAACAATATATGTGTTAATATTTGATAGGGTGTCCATGATTTTTCAGCACAGCCTGGATTCTTGTAGGCATACTGTTAACTAGCGTTTTACAGTATGCCGGAGTGATTTCGTTGACCCATACATGCTTGAGGATGTCCTTTAAATCTGTTTCTGAAGTTGGACGGTGTGCTGCCACCTTTTTCTTCATAAGATTCCAACAGTTTTCAATTACATTGAGATCTGGAGAGTTTGATGGCCAACTTGGTAGCAGTTCGATCTTGTTGTCCACGAACCATTTTTTGAATGTTTTTGCAGTGTGGCACGGTGCCGAGTCCTGCTGAAATATAGTTGTGCCAGAAACATTCATGTGTATTTTAACTTTACTATTCAGCACAGATATGTATTTTGCAACATTTACTCTTTCACCTTTCTCAAAAATGTGCAGGCCACATCGTCCATTCGCCGAGATACCACCCCATACCATGACCGATGGTGGGTGTTTAACAGTCTTGATCGTATACTTCGGATTTAGTCTCTCGCCTGCTGGTCGACTGACGTAGTTGTAACCACTCCCACGTACTTGCTGAAATGTACTTTCATCTGTGAACATTACCCTCTCCCACCATTCTACAGACTTGGACCAACCTTGGATTCAATTAAAGCTCAATCACAACCAGCGACGGACCCAGCAAACCCATGTATAGAACTGTAAAAAGCGCACACTGTAAATAGCTCACTGTAATCAGCACACCCGCACCCATGCACCCTCACTGTACATAACCTCACCTGACACACACAACATTGCTAATGATCGTTTGATGTGTTCACCGCCTTGATTGAAGGATAAGGCGGGATAGAAATATCCTTAAATAAATAAATAAAATAAAAATTCAGCAGATTTGTCTTTCATCTTGCTACAAAACTGTATGCGGGCAGCAATTTGTTTCCTGGTCATCATAGGCTTCTTAGCAGGTCTTCTGGCCACGAGTTTGAATTCATTCACAAGCCATCGTCGGATAGATCTGACACTTCTCTTTATTTCTCGATCATTAGCTAACTGAGCCACACGTTGAGATGAAGTATGTGGACTAGATGTAATAATGCTTTTGAGGAATCGGTCATCTCGTCCAGTAGTTATCCGTCCGCGCCCACATTTCGAACGACATGTACGGCCACCTGATTTCAGAACATTCTGAACTACACACCTTGATATATGCAAATGTTTTGCAATAGCATATTGTGAATATCCTTCAGCATGGAGTGTGAAAGCTTGTCTCTTTACAAAGTCATTAATATCGCACTTTCTATCCATCTTGATTGTATATTTTACATGTAACTTTCAATCTTTTCCTAGTTGTAAAAATTCAAAACTTCATCTAATAAACCTACTAAGAGTGTAAGTAAACTAAAATGGACGCCAGACGCATGGTGTGACTAATCGCCATGCTGATTAAATAAGTAAGCACGTATGACATCTCCACAGTACATTATTTAACAATAAATTGTAGAAAAAGATACCTGCCTTAATTTTTTGGCCACTGCTGTAGTTTCCCACACAGATCCAAAAAACTTTCAATTGCCGAGACTTGGGACCACAGTTTCGCCAACCAAGCTTCTAAAGGGAAATTTCACATCTACTCTAACAGACATATATTCATTAATTTTGCAAACATAAAAGGCACTCGATCTATACAGAGGACCCCCCCCCCCCCCACTGACCTTTAAATCTCCATTCCTGCACATCCACACTTCCCCGGATAATTACGAAACATTGACAAAAGGTGCCAAAGCATGCGTACCTAATATAGTAACCACTGATGTCCCACAAATCAATAGAACCAGTGCCACTCAATTTGAGAATTTAACCCATTCGGTTCCACACTTTTCCAACGATAGATAAACTGTTGCTCTCTACGGCAGAATAGCTGTTGATAACACTACGCAAGCTGAAGAGGAGCCGCAAGTTGAAGAGCTTGATATTCTAGAGTATAATTCCCCACCTTGGGAGTCTCTTACTGTTCCAGTTCTTCCCATTCTGTCGAGGCTGCTCCTCTGCAGGTGGGAGACACCTGATTCGGTCCCCATAGTGAGCAATCGCTTCGACGCTATGTACAGGGTCCAACGGGGCCCGTGGTTCAGGAAGACCCAGCTCCCACACACCTCCATGGTGGTTGAGTCGGTGATGCGAAAGCAAAAGAGCCTGGTCGCATTCTTCGTCCCCCTGGGCAGGGAGTCGAGAGCTCTCGACGCCTTGGGCGCAAGGCCTATCAGGGGTCCATGCTCACATGCTGCATCCAGGCATACCAATTGTATATGGGCATGTTCCTATGTGACCTCACCAAAGAGCTCGGCGGATTCTCTGCAGGCCTCGGGGGGGGGGGAGGGGTGAACACCACCTCCGGTTCCAAACCCTCCTAAGATTCATCGCGGAGTGCTCAAAGTACCTTTCCTGTGCTGCGTATGATGGATTTGAGTCCTCCGCCCAAGTGGCAACAGCTGATATCTGGGCCTGACGCCAGGCATGGCTCCAATCCTCGGACCTGGAGCAGTGGGTACAGGAAAAGGTCCTGGACGTCCTTTGCCTCGGCGAGCAGCTGTTTGGTATACCTATGGAGGATAAGGCCACTGAGATAGAAACGGAGTTCGTCTCTCGCGTAAGACCTCCTCCCTCCCTCGGAAGAAACAGCAAAAAAAGAAGCTGTTCTTCCAAAGAAAGGGATTCCCCTACTGTGGTTACCCTCCTTTCCCGCCCACCCCTGCACCAGTTCCCGGCACTCAGGGGAAGGGAGGTGCTAATAGCAACCGCAAGCCTAAAGGGCCTAAGGCCCAGCAACCTGCGCCACCCCAACCCGCGCATGGTTTTTGACACCGACAGCACAGCCTCTCATTTCCCTGCTGCATTTCCACCGGTGGAGGGATGCCTCTCCCTCTTCACCACAGTGGGTGTCGATCACGTCGGACACCTGTGTCCTCCGAGTGATCCGGGACAGATATTGTCTCCACCTGGACAGGCACCCTTCTCGCCAGCGGAACTTATTCGGCTCTTTTCACACCAGACATTCTTGCAGCAGGAGCTTTCCAACCTCCTTGCTCATCGGGGTGTTGAGAAGGTACCGCTTCACCTTCGAGGCCGTGGGTTCAACTCCTGCTACTTTCTCGTTCCGAAAAAGACGGGGTGCCTATGCCACATCCTCGACCTTCAGAACCTAAACAAGTTCATGGTGCGGGAGAAGTTCAAAATGTTATCGCTTGGCGTCCTGCTGCTTTTCCTTCAGCCGGGCGATTGGCTATGCTCCTTGAACCTCAAGGACGTTTATGTCCACATCCTAATCCACCCCCAACACAGGCAATACCTGCACTTCAGGGTGCAGTGGGAACACTACCTCTCGTGTCTGCACCACGGGTTTTCACAAAATGTCTCTCTACGGTCACCGCCTCCCTCAGGCGGCAGGGCATACCCGTCTTTCCGTACCTTGACGACTGGCTTGTCATGGGGACCGCGATAGGCGAAGCCCACCTGGTGGTGTCGTGAACAGTCCTCCCCCTCCTGCTTCTTCGTCAACTACTCCGTCGTACCTCGAGCCGGTGCAGACCCTGGAGTTCATCGGTACCTGCCTCATCACGGAGCGAGTGACCACTTTCCTGCTCGCAGGCCGGGCACACTGCCTCCAGGCCGTGGTGGCCCAGGTCCATAGCAGGGCTTGGGTTATGGCACATGTCATGCTGCACCTCCTAGAACACATGCCCTCCACCATCCATGTGGTCCCCCATGCCCACATGCACATGTGGACAGCCCAGTGGTGCCTCAGGGCACAAAGGAACCCGGCCTTCGGCCACCTCAGAGACCCTATCCGTGTCTTCTGCAGTCTGCATGACTCCCTATGTTGGTGGCAGGAGACCCGAAGTCTCCTTCGGGGAATTCCCTTCCAGATCCCACAGCACGAGCTCATCCTTACAATGGATGCTTCCCTGCTGGGTGGGGAGCCCACTGCGGCGCATGGTGCACCCAGGGGTAATGGTCACCCGAGGAGTCTCTGCAGCAGATCAACCTGCTCGAGCTTCGGGTGGTCCGATGGGCCCTGAGGGTCTTTGAAGGCTATCTGAGGGGGAAGTTGGTGCTCGTGCAGACTGACAACAGGGTTTTGCATCAATAAGGAGGGAGGAACAGGATCACACCTCCTCTGCCTGGAGGCAATCCTCCTTTGCGTCTCACTGGGTGATAACCCTGCAAGCGTTCTACCTCCCAGGCCAGGAGAATGTCCTCACGGAGAAACTCAGCAGGATTCTTCACCCACAAGAGTGGCACTTGGATCTGGAAGTCGCCAGTGTCTTGTTTCATCGGTGGAGGACCCCATCCATGGACCTGTTTTGCCAGTCCTGTTAATGCGCAGCTTCTCTGCTTCTGCGGCCCGGTTCCGCACTTAAGGAGAGTGGCACCGAATGCTTTCCTCTTGAACTGGACTTCCAGCCTTCTTTCTCATTGTGAGGACCCTCCACAGGGTTCACCGGGACCAAGCTTCGATGATCCTCGTGGCCCCCTTGTGGCCTTGACAGCCTTGGCTCCCGCTTCTACTCCGGCTCTCATCCCATCCCCCTGTGCTGTGCCCCAGGCCTGTTGACACAGGAAGTGGGTCGGGTGTTCCACCAGAACCTGGCCTTGTTGTCCCTTACAGCCTGGCGGCTGAACAGGTCGCCTTAGCTCTGCTGCACCTTCCGGAAGACATCTAGGAGATTCTCTTCGCGTCGAGGAAGGACTCAATGAGACGGGCATATGCCTATACATGGCAACGTTTCTCGACCTGGTGCTCCGAGCTTCAGATTGACCCATTCTCCTGCTCTACCTGGTGGTTCTTCAGTACCTCCTGTACTTCTCGACGGCAGGGTTGAAATCCAGTTTGGTCTGGGTACTCCTGAGCGCCATTTTGGCGAACCACATCCCCATCGAGGGAAAACCCCTCTCGGAGCAGCCCTCTTGGTCTCTTGCTTCATGCGAGGTCTCTTGCTTTCCAAGCCTCCCATCCGGTTCTGCCGGCGGAGTGGGACCTCAACGTGGTACTGATGCAGCTCACGCGAGCACCTTTCGAGCCGATGGTGACGTGCTCTCTTCGGGATCTCTCCTCGAAGGTGGTCTTACTGGTGGCTTTGACTTTGGCTTGCCGAGTCAGCGAACTTCAGGCCCTCATGGCTGAGGTTCCATACACCATGCTCTACGGGAACAGGGTGGCCCTCTGCACCCATCCCACCGAAGGTGGTATCAGACTTTCATCTGAACCAGGAGATAGTCCTACCGACCTTCTTCCCGAGACCGCATGCCGACCAGGCATCAGCAGTGTTGCATGCACTTAACTGCAAGAGGGCTCTTGCCTTCTGCCTACAGCATACCCAGGTTCATCACAAGTCCGATCGGCTCTTTGTCGCCTACGACCCCAGTTGCCTGGGGCAGGCAGTCACCAAGTGCATCATCTCCGTTTGGGTGGCGGACTGCACAGCCTTCGCCCAAGGAAAGGCGGGCGCCCCACTGAATCAGCAGATCACCGCGCATAGCGTATGAGCTAAGTTGGCATCGGTGGCTTCGCTGCGCTCAGTGCCTCTAATGGACATCTGCTGGGCTGCGACCTGGTCTTCAGTGAACACGTTCTCTGTCCACTATTGCCTAGAGAGGGAGTCCCACCGGAATAGTTCCTTCGGCCAGGCTGTACTCCATAATCTGTTTGGGGTATAAACAACTCCTGCCCTCCAACCCTTCTCGATGGCTACCGACAGCTTCGCCCCGGGGACCCGAAGACTCGGGCTCCTCTGGGCATCGACTTCTGCTCACGGCCTCGCGGATGCGTTTTTGGATTACAGGCTTGGTAGCCTGTAGCTGGGTAGTCCCATAAGTGAGGATTGACTTCCTGCTTGTTCCTGGAGAAAGCGTAGTTACTCACCTGTAACAGGTGTTCTCCAGGGGCAGCAGGAATCAGTCCTCACTACCCTCCCACCTCCCCTGAAGAGTTGCTATCTTTGTCTTTCCCTTGCCGTCTGCATAGTAGGGCTCTATCTAGGGGACATGACTGAGCAAGATGGCACCTTTGGGCAGGAAGAGAAGCACGCATGCATGACAGCAATCCCAAAGGCTTTCTTTGAAAGCTTGGGAATTGCTCCATGCGGGCTCCTTCGGTGCCTATGTCACCCATAAGTGAGGACTGATTCCTGCTGTCCCTGGAGAACACCTGTTACAGGTGAGTAACTATGCTTTCCTGTCCACCCCAAGCACAGGAAGTACCTGCTTTTCAGGGTGCAAGGAGAGCACTTCCAGTACAGAGTGCTTCCCTTCGGGCTCCCGTCTGCCCCGCAAGTCTTCTCGAAGTGCCTGTCAGTGTCCGCGGCCCACCTCCCACTGCAGCACATATCTGTCTACCCTTATGTAGATGATTGGCTCGTTACGGGCACATCGGCGGAGGAGGCTCACCTCTCAGCGTCATGCACGGTCCTCCTCGAGTGCCTCAGTTTCCTTATCAGCTACTGCAAATCCCACCTCAAACCGGTGCAGACCCTGGAGTTCATTGGCGCTCTTCTCAACACAGAACATGCAACCTCCTTTTTCCCTCGAGGACGCGTAGATCAGCTCTGCACTCTGACCACCGAGGTCCAAGGCTGTCCCAGGGTCTCTGCGCGGGCCAATCTGTGCCTTTGGGACACATTTATATACTTAACCAGTTTTATATACAGTGTTTTTCTTCAAGGCAAAATGGTTTACATGGAACAGTTAGAACTATGTACAGATAACTTTGGTATAGATAATGGCCTCGACCGTCCATGTCATTCCCCACGCTCGCATGCAGTTGTGAGCTGCCTCAGAGTGCAATGTGTTCATGCTTCGGGCCACCTCCGGGACTCCATACCGGTCTTTTGTAGCCTATTCGGTTCCCGGGATTGGTGGCAGAACCCCCAGAGCCTCCTTTCGGGCATAACTTTTCAGATTCGGCAGCACGAGTCCGTCTTAATGACGGATGTCTCTCTGTTGGTTTGGGGAACCCACTGTGGCCACCTCCACACCCAGGGACGGTGGTCACCCGAGGCGTCCCGGCAGCAGATCAACCTGCTCGAGCTTTGAGCGGTCCAGTTGGCCCTGAATGTCTTCAAGTACTACCTGAAGGGCAAGGGCAAGTCGGTGCTCGTGCAGACCAACAACAGAGTCACAATGTTCTACATAAACAAGGAGGGGGGCACAGGCTCCTGCCTCCTCTGTCGGGAGGCAGTCCTCTGCTTCTTTGCCGTTCGCAGGGGTATAACACTGAGAGCGGTCTACCTCCTGGGCCAGGACAACATTCTTGCGGACAGACTCAGCAGGCTCCTTTGCCCACACGAGTGACGCCTGAGTCCAGAGGTGGTTCTCCACCTCTTCTGCCGCTGGGGAATTCCGTCCATGGATCTGTTTGCCAGCCCGGCAAACGTGCAGCTTCCCTGTTTCTGTGGGCTGATACTGCACCCGAGCAGGGTGGCCCCGGATGCGTTCCTCCTGAACTGGACCTCCGGGCTTCTGTATGCGTTCCCTCCCACTCCTTGAGAGGACCCATCACAAGATTCCGGCGGGACTGAGCATCAGTGATTCTCATGGGTCCTTCATGGCCTCGACAACCTTGGTTCCCGCTTCTACTCTGGCTCTCGTCGTAACCTCTGCTCCCACTAGGCAGTGCCCCAGGTCTGCTGATGCAGGAGGAGGGACTGGTGCTTCACCCAAACTTGGTCTTGCTATCCCTGACAGCCTGGCTGCACTTCCCAGAGGAGATTGAGGAAGTCCTCCACGCATCGAGGAAGGACTTGATGAGGTGGGAATTCTCCCTGAAGTGGTGGCATTCTTCGATTTGGTGCGCCAAGCTCCAGATCGACCCATTCTCTTGCTCCACCCATTGGGTTCTTCAGTACCTTCTCCACCTCTCACAGGTGGGGCTGAAGTCCAACTTGGTCAACCACTTCCCCGTCGATGGTAAACCCCTGTCGGGCCAGCCTCTGGTCTCCCGATTCATGTGGGGCCTGTTGCTTTCCAAACCTCCCATTCATCCTCCACCGGCGAAATGGACCTGAACATCGTGCTCATGCAGCTGACGTGGCCTCCCTTCGAGATGATGGTGACGTGCTTCCTCCGGCACCTCTCCTGGATTTTGGTTTTCCCGGTGACACTGACCTCGGTGCGACAAGTCAGCGAACTTCAAGCCTTCATGGCCGAGGCCTCCTATGCCAGGTTTTACAGGAACAGGGTGGTCCTTTGAACCCACCCCAAGTTCCTACCAAAGGTTCTCTTGGATTTCCACCTCAATCAGAAGGTGGTCTTGCTGACTTACTTCCCAAGACCTCATGCCAACTGGGCTTCGGGGGTCTTGCTTACACTTGACTGCAAGAGGTCTCTCGCCTTCCACCTGCAGCGCACCCAGGGTCATTGGAAGTCCGACTGGCTCTTCGTCACCTACGATCCCAACTGCCTGGGGCTGGCAGTGACCAAGCAGACCCTCTCCATCTGGGTGATGGACTGCATCGCCTTCGTCTAGGTGAAGGTGGTTTCCCTGCTGGATTGTCGGATCACTGCGGATGGCGTCCGTGCTAAGGCAGCGTTGGTAGCTTCTCTGCGCTCAGTGCCTCTGACGGACATCTGCCGTGCTGCGACCTGGTCTTCAGCAAATACCTTCGCTTCACACTACTGCCTGGAGAGGGAGTCCCGCTAGGACAGCGCCTTCGGCCATGCTGTACTCTGTAATCTGTTTGGGGTATAAGCAACTCCTGCCTTCCGACACTTCTTCTGGGCTTTCCGAGAGCTTGCCCTGAAGGCCCGACAACTCGGGCTTCCTTCGGGCATCGGCTTCTGCTCACGGCCTCGCTGAGACGTTTTGGCTTACAGCCTGTAGCTGGGGTGTCCCATAAGTGAGGACTGACTTCCTTCTTGTTCCTGGAGAAAGCTTAGTTACTCATCTGTAACAGGTGTTCTCCAGGACAGCAGGAATCTGTCCTCACTACCCTCCCACCTCCCCTTGTTGTTGTTAAGTGCCGTTGAATCTGAGTCGACTCATGGCGACCCTCTGGATAGCTATCCTAAATTGTGTTCGGTCTTCAGTCAGGCGGCTCATTGTTGACAGGCTGGTACCCATAGCTGCTGTTATTGTATCGATCCATCTCATTGCTGGCCTTCCTCTTTTGCGTTGACCTTCTATCTTGCCAAGCATAATGTCTTTCTCTAATGATTTCTCTCTTCGCATGATGTGTCCAAAGTATGAAAGTCGAAGTCTTGTCATCTGAGCTTCTAAAGAAAGCTTAGGTTTGATCTCCTCTAGTACCGACTGGTTTGTTCTTCGGGCAGTCCATGGTATACACACTATTCGCCGCCAACACCATAATTCAAAGGCATCAATTTTCTTCCTATCTGTCTTTTTCACCGTCCAGCTTTCACATCCATATGATGTTATTGAAAATACCATAAAAATGAAAGAATCACTCCAATATTTATTTTATTTATTTATTTATTTATTACAGTTTCTTATATACCGCGCTATTTAGAATCAGCGCGGTTTACATCATAACAAAACGACCATTACGACAAACTGTCAGGTTTTACATTGAACAGGAGTACAAACTTGGATAACTGGGTTAACTATATACATAATCTATCTACACTGCAGTGTGCGGGCATTTCTAGATTGGGTTATTTCTTGGAGGGGATATCTGGTTCAGTTGCTGTCTGGGAAATATTGGCGGAAAAGGTATGTTTTGAGAGCCTTTCTGAACTGATATAGATTGGTAATGGCTCTAATGTCGGGGGGTAGGGTGTTCCAGCATTTTGGTACATAAAACTGAATGCCCTGTTTGTGGTGTTCGTGTTGGACTTTGTTGAAGCCTTTGGTATTGCTAGCAAGTTTACAGCTGATGTTCTTCTTGCTCTATTGGGGGGGACCATGTGGATTAGATTCGTGAGTGAGAGGGATGAGGTGCCTTTGATTGCCTTAAATGCTAATACAAGGGATTTGAAGGTGATTCTCCCGTGAATTGGTAGCCAGTGCAGCTGTTTGAGAATGGGAGTCACGTGGTCGTTTCTGGATGCACCGTAGAGGACCCTAGCTGCGGCATTCATGGCCAACTGTAAGGGGGTTAGTGTGGATTGGGGGAGACCTTGTAGGATGGCATTTGCAAAGTCAAAATGCGGCAGGATCAGCGCTTGATATATGGTACGGAAATCGTCTGGGTCCAGCAGGGAGCGTAGGTGTTTGAGGGAACGGATTTTGAAGTAGATGGCTTTGACTACGCTGCTTATGTGGCGTCTCATGTCTAGATGTTGGTCCAGGGTAACTCCCAAATATTTTATTGCATCTTTAGTTTGCAAATCAGCTTCCTTGACACTGACGTGGGATGGGGGCGTAAAGTTGGAGTCTCTGGAGATGAAAAGGACCTCTGTTTTTTTATGCTGGATACGTAGGTTCTGTGTCTGGAGCCATGTTGAAACTGCATTGAAACAATCTGTGAGTGGGGTCAGGTCCATGTGGGTTGTGGAGAAAGGCATGTATAAAAGAATGTCATCTGCATATATCATGCAGTTTACGTTGAATGATCTTATGATATTGCATATGGGCTGCATGTAGATATTGAAGAGTAAGGAGGATAATGAGGATCCTTGAGGTACCCCTTGTTTTTGATGGAAGTGGCTAGACTCTTCTGATCCAGACTTCACATATTGCCATCTATCGTCCAGATAAGACTTGCACCATTTTAGTGCCTTATTGCAGACACCCTTTTCTTTTAGTCTTCCCAGGAGGATTTCGTGACTCACGGAGTCAAAAGCCGCGGCGATGTCTAGGAAAATGAGGACAAAACCTTGATGGATGTTGTCGATTCCTGTGATGATATTGTTGATTAGACCAGTGAGTAGTGTCTCAACCCCGTGATGTTCTCTGAACCCATGTTGGCAGTTATCTAAGGGAGCAACAGAGTCTATGTGATCTTGAATTTGCCGTTGTGCTTCCTTCTCGATTATTTTGGCTAAGATGGGGATGCTAGCTATTGGTCTATAGGAGTCTACAAACATGTGTGGTGAGGGACGCTTACAAGCGGGCGTTATTTAACAATCGGTCCTTGTTATTGACCCCTAAGGCCAAACAGGCTGATTCGGATAGCAATTCGGTCAATTTCATTTCCAAGTACTCACCTTTGAGCTTTGGTATCCAGCGTATTGTTCGAAAACATCTTGCCGTAGTGCACACTGTCCCCGGGTTAGAAAATCAGGAGGTCAGATGTGTATGGCAGCGCCAGCGTAACATAAGAACATAAGATATGCCATACTGGGTCAGACCAAGGTCCATCAAGCCCAGTATTCTGTTTCCAACAGTGGCCAATCTAGGTCATATGTACCTAGCAATTTCCCCAAAAGACACAAGTTCCACAATGCTTGTACTGGGTCAAGCATTGATATCTTCGGTCACTTCTTAATAATGGTTTATGGACCTTTCCTCCAGGAACTTGTCCAAACCTTTTTTAAACCCAGCTACACTAACAGCCTTTACTACATCCTCCGGTAACAAATTCCAGAGTTTGATTACACGTTGAGTGAAAAAATATTTTCTTTTATTAGTCTTAAATAGTTTACCCTGTAGCTTCATTGCATGTCCCCTAGTCTTTCTATATTCTGATAAGGTAAACAATCGATCTACGTTTACCCGTTCCACTCCGTTCATTAATTTATAGACTTCTATCATATCTCCCCTCAGCCGTCTCTTTTCCAGGTTAAAGAGCCCTAACCTTTTTAGCCTTTCCTCATAGGAGTATCCTTCCATCCCCTTTACCATTTTGGTGGCTCTTCTCTGAACCTTTTCTAAAATCGCTATTTCCTTTTTAAGATACGGCGATCAGAATTGCACACAATATTCAAGGTGCGGTCTCACCATGGAACGATATAGAGGCATTATAATATCTTTTGTTTTATTTTCCATTCCTTTCCTTATCATACCTAGCATTCTATTTGCTCTCTTGGCTGCCGCTGCACACTGGGCCGAGGGTTTTAACATGGTATCCACAATGACGCCTAAATCTTTTTCCTGGGTGGTGGTTCCTAATGTGGAACCTTGCATCGTGTAACCATAGTTTGAGTTGTTCTTCCCTAGGTGCATAACCTTGCACTTGTCCACATTAAATTTCATCTGCCATTTTGATGCCCAGTCTTCCAATTTATCAAGATCCTCTTGCAAATTTTCACAATCCTCTTGGGATTTAACAACTTTAAATAGTTTTGTGTCATCTGCAAATTTGATAACCTCACTCGTTATTCCACTTTCCAGGTCATTTATGAATATGTCAAAAAGCAGCGGACCCAGCACAGATCCCTGGGGTACACCACTATTCACCTTTCTCCATTGGGAAAATTGGCCATTTAGCCCTACCCTCTGCTTTCTATCTTTTAACCAGTTCCTGATCCACAATAGTACACTGCCTCCTATCCCATGACTCTTTAGTTTTGCCAAAAGTCTCTGATGAGGGACCTTGTCAAAGGCTTTCTGAAAGTCCAGATACACAATATCAACCGACTCACCTTTGTCCACCTGTTTATTCACTCCTTCAAAAAAACATAACAGATTAGTAAGACAAGATCTTCCTTGTCTAAAGCCATGTTGGCTGTCTCCCATTAGGTCGTGACTATCTACATGCTGAGTAATTTTATTCTTTATGATGGTTTCTACCATTTTTCCTGGTACTGACGTCAGGCTCACCGGTCTGTAGTTTCCCGGATCACCCCTGGAACCCTTTTTAAAAATTGGTGTTGCATTGGCGATCCTCCAGTCTTCAGGTATTAGAGATGATTTTAATGATAGTTCACAGATTACTAATAGCAGGTCTGCAATCTCATATTTCAGTTCTTTCAACACCCTTGGATGTATACCATCCGGCCCAGGTGATTTGCTACTCTTCAGTTTATCTAATAGTTGTAAGACATCTTCCCGATGTATCGATATTTCCTTCAATTCTTCCGCACCTTTAAATACCACTTCAGTCATGGGTAACATCCCTACATCTTCCTCAGTAAAGACTGAAGCAAAGAATTCATTCAGTCTCTCCGCTATCGCCTTGTCGCCTCTTAGTGCTCCTTTAACCCCTTTATCATCAAATGGACCAACTGACTCTCTCACAGTTTTTTTGCTAAGAATGTACTTGAAAAGGTCTTTATTTTGTGTTTTTGCTTCCGCAGCAAGCTTCTTCTCAAATTCTCTCTTTGCCTGCCTTATCAATGCCTTGAATTTGACTTGCCAGTGCTTGTGCTGTTTCCAGGTTTCGTCATTTGGCTCAGTGAGATGCTGAATTCCCCTGGAGGGCGAAGTGAGCTAGTGGTTGGTCATACCGCTTGCAGACACTGTGCAGTTTGTGATGTCTCTTGCATGACTGTGTCTTTTGAGTATCATGGAGTTCGGTATAAGCTGCGTGATGTCACCTCTTGTGATTCTTCGTTCGTTGTGTATGCGATTAGGTGTCCATGTCAGCTTCTTTATATTGGGAGCACGTGTCGGCCCTTTCGTAAAAGGTTGTTGGAGCACAAGAGTAGGCTCTGGTGTGGTGTTTTGGAGGCGCCATTAGTGTCCCATTTTTTGGAGTTCCATCATTCTTTTCGTGACATAGCCTGTTTTTGTGTAGAGCAGGTTCTATCTGGGCGTAATGGGATGAGTAGGGAGCAGACTCTTTTGTTACGTGAGCAAAGCTGGATTTTCCTGCTTGATACTGTAGCCCCAGCTGGTCTGAATCTGCGGATCGATTGGTCAGTATGTGTGTGATCTGGGCTGGGGGTTTTTGGTTTGCCACTATAGCCTTGGCATGTTTTCTTTCATGGGTCGATTGGTTAGTGCGTCTGTGATCTGGTTCAGGGTTACTGTCCTGACGTCATAGAGTTTTCTCTTTAAAGTGCGGTGGTTGCGTGGATTGCGCATGGGCAGCGTTTTTCTGCTCGGCGCGGTTGAAGGTTAGCTGGCAGGTAAGCAAGTGGAGTTGTGGTTTTTTAACTTTTATAGGTTGTTTTAGTTGTGTTTTGCAGTAGAATAAAGGTTGTGTTTAACTTGTGTGGTTTGTATGTGTTTTTATAGATTCCCCTGAAGCAGCGGGTAGTCCCGCAAAACGTTTAAAGGGCTCTTGGTGTGATAACGTCGGGGACGCGGCTGGCGTTTGTCTTGTTTCCCTGCCTGGCTTTCAAGCTAAGTGCTGTTATTTTCATATTTAGGAAGCGAGGTGTGGGTATCGCCAGCTGCTAGTCACTGGGTCATTGATGTTATTGAGCTTGATATTGGTGCAGATGGCCTGAATTTGGTTCTGGCTGTTCCTTCACCGTATGCCCTTGTATGCTGAGACCCGGGGTACATTGTGTTTATCAAGTGGTATTGCAGAAGAAACACACATGTTTGTATTGGAGTGATTCTTTCATTTTTCTGACATTTTTCACTCCGTAAATTTTGACCAATTACGTTTGGATTGAAAATACCATGGCTTGAACAAGTCGAATCTTTGTATGGAGAGAGACATCTCTGCTCTTGAGAATCTTATCTAGGTCTTTCATAGCCATTCTGCCAAGAGCAATGCATCATCTGATTTCTTGACTGCTTGTTGCTTCTTTATTGATAGTTGATCCAAGTAGGTTAAAGTTGTTCACGATTTCAATTTCTTCTCCTTCAATGATGAACCTGTTGATTATGCCAGTTGTCATGATCTTTGTCTTCTTTACATTAAGGTGCAGGCCCATTTTGAAACTATGTTCTTTGATTGTGAGAAGCAAATGTTTCAGATCATCTTCACTTTCCGCCAGTAATGTGGTATCATCAGCATAGCGAAGGTTGTTGATGAGTCTTCCACCAATCTTCACACCTCTGTTGTCTTCATACAATCCTGCTTCTCTGATGATTTGTTCTGCATATAAATTAAACAGGTAGGGGGAAAGTATGCAGCCTTATCTTACACCTTTGCTTATTTTAAACCATTCTGTTTCTCCTTGTTCCATTCGAACTGTTGCTTCTTGATCAATGTACAGATTGCGCAAGAGAATGATCAGGTGTTCTGGTATACCCATGCTTCTTAATGTGGTCCAGAGTTTCTCATGGTTTACACTGTCAAAAACCTTGCTATAGTCGATAAAGCACAAATAGATATCCTTTTGGTATTCTTTAGTCTTTTCAAGGATCCATCTCACATCTGCAATGATGTCTCTCGTTCCTCGCCCTTTCTTGAACCCCGCTTGCACTTCAGGTAGTTCTTGTTCCAAGTATGGTTGTAGTCTCTTTTGAATAACACAGGTACACTAAAAAAAAATTTTTTTAAACTGCCTCTAATGTTTCGATTGATTTTTACGTTTTTTGGTGCGCTGAATCCAAATCTGGTAACCAATTTGCTCCATCACGTACAGATTTTTGCTACATTGGGTTAGCAGTTTGAGGTGAACGTTTCAGATTGAGTGCGATCGAGATAAAAGTTTCTTGGATGAATTCTTTATACTAATTGTTTAGTAGTTATTCAAATAAGAATAAAGAAAATTGTAACAAGGCAGCACATAAGAATAGAGTAATGTCAACAAAACACACTGTGATGGTAGCAAAATTGCCCTTAAAACAGCCACATACATGTGCACAAACATTGAGCATATAAGAGCGAGGTTAGACACAAAGCAAAGCAAAGAAATGTGCAAAAAATGTTGTACAGGTATGTATGTAAGAATAGAAAACGCAAACCGCACCATTGCAATACATGAAGACAAACACCCGATGGTGTGAAAATAAAATTCTAATAAATGAGATCCGACACTGTGGTAATAACTAGCAAATTTTTATTTCAAAGTTTAGTAAAAACACGATATTTGTCAACACAGTTTAGATTTTAAAGTCATTCTTGGGTCAATCAATCTCCTGGTGGGCCCGTTTCTTCTTCCCTCGAATGCTTCTCTTGGTGCGCTGCTTGGCGTATTTTTCATCTGGGGTTTCCCGCAGCAGCAACCAGCAGAAATCAGCCATCATAGTGGTGTTCCATCTTCCTTGGTACCTTCTCTCTGCGTCCTTGATGTCCTGGTGAAACCTTTCACCTTGTTCTTCACTGTACGCCCCCACGTTTTCGGGAAAGTAGTTCACATGGGAGTGCAAGAAATGGACTTTCAGGCTCATGTTACAGCCTTGTTCTTTGAAGGCATTGAGCATCCTGACAACAATATCCTTATAGTTCTCATCCCGCCTGTTCCCCAAGAATTTGAGAACAACATCCTTGAAGGAATCCCAGGCTTCTTTTTCCTTCTCAGACATCGTTTCAGCGAATGCTCCATCTGAAATGAGTTTCCTTATATCAGGGCCAACAAACACTCCTTCCTTTAGCTTTGCTTCAGAAAGTCGGGGGAACTTTGAGCAAAGGAACCGAAAGCACTCACCATCTTTTGGAAGGGACTTGATGAATTGCTTAATGAGACCCAACTTAATGTGGAGAGGTGGTAATAGAATTTTATCACGAGGTACCAAGCTCTCATGAAGAACATTTTTCTCACCGGGTCTCAAATACTCCCGAATTCGCCAGTCTTTTTTCCCCCAGTGTAGGTCGTGGGCCCGGCTATCCCACAAGCAAAGGAAGCAGGGATATTTGGGTGAAACCGGATTGCTGCCCTAATAGCATGGATAGAATTTTAAAGTCTCCACAAATCATCCACTTATGCTCATCATAACGAATCTTCTGAAGAATCAGGGCCAAATTCTCGTATTTTTCTTGGAGAATAACAGAGTGAGCAATAGGAACTGAAGCGAATGTGTTGCCATTATGAAGAAGAACACCTTTTATGCTGTCTTTTGACGAATCAATGAACAGCCGCCATTCAACAGGATCATACTTGAGTTTAAACTTTTCCATCACTCCGTATATATCGTTGCAAAATATCAAATCTTCCTCTTTGCTGAAATACTTCAAAAATTGTGTCTCGCGGTTGCGGTACCAATAAAAAGTTGTTCCTGGTGACAATAGATTTTTCTGTTTAAGCCGAGAACCTAGCAGTTGGGTAGCATCTTTTGGGAGTCCTAAATCCCGGACTAAATCATTCAATTCAGCTTGAAAGAAAAGTTCAGGTTTCGGATCTGGTTCAGTTTCAAACTCGGAAGTACTGGACTCATCGGGAAAAGCCATCTGATGAGTCTCATCATGATCAGAACCGTCCACACAAATATGATCCAAAGATTTTGGTGGTTCAGGCACAGGTACTTCGTTGCTATGAGGCATAGGCCTAATTGCTGAGGGAAGGTTGGGGTAACTTATTACGTTCTTATTTTTTAAGTTGTATCCCTTCACAATGCAAGAGCAAAAATAGCAGTCACTGCAGTGGTCTCTTTGTTCACACCACATCATAGGTATTCCGAAACGAAATGCTTGTTTTTTACCTTTCATCCATAAGCGTAGATCTTCCTCACATGTCTTGCACACTTTGTGAGGAGCCCACGGTTTGTCTTGATCGCCTAACTTCAAACCGAAATAGGCGAAATATACTTTTTTAATAAATGCAGAAATGTTCCTCTGCCGCCGCTTTTTCACGGTATATTCCCCACAAATAAAACAAAAACTGTCCGGAGAGTTGACGCAACCTCTGGCTCTGTGAGCCATCACAAATACACAGCACTGCAAACTACAACTGTAGTGAACCACTTCGGAATAAAGCTGGATTACGACTGAGCAAACAAAAGGTAATAATGAACTTGCAAGAAACTGAAATTTGACAGGAACGTTCATGTCGCAACCACCGTGTTTGAGCAAGCGAACGAGGCGAGGCGAACAGGAAAGAACATGCGCCAGCGCGAGTACTGGATTTAGCCCCCCGCCTCCCAATTGTCCTGTTAATGTATAAAATGAATACAAAACACTCTAAAATATCATGAGGGAGTGTTTCTAGTTAGTTAACCATTACAACCTCTATTTTGGGCCAAGAAAATAAACTGCAGTCGGCTAAAAAGAAATTATGTGAACATTCCTTATATGGGTAAGAAATCTAATTTTGCAAGAAAACGTGACGTGATGGAACATTTTGGCTATTTTTCCTGGATTCAGCACCCCAAAATCTATAGGAATCAGTTGCAAAACTGGAGGCAGTTTTTTGGTAGTGTACCTGTGTAATCTTCAGTAGAATCTTGCTGGCATGTGGGATCAGAGCGATTGTGCGATAATTTCCACAGTCAGTTGGATCACCTTTCTTTAGTATTGGTATAAACACAGATCTTTTCCAGTCAGTTGGCCATGATGTTGTCTTCCATATTTCTTGGCAGAGCCTTGTGAGTACGGTAACAGCTGCATCAGAGTGCTGCAATACTTCTATGGGAATGCTATCAATGCCTGGTGCTCCCCTTAAGAGTTGCCATTTTTGCTTTTCTTCCCTGGCCATCTGCTTAGTAGGGCTCCATCTATGGGACCTGACTGAGCAAGATGGCACCTTTGGGCGGGAAGAGGACCACACATGCGTGGTAGCAATCTCAAAGGCTTTCTTTGTAAGCTGGGGAATTGCTCTGCACGTGCTCCATCGGTGCTGATGTCACCCATAAGTGAGGACTGATTCCTGCTGTCCCTGGAGAACACCTCTTACAGGTGAGTAAGTACGCTTGAGGTGTATTTCTGGTTACATTTGGAACCCAGCAGAGAGCTTGTAGTCTAATAGTCACTCAGGGCCTAGCATCAGCAAAGTACTTTTAGCTTAAATTTAAAACACAGAAGAGAGCTTTCAGGTTAAATTTAGAACCCAGCAGAGAGCTTGTAGTTTAAATTTCATAAGAAGTTAGAGCCTAGCAGCAGCTAAGAGCTATAATTTAAATCAAATCAGAATATAGCTTACCTCGGCAGCACAAGACAGGGTACTGTGTAGCAGCCCTCTTTTAATAAGTGTTATTTCCCTCCCTCCCCACACCCACCCACCCCTGGGATAATCATAGCTTTATAGGTACTTACACATCTTAAAAGACAGGAGGTGCTCTCAGGTGAAGCTCATTACCCAAATCAGTCATACACTAAGGACCTGAGATTAGTTAAGCTTCAGGTGAACAAGGTATATTACACGTATTAGGTACAGTTTTATTAGTATAAATATCCATAGCAACCCTTAGTAAGTAAAGAACTTAGATCTAAACAGAAACTTAAAACTAAGATGCAGACAGCAGTCCAGCAGCGGGAAGGGGGCTTTCCAGTCTTTTGCATTGAGTGTCACATGTATGATTTTCTTCCAGTTGGTGAGAGGTCTTACGTGTGCACTAGGTGCAAGGAGCTCTTTGCTCTCAGGGAACGAGTCCGTTCTCTAGAGGCTAGAGTAGCAGACTTGGAAAGCATAAGACAGACAGAGAGGTACATAGACGAGACCTACAGGGAAGTCCTGAAGTCTCACCTCCAGTCTGTCAGCATCCCTGTTGCCATGGAGGATAGAGGTCACGTGACAGGAGAGCATCACCCTGGTGTGGCAGGAAGTGATCCTGTAACTAGGACCTCTCCTCCAGGTGATGTAAAACCCTCACACACCGAGGAAGTTTCTCCAGGGCCATGTGCCCATGAGGGAAGGGTTAGGACAGCCGTTATAGTTGGTGATTCGATCATTAGGCATGTAGATAGCTGGGTGGCTGGTGGATGTGAGGATCGCCTGGTGACATGCCTGCCTGATGCGAAGGTAGCGGACCTCATGCGCCACCTAGATAAGCTCTTAGATAGTGCTGGGGAGGAGTCTGCTGTCTTGGTACATGTCGGTACCAATGACATAGGAAAATGTGGTAGGGAGGTTCTGGAGGCAAAATTTAAGCTTTTAGGTAGGAAGTTGAAATCCAGAACTTCCAGGGTAGCATTCTCCGAAATGCTTCCTGTTCCACGCGCAGGACCCAAAAGGCAGGCAGAGCTCCGGAGTCTCAATGCGTGGATGAGACAATGGTGCAGAGATGAGGGTTTTGGATTTGTTAGGAACTGGGGAACATTCTGGGGAAAGGAGGGGCTCTTCCGAAGGGATGGGCTTCACCTTAACCGGGATGGAACCAGGCTGCTGGCATTAACCTTTAAAAAGGAGATAGAGCAGCTTTTAAACTAGATATTAGGGGAAAGCCGACAGTCGCCCAAGAGCGGATGGTTCGGAAGAATGTATCCTTGAAGGATACTACCAAAAGCAGAGAGGTTCCACAAAAGTGTAAAGTAGCCCAAATGCCCTCAAGTATGGAGCAGACAGAGCTTAAAGATCCCAATTTACCCATGTCTAACAATAGCCAAATTAACATGAATAAAATACATTCTCTAAAATGCTTGTATGCAAATGCTAGAAGTCTAAAGAATAAGATGGGAGAGTTAGAATATATAGCACTAAATGAAAGGTTAGATATGATTGGAATATCAGAGACATGGTGGAAGGAGGACAACCAGTGGGACACTGTGATACCTGGGTACAAACTATATCGTAATGATAGAGCTGATCAAATTGGTGGAGGGGTTGCGCTCTATGTTAGAGAGGGCATTGACTCAGAAAGGAATAAAGTTTTGCAGAAAACAAAATCTGCTGTAGAATCTATATGGATTGAAATTCCATATAAAAGGGGAAAGGCGATGGCAGTGGGGGTGTACTATCGAGCACCTGGCCAGAATGACCAAATGGATGATGAAATGCTCAAAGAAATCAAGGAAGCTAACAAACGTTACAGCACAGTATTAATAATGGGTGATTTCAATTACCCCGGTATCGACTGAGTCAGTGTCACGTCAGGACATGCCGAAACCTGGAAACAGCACAAGCACTGGCAAGTCAAATGCAAGGCATTGATAAGGCAGGCAAAGAGAGAATTTGAGAAGAAGCTTGCTGCGGAAGCAAAAACGCGAAATAAAGACCTTTTCAAGTACTTTCGTAGCAAAAAACCTGTGAGAGAGTCAGTTGGTCCATTAGATGTTAAAGGGGTTAAAGGAGCACTAAGAGGCGACAAGGCGATAGTGGAGAGACTGAATGAATTCTTTGCTTCGGTCTTTACTGAGGAAGATGTAGGGATGTTACCCATGACTGAAGTGGTATTTAAAGATGTGGAAGAATTGAAGGAAATATCGATACATCGGGAAGATGTCTTAGAACTATTAGATAAACTGAAGAGTAGCAAATCACCTGGGCCAGATGGTATACATCCAAGAGTGTTGAAAGAACTGAAATATGAGATTGCAGTACTGCTATCAGTAATCTGTGAACTATCATTAAAATCATCTCTAATACCTGAAGATTGGAGGATCGCCAATGTAACACCAATTTTTAAAAAGGGTTCAAGGGGTGATCCGGGAAACTACAGACCGGTGAGCCTGACGTCAGTACCGGGAAAAATGGTAGAAACCATCATAAAGAATAAAATTACTCAGCATGTAGATAGTCACAACCTAATGGGAGACAGCCAACATGGCTTTAGACAAGGAAGATCTTGTCTTACTAATCTGTTAGTTTTTTGATGGAGTGAATAAACAGGTGGACAAAGGTGAGTCGGTTGATATTGTGTATCTGGACTTTCAGAAAGCCTTTGACAAGGTCCCTCATCAGAGACTTTTGGCAGAACTAAAGAGTCATGGGATAGGAGGCAGTGTACTATTGTGGATCAGGAACTGGTTAAAAGATAGAAAGCAGAGGGTAGGGCTAAATGGCCAATTTTCCCAATGGAGAAAGGTGAATAGTGGTGTACCCCAGGGATCTGTGCTGGGTCCGCTGCTTTTTGACATATTCATAAATGACCTGGAAAGTGGAATAACGAGTGAGGTTATCGAATTTGCAGATGACACAAAACTATTTAAAGTTGTTAAAACCCAAGAGGATTGTGAAAAATTGCAAGAGGATCTTGATAAATTGGAAGACTGGGCATCAAAATGGCAGATGAAATTTAATGTGGACATGTGCAAGGTTATGCACCTAGGGAAGAACAACCCAAACTATGGTTACACGATGCAAGGTTCCACATTAGGAACCACCACTCCGGAAAAAGATTTAGGCCTCATTGTGGATACCATGTTAAAACCCTCGGCCCAGTGTGCAGCGGCGGCCAAGAGAGCAAATAGAATGCTAGGTATGATAAGGAAAGGAATGGAAAATAAAACAAAAGATATTATAATGCCTCTATATCGTTCCATGGTGAGACCGTACCTTGAATATTGTGTGCAGTTCTGGTCGCCGTATCTTAAAAAGGATATAGCGATTTTAGAAAAGGTACAGAGAAGAGCCACCAAAATGGTAAAGGGGATGGAAGGATACTCCTATGAAGAAAGGCTAAAAAGGTTAGGGCTCTTTAACCTGGAAAAGAGACGGCTGAGGGGAGATATGATAAAAGTCTATAAATTAATGAACGGAGTGGAACGGGTAAACGTAGATTGATTGTTTACCTTATCAGAATATAGAAAGACTAGGGGACATGCAATGAAGCTAAAGGGTAAACTATTTACGACTAATAAAAGAAAATATTTCTTCACTCAATGTGTAATCAAACTCTGGAATTTGTTACCGGAGGATGTAGTAAAGGCTGTTAGTGTAGCTGGTTTTAAAAAAGGTTGGGACAAGTTCCTGGAGGAAAGGTCCATAAACCATTATTAAGAAGGGACCCAGGATATCAATGCTTGAACTGTGGGGAACTGAAGGAAAGCCAATTAGCAGGTAAGTCCTATTTTCACCTTCTCATTCCTTTCACACCTTAATGTAGTGTCACCTTGCTGAGATTTGGTATATATTTTATACAGCAGAGTCGCCACATGAAGGTACTCATGAACACTTGGGGAGAGAATTTTTTTCTCCCTTATAGAGATGCGACAATTCACCAGCCTTCCTGCTGAATTTTATGTTTCATTCTCTTAAGTTTCATAGTATGTAAGCTTCTGTGTTTCAGAATGCATTGAGCCATTTTTTAAGGTGTTGGGGGTGATTATTTCTCTTGACCTCCCTCCCTCCCCAGTCTGATCTGCACATTTTTGAATTTTTTTTAATGTTTTTTCACCCATGCCAAGTTTCATCCCTTTATGTTTATTTTTGTAGAGTTCTTGAGGCAAAACAGACATTTCTTGACCCCTTTTGTGTAATTTTTTCCAATTTCCATTGTGTTGTAAATAATTAAAAATTGCGTTTTCTATATATAATATATATTTTACATTGGGCCTCAACAAATTTTGTGTGAATTTAAGAGCTAGGCCAAAATCTTAGGAGCCAGTGCTTGTTACCACCTCAGCTCCCTCCCCTCCGTTGTCTCTCGCGCAGTGTGTTTGTGTGGTGTGGTGAGGTGAGGTGTGTGTGGCATGGGGAGGGGTGCTTTGTGTGTGTTCTGAGAGTGGGGAATGCATCTTTTGGCATTCCAACTTGCAATATTTCCTCCCCCTCTAAACCCCTCTTCTACTGGCTCCCCTCCTCTATTGCGCTTCCATTTTCTCCCCTTTCACCAAACCCCCCCCTAGCATTCCCATCCCTTGCCCTAAAATCCTTGCCCATCCTCCTTTTTAATGCTCATTGCCCCTTTAAATTGTTCCTGCCTTCTTTACCTCATTACCTCTTCCCCCCAACACGCAAAACCTTTTTAACTTTTTTGCTGTAGGCTGCGATTCCTTTTCTTTTGGCCATGGGAGATAGGATCTCTGCAAGCAGACAAGGAGTTGCAGCCATCAGGCAACTTGTTTGGGCGGGCAGTGCCACCTCATCTCTTCAAACCATGCTAGTGCCCACCCTTTGCCCGCCATTCTCCCCATCCTTCTCTTTTTTTTTTTAAGATTATTACCCCTTTAAATTTTTGCTGCCTCACTCCTCACCCCCTCTCCAGTCTTTATTTTTCTACAGACCCCAATCCATTTGTCCTTTACCCATTATCGTGGTTCCAGAGGTAGCGGGCTGCCCACACGTATCCCATCCCCTGTGGGCACAGAAAGAAAAGTAGGCCGGCAAAGGCACTTTCTCTCTGCCGCAGGAACTCCGATCCCCATGGGCAGCCTGCTTCTTGGTAGACAGAAGGGGCCTTTGCTGACTGACTTTTTTCTGCCTGTGGGGAATGGGTTCCCCATGGGCATCCTGCTTTCAGGAGCATGATCGCAGTTTTTTTCGGGGATGTAATAAAATCCCAGATGCTAGATAAAAATTTCTGGTCGCTATGATATCCTGGCGCCTGAGATTTGTGAAGCTCTGTTTTACAAAAAACAATTGTGTGTTATAAAATGCACAGGGGTATGCACACTCACAAAGTAGGTGCATTGTAAAATAATGCCTACTTTTATGCGAGCTGCACATAGACATTGCCAGCTATATAATTTGGGCTAGGCTAGGGCAGTTGCAATATATGCACATCTTTTCTGTTTAAAAAAAAAATTCTTGTACCCATGTGGAGGAGAATTTTATAATGAGGTACTTAAGCATGAAAGTAAGCACCTAATTAGGTGCTTATAGTACAGACTAAAGCACCAAAGCTGGTGTTTCTCCAGGACCAAGCAGGAAGTCAGTCCTCACATATGGGTGACGTCGGCGCGGACGGAGCCCCCGTGTGGAGCATTTCCCCAGCTTTCAAAGAAAGCCTTTGGGAATTGCAGCGCGCATGCGCTGTCCCCTTCCCGATTAAGGGTGCCATCTTGCTCAGTCTTCTTTTTTCCGCGGATCCCGACAGACGTAGTTTGTTTTTTTGCCGAGGAAAAAGTTGATTTCCCTGATTTTTCTTCTTCTCCTTCGGTTCGACGCCAGATCCATTTCCCTCCTGGGCCCGATACGCCGGTATCGAGCCCACTCTCTCTTTTTCGTTTTTTGTCCTTTGTCACGTTCGCGCCATTTTTCTTTTATCACTGGCAGCCCTGTCTTTTGACCTCGCAGGGGCCCTTTTTCCCCAGATGGCTGCCAGCGGGTTTAAAAAGTGTGATCGGTGTAAGAAACTTATGTCTCTTACCGACACACATGACTGCTGCCTCCGCTGCCTCGGACCCGATCATGACCCGATGATCTGTGGTCCGTGTGGCAAAATGTCCTCAAAAGCGTTAAGGAGTCGGCAGCACCAGAAGGATAGGATCTTCTCTGACTTCGCGTCCGGACGGGCCCGGACCTCGTCAGAGGCCTCGACGTCTCGGGACTCCGGCCCCGAGCAGCGTCGGGGTTCCTCTGAGCGGGGGTCTCCTTCGCGGGAACAGCGCATGAAGAAGAAACCCGCGAGGGCGGCGTCTGTGGACGCTCCTGGTTCCTCGAGGGCCAGGTCGCATAGCCCCGATAGCCATCCCGGGTCTTCGGAGTCGGAGAGGTCTGCCAAGCAATCTCGTCTCTAGATGGAGTCTCCTGGACACGTGAGTGCTGTAGTCCTCGTGGACTCTCCTCCGAGGGAGCCGACGTCGGGCCCTATGCCGTCGGGGCCCGAGTCGGGGGCTACTGGGTCTCCTGAGCTCGGACTCAGGTTGACTTCCTTGGAGAGCAGCCTCGCTGCCTTCATGGAACAGCAGCGGGCATTGATCGCCGGTCTCACCGGTGCATCTGCCCCGACCACCGGGACATCGACGTCCAAGTCGACCTCGGAGGCCGAGCCGATCCTCGAGTCCATGCGGGCTCGAGTCGATCCTCGGCCACGGTCTCCCTCGGCTTCCCGTTTGGGACCGAGGTCGTCGATGCCAGTTCCCTCGGCGTCGGGGCGGATGGCATCGGTGCCTGCCCGACCGGAGCCGCTCGATTCCTCCTCCGAGGAGTCGGGCTGGGAGACGGAGGACGAAGAGTCACCCGACACCTATCGGACTCGGTGTGTCCCATCGGACTCACCGGAGTCCGAACCTCGGAGACGATCCCCACCGGAAGAAACTTGGTTCTCGGACTTCGTGCGGGATATGGCCAAGACCTTGGCATTCCCCGCGGATCCTGAGGAGGAGCCTCGAGCCGAGGAGCTCGAGGCCCTCCAGTATGACTCTCCCCCGAAAGAGGCCTTTACTGTACCGGTTCCTCCGATGCTGGAGTGGCTGCTCTTCCGCATGTGGGAGACCCCGGCCTCGATGCCGGTGTTAAGCAAGCGGGTCGATTCCATCTATCGAGTCCACAAGAGCCCCGGGTTCCAAAAGGCACAATTACCGCACCACTCCATGGTTGTGGAATCGGCCATGCATCGACTGAAAAGTCAGAAGATGCACTCCTCGGTGCCTCCCGGGAGGGAGGCCCAGAACCTGGATGCCCTCGGTAAGAAGTGCTTCCAGGGCTGTATGCTTGCTTGCCGTGTCCAGACATACCAGCTCTACATAGGCATGTATCTCCGAGACCTGGCAAAGGAGATTGCTGGGTTCTCTGCTGGTCTCTCCGAGGAACCTTTGCAGAGGTTGCAGGCCTTGTCCACTGGTATTCGAGAGTGCTCGAAGTTTATCTCTCGAGCAGCCTACGATGGCTTCGAGGCTTCGGCCCGAGTAGCCGGGGCCGGCATCGGTGCCCGCCGACAGGCTTGGCTACAGTCATCCGACCCCGAGCCCTTGGTTCAGGACAAGTTGGTCGATGTCCCCTGCCGGGGTGACAACCTCTTTGGCAAGTCGGGCACAAGAAGAGCAAGCGCTCTTGCTGATAAAGTAGGTGTACAGAAGAGGCAAGAGAGATGGATGATCACATGTGCCTTTATTGTGTCCCCTACGCGTTTCGGCGTATGCCTTCCTCGGGGGGATATACTTAAACATATAAACATAAAACAACATGTTAAATAATTATACACTAAAAAACACATCAACCTCATAAATGATAAAAACATACAGGCATGTATTGTTTACAAAATATAAGCCACTAAAAACCAAATGTAACAACCAAAAGAAAAAACTGTTAAAAACAAGCATTTGACAATGCTAAAAATATAAATGAACAATATGGCAAATAAGATAATAAATAAGTAAACAATATGGCAAATAAGATAATAAATAATTAAAAGACGCAGGGCAGAACACACAAAACAAATAGCATGCAAATAATTATATATATATAATTATTTGTAATAAAAATGATACTGATAATAACATAAACAGATGTTTACTTACAAGGCACAATTGGTTAATGGCCAATAGGCAGAATGGTAAAGAGATTCCTTGTATTAAAAATTAACTGCAAACACATAAAAATATATAATGTAAAGCATAAACAAACAAGTAATAACACTATACCTAAGCATAGGCAATTGGCACTAATGGACAAACGTGCTATTAAATGAATGGATAAAAACAAAATTCTCTCAAAAGATGAGAATGCAAAAAAGTATACAGATAAAAAGAAAAGAGAAAAAGATGGCATTAAGCTGAGTTGGTTGGCACATTTTAAAGACATCAACATGAATAAACTGAGGGTAAATTATAGATAGGTGTGAAGCTATATTTAAAATATACTAAACTGAACATAACCTTAAAAAACATGGGCACCACCAAAAATATACACGGAGTAACTTAAACAAAAATAAGTACAAACCAATGAATGAGCCAAACTTACATGCAATGAGCAATTCAATCCCATGCAAAAGCAAAAAGGTTGTCAATGAACAGGAAGCACGTTCTGTTAGCGTTCAGGACGAGTTAAGGACTGACTGGCTGAACGTTGGAACTTTATATACCAGAAAAAAGAGGGCAAGGCTAAAAAGACCATGTGACAGTGATCAGGTGACCTAAAAACTTCAAAATAGGAGTGCTCAACCTTTAAACAGAAGAAAAGTACCTCTATATGTTGTGTCATTTGTTCACACTCCTTTCATTCATATTTACATTTAGTTATATCTTTTCATCATTACAATTTTAATGACGCTTACCTGTGTGCCTCTTAATGTGACACAACATATAGAGGTACTTTTCTTCTGTTTAAAGGTTGAGCACTCCTATTTTGAAGTTTTTAGGTCACCTGATCACTGTCACATGGTCATTTTAGCCTTGCCCTCTTTTTTCTGGTATATAAAGTTCCAACGTTCAGCCAGTCAGTCCTTAACTCGTCCTGAACGCTAACAGAACGTGCTTCCTGTTCATTGACAACCTTTTTGCTTTTGCATGGGATTGAATTGCTCATTGCATGTAAGTTTGGCTCATTCATTGGTTTGTACTTATTTTTGTTTAAGTTACTCCGTGTATATTTTTGGTGGTGCCCATGTTTTTTAAGGTTATGTTCAGTTTAGTATATTTTAAATATAGCTTCACACCTATCTATAATTTACCCTCAGTTTATTCATGTTGATGTCTTTAAAATGTGCCAACCAACTCAGCTTAATGCCATCTTTTTCTCTTTTCTTTTTATCTGTATACTTTTTTGCATTCTCATCTTTTGAGAGAATTTTGTTTTTATCCATTCATTTAATAGCACGTTTGTCCATTAGTGCCAATTGCCTATGCTTAGGTATAGTGTTATTACTTGTTTGTTTATGCTTTACATTATATATTTTTATGTGTTTGCAGTTAATTTTTAATACAAGGAATCTCTTTACCATTCTGCCTATTGGCCATTAACCAATTGTGCCTTGTAAGTCAACATCTGTTTATGTTATTATCAGTATCATTTTTATTACTATTTATTATATATAAATAATTATTTGCATGCTATTTGTTTTGTGTGTTCTGCCCTGCGTCTTTTAATTATTTATTATCTTATTTGCCATATTGTTTACTTATTTATTATCTTATTTGCCATATTGTTCATTTATATTTTTAGCATTGTCAAATGCTTGTTTTTAACAGTTTTTTCTTTTGGTTGTTACATTTGGTTTTTAGTGGCTTATATTTTGTAAACAATACATGCCTGTATGTTTTTATCATTTATGAGGTTGATGTGTTTTTTAGTGTATAATTATTTAACATGTTGTTTTATGTTTATATGTTTAAGTATATCCCCCCGAGGAAGGCATACGCCGAAACGCTTAGGGGACACAATAAAGGCACATGTGATCATCCATCTCTCTTGCCTCTTCTGTACACCTACAACCTCTTTGGCAAGCCCATGGCTGAAAAGGCTGCAGAACTCGAGACCGAGACTCTGACCCGGACTAGGCTGTCCAGAAAAACCTCTGCCCCTTCTCAGAAAAAGAAGGGCTCGGGAAAAAAGACCTTTTACCCGAGGAAGTCCTCTGCCTATAAACAATACCCTAATTATCAGGCCTCTGCAGCTCCCCAACAGGGTTAGCAGGCCAAGGGGCAGGGTCATGGGCCCCGTAGGCAGAAGGCCCCCAAGCCACCAACACCGGCTCCTGCTCAGAAGGTTGGGGGTTTTTGACTCAGAAGGCATAGCCTCTTCTCCTCAGCTGGCTCACATCAGCACAGGAGGCCGGCTAGCCCACTTTGCCCACAGGTGGTCAGCCGTCACATCAGATACCTGGGTGCTCCATATAGTCCAAAAGGGCTATCTTCTCCATTTTCACCAGGTACCTCCCTCCTATTTTCCAGGGGAGCCTCCAAGACTCCCTCTTCACAGGGACCTACTCCTTCAGGAGTTAGCAAGTCTGCTAAGGGAACAGGCTGTGGAACCGGTGCCCCACCACCTGAGAGGTCACGGCTTTTATTCCAGGTACTTTCTGGTACCAAAAAGAACAGGAGGCCTCAGACCCATCCTAGACTTGCGCAACCTCAACAAGTTCCTGGAGAGGGAAATGTTCAAGATGCTTACCCTTGGAATCCTGCTGCCCTACCTCCAGCAGGGAGATTGGCTATGCTCCTTAGATCTAAAGGATGCTTATACTCACATCCTCATTCATCCAGACCACAGGCAATATCTCAGATTTGTTGTGGGAGAAAACCACTATCAGTACAGAGTACTACCCTTTGGCCTAACCTCCGCCCCCATGGTGTTCACCAAGTGCCTGGCGGTGGTGTCGGCCTACCTAAGGCTTCAAGGTCTTTTTGTGTTCCCATACCTGTACGACTGGCTCATAAGGGGCCAGTCTTCCCAGGAGGCCAATCAAGCCACCCTTCGCACTGTGGCTCTGCTTCAGCACTTGGGGTTTGTCATAAACTTCACAAAGTCCACTTTGCTCCCGTCCCAGAACTTGGAATTCATAGGAGCAAGGCTGGACACTCTTCAGGCGAAGGCTTTTCTGCCAGTGGACAGGGCCCACAGGTTGATGGATCTAGCCGGGCAGTTTCACAGCAATTCCCTGGTCTCCGCCATGCAATTCCTGAGACTTCTCGGCCATATGGCTTCCACGGTTCATGTAACCCCCCATGCCCGCCTGCACATGCGGCCTGTTCAGTGGAGCCTTCGCACTCAGTGGCATCAAGCCACAGGGAGCCTTGCAGACTCAGTAAGAATATCCACCCTGCTCGTCTCCTCTCTGCAATGGTGGCTTCATCTTCCGAATCTGGTACTCGGAGTGCTTTTTCAATCCCCTCCACATTCTCAAGTGCTGACGACAGATGCTTCTCTTCTAGGTTGGGGAGCACATTGCCAAGGGGCATGTACTCAGGGTCTCTGGACCCCTTGGGAGGCTGCTCAGCAGATAAACTTCCTGGAGCTACGGGTGATATGCCTAGCTCTGAGAGCCTTCTCCCATTTCACATCTCACCAGCCGATCCTCGAGTCCATATGAGCTCGAGTCGATCCTCGGCCAAGGTCTCCCTCGGCCTCCCGTTTGGGACCGAGGTCGTCGACGCCGGCCTCGGCGTCGGGGCGGAGGTCCTCGGCACCCGCCCACACGGAGCCACTTGATTCCTCCACGGAGGAGTCGGGCTGGGACACGGAGGACGACGAGTCACCCGGTTCTTTTCAGACTCGGTGCGTCCCCTCCGACTCGCCCGAGTCGGAGCCTCGGAGACGATCACCCCCAGAGGATACCCAGTTCTCCGATTTCGTGAGGGACATGGCCAAGACTTTGGCCTTCCCCACGGATCCGGAGGAGGAGCCTCGATCCGAAGAGCTCGAAGTCCTCCAGTATGACTCTCCCCCGAAGGAGGCCTTTACTGTACCGGTTCCTCCGATGCGGGAGCGGCTGCTCTTCCGCATGTGGGAGAGCCCGGCCTCGACGCCGGTGTTAAGCAAGCGGGTCGATTCCATGTATTGAGTCCGCAATAGCCCCGGGTTCCAGAAGGCACAACTACCGCACCACTCTATGGTGGTGGAATCGGCCATGCATCGACTTAAGAGTCAAAAGATGCACTCCTCGGTGCCTCCGGGTAAGGAGGCCCGGAACCTGGATGCCCTCGGTAGGAAGTGCTTCCAGGGCTTTATGCTTGCTTGCCGAGTCCAGACATACCAGCTATATATGGGCATGTATCTCCGAGACCTGGCAAAAGAAATTGCCGGGTTCTCTGCTGGTCTCTCCGAGGAACCTTTGCAGAGGTTCCAGGCCTTGTCCACGGGTATTCGAGAGTGCTCGAAGTTTATTTCTCGAGCAGCCTACGATGGCTTCGAAGCATCGGCTCGAGTAGCCGGAGCCGGCATCGGTGCTCGCCGTCAGGCTTGGATTCAGTCGTCCGACCTCGAGCCATGGGTGCAGGACAAGTTGGTCGATGTCCCCTGCAGAGGTGAAAACCTCTTTGGCAAGCCCATGGCTGAAAAGGCGGCAGAGCTCGAGTCCGAGACGCTCACCAGAACTCGCCTATCCAGAAAGACCTCTGCCCCTTCACAGAAGAGGAAGGGCTCGGGGAAAAAGCCCTTTTACCCGAGGAAGGTGTCTGCCTATAAACACCACCACCCACAATATCAAACCTCAGCAGCTCCCCATCAGGGCCAGCAGGCTAAGGGACAGGGTAATGGGTCCCGTAGGCAGAAGGCCCCCAAGCCCACTACACAGGCCCCTGCTCAGCAGGGTGGGGTTTTTTGATTACACCAGCATAGCCTCTCCCCCTCTGCAGCCTTCGCTCAGCACGGGGGGCCGGCTGACCCACTTTGCCCACAGGTGGTCAGCCATAACATCCGATTCCTGGGTGCTGCAGGTGATTCAAAAGGGCTACCTCTTACATTTTCACCAGATGCTTCCCTCCTACTTTCCAGGGGAGCCTCGAAGACCCCCTCTGCACAGGGACTTACTCCTTCAGGAGCTGCAAAGTCTGCTTCAGGAACAGGCTGTAGAGCCAGTGCCCCACCACCTGTGGGGTCACGGGTTTTATTCAAGGTACTTCCTGATACCAAAAAGGACAGGAGGCCTCAGACCCATTCTGGACCTACGCAACCTCAACAAGTTCCTGCAGCGGGAAAAGTTCAAAATGCTTACCCTTGGAATCCTACTGCCCTACCTCCAGCAGGGAGATTGGCTATGCTCCTTGGATCTAAAGGATGCTTACCCTCACATCCTTATTCATCCGGACCACCGGCAATATCTAAGATTTGTGGTGGCAGGAATCATTATCAGTACCGCGTACTGCCCTTTGGCCTATCATCCACTCCCAGGGTGTTCACGAAATGCCTGGCAGTGGTGGCAGCCTTCCTGAGGCTTCAAGGCCTCTTCGTCTTCCCCTACCTGGACGACTGGCACATCCGGGCACAGTCTTCCCTAGAGGTCACTCAGGCCACTCAACGCACAGTGGCTCTGCTTCAGCACTTGGGCTTCGTCATAAACTTCGAAAAGTCCACTTTGCTCCCCTCTCAGGACCTCGAATTCATAGGAGCACGGCTGGACACTCTGCAGGCTCGTGCCTTCTTGCCTCTGGAACGGGCCAACAGGCTCATGGCTCTGGCCGGCAGGTTCCACAGCGCGTCACCGGTCTCTGCCAGACAATTCCTGCAACTGCTCGGTCATATGGCCTCCACGGTCCATGTCACTCTGAATGCCCGTCTGCATATGAGACCTGCTCAGTGGAGCCTTCGCACTCAATGGTATCAGGCCACAGGGAGCCTGACGGACTTAATACAGATCTCCGACCGCCTGGTCTCCTCTCTGCAATGGTGGCTTCACCTGCCCAATCTGGTGCTCGGCATGACCTTTCAGTCTCCTCCACCTTCCCAGGTGCTAACGACAGATGCCTCTTTCCTGGGATGGGGGGAGCGCATTGCCAGGGAACATGCACTCAAGGCCTTTGGACACCTTGGGAAGCTGCTCAGCAGATAAACTTCCTGGAGCTGCGGGCGATCCGCCTAGCTCTGCGGACCTTCTCTCACCTCACTTCTCGCCAGTCTGTACTGGTACAGACGGACAATCAGGTTGCCTTGTTCTACGTGAACAAACAGGGGGGCACAGGCTCCCTCCTTCTGTGTCAGGAGGCTCGGAGACTGTGCTCTTAGGCAGTCGACCACGACATCCTCCTCAAGGCTGTTTACCTGCCCGGGCAGGAAAATTGCCTGGCCAACAAACTGAGCCGGATTCTGCAGCCACACGAATGGAGGTTAAACCCCGTAGTTGTCCAGCAGATCTTCCGCCGGTGGGGCTCCCCACCGTGGATCTCTTTGCCAGTCCTCTAAACCGGCAACTTCCCAGGTTCTGCTCCCGGCACCCGCATCCTCTGAGTAGCGCCGGATGCTTTCCTCATCTCGTGGTCCACGGGCCTACTGTATGCCTTTCCTCCCACACCACTTATGTCCCGGATGCTGTTCAAAGTTGTCCAGGACAGGGCCTCCGTGATCCTGGTAGCGCCCAGGTGGCCGAGACAACCCTGGTTCCCTCTACTCCTACAGCTGGCGGTGGACACCCCTCTTCCTCTGCGATTTCAGCCCGATCTCCTGACCCAGGATCAGGGTACTCTCCTGCACCCCAACCTCCGGGCCCCTTCATCTGATGGCCTGGCTGCTGAAAGGGTAGTCCTAGCTCCGCTCCTGGTTCCTCCGGAGGTGGAGGTTGTCGTCCTGGCGTCTCGGCGACCTTCCACCCGGAAATCTTACGCCCTTATATGGCGTCGCTTCTCGATCTGGTGTTCTCAGCGTTCTTAGGACCCCTTCGCCTGCTTAGTATCGGTGGTGCTGCAATACTTGCTGCACCTCTCCGATCTAGGCCTCAAATCCAACTCCATCAGAGTCCACCTCAGTGCTCTCTCTGCACATCATTCGCCGGTGGAGGGCTAGCCTCTTTCCTCGCACCCCTTAGTGGCATGTTTTCTCAGAGGCCGCCTTCTGCTTAAACCTCGGTTGCGCCCTCCAGCTCCTGACTGGGATCTCAATGTGGTCTTGCAAAGGCTTACCTGTCTGCCTTTTGAACCCATGGCTACCTGCCCTCTTCGTTTCCTCTCCTGGAAAACTCTCTTCTTGGTAGCCCTTACCTCCGCTAGGCGCGTTAGTGAACTACAGGCCCTAGTGTCGGAGCCACCATACACTAGGTTCTACAAGAATAGGGTAGTATTACGGACTCACCCTAAGTTTCTTCCAAAGGTGGTCTCCCCCTTTCACATCAATCAGGAGGTGGTTCTCCCGACCTTCTTTCCCAGGCCGCATACCAGCCGAGCTGAAACTGTTCTGCATACCCTGGACTGTAGAAGAGCCTTATCCTTCTACCTTGACCGTACGCGAGAGCATAGAAAAGCTGTCCAGCTTTTCGTATCTTTTGACCCCAATCGGTTGGGAGTACCTGTCTCCAAGCGTACTCTGTCCATCTGGGTAGCTGACCTTATCGCCTGGGCTTATGGGGCAGCCGGCCTCTCCTTAGAGAGTCGTGTCACGGCTCACCGTGTCAGGGCGAAGGCTGCGTCAGTGGCTCATCTCCGCTCTGTTCCATTGGCAGACATATGCCGGGCCGCTACTTGGTCTTCCAGCCAGACTTTCACGGCTCATTACTGCCTGGAGAGGGAATCCCGCAGGGACAGTGCTTTCGGACAGGCAGTCCTCCACAATCTCTTTGAGGTTTAGGCAACTCCTACCCTCCGGCCCTGGTGTTGGGCTACCGGCCGGGGGCGTGTTCAGAGAAGATTCCTTCCTTCTGTACTGCTGAGCTAGAGGGAGCTCATTTTTCGGCTTGTGGTCTCCGGTAGCCTTAAGCTTGAGAGTCCCATAAGTGAGGACTGACTTCCTGCTTGGTCCTGGAGAAAGAGTAGTTACTCACCTGTAACAGGTGTTCTCCAGGAGCAGCAGGAATCAGTCCTCACTACCCTCCTTCCTCCCCTTGGAGTTGCAGTCATTCTTTTTATATGTTTTGCTAACTTTTTTGCTGTCTTTTCGCTATGTCATCAGACTGAGCAAGATGGCACCCTTGGGCGGGAAGGGGACCACGCATGTGCGCTGCAATTCCCAAAGGCTTTCTTCGAAAGCTGGGGAAAATTGCTCTGCGAGGGCTCCGTCGGCGCCGATGTCACCCATAAGTGAGGACTGATTCCTGCTGCTCCTGGAGAACACCTGTTACAGGTGAGTAACTACTCTAAGTCAGTCAGGGCCTAGGATCAGCAAAGAACTTTTAGTTAAACTGAAAGCTACCTGTTGAGTTTTCAATTTAAGTTTAAAACCCAGCAGAGGGCTATCAGTTTAATTTCAGAACACAGCACAGAGCTTTCTGGTTAAATTTAAAACCCAGCAGAAAGCTTATAGTTTAAATTTAATACTTAGTCAGGGCTTAGTATCAGCAAAGAACTTTAATTTATTTCAAGTCATTTTTATTAATTTTAAGCAATAGTACAGGTAACCAAACAACAACAACAACAGTACAAACAGGTCCACAAGATACTAATACAGACACAGGTACATATGTCTTCCCATACAGTAAGATACAACCAAACTATGAAGAATCTGCGAAACGCCCCCCCCCTCCCCCCCTCCCCCCCCCTCCCCCCCTCCCCCTCCCCCCCCCTCCCCCCCCTTCCCCCCACCCCGTAGCATGGACACAAACCAAGTCTTAAGTAGATACAAGCATATTCCAAACCACCACAGACCACCCAACTCCAATATGCACAACCTCCCCCCACCACTTTAATTTAAATCAGCTCAGAGTATAACTTAGCATAAAAGCAGGGTCAGTATTTTTTGAGCAATAAATTGTTTCTAGAGACCTTTACAACGAGGCCTTCTAGAGAAGGGGGTAAGAGATCTGTGAAATTGTTTTAAATAGATGTTAAAGCCAAGTGACAGATCAAAGGGGCATTTTGAAAGACTCCCTCTATCCAAGCAAGGACTGTGTGAATCTCCCAGGAAATTGGTCACAGATTACCTTATAAGCACAGGACTGTGTAGCAGCCAGCTTATAAAAAGTCTGCCTTCCCTCCCTCCCTATCCGACTTCTACCCACCCAATATGATAATTGTTACTTTGCAAAAAATGCAATGTGTGCCTTCGAGTCAGTCCTGACTCCTGGCGACCCAGAAGCTCCTGAGTTTTCTTGGCAGTGTCTCCGGAAGTAGATTGCCAGGCCTTTCTTCCGAGGCAATGGAGGGTTAAGTGACTTGCCCAAGGCCCCAAGGATTGCTAGTGGGAATCGAACCCTGGTTGCTTGGTTACCAAGCCAGTGTTCTAACCACTAGGCTACTCCATTGTTGCTTTTTAGATGGTTCAACCACTTAAAGGAAAGGAGGTGCCATATTCACTACCTGGTGCAGCTGTTTATCCTCATCAGGCATATATTAAGGACCTGAGATTAGTTAAGCTTGAGTTGAACAAAGTCCATTAAATGTTTTAGGTATAGTGTTATTAGTATAAGTATCCCCAGCAAACCTTAGTAAATAAACAACTTAAATATCTAAACATAACCCTAAAACTAAGATTCATACAGCAATCCAGCAGCGAATGGGTGCTTTCGTGTCTTTTGCATTGAGTGTCGCATGTATGATTTTCTCCCAGTTGGTGAGGGGTCGTACTTGTGCACTAGGTGCAAGGAGCGTTTTGCTCTCAGGGAACGAGTCTGATCTCTGGAAGCTAGAGGAATAGACCTGGAGGACATAAGGAAGACAGAGGTACATAGACAAGACCTACAGGAATGTATTACTGAAGTCCCACCTCCAGTCTGGCAGCATTCCTGTTGCCATGGAGGAGAGAGGTCACGTGACAGGAGAGCATCACTCTGGTGTGCAGGAAGTGATCCTGTAGCTAGGACCTGTCCTCCAGGTGATGTAAAACCTTATCTCACAGAGGAGATTTCTCCAGGGCCATGTGCCCACGACGAAAGGGTTAGAACAGCCGTTATGTTTAGTGATTCAATCATTGGGCATGTAGATAGCTGCGTGGCTGGTGGATGTGAGGATAGCCTGGTAAAATGTCTGCCTGGTGTGAAGGTAGCAGTCCTCAAGCGCCTCCTAGACAAGGTCTTAGATAATGCTGGGGAGGAGTCTGCTGTCTTGGTACATGTCGGTACTAATGACATAGGAAAGTGTGGTAGAGAGGTTCTGGAGGCTAAATTTAGGCTTTTAGGTAGGAAGTTGAAATCCAGAACTTCCAGGGTAGCACTCTCTGAAATGCAGGCAGAGCTCTGGAGTCAAAAAGCGTGGATGAAACAAAGGTGCAAGGAAGAGGGTTTTGGATTTGTTAGGAACTGAGGAAGTTTCTGGAGAAAAGAGGGGCTTTTCTGAAGGGATGGGCTCCACCTTAACCGGGATGGACCAGGCTGCTGGCATTAACCTTTAAAAAGGAGATAGAGCAGCTTTTAAACTCGATAATAGGAGTGCATAGTTTGGAACAATATATCCTTGAATGATACTAGCAAAAAATTGAAGTTAGGGCATATCAGCAGTGACGTTCCAATAAAGACAAAAGTAGTCCAAATGCCCTTGAGTACAGATCAGACAGATCGTAAAGATTCCAAATTACCCCTACCTACCGATAGCCAGATAAATATGAATAAAATACAGCCTCTAAAATGCTTGCATGCAAATGCGTGAAGCCTAAAAAATAAGATTGGAGAGTTAGAATATATAGCATTAAATGAGAGGTTAGATATGATTGGTATCTCAGAGACATGATGGAAGGAGGACAACCAGTGGGACACTGTGATACCTGGGTACAAACCATATTGTAATGATAGAGCAGATCAAATTGGTGGAGGGGTTGCACTCTGTTAGAGAGGGCATTGAGTCACAAAGGATTAAAGTTTTGCAAGAAACAAAATTCACTGTAGAATCTTTATGGATTTGAATTCCGTGTAAGAAGGGGAAGGCGATGGCAGTGGAGGGGGGTGTACTATCGACCACCTGGCCAGAGCGAACAAATGTATGATAAAATGCTCAAAGAAATCAGGTAAGCTAACAAACGTTATTGTACAGTAATAATATTAGGTGATTTCAATTACCCCAGTATCATCAGTATCACGGCAGGACATGCTAGGGAGATAAAATTTCTAGGTATAGTAATGACTGCTTCTTGGAGCAGCTGTTTCATGAACCGACCAGAGGGGAAGCTATTTTGTACCTAGTCCTTAGTGAAACACAAGATCTGGTGCAAGAGATAAGGATGTTGGGCCATTTGGCAATAGTGATCATAGCATGATCACATTTGATATAATAAATGGAGGAAGGACGATAAGGAAATCCACAGTACTACCTTTTAACTTTCAAAAGGGATACTATGATAAAATGTATTTATTTTTTATGTATTTAACAGTTTTTATATACCGCTTTTATACCAAAGCGTTTTATAATGAACAACAACACATAATCTCTAGAGATTTGTTTTACATAGAACAAGGGTTATAGAACTTGGAGATAAATATGGGGTTATATTGAAGTTAGTGTCTTTTGATATAAATGTATATATACTTATGTTATTTGGCTCAGTGTGTTCTCTGAAGAGGTGGGTTTTTAGCATTTTTTTCATGTGTACTGTGCGGACCTAATGTTTTCAGATATTGTGTTCCAAATTGTTGGTGCATATATCGAAAAAGCTCTGTTGCTTGTTTGTTTTTGTGCATTTAGTCTTGAGCTAGTGGATTGACAGTTAATTTTGAGTTATAGATCTTCTTGGTCTTATCGTGAATGCTCTTGTGATTTGATCCTATTTGTTGTTAAGGATTTTGTAAGTGGTAGTTATAGTTATCTCCAGGAACAAGCAGGAATGAGTCTTTACATATGGGTATCGTTGGTACCGACGGAGCCTGCGCGGGAACGCTCCCCAGCGCCCAATAAGAAAGCTTTTGGGAGCATCCCACAGCGCCTGCGTGCTGCCTTCCCGCCTTTCCCAACCGCCTCTCTCCAGTTCTTCTTTTCCGCGGAGCCAGCAGGTCGTGTTCCTGTCACCGCAGAAGAAGTTCTTTATTTTTTCTTTATTCTTTTGTGTCGCGTCTGCTTTCTTCGACGTCGGACTGGTACCGCCGGTCTTTTCTTTTCTTTTCTTTAAAAAAAACCCTAAAAACTAACTTCTGTGCATTTTCAGTTTTTGGGCCCTAGGCCTTGAAATATTTTCCTCATGGAGAAGCCCGCTTCCGGGTTTAAAAAGTGCACAAAATGTGGCGGTACTATTTCTGTCACCGACACCCATGACTGGTGTCTAAAATGTTTGGGGCCTGACCATTCCATCACGGATTGTATATCCTCTACCATGATGTCTAAAAGAGGTCGGCAGAACCGAGCAGCCAAGCTCAGTACCCTGTTTCCCTCTGATGCGGCTTCGGTGGCATCGACGTCTTCCAGGGCTGCTTCTTCCTCCCGTGGATCTCAGGTAACCGAGCATAAATCTAGCCGGTCCTCGAAGGGTAGATCTCCCTCCAAGCATCGAGATGCCTCCGGGCTTGCCCTTGAGGATTCCGCACCGGCAAAATTACCCCAGCGGGAAGCTCCGGCTTCCAAAGCATTGTCTATGGGGTCACAGGTTGACATCGATGGCTCGGCCTCGACAGATCACCTGTTGCCGCGTTCTGGGGTACCGGTGGCTCCCACTGGTACCGACATCCAGACATTGGTGGCGTCGATGGATCAGAAGATTCTGACCTTGCAGCGCACCCTAACGGCATTCATACAGGCTGCAATGCCTCCGGTACCGCAACAATCCCTGTTGTTGGTACCGGCTCCGGCACCGGCATCACTCACGGTGCCGGTACCGATTGCATCAACATCGGCTTTGGTGTCGACTGCAGCGGTACCCTGTCCTATGCTGCCCGTCGGTACCGAACCGGTACTGGTTACTCCCGATACCGATCCTACTCGGTACGGCTATCGGGCTTTACAGGAGCATCCAGACAGGCGATACTTCGATTCCTCTGAAGACTTTGATGAGTCTGAGGGTTCTGTCGAGGCATCGATACTTCTTCCTCAGGAGTCTTCTTCACCTAAACCAAGAATGTCTCCTCCAGAAGACTTGTCTTTTCAAGACTTCGTTAGGGAAGTGGCTAGGGGCCTCTCCATTACAGTGAGTCAGAACCCAGAGCCAAGGAGTTAGATATTTTACAATATCCTAAAACTCCTAAAGAGGCAGCTACTTTACCTGTTCATGAGATTCTGTATGATCTCATGCTGAGGATGTGGGAGACACCTCTTACCACCTCTCCTCATTCTCGCAGGTTAGACACCATGTATCGTGTCCCTCCTTGTCCTGGCTTCCATAAGACTCAGCTTCCTCACCACTCTATTGTGGTAGAGTCTGCCATGAGAAAGATAAAGAGTGCAAAGAGACACTCATCTAATCCTCCAGGACTTGAATGCAGGACCCTGGATGCTTTTGGCCGAAGGGTTTTTCAAGCTGTTATGCTAGCTGCTAGAATCAGTTCCTATAGTCTCTATATAGGAATGGTTCTGAAAGAAGTCACAGATCATCTGCAGACTTTAATCCCTTTCATTTCGGAGGATAAAAGGCAGGAGTTTCTCACTTGGCTCAAACATGCCCAAGATGCCTCCAAATTTTCTAGCCGTGCAGCCTTTGACTCTTTTGAGTGTGTAAGCAGAGCCTCGGCTATTGCCATAGGGGCACGCAGAATTGCTTGGCTACAAGCTTCTGATTTGGAGCTCTGGGTCCAAGATGAGTTGGGAAATCTCCCTTGTACAGGTGAAAACCTTTTTGGTAAGGATTGGCAAGCACAGGCCACTCAGATGGATGCTGAAAACTCTGCTTTGGATCGACTTTCAAAGTCTACCTCTGCTCCTGTTAAGAAAAGATTGTTCAAAAAGACATATTTTTCCAAAAAGGGAAGATACTATCCTGCTTATGGTCAGCAGGCATCTTCTGCAGGTCGTTTTGCTGCAAAGCGTCAGCAACCACCTAAACAGGCCAAATCAAAGGCTGCTAGGCCTTCCATGGCCCAGCAACCTCAGCCTCCTCAGGGCCTTTGACTTGCAGCTAGAGAACTTAGCCTTTCTGGCTCTGGAGGAAGCAGAGCCCCTTTCCATTCCAGGAAGGTTGACTTACTTTGCTCCCAGATGGGAACAAATCACAGCAGAGCAATGGACACTTTCTATCATAAAGGAAGGGTACAAGCTTCATTTCTTAAGCCTTCCTCCTCACACCATAGTGAAACAGTTCAATTCTCCAACATCTCTCCTCAACCTTCTGGGTCAGGAGATTGCCACCCTTCTTGCCCAAGGGGCAATAGAAGAAGTACCTCTTCTTCAGCAAGGCACAGGGTTCTACTCCCCTTATTTTCTTATCCCAAAGAAAACAGGGGGCTGCAGACCCATCTTAGATCTCAGAGAATTGAACAAATTTCTATTCAAGGAGAAATTCAAGATGATTTCTCTCGGTGCTCTGCTTCCATACCTTCAGAGTTAGGACTGGCTTTGTTCTCTAGATCTCAAGGATGCGTACGCCCATGTCCTCATCCATCCATCAAACAGAAGGTTCCTTCGGTTCCTTTTTCGAGAAAAGCACTACCAATACAGGGTGCTTCCTTTCGGTCTGGCCCCGCACCAAGGGTGTTCACGAAATGCATGGCAGTAGTGGCTGCATTTCTACGCACTCTAGGAATATTCATTTTCCCTTATCTGGACGACTGGCTTATTCGAGCTCCCTCTGTCAGAGGCCAAGACTTTTCTAACCTGCACAATGCGTATCCTTCAGTATTTGGGACTGGTAATAAACATCCCAAAATCCAATCTCACCCCTACTCAGTCTCTGGAGTTTATATTTATTTATTTACAGTCTCTTATATACCGCACTATTCAGCATCAGCGCGGTTTACATGGAACAAAATGCTCATTACAGTTAACATGTATGAGTTTACATATAACAGGGTATGAGTTTACATATAACAGGGGACAGAAACTTGGCTAACAGGGGTAACTATTTACAGAACTTATTATATGGAGTCATAATCAAAGCAGTTGCATAGAAAACACAGTTCACTTCATAGGTTTGAGTATCCGCATGGTGAGTTGCTTGTGGTACTGTAAATTTGACTGAGAATGGTATCGGTGGTGTCCTGAGGTTCTAGGGGATGCAGTCAGGGTCTATCAGGTACTTGTTGAAGAGGTGGGTTTTGAGGGCTTTCCTAAACTATGGTAGGTTCTTAATAGCCCGGATGTCATGGGGTAATTCATTCCAGTATCTTGGGGCACTGAGACTGAAGGCCCTGTTGGCTGTTGATTTGGTGCAGGCAGTAAGTGCCTTCGGGACTTTTAGGGAGTTTATAGCTGTGGATCTTCTAATTCTATTTGGGGATGTGGAATGGATGAGGGCGGTTACGGATGCAGGTGAGAGATTGTGAACAGCTTTAAAAGTGATTATCAAGGTTTTGAAGACAGTTCTTGCACGAATTGGTAGCCAATGTAGCTGTATCAGCAGAGGTCTCACGTGGTCGCTCCTGGAGGCTCCGTGGAGGACTCTTGCTGCCGCATTCATGGCTAGCTGCAGCGGGTTTAACGTAGATTGGGGAAGACCTTGTAATATTGCATTGGCATAGTCAAAATGAGGTATGACCAATGCCTGGAAAATCATCCGAAAATCAGTTGGTTCGAGGATGGAACGTAGATGCCTAAGTGAGCGGATCTTGTGGTAGACTGATTTGACTATGTTCCCTATGTGGGCCTTCATATCCAGGCGTTGATCTAAGGTGACTCCTAGGTATCGTATTGAGGATTTAGATTGCAGCTCAGCTTCTTTTACTTTAAGATATTGTGGTGGGGTAAAGTTGGGGTTCCTCGTAATGAAGAGTACTTCCGTTTTCTTATGTTGTATTCTGAGGTTTTGAGAGAGAAGCCAGTCAGATATTGCATTGAAACAACTCGTCAGTGGGGAGAGGTCCAGGTGCTCGATAGAGAAGGGTATGTAGAGCAGGACATCGTCTGCGTATAACATGCAGTCAACATTGAAGGACCGGATAATATTACAGATTGGCTGCATGTAAATGTTGAACAAGAGCGCCGAGAGGGAGGATCCTTGTGGGACTCCTTGACTTTGGTGGAAAGGTTCAGAATTTATCCCTCCAGAACGAACATGTTGCCATCTTTCGGACAGGTAGGATCTGCACCATTCGAGCGCTCGTCCATTAATGCCTTTGTCAAACAGTCGTCCTAATAGAAGCTCATGATTTACTGAATCAAAAGCTGCAGCTATGTCCAGAAAGATGAGAGCAAATCCTTGGCGGATGTCATCAATGCCAGTGAGTATCTTGCAAAATAGAGTGGTAAGGAGGGGTTCAACGCCATGGCCTTCCCTAAAACCATGTTGGCATGTGTCTAAAGGTGCAGCGAGGTCGATGTGCTCCTGCAGTTGACGTTGAGCTTCTTTTTCGATGATCTTAGCAAGTAATGGAATGCTGGATATGGGTCTGTAGGATTCTACCTGTTGGGGATCGAGCTTGCAGTTTTTTAGCAGAGGTCTAATAGAGGTGTGTTTCAGGTCTGAAGGGAAAGAGCCGGAAGAGAAGGAGAGGTTAATTATTTTGGACAGTATTGGGCTGAAGTGACTGCGAAGCTCCTTGATCCAGAAGGCTGGGCATGGATCGGACTGGGCAGTAGTGGTATTAATAGCCGCAATAGTGTCTTCAAGACCTCTCTTGGTGGGGGTAGAAAACATGGTTAGTGTTGTTTGGCAGACTTGCTCTATTGCGGAGGTTGTATTAGAGGTTCTGTTGGTCTGGCATATCTTGGATTGGAGATAGGTTGTGAAATCTTGTGGGTGTATCTCGAATAGGGGTCCAGAAGATGGTTCCCTTGATAAGGTCTTAACCATGTCGAAAAGGTCATGTGGTTTATTAAGCGATCTCTTTAAGGTGTGGGAGTAGTACTGCTTCATCGAGTTGGTGATTGTGTTGCGATGCGCAGCCAGATGACGGTTGTAAGTTATCTGGTCATTTAAAGAATGAGATCGGCGCCAGCGTTTCTCAAGTTTCCGTAATTGGTTAAGCGATGCTTTAAGATCGGCTGAGTACCAGGGGGCACTTCTCTTTTTACCTGAGGGCCTGTTGGTTGGTGTACTTTGGGCTATTGAGCTGAGGCAATTGTTCCAGTGAGAAATTAGGTCATCAAGGTTCTGGGTGGTTTCAGAGAAGAGTTGTTGTGTTTCAGCGAGGATAAGATCTCTGTTGTAAGGCTTGAAGCATCGAGAGGGCGGTCTTGTGGTGTTGCTTTGTATTTTATTGATTTTTGTGTAGGCTTTGTACGAAGGAATCTGGATGGTGATCAGTTTGTGATCTGACCAAGGAACAGGAGTTATGGAGGTTATAGGATCCAGGTCTGGGTTAAGAGAGGTTTGCGGGGCAAATACTAGATCTAGGGTATTACCCTTAATATGTGTAGGATCATTAACTAATTGCTTGAAACCCAGATTGTTGAGGGCATCGAGGAAGGCTGAAGCTTGATTATCTTGTAATGAAGGCAAGTTAAAGTCACCAAGGATCCAATTTGGGATGCTTGGGTTCTGAGTGTTAGCTGCAAGATCGATGATAGCCGAAAGGTCATCTGGAGAAGCTGAAGGTGCTCTATAAAGCAGGTTGATTGAGCAGTGTTTATTAGAGATGGTGACGGTCTCCATGTGGTTTGTACTGGTGGAGTCTACTGTTCGAAAATGGAGGTCTGACCTTGTGAGGATGAGCACGCCACCTCCTCTTTTGTCTTGTCTGTGGCTTGAATGTGCGGTGAAATTCTGGGGGAGGAGCTGGTTGAGTATGACGTTGTCCTCAGCGGATAACCACGTCTCAGTGACCATGAGTATATCAAGGCTATGGCTGGCGATGATGTCGATGACGGCTGGCCACTTCTTTCTGATCGAACGGGCATTGATGAGGGCACATTTTAGGCTAGGAGGGTGGGGGTTTTCCAAGTTTTTGGATTTCGTATTATGTTGAAGTGCAATGTGTAACAGATGGGGATGGTGTGGGCGGGTGTCCCAGGTTATGTTGTCGTGGAATGCACTGGACCACCTTACATAAGAACATAAGATATGCCATACTGGGTCAGACCAAGGTCCATCAAGCCCAGCATTCTGTTTCCAACAGTGGCCAATCTAGGTCATACGTACCTAGCAGTTTCCCCAAGGGACACAGGTTCCACAATGCTTGTACTGGTTCAAGCATTGATATCCTGGGTCCCTTCTTAATAATGGCTTATGGACCTTTCCTCCAGTAACTTGTCCAAACCTTTTTTAAACCCAGCTACACTAACAGCCTTTACTACATCCTCCGGTAACAAATTCCAGAGTTTGATTACACGTTGAGTGAAAAAATATTTTCTTTTATTAGTCTTAAATAGTTTACCCTGTAGCTTCATTGCATGTCCCCTAGTCTTTCCATATTCTGATAAGGTAAACAATCGATCTACGTTTACCCGTTCCACTCCGTTCATTAATTTATAGACTTCTATCATATCTCCCCTCAGCCGTCTCTTCTCCAGGCTAAAGAGCCCCAACCTTTTTAGCCTTTCTTCATAGGAGTAGCCTTCCATCCCCTTTACCATTTTGGTGGCTCTTCTCTGAACCTTTTCTAAAATCGCTATATCCTTTTTAAGATACGGCGACCAGAATTGCACACAATATTCAAGGTGCGGTCTCACCATGGAACGATATAGAGGCATTGTAATATCTTTTGTTTTATTTTCCATTCCTTTCCTTATCATACCTAGCATTCTATTTGCTCTCTTTGCCGCCGCTGCACACTGGGCCGAGGGTTTTAACAAGGTATCCACAATGACGCCTAAATCTTTTTCCTGGGTGGTGGTTCCTAATGTGGAACCTTGCATCGTGTAACCATAGTTTGGGTTGTTCTTCCCTAGGTGCATAACCTTGCACTTCTCCACATTAAATTTCATCTGCCATTTTGATGCCCAGTCTTCCAATTTATCAAGATCCTCCTGCAATTTTCCACAATCCTCCTGGGTTTTAACAACTTTAAATAGTTTTGTGTCATCTGCAAATTTGATAACCTCACTTGTTGTTCCACTTTCCAGGTCATTTATGAATATGTCAAAAAGCAGCGGACCCAGCACAGATCCCTGGGGTACACCACTATTCACCTTTCTCCATTGGGAAAATTGGCCATTTAGCCCTACCCTCTGCTTTCTATCTTTTAACCAGTTCCTGATCCACAGTAGTACACTGCCTCCTATCCCATGACTCTTTAGTTTTGCCAAAAGTCTCTCATGAGGGACTTTGTCAGAGGCTTTCTGAAAGTCCAGATACACAATATCAACCGACTCACCTTTGTCCACCTGTTTATTCACTCCTTCAAAAAAACATAACAGATTAGTAAGACAAGATCTTCCTTGTCTAAAGCCATGTTGGCTGTCTCCCATTAGGTCGTGACTATCTACATGCTGAGTAATTTTATTCTTTATGATGGTTTCTACCATTTTTCCCGGTACTGATGTCAGGCTCACTGGTCTGTAGTTTCCCGGATCACCCCTCGAACCCTTTTTAAAAATTGGTGTTACATTGGCGATCCTCCAATCCTCAGGTATTAGAGATGATTTTAATGATAGTTCACAGATTACTGATAGCAGGTCTGCAATCTCAAATTTCAGTTCTTTCAACACCCTTGGATGTATACCATCCGGCCCAGGTGATTTGCTACTCTTCAGTTTTATCTAATAGTTGTAAGACATCTTCCCGATGTATCGATATTTCCTTCAATTCTTCCACACCTTTAAATACCACTTCAGTCATGGGTAACATCCCTACATCTTCCTCAGTAAAGACCGAAGCAAAGAATTCATTCAGTCTCTCCGCTATCGCCTTGTCGCCTCTTAGTGCTCCTTTAACCCCTTTATCATCTAATGGACCAACTGACTCTCTCACTGACCTTCTCCCATGGTTCCGTAAAATAGGAATCTGGTTGGATGCTGGAGTTAAGGCGAGAGAGTTGGAGAACCAACTTGATATGATTATATAGCATCCTATTATGGCGGTAATGGGGGAGCCCATCTTGGAAGAGCGCTATATAATTGGAGGTGGGACAGTCGAGTTAGACTACCAGGATGATAATGTTAGATTCCTGATATTTAGAGCAGTATGCTGGGTCACATCCAACATTTCAGTCACAGGCAGTGGTTAGAGTTAGATAACTAGTAAGAAGTGTACTGATGACTGGAACTGGTGAGGTTACTGACCACAGTAGGATAAATTATTAGCATTGGTAGATTATTGATAGCAGTACAGTGGCGATTTGAACCGATAGTGCTACTGACAACAGTATAAAGATTGATTGGCAAGGAGGATTACTGGTAACAGTACAGTGGAGCTTTTAAAGGTTACTGACAACAGTATGGTAAATACACTGAACAGTGGCTACTGGTACAATTAGAAGTATTGACGACAGTATGGTAAAATAGATAAATTAAATTTAAAATAGTCATAATATGTATAGGGGCTTTACTGGATACCACAACTGCAAGGGCCTATCTTCCTCAGGCTCGTTGCCTACGCTTGGTGCAGTTAGCCTCCCAAATACAGTTAAAGTCCCATTTAACTGCTCGAGAAATGTTACAACTCTTAGGCCACATGGCATCCACTGTGCATGTGGTTTCATATGCTCGCCTTCACATGAGGGCAGCTCAATGGACTTTGTCCACCCAATGTACTCAGGCATCAGGTTGCTTGTCAGACAAAATATCAAACTCCAGTCACCTTTTTTGGTCTTTCCAGTGGTGGAAGTCCTCTCAAAACCTGTTGCTGGGATCCCCTTTTCAGCAGTTAGTACCCCAAGCAACTCTTACAACAGATGCCTCTCCAATGGGTTAGGGAGCTCATCTGCAAGATCTCTCCACCCAGGGCATCTGGTCTCCACAGGAGACTTCTCTACACATCAATCTCTTGGAACTCAGAGCAATATTCTTAGCTCTGAGTGTTCCACTTGCTGCTCAGCTACAAGACAGTCCTCATCCAAACGGACAACCAAGTAGCCATGTTCTATGTGAACAAGCAGGGAGGGACTGGCTCTCTGTCGCTTTGCAACGAAGCTTTGCGACTGTGGGCCTTCGCCAGAGAGCATCAGATTCATCTTATGGCAGTATATCTTCCAGGCGTTCAAAACTCTTGGGCAGACAGACTCAGTCGAGTTCTGCTTCCACACGAGTGGTCCCTCCACATGGACCAGGTAGCCAGGATTTTTTGAATTTTGGGAACCCCGGACATAGACCTCTTTGCAAGTCCGTGGAATGCCAAACTTCCCCAGTTCTGTTCCACAATTCCGTGTCAGGGAGTTCAGGCCAAGGATGCCTTCCTCCTTCACTGGGGTCAAGACTTCCTTTATGCCTTGCCACCCATTCCCCTAATTCCCAAAACACTTTTCAAGCTTCAGAGAGACCGAGGTTCGATGATCCTCATAGCACCACATTGGCCACGCCAAGTGTGGTACCCTCTACTTCTGCATCTCTCTCAAGCTCCTTCCCTGGAATTGGGCTCTGCGCCAGATCTTCTATCCCAGGAAGACGGAACGTTGTGGCACCCAAACCCCCAGTCTCTCCATCTCAGGGCCTGGTTGCTGAAGGCCTAGACCTTCAAGTTTTCATCTCTCTCAGCAAGTCAGAGATATTCTTCATGCTTCTAGAAAGCCTTCCACTAGACGTTCCTATGCTTTCAAATGGAAAAGATTTACCATTTGGTGTTCAGAGAAGGGTCTTAACCCTCTTGCAATACCTTTGAATTCTTTACTAGATTATCTTCTGCATCTATCTCATGCAGGCCTTAAAACGAATTCAGTAAGAGTCCATTTGAGTGCTATTGCAGCATCCCTCAAGCCTCTCAATGGACAACCTATTTCATCTCATCCTCTTATAGCAAGATTCATGAGAGGCCTTCTTTTAACTAAACCTCCCATTAGACCACCTCCAGTGGCATGGGACTTAAATCTGGTTCTTGGCCAGCTTATGAACCTTTAGCCACCACCTCCTTGAAATTTCTTTCTTGGAAGGTTATCTTTCTCATTGCAGTCACCTCAGCACGCCGCATCAGTGAATTGCAAGCTTTGATGGCTAATCCACCTTATACAAGGTTCCATCATGATAAGGTAGTCCTCAGGACCAATCCACACTTTATGCCTAAAGTGGTCTCGCCTTTTCATCTGAACCATGAGGTATACTTGCCTGTCTTTTTTCCAGGTCCTCATGCATCAAGTGCAGAGAGGAATCTTCATACTTTGGATTGTAAAAGAGCTCTCGCCTTTTACTTACAAGAACACAGCAACCTAGAAAGTCTTCTCAACTCTTTGTTGCTTTTGATCCTTCTCATTTGGGACTTCCAGTTTCTAAGAGAACACTGTCCAACTGGATTGCTCAGTGTATTTCTTTCGCCTACCAGAGTAGGAACCTTTCTCTGGAGGGCCATGTCACAGCTCACAATGTGAGGCCATAGCAGCCTCAATGTCTCATCTAAACTCTGTGTCCATCGACCAAATCTGTCGAGCGGCCACCTGGGCCTCGGTTCATACCTTAACAGCCCATTACTGTTTGGACAAGGACTCCTGCCGGGATGCCTCGTTTGGTCAGGCTGTTCTCAAACACCTGTTCCATTCCTAATCAACTCCTACCCACCTACCCTGGTTGGATGCCAGAGATCCATGGGGGGAGGTAGAGCCCTTTTCAAGGACACCCAACTCTGGGGTCTCTCCCTGGCATCTGCAGCTAGGGAGTCCCCATATGTGAAGACTCATTCCTGCTTGTTCCTGGAGATAGCACAGTTACTTACCTGTAACAGGTGATCTCTGGGAACAGCAGGAATAAGTCTTCACAACCCACCCACCTCCCCTAGGAGTTGTATCTCTCTATCTATCTTTCCTTCCCTCTCTCTTTGTCTCAGCTTTAAAACTCTAACTGGAGAGAGGCGGTTGGGAAAGGCGGGAAGGCAGCACGCAGGCGCTGTGGGATGCTCACAAAAGCTTTCTTATTGGATGCTGGGGAGCGTTCCCGTGCAGGCTCCATCGGTACCGAAGATACCCATATGTGAAGACTTATTCCTGCTGTTCCCAGAGATCACCTGTTACAGGTAAGTTACTGTGCTTTATGTTTGATCTGTTAGGCAACTGGGAGCCAGTGTAGACTTTTGAGTATAGGTGTTATGTGGTGGTGATTTGATTTTCATGTTTGTATTCTGGCGGCAGTGTTTTGTACTAACTGGAGTGGATATTACATTGCCTTGATAGAGGATGTTTCCATAGTCAATATGGGGTATGATGAAAGCTTGAAAAACTTCTCTGTAGTCATTGTCTTGTAGGAGAGATCTTAAAGGTTTAAGGAGTCTCAGTTTCCAATATGCTATGCTGGCTGCATTCTTTGTGTGAGATCATTTTGAGATTGCTATTGATTGTAATACTGAGGTACTTGATTTACTTTTTAATGGTAATTTCTTTTTTAAGTAAAGTGAGTCTGTCTGATGGTTTAAAATTTATGTCTCTGCATATCAGTAGAGCTTCTGTTTTGTTCTTGTTCACGGCAATATTGACGTCAAGAAGGAGATTTGTAACAGCAGAGAAAACTTCCAATATGATAGTGAAGTCCGAGTTGCAGATATTAAATGGCATGTAGAACATGATATCATCTCCATACAGTTGAAAGTGCATGTTCAATTTTCTTAATAGCTTGCAGATGGGCTGTACGTAAATGTTGAATAGTACACCAGATAGAGCCAAACCTTGCGGGATACCTTGCGTTAGGTTGAATGGTTTTGAGGTGCAAGGTCCGACTTTTACTTGCATAGTTCTGTCCGAGAGGTAGGATGTGAACCACTTTAATGTGCAGTCGCTCAGTCCTACGCTTTTGAGTCTGTCTATCATGGTATGATGTGCTACCGAGTCAAACGTTGTACTGATATTCAGAAAGATCAATACGAATCCTTGTCGAGGTTTGTCAAGGCTGATGATGAACCAGTTGGGGATCTAGTGGGGCACGAGAGTCAATATGATCTTGAAGCTGAATTTGTACAGTTTTCTCGATTATTTTGGCAAGGAATGGGATGCTAGTGATTGGTCTGTAAGAGCTGAGGAGAGTTTTGTCTGATATGGGCTTCTTCAGTATGGGTCAAATTGATGCTTGTTTGAGTGCTGGTGGTAGGTATCCTTGTGAGAGGGATGTTTGGACTATCATTGTGGAGAGATTTTAACCATGGGACTGGGAAAGAGTCCAGTGGTGGTGATGTGGTATTGATCCTGTTGATAATATCTGAGAGTTCTCTCTTGGAGATTAGATAGAATCTGTGCCATTGGTGAGTTTTATCTTTGTTGTCTTGTTGTTGAGATGAGTCCTGGAGTTGTGAAGTTGTAGGTCTGTTCTTGTTGGAGAGAAAATCAGCCATCTCCTGGGGGTTGTTGGTTTATCATGTTGGTTTCATCGGTTGAGTTGGGGTCATTAGCAAGTGGAACACAATTGAGAATAGTTCTCTTGGGCGATGGTGAGAAGGTTCATGTAATATTCCTTTCAGGCCTTGTTGCATAGTTCGTTGTATTCTGTCTGCATGGTTCAAAGTTGTAGTTTGGTAGATGAATCTTGTGACTGTTTCCACTTTCTTTCAAGCAATCTGAGCTTTCGTCTCAGCTAGATAAGATTCCTGGAGTACTGGGGAGGGGGGGTGTATGGATTTCGTTCAATTTTTTGATTGGATTCCATTGTATGCTGCTGCCTCATTAATTACTATATTCCATGTGTTGATGAAGCTGTCTGTCGTGCACATCAGCATCTAGCAGCAAAGAGACCTCATCCAGAAATGGTTGTGGACTGAATGCTTTGAACCGGCGTTTATGTTGCTGCATTATATTGAGTGTTTGGATATTGTTTGGGAAAGTGAAGGATATCATGGCATGGTCTGACCAGGTCCTAGGGCCTATTTGTATATTGAAGTCTGTTTTACGCAATGAGGTCAAGGATGGAACCTTTACAGTAAGTTGGTACTTCAATTATCTGTATTGAAACATAGAAACATAGAAACATAGAAACATGATGACAGAAAAAGACCACAAGGCCCATCTAGTCTGTCCTTCCATAACAACAACTACAACAGTCCACTTTTTACCTTTAGAGATCCTCTGTGTTGGTCCCATGCTTTTTTGAATTCAGTTACTGTCCTCATCTCTACCACCTCCACTGGGAGACTATTCCACGGATCCACTACTCTTTCCGTAAAGAAATATTTCCGCATATCACTCCTGAATCTATCTCCCTTCACCCTCATCCCATGTCCCCTCGTCGCAGAACTTACTTTCAATTGAAAGAGGCTCTCTCCCTGAACATTTATGCCACGGAGGTATTTAAACATCTCAATCATATCACCTCTATCCCGCCTTTCCTCTAAGGTGTACATATTAAGATCCTTAAGTCTGTCCTCATATGCTTTATAATGAAGACTACTAATCATCTTAGTAGCAACCCTCTGCACCGACTCCATCCTGTTCACATCCTTTTGAAGGTGCGGTCTCCAGAATTGCACACCATACTCCAAATGAGGTCGCACCAAAGACTTATACAGAGGCATTATCACCTCCTTTTTTCTGCTAGCCATTCCTCTCCGTATGCACCCAAGCATCCTTCTAGCTTTTGCCGTCGCCTTTTCTACCTGTTTAGCTACTTTAAGATCATCGGACACAACTACGCCTAGGTCCCGCTCTTCTTTAGTGGACAAAAGTACTTCACCTCCTATGCTGTATTGCTCCCTTGGATTGCTGCAGCCAAAATGCATGACCTTACATTTTTTAACATTAAATCCCAGCTGCCAAATTCTAGACCATTCTTCAAGCTTAGCTAGATCCCTCCTCATGTTATCTACACCTTCCTGGGTGTCTACTTTATTGCAGATTTTGGTATCATCCGCAAAGAGGCAAACCTTACCCGACAGCCCTTCCGCTATATCACTAACAAAGATGTTAAAAAGAATCGGACCAAGGACAGATCCCTGGGGCACACCACTGGTAACATCCTTCTCCTCAGAGTGAGCTCCATTTACTTGTACTCTTTGTCGCCTCCCACCCAACCAATTTCTAACCCAAGCAGTAACTTTAGGGTCCATCCCTAGGGTGCTCAGTTTGTTTATAAGTCGCCTGTGAGGAACAGTGTCAAAGGCTTTACTGAAATCTAAATACACCACATCTAGAGCTCTCCCTCGGTCCAACTCCCTGGTCACCCAGTCAAAGAAATCAATCAGATTTGTCTGACAAGACCTGCCTCTGGTGAATCCATGCTGCCTCGGATCCTGTAATCCGCTGGACTCCAGAAACCTCACTATTTTCTCTTTCAACAACGTTTCCATTAATTTACTCACCACTGAAGTTAAACTAACCGGCCTGTAGTTTTCAACCACATCCTTACTTCCGCTTTTGTGTAAAGGCACCACATGAGCCTCTCTCCAGTCCTTTGGCACCACTCCCGACTCCAACGAGGCATTGAAAAGGTCAGTCAGTGGAGTTGCTAGAACGTCCCCAAGTTCCCTCAGTATTCTAGGGTGTATCCCATCCGGTCCCATCGCTTTGTCTACTTTAAGTTGAGCTAGTTTCTCACGAACACAGTCTTCTGAAAATTGTTCAAGATGTCCCTCGCTTCTGTTCTTATTTGTGGGTGTTTTCTGAGGTCCTGCTCCTGGTTCTTCATCTGTGAACACAGAACAAAAATATTTGTTAAGCAATTCCGCTTTATCCTTATCAGCTTCTATTGACGGTAGGACTTCCATTGCATTCAGGAAGGCACTTGCTTGCTTTGTTCTAGTAGCTTGGAAGTTAAGGTCGCCCATGAGAGTGAAATGATTTTTGATGTTGTGTGCATGTATGTCTCTTCTAGCAGAATGTCTAGGTCTTCGGTATTAGCAGTGGGTTTTCTGTAAGTTAAACATATACTGTGTTCATGGTTAGACATGATTAGATAGTCCATTGTTTGTAGGGACTGGGAGGTTACCAGGATGAAGTTCAGGTGTTTCTTTGCCAGAATTAGTACCCCGTCTCCTCTTCTGTCTGTTCTGGGCTGGTTGAACAACCTATATTCGGGTGTGATCCAGCTTTCAGTGATAAGCATTAAGTCAATGTCTGTGTTTTGCGTATGATCTGTGAGGCTTTGGATTTTATTATAGACTGAACATGCGTTGATAAGGGAACATTTGAGAGGATAGTTATGTTGTTTGGTTCCAGTGTTGAATGGTTGGAGTTGAGGTGCATTGATATAAATGAGTCTCTGTGTTGTTTTTGAGGGCAGAATTCTATTTGGTGTTATGCTGTGTAGGGTAATTGGTCTATATAGGATTGGGATGCGTCCTAAGTATTTGTGCAGATGTGATGAGGATGAGAGCAAGGGTTATCACCATATGATTTGTTAAAGTGTAAGGATTCATGTTTAGTTCTGCAGAAGTAGTTTACCAGAATGGTAGTCCAGGCGATCCTGTATCCTGTGGTATAGATTAGGATGCAGGGATTTCCTGTAGCTTGTGTGTCCAAAGAGTTATCTCAGAAGAATTTTAGCCGTTAATCCCATATGGAGTTGTGTTTGCCTGCTGTTTCTCTTTAAGTTGTATCCAGTTGTTTGTATTTGGGTTATTATATGCTGATCCAAGAGGTATGAGTGCAAGTAGTTTGTATAGTGAGAGATAGCAGGAGATGATGGTTACAATTATATTGTGGCCATAGGGTGATTGCTTTACATTGGTTGTTTCAGTTTTTATGGTAGTGGTACTTGTACAGTTTATTAAAGAATTACAGTATTAAATCTAAATTGTTTGGTACAGAAATTGATAAATTACATTAAGAATGGAATAATGATTTCAAAGTAGCTGTATGGTATTCGGCAGGTATCATTTGGTATCTGAGGTTTACTAGTGTGATTAGGTTATATTTTCTGTATATGTATTGTAGTGATGGTAAGGTTTCTATCTCCAGGAACAAGCAGGAATTAGTCTTCACATATGGGTATCGTCGGTACCGACGGAGCCTGTGCGGGAACGCTCCCCAGCGTCCAGTAAGAAAGCTTTTGAGAGCATCCCACAGCGCCTGCGCGCTGCCTTCCCGCCTTTCCCAACCGCCTCTCTCCAGTTCTTCTTTTCCGCGGAGCCAGCAGGTCGTGTTCCTGTCACCGCTGAAGAATTTCTTTATTTTTTTCTAGTTCTTTGGTCTCGCGTCTTCCTTCTTCGACGTCGGACCGGTACAGCCGGTCTTTTCTTTCTTCTTAAAAAAACAAAACAAAAAAAAACCCCCTACCGTTTCCCACTTCTGTGCAATTTTTTCTTCGGCCTTAGGCCTAGGATATATTTTTCCTCATGGAAAAGCCCGCCTCCGGGCTTAAAAAGTGCACGAAGTGCAGTGGTACTATTTCTGTCACCGACACCCATGACTGGTGTCTAAAATGTTTGGGTCCTGACCATTCCATCACGGATTGTGTGTCCTGTTCCATGATGTCTAAAAGAGGTCGACAGAACCGAGCGGCTAAGCTCAGTACCCTGTTTCCCTCTGATGCAGCTTCGGTGGTATCGAAGTCTTCCAGGGCTGCTTCTTCCTCTCATGGATCTCAGGTAACCAAACATGTCCAGCCGGTCCTCGAAGGGTAGATCTCCCTCTAAGCATCGAGATGCCTCCGGGCTTGCCCTCGAGGATTCTACACCGGCAAAATTACCCCGGCTGGAAGCCCCGGCTTCCAAAGCTTCATCTATGGGGTCACAGGTTGACATCGATGGCGTGGCCTCGACCGATCACCTGTTGCCATGTTCTGGGGTACCGGTGGTTTCCACTGGTATCGACATCCAGACATTGGTGGCGTCGATGGATCAGAATATTCTGACCATGCAGCGTGCCATTATGGCATTCATACAGGCTGCGACGCCTCCGGTACCGCAACAAACTCTGTTGTCGGTACCGGTTCCGGCACAGGCACCGATATCGGTTCCTGTACCGGGACCGATTGCATCGACATCGGCTTTGGTGTCCACTGCAGCGGTACCTTGTCCTAGGATGCCCATCGGTACCGAACCGATACCGATCACTCCCGATGTCGATACCACTCGGTACGCGTATCGGGCTCTGCAGGAGCATCCAGACAGGCGATGCTTCGATTCCTCCGAGGACTCTGATGAATCAGAGGCTTCTGTCGAAGCATCGGTACGCCTTCCTCAGGAGCCGCCTTCTCCAAAAAGGAGAATGTCTCCTCCAGAAGACTTGTCTTTCCAAGACTTCATTAGGGAAGTGGCCAGGGGCCTCTCCATCTCTGTGGCCCCTGAGTCAGAGCCTAGAGCCAAACAATTGGATATTTTACAATATCCTAAGGCTCCTAAGGAGGCAGCTACTTTACCAATTCATGAGATCCTTTATGATCACATGTTGGGCATATGGGAGACTCCTCTCACCACATCCCCTCATTCTCGTAGGCTGGACACCATGTACCGTGTTCCTCCCTGTCCTGGCTTTCATAAGACTCAACTTCCTCACCACTCTATTGTGGTGGAGTCTGCCATGAAGAAGTTAGAGTGCAAAAAGGCACTCACCTAATCCTCCAGGAAGAGAATGCAGAGCCTTATTTATTTTATTTATTTTATTTATTTATTTACATTATCTTATATACCGCGCTATTGTGCATCAGTGCGGTTTACATTGAACAAACTGAAATTACATTGAACAGGGCATTATAACTTGGAGATAACTATTTTACAGGGAACATGGGCTATGGAGGGTTAAGTGGCTTTCCAGGCCAACATGCTTACTGCCAGAATCAACTCCTATAGTCTCTATATGGGGATGTTTCTAAAAGAAGTTACAGATCATCTGCAGACTTTAGCCCCTTTTATTTCAAAAGATAAAAGGGAGGAGTTTCTCACCTGGCTTAAACATGCCCAGGATGTTTACAAATTTTCCAACTGTGCAGCCTTTGACTCTTTTGAGTGTGCCAGCAGAGCCTCGGCTATTGCCATAGGTGCACGCAGAGTTGCTTGGTTACAAGCTTCTGATTTGGAACCCTGGGTCCAAGATGGATTTGGGAATCTTCCTTGTACAGGTGAAAACCTTTTTGGAAAGGATTGGCAAGCAAAGGCCACTCAGATGGATGCTGAAAATTCTGCTTTAGATAGACTTTCAAAGTCGACTTCTGCTCCTGTTAAAAAAAGGTTGTTCAAAAAGGCTTTTTATCCCAAAAAAGGGAGATATTATCCTGTTTATGGTCAGCAGACATCTGCAGGTCGTTTTGCTGCAAAGCGTCAGCAACAACCTAAACAGGCCAAGCCTAAGGCTGCAAGGACTGCTACGGCCCAACAGCCTCAGCCTCCTCAGGGCCTTTGACTTACAACTAGAGAACTTAGACTTTCTGGCTCTAGAAGAACCAGAGCCTCTCACTATTCCAGGAAGGTTAGCTCACTTTGCTCCCAGATGGGAACAAATCACAGCAGAGCAATGGACCCTCTCCATCATAAGGGAGGGGTACAAGCTTCATTTCTTAAACTTTCCTCCTCACACCATGGTGAGACAGTTCAATTCTCCAACATCTCTCCTCGACCTTCTGGGTCAGGAGATTGCTACCCTGCTTGCCCAAAAAGCAATAGAAGAAGTACCCCTTCTTCAACAGGGCTCAGGGTTCTACTCCCCCTATTTTCTTATCCCAAAGAAAACAGGGGGCTACAGACCCATTTTAGATTGCAGAGAATTGAACAAGTTTCTATGCAAGGAGAAATTCAAAATGATTTCTCTCGGTGCTCTCCTTCCAAACCTTCAGAGTCAGGATTGGCTTTGTTCTCTAGATCTCAAGGATGCGTACACCCATGTCCTCATCCATCCAACACACAGAAGGTTCCTTCGGTTCCTTTATCAAGGACAGCACTACCAATACAGAGTGCTTCCTTTCAGTCTGGCCTCTGCACCAAGAGTGTTCACAAAATGCATGGCAGTAGTAGCTGCATTTCTACGCACTCTAGGAATATTCGTATTCCCATATCTGGGCGACTGGCTCATCCGAGCTCCATCCCAGTCAGAGGCCCAGACTTCCCTAGCCTGCACAAGGCGTGTTCTTCAGTATCTGGGACTTGTAATAAACATCCCAAAATCCCATCTCACCCCTACTCAGTCACTAGAATTCATAGGGGCCTTGCTGGATACCACAACTGCAAGAGCCTATCTTCCCCAGGCCCGTTGCCTACGCTTGGTGCAGTTAGCCTCCCAGATTCAGTTAAAGTCCCATTTAACTGCTCGAGAGATGTTACAACATTTAGGCCACATGGCATCTACCGTGCATGTGGTTCCTTACGCTCGCCTTTACATGAGGGCAGCTCAATGGACTTTATCCACCCAATGGACCCAGGCATCAGGGTGCCTATCAGAAAAAATAGCAACCTCCAGTCGCCTTTTTTGGTCTCTCCAGTGGTGGAAGTCCACTCAAAACCTGTTGCTGGGGTCCCCCTTTCAACAGTTGTTACCCCAAGCAACCCTTACAACAGATGCCTCTCCAAGGGTTTGGGGAGCTCATCTACAAGATCTCTCCACCCAGGGCATCTGGTCTCCACAGGAGATTTCTCTACATATCAACCTCTTGGAGCTCAGAGCAACTTTTCTAGCTCTGAGTCTTCCACACCCTGCTCAGCTGCAAGACAGTCCTCATCCACACGGACAACCAAGTAGCCATGTTCTACGTGAACAAGCAGGGCGGGACTGGCTCTCTGTCGCTTTGCAACGAAGCTTTGAGATTGTAGGCCTTCTCCAGAGAGCATCAAATTCATCTTCTGGCAGTATATCTTCCAGGCGTTCAAAACTCTTGGGCAGACAAACTCAGTCGAGTTCTGCTTCCACACGAGTGGTCCCTCCATATGGACCAGATAGCCAGAATTTTTCAGATTTGGGGAACCCCGAACATAGACCTCTTTGCAAGTCTGTGGAATGCCAATCTTCCCCGGTTCTGTTCCAGAATTCCGTGTCAGGGAGTTCAGGCCAAGGATGCCTTCCTCCTTCACTGGGGTCAAGGCTTCCTTTACGCCTTTCCACCCATTCCCCTAATTCCCAAAACTCTCTTCAAGCTTCAGAGAGATCAAGGGTCTATGATCCTCATAGCACCACGTTGGCCATGCCAAGTGTGGTACCCTCTACTTCTGCATCTCTCTCAAGCTCCTTCCCTGGACTTGGGATCTGCTCCAGATCTCCTGTCCCAGGAGGAGGGAACCTTATGGCATCCAAATCCCCAGTCTCTCCATTTCAGAGCCTGTTTGCTGAAGGCCTAGACCTTCAAGATTTGCATCTTTCTCAGCAGGTGAAGGATATCCTTCATGCTTCCAGAAAGCCTTCCACTAGACGTTCCTATCCTTTCAAATGGACAAGGTTTACCATTTGGTGTGCAAAGGAGGGTCTTAACCCCCTTGCAATACCTCTGAATTCTTTACTAGAGTATTTGCTGCATTTATCCCATGCAGGCCTTAAAGCAAATTCAGTAAGAGTCCATTTGAGTGCTATTTCAGCATCCCTCAAGCCTCTCAATGGGCAGCCTATTTCCTCTCAACCTCTTATTGCAAGATTCATGAGAGGCCTTCTTTTAACTAAACCTCCCATTAGACCACCTCCAGTGGCATGGGATTTGAATCTAGTTCTTGGTTAGCTTATAAAGCCACCCTTTGAACCCTTAGCCACTACCTCCTTGACATTCCTTTCCTGGAAGGTTATTTTTCTCATTGCAGTCACCTCAGCTTGCCGCATCAGTGAGCTGCAAGCCTTGGTGGCTAATCCTCCTTATACAAGGTTCCATCATGACAAGGTAGTCCTCAGGACCAATCCACACTTTATGCCTAAAGTGGTCTCACCTTTTCATCTGAACCAGGAGGTCTATTTACCTGTCTTTTTTCCAGGACCTCATGCATCAAGTGCAGAGAGTAATCTCCTTACCCTGGATTGTAAGAGAGCGCTCGCTTTTTACTTACAAAGGACACAGCAACATAGAAAGTCCTCTCAACTCTTTGTTGCTTTTGATCCCTCTCATTTAGGACTTCCAGTCTCTAAGAGAACACTGTCAAATTGGATTGCTCAGTGTATTTCTTTCGCCTACCAGAGTAAGAACCTTTCTCTGGAGGGCCATGTCACAGCTCACAATGTATATTAAATCTGCAAATAACAAATAACAGTGAGAGCCATGGCAGCCTCTATGGCTCATCTAAACTCTGTGTCCATCGACCAAATCTGTCGAGCGGCCACCTGGGCCTCGGTTCATACCTTCACAGCCCATTACTGCTTGGACAAGGACTCCCGCCGGGATGCCTTGTTTGGTCAGGCTGTTCTCAAACACCTGTTCCATACCTAATCAACTCCTACTCCCCATCCCTGGTTGGATGCCCGAGATCCATGGGGGAAGGTAGAGCCCTTCTCAGGACTCACAACCTAGGGGATCTCCCTGGCATCTCCAGCTGGGGAGTCCCCATATGTGAAGACTCATTCCTGCTTGTTCCTGGAGATAGCACAGTTACTTACCTGTAACAGATGATCTCTGGGAACAGCAGGAATAAGTCTTCACAACCCACCCACCTCCCCTAGGAGTTGTATCTCTCTATCTATCTTTCCTTCCCTCTCTCTTTGTCTCAGCTTTAAAACTCTAACTGGAGAGAGGCGGTTGGGAAAGGCGAGAAGGCAGCGCGCAGGTGCTGTGGGATGCTCCCAAAAGCTTTCTTACTGGACGCTGGGGAGCCTTCCCGCGCAGGCTCCATCGGTACCGACGATACCCATATGTGAAGACTTATTCCTGCTGTTCCCAGAGATCACCTGTTACAGGTAAGTAACTGTGCTTTTCAGCGGTTACTTAAAGTTTTTCTCAATTTCTGTAGTTTGAACTGGGCATTGTCAGTCCACGAAGGTTGCAATTTCTATGTTACTCAGTGCCCCGCTCAAGGGCCATGCCTAAGGGCCCTCTGGCACAGGCACGCCTTCGGGCGCTAGATGTTTAAATCGCCAGGTCTGGGTCAGATTGGCTGGCAGTGCAGGGAGCGGGAGGTGTTGCAGGCCTGCTCCATGTGCTGACTGCCGATTGGGCTGCCGGCTGCTGGAGGAATCCTTTTTGCGCCTTCTGGCGCTAGATGTTTAAATCACCGGGTTTGGGTCTGATTGGCTAGTGGTGCAGGGAGCAGGAGGAGCTGCAGGCCCGCTCCCTGTGCTGACCGCCGATCGGGCTGCTGGCTGCTGGAGGAAAATAGTTAAGAAAAAACTAAAAGGAGCTGTTGCAAAGGTTAAAGATTTATATGGGTGTTTAAAGATACTATCTTGGAAACCCAGACCAGTTGTATTCCATGCTTTAAGAAAAGTGGAAGGAAGTCTAGTTACATAATTTGTTTGCATTGCTGTGCATCGCTTTCTCTGCTGATTATTCCAGGGCACACAAATAACTCCTCTGCAGTTGTCCACGTTGCCTATAACCATGTTCCCCATCATGTATCAAATACCTCATTTAATCCCCATTTTGCTTATCGCATCGATCCCCGCCCTAACACTTGCCCTAGACCCTGGCATTAAACAGATCCCTATCCTTTATAGCATGGGAAGGTGCTCAATGGAATATCCCTGCCACTCCACCTTGAGAACCAGAATACCCTACTCACACCTCCTACATATCCCGTTGCTGCTCTCTGACAAGGAGCCTACTGTGAAGCACAAGACCAATCGCCTACTCAAGTGCGCCTTAATAAATGCCAGATCTATACGTTCCAAATGGCCTGCAGCGATGGATCTGATAACAGCACACAACCTGGACATACTGCTGATAACTGAGACATGGCTAACCGACAACGACAACGTCCTCATCAACCAGATGATTCCACCAGAATTTTCCATTTACGCCTGCCACAGATCTAACCAGAGAGGTGGCGGCACACTCATTCTCGCCAAATCGGACCTTCAATTCAAAATGAGCAATACCTTCAGCACACCACACCTTGATGCTCTTTCCATATCTAATAGGATTTGTACGATCAACCTACTCTACCGAGCACCGTCACCCTCCCAAGAGGACCTCCCATCAATAATCAACATTGCATGTAACTCTCCTAACTCACAATCCCCTAACTGGCTAGTGGGTGATTTTAACCTGCCCTCTTTACAAACCTCACGCTCGTCAGCCTTCCTCGAAGCCATGTGCCAACTAGGATATGACCAACTTATTGACGCTCCCACCCACATCAAAGGAAGCACCTTGGATTTAATTTTCGCCCCTCAAGCAGTACTCAACACATCTCAGAAGCTCCTGATCTCCATAACCCCTGTACCCTGGTCTGATCACAATTTACTCCTCTTTTACATCCCCACTGAACACCTCACCACCTACAGCAACAAATCAGGTCGCCCCCCAAGTGCCCTTGAAACACGCTTCCGTCCTTTCAATAAGATCGAAGTCTTGGAGAAAATCCTACCTGCTCTCCACAAGGACTTACCTTCTCAAGATGACTTAGTAGCTAACTGGGACAACACATTGAAAGCCGCTGCCTGCATCCCTGCCACTGACAGGATCAAGACCAAGGGCAAACATAAACCATGGTTCTCCTCTGAACTACAAGAATCTCTCCTCTACCTGCGTAGACTTGAGAGACGCTGGCGTTCCTCCCGGTCTCCTGATGCACTCTGCTCATACAATTCATACTTACAAACTCACCGGAGGATGATAATGGATAGAAGAAAAAAATACCACTCGGAAACACTAATGCGGTCCTTAAACAAGTCACATGACCTCTTCAATATTGTTAAATCCTTAACAGGTGATCCAACCACAACCCAACCACCTATGCCACACCCTCAAGATTATGCCGAATACCTACAATCAAAAATGATACAGACCAGTTTGATCCTCACAGCATCAGCAACCTTCCACCCCACAGACTGTGACCCAACTAGCCGCGCTTAACAATTTCTCTCAGGTATCCAGCAAAGAGATCGAAGAAATCATAACAGCTATTAATTTAACTACCGCACCTAATGATCCCTGCCCTGCCAGGTGGATCAAAGAACTACGACATGAACTTAGCCCAACTATAAGCAAGATCGTCAACTATTCCTTCTCAACTGGATCCTTCCCACAGAGCCTGAAGCATTCATCCATCCGCCCGCTCCTGAAGAACAGCAAGCTAGACCCAACAAAAGTCGAATCCTTTAGACCTATCTCAAGCATCCCTCTACTAGCAAAAATCATGGAAAAAGTAGTCCAGCGACAAATACAGCACCATGTTGACTCAGAAGCTCCCTTGGACCCCTCACAACATGGTTTTAGAGAAGAACATGGTGTTGACACCCTCCTCACAACCCTCTTCAATAACCTAATCATAAACACTGACAATATCCATCAAGGGTTCATTCTTATCTTTCTCGACATAGCTGCCGCATTTGATTCAGTAAACCACAATACTCTACTACAGCGTCTCCAAGATAAGGGTATTCAAGGTCTAGTCCTGAGCTGGTGCAAATCTTACTTATCCGATAGACAGCTGCAAGTCAGAACAGGAGAAGCAACATCTGATTCATTCCCCCTTAAAAAAGGTGTCCCTCAGGGATCCTCCTTGTCCGCACTAATGTTCAATATCTATATGCAGTCAATCTGTGATTTGATGTGTACCTTCAACATTCAATGTCTAGCATACGCTGATGACATCCTGATGTATGCTCCATTCAACGTAAAACAACCAGATTTTGCACCAATAGTTCATTGCTTTGAAGCTGTATCAAACTGGCTCCTCAAACAGAACCTACGTATAAATCACAACAAAACAGACGTTCTATTTGTTACACAGAATCCATCATTCATACCCCCTACCTCATTACAAGTAAACAACATTGAGCTGAAGGCACAACCCACAATCCGTTACTTAGGGATTACATTAGACCAGCGGCTTGATATGTCAGCACACATCAAGAAAGCAACGAACGCAATTTACCACAGGATTCGATCCCTACGTAATCTCCAACCTCTACTCGACTACTCCGACTTCCGCACAATCTTCCAAACCTTGGTATTACCACACCTAGATTTTCCCAATATCGTTCTACACGGTCTCCCGCAATCTACTCTAAACCCCCTCCATCTGGCCATGAATGCAGCCGCGAGAATTCTCGTAGGTGCTCCATGCTCAGAGCACATAACTCCAATACTGAAGAGTTTACACTGGTTACCCCTCCAGGCCAGAACCCTATATAAAACCCTGGTCATGACTTTTAAAGCCTCAAAGAGCCCATCTCTATCACCTATCAGCAATATGATACATGTCACTCCAACAAACAGATCCAGGAGATCTGTTACATTGAACTCCATTGACCTTCCGAAACTCCTTACGAAATGCTCTAAATCAACAGCCTCTAGAGCTTTCTCACTGTTTGCGCCCAGAGCCTGGAATGCCCTCCCACCCGAAATCAGAGCCATCACAAGTCTAATGACATTCAGAAAGGCCTTAAAATATCATTTGTTCCTAATATACTACCCTGAAGCTACTCCGAACGAACATAGCCCCCATGCCGGTCTTTCCCACTTGACCCCGTTAGAAAATGGTTAATCATGATGGTTCATACTTGCACACACTATTCACACCGTATTATACTGTACTTGTAATTTTACTGTATTTACCACTACCATGCAAATAACCAATAATTACCATGTATATAGTTAACCCTGTTTACCGCCAAGTTTTTGTATATAGTTAACCCTGTTTACTGCCAAGTTTTTTGTACCCTGTTCATTGTAAAAAGCCAATGCTGACTGTGTTCATTGTGCTTAAATTTGTTCATATGTAAACCGCACTGATTAAAAGAGCGTGGTATATAAGAAATGAAAATAAATAAATAAATAAAGTCCAAAATCTGCCAGCATGGTTTAAAGGTGTGATTAAAGAGGCTGCTGTTGCCAAAATAGCATCTTTCAGGAAATGGAAAAAGGAGCCAAATGACGAAAACTGGAAACAACATAAGCCATAAGCACTGGCAAGTTAGATGCAAGCCATTGATAAGACTGGCCAAGAGAGAATTTGAGAAGAAGCTTGCTGTAGAAGCAAAATTGCATAATAAAGACTTTTTCAAGGACATTCATAGCAAAAAACCTGAGAGAGGGTTAGTTGGGCCATTAGATGATAGAGGGTTAAAGGGGGCATTAAGAGGGGACAAGGCCATAGCAGAGAGACTGAATGAATTCTTTGCTTAAGTCTTTACTGAGCAAGATGTAAGGATGTTACCCATGACTGAAATGGTATTTAAAGGTAATGCCGCAGAAGAATTTAAAGAAATATCGATACACTGGGAAGATGTATTACAACTATTTGATTAAAATGAACAGTAGCAAATCACCTGGACCGGATGGTATACATCCAAGGGTGTTGAAAAAACTGAAATATGAGATTGCAGACTTACTATTAGTAATCTGTGGACTATCATTAAAATCATTGTAATACCTGAAGATTGCAGGATGGCCAATGTAATGCCAATTTTTAAAAAGGGTTCCAGGGGTGAGCCGGGAAACTACAGACCATGAGCCTGACGTCAGTACCGGGAAAAATGGTAGAAACCACTATAAAGAAGAAAACTACTGAACATGTAGATAGTCACGGCTTAATGGGAGACAGCCAACATGGCTTTAGAAAAGGAAGGTCTTGTCTTACTAATCTGTTATGTTTTTTTGAAGGTGTGAATATACAGGTAGACAAATGTGAGTCAGTTGATATAGTGTATCTGGATTTTCAGAAAGCCTTTGACAAGGTCCCTCATGAAAGACTTTTGTTGAAATTAAAAAGTCATGGGATAGGAGGCAATGTACTATTGTGGATCAGGAACTGGTTAAAAGATAGAAAGCAGAGGGTAAGGCTAAAAGGCCAGTTTTCCCAATGGAGAAAGGTGAATAGTGGAGTACCACAGGAATGCATGCTGGGTCTGCTGCCTTTTAACATATTCATAAATGACCTGGAAATGGGAATAACGAGTGAGATAATCAAATTTGCAGATGACACAAAATTATTCAAAGTTGTTTAAACCCATGAGGATTGTGAAAAATTGCAAGAGAGGTCCTTGATAAACTGGAAGACTGGGCAAATGGCAGATGAAATTTAATGTGGACAGGTGCAAAGTTATGCATCTAGGAAATAAAAACCCAGATTATGGTTACATGAGGCAAGGTTCCACATAAGGAACCACCACCCAGGAAAAAGATTTAAGTTTCATCGTCGATAACATGTTGAAACTCTCCATCCAGAGTGCAGTGACTGCCAAGAGAGCAAATAGAATGCTAGGTATTATAAGGAAAGGAATGGAGAATAAAACAAAAGATACAGATATTATCTGTATCGTTCAATGGTGCGACCGCACCTTGAATATTGTGTGCAATTCTGGTCGCTGTATCTTAAAAAGGATATAGCGTTATTAGAAAAGGTACAGAAAAGAGGCACCATAATGGTAAAGGGGATGGAAGAGTATACTCCTATGAAGAGAGGCTATAAAGGTTAGTGCTCTTCAACCTGGAAAAGAGACAGCTGAGGGGGGATATGTTAGAGGTCTATAAATTAATGAATGGAGTGGAATGGTAAACATAGATTGATTGTTTACGCCATCAAAATATAGAAAGATTAGGGGACATGCAATGAAGCTACAGTGTAACCTATTTAAGACTGATAAGAGAAAATATTTTTTCACTCAGCTTGTAATTAAACTCTGGAATTCATTACTGGAGGATGTAGTAAAAGCTGTTAGTATAGCCGGGTTTAAAAAAAGGTTTGGACAAGTTCCTGGAGGAAAGGTCCATAAACCATTATTAAAGGGGATCTGGGATATCCACTGCTTGCGCAAATGCAAGCATTGTGGAACCTGTGTCTTTTAGGGAAACTGCTAGGTTCTTGTGTCTTAGATTGGAAACAGGATATTGGGCTTTGATGTACCTTGCTCTGACCCAGTATGGCATATCTTATGTTCTTATGTTCATAAGCAAGGATCAGTCCTTCTCCCCACTGACAATACTAAAGGCTAACAATGCAGAACTGTTGGTTAAACCTGAAGTCAGATATCTTGTCGTAATCATTGATCAGCACTTCACCCTACAATCTCAAATAAACAAAGTAACAAAAATCATTTACAATAAAATTAGGACACCAACATCTGCAACTGCTTTTTGAGATGCTGGATTTCAGAACTGTCTTCCAGGCTACGATAACTCCCCCACCTTGACTATTATACCCTAAACTTCACCTATCTTTTCAGCCTCAGTAATGAATTCCAGAGTTTGATTAAAAACCCATTTATTCTCTTTATACTACAACAAAGGAGCAGAATTCACCCAGACCACTCAAAGAGACACAGGTTAACAATCATAATACAAATCATAGCTACATGTTCTCTGAAGTATAAATTAAAATACAACTCAAGTGATATATACCACAATTTATAATTCATGACATAATTTGTAAATATCAACAATGTAAATATGTTCTAACAGTTTAATGTTCTAATAATTATAATGTTAATACTTTATATTGTTACCTGTAAATAGTTCAATATGTTCTATGTAAACTGACTTGGTATGATACCATCCATACCATATAACATACTGTTCATTGTAAACCGCACTTGATACTTGTGAAAGAGCGGTATAGAAATAATTGCTAAATAAATAAATAAAATAAACAAGTTGAGTGAAAAAATATTTTCTCTTATTAGTCTTAAATAGGTTATACTGTAGCTTCATTGCATGTCCCCTAGTCTTTCTATATTTTGATGGTGTGAACAATCGATCTGTGTTTACCCATTCCACTCCATTCATTAATTTATAGACCTCTAACATATCCCCCCTCAGCCGTCTCTTTTCTAGGTTGAAGAGCACTAACCTTTTTAGCCTCTCTCACAGAAGATGATGTGTTAGAACAACTTGCAAAACTGAAAGTGGACAAGGCCATGGGACCGGGTGGGATAAATCCCAGGATACTGAATGAGCTCAGAGAGGTTCTTGCAGGGCCGTTAAAGGATGTTTTCAACAGATCCTTGGAAACAGGAGAAGTTCCTCAGGACTGGAGAATGGCTGATGTGGTACCTCTTTACAAAAGTGGTGACAGGGAAGAAGTGACAAACTACAGGCCCGTGAGCCTTACCTCGGTGGCGGGAAAAGTAATGGAGGTGCTCCTGAAAGAGCAAATAGTGGACTTTCTCAAAACCAACAGGTTGCATGATCCGAGGCAACATGGTTTTACCAAAGGACAATCTTGCCAAACAAATCTGATTTAGTTCTTTGGGTGACCAGAGAACTATATCAGGGGCATGCGATGGATGTCATCTACCTGGATTTCAGCAAAGCCTTTGATACTGTTCCTCATAGGAGGCTTATCAATAAACTCAGTAGTTTGGGGATGGGTCCCAAGGTTGTAAACTGGATCAGAAATTGGTTGACTTACAGACGACAGAAGGTGATGGTAAATGGAGCTCACTCGGATGAAAGGAAGGTGATTAGTGGGGTGCCCCAGGGTTTGGTCCTGGGCCTGGCACTGTTCAATGTATTTGTGAGTGATATTACTGAAAGACTGAATGGAAAAGTCTGTCTTTTTGCAGATGATATGAAAATTTGCAACAGAGGAAAGAACTGATGTTTGCTTGGTGACTGCATCAGAATGGCTTCCCAGATGATTTCCAAAGTGAAAACCTGTGGACGAGAAGGCAGAAGAGGTGCCGGAGTAGAAATTACAGCAGTGGAGGAACAAGGGGATAATCCTTCAGGTACAGATTTGCTGGCCGGGAGAAGTTTTTCCTGCCATACGCCCGAATCCTCCCTGATCACAGCGGGGGACACCGGAGCCGAACCACCAGTCCCGTCCCCTCGAAAGGCATCAATCCTGCCATCTACAGGCATGGAAGAGGGGCGAGGCTCAGCAGCCCGGCAAAGCGGTGGCGTTCTCTCTGCAGGAGACAGATCTAAACGTCCAAAAGCAGCGGCATTCCCTCCTCTGAAGCCGCTGCTAAGGCGGCACGAATCTTCTGCTTTAGTGCTTGAGAAAGTGCTACAAAACGATCCATCGGACCGTGGATATAAGGCAAGGGCTCCGGGGGGAAAAATCCTTGCTTTCCCTTTCCGTTTAGACATCTGGTAAGCAACAGAATGCAGCAGCCATATTAGTTAGCCGCTCCCCCATAAATATCGATGTTAATATGTTCTCTGTAATGTTACGTTACATTATATGTAAACTACCTTGATCATTGGAAATGTGGTATTTAAGCCTTTCAAATAAATAACCTTATTTATTTATTTACATTCTCTTATATACCGCGCTATTCTGCATTAGTGCGGTTTACATTGAACAAACTGAAATTACATTGAACAGGGCATTATAACTTGGAGATAACTATTTTACAGGGAGCATGGGCTATGGAGGGTTAAGTGGCTTGCTCAAGACCACAAGGAGCACCTGTGTGACTAGAAACCCCAGTCCTTCCGGCCCAAGGTTGCTGTCCTCTAGTGGGATTTGAGCCCCCGACCTTCCGGCCTGAAGTACCTTGCCCCCAACCACTAGGCCACTCCTCCACTCCACTCTGTGTTGCCTGACTGCTGATGGCGGTGGAGGTTTTCATGCCGCCTTTGAAAAAGCGCTGCCTAGTCTGCAGAAAGTGGGAGAGACATGTCGCTACATTCTAGTATCTGCTGAGCTTGTATGGAGGCTTCGGGTGCTCCCTTAGAAGGCCCGTCTCTCCCTTAGCAGCAGAGAGATGCAAGTGCTCCTGCCTTATCTTCTTTTTTGCCATTGGTGGCTGACATTGCCCTGAAGAAGGATGATTGTCAGGCCTACCATCTCAGTGCTCTCTCCTTTGGGTCCCCTTTGTGGAAAGGTACATCACTTGCTGTCTCTTCTTCCCTCCCCCAACCGGTGATGGTGGCCACCTGGCAAGTGGGGAGCTCCTGGGTTCCAGGTTGTCCTCCCCAGAGGTCTTCTCTTTCTGCAGCCAGCTTGATCTTTCTGGCATAGCACTGCAGTCTTTGGAGCCTCCAAGTCCTCTTAATCTCTCTGCCCTCTTGGAGGAGGGACAGTGGATGAATCGGAGCCTGGATCTGTTTCTGCCTTCTAAGCGCTCTCAGCGATGGCAATTGTCCTTTGACCAAGACCCGGGGTACATTCCCAATGCATCGGGTACTGACTCCAACCTGGAGGATGAATAGTTCTCTCGATCTGAAAATCACATTATCCTGTTATGGAAGAACAAATTGGTGGCCCTGATTTCTCAGGTGTCATCTGCACTACGTTCGGCTGACACTTTAGCGGCTGAACAAGGGCCACAGGTTTACCCCTTCTTGCAGGAGGCTGAAAATCTAAGATGGCCTTTTTTTTCCTGGAGTTTATCAAGAGCATGATATGGTCAAAGTGGAACTTGCCCATCTCCCTATTGAAGGGGCTGAAAGTTTGCAGGAGGCTTTATGCCCTGCCACAGGATGATTACACCAAGAGTTGATGTACAGGTTACAGCAGTCATGAAGTGGTTCACCATTCTGGTGGCTGGCAGGATAGCCCTGAAAGACCCCTTGCATCGTTCGGTGATGCTTTCTTGAAGAATAAGTTTATCCTTCATTTGGCGTCATGTGCAGATCTGACTCCTTGAGCTCTACTACAGTGGATTCAGTCCCTGACGCCAGAGGATATTAGGCCCCTTTGGAGTCAGCTACAACCTTTTTGTCAGAAGCTATGTGTGATCTCCACTGCTCGGTAGCTATAGATATTGCTCTGTCAACTGTGGCTTGACGTTTGATATGGCTCTGTCATTGGTTGGCGGATTCATCCTCTAATTCCCGATTAACTCAGCTCACCTTCAAAGGGAGGCTCTTGTTTGGAGCAGACTTGACTGGTTAAGAGTTTGGGTGTATCCAAACCTCATCGCTTCCCAGAGGAAATGCCATAAAGACCTGGGAGGCATACGAGTGCATCGTCCTCTTCTGCATATGCCTGTGTTTCTCGCACATGCTATTTGGATTCCCATGGCTCTTGAGACCTCTGTAGATACCGCCTCAGAAAGCCCTCCTTTTCCTTCCGGGTTCCAGTCTCAGACTTAGCCCTTTTGTGGACTGTGAGGGTCCTGGGACTCCAATATCTCTAGAGGTGCTGCCTCTTGTCACACACAAAGATGACTTGGGGGCCTATTTCAGGACAGCCTCAGTGAGTGATAGGCTCCGCCTTTTCTTCCAGGATTGAGCCCGGATCACAGGATTGCTGGGTGCTAGACCCCATTCAGCACGGCTATGTTCTGGAATGCAAAGAGTCTATGCTGGACGCCTTTGTCGTTTCTCCATGTGGCTCCATGGGGAACAAATGATACCAGTTAGTGCAATAAAAAGATAACATATTATTTGTCTGTATACCTTTAGTTTTTTTTTCTTAGAGAAATTGAAGGTTGGAAGGAGAATGAGAAGAGTAGACACACCACCTGAGTTCAAGAAAATTCCATACAAGAATACAAATAAAGCTCTCTCTGTAAAGTAATTATGGTGCAATCGCTGAGAAAAAATAGTCTCAATGAGTGCACAAAATACAGAATTTGTAGGTTCCCTAATTACTGCTTGCAAATCAGGTACTTCACCACTCAGGCACATTTTAGATACTCTTTCTCTGAAATCCCCTCCCTCCCAAAAATCTGAAAGACAGTTGCTGACAGGGCTTATTTTATCTTTATTTTGTGAAGTAAAACATACTGTCTACAGAAATTCCACCACTTATGGGAAATAATGAAATAGAAATTAAAAATTGCAGGTCCTATTAGGCAATGGCTCTGAGGAAGTTTCTGAAGGTGGCATATTAATAATAGGCAGTAAATAAAACAGAATAACAGGATAGCTTAATCACATGGCCTAGTTCGGCACTAGCCTTGGCCCATGTAGTATACCATGGGACTTTTGCTATTTTGCTCCATGGTGTCTCTCAGAAAGCTTCCCAATGCAACCTTTGCTGTCTGTCCTCATGAAGGGTATACAAAGGACCCACTTCCTGATATTCTGAATATAGTAACAGAGTTGCATCTCGCTTGGTGCCATGACTCCCACCTCACCTTTCCTGGCCTTGATTCCCCTTTTCTTTAATGCTGCGTAACTTGCTACTGCTACAGATCTGAAAAAGAAGAAAGCATCATGGATATCCATGCACTCACTGCATGTCTGTGTCCCTGCCACCTCTGATGCAACCTCCTGTTACTGAGGGGTGGGATACATCAAACATGCTGCATGCACATGGGTTCCAAAGCCCCAAAGCTACTTTTTGTTCTGCCTCTTTGCTGACCATTGCTTGCTGCCACTCATCCTATGTCTGGGCCAGGCCAGCTCACTGTTCTGACCGTGCTGTCCTCCTGTGACCGCTGCCCTGTGCAAGTATACAATTTGATAGTGGGTCGCACCAGCCCTATGCTTTGATATGTATTCTGAAGGTTCCCTCTAGAAGTTCTGGCTGATATAGCATGATGATGTCATAAGAAGCCTATCGAAATTTCCTCTGTCTCCACATCTGCTGGGAGGGGGACATAGCAGGACTCAAGAAAAGGATAATCTGCAGGAACAAGCAGGAATGTAGTCTTCACATATGGGTATCGTCGGTACCGATGGAGCCTGCGCGGGAACACTCCCCAGCGTCCAATTAGAAAGCTTTTGGGAGCATCCCACAGCGCCTGCCTGCTGCCTTCCCGCGTTTCCCAACTGCCTCTCTCCAGTTCTTCGTTTTCCGCGGAGGCAGCATGTCATTGTTCCTGTCACCGCAGAAAATTCTTCCTTATTGCTTTCTTTTTTTGTGGTCGTGTCTGCTTTCCTTGACGCTTTACTGGTACTGCCGGTTTTTCTTTCTTTTATTTCTGTTCTTAAAAAAAACAACAACTATATATATATATATATATATATACTTAGTATTTTCCCTTTTTTCCCAGGTGCACGCGCCATTTTGGGTCTTAGGCCCAAAAATCTTTCCTACAATGGAAAAACCTGCTTCAGGTTTCAAAAAGTGCACCAAGTGTGGCGGTACCATCTCCGTCACTGACACCCATGAATGGTGTCTGAAATGTTTAGGTCCTGACCACTCCATCATGGATTGTATGTCCTGTGCCATGATGTCTAAAAGGGGTCGGCAGAACCAAGCTGCTAAGTTCACTACCCTGTTTTCCTCTGATGCAGCTTTGGTGGCATCGACGTCTTCCAGGGCTTCCTCTTCCTCCCGTAGATCTCAGATAACTAAACATAAGTTCATCCGGTCCTCAAAGGGTAGATCTCCTTCTAAGCACCGAGATGCCTCTGGCATTGCCCTTGAGGATTCTGCACCGGCAAAATTGCTCCGGCGGGAGGCTTCATCTTCCAAAGCATTATCGGGGCTCCAGGATGTTCTCGAGGCCTTGACCTCGGCAGAACTACTGGTGCCATGCTCTGGGGTACCGGCTGTCTTCTCCGGTACTGACATCCAGGCATCGGCAGCGTCGATAGACCAGAGTTTCTGGCTATTGAACGCAGTCTGGCGGCTCTCCTTGCGGCATCGACACCCTCGGAACCGTGTCAAACAGTTCAGCCGGTACCGGCACCGACTCTGGTGCCGGTATCAGTACCGATAACATCGACATTGGTGTCCGCATTACCGGCACCCAGTCACCCGATGCCCTCTGGTACCGATACACCGGTATCGATTCCCCCCGGTACCGACTTCGGTCGGTACGGGTATTGGGCTCTACAAGAGCATCCGGACAGAAGGTACTTCGAGTCCTCAGAGGAATCTGAGGATTCCTATAGTTCTGTTGATACCGGAGCACTTCTTCCAGAGGAGCCCTCCTCCCCTAAACACAGGATGTCTCCACCAGAGGATATCTCCTTCCAGGATTTCATCAGGGAGGTGGCTCGGGGTCTCTCCATTGCTGTGGCTCCTGAAACAGAGCCCAGAGCAAAGGAGTTGGAAATTTTACAATATCCCAAAGCTCCTAAAGAGGCAGCTACTTTGCCCATCCATGAGATCTTGCATGATCTTATGCTCAGAATGTGGGAGACCCCTCTTTACCACCTCTCCACATTCTCATAGACTTGACACTATGTATCGAGTCCCTCCTTGTCCTGGTTTCCAGAAAACTCAGCTCCCTCACCACTCCATTGTAGTGGAGTCTGCTATGAGAAGGATCAGGAGTGCAAAGAGGCATTCCTCTAATCCTCCGGGACGTGAGTGCAGAACTTTGGATGCTTTTGGACGTCGTACCTTCCAAGCTTCCATGCTTTCTGCCAGGATCAGTTCCTATATTTTATATATGGGAATGTTCCTGAAGGAAGTCACAGGAGATTTAGAGGTTTTGGGTCCTCCTCTTCCTGAGGATAAGAGACAGGATTTTCTCTCTTTGGTCAAACATGCCCAGGATGTTTCCAAATTTGTCAATCGTGCAGCTTTTGACTGTTTTGAGTGCATAAGCAGAACCTCTGCCATTGCCATAGGTGCATGTAGAATTGCCTGGCTCCAGGCATCTGATTTGGAGCTCTGGGTACAAGACAAATTGGGCAATATTCCTTGTACTGGTGAGAACCTGTTTGGCAAAGATTGGCATGAAAAAGCCAATGAGTTGGATGCTGACAACTCCACCTTGGACAGACTATCCAAGGGCACAGCTGATCCTGCAAGAAAAAAATCTTTCAAGAAATCATTCTTTTCCAAAAAGAAAAGGTTTTATCCTGCTTATTCTCAGCAGGGACGCTCTGAAGGGTCAACATGTCCGGAAGGGTCAGCAACCATCCAAGCAAAAAAAAAAAAGCAAAGACTGCTAAGCCTCAACCGCCTCAGCAGTCTCAGCCTCCACAAGGCCTTTGACTTGCGTCTAGAGAACTTAGCCTTCCTGGCTCTAAATGGACCAGAGCCTTCCACCATTCCAGGAAGGTTATGTCACTTTGCCCCAAGATGGGGGCAGATAACAGCAGAGCATTGGACACTCTCCATCATACAAGAGTAAAACAGTTCAATTCTCAGTCCTCTCTCATCAACCTTAGATCAAGAGGTCACCATACTTCTTGCCCAAGGGGCAATAGAAGAAGTACCCATCCATCAACAGGGTACGGGGTTTTACTCCCCCTATTTCCTTATCCCAAAGAAAACAGGGGGATACAGACCCATTTTGGACCTCTGAGAATTGAACAAATTCCTGTTCAAAGAGAAGTTCAAGATGATTTCTCTAGGAACTCTGCTTCCATACCTTCAGAGTCAGGACTGGCTTTGTTCTCTAGATCTCAAGGATGCGTACACCCATGTTCTCATCCATCCAACTCACAGAAAATTCCTTCGGTTCCTTTTTCAAGGGAAGCACTACCAATACAGGGTGCTTCCGTTTGGCCTGGCCTCAGCTCCAAGAGTGTTCACGAAATGCATGGCTGTGGTAGCAGCATTTCTCCGCACTCTAGGTATATTCGCCTTCCCCTATTTAGATGACTGGCTCATTCGAGCCCCATCAGAGCCAGAGGCCAGAGCTTCTCTGTCTTGCACAATGCGTATCCTTTAGTATTTGGGTCTAGTTATAAACATCCCAAAATCCAGTCTAACTCCCACTCAGTCTCTAGAGTTCATACGAGCTTTGCTGGATACCAAAAAGGCAAGGGCCTATCTCTCCCAGGCCTGTTGCCTTCGCATGGTGCAGTTAGCTTCTCAAGCAGTGCTAAAACCCCTCCTCGCTGCCCGAGAAATGCTACAACTATTAGGCCACATGGCATCTAAAGTGCATGTGGTTCCTTATGCTCGCTTCCATATGAGAGCAGCCCAGTGGACTTTATCCACCCAATGGACCCAGGTATCAGGGTGCCTGTTGGACAAGATAGCAAACACAAGTCGCCTTGTTTTGTCCCTCCAATGGCGGCAGTCCACTGAACCTGTTGCTGGGGTCCCCTTTTCAACAACCTTTACCTCAGGCAACTCTCACAACAGATGCTTCACCAATGGGTTGGGGAGCTCATCTACAAGACCTCTCCACCCAAGGCACCTGGACTCCACAGGAGACTCATCTGCATATCAGTCTCTTTGAGCTCAGAGCAATCTTCCTTGCTCTTCGAGTGTTCCATACCCTGCTCAGCTACAAGACAGTTATCATTCATACAGACAATCAGGTAGCGATGTTCTATGTGAACAAGCAGGGGGGAACAGGCTCTCTGTCGCTTTGCAACGAAGCTTTGCGACTATGGGCCCTAGCCAGAGAGCATCAGATTCATCTCCTGGCAGTGTACCTCCCAAGCATACAAATCTCTTGGGCGGACAGACTCAGTCGAGTTCTGCTTCCACACATGCAGACCAGGTGGCCAATATCTTTCAAATTTGGGGAACCCCGGACATAGACCTCTTTGCAAGTCCGTTGAATGCCAAACTTCCCCGGTTCTGTTCCAGAATTCCAGCTCAGGGCTCTCAGGCCAGGGATGCTTTCCTCCGTCACTGGGGTGAAGACTTCCTTTATGCCTTTCCACCCATTCCCCTAATTCCCAAAACCCTTTTCAAGCTTCAGAGAGACAGAGGGCGTATGATCCTCATAGCTCCACATTGGCCACGGCAAGTGTGGTACCCTCTGCTTCTACATCTCTCTCAAGCTCCATCTCTGGAGTTAGGATCTGCTCCAGATCTCCTGTCTCAGGAGGACGGAATGTTATGGCATCCCAATCCCCAATCTCTGCACCCCAGAGCTTGGTTGCTGAAGGCCTAGATCTTCAAGATATTAACCTCTCTCAGCAAGTAAAGGATGTCCTTCATGCTTCCAGGAAGCCTTCCACAAGACGCTCTTATGCATTCAAGTGGAGAAGGTTTACCATATGGTGTTCGCAAAAGGGAATTAACCCGCTTGCGATACCTCTGGAATCATTACTGGAGTATCTCCTTCATTTATCCAATGCAGGACTTAAAACTAACTCAGTAAGAGTCCATTTGAGTGCTAGTGCAGCTTCTCTCAAGCATCTAAATGGACAACCTATCTCCTCCCATCCTCTTATGGCAAGATTTATGAGAGGCCGCCTTCTGACTAAGCCTCCCATTAGGCCACCACCGGTGGCATGGGACTTAAACCTGGTTCTTGGTCAGCTCATGAAGCCACCTTTCGAACCCTTAGCTACTACCTCATTGAAATTCCTTTCTTGGAAAGTTATCTTCCTCTTTGCAATCACATCAGCACGCCGCATCAGTGAATTGCAAGCATTAGTAGCTGATCCACCTTATACAAGGTTTCATCATGACAAGGTAGTCCTTCGGACTCATCCACACTTTATGCCAAAGGTGGTCTCGCCTTTTCATGTTAATCAAGTAGTCTACCTGCCTGTGTTCTTCCCAAGACCTCATGCATCAAATGCAGAAAGGAATCTTCATACTTTGGACTGTAAAAGAGCTTTAGCCTTTTACTTGCAAAGAACACAGCAAAATAGAAAGTCCTCTCAACTCTTTGTTGCTTTTGATCCTTCTCATTTGGGACTTCCAGTCTCCAAGGGAACACTGTCCAACTGGATTGCACAGTGTATTGCTTTTGCCTATCAGAGTAAGAACCTTCCTCTGGAGGGCCATGTCACAGCTCACAATGTGAGAACCATGGCTGCTTCAATGGCTCATCTACACTCTGTGTCTATTGACGACATCTGTCGAGCAGCCACTTAGGCCTCTGTTCATACCTTCACAGCCCATTACTGCTTGGACAAGCACTCCCACCGGGATGCCTTGTTTGGTCAGGCTGTTCTCAAACACCTGTTCCATACCTAATCAACTCCTACTGTGACGCTGCAGCAGTACCTGAAGCCATGGAAATAAATACTGACCCGGTGGCAAGACCTGGTATTGCAGGAAGAGGCAGTAAAATTCCTTCCCAGCACAGATCACAAGGGAACAATCAGTCAGATCAGCCTAACCCGGGGGAAGGGAGGAGCGAGGTCACTGATTGGGCGCACCCTGCTAGGAGGCGGGCTTCCCAGGACAGACGTACCCTGTATAACAGGAAGAAGGAAAATGAAAAGGGGGGCAGAGGAGGAAGGAGGAGAAACAGAGACCGAGAGAGCAGCAAAGACAGAGAAAGCCAGAAGGCAGCTGGAAAAGCAACAGAGGCGTATGGGGAGAAGAGTTGGAATGAAAATCCCAAGGAGAGAAAGAACCAGAGGGACAAGCTGGTTAGAGAAACAGAACTGGTTGAGAAGCCAGCCAAAGGAACCACAGAGGGGAGCATTTACCAAACCAGGATACAGATACCAGAGAGGCTCAGTGCAGCAGGAAACCTTCCAGGACTCAGAGGAGGGCGTGGCACAGAGAGACCCAGGTGGGAAGCCTAACGGTTTGGAACCAGAAGCTCAGCCGTGGAAATACTGGCAGCCGGTTGAAGAATCTCCCTGCATTCCTCATCAAGGTACTTTTAACTGCAATAAGAGTTTTTATGACAAGCCAAACTGTGTTATTGGTAGTTCTGAAACCCAGGGAAAGCCTAGGATCTATCCAGACAGTTGGCTACAGCCAGAACCTCCAGCAATTAAACCTTGTGTCTCTTTTAAAACTCCTGAAGAAAGCAGTAAAGAAGCTAGCCTTAGAAATACTGCAGATATCTTTACCAGAGATATTTACCAGAGGATTTTAGAAGCATCCAAAGGGGAATTGCCAAAGGAAAACCCTCTGCCTGCCTATGATGTAAGATTTCCAGCACTTGCTGATAGAGACAAGTGGGGGAAGGGTAATTACAGCACCGTGCCTAAAGAGAGTGTGTGTAACGGTAGAATAGCTGTGAATGAAGCAAAGCCTCCCAGTCTCTGTATACCACAAGGAGAAGCAGTTTCCTCACCTGCTCCTCACAGCCAGCAAGCTCAAGTATTATTAAGAGGGCTTCACGCTTTCTTAGAAAAGCATCTTGTTCCTGAGCAGACAGTGTCAAGCCCAAACCCACAAGCAACGCTGTTAAATCCTTTGCCTATGTTAGACCAGCCCATGGACTGCTCGACCTGCCTCATAGACAAGGTTTAAAGGGAAGCAAGAGCTTGTGTAGTGATCTGCTATAAGAAGTGCTATAGTACATGTTTGGAGTGCATGAACCCAAGAGCTTATGGGGATAAGAAAATAAGCTGATTGTTTTCACTCAATTGTACTGCATGAACTTTATAATTTCCTGTTTGTAGCTGGATAAAATATAAGACCCACATGCCAGGAATGTGGCTGTCTTGAATATAAGTTTAAGTTGGACATTATTGAAGAAGCAGTCTCTTTTCAACTTTCTGTTTGTCTATAAAATATTACCCTTCAAAACCTGTACAAAGTCCTATCTTTGGAGCGGGAGAAATAAACCCTAATAAAGAAATAAATTTTCTCTATTCGTGCCTTGCCTGTTCACTCGGTCACCCACAACTACAAGATGACCTCCAGGCTAGCCCTACCTTAAACCCTCAAGGTCAAGGTACGGGCACTAGGGGCGCTACACTACCCACCATCCCTGGTTGGATGCCAGAGATCCATGGGGGGAAGTCGAGCCCTTCACAGGGACACACAACTTCTGGGGTCTTTCCCTGGCATCTGCAGCTAGTGAGTCCCCATATGTGAAGACTACATTCCTGCTTGTTCCTGGAGATAGCATAGTTACTCACCTGTAACAGGTGATCTCCGGGAACAGCAGGAATTTAGTCTTCACAACCCACCACCTCCCCTAGTAGTTGTATCTCTCTATCTCTTTCCCTTTCCCTCTCTCTCTCTCTCTTTGTCTCAGCTTTAAAACTCAACTGGAGAGAGGCAGTTGGGAAAGGCGGGAAGGCAGCACGCAGGCGCTGTGGGATGCTCCCAAAAGCTTTCTAATTGGACGCTGGGGAGCGTTCCCGCGCAGGCTCCGTCGGTACCGATGATACCCTTATGTAAAGACTAAATTCCTGCTGTTCTCGGAGACCACCTGTTACAGGTGAGTGAGTATGCTTTATCTGGTAAGTAAAATGTCATCTTAGATACATATGCATCTCTTTATAAAATTAGGCCCCCCCCCCCCAAAAAAAAAAACCTTGCTCACTCTCTCTGACATTTTTAAAGCAGATAGACATTTGTGGGTGCAAAATTGTCCACCGCTGGGGGGGAGTCATTGTTTGGAGCCTTTTATATAAAGACACATAGGTATCTATGTTGCCTTATAAAATAGGCATCTTTTTGGACATTTTAGGTAGGTGCCCTGTTTTAAAATTATCTCCACCAGTGAGTGTACATTGAAATCCTCACTTATAATATAAAAATCTTCATGGGCACAAAATCATTCACTTAACAGTCCCGCTGTTCTTTGAACCTGCTTGCAAACTTGCTTATTTACTTGCATATATGCTTTAATTCAAAAGCTCAACTCTGCTCAGCTTGGTGGTTCACTGAACCTGACCCTGGCCACAATGGCTTTGTCAAAGGGCTTAAATGCCACCTGCTTAGAATCTGCAGACTTTCATTGCTCATTCTCACACTCCTGGTGGGCTTTTGAATTAAAGCGTATATGCAAATGAATAAGCAAGTTGGGAAGCAAGGTTGCAATAAGTTTCATAGAACAGCTATGCTATGCTGGGCTGTTAAGTGAATGATTTTGTGCCCATGAAGATTTTTAGGTTATAAGTGACTGGATTATCTATTAATAGTCCTGTTGAAGAATTAAGCTGCATTTTCCCTGGATGTTATGTGGGGACATGACTCAGGATTTGAGCTTCAAGATTCAATATGAAGAAATTGCACATTTTTTAAGAGAATAAGAGTTGGGAATGATTATTTTTGAGCTTGTAGTAGTGATATTACTAAAATTGTGTAATATTTACAGAGGGTCACAATAAATGTTTGTTTCAAATGAGTTTCCCTATCTGCATCTGATGGGCATTTCTAAATGACTTGGATTGGCCACTGACAGAAACAAGATGCTGAGTTCAGTGCATCATTGGTTTGACTCAGCATGGCACTTTTTATCTGCACTAGCAATCGGGAAGAGACCCGAGTTCAATTCATATATTTGGTTTCTTCTCTTTGGGCCATTGGGTTGTGGATGCTGCACTGTATATCAGGGACTGAATATCGTCAAGCGGATCAGCTACAGAGAGGGAGGAATCCCACTGAAGGGAAACATACTAGCTGTGTTAGCTGTCATTGGTGTCACAATATTATTGCTGGCTCTGTTTGGATTCATCCTGGTATTAATGAACATTTTATAGCACGTCATACTACCAAATGTCTTTCAATGTTTGTGGTCTATCTGTCCTTGTCAAAAGGTCTATGTTGGCCGCACAATTCGTCCTGTTCGCAAGTGTATTAATGAGCATCATAGTAGGTTAGCTAATAGGGTGTTGCTGGCACCTCTAGTGGCTTATTTTGATGAATATGGTCACTTGGCGGATCAGTGTATGTGGCGGGTACTTGATCAAGTTTCAATGGATTCTTATGGTGGGGATTTCAGAGCCGTCTGAATTACCTCGAACAGAGATGAATTTACTGGTTAAATTCATTGGAGCCAATGGGGTTGAACAATCAAATTGAATGGGCCTCCTTGACTCATAATTGAGTTCACCTGTGTTGGAGATCATGTGACTAGCAGTGGGCTTTATATTGTGTTTTAGCTGTGGTATGTGACACCAGCCGTTGAGCTGGATTTGTATGCAGTTATGACTTGTTAAAATTTTCCCTGAGGCAAGACATGTTTTTCTGAAAAGTGATATGTCGGATTTGGTGTGTTAGCTTTGTAGTGTGTAAAAGGGGGTGCTTGTGTTGAAAGGTACCATCATCTTGGCAAGTATGTAAATTAACTGTCTTGCAAAGGATTGTGGTTATTGAAGTCCATTCACACAAAGCATGCCTTTCTACTGAATAAAGAAGCTTGTAGTTGGTCGAGTGAAAGGCAAAAATTAGAATTTATTTATGAGGTGATTATCCCACACGCAGATATGCTTGGTAACACAATCCAGATAACTTCTCCAGGATTTTCAAACAAGGCAACTGAAAAACTTAATGCAAATTATCAAAGTCTTTTATAGAACAAAAGGCTAACTTACAACTACTGCTAATAACTTCCTTAGCAGTGTAGAGTTGGCAATAAACTAAAGGAAAATCTTCTTTATACACAACATAGCTCTCTTTTAGACACACAGAAAAGAGGCTTTTAAAAATCCACGTGTGCTCATCTGGTGCTGTGCTCTGCTTCTCCCCCACAGGTGACCACTAGCAGCAATCAGCAGCTTGTTTTAAACCACACAGGCAAACTTCTCCATAAGCTGTTTCTTTCCTTATCACTCTTTGGGAAGCCAATACTCAGAAGGTTTCCTTTTTTGATGATTTCTCTTGTTAGGCTTTTTGCTAATATAACAGCCTACTCAAAGAACAGTCCATGTAAATATCCTCTGCACCACTCATCAAACCCTGTTCTTCACATTCCATGGGTTCACTTCCATTATTTGTGTGAGAGGGCTTTCCTAACTGACCTTTATACAGAGAATAACTATTTCTCTGCTGCTTGCACTGCCTTAAGCTAGAGAAATGTTCATAGTTCATACCTGGACCCAGGCTGAAATCACTAGACCTCAGAATCTCCTCTCCAGACGTCCTCCAAGGGGTATTTGGGCTCCTCTTCTCCTTACATGCCACAGACCTCTTCCTAGGTGCTGCTTGAGGATTCCTGGCTGTGAATCTGCAGACCTCTGGCTTTCCCCAGTCCTCTGTAGATTGTCTCCCCCAGGTATCTCTCCAGGCATATGTACCTCTCTGAGCTCCTTTCCTGGACCATCTGTTTCCCTGTCCTTCTTCCCTCAGGTTCTGGTTGTTCTTCGTCTGTCTCTCTGTCTCTCTCCTGGACTGGACTCTGGACTCTCTGGTCTTCCGGATCTGGCTACCTGAAGATGCCCCTCTAGTTTTAAAGGGCTTCAATTGCAACTCCTCCCTTGCATGCATCAGGTGCGATGAATTGAGCTCTCCCCTAGAGGCTGATTGATTAGGGATGACATAATGGTTTCTCTGATTAGACTTATGCTTTTCCACTCTAGCTCCCCTTCTGCCTACTAGTGCATTCTGGAACATGTAGACTTTTTGGGAAACAAGTTGTTTTGTTTCTATAACCTGCCAGCACAGGTCCCTTTATCAGAGTAAATTCTGCTCTTTTGTCATTACTCCCTGAGCTTTGATAAGCTTCCTTATCACAAGTGTTATTTGTGAGTATCGTACATGCTCAGATGAGACCTATGAATGATTTTGCTGGGAATCCTAGGATATGCAAGTAATCCTGTTTGTGCATCCACAGAGTTCTGCTGGTTTCTCTGAGCATATTTTGTTAAAACTGCAGTGAAAAAACATTTTGTTGTTACCTTCAGCTTTAACATTTGTAAATGTTGGGGGGGGGGGGGTGTCTTGCTAAGATGGCAGCAGCTGGCGTTGTTGAGTGAGCGCGTTTTCTTCATGGGTAAGAAACGTAAGAAACCTCTACGCCAGTTTCCTCAGGCCCTTGGACGCTTTTGTTATATGTGCTCACCGGGATCTGGTAGAAGTTGGGGAAGTTTGTTGAGTTTCAGCCTTGCCGGAGTCAGGTGACTCGGTGGCTGTTTCGACTCCATCTCTTTCCCCAGTGAGCGCGCTGCCGAAGGTGCTTCGGGGACAGCCCCTGCCCGAGGGGTTCTTGGAGCTTCCGTCTATCTCGAAACAGGGAGGAATTGGTGGCTCAAGAGGGCCATGAGCTGTGGGGCTGCGAGAACCGGAGCGTGTAGTCAGTGGGCAGCATTGCTTATTGACATCCTCGGCGATGTTTGATGAGGAGTATTCAGGGCAGGAACTCCCTGTGCGGCGTGGAGCAGAGACGCCGTTGGCAATGGAAGCCGATTTGACATCTGCGGATCCAGGCCTGGTCTTTTCTCTTCAGCGTCCACTCAACTTTACCTTGGAGGCCATTTGGCAGGCAATCGTTTCCTTGGGAGAAGCTTTGGTCCCACAGACTACGTCATTGGCTCAGAAGGTGAATAATTTTGAGGTCGTGGTGGAGGAAATGGAGAGGAAGGTTGTGGAAATACAGTCTGGAGTAGTAGAGACTCAGAGAAAAGTCGTGGTTCTTGAAGATCAGTCTGATGCATTCCAAAAGAACTTTACTTCGGTGCAAGCTAAGTTGGAACACTTGGATAATGTATTTAGAGCTCATAATTTAAGGCTAATTAATTTTCCAAGACTTCTTACTGTATCCCCTAGAGATATTTTAAACAGTATTTGATGGATTTCTTTGGGGTCTCCCTGGAATTAATTCTGCCCTTGGTTAAGATTTATTATCTTCCTAAGATGAAATTAGCAGGTGGGGTGGTTAATTTAGTGGGGCAGGGTCCAAGGGAATATTTTGAATGTTACTGATTTATTGGAGCAGTCTGATTGTGAATCTCCTGTACCTTCTACTTTATTAGTTACATTTGCTTTACTTTCTGACAAAGAGTGGTTGTTAAAGCTTTTCTTTCGGAAACTGAACTTATTGTTTAGAGGGTTAATGGTCCATACATACCCGGATTTAGCCAGGGAAACCCAGCGACGTCGCAGGGAATTTCTCCTGCTGCATCGTGGGGTTCTACGGTTGAGGGGGGCTCTTTTTCTTAAAACACCCAGGTAAATGTTTAGTTAAGTATCAAACTATTCCTTATATTTTTTATGAGCCCTCACTACTAACGGCTTTTATTAATGCCCGGCGTTTAGAGTCTTCCATTGGTGCCTCACCTGTTCTCTCTTAATGTAGTTAGCCGGATTTAGCTAGCTGCCTATATTTCCGGTATTTCTGGTTGTATTAAGAATTTTGTGATTTCTCCTACCATGTAAAACTTCATAAATATAAAATTTTAAAAAAAAAGATATTTGAAAATGTGTGGTGAGAGTTTGTGAGAATTATTTAATACTAATTATTTAGCAAGCAGAAAGTCTTACTGTTCTTTGTATATCTCTTTTTGTTTAGTTCGTGTGAAAAGGACAGAGTTGGAAAGAGCCAAAGTGTTTGTGGGCACATGTCCTGATATGTGCCCTGAGAAGGAGCGCTACATGAGAGAGATCAGGAATCAGCTCAGTGTCTTCGAACTCCTGCCAGGAACTAATACGGTGCATACAAAAATACAGCCTCTCATGATGTGAATATGTCCATTTCTTTGTGGCTTCTTTCTCACAAATTCATATTACATGGCATTTGCCCCTGCTATTAATCCTACTTCTCATTCCCAGGAGTTTTCCTGCTCTGAATTGTACAATCTCACATTGCCTGCAGTTTCTCTGTTCTAAATCTTCAGTCTACCAGAAGTATGGTTTTTCTTCCTGAATTCAGAAATTAGGATACAGTATGCATGGAGTGGAGGAGTAGCCTAGTGGTTGGGGCAAGGTACTTCAGGCCGGAAGGCCGGGGGTTCAAATCCCACAAGAGGACAGCAACCTTGGTCCAGAAGGATTGGGGTGTCTAGTCCCACAGGTGCTCCTTGTGGTCTTGGGCAAGCCACTTAACCCTCCATTGCCCATGTTCCCTGTAAGTATTAGTGTATGTCTCTCATATCCTCTCATGTTAAATGTATCTCCCAATTTTGTTGTGACCACTTTGATTGAAGGATAAGGTGGTATACAAAAACTGTCTAAATAAATAAATAAATATGCAATGTTTGTTGTGTAAACATACCTACCATATATATGCTCAATATTTCTGTGTATATGATAATCTAATATGGTCCTTAGACATGATTGCTATAAAATTGCTTCACTATCAAAGGATCGCTGCAGAGGTAGAAATGATAAATATGGTTTCTCCAGGACCAAGCAGGAAGTCAGTCTTCACATATGGGTGTCATCGGCGCCGATGAAGCCCCAGCGGAGCATTTCCCCAGCTTTCCATGAAAGCTTTTGGGAATGCTGGCACGCATGCGCGGTTCCCTTCCTGCCTAAAGGTGCCATCTTACCTCAGTCTCTTTTTTTCCGAGAAGCCCACCGGACGTGTGTCCTGTCCTCCCGGATAAAAGTTACTTTTTTTCGGAGTTATTCGCAATTTTTTCTTCCGGTTCGATGCCGGTTCCCCTCCCGCCGGGTTCGGTACACCGGTATCGAGCCTGATTCTTCTTTTTCGTTTTTTGCCCTTGGTGGCTGGCGTTCGCGCCATTTTTTTCATTTTCCCTGGAAGGCCGGTCCTTCAACCTCGCGGGGAAGCTTTTTTTCCTCGAAGGCTTCCAGTGGTTTTAAGAAGTGTGATTGGTGTAAGAAATTAATGTCTCTCACTGACACACACGACTGCTGCCTTCGGTGCCTCGGCCCTGACCACGACCCTAAGTCGTGTGTGCCATGTGGGAAGATGTCTTCCAAGGCACTTTGAAGTCGTCAGCAGCAGAAAGAGAGGTTTTTCTCAGACGCAGCATCCGGCCGGGCCCTGACCTCGTCTGAGGCCTCGACATCTCGGGATTCCGATCCCGAGCACCGTCGAAGCTCCTCGGACAGGGGTCCCCCGACTGGGAACGGAAGAGGAAGAAGCGGCTCACGAGGGCGGCGTCGGAGGAGGTCCCTGGTCCCTCGAGGGATATGGCCGCTGCCTTGGCTATTCCAGCTGACCCCGAGGAAGAGCCTCGAGCCGAAGAGCTCGATGCTCTGCAGTACGACTCTCCTCCGAAGGAGGCCTTTACTGTCCCAGTTCCTCCGATGCTGGAGCGGCTCCTCTTCCGGATGTGGGAGGCACCGGCCTCGGCGCCGGTTTTAAGCAAGCGGGTCGATTCGATCTGTCGACTCCGAAAAAGCCCTGGATTTCAGAAGGCACAGCTACCGCACCATTCCATGGTTGTGGAATCGGCCATGTATCATCTGAAGAGCCAGAAGATGCACTCTGCGGTGCCTCCCGGCAGGGAGGCCTGGAACCTCAATGGCGTCGGTAGAATGTGCTTCTAGGGGTCAATGCTTGCTTGCCATGTCCAGTCTTACCAGTTGTACATGGGCATGTACTTGCGGGACCTGGCCAAAGAGTTGGCCGGGTTCTCTGCTGGACTCTCCGGGGAACCCTTGCAGAGATTCAAGTCCTTGTCTTCGGGGATCTGGGAATGCTCGAAGTTCATGTCCCGCGCCGCCAACAATGGCTTCGAGGCTTCGGCCCGTGTTGCGGCTGCCGGCATCGCGGCTCGACGCCAGGCGTGGCTGCAGTCATCGGACCTCGAGCCATGGGTTCAGGACAAGTTGGTCGATGTCCCTTGCCGAGGTGAAAACCTTTTTGGCAAGCCCATGACCGAGAAGGTCACTCAGCTCGAGACCGAGCACCTTACCCGGACAAGGCTGTCTAGAAAGACCTCTGCCCCTTCTCACAAGAAGAAGGGCTCGGGTAAGAAGTCCTTTTACCCGAGGAAGGGCACTGCCTACAAACAGTACCCTCAGTATCAGGCTGCCCAAGCTGCCCCTCAGGGTCAGCAGGCCAAGGGCCAGGGTAATGGGCCCCGTAGGCAGAGGACCCCCAAGCCTTCAGCCCCTGCTTCCACTCAGCAGGGTGGGGGTTTTTGACTCCTTGAGCGTAGCCACTCCGTCCCTGCTCTCCCAGCCCTGCACAGGCGGTCGCCTTGTTCTCTTTGCCCACCAGTGGCCTCTCATTACCACCGACAGTTGGGTGCTGGACATAGTCCAAAAGGGCTATGCACTACACTTTCACCAACTGCCTCCGCCTTACTTTCCAGGGGAGCCTCTGAGGCCTCACCTGCACACAGACCTTCTCCTTCAGGAACTTCAGGGTCTGTTAGTGGACAGGGCGGTGGAGCCTGTGCCTCCTCACTTCCAGGGTCACGGTTTATACTCCAGGTATTTCCTGGTACCCAAAAGAACCGGTGGCCTTCGACCCATTCTGGATCTCAGGAACCTCAACAAGTTCCTAGAGAAAGAAAAATTCAAGATGCTTACTCTTGTAACACTTCTGCCCTACCTCCAGCAGGGAGATTGGCTATGCTCCTTAGATCTAAAGGATGCGTACACTCACATCCTCATTCATCCAGACCACAGAAAGTACCTCAGGTTCATTGTGGGAGGAAACCATTATCAGTACAGAGTACTACCTTTTGGCCTAACCTCCGCTCCCAGGGTCTTTACCAAATGCCTGGCAGTGGTTGCGGCCTACCTGAGAAATCAGGGCATCTTTGTCTTTCCCTATCTGGACGACTGGCTCATCAGGGGTCAAACGTGCGAGGAGGCCCGACAAGCCACCCTCAGAACGATTGCTCTGCTTCAGAACATGGGCTTTGTCATAAACTTCGCAACTCCCTCCCATAACTTGGAATTCATAGGTGCAAGGTTAGATTCTCAACTGGCAAAGGCATTTTTGCCAGTAGACAGAGCCCAAAGACTGATGGACGTGGCCAGCCAGTTTCTAAGCAGGTCACTGGTCTCCGCCAGATTCTGCCTGAGGCTTCTAGGCCACATGGCTTCGACAGTACATGTTACTCCCAATGCCAGGCTCCATATGAGGCCTGCACAGTGGTGCCTTCGGGCTCAGTGGTCACAGGCCTCAGGCAGCCTACGCGACAGGATCAGGGTGTCCAAACACTTTCTGACCTCCCTCACTTGGTGGTTACATCCACCCAATCTGCTGCAGGGGATGCCCTTCCAGATTCCTGGGTATTCGGTGGTACTGACCACCGACGCCTCTCTGCAGGGCTGGGGAGCTCATTGTCTAGTAGACAAGTGCACCCAGGGCCTGTGGTCTCCTTGGGAGGCATCACAGCAGATCAATCTCCTAGAACTCCGGGCTATCCGCTTAGCTCTCAAAGCTTTTTCTCCTGCCCTGGCTCAACAATCAGTCTTGATTCAAACAGACAACCAGGTGGCCATGTTTTACGTGAACAAATAGGGCGGGACTGGGTCCAGACTCCTTTGTCAGTAAGCTCAAGACCTTTGTTCCTTTGCCCTGAAGCACAACTTGCTACTCAGGGCGGTATAACTTCCAGGCCAGGAGAACTGCCTGGCCGACCGGTTGAGCAGGATTCTGCAGCCCCACGAATGGCAGCTGCATCCCTTGGTGGTTCAAAAGATCTTCCTGAAATGGGGTCTCCCTTGGATAGATCTGTTTGCCAGTCCGCTGAACAAGCAACTGCCCAAGTTCTGCTCCAGACAGCCGCATCCTTTGGGGATAGCACCGGATGCTTTTCTGATATCCTGGTCTCAGGGCCTCCTGTATGCGTTTCCTCCCACACCCTTGGTGGCCCGAACTCTGTTCAAGATTCTTCAGGACCTCGGTCCTGCTGGTAGCTCCCAGGTTGGCGAGACAGCCTTGGTTTCCACTTCTACTTCAGCTAGCGGTGGATCCCTCACTGCCTCTGGGGTTGCAACCCGACCTACTCTCTCAGGATCAGGGTTCCCTTCTTCACCCCATTCTCAAAGCTCTCAATTTGATGGCCTGGAGGCTGCAAGGGTAGTTTTGGCTCCCTGGGGCCTACCTCAGGAAGTTGAGGAGGTTGTTCTAGCCTCTAGGAAACAGTCCACTAGGAAAACCTATGCTCTGAAGTGGAAGAGATTTTCTGTGTGGTGTCAGCTACGTACAGAAGATCCTTTCTCCTGTACTGTACCAGTAGTGCTTCAGTACTTACTGTACTTATCCAATCAGGGACTAAAGTCCAATTCTGTTCGGGTCCACCTTTCAGCTCTAGCAGCTCACCACTCACTAGTGGAAGGACATTCTCTGTCTGGACACCCCTTGGTGTCCAGGTTTCTCAGAGGCTTGCTCTTGCTCAAGCCTCCCATCCGTCCTCCTGCTCCTGAGTGGGAGCTGAATGTGGTCTTGCAGCAACTGACTCGCCCACCTTTTGAGCCGATGGCTACTTGCCCTCTACGCTTCCTTTCCTGGAAGACTCTCTTCTTGATAGCCCTTAAATCGGCTAGGCGAGTGAGTGATTTATAGGATTTATAGGAACAGGGTAGTTCTCAGGACTCATCCCAAATTCCCTCCTAAGGTTGTCTCCTCTTTCCACCTCAATCAGGAGGTGGTTCTTCCAACATTCTTCCCTAGGCCTCATGCAAGCCAGGCTGAAGCAGTTCTGCATACCCTGGACTGTAGAAGGGCCTTACCTTGACCGTACACAAGGACATCGAAGAGCTACTCAACTCTTTGTCTCCTTTGACCCCAATAAGTTGGGGTTGGCTGTGTCCAAGCGTACCTTGTCCATCTGGGTAACTGACTGTATCACCTGGGCTTACAAGGCGGCTGACCTTCCTTTGCAGGGTCGGGTCACGGCCCATCGTGTCGGGGCAATGGCTGCCTCAGTGACTCATCTCCGCTCTGTGCCCTTGGTAGACATCTGCAGGGCTGCAACTTGGTCTTCAAGCCAGACATTTGCGGCCCATTACTGTCTGGAGAGGGAGTCCCATAGGGACAGTGCTTTTGGCCAAGCAGTTCTCCGGAATCTCTTTGAGGTTTAGGCAACTCTTGCCCTCCTGCCCTCTGTTGGGCTACTGGTGGAGGTTGTGTCCTTGAAAAGCCTTTCTTTGCTGCTGAGACTAGAGGGGGGAGTTCTCTTGTTCAGCCTGGGTTCCTCGGTAGCCCAGAGCTGGGAAGTCACCCATATGTGAGGACTGACTTCCTGCTTGGTCCTGGAGAAAGAGTAGTTACTCACCTGTAACAGGTGTTCTCCAGGAGCAGCAGGAATCAGTCCTCACAACCCTCCCTCCTCCCCTTGGAGTTGCAGTTGTACATAGTTTGTTTTCAATTTTTGTGTGCTGTTCTTAGCTATGTCATTTGACTGAGGTAAGATGGCACCTTTAGGCGGGAAGGGAACCACGCATGCGTGCCAGCATTCCCAAAAGCTTTCATGGAAAGCTTGGGAAATGCTCCGCTAGGGCTTCATCGGCGCCGATGACACCCATATGTGATTCTTGCTGCTCCTGGAGAACACCTGTTACAGGTGAGTAACTACTCTTTACCAAGTGTAAGCAGAGTACCTAAATGTATGCATTTTTTATATGCAATTTTTATCCTTAAAGCCTTCTTTTAACTTATCTTTTTATTCTTGTCTGTTTTATGGCTCCTGCTTTACTTAGCCATTTGTGCAGTTTCTTCACCTCTTAGCTGACTGCATATCCTTTCCTCAGGTAAATCATGCAGCTGCAGTAAAAGAATACAGCAGGTCCTCAGCAGATCAGGAGGAACCTTTACCCCATGAACTTCGGCCCTCAGCTGTACTGAGCATGACTATGGATTATTTAGTAACTCAAATATTAGATAAAGGGGAAGGAAATTATCGTGAATGGTATGACTTTATATGGAATCGTACCCGTGGAATAAGAAAGGTAAGAGACCTTTTAAAAGTGTTGTGTTTAGAATCTTTGCATATGACTGAAATGCTAAGTGAAGAAAACTCCATGATCTGACCACAATACCACGGCTCTTTAGGTCTCTGGTCCATCAAGCAGTGAGAGACAGGCAGAGAGTAATACAGAACACAATCACACACACAAGTGTTACATTCTTTGAGCTCAGAGGGAAGACAATAAATGGGACATGCATAATTCCACGCTTATTGAATTCAAATTCCTCCTCCTAAAAAGCTCCCTTTATTAGCGAAAAAGAGGAAGTAACAGTCATTTATTATAACCATGAAATAACACAAGGTGTCGCCAAAGTTCTTTTTACAGAGTAAGATCTGATTACAGTGTATTAGATGAAATTCACTCAATTATGACAAAATTTGTTTATAATTGCAAAAGTTGCAAAAATTATGTTTTGTCAGCAGTGACTGTACAATGAACTATGGTTGCACAGTTCATAGCCTATGTTCTTTATGCTTGCGTTAACACTGTTCCATCTATTTTAAAGACGGTTACACAGAACTTATGATCATGACATCCTATTCTATTTAAGAGGAAGTAGGTGAAAAGTCAAACTTCTAAACTTCCCTAAGTTGAATCCTGTTAGACTTCCTGTTACATGTAAACTCACGACAGCCTGTTGTTATCTGTGAGTACTTTAAGTTTACTGTAAACCGCGCTGATGATAAAGAGTGCGGTATATAAGAGTGTTAAATAAATAAATAAATAAAATAAATAAACACATTCTCTATCAAGAAATTCATCCATCTTCAATTACATATTGGGGATTCTGGTATCCCTTTATCTGTCCATGTCTACAGTCCTCCCTGTGATTCTAGAAAGAATCGTTACAAAAGAACTGTAGCTGAAACATGTCCAATTCCGGAATAATCTTCTACAATAGGCTTCATTTTGGAGATGTTCTTTCAAAGTCCTAGGCACATCTGGTCCATAGGTGAGCTCCATCTTGTTCATTGGAAGAAATCATTATACAAAATCATGTGGCATTGTTTACCTTGGTTTAGCCTCAATAAAAAATGTGTACAGAGAGCAAGACTTTACCAATTATGGTTCTTGTAAGCACTACCTCATCCAGCAGTGGCCAACTGCTTCTCGTAGATCTAGCAATAATTCAGAGATTAGTCCCTCATATCATGACACCAGTCATCACTCCAGATTCTTCAGCAGCATCCTTTCTCACCATGGGCTGTGCTATGCACATCTTAGATCAATCTTTTTCAGTGACCGTCCACCCAGGCTTCACTGCTGCGCATACATGAGTAGTTCCGCTGGAATCGCTGATCTTTATCAGGAGTCTCCATATTCAGTAGCATTTCATTCAGTCGTTTTCCTCTTCGGCCCATAGGATTCAGTGCATACAATATATAATTTGTAAAAATCCAATTTTCCACTACAGCATCTCTCTTGATTCCATGCAATTGCAAACAAGCACAATTATTCATCCCTAATGACAGTCTTAAATTGTTGAACAGAATTATATTATCTATTGTTAATTACAATACATCTATAGCTAGCACTAAACTATTACATAGCTAACCTGTAACATAGTTATTTTTTTTCATCTGCATTCCTAAACTTATTCTGTCTACTTGCCAAATCAAATGTTAGCATGTGGTCTGATAGACACATTGCTTTTTCCTGTCAGGAACACAATTGTACATATTCATATCACTAATTATATTTGTGATGTATTCTCCAGCTTTAACAATATACAAGATATAGTCAATCTGGTTATTCAAGGGGTAACAACATTAAAACATAACTAGCAGTTTATGACAAATAATTTAAACTCATTTCAATTGTTTGTCAATGATTATTAGGAAGGCTGTCTTATCTTAGGTGATGATTCAACTCACATTACTTTAAACATTGTCACCACGTCCTGCACACACAAACACCCCAGTACCTCACTGGTCTTCTCCGCTTCCACATCCCTACACGTAGTCTTCATTCTCTTCACATTAATCAACTTCACCTCCCCCCACCATCTTGTGCACACTTACAGTCTACCCGTCATTCTGCCTTTTTCTTCCTTGGTCCAGCTCTGTGGAACTCTCTTCCCACTCCGCTCCATCTGGAAGATAACTACACCAATTTCAGGTCCCTACTTAAATCCCATGTGTTCACCTCAGCATATAACCTCCCAGCCACACCCAGCTGACCTGGTTTATATATGTTTGCACTTTTCTTTGGTTTTTTTGTTATTTTTTTTTAATACTACTTTCCCCACTAATCACAGCAGTTCACATTGCAACTAAAACTTGGTACAGCACATTAAACAGGAACATTGATAACTTGAATTTTTTCTTTGTAAGGCAATGAGGGGCTTTAAGTGACTTATCCAAGGTCACAAGGAGTGCTAGTACTCTAGTCATTAGACTACTTCTCCATTCCATTCTAATTCGCATAGACATCTAAGCTCACAAAGGAAGGAACATTTATATAAGGGTGTGTACATTCATAAACTATAAAACCTTTTTTAACACCAAATTTGAACCAACTTAGAAAATCAATTATCACTTCTTAAGAACTTAACACTTTTATCTTTGTTACACTATTCTCAGAACAAAACAGCATAGTAGTATCAGCACATAGAGCTCCTCATGCAAGAAGCCTGAGACAAAATCAGTATTAATCAAGTGAGCAGATAAGAGCTCTAGAAAGAGCGAACACTCCAGCTAGTTGAGCATTAGCAAATAGCAAAGCAGCCGACTCTGTCACAGAATCAATTCTTTCAATTGCATCAGTTTTCCTTACTCATTGTGCAAAGCAGAACCATCAGTACAGAGTAAGGTCAAACAGTAGCAATCTAGAGCTGAAAGGAAGCTGGGTTTTTTTTATTCCAAGTGTAGAAGATGCGAAAACTTAATGAGAGACATGTTAAAGTACTAGAAAATCAGTAGTTTGGATGGCAAAGACTACTGCTGCCAGAAAACTGAAAATATGGAGGCATTCCTGATACAACAGGATCACAAAAGTCTGAGAAATAGCCCAGTGGCTTACGTCCAGTGGGAAATTTCTGAGCAAAAACACAAACAGTAACAATAGAAGAGGTAGACATATTAAATCTAACTCAGTGATACTAATTTAAAACTAGCAACAAGGCATTCATTTCACACTTGCAATTAACATCATCAATTCTGCAGAGGTCTTTCCATAATAACTAAAACATATATGACATGAGAATTTAAGATCAGCATTTTTTCTTCAGACTTTTACTCATACACTATCATAGTTGAACTTTTAACATTATACATATATTCACCATACTGTTTTAATTACTTAATTCACTTGTTTGAATATAATTGTATCATTCACTTTTTCCCTTTAAGTAAACAAACTTGCTTGACTTAACTTGACTAGCAATTCAATTTTTTTCCAGTTAAGTTACTAACTTCTCTTTCCTTTAAAACACTTAATTTTTTTTAAACTTTATTACATCACACACTTATCAAATATCTAAATATATCAAAGCATGGAAGATCTTCCCGTTCATTCACATCAATTATAACTAGAAATACAAGTTGGAGAATATATCAATCATTTTTCCCCAAAGCATCCAGAGACATAAGAAACACCAAGGAGTAATGTTTCTAATAATATTTTTCAGCATTTGCATTATTACACATAGAATGGAATCAGTAAATAAATTCTCATAACCCAAAATAAGTTCAGATCCAGACCTAAAAAAGAAAACTTATTTACTATACATACACAAGTAAAAGGAATAGTTAATCACATTTGGAGGTTTTTTTTTAACTTCCCCAGTAAGGCTAATGGTTAGTCTAACAAAGAAAATCTTACCAGAGTTGCTCAAGACTTTCTTCCTGCTAATATTGCAGTCATGCCAAGCTGTTATCTTGCTGGAAACCTCTAAATTATTACTGCAGTAAATATCAAAACTTATACTGCACAGCACACTTAATCACTAAAGTAGAGAAAACAAACTTCATACTACAATTATGACATGAAAATCAGTCCTTCAAAACTTTGTTTGATTAATTCTATTTTACAGTCATACAGCAACGATATAAGTTTTTCCCTGTAAGCTTCCGTTTCTTTTATATTTACACTATCCATCCTAAACACTGGATTTTTAAACACACAGTCAGTGGCTTGCTGCACTTTTTCAGCCTTAAACCATACACGGCACATTCATGACTGGTATGAAATTTGCTTAAATCTAATCATATTTCATACTGTAATCAACTCAGCTTGTCCCACTGAAATGTCCCAAGGGGGAACGGCAAACTGTGGTTACTGGCAGTCATCGAATGTTAACATAAGGGCGCTTCACCAAAACCTGCGCCTCATTTCACAATTAGGGCTTCCTTTTCTCTTGCCCCATCTCACTTCACTTATCTAACTGAGATCTCTAATTAACCTTACCGACTTTACATTACAATCACAATATACACACAGATATCTGTCAATTCTTTAGTATACTCACTCACGACAACCACTGCCTGTGTCCTTGAGACTTGTCTGCTGTTTCCAACTGCTGAAGGAACACAGAGATCCGAGTCACGGCACAAACTGAAGAAAACTCCATGATCTGACCACAATACCACGGCTCTTTAGGTCTCTGGTCCATCAAGCAGTGAGAGACAGGCAGAGAGTAATACAGAACACAATCACACACACAAGTGTTACGTTCTTTGAGCTCAGAGGGAAGACAATAAACGGGTCTATGAACATGCATAATTCCATGCTTATTGAATTCAAATTCCTCCTCCTAAACTCCTTTTATTAGCGAAAAAGAGGAAGTAACAGTCATTTATTATAACCATGAAATAACACAAGGTGTCGCCAAAGTTCTTTTTACAGAGTAAGATCTGATTACAGTGTATTAGATGAAATTCACTCAATTATGACAAAATTGTTTATAATTGCAAAAGCTGCAAAAATTATGTTTTGTCAGCAGTGACTGAACAATGAACTATGGTTGCACAGTTCATAGCCTATGTTCTTTATGCTTGCGTTAACACTGTTCCATCTATTTTAAAGACGGTTACACAGAACTCATGATCATGACATCCTATTCTATTTAAGAGGAAGTAGGTGAAAAATCAAACTTCTAAACACATTCTCTATCAAGAAATTCATCCATCTTCAATTACATATTGGGGATTCTGGTATCCCTTTATCTGTCCATGTCTACACTAAGAAGTCCAGACATCTGAAAGAAATGTTAAATAAATAATTACATTTGTAGGTTTTCAATTATTATATGGATAGTGTCTGGCTGAAATCCCTCTAACTTGTCCAACACACTCTGTATGGCAGAGTGATGGAGGAGACAGGGGGACTAAATGCATAACAGTGGACGTAATGACTGTAATATGAAGGTAATTTTATAACAGAGCCCTGAGTTAAGAAGGGAATTGTGTGTCTCTTTCGGGACTATTTCATAAAGAGCCTGAGGTGCAAAAACATTCAGCGGTGGCTAGCGCTGTTGAAACGGCTAGTCATCGAGGCTTTAAATTGAAAACAGATATTCAGTGTTGGGGTCCTATCTGGCGCTGGCATTGAATATCTGAGTCAGCCAGATAGTGATTTAGCTAACCAGTCATTGGCAATATTTAGCCGCTGGCCATTTAGCTAATGGCTAACCTAACTTTAGCTGGTTCTTAATTTAAGCCAGTTTAGAATAACCGGCTAGTGGGTGAATATCGCTGCTAACCGGTTATCCTTGAGTGCCACCTCTGCTCCGCCACCAGAATGCCCTGATGCTAACCAGCTAACTTTGGGGCACTTAGTGAAATCAGGCATATTTAAAGGCAATAACTGCATTAGTGCCACTGAATATCCCAGTGAGTGGCATTTTCGTGATTTGCAGATGTGCAAACTGCACAAATGCCTTTGAATATCACCCCCCTTATGTGTCTTTATAAAATAACCTCACAAAACTTGCAGAAATCACAAGGTGTAAATGTATGCTGGTGAAATACCTGCATATTTTATAAACTATGGAGCATGTTTATTAAACTGTGCTACCTGGTAGCATGGGGTTTAGTGTGGTGTTTGGATACCGCACTAAAACGTAGTGCAGACCCCAGCACCAAAGATTTGGGTTGTACATGATGAGGTGGGGCTTGGACTGGACAGGGACAGAAAGAAGGTGTTGCCGGTACCTCACGGCTAGCATGAATGATAAGTAGCCCATACAGACCACACTTTCCACTCTTAGCATGGGTGTATTTAATGCCACATAAATGCTTTCTTTTTGGACGCTGGGGAGCGTTCCCGCGCAGGCTCCGTCGGTACCGACGTACCCATATGTGAAGACTTATTCCTGCTGTTCCCAGAGATCACCTGTTACAGGTAAGTAACTGTGCTTTACTGGTGTGGACCTTAATAAACATGTCCCATGCGCATACTTCACAACTCTGCCCAAACTCTTCCCCCAAATATGCTTATATATAGTTTGCATAAAAGTGCATGCCTTTTGTCACCAAGCCTACTTTTAGGTCTATATACTGTGGGGTAATTTTATAAAAGCTCTCTTCTGCGGATAAAACAGCATTTACAATATTATGATTGCTGCCATTGCAGAAAATTTACCCCTTTATATATGTCCAATGGAACATGCAAGGATTCATTTGCCCAATAAAGTAATGTGCACATTCTAGTTGTAGAAGCGATGGTCCATATTAGTGTCTTCAGACAAGATAATAAAGAAAAATGGAAACCTTGTATAAACGATGATGCCCACAAATTCACAGGGGCCAAAGTTGGGTATCCTTGCACTCGTTTCAAGGCACAGATGGCGTTTAGAAATATAAGAAAAATATTCAGCCCAGTTCCACATTATTATCACACTGGGTAAGATGAATAACCAAATAAATGCATTCGGAGCCATTTCTTTCTTAGGTGTATAACTCATTGCCATACACAGGTAGAAAGAAAGAAATCTTGAGTATGTTTGTCCTCAGTCACACATTTTACAATCCATTTTTTTATTAGATGACAGTCTCTGTGTGTTCTCTTGGCTTCCACAGCTAGTATGATAATTTTGCCGGTTTCCAAGTCATGCTGTGTCTTTGTAATGGAACCGGTGTTTCAGCCATCATACTGTGGCTTTCTTCATAGTGAAGTGGTTAAGCAGTGGATATCTGCTCCTATATTTAGTAGTCCTCAATCCGGTTTGAGGACTATTATATAAAAGAACAGACATCCACTGCTTAACCACTTAGCCATGAAGAAAGCCACAATATGGTGGCTGAAACATAGGTTCCAGTTACGAAAACACAGCATGACCCTGAAAACTGCAAGGTTTTTCTCAATGTAGTGTGTCCACTTAAATTGCAGTAAAGCAAATAGCCTGCCAGATGCTTCACTACATTTCCTCTGAAGATGTCAACTTGGGACATGCCTGGAGGAAGCAAAACACTTGTTAGGGCTGTTCTGTTATTTTTAAGCAGTCACACTGTTTAAGTATTTTGTAGTACAGTAAATAAATTTTGCTGCTCAGGATGGTGGCAGTTGGTGTTTGTTTAGATTTCTTTATTGACTAACGCAAAAAAGAGAGGGGAAGGATTCTATAGAAGTGCCATAACTGTTAGACAGATTAGGAAGTCGTTTTGCCTAGCAGATCAATAGAGTTCAGAGAAACCTGGTTAATGTCATGAGTTTGTGAGCTATTACTGAATATGGTGGTGTAACCAAAAAGAAACCGAAATTGAGGTAGACGCAAAGCACAGTAAAGTCCAATCAAGTGTTTTATTACAAAAAGAACAGACTCAACTGAGTTTCTGTGAACTAGCCTGCATCAGGGGTCAATGTAGGTATATACAAGGGTTGTAATATATCTTGAAATACTCTTCTTGGCTAGTTGATCAGCCAATATTGAACAGTATGGTGGTGTAATACTATAGGAACATGACAGCAGGAAAAGACCATATGGCCTATCCAGTCTGTCTTTCCATACTAACTACCATAGTCCCTTTTTTTCCATTAGAGGTCTTCTGTGTTGGTCCCATGCTTTCTTGAATTCATATACTGTCTGGTCTCTACTATCTCAGCTGGGAGACACTTCCATGCATCTGCCACTCTTTCTATAAAGAAATATCTTTGCATGTTACTCCTGAGTCTATCCCATTTCACCTTGTTACAAAGCTTTTTTTTAGTTGAAAGAGGCTCTCCTCCTGTACATTTATGCCACAGAGGTATTTAATCATCTCTATCATATCTCCTCTCTCCAACCTTTCCTCCAAAGGGTACATATTGAGAATTGTATTCCCATATTTCTTATGACAAAGTCTACTGACCATTTTGGTAGCCACCCTCTGCACAGACCCTATCCTGTTTATATCCATTTGAAGGTGCGGTCTCCAGAAATGCCTACAATAATCCAAATGAGGTCTTACCAAAGCCTTATACAGAGGCACGATCACCTCCTTCCTGCTGGCCATTCCTTTCCCTATGCACCCAAGCATCCTTCTGGCTTTTGCTGTCGCCTTTTCTACTTGTGTAGCCACCTTAAGATCATCAGAAACAATCACCTGCTCTTCTTTTGTGGACAGAAGTACTTCAGACTTATACTGTACCACTAACTTGGATTCCATTTCATTCCTCCAGTCCAGTTCCCGGCACCTTTAGGTATTCACGCCCTTCCAGCAGCTTTGATACAGCGCATGTCATGATCTTCATGACCTTCCCCTAGACAGTCAGCTGGCTCCACCCACAGCCTTCAGTATCTCAATCTCCAAGCAGCTGGAGAGACGTGAATCCCAGTACCTGGACTCACTGAAGGAACAGGAAAATTTTTAAATTGTTTTTTTTAGGGGGCTTGCCCAAATAGCACTGCAACAATACAGCAATGACGGGGCAGTCTGGGGCAGTCCTCAAAAGCTGTGGGAGCAATACTATGCCGAGGATATAGAAAACAGGAAAAAAAGAGTGTTTGTCTGAATTGCTGCTACTCCCCTGTAGGGAAGAAGTGAAGCAGCAAGCAGTACAGCAGTGCAGGACTGAGAGGTAAGCTGGGGTAGGAATGAAGACAGCCTACTGGAGGCCAGAAACGCAGGCGCGGTTATTCCGGAGCGGCAGGCAGACAGTCTGTGTCTTTTGGGAAAACTGCTAGGTACTTATGACCTAGATTGGCCACTGTTGGAAACACGATTCTGGGCTTGATGGACCTTGGTCTGACCCATTATGGCATATCTTATGTTCTTAGTCGTTGCACCGGCAGGAGACCAGGTATTTCTGAGGCACTTTCCGCCCAACTCTGAAGCCTAGAGGTGGCTGAGTGAGCAGTGCAGCTGCTCAGGTGCTGTGGAAACATGGCTTGTTCTTGTGGGAAGAGGAGCAGCAGCGTGTAATCGGCAGCTGAGGGAGCCGTGTGGTGCGGCGGCCATTTTAAAGGAGTGCAGGAGCCATTTCTGCAGTGTGGGTACCACGGTAGCTGGCAGGCAGTGGTCGGGGCATTAGATTGGCAGCTCTCATTGCAGGCTTTTTGCTCTTTGCAAGCAAGATTAGTGCTGGAGGTGCAAAAACATAAAAAAAGAGATAGACAAGAAAGACATAGCAGAAAAAAGCCTCTCTGAAGAAACAGGACAGAGATGCAAGCCAGACAGACCTGTGTGGCCTGTGGATCTCACAGGGGTTCGGTGTCTGCGGCCAGGTTCTGCAGGGGGTATGAAGCGGTTCTTTTCCCGCCCGGACTTGCGACGCCGGTTGCGAGTCCGTTCCTTATTTTTCGGTTTTTTGTCCTTCGTGACAGATTTCGCGCCTTTTTCCTTTTTCCCTGGCAGCCCGGTCTTCCGACCTCGCAGGGGCCCTTTTTCCCCCGATGGCTGCCAGCGGCTTTAAAAAGTGTGACCTCTGTAAGAAACTCATGTCTCTTACAGACACTCATGACTTCTGCCTCCGCTGCCTCGGACCCGATCATGACTCCATGATCTGTGGTCTGTGTGGCAAAATGTCCTCAAAAGCGTTGAGGAGTCGGCAGCATCAGCGGGAGCGTATCTTCTCTGACTCCGGCCGGGCTCGGACCTCGTCAGAGGCTTTGAAGTCTCGGGACTCTGGTCCTGAGCATCATCGAAGTTCCTCTGAAAGGGGGTCTCCTACCCGTGAACATCATCGGAAGAAGAAACCCGCGAGGGCGGGATCGGTGGACGCTCCTGGTCCCTCGAGGGCCAGGTCGCATAGCCCCGATTCCCGTCCCGGGTCCTCGGAGGTGGAGAGGCCGTCAAAACATCCTCGACTCGAGGTGGACTTGCCCGCTCACGTGAGTACTGTTGTCCTCGTTGACTTGCCTCCGAAGGACCCGACGTCGGGCCCGACGCCGTCGGGGCCCGAGTCGGGGGCTGCTGGGTCTCCTGAGCTCGGACTCAGGTTGACGGCCTTGGAGAGCAGTCTGACTGCCTTCATGGACCAGCAGCGGGTATTGATCGCTGGCCTCGCCGGTGTTTCTGCCCTGACCGCCTGGACGTCCACCTCCAGGTCGACCCCGGAGACCGAGCCGATCCTCGAGTCCATGAGGGCTCGAGTCGATCCTCGGTCGAGGTCTCCTTCGGCCTCCCGTTTGGGACCGAGGTTGTCGACGCCGACTCCCTCGGCGTCGGAGCGGATAGCATCGGTGCCCGCCCGACCAGAGCCGCTCGACTCCTCCTCCGAGGAGTCGGCCTGGGAATCCGAGGACAAAGAGTCACCTGGTTCCTTTCGGACTCGGTGTGTCCCTTCGGAGGATACCCGGTTCTCGGACTTCGTGAGGGATATGGCCAAGGCTTTGGCCTTCCCTGCGGTTCCCGAGGAGGAACCTCGAGTCGAAGAACTCGATGCCCTCCAATATGACTCTCCCCCGAAGGAGGCCTTTATTGTACCGGTTCCTCCGATGCTGGAACGACTTCTCTTCCGCATGTGGGAGAGCCCGGTGTCATCGCCGGTGTTAAGCAAGCGGGTCGATTCCATTTATCGAGTCCGCAAGAGCCCCGGCTTCCAAAAGGCACAACTACCGCACCATTCCATGGTGGTGGAATCGGCCATGCATAGACTTAAGAGTCAAAAAATGCACTCCTCGGTGCCCCCTGGTAGGGAAGCCCGAAACCTGGATGCCCTCGGTAGGAAGTGCTTCCAGGGCTCTATGCTTGCTTGTCGAGTCCAGACCTACCAGCTCTACATGGGCATGTATCTCCGGGATCTGGCTAAAGAAATAGCCGGGTTCTCTGCTGGTCTCTCCGACGAACCTTTGCAGAGGTTCCAAACCTTGTCAACTGGTATTCGAGAGTGCTCCAAGTTTATATCTCGAGCAGCCTATGATGGTTTTGAGGCATCGGCTCGAGTAGCTGCGGCCGGCATCGGTGGACGCCGCCAGGCTTGGCTTCAGACGTCCGACCTCGAGCCCTGGGTGCAGGACAAGTTGGTCGATGTCCCCTGCCGAGGTGATAACCTCTTTGGCAAGCCCATGGATGAGAAGGCTGCACAAATCGAGACGGAGACTCTCACCAGGACTCGTCTCTCAAGGAAGACCTCTGCCCCTTCTCAAAAGAAGAAGGGCTCAGGGAAAAAGCCCTTTTACCCGAGGAAGGCGGCTGCCTATAAATACTACCCTCAGTATCAGGCCTCAGCAGCTCCCCCACAGGGAAAGCAGGCCAAGGGACGGGGTAATGGGTCCCGTAGGCAGCAAGCCCCCAAGCCTGCACCACCGGCCCCTGCTCAGCAGGGTGGGGGGTTTTGACTTCATCAGCACAGCCTCTCCCCCTCAGCTGGTTTCTCTCAGCACAGGAGGCCGGCTGGCCCACTTTGCCCACAGGTTGTCCAACATCACCACAGATACCTGGGTACTTTACATAGTTCAAAAGGGCTATCTTCTTCACTTTCACCAGGTACCTCCCTCCTACTTTCCAGGGGAGCCTCCCAGACTCCCTTTGCACAGGGACTTACTCCTTCAGGAGTTAGCAAGTCTCGTTCAGGAACAAGCCGTGGAACCAGTGCCCCACCACCTGAAGGGTCAAGGGTTTTACTCCACGTACTTCCTGATTCCAAAAAGAACAGGAGGCCTCAGACCCATCCTGGACTTGCGAAGCCTCAACAAGTTCCTTGCAAAGGAAAAGTTCAAGATGCTTACCCTTGGAATCCTGCTGCCCTACCTCCAGCAGGGAGACTGGCTATGCTCCTTGGATCTGAAGGATGCGTATACTCATATCCTTATTCATCCAGACCACAGACAATATCTCAGATTTGTTGTGGGAGGAAATCATTACCAGTACAGAGTACTGCCCTTTGGCCTATCCTCCGCCCCCAGGGTGTTCACCAAATGCCTAGCAGTGGTGGCGGCCTATCTAAGACTTCAAGGTCTTTTTGTGTTCCCATACCTGGACGACTGGCTCATCAGAGCCCCATCTTCACCAGAGGCCGCTCAGGCCACTCATCGCACTGTGGCTCTGCTCCAGCACTTGGGTTTTGTCATAAACTTTGCAAAGTCCACTTTGCTCCCCTCTCAAAATCTCGAGTTCATAGGCGCCAGGTTGGACACAATTCAGGCGCGGGCCTTCCTCGCTCTGGACAGGGCCAAGCGGCTCATGGATCTCGCCAGCCACTTTCACAGCAATGCGCTGGTCTCCGCCAGGCACTTTCTGAGACTGCTCGGCCATATGGCTTCCACGGTCCATGTGACCCCCAATGCCCGACTGAACATGCGTCCTGCTCAGTGGTGCCTTCGCACTCAATGGCATCAGGCCACGGGGAGCCTAGCGGACTCTGTACAGATCTCCGACCAGCTGGTCTCATCTCTGCGATGGTGGCTTCATCTGCCAAACCTAGTGCTAGGGGTGGCTTTTCAGCCCCCTCCGCATTCTCAGGTCCTGACGACCGATGCTTCCCTCCTGGGTTGGGGAGCACATTGCCAAGGGTCATGTACTCAAGGCCTCTGGAATCCTTGGGAGTCTGCTCAACAGATAAACTTCCTGGAGCTCAGAGCCATCCGCCTAGCGCTCAGAGCCTTCCGCCTAGCGCTCAGAGCCTTCTCTCACCTGGTGTCCCACCAGTTGTTGCTGATACAGACGGACAACCAGGTTGCCATGTTCTACGTAAACAAACAAGGTGGAACAGGCTCTTTCCTCCTCTGTCAGGAGGCACAACAGCTATGCTCTTGGGCAGTCCGCCACGGCATCCTCCTCAGGGCGGTCTATCTCCCAGGTCAAGAAAATTACCTGGCCGACAAACTCAGCAGGATCCTCCAGCCACACGAGTGGAGGCTGGATCCGATGGTGGTTAGCAAATCTTTCTCAAGTGGGGTCTCCCCACCATGGATCTGTTTGCCAGTCCTCTGAACCGGCAGCTGCCCAGATTCTGCTCTCGACAGCCGCATCCTCTCAGAGTAGCGGCGGATGCTTTTCTGATTCCATGGTCCACCGGCCTCTTGTATGCCTTTCCTCCCATGCCACTGGTGTCTCGGACTCTCTTCAAAGTTCTCAGAGACAAAGCATCGATGATCCTAGTGGCTCCCCGGTGGCCGAGACAACCTTGGTTCCCGCTTCTGATGCAGCTGGCGGTGGACACTCCTCTCCCTCTGGGGTTTCAGCCCGACCTCCTGTTGCAGGATCAGGGGACTCTCCTACACCCCAACCTCCGGTCTCTTCATCTGATGGCCTGGCTGCTGAAAGGGTAGTCCTTGCTCCTCTGCAGCTACCTCCAGATGTGGAGGAGGTCGTCTTGGCCTCCAGGAGGCCCTCCACCCGGAAGTCCTACGCTCTTAAGTGGCGTCGGTTCTCCATCTGGTGTACTCAGCAGTCTCAAGATCCCTTCTCCTGTTCAGCATCAGTGGTCTTGCAGTACTTGCTCTCTCTCTCTAACCTTGGACTTAAGTCCAACTCGGTCAAGGTCCACCTCAGTGCTCTTTCTGCGCATCACATGCCGGTGGATGGTAGGCCTCTTTCCAGCCACCCTCTGGTGGCTCGTTTTCTCAGAGGCCTCCTTCTCCTTAAGCCACCTTTGCGCCCCCCAGCCCCGGACTGGGATCTCAATGTGGTTTTGCAGCAGATTACCTGTCCGCCTTTTGAGCCTATGGCTACCTGTCCACTTCGTTTTCTTTCGTGGAAAACCTTGTTCTTGGTAGCCCTTACTTCTGCTAGACGCGTTAGTGAGTTGCAGGCCCTAGTATCTGATCCTCCTTACACTAGGTTCTACAAGAACCGGGTAGTCCTACGGACTCACCCTAAGTTTCTTCCCAAAGTGGTATCCCCTTTTCACATCAACCAGGAGGTGGTACTTCCGACCTACTTTCCCAGGCCACACTCCAGCCGAGCTGAAATGGTCCTGCATACCCTGGACTGTAGAAGGGCGTTGACCTTCTACCTTGACCGTACGCGGGAGCACCGAAGGACTGTTCAGCTCTTCGTGTCTTATGACCCCAACAAGTTGGGGCTCCCTGTCTCCAAGCGTACTCTGTCCATCTGGATTGCTGACTGTATCGCTTGGGCTTATGAGGCAGCCGGCCTCGTGATGGAAGGTAGAGTCACAGCTCATCGTGTTCGGGCGAAGGCTACGTCGGTGGCTTACCTCCGCTCTGTTCCATTGGCAGACATCTGCCGGGCCGCTACTTGGTCTTCAAGCCAGACTTTTGCAGCCCATTACTGCCTGGAGAGGGAGTCCCGCAGGGACAGTGCTTTCGGACAGGCAGTCCTCCGTAATCTCTTTGAGGTATAGGCAACTCCTACCCTCCATCCCGGATGTTGGGCTACGGGTTGGAGACATATTCAGAGAAGATTCCTTCCTTCTGTGCTACTGAGCTTGAGGGAGCTCATTTTTGTGCTTCGGGTCTCCGGTAGCCTTAAGCTTGGGAGTCCCATATGTGAGGACTGACTTCCTGCTTGGTCCTGGAGAAAGCGTAGTTACTCACCTGTAACAGGTGTTCTCCAGGAGCAGCAGGAATCAGTCCTCACAACCCTCCCTCCTCCCCTTGGAGTTGCAGTTCTATGCTTTCGTTTTTTTTGCTAATTTTTGCTGTCTTTTAGCTATTTCATCTGACTGAGCAAGATGGCACCCTTGGGCGGGTAGGGGACCGCGCATGCGCGCTGCAATTCCCAAAGGCTTTCTTTGAAAGCTGGGGAAAATTGCTCCGCGAGGACTCCGTCGGCGCCGACGTCACCCATATGTGAGGACTGATTCCTGCTGCTCCTGGAGAACACCTGTTACAGGTGAGTAACTACGCTAAGTGGAGCTAAGCAATCTGCAGATACAAGCTTAGCACTTGAGGGGACAGAGGAGGAGCCTGTTCCCAGTAAGTGACATTTGGAGGAAAGCCTCTGGGAAGAGACTCCGCTGGGGGCGGAGGACTTGGAGGAGGGAAGACCTGCAGAATTCGGAGTTGGAGGAAGGAGAGATCCTACAGGCAGAGGATTCTTGCATTATTTATTTATTTAATTAATTTATAGTATTTTTATCCCGCTTTATCCTTGAAACAAAGCGGATTTCACTGCAAACCAATCAATTAGTGTAGTGCGGGGGTGTCGGCATGCAGAGATTGTGAAGGTAGTGTTCGTGAGTGTGTAGATAGGTAAAACTTGATTTGGGTTCAATATATACAGCTTGAGCTATCTACATTGGGGTGCAATATATACAGGTTGAGCTATCTACATTGGGCTATATACATTTTAATAAGAGTAATAGGCTGGTTCTCCAGGACCAAGCAGGAAGTCAGTCCTCACATATGGGTGACATCGACGTCGATGGAGCCCTTGTGGAGCATTTCCCCAGCTTTCCATGAAAGCCTTTGGGAATGCAGGCACGCATGCGCGGTTCCCTTCCCGCCTAAAGGTGCCATCTTACCTCAGTCTCTCTTTTTCCCTGAAGCCCACCGGACGTGTGTCCTAGTCATCCCGGAAAATAGTTTGATTTTTTGGCGATTCTTCGCTATTTTTCTTCTCCGGTTCGACGCCAGTTCCCCTCCCGCCGGGTTCGGTACACCGGTATCGAGCCCGATCTTCTTTTTTCGGTTTTTGCCCTTCGTGGCTGGCGTTCGCGCCCTTTTTCTTTTTCCCTGGAAGGCCGGTCCTTTGACCTCGCGGGGACTCTTTTTTCCCCGATGGCTTCCAGTGGCTTTAAAAAGTGTGATCGGTGCAAGAAGCTGATGTCTCTCACCGACACACATGACTGCTGCCTTCGGTGCCTCGGTCCTGATCACGACCCTAAGACGTGTGGACCATGTGGGAAAATGTCTTCCAAGGCACTGCGAAGTCGTCAGCACCAAAAGGAAAGGCTTTTTTCTGACTCGGCCTCTGGCCGGGCCCGGACCTTGTCTGAGGCCTCGACATCTCGGGAATCGGGTCCCGAGCACCGTCGTGGCTCCTCGGACAGGGGGTCCCCTGACCGGGAACGCAAGAGGAAGAAGAGGCTCGCGAGGGCGTCGTCGGAAGAGGTCCCTGGCTCCTCGAGGGCTAGGTCTCAGACCCCCGACCGTCGCCCCGGGCCCGTGGAACAGGAGAAGCCTTCCAAAGTTCCTCGAGTGGAGCCCGAGTCTGCTGGACACGCAAGTCCTGTAGTCCTCGTGGACTCTCCTTCCAGAGAGCTGACGTCGGACCCGGCGACTGCTGGGGCCCGAGTCGGGGACTGCTGAGTCTCCTGAGCTAGGTCTCAGGTTGACGGCCTTGGAGAGCAGACTGTCTGCCTTCATGGAGCAGCAGCGGGCACTGATGGCCAGCCTGTCTGGTGCATCTGCCCCGACCACCGGGACATCGACATCGAAGTCGACCCCGGAGACTGAGCCGATACTCGAGACCATGAAGGCTCGAGGTCGACCTCGGTCGCGGTCTCCCTCGACCTCCCGTTCGGGACCGAGGGCGTCGATGCCAGCACCTTCGGCATCGGTGCGGGTGCTCACAGGCCCCGCAAGGTCGGACCCCGATTCCTCATCGGACGAGTCTGCCTGGGAGACGGAGGATGAGGAGTCCCCTGACACCTTCAGGACTCGGTGCGTTCCATCGGACTCACCGCAGTCTGAGCCCTGGTGTAGATCCCCTCTGGAGGATACCCGGTTCTCGGAGTTCGTCCGGGATATGGCCACCGCATTGGCTATCCCTGCGGACCCCGAGGAGGAGCCGAGGAGCTCGAGGCCCTGTAGTATGACTCCCCTCCGAAGGAGGCCTTTACTGTCCCGGTTCCTCCAATGCTGGAACGGCTCCTCTTCCGGATGTGGGAGGCACCGGCCTCGGCGCCGGTTTTAAGCAAGCGGGTCGATTCGATCTATTGACTCCGGAAGAGTCCTGGCTTTCAAAAGGCACAGCTACCACACCATTCCATGGTGGTGGAATCGACCATGCATCGCCTGAAAAGTCAGAAGATGCACTCCGCGGTGCCCCCTGGCAGGGAGGCCCGAAACCTCGATGGTTTTGGTAGAAAGTGCTTCCAGGGCTCGATGCTTGCTTGCCGTGTCCAGTCTTACCAGCTGTACATGTGCATGTACTTGCGAGACCTGGCCAAGGAGTTGGCCGTGTTCTCCGCTGGTCTCTCCGGGGAACCCTTGCAGAGGTTCAAGTCCTTGTCCTCGGGGATCCGGGAATGCTCCAAGTTTGTCCCGCGCTGCCTACGATGGCTTCGAGGCTTCGGCCCGTGTTGCGGCAGCCGGCATCGCGGCTCAACGCCAGGCATAACTGCAGTCATCGGACCTCGAGCCATGGGTTCAGGACAAGTTGGTCGATGTCCCTTGCCGAGGTGAGAACCTTTTTGGCTAGCCCATGACCGAGAGGGCCGCACAGCTCGAAACCAAGCACCTCACACGGACAAGGCTGTCTAGAAAGACTTCTGCCCCTTCTCACAAGAAGAAGGGCTCGGGTAAAAAGCCCTTTTACCCGAGGAAGGGCACTGCCTACAAACAGTACCCACAATATCAGGCTGCCCAAGCTGCTCCTCAGGGTCAGCAAGCCAAGGGGCAGGGTAATGGGCCCGTAGGCAGAGGACCCCCAAGCCTCTGGCCCCTGCTCCCACTCAGCAGGGTGGGGTTTTTTGACTCCTTAGGCATAGCCTCTCCGTCCCTGCTCTCCCAACCCTGCACAGGAGGTCGCCTCGCCCTGTTTGCCCACCAGTGGCCACTCATCACTGGAGACAGTTGGGTGTTAAGCATAGTCCACAGGGGCTATGCACTGCACTTCCAACAGCTGCCTCCTCCATACTTCCCAGGGGAGCCTCCAAGGCCTCCCCTGCATACAGATCTTCTCCTTTAAGAGCTCCAAGGTCTGTTGGTGGACAGGGCGGTGGAGCCTGTGCCTCCCCACTGGGTTCTACTATAGGTATTTCCTGGTACCCAAAAGAACCGGTGGCCTTCGAACTATTCTAGATCTCCGAAACCTCAACAAGTTCCTGGAGAAGGAAAAGTTCAAGATGCTTCCTCTTGGAACACTTCTGCCCTACCTCCAGCAGGGAGATTGGCTATGCCCCTTAGATCTAAAGGATGCGTATACTCACATCCTCATTCATCCAGACCACAGAAAGTACCTCAGGTTCATTGTGGGAGGAAACCATTATCAGTACAGAGTACTGCCTTTTGGCCTCACCTCCACTCCCAAGGTCTTTACCAAGTGCCTGGCGGTGGTGGCGGCCTACCTGCGAAATCAGGGAGTCTTTGTCTTCCCATATCTGGACGACTGGCTCATAAGAGGCCAGACATGCCAGGAGGCACGACAAGCTACTCTCAGAACTATTGCTCTTCTTCATAGCTTGGGGTTCATCATAAACTTCGCAAAGTCCACTTTGCTCCCCTCCCAGAACTTGGAGTTCATAGGGGCGAGGTTGGACTCTGCATGCAAAAGCATTCTTGCCAGAAGACAGATCCCAAAGACTGATCAACTTAGCAAACCAGTTTCTCAGCAGGTCACTGGTCTCCACCAGACTCTGCCTGAGGCTTCTAGGTCACATGGCTCGACAGTGCATGTGACCCCCAATGCCAGGTTCCATATGAGGCCTGCACAGTGGTGCCTTCGGACTCAGTGGTCACAGGCCACAGGCAGCCTCAGAGACAGGATAAGGGTGTCCAGACAATTTCTGAACTCCCTCAGCTGGTGGCTGCACCCACCCAATCTGCTAAAAGGGGTACCTTTTCAGAGTCTTGGTTCACAATGATGTTGACCATGGATGCCTCCCTGCAAGGCTGGGGGGCTCATTGTCTAGGCAAGTGCACCCAGCGTCTGTGGTCTCCCTGGGAAGCCGCACAGCAGATCAATCTACTGGAGCTCAGGGCTATTTGCTTAGCCCTCAAAACTTTCTCTGCTGCCCTGGCTCATCAATCTTTCCTAGTTCAGACAGACAACCAAGTAGCCATGTTTTATGTGAACAAGCAGGGCGGGACTGGATCCAGGCTCTTTTGTCAGGAGGCACAGGACCTTTGCTTGTTTGCTCTCAGACACAACATGCTTCTCAAGGCAGTATATCTACCTGGCCAGGAGAACTACCTGGCGGACAGGTTGAGCAGGATTCTGCAGCCCCACGAGTGGCAGCTCCATCCTTTGGTAGTTCAAAAGATTTTCCTGAAATGGAGACTTCCATCCATGAATCTGTTTGCCAGTCCTCTGAACAAACAGCTGCCAAAGTTCTGCTCCAGGCAACCGCACCCTCTGCGGATAGCAGCGGATGCTTTTCTGATTCTCTGGTCTCAGGGCCTCCTGTATTTGTTTCCTCCCACGCCTCTGGTGGCCCGAACTCTGTTCAAGATTCTCAAGGACAAGGCCTCGGTCCTGCTGGTGGCTCCCAGGTGGCCGAGACAGCCTTGGTTTTCACTTTTGCTTCAGCTGGCAGTGGATCCCCCACTGCCTCTAGGGTTGCAACCCGACCTTCTCTCTCAGGATCAGGGTTCCCTTCTGCACCCCATCCTCAAAGCTCTCAATTTGATGGCATGGAGGCTGCAAGGGTAGTTTTGGCTCCCTGGGGCCTACCTCAGGAAGTTGAGGAGGTTGTTCTAGCCTCTAGGAAACAGTCCACTAGGAAAACATATGCTCTCAAATGGAAAAGGTTTTCTGTGTGGTGTCAGCTACATACAGAGGATCCCTTCTCCTGTACTGTACCTGTAGTGCTTCAGTACCTGTTGCACTTATCCAATCAGGGACTTAAGTCAAATTCTGTTCGGGTCCACCTCTCAGCTCTAGCAGCTCACCACTCACTAGTGGAAGGATATTCTCTGTCGGTTCACCTCTTGGTGTCCCGCTTTCTCAGAAGCTTGCTTTTACTCAAGCCTCCGATCCGTCCTCCTGCTCCTGAGTGGGAGTTGAATGTGGTCTTGCAACTATTGACTCGCCCACCTTTTGAGCTGATGGCTACTTGCCCTCTACGCTTCCTGTCCTGGAAGACACTCTTCTTGGAAGCCCTTACCTCGGCCAGGCGGGTGAGTGAGCTTAAGGCCCTAGTCTGTGACAGGCCTTACACTTGCTTCTATTGGAACAGGGTAGTCCTTAGGACTCATCCAAAGTTCCTCCCAAAAGTTGTCTCCTCTTTCCACCTCAACCAGGAGGTGGTTCTTCCAACATTCTTCCCTAGGCCTCATGCAAGCCAGGCTGAAGCAGTTCTGCATACCCTGGACTGTAGGAGGGCCTTATCCTTCTACCTTGACCGTACGCAAGGGCACAGAAGGGCTACTCAGCTCTTCATATCTTTTGACCCTAATAATTTGGGTTAGTTGTGTCCAAGCGTACCTTGTCCATCTGGGTGGCTGACTGTATCACCTGGGCTTACAAGGCGGCTGACCTTCCTTTGCAGGGTCGGGTCACGGCCAATCGTGTCAGGGCAATGGCTGCCTCAGTGGCTCATCTCCGCTCTGTACCGTTGGTAGACATCTGCAGGGCTGCAACTTGGTCTTCAAGCCAGACGTTTGCGGCCCATTACTGTCTGGAGAGGGAGTCCCGTAGGGACAGTGCTTTTGGCCAGGCATTACTCCGGAATCTCTTTGAGGTTTAGGCAACTCCTGCCCTCTGTTGGGCTACCGGTTGAGGTTCTGTCAGTGAAAAGCCTTTCTTTGTTGCTGGGACTAGAGGGAGTTCTCTTGTTCAGCCTGGGTTCCTGGTAGCCCAGAGCTAGGGAGTCACCCATATGTGAGGACTGACTTCCTGCTTGGTCCTGGAGAAAGAGTAGTTACTCACCTGTAACAGGTGTTCTCCAGGAGCAGCAGGAATCAGTCCTCACAACCCTCCCTCCTCCCCTTGGAGTTGCAGTTGTACATAGTTTGTTTTACATTTTTGTGTGCTGTTCTTAGCTATGTCATTTGACTGAGGTAAGATGGCACCTTTAGGCGGGAAGGGAACCGCGCATGCGTGCCTGCATTCCCAAAGGCTTTCATGGAAAGCTGGGGAAATGCTCCGCAAGGGCTCCATCGACGTCTATGTCATCCATATGTGAGGACTGATTCCTGCTGCTCCTGGAGAACACCTGTTACAGGTGAGTAACTACTCTTTAGCGACAACATGCATCGTGGTACACCGACGACCTTAGGGCATCGCTCCTTCACCTACGCAAGCTCGAGAGACATTGGCGCCACATCAGGTCTTCTGAATCCCTATGTACATACACCTCATATCTACAAACACATCGAGCGATGACAATGGAAAAAAGAAAACAATACCATACAGATATACTAAAGAGATCACTGAATAAACCCCATGACCTGTTCAGCATAGTGAAGTCACTAACAGGTGACCCAGCCCCAGCTCAAACATCCATGCCTCACCCACAAGATTACGCCATCTACTTACAATCAAAGATGATCCAAGCCAATAAGACGACAACCTGCACAATCCCCCCTACCCCATGTGAAACCCCCCTACTCAAATTCTGCGAGGTATCCAACAAGGAGATACAAGATATTATCACATCCATTAATCTTACCACCGCACCTAGTGACCCATGTCCAGCCAGCTGGATTAAAGAATTACGCCATGAGCTCAGCCCTGCTATAAGCCGAATCACGAACCAATCCCTCTCCATGGGATCCTTCCCACAGAGCCTGAAATTTACCTCAATCCGCCCACTGTTAAAGAACAACAAACTTGATCCCTCCAAAGTGGAATCTTTTCGCCCAATATCAAGTATCCCCCTGCTTGCCAAAATCATCAAAAAGGTAGTCCAACGACAGATACAACACCATATTGACACTGCAGCTCCACTGGATCCATCTCAACATGGCTTCAGAGAAGCACATGGTGTCGACACCATCCTCACAACCCTTTTCAATGATCTGGTTACAGGATTAGACAACACCCGCCACGGATTTGTCCTCATCTTCATGGACATTGCTGCAGCCTTTGACTCAGTCAACCACGAAACGCTGATACTCCGCCTCATGGAAAAAGGAATACAAGGCTCAGCTATAACGTGGTGCAAGTCCTACCTGGCTAATAGGTGGCAACAAGTCCGAACAGGCCCCACGACCTCTGATCCTTTCCCGCTCAACCAGGGTGTACCTCAGGGCTCGTCCCTATCTGCACTAATGTTCAACATCTATATGCAGCCAATTTGTGCCTTAATCCGATCCTTTAACATCCAGTGCCTAGTCTATGCAGGTGACATCCTGATCTACTCACCATTCCTGATCGATCAACCAGATTTTTCACCGATATCGAATTGTTTCGAAGCTTTAGCAGAATGGCTTTCATCACAGAACCTAAGGATCAACCATAGCAAAACGGACGTCTTATTCCTTTCCAAGAACCAGAAGTTCACCCCACCCTCCACACTACAAGTAAATAATGTCGAGCTGATAGAAAAATCAACAATCCGCTATCTGGGCATCACGCTCGTTCAATGGCTTGATTTGTCTACACACGTGAAGAACACCACGAAAGCAATTTGCCACAAGATCCGAATACTACGTCACCTGCGCTCCCTACTGGACTTTACTGACTACTGTCACCACCAGGTGGGCAGACTGCTTCCAGGCTAGCAGGCCTGCGCCTGATGGCAATGAATGTAGTTGTCAGACTCGAGTGGTTGAAGGTAAATTAGGATTTATTCCCCTCCCGGGGTCGGATTATTCCAATAACAAACAAAACACAAGTACTCAAAGGAAATAAGCCATGTGCTCTGGCAAAAACATAAAGAATATTAGAACAATTTCTTCTTGCTTCAAAGTAAGTAATAACGTTATGCATTCAACTGCAGCACACAGTCTCACTGTGTGGAAATCAGCATTTATCAGTTGTAGTGTTTTCCCTTAACACTATGTTCAGCTCTGACTAGCATAAGGACATTATCTTATGCGACAAAATCGATGTACAGTCCATTGGGTCACAGCCGGACGAACACTCACTGAGTGTGTCAATTATTGGTTCTTGCACGCATTCAAAACCCTCCTTATTAAAGTAGGCTTGGAAATTCCCCTGTGCCGTGCCGTCACAGTGTCTCTTTTTATTTCTATCCTCAGCTTGGGATAGATAATATCCTTTTACCCTCTTACTATCAGGTTTTAGCCTGCGGGGTTTTCTCTGAGGTTTAGGGATTTCTACAAGGTCATCTTCTGACATACACACGTCTTCTGGATAATATCTTTCCCTCTCTGGAGGTTTCACTGGCTCCTTGCTCAGCTCTCTGCTTAAATCTCTCGGTGAGGAGTTACAGCCCTGCCCCCACGTTAGACTTCCTGCATGAGGCTGCTCTGCATTCACACTGTAGGAATTTCTATCATTCACCACTTTTAACTTCCCACTATAATCATTCCTCGGGTCACAGCTTCTTGATACATACAGTTTTATCTTTGGTTTCCACTCACTCCGGCTGGAACGTAGCCTCCGTGCTCCAAAGTGTTTGCAATCAGCAGACCATTCACACCTGTTCTCTGCTCTTGCTAGCTGCTTCCTCCTGTAGGACTCTGGGTAGTTCCTTGGGTGAATCCTTCCTGTCTCTGACTCACTTCCTAGGTCAAAGTAAGAAACTCCTCCTGCTTCCTCTTGGCCAGCTGCTTCAGGTAAGACAACTTGTTCTCTCTGCTTACGCTGCTCACGCTGTTCTGCCAGTTCTCCTCGTTCTCCTTTCTCTTCTTCTTCCTGTTCTTCTAACCCTGTGTTCCCTGCACTGTCCTTATAAGGGCTGTAAGCTCTTCCCCTTCTCAGGTGCACGATATCAGGAACTAGGGAGTTTCTCTCAGCTGAGTTTTTTCAGACCTCGTGACTGCATTTGTTTCTGTTGTCCCTGACAACAGCTGCTCACATGGTCTGTTTCCCTGTCAGCTTCAGGACTAAAATGCCGTGAATCTTGTGCTTTTAAGGTAGAGAATGGGGCTACTTCATCACATATCCCCCCCCTTAAAACCTTACGGGCTGCTGACGCCCTCGTCTGACAGCACGTAAGCCTAGGGTGACTATCCCAACGCTTCTCTACTTTGACCAGCTGTACTGATGCTGATCGGTCTTGCCAGGGTTTTAGTAAGTTTAGGTGGTAGACCTGTTGACGCCCCCTTTCATGCTCGACTCTATACGAGACTGGGCCCACTCTGGCTACCACTGTACAGGGTCCCTTCCACCTAGATTCAAATTTTGGACCCGCGGCTGGCACTAGGACCAATATCTTGTCCCCTATGTCCAATTGCCTTTCTTTGGTCCCCCGGTCATAGTACCGCTTTTGCCGGCGTTGGCTCGCCTGCAAATTCTCTACAGACACCTGGGAAGTTCTCTCCAGGCGGTTTCTAAGGTCCCTGAGAAACTGGAGTACCCCTACCTCTTCTGCCTCGGGCTCAATCCATTGCTCTCTCAGTATATCTAAAATCCCCCTTGGAGCCCGACCAAATAATAGCTCGTAGGGCGACGCCCCTAAAGATGCCTGCCTACGCTCTCTGCATGCGTAGAGCACAAATGGAAGTAAATTATCCCATTCCCCCATGTTTCCCTCCAGGCCACGTCATAACATTTGTTTAATCGACTGGTTCATCCTTTCAACCAGTCCGTTAGACTGGGGATGATAGGCGGAGGTTCGGATATGTCGTATCCCAAATGCGTCCCACACAAAGGCTAAATATTTAGAAGTAAAATTACTCCCTTGGTCTGTTAGGATCTCTTGGGGAAACCCGATTTCACAAAACAATTTTATGAGTTCTAGGGATATTGTCTTAGCCGAGCTATTCCGTAGCGGAATAGCCCACGGAAATCTAGTGGCCACATCTACAATTACCAATAGGTACTGGAAGCCCCTTGGCGTCCTAATTAAGGGTCCAACTATGTCCATAGCCAGGCGACGGACTGGCATGGCAATAGTGGGTGTGCTAATCATGGGCACAGGTTTTGGCTTGGTGGCAGTGACCTTTTGGCAAGCGGGACAAGACTGGCAATAGCGGGTGGTCTCTTTAAAGACTCCCGGCCAGTAGAATCGGGCCAAAATCTGGTCTAACGTGCCTTGTATGCCTTTGTGGCTGCCTACGGGGATGATCATGTGCCAATCTCATCACTATCGTCTTAAAAGTGGTTGGCACAACTACCTGTTTTCGGATAGCCCCAGTATATGGGTCTGCACTTTCCCTATATAATAACTCGCCCTCTAGCAAGAATCGAGGCAAGATGGCCCTACCCTCCTGAGCAAATTCAAAAGCTCTCTTTAGAGCAGGATCTGCCCTCTGCTCCTTTGGGAAGGATGGGAATTTCTGAACTAGTTCAGCAGGGACCCATGGTAAATCTTCCCCAGCTACCAGCTCTGCTCTCCCTTGGGACCTATTCCTTTGCTCCCGACGTCTCTTTGCCTTTCCCTTTCTCTCTTTAGAGGGAAGGTTAATCAGATCATCATGAGAGGGGAGTACATTAACTAGCTCATCCCCTAGGCCCTCCTCCTCCTCTGGGGTCTCTTCCTCATCTGCGGGATCTGCCCCTATTTCTGAGGCCTTGGCCTGGGATCTGGTAGAAACTAAATTAGTTTTTCTACCTAAGCCTTTTTTAAGACCTTGGTTAAACGGTGGCCAATCACGTCCTAAAACAAGCTTGTAAGGGAGATGTGGGACTACAGCTACCTGCACTTTCTCCTGAGTGTTCATTCCTTTCACAGACACTCCATAACGTGGGTAACATATAGATGTGCCATGCACGCACCTCACTTTTATTTTGTCCCTTACTTGATTTAGGGTGAATGGGTTACGGGCTGTGATGGTCTGCCACATTTCCTGTGAGACCATGCTTTGGCTAGCTCCCGAATCTAAGAGTGCCAAAGCCTCTACCCCGTCTATCTGGACTTTTAACAGAATGCCGTGAATCTTGTGCTTTTAAGGTAGAGAATGGGGCTACTTCATCACACTACCGAACAATCTTCCAAGCCTTGGTGCTCCCGCATCTGGATTTCGCAAACATCATCCTCCATGGCCTCCCTCAATCAACGCTAGGACCCCTCCGCCTTGCAATGAATGCTGCAGCAAGGGTACTTGCAGGTACATCGAGAGCTGAACATATAACCCCAGTCATGATGGACCTCCACTGGCTTCCGCTTCAGGCTAGAATCCAGTACAAGTCCCTAGTACTGACATTCAAAGCTCTAAGGAACCAGACCCATACGCCCATCAGCAAACTCATCCAAAGCTGGCCGACCAACAGAATCAGAAGATCTAACCAAGCAAACACCCTGGAGGTCCCCAAGATACTAACAAAGTGCACAAAGGCTACCGCCAACAGGGCCTTCTCCATATTTGCACCCATGGCCTGGAATACCCTTCCTACTGAGCTCCGTACCATCCCAGACCTGCTATCATTTAGAAAAGCCCTCAAACACCACCTCTTCCTGATCCATTACCCAGAACCCAACCCCAGAAAACAACCAAATATCTTCACACTCTACTCCACTCCACCCACAACCCGACTCCATAAAGAGAACGATTAGCTCTATCACTATGTCCCCTCTCTTGTATAACGTTTCACATAGTTGATAACCGACCTATATTATGTAAATAAGCAGTTAGTATAACTCCATGTACAAATTAATACTCTGTGTAAATACCTATTTTGTAAATAGTTACCACAGTTTACTTCCAAGTTGTCTTGTCCTTGTTCAATGTAAACTCAACTGTCATGTGACATTGCAGTATGTTTTGTTCAATTGTAAACCGCACTGATTTTAATAGCGCGGTATATAAGAAAAGTAAATAAATAAAAAAAATAAATAAAATAAAATGTTGTGGATGTCATGTCTTGTGTCATTCATTTTGTGGTGTGGTTGGGGTGGATTGGTGGTCTTCATTGAATTGTTCAATGAATAGTGTGGTTTTAAGTAGCTTCCAGAAATCTTTTATATCTGTTGTTGATTTTAGATTATCTGGGAGGACATTCCAGATAGCAGGGGCTGCAAGAGAGAAGGCTCGCATGGATGTGGATTTGATTGTTCTTGTGAATAGAGTAGGTGTTGGTATATTGTTTTTTGTGCTGTTTCAGTCTGGTCTCTTGATTGTTTTGGTTCCAATGAGATCTCCAGGAACAAGCAGGAATGAGTCTTCACATATGGGTATCGTCGGTACCAACGGAGCCTGCGCGGGAACGCTCCCCAGTGTCCAATCAGAAAGCTTTTGGGAGCATCCCACAGCTCCTGCGTGCTGCCTTTCCCAACTGTCTCTCCTCAGTTCTTCTTTTTCCGCGGAGCCAGCAGGTCGTGTTCCTGTCACTGCAGAAGAATTTCTTTATTTTTCTTTATTTCTTTTGTGTCGCGTCTGCCTTCTTCGACGCTCTACCGGTACCGCCGGCCTTTTTTCTTTTCTTCTTGTAAAAAAAAACAAAACTTTTTTCCGTTACTTTTTTCTTCAGGTGCACTTGCGTTTTGGGCCTTAGGCCCAAAACTTTTTTTCCTTAACATGGAAAGGCCTGCCTCAGGATTTAAGAAGTGCACAAAATGTGGCGGTACCATTTCCGTCACCGACACCCATGACTGGTGTCTAAAATGTTTAGGTCCTGACCATTCCATCACAGATTGTATGTCCTGTTCTATGATGTCTAAAAGAGGTCGGCAGGACCGAGCTGCCAAGCTCAGTACCCTTTTTCCCTCTATTGCGGCTTCGGTGGCATCAACGTCTTCCAGGGCTGCTTCTTCCTCACATGGATCTCAGGTAACTAAACATAAATCCAGCCGGTCCTCGAAGGGTAGATCTCCTTCTAAGCATCGAGATGCCTCTGGCGTTGCCCTCGAGGATTCTGCACCGGCAAAATTACCCCGGCGGGAGGCTTCGGCCTCTAAAGCATCATCATCGGGTTTCCAGGATAATCTCGATGGCGTGGCCTCGACAGATCTCCTGCTGCCATGCTGTGGGGTACCGGTGGCTTCCACCGGTACCGACTTCCAAGCATTGGCGGCATCGATGGATCAGAGGATTCTGTCCATAGAACGCAGTCTGGCAGCTTTCCTTGTGGCATCGACGCCCATGGTACCGCAACAGACTATCCCACCGGTACCGGCTCTAGCATCGCCATCGGTACCAATCCCGGTACCGGTGGCATCGACATCGGCATCGGTGTCCGCTATGCCGGTACTCTGTCCTCTGAAGCCCTCCGGTACCGATACCCCGGTACCGGTTATACCCGATACCGATCCCGGTCGGTACGGGTATCGGGCTTTGCAAGAGCATCCGGATAGACGATACTTTGATTCCTCTGAGGACTCTGAGGATACTGAAGAGTCGGTCGATGCAGTGTTGCTTTTTCCACAGGAAGAGTCCTCTCCTAAACGAAGGATGTCTCCTCCAGAGGACTTACCCAGCTTACCCCCCCATCTTTGCGCTACCCTGAATCCCTTCTGTTTCAGCTTCACTCCTCCCCCCCGCTTCAGGTCTTTCTTGTCTACTCTCCTCCTGCTTTGTGATCTGACCTTTGGGATTCCCTTCTCCTAACTATCACCGATCTGTCCTTGGCCTTCCCTCACTTACTCATTGCCGGAGACTTTAACCTTCACCTTGACTCTCCTTCCTCCTCTCATGATCACGCTTTTCTTTCCCTGCTGCATGATCTGTCTCTTCTACAGCATGTCACTTTTCCCACCCATCAGGCCGGGCATACTCTTGTCCTGTTTCTGACTTCCTCTTCATCCTCTCTTTTAATGTCCCATCTCTCTTTTGTATCCCTTCCGTGGACTGACCACGTCTGTCTTTCTGTTGTATGTACCCATTCTCCTGGGTCCTTGTCTTCCACCTCTTCTGTTGTGCCTCCAGTTGTTTCCCCTCCACCTCAACTCTCACGTGTCCTCTCGTCGCGCATTCGTGAACAATTCCCTGCTGCCTCTGACCTTCTTCCCTCCAACTTTTCTTCCCTCTCTTCTGATTCCCAAGTAGCCCTATGGTCTTTATCCCTTTCTACTGCTCTTGACCGTCTTGCTCCCCTTCAACCGCGAAAGTCTCGCCGTCTCCCTAGCCACCCATGGTTCCATCAGGGCCTGCGCCTCCTGCGTACGCAGCTCCGTAGGGCTGAGCGCAGGTGGCGCAGAAATCCTTCTCCTTCTACCTTAGCCTTCCTCAAGTCTACTCACTCTCACTACCGTATAAATGTCCACCAAGCTAAGCGTGCTTATTTTTCCAATGCAATCTTGACCGCCCCAAATCAAACTCGGCATCTCTATTCGACTTTACGCACTCTGACCTCTCTTCACTCCCCCACGCCTATAGCTCCTGTTTCTTCCGTCCCTTCTCCCTCCCTTCTGGCTTCCTTCTTTGACAATAAAATTTCCTCTCTACGAGCCTCCTTACCCGCCTGCCCTGATCCAATTCACTCTCCCCCGCCATTGGTTTCCTCTCCCCCTACTGCTCAGCTTTCCCACTCTTGGGCCTCTTTCTCCTTAATCACTTCTTCTGAGCTTTATCACCTTATTTCCTCTTCTAAAAAGACTTCCTGTCCTCAGGATCCCATCCCTTCCACGTGGCTTTTTGACCCATCTCTTGCACTCTTGCCATATATCCTCACCATGTTTAACACTAGCTTGTCTACAGGTATCTTTCCCTCCTCCTGGAAGCATGCTCTAATTCGTCCCATCCTTAAAAACTCCTCTCTTGATCCTTCCGTTCTTTCTCACTATCGTCCTGTATCTAACCTTCCTTTTCTTTCCAAGCTACTTGAAAAGTTTGTCTTTGCTCAACTTTCACACTACCTTGATTCTATTAATTTTCTTCACCCTCGCCAATCGGGTTTCCGCACAGGTCACAGTGTCGACACCATTCTTCTTGCTTTCACTAACGCACTACACACGGCTCACGATCAGGGTGATATCTCGGTGGCGGTTGCCCTAGATCTCTCAGCAGCCTTTGATCTTGTTGACCACTCCCTTCTCCTCCTTCGTCTTCGGGAAGCTGGTTTATGTAGTACTGTGCATCACTGTTTCACTCCTTTCTCTCTTCCCGCTCTTGTTCTGTGCTATCCCCCTCTTCTTCTGCCCCCTCGTCTAACTCTTTCCCTCTTACCTGTGGGGTACCCCAAGGTTCTGTTCTGGCTCCTCTTCTGTTTAACCTTTTCCTAGCACCCCTTGCACTCTTAATTCAACAATCAGGTATTTCTGCTTTTCTTTATGCAGACGACATTGTTCTGCTCCACCATACTTCTCCCTCTTGTCCTGATCTCACTGCGCTTAACTCATGTCTTTCCGCTGTAGCCAACTGGTTGACCCTTCACTGCTTGCACCTTAATCTCACTAAGACCGTTGCCATTTGGTTTTCCCATGGGTCTACACCCCCTACCCTTGCCCCCTCATTTTCTGGGTCCCCTGTTCCATTAGTTTCTACCTTTCGTTACCTTGGTGTCCACTTTGATTCTGATCTTTCTTTCCAGTCCCACCTCTCTCACATTACCAAATCCTCTTTCTTTTTCCTCCGACAAATACGTGCAATTCGCCCCTTTTTGTCCTCAGCAGCCCTCACTACCCTTGTGTTGTCTTTGGTTATCTCTCGTGTCGACTTTGCAAACTCAGTTCTTGTCGGTCTCCCTAAGTCTCGCTTATCCCGTTTACAACGCATACACCACACTGCTGCTCGTCTTATTTGTCATGCGTCTCCCCGCGACCACATCACTCCCCTCCTGTTTCACCTCCACTGGTTACCCCTCCCTTACCGTTCCCAATTTAAGCTTCTCACTCTGGTACACAAAGTACTTCATACTGGCTCCCCCCAATATCTTGCTGACTTACTCTCTATCCACTCCCCTTGTTATACTCCCCGCTCCTTTCATCTTCACCGTCTAGCCCTTCCCTCCCCTTCCCGTGCTCATTTACAGTCCACCCGCTCCTCTGCTTTCTTCTTCATCGGCCCCGCCCTCTGGAATTCACTACCTCCCGCCCTCCGTCTTGAACCACTCTTCTCAACCTTTAAACAAAACCTAAAAACACACCTTTTCTCTTTGGCTTTTGATGTGCCCTCTCCTTTTGTGTAATCTCTTCCCCGTCCCTAACCTTCCCTTGTTGTTTCTTCCCCACCCTCTCCATGTCTCTCTTGTCTACTCTTTTTAAACAGAAACTGTACTTTTAATCAGATATTGTATTTCTTCTCTTTTCCAGGCTTCGGCCTTTTTTAAGAAAATTGTTTTTATATTGTACATCGCTTTGATTTCTGGAGAAAGGCGATTTTATCAAAACTAATAAACATAAACATAAACATAAACAAGACTTCATCAGGGAGGTGGCTCGGGGCCTTTCCATCACGGTGGCCCCTGAGACAGAGCCCAGAGCCAAGGAGTTAGATATTTTACAATATCCTAAAACTCCTAAGGAGGCAGCTACCTTGCCTATTCATGAGATTCTGTATGATCTCATGTTGAGGATGTGGGAAGCACCTCTGACCACCTCCCCTCATTCTCGCAGGTTGGATACCATGTATCGTGTCCCTCCTTGTCCTGGTTTCCATAAAACTCAACTTCCTCACCACTCTATTGTGGTTGAGTCTGCTATGAGAAAGATTAGAAGTGCCAAAAGACATGCCTCTAATCCTCCAGGACGTGAATGTAGAACCCTGGATGCTTTTGGAAGAAGAGTCTTCCAAGCTTCCATTCTTGCTGCGAGAATTAATTCCTATAGTCTTTACATGGGAATGTTCTTAAAAGAAGTCACTGATCATTTGCAGACTTTAAGTCCTTTCATTTCTGAAGATAAAAAACAGGACTTTCTCACTTGGCTCAAACATGCCCAAGATATCTCCAAATACTCCAGCCATGCAGCTTTCGACTCCTTTGAATGCGTAAGAAGAGCCTCAGCTATTGCCATAGGTGCACGTAGAATTGCTTGGCTTCAAGCATCTGATTTGGAGATCTGGGTTCAAGATGAATTGGGAAATATCCCTTGTACAGGTGAAAACCTGTTTGGTAAAGATTGGCAAGCAAAAGCCAATCAGATGGATGCTGAAAATTCTGCCTTAAATAGACTATCCAAATCCACAGCTGCTCCTGCTAAGAAAAGATTGTTCAAGAAAGCACCTTTTTCTAAAAAGGGAAGATTCTATCCTGCTTCTGGTCAGCGGGCATCTTCTGCAGCTCAGTTCCCTACCAAACGTCAGCAATCATCCAAACAGAGCAAAGCAAAGGCTGCTAGGCCTCCTCCAGCCCAGCAACCTCAGCCCCCTCAGGGCCTTTGACTTTCCGCTAGAGAACTTAGCCTTCCTGGCTCTGGAAGGACCAGAGCCCTCCACCATTCCAGGAAGGTTATGTCATTTTGCTCCCAGGTGGGGGCAAATTACAGCAGAGCATTGGACACTCTCCATCATAAGAGAGGGGTACAAACTTCATTTTTCAAGCTTGCCCCCTCTCACAAGAGTGCACCAGTTCAATTCTCCAACCTCCCTCCTCAACCTGTTGGGGCAGGAGGTTGCCACCCTTCTCGCCCAGGGGGCAATAGAGGAAGTGCCTCTTAAACAACAGGGCACAGGTTTCTACTTCCCCTATTTTCTTATTCGAAAGAAAACAGGGGGCTACAGACCCATCTTAGATCTTAGAGAATTGAACAGATTCCTAGTCAAAGAAAAATTCAAAATGATTTCTCTGGGAACTCTGCTGCCATACCTTCAGAGTCAGGATTGGCTTTGTTCTCTAGATCTCAAGGATGCGTACACCCATGTTCTCATCCATCCATCCATCTCACAGAAGGTTCCTTCGGTTCCTTTTTCAAGAGAAGCACTATCAATACAGAGTGCTCCCTTTTGGTCTGGCCTCTGCACCAAGGGTGTTCACGAAATGCATGGCAGTGGTAGCTGCATTTCTGCGCACCCTGGGAATATTCGTCTTCAGTTATCTGGACGATTGGCTCATTCGAGCTCATCAGAGGCCAAGAGTTCTCTAACCTGCACAATGGGTATCCTTCTTTATTTAGGGCTGGTAATAAACATCCCAAAATCCAATTTTGTGCTGGATACCACAAGGGCCTATTTCCCCCAGGCCCGTTGCCTTCGCTTGGTGCAGTTAGCTTCTCAAGTAGAGTTGAAGCCCCACTTAACTGCTCAAGAGATGTTACAGTTGCTAGGCCACATGGCATCCACCGTGCATGTGGTACCATATGCTCGTCTTCACATGAGGGCAGCTCAGTGGACTTTATCCACCCAATGGACCCAGGCATTAGACTGCCTGTCAGACAAAATAGCAAACACAAGTCGCCTCATTTTGTCCCTCCAGTGGTGGAAGTCCCCTCAAAACCTGTTGCTGGGGTCCCCCTTTCAGCAGTGTCTACCCCAAGCACTGTTCCCTCTAAGCTGTGCGCGTGTGCGCGCGCACACACCTCACCAAGTGAGCGCACATACTTTATGACAGAGCGCACAAAAATTACGGTTCTGATTCTGATAGAAAACAATACAGATGTTCTTAAAATTGAAAAGTTGTTGTGTATTTATGGTTTTCACAAGTTCTGCAATATTTTCTAGTGCAATCAATGTGGTGTACATACTGTATTCTGACATGTAGTCAAATTTTAAAGCATATAACTCCGAGTGTCGTTATGTGGCGCACAAAAATTTAACCTTCCTTCAAAAGCTGCACAGCTGATATTTTATGCGCACACAGCCTACAGAAAATTAGAGGGAACATTGCCCCCAAGCAACTCTCACAACAGATGCTTCTCCATTGGGGTGGGGAGCTCATCTGCAAGACCTCTCCACCCAGGGCATCTGGTCCCCACAGGAGAGTTGTCTACATATCAATCTCTTGGAACTCAGAGCAATCTTCCTTGCTCTGCGGGTGTTCCACACCCTGCTCAGCTACAAGACAGTCCTTATCCACAAGGACAATCAGGTAGCCATGTTCTATGTGAACAAGCAGGGCGGAACTGGCTCTCTGTCGATTTGCAACAAAGCTTTGCTACTGTGGGCCCTCGCCAGAGAGCATCAGATTCATCTTCTGGCAGTTTATCTTCCAGGCGTTCAAAACTCTTGGGCAGACAGTCGAGTTCTGCTTCCACACGAGTGGTCCCTACATGTGGACCAGGTGTCCAAGATTTTTCAGATTTGGGGAACCCCGGCCATAGACCTCTTTGCGTCCGTGGAATGCCAAACTTCCCCGGTTCTTTTTCAGAACTCCGGCTCAGGGAGCTCAGGCAAGGGATGCTTTCCTCCTTCACTGCGGTCAAGACTTCCTCTATGCCTTTCCACCCATTCCCCTAATTCCCAAAACCCTGTTCAAGCTTCAGAGAGACAGAGGCCACATGATTCTCATAGCTCCACATTGGCCACGGCAAGTGTGGTACCCTCTGCTTCTACATCTCTCTCAAGCTCCCTCCCTGGAGTTAGGGTCTGCTCCAGATCTCCTATCTCAAGAGGACAGAAAGTTATGGCATCCCAATCCCCAGTCTCTGCATCTCAGGGCTTGGTTGCTGAAGGCCTAGATCTCCAGGATCTTCTTCTTTCTCAACAGGTGAAAGATGTTCTTTATGCTTCCAGAAAACCTTCCACTAGATATGCTTATGCTTTCAAGTGGAAGAGGTTTACTATCTGGTGTTCTGGGAAGGGTCTTAACCCCCTTGCCATACCTCTGGAATCTTTGCTGGAGTATCTCCTCCATCTGTCTAATGCAGGCCTTAAGTCAAATTCAGTAAGGGTCCATTTGAGTACTATTGCAGCTTCCCTTAAGCCTCTAAATGGACAACCTATTTCCTCTCATCCTCTTGTAGCAAGGTTCATGAGAGGCCTCCTTTTAACAAAGCCTCCCATTAGGCCACCTCTGGTGGCATGGGACTTAAACTTGGTTCTTGGTCAGCTTATGAAGCCACCTTTTGAACCTTTGGCTACCACCTCCTTGAAATACCTTTCTTGGAAGGTCATCTTTCTCATTGTAATCACATCAGCACGTCGTATTAATGAATTGCAAGCACTCGTAGCTAATCCACCTTATACAAGGTTCCATCATGACAAGGTAGTCCTTAGGACTCATCCATACTTTATGCCTAAGATGGTCTCGCCTTTTCAACTCAACCAGGAGGTCTACCTACCTGTCTTTTTTCCAGGACCTCATGCATCAAATGCAGAGAGGAATCTTCATACCCTGGACTGTAAAAGAGCTCTGGCTTTTGTCTTACAGAGGACACAGCAGCTTAGAAAATCCTCTCAGCTCTTTGTTGCCTTTGATCCTTCTCATTTGGGACTACCAGTCTCCAAGAGAACACTTTCTAACTGGATTGCCCAGTGCATTTCTTTCGCCTATCAGAGTAAGAACCTTTCTCTGGAGGGCCATGTCATAGCTCACAATGTGAGAGCCATGGCAGCCTCAATGGCTCATCTGAACTCTGTGTCTATTGACGACATCTGTCGAGCAGCCACTTGGGCCTCGGTTCATACCTTCACAGACCATTACTGCTTGGACAAGGACTCCCGCCGGGATGCCTTGTTTGGTCAGGCTGTTCTCAAACACCTGTTCCATACTTAATCAACTCCTACCCACCATCCCTGATGGGATGCCAGAGATCCATGTGGGGAAGTGCAGCCCTGTTCCAGGGACACACAACTTCTAGGGTCTCTCCCTGGCATCTAAAGCTAGGGAGTTCCTATATGTGAAGACTCATTCCTGCTTGTTCCTGTAGATAGCACAGTTACCTACCTGTAACAGGTGATCTCTGGGAACAGCAGGAATAAGTCTTCACCTCCCATCCACCTCCCCTAGGAGTTGTATCTCTCTATCTCTCTTTCCTTTCCCTTTCTCTCTTTCTTTGTCTCAGCTCTAAAACTCAACTGAGGAGAGACAGTTGGGAAAGGTGGGAAGGCAGCATTGAGGCGCTGTGGGATGCTCCCAAAAGCTTTCTGTTTGGACGCTGTGGAGCGTTCCCGCGCAGGCTCCCTCGGTACCTACGATATGCATATGTGAAGACTTATTCCTGCTGTTCCCAGAGATCACCTGTTACAGGTAAGTAACTGTGCTTTCCTGTAGTATTCCCGCTGAGCTGTTTTTAATTTTGAAGATGGTGAGCGCTGATTTATATTTTTTCCATGAGGAGATTGGCAGCCAGTGTAGCTCTTGTAGTATTGGCGTTATATGTTCTTGTATTGAAGTGCTGGTAATAATGCGAGCAGCAGTGTTCTGGATTATTTGTAGGGGGCGGGTGGTTTGTTTAGGCAGACAGAATAGCATATTGGAGTAGTCCAGCAGCGGTGTAATGATGGCTTGGCATACTGTACGGAAATGTTCTTTATTGAGGAGGGATTTTAGTCTCCGGAGTGTTGCGAGTTTGAAGAAGGCTGTTCTGGATATCTTGTTGATATGCGGTTGGAGGGTGAGTTGCTTGTCTTGAATCACTCCAAGGTATCTGACCCCGTCTTTTATTGTGATCGGTGTATTGGCTATGTTGATAGTAGTGGGAAGAGTGAATGTAGAGTCTCTTGTGATAATTGCTTCAGTTTATTTTACGTTGATATTTAAGTTGTTGTTAGTTAGCTAGGTTGTCATTTCTTGAATGCATGTTGATATTGTGGGTATAGTCTGGGGAGTCCAGTTGAATAGGGGTATATGCCATGATGTCGTCAGCGTATATAGCGTATTGTATCTTGTGCTTGTTAAATATTTTGCATGTGGGCTGTATATAGATGTTGAAGAGGAGAGTTGCTGATGATGATCCTTGGGGAACTCCTTGAGTAGTCTTGAATTGTTCTGAGGTGAGGTTCCCAGATTTTACTCTTTGATGTCTATCTTCAAGGTATGATTGGAACCATTTAATTGTGGTATCTTGTAGCCCAATCTCCGTTAGGCTTTTCAATAGGATGTGATGGGAAACTGTGTCGAATGCCGATGATGTCGAGAAATTATCCGGGTTTTCTGCAGAGAGGAATTGGTGGCCTTGATAGTGCAGTCTGCTAAGGTATTGAACATTCGCATGGGGGCACCGGAGGAAGAGGAGCCTCTGGAGGACCTGCTGTTCCAGGCCGTTCGATCGACATAGAAGGTGTTCCCCTTGCATTGGCTCGTGGGCTCATGATTCAGGATGAATAGGACGTTCCTGAAGGGGCACTTAGGAGTACTCAAATGATGGCTTGGCTTTACCTCCTCCCAGATCAGGACAGAGAACTCTTTTGCGCCCTTAAAGTGGATGCAGCAGTCTCGGCGGTGACGAAGAAAACGATCCTAGTAGAGGGTACTTCAGTCCTTAAGGATGTTCAGGATTGTAAGTCGAAGATGCTCCTGAAGCAGGTGTTTGACACTTATGCCCTGTCCTTGCAGGCTTCGGTATGTGGAGCCATTGTGGCTTGGGTCTGTCTCCAATGGGCACAGGGAATTTTCAGAGACTCAGAAGTTGAATAGGTGTGATCACCAGAGGCAGACAAGCCAGAGTCCGGAGTGGCGTATCTGGCAGATGCCTTCTATAACCTCGGTGGTGGCGGTGAGATGATATTTATGGCTCTGGAATTGGTTGGCAGATGTGTCGTCCAAGTCTCGGCTGAGCAAACTATTGTTCAGGGGTAAGCTCCTGTTTGGAGATGACCTGAGAGAAACTAAAGGAGGATGATTAACAGTGAACATGCAGAAGTTAGGTTACTTGTCAACCCCAGGAAGAGGTCAGCTGAGAGAGATTCGGAGGTTCTCCTAGGACAAGCAGAATGTGTCAGCCACACCTGGTGACGTCATCCGACGGTGCCATGACGGAAATGCTCTCTAGCTCAGAAGCTTCTGATCATGTGTGAGGTGGCCCCCACCTCCCCGGTCCGCCCCTAGCCCGGTCAGTCTTTCTTCTTCCGCCTTGCCTCAAGACGGATTTTCAGCTCTCTCCTACAATCAACAGCTATAACATGCCCAAACCGGGTTTTAAAAAATGTCTACAATGCAATCGTAAGATGAACGTTACAGGAAGAGGTCAGTTGAGAGAGATTCGGAGGTTTCAGTTGCTGAGGTTCCCTCCATTTCAGAGGGGTCATTTCCCATCGAGGAGGCCATCCTTTTGGGGATTCAGGGGCTTGGGAAGAGGATTCTACTCTTCTGCCTCAACAGCTCCTAAGAAATGGCAATGATGAGAGGACAGACCAGGTGGATCAGGTTCCCGTAGGAGGTCAGCTACGGGAGTTTTATGATGCCTAGATTCAAATCACGACCGACTGGTGGGTGCTAGAAGGGAAGGATATACCCTGGAATTCTCTCGGCCCCTCCGGGTCGCCTTTAACAACTCTCCCTGCAAGGCTCGACTGAAGTGGAGGGCAGTTTAGGAAACCCTGCAACGCTTGTTGGAACTGCAGGCAGTGGTACAGGTACCCCAAAGCCAACGCGGATGTGGTCGATACTCCATCTACTTCGTGGTGCCAAAGAAAGAAGGTACTTTTCACCTGATCCTGGATCTCAGGCATATCAGTCGAGCCCTACAGGTGCCGCACTTTCACATGGAGACTTTGCGGTCCGTGATAATGACAGTACAAGAAGGGGAATTCTTAACATCCCTTGACCTCACAGAGGCTTATCGCCACATTCTGATACGATCAGAGCACCAGCAGTTCCTCAGATTTGTGGTGCCAAGGGGGCACTTTCGGTTTTCTCTGGCTGCCGTGCCTTGGACCTTCACCAAGGTCATGGGTGGTAGTGGCGGCAGCTTTAAGGCAGGAAGGCATTCTAGTTCACCCTTATCTCGATGTTTGGCTCATAAGGGCGAAGTCCCTAGAGAAGAGTATGAGGGTGATCGAACGGGCATCACGTTCCTCCAGCATTTAGGATGGGTTGTGAATTTTGCCAAGAATCAGGTCAAGCCGTTGCAAGACCTTTAGTATCTGGACGCGTGATTTCAGATGTATCTTTATCTTTATTTTGAAATTTGCTATACTGCTTACATCAGAAGACAAAAAGCGGTGTACAATACAAAATAAAACTGCTGAGGAAAGGAAGAAAGGAACGCCAGTAATTGACAGGACAGAAAGGAGGGACAGCAGTGCAAGAGAAAAGAGAAGGAGCAGGGCACTCTAGGGAGGGAGGAGAGGGAGATTGAAAGCACATTGAAACAGATGGGTCTTCAAGACAGTCTTGAAACAGGGGGGAAGAGGACTCAGACCAAAGGTTTAGGGGAAGAGAGTTCCAGAGGGAGGGGCCCAGGAAGAAAAAGCAGAAGAATGAAGGCACTCAAGGTGTTCCTGTGAAGGAGGGGGAAGCACCAGCCGATAGTTATGGACAGAGCGGAGCAGACGAGGGAGGACATGGAACTGTAGGAGATCTGCCAAGTACTGAGGTGAGGAGGAGTGAATAGTGTGGTGTGTGAGGATGAGAATTTTATATTGCACCCTGAAATGTACTGGTAACCAATGCAAACAAACAAGGAGGGGAGTGACGTGCTCATAATGGGAGGAGAAAGTGAGAATGCGGGCAGCAGTGTTCTGAAGGAGCTGTAGACAACGGAGTTGGGAAAGGGGAAGACCAGCAAGGGAGACATTACAATAATCAATACGGGAACCAACAAGAGACAAAAGAAGAGTGGTTAAGGAGAATGATGTAAGGAAGGAATGGACCACACGCAGCTGACGTAGGCAAAAGAAGGCATAAGGAGAGACAGAAGAGATATGGTCTGAGAAGGAGAGGGAGGAGTCAAGAACAACACCAAGGTAACAGAACGAGGACACAAAGGGAATGGCAATGGAAGCAAGGGAGGGGGCCAGAGAAGGGGACGGGGACCCAAAAGTAACCCCAGGTGGCAATGGACTTGAGGGGATTGAACTGAAGAAAGTTAGCAGACATCCAGTCAGAGATGGAAGATAGACAAGTGGAGTGGAGGAGTAGCCTAGTGGTTGGGGCAAGGTACTTCAGGCCAGAAGGTCGGGGTTCAAATCCTACTAGAGGACAGCAACCTTGGGCCGGAAGGACTGGGGTTTCTAGTCCCACAGGTGCTCCTTGTGGTCTTGGGCAAGCCACTTAACCCTCCATAGCCCATGTTCCCTGTAAAATAGTTATCTCCAAGTTATAATGCCTTGTTCAATGTAAACCGCACTGATGCAGAATAGCGCGGTAGGTAAGAGAATGTAAATAAATAAATAAATAAAATAAGTGTTGAGGGGTGTAACATCAGGAGCAGCCGGAATAGTGCAGTAGAGGAAAATGATATCCCTCACATAGTCGTATGCGGAGATACCAACCTGCAGTACAAGAAGAGCGAGAGGGGCCAGGAATAAGTTGAAGAGGAGTGGAGACAAGACAGAGCCTTGAGAGACACCACAGGAAAGAGGCATAGGAGGCCAAGTGGAAGAAGGGGACATGACAGAAAAGGTGCGAGCCAAGAGAAAAGAACAAAAAAAGATCTAAGACAGAGACCCTAAAGTCAGCAAGATGGCAAAGGAGAGTACAGTGATAGACAAGGTCGAATGCTGCAGAAAGATCCAGAGATACAAAAATAGTAATATCACCCCGGTCGTGCACAACATGCAACTCGTTCAGAAGAGAAAGGAAAATAGTTTCACTGCTGTGCCCAGGGCAGAAACCGGATTGACGGGGGTGAAGTGCATTAGTGGAGACAAGGTGGGCAGAGAGTTGAGTGAAGATGAAACGTTCAAGGATTTTAGAAAAGAATGGAAGATTTGAAACCGGATCCCAGCTAGAACCTAAGATATGCCATACTAGGTAAGACCAAGGTCCATCAAGCCCAGTATCCTGTTAACAACAGAGGCCAAGCTAGATCATAAGTACCTAGCAGTCTCCCCAAAAGATACGGGTTCCTCAATGCTTATATTGGGTCAAGCAGTGATATCCCGGGTAAGGTTTTAAAAATGGTTTATGGACCTTTCCTCCAGGAACTTGTCCAAACCTTTTTTAAACCAAGCTACACTAACAGCTTTTACTACATCCTCCGGTAACAAATTCTAGAGTTTGATTACACGAGTGAAAAAATATTTTCTCTTATTAGCTTTAAATAGGTTACCCTGTAGCTTCATTGCATGTCCCTTAGCCTTTTTTAAATTCTGATGATATGAACAATCGATCTACGTTTACCCGTTCCACTCCATTCATTAATTTATAGACCTCTATCATATCTCCACTCAGCCATTTCTTTTCCTTTTTAGCCTCTCTTCATAGGAGTATCCTTTCATCCCATTTACCATTTTGGTGGCTCTTCTCTGTACCTTTTCTAATAACGCTATATCCTTCCTAAGATACAGCGACCAGAATTGCACACAATATTCAAGGTGGGGACGCACCATTGAACGATACAGAGACATTATAATATACTTTGTTTTATTTTCCATTCCTTTCCTTATGATACCTTGCATTCTATTTGCTCTCTTGGCCGCCGCTGCACACTGGGCGGAGGGTTTTAACATGTTATCCACGATGACGCCCAAATCTTTTTCCTGGGTGGTGGTTCCCAATGTGAAACCTTGCATTATGGAACCATAGTTTGGGTTGTTCTTTTCTAGGTGCATAACTTTGCACTTGTCCACTTTGAATTTCATCTGCCATTTGAACGCCCAGTCTTCCAATTTATTAAGATCCTCTTGCAATTTTCCACAATCCTCTTGGGTTTTAACCACTTTAAATAGTTTTGTGTCATCTGCAAATTTCATGACCTCACTTGTTATTCTTTTTCTAGGTCATTTATGAATATGTCAAAAAGCAGTGGACCCAGCACAGATACCTGCGGTACTCCACTATTCACCTTTTTCCTTTGGAAGAATTGCCCATTTAGCCCTACTCAATGCTTTCTATCTTTTAACCAGTTCCTGATCCACAATAGTACACTGCCTCCTATCCCATGACTTTTTAGTTTTACCAGAGGTCTCTGATGAGGGACCTTGTCAAAGGCTTTCTGAAAGTACAGATACACTATATCAACCGACTCACCTTTATCTACCTGTTTATTCACACCTTCAAAAAAACATAACAGATTAGTAAGACAAGATCTTCCTTGTCTAAAGCCATGTTGGCTGTCTCCCATTAAACCATGACTATGTACATATTGAGTAATTTTGTTCTTTATGATGGTTTCTACCATTTTTCCCGGTACTGACGTCAGGCTCACAGGTCTGTAGTTTCCTGGATCACCCTTGGAACCCTTTTTAAAAATTGGCATTACATTGGCCATCCTCCAATATTCAGGTATTACAGATGATTTTAATGATAGTTCACAGATTACTAATAGCAGGTCTGCAATCTGATATTTCAGTTTTTTCAACACCCTTGGATGTATACCATCTAGTCCAGGTGATTTGCTACTCTTCAGTTTATCAAATAGTTGTAATACATCTTCCCGGTGTATTGATATTTCTTTCAATTCTTCCACAGTACCACCTTTAAATACCGCTTCAGTCATGTTTAACATCCCTACATCTTATTCAGTAAAGACCGAAGCAAAGAATTCATTCAGTCTCTCCGCTCTAGCCTTGTCCACTCTTACTGCCCCTTTTACCCCTCTATCATCTAATGGGCCAACTGACTTGACTCTCTCACATGTTTTTTGCTACAAATGTATTTGAAAAAGTCTTTATTACGCATTTTTGCTTCCAAAGCAAGTTTCTTCTCAAATTCTCATCTTGCCTGCTTTATCAATTCCTTGCATTTAACTTGCCAGTGCTTGTGCTGTTTCCAGCTTTCGTCGTTTGGCTCTTTTTTCCATTTCCTGAAAGATGCTTTTTTGGAAGCAACAGCCTCTCTGACATCACCTTTAAACCATGCTGGCAGTTTTTTGGACTTCCTTCCACTTTTCTTAAAGCGTGGAATACAGCTGGTCTGGGCAATTTTCAGAGTTTCTTCCGTCATCCATTTTGGCCGTTTTTGCTTTTTCACCTTTTGTAGAGACTTCTCGCTTTCTTCCAACACAACCTTCTTGATGTCATTCCATAACTCTTCCGGAGCTCTGTCATTTGTATCTAAAGCAGCAAATCGATTTTGCAGGCAGTCTTTAAATTCCAGTGGTATATTCTCAAGGTCATATTTTGCTGTTACCGTACTCACAAGGCTCTGCCAAGAAATATGGAAGACAACATCATAGCCAACTGACTGGAAAAGATCTGTGTTTATACCAATACTAAAGAAAGGTGATCCAACTGACTGCGGAAATTATCGCCCAATCGCTCTGATCCCACATGCCAGAAAGATTCTACTGAAGATTATTCAAAAGAGACTACAACCATACCTGGAACAAGAACTACCTGAAGTGCAAGCAGGGTTCAGGAAAGGGCGAGGATCTGTACATTGATCAAGAAGCAACAGTTTGAACGGAACAAGGAGAAACAGAATGGTTTAAAATAAGCAAAGGTGTAAGACAAGGCTGCATACTTTCCCCCTACCTGTTTAATTTATATGCAGAACAAATCATCAGAGAAGCAGGATTGTATGAAGACAACAAAGGTGTGAAGATTGGTGGAAGACTCATCAACAACCTTCGCTATGCTGATGATACCACATTACTGGCTGAAAGTGAAGATGATCTGAAACATTTGCTTCTCACAATCAAAGAACATAGTCTCAAAAAGGGCCTGCACCTTAATGTAAAGAAGACAAAGATCATGACAACTGGCATATTCAACAGGTTCATCGTTGAAGGAGAAGAAAGTGAAATTGTGAACAACTTTAACCTACTTGGATCAACTATCAATAAAGAAGCAACAAGCAGTCAAGAAATCAGACGATGCATTGCTCTTGGCAGAATGGCTATGAAAGACCTAGATAAGATTCTCAAGAGCAGAGATGTCTCTCTCCATACAAAGATTCGACTTGTTCAAGCCATGGTATTTTCAATAACATCATATGTATGTGAAAGCTGGACAGTGAAAAAGATAGACTGGAAGAAAATTGATGCCTTTGAATTATGGTGCTGGCAGTGAATACTGTGTATACCATGGACCGCCCGAAGAACAAACCAGTCGGTACTAGAGGAGATCAAACCTAAGCTTTCCTTAGAAGCTCAGATGACAAGATTTCGACTTTCATACTTTGGACACATCATGCGAAGAGAGAGATCATTAGAGAAAGACATTATGCTTGGCAAGATAGAAGGTCAACGCAAAAGAGGAAGGCCAGCAATGAGATGGATCGATACAATAACAGCAGCTACGGGTACCAGTCTGTCAACAATTAGCCGCCTGACTGAAGACCAAACACAATTTAGGATAGCTATCCAGAGGGTCGCCATGAGTCGACTCCGACTCGACGACACTTAACAACAACAGCTGGTCTGGGCTTCCAAGATAGTATTTTTAAACAACACCCAAGCTTGATGTAAGCCTTTAACCTTTGCAACTGCTCCTTTTAGTTTTTTCTTAACTATTTTCCTCATTTTATCATAGTCTCCCTTTTGAAAGTTAATACTGTGGATTTCCTTACCATCCCTCCTCCATTTATTAAATCAAACACGATCATGCTATGATCACTACTGCCAAGTGCCCGAACACCCTTATCTCTTGCACCAGATCTGGTGTTCCACTAAGGACTAAATCCAAAATGGCTTCCCCTCTGGTTGGTTCATGAACCAGCTGCTCTAAGAAACAGTCATTTATTTCATCTAGAAACTTTATCTCCCTAGCATCTCCTGCCATGACACTGACACAGTCAATACCGGGGTAATTGAAATCACCCATTGTTATTACTGTTTTGTAACTTTTGTTAGCTTCCCTGATTTCTTTGAGCATTTCATCATCCATTCATTCATTCTGGCCAGGCGGTCGATAGTATAGCCCCACTGCCATCACCTTCCCCTTTTTACATGGAATTTCAATCCATGGAGATTCTTGAGCAAATTTTGTTTCCTGCAAAACTTTAATCCTTTGTGACTCAATGCCCTCTCTAACATAGAGCGCAACCCCTCCACCAATTTGATCAGCTCTATCATTGCGATATAGTTTGTAGCAAGGTATCACAGTGTCCCACTGGTTGTCCTCTTTCCACCATGTCTCTGAGATACCAATCATATCTAACTTCTCATTTAGTGCCATATATTCTAACTCTCCTATCCAAGCATTTTAGAGACTGTATTTTATTCATATTAATCTGGTTATCGGTAGGCAGGTGTAATTTGTAATCTTTAAGCTCTGTCTGCTCCATACTCAAGGGCATTTGGGCTTCCTTTGTCTCTATTGGAACCTCTCTGCTGATGTGCCCTAACTTCATTTTTTGGTAGTATCTTTCAAGGATATATTGTTCCAAACCATGCGCTCTTGGGCGACTGTCGGTTCTCTCCTATTATCTAGTTTAAAAGCTGCTCTATCTCCTTTTTAAAGATTAATGCCAGCAACCTGGTTCCATCCCGGTTAAGGTGAAGCCCATCCCTTCGGAGGAGCCCCTCCTTTCCCCAGAATGTTCCCCAGTTCCTAAGAAATCCAAAACCCTCATCTTTGCACCATTGTCTCATCCACACATTGAGACTCCAGAGCTCTGCCTACCTTTTGGGTCCTGCACATGGAACGGGAAGCATTTCGGAGAATACTACTGTGGAAGTTCTGGATTTCATCTTCCTACTTAAAAGCCTAAATTTAGCCTCCAGAACCTCCCTACCACATTTTCCTATGTCATTGGTACCGGCATGTGCCAAGGCAGCAGACTCCTCCCCAGCACTAAGACCTTGTCTAGGTGGCGTGTGAGGTCCGCTACCTTCGCACCAGGCAGGCATGTTACCAGGCGATCCTAACGTCCACCAGCCACCCAGCTATCTACATGCCTATTGATCGAATCACCATCTATAATGGCTGTCCTAACCCTTCCATGGTCCTTGAGAAACTTCCACGGTGCGAGAGGGTTTTACATCACCTGGAGGACAGGTTCTAACTATAGGATCACTTCCTGCCACACCTGGGTGATGCTCTCCTGTTACGTGACCTCTCTCCTCCATTTTAACAGGAATGCTGCCAGACTGTAGGTGGGACTTCAGGTGTATATCTCTGTAGGTCTCGTCTATGTATCTCTCTGTCTTCCTCATGTCTTCCAAGGCTGCTACTCTTGCCTCCAGAGATCGAACTCGTTCCCTGAGAGCAAAGAGCTCCTTGCACTTTGTGCACACGTAAGAGCCCTCACCAACTGGGAGAAAATCATACATGTGACACTCAAAGCAAAAGACTGGAAAGCTCCCATCTCGCTGCTGGACTGCTGTCTGCATCTTCGTTTTGTTTTTTTTTTTAAACTTTTGTTTATTGAACCACAAACCAAAGTACAAAAAAAGGTTTGCAAATACATCAATGCCACTTGGCTGGGTTGAGTCTTATCCCCGCACCAGAGGCCCCGAGTTAACATAATTGTGGTACAACATTTCCATTAACTCCCCCTCCCCTCCCTTCCCACACAGCACAACTCTCCCCCCTTCGCTTATCCCCCCCAGGAATTTCCCGGTACCTCCCATCCTCTCCCCAACCCTCCAGTAGCTCCTGCTAATTCTCCTGTTCCCCCCCCCCCCATCTTTCTACCCCGTTGAACGGCTTCATTACGGGCATGGGGTCCCAATTCTTGGATATAAGGTTCCCAAGTCAACAAGAAGGTAGCCCAGCGCTTAACGTTAGTCGCGGCCCCTCTCTTTTCAAAAAGCATCAGTTGATGAAAATTATTCCGCCATTCCCAAAAAGTAGGGGCCCGTTGCTCCCGCCACCTATGAAGTATTGGCCCCTTCCCCACCAGGCACGCTTTCCTCACCAGCAACCTTTCCCATCTTACCTTAGGGCGAAGCAGGCCATGCCAGTCCAGCGCAACAAAGGCCCCATCCCACTGAACGCACTGATGGAGCAGGCCGCCCATATAAGTACTAATCCTTGTCCAATACTGCTGGATATGTGGACACCCACACCCCATGTGCCCCAAATCTGTGAGAGTGGCCGAACACCTGGGGCATCCCCCATCACACACAAGGCCACTCCGCATTGCCCTCCTTGGGGAAAAGTGCGCATGAGTGATGCTTTTGAATTGCACCTCCCTCCATTTTATCCCCTCTACCAGTCCCACAATCCTACCAAGAGCTTTAAGAACCGAGCCCGGGGGACCCCCTGACCCAGTTCCTCCACCCACCCATAAGGGGAGGGTCTGCATCCATTACAGCATACGGGGCAAAACCACCATCCCCACCGCTGCTACTCGGCCCCCCAGCGACAGGGGCAATGGTCGCCAGGTCTGCAACTGCGCTCGAAGGCCAGCCAAAATCCGCTCAAAGTTCCATTTATACAGTTCCTGCGGATCTCTGGTTAAAAGAATTCCCAGATAGATGAAGGCATCCCCAGTCCACCGAAGAGGGAATACACCCCTCCAGCTCCTTTTCACATCCCCTCGCACATTGAGGTCCTCAGACTTATCCATATTTATACGCAGTCCCGCTATTTTCCCAAATACTGAGAATTCTTATAATTTGGGTAGCGACTGCTGCAGTGATTGTAGGTGTACAAGAATATCATCCGCGAAAGCCGCGATCCTAAATTCATGTCGTCCCATGTGCACCCCACATACGTCGTCGGAAAGTTCTACTCTGCGTGTAAAGGGGTCCAGAGACAGCACAAATAGCAGCGGTGAAAGTTGTCATCCCTGCCTCGTACCTCTCTCTAATGAAAACATCTTAGACAATAACCCATTGCATAACACTCTCGCGGTCGGCCCTGTATAAAGAAGGCGAATCATGCTACAAAAGGCACTGCCTAGACCATAGTGGGGTAAAAGGGCGTGCAAATACTCCCAATCCACTCGGTCGAATGCCTTCTCCGCATCAAGGCTGATTAACAGGGACTGCCGTTCCCGCGTCCATTCTAACGATGCCAGAATCTTGCGCAAGTTATATACTGCATGACGGCCCTTTACAAATCCTACTTGGGAAGCATGTATCAATTCCTGCAGCATCGGTGCTAGGCGATCCGCCAACACCCTTGCCATCACCTTCAAATCAAAATTCAACAAAGATATCGGCCGATATGAGGAGGCCTGCTCATGATCTTTACCTGGTTTAGGAATTAAAATAATATGTGCCTGATTCTCCCCCCACCTAAATCGACCTTGCTCCACTCTATGGCGGTATATCGCCGCCAGCGGAGGGGTCACCAGGTGTGATAAGGAAGCTTATCATAGCTCAGGTAGGAGCTATAGAAAAGATGATGTGACTCTGAACAAGCAACCTGTCAGTTTTGGTAGAAGTAAGAAAACAGAGTTTTCACATAGAAGACTACCAGTCCCAGAATGCACCAGGTTTCCAGCAGCCATGAGGGGGGCTGAAGTGAGAAAACGTGTGTGCAATCAAGAGAGCTATGAGGTAATCCCTAAGCACTCATCTCAAAGGGCAGGGCCTGATTCAACACAGCTGCGCTGTGTTAGGGAGGAGCACACATTAGGACAGAATAAGAATAGAGCTTATTCTTCAGATAACAGCTTCAGGGAGAGCTTCAGCAACGGCTACAAGCTCCAGCCCAGCTACAGGTTTAAGCATCACCTGGAGAAACAGAAGCCAAGCCAAGCGGATAGAGAAAGAAGGAAACTCTCTGGAAGGAAGAGAAGAAAGGCCATTGGAAGGTCTGGGAGAACCCAAGGCAGTACCTATACTGGGAGGTATTCCAAATGCCAGCAGAGTCCATTGGACTGGAGTCAGCCAGAGGAATGGAATGGCAGAGATAGGAATCACCAGTGGCTACCTGGAAGAGAGAAGACTGCACGTGGAAGGGACTTTCAGACCAAGGCCAGAAGGTATGTGAGAGGAGATCCAGTGTCCAGGGATCAAGATTGGAAGGCTGGACATCAGAATTGGATTACATACTGGCCAGGCTATACAGAGAGGAATTATGATAGCAGTAGAGGCTCAGGTATGAACACTGATCCAGACCCTATCTATAATAGAGAATGGCAGCAAGGGAATAAGCATTCTCATGATAGTGCCTTAATGAAAGACTCGTCTGTGCCAATGTATGATAGTGACCCTATGCTGATTGATGAAGGGGGAGATACAGCAGATGAAACTATTAATTACATGGACTGTTCTCTATCTAAATGCTATTGCTAGCTTTCTGTGAGCAAACACCTCAGCCATCACAAAGAAACCTAACTTTGTTCTTTATTTCCACTGCAAACAGCTCTTAAAGCAGGATTTGGGTTCACACAGTAGCAGCCAGCCAGCTAAAGGGTTTCAGCTGGTCAATTGATAGTAATTAAAGCTGCACCTGATTGTGTGTGTGAGCAAGGGAGAATCACTGCTGGGATCTGCGTGGAAAATAAGCAGAAGTTAACCTAACAAGCAAAGTTTATTCATTTCTTTGTGCCTTTTTATTTGGTAATTATTTGCTAAGAAAACATTAGCTAATTGCCTGACAAGCTGAAGGTTGTTTTCTGATTTGCTTTGTGACTTTGTTATCCATTTAAACACTGCAAGCAAGTAACCTCATTTATATTGCTAACAAGCATACTTGTGCTGGGTGAATTAAACCCCATCAATAAAAGAAGTATTTTATTGGCTTTAACCACTGGTTTCACAACTCAATTATTGTCTTCAGCTGTGTTTGGAGTGAAAGAACTACATTACCCACAATACCTTGCAAGAATCATATGAATATATGCATCGTCAAGATTGTGTAAGTTCTCACCCTAGGCAGCCGTCTGACACCAGGTCTCCCAACAACTTATAAAACTCGGCCCCTAGGCAATCAGGTCCCGGTGCCCTATGGCATTTCGCCTTTTGTATTACTTGGAGTATCTTCGCTTGTGTGATCGGCTGCTCCAATTGGGCCCTCTGTTCCATTCCCAACCTCAGCACTCCCAACCCTCTCAAATAATCCTCCAGGGGAGGTACGGGTGTTTCTTCTTTCTGGTAGAGTTTCTTATAGAAAGCCTGAAACACCCGAATAATCTGTTTCACTTCTGGAGCCTGCCCTGGGCATCTCTAATGACTGCAACCGTCCTAGTCCCCCTACTACCCTGCAGACATCGCGCCAGAAGTTTCCCCGGTTTATCTCCAAACCGATAGAGCTGGTAGCAGTGATACATAAAGGATTTTTTTGCTCTCTGATGAAGCAATTCATTGAGAGTTGTCTGGGTTTCCCATAGTAACTTCTTATTCGCTGCAGTGGGGCAACTCGCATGTTTACGCCAGGCCTTGACCACCTGCTTCTCCAGTCGGATTACCTGTTCGTTTAACACCCTCTTTTTCTGCGCCGAGTAGCCCAGAATGTCCCCCCGCAAAACAACCTTAGCCATTTCTTAGAAAAGTTCTGGGTCAGCCTGGTGCCGTTCATGGTTACTCGCAAAGTCCTGCCAGCGCTGCTTGAGATACAGATGAAACTCAGCATCTCGATATAGATTTAGCGGGAAACGCCACACCCTGGACCGCGAGTCTGATTGGGCCCAGTCTACTTCCACCCAGATTAAAACGTGGAAGGGGCCCAATTTGCGCATCAATCACCTGCTCAAAGATTCTACTTGATGTAAAGATATAATCTATCCGGGCACTTGAGCCATGTGCTCGCGACTGGTGAGTGAAATCCCTTTCCATTGGGTGAAGCAGACGCCAGGCATCAACCACCCCCACTCGGTTTTTAAGATCTTGTAAAGCCTTTGCCCCCTGTAGGCATGCTCGGTCCATTCCCCCCCTTGAAGTGTCTAATTCCAAATCCAGTACCCCATTAAAGTCACCACCTAGGAGCAGCGGAACATCCAGAAGCTGCTCAATTCTGGAACCCAGGCGCACATACAGTGCACGGTCCAATACGTTGGGGCTGTACTTGTTTCCCATTACTATGGGCCTCTCCTCCAGCAAACCCGTACAGTAACACATACCTTCCATTTGGGTCAGCATATTCCTTCTCCAGGGTAAATCTTACACGCTTATGGACCAAAATGACCACTCCCCCCTTTTTACCCTCTGCTGGGGACCCCCAGCCCTGACCTACCCAATCTCTCTGCAATTTCAAATGCTTTTCCTTAGATTGATGTGTTTCCTGTAGGAAGGTTATGTCACATTTTTGTCTGGCCAGAGCTTGTAATATTTTGGATCTCTTAATTGGGTTCCCAATCCCACAAACATTCCATGAGATGACCTTCAGAATACCGCATACTGTGTAGGCCCATGTTTCACGGTACCCAAGTAGTTCCCGGGAAGCTCCCCCCCAGCCTGGGGCTCCTCCCCTCCTCCTATCTTGAATCCATAGCTCATATACCTATTCCAGGGTCGGTTGTGCTGCCTCTCCCCCCTCTCTAACACGTTCTACCTCCCCCCCTCCCCCAGCCTCCCCCTTTATCCCTTCCCCTCCCCCTCTTTAACTCTAATCTCCCTCTCGTTTTGGGTCTCTTAGATGCGTACGGGTTCCCCCCCTCCCCCCCCATCATCCCTGTCAGCGGTGCCCTGCTACCTCCTTAACCTCCCTAACCCCCCACACCCCTATATCAAACATGGAGCACTTCTGCTTAGAGCCAACTGCACTATGCTTATATACCCATCAATGTCCCATGGAACTTTCCCAATACAGGCAATTATATATTAACGCTCATCCGTCCCAAATCCCCCCTACCCTCCCACAGTCTGAGCATAACAAACATTCTATAAATCCCTCAAACACACATATAAACGCAATTCTTCAACTTTAACTCAGCCCCCCAATGCAGCATGACATATATTAGCACTCGTTTACCCCTGTCCCCCCTACCACCCCTCAACCTGAACATAACACACACTCTGTGATCCCTGCAAGTACACACATAAATGCAACTCTTCAAGGTGGGGTATAACTCAACCCACCAGCGCTGCCATGTTCCTCAAAGATGTCATGCTGGACATCAAGGACTTTGCTTTCCGCGTTCCCATCACGAGTCTTTTCGAGGCCTTGTGGCTCACGGCAAGACTGCTCAAAGTTTATGGTCCAGGGCGCCTATGATGCCTTCTCAAATACGCTGGTAGGTTGGCAGTCATAGGGATTGCCACACAACAGATGGCCAGTTGCAATCCAGTGACCTATAACCTATAACAGTGGGTCCAGGACAAGATTGCCAACGTCCCCTGTTGGGATGAGCATCTCTTCGGCAAGCCTGTGGAGGAAAAGTCTGAAGAGCTGGAGAAAGAGCAATGTCCTTGCCAACTTCTGATCTGTCTCCACAGAGCTGTGATGTGGTCTGTGGTTTATACCTTCACAGCCTAATACTGTCTGGATGGGGATGCCCAATGGGACAGTAATTTTGGCCAGGCCATACTCTGGCATCTCTTTGGGTCCTGCCCAGTGACTCTTCTGTCCATCCAGACTACTTGCTCAAAATTCCCTTGGTTGATGTTGACTGTGGATGCTGCATCAGATGAGTCCCTTGATGGGACTACCTCTCTGATCTTCTGGCTTCAACAGTTCTCGATGCCCGGTTCGACTATTCTTTCTTTTCTGGTTCCGGTAGCCTGTAGCTTGGAAGTCTCATATATGAAGACTTATTTCCTGCTTGTTCACGGAGAAAGCATAGTTACTCACCTGTAGCAGGTGTTCTCCGTGAATAGCAGGAATAAGTCCTCACAATCCTCCCACCTCCCTGGAAGATGCCTTTTGGCTCCTGCTATGAGATCATACTGGAGAATATGGCACTGCGGTAGGTGCGCAGCTTGCTTCCCTAAAGATTCCTTTGAAAGCTGGGAGCATTCCTTGTTGGGCTCCATCTGTGATGCCACCCATATGTGAGGACTTATTCCAGCTATTCACAGACAAACCTTAACCAACAGCCCTTCTGCAATATCACTAACAAAACTGTTAAAGAAAAAAAAACCCCTCTGACCAAGGATAGATCCCTTTAGTACACCACTGGTTACATCCTTCTGTTCCCTTTACCTGTTTCTTTGTCATCTCCCACTCAACCAATTTCTAATGCAGTCAGTCAATTTAGGGTCTGTTCCTTTCTTTGTTTTTTTTTTTTAGTGCAATCAAGTCAGTGCTGAATCCTGGCAACCCAGCTGCCTCTGGGTTTATGACCGTAAGTAGATTGCCAGGCCAATGGAGGGTAAAGTGACTTACCCAAGGTCACAAGGGGTGCTTGTGGGAACCACTAGGCCACTCCTCCACTTCAGGGTCTATTCCTAGGATGCTCAATTTGTTTATGTCTGTGCAAAACAGTATCAAAGGCTTTACTGAAATCTATGTACACCACATCAAGGGCTCTTCATTGATCCAACTCTCTGTCGCCCAGTCATATAAATGAATTAGATTTGTCTGACAAGGCATGCCCCTAGTAAAACCATGCTGCTTCGGATCCTGCAATCTATTGGACTCCAAAAACCTTGCTGTCCTCTGTTTTAGCAGTGTTTCCATTAATTTACTCACCACAGAGAAGAGCCACCAAAATGGTAAAGGGGATGGAAGGATACCCCTATGAAGAAAGGCTAAAAAGGTTAGGGCTCTTTAACCTGGAAAAGAGATGGCTGAGGGGAGATATGATAGAGGTCTATAAATTAATGAATGGAGTGGAACGGGTAAATGTAGATCGATTGTTTACGTCATCAGAATATAAAAAGACTAGGGGACATGCAATGAAGCTAAAGGGTAACCTATTTAAGACTAATAAGAGAAAATATTTTTTCACTCAAAATGTAATCAAACTCTGGAATTTGTTACCCGAGGATGTAGTAAAAGCTGTTAGTGTAGCTGGGTTTAAAAAAGGTTTGGACAAGTTCCTGGAGGAAAGGTCCATAAACCATTATTAAAAGGGACCCAGGATATCATTGCTTGACCCAATACAAGCATTGTGGAACCTGTGTCTTTTGGGGAAATTGCTAGGTACTTATGACATAGATTGGCCATTGTTGGAAACAAGATACTGGACTTGATGGATGTTGGTCTGGCCCAGTATGACATATCTTATGTTCCTATGTTATGTTCTTAATGACTAACCGTCCTGAAGATCTCAACCTCATCCTTACTTCTGCTTTTGTCTAATGGGGACCACATGTGCCTTTCTCCAATCTTCTGGACTCCGACTCAGAAGAAGCATTGAAAATGTCAAATAGTGGAGCTGCTGGAACTTCTCCAAGTTCCTTTAATACTCTGAGATGTATCCCATCCGGCCCCATCGTTTTGTTTACTTTAGTTTAGCTAGTTCCTCATGAGCAGTCTTCTGAACATAGTTCAAAATCGCCTTCGCCACTGTTCCTATTTATAGTTTCCAGTTGCAAGCACTTCCTGTACTCTAGCAAAGCTCATGCGCACCTGTCTTCCTACCTGCTGTGGGGCTATATTCCCCAGTCTTCTTTTTTTTGCGGAGCCCCTACGCTGTGTTCCTGCAATCTGGAAAAAAGATTGAATTTCTTGCTCTTGTGGCTGACCCTTTGCTCGTTTTTTCACCTGCCTTTTGTCGATTAGTCTTTTTCTTACCCTTTAAGTATTTTTTTCTGGGGGGTTTTTGCGCCTTTTGGTGGCTTTTTACCACCCACGACTGTTTTCATTGATTTTTCTGAGACTGTGTTTTTCGGTATGTCTAAGCCTGTTAGCGGCTTTAAGAAATGCACCAAATGTGGCACGACCATTTGTGCCACGGACCGCCATAATTGGTGCTTGCAGTACCTTGGACCCGACCAACAGCTGGGATCCTGTGAGCTCTGCTTGTATGTATATAGTTATATATAGTTATGTATATAGTTATATATATAGCTCTGCTTGTATGTATATAGTTCAATGTATATAGTTGTACCCCCATATTATCCATGTTTATCTTATCCAAATTTATTTTCCTGTTTTATGTAATACCGAGCAGCCTGTTGTTCTGGTCTTTGGTTCTCTGTAAACCGCGCTGATTGTAAATAGCGCGGTATATAAAAAATTGAAATAAATAAATAAATAAATAAATGAAGAGTCTGGAAAAGCAGGAGTCCCCCCCTCTTTGGCTCATCTGGTTCAGCATGCTCAGCCCTGACTTCCTCATCCACGCCTGAGGTGACCAAGGAAAAAAATCAGAGAGCTCAGTCGGAACAGAAGGGTTTGAGTGGCATGGGGAGATGTCGAAGGAGGAGCACAAGGAGAAGATCATGTGCAGCGCCACCACAGCCCCCCTCGGTGCGAGAAAGACAACTAGAGCTGGGAATAGCTAGCCAAGCTTCCCCAGTGGGAGGACCTGGCCTGGGTGGCAGAATCCACTCTCAATTTATTTATTTATTTATTTGCGAACATTTTTATACCGCTCCTTCCAGTGATCAGCAGCGGTTTACAATTAACAAATAACTCTGCAAAGATTAGCAGTTACATAAAACAGTAGAAATCTTAACGTTTGAAACAATTAACAAATAACTCTGCAAAGATTAGCAGTTACATAAAACAGTAGAATCATAATGTTTGAACATTAAATGTTTAAAATTGTTTAGGATAACTCAAAAATAGGGATAGATACCCAGGAGGACAGCTGGATGTCTCCAATCATTGTGGAGTCCCCACCTAAGGGGTCACCGGCGATGTCCGCAACTCTGGTATCGACGTCCTCATCATTGTTGCTTCTGATGGAATTCCCACAAGCCTTGGAAGCGGAATGTAGGCTAAGCAGCGTAGATTGTCATCACCGTACTCATTGCAGCCTATCCTGGCAACCTATGCCCTGCTACTCGCAGCTGGGACATTTGGTGGGAAGATCAGTGTTGACTGGTGGCTGGAGCAATCTCTCTCTCTAGTGTGTTGGAATCCAAGGCCCTGGGGCATCGCCATCAGTATGCTGTGCGCAAGGAGGACCATCAATGTCCACCTTCTCCTGGGCCGCACAATCGATGTTTGGATGACACTCAGCATTACTTTGACTTCCTCTTGAATCCGAATCATAATGGGAAACCAAGGTGTAATCAATGGTGTTGGACCCTTTGGATCGGCGGAAGTCAGCCCCGGAGAACATGTCCTTCCAGGATTTTGTTTGATACCTGGCCAAGGCCATCCCCTTTTATCTGGATTTGGAGGAGAACAGAGGACAGAAGAACTTGGAACTCCTCCAGTACCCCCAGCCCCCTGTGAGGCTGCGACAGTCCTCTTCCACCATGTCCTGCAGAGGTTGCTGCTGTGGTTGTAGGAGGCACCACTTATGCTTCCAGTCATCAGCTGCTGGCTCGACTCCCTGTACCAGGTCTAGAAGGCCCCAGGGTTCGAGAAGCCTCAGTTGTCCCACAGTTTCATTGTAGTTGAGTCTGCCTTGAAGCGTGTAAAGATTGCTAAAACACACTGCACGGTGGAACCCTCATGGAATACAAGGAGCTTGGACTCCTTCAGGAGGAAGTTCTTCCAGACCTCCATGCTAATAGCCTGCATCCTGGCCTACCAGACTTACATGGCCATATTCCACAAGGACATAGAGTACTTCACTATATTCATTCCCGAGGACTGACGAGAGTCTTTTCAAGACCTGTGGCTCATAGCAATTATTGCTTGAAATTCATGGTCCGAGTCACCTATGATGCCTTCAAATTCGCAGGTAGGGTGTCTACCATAGATATCGCCATGCGGTGGATGGCCTAGTTGCAGTCCTTTGACCTGGAGCAGTGGGTACGGGAAGCATTTGCCAATATCTCCTGTCAGAATGAGAACCTCTTCTGTAAATACATGGAGGAGAAGGTAACCCTCACCAGGCTCTCCAGGAAGACTGCAGATTCTGCATGGAATTAAAAGCAGGCCAAGAACAACATTACTTTACTTTATGTGCCAGTCACAGGTGCAGCCTAAGGCCTAGGCTTCCCGCTTGCAGCGGAAGGAGAAAACCTCAAAGGCACAGATCCCCCCCCCCCCAGCCCAAGCTGGAAGAGGGCTTTTGATGGGGTCTTCAGGAGCATAGCCAATTGTCCACCGAGGTCCCCCCACAGGTGGGGGTGTGGCTTGTCCACTTTGCCCACTGGTGGCCTCTTGTCACCTCATGCCTGGGTGCTACAGAATGTCCAAAGCAACTATAGGTTGCTTCTCTAGGAACAAGCAGGAAGTCAGTCCTCATATATGGGTGACGTCGATTGCCAGAAAGCCTTTGGGAGATGCCACCACACATGTATGGTCCCCTTCCTTCCCAAGGGTGCCATCTTATTCAGTGTCCCTTTTTCCACGGAGCCCTACAGACGTTTGTCTTTCTTCCCCAGAAAAAGTTGATTTTCTTGTGCACTTTATGTGCCATCCAGTTAGCACCAGTCCTTTTCCTGCCTCCGAGCACCTTCGCTTCAGCCTCGGGACTCAGAACCTGTTTAGTTAGTTTTTTTCCATCCAGCGCGGTTTCGTGCCTCTTTCTAATGCTGGCAACGTCAAAGGTTTTCAACCTTACTGGGGCCCTTTTTTCCCCAATGGCCATCGGGTTTAAAAAGTGTGATCGGGCTTCCGGTGACGTCAGCGACCTGCATGGCGGCGTGAAAGTGAGCTCCGCCGCAGCCTGCAGTAACGAAGTGGAAAATCCCTGCCGGGGAGAGTGCGGAGCGGGGCAAAGTGGAGAGGCAACGCTAGAGGAAGCGCAGAGGCTCTAAGCGGCGGCGTGAAACGAGCCACACAGACGTTCGGGCCCACCGGAGCAGTGCCGGTGCAGCGGAGGCCAGAAACACGTGGAGCCAGAGACGGGGCTGAGGGCCGCCTGAAGGAGCAATGCGCCAACGATAAAGTGCAGGAAGAGAAGTGCCCTGGGGGAGAGTTCGATCACCCGTGGGCCTGAAGAGGGGGCGGAGAGCACTGCGGCCCAAAGTGAATGCTGGACGGCACGGAGGCCTATAGACACCCGACACCAGGCAAGGTGAGGCTGGTCGGGCCGAGAAGGCTGCAAGAAGGGGAGAAGGAGGTGGGAGCCCGAAGATAAAGGGCAATAGCAGTGAAGCCCAGCCTGTCACATAGAGTGAGGAGAGCAACAGCACAAAAAGAACTGGGGGAAAATAACAAGAAGGAAAATTAACAGCATAAGGGGGGTGTCAAGAGCAGCAATAGCCCCCTGAAGCAGCCGGGCATGGGCAGAACGGCAGTCTAAAACCCAGAGCCCACGGTCCCGGCAGTGAGGAGGAAAAGAAGAGCGTGGAAGCTCAGGGACGTATTGGCCGAGACTAGTGCTGGTGCGGCACAGTGAGTGGGCTGGGTGCCGGGGATTGTGCGCAGCTGCTAGCTCCCAGCTACGGACCAGGGGAGGACAGTTGGAAATCCGGCACACTGACTGAAGCAGAGAAGGAGGACCGCAGGAGCAGAATTGCAAGCAGCCATAGTGCCCGGGCAAGGAGGCTTCTCGAATACAAGGCGCAGAACTTTGAACCGGGGAGGAAGAAGCGGTGCAGAGCTCAGAAGATCCCGCGCGCTAGCCATTCCCTGGGATAGGTATAACACCCCCCCAAAAGCCAGGAGACGGGCGGAGGGCAGATATGGAGAAGAGTAAAAGTGGACCCTCCGTCAAGAAGAAGCTAGCGGAATTCCACTCTCCCTACGCTGCGCCGAGAGGAGGTAGGGAGGGGGACAAAGAGGGCAAACCCCACCCAACTACATCTACTGAGCCGGAGCTAGAGGTGGAGAAAGAGAGCAGCCCAGAGCTGGCCAACATGATCAAAGACTGGCTCACTGAGCTGAAAGATGAGCTCAAGGCAGAACGGGGGGGGGGGGGGGGGGGGGGGTAAAGAATGAACTAAAAGAATCAATTCAAGGACTGAGACAAGAATTGATTGACCTAGGTTGGCCGCGTGGAGGAAACTGAAACGCAGCTGGAGCAGCAGGGAGAGTTGCCCTTAAGGGTTTTGTACCGGCAAAATTGCTCCGACGGGAGGCTTCGGCTTCCAAAGCATTATCGGGGCTCCAGGATGTTCTCGAGGCCTCAACCTTGGCAGAACTACTGGTGCCGTGCTCTGGGGTACCGGCCGATACCGATACCCAGGCATCGGCAGCGTCAATAGACCAGAGGCTCCTGGCTATTGAACGGTTTGGCGGCTCTCCTTGCGGCATCGATACCCTCGGAACTGCGTCAGACAGTACAACCGGTATCGGCACCGGCACCGATGGCATCAGCATCGACATTGGTGTCTTAATTCCTGGCACCCATTCAAGCCATGCCTTCCGGTACCGATACACCGGTACCGATTCCCCCCGTCACCGACTTCGATCGGTACGGGTACCGTGCTCTACAAGAGCATCCGGACAGAAGGTACTTTGAATCCTCTGAGGATTCTGACAGTTCTGTCGGTACCGGAGTACTTCTCCCCGAGGAGCCTTCCTCCCCTAAGCGTAGGATGTCTCCTCCAGAAGATATCTCCTTTCAGGATTTTATCAGGGAGGTGGCTCGGTCTTTCCATTACTGTGGTTTTCTGAGACAGAGCCCAGGGTAAAGGAGTTGGAGATTCTACACTATCCCAGGGCTCCCAAGGAGGCAGCTACCCTGCCTATCCATGAGATCTTACATGATCTCATGTTAAGAATGTGGGAAACCCCCCCTTACCACCTCGCCTCACTCTCTTCGACTGGATACCATGTATCGGGTTCCTCCGTGTCCTGGTTTCCAGAAGACTCAGCTGCCTCACTACTCTATTGTAGTGGAGTCAGCTATGAGAAGGATCAAGAGTGCAGAGAGGCATGCCTCTAATCCTTCAGGACGTGAGTGTAGAACTTTGGATGCCTTTGGACGTCGCACCTTCTAGGCTTCCATGCTTTCTGTCAGGATCAGTTCCTATATTTTATATATGGGAATGTTCCTCAAAGAAGTCACAGGAGATTTAGAAGTTTTGAGCCCTCTTCTTCCTGAAGATAAGAGGCAGGATTTTCTCACACTGGTTAAACATGCCCAGGATGTTTCTAAATTTGTCAATCGTGCAGCCTTTGATTGTTTTGAGTGCATAAGCAGAACTTCTGCCATTGCCATAGGTGCACATAGAATTGCCTGGCTCCAGGCATCTGATTTGGAGCTCTGGGTGCAGGACAAACTGGGCAATATTCCCTGTACAGGTGAGAATCCATTCAGCAAAAATTGGCAAGAAAAGGCCAATGAGTTGGATGCTGATAACTCCACTTTGGATAGATTATCCAAAGCCACAGCTGATCCTGCAAGGAAGAAATCTTTCAAGAAACCATTCTTCTCCAAAAAGAAGAGGTTTTATCCCTCTTATCAGCAGGGACGTTCTGCAGGTCAGCCTGTGTCCGGAAGACTCAGCAACCACCTAAACAAAGGAAAGCAAAGACTGCTAAGCCTCAATTCTCTCAGCAGTCTCAGCCTCCGCAAGGCCTTTGACTTCCATGTAGAGAACCTAGCCTTCCTGGACCTCAACGGACCAGAACCTTCCACCATTCCAGGAAGGTTATGTCATTTTGCCCCCAGATGGGGGCAAATAACAGCAGAACATTGGACTCTCTCCATTATAGAAGATGGGTACAAGCTTCACTTTATCCACATTCCCCCTCCAACAGTGGTAAGACAGTTCAATTCTCAGACCTCTCTGAACAACCTGTTAGATCAAGAGGTCACTATGCTTCTTGCCCAAGGGGCAATAGAAGAGGTACCCATTCCTCAACAGGGTACAGGGTTTTACTCCCCCTATTTCCTTATTCCAAAGAAAACAGGAGGGCACAGACCTATTTTATTTCTCAGAGAGTTGAACAAATTCCTGTTCAAAGAGAAATTCAAGATGATTTCTCTGGGAACCCTGCTGCCGTACCTTCAGAGTCAGGATTGGCTTTGTTCTCTAGATCTCAAGGATGCGTACACTCATGTTCTCATCCATCCAACCCACAGAAAGTTCCTTCGGTTCCTTTTTCAAGGAAAGCACTACCAAACAGGGTGCTTCCTTTTGGCCTGGCCTCAGCACCAAGGGTGTTTACGAAATGCATGGCTGTGGTAGCAGCATTTCTTCGCACTCTGGGAATATTCGTCTTCCCCTACTTAGACGACTGGCTCATTCGAGCCCCATCAGAATCAGAGGCCAGGATTTCTCTATCTTGCACAATGCGTATTCTGCAGTATTTGGGTCTGGTCATAAACATCCCAAAATCCAACCTAACTCCCACTCAGTCTCTAGAGTTCATAGGAGCTTTGTTGGATACCAGGAAAGCAAGGGCCTATCTTCCCCAGGTGTGTTGCCTTCGCATGGTGCAATTAGCTTCTCAAGCATTGCTAAAGCCTCATCTCACTGCTCGAGAAAAGCTACAACTACTAGGCCACATGGCATCTACCGTACATGTGGATCCTTATGCTCACCTCCATATGAGAGGAGCCCAGTGGACTTTATCCACTCAATGGACCCAGGCATCAGGGTGCCTGTCAGACAAAATAACAAACACAAATCGCCTTATTTTGTCCCTCCGATAGTGGCAGTCCACTCAAAACCTGTTGCTGGGGTCCCCATTTCAACAATCTTTACCCCAGGCAACACTCACAACAGATGCTTCACCAATGGGTTGGGGAGCTCATCTGCAAGACCTCCCCACCCAAGGTACTTGGACTCCACAGGAGACTCATCTACACATCAATCTCTTGGAGCTCAGAGCAATCTTCCTTGCTCTGCGATTGTTCCACACCCTGCTCAGCTACAAGACTGTCCTCATTCATACGGGCAATCAAGTAACCATGTTCTACTTGAACAAGCAGGTTCTCTGTTGCTTTGCAACGAAGCTTTGCAACTATGGGCCCTCGCCAGAGAGCATCAGATTCATCTCCTGGCTGTGTATCTGCCAGGTATCCAAAACTCTTGGGCAGACAGACTCAGTCGAGTTCTGCTTCCACACGAATGGTCTCTACATGCAGACCAGGTGGCCAAGATTTTTCAAATTTGGGGAACCCCGAACATAGACCTCTTTGCAAGTCCGTTGAATGCCAAACATTCCCGGTTCTGTTCCAGAATTCTGGCTCAGGGCTCTCAGGTCAGGGATGGTGTCCTCCTCCTTTGGGTTCAAGACTTCCTTTATGCCTTTCCACCCATTCCCCTGATTCCCAAAACCCTGTTCAAGCTTCAGAGAGACAGAGGCCGTATGATTCTCATAGCTCCACATTGGCTATGGCAAGTGTGGTACCCTCTGCTTCTACATCTCTCTCAAGCTCCATCTCTGGAATTAGGCTCTGCTCCAGATCTCCTGTCTCAGGAGGACGGAATGTTATGGCATCCCAATCCCCACACTCTGCATCTCAGGGCATGGTTGCTGAAGGCCTAGATCTTCAAGATCTTAACCTTCCTCAGCAAGTAAAGGATATCCTTTATGCTTCCATAAGATGCTCTTTTGCTTTCAAGTGGAAAAGGTTTACCATATGGTTTTCGCAGAAGGGTCTTAATCCCCTTGCGATACCTCTGGAATCATTACTGGAGTATCTCCTTCATTTATCTAATGCAGGACTTAAAACTAACTCAGTAAGAGTCCATTTAAGTGCTATTGCGGCTTCTTTCAAGCCTTTAAATGGACAACCTATTTCCTCCCATCCTCTTATAGCAAGATTTATGAGAGGCCTTCTTCTAACTAAGCCTCCCATTAAGCCACCACCGGTGGCAGGGGACTTGAATCTGGTTCTTGGTCAGCTCATGAAGCCACCTTTCGAACCCTTAGCTACTACTTCGTTGAAATTCCTTTCTTGGAAAGTTATCTTTCTCATTGCAATCACATCACGTCACATCAGTGAGTTGCAGGCACTAGTGGCTGATCCACCTTATACAAGGTTCCATCATGACAAGGTAGTCCTTAGGACTCATCCACACTTTATGCCAAAGGTGGTCTTGCCTTTTCATCTTAACGAAGCGGTCTACCTGCCTGTGTTTTTTCCAAGGCCTCATACATCAAATGCAGAAAGGAATCTTCATACTTTGGACTGTAAAAGAGCTTTAGCCTTTTACTTACAAAGAACACAGCAACATAGAAAGTCCTCTCAACTCTTTGTTGCTTTTGATCCTTCTCATTTGGGACTTCGAGTCTCCAAGAGAACACTGTCCAACTGGATTGCACAGTGTATTTCCTTTGCCTATCAGAGTAAGAATCTTCCTCTGGAAGGCCATGTCACAGCTCACAATGTGAGAGCCATGTCAACTTCAATGGCTCATCTGCACTCTGTGTCTATTGACGACATTTGTCGAGCAGCCACTTGGGCCTCGGTTCATACCTTCACAGCCCATTACTGCTTAGACAAGGACTCCGGCCGGGATGCCTTGTTTGGTCAGGCTGTTCTCCAACACCTGTTGCAAACCTAATCAACTCCTACCCACCATCCCTGGTTGGAAGCCAGAGATCCATGGGGGGAAGTGGAGCCCTTTCACAGGGACACACAACTTCTGGGGTCTCTTCCTGGCATCTGCAGCTAGGGAGTCCCCATATGTGAAGACTACATTCCTGCTTGTTCCTGGAGATAGCATAGTTACTCACCTGTAACAGGTGATCTCCGGGAACAGCAGGAATTTAGTCTTCACAACCCACCCAGCTCCCCTAGGAATTGTGTCTCTCTTTCTATTTCTTTCTCTTTCCCTCTCTCTCTCTCATTGTCTCAGCTTTAAATGCAACTGGAGAGAGGCAGTTGGGAAAGGCGGGAAGGCAGCACGCAGGCGCTGTGGGATGCTCCCAAAAGCTTTCTAATTGGACGCTGGGGAGCGTTCCTGCGCAGGCTCCGTCGGTACCGACGATACCCATATGTGAAGACTAAATTCCTGCTGTTCCCGGAGATCACCTGTTACAGGTGAGTAACTATGCTTTCCACTCCATTCATTTATTTAGAGACTTCTATCATATCTCCCCTCAGCCGTCTCTTTTCTAGGTTAAAGAGCCCTAACCTTTTTAGCCTTTCTTCATAGGGGTATCCTTCCATCCCTTTTACCATTTTGGTGGCTCTTCTCTGAACCTTTTCTTATAACGCTATAATCTCCAGGAACAAGCAGGAATGAGTCTTCACTTGTGGGTACGTCAGCGCCGACGGAGCCCGCACGGGAATGCTCCCCAGCATCCAATCAGAAAGCCTTTGGGAGCATCCCTCGCGCCTGCGCGGTGACTTCCCGCCTTTCCCACTGCCTCTCCTCAGTTTTCGTTTTTCCGTGGAGCCGGCAGGACGTTCCTCCTGTCACCGCAGAAACCTTTTTCTCTAAAATCCTTATTTTCTTGTGGTCGCCGCCATTTTTCCCGCTGATACCGGCACCGCCGGTGCTTTATTTTTTTCTTTTCCAACTTAGAGGTATTTTTTCTCCTCAGTTTCTTTTATCGTTCTGAGGCCTACCAGGCCTTTTCAGCATGGAGCCTTCTTCCCCTAAGAAGTGCCTTCACTGTGGAAACTTAGTTTTCTTTTTAGACTCCAATGCCTGGTGTCTAACCTGTTTGGGTCCTGACCCTTTTTCCCCCGGTCCATCGGGCTTTAGTATTGGGAGAAGACCTTCTCTTTTTCGAGTATCCCTCGATGCCGTTTTTCCTCCTGAGGTGAGGATACCGGTTTATTCTTCTCTCCTGGATCAGGTAACCCACAAACAGTCTGTTAAGACTAGCCAATTCTTGAAGGGTAAGTCTCATGCCCAGCATGATGACGGTTCCGGCCTTCCCCTCAAGACCCCTTTGGCAATAAAACCCCGGCGGGAGTCTTCGGGCTCCAAAGCATTCACGGGGTTTCAGGTTGTTCCTGGGGTTCACTCCTCACAGAGCATACCTGAGCCATGCTCGGGGGTGGTATCCGCTTCGAGCGGTACCGATCCCCCGGCATTGGCACCGGCGTCGAGTGCTTCACTCTTCGCCAAGGATCGTCAACTGGTGTCCTCGGTGCCTTCGGGGCCGATCGATTCGACCCAGACTGGCTTTCCTGCATCCCAGCCATGCGCGGGGTTGGTACCGGCTTCGAGCGGTACCGCTTCCCCGGCGTCGGCACTGGTGTCGAGTGCTCCACTCTTCACCAGGGATCATTATCTGGTGTCCTCGGTACCTTCGGGGCCGATCGATCCGACCCAGACTGGCTTTCCGGCACCCCAGCCATGCGCGGGGTTGGTGCCGGCTTCGGGCGGTGCCGATCCCCCGGCATCGACGTCGGTGTCGAGTGCTCCGCTCATCACTAGGGATCGTCATCTGGGGTCCTCGGTACCTCCGAGCGATACGACCCAGACTGGCTGTCCTCTGTCCCAGCCAGCCGCGGGGTTGGTTCCGGCTTCGAGCTTCCACTCTCCACCGGGGCTCGTCATCGGGTATCCTGGGCGCCATGTTCGGAGGGGGTACCGGCTTCGAGCGGTACCGATACCCCGACATCGGCGCCGGTGTCGAGTGTTCCTCTCTTCACCGAGCGTCGTCTTCGGACGTCCTCGGTGCCTTTGGCACCGATCGATGCGATTCCGATTGACTTTCATGTATCGGCATCGCCGATACCAACATCAACGTCGGTGCCCTCTAGACGGGCATTGATAACCTCGCTCGGTTTGATGCCCAGTCTGGAATCGATATCCAGTCTAGATGACTTGGTTCCGACACGTTTCGGAACCGATCCATGTCCCTTCCGGCTACGCAGTACCAAGGATAATCACCAAAGCTTTCTGGTTGCCTCGGTACCGCTTCGGCAACCTCCGCTGCCTGCTCCGAGGGCGTTACCGATGTCGATTCCTGCAGTTCCATCGGTGCCATCGATCCTTTCTATGCCTAGCTTGGAATCAATACCGGGAACCGACGATGCAATACTAATTGCCTCGAATCGGAACTGTCGGTATCGTTCTCCATCTAGCAGGATTCCTTTTGTGCACCAGTCCAGTAGGTCTTCTATAGATCCTTTTTTTGTTGTTTTAATTAGACATCACCTTCAAATGATAATCAAGCATAAAATTGCTTTTTTCACATGCAGGGGCCTATTTGCTAAACTTTTTTATGTATTTAACAAGGTTTTCAATGTGCACTAACATTATGGCACCATATTAACAGTGAACTCAGTGTATTAACTGTTAATGTGGACTAATAGCTGCATTAAATACCTAATGCCGAAATTGCCTTTAGAGGTGTGAGCTGGGCAGCGTTGCTAAAGTGGCAGATAATGCAGAACAGGCATAGCTAATTACAAAGCATGTTTACTAACATGTGCTGACTGTTAGCATGGGGTTTGCCATGCAGTAAGCATGCCACACTATTAGGGTCCCTTTTACTAAAGGATGCTATATGGCACCTAATGTGGCAAAAGCTCTGAAACAATGGCACATTAGGTGCAACATCTCCATGTTAATGGTCAGGGGCGTGGAATGCATTTCCCTGGCAGTTAGCACACAGCCCTATCCATTAGTGTGTGGTATTAGTGTGCCTTCACCCCACCCACTCATGCCTCTAATGTGAATTAAACAGTTAGCGTGGGTATTGTCCCACGTTGCCACAGCCCGGCACTAGCTGTCAACGCATGTTCCAAAGTAGGGAGGAGTAGCCTAGTGGTTGGGGCAAGGTACTTCAGGCCGGAAGGTCGGGGGTTCAAATCCCACTAGAGGACAGCAACCTTGGGCCGGAAGGACTGGGGTTTCTAGTCCCACAGATGCTCCTTGTGGTCCTGGGCAAGCCACTTAACCCTCCATAGCCCATGTTCCCTGTAAGTATTAGTGTATGTGTCTCATATCCCCGCGTGTTCAATGTATCCCCCAATTGTGTTGTGACCGCTTTGATTGAAGGATAAGGCGGTATACAAAAAACTGTCTAAATAAATAAATAAAATAAATAAATAAATTTGGCAGTCACCTTTAAAGGTTCCTGCGCCTTCTACAGCCATGCATGTTCTGTATCAGGTGCCCCCTCCGGGTTTCAGAAAAAGCAACTTCCGCATCATTCCCTTGTTGTGGAATCAGCAATGAGGAAGGTCAGAAGCAAGAAGAAGCATTCTTCTTATCCACCAGGTCGTGCATCTAAAGCACTTGATGCCTTTGGGCGTCAAACCTTCCAAACTTCCATGTTGGCTTCTAGAATTATTTCATATATTTTTTATATGAGTCTAACACTTCAGGAGGTCACAGAGAAATTATCTCTTTTGTCTCCTTTTTTGTCAGAACCTAAGGCCTCTGACTATTCCTTGCTTCTTAATCATAGCAGGAATATCTCTTGGTTTCTTTCTCATGCTTCTCTAGACTCTTTTGAGTCTGTTAGCAGGTCCTCTGCTATTGCCATTAGAGCACGTCGTACAGCCTGGCTGCAGGCTTCAGACTTGAGCAGATGGGCACAACATACACTGGGTAATTCTCCGTGTACTGGAGAAAGTCTTTTCAATAGAGAGGCTTTACGTCAGGTTGCTCAGTGCTCCACTGACTTTCCTAGTTCTGGAAACCATCCTAAGCCCTCTTTTTCCCCAGGATGCAGGAAATGTTCTACCAAACCTTCTTTCCCTAAGAAAAGAAAGTTTCATCCTCCTTCTGCCCATCCTCCAGATGTACCCAAGCAAGGGACATCTCGTCCTGGTCTGACGTTTCCAGACTCTTACCAGGCTAATCATAACCAGCAGCCATAGGTTCCTGTATGCTGCAATCTACAATTAACTTCTTCTTACCAGAAGTTTATTCTTCAAACTCTACACTGGTTTTTCTTTTCAGTATGCCAAGTAGTTAGGATACTTTTGTCCATGGGTTACATAATTCTCCCTTTCTTATTACTATAAAGGGAGATCACCACTATCCCATGATAGTTTCTGTCCCCACATGGACGTTCTTTCCTTCAGCTGACTTACCATATGGTACGTCACCTCCAACCCCCTCTCTTCCAGGGTTTCCCCTGCTTGAGTTGGTACCATACTGAAACATCTCTCTCTCTTTCCAGTGTAGATTTCCTGTTATCCGTCAACGCATGTTCTGAACAACTCATCAGACAGGACCGGAATATCTCCGCTCCCTTTGTCTGTTTTCTCCCTGTTTTCATACAGGAGAATCCCCTCTGCTAGTTTGTTCAGTTGCTGTGCGTGCAGGAGTTCCAGTGATTACTTTCAACTATCTTGCGTACTAACACTCACTGCAGGTTATCTTCTTCTAGCCATATCCTTATCTAGGATGTGGCAGCCTGTCTGACTTCTGTCAGTTTTATCTCATAATTCTCCTGCACAATGCTCTCTGCAGTCTTCGGAGAAGCTTCCCACTATGGGCCCTTGCCATAGAGCATTGGACTTTGCCTCCGAGGGTCTCCCATATAATAGAAGAAGCTTATATAGTCATTCCATGGCTATATAGATATTTATACCCTCTTGTCTCCCGTTGTGATACAGAAGACAAGTTTTTTTCTGCGTGAATGTCCAAGGAGTCCCCAATCTGGCAGGAATCTACCCCTCTTTTCCTTACAGCTTGGCATTATGTTTCTGCTCCACTTGGACAACGCATACTCTTTTACTGTACATGATACCCCTGAGTCCCTTGGCTGGGTCATCCTGGTATCTTGGTCTATGCGTTTTCTTGTCCTTGGGACACATCAGAAGCCTAAAGTACTCCTGACGTGCTCTTACCAGACTGATATTATCCTCTGTTTTTTCACGCAACCATACTGCTAATTCCACTGAGCTACATTCCTGCACCACAGAAATAGATTCTCTATACTTCTTCAGGTGGTTTTCACCCCCTATTATTAGATGAATCTTTTCACATCACCTTCCCCATGTGAATGTTTCTTCTGTGGCGCAGTTGCAGGCATGTATTCTCAGAATTATTTTCATGTATGTATGTGTCCTATGCATACATGTTTTTGTACCCTGGGTGGGCATCAGCCATGCCCATCTATATCTCTGTATATATATATCTACATTCTATATATAGATATATATATCACACTTGTCTAGACATGTATATTCACATCTGTATAGATATGTATGTAGTTCCATATATATATATATATATATATATATTTAGGTATGCGCATGTTGGGAGATGTTCACAGCACCCTGTGTATTACCTACTATCTCCCTAACTGTCTGTACTAAAATTTTTACTTTCTTAAGGGGTCCAGACGGTCCACTTGCCTATTATCATACGGCTCGGTAACTGGGACCGGTTATACTCACAATTACTGCTGTGACGTCAACAGCTTCTATTTTTGTTATACACCTCCCTATCTATGGAGTATCAAACTTCAATGTCTTCCTATCTCTTACCAGCTAGGAAAGACAGTGTACATCTTCAGTATTCCGGAGTACACTTCTGTTCTCCCTGGGAAAAGGGGTATTTTCTCCGTACCCTCTCTTCCCTTCCGGATTGGGCTCATTTTGCAGATCGGTTAGTCTTCTTCTTTTAGTCCTCAATGTTAATAACTCTGTACCTAAAAGAGTTCTCAGCTTTTTCACATAAAGCTTTCCATTGAAGACCTGCCATTCTTCTCCTGCACCAGTTGACACCTGGGTCACCTGCCCATTCCGGATTTGGATCTTCATCCTCACTGCTGTGAAGTTCCCTTGAAGATTCCGCTACTGCGTCTACAGTACCCTCCATCACAGTTCTACTTCCTACAATACAGTAGGTAAGATCTATATGGTACTAGTTCATTAAATACTTTAATGATACTTGACATGCATTCTAGAGACTCATCTTCCCTGTAGTCTTTAGTTTTTGCTGTTCCTCTGCAACTCTTCTCTTCTCAACTCCTACCCCCCATCCCTCAGGGGATGCCGGGGATCCAGGTTGGGAAAATGCCGTCCTGTCCAGGGATGCGCATTTCATGGGATCTCCCCTGGCACCCTCAGCTAGGGAGTCCCCACATGTGAAGACTCATTCCTGCTTGTTCCTGGAGATAGCACAGTTACTTACCTGTAACAGGTGATCTCAGGGAACAGCAGGAATTAGTCTTCACAACCCTCCCACCTCCCCTAGGAGTTGTATCTATCTATTTCCTTTCCTCTTTCTCTCCTTCTGTCTCAGCTATGAAACTTAACTGAGGAGAGGCAGTGGGAAAGGCGGGAAGTCACCGCGCAGGCGCGAGGGATGCTACCAAAGGCTTTCTGATTGGATGCTGGGGAGCATTCCCGTGCGGGCTCCGTCGGCGCCGACGTACCCACATGTGAAGACTAATTCCTGCTGTTCCCTGAGATCACCTGTTACAGGTAAGTAACTGTGCTTTCTTTTTAAGATACGGCGACGAGAATTTATTTATTTATTTATTTAGAGTACATTTGTATACCGCTACTTCCAGCGATCAGCAGCGGTTTACTATACATATAACGTTCAATACAGTACAAATCAACATGATATACATTTCGATTAAGGGGATACACACACATCACAGCAGCTGGATTACTAAATGTACACTTAATTGAAAAGGGGTGTCTTTACATATATACATATTTACAGGTCAGCGGTTGTAAATTGCACACAATATTCAAGGTGCGGTCTCACCATGGAACGATATAGAGGCATTATAATATGCTTTGTTTTATTTTCCATTCCTTTCCTTATGATACCTAACATTCTATTTGCTCTCTTTGCCGCCGCTGCACACTGGGTGGAAGGTTTTAACATGTTATCCATGATGAAGCCTAAATCTTTTTCCTGGGTTGTGGTTCCTAATGTGGAACCTTGCATCGTGTAGCCATAGTTTGGGTTTTTCTTCCCTAGGCGCATAACTTTACACTTGTCCACATTAAATTTCATCTGCCATTTTGATGCCCAGTCTTCCAATTTATCAAGATCCTCTTGCAATTTTCTACAATCCTCTTGGGTTTTAACAACTTTAAATAGTTTTGTGTCATCTGCAAATTTGATAACCTCACTCGTTATTCCCTTTTCCAGGTCATTTATGAATATGTCAAAAAGCAGCAGACCCAGCACAGATCCCTGGGGTGTACACCACTATTCACCTTTCTCCTTTGGGAAAATTGGCCATTTAGCTCTACCCTCTGCTTTCTATCTTTTAACCAGTTCCTGATCCACAGTAGTACACTACCTCCTATCCTATGACTCTTTAGTTTTGCCAAAAGTCTCTATTGAAGAACCTTGTCAAAGGCTTTCTGAAAGTCCAAATACACTATATCAACCGACTCACCTTTGTCTACCTGTTTATTCACACCTTCAAAAAAACATAACAGATTATTAAGACAAGATCTTCCTTGTCTAAAGCCTTGTTGGCTGTCTCCCATTAAGCCATGACTACCTACATGTTCTTTATGATGGTTTCTACCATTTTTCCCGGTACTGACTTCAGGCTCACCAGTCTGTAGTTTCCCAGATCACCCCTGGAACCCTTTTTTAAAATTGGTGTTATGTTCGCCATCTTCCAATCTTCAGGTATTACCATTGATTTTAATGATAGTTCACAGATTAGCAGGTCTGCAATCTCACATTTCAGTTCTTTCAACACCCTTGGATGTATATAATCCAGCCCAGGTGATTTGCTACGCTTCAGTTTATCTAATAGTTGTAATATATCTTCCCGATGTATCGATATTTCCTTCAATTCTTCTCTCATTGCAAGGACCCTCCACAAGATTTGGCGTGACCGGGCTTCGATGATTCTAGTGGCCCCCTCATGGCCTCGGCAGCCTTGGTTCCCACTGTTGCTCTGGCTCTCGTTTGAGCCTCCAGTCCCCCTGGGCTATGTCCCGGGCCTGCTAACCCAGGAGGAGGGTTGTGTGCTCCACCCGAACCTGACCTCTTGTCCCTCACAGCCTCGCCGATGAGTGAATCGCTCTAGCACCTTTGTGCTTTCCAGAGGAGGTTGAGAATGTTCTCCTTGCATCGAGGAGAGACTCGACAAGACGGGCATATGCATTTAAGTGGCGCTGCTTCTCGGTCTGGTGCTCCAAGCTCCAGATTGATCCGTTCTCCTTCTCTACCCGGTGGGTTCTTCAGTATCACCTCCACCTCTCGAAGAGAGGGCTGAAGTCCATTTTGTCAGGGTTACACCTGAGTGCCTTTTCAGCAAACCACCTCCCCGTCGAGGGGCAACCCCTCTCGGAGGAGCCCTTGGTCTCCCGCTTCATGGGAGGCCTCCTGCTCTCTAAGCCTCCCATCTGGCCTCCTCCGGTGGAGTGGGACCTCAACGTGGTGCTTATTCAGCTCACACGACCACCCTTCATGCTGATGGCGACGTGCTTGCTTTGGCACCTCTCCTGGAGGGTGGTCTTTCTGGTGGCCTTGACTTCAGCCCACTGAATCAGTGAACTCCAGGCCCTCATGGCTGAGGCTCCATACACCAGGTTTTATGGGAACAGGGTGGTTCTCAGCTTCCACCCCAAGTTCCTACCGAAGGTGGTCTCGGACTTCCATCTCAATCAGGAGATAGTCCTACTGACCTTCTTCCTGAGACCGCATGCCTACCAGGTATCAGCGGTATTACATACACTCGACTACAAGAGGGCCCTTGCCTTCCACCTGCAACGCACCCATTGCAAGTCCGCCTGGCTGTTTGTCGTCTATGATCCCAATTGCCTGGCAGGCAGTCACTAAAGGCACCATCTCCCTCTGGGTAGCGGACTGCATCGCCTTTGCCCACACAAAGGCAGGAGCCCCACTGGATCAACGGGTCCCCGCGCATGTTGTCCGGGCCAAAGCAGCTTCGGTGGCTTAGCTGCGCTCAGTGCCTCTAGCGGACATCTTCCGGGCTGTGACCTGGTCTTCAGCGAACACTTTTGCTTCATACTACTGCCTGGAGAGGGAGTCCCACCGGGACAGCACCTTTGGCCAGGCTGTACTCTGTAATCTGTTCTTGGTATAAGCAACTCCTGCCCTCCGACCCTTCTTCGACGGCTACCAGGAGCTTCACCGAGAACTCGGGCTCCTTCGGGCATCTACTTCTGCTCATGCCTCACGGAGACGTTTTTGGGTTACAGGCTCGGTAGCCTGTAGCTGGGAGTTCCCTTAAGTGAGGACTGACTTCCTGCTTTTTCCTGGAAAAAGCGTAGTTACTCACCTGTAACAGGTGTTCTCAAGGGACAGCAGGAATCAGTCTTCACTACCCTTCCACCTCCCCTGAAGAGTTGCTAATTTTGTCCTTCTCTTGCCATCTGCTTGGTAGGGCTCTAGCTAGGGGACCTGACTGAGCAAGATGGCAGTTTTGGGTGTGAACAGGGCCATGCATGCATGACAGCAATCCCAAAGGCTTTATTTGAAAGCTGGGGAATTGCTCCGCATGGGCTCCGTCAATGTCAACGTCACCCATAAGTGAGGACTGATTCCTGCTGTCCCCGGAGAACACCTGTTACAGATGAGTAACTACGCTTTATCCACTCCCTCAGGAGAATCCAGTCTGTTGCAAATTTTCGTGTCATCTGCAAAAAAACCCAGACTTTTCCATTGAGCCCTTCAGCAGTATTACTCACAAATTAATTGAACAGTACCACTCCCAGGACCGATTCCTGGGTCACGCCACTAATCACCTTCCTTTTATCTGAGTGAGCTCCGTTTACCATCTTCTGTTGTCTGTCAGTTAACCAATTTCTGATCCATATCACCACCTTGGGACCCATCCCCAGGCTGTTCATTTTATTGATGTTCCTCCTATGAAGAGCAGTAGCAAAGGCTTTTCTGAAATCTAGGTAGATCAAACCAATCACATGCCCTTGATCTAGTTCTCTGGTAACCCAATCAAAGAACTCGGACTTGTTGGGCTTGATCATCCTTTGGTAAAACCATGTTGCTTAGGATCGTAGAACCTATTGGTTTTGAAAAAGTCCATTATTCTCTCTTTCAGGAGCGTCTCTATTACTTTTTCCGCCACCGAGATAAGGTTTGCCACTTCTTCCCTATTACCACTTTTGTGAAGAGGTACCACATCAGTCCTTCTCCAGTCCTGTGGAACTTCTCCTGTCTCCAAGGATCTATTAAAAACATCAATTAGAGGACCTGCAAGAACCTCTCTGAGCTCTTTCAGTATCCTGGGATGTATCCCATCTAATCCCATGGCGTTGTTCACTTTGTTTTTCAAGCTTTCAAACACATCATCTTCTGTGAATGGAGATGTATCTACTCCATTCACATTTGTATATTTGTCAATCACAGGTAGTCCTTCTCTAGGATTTTAATTAGTAAAAATAGAACAGAAGTATTTGTTTAGCATTTTTGCTTTTTTAATGTCACTGTCCATAAATCCTTTCTTTGCACTTTTTAAGTCTTGAGTTTCTCTGATATTCCTCTTCTCCCGAACATATCTGAAAAATGTTTTGTCACCATGCTTCAGATCTTTCGCCATCTTTTCTTCTGCAGTTGCTTTTCCTATCCTTATTTCTCTTTTTGTTTGTTTTAGCTTTATCCTGTATTCTTTTCTGTGTTCTTGTATTTACAAAATTCTGAATTTTGTGAAAGCTGTTTTTTGCCTTTATTTGTGCAGCCACTTCTTTGGAGAATCATATAAGTTTCCTTTTCCTCTTGTTATTTACTTTCCTTATATATGTATTTGTTGCCTCTTTTATTTCCTACTTTAGTTTAGCCCACTGCAATTCCTCTTCCCTTACCACCTCCCACCCTGCCAACTCTTTCTTCAGGCACTTTGGCCATTTTACTGGTCAGCATTTTTGAAGTTTAGGACTATTGAGCTTGCTGTGATTGGAGTCTGCCTTGGCTTTTATCTCAAACCATACCGTGTGATGATTGCTGCTGCTCACATGGGCACCCACCCAGACATTCAACATGCTATCTCTATTGGTGAGTACTAAGTCCAGCATCAAACTTTCCCTAGTCGGTTCCATCGCTGTTTGTCTAAGCAGTGCTTCTTGGAAGGCATCTATAATTTTTTAACTTCTTTCCAGATTTGTAGAATCCACATTGGATAGATTAAAGTTACTCAATATGATCACTTCTCCCTTCATGGCTACCTTTGCAATATCAATAATGAAGCCTCTATCCATTTCTTCGGTTTGAGTTGAAGGACTATATAGACTACACCAGTATGGATGATAGTGCCATCTCCTCTTTCTAACACAATCCACAGTGCTGCTTCTTTTCCCCACATCCCCTGCATTTCAGAAGCTTTAGTATTCCTTTGTCATATAGATCTACTCCTTCTCCTCTTCTGCTTTCTCTGTTTATTCTAAACAAATTATAGCCATCTATGGCTATATTCCATTAATGTGACTCGTTTTACCATGCTTCTGTAATGGCCGCAGTGTCCAAGTCCATTTCCACCATTATGGCTTACAGGTCAGGAACTTTGTTGGCTAGGCTTCGTGCATTTGTGCTCATTGCTTTCCAGCATTTATTGACTGGCTTGCCTGTAGTTTGCATGAATTTTGTTCTACATGCCTCTTCCCACTTGCCATTGATGTATGGATTAATAGTGTGGCTATTTCTGATGTTATTTTTCACTTAGTATCCTTTTCCCTGTGACAGAGAGATGTAGTCCATCAACACAGTATAGCCTTTTGTTTTTCCTTCTGTTTCACCATTTGCCTATAAATCTAAATCGTTGTTTACAGCAGGTTTGGAGCCATGTATTAAAGCTGAATATGCGATGCAATCTTCCTGCCTCCTTACCAAGAACAGATAGAACTTCTGATAATGTGATAGTGTTAACAACATAGAAACATGATGGCAGAAAAGATCATATTGCCTATCTAGTCTGCCCTTCCATATCAACCACTACAACAGTCCCCTTTTTCCTTAAGAGATCATCTGTGTTTGTTCCATGCTTTTCAAATTCAAATACTATCCTCATCTCTACCACTTCCACAGGGAGACTATTCCACATATCTACCACTCTTTCTGTAAAGAAATATTTCCGTATTTTACTCCTGTATCTATCCCCTTTCACCCTCATTCTATGTCCCCTTGTAGCAGAGCTTGCTTTCAATCGAAAGAATGGGTTTGAGTTTCTCTCTCAGAATCTGGAAGTCTCTTTGAACTGTAGAGGCACTGTTTCTAGGCAGGTCATTTCTACCCAAGTGGATGATAACATTAATTTTGGAGTGCTCTCTTTCTGCAGTAACTATGCTAACAATTTGGTTCATATTCCTGCTGGCTGAAGAGCCTTGGACACATTTAACCATCTGTCCTTTGGATTGTGTTCCTAAGTTGGTGCCTCTAATGATGAAATCTCCTGGGGGGGGGGGGGTTCTTATTATTTGGTGCATTATCAGTAGATTGGATATTAACCTCCTCATTTAAGGGCACTAAAGTTTCCACTAATTGGATACTCCATTTTCCATGGCAGAGAAGGCATTATGCTTGGATAGCTCTTGATGGAGATTTTGTCTGCGTGTTACAGTTTGCATCGTACCAGAGCCCACTGTGATCCATTTGTTCCTGGACTGTTTTATTCTTTGTGGGTGCAATGGTGGATTTCTTTCAGTTTGTACACTAGAGGAGGTGTGTTTAATTGCACTAATTATCCCCTTAATAGCAGATAACTTGAGACATATAGGACAAGCTCTTAGGTTCCAATTGATTCTTCTTAGAATGATGACACCACAGCTCTTGCATTGAATACACGACATGCTGATTAAGATGGTTGTAAAGTAGTTCTAGGACAAGGAGAAAAGGTAGATGTTACACCTAATTGGAGGATAGATGTCAATCTATATGATGACTATATAGGCAATGCAACCCATGGGTGGGGTGAGGGATAGAATGGGTGGGAATTTGTTTCCCTGGCTAGTAGACTTTAAATGAACTGAGGACACACTCAGATTTCTGAATTAAAAAGGCTTTGCAAGGAATGTAGGCATAATAAATTATCTTAAATTATAACCAAAGTGTAGGTTGTTAGCTACTAGACTGTAGATCACAATGGCTGTGATTAGATAAAAATGTGAGAGGATCGGCAGTGATGTCGCACCATGATGGCTGCCTGAATCCTTCGCTCCCACAAATTAGCAGCATAACCTGTCAATAATTACCCCTTTGCCATCACCAAAGTGGCTTCAAGTTGTTGGAGAGAACCCCTTGACAATCGTGATGACCGTTGCCCAAAAAAAAGTATCGGTAGACCTTAAAAAATGTGCCTTTGGTAGTGGCAAAGCTGAAACGTCTAAGGACATGGTCGATCCTACCCTGCGGTGCCCTGCTCAGCTGTATCAGAGTAACTCTGGGGGTGCAGATGACTTGCCGGCGGACCTAGCTTCCCTATGATTGGAGCTGCAGCAGTGGTTTGCCGAGTTCAAAGGAGATGTAAATTTATTAGGGCATGATGTCCAGATGTGGATGGCGGATGTTTGGGCGGACCTCCACAAGCTCTGGCAACTTGTGGAGGATAGCAAAACTAAGTTGGAGGAGCATGAAGGAGTCATGGCAAAGTGGGCCCCAAAGTATAAGGCGCTACAAGTGGTACAGGAGACCACTCTACTGAAATTGGAGGACCTGGAGAATAGGTCTTTATGCAGAAATCTCCGGATCTGTGGCCTCCACGAGACCCACAATCAAACTGACTACCCAGAGCGAGCTCGTACAGAGGACCTGTTGGTGTATAGTATAGGTGGCTCAGGTAGACCCGCAGACAATATGTTTCCACAATAAGCCCAGTGAAAGGAGAGAGGCCACGAGACATTCTAGCGTGTTTCCATGAGTTGGCATTGAAGGAGCACATTCTGCAAGCAGCGTGCAAAATAGGGCAATTCGAGTGGGATAATCATACTATTGAGCTTTAAAACGACTTGTCTGCCCTAACAATGAAAGAGAAGAGAGATGCGGCCAATCACACAGCAGCTTTGGGAAGAGAGAGATTTTATCACTGGCTCTATCCGTTTGGCCTCTAATTCTCATTGGAAGGACGCTCTCACATTGTTCAGAACCTGGAGGAGGCATTGAATACTTTAAAGGACACGGGGTGGCCAAGTTACTGTCAGGTCCGCTTCCTACAGTTTCAAAGAAGAAATTTGTCCAGTCAAGGCAGCAAAAGGTTGCGACAGCAATCTGGGTCACTGGAGAGAGACCAGCAGCCTTAGATGTGAGCTGGAATGAATGAGTGACTTGCAGATGTTAAGACCTACAGTGCATTGCAAAAGTATTCATCCCCTCTGTGTTTGTCCTGTTTTGTCGCAATACAACCTGGAATTAAAATGGCGTTTTGGGGGTTAGCACCATATAATATGCACAACATGCCTAGAACTTTGAAGGTGCAATATATCCTTTATTGTGACAAAAAAAAACAAAACTGAAAGCAGAAGTATTCACATCCCCCCCCCCCCAAAGTCAATACGTTGTAGAGACACGTTTTGCTGTAACTATATCCCAAGAGACTAATAGAGCTGTATCTCTATTAGTTTAGCACATCTAGCCACTGGGATTTTCACCCATTCCTTAAGGCAAAACTGTTCCAACTCCAAGTTAGATGGCTGCCTTGATGTACACCAATCTTCAAGTAAGTCCATAGATTCTCAATTGGATTGAGTTCTGGGCTTTGACTAGGCCATTCCAAGACATTTAAATGTTTCTCTTTAGGGACTTCCGGTGATGTCACTGAGCTCATGGCAGCTTGAAAGCCTAGCTCCGTTCGAGTCCCAAGAAAGGTGATTTAATTGCGGGGCCCCCCCCTATACTAGCAAAAAGAAAGTGGGCATCCAGGTTTGCGATGACAACACGGAAGAAATTAGAGGGCTTCCAGTCTCCATATGTACTCCGGGAGCTGATGGCAGCAGCGGCGAGGGAGTCGGCGGACGCGGGAGCGGGTGATGCCGGAGGTGGCTCGGAGGATGACGAGGCCACTGACACCGAGGGGGCGGATGAATTGCCCTTGAGGAGATGGCTGCAAGAATTTAAGACAGACATGAAGGGGGAGATAAAAGCGATGCGGAAGGAGGTACGGGAAACCCTTCAGGCGATACAGCAGGAGGTGAGCAGCCTCGGCGGTCGGGTGGAAGAGTTGGAGAGCCACGTGGAAGGCTATGAGGGGGAGATGAGAGGCCTGGTGGTTATGCAAGGCCAGCTTCAGTCCCAGCAGGAAGAGCTACAGGAAAAAATTGAAGAGATCGATGACCGTGCAAGGCGTAATAATTTGCGCATCAGAGGGGTGCCGGAGGAGAAGGACCCCAAGGACTGTGTTGAGCTGGTGCAGCGGTTATGCAGCCATGTGCTTCACTTGGGGGATGTGTCGGGAAGGCCTAAAGAGCAGATAGGTGTGGAGCGTGCACACCGTAGCTTGGGGCCACGGAGGGAGAAGCAGGCTCGGGACATTATCGCTTGTTTAAACAGCTTCCCCTTGAAAGAACAAATATTAAGTGTGGCTCGGAAGTTTGGGAGAGTGGCGTGGGAAGGCGCAGAAATTGAAATGTTCAATGATCTCTCTAAAGGAACTCTAGAGCGACGGAGAGCAATGAAAGAAGTGACTGCCTATCTACGGGGGAAAAATCACCATTATAGATGGCTGTTCCCATTTGGTGTTATGATTTCCATCAATGGAGTGAACCGAAAGGTGAAATCTGCTGACGAGGCCTGGGAGATGTTGAAGGAATTAGGATGTGAAGGCCTACCAGCGGTAAGGCACACTGAGCAGCTGGGCAAGTCAACAGTTGGGAAAGGCAAGCAGCGGATGCAGTCAAGTACCCAATGGCAGCGCGTGGGGGAGCAAGGGAAGCGTCTGAAGCGACTGTCCCAAGAACGGCAGAAGGCGACAGCAGAGCAGGAGACCTGAACCTGGCGAGTAGAGTGAAATACATGGATGGCTGCAGGGTTCATGAGGAGGGGCGATAGAGCTCCTTTACTCATGGTTTATGAACACTGGACTTCTAGGGCATACTAGGGATGGGGGGGGTTAAAGGAGGTGGAAGGGGGGGAGTAAGGGATTCTAGTGGGAGGTGGTGGGGAACATGCTAAGGATATGGCTCTGGAAGGGGGGGGTAGGAGGGTGGCAGGGATGGGGTAGTGGTGGAAGGAGGTCTGTACAGGGTGGGGGGGGCGGAAGTGGTGGGATCGGACGTCGGGACTGGGAGGATGGGAAGACAGGGTCGATTGGCATGGCTAGGGGGGAGGAGGGAGAAGATAAGGGGGGGTGGGGGAAGAAGGGGGAGGGGGGTGGGGGGGGGTTTGGAACGCTTTATGGGAGATGATGGAGAAATCGGGAAGGTTAAGGGATGCTGCGTATAGGTACTATTAATGTACGGGGGTTGAACTCGCCCACTAAGAGGGGGTTGGTTTTTCGGGAAGTGGTGTGGAACCAATGGGATGTGGTGCTCCTACAAAAGACTCATCTCCGGGCCAGGGACGTGGGCCGGATGCGGCATCGGCAATTTCCTGACCAATTCTATTCCTGCAATAAGGGGGGGGGGGGGAAGGAAAAGGGGGGTGGCTATTTTGATAAGGGGGGGGTGTGGGGTTTAAGGACCAAGAAGGAAGGGTGGTGGGGATCGTAGGGAAGTTGGGGGGGGGGGAGGATATTATGATTGTGGCGGTGTATGGGCCCAACGGGCAGCAGGGGGGTTTCTGGAGAGAGGTACGGTCTTTAATTGATAAGGCAGGGGGGGGAAGGTGCTAGTGGGGGGGGGACTTTAACGTGGTGTTGGACCCAGGGTTGGATAGGAAGCCGAAGGGGGGGGGGATGGAGGGCGAAAGAATAGACAAGGATTGAGAGGGCTGATGAGATGTTATAACTTACTGGATGTGTGGAGAGTGATGAATCTGCAAGGAGGAGGGTTTACTTTCTATTCGGCTCCACATGCCAGTTGGAGTCGGATAGACATGCTTTTGTTATTTCAGAGCTGGATGCCTGCGGTCAAAGATGGGGGGGGTAGTGCCAGTGGGGTGGTCGGACCACAAGGCGGTCGAGGTTCTTATCCGGACCTCCCAGAGGAGAGGGGGAGTATTTTGGAGAATGAATGATAGTCTTCTCAGAGATGGGAGAGTGGTGAATGATGTTCGGGGAGTCATTAAGGAGTATCTGAGCTTTAATGATAATGGGGAGGTAAGGGATGTAATGGTCTGGGAGGGGTTGAAAGCGGTGGTACGGGGGAGATTCATAATGTGGGGAGCGAAGAAAAAGCAGGAGAGGGAACGGAGGGAAGATGAATTGAAGAAGGAGGTTGGGGAGGCGGAGGAGCGGTTTAGGGGTTTGGGGGCGGAGGAGGATAGAAGGGCGATGGAGTGGGCCAGGGATGCGTTAAAGGACCTTCAATTAGAGAAAGTGGCCTTTCTCTTACAGAGAGTGAAACAGACACACTATGAATTTGGGGATAAAGCGGGGCGATTACTAGCTCGGCGTTTACGGCGGCAGAAAGGGGTTGCTACTATATCGTATATAGAGGGGTCTGATGGGCGGATGCGTTGGGGGGAAGAAGACATCAGGGAGAGGTTTCGGGAATATTACATAGACCTGTACCGGGAGATGGAAGGTGGGGATGCGGGGGAGATAGAGGCTTATTTAGAAGGGCTAACGCTCCCAACGTTACCGGCGGAGGCGGTGGAGATCCTGGAGGCACTGTTCCCTCTAAGCTATGCGCGTGTGCGCGCGCACACACCTCGCCGAGTGAGCGCACATACTTTACAACAGAGTGCACAAAAATTACGGTTCTGATTCTGATAGAAAACAACACAGACGTTATTAAAATTGAAAAGTTGTTGTGTATTTATGGTTTTCACAAGTTCTACAATATTTTCTAGTGTAATCAATGTGGTGTATATACTGTATTCTGACGTGTAGTCAAATTTTAAAGTATATAACTCCGAGTGTCGTTATGTGGTGCACAAAAATTTAACCTTCCTTCAAAAGCTGCACAGCTGATATTTTATGCGCACACAGCCTACAGAAAATTAGAGGGAACATTGCCTGGAGGCTGCAATCCGAGAGGATGAAATCGCACGGGCGGTGAAGGGATTGGTTGGGGGAAAGTCTCCGGGCTTAGATGGGCTGACCGGGCATTTTTATAAGGTTTTTTGGGGTGAGTTAAAAGGTATAATGCGGAGGGTTTTCAATGGGGTGCTAGGGGATGGAGGGGAGTTATCAAGGGAAATGCTGACAGCGGGGATAACGGTGTTGTTAAAGCCCGGGAACGATCCAGGGAAATGTAGCTCCTATAGGCCGATATCTTTGTTGAATGTAGATACTAAATTGTTGGCCAAAGTAGTGGCTGGGCGGTTGGCGGAGTGGTTGCCGGGGCTTATAAGGGGGATCAAGCTGGCTTTATTCCAGGACGTCAGGCACCGGATAACATTCAGAGAGCGATTGGGGTTATATGCGAGGCGAGGGAGGGACGGGAGGGCTTGATTTTGATGTCTATTGATGCCGAAAAGGCATTCGATAGGGTCCATTGGGCCTTTTGGATGCGGGTGCTGGAGCGTATGGGGTGCGGCCCCAACCTAATGGGGTGGGTAAGGTCACTGTATCGGGGTCCGAGGGCCAGAATTAAAATTAACGGACAGTACTCCAGAGATTTTGCATTGGGTAGGGGGACTCGACAGGGGTGTCCGCTGTCCCCACTACTTTTTGCCATGGTGGTGGAGCCTCTCGCAGAAAGAGTCAGGGGGAATGACAGGATTATTGGTCTGAGCAGAGGAGGGCGGATGCATAAAATCTCCCTCTATGCCGATGATATTTGCTGTATCTGGGTCAACCCTTATTATCGTTACCGGAGGTAATGCAGGAGGTGGAGAGGTACGGAGCGGTTTCGGGGTTTAAAATGAATGTGGATAAAACGGAGGTTTTGAAAGTGCAATTGGATGTAGCGGCTGAGGAGAGTTTGCAGAGACGGTTCCCATTGCGGTGGGTTAGTGGGTCTCTGGGGTACCTCGGGGTCCGAATTACCGATCGGTATGAGACTCTATACCAGGCTAACTACCCGAGATTGTTCCACGCTATCGGCAGGGATTTGGAGGGGTGGATGGGGCTAGAGATATCCTGGTTAGGGAGGATTGCGGCTATTAAAATGAATATCTTACCTCGACTTTTGTACTGGTTTCAGGCCTTACCGGTGGCGGTGCTTGATGGGGCGATGCGGGCATTACAAAGGTGGGAATAGGAAGCCGCCTAGGGTCTCGCGGGCTGTGATGTACGCCCCTAAGGAAGAAGGGGGTTTGGGGGTGCCGAATCTGATGGCTTACTATTGGGCGGCTCAGTTAGTGCATGTGATGAGCTGGCGGACAGGGGGGGAGGAGCGGCCTTGGGTGTCCTTAGAGGCGGGGAGAATACGAGGGGGCCATTTGCCAGCTTGGTTGTGGGCGGATACTGAGGGGAGGAGGTGCTTTGGGGGGGGGTCACCGGCGATGCGACAAGGGGTGAGGATCTGGGACAGAGTGCGTGGTAGGGAGGGGGCGCTTCGATTAGGGGGCTTCTCCCTGATGACCCCCTGGAGAGGGTCTCGTGTTTTTAAGCCGGGGTGGGAAGGGGGGAGATTTGATGAGTGGACGAAGAAAGGCTTAATATGCAGTTATCAGTTGCTGGAGGAGGGTGAACTGAAGAGTTTTGAAGTGATCAAAGAGGAATTTCATCTAGAGGACAGGGATAGGTATGCATATCTGCAAGTCCGATCGTTCATGGGGAGGCAGTAGGGAAGGAGGGGTGGGGTAGGGAGATATCCGGTTTGGAAGCGTTGTGGTTCGGGAAGAAAGGAGCTAAGGGCATGATATCAGGGTTGTATAAAGCGGTGAATGGCAGGCAGGGGGGGAAGCATCGGTATATGGAGGAGTGGGAGGCGGATTTAGGGCGCACAGTATCGGCGGTGGAGTGGAAGAGGGTGTGGGATTTGAGTAGGAGGGGGCTTAGCTCCAGTGGGTCTAAAGAAAATAGCTACAAAGTGCTGCTGCGGTGGTATTATACTCCCAGCCGTCTGCATAAGATGTATGCGTCGGTGTCTCCCATGTGTTGGAGGGGGTGTGGGAAAGTTGGGACGTTTTGGCATGTCTGGTGGAGCTGTGTGAAAGTTCAAGAGTACTGAGGCGGATTGCAGGATGGATCCTAAAGCATTTAGGGGTAGAGGTTCCGATGGTCCCTACCATTTGTTTACTGACCCTGTGGGAGGGAGGGGCAGGGTAATCGGGGGGGGGGGGAGGATGGTGATGGCTTGCTTAAGTGCTGCTCGCTGTGAAATTGCAACCGCCTGGAAGCAGAGTGAGTTGCCCATGGTAGAGCAGTTCGAAAAGCGAGTTCGGCACACGATTTTGATGGAAAAGTTAACGGCTGCGCGTAAGCAGAACTTAGCTAGATATGAGGAACAATGGGGAGTATTGGGGGGCGTTCTGGGGTTGGGAGGACAGGGGGGTGGGAGGATGGGCAGGGGGATGACAGGATTGGGGAAGAGGGGGAGAGTGAGCATTAGGGGGGGAGGGGGATATTAAGGTTCTACGTTCCTTAGACATGAGAGAGGGAGGGGGGGCCCCGGGCTGCGGGCAGGAGGGGGAGGGCTTCAAAAGGGGGGGGAGAATGGGTATTTGTAGTTATATACCGGGGGTAAGGGGTATAGAGGGGGTAGGGTTGTTCATACGGGGGGGGGGGAGGGAGGAGAGCCGCGGGTTGCATTCCTAGGGTGGATTGAGGGGGGTCAGGGGGGTATGGGGGGCGGGAAGTTGGGTGGGGAAAAGAATGGGTATGGGGGAGTAGGGGGCGTTAAATTGACAAATTTGTATTTGGCGACCTCAGATTCTAGGGGCTACTCTTATGGGGTTTTCGAGAGTGGGGCAGCCTGTAGTGATGGGCTGGAGAGAGGGGGGATATGTTACTGGGAATCGGTGCTTGCTCGTACCTGTATATGTTATGGTTGGCCTGTTGGGGGTGGTGGTTTTTGTTATTGCTGATGTGAAAGTTGTTTATGCCAATAAAAAGTTTAATACAAAAAAAATGTTTCTCTTTAAACCTTAGCAGTATTTTTATTTAATGGTATTTATATACCGCCTTATCCTTCAATCAAAGCGGTCACAACACAAGTGGGGGATACATTTAACACGTGGGGATTTTGAGACACATACACTAATACCTACAGGGAACATGGGCAATGGAGGGTTAAGTGGCTTGCCCAAGACCACAAGGAGCATCTGTGGGACTAGAAACCCCAGTCCTTCCGGCCCAAGGTTGCTGTCCTCTAGTGGGATTTGAACCGTATTTTAGGCTCATTCTTCTGCTGGAAGGTGAACCTTCATCCCAGTCTCAAATCTCTGGCGGACTGAAACAGGTTTTCCTTATGAATTGCCCTGTATTTAGCGCCATCCAGCGTTCATTCAATCCTGACCGGTTTTCCTGTCCCTACCAATGAAAAATATCCCCTCAGCATGATGCTGCCACCACCATGTTTCACTGTGGGAATGGTGTTCTCGGGGTGATGGGAAGTATTGGGTTTGCGTCACACATGGCGTTTCCCATGATGGCCAAAAAGTTCAATTTTCTTCTCATCTGACCAGAGAACCTTCTTCCGTGTGTTTGTGCTGTCCACCCACATGCTATTGTGAAAACGCCAAATGTGTTTTCTTATTTCTTTCTATAAGAAATGGCTTTTTTCTGGCTATTCTTCCATAAAGCCCCACTTTGTGGAGTGCATGGCTTAAAGTGGTCCAATGGCAGATACTCCCATCTCCACTGGGGATCTTTGCAGCTCCCTCAGTGTTATCCTTAGTGTCTCTGTAGCATCTCTGATTAATGCCCTCCTTGCCCAGTCTGTGAGTTTTGGTATGCGGCCTTCTCTTTTTTTTTTTTTTTTTTTAAATTTAAAAGTTTTTATTACACACATCAACAGAAAACAGTGCATTGCAATACACCAAATGCTCTGCCCCATCACCCAAGCATCCCCCCTCTCCCCCCCCAAACTGCCCACATACTGGGGACAGTCCCGAACAGACCCAAAGTAAGGCCATCAACAGTAACATTAATACAGTTAGGATACCATACCCCCAATAGCTCTACACACAGTTACAGAAAACCTACAAGAACATGGATGCAAGCATGAAGTGTGCCGAAACGGGGCAGTGGCCCCCTGGCTAGCATAATTAAACAATATCTAAGAAAGAGAACGCCCCCCCTCAGGTGTGCCAAATTACCTCATTAGTACACACATCGCCGCTGAAGCGTTGAACTAGCCCCCGGTAACCACAAACCCCACACTGTCCAACTTAAATACAGTCAGTTTTCCCCACGGAGCCTCCCCCCCTCCCTGCTCCCCCCCTCCCTTCCCCAGGACCTCGGACCTCAGACCTCATGTCTTTATCCTACGGAGCATTCTCCCACTCCAAGTATTTCCCCCAGGTGCTAGAAAAGCTCCGCAAACTCCCATTTTTTAGTGCGGTGAGCTTGCTCATCAGGAAGATCTGCCCCACAATAGCCTGAACTTCCCCCAATCCCGGGATAGCACTCTGCTTCCATTTCCTGCCCACCAAAATGCGCACCGCCACACAACAGAGATTCAAAAATCCACACTCCGCCTTATTTAACCCCTCAGCGTGCAGCCCCAACAAAGCCACAGCTGGTAGGGGCGTAAGCTCCTTACCTAGGATCACACTCACCCACTCAAACACTGCTCCCCATACCATATGCAACTCCTGACACTCCCACCAAATGTGCAAATACGTACCTGCTGCTCCACATTGTCGCCAGCATTGCCCGTCAGGGAGGTGGTACATAGCCTGTAACCTCACCGGCGTCAAGTGCCATCTATACAGAATTTTATAGTTATTCTCCAACAGGTGCGCCGCCAGCAACCCCTTATACCGCGACTTAAAAATTTGCTCCCATTGTGCCTCTTCCCAACAGCCACCGAGGTCCTTCTCCCACTTCAATTGAAAGGCCTCCTTCCCCCCCGCTCCGGCCATGAGATTATAAAGCTGCGTAACCACCCGTTTGGTGGGCCCTAGGAGTCACATCACCTCGATACCCGTAGGGTCCCTAGCAAGCTCAGGCAGGATTTTATGCCAAACATAATGACTGAGTTGGAGGTAATGATACTCCTCATAGCCCTCTAGATGGAATTGGCTCACCAGGTTATGGAAAGCTATAATTTTTTTACCTTCCAGCACTTGTCCTACCCGTACTAAGCCTTTCTCCGCCCAATTGCCAAACCCCGAGCTCCCCATTCCCGGCGGGAACTCTGGATTCCCCCTAATGGGCACCAATCTAGACCTCCCAGCCCTCCCCAACCAGGACTGCTGCCACTTATTCCATAATTCCACCGTCCGCCTAGTGTAGGGGTTCCGGACTGGGATCCCTCTTCGCATCTCCCGCGGGAGCCACATCCACTCCCCCAAATTCTGCACCCCCAACTCCTCCTCTTCCATTTGCACCCACTCTTTCACCTCATCCCCCCACCATTCCACTATCGCCCCCAGTTGTGAGGCTTCTAAGTAGCGCGCAATGTCAGGGACAGCCAACCCCCCCTTCTCCTTACATTTCATTAAAATCCGCCACGCCACCCGACAATGCCTGCCCCCCCCCCCCACAAACTGCATCAGGAGTCTCTGCCACCGATCTACTGACTTCTTCCCCACCCAAATAGGCAACGACCTAAAAAGGTACAGCCACTGCGGCAGCACCACCATCTTCACGGCCGCAATCCTTCCCAACCAGGAAAGTCCCTTACTCTGCCAAACCTCCAATTCCCTCCGTATCTTGTGTTCCATTCGGCCAAAATTAGCCCCAAATAAATCCCCGGCATTAGGGGTTAAATAAATTCCCAAATATTTAATCCCATCTCTTGCCCACCTATAGGGAAAACATTCCCTGATCCTCTCCCGGATCGCCCTATCCAATGAGATATTAAGAAATTCCGACTTGGAGGCATTAACTTTAAAGCCAGAACACTCCCCATAATCTCGCAATATGGAATCTAACGCTACCAGAGAGTCCAGTGGTCGGGTCAATATAAAGAGCAGGTCATCAACAAACTGAGATTTTACATGTCACGCGTCGCCCAGCAACCCCATAGACCTCTTTGCTCTCCCTTATAAACTGGGCCAACGGTTCCATAGACAACACAAACAGAAGTGGGGATAGGGGACACCCCTGCCGGGTACCCCTAAATAGTTCAAATGCTGCCGTATATTCCCCGTTTATTCGAATCTTAGCTAGTGGCCTATCATAAATAACTTTCACCCACTCCAAATACGCCCCCCCCAGCCCCAGCCGTTCCATCACTTTAAACAAATAGGGCCAATAGACTCTATCAAAGGCCTTTTCGGCATCAATAGCTAACAAGACCAGTTGTTCCGCACATCTTTTCCCCTGCCATACCGCATTCAGAACTCTCCGTATATTGTCCCCAGCTTTCCGCCCGGGAACAAACCCAGCCTGATTTTCATGGATCAGCCGGGGCAGATAAACCAGGAGCCTATTAGCCAGAATTTTTGAAAAAATCTTAGTCTGACCCCAAAAGCGATATCGGCCGATAAGATCCGCATAATTGGGGATCCTTACCTTCTTTCGGCAGTATAGTGATTCCTGCCGTACGCATAGTTTCAGGAATCCGCCCCCCATCCACAAACGAGTTATACAGCCTAGCTAATGGCTCACTCAAGACCTCTACAAACATTTTGTAAAACTTATTTGAGAACCCATCTAGGCCTGGGGCCTTCGAGGCTGGCAACACCTTAATAACCTCGACCACTTCCCGCACCTCAATAGGACAAGAAAGCAGAGCCGCCTCCTTTACCCCCAAACTCGGGAGATTGACCTGTAAAAATTTCTCCACAGGCGCCTGTGGGCTAATCCCTTCCACAGCGTATAGCTGTTTGTAAAATTCCACAAATCTATCCTGAATCTGTTTACCTCCCCGCAACTCGCGTCCCTGAGCATCCCGAATTTTTGTTATAAAATTCCTGTTCCGCAGCCTCTGCAGCCGCCGCGCCAGCAAGCGCGATGGCTTATTGCCCCATTCAAAGAACTGTTGCTTCAATTTTTCCTGGGCAAATTTAAGCTCCGCCAGCTCTAGATCCCCTAACTCCCGGTTGTGTTTCCTCAGCTCCTGCTCCTGCTGTCGCGTCAAATGCCCCAGTTTCTGCAGTGCTTCCAACTTCCGAATCTGCAACCTTAGGGCCTCTTTCTTACCCTCCTTCAGCCGCTTCATATGAGAGCCAATAGATATCAGCTCCCCCCGCACTACCGCCTTCAAACATTCCCAAATCGAAGCTATCCCGCACTCCCCATTATCATTATGCGCCAAATAGTCTTTTATCCCCTTCTCCACTCTTTGCACTACCTGCGGATCATCCAAGAGAGATTCATTGAGCAACCATCCTCCCCCCTTCTTCCCTTGGTGTCTCACACGCACCTCAATCCACACAGGCACGTGATCAGAGAGCGTCCTCTCCCCTATCTCACAGCTCACAACTTCCTGCAGCATGGGTCGCGAAACCCAAATCATATCCAAGCGTGAGAAGGAGTGGTGGACTGGAGAATAGAATGTATAATCCCTCTCCCGCCCCCTCAGCTCTCTCCATGTATCCGCCACCCCAAGGTTACTACCCATGACCTTTAACATCCGTCGGGCTCTAGCATTCCCCTCCACCGCCCCCGTGGAATTGTCCAACCTTGGGTTGACAGTCAAATTGAAGTCCCCCCCCCATAATCACATAGCCCTCAGCAAACTGATTGATAATGGAGTTTAACTCCTGATAAAAAGGCCCCTGCGCATCATTTGGACCATAAAGGTTCACAAGGGTGAAGACCTGGTCATACAATTTAAGCTTAAGAAGGATATACCTCCCTCTCCGATCCCGTTTAATGGCACACACCTCATGCGGTATAGCGCCTCGTAACATAATACCCACCCCCCCCTTTCGCAACGCTAATCTGTTGGAGGAGAACCACTGGTCCTGGAATTTTTTATGAGACATTCGCCACTCATCTTGTCTCTTCAAATGTGTTTCTTGCAGGAAGATTATATCCCCCTCAGTCGCTCTATTTCCTTAAATACGCGCTGCCGCTTAACCGGCGCATTCAGCCCACGCACATTCATCGTAAGCACCCGCAGCTTATCCATCCGTCATTTTGCCCCCCCTCCCCTTCCACAACTCCAACCTAGGTAAGAGATCCTCATCCTGATCCCCCCAACCCTCCTCCCCCCCTCACTCTTCCCCCCTACCCCCCCTCCACCCCCCTCCCCTCCCCCCTCCCCTCCCTTCCCGGGACCATCATATTGATCCATAAGAGGCATGACATCACCGCCCCTCACACCCATCAATAAGTATAACACATAACCTATGGTACACAGATCATAACTAACTGGTATTTTAAAACTCTACAGGCCAGTCCATCAGCCACAGTCCTCAGTCCTGGGTGAGCGCCTTTGCTGCCGCCACAGCCGCTTATCTCCTTTTTGCGCTCTCTGCCATCCTCCAGCATGCTCCCCAGGCCGGGATACACTCACGGGCTCCACTGCCGGCAGGACCGGGACATCCGCCCAGCCCGCCTGCTTAAGCACTCGTGCCGCTTCCTCGGGGGTTTTAACATGTGAGGCAACCCCGCCAACAGAAAATTGAAGACCGAATGGGAAGGTCCACTTATATTTAACCTGCTGCTCACGTAGCCTCTTCGTTATAGGGGCCATTTCCCTCCTTTTCTGAATGGTGATGGCAGAGAGATCTGCATAGAGTTCGACCCGATGGTTTTCCCACTTCAGTTCCGGTAACCGCCTAGCAATCTCCATGATAGCATTCTTGGTAGAGTATTCGTGGAAGCAGGCCACAATATCTCGGGGTCTGCCCTCTCGCCGTGGGCCCAGGGCTCGATGTGCACGCTCCAATTTCAAGCACCGCGTGCTGTCCGGCCCCTCCGCCTGCTCCAATATCTGCTTACTTAGCTGCTCCACCAATCGCATACAATCTTCCTTCTCTTGGCTTTCAGGCACACCCCGGACTCTAATGTTTGCCCTCCGGGACCGATTCTCTAAAGTCCTCAACCTTCGCCCATAGCTCGGCCAGGTCTCCGTCCCAGGCCTCCATCCTTTCTTGCAATCCATGGACTGCCTTGTCCTGGGCCTCCACCTTGCTTTCCACCTCTTCCAGGCGGCCTCCCACTTCTCTCACCTCCCCTTTTAGGTCCTCCAGCCATACCTGGACATCTCCTTGAAAGCTGGCAAGGTCTTGCCTGAGTGTGCCAAACCACGATTTTAATTCACCACGCAGACCCTCAATCTCACTGGTCCGATCCTGGTCTGCACCCGAGGGGGATTTCGCCACCTCCCTCGCTGATGGCCCAGGCGCCGCCATTTTACTCTTCACCACCGCGCTCCCTGATCCTCCTTTGTACGCGAAGGCCTTCAGCTCCGCCGCACCTTTCTTCATCAACAACTTATCCCCCAAATCTGGGGACTTTCCCACAGTTCTAGGCTAAATGTGTGCCAATTATACTCTCGGGCCGTCGGAGCTCCACTCTCACGCTCCCGCTCGGACCGGTGACGTCATTTCCTCCTCTGCGGCCTTCTCTTGACAGTTTTGTAGTGGTGCCATATTCTTTCTATTTTGTTATAATAGATTTATGGTGCTCCGTGGGATATTCAGAATTTGGATATATTTTTTTTATAATGCAACCCTTTTCTGTACTTCTTCACAAATTTGTCTCTGACCTGTTTGGAGTGCTCCTTGGTCTTCATGTTGCTTGCTTAGTGGTATTGCAGAGTCAGGGGCCTTTCAGAACATGTATATTTTATACAGGCATCATGTGACAGATTATGTGACACTGATTGTACACAGGTGGACCCTAATCAGCTAATTATGTGACTTCTGAGGTTTATTGGTTGGACTAGATCTTACTTGGGGGTTTCATAACAAAAGGGATGAATACATATGCACTCACAACTTTTCAGTTTTTACTTGTTTTTTTTTTATATACACAAGGTATTTTATTGTCATTTCACTTCACCAATTTGAACTTTGTTAGGTCCATTACCTAACATCCAAATGAACCTCCATTTTCATTCCAGATTGTACGTAATGTGACAATACAGGACAAAAACCAAGGGGATGAATATTTTTGCAAGACACTGTATGTTTTTTGGCGGGCAAGTCTGTTCTTTTGTGTTGTGACCTTAGGAGGGGCCGGGAATCTGGAAGAGGGGATTAGACATAGAAACGGGGTGGGGGGGGGGGGTGTCTGCATGACTGATAGTGGGTTAGGTGATGGAATGGGTGATTCAGTTAAAGAATGGAGTTAGGAGGACGGGGTCAATCATGTGAGTGGGTCGGTATAGAATGAGGTGTTCTTGGATTGTTGTGGGGTTTCAGGGGAGAGGGGAGGGGCTGGGGGGAACAAGGGAAGAGGAGGGCCCTCGTGCTTCATGAGCAGAATGGAGTTGTCCAGTTGTGAGAATGGGTGACCTAAACATTGGTTTGCTGAACACCGGGGGCTCATCTCCCCAATGAAGCACCAATGGCTTTTTAAGGAATTAGTGCACCTCAGAATACAAGTAGTGTGCTTACGTGAAACACACTTGATACAAAGAGATGCGTTCTGGGTAAACCACAGATCTTACAACATGGCATGGTTTGCTTCTAATAAAGTCAGGTGGAAAACGGGAGAGGTGGTTATTGTTCTGTCTTCTGATCTGCTCTTCCAAATTAAAGATGTATGCCGGGACAGGGAGGGAAGTTATCTCTGGGAGAGACTAAAGTCACAGTTTGTTTATTTATTTAACTGGATTTGCTATCCCACTTTTCTACCTGTCAAAGCGGTTTACAGCTAACAGAATACAAACAGGGAGCATGCAGGTTACATCTTACTTGTACAATGGGGTGCATGGAGGATACTCCGACTTGACTGGAGCCAGTTGATTATTTCTTTGAAACAAGCAGTTAGATTTGAGTAGTCGGGAGCAGTGATGATGAAAGGAGTAAATGCACTAGTTATCCCTAAAGCAGCGACAAAATGCCTATCAACGACATCTAACAGGGCCTTCAGATTCTATGCCCCTAAGTGCTGGAACGCCCTACCTCCAGAGATTCGTGCTATCACTGATCTATCCCTTTTTAGAAAGGCTCTCAAATCCCACCTTTTCCCCCAATATTACTTGACCAGCTAACCAATCTTGATCCTTACCCTATAACTAATAACAAATCCTGTTGTGTATACTTGTAAATACTCATGTAAATAGTTGCAGTAATGACGTCCCATGTTTTATCCAAGTTCTCTGACCTTGTTCTCTGTAAAACCAAACAGTTTGTTGTTCTGGTCTGTTGTTATATTGTGAACCGCGCTGATGCTGAATAGAGCGGTATATAAGAGCCTGTAATAAATAAATAAATAAATATCATGATGTCATCTGCATATATTCAGTATCCGACATTGACCTTCTAGATAGTTGTGCAGAGTGGCTGAATGTAAATGTTAGAGTAGGGAGGAGAGTGCGGATCCTTGGGGTACTCCTTGTGGTAGCGAGGTGGGGGCTGAGGTACAGTTTCTGATTTGTATCTATTGAATATGTTAGGAAAGATAGGAGTGAATCCATTTGAGTGGCTTGCCTTGTACTTCGATGATATTCAGTTGGTTAAGTAACAGCTGGTGGGAGACCATATCAAACGCTGTGGAGATATCTAGGAAAAGCAGTACAAAGCCGTTGGTGATCTTTTCAGTTAGCGTTGATAACAAGGAGGTGAGCAATGTTTCAGCACCGTGAAATGTGCGAAACCCATGTTGAAGACTGTCCAGGGGTGCATGCTTATCAATATGTTTCTGGAGTTGGATTTGAACTGCCTTTTCTGTGATCTTGGCAAGGAAGGGTACGCTGGCTTTGGGTCTATAGGAGGAAGGGTGTATTTGGATTCCTGCTGTCCCTGGAGAACACCTGTTAGAGGTGAGGAACTACGCTTTCTGGTAGATCCCTTCTATCTGTGCACTTCTATTCTATTGCCAACTCCAAACTTCGATCCTTCTACCTTGCTTCTTATGCCTGGAACAAACTGTATGTCAGGCTTCATCTCTGGCCCTTTTCAAATCCAGGCTGAAAACTCACCTTTTTGAGGCCACTTTTGGATCCTGATTCACTTAAGTGTTAAGCTTACCATTCCCCTAGATATATCCTTGCCCTCAACTGTTGTGTTGTCTGTCTTGACTAGATTGTAAGCTGTGATGAGCAGGGACTGTCTTTTACATGTGTTTGTACAGCGCTGCATACGCCTTGTTGCACTACATAAATTATAAGTAGAAGTAGAACCTTCTCCTCCTCAGAGTGAGCTCCATTTACCTGTACCCTTTGTCGCTTCCCACTCAACCAATTTCTAACCCAATCAGTCACTTTAGAATCCATCCCTAGGGTGCTCAATTTGTTTATAAGTTGCCTCTGTGGAACAATGTCAAAGGCTTTACTGAAATCTAAATGTACCACCCTTAGTCCAACTCCCTGGTCACTCAGTCAAAGAAATCAATCAGATTTGCCTGACAAGACCTGCCTCTGGTAAACTCATGCAGGGCTTGTGGTTTGAACAGGAGAGCCTGCACCAGATCAACTTCCTCGAGTTGCGAGCCATAGCAAATGCCCTCCGTTTTTTCCAGGAGCACCTGGTGAATCAGGTGATCTGATACAGACAGACAGATGGCAGTGTTCTATGTGAACAAACAAGGTGGCACAGGCTCATACCTCCTCTGTTGGAAGTTTGCCTTGGCCCAATGGATGGAGCTCAGGGCGACCTATTTACCCGGCAAGCTCAGCGTTCTGGCGGATCAACTGAGCTATGTCCTCCAACCGCATGAGTGGACCCTCCACAGGGGTGTGGTGGACAGGATCTTTCGGGAGTAGGGTACCCCCACAATAGATCTCTTCACCAAGCCACAGAATGCACAAGTGGGCCAGTTTCGCTACAGTAGACTGTCCAGTGACCGGCTGGCCTCGGACGCCTTTCTCTTCCACTGTGGGGCTGGATCTGCCTCAGATCCTGCAATCCATTGAACTCCAGAAACCTCACTATCCTCCCTTTTAGCAGCATTTCCAATAATTTAGTCACCATAGAGGTTAGACTAACCAGCCTGTAGTTTTCAATCTCATCCTTACTTCTGCTTTTGTGTAAAGGGATCATAGGTGCCTTTTTCCAGTCCTCTGGTACCACTCCCCACTCTAAAGAAGCATTGAAAAGGTCAGTCAATGGAACCTTCAATATTCTCGGATGTTTCCCTCTGGTCCCATCGCTTTGTCTAATTTTAGTCTAGCTACTTCTTCACAAACACAGTCTACTGAAAATCATTCCAAGATCCCCATCTCTACTGTTACTGTTGTGAGTGTTTTCTGAGGTCCTGCTCCTGGCCCTTCATCTGTGAACACAGAACAGAAATATTTGTTAAGCAATTCCGCTTTATCCTCATCAGCTTCTACATATTCTTCCCCTTTACCCTTAAGTCTGGCAATACCACTTTTGCACTTTCTTCTCTCACTAACATATCTGAAAAATATCTTATCCCCCATTTTATTTTTCATTTTTTACCCATTGGTTCATAAACTGGGGGGTTATTGCCCCTCCCCTGTCCAACACTTTACAAATCCTCAATATAATCTCCTTATGCCCCAACCTACCTTCACAGGTTGCTTCAAACTGTTTCCCCACCCCTCAATTTCCTCCTCCTCCCCCCTTCCCCAGTTAATGTTAGTTGCTTTGTACATAGTTGCTTCTGTACATAGTTTATTATGTTCTCTGTTTATGAAACCTGTTTTATGTATACCCAGCTTATTGTCCTGTTCTTTGTAAGCACTGATCAATTTTTGTGACGTGTAGTTTCTGTTCATTGTAAACCGCACTGATGTCAAATAGCGCGGTATAAAAGAAACTGTAAATAAATAAATAAATAAATGTCTAATTTGAAAATATACTACTATTTCTACTGATCATTGTATAGCGCTACATGGTGTACGCAGCGCTGAACAGACACATGTAAAAGACAGCTTACAACATAGGACAGTCAAAACAAACAGCTGAAGACAACGAAATGTCAAGTGGAATGATAAGGAAGCACATAAGGGTCAAAGTGGATCAGGATCCAAAAGCCACCTTGAAGAGGTGAGTTTTTAGTTTGGATTTGAAAAGAGCCAGAGATGAAGCCTGATGCACAGACCCAGGTAGTTTGTTCCAGACATAAGGAGCAGCAAGGTGGTAGAATTGAGGTCTGAAGTCGGCACAGATAGAAGGGATCTGCCAGAAGAGCGGAGGTCCCAAGTAGGGGGTATAGGGAGTGATAAGAGAGGAAAGGTAGTGAGGGACAGCAGAATGAGTGCACTAATAGGTTAGCAGGAGAAGTTTGAACTTGATACAGAAATTGATGCATAGTGAAGTGACTTGAGGAAAGTGGTAATATGAGCATAATAAGGCTGGCAGAAGATTAGTCGCTCAGCTGCGTTTTGAACAGATTGAAGGGAAGAAAGATGATTCAAAGGGAGATCAGCAAGGAGGAGGTTGCAATAGTCTAGACGGGAGGTGACTAAAGAGTGGATAAGTGTCTTAATAGTGTGTGTAGAAAGGAAGGGACACATTTTTCCAATGTTGTAGAGAAAGAAACGACAGGCGTTAGCTATTCAAATCTCCCCGACCACTCCAAATCAAACTTATCCCTCAGTCACTTAAAAGACATAATCTCCCCTTCCTCCCACAACTGATCCACTCACTTCAACCCTGTCCTTTCCCACTCCTGAAAAACTTGTTCATTCAACTCCAGTAGGAAATCTGTTTTGCGCCTAATGGGTGTCAGATTAGAAGGTCCTCTTCCTCCCCTAATAGCCACCTCTTCCATTTCTCCCATAATTATACTGTTAACCTTGTATAAGGGTTCAATATCTTTATCCTTGAATCTTGTGCCCCCTGGAATCCAAGCTCACTTCCCCCTTTGCAACTAATCCCCATTCAGTACCCACCCATAATTTACCTGGATTCCTCATCCATTCCCATACTTGAGTCCCCTCAGGTACTGCCTCCAGAAACACCTGACAGAGAGAGTAACTGCAAGAGCAGTGCCATATTCAAAGTCGCAATATGCCGCAACCAAGGGAAGTTATAACCCCCTCCTCTCCAAATTCCTCCGTAGATCCATCCAAACCCCCTTTAATTAGCACCATTTCCCACACCACAAAGAGCAAAGAAATCTGTTGGCACAGTGTAAACATAATATCATCTGTTAATAACGTTAGCCAGTAGTCCCCCCCCCTCCTCAGTACACCATATATCAGCACTAGCCCATATTCCAGCTGCTAGAAGTTCAATAAAGCGAAAAGCAAAGGTGAAAAAGGACACACTTGCCCAGTTCCCCTTCCAGTGTCAAAATAATCCTGAGTAACCTCCATTAACCTTTATACAGGCCCTCAGATGAGAGTATATCGCCTTGACCCACCCTCTAAAGGCCGGCCCAAACAACATTTTCTCCCAGTTTTTAAACAAAAAGGGCCATCTCACCAGATTCAAAAGGCCTTTTCTGTGTCCACTGATATCACTTAATGTGGACCCCCATTCTTCTGTGCCTCTCACACTAAACTCAAGATTTTATGGACATTATCTCTCACTTGTCTGCCAAGAATAAATCGTAACTGATCTGGATGTATCAGTGTCTCCAAAATAGGATTTAACCTCAAAGCCGAGATATTTGCTAGAATCTTAACATTGAAGTTCAACAAAGATATTGGTTGATATGACCCACATTCCCTGGGATCCTTCCCTTCTTTTGGAATGACAGAAATTCTAGCCCATCCTATCGTATCTGCCAAACTCTCATCCCCTCCTCTCCCCCCACCGCCTAACCTGATTGAATAGAGTTATCAAATTTACACACCAGCAAGTCCCCAAAGACCTAATAAAACCTAACTGATAAACCCATCCAGTCATGGGGCCTTCACTAACTTCATCCCCCTAACAGCCCTTCCGAACTCTTCCTTGGTAATTCCCAATCTAACAGTCCTGACAACTCCTCATTTATACCTGACAGCTCGACTGAATTCAGATAGCTATATATATCCTTTACAGGAGCACCTGGTCGACTAGAATATGCTATAAATTGTCGTATACTTTTGAAAGCTTTCCCTAATGTCATCCCCCTTAAAAACCACCACCCCCCTTATCCCTCACCTCTCAAATAAGACACTGCTCCTGCTATTACTTCTGTTTATTGGCCAGAAGACGCCCAGCTCTATTGCCATGTCTTGGAATGTTAAAGTGAAGTCTTGTTTTGGCTTATTAATCCCTTTTATGAGTATGTGTAGGAGTGCAGTTATAGGGTCTCCACTATGTAGTGATGTCTGAAATCATGATGATGTGGGTCCGGTGGTGCCTGTGTGCCAATGTGATGTTGAAGTTTGATCTATACTACGTTTTCTATTGTCTTTGCTTGGAATGGTAGGTTGGATTGTACTTAACTAGAATGTAAATGGCGGCGCAGAAGAGACATAGAACAGAAAAATACATGCTCAATCTACAATACCATTAACATGGTGAATAAAGCTAAAAAAGATTACTATTCAAAGCTCATACTGACCTCACTAAATCGCCCAAGGGAGCTTTTCTATATAATCAAGTCTCTAAGAAAGGACCCTACCGATATCAAGAACATTGACACCCCTTGTCCTCAAAGGTTTGCAGACATCTTTCAAAGCAAATATAGGAAAATAAATACAAAGCATGAATGTATGCAACGTGCTGTCCCTACTTGTCTCCCCCAACAGTCATTTCATCCACCCACAACAGAACAAATAGAAAGTACTATTCAGAGCCTCAACACCACCACATCACTACTTGATCCATACCTGTAAGCTGGATCAAAATAGCACAAACTGAACAAGGTCCATTCATAGCCATAATCATGCACCTTTCCCTAACACTAAGGCATCATTCCCACCTCCCTCAAATTCTCATATGTGCGCCCTAAACTTAAGAACCCAAAAATCTGACCCCAAGACCCTGAGTTCATATAGAATGGGTTTGAGCGGAGAAGTGTGTCCTCCTACAGAGACCCCATCCACGTCGAAAAGGGAGCACAAGGAGAAAATCTGTGTACAGCGCCATCGCAGCCCCTCTTGGTGCAAGACGGGCAGCGGGAGTTGGGCATGGCTGACCAAGCTTTCCCGGTGGGAGACATGTCCTTCCAGGATTTTGTTTGGGACCTGGCCAAGGCCATCCCCTTTTCTCTGGAATCAGAAGAGGAACCGAAGGTGGAGGAACTGGAAATGGAACTCCTCCAAATATCCCTCGGCCCCTCGTGTTGTAGTTACGTTTTCCATCCACCATTGTCCTACAGAGGCTGCTACTGTGGCTGTGGGAGGCACTGCTCACGCTTCCAGCTGTCAGCCACTGGCTTGATTCCCTTTACCATGTCCAGAAGGCCCCCGGGGTTCGAAAAGCCTCAAATGCCCCACATTTCCATTTTGGTCGAGTCTGCCTTGAAGCGGGCAAAGAGAACCAAGATGCACTTCTGTGTGCTACCCACGTGGGAAGCACGGACCCTAGACTCTTTTGGAGGAGGTGTTTCCAGGGTTCTATACTGATAGCCCAGATCTTGGCCTACCAAACTTACATGGCCATGTTCCTCAAGGACGACATGCTGGACATCAAGGTTTTCGCTTCCCTGTCACAAGGACCACTGAGTGTTTTCCAGGTCTCATTTCATTTCATTTATTAAAATTTTAAAGTGCACGGGGGGGGGGGGGGGGCCCAACCAACCCCGAACTGACATGGCAGCATCTCCCTGAGGCTCTGTGCCAGGCGTCCCACAATTACTGGAGGGGAGGACATGAATCCGTGATTTGGGGGATGAGTTGAGTGGCTGAGTGCAGCAGAAGACGGGGTGAGACGGAAAAGGGAGTGAAGGCCGGTATATGATCGCTGCCGCTTAAATCATGCCCCCTTGACCTGCCGACGAGAGAGGCCTGATCTGTGCAGCTCCGGTGGAAGGAAAGGCTGATTGATGTTGCTCTGCACGGGCCCTGATCGTTAGCCTCGATGTTTTGCCTGCCTCTCTGGGCTCCCCACTTGGTAAAATTAATTGGTTCCCCGATGTAGCTGCTGTGTGAGAGAGCTGGATCTGAAGTGCCCTGCTGAGGAACGGGGGTTGCTGAGCCTTCTGCTGGAGTCCTTAGCAGGGGATTGCTGCAGTGAGTACCGGAGGGAGAGCTGACTTAAGTTGCTGCGGCTCTATGGTGGTGCCAGAAGAACGGGAAAGTCTCTGTGGCGGACACGTGTGTGTGTGAAAGGGGAGAGAGTTTTTGTGCCGACCCTGTCCCGGAGACCTCTGTGGCAGCCATTATCGCATGGAGGGGAGCAGAGAGAGCTGAGTGGGGCCCACGGCGGGAAAATTACCTACAGCTGACAGTGAGTGCCAGTATACTCTCTCCCTGTACATTAAGCTGTGGGGGCTGTTGCTTTGGACAATACCAGGAGGAAGGAATTGGGCATGAAATGCAGCGGAATAAGTGTACTGCCCTGAATTCTTAACTGTGTGTTCCAATTTATAATTCTGCTATCTTTTCTTCTTCAACTGAGCACATGGCTCTGCAGCAATGAATGAATAGCTCCAAATGTATACTAAATAAAATAAATAAATAAATAAATCTGGTGGTTGAATAGGGTCGTGGTGGCCCAGCTTTGCAATAGAAGCTGAAAACGGCCCAGGACACTATCTGTGGTGGTGGGAGGCAGCTGTGCGTAAGCTATGGTGTCCACCAGAAAGAAAACAGCTGATCTAAAGGAATTTGCTTATGGCAGTGCGCGAACAGAGCCTCAAGAGAGGGATAAGCAGATGATAGAAGGCCCGACTGGGAGTGTGGTAGTGTCTGATTCTGGCAAGAAGGACCCCCTCGCAGCGAGTGCTATTGTGGCTATTACAAAGGAAGAACTCAAATCGTGGTTCAATGAAATTAAAACGGACATTGCTGGGTTCAAAGGAGAAGTAGAGGGGATGTTCTCACAGCTGAGAGCTGATATAACTGAAGTAGGATGCTGGGTGGCGGAAGTTGAAGGATGTCTTGAGACATTGGAGGCGTGCACTGAATTGTTAGAAAAAGGGATGAAGAGTTTAGAAGATGACAAGGAGAGTATGGCATTGAAGCTGGAAGACTTGGAGAACAGAGCCAGGTGACAGAATCTGTGCATAAAGGGTGTCCCTGAGGTAGACGCTTACCAAGATTGTATGAAAACAGCGAAAGCTATCAGTGAGGCGGTCCTGCAAGAGGCAGGGGAAGAAGTGGTGGAGGTGGTGCTGGATTGAGCACATAGATCACTTGGAGCAGCGCGACGGGAGCAGCCTAGAGACGACATCATTTGCTTCCATGATTACCAGATTAATGGCAAAATAGCCAGCAAGATGCGTTCCATGGGAAAGTTTAAATGGCAAGGAACTTACGTTGCTATATATGCTGATCTGGCCGCAGCTACTTTGCAGCACCGGAAGTCCTGGCGGGAGTTTACTACTCGGCTACGAGAGGACAATATACGATATAAGTGGCTATTCCTGGTGGGGCTTGCCTTCACCGTTAATGGGACGACTCGGGCGTACGGAGACCTTGCTGGCACTGAAGAAGCTATGAAGGAGGCAGGCATCCAGCGGATTCCAGAGATGGCGCATATGGGCAGCACACAGCAGCGAGTTCCTGACAGGCGGTGGCATCGGGTAGACAGACGGGAGAGGAAGTCTGCCCGTGGGGGAATGAATACGCCCTTCCGAAGTTGAGGGATGAATTTCTATGTTTAAATATTTATTTATTTTATTTATTTAGCTGTATTTATATCCCGCTTTTCACCGGGTCAAAGCGGTCAATTGGGAGATACATTTAACACGAGGGGATATGACACACATACGCTAATACTTACAGGAAACATGGGCAATGGAGGGTTAAGTGGCTTGCCCAAGACCACAAGGAGTGCCTATAGGACTAGAAATCCCAGTCCCTCTGGCCTGAGATTGCTGTCCCCAGGTGGGACTTGAACCCCCAGCCCTCCGGCCTGAAGTACCTTGTCCTAACCACTAGGCCACCTCCTCCCTATGCTGTGGGGAGGGGGATGTGGATATGTCAAGAGTGGGGAGGTGGGGAAGACAATGTCTATGGGATTGCGTATGTTGTTTCAGGTTGTGGGGTTGGGAATTCTGGTAAAGTTGGCTAGCGGAGAGGGGGAAGGTAGGTGAGTGGGGGTGCAGCGACACTGGGTTCTGGGGGGTCCAGATTGGGGTGGATGTGGGAGGAGCGAGCACGGTAGAGGGCTATAGGGGTGGGTGTTGAAGGAGAGGGGGGAAAGGGGTTGGGGAACAGGGAGGGGGGAGGAGGGCAATCATAGTCGGTTAAGTGTAGGGGGTAGGGGGGGCTCACTATGGAACGGTGCACACTGATGGTAAAAGTGATACCTGAAAATGGAATGTGAATTAAAGATCCTCACGCTTAATGTGCATGGTCTCAATTCCTGGCAAAAGAGACGAGCAGTGGTAAGAGAAGGTGCCTGAGTCCAGGCAGACGTACTCTTGCTGCAGGATACCCATTTAAAGAGCTCTCGGGGGGGGGGGGAATTTATTAGGGTAAATACGATAGAGGCTTTTTTGTTGCCAATTGCAGTTCCTATAAAAAAGGGGGTGTGGGGATACTGTTTTCCAAGGACCTCCTGGTGGACACTAAGGAAGTTATTAGAGATCGGGAAGGGCGGTATGTTCTTTGGTGTGGGCTCTTGGAAGGCAGAGAGGCTACCATTTGCTGTGTGTATGCGCCTAACATAGCTCAAGGCCCTTTTTTCGACCGTATTCTTCCAATTATACAGGAGCACAAACGGGGAAGCCTGGTCGTAGGTGGGGATTTTAATGTAGTTGTGGATCCGCGCCTGGACTCCTCGGGGGGAGGCAGGAGGTGGGATAAATTGGGAAGACATAAGTTGGCTAAATTGATGTCCGCATTGGGATTGGTAGATGTTTGGCAGTGTAGTCATGTTGGAGAAAGAGCTTACACCTTTTTCTCACATCCTCACCGAACGTATAGTAGAATTGATATGTTGTGGATAGACTCTAATTGGTTAGATAGGGTGGGCGCTGTGGATATTGGTGCTGTGTCACGGACGGATCATGCTCCGGTAATACTTGCTCTTGCATTTTATAAAGAGCGTACCGGACTCCGGTTTTGGAGATTGAATGAATTGCTGTTGGCAGATCCGGAGGAGGTGGCCAGTCTGAGGGACTGCATTACAGAGTATTTTCAATTAAATGGGGGAGCGGAAGTATCCGCGAGATAGTGTGGAACGGTATGAAAGCGGTAGTCCGGGGGCGTTTAATAGCAATGGCAGCAAAGAAGAAGAGGCAGGCGGGAGTGGTGGAGGAAGGGTTGAGAGCTCAGTTACAACAATTACTTAGAGAGCACCAGAGGACTGGGAGTAGGGCGGTGTTACAATGGATGACTAGGGTGCGGGAGGATTTGGAGGCGTTAAGATTGGGGGAACTAGCCTTCCAAATGAAAAGGCTGCAGCATGCATATTATGTTGGGGGTAATAAACCGGGTCGGTATTTAACTCGGCAACTTCAAAGAAGGCATGTACAGCAGCAGATACATAAGCTGAAAAATGAAAGGGGCGAATGGAAACATGGGACCGTCAATATCCAGGCGATTTTCAGTAGGTATTATAGGGCCCTGTATAAGGCGGAGCTGAGAGGATCGGAGGTGGAGATCAGACAATATTTGGGAAAACTTAATCTCCCGAAATTGGAGGAGATGGAACAGCAATGGATGGATAGGGCAATTGAGGAAGGGGAGGTGCGGGTGGCAGTCAATGGCCTTAAGGAAGGCAAAGCCCTGGGTTTGGACTGTCTTACAGCCCGGTTTTATAAGACTTTCAGTTCCAAAATCTGTGGCAAACTTACCAGGGTCTTTAATGGTGTTCATCAGGGCGGGGGGCACCACTGTGGTCAATGGCAGTGGCGGGTATAGCCTTGGTGCCTAAACCGGGGAAGGATAAGGGGGTCATACCGACCTATTTCTCTAATTAATTTGGACGCAAAGATTTTGGCAAAGGTTTTGGCTACCCATTTGCAGAACATTTTACCTAAGTTGATAGATAATGACCAAACGGGCTTTATCCCCGGCAGGCAAGCCAGTGACAATATCCGGAAGCTATTAAATGTTCTTTGGGTGGCTCAGAAGGCGGGACTGGATTCTTTGGTGGTGGCGGTGGATGCGGAGTAGGCGTTTGATAGTTGAATGGCCCTTTATGTTCGCTTTGTTACAAAGAATGGGGATTGGGACAGGGTTTCAAAACTGGATAGGTGCATTATATGACCAGCCGAGAGCTAGGATTCGAGTGAATGGTACTTATTCAGCAGAGTTTGAACTGGAACGGGGCACTCAACAGGGGTGTCCTTTGTCCCCTCTTGTTTGCGCTAGCCATTGAGCCTTTAGCACAACGGATTAGAGAGCATGATTTCATTAGGGGTATCCAAGTGGGTAGTGGAGAATATAAAATTTCTCTTTTTGCCGATGACGACATTTACACTGTGAGTAGGCCGGTAGAGTCGTTACCAATGTTATTGGCGGAAATACGGGAATATAGTCTGGTTTCGGGAGATAAAATGAATATGGGTAAAACTGAGATCTTGAAGATTAGGCTGGGTCCCCATATGGAGGCTCAGTTGAGGCAGGATTACCCCTTTCGGTGGGCCAAGCAGAAGTTCAAATATTTGGGGGTCTGGATTTGCTGTGACTGGCGGCAATTGAGAAGATTAAATTATGATCCTCTAGTTGCCGAAATTCTGAATGATCTTGTGAGGTGGGATAAGGCCACCTTTTCCTGGGTGGGGCGAATTGCCATTGTTAAAATGAATCTGCTGCCTAGGATACTTTATCTGTTCTTGGCATTGCCCATTGAGTTGTCAGTGGCACAACTGAAGCTGTTGCAGCAAAGAATTTTCTCTTTCATCTGGAGGAGACGTCCGCCCAGGCTAAATAGAAGAGTGATGTTTAAGCATAGAAGAGAGGGTGGACTGGGTGTCCCGGATTTGCTGTGATATTATACAGCGGCACAGTTGCGGGCGCTAGTCTATTGGAGTATAGGGCCGGAGGCCCGAGGGTGGGTGCGAGCAGAGGAGGCCTTGAGTGGGCAAAGTGCGTTGGCAGACCGCGTGTGGTTTACTGGCCAGGGGAGGGGGGATAAGGCTGGGTATGAGCGGAAGATGAGTCCCTTTATGGAGCTTACCCTAAAGGTGTGGAAACTGGAGAAAGCGCATCTGGTGGGGGTTAGGGTAGCTATCCAACTTCAGAAAATTAGACGTTGTAGTGGCTTCCATGAGGGGGGGAGAGCCGAGGTCTATAAAAAATGGGATGATAAGGGCTTGGTGTGGATGGGGCAGTTGTTCTCGGAGAGTGGCCAGCTGTCTACCTTTGAACGCCTGCAGGAGCAATACGCCCTGGGGAAGGAGGATTGGTTTGATTACTGTCAATTAGCACATTTTGTGCAGAACAGTTTGAAGGGGGTGGAAAGAGGAACAGTGCGGACCCCTTTTGAAAGGGTGTTACTCCGTGGGGGGGGAATCTCGGGGTCTTGTATCGCAGATCTATAGGGGATTGGAGAGGGGGGGTGCTTATGCGGCGTATCAGGTGGCGTGGATGCGGGATCTGGGTGGTTCTTGGGATGAGGAAAGGTGGGCGTCAGTTCATGAAGAAACTAAGATTGCGTCCAGTTCGGCGGCGGTGCAGGAGCACTGCTATAAAATGCTGTATCGCATGTATATCACGCCAAAACGACTAGCCGAGATTGATAAAACTAAAGATCCACGTTGTTGGAAAGGGTGTGGGGCTCTGGGCACGTATTTACATGTGTGGTGGGAGTGTCCAGTGGTCCAAGGAATATGGCAATGGATGCAAGGCCTGGTAAGGGACTATGTTGGGCTGGAAGGGGAAGTTAAGGCCGGAGCAGGTACTGCTGGGGGAATGGGGGGAGTCAGGGCATGAGTTGGGGTATCTATTGAAGATGATTTCCATCGCAGTAAGGATGGAAATGGCCTATAAATGGAAAGACCCTGGCGGCCCGGAAGTGGACCAAGTGCTAAAGCGAGTTGTATTTGTTTGTCAAATGGCAGAATTACAGGCTCGTTTGACCAACAAATTGAATGGATATCACCGTAAATGGCATCCCTTCATTCAATGGAGGCGGGAGGCGCTGAAGTAGTGGGAGTGCTTGTGGGGGGATCATGCTCTAGGGGGAATTGGGGTAAGGATATGTGGTAAGTGGGATTTAGGATTTTGCTATGGGATTTGGTAAGGGGATTGCTGCTGGTGTTTAGTACGGTGGGGGGAGCACGGTTCCATGGAGGGGAAGGGGGGGGGAGGGGAGGTGAGGGGCCCTGAGGGTGTGGGGGAGGGGAGGTAAGATGGGGGAGAAGGGAGGTGAGGGGGGAGAGGGAGGGGAGGTTCTATTTCTGCGGTACTGTTATTGGGATGTCTTTTAGTTGGGTTTCTTGTGATATGTTACTGTTTATGCTTATGCACTTATGCTGTTTTATGGGCTACGGGTTACTAGAGGAGGGGTGGGTAGTGATTTGATTAGAGGTTGTTCACATAATGTACTGTGGGGACACTTATTTGATGTAGCCTGGGTTTGTTGGATATTGTTTTTCCTGTACTGTTATGTTTCATTGACTGTGCATTAATAAAAAACTTTAATACAAAAGAAAAAAAAACAATTTAAAGTGCGCATCCAAGCAATTTACAATAATATGCAAAATCTGTAAACCTAGAAAACAGGAAAAGAATTCCATTAAAATACAGGAAAGTGAGGCTAGGACACATAGACGGGGCACTGGGGGAACTGAGGATAGGAGGGGAAATACAGAAGATAAGGTAAGGGGCTAGAGCAGCTGGGGGGAAAGAAATACAGGCAATCAAGGAGGAAGGTCATAGGCTATATGGAACAGGTGGGCTTTTAGCTGCACTTTAAATCTGTGAATGAGAGTTCAGAACGAATATCAGGGGGGAAGATTGTTCCAAAGGGACGGACTGAGAAAAAAGAATGCAGAGTGATGGGTGGATTCAAGGTGGGCCTGTAAAGCGGAGGGGAGGCAAATTCAGTTCATATAAATGTATCAAAGAGAGTAGTGCAGCATATGAAGAATAATGAGATTTGAGGGATATTCTGGAGTACCAGTGTGTAAAACCTTTTATGTACTTTGGTATCTTAAATTGTATGCGGTAGTGGATGGGGGAGCCAGTGCAGACTGAGGAGTGGAGTGACGTGGTCCAAAAGAGAACCAAAGAAAAGCAGTTTAGCGGCAGTATTCTGTATTACTTGAAGATGTTTGAGCTCATATTCGGGGAGACCAGCGAGAACAGAATTATAGTCCAGGCAAGAGAAGATGGAGACCAGCAGTATGATTAAGGGAAGATAGAATGGACGGCTCTAATGCATCGTAAAGAAAAGAAGGAATGTTGAATGACAGAACTTGTGTTTGTGAAGATTCTAGAGTGAACCCAAGGTAACGGAAAGAGGGTGTAAGAATGATTGGAGTGCTGTTGAGAAGGAGGGAGACTGAGGGGGTAGGCAGTGGACTAGAGAGCCAAATAACAGTGGGTTTGAAGGGATTGAACTTGAGGTGGTGGGAGGCTAGCCAGGAGGCTACCTGGTTCAGACAAGTGTTCAGGGGAGCAAGATCAGGAAGAGAGTGATCAGTGTGAAGAAGCAGAAGAATATCATCAGTATAGTAATGGTCAGAAATACTGAGTTATTGAACCAGAAGTGCAAGAGGAGCCAAGAAGATATTAAAGAGATGAGGGGCGAGAACAGAACCCTTAGGCACACCTGAAGTGAGAGGGTAAGGAGCGGAGGAAGTGTTGCCCATAGTGACACTAAATGAGAAATGAGAAAGAAAGTACCTATACCAATGAAGGACAGTACCACGAAGACCAATATCATGAAGATGAGAGGAGATGATCATGATTAATAAGATCAAAGGCAGAAGACAGGTCCAGAGAAACAGCAATAGTGACATTCCTGCGATCCAGGGAGTGGTGGACTTCACTAAGCAGAGATAGAGGAATAGTGTCTGTACTATGGCCGTGGTGAAATCCAGATTGACGGGGATGAAAGGATTTGGAGGTTTCAAGATGAGAGGGATGATTGAGTGAAGACGGATTTTTCAAGGAAAGGAATGGTAAGATGGAGGCAGGTTTATAACTGGACGGGATTGATTTATCTAAGAAGGAATTCTTCAACAAGGGGCAAACAATGGCTGACTTCCAGAGGGATGGAAATGTACCTGAGGTAAGACTGTTGTTAATGATGTAAAAAGCAATTTGGAAAAGAGCCAGGTAGGAGATAGGAAGCCATGCAGACGCAATGGTGTCCAGGACATAACTAGTCTTATGAGTAGAAGAAACAAGTTATATAGAACTGCTGTAGAAACCATATCAAAAGATGCCCAGGTATGGGATAAAGTGGCAGTGGGAGAGGCTGGGGGGGGGGGGGGGTAGAAGAGCTGGAATGACAGGATGAGTGAGGAGAAATTCCTTTTGTAGGTGGGTGGTCTTGTCATAGAAGATGATGGCCATCTGTGTGGGGGAAGGTTTTTCAAAAGTGGCTACAGGGCACTATGGGGATTGAGACGGTTTGGCGAGAATGGAGTGCAACTGTTTGGATTAGTGATTAGGGTGGAATAATAATCTTTCTTAGCGGTATTAATCATAGGCATGGTGGTATTCACAAAAACGAGTCAGAGCAATGGGTGAACCTCCATCAGCATTTGGCACAACGAAGATGTGTGTGAGCCAGAGACAGACACTGGTAGTACCAGGGGTGATGGGGGTGTGACCTGGTATGAACTGGTCGGATGGGAGCAGAGAGGAAGGCCGCTACTGTAACGGCAGTAATTCTGTGGGAGTATCTGATAGGACCAGATGTAGAAAGGCTGTGGCAGGGCAGCATGTTGTGGGAGCAATGAAAGGAAATGACAGTGATCCATTCAAGGGAGATGCAAAGTGGAGATCTGTACCAAATTCGAATAAAAGAGCTGTTGTGATAAACAGTTTGGTTCATTCGTTTATATAATTAACTTCAATTATCCATCAGAGTAGAATCATTTATTCGAATAACGGAGTATAGGCACGTTTGTAGAGATCAGGTATGATGAATCTCAGGTCACGATGTTAGTAGTTTGGTACCATTAAAGATGAAGCTAAATGCACATGTACTTATTTTTAATATTATAATTTTAACGTAAGAGGTGATAAAGCAATTACATAATGGATATAACCCATATAATGAGAGAATGCAAGTTCGCGATAATGTAAGTGGCTAATGTTTCAACCTCTTTAAATGCCTGAATCTCTTCCTAGCAACTAGTGACGTAAATGGTAATTAAGCAGAACACGTCACTTTTCCCGCGGCTAACAAAAGCGCAAGTGCGGGCGTTTTTGATGCAAAATTTTCTCTCATGAAGTAGACGGCAGTTCTTCCTCATACAAGACCCTCCGGATGTTGTGACAAGAGGTGCCATCAAAGGTTTGATCATTCCAATGTATTGTGATATATTGCAGAGGATTTTTGAGATCAAGGTTGGTCCTCGGTTGATATCAGTTTGTGAATATAGGATATGATAGAACAACCAGATGGTGCTTAGCGAGAAGTTCCTTATTAGGACACGAATAAGAATTTTTACACGTGTAGTCGAAAAAACCTGCTTGAAGAGGTTTATTTAAGTTTCAACGAAGTTTTCGTAGGTTGAGTTAATAAGTGATCGGTTGTGTATATATTATGGGGTCTGTCTATAAAAAAAATTTTTTTGATTCACTGGGTGGGCTGTGTTTCTGGCAAACGCTTGATAGAAAAGCCCCATAAAATATTGTATTCGGTGCATTCAAGACCCATCGGGTAATCGAAAGTGAGAAGGTTGTAATTTAAAAATGGCAAGATATGCCGGTTTTTTGCTACTAAGAATATGAACACTTTTACCCTAGTCATGCCACAACGCAACTAAACATTGGAAGGTGTGTAACACACTCGTGTAGCAGATCGCTAACACAATCAGATGGTAGATTTGAAGGACACTTCTTCGCTGGTCAGAAAGTATATAGTAATATTGCAATTAGTCAATGCCGGACAGCATGAGAATGATGTCATTTGTTATTAGAGTACTGTCCCCGCAAACTGAAGAAGTACCCATAGAGCAGATAAATAAATAAAGTTTTTAGACATTCATTCCACAAATAAGTCAATGTCGTATGTCTGATATATTTTAGTAATAGATTTAACGTTTTATATCTTTCATAGAGAGAAAGTACAGACTCATCTCTGAGGAAGAGTCCAAGTCTCAACGGTGTATGTTAGCACATAGATAAGGGTATGGCATTCTTTGGACATAATTTTTAGATATCTCACAAAGACATAGATTTATGAGAGCTCAAATTTGGGCTTCAAATAGCCCTGAGTCTAGTATTCATGATACAGTTAAGGTATAATTATCATTTTTACTACATATATCAAGTACAAAGAGGTCCAATTAGGTAATGTTTGACCTTTTATTTAGTTTTGTGTGATATGGCCTCATGAAAAGATTCCTATAGGCACTATTTTTCACTATTAATATATGTATGTTTTCATATATTGAGGTTAGTAAAGAATCAGTATTTCTCACCAGTTGTTCTACTCACTCACCTCCTGCTCCGATTCATTTGCAAGTAGTTACAGTGGTTACACATAGCATGCGTTTATACATGTGGTTTTATACATGTGTTTTTATACATGTGCTTTTATAGATGGTATTTTTTATACATGTGATTTTATGTATATGTGATGATACACACCCTTTCTATGGTTTGATGTAGATATTTAGTTCATTATTTAGGGTTTATGATCTTATTGGTTTTATAAGGTTTGTAACAGTATTTATTATTAATAATATTTATTTAATGATTTTAAGTTTTATTTTAGATTTATTTTAGATGTGTTATAGTTGTTATACTCTGTATTTGCAGCAAACCTGAATCCCCTGATGAAGTGACAATACGAAACACGGCCTGTGTCGGGCTCTCAGGTTTTTAGCACAACAAATAAAGTATCCTTGTTTTATCTGGGAACTCTGCTGCCATACCTTCAGAGTCAGGATTGGCTTTGTTCTCTAGATCTCAAGGATGCGTACACTCATGTTCTTATCCATCCAACTCACTGAAAGTTTCTTCGCTTTCTATTTCAGGGGAAGCACTACCAATACAAAGTTCTTCCTTTTAGCCTGGCGTCGGTACCAAGGGGGTTTACAAAATGCATGGCTGTGGTGGCAGCATTTCTTCGCACCCTGGGAATATTCGTCTTCCTTTACTTAGACGACTGGCTCATTCGAGCCCCGTCAGAGCCAGAGGCCAGGATTTCTCTATCTCGCACAATGCGTATCCTTCAGTATTTGGGACTTGCCATAAACTTCCCAAAATCCAACCTAGCTCCCACTCAGTCTCTAGAGTTTATAGGAGCTCTGCTGCATACCAAACAGACAAGGGCCTATCTTCCGCAGCCCCCTGCCTTCGCATGGTGCAGTTAGCTTCCCAAGCAGTGCTAAAGCCTCACCTCACTGCTCGGGAAATGTTACAATTCCTAGACCACATGGCATCCACCGTGCATGTGGTTCCTTATTTTTTTATTTTTTTATTTTATTTTAACAGTCGCTTATATACCGCTGCCTTCCACGGATCAGGTGCGGTTTACATAGAACAGATAAAGAAACAGAGTAACATACCTGTTTTTACATAGAACATCACGTGACATATTTACATCTTAACTTTAACAATTAGAACTTTAACAATTAAACTTTAGAGAACTATATACAAATCAAAGGATTTTGAGGTAAACCGTAAGATAGCTATTTGTAATGTAAACATCGCAATCTGTGTGGAGTGGTCATATTTTCATGTTTCAATTATGGAAATATGCTGAAGTGTTGTATATTATCCCTTTTCGTTTTGAGATTGGGAGTTCGCAAGTGAGCCATAGTGGGAGCGAAACAGATAAGTTTTTAATATTTTACGTAGTTGCATAAGGTCAGTTGAGGCTCTTATTTCTTCAGGTAGTGAGTTCCAGAGTATGGGGGCTGCATGAGAAAATGCTTTTTTATTTGTTGTTTTTTTGGCCTTTGTGAACTCTTTTGGTATCCTTATTTTATTAGTATTGCATTTTCTTTGAACAGTTTGGGGTGTTTCCTTAGTAAGGAGTTTGTTTATGCTCGCCTCCATATGAGGGCAGCCCAGTGGGCTTTATCCACTCAATGGACTCAGGCATCAGGTTGCCTGTCAGACAGAATAACAAACACAGATCATCTTATTTTGTTGCTCCAATGGTGGCAGTCACCCCAAAACCTTTTGGTGGGGTCCCCTTTCCAACAACCCCCACCCCAAGCCACTCTGACAACAGATGCCTCACAGGTGGGTTGGGGAGCTCACCTGCAAGGCCTCTCTACCCAGGGTACCTGGACTCCACAGGAGACCTATCTGCACATCTCTTGGATGTCTCTTGGAACTCAGAGCAGTCTTCCTTGCTCTTTGAGTATTCCACACCCAGCTCAGCTACAAGACAGTCCTAGTTCAAACGGACAATCAGGTAGCCATGTTCTATGTGAACAAGCAGGGGGGAACAGGCTCTCTGTCGCTCTGCAACGAAGCTTTGCGACTATGGGCCCTCGCCAGAGAGCATCAGATTCATCTCCTTGCGGTGTAACTTCCAGACATTCAAAACTCTTGGGTAGACAGACTCAGTCGAGTTCTGCTTCCACACGAATGGTCTCTCCATGTAGACCAGGTGGCCAAAATTTTTCAAATTTGGGGAACCCCGGACATAGATCTCTTCGCAAGTCCGTTGAATGCCAAACTACCCCGGTTCTGTTCCAGAATTCCAGCTCAGGGTTGTCAGGCCAGGGATGCTTTCCTCCTCCATTGGGGTCAGGACTTCCTGTATGCCTTCCCACCCATTCCCCTAATTCCCAAAGCCCTGTTCAAGCTTCAGAGAGACAGAGGCCATATGATTCTCAAAGCTCCACATTGGCCACGGCAAGTGTGGTACCCTCTGCTTCTACATCTCTCTCAAGCTCCATCTCTGGAGTTAGGATCTGCTCCAGATCTCCTGTCTCAGGAGGACGGGATGCTGTGGCATCCCAAACCCCAGTCTCTGCATCTCAGGGCCTTGTTGCTGAAAGCCTAGAACTTCATGGTCTTAACCTTTCTTAGCAAGTAAAGGATATCCTTTATGCTTCCAGGAAGCCTTCCACAAGGCGCTCTTATGCTTTCAAGTGGAAAAGGTTTACCATTTGGTGCTCGCAGAAGGGTCTTGACCCTCTTGCGATACCTCTGGAATCATTACTGGAGTATTTCCTTCATTTGTCTAATACAGGGCTTAAGACCAATTCAGTGAGAGTTCATTTGAGTGCTATTGCAGCTTCTTTCAGGCCTCTGAATGGACAACCTATTTCCTCTCATCCTCTCATAGCGAGATTTACGAGAGGCCTTCTTTTAGCTAAGCCTCCCATTAAGCCACCACCGGTGGCATGGGACTTAAATCTGGTTCTTGGGCAGCTGATGAAGCCGCCTTTTGAACCATTAGCTGCTACCTCTTTAAAATTCCTTTCCTGGAAGGTCATCTTTCTTATTGCAATCACCTCAGCACGTCGCATCAGTGAATTGCAAGCCATGGTGGCTAATCCTCCTTATACAAGGTTCCACCATGATAAGGTAGTCCTTAGGACTCATCCACACTTTATGCCAAAGGTGGTGTCACCTTTTCATTTAAACCAAGCGGTTTACCTTCCTGTATTCTTCCCAAGGCCTCACGCCTCAAATGCAGAAAGGAATCTTCATACTTTGGATTGTAAAAGAGCTCTAGCTTTTTACTTGCAAAGAACACAGCAACATAGAAAGTCCTCTCAACTTTTTGTTGCTTTTGATCCTAGTCATTTGGGACTTCCAGTCTCCAAGAGAATACTGTCCAACTGGATTTCACGGTGTATTTCTTTTGCCTAAGAGAGTAAAAACCTTCCTTTGGAAGGCCATGTCACAGCTCACAATGTGAGGGCCATGGCAGCCTCTATGGCTCATCTTCACTCTGTGTCTATCGACGACATCTGTCGAGCGGCTACTTGGGCCTCGGTTCATACCTTCACAATCCATTACTGCTTAGACAAGGACTCTCTCCGGGATGCCTTGTTTGGTCAGGCTGTTCTTCAACACCTGTTCCATACTTAATCAACTCCTACCCACCATCCCTGGCATCTGCAGCTAGGGAGTCCCCATATGTGAAGACTACATTCCTGCTTGTTCTGGAGATAGCATAGTTACTCACCTGTAACAGGTGATCTCCGGGAACAGCAGGAATTTAGTCTTCACAACCCACCCACCTCCCCTAGGAGTTGTATCTCTCTATCTCTCTCTCTCTCTTTCCCTCTCTCTCTCTCTCTTTGTCTCAGCTTTAAACTCAACTGGAGAGGGACAGTTGGAAAGGCGGGAAGGCAGCACGCAGGCGCTGTGGGATGCTCCCATAAGCTTTCCTATTGGACGCTGGGGAGCGTTCCCGTGCAGGCTCCGTCGGTACCGACGATACCCATATGTGAAGATTAAATTCCTGCTGTTCCCGGAGATCACCTGTTACAGTTGAGTAACTATGCTTTCTCCGTGGACAGCAGGAATAAATCCTCATAACCCTCTCATCCAGGACTGGCCCAAGGGTTTCTGTCACCCTAGGCAGAAACCACGGCCTTGACGCTCCCCTCCCCCCCCAGCTTCTTCTGATTCCATCTTGGGGAGGGGGAGGCAGGCAGTGGCAGTATTTCAAAAAGCAGCGGCTTTTTGCTGCCGTTTTCTTGCCCTCGGCAGCCGCAGGTAAGAAAGCAGCGGCAAAAAGCAGCCACTTTTGGAAATACTGCTACTACTCCTGCCACTGCCCATCTCCCCCCTCAAACGGAATCAGTGACAATGCAGCCAGTCATGTGTGCCACTGCTGCTGCTGCCCATCCAGGCCAGCCATCCTAGGCAGCTGCCTAGTGGACTGGCCGGCCCTGCTCCCACCTCTCTGAGGAGTTTCTTTTTGGCCTACTGCCTTGAGATTTGACTGGAAGATCCCTCTGTTAAAGACCTTACATTTAAAAAACTGAAAGGAAATGTCAGGAATACACAAAAATAGAAACTATTTGAAATCAGGATGCTCAAACATTTTGAAATGAATACATCAGGATATAGCAGACATATTGGATTTTTCACCCTTTGGTGACCTTGCACCCAGGATTTCGTCAAGCCTTGCTTTAAGATAACCAGGTCTTCTTTGTAAGTGTTTGTCTGTAAAAGAAATATCTGAAATAGAGTAGGTGGGGCTTTAGTAAGAATAAGTCTCTGTAAGGAAGTGAGGAAAATGGAAGCTTTTTTTTCACTACAGCATATATAGTCAATGCACTCAGGTGACTGGATGGACACAAACATTGTTTTGTTTGATTTTGAGCAGGATATCACCCAGCAGCACCTCTGTGATCCTGTTACGGTGTCCATGATTGAAAAGTGCACACGATTTCATATCCACTGCGCGTATCATTTGTGTGAGGAGCCCATCTCTTCCTTCGAAGCCAAAATCAACAATGAGAATATGACAAAATGTCTGCAAAGCCTGAAGGAAATGTACCAGGACCTTGCAAATAAGGACATTTATTGTCCTAATGAAGCTGAGTTCAGAGGATACAGTGTCTTGCTCAGTCTCAACAAAGGTGACATCCTCAGGTGAGACTTCAATTTTCTGCACACTAGGCATTTCATTTGTTCTCTCCCTATTACAGTACCTTGTGAAGAGTTAACTTTCTTTCGTTTGTCTTTACCATTGTGCATCTAAGGATATCTCTTGTCCTTTCCGTCTGATCACTTCCTAGGAGCAAATCTCTTCCATAGATGTGTATTCATAGTTGATGCTTCTAGTCAGGCTTTATGAGTTCTGTAAAAAAAAAAAAAAAAAAAACAAAGAAACAAAACTCCTCAAAATAGATTCTTTCCAGATTGTAGTACCTGTTTTGGGGCAAACATGAGTATTACTCCAGAAATGTTGTACCTTTGAGATGTTATGGATGTCATCTACAGTTATATCCCTGACAGAAAGTCTGGATTTGTGGATGTTGGCTTGCTGGAAAGTTGTGGACATAAAACTTGGGCAGAAGAGAGGTTGTGGATTAACTTAATTCTCCATGGACAAGCAGGAATGAAATCCTCACATATGGGTGACTTTGCCAATGGAGCACCGCATGGGAACGCTCCTCGGCTTCTTTTGGATGCTTTTGGGAGGCTCCACCTTGCTTGCATGCTTGCCTGCCCGCCTGCCACAGCACCATCTTTCCCAGTCTTCATTTTCCATTGAGCCCCAAAGACGTAAATTGGTCATCCACTGGTAAATGTACCATTTTTCCCCCTCCAGGAGTCTTTTTTGGTGTTTTTAAGTTTTTCTGCTGCTGTTGGTAGTGTCTGGTCCATTGATTGAGGTTCGGCCTTCGGTTCCGCTGCTTTTTCTGTACCTTTTATTATATCATTGTGTTTCCTACTGACTGGGTCTCTGGTCTCCTTCCATCCGTTTGCTTTTGCTACGGCCTCTTCCCAGACATTTCCCAGAAATTGGCAGCAGTTTCAAGAAATGTGCCATATCCATCTCAGTCACCAACAGGCACAATCGGTGCCTCCAGTGTCTGGGCCCTCAGAGGCTGGAAGGATCGAGTGAAGCTCTTGGCCAGAGATCTACTAAAGCGTCTCTGGCGCCAGCAATCGCTTCCCTAGGTTATGCCAAAGGTGCATGAACATCAGAAGAGTCCTGGGCTCATTGGATCCGAGCACCTGTGGTGCCCAGAGCATCGGTTGTCAGTTGGTCTCCATCTGGAGTCAAAAAAGCACTCGACTTTGACTCCATCAATGTCAAAGTTGACCATTTGAACACCAGACTATGTCCCATGTGCATCAGCGTCAAAGTTCTGCCTGACAAGATGTCGAGAACAATGCCGATGAAAAACCCGCTCAAGTGCCCTGGAGAGAGGAATCTAACTCCACAGCTTGGAGGTGCATCGACCGTCTCCCAACCACTGAAGTCCCACTTCCTCTGCAGGGATGCCGGAGACATTGATCAAAGCTGCTCAGGCTCAAGGCCTTCGGAATCAGCAGCCATGGAGGAACATCTTCAGGTGTTTGAAGCCCACATCACATCGATGCTGGAGCAACAGCTAGCTGGTCTGTTGATGCCAAGGCATTGTCATAGACCTTGGTGTGGCCAATCCTCAAAATGTGTGCTCTGCCTGCGAAGGCATCGACATAATGACATTGGGGAAACCCAATACTAGTTCCCAGCAGGGCCATCTCTCACTCGAGTGTGTTGAGCACCGATGTCCTGTTGAAAACTGGAAGCACTCTATGCCTCATCGAACTAATCGATGCTCCCACCCACCTCGAGACTGGGGAAAGCTCCAGCCAGAATCTCTGCTCTGGACGCCTTTGCCCCGCTCCACCCAGCTCCTCATCCGCATCATCCTGGTCGACACCCCTGGTATCATCAAGGCCTCTTTCTCCATCATGCTCGCCTCCATTGTGCTGAGCGTCTTTGGCGCAAGCCCCCCTCCCAAGACTTTCTGTTCTATTTCCGTTACTGTCACTCTCATTACCGCTCCCTCATTCATGCCGCTAAGCACTCCTATTATACCAACCTTATCGCTTCTTCCTCCAACTCTTCTCACCAGCTTTATTATATTCTCCGGTCCCTATCAGCTCCCCATGCACACCCCTCCCCAGCACCCTCTGCTGATCTCCCTGATCCTGCCCTTCTTGCGTTGTCCTACAGTACTAAGCTCCTAGCCCTTTGTTCCTCCTTTCCCTTCTGTCCCCCCCTCCCCCCATCTCCCCTCCCCTCCCCCGCCTCTCCCCTCTCCTCTTCCCCCCCCCCCCAGCTCCTGCTCTTTCCCACCAATGGTCCCTATTCCATCCCATCTCCTCTGCTGAACTCTCTAAGGCGTTCTCTACCTTCTGGAAAACCGCTTGTCAGCTCGACCCTAGCTCTTCCTGTGGCTCGGCAAGCCTTCTCTTGCACTCCTTCCCCTCATCCTTTCCATTTTCAATTCCAGTCTTTCCTTTGGCCTCTTTCCTGCCCCTTGGAAGCAGACTATAATTCGCCCCATCCTCAAGAAACCCTCCCTGGACCCCTCCATTCCTGCTAATTGGCACCCTGTTTCTAACCTCTCTTTCCTGTCTAAGCTTTTGGAAAAGTTTGTCTTCGCCCAACTCTCCTCTCACTTGGACTTTGCACTAATCCTTCACCCCCATCAGTTTGGTTTCCATATGGGACACAGCACTGAAACTATCCTCACATCCCTCCTCAATGAACTCCACTCTTCCCATGACCATGGTTTGTTTTCTGTTGCGGTTTCCCTTGATCTGTCCTCCGCCTTTGATCTTGTGGTCCACCATACACTCCTCACTCGTCTTTCTGAGGCCAGCTTGGGGGGGGGGGGGCGATACTCAATTGGTTTCACTCTTTTTTTCTGTCTTCCGGTCTTTTTCATTTTTTTCCGGTACTTTCTCCTCACCTAGCACTCCCCTTCCCTGTGGTATCCCCCAGGGCTCTATTCTTGTCCCTCTCCTCTTTAATGTCTTTCTGGCCCCCCTCACCACTCTTTTTCAACAGCACTGCATCTCAGCATACTACTACGCCAATGACATCATACTCCTACACCATACTGACCCCTCTGCTCCTGACATCACTCTCCTTAATGATTGTCTCTCTTCAGTTAGCACCTGGCTGGCCTCCAACTTTCTCCATCTTAACCAGACCAAGCTATCTGGTTTACATTTGGCAGCCCTGCTCCTACCCTCTCGCCTTCACTCCCATCCCCTCTGGTCCCCACTTTGCATTACCTTGGTGTAACTCTGTACTCTGCTTTGTCATTCCACAATCACCTGTTCTCTGTGATTCATCGTTCATTCTATTCCCTCCGCCAGATCCGTGCTGTCTGTCCCTTCCTCGCCATTCCCTCCCTGGTTACCCTTCTCCTCTCCCTAGTTGTGTGCAAACTTAATTATTGCAATATTGCTCTTGCCGGTCTCGTCCAGTTTCAGCTCTGGACTCTAACTTACAAAATACTGCCACCCGTCTTGTCACTCATGCATCCCCTTCATCATATCACACCCCTTCTCATCCAACTTCACTGGCTCCCCATTACTTACCGTATTCAATATAAGGTCCTCATTCTTGTCCACAGGGCTATTCACTCTGGTTCCCCCCAATACCTTGCCAATTTGGTCCGTCTCCATACTCCCCACCGTACACTTTGTCACATTCATGTCAATCGCATGTTCTTTCCTCCTCCCTCTGCTGTACACCTGGAGTCTACCTGGAATTCTACCTTTTTCTACCTAAGCCCTAAACTGGAATTCTCTCCCCCCAGATCTCCGGCTGGAATTCTCCTTCAACAGGTTTAAATCTCTTCTCAAGACATACCTCTTTTGCTCCACCTTCAACTTCCCTGTTCCTGCTGCTCCTAGCTGAGGTCCTTTTCCCCTCCTTTCTCCCCTTAGTCCCTCTTCCTTCTGCTCCTCTCTTTCCTATTTCCACTTTCCTGTTGACTATGGCATTCTTTTCCTTTTCTGGCAGTTACTTTAGTCTATTGTGAACCGCTTTGGTGTTTTTTCATAAAGAGGTATACCAAGTATTAAATAAAGATACTTAGACATCCTCTCAGTCTGACTCTGATAACTGGGTGACCGATGTAGCATGTCCTCCCAGGACCTTGTGAGGGATATGGCAAAGGCCTCGAGGGGAGAAGAGATTGCTTCCTAATGTGCAGCACAGGCCCTGAATCCATTTATTTGTTCAGTCAACAGACTTCTTGAGGGCTTCCCACTCATCTTGGAGTTGGGTCTCCAGTCCAACTCTGTTGGGATGCTACCTCAGCGTGATTGAGACTTACCATTGCTGGTTGGAGGACAGGTCCATATCTACTCAACCTGTAGTGGTTTGCTTCGTGAGAGGCTTGCTTCTCTCACATTCTTCCTTCAAGTCCACGGCGGTAGTGTGAGACTTTGATGTGGTCCTAGCACAACTCATGTTAACTCCCTTTGGCCGCTTGTTTCTTGCCCTTTGCAGTTCTTGACATGGGAGATCTTGTTCCTGGTGGAGATTATGTCGGCACACCTGGGAAGTGGGTTGCAAGCTCTAGTGGCTCATTCTCCGTACACCAGGAGCCATCATACTAGAGTGGTTCTGCACACTCATCTTCGATTCCTCCCGATGGTGGTATCTGCTTCCATCTTAATCGATCAGTCGTTCTGTTGCCTTTCCTTCTGGGGCCTCATGTCCCTAATTCAGAGGCGGTGCTGCACTGGCAGGGCTGCCAATGAGCTTTGTGCCGCCTTCATAGAATGAATGAGGTTCTGCCAAAAGACCTTCCAGTTGTCTCCTTTTGGGCTGTCATTTCCAAATATGCTCTCTCAATATGGCTAACAGACTGCGTCTCTTTCGCTTATGCCCAGGCTGACTCAAGCCTTGATGGTCATGTCACAGCTCACATCATCTGAGCCATAGCTACGTTGGTGGCCAACTTGCACTCTGTCTCCATGGAGATTAGTAGGGCTGCAACATGGTCTTCTGTCAGCACATTCTCTTCTCACTACTGTCTGGATGGGGATTCCTGATGTGATGACGCATTCAATCTGTACTCGTTTTTGTTTGGACTTTACAATCCATCTTCATCCCCCAAGCCCTTCTGTCTGTATAGGCTACCAAAAAAAAAAGAAAAAAGAAAGGAAACTACGAAGCTTGAATGTTCATGAATGATACTGTATGGTGCAGTTCTTCAGTTCTTGAGTCACCTTGCCCGTTGGGCTTTTTGGTGTCCTCTGTTTTCAGTAGCCTGTAGCTTGGGAGTCCCATATGTGAGGACATCATCCCAGCTTGTCCACAGAGAAAAAGTAGTTACTCAATTGTTGCAGGAGTTCTTCGTGGATTTCAGGAATGAGTCTTCGCAACCCTCCCACCTCCCCAAATAGTTGTATTCTGCTTCAGCTTTGTTATCATACCGGAGAAGATGGCACCATGGCAGGCATGAAGGAAGGTGTGCTGGCGTGGTGGAACCTCCAGTAGGAGCTGGGCATGTTCCCATGCGGAGCTCAGTCAGTGACGTCACCCATATATGAGAACTTATTCCTCCATGTATGGAGAAATCCTGATACCTTTTCTGTGTATGCTTTAGAAAGCCAGAAAGGATCTTAGATTTAAATAACAAACAATTTAAAAGCAGCAAGATACAGGCTAATCCAGTCTTTTGTACCGAGTGGCACATGTATGATTATCTACCAGCTAGTGAAAGATTGTATACTTGAATTTGGTACAGAGCGCTCCTGGCTCTCAAAGAATGAGTCTGATCTGTGGAATCTAGAGTGACAGACTAGGAGGAGCTCATCAAAGTGACTTAATACAGCAGTATTCAAAAAAAGGTTTGGATAAGCTCTTTGGAGGAAAAGTCCATAAAATACTATAGTATTTTAGCCAGATAGACTTGGGAGAGTCATTGCTCATCTGTGAAAATGAGATATGAACATAAGAGATGCCATACTGGGTCAGACCCAAGGGTCTTTTAAGCTGCTTCCAACAGCGTCAATCTAGGTCACAAGAACCTGCCAGGTTCCCAAAAAGGTAAACAGATTCTGTGCTACTTTTCTCAGTGATAAGCAGTCAATTTCCCAGGTCGTCTTTAATAATGGTTTATGGATTGTACTCCAGGAATTTGTCCAAACCCCATTTAAACACAGCTACACTAACATGTTTACTACATCCTCCAGTAATGAATTCCAGAGTTTGATTTTGCGTTGAGTGAAAAATGTTTTCTCCATTTAGTCTTAAATATGCTGCACTCTAACTTCATTGTGTGCTCCTAGTCTTTCTACTTTTTGAAGGAGTAAACAACCAATCTATGTTTGCCCATTTCACTCCACTCATTATTTTATAGACCTCTATCATATCTCCCCTCAAGCTGTCTTTTTCCAAGTTGAAGAGCCCTAACCTTTTAAGTCTTTCCTTTTGGTGGCTCTTTGTATCATTTTCAATTCTGCTATATCTTTTTAAAGATATGGTGACCAGAATTGCACATGCTGCCACGCCCCTCAAAGTCACAGGGAGCTCCAGGCCAGAGGTATTTTGATTTCCTGTCAGAGTTGGACTGTTGGGTGGGTGACTGATGTGGAATGTGACATCCTGACAGAGAGCAGGTCGCCCCTCTCCTCTGCACAAATGGCAAAAGTCTCTTCCAGAGGACATGTCCTTTCTCTAGGAACAAGCAGGAAGTCTGTCCTCACTTATGGGTGACGCCAGCACTGACGGAGCCTGCACGGAGCAATTCCTCAGCTTTCAAAGAAAGCCTTTGGGATTGCTGCCACGCATGTGTGGTCCTCTTCCCACCCAAAGGTGCCATCTTGCTCAGTCTCCCTTTTTTGGCGGAGCCCTTGGGACGCACGTCCTCGTCCCTTGGAAAAAGTGTTTCATTTTCGGCCTCTGGCCTGTGTTGTTTCTGGTAGCGCCGGTCCTCTACTGTCCTCCCCTGCTCTTCTTTTTTCCTTGAGGGAGGGGACATCCTTTTCTGTAAAAGTTTTCCTTTTGCGGGCCTCGCGCCCTTTTTTCCCTCAACCGCTGGCCGCAAAGGTTTTCGACCTAGCGGGGGCCCTTTTTGCCACAATGGCCACTGGTTTTAAAAAAATGTGACAAATGCTCCAAAACCATGTCGCTCACGGACACCCATGACTGCTATCTTCGGTGTCTTGAGGCCGACCATGACCCTGAGCTCTGCTCTCTTTGCAAGAAAATGTCCTACAAAGCCCTGCTAAGTCGTAAGCAGAAGTCTGATGACATTTTCCGGAAGGTGGCCCCAGAATCCCCGGTGGCACCCTCGTCGTCCCTCCGCTGGTAGGATCCCCCACTTCGGCCCCACTCTCTAGGCGACACCCCTGGAGAGGCAGAAGAAGAAGAAGACCTCGAAGTCGCTGTCGGGGGCTCCAGACAAGCGTGAGCGCTCCTGCGTTTGGTCGCTCAGCCCCCCCATCCCCCCCCCCGGCATTCCCGAGAGTCTGACAAGGAGCGGCCTCGAAAGGTACCTTGTAGAGATACAGAGGCTTCCGGCGATGGCACCCGGTCTCCTAAGGGTCGTCCCGGTGAGGAGCCTCTCTTCTCCTCCACGCCAGACCTGGTAACCCCGGTGTCGGCATCACAGGGACACATGACCGCGTGGGAGTCCTGAATGCTGGCACTAGAGCGCATCGTTTTTGCCTTCTCAGCTGCCCAGCAGGCACTCATGCCCAATATGGCTGGCCCGCGCCTCGAGACCAAGGTTCCCTTGAGGAGGACACTGAAACCTGCCCTGGAAACCCCCGAGAGCCGTGGGCCTTGCGAGGGTCCTTGGCGTAGGTCTTGCTCGCCTTCCCGGTCCTCGGGAGCGAGATCCTCCAAGGCCTGTGGCTCCAAGCGGGCCTCGGCCTCTGGATGGGGCGACCAGCCCCGAGTCAGACTCCTCCTTGGAGCTCTCGGGCTGGGAGTTGGACGGGGGAACCTCCTTCGGACCCATCCCCGCCCACCTCTCAGAGGTGTTCGCCGCCGTGGACACATCATTCCTGGTGTTCGTGCGGGACATGGCACGGGCCCTCAGCCTGGCTATGCAGACTGAAGAGGAGCCGCGAGCTGAAGAACTAAAGTTTTACAGTATGAGTCCCTGCCTCGGGAGTCTTACTGTTCCAGTTCTTCCCATTTTGTCATGACTGCTCCTCCGCATATGGGAGACACCTGCTTCGGTCCCCATTGTGAGCAAGCGTCTCGACGCCATGTACAAGGTCCAATGTGGCCCGGGGTTCTGGAAGACCCAGCTTCTATACACCTCCATAGTTGTGGAGTCGGCGATGCGGAAGCAAAAGAGCCCGAAGACACACTCTTCGGTCCCCCCGGGCAGGAAGTCGAGAGCAGGGTTTTTGACGCCGATGGCATAGCCTTTCACCCCTTGGCAGCACCTCCGCCAGTGGGAGGATGCCTATTCCTGTTTGCCCCTCAGTGGGCATCGATCATGTCGGACACCTGTATCCTCTAGGTGGTCCAAGACGGATACCATCTCCGCTTGGACAAGTGCCCTCCTCCCTTCTCTCCAGCAGAGCCTACTCGGCTCCTTTCGCACCAGACATTTTTGCAGCGGGAGCTGCCCAATCTCCTCGCCCAATAGGCAGTCGAGAAGGTACCGCTGCACCTTCGAGGCCATGGACACTACTCCCGCTACTTTCTCATTCCAAAAAAGATAGGGGGCCTACGCCCCATCCTCGATCCCCGGAACCTAAACAAGTTCCTGGTGCGGGAGAAGTTCAAAATATTATCGCTTGGCATCCTGCTGCCCTTCCTTCAGCAGGGCGATTGGCTATGCTCCTTACGCCCACATCCTAGTCCACCCCAAGCACAGGCAATACCTGCGCTTCAGGGTGCAGAGGGAACACTACCAATACAGAGTGCTTCCCTTTGAGCTCGCATCTGCACCGCGGGTTTTCAGAAAGGGTCTCTCCGCGACCGCCGCCTCCCTCAGGCGGCGGGGCATACCAGTATTCCCCTACCTCGACGACTGGCTTGTCACAGGGTCCTCGACCGGTGAAGCCCGCCTGGTGGGTCACACACGATTCTTCTCAAACGGCTCGGCTTCTTGGTCAACTATTCCAAGTTTCACCTCGAGCCGGTGCTGACCCTGGATTAATCGACGCATGCCTCAACATAATGTGAGCGACCACCTTCCTACCAGCGGACCGGGCAGACTGCCTCTGGGCCGTAGCGATCCAGTTCCAGAACAGGGCTTGGATTACGGCACAGGCCATGCTGCGCCTCCTAGGACACATGGCCTCCATCGTCCATGTGGTCCCCCATACCTGCATGCACATCCGGACAATGGAGCCAGGCTTTGGCCACCTCAGAGACCCTATCCAGGTCTCCCGCAGTCTCCACAACTCCCTGAGTTGGTGGCAGGACATCCGAAGTCTCCTTTGGGGCATGCCCTTCCAGACCCCACAACACGAGCTTGTTCTGACGATAGATGCTTCCCTGTTGGGGTGGGGAGCCCACTGCGACGCACTGTGCACCCAGGGGCAGTGGTCTCCTGAGGAGTCTCAACAACAGATTAACCTGCTCGTGCATCGGGCAGTCCGATGGGCCCTGAAGGCCTTTGAGGGCTATCTGTAGGGAAAGTCGGTGCTTGTGCAGATCAAGAACAGGGTAGCCATGTTCTACATAAACAAGGAGGGGGGAACAGGATCCCGTCTCCTCTGCAGAGATGTGATCCTCCTTTGCGTTTCACTGGGGGATGACCCTACGAACGGTCTACCTCCCAGACCAGGAGAATGTCCTCGCAGACACTCAGCAGGATCCTCAGCCCACACGAGTGGCACCTAGATCTGGAGGTCGCCGATCTCTTGTTCCGTCGGTGGGGAACCCCGTCCATGGACCTGTTCGCCAGCCCAGTGAACGCGCAGCTTCCCTGCTTCTGCGGCCCGGTTCCGCAACCAAGCAGGGTGGCCCCGGATGCGTTTCTCTTGAGCTAGACCTCCAGCCTCCTTTTAGTGTTCCCTCCACTCTTCATTGTGAGGACCCTCCACAAGGTTCAGCGGGATTGAGCTTCAATGATCCTCGTAGCCTCGACAGCCTTTTTTTCTGCTGTTGCTCTGGTTCTCATCTGAGCCTCTGGTCCCCCTGGGCTGTGCCCCAGGCCTGCTAACCCTGGAGTAGGGTCAGGTGCCTCGCTGTCCCTTACAGCCTGGCAGCTGAACGGGTCACCTTAGCTCCGCTGCACCTCCCGGAGGGGGTTCTCCTCGCATCAGTGAAAGACTCGACAAGATGGATGTACGCCTTTTAAGTGGTGACGCTTCTCGGTCTGGTGCTCCGAGCTCCAGAACTACCCGTTATCCTGCTCTACCCGGTGGGTTCTTCAGTATCTCTTCCACCTCTCGAAGGCAGGGTTGAAATCCAATTCGGTCAAGGTACACCTGCGCGCCATTTCGGTGAACGACCTCCCTGTCCAAGGGAAGCCCCTCTCGGGGCAGCCCTTGGTCTCCCGCTTCATGCGAAGTCTCTTGCTTTCCAAGCCTCCCATCCGGCCTCCTCCGGCGGTGTGGGACCTCAACGTGTGGTGCTTATGCAACTTACACGATCACCCTTCGAACCGATGGTGACATGCTCACTTCCGCATCTCTCCTGGAAAGTGGTCTTCCTGGTGGCTTTGACTTCTATTCGCCGAGTCAGCAAACTCCAGACCCCCATGGCTGAGACCCCATACACCAGATTCTACAGGAACAGGGTGGTCCTCCACACCCATCCCAAGTTCCTATCGAAGGTGGTATCAGACTTTCATCTCAATCAGGAGATAGTCTTACCGACCTTCTTCCCGAGACTGCATGCCGACGAGGCATCGAAGGTATTGCAAAAACTCGACTGCAAGAGGGCTCTTGCCTTCTACCTACAGCATACCCAGGTTCATCGCAAGTCCTACCGGCTCTTTGTTTCCTATGATCCCAATTGCCTTGGGCAGGCAGTCACCAAACGCACCATCCCCATCTGGGTGGGGGACTGCATTGCCTTCGCACAAGCAAAGGCAGGCGCCACACTGGATCAACGGATTATTGCGCACGGCATCCGAGCCAAGGCTGCTTCAGTGGCTTCACTGTGCTCAGTGCCTCAGGCGGACATCGTCCATGCTCTGACCTGGTCTTCAGTGAACACTTTCGCTGTACACTACTGCCTGGAGAGGGAGTCCCGCCGGGACAGCATCTTCGGCCAGGCTGTACTCCATAATCTGTTTGGAGTATAAGCAACTCCTGCCCTCCGACCTTTCTTCGACGGTTACCGAGAGCTTTGCCCCGGGGACCCAATGTCTCGGGCATCAACTTCTGCTCACAGCCTCACGGAGGCGTTTTGGGTTACAGGCTCTGTAGCTGGTAGCTGGGGAGTCCCATAAGTGAGGACTGACTTCCTGCTTGTTCCTAGAGAAAGTGTAGTTACTCACCTGTAAGAGGTGTTCTCCAGGGACAGCAGGAGTCAGTCTTCACTACCCTCCCACCTCCCCTGAAGAATTGCTATTTTTATCCTTCCCTTGCCATCTGCTTAGTAGGGTTCTATCTAGGGGACCTGACTGACCAACATGGCACCTTTGGGCAGGAAGAGGTCCACGCATGCGTTGCAGCAAACCCAAAGGCTTTCTTTGAAATCTGGGGAATTGCTCTGTGCTTGCACCATCGGTGTCGACGTCACCCATAATTGAGGACTGATTCCTGCTGTTCCTGGAGAACACCTGTTACAGGTGAGTAACTACTCTTCCAGGACTTTGTGAGGGATATGATCAAGACCATCCCATTTTCTCTGGAAGTAGAGGATGGCCCCAGGGCGGATGAGTTGGAGATCCTCCAGGACCCCTCGACCCCCTAAGTAGGCCACCTGCTGGTGCACTATGAAGATGTCGGAGAACCCCGTCATAGTGTCCCCTGTCAGTAGGAGGCTGGATTCAATGTACCATGTTCAAAAGGTCCCCGAGTTTGAAAAGCCTCAGCTTCTGCACAACTCCTTGGTGGTGGAGTCTGCCCTAAGAGGATTAAGAGTATTCAGACTCATTTGTCAACTCCCCCTGGCAAGGAGGCTTGAACATTGGACTCCTTCGGAAGAAAGCTTTCAGTGCTCCATGCTAGTTGCCAGCATTCTCTGTTACCAGCTATATAAACATGTTCTTGAATGACAACATGCTTGATCTCATGGAATTGGGCCCATTCCTCCCCATGGAGAAATTGAACCCATTCCTCCCCATGGAGAAATTGAACCCATTCCTCCCCATGGAGAAATTGAACCCATTCCTCCCCATGGAGAAATTGAACCCATTCCTCCCCATGGAGAAATTGAACCCCCTGTCATGCCCTGGTGGGCCATGGCAAGGACTGTTTGAACATCATGGTCCAGGCAACCTACAGTGCCTTTGGGTTAACCTGTAGAGCAGCGGTGGGCATTGGGGCCCACCGGCTCACCTGGCTCCAATCTTCCAACCTGGAACAGTCTGTGCAAAATAAGTTTGCATATCTGCTATGCCAGGGAGAGGACTTCTTTGGAGAGCAGGTTGAGTAAAAAGCTGGCGACATAGAGAAGCAGCACATCACTCTCACCAGGCTTTCGAGGAAAACGTCCAATCCCTCTTGTAGGAGGTATCGGGGGGGGGGGGGGGGCAGAAAAGGACCTACTACCAGCATAAGCAGAGGTGCTTCCATAGTTCTCAAAACTCTCAGCAGAAGGCACAGATCCCTTTCCCACAGCGCCGACAGAAGCCTCAAAAGACTTTATCTGCTCTGTAGATCCAAGCCAGGGGCTGGGTTTTTACTGGTTCCTTCAGAGCACAACCAATCTGCCAGTCACCACAGAGGGAACCCTCTGATGACTCATTCTTTTTGCCCTCATATTTTCAGACTCCTGGGTGCTGTAAATAGTCCAAAGCGGCTACATGTTGCACTTTGTTGAACTACCACCACATTTCCCCTCGATCCGCTGCATCTCAACTTATTGCAAAGAGAAATCTCTGCTCTTCTGGTCGATCTCAACATAGAGCTTGTGCCGCCAGCTTAGGTCAGGTGGGGGTTTTACTCTAGGTACTTCCTAGTCCCCAAGAAGACGGTATGAGGAGGTTATACCCATTTTGCAACCCAGAAACCTCAACACCTTCCTGGTGCGAGAAAAAATCAAGATGGTCTCTCTGGGGACCCTGCTCCCTTATCTTCAAACACATGATTGGCTATGCTCCCTAGATTTCAAAGATGTGTATACTCACATGCCGATCCATCCCGTCTACAGGAAATATCTCCGATTTGTCTTGGGGGGAACAGCACTTCCATGCAGAGTACTGGTCTTCGGACTGGCCACTGCGCCCAGTGTGTTCACGAAGTTCTTCACAATGGTGGCTGCCTATCTCAGCATATTTGGGGTCTTTGTTTTCCCTTACCTGTACGACTGGCTCATAAAAAGCACCACTCCAGACAGAGTCCAGCATTCAACTCAGTTGACCATTCAGTTGCTTGAGCTATTGGGGTTTGTGGTCAACTACCTAAAGTCTCACCTTCAGCCCTCCCAGCATCTGGAGTTCATAGGGGCTCTCAAGATGACTCAAGCAAAGGACCATCTTCAGCGGCTGACAGCTTTGGTCCACAATACCCAGTTGAAGCATCAGATAATGGCTCATGGGATGCTGACTGCTCAGTCATATGTCCTCCACAGTACACATCACTCTTTTGGCTCGTCTGTCGATTAGACAAGCTCATTGCACTCTGATTACTCCTTGGATGCAGGCTACTGGCCGCCTCCTTGATCGATTGGTGGTCACCGTACCTCTGGTCCAGTCTCTGCACAGGTTGGATCCTGAGAACCTGCTCAAGGGTCTCCCCTTTCAGAAAGTGTCTCTGCATTACTGGTGTGCATGCTTTAAGTGGGACCCTCCATAGGGCGTCTTGGTTGAGCAAGAAAGAACTGCTTGAGATAATGTCTCCCCATAGAAGATAGTGCCTGCCTTGCTGAACTCCTCCTGCATTCTTGGTACGGAGGATTCTGATCACCTGCCAGAGGTATCGTCCTTATAGTTGGTGGATATGGGCCTTGTCACGCCCCAGCCCTCTGCCTAAGGCTTAGAGGGGTAGGGTTGCCATTAATATCTCTTATAAAAGGTTGAATAAACTATTTTTCTCCAGTGAAGCATGCTGGGAGTTGTAGTTTTGGCCTTCTAAGATGAAGTGCAGTCATGAAACCAAAAGTAAAGGCAAATGACAAAATTTATTCCCCAAATGCTTCTCCATTCATTCGCTTAAGGTTATTTACAACTTAGGCTGGATGAGCTTCACAGTCATTAATTATATGCAGCTGCTTATCAATATAACAGGTAAAGAAAACACAGCTTCATTCAACAAAGTAAAAATATCTTCTTTTTACCTTTGTCTTCATTAAGCATTCAAATGTACATGCAACAGGTATCTTCCCCTTGAAAAGAGCAAGTTCCTACCTTCAGTTCAGACTAGGTTTCATTACTCTACTTTTCAGGAGACTTTATCTTTTCAGCTATTCTTTAGCAAAGGGACTCAATGCTAACAGCTTGACATAGAGTACAGTCCATGAGTACTTCTGGAGGCAATAAATCTTGCTCAATAGGCTCAACCTGCATTTCCTCTGGCTCCGGTAATGCAGTGCACTGCTCTGAGCTTTTAACGTATGTCTCAGGGTCTATTCTCTCTGAGGATCCCTGTGTCTCTCTTGAGCACAGCTCCACCTGGTAAGGATAAATTGTACCTGAAGCTGTGGTCACTTCTTCCTGGCTGTGTTCACCAGTCTCCCTCCAGCTTCTGGGAAACAGTCCCTGGTTCACTTCCCTGAGTTCCTTCCTGGAGCTCTGCCATGGCTCCCTGTTCCAGGCTTGGCTCCTTTGACTCCTGTGCTGAGTCCTGGGCTCCCACCTCTGAACTCTCTGAACCTTCTGATCAGGAACTGGGGTTTGGAGCCTTCTCTGCTCTCTCCTTCCGTGCTCTCTCCCTCCGGTCTCTCTCTCTCTTCCCGTGCTCTCCTCCTCCGGGCTCTCCCCCTCCGGGTTCCCCTCTCTTTCTCTCTAGCCAAGGTTTATATCCCTGCTTCCCGGGTAGTGTCTCTCCCTCTCTGGACAGGTGCTTGCAATTATCTTCCAAGCCTGCAACTACGTCAGCAGAGCTTGGGTGTGGCAGCCTAGGTTTGGTTTCTGTTTGCTTTCTTTATGCCAACGCTGAAACCTGTGCACTGCAGGGATGTCACTTTTCTTTAAAGCAAAATCATCAGTTTCTCCTATTTCCATAGGCTCACTACAAGCTTCCTTATCACAGCCTCCTTCCTTCCTTCTCCAGCTCTGCAGACAGCAACAGGATTGGCTGGAAAGAGAGGCGGCTCCAGTATTCCTCCACTTGCTCTTTTGAGCTCAGCCCACAGTATGCTTCCTAGCGGGCTCCTCCAGAGGCAGGTCTGCCTTCCGCTAGGGGGATGACAAAAGCTAGTGAAGATTTTCACACCTCTGGACTATCATCTCCAGAATTCTTTTCCTTTCTTAAACAAGCACGGTCTTTCTGGTATGGCAGTTTGGATGCAGTTGCCTCACAGCCTTCTTGTTCCTTTCTCTCACTCAAAGCCTTTCTTTGCAGGGCAGGCAGAGCCTTGCAGGGGCTCATCTTCAGAAGCACCCTCAGAAGAGGATGGATTATGGAGATTCAGATCATCTTTCCTATGCTTGGGATCTTGCCTTGAGTTCCTATAAATCTAACAGTGACTCCATATGTGAAGAAGGTGAATCTCTGGTGCCAAATGACCGACGAGTCTCTTCATCATCCGTTTGTTTTGGTAGAGAAGATGACATTACTAATCTGATTTCCTCTGCCCTGCCGCTGTTGGATACTTTTTCAACGGAGCAGGAACTGCAAGTGCATCCTCTATTGCAAGGGGATTCAAGAAGGCTCCAGTGCATTTCCTTTTCCCAGAGGTTCTTAAGAGCCTGGTGCACCTGGAAGAACGGGACTTTGAAACAGAGAAAAATGACGACAGAAAAAGACCACATGGCCTATCTAGTCTGTCCTTCCATATCAACAACTACAACAGTCCCCTTTTTTCCTTTAGAGATCCTCTGTTTGTCCTATGCTTTTTTGAATTCAGGTACTGTGTTCATCTCTACCACCTCCATTGGGAGACTATTCCACAGATTCACCACTCTTTCCGTAAAGAAATATTTTCGCATATCACTCCTGAATCTATCCCCTTTCACCCTCATCCCATGTCTCCTCATAGCAGAACTTGCTTTCAAACAAAAGAGGCTTTCCCCCCTGTGCATTTATGCCATGGAGGTATTTAAACGTCTCATATCACCTCTATCCCGCCTTTCCTCTAGGGTGACTTACCTGATGCTCCGTTGAAAAGAAGCAGGGTCATGAGTAGGCTTTATGCTTTCTCTCAGGAGGACCTTGCTGACTGAGTTCAGTTACCCCAATTGGATGTGTAGGTGATGACCATCTCTAAAATCACTACCATCCCGGTGGAGGGTGGTGCAGCGCTCAGACTAAGTGGATTGCAAGACTGAATTCTTCATGAAGAGCCAGTTTTTTGCTGTCTCCCTTATTCTCTAGATTTAGGGAAAAAGGACTTATTACATGTGCTCCCTCTTCATTGGATCCAGTTGCTCACTCAAGATTACACTTCTGGAATCAGCAGTGGTCTTCTTTGCCGCCTATGATCCCAATCGTCTGGGGCAGGCAGTCACCAAACGCATCATCTCCGTTTGGGTGGCGACTGCATTGCCTTCACACAAGCAAAGGCGGCCAACGATATTGTATTTTCTATGGTGACAAATCACTGGCTTTGGTTTTGCCACTTGGCAGCTGACACTGCATCAAAGTCCCAATTATCTAAGCTTCCTTTCAAGCACACCTTCTATCTATATAGGCAGCTTGTGTTTTGGGGGACTTGGAGAAGTTGGTCAAGGAACTGGCATCATCCAAACCTCCGGAGTATAGACCTGTCCTCCTCTACATCAATTCTCACTCTCACTATCAATATTCCTGGGGTTTCCTGGGCTTCCAGAAATTTTGTTCTGGGAGGCCATCCTTTCTTCCATCCGACTCTTGTTTCTAGACAAAGTCTAGGCTTCCTCCTCCTCCAGATCTGGGTTTTCCCATCAGACACAATGACGGATTGGGGACCCATTCCGGGTTGCCTCCTGTATGGGGCTAACTGAGTCACTTCTTCACTTCTTCCAGAAATAGGCTAGTGTGACCTCAGACTGTTGAGTGCTGAACTTCATTCAGTGCGGCTATGCAAGGATGTCTGAGTGATACTGCCATGTGGGTATGCAGCCAAAAAGGCCACCGTTCAAGCTACCCTGGAGAAGACTGTTCAGTTTCTAGGCTGTCATGCCAGTGACATCTGCTGAAAGGGGCAAAGGGTGGTATTCTATTTACTTTGTGATGTTCACCAAGATAATGATTTTGGCTGCTGCCACACTGCGGAGCAAATAAATTTGTGTTCCTTACCTGGGTGACTGGCTTATACAGGCCAGGTTGTGTATGGAGGCACGTTGGGCTTTGGCCCTAGTGATGCAGTCTCTGGAGAGTCTTAACTGGATGGTCGTCTACGACAGGAACTATGTGGAGCCTACCCAGTTTCTAGAGTACCTTGCAACATGGTTCAACACAGACTCAGAAAGCATCTTCCTGCCCAAAAATAGAAGCTGCTGTATCAACAGATGTCTTTTCTGAATCAGCAGGCTCCCAAGTTTTGGGACTTCCTTCAGTTCCTAGGATCGATAGTGGCGATGATCAAGATGGTTGAGTGTGAGTGCACATGGGACTGCTGCTCCATATGCCTGGAACAAGCTACCTGTTGGTATGTCTGGCTCCTTCTCTGGCTGTATTCAAATTCAGGCTAAAAACCTACCTCTTTGAGGCTGCTTTTGGATCCTGATGTCCCTCCTGTCTCGTTCACTACCGATGTGCATCTTACCATACTCTAGTCCCCAGTTTTGTGATGTTTTTTCATCTTGATTAGATTGTAAGCTGTGATGAGTAGGGACTGTGTTTTACATCTTTATGTATAGTGCTGTGTATGCCTTGTTGTGCTATATAAATGATTAGTAGTGGTTGTAGTAGTGCTGCAAAAGTCCTTACTGTCCCACTGGTCTCCTTGTTCACAGGACTTTGAGGTCAGGCTGCTGCTTCTCTCATTGGTGGTAGCCAGCAGTGGTGGGAATAGTCCAGTCATTTGCTGAAGGGCCTTCCCCTGGATAATCACCAGTGGCTTCTCCTAATGACAGATGCCAACCTATTCGGCTAGGGAGTTCATTGTGAGGAGCAGACAGCCCAGGGTCACTACAACAAATGAAAGGCGACTTGGGCCATGAACTGGCTGGAGCTGAGAGCTATTTACTTGGCTTTCTTGCATCTCTAAAGCATATTCTAAGGCAAGGCAGGGACTTGGAACAGCACATTTTGAATGTAATTAAAAAGATTTAACTGCTTTTTCTTTGAAAGGACAGCTGGGAAACCGGCTGGTACTTGGGTAGATCTCTCTCTTTTGCTTTAACAGATACCTAAGTTCCACAAACAGAACCAATGGCTGGGAAAAATCGTATCGCTAAAGCTGTTGCCCCCGTTACAGCTTCTGCCTCTGTCCAGACAGAAGTCCCAATGCCAGTTGAAGGACCGGTTCCATGTGCAGGGTGCTTGCATGCTGAAGCTCTGAGGAAACAAGTGGAGGAACTCAGAGGAGGTGGCGAGGCTGAGGAGCATTCAAGACAGCGAGAAGTACATTGATAAGATGCTTCTTGCAGCAACCAAACTCTTCAGCAGAGGAGAAGATTGGTGCCGACAGAATGACGAAGGTTGGACACAAGTCACCAGGCCTGCTGAATCACCAATCCAACTTCTCCAGCCCTTGAATTGAAGAACCATTCTGCAGCCCTGGAAGTGGAGGAGGTGAAAGCATCCCTGGAAAGGGAAGAACCAGAGCTCAAGTACCCCAAAGTTGCAGAATCAGTGACCACAAGGAAGCAAAGGGTAGTGATGGTTGATGACTCTCTTCTGAGGGGTACTGAGGCGTCCATCTGCCGACCAAGACTTGATGTCCAGAGAGGTATGCTGTCTGCCTGGTGCCAAAATCCAAGAAGTTACGGAGAGTTTGCTGAGACTCATGCTAGGGAGATAAAGTTCCTAGATGACATAAATGACTGCTTCTTGGAGCAGCTGGTTCATGAACTGACCAGAGGGGAAGCCATATTAGACCTAGTCCTTAGTGGAACACCAGATCTAGTGCAAGAGATAAGGGTGTTGGGGCCACTTGGCAATAGCGATCATAGCATGATCACCTTTGATTTAATTAGTGGAGGAGGGATAGTAAGGAAATCCACTGTACTACCTTTTAACTTTCAAAAGGGAGACTATGATAAAATGAGGAAAATAGTTAAGAAAAAACTAAAAGGAGCAGTTGCAAAGGTTAAAGACTTACATCAAGCTTGGGTGTTGTTCAAAAATACTATCTTGGAAGCTCAGACCAGCTGTATTCCACGCTTTAAGAAAAGTGGAAGGAAGTCCAAAAAACTGCCAGCATGGTTTAAAGGTGAGGTCAGAGAGGCTGTTGCCAAAAAAGCATCTTTCAGGAAATGGAAAAAAGAGCCAAACGATGAAACCTGGAAACAGCACAAGCACTGGCAAGTCAAATGCAAGGCATTGATAAAGCAGGCAAAGGGAGAATTTGAGAAGAAGCTTGCTGCGGAAGCAAAAACGCGAAATAAAGATTTTTTCAAGTACATTCATAGCAAAAAAACTGTGAGAGAGTCAGTTGGTCCATTAGATGATAGAGGAGTTAAAGGGGCACTAAGGGGCGACAAGGCGATAGCGGAGAGACTGAATGAATTCTTTGCTTCGGTCTTTACTGAGGAAGATGTAGGGATGTTACCCATGACTGAAGTGGTATTTAAAGGTGCGGAAGAATTGAAGGAAATATCGATACATCGGGAAGATGTATTACAACTATTAGATAAGCTGAAGAGTAGCAAATCACCTGGGCCGGATGGTATACATCCAAGGGTGTTAAAAGAACTGAAATATGAGATTGCAGACCTGCTATTAGTAATCTGTGAATTTTCATTAAAATCATCTGTAATACCTGAAGATTGGAGGATCGCCAATGTAACACCAATTTTTAAAAAGGGTTCCAGGGGTGATCCGGGAAACTACAGACCAGTGAGCCTCATGTCAGTACCAGGAAAAATGGTAGAAACCATCATAAAGAATAAAAATACTCAGCATGTAGATAGTCATGGCCTAATGGGAGACAGCCAACATGGCTTTAGACAAGGAAGATCTTGTCTTACTAATCTATTATGTTTTTTTGAAAGTGTGAATAAACAGGTGGACAAAGGTGAGTCGGTTGATATAGTGTATCTGGACTTTCAGAAAGCCTTTGACAAGGTCCCTCATCAGAGACGTTTTGCAAAACTAAAGAGTCATGGGATAGGAGGCAGTGTACTACTGTGGATCAAGAACTGGTTAAAAGATAGAAAGCAGAGGGTTGGGCTAAATGGCCAATTTTCCCAATGTAGAAAAGTGAATAGTGGTGTACCCTAGGGATCTGTGCTGGGTCCGCTGCTTTTTGACATATTCATAAATGACCTGGAAAGTGGAATAACGAGTGAGGTTATCAAATTTGCAGATGACACAAAACTTTTTAATGTTGTTAAAACCCAAATGGATTGTGGAAAATGGCAAGAGGATCTTGATAAATTGGAAGACTGGGCATCAAAATGGCAGATGAAATTTAATGTGGACAAGTGCAAAGTTATGCACCTAGGGAAGAACAACCCAAACTATGGTTACACGATGCAAGGTTCCACATTAGGAACCACCACCCAGGAAAAAGATTTAGGCGTCATTGTGGATAACATGTTAAAACCCTTGGTCCAGTGTGCAGCAGCGGCCAAGAGAGCAAATAGAATGCTAGGTATCATAAGGACAGGAATGGAAAATAAAACAAAAGATATTATAATGCCTCTATATCGTTCCATGGTGAGACCGCACCTTGAATATTGTGTGCAATTCTGGTCGCTGTATCTTAAAAAGGATATAGCGTTATTAGAAAAGGTTCAGAGAAGAGCCACCAAAATGGTAAAGGGGATGGAAGGATACTCCTATGAAGAAAGGCTAAAAAGGTTAGGGCTCTTTAACCTGGAAAAGAGACGGCTGAGGGGAGATATGATAGAAGTCTATAAATTAATGAACGGAGTGGAACGGGTAAACGTAGATCTATTGTTTACATTATCAGAATATAGAAAGACTAGGGGACATGCAATGAAGCTACAGGGTAAACTATTTAAAACTAATAAAAGAAAATATTTCTTCACTCAACGTGTAATCAAACTCTGGAATTTGTTACCGGAGGATGTAGTAAAGGCTGTTAGTATAGCTGGGTTTAAAAAAGGTTTGGACAAGTTCCTGGAAGAAAGGTCCAAAAACCATTATTAAGAAGGGACCCAGGATATCAATGCTTGACCCAGTACAAGCATTGCAGAACCTGTGTCTTTTGGGGAAACTGCTGGGTACGTATGACCTGGATTGGCCACTGTTGGAAACAGGATACTGGGCTTGATGGACCTTGGTCTGACCCAGTATGGCATATCTTATGTTCTTATGTTCTTATGACTCATCAACCCCACTGACTATTGCACAATGTTGCTAATCCATGTTGGAACAAATGATACTGCCAGGTATCCCTCTGAGCGTATCAAAAGTGACTTCATGGCTCTAGGACAGAGGGTGAAGCAGTTAGGTGCACAGGTGGTGTTCTTTTCAGTCCTCCCTGTTGAGGGTAAAGGCCAATGCAGAGAGGCTCGCATTCTGGAGATGAATGCATGGCTGCGTGGATCATCGAGAGTATTTTGGTTTCCTGGACCATGGGATGCTGTTCCAAGGGTTGCAGAGCAGAGATGGCATCCATCTGTCCAAGAAAGGTTGACGCGTCTAATCTACTGGAGAGCTTTAAACTAGATTCATTGGGGATGGGTGAAGAAAGCCCCCAGGTAAGTGATACATTAAATACCTTTATGGAAATGGGTTACAGGGGTAGCGTATGGAAAGCAGTGTGTATAAATGCCCGTAGCATGGGAAATAAGATCCCTGATGTTGAAAATTTATTGGAAGTAGCCGACTTGGATTTAGTGGCAGTTACAGAAACATGGTTCACAGAAAACCATGACTGGGATGTAACTATTCTCCAGGACCAAGCAGGTAGTCAGTCCTCAAATAAGGGTGACATCGGCGCCGACGGAGCCCCCGTGTGGAGCATTTCCCCAGCTTTCAAGGAAAGCCTTTGGGAATGCAGCGCGCATGCGCGGTCCCCTTCCCACCCTAGAGTGCCATCTTGCTCAGTCCTCTTATTTCCGCGGAGCCTGACGGACGTGAGTTCGTGTCACCCGGTAAAAAAGTGATTTTCTTTTTTTTTTTCGTGGTTTTACCCGGTTCGACGCCGGTTCCCCTTCCTGCCTGGGCCCGGTACACCGGTATCGAGCCCGGACTTCGTTTTTCGTTTTTTGTCCTTCGAGACTAGCGTTCGTGCTTTTTTTGTGTTTTTCACTGGCAGCCCGGTTTTTTGACCTCACAGGGGCCGTTTTTCTCCCCGATGGCTGCCAGCGGGTTCAAGAAGTGTGATCGGTGCAAGAAACCTATGTCTCCCACAGACACACATGACTGCTGCCTCCAATGCTTCGGGCCCGACCATGACCCGCTGGCATGTGGCCCGTATGGCAAGATGTTGTCGAAGGCGTTGAGGAGCCGTCAACATCAACGTGAAAGAATCTTTTCTGACTCCGCGTCCGGCCGGGCCCGGACTTCTTCAGAGGCCTCGACATCTCGGGAATCTGATCCCGACCACCGTCGAGGCTCCTCTGAGAGGGGTTCTCCTTCTCGCAAACACAGAAGGAAGAAAAAGCTCGCGAGGGCGATGTCGGTGGATGTTCCTGGCCCCTGGAGGGCCAGGTTGCATAGCCCCGACCGATGCCCCACGCTCTCGGAGTCGGAGAGGCCTTCGAAGTTACCTTGTGTGGAACCGGAGTCCCCAAGTCATGTGAGTGCAGTTGTCCTCATGGACTCTCCCCTGGGGGAGCCGACGCCGGGCCCAACGCCGTCGGGGCCCGAGTCGGGGGCTGCTGAGTCTCCTGAGCTCGGACTCAGGTTGACGGCCTTAGAAAGCAGCTTGGCTGCCTTCATGGAGCAGCAGCGGGTGCTGATGGCCGGTCTGACCGGTGCATCTGCCCCGACCACCGGGACTTTGACGTCCAAGTCGACCCCGGAGACCGAACCGATCCTCAAGTCAATGAAGTCTCGAGTCGTTCCTCGGTCAAGGTCTCCCTCGACCTCCCGTACGGGGCCGAAGTCTTCGACGCCGATACCAAGGTGTCGGGGCGGGTGGCATCGAAGCACACACGGCCGGAGTCGCTTGACTCCTCCTCAGAGGAGTCAGATTGGGAGACGGAGGACGAGGAGTCCCCGGACACCTTCCGGACCCGTTGCGTCCCTTCGGACTCGCCGGAGTCTGAGCCTCGGAGAAGGTCCCCCCTGGAGGATACCCAGTTCTCGGACTTCGTGAAAAACATGGCCAAAGCTTTGGCCTTCCCTGCGGATGTCGAGGAGGAGCATCGAGCAGAAGAGCTCAAGGCACTCCAGTACGACTCTCCGCCTAAGGAGGCCTTTACTGTACTGGTTCCTCCGATGCTGGAACGGCTGCTCTTCCACATGTGGGAGGCACTGGCCTCGGCACTGTTTCTTAGCAAACGAGTTGATTCCATCTATCAAGTCCGTAAGAGCCCTGGGTTCCAGAAGGCACAGCTGCCGCACCACTCTATTGTTGTGGAATCGGCCATGCATCATCTGAAGAGTCAGAAGATGCACTTCTTGGTGTCCCCCCGGCCGGGAGGCCCGGAACCTGGATGCCCTTGTTAGAAAGTGTTTCCAGGGCTCTATGCTGTCTTGCCGTGTCCAGACTTACAAGCTGAACATGGGCATGTACCTCCGAGACCTGGCGAAGGAAATTGCCGGTTTCTCAGCTGGCCTCTTCGAGGAGCCTTTGCAGAGGTTCAAAGCTTTGTCATCGGGGATCCGAGAGTGCTCAAAGTTTATCTCTCAAGCAGCCTATGATGGCTTTGAGGCTTCGGCCCGGGTAGCCGCTGCCGGCATCGGTGCACGCCGTCAGGCCTGGCTACATTCATCAGATCTGGAGCCATGGGTACAGGACAAGTTGGTCGATGTCCCTTGCCGAGGTGAGAACCTTTTTGGCAAACCCATGGCTGAAAAGGCTGCAGAAATTGAGACTGAGACTCTCACCAGGACAAAGCTGTCCAGAAAGACTTCTGCCCCTTCTCAGAAAAAGAAAGGCTCGGGGAAGAAGCCCTTTTTCCCAAGGAAGGGTACTACCTACAAATCATACCCTCAATTCCAGGCCTCTACAGCTCCCCAGCAGGGTCAGCAGGCCAAGGGGCAGGGACATGGGCCCCGTAGGCAGAAAACCCCCAAGCCGCCAGCTCCGGGTTTTGACTCCCACTGCATAGCCTCTACTCCACAGCTGGCTCCACTCAGCACAGGAGGCCGGCTGACACTGTATGCCCACAGGTGGTCAGCCATAACAGGGGATACCTGGGTATTGAGCATAGTCCAGAAGGGCTACGTGCTCCACTTCAACCAGTTACCTCCCTTCTATTTTCCAGGGGAGCCTCCAAGACTCCCTCTGCACAGGAACCTCCTCCTTCAGGAGTTGTTAAGTCTTCTAAAGGAGCAGGCGGTGGAACCGGTGCCTCACCACCTGAAGGGGCAAAGCTTCTATTCCAGGTACTTTCTGGTACCAAAAAGGAGTGGAGGCCTCAGGCCCATCCTAGACTTGCAAAATCTCAACAAGTTCTTGGAGAGGGAAAAGTTCAAGATGCTTACCCTTGGGATACTGCTGCCCTACCTCCAGCAGGGAGATTGGCTATGCTCCTTAGACCTAAAGATGCTTATACTCACATCCTCATTCATCCAGACCACAGACAATATCTCAGATTTGTAGTGGGAAGAAATCATTTTCAGTACAGAGTACTTCCATTTGGCCTAACCTCCACTCCCAGTGTTTTCACCAAATGCCTGGCAGTGATGGCGGCCTATCTCAGAAACCAGGGCATCTTTGTCTTTCCATACCTGGACAACTGGCTCATCAGGGGTCAGTCTCCACAGGAGACCAGACAAGCCACCCTTCGCACTGTATCTCTTCTCCAGCATCTAGGCTTTGTCATAAACTTTGCAAAGTCCACTTTGCTCCCCTCACAGAACATAGAGTTCATAGGGGCAAGACTAGATGCCCTTCAGGCAAAAGCTTATTTGCCCGAGGACAGGGCCCACAGACTGATGGATTTGGCCAAACATACATAGTAATAGTAACAAAGTAGTTGACGGCAGATAAAGACCAGCATGGTCCATCCAGTCTGCCCAGCAAGATGGCAAGAGTAGGTGCACCTGTCGCTCCGCGCAGGCCATCCCTCCCCATATCCTTGTTCAGGGGTAAACCCACCACTCCATGTAGGACATCCCTATTTGTTGAGACGTTATATGGTTCAGAGGTTAGATGGTACCGTTTATTTTGTTTTTTTCCTATTTCTGTAAAGGGATCCTCTGTGTTTCAGAGCAGTTCCAGAGCAGTTCTCTGGTCTCCACTAGACACTTCCTGAGACTCTTAGGCCACATGGCATCCACGGTCCATGTAACTCCGAATGCCCATCTGCACATGCGGCCTGCTCACTGGTGCCTCAGAGCTCAGTGGGTGCAAGCCACAGGAGACTTAAGAGACAGAGTAAGGGTGTCCAAACTGCTCGTGGACTCACTGCGGTGATGGCTACATCTCCCAAACCTTGTCAGGGGAGTGCCTTTCCAAGTGCCGCCACACACACAGGTGCTGACAACAGATGCTTCCTTGCAGGGTTGGGGTGTACATTGCCAGGGTGCATGCACTCAGAGCCTCTGGTCTCCTTGGGAGGCCACACAGCAGATCAATCTGTTGGAGTTGCAAGCTATCCACTTGGCTCTACAGACTTTCTCTCATGTCCTCTCTCACCAGTCTGTCTTGGTTCAGACAGACAATCAAGTAGCAGTGTTCTATGTGAACAAGCAGGGAGGCACAGGCTCCAGGCTTCTGTGTCAGGAAGCACAGGCTCTTTGCTCCCTGGCAGTCAAACAAGGCATGTTTCTCAAAGCAGTTTATCTACCTGGCCAGGAGAATTTTCTAGCAGACTGGTTAAGCAGGATTCTACAGCCTCACGAATGGCACTTGAATCCGCTAGTGCTCCAACAGATCTTTCTAAGATGGGGTCTTCCAACCATCGATCTCTTTGCAAGTCCACTGAACCGTCAGCTACCCAGGTTCTGTTCCAGACAACCGCATCCTCTGTGAATAGCTGCAGATGCGTTTCTAATCTCTTGGTCTACGGGCCTACTGTATGCGTTTCCTCCCATGCCTTTAGTGGCCCGAACCTTGTTCAAGGTTCTTCAGGGCAAGGCCTCGGTGATTCTGGTAGCCCCCAGATGGCCGAGGCAACCTTGGTTTCCACTCCTCCTGCAGTTGGCGGTGGACACCCGACTCCCTCTGGGGGTGCAACCCGATCTCCTCTCTCAGGACCAGGGAGCTCTACTGCACCCCAACCTCAGATCTCTCAATCTGATGGCCTGGCTGCTGAAAGGATAGTTCTAGCCCCCTTACTTTTACCTCAGGAAGTGGAAGAGGTGGTGGTGACCTCTAGGAAGCAATCCACCCAGAAGTCTTATGCCCTCAAGTGGCGTACGTTCTCCACCTGGTTTGCTGAGCACCAGGAGTATCCTTTTTCATGCCTGGTGCCAGTGGTACTGCAGTATCTGCTTCACCTGTCGTACCTAGGCCTTAAATCCAACTCTGTTCGGGTTCACGTCAGTGCCCTATCAGCGCACCACTCACCGATGAAGGGACAGTCTCTGTCGGGCCACCCCTTGGTGTCCCACTTCCTCAGAGGCCTGCTTTTGCTCAAGCCTCCAATTCGTCCACCTGCCACTGAGTGGGATTTGAATGTGGTCTTGCAGCAACTTACTCACCCACCGTTTGAGCCAATGGCTACCTGTCCTTTACACTTCCTTTCTTGGAAGGCGTTTGTTCTTGGTAGCTCTTAACTTGGCCAGGCGTGTGAGTGAACTCCAAGCTCTGGTTTCTGATAGACCTTACACACGGTTCTATAGGAACAGAGTGGTCTTACGGGACTCATCATAAGTTCCTTCCAAAGGTTGTCTCCTCCTTCCACCTCAATAAGGAGGTGGTTCTTCCAACATTCTTTCCCAGGCCGCATGCCAGCTGGGCTGAAACAGTCTTGCATACCCTGGACTGTAGAAGGGCGTTGTCCTTTTACATAGACCGTACGCAGGGGCATCGAAGGGCTGCTCAGCTCTTCGTATCTTTTGACCCTAATAAACTGGGGTTACCTGTCTCCAAGCGTATGTTGTCCATTTGGGTAGCAGATTGTATCGCCAGGGCGTACAGGGCAACCGGCCTCTCCTTGCAGGGTCATGTCACAGCCCACCGTGTCAGGGTGAAAGCCACGTCAGACATCTGCCGGGCCGCTACTTGGTCTTCAAGCCAGACTTCTGGGGCCCATTACTGCCTCGAGAGGGAGTCCCGAAGGGACAGTGCTTTCGGACAGGCGGTACTCCGTAATCTCTTTGAGGTTTAGGCAACTCCTATCCTCCGGCCCTTGTGTTGGGCTACCGTACCGGGGCGTTCTCAGAGAAGATTCTTATCACGCATGCTGAGGCTCTAGAGGGAGCTAATTTTTCAGCTTTGGGTTCCCGGTAGCCTAGAGCTGGGGAGTCCCATATGTGAGGACTGACGTCCTGCTTGGTCCTGGAGAAAGAGTAGTTACTCACCTGTAACAGGTGTTCTCCAGGAGCAGCAGGAATCAGTCCTCACAACCCTCCCTCCTCCCCTTGGAGTTGCAGTCATATATTCATTTTGTTTTTGCTGTCTTTTAGCTATGTCATCAGACTGAGGAAGATGGCACCCTTGGGCGGGAAGGGGACCGCGCATGTGCGCTGCATTCCCAAAGGCTTTCTTTTTAAGCTGGGGAAATGCTCCGCACGGGGGCTCCGTCGGCGCCGACGATACCCTTATGTGAGGACTGATTCCTGCTGTTCCTGGAGTACACCTGTTACAGGTGAGTAACTACTCTTACCTGGCTATGCTTTATTCAGAAAGGACAGGGAGAACTATTCAGGGAATTGGTAACAGACCCCACACGTGAAGGGGCCATACTGGACTTGGTGCTTACCAGGGCCGGATTTACCTATACGCCAACTACGCCCATCTGCCCCTGCGGGCTTAACAGAGACGCGAGGGAGACACTCTCCCTTCGCGCCTCTCAAAGCTGGCACGGAGGGGCTCAGCCGGGCAGAGAGGGCCCCGCGGGACAGTCCATGCTGCCGCGGCAGCAGCCAGCGTTTTTTTTTTAAATTTAATTTTTAAAAAAGCTAAATTTGTTAAATTTTTGTGGGCCCTTGCCAGCTGTGGACCCTACGCCACGGCGTAGTTGGCGTATAGGTAAATCCGGCCCTGGTAAGCACCAAGTCCAGTATGGCCCCTTCACGTGTGGGGTCTGTTACCAATTCCCTGAATAGTTCTCCCTGTAGAGAATCCAGGATCTCTTTACTTCTAGATGATACTGCAGCAGGAATGTGCCAATCAACATCTGGCATATTGAAATCCCCTATCAGGACTTCCCCTTTCCTAGCAATGCTGTGTATGTCTTCAGTTAACTCACTGTCCACCTCTTCCTCTTGTGTGCAATTCCGGAGACTGCACCTTCAAAAGGATATAAACAGGATGCAGTCAGTACAGAGGGTGGCTACTAAAATGGTTAGTGGTCTTCCTTATAAAGCATATGAGAACAGATTTAAGGATCTTAATATGTACACTTTAGAGGAAAGGCGGGATAGAGGTGATATGATTGAGATGTTTAAATACCTCCGTGGCATAAATGTACAGGAGGAGAGCCTCTTTCAATTGAAAGCAAGTTCTGCTGCGAGGGGATATGGGATGAGGGTGAAGGGGGATAGGTTCAGGAGTGATATGCGGAAATATTTCTTTACAAAAAGAGTGGTGGTTCTCCAGGAACAAGCAGGAATGAGTCTTCACATATGGGTACGTCGGTACCGACGGAGCCTGCGCGGGAACGCTCCCCAGCTTCCCAAAAAGGAAAGCTTTTGGGAGCATCCCACAGCGCCTGCGCGCTGCCTTCCCGCTTTTCCTAACCAGCTCTCCTCAGTTCTTCTTTGCCGCAGAGCCAGCAGGTCGAGCCCTGTCACCGCTGAAGAAGTTCTTTATTTTACTTTATTTCTTTGGTCGCGTGTCTGCCTTCCCCGACTCCGGACCGGTACCGACGGTCTTTTTCTTTCTTTCTTCAAAAAAAAAAAATATATCTATACTTTCCTCACTTAGTGTATTTTTCTTCTTGGGCCTCAGGGCCCACAAGAAATTTTCCCTTATGGAAAAACCAGCCTCCGGGTTCAAAAAAATGCACTAAGTGTAGCGGTACTATTTCTGTTACAGATACCCATGAATGGTGTCTTAAATGTTTGGGTCCTGAACACTCCATTCCGAATTGTCCGTCCTGCTCTCTAATGTCTAAACGGGGTTTACAGAACCGAGCAGCTAAGCTCCATGTGCTGTTTCCTGCTGATGCAGCGTCGGTAGCATCGACATCTTCCAGGTCTTCTTCTCCTGATGGATCTCAGGTAACCAAACATAAACCTAGCAGGTCCTCGAAGGGTAGATCTCCCTCTAAGCATCGAGATGCCTCCGGGCTTGCCTTCGAGGATCCTGCACCAGCCAAACAACCCCGGCGGGAAGCTCCGGCTTCCAAAGCTCCTCCTATGGGGTTACAGGTTGACATCGATGGCATGGCCTCGACCGATCACCTGTTAGAAAGCTCTGGGGTACCGGCACAATCTCCCGGTACCGATATCCAGGCATTCATGGCGTCGATGGATCAGAATGTTCTGTCCATGCAGCGGGCAATCACGGCCTTCATTCAAGCTGCGACGCCGAGGGTACCACAACAAACTCCGTTGTCGGTATCGGCTCCGATACCGGCACCAGCGCCGATACCGGTACCGACTGCATCGACATCGACCAGGATACTGGCTGCAGCGGTTCCTTGTCCAGGGCTACTTCTCGGTACCGATCCGGTACCGAGGACGCCAGATGTCGATACCGCTCGATACGCGTATCGAGCGTTAGAAGAGCACCCTGACAGGCTTCGATTCCTCTGGTGATTCTGATTCATCAGATGAGTCTCCTGAAGTATCCATAGCCCTTCCTGAAGAGCCTTCTTCTCCAAAAGGAAGAATGTCTCCTCCAGAGGACTTGTCCTTTCAAGACTTCATAAGAGAAGTAGCTAAAGGACTTTCTATTTCAGTAACCTCTGAAACAGAGCCTAGAGCAAAAAAATTAGATATTTTAGGATACTCTAAGGCTCCTAGAGAAGCAGTCACCTTACCAATTCATGAGATTCTTCATGAACACATGATTGATTTATGGGAGACTCCTCTCTCTCTCTCTCCTCATTCTCGCAGATTGCACACTATGTATCGTTTCCCTCCTTGTCCTGGATTTCAGAAAACTCAGCTTCCTCACCATTCCATTGTGGTGCAGTCAGCTATGAAGAAGATAAAGAGTACAAAGAGACACTCTTCTGCTCCTCCAGGAAGAGAATGCAGGACCTTGGATGCTTTTGGTAGGAAAATCTTCCAAGCCAGTATGCTTATTGCCAGAATCAACTCATATAGCCTTTACATGGGTATGTTTCTAAAAGAAGTTGCGCAAAAACTCTCATTAAAATCATCTCTAATACCTGAAGATTGGAGGATCGCCAATGTAACACCAATTTTCAAAAAGGACTCCAGGGGTGATCCGGGAAACTACAGACCGGTGAGCCTGACGTCAGTACCGGGAAAAATGGTAGAAACCATCATAAAGAATAAAATTACTCAGCATGTAGATAGTCACAACCTAATGGGAGACAGCCAACATGGCTTTAGACAAGAAAGATCTTGTCTTACTAATCTGTTATGTTTTTTTGAAGGAGTGAATAAACAGGTGGACAAAGGTGAGTCGGTTGATATTGTGTATCTGGACTTCCAGAAAGCCTTTGACAAGGTCCCTCATCAGAGACTTTTGGCAAAACTAAAGAGTCATGGGATAGGAGGCAGGAACTGGTTAAAAGATAGAAAGCAGAGGGTAGGGCTAAATGGCCAATTTTCCCAATGGAGAAAGGTGAATAGTGGTGTACCCCAGGGATCTGTGCTGAGTCCGCTGCTTTTTGACATATTCATAAATGACCTCGAAAGTGGAATAACGAGTGAGGTTATCAAATTTGCAGATGACACAACTATTTAAAGTTGTTAAAACCCAAGAGGATTGTGAAAAATTGCAAGAGGATCTTGATAAATTGGAAGACTGGGCATCAAAATGGCAGATGAAAGTTAATGTGGACAAGTGCAAGGTTATGCACCTAGGGAAGAACAACCCAAACTATGGTTACACGATGCAAGGTTCCACATTAGGAACCACAACCCAGGAAAAAGGTTTAGGCTTCATTGTGGATACCATGTTAAAACCCTCGGCCCAGTGTGCAGCGGCAGCCAAGAGAGAAAATAGAATGCTAGGTATGATAAGGAAAGGAATGGAAAATAAAACAAAAGATATTATAATGCCTCTAGAAAGACTAAGGGACATGCAATGAAGCTACAGGGTAAACTATTTAAGACTAATAAAAGAAAATATTTTTTCACTCAACGTGTAATCGAACTCTGGAATTTGTTACCGGAGGATGTAGTAAAGGCTGTTAGTGTAGCTGGGTTTAAAAAAGGTTTGGAGAAGTTCCTGGAGGAAAGGTCCATAAACCATTATTAAGAAGGGTCCCAGGATATCAATGCTTGCCCCAGTACAAGCATTGCGGAACCTCTGTCTTTTGGGGAAATTGCTAGGTACGTATGACCTAGATTGGCCACTGTTGGAAACAGGATACTGGGCTTGATGGACCTTGGTCTGACCCAGTATGGCATATCTTATGTTCTTATGTTATGTTCTTATGTCACAGCCAGAATTCCACGTGGTAATGCTCCCCTGCTTCCATTTGGATGCTTTTGGGAGGCTCCACCGCACATGCGCACCTGTCTTCCCACCATCTTCTCCAGATTATTTTCTGCAGAGCCCCTAGGATGTATCCCTGCTGCCGTTGGTGAAAAGTCTCATTTTTTCTACCCCTTGAGGGTTATTTTTTTTCTAAAAGATAGTCTCGCTACTTGTCGCCGGTAGCATTGGCTCCAGGGATGATGCTTGATTTCATTTTCTCTTCTTTTTTTTGTTTTTCCCATGGCACCATCGAGCCGTTCGACTTAGCCATGGCCATGTTTCCGGAGATGTCCAAGCCAGCTAGTGGTTTCAAGAAGTGCACCAAGTGTGCCCGGACCATTTTGGTCACCGAACGGCACAATTGGTGCCTTCAATGCCTTGGCCCTGAACACCAGCCTGCTTCTTGTACTCTGTGCCTGCAGATGACAAGGAGGGGCTTGAAGAGTCTGTAGAAGCAGAGCGAGTCTCTCTAAGGGCCATCAAGTTTAGCATCGGCCCCAGCATAGGCATCGACATCCTCATGAAGTTCTGTCAAAGCATCATCATTGAGGGGTGCTTGAGCTCATTCAGAACCGAAATGGAGGCTCTCTATCGACCTCTGCCCAAAACAGAGGACGGACTCCTCAGCGTCAAAGTGTGGGCATCAGATCACCATTTCAACCCATGTGCATCGTCAGAGCCCTTCCCGATGTGATTCCGAAACAGTCAGTTAAGGTGCCCCAATGAGAGGAATCTGCTCCCAGGGCCCTGAAGGACCGCTGGGTATCAACAGATGTCCTCACCATCATGGAGTCCCTTATGGGGGTGCCGGAATTGGTGACCAAAGTCATAATTCCGGCCCCTATGCCTTCAGAGACAGCAGTTTTGGAGGAAAGCCTTTGAGCCCTCGAGGCCTATATGGTGGTGGTATTGTCCAGGCAGCAGGCTGGCCCTTCGGTGCCTCAGGCAGCATTACCACAGTCTATCCTGCCCATGCAGGCACATTGAGTCATGGTCAGAATCAATGCTGGTTCCCAGAGCTATCTCCCTCTTCAGTGTATCAGGGTCTAATGTCCGAGTGCTGCCACAGAAGCACTCGGTGCACCACCGATCCCACTGACATCCGGCCTCTCTGCATGGATGGAGACAGCCCAATGCTATTTTAATTTCCTCTCGGAGTCAGACTCTGATGGCTGAGAGACTGAGGAGGATGTGTCCGACCGGGGGTTCCCAGAACTTCCTTCAGAGCCCTCACCTCCTTATGAGCGGTGGAAGTTGCCTTCAGAGGACATCTCCGTCCAGGATTTTATGAGAGATATGGCCGCCATACATGTCTCCCTGAACTCCAAAGATGAGTCTAGGGTGGTGGAGCTGGAGATCCTCCAGTACCCGTCAGCCCCCAAGGAGGCCGTGACTGTGCCCATGCACCGAATCCTGCAAGGGCTGCTTCTGAGGATATGGGAGAACCCCCTCATGGTGCCAGCAATCAGTCGATTGCTGGACTCGATGTACCGTGTCTAGAAGGCCCCGGGATTCAAGAAACCTCAGCTCCCACACATCTCCATGGTGGTGGAATCAGCCATGAAGAGGATCAAGAACAATGACTCATTCCTCATTGTCCTTGGGTAGGAAGGTGAGAACGTTGGACTTCTTTTGAAGGCAGTGCTTCGAAGGCTTCATGCTGGTGGCCAGCATCCTCTCATACCTGAGGTGGGATTTTGACTAGTTTCTTCAGAGTGTAGCCAATCTGCCAATGTCTGAAGGGATATACCCTCCGGTTGCGGGGGTGACAGCTTGTCTGTTTCGTCCATAGATGGCCTCTCATCACCTCGGATGCATGGGTGCTACAGATAATCCAAAGCAGATATATACTGCACCTTGCCCAGCTTCTGCCCCCTTCCCCCCAAAGAGAGTATCCCCTGGACCCGCTACATTATAACTGTACACAGGAAGAGGTCTCTGCTTTCCTGTCTAAACTCATCATTGAACCAGTGCCCCCGGCTCAGGTCAGGCAGGGATTCTACTCCAGGTACTTTATGATCTGCAAGAAGAGGAGGGGAGGGGGTTTAGTCCTCGACACCTACCTGTTGCAAGAGATGTTTAAGATGGTCTCACTGGGGATTCTATTCTCTTACATCCGAAAGGATGATTGGCTATGCTCCCTGGATTTCAAGGATGCGAATGCGCACATACCGATCCATACCCCTCACAAAAAATACTTTGTTCTGGGGGATCATCATTTCCAGTGCCAAGTGCTTTTGGACTTGCATTGGCACCCCGAGTCTTCATTAAATGCTTCATGGTGGTGGCCGTCTATCTTCGGACCCTAGGGGTTTTCGCCTTCCCCTACTTGGACGATTGGCTTATTAAGAGATCCAAACCAGATGGCGTCTGGCAGTCAACTCTGACCATCTAGGTACTCAAGTGGTTGACGTTCGTCATCAACTTCCCCGAGTCTTACCTCCAGACCTCTCAGTAGCTGGAGTTCATAGGGACCCTTCTTGACACCATTCTGGCTTGGGCTTTTCTCCCAATGGATCACCTGCAATAGCTAACGGTGGTAGTCAACAGCATCCAGCAGAAACCCTGCACAACAGCCCCAGGGATACTGAAAGTCCTTGGCCACATGGCTTCGACTGTGCATGCCACTTCCCTGGCTTGTCTGTACATGAGACAAGCTCAATGGACTCTGAGTACACAGTGGAAACAAGCCACTGTCTGCCTACTGGACCGGGTGGTGCTCTCACTGCGCCTCTAGTCTTGTGCTGGTGGTTGAAGCCCCAAAACCTGCTCAAGGGTCTTCCATTTCAGGTGTCGCCACCCCAGAGAATGCAGATGATGCATGCATCCAAGCTGGGCTTGTGGGGGGGGGGGGTCTCATCTGTACAGCCTGCGCACACAAGGACTGTGGTTCAAGCAGGAAAGCCTTCTCCGGATCAACTTCTTGGATCTGTGGGCAATCGCAAATGCCCTCCAGGCTTTCCAGGTGCAGTTGGTTAACAACATGGTATGGATCCAGATGGACAACTAGGTGTCGATGTATTACATCAACAAGCCAGGGCGGCACAGGATCGCACCTCCTGTGCTGGGAGGCGGTTTGCTTGTGGAAGTTTTCCATTGCTCACAGAATTGAGCTAAGGGCAACCTGTCTTCCCGGGGAACTCAGTTCCCTGACAGACCAGCTGAGCCACGTCCTCCAGCTGCAGGATTATTTATTTTATTTATTTATTTATTTATTAACAATTCTTATATACTGCACTATTAGCCATCAGCGCGGTTTACATTGAACAGAAACATCCGACAATTCACATATGTCTGGTCTTTACATTTAACAGGAGGTATAACTTGGAGAAAAGGGGGTAACTATATACAATGGTGGTTCATCAGATTAGACCCTCAACAGGAAGTTGTGGGTCAGATCTTTTGGGAGTGGGATATCCTCACGATAGATCCATTTGCCACTCTGCCCAAGACCCAGGTGGGATCAGTTCTGCTCCAGAATGGCTTCCAGTGGCTGGCTGGTGCAGGATGCCTTTCTCCTCCACTGGGGGATAGTGCGCTTGCTTTATGCATATCCTCCTATTCCATTAGTGTCGAAAACCCTGCTGAAGCTTCAGGCCGATCGAGGCATGATGATCCTCATCACTCTGTATTGGCCCAGGCAAGTGTGGGTTCCCCTGCTGCTTTTCTCGTCAGGAGCCTCTCTTTCTGGGCTGTGCCCTAGATCTCATTTCTCAGGAGGATGGGGCCTTGCTGCACCTCGGTGTCCGGTCCTTGACCCTTATAGTCTGGATGTTGAGCAGGTAGTCCTTTTGGTGCTCAGTTTTGCCTGACAGGAATTGAACGCGCAGATCCTATGCATTTAAATGGCAGGGGCGGGGAGCATTTGCTCTTACACCAGCAACAATGGGATGCTGTTGCAGGCAGTTTACCTCCCAGGCCAGGACAATGCCCTGGCAGTCTGGCTGAACCAGGTCCTCCAACCGCATGAGTGGCGACTAGACCCCAGGGTGGTCAGTCGGCTGTCCAGCTCTGGAAGCTCTTTGCTAGTCTAGCCAATGTCCTACTTTGTGCTCCAGGCAACTATGCCCTTCATGGGTGGCGGCGGATGTGTTCCTTATCCTGTGGATGGGAGGCCTCCTTTACGCCTTCCCGCCAACACCGTTGATCACCAAGCACTATTCAAGGTCTTGCGTGACACAGCCACCTTGATACTAGTTATGGAAGGACAGACTAGATGGGCCTTGTGGTCTTTTTCTGTCATCATGTTTCTATGTTTCTAGTCTCCCCTTGGTGGGCCAGGCAGCCATGGTTCCCCCCTTCTCCTTTACCTGGGTGTGCCCCAGGCCTGCTCACACAGGAGGAGGACGCTCTCCTGCATCACAATCTGGGGTCCCTGACACTCATGGCCTGGCTGCTGAAGTCGTGGAAGTCGGCCATTGTTCACCCTCTCCTGAAGCAACCATCCCTTGACCCATCTGTCCCCGCTCACTGGCGTCCTGTTTCAAATCTCCCCTTCTTGGCTAAGCTTCTGGAACGTTTTGTCTTCAATCAGTTGTCTTCTCACATTGAATCCACCAACACTCTTCACCCCCAGAAAGCTGGCTTTCGGCAGGGCCACAGCACTGAGACTGTCCTTTTAGCGGTTCTGAATGAACTTCATGTTGCACATGATCGCGGTGATGTTACTTTGTTGGTTTCTCTTGATCTGTCTTCTGCGTTTGATTTAATTGACCACACCCTTCTTCTCACTTGTCTTGCGGAGGTAGGGTTACGCGGTACAGTTCTTCTTTGGTTTCGCTCCTTTCTCACTGCTCGATCCTTTTCTGTTACCCTAAATGGGAAATCATCATCCCCTCTTTCCCCTTACTTGTGGTGTCCCCCAAGGCTCTGTATTGTCTCCTTTGTTGTTTAATATTTTCCTGGCTCCTCTACTTCTCTTATTACAGCAGTACCCAGTATCTTCCTATGTCTACGCAGACGATATTATCTTGCTCTATCACACCTCTCCACTTTCTCTGGATCTCTCCTCCTTCAATACCTGCCTTTCTCATGTGGCTTCTTGGCTCTCTCAACATTTCCTGCTTCTTAACCCATCTAAATCCACGGCTATGTGGGTATCCCTCAGTGGTTCATGTCCCTCTATTGCCCCCACGATCGACTCTATTCCCATTCCTCTTGTATCCTCTTTCCAGTATCTTGGGGTGGTTCTTGACTCTTCCCTTTCCTTTCGTGATCACATCTCCTCCCTCACTAGGTGCTGTTTTGCTACCCTCCGTCAAATTCGGGCCGTTCGTACGTTTCTTCCTCTTGATTCCTTGGTTACTCTCGTCCTTGCTCTTATTACTAGCCGACTCGATTACTGTAACGTTTTCATGGCCAACCTTCCCAATTATCAGCTTCAACGTCTTCAGTTTATTCAGAACACCGCTGCCCGTATCATCACTTTTGCCCACCGTTTCGATCACATCACTCCTATCCTCTTCCGCCTACATTGGCTGCCCCTGCGTGTTCGCTTTCACTATAAACTTCTCATCCTCACTCACCGTGCTATTCACACTAATAACCCTCTGTACTTGGCTGATTTGGTTTCTCTGCACACGCCCTATCGTCAGCTCTGTGCTCTCCATGCTAATCGTCTGTCCTTACCTTCCCCTTCCCATGCACATCTTGAAAAGACCCGTCACTCTGCCTTTTTCTTTCTTGGTCCGTGCTTGTGGAATGCCCTACCCTCGTCCCTTCGTCTCGAAATCTCCTATCCTCAATTCAAAGCTTCACTTAAAACCTATCTATTTCGAAAAGCATTTGACCTTCACCTAGATTCCCCTCCCTGATGCAACAGTAGGTTGCTCTCCTGTCCCAGCTGAGTTTTGGTCCTGTTATTCCCCTGTTTGTCAGTGTTGGTTGAGTCTGTCTGTGCTTGGTTGTGATTATTGGGTTTTTTTTGTCTTTTGCTTTGTGCTATCCTTTCTCTTTCTTTCCTGTTAATTTTGGCGTTCTTTTTCCGTAGTTTGCAGTGTTGACCTTTTATTTTTTTTGTACACCGCTTTAATGTTTCGGCCTAAGCGGTCTATCAAATATAAAATAAAGATAAGGAGTAGCCTTGGCCTAATTTAATCTCTCCAGTGAGGTGAAGGAGGTGTACTCCTGGCCTCTCGTAAGACTTCCACCTGTCGAGCCTATGCCTTTAAGTGGTGGAGATTCTCGGTATGGTGTGTGTAGAAGCAGATCAATCCCTTTTCCTGCTCCATTCAGCTGGTGCTGCAGTACTTGCTTCACCTGTCCCATGCAGTGCTGAAGTCCATCTCTGCGATTGTGCATCTTAGCGAGCATGTAACGCACTACCATTTCATTGAGGGCAAGCCCTTCTCTGCTCAACCTCTCATGACTCGTTTCCTGAGGAACCTACTATTATCAAAACCACCCATTCGCCCTCCAGTGGTGGAGTGGGACCTCAACGTGGTGCTCACAAAACTTACCACACCACCCTTTGAGGCTTTTGGCACCTGTCACTTTAAGTATCTTTCCTGGAATGTGGTATTCCTCATGGTACTCGCCTCAACTTGCAGGGTGAGTGGCTCATCCACCTTACACAAGGTTCTACAATAACAGGATCATGGTGGTGGTTTCTCCGTTCCATCTCAACCAGGAGGTGTTGCTCCCCACCTTCTTTCTGAGGCCTCCCGCCGGCAGGGCGGAGGCCATTCTCCACACTCTGTACTGTAAGCGGGCCCTGGCTTTTATTTGCAACATACCCAATACCACCAGTGAGCCTCACAACTCTTCATTTCCTACGACCCAAGTCAGGAACTTCTGTCTCTAAGTGCACCCTGTCCACTTGGGTGGCGGACTGCATTGCCTTTGCTGATGAGCGGGCCGCTCTTTCACTGGAGTGCCATGTCACAGCACACAGAGTTCAGGCCATTGCGGCCTCTGTGTTGAACCTGCGTTACTTACCCTTGTTGGAAATCTGTCGGTCCGCCTCCTAATCCTCAGTCCATACCTTTGCAGCTCATTACTGTCTGGAGAGGAAGTCCCATTGGGACAGCGCCTTCAGTCAGGCAGTACTCCGTCATTTGTTTGGGGTGTACAGAAACTCCTGCCCTTCGGTGTGTTCAGGCTACCTGAGAACTGGTTCCACGCTGGACACCTGGGGCCACTTGTGGATCTGCTGTATTTGACTCTGCTGCTGCTTCTCACGGTTTGCCTTTTTCTGGCCACCCGTGGCTTTTACAGGTTTTTCGGTAGCCTGTAGCTGGGGAGTCTCATATGTGAGGACTGACTTCCTGCTTGTTTCTGGAGAAAGCGTAGTTACTCACCTGTAACAGGTGTTCTCCAGGGACAGCAGGAATCAATCCTCACAAATCTCCCTCCTTGTGGAGGAGTTGTTTTCGTCATTTTTGCCTTTTGTGCTATGTCGTCATACTGGGCAAGATGGCACCCTTGGATGGAAAGGGGACTATGCATGCGTGGCAGATCTTCCAAAGGTTTTCTTTGAAAGCTGGGGAGAGATTACCGCGAGGGCTCCATCGGCGCCAACGTCACTCATATGTGAGGACAGATTCCTGCTGTTCCCAGAGAACACCTGTTACAGGTGAGTAACTACGCTTTATCTTTATAGTTCTGTTTAAAGATGCTTCATACAGCTGCTCCTACTATAACAATACGCACTTTATCATCTCTCTTCAAGCCCCCCCCCCCCCCCGACATGTATGACTTGGCAAATGGAAGAAGGGGCAATGCACTATTTTGTGTACTTTTCAACTTGTTTTTTTATCATGTTTCAAGTTAACCCGTTTTGGACAGCTCGCATATTCTTTCTCTGTTCTGGATGATTTATTAGATTTGTTACACTCAAACAACTATGAAATACCGGCAATAATAACAAATATTAAAACTTTGCAGAAAATAGAAGTTTCACATAGTGTATGTTTTTCATACACTGGTCCAATATAGTATATTGTCCGTCTTCAGAAAAGATAGGATTCAGTTCTAATATTCATTGACATAAACATACTGTATGATACTATTGAAACTGCAGTTTTCATTTAAAACACTTTATTATGATATAATATAGTTTGTCAACAGTCCATTCTGGTGACGGAATATGATACACGTGAAAACACTTCTGATGCATTGCGTCAATATTGCACCATTGAAACACCAAGAACAGAATGCTTGACAGCAATTAGTTTCAACAACATATTAGCCCAGCGTATGAAAAACATACAAGGCCAATATACGCACCAATAACTCTGACACTAAGTAACTTACAGTTATCTAAACCTATTTTCTAAAGTCTACAAATACTTTTATTTACAAAATAGTAGCTATTACAGCATTATAAGCTACTTACTATTTTTTGTGATCTTTTTATGTTGAGCTGCCAGTACCGTCAAAATCAGCAAACTTCTATTACTTATTAAACTAACTAGATCTCAGATAAAAAATCTGTATATAACGGTTTTTGACATAACGATAATAGCTAAACATAGTTCCATTGAATTTATAACCATTAATTAGTAAACAGTTGAGTAGTAAGTATGGAAAACTTACAGTATGTATGTAAAACATACGCTGGTCCAAAACGGGTTAAAGGTTGCCTATGGTTTACATTTTCTGCTCTTTGGTGTTTTATTGCCTCAATAGTGCTCGATGTAACTTATTTTTGCGTGCTGCATTTGATATTATTATGTAATAAAATTTGCATCTCATTTATTTGTTGTTTCAATAGAGAAGTGCAGCAATTTCGTTCAGCCATCAGAAACTCTCCTGAGGTCAAATTTGCTGTTCAAGTCTTTGCTGCACTTAACAGCAACAATTTTGTGCGGTTTTTTCGGCTGGTGAGAGCTGCATCTTATCTCAGTGCCTGTATCTTGCACTGCTTCTTCAACCAGGTAAGCAGACCTCAAACATTGGGTTTTCAATGCCAGAGCCTCTTACCACTGTTTCTTTCTAATATCACCATTTACATGGATAAAGAATCTGTATACATAGCTCATACATAGCTTTTCCTGTAGATTAGAGCACCAGTCTATGAGCACTGACTTTAGAAGTTATACATCCATCTTCCTTGCATGTTGAAGCACCAGTCTACACTGGTAGATTCATCTATTATTTAAGAACATACTCCACAGGTAAATGTCTTTGTTTACTCTTTCTTGTGAAGGTTCGGAGAGATGCACTGAGAGCCCTGAATTTTGCATACACAGTCAGCAACCAAAGGTCAACTGCCTTTCCTCTGGAAAACCTGGTGCATATGTTACTCTTTCATGACTCGGAGGAAGCCACAGACTTTCTTGTGTCTTATGGGCTGAGCATCTCAGAAGGGTAAGGCACCTTTTGTCTCCCATATGCTGCCTCTCGTATACCTTTTTCTAGCCTTCCTACCCTGGCCTGTACGTCATCTCTTCCCTATTTTTTTACCACCTGAAACCCCAGTATGCACATCTCTTACCATCTTCCTCCATCTACAGTACATCTTCCATTTTTTAAGAACATAAGACATGCCATACTGAGTCAGACCGAGGTCCATCAAGCCGAGTATCCTGTTTCCAACAGTGGCTGATCTAGGTCATACGTACCTAGCAATATCCCCAAAAGACACAGGTTCCACAATGCTTGTACTGGGTCAAGCATTGATATCCTGGGTCCCTTTTTAATAGTGGTTTATGGACCTTTCCTCCAGGAACTTGTCCAAACCTTTTTTAAACCCAGCTATAATAACAGCCCTTACTACATCCTCCGGTAACAGATTCCAGAGTTTGATTACACGTTGAGTGAAAAAATATTTTCTCTTATTTGTCTTAAATAGTTTACCCTGTAGCTTCATTACATGTCCCCTAGTCTTTCCATATTCTGGTAGCGTAAACAATTGATCCACGTTTATCCGTTCCACTCCATTCATTAATTTATAGACCTCTATCATATCTCCCCTCAGCCGTCTCTTTTCCAGGTTAAAGAGCCCTAACCTTTTTAGCCTCTCTTCATAGGAGTAGCCTTCCATCCCCTTCACCAATTTGGTGGCTCTTCTCTGTACTTTTTCTAATAACGCTATGTCCTTTTTAAGATACGGTGACCAGAATTGCACACAATATTCAAGGTGCGGTCGTACCATGGAGCGATACAGAGGCATTATAATATCCTTTGTTTTATTCTCCATCCCTTTCCTTATGATACCTAGCATTCTCCAGGACCAAGCAGGAAGTCAGTCCTCACTTATGGGTGACGTCGGCGCCGACGGAGCCCTCGCGGAGCAATTTTCCCCAGCTTTCAAAGAAAGCCTTTGGGAATTGCAGCGCGCATGCGCGGTCGTCTTCCCGCCCGAAGGTGCCATCTTAGCCAGTCTTCTTTTTTCCGCGGAGCCCTACAGACGTCCCCGTCTTGTCCCCGCGAAAAAGTTGATTTTCCTCTTTATTTTATACTTTTTTCTTTCGGTTCGACGCCGATCGTTTTCCCGCCCGGACTCGCGACGCCGGTCTCGAGTCCTCTTACGTTATTTCGGTTTTTCTGACTTAGTCAGCTTTCGTTTTCGTTTTCCCTGGCAGCCCGGTCCTTTGACCTCGCAGGGGCCCTTTTTCCCCCCATGGCTGCCAGTGGCTTTAAGCGGTGTGGTCGGTGTGACCGAAATATGTCACTAACCGACACACACGACTTTTGCCTCCGCTGCCTGGGCCCGGATCATGAGGAACTGATCTGTGGGCCCTGCAGCAAACTGTCCTCGAAGGCGTTGAGAAGTCGGCGGCATCAGCGTGAGAGAATCTTCGCTGACCCCAGCCGTACCCGGACCTCGTCGGAGGCCTCCGTGTCGAAAGGCTCCAGCTCGGACCGTCGCTGGAGCTCCTCCGACCGGGGTTCTCCCTCCGGGGACCATCGTCGGAAGGAAAAACCCGCGAGGGCGGCGTCGGTGGACGCTCCTGGCTCCGCGAGGGCCAGGTCGCATAGCCCCGACAGCCGCCCCGGGTCCTTGGAGAAGGAACACCTCCCGAAGCGACCTCGCCTGGAGTCGGAGATGCCTGCCCGGGTAAGTCCTGTAGTCCTTCTGGACTCGCCTCCGCGACAGCCGACGTCGGGCCCGACGCCGTCGGGGCCCGAGTCGGGGGCTGCTGGGTCACCTGAGCTCGGACTCAGGTTGACGGCCTTGGAGAGCAGACTGTCTGCCTTCATGGACCAGCAGCGGGCACTGCTCGCTGGCTTCGCTGGCGTCGCTGCCCCGACCGCCGGGACGTCGACGTCCAAGTCGACCCCGGAGACCGAGCCGATCCTCGAGTCGATGAGAACTCGAGTCGATCCTCGGTCGAGGTCGCCCTCGGCCTCCCGTTCGGGACCGAGGTCGCCGACGCCGACTCCCTCGGCGTCGGGGCGGCTGGCGCCGCACCCTGCCCGGGCCGACCCCACCGAGTCCTCGTCGAAGTCGGTCTGGGAGTCTGAGGAGGAAGAGTCCCCTGATTCTTTCCGGACTCGGTGTGTCCCATCGGACTCTCCGGAGTCCGAGCCTCGGAAGCAGTCCCCCCCGGAGGATGCCCGGTTCTCGGACTTCGTTAGGGATATGGCCAAGGCTTTGGCCTTCCCTGCGGATCCCGAGGAGGAGCCTCGAGCCGAAGAGCCTGACGCCCTCCAGTATGACTCTCCCGCGAGGGAACACTTTACTGTGCCGGTTCCTCCTATGCTGGAACGACTACTCTTCCGCATGTGGGAGAGTCCGGCCTCCTCGCCGGTCCTGAGCAAGCGGGTCGATTCTATCTATCGAGTCCGCAAGAGCCCTGGCTTTCAAAAGGCACAGCTGCCACACCATTCCATGGTAGTGGAATCGGCCATGCATCGTCTTAAGAGCCAGAAGATGCACTCCTCGGTGCCTCCTGGAAGGGAGGCCCGTAACCTGGATGGCCTTGGCAAGAAGTGCTTCCAGGGCTCTATGCTCGCCTGTCGTGTCCAGACTTACCAGCTATACATGGGCATGTATCTCAGGGATCTGGCTAAAGAGCTAGCCGGATTCTCCGCTGGTCTCTCCGAGGAGCCCTTGCGGAGGTTCCTAGCCTTGTCCACGGGCATTCGGGAATGCTCAAAGTTCATGTCCCGAGCAGCCTATGATGGCTTTGAAGCCTCGGCTCGAGTAGCCGCAGCCGGCATCGGTGCCCGCCGACAGGCTTGGCTTCAGTCGTCCGACCTTGAGCCCTGGGTACAGGACAAGTTGGTCGATGTCCCCTGCCGAGGCGAAAACCTCTTTGGCAAGCCCATGGCGGAAAAGGCTGCACAAATTGAGACTGAGACTCTCAACAGGACCAGGCTTTCTAGGAAGACCTCCGCCCCTTCCCAGAAAAAGAAGGGCTCGGGAAAAAAGTCCTTTTACCCGAGGAAGGCAGCTGCCTACAAACAATACCCCCATTATCAGGCCCCTGCAGCTCCCCAACAGGGCCAGCAGGCCAAGGGACGGGGTAACGGGTCCCGTAGGCAGCAAGCCCCCAAGCCTGCACCACCAGCCCCTGCTCAGCAGGGTGGGGGTTTTTGACTCGCTCAGCATAGCCTCTCCCCCCCCGCTGGTTCCCCCCAGCACCGGAGGCCGGCTGGTTCACTTCGCCCACAGGTGGTCCAGCGTCACCGCAGATGCCTGGGTGCTTCAGGTCGTGCGAGAGGGCTACCTTCTCCACTTCCATCAGGTCCCTCCCTCCTATTTTCCGGGAGAGCCTCCGCGCCCCCCTCTGCACAGGGAGTTGCTCCTTCAGGAGTTAGCGGGTCTTCTGCAGGAACAGGCGGTGGAACCGGTGCCACACCACCTGAGAGGTCAAGGCTTCTATTCAAGGTATTTTCTGATACCAAAGAGAACAGGAGGCCTCAGACCCATCCTGGACTTGCGCAACCTCAACAAGTTCCTTGTGCGGGAGAAGTTCAAAATGCTTACCCTTGGAATCCTTCTGCCCTACCTCCAGCAGGGAGATTGGCTATGCTCCTTGGATCTAAAGGATGCCTACACGCACATCCTCATCCACCCAAGCCACCGCCAATACCTAAGGTTTGTGGTGGCAGGAAATCATTACCAGTACAGAGTACTGCCCTTTGGCCTGTCCTCCGCACCGCGAGTCTTCACAAAATGTCTCGCGGTCGTGGCGGCCCATCTCCGGCTTCACGGCCTCTATGTCTTTCCGTACCTCGACGACTGGCTCATCAGAGCAGCGTCCGCTCAGGAGGTCACCAACGCCACGGGCCGCATGGTGACTCTGCTGCAGCACTTGGGCTTTGTCATAAACTTCGCAAAGTCCACTTTGCTCCCCTCACAGGATCTCGAGTTCATCGGCGCAAGGCTGCACACCCCTCAGGCGCGAGCGTACCTACCGCTCGACAGGGCTCAGCGGCTCATGGACCTAGCCGACCGCTTTCGCAGCCAGCCCCTGGTCTCCGCCAGGCGCTTCCTGAGACTGCTCGGCCATATGGCTTCCACCGTCCATGTGACCCCCAATGCCCGCCTGAATATGCGGTCTGCTCAATGGTGTCTCCGCCGGCAGTGGCGACAAGCCACAGGCGGCCTAGCAGACCTGGTGCGCGTCTCCGAGCCGCTGGTCTCGTCTATCCGGTGGTGGCTCCGGCAGCCGAACCTGGTATTAGGAATGCCTTTCCAGTCACCTCAGCCGACCCGGGTGCTGACCACCGATGCATCCCTCCTGGGCTGGGGAGCACATTGCCAAGAGGCACGTACTCAGGGCCTCTGGACCAAGTGGGAGTCTGCTCAGCAGATCAACTTCCTGGAGCTCAGGGCGATCCGCCTAGCTCTCAAGGCCTTCTCCCACCTGACCTCCCAACAGTCCGTCCTTGTCCAGACGGACAATCAAGTTGCCATGTTCTACGTGAACAAGCAGGGGGGCACGGGCTCCTTCCTCCTCTGCCGGGAGGCACAGAAGCTCTGCTCTTGGGCCGTCAGTCACGGCATTCTCCTCAAGGCAGTTTATCTCCCGGGCCAAGAAAATTGCCTGGCGGACAAACTCAGCAGAATCCTCCAGCCGCACGAGTGGCGTCTGGATCCCTTGATCGTTCAGAAGCTCTTCCTCAGGTGGGGCCTCCCCACGGTGGATCTCTTTGCCAGTCCTCGCAACCGGCAGCTCCCTCGCTTCTGCTCTCGTCAGCCTCACCCCCTTCGGGTTGCGGCGGACGCCTTTCTGATCTCATGGTCGGGGAGCCTTCTGTACGCTTTCCCTCCCATCCCGTTAGTCTCTCGGACTCTTTTCAAGGTTCTCCGAGACAAAGCCTTCATGATCCTGGTGGCCCCTCGCTGGCCCAGGCAGCCGTGGTTTCCGCTCCTGCTGCAACTGGCGGTGGAGGATCCAATCCCTCTGGGGGTGCAACCGGATCTCCTCACCCAGGATCAGGGGTCCCTACTGCACCCCAACCTCAGGTCTCTCAACCTCATGGCCTGGCTGCTGAAAGGGTAGTCCTTGCTCCTCTTCTCTTGCCGGCGGAGGTGGAGGAGGTCGTCTTGGCTTCGCGACGGCCTTCTACCCGCAAATGCTACGCCCTTAAATGGCGTCGCTTTGCAATCTGGTGTTCCCAACAGTCTCAGGATCCCTTCTCCTGCCCGGTGTCGGTGATCTTACAGTACTTGCTACACCTCTCTAATCTGGGACTTAAGTCCAACTCCGTCAAAGTTCACCTCAGTGCTCTTTCCGCACATCATGTGCCGGTGGACGGTAGACCTCTCTCCAACGACCCTCTCGTAGCGAGATTTCTCCGAGGTCTCCTACTACTTAAACCACCTCTGCGCCCGCCAGCACCTGACTGGGACCTGAATGTGGTTTTACAGCGGATCACCTGTCCGCCTTTTGAACCTATGGCTACCTGTTCTCTCCGTTTTCTATCTTGGAAAACACTGTTCTTGATAGCCCTCACTTCCGCTAGGCGCGTAAGTGAATTGCAGGCCCTCGTGTCTGATCCCCCCTACACTCGGTTCTACAAGAATAGGGTAGTCCTACGGACTCACCCAAAGTTTCTGCCTAAAGTGGTCTCCCCTTTTCACATGAATCAGGAGGTGGTACTTCCAACCTTCTTTCCCAGACCACGCTCCAGCCGAGCTGAGACGGTCCTCCATACCCTGGACTGTAGAAGGGCATTGAACTTCTACCTTGACCGTACGCGGGAGCACCGTAAAGCTGCTCAGCTTTTTGTGTCTTTTGACCCCAATAAATTGGGACTCCCGGTCTCCAAGCGTACTCTGTCCATCTGGGTTGCGGACTGTATCTCTTGGGCTTATGGGGCAGCCGGACTCGCCTTAGAAAGTCGAGTCACGGCTCATTGCGTTCGGGCAAAGGCCACGTCAGTGGCTTACCTCCGCTCTGTTCCGCTGGCAGACATCTGCCGGGCCGCTACTTGGTCTTCGAGCCAGACTTTTGCGGTCCATTACTGTCTCGAGAGGGAGTCCCGTAGGGACAGTGCTTTCGGACAGGCAGTCCTCCGTAATCTCTTTGAGGTCTGAGCAACTCCTACCCTCCATCCCGGATGTGGGCTACCGGTGGGTGATAATTCAGCGAAGATTCTATCCTTCTGTGCTGCTGAGCTAGAGGGAGCTCATTTTTGTGCTTAGGGTCTCCGGTAGCCTTGAGCTTGGGAGTCCCATAAGTGAGGACTGACTTCCTGCTTGGTCCTGGAGAAAGCGTAGTTACTCACCTGTAACAGGTGTTCTCCAGGAGCAGCAGGAATCAGTCCTCACTACCCTCCCTCCTCCCCTTGGAGTTGCAATCGTCTGCTTATGTTCTTTTTGCAAATTTTTATGCTGTCTTTTTTAGCTATGTCATCTGACTGGCTAAGATGGCACCTTCGGGCGGGAAGACGACCGCGCATGCGCGCTGCAATTCCCAAAGGCTTTCTTTGAAAGCTGGGGAAAATTGCTCCGCGAGGGCTCCGTCGGCGCCGACGTCACCCATAAGTGAGGACTGATTCCTGCTGCTCCTGGAGAACACCTGTTACAGGTGAGTAACTACGCTTTCTATTTGCTTTCTTGGCCGCCGCTGCACACCGGGCGGAGGGTTTTAACATGTTATCCACGATGACTCCTAAATCTTTTTCCTGGGTGGTGGTTTCTAATGTGGAGCCTTGCATCGTGTAACTATAGTGTGGGTTGTTCTTTCCTAGGTGCATAACTTTGCACTTGTCCACATTAAATTTCATCTGCCATTTGGATGCCCAGTCTTCCAATTTATCCAGATCCTCCTGCAGTTTTCCACAATCCTCTTGGGTTTTAACAACTTTAAACAGTTTTGTGTCATCTGCAAATTTGATAACCTCACTAGTTATTCCCTTTTCCAGGTCATTTATGAATATGTCAAAATGTAGCGGACCCAGTACAGATCCCTGGGGTACACCACTATTCACCTTTTTCAATTGGGAATATTGGCCATTTAGCTCTACCTTCTGCTTTCTATCTTTTAACCAGTTCCCGATCCACAATAGTACACTGCCTCCTATGCCATGACTTTTTAGCTTCGCCAAAAGTCTCTGATGGGGGACCTTGTCAAAAGCTTTCTGAAAGTCCAGATACACTATAACAACCGACTCACCTTTGTCTACCTGTTTATGCACTCCTTCAAAAAACATATCAGATTAGTAAGAAAAGATCTTCCTTGTCTAAAGCCATGTTGGCTGTCTCCCATTAGGGACACAAGGAGGAGCTACCTCCCGCAGAGAGTCCAGACAAACACAAGGAGCAGGAGATGTTTAGAAGAGAGTCTTTATTGTGCACAGGACACCCCAACGCGTTTCGGCAACGCCTTCCTCAGGGGGAGGAACACTAATAAATACAATCAAAATGTGTACATTAAAAAACAATGTGTACATTAAAAAAAAGTTAAAAAATATATTAAAAAACATATTTAAAATATGAAAGCACCGGCAGGACATGAAACATAGATTATTATAATAATACAACAATAAAAACAATACAAAACACACAAAGAACAAAGCAGGGCTGAGGGAACAAAACAATTATATCTAAAGCAGTGTATAAAGAAAAAAGGAACAAAACATAAAGATCACAAGGATAGTGTGAAAGCATGCTATATGTGCCATATGAGTAGAACTAATATGCTAATGAAATTGACATAAAATGATGTAACTGGGGTACATCTCTTATATCAACTGGTGGAGCACAGAGGACGAAGAGCCTGAAAGGGCCAGGCAAATTACATATAATTATGAACAATAAATAAGTGAGTAATAAATACTATCTAACTAAAACTTTATGCACAAAGACAAATAAGCACAAAAATAAACCAGTTGATATAAGAGATGTACCCCAGTTACATCATTTTATGTCAATTTCATTAGCATATTAGTTCTACTCATATGGCACATATAGCATGCTTTCACACTATCCTTGTGATCTTTATGTTTTGTTCCTTTTTTCTTTATACACTGCTTTAGATATAATTGTTTTGTTCCCTCAGCCCTGCTTTGTTCTTTGTGTGTTTTGTATTGTTTTTATTGTTGTATTATTATAATAATCTATGTTTCATGTCCTGCCGGTGCTTTCATATTTTAAATATGTTTTTTAATATACACATTGTTTTTTAATGTACACATTTTGATTGTATTTATTAGTGTTCCTCCCCCTGAGGAAGGCGTTGCCGAAACGCGTTGGGGTGTCCTGTGCACAATAAAGACTCTCTTCTAAACATCTCCTGCTCCTTGTGTTTGTTTGGCTGTCTCCCATTAGGTCATGACTATTTACATGCTGTGTAATTTTGTTCTTTATGATGGTTTCTACCATTTTCCCTGGTACTGACGTCAGGCTCATTGGTCTGTAATTTCCCGGGTCACCCCTGGAACCCTTTTTAAAAATTGGTGTTACATTGGCGACCCTCCAATCTTCAGGTATTACAGATGATTTTAATGAAAGTTCACAGATTACCAATAGCAAGTCTGCAATCTCATATTTCAGTTCTTTCAACACTCTGGGATGTATACCATCCGGTCCAGGTGATTTGCTACTATTCAGTTTATCAAATAGTTGTAATATATCTTCCTGGTGTAGCGATATTTCTCTCAATTCCTCTGCAGTATCACCTTTAAATACCACTTCAGTCTTGGGTAACATCCCTACATCTTCCTCAGTAAAGACCGAAGCAAAGAATTCATTCAGTCTCTCTGCTATAGCCTTGTCTCCTCTTACTGCCCCTTTTACCCCTCTATCATCTAATGGTCCAATTGACTCTCTCACAGGCCTTTTGCTACGAATGTACTTGAAAAAGTCTTTATTTCGTGTTTTTGCTTCCGTAGCAAGTTTCTTCTCAAATTCCCGCTTTGCCTGCCTTATCAATGCTTTGCATTTAACTTGCCAGTGCTTGTGCTGTTTCCTTTTTTCATCATTTGGCTCTTTTTTCCATTTCCTGAAGGTTGCTTTTTTGGCAGCAACAGCCTCTCTGACCTCACCTTTAAACCATGCTGGCAGTTTTTTGGACTTTCTTCCACTTTTCTTAATGCGTGGAATACAGCTGGTCTGGGCTTCAAGGATAGTATTTTTAAATAAAACCCAAGCTTGCTGTAAGCCTTTAAGCTTTGGAACCGCTCCTTTTAGTTTTTTCCTAACTATATTCCTCATTCTATCATAGTCTCCCTTTCGAAAGTTAAAAGGTGGTACTGTGGATTCCTTTACTATCTGTCCTCCACTAATTAAATCAAACAATCATACTATGATCACTATTGCCAAGTGGTCCCAACACCCTTATTTCTTGCACCAGATCTGGCGTTCCACTAAGGACTAGGTCCATTATCGCTTCCCCTCTGGTCGGTTCATGAACCAGCTGCTCCAAGAAGCAGTCATTTATTTCATCTAGAAACTTTATCTCCTTAGCTTGTCCTGCTGTGACACTGACCCAGTCGATACCGGGGTAATTGAAATCACCCATTATTACTACTCTGTTGTGACTTTTGTTAGCTTCCTTGATTTCTTTGAGCATTTCATCATCCATTTGTTCATTCTGGCCAGGTGGTCGATAGTATACTCCCACTGCCATCACCTTCCCCTTCATACATGGAATTTCAATCCATAGAGATTCTACAGCAAATTTTGTTCCCTGCAAAACTTTAATCCTTTCTGACTCAATGCCCTCTCTAACATAGAGCGCAACCCCTCCACCAATTTGATCAGCTCTATCATTACGATATATATTTTGTATCCAGGTATCACAGTGTCCCACCGGTTATCCTCCTTCCACCATGTCTCTGAGAGTGCAATCATATCTAACCTCTCATTTAGTGCTATATATTCTAACTCTCCCATCTTATTGTTTAGACTTCTAGCATTGGCATACAAGCATTTTAGAGACTGTATTTTATTAATATTAATCTGGCTATTGGTAGGCATGGGTAATTTGGAATCTTTATGCTCTGTCTGCTCCTTACTCAAGGGCATTTGGGCTACTATACTCCCTTTTGGAACCTCACTGCTTTTGGTAGTATCCTTCAAGGATACCTTCATACGAACCATGCGCTCCTGGGTGACTGTCGGCTTTCCCCTATTTTCTAGTTTAAAAGCTTCTCTATCTCTTTTTTAAAGGTTAATGCCAGCAGTCTGGTCCCATCCTGATTAAGGTGAAGCCCATCCCTTTGGAAGAGCCCCCCCTTTCCCCAGAATGTTCCCCAGTTCCTAACAAATCCAAACCCCTCATCCTTGCACCATTGTCTCATCCACGCATTGAGACTCCGGAGCTCTGCCTGTCTTTTGGGTCCTGCACGTGGAACAGGAAGCATTTCGGAGAATGCTATCCTGGAAGTTCTGGATTTCAACTTCCTACCTAAAAGCTTAAATTTAGCCTCCAGAACTTCCCTACCACATTTTCCTATGTCATTGGTACCAACATGTACCAAGACAGCAGACTCCTCCCCAGCACTATCTATGATCCTATCTAGGCGGTGCGTGAGGTCTGCTACCTACGCACCAGGCAGGCATGTTACCAGGCGATCCTCACGTCCACCAGCCACCCAGCTATCTACATTCCTAATGATTGAATCACCAACTATAACAGCTGTCCTGACCCTCCCCTCATGGGGACATGGCCCTGGAGATACGTCCTCGGTGCTAGAGGGTTTTACATCACCTGGAGGACAGGTCCTAGTTACAGGATCACTTTCTGCCACACCAGGGTGATGCTCTCCTGTCACGTGACCTCTCTCCTCCATGGCAACAGGGATGCTGCCAGACTGGATGTGGGACTTCAGGACTATATCCCTGTAGGTCTCGTCCATGTACTTCTCTGTCTTTCTTATGTCTTCCAGGTCTGCTACTCTAGCCTCTAGAGAACGGACTCGTTCCCTGAGAGCAAAGAGCTCCTTGCACTTAGTGCATACGTAAGATCTCTCACCAACTGGGAGAAAATCATACATGTGACACTCAATGCAAAAGACCGGAGAACCCCCATCTCGTTGCTGGACTTCTGTCTGCATCTTAGTTTAAAGTTTGTTTTTAGGTCTTTTAAATTCTGTATATAATAAGGATTGGTGTAGATGCTTATACTAATAAAAGTGTATCTAATACCCCTAATACACCTTGTGTACCTGAAGCTTAATTAATTAATCTCAGGTCCTCCGTGTATGACTGATTTGGATAAAGAGCTGCACCTGAGAGCAGCCCCTTTCCTCTAAGATGTGCAAGTACCTATAAAACTACAATTACCCCAGGGGTGGGTGGGTGCTGGGGAGGGAGGGAGGGAGATATGTCCTATTAAAGAGGGCAGTTACAAGGTACCCTGTCCTGAACCCTCAGCAGGGGGGAGGGGGGTACCACACAAAGCCCAGTTAGTTGAGAGAGGCAAGGTAAGTTACAGCTGAGAAGGCTGAACTAGCACACCACTAAGACAAACAATAAATAATTAAATAAACAGTTAGACAAACAATAAATAATTAAATAAACAGCTAGAACTCACAGCAAGGTGTCACAGGAGGCAAATATCCACTTCTCTAGCAGAGCACTGTGAAAGCACTGCTCTTCTCTGATCAGAGAAAAGCAAACTAAAACAGACTATGCACACGTGGAGGAAACAGGAAGAAGGCTACACAATACCTCAGCAAGGGGGGGGGGGGAGGATTCACTCAGGCAGGCTAGGACAGGAAAAAGGTTTAACACACAGCAGGTTCTGGGGAGAGAGATTTAATTTAAAATGAACAGTTAACCTGGCTACCACACAAAGCCCAGTTAGTTGAGAGAGGCAAGTTAAGTTACAGCTGAGAAGGCTGAACTAGCACACCACTAAGACAAACAATAAATAATTAAATAAACAGTTAGACAAACAATAAATAATTAAATAATTACCTACAATACCCACTTTCACTTATTTTGCCTCTGTATACTGTGCCTCATTATCTCAGTTTAATTTGTTTTTGGCCATAGTTATGTTGATCTGAATCGCAGTTCCTTCCTGGAGCCTGAGGGGTTCTGCAAACCACGAAAATCTTTTCTGATTGATAAGAAGCGAAATGTGTCCATTGGAGAGGTTATAAATGGGAGCCATTTGCCACCTGTGTCATCGCATATCCCTGTTTGTAGCTTCAACAATCAGAATAGATACACCGGAGAGAATCCTGCAGCAGAACCTAGCTGTGTCAAACCGAAAATAGAGGCATCAGGTAAGTATCACATATGCAGAGACATTACAGAATCTTGTGATAAGAAAGTATTTTAATTTTATCTGGTGGCATTAAATCATTCTGCAGTGAGGAAAGCTGAACTGTACATTTTAGATACTCTGGCTGCCTCCCACTACCCACTGCACAGCTATTCATCTTTCATAGTTTTAATTCTATTTTTTACTTGGTGACGAAAATGTAATAAAAGCTGGTGTGATTAGATTCCAGGATTAATCTGATGTTTCTATTTCTTTTTTATGTACCTTCATTTCCTCTTCCTCTTTCTGTTCTTCCAGCTCTTTTCTCTCTCTCCTCTATTCTTTGTTTTCTCTGGTATTCATGATCACTTTTTTTCAAACACAGGAAAAACCTTTGAAGAGAGAGATTTTGATTTGGATATACCAGTGGGTAAGGCAGAGCCCCATCCTGCACCTTTCTGTCCTCTTATTCCCCAACCAGTGCTTTCTGATATTCTGCCAGAAGCAGTGCTTTCAATAGTAAAACAATGTCCAGCAACATCAGCATCAATAATAGCACATTATGCAGCCACAGCACCTCCAGTGGTATCTTCTGCTGCTATGGACCTTCCATCTGGCCCAGAAACAGTGCACGTGCTCTTCCAGCCAATTGTAAAATCACAGTTATCAGCACCTAAACCTAAGCCTGCCTACACCAATGAGGTAAGAAATGACTATTCTCTTTGGCATATCAATACTTAAATGTGTAAGAAGAATTCAGTTCTTCTATCTCTGAGCAGCACCTGTATTTGTGAAAGGAGATTCTGTGATTACGAAATAGTTCTAAAACAGGGAATTCTTTCAGGGCAATTTCTCCAAATGGATTAGTTTTGCACATACCATGACTATCATGAGCCTCACTCCTAAGTTAGGGTATGTAGCGTATCATCGTAGTCTCTCAAATTTACTTGTAATGCTCAGCATAGTACGTGCCTAAGAGAGCCTCTTTCTGCAGAGCATTCTCCCTTTTCACACCCAGAGCCTGGAATGCCCTCCTACCTGAAATCAGAGCCATCACAAACTTATCGTCATTCAGGAAAGCTCTTAAATACCACCTATTTCTAATATATTATTCAGAATCTACACCCAGTGAGCACTGCTCCCCAGGCGACTCCATTTCTATGACCCCTTCAGAAAATGGTTAAGCTACACGACCCTTACGCTCACCACGCCCTGTCTTTACCCCTTTACCTGCGCTTGCACTCATAATGTATTTACTACAACCATGTAATTAATTATCATACCATGTATATAGTTCCCCCAGTTATCTCCATGTTAGTTTACCCTGTTCATTCTAAAAACCAATGTTGCCTTTTACATTTTGTTTGTTTTTGTTCATATGTACACCGCACTGATTAAAAGAGCGTGGTATATAAGAAATGAAAATAAATAAATAAATAACATGTATGGGTAATTTATCAAGATGTGCTTGGAATCAGGTCTGTGGCACCCAACATGATTCTTTCTGTGAGTAGAGCTCAGGTCTGAAATGGCATATACTGCCTCACTTGACAAACAGGATGAAATTGGTCACCCGAGTGGCTGACATCCAGTGGTGTTGCTGTCTGAGGAATCAGAACAACCAAAATATTTTTTGACGCGTGCTGGCAATATGTGTGTTGTCAGTCTTTTTGAAAGCTCTGCTGACTGGATGTGTTCTTTAACTCTTTTTCTCATTGCTTTGCCATTGACATTGAAAGTTTTCTATTTTTCAATTCAGTTCTTTTCTTTTTTTTGTCTTTTTCCTTGCAAGCTTCAAAAAAACTTGGGAGAGTTTTTCAGCAGCAGTAGTGGCTAGCACACGTAAAGTGGCTGTCTGTCACCCCTTTAAATTTGCCCTGACATTGAATATACAGGATGCCCAAATTGCAATTTTGGTGATATTCAGCAGCTGGTCAAATTGCAAAACCAGCTAAAGTTAGGACAGCCATTCATCTGTCCTAACTTTGGTGGTTAGGGTTAACCAGACAGTGGCTGAATTTTCGTTGCAGACTGGGACAGACCCCCCCCCCCCCACCTCCCCTTCCTAGTGGTTTATCCCAGGCATGCACCATGTGGGGTCAGGCACCACCATTTTGAAAAATGGGTGCGGGGGAGTAGGAGCATTTAGGCATAGCTCCTACCCCTCCCCCGTTCTAATTACAGGTATTGCAGGGAGGGAGGGGGAGGTTTAATGAAGGCCCACACAGACCACCAGTGATTTTAGCGAGGCTGGGGGCAGGGTTTGCATCAGGGCTCACGGGCTACCAATGTTTTTTGAATGTGAAGGGGAGGGGGATTGTGATTGGGACCCATGAGGCCACCAATTCTTTTACTTTAAGTTGGGGGGGTCAGTGTCTGGGAGGGAGGGCATTGGCTCCCCTACGTTGTGTCAGTGGCATAGGGGACTTTCTCCAATGCCTGGATCATCTGAGGTAAAGTGTCAAACTTCACCTTAGATGACCCTGTTTCTCCAGGACAGCATGCCAAACTAGCACAGCATACCGGGGTTGATAACACAGACTCTTGTGTGCATATGTTGGTATGCTCTTCCAGTTTAATGGTGAATTTTTGCGCACTGGTTAATTTTCATACAGCATCGCTGTGCAAAACCTCTGTGTTAATCTTGCTCTATGAAACCCTGCATTAGAGCTTTAAGCACTAGGTTCTAGCATGGGGCATCTGCATCAGCCTGTTAGTGTGCATAAATAGTTTCTCAGTAAATGATAGCAGATAAAGGCCAGCATGATCTATCTAGCCTACACAGTAAGGTGACTAAAGTTATACTCGCCACTACATGCAGGTTACTCCTTTTGTGTCTTTGTTTAGGGTTATACCCACCACTCCATGGAAGTTAACCCCCTCTGGGTCTTCGTTTAGTTTTATAACTGTGGGTCTTCACAGGTTGCGCCAGTGGATTTCTCCATGCCATTACAAAATCTTTAAGAAATACTCTTATATAACATAATCCACGCCAGAGAGGGAGAGAGCCACACAAACACACTCACTCTCTTGCTTTTCAAGTAACACACATGCACTGTTCAGGCACATACTCTTCTGATGTTGTGTTACTACCTGCTGCTCTTATGCTGATTCAGTCAGTGCCACATCTTTCACCATCCGACTTTGCCCACCATCATATAAAGCTCTTGCATTTGCTGTCAGCTTCTTTCCTCAACTGTAACAGCCCTTACCCCTCCCCAAAAGGTTACTCATTGGTTCCGCTGATTCTTTTCAAGGCTAACCCTGTGCTCCCTGCTCAGCTCAGTCCATTTCTCTTATTTGCACAACTCAGGAGAATTACCTCCTGTGACTAGAGCAGACTTCCCATTGGCTCGATCCTACCACAGTCTCTCTAGCTAGGGAGGGCAGGCTCACTCAGGCAGTAGAGAGGAAGAGAGAGTTGCAGATTAAAACTCTGAAAATATCCGAACATTTTAGACATCCCCATGGTTTTCGGATATGAATTCAAAAATCTGTTGAATACTGAAAAAGCCAGACACCTGGCAATGCTAACTTCCTAGGTCCTGAACACATCTAATTGGGCCCTCCTAAATACTTGGGCCCTAGACACATGCCCAGTTTATCTAGCATTCATGCTCATTGTAGCAAACTACTTAGTCTGCATATGGAGAGTAACTTTATAAACTCAACACCTAATTAACATGCATTTTCATGCTTGTTTTATAAAGTCAAATACACATGTACTGGACTTTATAAAATATAGTGAAACCTCGGTTTTCGTATGCCCTAGTTTTCGTACGATTTGGTTTTCGTTGCCTTTTTTCATCAAGATTTTGTCCCAGTTTTCGTATATTGTCTCGGTTTTCGTACAGTTGAAAATGGAGCACCATCTTATGGCCAGAAGTGGGATTTTCTTTATTTTGATTCTCTTGCTGATTGACTGTCTTCCATATGCCAACAAGAGTCTTCAGTAAAGGTAAAAGTGATGTTAAATGTTCATTTATCCATTTCATTAGTCATTTATATTTATTTCTCATTGTTTTCTGTATGTAAAAATATAGTTATCTATAAAATGTATTTTTTGTTAATATTTTTGGGTGTCTGGAACAGATTAATTGGATTTACATTATTTCTTATGGGAAAGAAATATTGCTTCAGTTTTCATACATTCGGTTTTAGTCAGACTTTTTCAAACAGATTAATCTCGAAAACCGAGATTCCACTGTAGAACATAAATGCAAAAATGTGTGCGTACTTTAAAGCACAGTCACTTGCACCTAGAGCTGGTGTAAATGACTGTGCCTACTTTTTGCATGTGTAAATTAATTGCTTGCACTACCCATGGTCTGTCCATGATGCAGTTTACACATGTACAGTATTTTCTTGATGATAGTATTTTTAAAATCATTTACACATAAAGCTATTTCAGTTGTGCTACCTAGCATGTTGTTCTTACTCCAACCATTCCAGTCCAGGGCTGTTGATGATATTGTGGTTTTCTTTGTTTTTTTACATAGATTTGGGGAAGGCATAAAGAAGTTCCTTCTGAATTCTCCTTGCAGCTCGCACATTTCCCCCTGGCCCTTTTGAACCACTCTAAGCGATCCTAGTTGTATTTTTTGGGTGGTTGCTTCTGATGATGTCAAGGACCAGGAGATGGGTAGACACTCTGCATAGCCATGGTTCTCTTTCCTTAGCCTGTCACCCACACACTTAAATAGATTAGATGAAGGGAGCCATATATTTAGCAATACCCCTTCCCTGCCCATACTCTGCAGAAAAGTGAAATAGCCTAATAAAAAAAAAAGGAAGTAACAGTGATGAGGTGGATAGCAACAAGTAGCCAGCCAGGAGGGATATATTGACAGAGCTGCTGGTAGGAAGTAAGAGGTTCATTCTGGCAAGTTCCCCTTGGAACTGAACCTCGCATTACAACCCCTCCTCAATTCGTGCCCCCCCCCCACTCCAGCCTGATGATGGGCAGCGTAGATTTGAGGTGGAGAAGATTTTGGACTACAGAATATTCAGTCAGAGGCCACATGGGAAGAGTTTGATCCGGAGGAGAGGTCTTCGGTCAATTCAGCTGACCTCTACTATAGATATTAGTGGCAAAAACATCTAGTGGGTCATCTGGAGGCTGCTTCACTATCTGCAGGGGTGAATCTCTGACCTACTACCAGCAGATGTCAATATGGTCTACCTGGTTCCTATTGTCCACTGCATGGCTGCTGCTTCCTCTGAGGGGGCCATCTTGTTCCTGTTGGATACATATATTGCAACAATGGGGACCCTTCCAGCTTAACTCTCTTGACAGGAACTAAATACTAATCCCCCTTTCCATAGATGGGCAGGACACTGGTATACAATTTACTTGATTTATATATAAGTTTAAATGGGTATTTCATCAAAATTATTCAGTTTTCCTTATTTAGCATACAACCACTTGCACAACTTAATTCTCAGTATGCTTTCCTTTAACAGACCATGATGTTTCTCTGCTTCAGCTTGTCTGGCTTTCATTTCACAGATAACAGCCTAGGTTTCCTGCTACACAAACTGATTCCATTGTCAAGTTGAAAAAGCCAGGTTTGGCTTGGCTTGCATCATATTTATATAGTAACATAGTATATGTTGGCAGATAAAGACAAGTATGGCCTAGCTAATCTGCCCAGCAAGGCGGCAAGAGTAGGTGCACCTGCTGCTCCGTGCAGGTCACCCCTCCCCATGCCTTTGTTTAGCAACTTAACAATTAAAATCCATAATATAAAAGATATATTAATCGTATGTCGCTTTGATCATATATAGCACCCCCCATCATACCAACTCATAACCTTGAGCCATCCAAGTCTTTACCTCTTTCTGAAATCACAGCACATTTACTTCTCTCTGAACTTCCATCGGAAGTCTATTCCACAATTCAGGCATAAAACAACAAAAGCTTACACCACTGAGTAGTAGTTAACTGGATCTCTGGAAAAAAGGATACCTACAATGCAACATATGGACTCGATAGTAGAGACCAAGTAGAACTACAGTCGTCCCTCGTTTATCGCGGTTAATCAGTTCCAGACTCTACCGCGATAAGTGAATTTCCGCGAAGTAGGATTCTTTATTTATAAATCGAATATTTTCGTAGTTAGAGCATAGAAAACCTGTTTATGACCTATAACACCCCTTTAGTCAGCATTACACTCGTATTTGAAAAAAACGCGAGAGTGAAGCCGCGAAAGTCGAAGCGCGAAGTGGCGAGGGCCGACTGTATATGTATGCAATAGAACAGCTAAGTACAATATCACTACCATTCACAAACACTTAAACACTACACACAAAATCTTAAATATGATTCTTTGCTTTGCTGGTTATCACTGTAGTTCTTGCAAAAGAGGAGTCTTGGAGGAAGTGATGTCATCGGTTAAGATGGCAGCCTAAAGTCGGGGCTCCCAGCTGCGGTGCAATAATTTGACTTTTTTAAGCGGCGCCAAGACCTTTGGTGATTGCTAAGCTAGGGGCAAGGTACTTCAGGCCGGAAGGTCGGGGGTTCAAATCCCATCAGAGGACAGCAACCTTGGGCTAGAAGGACTGGGGTTTCTAGTCCCACAGGTGCTCCTTGTGGTCTTGGGCAAGCCACTTAACCCTCCATAGCCCATGTTCCCTGTAAAATAGTTGTCTCCAAGTTATAATGCCCTGTTCAATGTAATTTCAGTTTGTTCAATGTAAACCGCACTGATGCAGAATAGCGCGGTATATAAGAGAATATAAATAAATAATAAATAATAAATAAATAAGGGCCCCCCCTTACTAATAGTAGCATGTTGGCATGAAAGAAACTGGAGCACTTTCGCTCCTCTTACTCTAATAAGGAAGGATCGGAATGGAAGAGGGACGGCTCAGAGACAGGATGGAGTGCAGAGTCAGAGGTGGAGACAGAGAGAGCTGGTGATCAATGTACCAGGGGTGATCTTTGGAAATGGTTTCGAGAGCTGTGGAAGGACTTCAGTGCAGTGCGGAATGAGCTGCAGGAAGTGCTGGGAGACGTGCGAGGGGACATTAAAGCTATTGGTAATCGCCTTGAAGCAGTTAAGCTTTGGCAGGAGCAGCACAAGGAGGCCTCCCGCACGCACGTAGCACACATTCAACAGCTGGAACTGGAGCAAGCTAAATTAAGTGACAAAGTGGAAGATTTGGAAAATAGATCACAATGGTGTAATCTCCAGTTTCGAGGTATCCCTGACATAGAAAAATATAGAGAGTGCAAGGTTGTGATCGGGGGAGGAAGTACAAGAAGGGACATTTGATACTGAAAGAGCGCACCGGGCATTGGGCCCGCCGGTGGGCCAGAAGCCGCGGGATATTGTGGTTTGTATGAACTCATATACAGTTAAAGAACAAGTTCTACGGTTAGCAAGGATAAAAAGAACTTTTATTTGGGATTCGCACACTGTGGAGATGTTTCAAGATCTTTCCCCAATTACACTACAGCGTCGTCGGGCAATGCGGGGAGTTACCCAGTATCTGCGGACTGAACAGATCCGTTACTGTTGGCTTTTTCTGTTCGCTCTGCAGTTTGAGCTTAATGGATGGGGGCAGTGTGTGCGGACTGAGAAAGAGACGTGGACTTGTTTGAAGGAGGAAGGAGCAGCAAATTTGCCTACTAATATTCCTATGAGCACTATGGAGAGCACCACACTTCATCCCCCGCAGTGGGAGCGAGCCACCTCCAGGGGTCAGCGGCTCCGGAGAAAGGGACACGCTAAGGGACAATCTCCCGTGCCGGAGAATGGAGAGTTGAAGAATTGGGGAGCGTGACTGTGGTGAATCCGGCTGGAGGACTTTTGTAGACTTTTTTTGTCTGTTCTGTCTTATGCTTAGAGGGGGTAGGGGGATGGAAGATGTGTAGTGTGGATGGAAAGTGGGATGAGTGTATGGAGGATGCGTGGGAATTTGACTGGATGAGTGAGGTAGAAGGGATGGAAGGGGAGGAAAGGGGAGCCTGAGTGTTATGAGGGGGGGGGTGGTCTGGCGCCACAGGGCGCAGCAGTAGGGGCACTTCCTCTGGAGTTATGGCAGAGATGTACTCTGCAGGCAAGGAGGGGGAGGGGATGGGAGGGGGGGATGGGGAGGGAGCAGTGTCAGTACTCAGTGGGAAATGAGCGGAAGCGGGTTTATCACTTAAATAGACATGCAAAGAATTAAACTGGGGACCCTCAATGTTAAGGGCCTCAACACACCATAAAATGCAAACTGCTCTATAGTGATTTGCACCGGGGAGGATGGCATGTAGTTTTGTCCAGGAAACCCATCTAATAAAACGGGATGAGCGCCTGATTAATCCGTGGGCCTATCCTCATGGTTTTTTTGCAAGCTTGGAGACAGGGAAAAAGAAGGGAGGGTTGGCCATTCTTATTCGTGGAGACGCTTTGTTTCAACTGGGCGGGGTAGAAAAGAAAAAAGATGGAAGGGGCCTTTTAATGTGGGGCACTTTGGGGGGTGAAGAAGTTACTTTGTTAAACATATATGGGCCTAGTGAGGAGGGCCGGAAATTTTGGGAAGAATTGGGTAGCTGGATGGAGGGTAGGGTTCGAGGCCAGTTAATTGCAGCTGAGGACTTTAATGCAGTTATGGATGTGAGGATAGACCGGTCCAGGAACCTGACGATAGGGGCAGTCCCAGCTCCTAGTGATCAAGGGCTGAGTAAGTGGGTGAAGAATTGGAGGTTGATGGACGTGTGGTACTTAGCAAACCCTATGGTAAGGGGCTAAACTTTTTATTCCGCCCCTCATGATAGTTATAGCCATATGGATTATCTTTTTACTACCCAGCAGTGGATGGAACGGTTGGTGGGGATTGGAATTGGAACCATCCTTGCTTCTCAGGTGCGTCAGATTATGGATTGGAGGGAGGAGACTGACAAGCGGTTTGGGGGGATAGAGCAATCTTGGGCAGGGAACGTGAACTTGGCTTATTTGCCATGGCATTTAAGGGCAGTCCCGGTGGGGAGGTGGCGAGAAAACCCATATATTCTACATCTTTGGTCTCAGTGGTGATGCACATGGAGGAGGGTGGCCCCTAAGGTGTTCTTCTCTCCCTTGGCGTCAATTGTGGGAGACCTTTGCTTTGCCCCTGGTAGAGAGGCAACTTTCCAACGGTGGGAGCGAGGCGGGCTAGATACATTTGCTAAGTTAATGGAGCAGGGAGAATTGCTGGTCTTTGACAAGTTAAGGGAAAGATACCAACTTCCAGTGCATGAATTTTTTGCCCATATGCAGGTCTCCCATTTTTTGCAGCAGCAACCGAAGTGAGGAATGTTGGAGGAGGGGTGGAATGATTTTGAAGTGCTATGGGCTAGCCATCATAAAAGCAGGGGCCTCGTTAGCCGACTATATCTGTGCCTTCAGGGCTCTGCTTTTTGCAGATTACCTTATATGATTGCATGGGAAAAGGATATGGGGGTTAAGTGGCTGGAAAAAGAGTGGGAACAGGTGTGCTTGGGGATTGGCAAACAAGCGCTGTCTGTTTCAATTCATGAAAATTCTTATAAAATTATGATGCGCTGGTATTATACTCCTGTTAGATTGCATGCTATGTTGCTATTGGCTTCTGAGTATTGTTGGAGACTCTGTGGGGCAAAAGGTTCTTTGTATCGTATTTGGTGGGAGTGTCCAGGGATAGTTCCATTTTGGGAAAACATACGAACAGCTATAATACAAATATTTGGTGTGAACCCTGGGTGGGATCCCGGTTTTTATCTGTTGGGCAAATGGGTGCAGGAGCAATCTCTTCAGTGGGCCCGACCTGTTCGGGCATGTATACAGGCCGCCAGAGGAGAGATTGCTTGGAACTGGAAAAATGTAAGCGCCCCCACACTGAAGGCGTGGAAAGCACGACTCTGTAGAATTGTTTTGATGGAAAGATTGACAGAGGTTCGACGCCAGAGGAATGATCAGTTTAATAATCAGTGGCAGCCGCTTTTGGATTTTTTGTATAAGTGACCTGCTGAAGGGAGGGGATTGGGGGTATATATTTTTGGAGGAAAACTGTTGAATATTGAGCTTTTTTTCTGTATGGATAATGGTTTGACTTGTTTATGTTCATTGTCAATAAAAAGTTAAAATAGTAAAAAAAAAAAAAAAAGAGTTGTCGTGTTCATATTTACTTTCTGCATGAACCAAGCTGGCCGCACAATTTTGCACATATTGAATCCACTACAGCTCATATTCTGGCAGAACAAAGTAAACAAAATTACAATATCCAATACGTGATGTTACCAGAATGTGCATCACCATAAGAAAGTCCTGCTTGTCCAAACAATTCCTAGCAGCATTCTCCGGTACAGAGTCGCATCATCTTCATACAGATGCCATGTAGTTTCCATGGTCGTCAGTAGTTGCCCTGAGGGATCCCTATCATCACCTGTCTTTCACCCACATTCTGACCCTTCCAAAATATCCATTCGATAATGATCCATCAAAAAAGAACATATCCAAGATAAAGCAGTGCCTTGAATGCTCTTTTCTCCAATCTTGTTAACAGCACATCATTGGGCACGGTTTCATATGCTGCTAATAAGTCCAGTGCAGTAACCATACAGTCTAGCCTTCTGTCCAAGATCAATCTAGCAGAGTCCAGTATTGACCATAGCCATTTCTGCACAATGATGAATACGATGTCCCAATTGTGATGAGAACAATACACCTTTCTCTTCCTCATACTCTCCCAAATGACTGAACACTGCATGCTCAATGAAATAAGATACCAGCTGATAATTGCTTACGTCAGAATAATCTATAGCATGCTCTTGTAAGCACAATTACCCTTTTTAAATTAACCTGGTAGATCAGGGCTCAACAAATCTTGGAGGCCAGGTCACCATGGTGACCAGAAATTTTATCTGGCACCTGGGATTTGCTCCATTGTCCCCCCCACCCCTTCACAGGCAGAAGACCCTGACAGAAGAAGATAAGAAAGCCACAATCACGGCAAAGATACCTTCTTTCTGCCTGCAGGAAATTGGATCCCAGTGGGCAGAGCAGGCGAGATCTTTGTTGCAATCAGTATTAGATGCAGCGGACAGCCTGTGGGGGATCGGATCCCCCACACGCTGTCTACATCTAAGCCCCAATTGCGGCACAGTTTCTTTCTGTTCTTCCTGTGGGAGATTGGATCCCTTTGGACAGAACAGGAGGGGAAGCCCAAAGCAGCAGACAGCCACAGGGATCCCATCTCCCCCCCCTCCCCCGACAGTGACTACTTGAATGCAGCCTTTAGGAAAAAAAAAAAAAAGTAAGACTAGGATTGAGGTATCAAAAATTTAAAGGGGCAGTACCTTAAAAAAAAGTGAGGAGGATGGGGAATGGAGGGCAGGGGGGGGAGAGTGCTGGGGGGGAGGGAGTCTGGAAGAAGGAGGGGTTGAAGTGGGGACAAGAGAATGCAATGTAGAGGCTAAGGGGATGAATGCATGGGGACAAAAAGGACAATCTAATGCCAAAGGGTACATTCGCCCCAGAACAGACACGCAAGCACCCCTGTCCCTATACTACACATATGCACCCCATCTTTGCTTCCCAGACTCGCACATAAACACCTCACCTCCACATCACACACGCACACTCCCCAGCCCTGCACACCACCCACCACACAGGCACACCACCGTTGCAACCCACACGCACAGAGACACTTGCTTTTCTGAAGCTATAACTATTGTTATCTAAAAGATGACGCATGGTATAGGAACTCTGGTGCTGGTCTCACAAGAACATGAGACCAGTGTGAGAGACTCGGAGGAGGGGTAGATGAGGAGGTCACAAGCACTGGCGCCTAAATTCGTACAAAATTTGTCAAGGTTGATGGCCGGACTCCAGGGATCCATTCACAGTGGCAATTAACTTCCATAGCAACCAGAAGGTAGTGAATCATTAGCGTATGTCACTGATTGCATTAGGGACAACAATTTCTGTATCCCTATAGCATTCAGTATTTTATAGATTTCCATGACCCTCTGATCATCTGCTTCCTGATTAACACTTCCCTCCTCGCCTTCCAAACCCTGAAAACCAGACACAACCTGCTTCTTTTCTGCTCAAGAAAGCCTGCAAAATCTTTGCAAGTCAACTGAGGCAATTCTATCATTCTCATTCTTGGCTCTATCAAAGAGGAAATCACCTAATGCAGTCCCTGTTTGTGGTTCCCTGCCACCGCCAACTTATGTCTAATAAATACACACTTCGCCTGCCAAATCTTCTTACATTTCTTCATCTTCTCTAAACATTGCACTCTATCCCACTGATCATGTGACTAAAGCTACCGTCAAGTTAACTGCCATACCTGACTATAATAACCTCAGTTCTTCAGTGAACCATAGTGCCCTGCTCCATACCTTCTCATCATAGATTCATATTCTGGTACGCAAGCATTATACAACTCCCGTAATTCCACCATCTCCAGGAACAAGCAGGAATGAGTCTTCACATATGGGTACGTCGGTACCGACGGAGCCTGCACGGGAATGCTCCCCAGCATCCAATCAGAAAGCTTTTGGGAGCATCCCTCGCGCCTGCGCACTGCCTTCCCGCCTTTTCCACTGCCTCTCCTCAGTTTTCGTTTTTCCGCGGAGCCGGCAGGACGTCGTCCTGTCACCGCAGAAACCTTTTTCTTTAAATTCTTTATTTCTTGTTTTCTTGTGGTCGCGGCTGTTTTTCCCGCCGCCACCGGTACCGCCGGTGGGTTTTTTCTTTTCTTTTTCTTAAACTCAGAGGGATTTTTCCCTCTGTTTTTTGTCTTAACTTTTTGGGCCTACAAGGCCTCTCCATCATGGAGCCGCCTTCTCCTAAGAAGTGCCTTCACTGTGGAAACACAGTTTTCTTTTTAGACTCCAATTCCTGGTGTCTAACCTGTTTGGGTCCTGACCCTTTTTCCCTGAACAGTCAGGCTGCAAAACTGTGAGAAGACCTTCCCTCTTTCGAGTTTCCCTCGATACCGTTTTCCCTCCCGGAGTGAGGGCACCGGCCTTTTCTTCTCTACAGGATCAGGTAATCCACAGTCTGTTAAGACTAGCCAATCCTTGAGTGGTAGGTCTCATGCCCAGCATGATGACGGCTCCGGCCTTGCCCTCAAGACCCCATTGGCATTAAAACCCCGGCGGGAGTCTTCGGGCTCCAAAGCATTTCAGGGGTTTCAGGTTGTTCCTGGGGCTCACCCCTCACAGAACATACTTGAGCCATGCTCGGTGGTGGCATCCGCTTCGAGCGGTACCGATACCCCGGCATCGGCACCGGTGTTGAGTGTTCCACTCTTCACCAGGGATCGTCATCTGGAGTCCTCGGTACCTTCGGGACCGATCAATACATTTCAGATTGACTTTCTTGTATCTGATCCATGCTCAGGGATGGCACCCGCTTCGAGCGGTACCGATACCCCGGCATCGGCACCGGTGTTGAGTGTTCCACTCTTCACCAGGGATCGTCATCTGGAGTCCTCGGTACCTTCGGGACCGATCGATACGACCCAGATTGACTTTCCTGTATCGGCAACATCGCCGATGCCACCACCGACGTCGGTACCCTCTAGACATGCATCGATAGACTCGCTCCCTTCGATGCCGAGTCTGGAATCGATATCTAGTCTAGATGACTGGGTACTGACGCGTCTCAGAACCGACCCTTATCGTTTCCGGATACGCAGTACCGAGGATATTCACCAAGCGTTTCAGGTTGCCTCGGTACCGCTTGAGCAGCCTCCGATGACTGCTTCGATGACATTACTGTCTCCGATTCCGCCTCAGCTACCGGTATCGGTTCCTGCAGTTACATCGGTACCATCGATCCTTTCTATGCCTAGTTTGGAATCGATACCTGGCATGGACGATGCAGTACTGACTGCCTCAAATCGTGACTGCCAGTACCACTATCCGTCTAGTGGGGTTCTTTTTCTGCACCAGACCAGTACATCCTCTGGTGCTCAGGCTGCTCCTTCAACCTTAGCCTACCCAGGGATAGTTCCCATTGGAGATCCCTCTTTTCAGAAATTTCTCCTTGACATGGCAACCTTTCTTGCTATTCCTATCCCTGGCTGTGATCCTACTCGAGGCTCTCCTGCAGAAAAGGAAAATATAATGCTTCCTTTACATCATTCTTTGCAGGATCTTCTTCTGAGAATATGGGAATCACCTTTAAGGGTTCCCTCACCTTCTACAGCAACTGATGTTCTGTATCAGGTGCCCCCCTCTCCAGGGTTTCAAAAAACTCAACTTCCCCATCATTCCATTGTAGTGGAATCAGCAACGAGGAAGGTAAAAAACAAGAAGAAGCATTCTTCTTATCCGCCAGGTCGTGCATCTAGAGCACTTGATGCCTTTGGACGTCAAACCTTCCAAACATCTATGCTGGCATCAAGGATTATCTCTTATATATTTTATATGAGTCTAACACTCCAGGAGGTCACAAAGAAATTATCTCTTTTGACTCCTTTTTTATCAGAGCCTAAGGCTGCAGACTATTCCTTGCTTCTTAGTCATAGCCAGAATATCTCTTGGTTTCTTTCTCGTGCTTCTCTAGACTCTTTTGAGTCTGTTAGCAGATCCTCTGCTATTGCCATTGGAACACGTCGTAGAGCCTGGCTCCAAGCTTCAGACTTGAGCAGATGGGCACAACACACACTGGGTAATTCTCCTTGTACTGGAGAAAATCTCTTCAATAAGGAGGCTTTACGTCAGGTTGCTCATTGCTCCACTGACTTCCCTGGTTCTGGAGACCATTCTAAGCCTTCTTCTTCCCCAGGAGGTAGGAAATGTCCTACCAAACCTTCTTTCCCTAAGAAAAGAAGGTTTCACTCTTCTCCTGCCCTTCTTCCAGATGTACCCAAGCAGGGGACACCTCGTCCTGATCTGAAGCATCCAAACTCTAGCCAGTCTGAGCATACCCAGCAACCATAGGTTCCTGAAGGTTACAACCCACAGTTTATTTTATTTATTTATTTATTTATTTATATTCTCTTATATACCGCGCTATTCTGCATCAGTGCGGTTTACATTGAACAAACTGAAATTACATTGAACAGGGCATTATAACTTGGAGATAACTATTTTACAGGGAAGATGGGCTATGGAGGGTTAAGTGGCTTGCCCAAGACCACAAGGAGCACCTGTGGGACTAGAAACCCCAGTCCTTCCAGCCCAAGGTTGCTGTCCTCTAGTGGGATATAGCAGAAGTTTGTTTACTGTTTTTTCTTAAAGCTCTACACGTGGGTTCTCTTCTTCAGTATGCTAAGCTGTCAGGATATTCTTGTCCATGGGTTACAGAATTCTCCTCTCCTTACTAACAAGAAGAGAAGTTACAACTATCCCATGAACATTTTTTCCTTCAGCTGACTCACCATATGGTAAGTCACCCTTCAATTACCTGTTTTTTCTCTACCCTCTCATCCAGGGTTTCCCCTGAATGAGTGGTACCATACTGAACAGCTTCTCTAGCCTTTCATTCCAGTGTAGACTTTTTTGTTTCCTTGAATAAATTCTCTGGACAGCTCATCAGACAGGGACAGGAATATTTCCTCTCCCTTTGTCTGTTCTCTCTGTTTTACACAGGAAGATTCTCTCTGCTGTCCCTTTCAGCTGCTGTTCATGCAGGAGTTCCAGTGATTGAACTACTGGTACTTTCCCACAAGTTTCCAGTCTATCTTCCACGACTTTTGTCTAGCCTTAGTAGTGATTCCAAGGTAGTCCTCATCTATCTTGGATAATCCTACTCACTTCAGGCTTCTCACATTATCTTCTTTCTGGCCATCTCCATTTCCTTGGATGGGGCAACACACCTGACTTACAGTCAGTTTTATCTCCTAATTCTCCTGCATAATGCTCTCCGCAATCTTCAGAGAAGCTTTCTACTATGGGCCCTTGCTACAGAGCATTGAACTTTGTCTCTGATGGCTATTCTATATAGTAGAAAAAGCTTATCAATCATTTTCCATGACTGTGAGGGTTCTCCACACCCTCTTGTCTCCTGTTATAATACAGAATATAAGCTTTTTCTGCGTGAATGTCCAAGGAGTTCCCAATCCTGCAGGAATATGCTCTTTTTTCCTTACAGCTTGGCCTCATGCTATTCTACTCCTCATGGACAGCACATATTCTACTAGTAATGCATGATACCCCTGTGTCCCTCCAGTGGGTCATCCTGGTATCTCCTTCTATGCGTTTCTGTCCATTTACCATGTCAGAGTTCTACAGAACTCACGACTTGCTCTCTACAGACTGATATTTTATTTCACTGGATTGCATTCCTGCACCCTCTTAGCCCCCAGAAATAGATTCTCTATATATCTTTCAAGTAGGTTCCACCTTCTTGTTATTAGATGAATCTTTCCCCTTCACATTCCCCATGTGAATGTTCTTATGGGGCTTAGTTGCCGACATGTATCTTCAGACTTATATTCATGTATGTATATATCTCTATATATTTCAATACATACATATGTCTGTAAGCTGTGTGTGCATAAGTTATGCCCCTATATATATCTATATATATACACATATCTATATATACATATATATAGATATGTATATATATCCCTCTATAAATATGTATCTGTCGGGAGGCTTTTTATAGGTCGATATGTATTACATACTATCTCCCTAACTGTCTATGCTATAATGATTTTTACCTTCTTAGAGGTTCCAGACAGTGGGCTTACATCTTTTCATACTGTTCCTCAGCATGTGGGTGCTGTTATGCACACAACCACTGCTGTGATACTAACAGCTTCCACTTTGCTCTAGGTCTCGCTATCCCTGAAGCATCATGCTTCGATATCTTTCCTATCTCTCACCAACTAGGAAAGACAGTGTAGATCTTCAATAGTTCTGAGTTTTCAGCCCTTCACACATCTGTTCTCCTTGGGAATACGGGCTTTTTTCCATACCCCTTCTTCCCTCTAGAACTGGGCTAGTTGTCCAAATCGGTCAGTCTTCTTCTTTTACTCCTCAATGTTAATGACTCTGTGACTAAAAGAGTTTTCAGCTTTTTCCCATAAAGCTTTCCGCTGAAGACCTGCCGTTCTTATCCTACCCCAGTTGACACCTGGGTCACCTGCCAATTCCAGGTTTGGACCTTCATCCTCACTGCTGTGAGGTCACCTTGAGGATTCCTCTACTGAATCTCCAGTAGACTCCATCACGCTCTCTACTTCCTACAATCCAGTAGGTAAGCTCCATATATGATTGTTCATTAAATAATTTTAATAGTACTTATCATACATACCAAGGACTCCTCTCCTGTAGTCCTTAGGTTCGCTGTTTTTTCTTACAGCTCCTCTCTTTTCAACTCCTACCCACCATCCCTTATGGGATGCCGGAGATCCATGTGTGGAAAGTGCAGTCCTGATCCAGGGACACGCATTTTATGGGATCTCCCCCTGGCATCTATAGCTATGGAGTCCCCATATGTGAAGACTCATTCCTGCTTGTTCCTGGAGATAGCACAGTTACTTACCTGTAACAGGTGATCTCTGGGAACAGCAGGAATAAGTCTTCACAACCCACCCACCTCCCCTAGGAGTTGTATCTATCTATCTATCTTCCTTTCCTCTTTCTCTCCTTTTGTCTCAGCTATGAAACTCAACTGAGGAGAGGCAGTGGAAAAGGCGGGAAGGCAGTGCGCAGGCGCGAGGGATGCTCCCAAAAGCTTTCTGATTGGATGCTGGGGAACATTCCCGTGCAGGCTCCGTCGGTACCGACGTACCCATATGTGAAGACTTATTCCTGCTGTTCCCAGAGATCACCTGTTACAGGTAAAGTAACTGTGCTTTCCCCAATCTAATAGAATCCTCCAAATTCAACTTCCCACATTCCTTAGCAATCTCCACCATAGCTTGCAATGATTCAGCTTCCCTATCAACATTTTAACTTTTTTTCTCATAATTTTCTTCTGTTGCTGTTGTGCCCTCAGCATCTCTGTATGATGTAGGTGAAAAACTACAAAGCAGTGATCCAACCATATTACGGGATGCACAATTGCTCTGACCAACCTGAAAGTCACAGGTGAAAAATATAACAGATAGTGTACAACATGCTGCATGAGTACCCTCTTCCTCCTCCTGCCTAAAACCCAAATTTATCATTGTATTTCTTTATTTCTGGATTTTCTCTGGGAACAAGCAGAAAGTCAGTCCTCACATATGGGTGACGTCGGCACCAATGGAGCCCTCGCAGAACCATCCCTGCAGCTTTCCAAAAAGCCTTTGGGAGATGCTATCATGCATGCGTGGTCCCCATCCCACCCAAGGATGCCATCTTGCTCAGTCTCCTTTTTTCCGTGGAGCCCTTCAGAAGTTCATCTGGCTTGTCCCCAGAAAAAGTTGATTTTCTCTCCAAGTTTCATATTCTCCTCTGGTATCGCACCGGTACTCTAACTGCCTGCCGACCTTGTTGCCTCGGCGTTGAATTCGGTCTATTTTTGTAGTTTTTCTTTTCCTGGCGTTTTCACACCTCTTTTCTTCCGCTGGCAGCCGGAAGAGTCTTCGACCTTGGAGGGGTACTTTTTTCCCCCAGTGTCTTTAAGAAGTGATTGGTGCTCCAAAATTGTCTTTGACTGACACACACGACTGCAGTCTCCGCTGCCTCGATCCAGACCAGGACCTGGCAGCCTGTGGTCTCTGTAAGAAGATTCCAGTAAGGCCCTCAAGAGCCGCCAGCAGCAGCATGATAAGTTTTTCCCCGAGTCCCCGGTGCCTCTGAAGGCCAGGGCCTCGTCTGAGGCCCCGACATCTTGGACGGAGCCCTCCAAGCTCAAGCCTCGTCGTGGGTCCTCAGAAAAGGGGTCTCCCTCCAGGGAACCCAGGAAGAAGAAGAAACCCTCGAAGAAGGCGTCTTTGGACAGTTCCGACCGGCCGGGTGTTCCCTGGGTCCAGTCCGGATCCCGCAGTACGAGACATTCATCCGAGGTCTTGGAGAAGGAGCGGCCTGGAAGGATCCGATTGTGGACTGGCCCCAGACACTATCTTCATCAAGGAATCCCCTTCAGGGGAGACAGCATCAGGTCCTAGTCCCTCAGTGCCCTCGCTGAAGGCTGCGGATCCTTCTGGTCTGGAGTTCAGAATGGCAGCCCTGGAGCGCGCAATTTGTCTGCCTTCATGGACCAGCAGCGGGTGCTGTTGTCCGGCACAACCAGTTTATTTGCCCTGACAACTGGGCCCTCGACGTCCAAGACATCCCTGGAAGCCGAGCTGATCCTCGGCCGAGGTCACAATCTAAGTCCTGTTCAACAGGACCACAGTCATCCCCGGCAGGTTTACCAGGCACTGGCCACAGAGCATCAGGGGCCTGAAGGCCTGCGGAGCAGCCCCCCTCCGAGTCCTTGATAGACTACTCCGAGTGTGAAACGGAGGATGAGTCGTCCCCCGTTACCCATCGCAACAGCGACATCACATTTGACTTTCCCATATCGGAAACTCGACGACAGTCCCTGCCCGAGGATATGGGGTTCCTTGATTTCGTCAAGGACATGTCTAAAGCCCTGGCGTTCCCGACCGAGTCGGAGGAGGACTCTCGGGTAGATGAGTTGGAAATCTTCCAATATGAGGCCCCTCCGTGGGAATCGCTCACGGTGCCCATCCTTCCCATCCTGGAACAGCTGATGCTCTGAATGTGGGAGACACCGGCTTTGGTACCGGTAGTGAGCAAACGGCTCAACTCGATGTATTGAGTCCACCGGAGCCCGGGCTTCCAGAAGTCATAGCTGCCGCATAACTCCACGGTGATGGAGTTGGCCATATGTCAGCTGAAAAGCCAGAAGACGCACTCATTGGTGCCCCCCCCCTCCCCGTAGGGTGCCCGGACCCTGGACACGCTCAGCAGAAAGTGCTACCAAGACTCAATGCTCATCAGCCGCATCCAGGCCTACCAGGGCATGTACCTGAGAAACCTGGTGAAGGAACTTGCCGGGTTCTCAGCTGGTCTCTCCAAGGAACCTTTGCTGCGGTTCAAGAACCTGGCCAAAGCAGTCCATGAATGCTCCAAATTTATGTCTCGAGCAGCCTATGACCAGTTTGAGTCGGTGGCTTGAGTAGCGGCGGCTGGCATCTGTGCACTATGCCAAGCTTGATTACAGTCATCTGACCTTGAGCAGTGGGTTCAGGACAAATTGGTTGATGTCCTCTGCCAAGGAGAGAACCTCTTTGGCAAACCCATGACCGACAAGGCTGCTGAGCTGGAGACCGAGCTGGGCTCTCTAAAAAGTCGGCTGCCCCTCCCTGATGGAAGGGCTCGGGTAAAAAGCCCTTCTATCCGAGGAAGGGAGCTGCTTACAGAAACTACCCACCTTATCAGGCATCCCCAGCTCCCCAAAAGGGTCAGCATGGCCCATGTAAAAGGAAGGTTCCAAACCCCCGGCACCTGCTCCGGCCCAGCCAGGTGGTAGTTTTTGACTCCTTGAGCATAGCCTCTACTCCAAGGAGATCAGCAGCCTACAGGGGGGACGTCTGGCCCTCTATGCCCAGAAATGGGTGACCATCACCACCGATGCCTGGGCACTAAGGGTAGTCAGGGAGGGTTACTTCCTCCACCTGGCTCAGTCACCTCCCCCTTATTTCCCGGGAGAACCTCTCAGGTCTCCCCTCCACCTGGACCACCTTCTGAAGGAGTTGGCAGGTCTTCTCGAGAGCAGTACAGTGCAACCGGTGCCCCACCACCTCAAGAGCTAGGGGTTCTACTCCAGATACTTCCTCATGCCAAAGAGGATAGGGGGTCTAAGGCCCATCCTCGACCTGTGCAACCTCAACAAATTCCTGGTGAGGACAAAGTTCAAGATGCTCTCCCTTGGAACATTGATGCCATACTTCCAGCAGGGAGACTGGCTATGCTCCTTAGACCTCAAGGATGCTGATACACACATCCTTATACCCCCCAACCACAGGCAGTACCTGCGGTTTGTAATGGGGGCAGGAAACTGTCAGTACAGAGTGCTCCCTTTTGGCCTAGCCTCGGCCCCAAGAGTTTTCTTAAAATGCCTGGCAGTCGTGGCCGCCTTCCTCCGACTCCATGGGGTCTTCGTCTTTCTCTACCTGGATGACTGGCTCATAAAGGGAGGCACAGCCTTAGAGATGCAGAAGGCCACCGCATGCACCATCCAGGTTCTGCAACACTTGGGCTTTGTCATAAACTACCCCAAGTCTCACCTCCTCCTGACACAGTGCCTGGAGTTCACTGGGGCAAAGATCAACACTCTCCAGTCGAAGGCTTTCTTGCCCAGTGACCGAGCCAATCGTCTCGGGTCTCTAGCTCGAGACGTACAGTATCGTCCCTCAGTGCCTGCCTGGCTTCTCTTGCGCCTCCTCGGGCACATGGCCTCCACGGTCCTCGTCACCCCAGACACTCGCCTCCACATGAGGGCGGTGCAGATGTTTCTTCGGGACCAGTGGTCTCAGGCCACGGGCCACCTCCGAGACAGTTTTTGTGACCCACCAATTGGCAGACTCCCTGGTCTGGTGGCAGTTGCCCCTGCATCTCGAGGCAGGCATGCCCTTTCAGGCCCCAAGTCCCTCGTAAGAGTCCTCACCACGGACGCCTCCCTGTTCGGTAGAGAGCCCTCTGCGGAGATCTCCGCACCCAGGGCAACTGGTCAGCAGACAAGAGTGTCCAGTAGATCAACCTCCTGGAATTCCAAGCCATATACTTAGCCCTGAGAGTCTTCCATCACCAGCCGGTTCTGGTTAAAAGAGACAACCAGGTGACAATGCAGGCGATATGAACAAACAAGGGGGTACGGGGTCTCGTACACTTTGTCAGAAAACTCTAGCTGACAGGGTATCCTCCTGCGGGCAGTGTACCTCCCCGATCAGGACAACCAGCTGGCCGACAGGCTCAGCATAGTTCTCCAGCCGCATGAGTGGCAGCTGAACCCCAGTGTAGCCAGTCGGCTCTTCCAGCTTTGGGGAGAACCCATGATGGACCTGTTCGCCAGCCCGGACGACTTTGTTGCCCCGCTTCTGCTCCTGGCAGGCCCACCCCTCCACGGTGGCAGTGGACGCGTTCCTGGTCTCATGGTTGGAGGGTCTCTTGTATGTCTTCCCTCCTACGCCGCTGATCACCTTGTTCAGGTCTCTCCGCAACATGGCCCCTCTCAACCTGATAGCTCCTCGGTGGCCCAGGCAATCATGGTTCTCGCTGCTTCTACAGTTGATGGTAGACACCCCATCCCCTTGGGGACTGCCCTAGAACTCCTCTCAGGAGGGGGGGCACTCTCCTGCACCCCAATCTGGGTTCCCTGTCGCTGACAGCATGGCTGCTGAGAGGGTGACTCTGGCCCCTTTCAACTTCCCGGTTGAAGTGGAGGACATCCTGCTGGCCTCTCGCAAGGCCTCTACTAGGAAGGCTTATGCCCTCAAATGGCGCAGGTTCTCTGTCTGGTGCGCCGATCACGGGACTGACCCTTTCTCCTGTCTGGTGGCTCTGGGTGTTAGTTACTTCTCCACCTCTCTGTCTGGGCTTAAGTCTAACTCCATCTGGGTGCACCTTAGTGCCTTGGCAGCGCACCACCATCCGGTGGATGGTAAGCCCCTCTTGGTCCAGCCATTGGTGACCTGTTTTCTTTGGTGCCCCTCTTATTGAAGCCCCTGGTTCACCCTCCGGCATCCGAATGGGACTTCAATGTGGTGTTGGTGCAGCTCACTTGCCTGCTCTTTGAACCTCTAGCCACCTGCCACCTCCGCTACCTCTCTTGGAAGGTGGCTTTCCTGGTCGCGCTCACCTCTGCTTGCAGAGTTAGTGATCTTCAGGCCCTCGTGGCAGAGGCAGCCTATACCAGGTTCTACAAGAACAGAGTGGTGCTTCACTCACACCCCAAATTCCTGCTGAAGGTAGTGTCGCCCTTCCATCTCAACCAGGAAGTGGTGCTCCCTACTTTCTTTCCATGACCTCACTCCAGTCAGGTGGAGGCAGTCCTTCACACCTTGGACTGTAAGAGGGCTCTGTCATATATCCAACACACTCAAGGCCACCGTAAAGCTCAGCTTTTCATCTCCTATGATCCCAGTAGGCTGGGAGAGGCGGTGACCAAGCGTACGCTGTCCACATGAGTGGTGGACTGCATCGCCCTCTCTTATGAGTAGGTGAGCCTCCCGCTGGAAGGCCGCGTTATGGCGCACCGTGTCAGGGCGCACCGTGTCAGGGCCATGGCAGCCTCAATGGCAAACTTGCACTCTGTCCCAATGGCGGACATCTGCCAGGTCGCCACCTGGTCCATACTTTTGCAGTCCATTACTGCCTGGAAAGAGAGTCCCAACAGGACAGTGCCTTCGGCCAGGCTGTGCTCCGTAACCTTTTTGGGGTTTAGGCGACACCTACCTTCCGACGCTTCTGTGTTCAGGTTATCAGAGTGCTGGTTTCATCAGACACAGGTGTCCGACTCTGATCTGTGGACACGGACTAAATTGCTGCTACTTGTGGCTTCCCATGAGGGAGTCCTTTTTTAGCTATGGGCTTTCGGTAGCCTGTAGTTGGGGAGTCCCATATGTGAAGACTGACTTCCTGCTTGTTCCCAGAGAAAGCGTAGTTACTCACCTGTAACAGGTGTTCTCCGGGGACAGCAGAAATCAGTAACCCTTGGAGTTGATTCTTTACCATCTTTTATTTTTGCCGTCTTTTAATTATGTCATCTGACTGAGCAAGATGGCACCCTTGGGCGGGAAGGGGACCATGCATGCGTGGTGGCATCTCCCAAAGGCTTTCTTAGAAGGCTGGCGGGATGCTTCCGTGGGGGCTCCATCTCTGCCAAAGTCACCCATATGTGAGGACTGATTCCTGCTGTCCCCGAGAACACCTGTTTCAGGTGAGTAACTATGCTTTATTGTGCCCTAAGCCTGTGCTGCCTTTTTACTTCATCCAGTGGTATAGCCAGAACAGGATTGGGGCGGGAAGGGGGTTCAAGGTTAACATAGGTGGGCACTAGGCATACAGGTCTGAGCAACTTCTGCCCTCCGACCCTTCTGTGTTCAGGCTACAGGAGTGATAGTGTTGCTGGATGCTGGGGGTCTTTTAGAGTCTCACAGTGCGGACTCACCTTCTGCAACTCATGGCTACCCAATTGGTCACCATTGATGTTGAAGTAGTTCAGTCCGTGACAGCCTAGAGCTAGGGAGTCCCATATATGAGGACTGACTTCCTGTTTGTTCCTGGAGAAAGCGTAGTTACTCAACTGTAACAGGTGTTCTCCAGGGACAGCAGGAATCAGTCCTCACAACCCACCCTCCTTCCCTGGGAGTTGCCTCCCTATCTTGTTTTATATTTTACTACCTTCCTAGCTATGTCATTTGACTGAGAAAGATGGCACCCTTGGAGGGGAAGGGGACCACGCATGCATGGTAGCATGTTCCAAAGGCTTTCTTTGAAAGCTGAGGAAATGCTCCGTGTAGGCTCCGTCGGCGCCAATTTCACCCATATGTGAGGACTGATTCCTGTTGTCCCTGGAGAACACCCGTTACAGGTGAATAACTTCGCTTTCCCAGTTCAAGGAAAGAACTATAGCTGTTAAATATTATTGAAGTGATGTTGACGCATGGTGATCCTATGAATAATTGTTCTAAACTGTGTTTGATCTTTAGTCAGGTGGCTAGTTGTTGATCAAGTGACATCAATAGCTGCTGTTGTTGCACTGCCGGTCTTTACATATCGTCTTGCTAGACCAGTCCAATCAAGTGGGTTATGTCCTCCTACCAGCAGATGTGGAGACAAGAGGAAACTTCCATCTTCTTTATGATATCATCATGCTTTATCTGCCACAACCACTAGAGGGAGCCTTCGCTAATTACACAGGTACACTACCAAAAAACTGCCTCCAGTTTTGCAACTGATTCCTATAGATTTTGGGGTGCTGAATCCAGGAAAAATAGCCAAAATGTTCCATCACGTCATGTTTTCTTGCAAAATTAGATTTCTTACCCATATAAGGAATGTTCACATAATTTCATTTTAGCCGACTGCAGTTTATTTTCTTGGCCCAAAATAGAGGTTGTAATGGTTAACTAACTAGAAACACTCCCTCATGATATTTTAGAGTGTTTTGTATTCATTTTACACATTAACAGGACAATTGGGAGGCGGGGGGCTAAATCCAGTACTCGCGCTGGTGCATGTTCTTTCCTGTTCGCCTCGTTCGCTTGCTCAAACACGGTGGTTGCGATATGAACGTTCCTGTCAAATTTCAGTTTCTTGCAAGTTCATTATTACCTTTTGTTTGCTCAGTCGTAATCCAGCTTTATTCCGAAGTGGTTCACTACAGTTGTAGTTTGCAGTGCTGTGTATTTGTTATGGCTCACAGAGCCAGAGGTTGCGTCAACTCTCCGGACAGTTTTTGTTTTATTTGTGGGGAATATACCGTGAAAAAGCGGCAGAGGAACATTTCTGCATTTATTAAAAAAGTATATTCCTTATCGTCTCTCCGGGCCAGTCCAGAACTGATGGGTAGTCAAATCCCCCTCCTCTAGCAGCTGAGGACTGAATACTGATTCTTGTTGCCAGGCTACCCAGCACCCCCCCTGGAGGCAGCAAGCCAGTCTTCTTGTCCTCAGCAGCTGGACTGGATGTGTGGAGGTTTGACTCCCCATCAAGGTTCTGTGTTCTTATCCTGAGCTGTTCCATTCTTAACGTTTGTTATTTTCTGGAAGAGTTTCGCATTGGGAGTAGTGCTTTATCCTAGCTGGGTAGTTTAGCACTGAGTGATTATACAGCTTGGCTGTGTTTTTCTTCAGCGCGCCTTTGCTGTGGCCTCACCTGGTGTATGAGACAGAGCCTGTCTCCTCTGCTTGGGTAGTTCCGCTACTAGGATCCTGACCTGGGGGCCCCCAGCTGCGGGTATCCTTCTGCGCTGTCTCTCTGGCTCCTTCTCACCGTTCGTAGCGAGTCTTGAGCTCTCCGGAGTGTTTTCGCGGAAGCCGGCTTCCCTGCAGGTATTTCTCTGACCGCCGCGCTTTTTTTCTCTTCTCTGGTTCCGGTTCCCTTCCCACGAGCGTTTTTCGGGAGGGGGGCTGTGTTTCGCGTTCCTCTTTCGGTGTTGGGGTCTCCGTGCTGTGGGCATTCGTTGCGGTAATGCAGGAAGCGGTGGGGGCTCCAATGGACCGCGTTCCCTCAGCGCAGCCATCGGAGAAAAGCGCGGGAACGGCGGCCATTTTAGGGTGCTCTCCTGTTTTCTCCGTGCCGTTAGTTAAGCCGGCGAAACGCAAGACTAAGGCTAAGCATGCTGGAGTGGAGCTGGAAAAGCCTGTAGTAGCAGCGTTGCCACAGGAGCTTGATCCGCTGCTGTCTCCTGAATTTATTTTAGCTTTTCACAGGGCTTACCTGCTTAAACGGTCTCAAGCTCCTGGGCCTGGGGGGTCCAATTCCCTTCTGGGTTCTCAGGCCCCTGTTTCTGGCTGGTCAGATCCCGGGGAGGGGGTTTCTGCTTTGCCTGTTTTCCAGGGCCCTAAGGTGGATGAGAGTGTCCTGGCTGCAGAGGTGCTGGGGCCAGAAGAGGGGGAACTCCTGGCTGAATCGGATTTTGATTCCTGGCCCACAGAGTTGGAAGGAGGAGAGTTGGGGCCGGGAGAGGACCCTAATCTTTTTAGGGTTTTTAGACGTGATGAGTTGTCGGCTCTGATAGCACAGTCCCTCTCTGCGCTCAATATTATCCCTCCGGTGGTGCAACAGGAGCCTTTGGAGGATCTCTTGTTACAGGGGGTCCGGTCGGATCAGAAGTTTTTTCCTTTCCACCGGGTCATCAAGCAGATGATCGAATCCGAATGGGAATTTCCAGAGGCTTCCTTACGGGGGGCAAAGACGATGGCGCGTTTGTATCCTGTTCCTCAGGAGGAGCGGGAACTACTGCGTATGCCTAAGGTTGATGCTCTGGTGTCCGCGGTCACCAAGAAGACCACCATTCCCGTGGAGGGTGCTTCAGCCCTTAAAGATATGCAGGATCGCCGCCTCGAAGGCCTTTTAAAGCAGGTCTTTGATGCCAACGCCTTAGCGCTCCAGGCGTCAGTGTGTGGAGCGTACGTCTCTAGAGCTGCTATTCGGTGGAGTCAGTTGGCGGCTGTTCCTGAGGGAGCCTCTACTCCTTCCTTACAGGGCGCCCAGCTGGAATCGGCGGCAGAATATCTAGCGGATGCCTTTTATGATTTGATCCGGATTTCCGCGAAGGCTATGGCTTCCACGATTGCGGCCCGTCGCTTTCTTTGGCTGCGTAATTGGGCGGCGGATGCCTCATCCAAGGCTCGTCTCAGTAAGTTGCCTTATAAGGGTAAGCTTCTCTTTGGAGAGGCGCTCGAGAAGATTGTTAAGGATTTAGGGGACTCCGAGGGAGGTCGTCTCCCGGAAGACCGTCCTCGGTCAGTTAAGCAGCCTTCCTTTTCTCGCGGACAAGGACGTGACTTTCGCCGTTTTAGGGGTGCTCGCTTCACTCCTTATCAGAGGGGTCGTTTTCAATCCCGGGGGTCGTCCTTTCGAGGCGCTAGAGGTTCAAGTAGAGGCTATTTCGGTAACACTTCCCCTTCCCTTAAGAAGCCACAATGAAGCGAGGCCGGTCCAGGCGGAGCTGCCGGTGGGAGGTCGATTACAGGCGTTTGCCTCCGCTTGGGCCATGGCGGTGCTTCAGATTGTCCGAGAGGGGTATTCCCTCGAGTTCGCTTGTCCTCTGGCGGACGCCTTCGTTTTCTCTCCTTGTGGTCCGCTGGCCAAACGCAGGGCGATCCACGACACGTTGCAGCGCTTATTGCAGCTCCAGGCCGTGGTGCCCGTTCCTCGCGACCAGTGCGGCTTCGGTCGATACTCGATTTATTTTGTGGTGCCCAAAAAGAAGGACTCCTTTCGGCCCATTTTGGATCTGAAGCATGTGAACCGTTGTCTACGCGTCTCTCATTTCCGGATGGAAACCTTGCGGTCGATGATTCGCTCTGTGCGTCCCGGGGAGTTTCTCTCTTCCATCGATTTGACGGAGGCTTACCTTCACATTCCTATCAAGCCGGAGCATCAGCGTTTTCTCCGTTTTGCGGTTCCCATGGGTCATTTCCAGTTTCGGGCCTTGCCTTTCGGTCTCGCGACGGCTCCGCGCACCTTCACCAAGGTGATGGTGGTAGTCGCTGCAGCTCTTCGCAGGGAGGGGGTTCAGGTTCATCCTTATCTAGACGACTGGTTGATTCGGGCGGCGTCCAGGTCAGAGTCGCTAGCGGCGACCGCTCGAGTGGTTTCTTGTCTCGAAAGTCTTGGCTGGATTGTGAACCAGGCCAAAAGTCGTCTGCAGCCCGTTCAGCGGCTTCCTTACCTGGGGGCGTTGTTCGCCACGGACAGGGGACTGGTCCTCTTGCCTCTGGAGCGGGTTCGGAAGCTTCTCGCTCATGTGTCCAGTTTTTTGCGTCTTCGCGCTCCGACAGCTTGGAAATACTTACAGTTACTGGGGCTGATGGCAGCCGCCTTGGATCTGGTGCCGTGGGCCCGAGCGCACATGCGTCTGCTACAGCGGGCGCTGCTGTCTCAGTGGTCGCCTCAGCGTCATCCGCTTTCGCGACACTTGGCTTGCCCCGAGCATGTCCGGCTCAGTCTTCAGTGGTGGTCGGATCCGGTCCATCTTCTAGCGGGCGTTCCTCTGACCATTCCGGATTGGGTCTTGGTCACTACCGATGCCAGTCTCACCGGTTGGGGAGCGCATTGTCTGACCCGCATAGCGCAGGGCGTCTGGTCACCGGAGGAAGCCAGCTGGTCCATCAATCGTCTGGAGCTCCGGACGGTCTATCTGGCGCTGCTCGCCTTTGCCGAGCTTCTGGAGGGACAACCGGTTCGCGTCTTCTCCGACAATCTGGTGACTGTCTCCTACATAAATCGCCAGGGCGGCACAGGAAGTTTCCCTCTCCTGGAAGAGAGTCAGCGTTTGTTTCAATGGGCGGAACTGCACCTCACGGCGCTGTCAGCGGCTCATGTGGCCGGAAAGAGCAATGTGCAAGCCGACTATCTCAGTCGGAATATGCTGGATCCGGGGGAGTGGGAGCTCCATGCGGAGGTTTTTCGCGAGATCACGTTGCGTTGGGGTCACCCGGTGATGGACTTGATGGCGACTCTTCAGAATGCCAAGTCCGACCGTTTTTACAGCCGGCGCAGGGAGCATATGTCGGAAGGGCTCGACGGTCTCGTTCAACCTTGGCCGGCAGGGCAGCTGCTCTATGTATTTCCTCCATGGCCGTTGGTAGGCCCAGTTATTCACAGAGCGGCCTCTCACGACGGCTTTGTGATCCTGATTGCTCCGGATTGGCCTCGGCGTCCTTGGTACGCCGATCTGATGCAGCTTCTGGTGGAGCCGCCGTGGCGGTTACCCGCTCGCCTGGACCTGCTTCATCAAGGTCCCGTGCCGATGCCTCAGGCGGATCAGTTTTTGCTTACGGCATGGCTCTTGAGCGGGAACGTTTGCGCCGCAAGTGTTATTCCTCGGCGGTGATCGCTACGTTGTTACAATCGCGTAAGCGCTCCACGTCTTTGGCTTACATCCAAGTGTGGCGTGTGTTCGAAGCTTGGTGTTCGGAGCGCGCCTTGCGGGCCCGTGGGTCTTCTATTCCAGATATTCTCGCCTTTCTTCAGGAGGGGTTGGAGAAGGGTCTGGCTCTTGGCACGCTTAAGGTACAGTTGGCGGCGCTGACGGTTTTTCGTGGTTCGATTCGCGGTTCTCGTCTATCGTCGCATCCGGATGTTCTCCGGTTTCTTACAGCGGCTCGACATATTCGACCGCCGGTTCGGCAGGTTATTCCTCCGTGGGATTTGAATCTGGTGCTCGAGGCTCTCACTGTCTCTCCCTTTGAGCCACGTTCCGCCAGTTCTATCCTGGAGATATCCTGGAAGACGGCATTTTTGGTGGCCTTGTGTTCGGCTCGCCACATTTCCGATTTGCAAGCGCTTTCGTGTCGGCCTCCTTTTCTGCAGTTCTTGGTGGAGAAAGTGGTTTTACGTCCGGTTCCGTCTTTCCTGCCTAAGGTAGTCTCGGCTTTTCATCTGAACCAGACGGTTACGCTGCCTACTTTTGTTACGTCTGGGTCCGGGGCTCACTTAGATCGTTCTCTCCGCAGGTTGGATTTGGGGCGTGTACTCCGTCGGTATCTTAAAGAAATGGAATCGTTTCGGCAATCCGATAGGTTGTTTGTGCTCTATGGGGGGCCGTCCAAGGGGAAAGAGGCCTCCAAAGCCTCCATTGCGCGATGGGTTCAACAAGCCATTAGAGCCGCCTATGGCGCCAACGGTAGGACCGTGCCTGTCGGTCTTCGCGCTCATTCTACCAGGGGTCAAGCGACCTCCTGGGCGGAGTCCGCTTTGGTTCCTCCGGTGGATATTTGTCGGGCGGCGGCCTGATCTTCACTGCATGCCTTTTCGTGGCATTATCGTTTAGATGTGCTTGCCCATCAGGATGCGTCTGGGGGGGCTTCCGCCGTGATAGCGGGGCTCACAGGTCCCTCCCAGGGTTAGTTACTGCTTTGGTACTACCCATCAGTTCTGGACTGGCCCGGAGAGACGATAAGGAAGGAGAAATTAGACCTTACCTGCTAATTGTCTTTCCTTGAGTTCTCTCCGGGCCAGTCCAGAGCCCGCCCTATCAGTGTTCGCGGTATCTTTTCAGTGGGGTATACTTCGCGTTTCTCGCCGTGTTGGTTGGTCACGTTAGCACAAGATGCGAGAGGAGCAAAACAAAGAGAGAGAAAGAGAAGAAATTAAAAAAAAAAAAATCGTTACAAAGTCCGGGGTAATTTTCCCGGCGACCATGCTGCTGGGCAACCACTCCGCATGGTCAGTAGCCTTCTGTGTAACTCTTCCATAGTTTTCGGGAGATATTCGTTTGTTGTTTTATCGGTTCCTTGCTTGATACTTTATGACTGGCTTGCTGCCTCCAGGGGGGAAGTGCTGGGTAGCCTGGCAACAAGAATCAGTATTCAGTCCTCAGCTGCTAGAGGAGGGGGATTTGACTACCCATCAGTTCTGGACTGGCCCGGAGAGAACTCAAGGAAAGACAATTAGCAGGTAAGGTCTAATTTCTCCTTTTGCCTATTTCGGTTTGAAGTTAGGCGATCAAGACAAACCGTGGGCTCCTCACAAAGTGTGCAAGACATGTGAGGAAGATCTACGCTTATGGATGAAAGGTAAAAAACAAGCATTTCGTTTCGGAATACCTATGATGTGGCGTGAACAAAGAGACCACAGCAGTGACTGCTATTTTTGCTCTTGCATTGTGAAGGGATACAACTTAAAAAATAAGAACGTAATAAGTTACCCCAACCTTCCCTCAGCAATTAGGCCTATGCCTCATAGCAACGAAGTACCTGTGCCTGAACCACCAAAATCTTTGGATCATATTTGTGTGGACGGTTCTGATCATGATGAGACTCATCAGATGGCTTTTCCCGATGTCCAGTACTTCCGAGTTTGAAACTGAACCAGATCCGAAACCTGAACTTTTCTCTCAAGCTGAATTGAATGATTTAGTCCGGGATTTAGGACTCCCAAAAGATGCTGCCCAACTGCTAGGTTCTCGGCTTAAACAGAAAAATCTATTGTCACCAGGAACAACTTTTTATTGGTACCGCAACCGCGAGACACAATTTTTGAAGTATTTCAGCAAAGAGGAAGATTTGGTATTTTGCAACGATATATACGGAGTGATGGAAAAGTTTAAACTCAAGTATGATCCTGCTGAATGGCGGCTGTTCATTGATTCGTCAAAAGACAGCATAAAAGGTGTTCTTCTTCATAATGGCAACACATTCGCTTCAGTTCCTATTGCTCACTCTGTTATTCTCCAAGAAAAATACGAGAATTTGGCCCTGATTCTTCAGAAGATTCGTTATGATGAGCTTAAGTGGATGATTTGTGGAGACTTTGAAATTCTATCCATGCTATTAGGGCAGCAATCCGGTTTCACCAAATATCCCTGCTTCCTTTGCTTGTGGGAAAGTAGTAGCAACCAGCAGAAATCAGCCATCATAGTGGTGTTCCATCTTCCTTGGTACCTTCTATCTGCGTCCTTGATGTCCTGGTGAAACCTTTCACCTTGTTCTTCACTGTACACCCCCAAGTTTTCGGGAAAGTAGTTCACATGGGAGTGCAAGAAATGGACTTTCAGGCTCATGTTACAGCCTTGTTCTTTGAAGGCATTGAGCATCCTGGCAACAATATCCTTATAGTTCTCATCCCGCCTGTTCCCCAAGAATTTGAGAACAACATCCTTGAAGGAATCCCAGGCTTCTTTTTCCTTCTCAGACATCGTTTCAGCGAATGCTCCATCTGAAATGAGTTTCCTTATATCAGGGCCAACAAACACTCCTTCCTTTAGCTTTGCTTCAGAAAGTCGGGGGAACTTTGAGCAAAGGTACCGAAAGCACTCACCATCTTTTGGAAGGGACTTGATGAATTGCTTAATGAGACCCAACTTAATGTGGAGAGGTGGTAATAGAACTTGCAATCTTCCTTCTTTTCTTTTCATTTGGAGTTCCAAGCTGGCAGCGAGAAAGCCCTTTGATAAAGTTGTGGAGACTGCAGAACCTACGGCTGGGCTCAGGTTCAATGAACCGCCGAGCTGAGTAGAGTTGAGCTTGAGAATTTAACATGTATTTTCAAGAGCAAAAGCAAGTTTGCAAGCAGGTTTAATGAACAGCTACACTGTCAAGTGCACGATTTTGTGCTAGTGATGATTTTGTGAAAAGAAAGTTTGCATTGTGCTATTGAAGATTTTGGCATGAAGACTTTTAAGACGTGAATGATCCTCAGTTTCAATATAAGTTATGTTTAATAAATTTTTATGACAATTACAGAGGGTCCCAATATATTTTGTTGTAAAGGATAGTTCAGCCATGTACACAACTTCAATGCCCCCTCCATTCTTCTCCTCCTTCCCCCTACTGTCCCTCAAAAATTTAAGAGGACTCTTCAAAAGTATGCGACTGCATGTCTGGCAACAGGGGAGTAGCACTGATCCTGGCATAGTATTTACCTGCCATATACTGTGGGATAAGTCTGTCTATCTGTTTTCTTATAGGGGTTTTTGACTTCGTCCATTGGTGTGGCACTCAGTCTGGTTTGGGCCACTCAAGGTGTCCGTTGGAATCTGTGCCACTCTTTTCCCACCTTGACTGTCTGTGCATGCTGTTTGCTTTCCTGCACTATGCTGTGCCTTCTAGGAATGCCGGTGGTGCACTATGTCTGTGTGTGTTCAGCCATAGTGTGCGCACGGCTCTTTTCCGCATTGCGCTAGTGCATGTTGCCTGCCCATGCAGTGTTGGTGCACATGACCCTGGTTGGGTACACATTGCCTCATACTGCCAAAGCATGCCTTCAGCCTTCATTGCCTAACTGATTGTGGCAGTGGAGACTGCTTATGCTACCTTAAAAGAAGCATAGAAGGTAGAGTGCCTCGTGACTGGATTCTGGTATCTGCTGTGCTTGAATGGATGTTTGGATACACTCTCAGACGTTTTGTCCCTTCATGTGCTGCTGGGAAGGAAGAAAAAAAAAACAAGCAAGAGGAAGAGAACCTGGGAGGTATACGGGTGCATGCTCCACTGCTATTCGGACTCCAGTTAACACCCTGCAATTCTTCTCCTGCCCTTCTGCGTCCTGGTCACATATTCAGCTTTTTTGTGAACTGCAAGGGTCCTGGAGCTCTAATGCCTCAGCCCAGGTAGCATGATTATGGCCAGGGCCTTTCTGGGTTTGGGCCCTGATGACTGAGAATTGCTGAGTTCTAGTTGCTGTTCCATGTGGCCATATTTTGGAATGCAGGAGCAGGTTCCAGGCTCCTCATATCTCCTTGTGGCACTGTGGCCAACAGAACAGTGGTTCAGTGTAGTCTGGACAGGCTCCTCTATTGCTGGAGAGTGGTCCTAGTCTTCCCCTGGCTGGCGAAAACCAGAGTGAATGTTCCATTTCTCCAGGAACAAGCAGGAAGTCAGTCCTCACGGGGAGCCCTGCGGAAGCATCTTCCCAGCTTTCAAAGAAAGCCTTTGGTAGATACCACCATGCATGCGTGGTCCCCTTCCCGCCCAAGGGTGCCATCTTACTTAGTCTCTCTTTTTCCATGGAGCCCAACAGACGTCTGTCTTCTTTCCCTGGAAAAAAGTTGATTTTTTTTTTGTGCATAATAGTGCCTTTCTTTCTCCAATTAGCACTGTTTCCTTTCCCGCCTCCGAGCCCTGTTGGCTTTGCTTTGAGTCTCGGATCCATTTTTAGTTTTTCTTCCAGTGCGGTTTTGCGCCTTTTTCTAATCGCTGGCTGCGTCGAGGGTCTTCGACCTCGCAGGGGTCCTTTTTGCCTCTATAGCCAGTGGGTTCAAAAAATGTGATCAGTGCACAAAGAACATGTCCCTAACCGATATACATAGTTGCTGCATCTGGTGTCTAGGTGCCGACCATGACCCAGAGGTTTGTGCCCTATGCAGAAAGATATCCGCCAAGGCCATGCAAAGTCATTGGCAGAAGCAAGACTTCATCTTCCACAGGTCAGATTCTGCCTCAGTATCCCTGGTCACCTCATGCTCTAAGACTCCGTATGGATCCTCAAAGCCCCCGTGGCACCCGATTTGGTCCGCAGACACTCCAACAAGGGTATTCTGGAGCGTGAGTGCAAGAAGAAGAAGAAATCCTCGAGGACCTCTTCGTGGGAATCAGACACACATGGCAAGTCCGTGCCAGGTCCCACAGTCCTTGGAAGGTATCTGAGGAATCTGAGCGGGAGCAGCTGGCAATGGTGCCCAAAACAGCCGCAAAGGCCTCCGGTGACAGATCATGGAACCCCTGAGGCCTGTCCCCTCGAAGACTCTCTCTCCTTACTGACACTGGACCCGGTCACCCAGTGTCCTTGTCAAAGGCTGAAATACCTGATTGGGAAGCCCGAATGATGGTGTTGGAGCGTAGTGTCACTGCCTTCCTTGCCTCGCAACAAGCGTCGATCCCAGCCCCACCAGTGCTCATGCCGAGAGTGCAGGGACCTCAATATCGAGGATTCCCTGGGCTGCCGAGATGAACCTTGAGAGCCCTGAGCCTCGATCTGATCCTTGGTAAGGGTCTCAATCTGCTCCTGTAACTTGGGAGCGAGATCCTCCCCGGCAAGTGCTTGTGGCTCTGGCCAAGCAGCCACTGTGGGTCACCGAAGACCCGACCCGAGCCCCACCAAGAGCTGCCAGGACTTGAGTCCCTCGACTTACTACTCGGACTGGGAGTTGGAGGATGAGGCTTATCTGGAGACGTGTAAATACCACAATCTTCCCTCGGATCCATCTCCCTCGGCATCGCACCACCCCAAGGACACATCGTTTCTTGAGTTTGTCCGGGACATGGCTAAAGCTTTGTCTCTCACCAGGGAGTCGGAGGAGGACCCTCGCATGGAGGAGCTTCAAATCCTCCAGTATGAGGCTCCACCTAAGGAGGCCCTTATGGTCCCCGTCCCCATCATCCTCGGGTGTCGACTCCTTGGGTTATGGGAGACACCGGCATCTGTATTGATAGTTAGCAGATGCCTTGACACCATGTACCTGGTCCAGTTGGGCCCCAGCTTTTGGAAGGCACAACTCCCTCATACCGCTGTGGTGATAGTCGACCATGTGCCAGCAAAAAAATCCAAAGATTCACTCCTCCGTGCCCCCAGGCAGGGAGTCCCACGCCCTTGACGCCCTTGGATGCAAATGCTGCCAGGGCTTGATGCTGGGCTGCCGAATCCAAACCTACCAGCTGTTTATCGGCATGTATCTCCGAGACCTAGTAAAGGAACTCACATGTTTCTCAGCGGGTCTCAGAGGAGATCACCTCGAGCGATTCCAAACTCTCACGAAGTGCATCGGGGAGTACTCGAAGTACATGTCTCGAGTCGCCTATGACGGCTTCGAGTCTAACGTGAGGATGGCTGCTGCATGCATCGGTGCCCGAAACCAGGCCTGGTTCCAATCATTGGACCTCGAGCAGTGGGTCCAGGAGAAACTCCTCGACGTCCACTGCCTCAGTGAAAACATCTAAGGCAAAAAACGATGGAGGATAAGGCAGTGGGTTTAGAGACTGAGTTCGTCATGAGGACTCGGCTCTCCAAGAAGGCCTCCACCCTTCCCAAGAAAAAACTGTCGGGGAAGAGACCCCACAGCAGGGTCACCAGGGCAAAGGAGCGGGCCAACGTAAGCGTAAGCCCAAAACTCTGGCCCCTGCTCAAGCTGGGTCGGGGTTTTGACTCCCTGAGCATGGTCTCTCCTCCTGGGTGGGAGCAGCTGCCAACAGTGGGGCATCTGATCCATTTTGCCCATCAGTGGCCGACCATAACCACTGGCACCTGGGCCCTCCATGTAGTCAGAGAAGGCTACCTCCTTCACTTGGACCGGACGCCTCCCCCTTTCTTTACTGGAAAGCCCCTTCGACTGCTCTGCACCAGGCCCTGCTACTGCAGGAACTCGCAGGCCTCATCAGGGACGGAGCCGTGGAACAAGTACCCCCTCCACTTCAGGGACAAAGGCTTCTACTTCAGTTACTTTCTGGTCCCAAAAGGAACAGGGGGCCTAAGGCCCATCTTGGACTTGCAAAACCTGAACAAGTTCCTGGTGCGGGAGAAGTTCGATGTTCTTTGGAACATTGCTGCCCTACCTCCAGCAGGGTGATTGGCTATGCTCCTCGGACCTAAAGGATGCTTACACCACATCCTTATTCATCCCAATCACAGACAGTACTTAAGGATCATGGTCAGGAGCGACCACTACCAGTAAACAGAGTACTATCTTTCAGCCTAGCCTTCGCACCAAGAGTCTTCACCAAGTGCCTGGCAGTGGTGGCCACCTACCTCTTTCTCCAAAGGGCCTTCGTCTTCCCATATCTGGATGCCTGGCTCATGAAAGGCGACATGGCCGCCAAGGTGCACCATCAAGGACTGCAGCATTTGGGGTTCGTGATAAACCACCCCAAATCTCACCTCACTCCAACGCAGGATCTTGAGTTCATAGGAGCTTGCCTGGACATCCTCCTGGCCAGGGCGGATCACTTCAGGGCTCTGGCCATCAAGGTGCAGCGCCATCACACAGTGTCAATACGGGCCTGCTCCACCTGCTAGGCCACATAGAATCCACAGTTCATGTGGTTCCCAATGCCCACCTCCACATGCGGGCAGCTCAGTGGTGTCTCCGCTCACAGTGGACGCAAGCCACGGGCAGGCTCTGGGACAAGGTCTCAGTGTTCCATCAACCAGCAGAGTTGCTCCTGTAGAGCACCTGTAGGAGGGAATGTCCTTCCAGCCCCCAACCCCAGAGGGTCCTCACCATGGATGCATCCCTACTGGGCTGGGGCGTCCATTGCGAGGAACTGCACACGCAGGACATCTGTTCCCTAGCGGAGAGCTAGCAACAGATCAACCTGCTGGAGCTCAAGGACATTTTTCTGGCGATCAAGTCCTTCCACCATTGCCTGCAGAACCAGTCTGTGCTAGTACAAATGGACAACCAGGTCGTGATGTTCTTCCTGAACAAGCAGGGGGTCTCAGCGCCTCTGCCAGGAGGCAGTAGCCCTCCGCTCATATGCAGTCAGCCAGGGAATGCTCCTCAGAGCAGTATACCTTCCATATCAAGACAATGCCCTAACGGATAGGCTGGGCAGGGTCCTTCAACCACATGAATGGAGACTAGACCCCAGGGTGGCGCAGCAGCTATTCTGACTCTGGGGAACCCGAAGTCTGGACCTTTTCGCCAACCTGCTTCTGCTCAGCTGCCCCGCTTCTGATGTCCCCAACCACATCCATCCCGGCTAGTGGTGGATGCCTTCCTCATCTTGTAGTTGGAGGGCCTTCTGTACGCCTTCCCTCCCATACCACTGATCACCTGGACCCTCTTCACGGCCCTGCAGGACAAAACCTCCATAATCCTTGTGGACCTGCGATGGTCCAGGCAGCCTTGCTTTCCCCCTGTTGCTCCACCTCTCGATGGAGCGCCCAGTCCCTCTGGGGAATGCCCCGGGGCTACTGACCCATTAGGAGAGCTCCCTTCTTTACCCCAACCTGGGTTCCCTGTTGTTAACAGCATGACTGCTGAATGGGTAGACTTAGCACCCTTCAACCTTCCAAGGAAGGTGGAAGAAGTCCCCCTGGCCTCTTGTAAAAACTCCACAAGACGAGCCTACGCCTTCAAGTGACGCAGATGCTCAGTATGGTATGTAGAGCAATGGGTAGACCCGTTCTCTTGCCAGGTGCACACAGTGCTGCAGTACTTGCTCCACCTTTCGCAAACTGGAAAGTCCAACTCCATCAGAGTGCATCTGAGCGCACTCTCGGCATACCATCACTCCATAAAAAGCAAGCCTTTCTCTGTGCAGCCCCTCATTACCTGATTTATGTGAGACCTTCTGCTCTCTAAGCCTCCCATCCACCTGCCCCTGGTGGATTAGGACCTCAACATGGTTCTGGTGCAGCTCACCAAACCGCCTTTTGAACCTCTAGCTACCCCCATTTGCATTCTCTCTCCTGGAAGGTTGTCTTTCTGGTGACGCTCACCTCCCAGAGTCGACAAGCTTCAGGCCTTGGTGGCCAAGTCACCTTACACTAGGTTCTATAAGAATAAGGTTGTGCTTTGCACCCACCCTAAATCCATTCCGAAGGTGGTATCCACCTTGCACCTCAACCAGGAGGTGGTGCTCCCCACCTTCTTTCCACTGCACAGTCCGACAAGGCGGCGGCCGTTCTCCATACTCTGGATTGTAAGAAGGCCCTGTCCTTCTAACTGCAACATACCCAGGGCCACCGCAAAACCTTGCAGCTTTTAGTTTCCTACGACCCCAGTTGCCTGGGGGAGGCTGTTACCAAGTGGACCCTCTCCCCACCTCGGTGACGGACTGCACCGCCTTTGCCCACCTTCAGGCTGAGCTCTTGTTGGAATGCCAGGTTACAGCGCACAACGTTAGGGCTATAGCGACCTCTGTTGCAAGTCTACGCTCTGTCCCTATGGCAGACTGCCACCTGGCCTCAGTTGACACCTTTGCAGCTCAAGGATGAGGGATTTGGATTTCTTAGGAACTGGGGAACATTCTGGTGAAAGGAGGGACTCTTCCGAAGGGATGGGCTTCACCTTAACCGGGATGGAACCAGGCAGCTCCTTTAAAAAGGAGATAGAGCAGCTTTTAAACTAGATAATAGGGGAAAGCCGACAGTCGCCCAAGAGTGCATGGTTCAGAAGAATGTATCCTTGAAGGATACTACCAAAAGCAGAGAGGTTCCAAAAAGGAGTAAAGTAGCCCAAATGCCTTTGAGTATGGAGCAGACAGAGCTTAAAGATTCCAAATTACCCATGCCTACCAATAGCCAGATTAACCCGTTTTGGACAGCTCGCATATTCTTTCTCTCTGTTCTGGATGATTTATTAGATTTGTTACACTCAAACAACTATGAAATACTGTCAATAATAAAAAATATTAAAACTTTGCAGAAAATAGAAGTTTCACATAGTGTATGTTTTTCATACACTGGACCAATATAGTATATTGTCCGTCTTCAGAAAAGATAGGAGTCAGTTCCAATATTCATTGACATAAACATAGTGTATGATACTATTGAAACTGTAGTTTTCATTTAAAACACTTTATTATGATATAATATAGTTTGTCAACAGTCCATTCTGACGGCGGAATATGATTCACATGAAAACACCTCTGAAGCAGTGCATCGATATTGCACCATTGAAACACCTAGAACAGAATGCTTGACAGCAATTAGTTTTGACAACATATTAGCCCAGCGTATGAAAAACATACAAGGCCGTTATACGCACCAGTAACTCTGACACTAAGTAATTTACAGTTATCTAAACCTATTTTCTAAAGTCTACAAATTAATTAACTTGCCTGATTTTATCTATTCTTAACCGCTCAGATGCCTACGGTATTGAGCGGTATAACAAGTTTTAATAAACATAAACATACAAATACTTTTATTTGCAAAATAGTAGCTATTACAGGGAGAGGGAGTCCCGCAGGGACAGTGCTTTCGGACAGGCGGTACTCCGTAATCTCTTTGAGGTTTAGGCAACTCCTGCCCTCCGACCCTAGTGTTGGGCTACCTTGTGGGGGCGTTCTCAGAAAAGATTCTTTTCACACATGCTGAGGCTCTAGAGGGAGCTCATTTTTTCAGCTTTGGGTCCCCGGTAGCCTTAAGCTGGGGAGTTCCATATGTGAGGACTGACTTCCTGCTTGGTCCTGGAGAAAGCGTAGTTACTCACCTGTAACAGGTGTTCTCCAGAAGCAGCAGGAATCAGTCCTCACAACCCTCCCTCCTCCCCTTGGAGTTGCAGTCATATAACTTATTTTGGGGTTTTTTTGCTGTCTTTTAGCTATGTCATCAGACTGAGCAAGATGGCACCCTTGGGCGGGAAGGGGACAGCGCATGCGCGCTGCATTCCCAAAGGCTTTCTTTGAAAGCTGGGGAAATGCTCCGCATGGGGGCTCCTTCGGCGCCGACGTCACCCATATGTGAGGACTGATTCCTGCTGCTCCTGGAGAACACCTGTTACAGGTAAGTAACTACGCTTTATCTTGTACCCGAGTTTCATACTATCCTCCAGTTGTGCACCAGTATTCTTCCCACTGCTCTGGCATAGAGCCTCGGGTACATATATTTTTTTCCTTCTTGGCACCTTTGTGCCTTTTTTCCAACTGGCAGCACTGTGGGTCTTCAACCTTGCTGTGGTAATCTTTTCCCCATGGCTACCAGTGGCTTTAAGAAGTGTGATCCGTGTACAAAAATCATGTCCCCTCACCGATATGCACGACTGCTGCCTGCGCTGCCTAGGGCCGGACCATGACCCCACAGCCTGCAGTTTCTGTAAAAAGACGTCTTCCAAGGCCATCAAGAGATGTCAGCAGCAGAATAACACGTTTTTCCCAGAGTTCCTGGTGCCTCCGAAAGCCAAGGCTCTGTCTGAAGCACTGGACTCCTGTGGCACCCCCGTGGACCCTGGTCGATGCAGTGGGTCTTCAGAGAGGGGGGGTCTCCCTCGAGGGAACACAAGAAGAAACAACCCTCGAAGGCAGCGTCCCTGGACGGTTCCGGCAGATCGGGTAAGCCCCAAGTGAGGTCCCGCAATCCACGACACTTGTCAGAGGGCTTGGAGCAGGAGCGGCCCACCAAGATCGCCTGGAAGGAATTGCCAAAAGATCGGCCTTTGACGCCTGAGGCCGTTTTCGTTGAGGACTCTCCCCTCGAGAGAATTGGTGCCAGACCAGAGTTCCTCTGTTCCTGCGCTGATAGCTACGGAGCCTTCTGGACCGAAAATTAGAATGGCAGCCCTGGAGTGCGGCCTGTCTACCTTCATTGACCAGCAGCAGGCATTGCTGACCTGTACAATCGGTTCCTCTGCCCAGATCACCGGGCCCTTGGCGTCAAGGATGTCCCCAGAGGGCAATTCTTGAGGCCATATGGCTCGAGTCGATTCTTAGCCGAGGTCTAGATGGAGTGGAGGAGTGGCCTAGTGGTTGGGGCAAGGTACTTCAGGCCGGAAGGTCGGGGGTTCAAATCCCACTAGAGGACAGCAACCTTGGGCCGGAAGGACTGGGGTTTCTAGTCCCACAGGTGCTCCTTGTGGTCTTGGGCAAGCCACTTAACCCTCCATAGCCCGTGTTCCCTGTAAAATAGTTATCTCCAAGTTCTAATGCCCTGTTCAATGTAATTTCAGTTTGTTCAATGTAAACCGCACTGATGCAGAATAGCGCGGTATATAAGAGAATGTAAATAAATAAATAAATAAATAAGCTACTTATACAATCTACGCAGATGACATCATGATCTACACACCCATCTCAGTCGACAACCCGGACTACACCAACATAACAAACTGCCTCACCCAAATGGCAAACTGGCTTCAGGAAAACAACCTATCAATCAACTACAGCAAGACGGAGGCACTGATCATCACGCGAAACCCGGCCTTTATCCCTCCAACCGACATCAAGATAAGAGATGCACTCATACCCATAAAATCAGAAGTTAAGTACCTCGGAGTTATCCTGGACAAAGAACTTAACCTCCAAGCACACATAGGTAGAGCAACCAAAAGTGCATACCTAAGAATGCGACTCATCAGAAGACTCAAGCCCCTCCTCGACCCAGAGCACTTTCGCACCGTTTGCCAGGCGCTGATAACCCCTCTACTAGACTTCTGCAATCCAATATTCACCGGGCTACCAAAGCAGACCCTCAGACCACTACAACTGGCCCAAAACACAGCTACCCGCATAATAGCCGGTACTACAAGACACGATCACATCACACCCATACTGAAAGAACTGCACTGGCTCCCAATCATCTCACGCATCAAATACAAGACTATCATAAACATATTCAAGATCAAACAACACTCCTCCGCCATAAGCCTACACACACTCATACAACCCGACACAAGCACACGGCCAAGAAGAAGAGGCACCTCCAATCGGGTTAACACCCCAAAAGACTTCACCAAGACCCGCAAAGACACCAAACAACGAGCAATCTCCCTGGCTGCTCCATCCATATGGAATTCCCTCCCAGATGATCTGAGACTAACCACAGAAATCAAGGACTTCCGAAAACAGCTGAAGACAACCCTGTTCATCGATTACTATGGACATACCCCCTGAACCAGCATACAAGTCAGATCATCAACCCCCCCACCACCCCGACTGTATATAAGACTGTATAATAGCTCATGATGTATAATAGCGCACAAAGTAGATAAACCAAATCTAATCACATCCCTGCCAACACATACACACCACTCTGTACACTGCATGAAAGCATTTGCCCCCTTGATTGTTTGCCGTGGAAACCGCTTTGATTGAATGATAAGGCGGTATATAAATACCATTAAATAAATAAATACTTACTATTTTTTGTGATCTTTTTATGTTGAGTCGCCAGTACCGTCAAAATCAGCAAACTTTGAATACCTATTAAACTAACTAGATCTCAGATAAAAAATCTGTATATAACGCTTTTTGACATAATGATAATAGTTAAACATAGTTCTATTGAATTTATAACCATTAATTAATAAACAGTTGAGTAGTAAGTATGGAAACCTTAGTTATGTAAAACAACGCTGGTCCAAAACGGGTTAATATGAATAAAATACAATCTCTAAAATGCTTGTATGCAAATGCTAGAAGTCTAAAAACTAAGATGGGAGAGTTAGAATATATAGCATTAAATGAGAGATTAGATATGATTGGAATCTCAGAGACATGGTGGAAGGAGGACAACCAGTGGGACACTGTGATACCTGGGTACAAACTATATCGTAATGATAGAGCTGATCAAATTGGTGGAGGGGTTGCGCTCTATGTTAGAGAGGGCTTTGAGTCAGAAAGGATTAAAGTTTTTCAGGAAACAAAATTTGCTGTAGAATCGCTATGGATTGAAATCCCATGTAAAAAGGGGAAGACGATGGCAGTGGGGGGTGTACTATCGACCGCCTGGCCAGAATGAACAAATGGATGATGAAATGCTCAAAGAAATCAAGGAAGCTAACAAACGTTACAGCACAGTAATAATGATGGGTGATTTCAATTGTCCCGGTATCGACTGGGTCAGTATCACAGCAGGACATACTAAGGAGATAAAGTTCCTAGATGAAATAAATGACTGCTTCTTGGAGCAGCTGGTTCATGAACCGACCAGATGGGAAGCCATATTGGACTTAGTCCTTAGTGGAACACCAGATCTGATGCAAGAGATAAGGGTGTTGGGGCCACTTGGCAACCGTGATCATAGCATGATCGTGTTTGATTTAATTAGTGGAGGAGGGATGGTAAGGAAATCCACAGTACTGCCTTTTTACTTTCGAAAGGGAGACTATGATGGCCGGAGGGACTGGGGTCTCTAGTCCCATGGCCACTCCTTGTGACCTTGGGCAAGCCACTTAATCCTCCATTGCCTCAGGTACACTTAGATTGTGAGCCCTTTGGGGACAAGGGAATAAAAAGTACCTGTTAGTATACATGTAAACCGCACTGATTCTAAAGAGCGCGGTATAAAAAATAAATAAAATTTTAAAAAAATGAGGGAAATGGTTAAGAAAAAATCTAAAAGGAGCAGTTGCAAATGTTAAAGACTTACATCAAGCTTGGGTGTTGTTGAAAAATACTATCTTGGAAGCCCAGACCAGCTGTATTCAACGCTTTAAGAAAAGTGGAAGGAAGTCCAAAAAACTGCCAACATGGTTTAAAGGTGAGGTCAGATAGGTTGCTGTTGCCAAAAAAGCATCTTTCAGGAAATGGAAAAAAGAACCAAATGACGAAAACTGGAAACAGCACAAGCACTGGCAAGTTAAATTAAGGCATTGATAAGGCAGGCAAAGGGAGAATTTGAGAAGAAGCTGGCTGTGGAGGTCTGTGAGAGAGTCAGTTGGTCCATTAGATGATAGAGGGGTTAAAGGGGCACTAAGAGGTGACATGGCGATAGTGCAGAGACTGAATGAATTCTTTGCTTCAGTCTTTACTGAGGAAGATCTGGGGATGTTACCCATGACTGAAGTGGTATTTAAAGGTGTGGAAGAATTGAAGGAAATATCGATACATCGGGAAGATGTATTACAACTATTTGATAAACTGAAGAGTAGCAAATCACCTGGACCGGATGATATACATCCAAGGGTGTTGAAAGAACTGAAATATGAGATTGCAGACCTGCTATTAGTAATCTGTGAACTATCATTAAAATCATCTGTAATACCTGAAGATTGGAGGATGGCCAACGTAACGCCAATTTTTAAAAAGGGTTCCAGGGGTGATCCGGGAAACTACAGACCGGTGAGCCTGATGTCAGTACCCGGAAAAATGGTAAAAACCATCACAAAGAACAAAATTGCTGAACATGTAGATAGTCATGGCTTAATGGGAGACAGCCAACATGGCTTTAGACAAGGAAGATCTTGTCTTACTAATCTGTAATGCTTTTTGAAGGTGTGAATAAACAGGTAGACAAAGGTGAGTCAGTTGATATAGTGTATTAGAACTTTCAGAAAACCTTTGACAAGGTCCCTCATCAGAGACTTTTGGCAAAATTAAAGAGTCATGGGATAGGAGGCAGTGTACTATTGTGGATCAGGAACTGGTTAAAAAATAGAAAGCAAAGGGTATGGCTAAATGGCCAAGTGTCCCAATGGAGAAAGGTGAATAATGGTGTACCCCAAAACTATTTAAAGTTGTTAAAACCCAAGAAGATTGTAGAAAATTGCAAGAGGATCTTGATAAATTGGAAGACTGGGCATCAAAATGGCAGTTGAAATTTTATGTGGACAAGTGCAAAGTTATGCACCTAGGGAAGAACAATCCAAGCTATGGTTACATGATGCAAGGTTCCACATTAGGAACGATCACCCAGGAAAAAGATTTAGGTGTCCTTGTGGATAACCCAACTACGATGCAATCCCCTTTTTGTACATAGTGTATAAAGTTCACCTGTTATCCATGTTTAAATTCCCTGTTATATGTAAGTTCAATGTCTGAACGTTCTACATTGTACAAACCTGTTCCTTGTAAACCGCGCTGATGCCGAATAGTGCAGTATAGAAAAACAATAAATAAATAAATTAAATTAAATAACATTTTAAAACCCTCCTCCCAGTGTGCAACTGCAGCCAAGAGAGCAAATAGAATGCTAGTTATCATAAGGAAAGGAATGGAAAATAAAACAAAGGATAATATATTTTCTCCAGGACCAAGCAGGAAGTCAGTCCTCACATATGGGTGACGTCGGCGCCGACGGAGCCCTCGCGGAGCAATTTTCCCCAGCTTTCAAAGAAAGCCTTTGGGAATTGCAGCGCGCATGGGAAAATTGCTCCGAGAGGGCTCCGTCGGCGCCGACGTCACCCATATGTGAGGACTGATTCCTGCTGCTCCTGGAGAACACCTGTTACAGGTGAGTAACTACTCTGCCTCTGTATCGTTCCATGGCTTTGACCCGGTGAAAAGCGGGATATAAATACAGTTAAATAAATAAATAAATAAATGGTGCGACCGCACCTTGAATATTGTGTGCAATTCTGCTCGCCGTATCTTAAACAGCATATAGCGTTATTAGAAGAGATTCAGAGAAGAGCCACTAAATGGTAAAGGGGCTGGAAGGATACCCCTAAAAAAGTTAGGGCTCTTTAACCTGGAAAAGAGATGGCTGAGGGGAGATATGATAGATGTCTATAAATTAATGAACGAAGTGGAACGGGTAAACGTAGATTGATTGTTAATGTTATCAGAATATAGAAAGACATGGGGACATGAAATGAAGCTATAGGGTATTTAAGACAAATAAGAGAAAATATTTTTTCACTCAACGTGTAATCAAACTCTGGAATTTGTTACCGGAGGATGTAGTAAAGGCTGTTAGTGTAGCTAGGTTTAAAAAAGGTTTGGACAAGTTCCTGGAGGAAAGGTCCATAAATCATTATTAAAAAGGGACCTAGGATATTAATGCTTGACCCAATACAAGTATTGTGGAACCTGTGTCTTTTGGGGAAACTGCTAGGTACGTATGACCTAGATTGGCCACTGTTGGAAACAGGATACTGGGCTTGATGGACCTTGGTCTGACCCAGTATGGCATATCTTATGTTCTTATGTACTGCTTGGAGAGGGAGTCCCGATGGGGCAGCGCCTGTGGCCAGGCTATAATCTGTTTGGGGTTTAGGCAGCTCCTACCCTCTGACCCTTCTTGTTCAGTCTAACGTAGCAATGGTTCTCCCTTGACACTGGGGTCGTTAGAGTCTTTCCTCATACTTGCTTGATGCTGCTTACGGCTGGACCATGTCACTAGGGAGTCCCATATGGGAGGATTGATTTCCTGCTTGTTCCTAAAGAAAGCATAGTTACCCACCTGTAACAGGTGTTCTCCGGGGACAGCAGGCATCAGTCCTCTCAACCCTCCCCTTGGAGGAATTGTACAATTTTTGCCATCTTCTTTTTTCTGCTCTAGCTATGTCATCTGACTGAGTAAGATGGCACCCTTAGGCGGGAAGGGGACCAGGCATGCTTGTTGTTATCTCTCAAAGACTGACTTTGAAAGCTGGGGAGCTGCTTCCACGCAGGCTCTGTCGGCACCGACGTCACCCGTATGTGAGGATTGATTCCTTCTGTCCCTGGAGAACATCTGTTATAGGTGAGTAGCTATGCTTTCTTTGTGCTACCTAGAAGGAAGACTCTTTCAGCGGGTCCTCATCCTCAAGGGAGCCAACACTCTCTTGTGCACCTTCTCATTTATGTGGGAATCCCTTTGGTCAAAGTTCAAGCGGTATACTGTGAAGAGTTTCTTGTGCCTCTAATCTTGGACTAGGCTTACTTCCATGTCCCTATCTGTGAGAATCAAGTGTGCTGTCTTTGTTTTCTGTTTCTGGCTCATTTAGGTAAGGTGCTCTTTCCCCCTGGCCTCTCCACTGCTTCAAGGGCATTCTAGAGAGTGATGATGAGGGTGGCCTCCACGTTTAGGTGCTAGAGCAGTGGTTCTCAGCCTTTTTTGTAACATGATCCCTTTTACCATTGGTCAACTTGTGTGGTGACCCCCCAATGATAAAATCAAATGCGTCTCTCTTCCTTTATCGTTAACGCATTGTCGCTGTAATCATTTGTTGAATTATTAATATATTATAGGCCTTTGCAATATGTTTTTATTTATAAAATTTACTTATTTAAACCACAATAACAAGTAACAATATTTGATTTCAAAATTATGATGATTTTGTAGTCAAATCACTAATATGACATCAAATTATTTTTTCTACCTTTGTTGTCTGACCAATTTATTCTCTGATCATGCTGGTCACGATCTGAGGCTTCTGCTTTCCTGTCTTCTCTTAGCTCTCTTTCTGTGGTCTATGGTCCATCTGCCATTTCTTATCTCTTCTTTTGTTTTCTTCACTTCTTTCTGTCAGCCTATTTCCAGTCCCAGTAACCCTCCCCAGTATCAGCCCCTTTCCAGTCCTCACTCTCAGTACCTTCCAATGTCAACTTGCATTCCCATGACTGCCACTGGTGTCCATTCCCTTCCAGTCCCCCTCCTTCCCCACTGACCAGTCCCTTCTAGTACAAATACCATGACAGCCCCTCTCAGATCCACTCCCTTCCAGTTCCATTCTCCCATCCCCTCGTATCAGCCCATTTGTAGCCTTAGCCCCCAGTTTTCTTCCAGGGCCAGCAGCTCTATCCTCCCCTCCACACAATCAGCCCATTCTCAGTCGAAGCCCCCCAATCAGCTCGCTTCCAGTGCTAGTCCCCCCTCAACCCCATTGCCTCTCCTAATCAGCCCAATACCAGTCCTACCCCCATCAGCTCATTACCAGTGCTAGTCTCCCCTAATCAGCTCATTTCCAGTGCTAGTCCTGCCTCAACCCCATGACCAGTGCTAGGTCCCCTAATCAGCCCATTACCAGTCCTACCCCCCCATCAGCCCATTACCAGTCCTAGCCTCCTCTAATCAGCCCATTTCCAGTCCTAACCTCCCCCATCAGCTCATTACCATTCCTAGCCTCCTCTAATCAGCCCATTTCCAGTCCTACCCCCCTATCAGCACATTGCCAGTCCCAACCCCCCCCTTGATCAGTCCATTCCCAGTCCTAGCCTTCCCTAATCAACCTATTTACCAGTCCTAGCCCCCCCATCTGCCCATTATAATCCTAACCCGCGCTGTCTCTCCCCTCTGACCAGAATTTATCCCCCGTCTGTCCAGTATGTCCCCCTGTCTCTTCCCTTTGTCCATGTCAGCCCCCCCTCCATTTCAGCCCCCCTCTCCATGTCAGTTCCCCTCACTCCCTCCATCCATCCCTCCATGTCAGTCCCCCCTTGGTCCATGTTAGCCCCCCCTCCCTCCATGTCAGCCCCCCTCTGTCCATTTCAGCCCCCCTCCCCTCCCTCCATGTCAGCCCTCCCCTCTCTCCATGTCAGCCCCCTCCCTCCATCCATCCATGTATGTCAGCCCCCCTCCCTCCCTCCATCCATCCCTCCATGTCAGCCCCCCTCCATCCATCCATCCATCCGTCAGCCTCCCCTCCCGCCCTCTCTCCATGTCAGCCCTGCTCTCTCCATGTCAGCCCCCCCTGTCCATGTCAGCCCCGTTGCAGGTTCCCTGCCCCCTCCTCTCCACATGTCTGCATCCTCCTCCTGCAGCTGCGGCTCCCTGTCTCTTAGGGAACTGCGGCTGTGCCTGTGAAGCCATTGCGGAGCCTTTCTGTCTCTAAACGGGCTCCGTGCAGCATTGTCCCGCCTCCAAAGGAAGTGGTAAGCAACTTCTTTTGGAGGCGAGACAATGCTGCACGGAGCCTGTCGAGAGATAGGAAGGCTCCGCAACGGTTTTACAGGCACAGCCGCGGTTCCCTAATAGGCAGGGAGCCGCAGCTGCATTAGAAGGGAGGCAGTGAGTTTGCCGCTGCCGAGAAGCGGACTCGGCAGCGGCAGCAACTTGTGCGATTTTTTTTTTCTCTTTTTAACAGCGGAGTGAGGCGACCCCCGCTGAATCCTGTGGCGATCCCCATGGGGGTCGCGACCCACAGGTTGAGAACCGCTGCACTAGAGGATCTGCGTACACTGTTGTCTAGAAGACTGACTCATCTGGGTCATTCTACAGTCTGAAGCAATTTAAGGTCTGCCTAAGTGGTGCGGTTCGTGGAGAATGTTGGGTGCTTCATCGAGAAAGAGCTGTGTGGGGTCTCCCCATTCTCTGGAATCCCTGGGAGCGTCTTCAACACTAGGTTAGGCACAGTCATAATGCCTGATAAAAGGCTGAACAAGTTGCTGGCCAGTTGTCAGCCTCCCAATCTCAGCAGGCTCCCAGAGTTGGGTTCTCCTCAGCTTCTTGTATTGATGACAGCAGCGATAGATCTTCAGCCTTAGGTGGAAGCTTATTTTAGGCCTCTTTGGAAGTGGAGTTGAAGGTCAGATGGCCCTCCAGTCAGAAGTGGTGTCCAGTCTGCAGTGGTGGCAGTTGTCACAGCATCTAAGGAATAGTATGCCATTGGAGGATTACATGTGGCATTTGCTGCTATCAGATGCCAGTCAGTTTGGCTGGGAAATTATTGCGAGTCCCAAACAGCACAGGGCCAAAGGGACAGCCATGAGCCAGCATGGCCCGTCAGCCACCTCGAAACAAAGGTCATAGTTTGGCCCTCCTGCTTTGCCAGACCATAGTCAAGGGTGGAGCAGTCTGGGTTTTTTCTTCTTGAATGAGGCCACAGCAGTGGCATATGTCATTCAGCAAGTGGGAACAAAGAGTGCCAGAGTTGCTTGGAAGGTTTGCTCTCTTGTTATCCTAAATTGAAAAAGAGCTGTTAATTCAATCAGCACATCTCATTGCCGGAGTTGACTACATTGTGGAGATCTTCTCCGTCTTCTCTCGATTCCTGAGAGTAGGAACCAAGACAAAATGGCCCATTGGTCATATCAAGGTGAATCTGATAATGACTCTGTCCAATGGCAGAGCCGACCACTTCTTAAGTTCCTGCAGAGAGACATATTCACAAGATGTTGACACCCATTGAGTTGTCAGCAGCAGCACAACAAAATCTTCCAAAGATCAGACTCTGCCCCAGAATCTCAGTGATGTCATGCTCCAGGGCCTATTCTGGGACCCCGGAGCCCCAAGGTTACCCCACCGCCTCTGACCAAGGCCAGGGTTCCTCCGAGGCCATTCTGGTCGAGGACTCCCCCTCAACAGAGCCAGCGCCAGGCCCGAGATCTTTGGTGCCCTTGCCAAAGACTGCGGAGCCATCTGGACTGGAAACCAGAATGGCAGCACAGCTTGTCAACAGTCATGGCCCAGTAGCGGGCCTTGGTGCCCGGTTCTTCCTGGTCATCTGCCCAGATCACTGGGCCCTCGACCTCGAAGACATCCTCGAGCGCCATCAGCCTCAAGTCGATCCTTGACACTGGTCTTGATCCTTGTCCTGATACTCAGGACTGAGATCTTCCCCGATGAGTGGCCACGACTCCATCTGCTGAGTCTCCGAGGAGCACGGATGGTAGGGTTCAGGGCCTGACTTCGAAATCTGACCCGGCCTCGACTCTTCTACCAACTATGAGTCGGCTTGGGAGACCGAGGACTAGGAATCCTTGGACACCTGTCTCCACTGCAACGTGCCCTCGGACCCTTCTCCCTCCAGAACCCAGCGCCGGTCCTTGCCTAAGGATATGGCTTTCCTTGACTTTGTGTGGGACATGTCAAATGCATTGTCATTAGAATCTGAGGAGGACCCTCACACAGAAGAGCTCAAGATCCTCCAATACGAGGCCCCTCCAAAGGAGACAATTACAGTGCCTGTTTCCCCGCTCCTCTGCATGTGGGCAAACACCAGCATTGGTGCCCATAGTGAGCTGATGGCTGGGTTCAACGTATTGGGTCTGCTGGAGCCCAGGCTTCCTGAAAGCACAACTGCCACACAACTCTCCGGTGATGGAGTCGGTCATGCATCGGCTCAAGAGCCAGAAAATGCACTCTTCGGTGCTTCCAGGTAGGGAGGCCACATCTTGGATGCCCTGGGCAGAAAGTGCTACCAGGGCTCTATGCTCATCAGCCAGATCCAGGCATACCAGCTGTATATGGGCATATACTTGAGGGACCTGACAAAGGAACTTGCTTGGTTCTTGGCTGGTCTCTCTGAGGAACCCCTTCAGCATCCTAGAGCAATGGATTCAGGATAAATTGGTCCATTTCCCGTGCCAAGGAGAGAACCTCTTTGGCAAACCCATGACTGATAAGGCTTCAGAATTCCTGGTGAGGACTAGGCTCTCAAAGAAGACTACTACCCTTCCCTGATGGAAGGCCCCGAGTAAAAAAAAAATAAACCCTTACGCGAGGAAGGGAATGGCTTACGGAAACTATCCTTGGTATCAGGCCTCCCCAGCAGGGTCAGTAGGCCAAGGGACAAGGGCATGGCCCTATTAAGCCCAGGACTACCAAAACCCAGGCTCTGGCTCCAACCCAGCCTGATGGGAGCTTTAGACTCCTTGGGCATAGCCTTTCCACCCCCAGGAGGCCCACCCCAGCATGCCACAAGGGGACATCTGATCCTGCTTGCCCACAGGTGGCCAGCCATCACCACTGACCCCCTTGGCCCTTCCAGGAGGTCAGTGAGGCCTACCTCCTCTACTTGGAGCAGATTCCCTCTCCATTCTTCCCAAAAGAGCCCCCAGGACTCCCCTCCACCAGACCTTGCTACTGCAGGAGCTCATAGGCCTTCTTGAGGACGAGGTGGTGGAACCAAGGCAGAGGGCTCTTGTCCAGGTACTTCCTTGTACCAAAAAGAACAGGGTGCCTAAGGCCCATCCCAGACCTGCAGGACCTGAACAGGTTCCTGGTGAGGGAGAAGTTCAAGATGCTCTCCCTTGTGATGCTGCTGCCATTCCTCCAGCTGGGAGACTGGCTATGCTCCTTGGACTTAAAGGATGCATATACACACATACTCATCCATCTCGGCCACAGGCAATGCCTCAGGTTCGTGGTGGGGGCGCCCACAACCTATAGAGGGTCATACACTTTGGCCTGGCCTCTGCCCCAAGGGTCTTCACCAAGTGCCTAGCAGTGGTCACAGGCCACCTCCGTCTCCAAGGAGCCCTTGTCTTCCCCTACCTGGATGACTGGTTCATCAGATGGGGCTCAGCCGCTAAGGTGCAGCCGGCCACAGCCTGCACCATCAGCGTCCTACAATACCTGGGGTTCATCATAAACCACCCCAATTCTCACCTCCTCCCAACACAGTGCTGGAGCTCATAGGAGCCTGGCTAGATATCCTTCAGGCCAGAGCATTCCTACCCCAAGACAGGGCCGATCGCCTCAGGGCGCTGGCCGTAGACGTACAGGGCTGGCGCACCATGTTTGCTCGCCTCCTGCTATGCTTGCCGGACCACATAGCATCCACAGTCCATGCCACCCTGGACACCCGCCTCCTTATGAGGGCAGCCCAGTGTTGCCTCCATTCCCAGTGGACCCAGATCAACGGACGGCTGTGGGACAGAGTGAAGATAACTCGCCAACTTGCGGATTACCTCAGCTGGTGGCAGGCTCCGCAGCACCTTCAGCCAGGGATGCCCTTCCAGGCCCAAATATCCAGAGGTTTCTCACCATGGACACCTCTTTGCTGGAGTAGGGTACACACTGCAAAGATTTCTGTACCCAGTGCAGCTGGTCTGAGTCAGAGAGCCAACCTGCTGGAGCTTCGGGCCATATTTCTGGCTCTCCTTCTCTATGCCTTCTCGCCCATGCCACTGATTGCCTTTTTCAAGGCTCAGCACGACTAGGTGTCGCTGATACTGATTGCCCCCGATGGCCCAGGCAATCGTGGTACTCGCTGCTCCCCCACTTGTCCTCGGGCCCCCTGGGGTGTGCCCTGGGGTTACTGTCGCAGGAGGAAGGCTCCCTTCTACACCTCAACCTGTGGTCCCTGTCACTAACGGCTTTGCTGCTGAAAGGGTACCCTTTTCCCCATTAAACCTTTCAAGGCAGGTAGAGAAGGTCCTCCTGGCTTCCCGTAGGGACACCACAAGACAGGCCTACGCCTTCAAATGGCGCAGGTCTTTGCAGCTTGTACTGCAATATTTGCTCCACCTGTCACAGGCAGGACTGAAGTCCAACTCAGTCAGAGTGCACCTGAGTGCTCTAGCGGGGCACCACCACTTTATTGAGGGCAAGCCCCTCTCTGCCCAGTCTCTCTTGACCCATTTCTTGCCGGGCATCCTGTTATCCAAACCCCCCCCCCCCCCCGCCGTACGCCTTCCAGCAGCGGAGTGGGTCCTCAATGTGTGCTATCCAAACTCACCGGGCCGCCGTTCGAGTCCCTGGCTACCTGCCACATACAGTACCTCTCATGGAAAGTCGTCTTCCTAGTGGCGCTCACGTCCGATCGCAGTGTCAGCAAGCTTCAGGCATTAGTGGCAGATCCACCTTACACAAGGTTCTATAAGAACAGAGTGGTACTCTGCACGCATCCCAAGTTTCTTCCCAAGGTGGTGTCCCCATTCTACCACAATCAAGAGGCAGTGCTCCCCACCTTCTTTTGGCTGCCTCACTCCAGCAGGGTGGAGAATGTCCTTCATACACTGGATTGTAAGAGGGCCTTGTCCTCCTACCTTCCAAGTACTCACTGTAAAGCCCAAGGGCCACTGTAAAGCCTCTTAGCTTTTAGTATCCTATGACCCCAGTCAGTTTGGGGAGGCAGTGACCAAGCGAACTCTATCCACTTGGGTGCTGGACTGCATTGCCCTCTCCTGTGAGTAGGCTGGGCTCTCGCTGGAGCATCGGGTCGCGGCGCACAGTGTCAGGGTCATGGTGGCATCTGTGGCAAACCTGCGTTCTGTCCCTCTACTGGATATCTGCAGGCCGCCACTTGATCTTCAGTCCACACCTTTGCAGCTCATTACTGTTTAGAGAATAAGCTTTGATGAGCAAGGACTGTCCCTTACATGTCTGTGCAGCGCTGCATACGACTTGTAGCGCTATACAAATGCTCAGTAGTGGTAGTAGAGAGGCAGTCCCATTGGGACAGCTCCTTCGGCCAGGCTGTACTCCGCCATCTGTTCAGGGTGTAGGCAACTCCTGCTCTCCGACCCTTCTGTGTTCAGGCTACCGGAGTGCTGGTTCTTACTGGACACTTGGGTTTCTGGGAGTCTTTTCCTTAAGACTCAATTGCTGCTGCTCATGGCTCACCTTTTCCTGGTCACCCGTGGCATTTCTACAGGTTTATCAGTCCTTACAACCCTCCCTACTCCCGGTGGAGTTGCTTCTTATCTTTTGCCGTCTTTAGCTATGTCATTTGACTGAGGCAAGGGTGGCATCCTTGTGTGGGAAAGAGACCATGCCTGCATGGTGCATCTCCCAAAGACTTTCTTGGAAAGCTGGGGAGAAGCTTCCGCGCAGGGCTCCATCAGCGTCGACATCACATATATGCGAGGACAGATTCCTACTGTCTCTGGAAAACACCTGTTACAGGTGCGTAACTAAACTTTCAGGTTTATTTATTTAATTTATTTATTATTTATTTATTTACATTTCTTATATACCACACTATTTGCGATCAGCGCGGTTTACATAGAACAAACAGTATCCGACAATAAACAAGAGTCTGGTCATTACAAAGAACAGGAGCAATTAACTTGGATAACAGGGGAAACTATCTACATAGGTGGCAGCTTTCCTGATTCTGAAGGCCAGTTGTGGTGCAGTCCATTGCCCTGCATTGTGATTTTTTTCCATTTTCTCTAATGTAATCTGCGTCCCCCTCCTGAATTCATTTGTTGCTCTGTGGGATTTCTTGCCTGGTGCTTTGGGCCTTGATGTCAGAGCCTTTTGATCTCTTGAATCAGGCTAAGCTTTAAGTTCTGACCATCAAGACTATCTTTCTAGTCACTATACATTCTGCGAGTCGTAGCTCTGAGCTCTAAACCTTGTTATGCAGGGAGGCCATTTACATTCACCCTGTTCCTTCCTCTTGGCCAAGGCATTATCTGCCTTCCATGGGAATCGGGTAATCGCTCTCCTTTTTGAAGGAGCAGTGCCAAGGAAAGGATGAGGTACTCCACCAAGTGGATGTTCGGAGTGTGCTGCTCCGGTGCTTGGAGGATGCTAGTTACTTTGTAAGTCTGACCATCTATTCATGCTTGTTGCGGGATCACATAAAGCTGACACAACCACTTAATCTAGTTTGGGGCACTGGATCAAGGAGCTGATTGCCTCCATATATCTGTTGCAGAACTGGCCAATTCCGAGATGTTTGAATCCACGTCCTACATGCATGCAAGTGTCCTTGTGGGCAGAGCACAGCTCAGTAGTGCCCTTAGACATTGCTGGTCAGAAACGTGGACATTACTATCTCCAGGAACAAGCAGGAATGAGTCCTCACATATGGGTACGTCGGTACCGATGGAGCCTGCACGGGAACGCTCCCCAGCTTCCCAAAAAGGAAAGCTTTTGGGAGCATCCCACAGTGCCTGCGCGCTGCCTTCCCGCCTTTCCTAACCAACTCTCCTCAGTTCTTCTTTTCCGAGGAGCTAGCAGGTCGTGTTCCTGTCACCGCTGAAGAAGTTCTTTATTTTAATTTATTTCTTTGGTCGCGTGTCTGCCTTCCCCGACGCCGGACCGGTACCGCCGGTCTTTTTCTTTTCTTTCAAAAAAAACCCAAACAAACTATATTTTACCTCACTTGGTGTATTTTTCTTCTTAGGCCTCCAGGCCTACAAGAAAATTTTCCATCATGGAAAAACCAGCCTCCGGGTTCAAAAAATGCACTAAGTGTAGCGGTACAATTTCTGTTACAGATACCCATGAATGGTGTCTTAAATGTTTGGGTCCTGAACACTCCATTCCGGATTGTCAGTCCTGCTCCCTTATGTCTAAACGAGGGTTACAGAACCAAGCAGCCAAGCTCCATATGCTGTTTCCCACGGATGCACCGGCGGTGGCATCGACATCTTCCAGGTCTTCCTCTCCTGAAGGATCTCAGGTAACCAAACATAAACCTAGCAGGTCCTTGAAGGGCAAATCTCCCTCTAAGCATCGAGATGCCTCCGGGCTTGCCCTAGAGGATCCTGCACCAGCCAAACAACCCCGGCGGGAAGCTCCGGCTTCCAAAGCTCCTCCTATGGGGTTACAGGTTGACATCGATGGCACGGCCTCGACCGATCACCTGTTAGACTGCTGTGGGGTACCGGCACTATCTCCCGATACCGACATCCAGGCAGTCGTGGCGTCTATGGATCATACTGTCCAATCCATGCAGCAAGCTATCATGGCTTTCATTAAGGCTGCGACGCCGGCGATACCGCAACGAGTCCCGTTGTCGGTACCGGTGCTACACCGGTACAAGCTCCGATACCGGTACCGACTGCTTCGACATCGACCAGGATACCGACTCCGGTTCCTGGTTCAGGGCTCTTCCTCGGTGCCGATGTGGTACCGGGTACGCCCGATGTCGGTACTGATCGATACACGTATCGATCGTTGGAATCGGACAGACGATACTTCGATTCCTCTGATGATTCTGATTCATCAGAGGAGTCTCCTGAAGTATCCATTACTCTTCCTGAGGAGCCTGCTACTCCAAAGAGGAGAATGTCTCCTCCAGAAGATTTGTCCTTTCAAGACTTCATATTAGAAGTGGCTAAAGGACTCTCTATTTCAGTAACTTCTGAAGCAGAGCCTAGAGCAGAAAAATTGGATATTTTAGGATACTCTAAGGCTCCCAGAGAGGCAGTCACCTTGCCAATTCATGAAATTCTTCATGAACATATGATTGACTTATGGGAGACTCCTCTCACCCTTTCTCCTCATTTTCGTAGATTGGACACTATGTACTGTGTCCCTCCTTGTCCTGGATTTCAGAAAACTCAGCTTCCTCACCATTCCATTGTGGTGCAGTCAGCTATGAAAAGGATTAAGAGTTCCAAAAGACAGGAAGAGAATGCAGGACCTTGGATACTTTTGGTAGGAAAATCTTCCAAGCCAGCATGCTTATTGCCAGAATCAACTCATATAGCCTTTATATGGGTATGTTTCTAAAGGAAATTGCACTAAAGTTGCACAACTTTCTCCCTTTCATTCCAGAGGATAGAAGGGATGAATTCCTCCTTTGGCTTAAGCATACTCAAGATGTTTCCAAGTTTTCCAACAGGGCAGCCTTTGACTCCTTTGAAGGCGCCAGCAGAGCCTCAGGCATTGCCATAGATGCTCGTAGAATTGCTTGGCTCCAGGCTTCTGATCTAGAGCCCTGGGTTCAAGATGGTTTGGGGAATCTGCCCTGTACAGGTGAAAATCTCTTTGGCAGGGAGTGGCAAATTAAAGCCACTCAAATGGATGCAGAGAATTCTGCTCTGGATAGACCAGGGGTCTCAAGCCCGCGGGCCGCATGCGGCCCGCGAGAGACCTTTGTGCGGCCCGCGATGCATAGGGGGAAAAAAAAAACACCCCGGCTTCTGCTGCCGCCGCTGCCGTGGCCGGCAATAGCAGCAATATCGCAAGTCCCGCGGGCTCCGTTCCCCCCCCCCCCCTCCTTCCTTCCTTCCTGCTTGCCTGCCAGTTCTCCGCTTCGGCTTCGCCTTTCAGAGCCGCGAAGGGAGAGCTTCTCCCTCGCGACTCTGTTCAGCCCGCTGGGGCAGATGGCCGGCTGGTTCACTTCGCCCACAGGTGGTCCAGCATCACCGCAGATGCCTGGGTGCTTCAAGTCGTGCGAGAAGGCTATCTTCTCCACTTCCATCAGGTCCCTCCCTCCTATTTTCCGGGAGAACCTCTGCGCCCCCCTCTGCACAGGGAGTTGCTCCTTCAGGAGTTAGCAGGTCTTCTGCAGGAACAGGCGGTGGAACCGGTGCCACACCACCTGAGAGGTCAAGGCTTTTATTCCAGGTATTTTCTGATACCAAAGAGAACAGGGGGCCTCAGACCCATCCTGGACTTGCGCAACCTCAACAAGTTCCTTGTGCGGGAGAAGTTCAAAATGCTTACCCTTGGAATCCTTCTGCCCTACCTCCAGCAGGGAGATTGGCTATGCTCCTTGGATCTAAAGGATGCCTACACGCACATCCTCATCCACCCAAGCCACCGCCAATACCTAAGGTTTGTGGTGGCAGGGAATCATTACCAGTACAGGGTACTGCCCTTTGGCCTGTCCTCCGCACCGCGAGTCTTCACAAAATGTCTCGCGGTCGTGGCGGCCCATCTTCGGCTTCACGGCCTCTGTCTTTCCGTACCTCGACGACTGGCTCATCAGAGCAGCGTCCGCTCGGGAGGTCACCAACGCCACGCGCCGCACGGTGACTCTTCTGCAGCACTTGGGCTTTGTTATAAACTTCGCAAAGTCCACTTTGCTCCCCTCACAGGATCTCGAGTTCATCGGCGCAAGGCTGCACACTCCTCAGGCACGAGCGTACCTACCGCTCGACAGGGCTCAACGGCTCATGGACCTAGCCGACCGTTTTCGCAGCCAGCCCCTGGTCTCCGCCAGGCGCTTCCTGAGACTGCTAGGCCATATGGCTTCCACCGTCCATGTGACCCCCAATGCCCGCCTGAATATGCGGTCTGCTCAATGGTGTCTCCGCCAGCAGTGGCGTCAAGCCACAGGCGGCCTAGCAGACCTAGTGCGCGTCTCCGAGCCGCTGATCTCATCTCTCCGGTGGTGGCTCCGGCAGCCGAACCTCGTGTTCGGAATGCCTTTCCAGTCACCTCAGCCGACCCGGGTGCTGACCACCGATGTATCCCTCCTGGGCTGGGGAGCACATTGCCAAGAGGCACGTACTCAGGGCCTCTGGACCACGTGGGAGTCTGCTCAGCAGATCAACTTCCTGGAGCTCAGGGCGATCCGCCTAGCTCTCAAGGCCTTCTCCCACCTGACTTCCCACCAGTCCGTCCTTGTCCAGACGGACAATCAAGTTGCCATGTTCTACGTGAACAAGCAGGGGGCACGGGCTCCTTCCTCCTCTGCCGGGAGGCGCAGAAGCTCTGCTCTTGGGCCGTCAGTCACGGCATTCTCCTCAAGGCAGTTTATCTCCCGGGCCAAGAAAATTGCCTGGCGGACAAACTCAGCAGGGTCCTCCAGCCGCACGAGTGGCGTCTGGATCCCTTGGTAGTTCAGAAGCTCTTCCTCAAGTGGGGCCTCCCCACGGTGGATCTCTTTGCCAGTCCTCACAACCGGCAGCTTCCTCGCTTCTGCTCTCGTCAGCCACACCCCCTTCGGGTGGCGGCGGACGCTTTTCTGATCTCATGGTCGGGGAGCCTTCTGTACGCTTTCCCTCCCATCCCGCTAGTCTCTCGGACTCTTTTCAAGGTTCTCCGAGACAAAGCCTTCATGATCCTGGTGGCCCCTCGCTGGCCCAGGCAACCGTGGTTTCCGCTCCTACTGCAATTAGCGGTGGAGGATCCAATCCCTCTGGGGGTACAACCGGATCTCCTCACTCAGGATCAGGGGTCCCTACTGCACCCCAACCTCAGGTCTCTCAACCTCATGGCCTGGCTGCTGAGAGGGTAGTCCTTGCTCCCCTTCTCCTGCCGGCGGAGGTGGAGGAGGTCGTCTTGGCTTCGCGACGGCCTTCTACCCGCAAATGCTACGCCCTTAAATGGCGTCGCTTTGCAGTCTGGTGTACCCAACAGTCTCAGGATCCCTTCTCCTGCCCGGTGTCGGTGATCTTGCAGTACTTGCTACACCTCTCTAATCTGGGACTTAAGTCCAACTCCGTCAAAGTTCACCTCAGTGCTCTTTCAGCACATCATGTGCCGGTGGACGGCAGACCTCTTTCCAGCGACCCTCTTGTAGCGAGGTTTCTCCGAGGTCTTCTTCTACTTAAACCACCTCTGCGCCCCCCAGCGCCTGACTGGGACCTGAATGTGGTTTTGCAGCGGATCACCTGTCCGCCTTTTGAACCTATGGCTACCTGTTCTCTCCGTTTTCTGTCTTGGAAAACACTGTTCTTGATAGCCCTCACTTCCGCTAGACGCGTAAGTGAATTGCAGGCCCTCGTGTCTGATCCCCCTTACACTAGGTTTTACAAGAATAGGGTAGTCCTACGGACTCACCCGAAATTTCTGCCTAAAGTGGTCTCCCCTTTTCACATCAATCAGGAGGTGGTACTTCCAACCTTCTTTCCTAGACCACACTCCAGCCGAGCTGAAACGGTCCTCCATACCCTGGACTGTAGAAGGGCTTTGAACTTCTACCTTGACCGTACGCGGGAGCACCGTAAAGCTGCTCAGCTTTTTGTGTCTTTTGACCCCAATAAATTGGGGCTCCCGGTCTCCAAGCGTACTCTGTCCATCTGGGTTGCGGACTGTATCTCTTGGGCTTATGGGGCAGCCGGACTCTCCTTAGAAAGTCGAGTCACGGCTCATTGCGTTCGGGCAAAGGCCACGTCAGTGGCTTACCTCCGCTCTGTTCCGCTGGCAGACATCTGCCGGGCCGCTACTTGGTCTTCGAGCCAGACTTTTGCGGTCCATTACTGTCTCGAGAGGGAGTCCCGTAGGGACAGTGCTTTCGGACAGGCAGTCCTCCGTAATCTCTTTGAGGTCTGAGCAACTCCTACCCTCCATCCCGGATGTGGGCTACCGGTGGGTGATAATTCAGCGAAGATTCTATCCTTCTGTGCTGCTGAGCTAGAGGGAGCTCATTTTTGTGCTTAGGGTCTCCGGTAGCCTTGAGCTTGGGAGTCCCATAAGTGAGGACTGACTTCCTGCTTGGTCCTGGAGAAAGCGTAGTTACTCACCTGTAACAGGTGTTCTCCAGGAGCAGCAGGAATCAGTCCTCACTACCCTCCCTCCTCCCCTTGGAGTTGCAATCGTCTGCTTATGTTCTTTTTGCAAAATTTTATGCTGTCTTTTTTAGCTATGTCATCTGACTGGCTAAGATGGCACCTTCGGGCGGGAAGACGACCGCGCATGCGCGCTGCAATTCCCAAAGGCTTTCTTTGAAAGCTGGGGAAAATTGCTCCGCGAGGGCTCCGTCGGCGCCGACGTCACCCATAAGTGAGGACTGATTCCTGCTGCTCCTGGAGAACACCTGTTACAGGTGAGTAACTACGCTATCTCTGGGAACAGCAGGAATTAGTCCTCACAACCCTCCCACCTCCCCTAGGAGTTGTATCTCTCTCTATCTTTCCTTTCCTCTCTCTCTCTATTGTCTCAGCTTTAAACTTGAACTGAGGAGAGTTGGTTAGGAAAGGCAGGAAGGCAGCGCACAGGCGCTGTGGGATGCTCCCAAAAGCTTTCCTTTTTGGGAAGCTGGGGAGCGTTCCCGCGCAGGCTCCGTCGGTACCGACGTACCCATGTGTGAGGACTAATTCCTGCTGTTCCCAGAGATCACCTGTTACAGGTAAGTAACTGTGCTTTCCACTTTCGTCAAGTGTTTATGCTTGGATGTCCATGCTCGAGGATATGTGGCCTTGGCTCAAAGGTCTTGAATGCTGCTGTGCCTTCTTCCCGCCCACTGGAGGCGTAGCTTTCATATGTCCCACTTGTCTGCATTGCTCTAGCAGGACAGTACGGACGCTGACATTTTACTTAACAGAGATTGTCCTTTTCTTCAGTTCTGCTAGATCAGTCCAGGACTCTCCCTGGATAACTGCTTGGTCTGCTATTCTCTGTGGTTGGCCCTGCGGGCTCATATCTTTATCTTATTTGAACCATGTTGCCTTCACTGAGTTTGTGTGAATTTTGTGGTTCCTCACCATATGCTTTGATAGAAATATTACTGAACACTCCTTCTGGTAGTCCTGGCTGATATGGCATGATGATGTCATAAAGAATCCCATGGAAGTTTCCTCTGTCTCCACAATCAACCTGTCCAGCAGGACTTAAGGAAAGGACATTATCTGGTAAGTAAAATGTCGCCTTCTCTTTTGCTTTGACATTTAAAAATCATTTGTAATACTTGAAGACTGGGGAGTGGCTAAAGTAACACCAGTTTTTAAAAAGGGTTCCAGGAGCGATCCTGGAAATTATAGACCGGTGAGCTTGCCATCAGCACCAGGCAAAATGATAGAAACCATTATAAAGAACAAAATTACTGAACATACATGGAGCCATTTTTTATTGAGACAAAGCCAAAATGGATTTAGCCAAAGAAAGTCTTGTTTCATTAATCTGCTATATTTTTGTGAAGGTGTGAATAAACAAGTAGATATAGGTGAGCTGGTTGATATAATGTATCTGGATTTTCAAAAAGCCTTTGACAAGGTCCTTCATGAGAAACTCTTGGGGAAATTTAAGTGTCATGGGCTAGGAGGCAGTGCATTACAATGGGGGCAATGCATGCAAATATATCTCATGCATATTCATTAGGGACATCCTGGAAAACTGATTGGTTTGTGGCCCTCCAGGACTGGAGTTGGAGACCTGTGGGCTAGGGGGACACACAATGAAGCTTCAATTTAGCACATTTAAGACTAATCAAAGAAAATAGTTTTTCTCTCAACACGTAATCAAACTCTGGAATTAGTTGCCAGAGGATGTAGTAAAACCTGTTATTGTAGCTGGATTTAAAGGCGTTTTGGACAAGTTCCTAGAGGAAAAGTCCATAAGCCATTATTAAAGTGGACTGGGAAAATCTACTTCTTACCCCTGGAATAAGCAGCATGGAATCTGTCTGTCTTTTGGGAACCTGACAGGTAATTCTGACTTGGATGGACCACATTTGGAAACAGGATACTGGACTTGATGGACCTTCTGGTGTGACCCAGTATGGCATATCTTATGGGCCTGATTTTTAAAAGGCATGTATGTGGTTTACAGCCCAGTAAACCGTGTAAATGCCTTAAATGGGGATATTCAATGGCACTTACATGGTTAGTGCCGTTGAATATCCTCTTCTAACTCCCCTATGCACCCCGATGCTATTCATTTAGCATTGTGGCATTCCAGGGCAGAGCGGATGCGGAGACTGCCACTAACCAGATAGCAGCGATATTCAACCGTTACCCAGTTAGCAATCCATGGCTAAAACTAGTCCAGCTTTTGGCTTGCCTAGTTGTAGCTGTGAATGCTAGCTGGGTAGCAATGAAATATCGCCACTACCAAGTTAGGCTCTTCGGCAGTTTCCTCTGTGCGCCAAACCCTGATATTTTATGCCCTCACCGCATTGAATAAGTAGGGTTAGGCGACAGCGGACAAGGCTATGTGCCATGGTGGTGGTGTTAAACTTGTCAAGCATGATGTCTTTCTCTAATGTATTTTCTCTTCATATGATGCATCCAAAGTATGAAAGTTGAAGTCTTGTCATTTGAGCAAAGGTAGCTATATTTCTTACTGTGTCAGTTTTTGTTATATTAACATATTTCCAGGAACAAGCAGGAATCTATTCTTCACATATGGGGGTGACGTCGGCACTGACAGAGCCTGCACAGCAGCGCTCCCAACGTGTCCTATAGGAAAGCCTTTGTGAGTACTCCACTGTTCCTGCGTGACTGCCTTCCCTCTTTTCTAACTCTCTCCTCAGTTCATCTTTTCCACAGAGCCAGCAGAATTAGTATCCCACTTTTCCTGTTGCCGTAGAAATCTTTTTCTTTGGAATCATGCTTCTGCCTTCCTTTCTCCTCACTGGCATCGCCTCAGATTCTGGTACCATATTTTTTCTTAATTTTTCATAATTTTTTGTATTTTAATTTAAATTTTTTTCAGTTGCTTCATTGAGGGCCTAGTGCCCCACATAGGCCTCAGGCCTATTCCCTCCATCATGGAGAAACACCCCTCCGGTTTTAAAAAATGCACCAAGTGTTCCCGCACCATTTCCGTCACGGACACACATGACTGATGCCTAAAGTGCCTTGGTCCTGACCACGACCCAGACTTTTGTGCTCTCCGTAAACAGATGACTAAGACAAATTTAGGAAACCGGGACAGAAAACTGTCAGAACATTTTCATTTGGACTCAGTTTCATTGGCATCGACATCCTCTCGATCATCTGCTTCTTAAGGTATCCAAAACCTTGAAGCACAGCTCAGACTCCAAGAAGAAGAAAACTTTGAGATCCCCACCAAAAGCACTGCGGGATCATCAAGAGTCTCGAGCTTCATCGAAGGAATCCAGAAAGGAACTGAGAGGATCGAGGGACAGGTCTCATTCTAAACACAGAAACTCCCCGAAGACGTCCTCTGAAGCTGGACGTCAGACTATTTGCCCCCGGCGGGAGGACATCCTCCAAAGCCTCGGTGGAGGACCGGGAGGCCTCCGAGGTAGCGACCTTGGCAGAGCCCCCAGTGCAGTGTTATGGTACGGTGGCTGCTAGCTCCATTCTGTCCTCGGACCAGCCACCGACAATTTCATTGGATCAGCGCATGCTGTCCATTGAAAAGACATTAGCGGCACTCCTTGCAGCATCCGTACCCCGACCATCAGTGACTCCGGCACTGCTATGGTCAGTATTGACATCCGTACCGACATCGGAGGTCAGAAAATATAAGAACATAAGATATGCTATACTGGGTCAGAACCCAAGGTCCATCAAGCCCAGTATCCTGTTTCCAGCAGTGGATCTAGCAGTCTCCCCAAAAGACACAGGTTCCTCAATGCATGTATTGGGTCAAGCAGTGATATCCTGTGTCCCTTTTAATTAATGGTTTATGGACCTTTCCTCCAGGAACTTGTGCAAACCTTTTTTAAACCCAGCTACACTAACAGCTTTTACTACATCCTCCGGCAACAAATTCCAGTGTTTGATTACACGTTGAGTGAAAAAATATTTTCTCTTATTAGTCTTAAATAGGTTACCCTGTAGCTTCATTGCATGTCCCCTAGCCTTTCTATATTCTGATGACGTAAACAATTGATCTACATTTACCCGTTCCACTCCATTCATTAGTTTATAGACCTCCTTCATATCTCCCCTCAGCCATCTCTTTTCCAGGTTGAAGAACCCTAACCTTTTTAGCCTCTCTTCATAGGAATATCCTTCCATCCCCTTTACCATTTTGGTGGCTCTTCTCTGAACCTTTTCTAATAATGTTATATCCTTTTTAAGATATGGCGACCAGAATTGCACACAGCATTCAAGGTGCGTTCGTACCATGGAATGATATAGAGGCATTATAATATCTTTTTTTAAATTTTCCATTCCTTTCCTTATGATACCTAGCATTCTATTTGCTCTCTTGACCGCCGCTGCACACCAGGCAGAGGGTTTTAACATGTTATCCACGATGACACCTAAGTCTTTTTTCTGGGTGGTGGTTCCCAATGTGGAACCTTGCATCGTGTAACCATAGTTCCTGTTCGTGTCCCCAGCCTAGTCCCGGAACCTCTGGGTTGCCTATCTTATCGAGCAGCTTGAAGACTGAGAAACTCCTCTTTTTCTGTGACATCACCAGTATATCTCCTCGGTGTCCGCCCCCTGTCACCAGTTACCTCAGTCTTCAAGCAGCTGGATAGATGGGAGCCCAGGGTGTCTGGGCTCGTGTGAGAAACCATTAAGGATCACAAGGATTAGTGTACTTTTAATTTTGGGATAGTGTTGGCTGGTCAGTGTCCTGTGCCCTTAAGCCTCTGCAGACTGTCAGATTTCGATAGGCCGGTTTTCTTTTCCTCTTTTACTTTCTTTTTGCTTTAGTCCTCTCCCTTTCTCCCTCCCCTACTGCTCTTACCTTCCTTTGTGGGTCTCCTGACAGGCAGTAGCATTTGTGAGACTGTGGGGGCAGGTTTTGGCGTCCCTTTACTCCTACAAGGCTGACGGTGCCACGCAGATGCTTTGCCTGCTAGCGCGCCTGGGCATGCCTTCGCCGCGACGGCTCTATTTCTACCATTTGAGCTGGTAGGGAGGCCTTAACGGAGCCGCTTCTGCTCTCCTGGCCTGCGGCGAGACCGGACACTGGGGACTAACGGGCAGCGCTTTTCAACGCCGGAGGTAAGCGTTGCAGACGCGCGGCCTATTTTTTTTTTTAGTCACGAGGCATTTTGGCGCGCTTTTGACCGGCAGCCCGGCCGCGTGGTGGCCTTGCCGCGTGGCGGCCGCATGCGCCTCAGTTTACTTTTTCCCTCGTTTTCCCGTTATACCTTGCTTGTGGCTACACCTTCCCGCTGCGTTTTTCAATCCAGAATCAAAATAAAAAGGCAGCAGAGGTTCGGGAAGGCCTAGGCTGCCTATCACCTCCCGGTTTTTGCAGGGGGGGGGCAGGTGGCTCTGCCTGGTTTGTTATTCTGTCAAGCAGGAGCTAGGGTGCCTGGTCTGCGTTCTCTAGAGTTTCTGAAGGCAGGCATCCGCTTGGCTAAGGGCTTGCAATGCCCTCCAAACCGCAATGTGTGGTTTGCGGTTCCAAAAAGTTCTCCAGCGCGGGGGTTTGCAAAGCCTGCGCGGGGGAGGCAGAAGGCTCACGTCTAGAGGCAGGGGTTCTGCCGGGCGCCGCAGAGTGCATGCCCGATCCTGCGCTTTCGACGGCTCCGGAGTTGTCCCAGGAGGACCCTGCGCCGGGGCCTTCCTCAGTGGGACTCTCACCCTCTGCGCCTGCGGCGCTCCCTGCGGACCTTTCCGCCATTTTTTCTCCGCAGTTTGTGGCCCTTCTGCAGCAGGCTGTGTTGGGTGGCCCTGCACAGCCGGGTACATCTCCAGAGAGCAGTGGCGCTAGGAAACGCCCAGCCTCCTCCCTATCGGTGGCTGCGTTCGGTGCAGATAAGCGGCCTCGCCTGGAGGGTGCCTTGCAGGACCCTTCGGAGGTTTCGGAAGCGCCTCTTTCAGATGAGGAGGAGCGCAGTATGCTCCTGGAAGAAGAGCTGGAGGAGGGGGAGATATCAGAGTGGGAGGAACAGCCTAGGGTGGTTCGAGTCTTCCGGAGGGAAGAACTTCCTGCTCTTATTGCCGAGACGCTCAAGGCGCTCAACATGCCTGTGCCGGAGGCGGCCGTGGATGAGCCTCTGGAAGATCCTCTCTTACAGGTGTTCCGTAAGACCCAAACGGCGTTCCCTGTGTACAGGGTTTTCCAAGAGATGATTCAGGAGGAATGGAACCTCCCGGAAGCGCCCTTGAAAGGGGCACGGATAATGGGTCGACTGTACCCGTTGTTGGACAAGGATAAGGAGGTCTTTAAGTCGCCAAAGGTGGACGCTGCTGTTTTGGCAGTGACTAAGAAGACGACTATTCCCGTTGAGGGCAGTGCGGCCCTTAAGGATGTTCAGAACCGGAAGCTGGATGTTTTACTACGGCAAGTCTTCGACATCAATGCTATTTCGCTTCAAGCTGCCGTTTGTGGAGCGTGGGTCGCTAGGGCCTGTCTTCGCTGGGCACAGCAGGTGCAGCAGGATCAGCCGAGTCCGCTGGCAGGGGAAGCTGCCCGTTTGGAGTCAGGGGCGGCTTACCTGGCGGATATTCACTATGATCTTATGCGGGGCCTTTCCAAGAGTATGGCTTCGGCGGTCGCTGCACGGCGATATCTGTGGCTTCGCAGTTGGGCGGCGGATAGTTCCTCCAAGGCTAGGCTGAGTAAGCTCCCCTTTAAGGGGCGTTTACTCTTTGGAGAGGACCTGGAGAAGCTTGTGAAGGACCTTGGGGAGACCAAGGGTGGCCGCCTGCCCGAGGATAAGCCTAAGCCGTCCCGGAGTGCGCCTGGGGGGCGCGGGCAGCCCCGGGATTTTCGGCGGTTTCGCTCACAGCGCTTCGGGTCCAGTGCGCGGGGGCGCCTTTCGTATCGCGCACCGGCGTTTCGAGGATTCCGGGGAGCAGGCAGGGGTTTTGGTCCCTCCTCCGCCGTCTCCTCTAGTTTCAAGAAGCAACAATGAGATAAGGGGGGCCCAGGCGCCCCCGCTACCTGTAGGGGGGTGGCTCCAGGAGTTCTTTCCTGCCTGGGCCCACATCACAACCGATCAATGGGTTCTGGAAATAATTCGAGAGGACTACGCTGTGGAGTTCGCGAGGCCAGTGCGGGACTCGTTTGTGCTTTCTCCCGGCAAGTCCGTCGCGAAGTGTGTGGCCCTGCGGAAGACGGTTCAACGGCTCCTGGACCTCCGAGCAATCGTTCCAGTTCCCAGAGACCAACTCGGTTGCGTTCGGTACTCTATTTACTTCGTCGTCCCGAAAAAGGGCGGCGGGGTCCGACCGATTCTCGATCTCAAGGGCATCAACCGTTGTCTGAAGGTATCGCATTTTCACATGGAAACCCTTCGGTCTGTTATCGTGGCGGTGCAGAAGGGCGAGTTTCTCTCGTCCCTAGACCTGTCAGAGGCATATCCCGGTCAGGGCAGAGCACCACAGGTTCCTGAGATTCGCGGTCCCGTGCGGGCATTTTCAGTTTCAGGCTCTTCCGTTCGGTTTAGCGACAGCGCCGAGAGTCTTCACCAAGGTGATGGTGGTGGTCGCGGCGGCCCTGCGCAAGGAAGGGATATTGGTACATCCTTATTTGGACAATTGGCTGATTCGAGCGAAATCCAGGGTCGAGAGCGAGAGGGTTACGGCCCGGGTGATAGCGTTCTTGGAAAGCCTCGGGTGGATCGTCAACTTGAAAAAGAGCCACCTGGCCCCTTCCCAAAGTCTCGAGTACCTGGGAGCGCGCTTCGACACTCAGGCGGGAAGGGTGTTTCTGATAAACCAAAGGGCGCAGACCCTTCGCAGGCTCGTGCGGAGTTTTTTGGAACTCAAGGCCCCCTCCGCATGGCGGTACCTTCAGTTACTGGGAACCATGGCGGCTGCGATCGAGACAGTGCCGTGGGCAAGAGCGCACATGCGTCCGCTGCAAAGAGCGTTACTCCGGCACTGGTCGCATCAGCGGAATCCTTTGTCCCGCCGGCTTGTTTGCCCGGAAGAAGCCAGAAATGCTCTGCGTTGGTGGCTAATCCCCGACTCGCTGGAGCGGGGGAGGTCGCTGGAAGCTCCGGAGTGGCTGGCAGTGATGACGGATGCCAGCCTGCTGGGCTGGGGAGCTCACTGCCAGGGCACGTTTGTGCAGGGGTGCTGGAGCCTGCTGGAGCAGTCTTGGCCCATCAACAGGTTGGAGCTCCGGGCGGTGACCCTGGCCTTACAGGAGCTGGGGTCGCTCCTCGATAGGAAGGCGATCCGGGTGTTGTCCGACAATGCGACAGCGGTCGCCTACATCAACAAGCAGGGGGGCACGAGCAGTATGGCGCTCGAGGCCGAAGCCGAATCCCTGTGCACTTGGGCGGAAGCGCATCTCTCGGATCTGTCAGCAGCGCATGTGGCCGGGGTAGACAATACTCAGGCCGACTTCCTCAGCAGGGTACTGGTGGACCCGGGCGAATGGGTCCTGCATCCCGAGGTGTTCGACATGGTGACTCGCAGGTGGGGCTGTCCGGTCATGGACCTTATGGCGACCTTTGCCTCCGCAAAAGCCAGCCGCTTTTTCAGCAGGCGGCGGGAACGGATGTCGGAAGGTCTCGATGCCCTGATAAAAGCCTGGCCAGCGGGTCAGCTGTTGTTTGTCTTTCCTCCCTGGGTCCTAATCGGGAGGGTACTGCAGCGCATAGCGCGGTTCCCCAGACGCGTAATTCTCATAGCGCCGGACTGGCCGCGGCGTCCCTGGTACGGGGACCTGGTACGCTTGCTGGTAGCAAAGCCCTGGCGTCTCCCATGCCAGCCGGATCTTCTGACACAGGGTCCCCTCGTGATGCCGCACGTGGACAGATTCGCGCTTACGGCCTGGCTCTTGAGCGGGCTCGATTAAGAGCTAGGGGTTACTCGTCGACGGTGATTACAACGCTGTTGAAGTCCCGGAAGCGGTCCACGTCCTTGGCGTACGTGCGTGTGTGGCGCATTTTCGAGGCATGGTGTGGGGCCCGGAAGTGCGCAGCTTTGTCTGCTTCTATTTCCCAGATCTTGGATTTCCTTCAGGATGGCTTCGACAAAGGTCTCGCTGCGGCGTCGTTACGAGTTCAAGTGGCGGCATTGGCCTGTTATAGGGGCCGGATTTCAGGTCAGTCGTTGGGGTCTCAGCGGGATGTCAAGCGTTTTCTCAGAGCGGTGTCTCTTCTCCGGCCGCCCTCTCGACAAATTGTCCCCAAGTGGCATCTTCCTTTAGTCTTGGATGCCTTGCGGCTGCCTCCCTTTGAGCCGCTGGCTCATGCGATGCTCAAGGACCTTACCCTGAAGGTGGTCTTTCTAGTAGCGATTTGTTCGCAAAGGCGAGTGTCTGAGCTGCAGGCCCTTTCCTGCCGGGAGCCTTATCTTTCCTTCTTTCCGACTAAGGTGGTTTTGCGGACTGTTCCGGCCTTCCTGCCTAAGGTGGTCTCGGCTTTCCACGTGAATCAGGAAATCTCTCTTCCGGTGTTCTCCGAGGATAGAGGGGCGGCGTCCCGGGGTTTATATCTGTTCGATGTCCGTCGGGCTTTGAAAAAGTACTTACGCCGGACGGAGTCGTTTCGGAAATCGGATCGGCTCTTTGTTCTCTTTGCGGGGCCACGCCGCGGGGAAGCGGCTTCAAAGGCGTCCATTGCGCGCTGGATCAAGGAAGCTATCTCGTCGGCCTATGTGCTGTCCGGTAAGAGGGTCCCGGAGGGGTTGCGGGCCCATTCTACCAGGGCTCAGGCTGCTTCCTGGGCGGAATTCCGGTCGATTTCGCCGGAAGAGATATGTAAGGCAGCAACGTGGTCGACGTTGCACTCTTTTGCGAGGCACTATCGGCTGGATGTGCAGAGGACAGAGGAGTCCTCTTTTGGATCTGCAGTACTTCAGGCTGTTCTGCCAGGTCCCGCCCGTATATAGGTGTTTTTTCACTGCTCTGGTACTAACCCAGAGGTTCCGGGACTAGGCTGGGGACACGAACAGGAAGGTGAAATTAGTCTTACCTGCTAATTGTAGTTCCTGGAGTGGAACCAGCCTAGTCCCGTATCCCTCCCGGTGTGGGGCTGGCGATAGCCTGAAGTGTCCATATCCTTACAGGTGAGTCATGTTTCCGTATTGAGCTGTGCATGTCCTTTCGACAAGGGAAGCGGTCTAGTGCCACGCTACGTTTGTTGGTTGTTTTGGGGGTCTTTTCCTTTTCTCCCTTTCTGTGTTTTCGGGGGGATGAGGAATGGCCTCTTCAGGTCTTACAGTCTCGGAGTTGCCTGGGGGGTTTTCTCCGGGGTTCTTCTTATTTAGGCATAGAAAAGTGTCTTTGTGTTTTGATATGCTTAATTGTTTCTCCGGGGAGTCTGCTTTGTCAGTAGGTCACTGGTGACAGGGGGCGGACACCGAGGAGATATACTGGTGATGTCACAGAAAAAGAGGAGTTTCTCAGTCTTCAAGCTGCTGGATAAGATAGGCAACCCAGAGGTTCCGGGACTAGGCTGGTTCCACTCCAGGAACTACAATTAGCAGGTAAGACTAATTTCACCTTTGGGTTGTTCTTTCCTATGTGCATAACTTTGCACTTCTCCACATTAAATTTCATCTGCCATTTGAATGCCCAGTCTTTCAATTTATCAAGATCCTCTTGCAGTTTTCCACAATCCTCTTGGGTTTTAACAACTTTAAATAGTTTTGTGTCATCTGCAAATTTGATAACCTCACTCGTTTTTCCCTTTTCCAGGTCATTTATGAATATGTCAAAAAGCATCGGACCCAGCACAGATCCCTGCGGTACTTCACTATTCACCTTTTTCCATTGGGAAAATTGGCCATTTAGCCCTTCTGTCTGCTTTCTATCTTTTAACCAGTTCCTGATCCACAGTAGTACACTGCCTCCTATCCCATGACTTTCTAGTTTTGCCAAAGTCTCTGATGAGGGACCTTGTCAAAGGCTTTCTGTAAGTCCAGATACACTATATCAACCGACTCACCTTTGTCCACCTGTTTATTCACACCTTCAAAAAAACATAACAGATTAGTAAGACAAGATCTTCCTTGTCTAAAGCCATGTTGGCTGTTTCCCATTAAGCCATGACTATCTGCATGTTCAGTAATTTTGTTCTTTATTATGTTTTCTACCATTTTTCCCGGTACTGATGTCAGGCTCACCGGTCTGTAGTTTCACGGATCACCCCTGGAACGCTTTTTAAAAATTGGCATTACATTGGCGATCCTCCAATCTTCAGGTATTATAGATGATTTTAATGATAGTTCACAGATTACTAATAGCAGGTCTGCAATCTAATAGTTCAGTTCTTTCAGCACTCTTGGATGGTACACCATCCGGTCCAGGTGATTTGCTACTCTTCAGTTTATCCCATATTTGTGATACATCTTCCCGGTGTTTCGATATTTCTTTCAATTCTTCCGCAGTATCACCTTTAAATACCACTTCAGTCATGGGTAGCATCCCTACTTCTTCCTCAGTAAAGACCAAAGCAAAGTATTCATTCAGTCTCTCCGCTATAGCCTTGTCTCCTCTTACCTCTTTTACCCCTCTATCATCTAATGGTCCAACTGATTCTCTCACAGGTTTTTTGCTATGAATGTACTTGAAAAAGTCTTTATTACGCGTTTTTGCTTTTACAGCAAGCTTCTCAAATTCTCTCTTTGCCTGCCTTATCAATGCCTTGCATTTAACTTGCCAGTGCTTAAAAGTTAAAAGGTAGTACTGTGGATTTCCTTACCATCCTTCTTCCATTAATTAAATTAAACACGATCATGCTATGATCACTATTGCCAAGTGTCCCCAACACCCTTATCTCTTGCACCAGATCTGGTGTTCCACTAAGGACTAGGTCCAAAATGGCTTCCCCTCTGGTCGGTTCATGAACCAACTGCTCCAAGAAGCAGTCATTTATTTCATCTAGAAACCTTATCTCCCTAGCATGTCTTGCCATGACACTAACCTAATCAATACCAGGGTAATTGAAATCACCCATTATTATTACTGTTCTGTAACTTTTGTTAGCTTTCCTGATTTCTTTGAGCATTTCATCATCCATTTGTTCATTCTGGCCAGGTGGTCGATAGTATACCCCACTGCTATCGCCTTCCTCTTTTTACATGGAATTTCAATCCATAGAGATTCTACAACGAATTTTGTTTCCTGCAAAACTTTAATCCTTCCTGATCGTCCCTCCAGGCTAGTCCCGGAATCTCTGGGTTGTCAACCTCTACCAGCAGCTTTGGAGACTGAAGAACTTCAGATCTGTGACGTCACCAGTATATAAGGGCTGGCTCCGCCTCCTCCATCAGTTTTTCAGTCTCCAAAGCAGCTTGTGAGATGTGAGCCCAATGGTTCCAGGGCTCACTTGAGGAACATTTGTGTGCAGACAAGGGAGCAAATAGCATATTTTCTTGTTTTTTCTTTGGGTTAGCGTAGCTTAATTGGTCGGGTTCAAAGGGTGCACAGGATTTGCCTTGAGATCCTTTGTGTTTTCTTTCCTTTCTTTTCTTCCCTCCCCCCCCCCTTTTCTTTTTTTTCTCCCTCCCCCTCCGTTTATTTCGGGGAGTTAGCTGGGTGCTGGGGGTTCGGGGTATCCTGCCCTACCTGACTACAGTACCGTTTGGACGGGAACGGGTCCGGTGTCTTTCATAGCGCAGTGAGGCAGAAGGCTTGCCTGCCAGCGCTAACGGCGACATACTGCACAGGTGCGTGGTTCCCTATTGCTGTCCGGTTCCTTTCTAGCTCCGGACAGAGTCTGTGCAGTGCCGGCGTGCCCGAGGCAGCATGTAAGGAGAGCATCTACCTTTTGTTGTGAAGGGCAGCACGAGACAGTGTACGGCCTGTGTTGGGCGGGAATCGCCTTTTCAGCGGTCCTAGGCCTCATCGCGTGTGCGGGAGGCGGGAAAAAGTGCCCTTTGCAACGGTCAGCGGCGGCTTGATTATTTCCCCTTAGGAGCTTCGTTTTATTTTAGTTCCTTCAGGGGGCAGGTTGGGAGTCCCCCGGGAGGGCTCTGAGTAAAAAAAAGAAAAAAAATTTATATTTCAGTTTACTGCCTTTTTCCTTTGGTCCAGCTTGCCTTTTGGGGCTGTGGTGATCATGCCGGCCAAACATATGTGTGTGTTATGTGGGGTTAAGCGCAGTTCCCTTTCGCCTGATGGCGTTTGTAAAGGGTGCGCGCCGGAGTTGGGATCCGCAGGCCTGGATCCCATCCCGGAGCCTGCGCAAACAGCTGATGTGGAGGAAAAAGCAGGGCCCTCTTCACCTTCCCTAGGGGGTCCGGAGACAAGTAGCAGCATGCTGACAGCGTCGCTGCCGGGCTTCCCGCCACAGTCGGGGACGCCAAGTCTAGCTTCCATTTGTTCTACGGATTTCCTGGACCTCCTCCAAAAGACCTTGTCCTGTGTGCAGGGAGCGTCAGCAGCTGGAGCCTCTAGGGCGGATCCTGCTCAGAAGCGACCGGGGTCTCCTGGGTCGGTGGTGGGGTCTGCCAGCGTGACTAAGAGGAGGAGGCCATCGTTTGAGGTGGTGGCTCCGTCCCTGGGCTCGGATGAGGCAGGGTCGGACGATGAGCACATGCAGGGAGGAGGATCTCGAGGAAGGGGAGATCCGGGAACACGAGGATCAAGCACGCGTGGTTCGGGTGTTTCGGCGGGAAGAGCTGCCGGCACTCATTGCGGAATCCCTCAAGGCTCTTAATATGCCAGACGCTGGACCGGGGGAGGACGCTTCCCTGGAGGATCCACTGTCGCAGGCAATTCGGAAGACGCGAAGAGCCTTTCCAGTACATAGGGTATTTAAGGAGATGATTCAAGAAGAGTGGGATACGCCGGAGGCCGCTCTTAAGGGAGCGCGGATTATGTCTAGGTTATACCCTCTTTTGGATCAGGACAGGGAGTTGTTTAGGGCTCCCCGGGTAGATGTAGCGGTGGCAGCGGTGACGAAGAAGATGACTATCACCGTGGAGGGTGCGGCGGCACTCAAGGATGTGCAGGATCGCAAGTTGGAAACGTTGCTCAAACAGATCTTTGAGGCTAATGCGCTGTCTCTGCAGGCGTCCATATGTGGGGCCTGGGTTGCCCGGGCTTGCTTGCGTTGGGCTCAGCGGGTTCAGAGCGAATCCTTGGCAGAAGGGGTCGAGGAGGCGGCACGCTTAGAATCTGGAGCAGGGTACCTCGCTGATATCCATTATGATTTGATAAGAGGACTTGCAAAGAGTATGGGTTCAGCGGTTGCGGGGAGAAGGTGCCTCTGGCTGCGGAATTGGTCGGCGGATGGCTCTTCTAAAGCCAGGTTGAGCAAGCTTCCTTTCCGGGGGAAGTTGCTTTTTGGTGAGGATTTAGAGAAGTTGGTGAAGGACTTGGGAGAGTCTAAAGGAGGCAGGTTGCCGGAGGATAAGCAGAAGCAGGGCCGGTCAGCCTTCGGGTCGCGGCAACAGCCAAGGGATTTTCGTCGCTTCTCTGCGCAGAGGGGCGCTTCCTTTCAGAGAGGCAGGTTTCCGGCTAGATCCCAAGGGTTTCGAGGCTTTCGGGGAGCCAACAGGGGTTTTGCGTCGGCTTCCTCGACCTCGGCCTCTTCCTTAAAAAAGTCACAATGAAGTCAGGGGGGCTCAGGTGGGGTTCGTTCCCGTGGGAGGGCGGCTATGGGAGTTTTACCCTGCCTGGGCCCGGCTCACCTCCGACCAGTGGGTATTGGAGGTAATTCGGGAGGGGTACGCGCTAGAGCTACAGCGGCCTGTGCCCGACCTTTTTGTTCGGTCTCCGTGTGGCACGGCAGCAAAGCGCAGGGCGGTGTGCGAGACCGTGCAGAAGTTGTTGCGCCTCGAGGCCGTAGTCCCGGTACCGCCCGACCAGTTAGGCTGTGGTCGATACTCCATTTATTTCGTGGTCCCCAAGAAGGAGGGGTCCTGGCGGCCCATTCTCGACTTAAAGAAGGTCAACCGCTGTTTGCGCGTGACTCATTTTCGCATGGAGACGCTCATATCGGTCATACAAGCGGTCAGGAGGGGATAGTTTCTGACGTCCTTGGATCTCTCGGAGGCCTAGCTCCACATTCCGATTCGGCAAGAGCATCCGAGATTTCTCAGGTTTGCAGTGCCGATGGGTCATTTCCAATTTCAGGCGCTTCCGTTTGGTCTAGCAACGGCGCTGCGGACGTTCACCAAGGTGATGGTTGTGGTGGCGGCGGCTTTGCGCCGAGAAGGTGTGTTAGTGCATCCCTATCTGGACGATTGGTTGATCAGGGCAAAGTCCCGGGACGAGAGTGTCGCGGCGACGTCCAAGGTGGTCGATTTGTTGCGCAGTCTAGGTTGGGTGATCAATATGGCAAAGAGCAAATTGCTTCCGTCTCAACATCTGGAGTATTTGGGCGCTCGATTCGACACCAGCGAGGGTCGCGTGTTCTTGCCGCAGCATCGAGTGTTGGAACTCCGTCGGTTACTGCGTCGGTTTCTCCTTCAGGGCCGTCCGACAGCCTGGGAGTATTTGCAGCTATTGGGTACCATGGCGGCAACATTGGAAGTGGTTCCCTGGGCGAGGGTGCACATGTGTCCTCTACAACGATCGCTGTTGCAGAGGTGGTCACATCAGAGAGACTCTCTGTTCCGCAGATTGGTTTGTCTCCCCCAGACTCGCCGGGCTCTGAGTTGGTGGTTGCGGCTGGGGGGTCTGGAGGCCGGGATGCCCCTGGAAGTCCCAACGTGGGTTACATTGACGACGGATGCCAGCCTGTTCGGCTGGGGAGCTCATTGTCAGGGTCATCTGGTTCAGGGGCAGTGGTCCGTGCTAGAGAGAGGCTGGTCAATCAACAGGCTGGTTGCGAGCGGTGTCCCTGGCTCTGCAGAGGTTAGGCTCGGTGCTTCGCGGGACGGCCGTGAGGGTGTTCTCCGACAACGCGACAGCGGTGGCCTATGTAAACCGGCAGGGGGGGCACCAGCAGCGTAGCACTGGAGACCGAAGCGGAAAGTTTGTTCGAATGGGCCGAACAGAACCTCTTGGCCCTATCGGCGGCGCATGTCGCAGGGGTGGACAATGTCGAAGCCGATTTTCTAAGCCGGGTGAAGGTAGATCCGGGGGAGTGGGTTCTCCATCCGGAGGTGTTTGCACTTCTGGTGCAGCGCTGGGGGACACCTGTGATGGATCTGATGGCGACCTTTCAGTCCGCAAAGGCAGCTCGCTTCTTCAGCAGGCGAAAGGAACGGATGGCAGAAGGTCTGGACGCGCTCGTTCAGGACTGGCCGGAGGAGCATCTGCTGTATGTCTTTCCGCCGTGGGTGTTGATCGGAAGAGTAGTGCAGCGAGTAGAGCGGCACAGGGAACGAGTGGTTCTCGTCGCTCCGGATTGGCCGAGATGGCCGTGGTACGCGGACCTCGATCGGCTTCTGGTGGAGCGTCCTTGGCGGTTGCCCAGTCAGCCGGATCTGCTGCTGCAGGGCCCTCTTTGCATGCCCCAAGTGGATCAGTTCTCGCTTACGGCTTGGCTATTGAGCGGGCGCGGTTAGCAGCGAGGGGGTATTCGCTGGCTGTAGTGAATACCTTGCTGAAGGCGAGGAAGCGGTCCACTTCGTTGGCGTATGTGCGAGTTTGGCGTGTGTTCGAAGCCTGGTGTGCCGAGCGGGACTTCGTTCCCTTGAGGGCATCGATACCGCAGATTTTGTCATTTTTGCAGGACGGTTTTCAGAAAGGTTTGGCAGCGGCGTCGCTCAAAGTGCAATTAGCAGCGTTGGCCTGTTATAGGGGTAAGGTCCAGGGGGCTTCGCTGGTGGTTCATCCGGATGTTAAGCGTTTTGTGCGGGCGGTGACTCTGCTTCGTCCGCCGCGTAGATTTGTGGTTCCGTCCTGGGATCTGCCTTTAGTGTTGGAGGCGTTAGGTCAGGCTCCGTTTGAGCCACTGAAGGAAGCTTCCCTGAAGGATCTTACGCTCAAGGTGGTGTTCTTGGTGGCTGTGGCCTCCGCTCGGCGGGTTTTGGAGCTACAGGCCTTGTCTTGTAGAGAGCCTTTTCTGTCATTCTCTGATTCTAAGGTGGTGTTGAGGCCAGTGCCGTCGTTTTTTCCAAAGGTGGTTTCCCCGTTTCATGTCAATCAGGTGGTGTCGTTTCCGGTATTTTTCAATCAGCCTAATGGGCGCCGGGCGCAGCACCTTCATCGTTTGGACATCCGTAGGGCATTGCGCAACTATCTGAAACGGACGGCGGCCTTTCGTAGGTCAGATAGGTTGTTCGTCTTATTTGCGGGGCCTCGCAGAGGGGAGGCGGTCTCTAAGGGGTCGATTGCTCGCTGGATCAAGGAGGCGATCACTTCGGCATACCTTTTGCGAGGCCGAGCTGTGCCTGAGGGGCTCCGTGCTCATTCCGCGAGAGCGCAGGCAGCATCGTGGGCGGAGTGTGCTTTGGTGCCTGCGGCGGATATCTGTAGGGCAGCCACGTGGTCGTCGCTGCATTCCTTTGTCAAGCATTACCGACTGGACGTTCTGGCCGCAAGAGATTCCTGTTTTGGAGCGGTGGTGCTTCAGGCCGGTCTGGCCGGTCCCTCCCGTTGTTGATTTGTACTGCTCTGGTACTTCCCAGAGATTCCGGGACTAGCCTGGAGGGACGATCAGGAAGGTTAAATTAGACTTACCTGCTAATTGTAGTTCCTGGAGGACATCCAGGCTAGTCCCGGACCCCACCCTTTTTCGCTCTGCCACGGCCTGAAGCGGCAGCTAAGTGACCGGTAAGTGGTGTTTGATTACTCTTCGCTGAGGCTCCTGGGGATCTGAACAGAGCTGGGAGTGGGGCGCAGAATCATAGATGTCAGCATTTCGCGTTCAGGGGATTTCATGGCAAGCGTTCTGTGGGATCTCCTATACTGGTGCAGTTGAGTGAGGGAGATTAATAACATTTGTACAGTTTGTTTTGGACTTGTATTTAGTTCTGGTTTACTGCATTGTTGCTCCGATGAGTCTGCTTTGTCAATAGGTAAACTGATGGAGGAGGCGGAGCCAGCCCTTATATACTGGTGACGTCACAGATCTGAAGTTCTTCAGTCTCCAAAGCTGCTGGTAGAGGTTGACAACCCAGAGATTCCGGGACTAGCCTGGATGTCCTCCAGGAACTACAATTAGCAGGTAAGTCTAATTTAACCTTTGTGACTCAACGCCTTCTCTAACATAGAACACAACCCTTCCACCAATATGATCAGCTCTATCATTACAATATAGTTTGTACCCAGGTATCAGAGTGTCCCACTGGTTGTCCTCCATCCACAATGTCTCTGAGAGACCAATCATATCTTATTTCTCATTTAGTGCTATATATTCTAACTCTCCCATCTTATTTTTTAGACTTCTAGCATTTGCATACAAGCATTTTAAAGACTGTATTTTATTCATGTTTATCTGGTTATCGGTAAGCAGGGGTAATTTGAAATCTTTAAGCTCTGTCTGCTCTGTACTCAAGGGCATTTGGGCTACCTTTGTCTTTATTGGTAGTGTCGACACCGGCATTTGTATCTTTACCGGTACTACCACTTCAAGGCTATGCTGCTCCTTTACTAGCATTGATGCCCGGTGCTCCATCGGCAGGGCCACAGTCAATGCTGCTGACTACTCGGCATGGTGAGGACATCGAACATGTCCGGCATGGACAGCACCATTCATATGGTCATCGGCACCGGCAACATTCTCCAAGCTCAGAGTCCTTGACTCGGAGAACCTCCTGGATTTTGCATCGGTATCAGAACCACCTCCCACTGCAAATCTCCACTGGAGGACATGTCCTTCTAAGAATTCATTGGAGAAATGGCAGCAGGACTCTTGATACCAGCAGCGGCGGCAGCACCGGAGCCTCAAGCAGAGGAACTGGAAATTCTCCAGTACCCCACAGCACTAAAGGAAGCAATGATTTTACCAGTACATAAGATCCTTCACAACCTAATGCTTCGTATGTGGGAGACCCTGCTCACAATAGCACTTATCAGCAGATGTCTCAATGCAATGTTATCTAGAACCTGGAGTCCTCTGGTTTTCAAAAGTAGCAACTACCACAGCACTCAATGGTAGTCTCATCAATGATGTGGCGCATCAAGAGTGGCAAGACACATGCATCGATAATTCCTGGAAGAGAATTGAGAAACCTCAATATTTTTGACCCACAGTCTTTTCAGGCCTCCATGCTGGCAAGTAGAATCAACTCTTACACTATATATGGGAATGTTCCTAAAGGAGATTAATAAAGATTGGGAAGCCTTCCTACCATTCATCCCAGATGACAAAAAAGCAGCTTTTGAAACTGTCCTCAAAAACAGCCCAATTGTCTCCAAATTTGTTAACAGGGCAGCATTTGATGCATTTGAATCTACCAGCAGAGCATCTGCTATTGCCATCGGTGCTAGAAGACTGGCATGGTTACAGCCCTTGGACCTTGAACAGTGGGTCCAGGACAAGCTGGGGAACATCCCCTGCACTGTTGGGTAAGAATTGGAGAGAAAAGGCTGGAGAGCTTGAAACTGATGACACTACCCTATAAAGGCTCTCCATGAAAACTGCTGACCCCTCAAAGAAGAGGCCAACAACAAAGAAGCCATTCTACCGCAAAAAGAGGATATTCTACCCTTATTATTCACAGCCCCCTTACCAGCAGCAGGGCAAGCAGCAGAGGACTAAATAGACTAAGAAGCCCAGAATTACTAAACGGCAGCCACCACCTCAAAAACAAGTTACACCCAGTTTTTGACTCCGTACTGGGGAACGTGGTCATTCTGCCCCTGCAAGGCCCCAATCAAATAAAAATAGCAGGTCGACTTTCCTCCTTTGCCAATCACTGGCAGGTTATCACCTCAGAGCAGTGGACCCTAAACATCATCGGGGAAGGGTATCTCTTAAACTTCAGGCAACTTCCTCCAGCCTCACTTGAAAGGTGAATATCCCCTCCAATCCAGGCTCAGGGCCCTGTTCAAAGAGGAAATCTCCAACCTGCTCACCCAATAAGCCATAGAGGAGGTTCCACAACAAGAATTACACAAGAGTCTCTACTCTCCTTACTTCATCATCCCAAAGACGTCAGGAGGATAGAGGCCTATTCTTGACCTCCAAAATCTCAACAAATTCTTTGTAAAGGAAAAGTTCCAGATGATCTCCCTGGGAACTTTCCTACTCTATCTGCAGGAACAAGGACTCCCGTTAGGCTATATTCCCTAGATCTAAAAGACACATATACTCATATCCCAATACATCCAGGACACAGGAGATATCTCCACTTCACCTTTTAGGGGGACCATTATCAGTACCAAGTCCTTCCCTTATGCCTGGCATTGGCTCCCAGAGTTTTCATAAAATGCATGTCAGCATGTCATGCAGTTAGCAGCCCACCTGTGAAGCAAGGGCATTTTTGTCTTCCCCTACTTGGATGACTGGTTGGTAAAGGCAGGCTCTCCAGAAGAATTCTGCTCTTCACACCAGACCACCATAGCATTGCTACAAGACCTGGGATTCATAATAAATGTCCCAGAATCCCAACTAACCCCAGTTCAAAGGTTGGAGTTCATAGGAACAGTGCTTGACACTCAGCTGTCCAGGGCCTTTCTACCACTGGACCGTATGGACCGACTGGTCAACCTAGTCACCCACATGCAGCAACAAACATCATCAACAGCTTGGAACTGCCTATGTCTCCTGGGTCATATGGCATTCACAGTGCATGTAGTGCCATATGCACGACTACATATGCATCTAGCACAATGGGACCCTATCATCCCAATGGACACAATCTATGGGACAATTGAACGAGATCATTTGGATCACCTGCCCATTAGTTCTCTCCCTACTGTGGTGGTGCACAAAAGCAAATCTGCTCGAAGGGTCACATTTTTGGATGCCTCATCCTCAACACATCCTTACAAAGGATGCGTCCAAGGTCGATTGGAGAGCCCATTTGGAGCCACTCTCCACAGGGCCTCTAGACAACCGAGGAGTCATCCCTACAGATCAACTTGTTGGAGCTTTGTGCAATCTTGAAAGCCTACAGGTTTTTCACCATCACCTCACCAACAGCCATGTCCTGGTAAGGACAAACAACCAAGTGTCAATGTTCAATCTGAACAAGCAAGGCAGAACAGGTTTGCTTCCCCTGTGGAACTTTGCCATCTCTCACCATGTACACCTTCGTGCAGTATATATTCTGGGCAAGCCGAATCAACTTGCGGACAGACTCAGTCGGATTCTTCACCCACACGAGTGGAGTCTACATCGAACAGAATAGCCAAAATATTCAAAGCCTCAGAAACACCTGTCATTAACCTTTTTGCTTCCCCACAGAACACCAAACTTCTGCACTTCTCCAGAGTTCCATCCAAACTCAGCCAAGCAAACGATGCCTTTCCATCTACATTGGGATCAAGAACTGCTTTATGCATTCTCCCCCACACCTCTAATACCAAAATTCCCTCTTCAAGCTCCAGCTGGATGGTGGCACTATGATACTCATAGCCCCCTTCTGGCCTCGACAAGCGTGGTTTTCCCTTCTTCTTCGAGATGAATCCAATCCGTCTAGGTTGCAGCCCGGGAAGATGGAATAGTTCTCCATCCCAATCTGAGATCACGCCATCTGACTGCATGACTGCTGAAAGCGTAGCCTTTCAGCATCTCAACCTGTCTACTGAAGTAAAAAAGTCCTCCTGGCTTCTAGGAAACCTTCCACCATAAGGATGTACTCCTGCAAATGGCGCAGATATGAATCATGGTGCTCAAATCTCAATCCATTTGACGCACCAGTATCTGCAATCCTGCAATATCTACTGCGCTTGTTCTCTTCAGGACTCAAAACCAATTTGGTTCGAGTTCATCTAAGTGCCATTGCAGCTTTTCATAAACCAATCAATGGCCAACCCATCTCAGTGCACCCTTTAGTGGCACACTTTATGAGAGGCCGCCTCCTCTCTAAGTCACCCCTTCGACCATCTCCAATGGCATGGGATCTCAAACACCCATTTGAACCCTGAGAACAACCCACCTGCACTACTTGACTTGGAAGGTCATATTTCTTGGGGTCCTGACCTCAGCCAGGTGCATTAGTGAACTACAGGTGCTGGTGGCTCATCTACCGTACACCAGATTCCATCATGACAAGATGTCCTCAGGGCACATCCACACTTCTTACCAAAGGTGATATCATCATTCCACATAAATCAATCCATCATACTTCCAGTCTTCTTCCCATGCAAAGGCCACCCTGCACACACTCGATTTGTAAACGGACCCTGGACTTTTACCTCCAGAGGACTCAGGATCACTGCAGGTCTCACAACTCTTTGTGTCATTAGACCATTCTCATCTGTGGCTTCCGGTAACTAAGTGGATAGCAGACTGCATTGCTTTTGCTTATGATAAGGCAGGACTCTCCTTCACAGGACATGTCACAGCTGTCAATGTCCAAGCAATGGTGACATCTGTAGCTAACCTAGGCTCAGTAGCCATTGGCGAAATATGCCGGGCAGCAACCTGGTCCTCTGTCCACATCGTTGCCTCCCACTACTGCTTGGACAAGGACTCCCGTTAGGATGTGGCCTTCAGCCAGGCGGTCCTCCAGTATCTCTTTGGAACAGAGCTACAACTCCATCCCCCACCCACACTGTTCTCCAGATCTCCATGGCAGGGATGTCTGTGTGCAGTTGAACTCAGTCTGACATCTCTGACCTGGTTTCCTACTCTCTTATAGATCTGGGAACTAGGGAGTCCCATATGTGAAGACTACATTCCTGCTTGTTCCTGGAGATAGTGTAGTTACTCACCTGTAACAGGTGATCTCCGAGAACAGCAAGAATTTAGTCTTTACAGCCCACCATCCTCCCCATGGAGTTGGAGAGAGTTATTTTTACGCTTCCTTCCCAACTACAAACCCAACTGAAGAGAGAGAGTCAGAAGAGCGGGAAGGCAATCGCGCAGACGCAGTGGAGTACTCCCAAAGGCTTTCCTATAGGACGATGGGGAGCGTTCCCGCACAGGCTCAGTCGGTGCTGACGTCATCCCCATATGTGAAGACTAAATTCCTGCTGTTCCCGGAGATCAACTGTTACAGGTGAGTAAATACGCTTTCTTGTATTTATAGACCATCTTTCCAAATCTAGTTTATATTTGTTTAGGTAGAATAAACATATGTGTCAAAGAGTTTAGAATCTAAGTAGGTGATTCTGACCAGCCTAAAGTTACCAAAGAATGTCCGTGAATATCGTCTGAGAGGGTGCTGTCCCCCACTCTGCCCCACCCCAGAACATCCCAACGCTAAGTGGTTAGCGTCAGGGCATTCAGGGGGTTTAGGAGGCGATATTAAGTGGCACAAACTGGGTATGTGCTGCTGAATATCCTGCTATATGGGATTAACGTGGTTAGAAAGTCTGCGTTAATCCCTTTGAATATGCCCCCCTTGGTTTTCCTGGTGCCTAAGCCATTGCTCTGACCATTAGGATACCTCTTTCCTTCTTTCTGATGATAATGTTGTGTTATGTGCCTAATCATTCTATAAGTTGTCATGTTCTATTCTTAGCATATGTAATATATTGGAAATTGGTTTTTTCTCCAGGACCAAGCAGGAAGTCAGTCCTCACATATGGGTGACATCGACGTCGATGGAGCCCCCATGCGGAGCATTTCCCCAGCTTTCTAAGAAAGCCTTTGGGAATACACCCACGCATGCGCGGTCCCCTTCCCGCCCAAAGGTGCCATCTTGCCCAGTCTTTCTTTTTCCGTGGAGCCCAACGGACGTGTGTCCGTGTTACCCGGAAAAGTTTGATTTTTTTCTGCGATTTTTCGCTCTCTTTTTGTCCGGTTCAACGCCGGTTCCCCTTCCCACCTGGGTTCGGTACGCTGGTATCGACTCGATCTCTATTTTTTGGCTTTTTGCCCTTCGTGGCACACGTTCGCGCTCTTTTCTTTTTCCCTAGAGAGCCGGTCTTTTGACCTCGCGGGGGCCCTTTTTTCCCCCGATGGCCTCCAGTGGTTTTAAAAAGTGTGATCGTTGTAAGAAGCTCATGTCTCTTACCGACACACACGACTGCTACCTGTGTTGCCTCGGGCCGGACCATGATCCCAAGGTCTGTGTCCCATGTGGTAAAATGTCCACCAAGGCACTTAGAAGCCGGCAGCATCAGAAGGAGAGAATTTTTTATGACTCTGCCTCCGGTTGAGCCCGGACCTCGTCAGAGGCCTCGACGTCTCGGGAGTCTGACCCCGAACTTAGTCGGGGTTCCTCTGATAGGGGGTCCCCCGGTCGGGAGCATAAGAGGAAGAGAAAGCTCATGAGGGCGGCGTCAGAGGAGGCCCCTGGTTCCTCGAGGGCCAGGTCTCGGACCCCTGACCGCCGCCCCGGGCCCCTAGAGCTGGAGAAGCCCACCAAGGTATCTCGTGTAGAGCCAGAGTCCGTTGAGCACGTAAGTCCTGTTGTCCTCGAGGACTCTCCTCCCAGGGAGCTGACGTCGGGCCCGGCGCCACTGGGGCCCGAGTCGGTGGCTGCTGAGTCTCTTGAGCTTGGACTCATGCTGACAGCTTTGGAGTGCAGACTATCTACCTTCATGGATCAGCAGCGGGTGCTGATGGCCAGCCTGACTGGTGCATCTGCCCCAACCACAGAGACGTCGACGTCTAAGTCGATCCCGGAGACCGAGCCGGTTCTCAAAGCCATGAAGGCCCGAGTCCGGACTCGGTCACGGTCTCCCTCGACCTCCCGTTTGGGACCGAGGGCGTCAACGCCGATTGCCCCGGTGTCGGGGTGAGTGTTGCCGGAGCCCGCACGGTTGGAGCCCCTCGACTCTTTTTTGGATGAGTCTGTGTTGGAGACGGAGGACGAGGAGTCCCCCGATACCTTTCGGACTTGGTGTGTCCCTTCGGACTCACCACAGTCCGAGCCCCGGAGTAGGTCCCCGCCGGAGGACACTCGGAGTTCGTGAGGGACATGGCCAAGGCCTTGAATGTTCCTGCGGATCCCGAGGAGGAGCCTCGAGCCGAAGAGCTCGATGCCCTGCAGTACGACTCTCTCCCGAGGGAGGCCTTTACTGTGCCGGTTCCTCCGAAGCTGGAACGGCTCCTCTTCCGAATGTGGGAGGCACCGGCCTCGGCGCTGGTTTTGAGCAAGCGGATCGATTCCATGTATCGAGTCCGAAAGAGCCCTGGATTTCAGAAGGCGCAGGTGGAATCGGCCATGCATCGTCTGAAGAGCCAGAAGATGCACTCTGCGGTGCCCCCCAGCAGGGAGGCCCGAAGCCTAGATGCCATCGGCAGAAAGTGCTTCCAGGGCTCGATGCTTGCTTGCCGTGCCCAGTCATACCAGCTGTACATGGGCATGTTCTTGCGGGACCAGGCTAAGGAGATAGCCGGGTTCTCGGCTGGCCTCTCTGGGGAACCTTTGCAGAGGTTCCAGTCCTTGTCCTCTGGGATCCGGGAATGTTCCAAGTTCATCTCCCGGGCGGCCTACGATGTCTTCGAGGCTTCGGCCTGCATAGCGGCGGCCGGCATCGGTGCTCGACGCCAGGCATGGCTACAGTCATCGGACCTCGAGCCATGGGTACAGGACAAGTTGGTCGATGTCCCATGCCGAGGTGAAAACCTCTTCGGCAAGTCCATGGCCGAAAAGGCTGCTGAGCTCGAGACAGAGACTCTGACACGGACAAGGTTGTCCAGGAAAACTTCTGCCCCTTCTCATAAAAATAAGCGCTCGGGGAAAAAAGACCTTTTACCCCAAGAAGGCATCTGCCTACAAACCTTTCCCTCATTATCAGGCCTCCCCAGCTCCCCAGCAGGGTCAGCAGGCCAAGGGGCAGGGACATGGGCCCTTAGGCAGAAGGCCCCCAAGCCTCCAGCTCCTGCTGCTACTCAGCAGGGAGGGGTTTTTTGACTCCCACTGCATAGCCTCTCCACCTCTGCTGGCCCATCTCAGCACAGGAGGTCGGTTGGTCCTGTTTGCCCACCAGTCGCCGCTCATCACAGGAGATGCTTGGGTACTGAGCATAGTCCAGAAGGGCTACTTGCTCAATTTCCATCAGGTACCCCCCTCCTACTTTCCAGGGGGGCCTCCAAGGCCTACTCTGCACCGAGAACTCCTTCTCCAGGAACTGCAAAGTCTCCTTCTAGACAGGGCGGTGGAGCCTGTGCCTCCCCACCTGCAGGGTCAGGGCTTCTACTCCAGGTACTTTCTTGTAACAAAGAGAACTGAAGGTCTCCAGTCCATTCTGGACTTGAGAAATCTCAACAAGTTCTTGGAAAAGGAAAAGTTCAAGATGCTTACTCTTGGAAAATTGCTGCCCTACCTCCAGCAGGGAGACTGGCTGTGCTGCTTAGATCTGAAGGATGCGTACACTCACATCCTCATTCATCCAGACCACAGAAAATACCTAAGGTTCGTGGTGGGGGGAAACCATTTTCAGTACAGGGTACTGCCCTTTGGCCTAATCTCTGCCCCACAGGTCTTCACAAATTGTCTGGCCGTGTTGGCGGCCTATTTGAGGAAGCAGGGTGGTTTTGTCTTCCCCTACCTGAACGACTGGCTCATCAGGGGCCAGACTCTCCAGGAAGCCAGACATTGCCACCCTCCGCACTGTCTCTCTCCTTCAGCAACTAGGCTTTGTTATAAACTTCGCAAAGTCCACTTTGCTCCCCTCCCAGAACCTGGAGTTCATAGGAGCACGGTTGGACTCTCTGCAAGCAAAGGCTTACTTGCCAGAAGACAGAGCGGAGAGGCTGATGGACCTGGCCAGCCAGTTTCTCAACAACTCCCTGGTTTCCGACAGACTCTGTCTAAGGCTCCTGGGCCACATGGCATCTACAGTGCATGTGACCCCCAATGCCCGCCTGAATATGAGGCCTGCTCAATGGTGCCTCAGGACTCAGTGGAGGCAAGCCACAGGAAGCCTCAGGGACAGAGTGAGGGTGTCCAAACCCTTCCTGAACTCCCTGCAGTGGTGGCTACACCTCCCCAATTTTCTGCAGGGAATTCCTTTTCAGGTACCTGTTTCCACTGTGGTACTCATGACCGATGCCTCCTTGCAGGACTGGGGTGCACATTGTCTGGGCAAGTGCACACAGGGCCTGTGGTCTCCATGGGAGGCCACACAACAAATCAATCTCCTGGAACTCAGGGCTATACGCTTAGTCCTCAGTGCCTTCTCTCTCACCCTGGCCCACCAATCCGTCTTGGTGCAGATAGACAACCAGGTGGCGATGTTCTATGTGAACAAGCAAGGGGGCACGGGGTCCTGGCTCCTGTGTCAGGAGGCACAAGCTCTCTGCTCTTTTACACTTCGACACAATATACTGCTCAGGGCAGTCTATCTTCCTGGCCACGAAAATTTCCTGGCAGACAGATTGAGCAGGGTCCTACAGCCTCACAAATGGCGACTGCACCCTTTGGTGGTTCAGAACATTTTCCTGAAATGGGGACTTCCATCCATAGACCTCTTTGCCAGTCCCCTGAACAGGCAGCTGCCTCAGTTTTGCTCCAGGCAGCCGCATCCCACCAGATTGGCAGCGGATGCCTTTCTGATTTCATGGTCCAAGGGCCTCCTGTATGCGTTTCCTCCCACGCCCCTGGTGGCCCGCACCTTGTTCAAGATTCTAAGGGACAGGGCCTCGGTCATATTGGTAGCCCCCAAATGGCCGAGGCAGCCCTGGTTCCCACTTCTGTTACAGCTGGCGGTGGACACTCCACTCCCTCTGGGGTTGCAACGTGACCTTTTTTCTCAGGATCAGGGTTCCCTTCTGCACCCCAATCTCAAAACTCTCAATTTGATGGCCTGGAGGCTGCAAGGGTAGTGCTGACTCCCTGGGGCCTGCCTCAGGAAGTTGAAGAGGTGGTCTTGGCCTCTAGGAAACAATCCACCAGAAAGACCTATGCCCTGTAGTGGAGACGGTTCTCCTTGTGGTGTGACCAACGCCAGGAGAACCCTTTCTCCTGCCCTGTGCCAGTGCTGCTTCAGTACCTGCTGCACTTATCTAATCAGGGTCTTAAGTCCAATTCTGTGCGTGTACACCTTTCTGCTCTGGCAGCCCACCACTCACTGGTGGAAGGGCACTCTTTATCGGTTCACCCCTTGGTGTCCCGGTTCCTCAGAGGCTTGCTCTTGCTAAAGCCTCCTCTCCGTCCACCAGCCCCAGAGTGGGAGTTGAATGTGGTCTTGCAGCGGCTTACTCGCCCTCCTTTTGAGCCGATGGCTACGTGTCCTCTCCGCTTCCTTTCTTGGAAGGCTGTTTTCCTAGTGGCACTGACCTCGGCCAGGCGAGTGAGTGAACGTCAAGCCCTTGTCTGTGACAGGCCATACACTCGTTTCTATAGGAACAGGGTAGTCCTTAGGACTCACCCTAGGTTCCTCCCGAAAGTAGTCTCCTCTTTCCACCTCAATCAGGAGGTGGTTCTTCCAACCTTCTTCCCTAGGCCCCATGCTAGTTGGGCTGAGGAAGTCCTAAATACCCTGGACTGTAGAAGGGCCTTGTCTTTCTACATTGAGCGTACTAAGGGTCATCGAAGGGCTACTCAGCTCTTCGTCTTCTTTGACCCTAACAACTTGGGGTTGCCTGTCTCCAAGCGTACCTTGTCCATGTGGGTGGCGGACTGTATCACCTGGGCTTACAGGGCAGCAGACCTTCCCTTGCAGGTTCGAGTCACAGCCCACCGTGTCCGGGTGATGGCTGCATCAGTAGCTCATCTACGTTCTGTACCGTTGGCAGACATCTGTAGGACTGCAACTTGGTCCTCAAGCCAGACTTTTGCAGCCCATTACTGCCTGGAGAGGGAGACCCGTAGGGACTGTGCTTTTGGTCAGGCAGTACTCCAGAATCTCTTTGAGGTTTGAGGGAGGAGTGGAGGTTGAGGTTGAGGGAGGTTGAGGGAGGAGTGGCCTAGTGGTTAAGACAAGGTACTTCAGGCCGGAGGGCCGGGGGTTCAAGTCCCACCTGGGGACAGCAATCTCAGGCCGGAGGGACTGGGATTTCTAGTCCTATAGGAACTCCTTGTGGTCTTGGGCAAGCCACTTAACCCTCCATTGCCCATGTTCCCTGTAAGTATTAGCGTATGTGTGTCATATCCCCTCGTGTTAAATGTATCTCCCAATTGACCGCTTTGACCCGGTGAAAAGCGTGATATAAATACAGCTAAATAAATAAATAAGGTTTAGGCAACTCCTGCCCTCCAGCCCTCTTGTTGGGCTACTGGTGGGATCTGTTCTCAGTAAAATTCTTTCCCTGATGCTGAGGCTTCACAGAGGGAGCTCTATTTTTCAGCCTGGGTTCCTGGTAGCCCAAAGCTAGGGAGTCACCCATATGTGAGGACTGACTTCCTGCTTGGTCCTGGAGAAAGAGTAGTTATTCACCTGTAACAGGTGTTCTCCAGGAGCAGCAGGAATCAGTCCTCACAACCCTCCTTCCTCCCCTGGGAGTTGCAGTTGTATATAGTTCATTTGTTTTGTGCTGTCTTTTAGCTATGTCATTTGACTGGGCAAGATGACACCTTTGGGCGGGAAGGGGACCGCACATGCGTGGTGTATTCCCAAAGGCTTTCTTAGAAAGCTGTGGAAATGCTTCGCATGGGGGCTCCATCGACGTCGATGTCACCCATATGTGAGGACTGATTCCTGCTGCTCCTGGAGAACACCTGTTACAGGTGAGTAACTACTCTATATGATATAAACGTCTCAGAGCATCTTCAGAGGAAGGATTTATTAAGTTTAAAACAATAAAAAACTTGGAATTTGGGAATCTTTCTGTGAACTGTATTCACCCCAAGACTTTTGCAAAAAAAGAGAGGGCATATCTTGAGTCCATTGGCATGATCTCTGACATATTGTTTCTCTTAGGGCAAAAGAACCCTTATTTTTCTTATTCTTATATTATTATTGCAGGATATTGATGCAGTGGTGGAGGAGCTCCTGCAGGAAATTTTAAAGGAGCAATATGGGAAGATCAGTAAAGCTGGGGCAGCTTACACTTTAATTGCTATAAGGTATAACTAATTGTGAGCAAGGCTTTTCCTCTTAGTATTTGACAGGTGCACTTATTTCTAAGATCAGCAGTATATATATTTATTTATTTTTAGGTAGTGTGCTTCTTAGCTGCTTTTTGTAATTCTGATCATCTTTCTGCAATCCTCTGCTGGCTTTTCCTAGCTTCACTTCTACCTCCTTTTTATCCCCTCCAACCATATCTAGGCTGATGTTCTCTTATAGCTGTCCTGTGCTTATTGCTAGTATTATGCATAGGTGCAGTATAGTCCTTTGGGACTTCTCCTCTACCTAACCTCCATGTATCAACTCCAACTTCTCTTCCTCCCTCCCCCATCTCATTCCAATGGCTCCACACTATTGTTGACTATCTAATCATCTTCCCTCTTTCCAACGATATCAAGCCCCCACTACTTACCACCCCCTCACCTCTCCTGCCATCTTGTCCTGTCGTGTGCTCTAAAGCTTCATTATTTAATTCAGCCATCTCCAGCTCTCTCAAAGAACATCACTCTCATTACTGTCATGCTCCCTCCTCTCTCCCCCTGAACTCTATTGCTCCTTCTCCTGCTCTCATCAGGTGATATCAATCCCATACCTGGTCTCCCTAGACTCTTTTCACACTTCTGGGTCAGACCCGTATGCGACCTCTCAAATCATATTCCTATTCATTTCCTTTTTCCATCCTCTCTCCCTTCCTTATGCGTCTTATGGAATGCACACTAATCCCTAAAAAACCCGCCTTCCTTCACAATCTCTATATCTCTTATACTCTGCACCTTCCTGCTCTGAGACCTGGCTTCATACTTCAGCTGCTTCCCTCTGTCATTGGGGACTACAGTTCTCCCATATGCTTCGCTCCGTTGAGTGTGGTGGTGATGGTGGCTTTCTACTCTCTCATTCCTGCCAATTTCAACCCTTCGTGCTGCCTCAGTCACACCTTTGCTTCCCTCTGAAGTTCATGCCATACGCCTCTTTACTCCACTACCTCTCTGAATTGCTGCATTTATTGATGCCCCTCTTCCCCGCCTGTTAAATCCACCTCTACCTTTCTCACTGACTTTGACTCATGGCTTTCCCTTTTTTTTGGATGCGTTTTTCTCCTCACTTCGTGGGGAGTTTAACATTCATATTGATAACCCCTCATGCTTTAAAATTCCTTCCCCTTACCATCTCAGTTATGTCCTACTAACCCTACTTACCAGCTAGGCCACTGCTTGCCCTTAAATTTCTGTACTTCAGTTCTTCCCTGATCTGACCATCACCTGCTAGGTTTCATTCTTCATCACCCCCAACCTCACTCTTGCCCAATCTCCTCCAACATCTTTAGGAATTTTCACGCTATCGACCCATCGGCTCTCTCCAATGCTGTCCCACCACCTCTTTCCTCCACTAAGTCTGTTGATGAGGCCGTATTTTCCTATAACACTGTACTCCTCTCCTCTGCTCTGGATGTTCTTGCTTCTCCTACTTCATGTTCTGTGAGGCATACTGTACCAAGCTGTCCTCTAAAACCCACTGCCTAGATTCCTGTGTCCTCTCAGCTGAGTGCCTTTGGCTCAAATCCCGCACCCTTGCAGACTTTCTACATTTCAAATTCATGCTAGCTTCTTAACAATCTGCCACAGCATTCGCTAAGCAAGAGTACTATGTCCATCTGACTAACTCTCTTGCCTCTGACCCTCGCCATCTCTTTACAGCTCTCAACTCTCTCCTCAAAGCACCTTGGCATTTGGCCCCTCCTTCCCTTTTTGCCCAGACTTTGGCTGACAACTTCTGTAACAAAGTCCACAAGATTACTCTTGTTCCCCCTGGGGTCATCTCCAGCCCCCCTTCATTCCCTAATCCTTTCCCCCAACATTTGTTGCCTTTTCCTCCTTTTCTAAGATCCCTGAGGAAGAAACCACACATCTTCTCTCCTCCTCTAAAAGTACTACCTAACTCTAATCCCATTCTCACCCATCTTCTAGACTTCATCTCCTCACCTTCCTCCCCCTCCAGCTGGCGTCCCATTTCCAACCTCCCCTTTCTCTGCAAGCTCCTGGAGAAACTTGTATTCACCCAACTGTCTTGTCACCTTGAATCCTCCCTCACCCTAAACCCCCTGCAATCAGGTTTTCGCCCCGGTCACAGCACAGAGTGCCGCCTTTGATCTAGTTGATTATCACACCCTCTTCACTCATCTCCGTGATGTTGGGACTTCCGGCTGTGTTCTCCTTTGGTTCCATTCCTTCCTCCTCCTCTGTTCTCTCTGGCTCTTCCTCTTCACCTGTAACCCTGCTCGCCTGTGGTGTCCCTCAAGGATCTGTCCTGGCCCCCCTCCTGTTCAATGTCTTCCTGGCTCCCCTCACCCTTCTGGTGTAGCAATTTGGTATTTCCGCATATTACTACGTGGATGATGATATCCTCCTTCACCATACCGACTCCGCCACACCTGACATTACCCCTCTCCTTTCCTGTATTAATGCCTGGATGTCCGCTAACTACCTTCACATCAATCTTTCCAAAACCATGGCCATCTGGTTTACCTTTGGTAGTCCTATACCCCTTATCACCCCTTTGCTCTCCTCTTCCCCCATCCCTATTCTCGTCTCCTTGTGCTACCTCGATGTTACCCTGGATTCTGCTTTGTCATTTCAGGACCATATCTGATCTGTTGTTCAGCGTTCCTTTCACTCACTAAGACAAATACATGCTGTCTGCCCCTTCCTCCCAGTTTCCTCCTTGGCCACTCTGTTCCTCTCCCTTGTTATGTCTTGTCTGAATTATTGTAATGTCTCACTAGCCGGACTCCCACAGTATCAGTTGCGCAGACTTCAACTTGTCCAGAATACGGCAGCCTGGATCCTTACACATGCTGAATGCTCAGATCATGTCACCCCCCCTCCTCATTCGCCTTCATTGGCTCCCCCATGTCCTCCAGAATTCACTACAAAATCCTCACCTTTGTCCACAAAGCTTTTCACTCCGGAATTCACCAACACATTTACAATCCGGTCCGTCTTCACACCCCTCAATGCTCACTCAGATCCATACACTCTAACCGCAGGTTCCTCTCCTCCCCTTCCCAGGCCCACTTGGAGTCTACCCATTCCTCTGCCTTTTTCTTCCTTTGCCCCAGGCTCTGGAACGTGCTCCCATCAGCCCTCTGCCTTGAACCCTCCTTTGTCAGATTCAAAGCTGGTCTAAAGACCCATCTCTTCTGCATTGCTTTCGATCTGGCCCCGCCATCCTCCCCCCCTCCCTCCCCCCCACCCCCCCTCCTGTCCTCTCCTAGCATTGTCCCGCTGATGGGTTGCCCCCTCCCCGTTTCAGGATTGCCCCCTCCCTGTTTCAGGATTGCCCTGTCTGTTCCTTTCTTTCTGTTGCATTTCATTTCCTCGCCGCCTTTGATTTTGTATTGTGAACCGCTCTGATGCGTGTGTGTGGGCGGTATATTAAGTGACGAATAAAGATAAAGATGGGTGATGTTGGTGCTGATGGAGCCCATGTGGAAGTATCACCTCAGCTTTCAAAGAAAGCCTTTGGGAGATGCACCATGCATGCGTGGACCCCTTCGCGCCCAAGAGTGCCATCTTGCCTCATTCTCCTTTTTGCCACAGTACCCACTGGATGTCTGTCCCTTTTCCTTGAAAAAAGTGTCTCATTCTCCAGTAACAAGCAAAAAGTCAGTCCTCACTCATGGGTGACGTCGGCACCGACGGAGCCCATGTGGAGCAATTCCCCAGCTTTCAAAGAAAGCCTTTGGGATTGCTGCCACGCATGTGTGGTCCTCTTCCCGCCCAAGGTACCATCTTGCTCAGTCTCCCTTTTTCCATGGAGCCCTTCGGACGCATGTCCCTTGTCCCTTGGAAAAAGTTTTTTTGTCTTGGGCCTTTTGGCCTCTTTTACGGTAGCACCGGTCCTCTTCCGTCCACCCCTTCACCCCTGCTCCGGCTATGGGCTAGGGGATTCCCTTTTTTCACTCTTTTTAGTGCCTTCTCTTTAGGGCCCTTTTCGCACCCTTTTTTATCCAACCGCTGGCCTCGAAGGTTTTCTACCTCGAGAAGCCCTTTTTGCCCCCTGGCCACCAGCTTCAAAAAATGTGACAAATGCTCCAAAATATGTCACTCATGGACACCCACGACAGTTGTCTATGGTATCTGGGGGCTGACCACAACCCGGAGCCCTGCTCTCTATGTAATAAAATGTCAGCTAAGGCCTTGCTAAGCCACAAGCAGAAGTCTGATGACATTTTCCTCAAGGCAACCCTGGGGTCTCCGGTGGCACCTCGCCCTGCCGATCTACCGCTTGCGGGGTCCCTGCAGTAACCCTGCACCCCAGGCTTCACTCCGATCAGGGTTTGCCCAAGGTGGACCGGCGAAAAAAGATGATGACCTCGAAGTCACTGTCGGGTGCTCCGGAAAAGCGCAAGCAGTCTTCTGCTCATTCCCTTAGCCCTCCCCGGCGTTCCCAAGAGTCGGACTAGGAGTGTCCTCAAAACGTACCTCGTACAGACATGGAGGCCTCCAGCAATGGAGTCCGGTTTCCTGAGGGTCATCACAGTGAGGACCCCCTCTCCTCCTCCACGCCAGACCCGGTAACACCGGCGTTGGCGTCGCAGGGACCCACTCCAGAGTGGGAGTCCTGTATGCTGGCACTGGAGTGCAACGTTTCTGTCTTTATAGTTGCTCAGCAGGTGCTTTTGCCCAGCCGGCTGGCTCGTACCCCGAGACAGAGGGTTCCCTGACTGAGGTCCTGTAAATTGCCTTGGAAACCCCCGAGAGCCACGGGCCTCATGAGGGTCCTCAGCACCGGTCTCGCTCGCTGTCCCGTTCCTTGGGGGCGAGGTCTTCCAGAGTCAGTGCCTCCGGCTCCAAGGGGGCCTCGGCCAATGGGCGCAGGGATCAGCCCAACTCCGAGTCCTCCTTGGACTTCTTGGGCTGGGAATCGGACAGGGACACTTTCCCGGAGACCCGCGCCCATAGGGATCTCCCCTCTGACCCATCCTTGCCTGCCTCACAAAAGCGGTTGCCTCCCGAGGACACCTCTTTCCTAGTGTTTGTGCGGGATATGGCTCGGGCTCTCAATATGCCCATGCAGACCAAGGAGGAGCTAAGGGCAGAGCAACTTGACATCTTTGCAGTATGAGTCTCCACCCAGGGAGTCTCTTACGGTTCCGGTACCATCCATCCTATCCCGGCTGCTCCTCCGCATGTGGGAAGCACCTGCTTCAGTCTCTATTGTCAGTAAAAGACTCGATGCCATGTATAGGGTCCAGCGTGGCCTGGGGTTTTGGAAGACCCATCTTCCTCATACCTCCATGGTAGTCGAACCCGCGATGCGGAAACAGAAGAGCCTGAAGTCGCACTCTTGGGTCCCGCCTGATAGGGAATCCCGTGCCCTTGACGGCCTTGGGTGCAAGGCTTACCAGGGTTCCATGCTGGCGTGCCTCATCCATGTGTACCAACTATATTTGGGTATGTTTCTTCACGACCTCACCAAAGAGCTCAGCGGGTTTTCCATGGACCTTGGTGAGTGCACCTTCTCAGGTTCCAGACCCTCCTGAGGTCAGTCGCAGACTGCTCAAAATACATTTCCCACACAGCATATGTTGGGTTTGAGTCTTCCACCATTGTGGCAGTGGCTGGCATCGGAGCCCGACGCCAAGCATGGCTCCAGTCTTTGGACACGGAACAGTTGGTCCAGGAGAAACTCCTGGATGTCTCCTGCCTTGGTGAGCCGGCAAGCCCATGGAGAACAAGGCAGCCGAGATCGAGACGGAGTTCGTGACTCGCACCCATCTCTCTTGCAAAACCTCCTCTCTTCCTTGGAAGAAGCAGAACAGCAAAAAACCTTTCTTCCAGAGGAAAGGGCTCCCCTACCGGGGATACCCACCATACCCACCTACCCCACCTACCCCTGCACCAACAACCAGCACTCAGGGTAAGGGGGGGTGCTCAAGGTCACCAGAAACCTAAGGGGTCCAAGACCCAACCACTGGCGCTACCCCAGCCAGTCCTGGGGTTTTGATGCCGAAAGCATAGCCTCTCTCCCCCATGGGGACGCTTCCGCCCATGGGAGGGCGCCTGTCTCTTTTCGCCCCCAAATGGGCAGCCATTACATCGGACACCTGGGTCTTACAGGTGATTCTGGACAGGTGGTATTGTCGTCTGGACAGACTCCCTCCTTCTTTCTCCCCAGCGGAACCTACTCGGCTTCCCTCACACCAGGCTTGCTTACAGCAAGAACTGAACAACCTCCTTGGTCAGTGGGCGGTCGAAAGGGTTCCGCTGCACCTCCGGGGTTGGAGGTTTTACTCCCAATAATTCCTCGTTCCGTAGAGGATGGGGGGCCTGCGCCCCATCCTCGATTTCAGGAATCTGAATACGTTTCTGGTGCAGGAGAAGTTCAAAATGCTATCGCTTGGCGTCCTGCTGCCCTACCTCCGACAGGGCGATTGGCTATGCTTCTTGGATCTCAGAAATACTTACGCCCACATTCCTGTCCACCCCAAGCACAGGAAGTACCTGCGTTTCAGGGTTCAAGGAGAGCACTTCCAGTACAGAGGGCTCCCCTTCGGGTTCTCGTCTGCCCCGCGAGTCTTCACCAAGTGCCTGTCAGCAGCTGCGGCACACATTTGGCTGCAGGGCATATCCGTCTATCCTTACCTAGGCGACTGGTTCATCTCGAACACATCGGCAGAGGAGACTCACCTCTCGGCATCGCGCACGGTGGTCCTCCTTGAGCACCTCGGTTTCCTGATCACCTACTCCAAATCCCACCTCAAACCGGTGCAGACCCTGGAGTTCATTGGCGCTCTTCTTGACACAGAATGTGCGACCGCCTTTCTCCTTCGAGCATGCGTGGATCGGCTCTGCGCTCTGGCCGCTGAAGTCCAAGGCTGGCCCAGGGTCTTGGCACGGGCCATGCTGTGCCTCCTGGGGCACATGTCCTCAACTGTCCACATGATTCCTCACGCTCGCATGCACATGCAAGCAGCCCAATGGTGCCTCAGAGTTCAATGGGCCCAAGCCTCGGGCCACCTCCGGGACCCCGTCCTGGTCTCTTGCAGCCTATTCGGGTCCCTAGTCTTGTGCCAGAACTCCCAGAGCCTCCTTCAGGGCATGTCCTTTCCGACTCGACAACACGAGCTCATCTTGATGACTGATGCCTTGCTGTTGGGCTGGGGAGCCCACTGCAGCCACCTCTGCACCCAGGGGCGTTAGTCACCCAAGGAGTCCCACAGCAGATCAACCTGCTCAAGTTTCGAGCGGTCTGGTTGGCCTTGAAGGTCTTCGAGTACCACCTGAAGGGCAAGTCAGTGCTTGTGCAGACCAACAACAGAATCGCAATGTTCTACATAAACAAGGAGGTGGGTCACAGGCTCCCGCCTCCTCTGTGGGGAGGCAGTCCTCCTCTGCTTGTTTGCCGTACGCAGGGGCATGACACTGAGAGCGGTCTACCTCCCGGGCCAGGACAACCACCTCACGGACAGACTCAACAGGCTCTTTTGCCCACACAAGTGGCGCCTGAGTCCAGAGGTGGTTCTCTCACTTTCTACCTACAGCGCACCCAGGGTCATCGCAAGTCCGACTGGCTCTTCATCGCATATGATCCCAACCTTCTGGGGCTGGCAGTCACCAAGCGCACCCTCTCCATCTGGGTGGCAGACTGCATCGCCTTTGCAAAGGTCAAGGCAGGCGCCCTGCTGGATCGTTGGGTCACCGCACACAGCGTTCACACTAAGGTGGCATTGGTGGCTTCACTGCGCTCAGTGCCTCTGACAGACATCTGCCGTGCTGCGACCTGGTCTTCAGCGAATACTTTTGCTTCACACTACTGCCAGGAGAGGGAGTCCCGCCGGGACAGCACCTTTGGTCAGGCTCTACTCCGAAGTCTGTTACGGGTATAAGCAACTCCTGCCCTCTGACCTTCTGCGGCTACCGAGAGCTTGCCCCGAAGGCCCGAGGACTCGGGCTTCCCTCAGGCATCAGCTTCTGCTCATGGCCTCGTGGAGACATTTTTGGCTTATAGGTTCAGTAGCCTGTATCTGGGGCGTCCTATAATTGAGGACTGACTTCCTGCTTGTTCCTGGAGAAAGCGTAGTTACTCACCTGTAACAGGTGTTCTCCAGGGACAGCAGGCATCAGTTCTCACTATCCTCCCACCTCTCCTGAAGGTTTGCAATTTTTTTTATCCTTCCCTGTCCATCTGCTTAGTAGGGCTCTAGCTTTGGGACCTGACTGAGCAAGATGGCACTTTGGGTGGGAAGAGGACCACATATGCGTGGCAGCAATCCCAAAGGCTTTCTTTGGAAGCTGGGGCAAATGCTCCGTGCTGGCTCCGTCGGTGCTGACGTTACCCATAAGTTAGGACTGATTCCTACTGTCCTTGGAGAACATCTGTTACAGGTGAGTGACTGTGCTTTTTTACCTTAAAATTATCTGTTTTGGTACATGTACCGGTTCCGCTTCCCGCCCATGAGCCAGCTCGCCTCGGTGTTGCTCCTCAAGAACCCGTTTTTCTCTATGGCTTCCAGTGGCTTCAAAAACCTCGAAGGCTGCCTTGGAGGTCAGAACTGGTAAAACAGATAGATAAATCCCACACCAGGCCCCGCAATCCCCGGTGTGAGTCCATCCTTGTCAAGGACTCCCCCTCGACGGAACAGACGCCAGGCCCGAAACAATCCGTGCCCACGTTGAAGGCTGCAAATCCATCTGGCATGGAGACCAGAATAGCAGCCTTGGAGCACAGTATCACTGCCCTCCTAAGAAAGCAACAGGGGTTGATATACAGTTCTTCCGATTCATTCGCCCTGACGACTGTATCCTCAACTTCGTTGGCTTCCCCGGTCATCGAGCCGTTCCTTAAGTGCCACCTGCCTTGATAAACCCATTGGCATTGGACAATGTCCCGTTCCTCTGGACATTGGTCCTCTCCTGTGAGTGCACTCGTCTCGGACCATAGGTCCCCCGGTGTCATGAGCCTTCATGCTTGGGGCCCAACCACAGCAGCCACAGAGCCTTGAATTCTTCCTCTGACTTTGCATCGGATACTGAGGACGAGGAGTCCCCGGACATCTGGCGACACCAAAACATGCCATTTCTTGCCCGAGTACATTGCCTTCCTCGACTTTGTGCAGGATATGGCAAAGAATCTTGCATTCAAGACTGAGGCAGAGGGAGAACCCTGCATGGAGGAGCTTGAGATCCTCCAATATGAGGTTTCTCCAAAGGAGACCCTCACGGTGCACATCCCTCTGCTCCGCGAGCGCCCTCTTCCATATGTGGGAGACACCAGTGTCAGTGCCCATTGTGAGCAGACAGCTTGACAAAATGTACTGAGTCCTCGAAGCCCGGGGTTCCTAAAAACCCAGCTTCCTCACAGTTCTGTGGTGGTTGAATCGGCCATATGGAAACTCAAGAGTCAAAAGACTCATTCCTTGTTGCCTCCTGATAGGGAAGCCCGGAGCTTGGACGCCAAAAATGCTACCAGGGCTCAATACTGGTTTGCCTAGTCCAGTCCTACCAGTTGTACATCAGCATGTACCTAAAGGAATGGGCGAGGGAGCACACCACTTTCTCTGCAGGCCTCAATGGCGAACCTCTTCAGTGATTCAAGTCACTGACCTCGGCAGTCAAGGAGTGCTCGAAGTTCCTTTCTCGAGCAGCATACGATGGCTTTGAATCCTCAGCCAGAGTTGCCACTGTGGGCATTGCGGTCTGACGCCAGGCATGGCTGCAGTGGGTTCAGGAGAAACTCATCAATGTTCTTTGCACCGGAAATCCCATGAAAGATAAAGCTGCTGAGAAACTGAGTTCCTGACCAAGACCAGGCTCTGGAAGAAGACCTTGGTGCACCATCATAAGAAGATCTTGGGGAAAAAGAAGGGCGTGTTTGGTTATGCCCCAAGTACCAGGTCTTCTCTGCCCCTTAGCAGAGGCAACAGTCCAAGGGGCAATGGCACGGCCCCTGCAAGCCTAAGATCCCTAGACCCAGGCACTGGCCCGGCCCAGCCTGGAGGGAGTTTTTGACTCCTTGTGTATGGCCGCCTTTCCCCCAGAAGGCCCTCAGCAGCCCACAGGGGGGTGTTTGGCCCTGTTTGCCCATAGGTGGTCCTCCATCATCACCGACTCCTGGGTGCTGTAAGTAGTCGATACCTCTTCCACCTGCAATAGATACCACCCTTGTTCTTCCCAGGAGAATCCATAAGGCCTTTCCTCACCAGATTCTACTCCTGTGTGTGGCAGGAAGTGATCCTGGTGTGGCAGGAAGTGATCCTGTAACTAGGACCTGTCCTCCAGGTGATGTAAAACCCTCTCGCACCGAGGATGTTTCTCCAGGGCCATGTCCCCATGAGAGGAGATTCAGGACAGCTGTCATAGTTGGTGATTCAATCATTAGGAATGTAGATAGCTGGGTGGCTGGTGGATGTGAGGATCACCTGGTAACATGCCTGCCTGGTGCGAAGGTAGCGGACCTCACGCACCGCCTAGATAGGATCATAGATAGTGCTGGGGAGGAGTCTGCTGTCTTGGTACATGTTAGTACCAATGACATAGGGAAGTTCTGGAGGCTAAATTTAAGCTTTTAGGTAGGAAGTTGAAATCCAGAACTTCCAGGATAGCGTTTATTTATTTACATCTCTTATATACCGCACTATTTGCGATCAGCGCAGTTTACATAGAACAAACAATCAATCAAACAAATGCTTCCTGTTCCACGTGCAGGACCCAAAAGACAGGCAGAGTTCCGGAGTCTCAATGCGTGGATGAGACATTGGTGCAAGGATGAGGGTTTTGGATTTGTTAGGAACTGGGAACATTCTGGGGAAAGGAGGGGCTCTTCCGAAGGGATGGGCTTCACCTTAATCAGGATGGAACCAGACTGCTGGCATTAACCTTTAAAAAGGAGATAGAGAAGCTTTTAAACTAGAAAATAGGGGAAAGCCGACAGTCACCCAGGAGCGCATGGTTTCGGACGACGAAGGTATCCTTGAAGGATACTACCAAAAGCAGTGAGGTTCCTAAAAAGAGTATAGTAGCCCAAATGCCCTTGAGTAAGGTGCAGACAGAGTGTAAAGATTCCAAATTACCCATGCCTACCAATAGCCAGATTAATATTAATAAAATACAGTCTCTAAAATGCTTGTATGCAAATGCTAGAAGTCTAAACAATAAGATGGGAGAGTTAGAATATATAGCACTAAATGAGAGGTTAGATATGATTGCAATCTCAGAGACATGGTGGAAGGAGGATAACCAGTGGGACACTGTGATACCTCGATACAAACTATATCGTAATGATAGAACTGATCAAATTGGTGGAGGGGTTGCACTCTGTTAGAGAGGGCATTGAGTCAGAAAGGATTAAAGTTTTGCAGGAAAAAAAAATTGCTGTAGAATCTCTATGGATTGAAATTCCATGTAAAAAGGGGAAGGCGATGGCAGTGGGGGTGTACTATTGACCGCCTGGCCAGAATAAACAAATGGATGATGAAATGCTCAGAGAAATCAAGGAAGCTAACAAAAGTCAGAGCAGAGTAGTAATAATGGGTGATTTCAATTACCCTGGTATCGACTGGGTCAGTGTTACAGCAGGACAAGCTAGGGAGATAAAGTTTCTAGATGAAATAAATGACTGCTTCTTGGAGCAGCTGGTTCATGAACCGACCAGAGGGGAAGCCATACTGGAAGCCTAGTCCTTAATGGAACGCCAGATATGATGCAAGAAATAAGGGTGTTGGGACCACTTGGCAATAGTGATCATAGCATGATCATGTTTGATTTAATTAGTGGAGGAGGGATAGTAAAGAAATCCACAGTACTACCTTTTAACTTTCAAAAGGGAGACTATGATAAAATGAGGAATATAGCTAAGAAAAAACTAAAAGGAGCGGTTGCAAAGGTTAAAGACTTACAGCAAGCTTGGGTGGTGTTTAAAAATACTATCCTCGAAGCCCAGACCAGCTGTATTCCATGCATTAAGAAAAGTGGAAGAAAGTCCAAAAAACTGCCAGCTTGGTTTAAAGGTGAGGTCAGAGAGGCTGTTGCTGCCAAAAAAGCATCCTTCAGGAAATGGAAAAAAGAGTCAAATGAAGAAAACTGGAAACAGCACAAGCACTGGCAAGTTAAATGCAAAGCATTGATAAGGCTAGTGAAGCGAGAATTTGAGAAGGAACTTGCTACGGAAGCAAAAACACGAAATAAAGACTTTTTCAAGTACATTCGTAGCAAAAGACCTGTGAGAGAGTCCGTTGGGCCATTAGATGATAGAGGGGTAAAAGGGGCAGTAAGAGGAGACAAGGCTATAGCAGAGAGACTGAATGATTTCTTTGCTTCGGTCTTTACTGAGGAAGATGTAGGGATGTTACCCAAGACTGAAGTGGTATTTAAAGGTGATACTGCAGAGGAATTGAGAGAAATATCGCTACACCGGGAAGATATATTACAACTATTTGATAAACTGAATAGTAGCAAATCACCTGGACCGGATGGTATGCATCCAAGAGTGTGAAATATGAGATTGCGTCCTGCTATTGGTAATCTGTGAACTTTCATTAAAATCATCTGTAATACCTGAAGATTGTAGGGTCGCCAACGTAACACCAATCTTTAAAAAGGGTTCCAGGGGTGACCCGGGAAATTACAGACCGGTGAGTCTGACGTCAGTACCGGGGAAAATGGTAGAAACCATCATAAAGAACAACATTACACAGCATGTAGATAGTCATGGCCTAATGGGAGACAGCCAACATGGCTTTAGACAAGGAAGATCTTGTCTTACTAATCTGATATGTTTTTTTGAAGGTGTACATAAACAGGGAGACAAAGGTGAGTCGGTTGATATAGTGTATCTGGACTTTCAGAAAGCTTTTGATAAGGTCCCTCATCAGAGACTTTTGGCGAAACTAAAAAGTCATGGGATAGGAGGCAGTGTACTATTGTGGATCGGGAACTGGTTAAAAGATAGAAAGCAGAGGGTAGGGCTAAATGGCCAATATTCCCAATGGAAAAAGGTGAATAGTGGAGTACCTCAGGGATCTGTACTGGGTCCGCTACTTTTTGACATATTCGTAAATGACCTGGAAAAGGGAATAACGAGTGAGGTTATCAAATTTGCAGATGATACAAAACTGTTTAAAGTTGTTAATACCCAAGAGGATTGTAGAAAACTGCAGGAGGATCTGGATAAATTGGAAGACTGGGCATCCAAATGGCAGATGAAATTTAATGTGGACAAGTGCAAAGCTACGCACCTAGGAAAGAACAACCCACACTATAGTTACACAATGCAAAGTTCCACATTGGGAACCACCACCCAGGAAAAAGATTTAGGAGTCATCGTGGATTTATTTATTTATTTATTTATTTATTTAGCTGTATTTATATTCCGCTTTTCACCGGGTCAAAGCGGTCAATTGGGGGATACATTTAACATGAGGGGATATGACACACATACGTTAATACTTACAGGGAACATGGGCAATGGAGGGTTAAGTGGCTTGCCCAAGACCACAAGGAGTGCCTATAGGACTAGAAATCCCAGTCCCTCCGGCCTGAGATTGCTGTCCCCAGGTGGGACTTGAACCCCTGGCCCTCCGGCCTGAAGTACCTTGTCCTAACCACTAGACCACTCCTCCCTATAACATGTTAAAACCCTCTGCCCAGTGTGCAGCGGCAGCCAAGAAAGCAAATAGAATGCTAGGTATCATAAAGAAAGGGATGGAAAATAAAACAAAGGATATTATAATGCCTCTGTATCGTTCCATGGTACAACCGCACCTTGAATATTGTGTGCAGTTCTGGTCACCGTATCTTAAAAAGGACATAGCATTATTAGAAAAAGTACAGAGAAGAGCCACCAAAATGGTGAAGGGGATGGAAGGCTACTCCTATGAAGAGAGGCTACAAAGGATGGGGCTCTTCAACCTGGAAAAGAGACGGCTGAGGGGAGATATGATAGAGGTCTATAAATTAATGAATGGAGTGGAGCATGTAAATGTGGATCAATTGTTTACGCTATCAGAATACAGAAAGACATGGGGACATGCAATGAAGCTACAGGGTAAACTATTTAAGACAAATAAGAGAAAATATTTTTTCACTCAACGTGTAATCAAACTCTGGAATTTGTTACCGGAAGATGTGGTAAGGGCTGTTAGTGTAGCTGGGTTTAAAAAAGGTTTGGACAAGTTCCTGGAGGAAAGGTCCATTAACCCAGGATAATCAGTGCTTGACCCAGTACAAGCATTGTGGAACCTGTGTCTTTTGGGGATACTGCTAGGTACGTATGACCTAGATTGGCCACTGTTGGAAACAGGATACTGGGCTTGATGGACCTCGGTCTGACCCAGTATGGCATATCTTATGTTCTTATGTTTCTCACCGAGCTCGCAAGCCTTCTCACAGACAAAGGCGGTGGATCCAGTGCCCAAACATTTCTTGGGCAAAGGCTCTACTCCATATATTTCCTCGTTCCCAAACATCAACCACCCTAAGCCCCACCTCTCTCTGGCGCAGTGCCTGGAGTTTATATGGGCTCAGCTGGACACGCTCCAGGCCAAGGCCGTCTTCCCTCCGGAGAGGACAGAATGCCTCAGGATGCTAGCCGCAGAAGTACAACACCGCCAGTCAGTGCCCGCCTGCCTTCTCCGCCTGCTGGGCCACATCGCTTCACAGTCCACACGTGACCCTGTGCGCCCACCTGCATATGAGGGTGGCTCAGTGGTGCCTCTGCTCCCAGTGGACACAAGCCACGGGCAGGCTTCGAAAAAGGGTAGAAGTGACCCACCAATTGGTGGATTCCTTCGACTGGTGGCAGATCCCCTGCCACCTTCAGTCCACTATGCCTTTCCAGGCACCCACCCCCAGAGGGTCCTTATTACAGATGCCTCCCTGCAAGGATGGGGAGCTCATTGCGAGGACCTCCGCACCCAAGGCACGTGGTCCCAGATGGAGTGTCAGTTGCAGATCAACTGCCCTGGAGCTCTGGGCGATCTTTCAGGTCCTCCGAGCCTTTCACCACCAGTTGCAATACCAGTTGGTGCTGGTCCAGACAGACAACCAAGTCGCAATGTTCTATGTCAACAAACAGAGAGGTATGGAGTTGTACTCCTCCTGCTAGGAGACGGTAGCCCTCTCCTCATATGCAACACATAACATGATGCTCCTGCGGCGGTCTACCTCCCAGTCCTGGACAGCGCCCTGGTGGACAGGCTGAGCAGAGTCCTCCGGCTGCACAAGTGGCCTCCCAGCTTTTCCGACTCTGGGGCCCTCCCCCCAGTGGATCTGTTAGCCAGCCCGGACAACACGCAATTGCCCTGCTTCTGTTCCCACTAGCCCCACCTGTTCCGGGTGGTGGCGGATGCATTCCTCATCCCATGGATGGAAGGCCTCCTTTACCACTGACACTGCAGGTCACCAAGACCCTCTTCAATTTCCAGTGTGTCATGGCATCACTGATTCTCCAGGACCAAGCAGGAAGTCAGTCCTCACTTATGGGTGACGTCGGTGCCGACGGAGCCCTCGCGGAGCAATTTTCCCCAGCTTTCAAAGAAAGCCTTTGGGAATTGCAGCGCGCATGCGCGGTCGACTTCCCGCCCGAAGGTGCCATCTTAGCCAGTCTTCTTTTTTCCGCGGAGCCCTACAGACGTCCCCGTCTTGTCCCCGCGAAAAAGTTGATTTTCCTCTTTATTTTATACTTTTTTCTTTCGGTTCGACGCCGGTCGTTTTCCCGCCCGGACTCGCGACGCCGGTCTCGAGTCCTCTAACGGTTTTTCGGTTTTTCTGACTTAGTCAGCTTTCGTTTTCGTTTTTTCCCTGGCAGCCCGGTCCTTTGACCTCGCAGGGGCCCTTTTTCCCCCGATGGCTGCCAGTGGCTTTAAGCGGTGTGGTCGGTGTGACCGAAATATGTCACTCACCGACTCACACGACCTTTGCCTCCGCTGCCTGGGCCCAGATCACGAGGAACTGATCTGTGGGCCCTGCAGCAAACTGTCCTCGAAGGCGTTGAGAAGTCGGCGGCATCAGCGCGAAAGAATCTTCGCTGACCCCAGCCGTACCCGGACCTCGTCGGAGGCCTCCCTGTCGAAAGGCTCCAGTTCGGACCGTCGACGGAGCTCCTCCGACCGGGGTTCTCCCTCCGGGGACCATCGACGGAAGGAAAAACCCGCGAGGGCGGCGTCGGTGGACGCTCCTGGCTCCGCGAGGGCCAGGTCGCATAGCCCCGACAGCCGCCCCGGGTCCTTGGAGAAGGAACACCTCCCGAAGCGACCTCGCCTGGAGTCGGAGATGCCTGCCCGGGTAAGTCCTGTTGTCCTTCTGGACTCGCCTCCGCGACAGCCGACGTCGGGCCCGACGCCGTCGGGGCCCGAGTCGGGGGCTGCTGGGTCGCCTGAGCTCGGACTCAGGTTGACGGCCTTGGAGAGCAGATTGTCTGCCTTCATGGACCAGCAGCGGGCACTGCTCGCTGGCTTCGCTGGCGTCGCTGCCCCGACCGCCGGGACGTCGACGTCCAAGTCGACCCCGGAGACCGAGCCGATCCTCGAGTCAATGAGAACTCGAGTCGATCCTCGGTCGAGGTCGCCCTCGGCCTCCCGTTCGGGACCGAGGTCGCCGACGCCGACTCCCTCGGCGTCGGGGCGGCTGGCGCCGCACCCTGCCCGAGCCGACCCCACCGAGTCCTCGTCGGAGTCGGTCTGGGAGTCTGAGGAGGAAGAGTCACCTGATTCTTTCCGGACTCGGTGTGTCCCATCGGACTCTCCGGAGTCCGAGCCTCGGAAGCAGTCCCCCCCGGAGGATGCCCGGTTCTCGGACTTCGTTAGGGATATGGCCAAGGCTTTGGCCTTCCCTGCGGATCCCGAGGAGGAGCCTCGAGCCGAAGAGCTCGACGCCCTCCAGTATGACTCTCCCGCGAGGGAGCACTTTACTGTGCCGGTTCCTCCTATGCTGGAACGACTACTCTTCCGCATGTGGGAGAGTCCGGCCTCCTCGCCGGTCCTGAGCAAGCGGGTCGATTCTATCTATCGAGTCCGCAAGAGCCCTGGCTTTCAAAAGGCGCAGTTGCCACACCATTCCATGGTAGCATGTATCTCAGGGATCTGGCTAAAGAGCTAGCCGGCTTCTCCGCTGGTTTGTCCGAGGAACCCTTGCGGAGGTTCCTAGCCTTGTCCACTGGTATTCGGGAATGCTCAAAGTTCATGTCCCGAGCAGCCTATGATGGCTTTGAGGCCTCGGCTCGAGTAGCCGCAGCCGGCATCGGTGCCCGCCGACAGGCTTGGCTTCAGTCGTCCGACCTTGAGCCCTGGGTACAGGACAAGTTGGTCGATGTCCCCTGCAGAGGTGAAAACCTCTTTGGCAAACCCATGGCGGAAAAGGCTGCACAAATTGAGACTGAGACTCTCACCAGGACCAGGCTTTCTAGGAAGACCTCCGCCCCTTCCCAGAAAAAGAAGGGCTCGGGAAAAAAGTCCTTTTACCCGAGGAAGGCGGCTGCCTACAAACAATACCCCCATTATCAGGCCCCTGCAGCTCCCCAACAGGGCCAGCAGGCCAAGGGACGGGGTAACGGGTCCCGTAGGCAGCAAGCCCCCAAGCCTGCACCACCAGCCCCTGCTCAGCAGGGTGGGGGTTTTTGACTCGCTCAGCATAGCCTCTCCCCCCCCGCTGGTTCCCCCCAGCACCGGAGGCCGGCTGGTTCACTTCGCCGACAGGTGGTCCAGCATCACCGCAGATGCCTGGGTGCTTCAGGTCGTGCGAGAGGGCTACCTTCTCCACTTCCATCAGGTCCCTCCCTCCTATTTTCCGGGAGAGCCTCCGCGCCCCCCTCTGCACAGGGAGTTGCTCCTTCGGGAGTTAGCAGGTCTTCTGCAGGATCAGGCGGTGGAACCGGTGCCACACCACCTGAGAGGTCAGGGCTTCTATTCAAGGTATTTTCTGATACCAAAGAGAACAGGGGGCCTCAGACCCATCCTGGACTTGCGCAACCTCAACAAGTTCCTTGTGCGGGAGAAGTTCAAAATGCTTACCCTTGGAATCCTTCTGCCCTACCTCCAGCAGGGAGATTGGCTATGCTCCTTGGATCTAAAGGATGCCTACACGCACATCCTCATCCACCCAAGCCACCGACAATACCTAAGGTTTGTGGTGGCAGGAAATCATTACCAGTACAGGGTACTGCCCTTTGGCCTGTCCTCCGCACCGCGAGTCTTCACAAAATGTCTCGCGGTCGTGGCGGCCCATCTCAGGCTTCACGGCCTCTATGTCTTCCCGTACCTCGACGACTGGCTCATCAGAGCAGCATCTGCTCGGGAGGTCACCAGCGCCACGCGCCGCACGGTGACTCTTCTGCAGCACTTGGGCTTTGTTATAAACTTCGCAAAGTCCACTTTGCTCCCCTCACAGGATCTCGAGTTCATCGGCGCAAGGCTGCACACTCCTCAGGCGCGAGCATACCTCCCGCTCGACAGGGCTCAGCGGCTCATGGACCTAGCCGACCGCTTTCGCAGCCAGCCCCTGGTCTCCGCCAGGCGCTTCCTGCGACTACTCGGCCATATGGCTTCCACCGTCCATGTGACCCCCAATGCCCGCCTGAATATGCGGTCTGCTCAATGGTGTCTCCGCCAGCAGTGGCGTCAAGCCTCAGGCGGCCTAGCAGACCTAGTGCGCGTCTCCGAGCCGCTGATCTCGTCTCTCCGGTGGTGGCTCCGGCAGCCGAACCTCCTATTCGGAATGCCTTTCCAGTCACCTCAGCCGACCCGGGTGCTGACCACCGATGCGTCCCTCCTGGGCTGGGAGCACATTGCCAGGAGGCTCGTACTCAGGGCCTCTGGACCACGTGGGAGTCTGCTCAGCAGATCAACTTCCTGGAGCTCAGGGCGATCCGCCTGGCTCTCAAGGCCTTCTCCCACCTGACTTCTCACCAGTCCGTCCTTGTCCAGACGGACAATCAAGTTGCCATGTTCTACGTGAACAAGCAGGGGGCACGGGCTCCTTCCTCCTCTGCCGGGAGGCACAGAAGCTCTGCTCTTGGGCCGTCAGTCACGGCATTCTCCTCAAGGCAGTTTACCTCCCAGGCCAAGAAAATTGCCTGGCGGACAAACTCAGCAGGGTCCTCCAGCCGCACGAGTGGCGCCTGGATCCCTTGGTAGTTCAGAAGCTCTTCCTCAAGTGGGGCCTCCCCACGGTGGATCTCTTTGCCAGTCCTCACAACCGGCAACTTCCTCGCTTCTGCTCTCGTCAGCCACACCCCCTCCGGGTTGCGGCGGACGCTTTTCTGATCTCATGGTCGGGGAACCTCCTGTACGCTTTCCCTCCCATCCCGCTAGTCTCTCGAACGCTCTTCAAGGTTCTCCGAGACAAAGCCTTCATGATCCTGGTGGCCCCTCGCTGGCCCAGGCAACCGTGGTTTCCGCTCCTGCTGCAACTGGCGGTGGAGGATCCATTCCCTCTGGGGGTGCAACCGGATCTCCTCACTCAGGATCAGGGGTCCCTACTGCACCCCAACCTCAGGTCTCTCAACCTCATGGCCTGGCTGCTGAGAGGGTAGTCCTTGCTCCCCTTCTCCTGCCGGCGGAGGTGGAGGAGGTCGTCTTGGCTTCGCGACGGCCTTCTACCCGCAAATGCTACGCCCTTAAATGGCGTCGCTTTGCAGTCTGGTGTACCCAACAGTCTCAGGATCCCTTCTCCTGCCCGGTGTCGGTGATCTTGCAGTACTTGCTACACCTCTCTAATCTGGGACTTAAGTCCAACTCCGTCAAAGTTCACCTCAGTGCTCTTTCAGCACATTATGTGCCGGTGGACGGCAGACCTCTTTCCAGCGACCCTCTTGTAGCGAGGTTTCTCCGAGGTCTTCTTCTACTTAAACCACCTCTGCGCCCGCCAGCGCCTGACTGGGACCTGAATGTGGTTTTGCAGCGGATCACCTGTCCGCCTTTTGAACCTATGGCTACCTGTTCTCTCCGTTTTCTGTCTTGGAAAACGCTGTTCTTGGTAGCCCTCACTTCCGCTAGACGCGTAAGTGAATTGCAGGCCCTCGTGTCTGATCCCCCTTACACTAGGTTCTACAAGAATAGGGTAGTCCTACGGACTCACCCAAAATTTCTGCCTAAAGTGGTCTCCCCTTTTCACATCAATCAGGAGGTGGTACTTCCAACCTTCTTTCCCAGACCACACTCCAGCCGAGCTGAGACGGTCCTCCATACCCTGGACTGTAGAAGGGCATTGAACTTCTACCTTGACCGTACGCGGGAGCACCGTAAAGCTGCTCAGCCTTTTGTGTCTTTTGACCCCAATAAATTGGGGCTCCCGGTCTCCAAGCGTACTCTGTCCATCTGGGTTGCGGACTGTATCTCTTGGGCTTATGGGGCAGCCGGACTCTCCTTAGAAAGTCGAGTCACGGCTCATTGCGTTCGGGCAAAAGCCACGTCAGTGGCTTACCTCCGCTCTGTTCCGCTGGCAGACATCTGCCGGGCCGCTACTTGGTCTTCGAGCCAGACTTTTGCGGTCCATTACTGTCTCGAGAGGGAGTCCCGTAGGGACAGTGCTTTCGGACAGGCAGTCCTCCGTAATCTCTTTGAGGTCTGAGCAACTCCTACCCTCCATCCCGGTTGTGGGCTACCGGTGGGTGATAATTCAGCGAAGATTCTATCCTTCTGTGCTGCTGAGCTAGAGGGAGCTCATTTTTATGCTTAGGGTCTCCGGTAGCCTTGAGCTTGGGAGTCCCATAAGTGAGGACTGACTTCCTGCTTGGTCCTGGAGAAAGCGTGGTTACTCACCTGTAACAGGTGTTCTCCAGGAGCAGCAGGAATCAGTCCTCACTACCCTCCCTCCTCCCCTTGGAGTTGCAATCGTCTGCTTATGTTCTTTTTGCAAATTTTTATGCTGTCTTTTTAGCTATGTCATCTGACTGGCTAAGATGGCACCTTCGGGCGGGAAGTCGACCGCGCATGCGCGCTGCAATTCCCAAAGGCTTTCTTTGAAAGCTGGGGAAAATTGCTCCGCGAGGGCTCCGTCGGCGCCGACGTCACCCATAAGTGAGGACTGATTCCTGCTGCTCCTGGAGAACACCTGTTACAGGTGAGTAACCACGCTTTCTGGTAGCCCCTTGGTGGCCCAGGCAACCTTGGTTCCTGCTGCTTCTCTGTCGGTGGCGCCTCTGATTCTCCTGAGCTGCACCCCAGGACTACTTTCACAGGAGGATGGCTCTCTCTCGCACCCCATCCTGGGGTCCCTGTCACTCACAGCTTGGCTGCTGAAAGGGTAGCTTTAGCTCCCTTCAAACTCCCACATGACATGGAGGAGGTCCTTCTGGCCTCCTGCAAGGCCTCCACGAGAAGGGCATATGCTTTCAAGTGGCGTCTATTTTTGGTATGATGTTCCAGGAGGCAGGCAAACCTGTTCTCCTGTTCGGTGCAGCTGGTGCTCCAGTACCTACTCCACTTGTCCCAGGTGGGGCTGAAATCCAACTTGGTCAGAGTGCACCTGAGCGCTACTGCAGTGCACCATCACGCTGTTGAGTGCAAGCCACTCTTCGCTCAGTCCCATATCTAGGGATGGTAGAGATGAGGACAGTAACTGAATTCAAAAAAGCATGGGACCAACACAGAGGATCTCTAAAGGTAAAAAATGGACTGTTGTAGTTGTTGATATGGAAGGACAGACTAGATAGGTCATGTGGTCTTTTTCTGTCATCATGTTTCTATGTTTCTATATCTCTAATTTCCTGCGGTGCCTTATGTTGTCCAAGTCCCCCATCCGCCCACCAACGACACAGTGGGTTTTCAATGTGGTGCTCTCATAGCTCACTAAGCCGCTGTTTGAGCCTTTTGCTACTTGCCAACTGCGGTACCTCTCCTGGAAGGTTGTCATTCTTGTAACACTCAGTCTGCTCGCAGGGTCAGTGAGCTCCATGCTCTGATGGCAGAACCGAGGTTCTTCAAGAATGGGGAGGTGCTCTGCACACACTCTGTTTCTGCCAAAGGTAGTGTCCCCCTTCCACCTCAGTCAGGAGGTGGTGCTCCCCACCTTCTTCCCAAGGCCTCACGCTGGCAAGGCAGAGACCATTCACCATACTCTGTATTGTAAGAGGGCCCTATCCTTCTATCTGCAACGGACTCAGGGCCACCGTGAAGCGCCTCAGCTCTTTGTCTTCTATGACCCCAGTCGTCCGGGGCTTCCAGTATTCAAGCAAACTTTGTCCACTTGGGTGGTAGACTGCATTGCCCTTGCCTGTGAGCTGGGTGGGATCTCACTAGACCAACGGGTCACAGCACATCGCGTTAGAGCCATGGCTACATCTGTAGCAAATCTGCATTCCGTACCTGTGACGGATATCTGCCAGACTTCGCATCTTACTACTGCCTGAAGAGGGAGTCCCGATGGGACAGCGCCTTCGGCCATGCCGTGCTTCATAATCTCTTCGGGGTGTAGGCAACTCCTGCCCTCTGACCCTTCTGTGTTCAGGCTATTGGAGTCCTGGTTCTCTGCCAGACACTTGGGTCTTGCGAGAGTCTCTCAGTTGGGATTCAACAGCTGCAGCTCACCGCTCACCACATCTGGTCACCCATGACGTTTTGTACAGGTTCTCAGTAGCCTATAGTGGGGTAATCCCATATGTGAGGACTGACTAACTGCTTGTTGCCGGAGAAAGCGAGGTTACTCACCAGTGACAGGTGTTCTTTAGGGCCAGCAGGAATCAGTCCTCACAACCCTCCCTCCTCCCGTAGGAGTTGCTTCTTTACCATATTTTATTTTTGCCATCTTAGCTATGTCATTAGACTGAGGCAAGAAGGGGACCACGGAAGTGTGGTGCAACTCCCAAAGGCTTTCTTTGAAAACTAGTTAGATGCTTCCATGCGGACTCCATCGATGCCAATGTCAGCCATATGTGAGGACTAATTCCTGCTGTTCCCGGAGAACACCTGTTACAGGTGAGTAACTACGCTATTCCTCCCTCTCCTGCACATATATCCAACAAATAGCTAAAACCTGTCTCTTCTTTCTCTATAACATGGGCAAAATTTATCCTTCCCTTTCTGAACACACTGTTCAACCTCCTCTTTGCTGGTCTTCCCCTGAATCATCTCTCCCCACTTCACTCTGTTCAAAACTCAGCTGTATGGCTAATTTTTCACCAGTGTCACTATGCTCATGTCACCCCTCAAGTTACTTCTTTGACTCCCTTTTTCGTTTCCGCATCCAATTCAAACTTCTACTACTAGAAACAGAAAAATGACGACAGAAAAAGACCACATGGCCTATCTGTCTGTGCCTTCATTCAGCTGCTCCTCACTACCTTTCCTCTCTTAACTTTCCTTACACCCCTTCTTGGGAATTCCGCTCCTCTGGCAGATCTCTTCTATCTGTGCCGTTTTCTTCCTTTGCCCACTGCAAGCTTCGATCTTTCTGTCTTGTTGCTCTTTATGCCTGGAATAAACTACCTGAGTCAGTACCCCAGGCTCCAAATGTCGCCCTGTTCAAATCCAAGCTAAAATCTCACTTCTTTGAGACTGCTTTTAGATTCTGATCCCCCTAGTCTCCTGTTCACCTCCTATATCCTAGTCCTCAGTTGTGTTGTCTGTCCTGACTAAATTGTAAGCTCTTATGAGCAGAGGCTGTCTCTAATATGCCTTTGTACAGTGCTGTGTACATCTTGTAGCACTTTGCAAATGATATGATGTGGTAGTAGTAGAATTTAATTTCCAAATGAAGGAATATTGGTCAGAATGAGGTAAGGGCTCTAAGTCAGTCATTTTCTGCAGATTGAAAACAGGATTATAATGCTGAGATTTTTGCCTGTATTGAAGAAGAGCGCTGCAATGCTGTGGTTGCTGTGGAATAAGGACATTGCCTTGATTCTGGGATTTTCAGCAAGATAATATGGGGATATTTGTATAAATACAACAATACGTACAGATCATAGGAAAAGATGTTTCTGATTTTTGCAGCGTTTCAGGCACTTTCTTCGAAGAAATTCTAAGCACAACTACAACGGACATTCTGAGTCATTTGGTTCTAGAACAGATGATAGAGGAAAGGAACAGGATAGAAGAGGAGAAATGGAAGATTGAAGAAGCCAGGTAAAGAAACCCAAGCATCGTGTGTCATACAGTTCAAAGAGAAATAGGTTAAAAGTGCTATATGAGAATAATATTGTATAGCTTGCAGTATTACAAGATACAAGCAGGCTTTGGTTCATATGCACTTTGTAGCTTATTTTCAGAGGGAAAATAACTCATTCCTCTTCGTCTCTCCTGGCCAGTCCAGGTACAGTTGGGTAGTCAATCTCCTCCAGCAGCTGAGGACTGAATGCTGAAACTTTTGCTGACAGGTCCTATAGCTCCCCCTGGTGTCAGAAAGCCAGTCTTCAGTCCTCAGCAGCTGTGTAGGACGTATCTCTGGCAGGCTCCCAGGAGAGGCGAAAATGGATCAAGGCAATGGAACTGTTTAAAAAAAAAAAAAGATAAGGGGACAGCTTTAAATTTTACAAGAAAGGACCTTGCCCGCTAGCTCTAGCAGGGCAATACAGCGAGAGGTGCTCCCTTATTCGTGGGGGAAAAGTAAAATAAAAAGCAAAAGGTAAAGAACAACGATCCTCAGCTATTATAGTGATTTTAGCAGAATCGGGGGCAGAGCCTGCTTTCCGGAGGATCCATTGTTTAGCGGGGGAGTAGATAGGAGCTGGGAACCCCAGTATCCTCTTCCCACCGCTGTTTGCTTCGTCTCTATAGCTCGCTAGCAGCGGGAACCAAGAGACGGGAGCTCTGTTGTCGAAGCTAAGGTAGGAGTGGAGTCTGCTTTGCCCGCTTAGGGGGCTTTGAGCCTGTTTAAATTTCTTTGTTTAACGCTACGAGATGGCTTAGACATCCGTGTCAGTTTTTGTTTTCTGAAATATTTAGGCTAGCGGAAAAGTGGGCACACCATTTTGGGATCGCCATGTGTGTTAAACAGCAGGCTTCGGCGGCGGGGTTTCTGGACTAGCCTTTTGTTTTTCTTTTGTTTTCTTTTGTTTTTCTGTAGCTGTTTAGTCCCTTGATGGAGGGCTCGGGGTCTGGAGAACTGGCTGGAGATATGCCTCAGGGGCCGTTGCTTAAGGCGGAAGTGTCAGACATGGTATCTTTAGAGACTTCTGCCTCTCCCACGCTTTTACAGCGTTCAGGGAAAAGGAAGTCTAAATCGCATAAAACGCCTTAAGTGGAGGAGACAGGCAATATTTCGTCCCCTGGAGCTCAGGGCACATTTGATTCTCTTTTTTTCTCCTGAGTTTATTTTGGCTTTATATAAAGCCTATATGTTGAAAATGTCTCAGCCAGTTGAGAGCCAGGCTGCTGTGGCTCAGGGGGATTTACCATTGAAGGAGCCCAAGGTATCAGATCCGGGAGAAGGAACCTTGGCTCAGCGGCCGAGTGGGGACTTCACTTCAGAGGTATTAGGTTTGAGGCTCTCTGGTCCTCTCATGCCTGAAGAGGGAGAAATTTTTTCTGAGGAAGGGCTGGATTCGTGGCCAATGGAGTTGGAGGAAGGGGAGCTTGGGCCAGGGGAGGACCCCAATGTCTTCCGGGTGTTTCGTAGGGAGGAGCTGGGGGCTCTGATTGCTCAGTCCCTCGCAGCTTTAAATATAGTGCTTCCTGCGCTGCAACAAGAACTCCTGGAGGATCCTTTATTGCAAGGGTTTAAACTGGAACAGCGGTGTTTCCCTATGCACAGGGTGATTAAGCAGATGATAGAGTCTGAATGGGAATGCCCAGAGGCTAGCTTAAGGGATGGGCGTACCATTGCACGGCTTTACCCTGTCCCTCAGGAGGAGAAAGATTTGCTACGGATGCCTAAGGTGGACACGCTAGTGTCGGCGGTCACTAAGAAAACCACGATTCCTGTGGAAGGGGGGGTGCAGCCCTTAAAGATCTTCAGGATCGTAGGTTAGAGGCGCTTCTGAAGCAAGCTTTTTACGCTAGTGTGCTAGCCTTACAGGCTTCAGTTTGGGGAGCGTATGTGTCCAGAGCCTCTATCCGTTGGATTCAGGGGGAGCAGTCCGCGGTGAAACATGAGGATTCGTCCCCGGAAAGAGCAAAGCTGGAGTTGGCGGCGGCTTACCTTGCGGACGCCTTCTATGATTTGGTCAGAATATCAGCGAAATCCATGGCTTCGGTTATTGCTGCTAGGTGATTTCTTTGGCTACGAAACTGGGCGGCAGACACGTCTTCTAAGTCGCGCCTCAGTAAGCTTCCATTCAAGGGCAAGCTGATTTTTGGGGAAGCATTGGAAAAGATTGTTAAAGATTTGGGTGATTCAAAAGGGGGTCGTCTTCCGGGAGATCGGCCCAGAGCGACAAAGGCCGGTACAATGCAGAGAGGTCACAACAGAAATGTTCATAGGTTCCGAGGATCTCGGTTTGTCCCTTACCAAAGGGGTCGCTTTCTTTCTAGGGGACAATCCTTTCGAGGAGCCAGAGGGTTTGGCAGGAGGTTTTTCAACACCCAGCAAACCTCTTCTAAGAAGCCACAATGAAGGGAGGCTGGTCCAGGTGGAGATACCGGTAGGAGGACATTTGCAGGAGTTTCTCTCCACCTGGGCCACCATAACTACCGATCTCTGGGTGCTAGAGATCATCTGTGAGGGATATGCTCTGGAGTTTGCTTCTCCTCTGTCAGATGCCTTTGTGCTATCCCCCTGCGGTCCACAATGGAAAAGACAGGTGATCGAGGGCACTCTGCAGCGCTTGTTACAGCTACAGGCCGTGGTTCCAGTGCCTCTAGACCAGTACGGTTTAGGTCGATACTCTATTTACTTTGTAGTGCCCAAGAAAGAAGGGTCGTTTCGGCCTATACTAGATCTCAAGCGTGTGAACCGTTGCTTGCGGGTTCCGCATTTTTGGATGGAGACTGAGGTCGGTTATTCGAGCGGTGAAGCCAGGAGAGTGGCTTTCCTCCATAGATCTGACGGAGGCTTACCTGCACATTCCGATATGTCCGGAACACCAGCGGTTTCTGCGGTTTGCAGTCCCCATGGGACATTTTCAATTTCGGGCATTGCCGTTTGGACTGGCTACTTCGCCTCGTACCTTCACCAAGGTGATGGTGGTCGTGGCGGCGGCTCTTCGCAAGGAAGGGATTCAGGTGCATCCCTACCTGGACGATTGGTTGATCCGGGCAAGTTCTCGGGAGGAGTCGGCCATGGCGACAGCTCGGGTGGTGCAGTTCCTGGAACACCTAGGTTGGGTCATCAACCAGGCAAAGAGTCAGCTACTACCGTTACAGCGGTTGACATACCTCGGGGCCTTGTTCGACCCAAAGAGCGGAACGGTGGTTCTTCCGCCAGACAGGGTGCAGAAACTGGTAGTACAAGTGGAGGCCTTCGTTTATCTAGCAGCTTCAGCAGCTTGGAGGTATTTACAGTTGTTCGGTTCGATGGCCGCGGCCTTGGATCTGGTGCCTTGGGCCAGAACGCACATGCGGCCACTGCAGCACGCCTTACTCTCCAGGTGGTCTCCGCAAGTTCATCCCCTGTTTCAAAGGCTGCGGTGTCCGGAGGACGTCTGAGTCAGTCTGCAGTGGTGGCGAATTCCAGCACACCTTCAGGCAGGAGTTCCTCTGGAGGATCCGGAGTGGGTCTTGGTCACGACAGTGCCAGCCTTTCTGGTTGGGGAGCTCATTGCCTATCTCGAGTAGCGCAAGGGACCTGGTCTGCGGAGGAGAGCAGTTGGTCTATCAATCGTTTGGAACTGCGAGCGGCTCGTTTCGCGCTTCTGGATTTCTCGGATCTAATCGAAGGTCGAGCGGTACAAGTGTTTTCCGACAATCTAGTGATGGTGGCCTACATCAACAAGCAGGGGGGCACAGGCAAATGCACCTTTGCTACAGGAAAGTCAGGTCTTGCTTTAGTGGGCGGAATTGCATCTTGTTGCACTTTCGGTGGCTCATGTAGCAGGGAAGGACAACGTTCAGGCTGATTATCTCAGTCGCCATCGCCTGGATCCCGGAGAGTGGGAGCTGAACTGGGCGGTGTTTCACGAGATCACGATTCAGTGGGGTCAGCTGGTTATGGACCTCATGGCGACTCTGGCCAATGCCAAAGCGTCCCGATTTTTCAGCAGGCGCAGAGAGTACATGTCGGAAGGCCTAGACGGTCTGGTGCAGCCCTGGCTGGCGGGGAAACTCCTGTGTGTTTCCTCCTTGGCCGTTGCTAGGGAAGGTCATGGAGAATATCGGTTTACAGCGGCAAGGTGATTCTCATTGCTCCGGATTGGTCCAGACGTCCCTGGTATGCGGATCTGGTACGACTTCTGGTAGCTCCTCCTTGGAGGTTGCCCTCGCGGGTCAACCTCTTGAGTCAAGGTCCGGTATTGATGCCGCAGGTGAATCGATTCTTGCTTACGGCTTGGCTCTTGAGAGGGAGCGTTTGCGGCGCAGAGGATACTCGGGGTCCGTGATCGCTACTATGTTAAAGTCCAGAAGGCAATTGACGTCGTTAGCGTATGTTCGCATATGGTGCATTTTTGAGGCGTGGTCTAGAGAGAGGGGAGTGCGACCCGGCCCCGCAGGCTTACCAGATGTTCTGGCGTTTCTTCAAGGCGGACTAGAAAGAGGTCTAGCCCTAAATACTCTTAAGGTCCACCTGGCAGCTCGCTCTTGTTTTAGAGATCGGGTGCAAGGGTGTTCTCTCTCGATGCACCCGGATGTTCAAAGATTCCTCAGGGCGGCTAGGAATATCCGCCCACCAGTTCGTCTCGTGGTGCCTCCGTGGGACTTGAATTTGGTGCTCAAGGCCTTAACGGGGCTGTCCTTTGAGTCGGGGGTTCCCGAAAGCATACGAGAGTTTTCTTGGAAAACAGCCTTCCTGGTAGCCTTGTGTTCCGCTAGGAGAGTTTGGATTTACAAGCACTCTCCTGTAGAGAGCCATATCTACACTTTTCAGAGGAAAAGGTGGTTCTGAGACCCGTACCATTGTATTTGCCAAAGATGGTCTCGGGTTTTCACCTGAATCAGTCTGTTTCGCTTCCTACCTTTCAGTCGCAGTGTGGCAGTAAGATGAACCTGGCTCTTCGGAATTTAGATTTAGGGCGCATTTTACGGAAGTATCTTCGAAAGACGCAGCCATTTCGGAAATCCGATCAATTATTTGTTCTGTTTGGGGGACCTCGCAAGGGTCAGGCGGCTACCAAGACTTCAATCGCTTGTTGGGTGAAGCGAGCAATAGCGGGGATGTATGAGGCAAGGGGCAAGACACCTCCGCGGGAGTTCAGGGCGCATTCGACTAGGGCTCAAGCTACTTCTTGGGCCGAGTTTGCCTTGATTCCGCCAGCAGATATCTGTCGGATGGCGACCTGGTCCTCTCTACATACTTTCACAAAACATTATAGGTTGGATGTGCAGGCACGCGCAGATGCTAAGGTTGGGGCCTCGGCCATTATAGCGGGACTCGCGGGACCCTCCCCAGTTTAGGTACTGCTTTGATACTGCCCAACTGTACCCGGACTGGCCCGGAGAGACGACGAGGAAGGAGAAATTAGGCCTTACCTGCTAATTGTCTTTCCTTGAGTTCTCTCCGGGCCAGTCCAGGTCCCACCCAATTGAGCTGCGAGCAACAGTTTATCTTAATAGGTCCATGGTTCTTCGAGTCTTCTGGTCTTTCCCGTCGCGGGAAACCGCGTATACAGATGGCGAACAGGTTGACTGGAAGAGAATATTGGAGAGTTCTGGCTAAGTTTAGCGGGCTCTTAAAAAAAAAAAAAAAACACCTTATATTCTAGTAAGTTTTTCATAAGGGCGTGCTTCTTCGCAGTATGGAGCGTATTTCTAGGTTTCTTCAGTAGTTATACATTTGGTTACAATAAGTAGACACTGGTTTGTTATTTTAGTCTGCTGCTTTGACAATAGGTAACTGGCTTTCTGACACCAGAGGGAGCTATAGGACCTGTCAGCAAACGTTTCAGCATTCAGTCCTCAGCTGCTGGAGGAGATTGACTACCCAACTGTACCTGGACTGGCCCAGAGAGAACTCAAGGAAAGACAATTAGCAGGTAAGGCCTAATTTCTCCTTTGTATGTATATACAAAGTGACTGCGTACAGTTGCACCTACTGTTTGTCTACTAAAACCAAACACATGGGGGAGCATTCAAAGGCATTTACATGGTTTACAGATCTGCAAACCATGTAAATGCCACTGAATGTGGTATTCACTAGTGCTGCTGCCCCCCCCCCCACACTCCTCGATGCTAAGTGATTAGCATTGTGGCCTATGGGCGTTACAGGTTGGGACAGAGGCGGCACATGCCACTATGCGGGCAGCGACAATATTGAGCGACTGCCCAGTTAGTGACAAGCAGGTAAAGTAAGGCGCGGCAAAGGCTGGCCTAACTTTACCTGTGGAAGCTAACCGAGCAGCTGCTCAATATCGCTGCTGCCCGGATATTCAGTGGCTAGCTATGGCCTCTGCATTGAATATCCGGGGTTAGAATTCAGTGATAGCAGCTAGATGCTTTATAAGTGCTAGCTGCCACCGCTGAATATCTTCCTTGCTGTTTACTCCCATGGAGAAAAGAATCCCTCCAGAAATTTCTAAAAATAATATGACATCCATGTGTACTTCAGCCATTTTGAGGGAAGTGGTTTTCAACCAGGATAATGTATCTGGATAAATACCTGTCTATCCAGGCAAATTGCTTTGAAAATTGTCTTCATATCTTCTACAGTGATATGTCTGTAAATACAGCTTATATCAGGGATAGAAAACTCATTTCCATGTTAGGCCGCCTTGAAAAAAATGTTCTTGAAGTTGGTGGAAAGGTTGGTGGGAGATAGAAGGGATCAGGAGATAAGGCTTCTTGCATCCCCCACATCTCCATCCCATGCCTCTTACTCCCCTCCCCTTGACTCTTAATCCCCTCCTCTCCCACACTTCCAACCTCTACTTGTCTTTTCTTGCCTACTCTTTCTTCCCCATATGTCACCATAACATTTGGCCCTCTCTCCGCCTTTGTTCCCTTTACTGTTTCTGGCTATACCAGCTTAGCAATTAGCCTGTACCACTATGGCTATTGCCCCTTCCCATCTAAACATCTGGCATGTTTAAAAATTGTGGATCATCACTTTTGATATGCTAATCTTATGTATTGCTAGATCAGCATTCAAGACGTGTCATCTTAAGAGTTTTGAAAATATTCACATGGCCATCACAGATGGGCAGCAACAGTACAAGTTTTCATTGCTGTTCCTGCCTTTCTGCTTTAAGTTTGATCTGCAGGGAAAGCAGCCACTTAAACAACCCTGCAGAGCCGTACATGTTGTGTAAGAGATGGCATTGGTTGACTTTGACTCCGACCATGCCCCCCCTCCCCCACTAGAGTCTTATGTCCTACCTTCATCTCTTCACCTCTCCTCTTAACCATTTCACTCCTCCATTTCTCTCTCTTGTCTGTCTACTTCCCTCTTCTTTCACCCCTTTTCCCTGTCCACTTCCACATTCTCCCTTCATCTTTTCCTCATATTAGCTTAGTGTTGCATCCCCTTTGCTTCCCCCTTTTCCCTACTCTGTTTCAGATTATTCCTATCATCTTCTGATGCTACAACTGTCTTATATTTCAAAGTGCCCGCAGGAACAGCTAGTTAATGTCGGCACTACTGAACTGGAGCCAGGGAGAGAATTAAATGGCCTTTACATGAGACTATGAGAAAAAGAGTGTAGCAGTTGATAAAATTGTAGGGGGGCAGAGTGTTTGTGTAGAAATATGGTGGTCTAAATGTATTTGCTCTTGACTTCTGAAACATTAAAATTGTATTCCATTTCTATAATAGATTATCACTGGACTTTCTTTAAAGATTGTCCTTTTATAGTTGGCTAAAGAAGTTTGCTTAATAAATGCTTATTAGCAGCAGTCTGTTATGATAACATTCACTTCTAAAGCATGAAGAAGAAAAGGAGTCCACTGATTGCTTGCTCTGAAAAAACTGTGTATTGCAAATTCAGTGGGAATTGTACATATAGCATAATTGCAGTGTGTATGTGTGTGATTAGTGAAATATCTAAGGGTCTTTTCAAAAAGGATCTTGGACATGAATTGAAAAAAGCAAAACAAAACTTTACATGCTGTATCTATGCTACTATGTTGCTGTTGTGCAAACTCTTTACCAGGGTATAGGTTGGTCAGCCCTTTTCTAGAATAATACCCAATTTAAGATAAACAAGAAAAATATATCATGGCCGCTATGGCAGTGAAAAGGCATATGAGTCACAGGACAGCTAATGGTGGGGTGGTAAGTTCTTTTCATTAATAAATTGGAAGACTGGGCATCCAAATGGCAGATGAAATTTAATGTGGACAAGTGCAAAGTTATGCACCTAGGAAAGAACAACCCAAACTATGGTTACATGATTCAAGGTTCCACATTAGGAACCACCATCCAGGAAAAAGATTTAGGCGTCATTGTGGATAACATGTTGAAACCCTCCGCCCAGTATGCAGCGGCGGCCAAGAAAGCAAATAGAATGCTAGGAATCATAAGGAAAGGAATGGAGAATAAAACAAAGGATATTATAATGCCTCTGTATCGTTCCATGGTGCGACTGCACCTTGAATATTGTGTGCAATTCTGGTTGCCGTATCTTAAAAAGGATATAGTGTCATTAGAAAAGGTATAGAGAAGAGCCACCAAAATGGTAAAGGGGATGGAAGGATACCCCTTTGAAGAGAGGCCAAAAAAGGTTAGGGCTCTTCAACCTGGAAAAGAGACAGCTGAGGGGAGATATGATAGGGGTCTATAAATTAATGAATGGAGTGGAACGGATAAACGTAGATCAATTGTTTACACCATCAAAATATAGAAAGACTAGGGGGCATGCAATGAAGCTACAGGGTAACCTATTTAAGACTAATGAGAGAAAATACTTTTTCACTCAACATGTAATCAAACTCTGGAATTAGTTTCCAGAGGATGTAATAAAAGATGTTAGTCTTAGCCGGGTTTAAAAAAGGTTTGGACACGTTCCTGGAGAAAAGGTCCACAAACCATTATTAAAGGGGACCCGGGAAATCCACTGCTTTCCCTAATACAAGCATTGTGGAAACTGCTAGGTACTTGTGACCTAGATTGGCCACTGTTGGAAACAGGATACTGAGCTTGATGGACTTTGTCTGACCCAGTACAGCATATTTTATGTTCTTTAAGGATGTTCAAAATTGTTTGCGTGCTCTACTCCTGACTGGGTACACCAAGTAAAATCCTTCCTTGGTTCTTGATTCCGTTTCTCTAAATTCACTGCAAATAAGAAAACACACACACAATCAGAATTATACCATAACAGTATCTGCTTAAGGCCTTAAGTGAAAGATTCATTGGCCTGTAAGCTTGAGAATTCTCCTGTAATTCCCCCCACCCCCCACTGCTAGGCCATAGCACTTCTTTTATTAGGAAAAATCTGCTACATTGAACAATTTTCATTTTACCACTTTGTCATGCCTTTGCTTCACTACTTTTGTTAATCTACATGTTACAGATCAAGCTAAACACTACATGTTTCAGATCAACCTGCTTCTGTAAAATATGACCTTGTCTTCTATAACACTTATGGCTAAGCTGTCAGCAAAATTCCAAGTCATTCTCACTGTCCATATTTCTGAACCTTTCAGAGGGTCTTGGTACCCCAATTCGAGTCCCTTTCTATAAAAATAAGTTTGAATTCCTTGCTATACAATATTTTAGGTGGCTCCACCTAAAACACTGTCTCTCCAGTGGTTCAGTTGATTGACTCGAAAGATTCCCCCCTTTTATTGGACTAACTTAATATATCTTTGAGAAGCTTTTGAGACGTATCTCTTCATCAGGTTAGGAGTACACAAGAAAGGACAATGTTTGAAATTAGACTCATCAAACACTTTCTTGCTCAGGGCCTTTGAATTATAGTGTCACTGTCTAATTGCTTCTGTCTCTCCTCCACTGCCTTTCGTTGAACTTTAATGACATAAGAACATAAGATATGCCATACTGGGTTAGACCAAGGTCCATCAAGCCCAGTATCCTGTTTCCGACAGTGGCCAATCTAGGTCATAAGTACCTAGCAGTTTCCCCAAAAGACAGGTTCAACAATGCTTGTATTGGATCAAGCGGTGATATCCTGGGTCCCTTTTAATAATGGTTTATGGACCTTTCCTCCAGGAACTTGTCCAAACCTTTTTTAAACCCAGCTACACTAACAGCTTTTACTACATCCTCCGATAACACATTCCAGAGTTTGATTACACGTTGAGTGAAAAAATATTTTCTCTTATTAGTCTTAAATAGTTAACCCTGTAGCTTCATTGCATGTCCCCTAGTCTTTCTATATTCTGATAACGTAAGCGATCAATTTACGTTTACCCGTTCCACTCCATTTATTAATTTATAGACCTCTATTATATCTCCCCTCAACCGTCTCTTTTCCAGGTTGACGAGCCCTAACCTTTTTAATCTCTCTTCATCCCCTTCCCATCCCCTTTACCATTTTGGTGGCTCTTCTCTGTACCTTTTCTAATAATGCTATATCCTTTTTAAGATACGGCGACCAGAATTACACACAATATTCAAGGTGTGGTTGCAACATGGAATGATACAGAGGCATTATAATATCCTTTGTTTCATTTTCCATTCCTTTGCTTATGATACCTAGCTTTCTCCAGGAACAAGCAGGAAGTCAGTTCTCACGTATGGGTGACAGCACAGATGGAGCCCGCGCAGAGCAATTCCCCAGCTTTCAAAGAAAGCCTTTGGGATTGCTGCCATGATTGCGCGGTCCTCTTCCCGCACAAAAGTGCCATCTTGCTCAGTCTTCCTTTTTTCACGGAGCCCTTCAGATACATGTCCTCGTCCCTCGGAAAAAGTTTAATTTTCGGCCTCTGGGCCGTGGTTTTTTCCAGTTGCATTGGTCCTCTTCCTTTCTCCCCTGCTCTTCTCTTCCCTCAAGCAAGGGGATATTTTTTGTTAAAATTTTTTTCCTTCAGGCTTCGTGCCCTTTTTTCTTCAACCTCTGGCCGCAAAGGTCTTCGACCTAGCGGGGGTCCTTTTTGGCCCTATGGCCACCGGCATAAAAAATGCGACAGATGCTCCAAGAACATGTCGCTCACGGACAGCCATGACTGTTGTCTTCGGTGTCTTGGGGCCGACTATGACCCAGAGTTCTGCTCTTTTTGCAAGAAAATGTCCTCCAAGGCCCTGCTCAGCTGTAAGCAGAAGATCAATGACATTTTCCGGAAGGTGGCCCTGGAATCCTCGACGGCACCCTCGGTCGTCCCTCCACTGGTGGGATCCCCCACTTTGGCTCCGCATTCTCAGTGGCACTCTGACCAGGGGTCCCCTGAATTGGAGCAGCGTAAGAAGAAGGCAGCCTCGAAGTCACTGTCGGGGGCTCTGGATAAGTGCCAGCGCTTCTGCGCTCGGTCGCTCAGCCCCCCTCGGCTTTCCTGAGAGTCGGACAAGGAGCGGCCTCGAAAGGTACCTCGTACAGATACAGAGGCCTCCAGCGATGGCGCCAGGTCTCCTGAGGGTTGTCCCAGTGAGGACCCCCTCTCCTCCTCCACGCCAGACCCAGTAACACCTATGTTGGCATCACAGGGCCCCCAGCCTGCGTGGGAGTCCTGAATGCTGGCACTAGAGCTCAGCGTTTCTGCCTTCTTAGCTGCCCAGCAGGCGCTCACGCCCAGCACGGCTGGCCCACGCCTCAAGACCGAGGTTCCCTCAAGAGGGACACCAAAATCCGCCCTGGAAACCCCTGAGAGCCACGGGCCTTGTGAGGGTCCTCGGCGTCAGTCTCGTTCGCCTTCCCGTTCCTTGGTAGCGCGATCCTTCAAGGCCTCTGGCTCCAAGCGGACCTCGGCCTCTGGACAGGGTGACCTATCCGAGTCGGACTCCTCCACAGACCTCTAGGGCTGGGCGTCGGATGGGGATACTTCTTCGGAAACCTGGGCCCACAGGAACCTCCCTTCGTCCCCACTCGCCTATCAGAGGCATTCGCCGCCCGAGGACACATCATTCCTGGCGTTCATGCGGGATATGGCACGGGCCCTTAGCCTGGCTACGCAGACTGAAGAGGAACTGAGAGCTGAGGAGCTCGATATTCTACAGTATGATTCCCCGCCTCAGGAGTCTCTTACTGTCCCCGTTCCCCCCATATTGTCAAGACTGCTCCTCCGCATGTGGGAGACACCTGCTTCTGTCCTCATTGTGAGCAACTGACTCGACACCATGTATAGAGTTCAGCTTGGCCCGGGGTTTCACAAGACCCAACTTCCTCACACTTCCATGGTTGTGGAGTTGGCGATGCGGAAGCAAAAGAGCTCAAAGTCTCACTCTTCGGTCTCCCCAGGTAGGGAGTCGATAGCTCTCGACGCCCTGGGGCATAAGGCCTACCAGGTGTCCATGCTCGCTTGCCGCATCCAGGCATACCATCTGTATATTGGCATGTTCTTGCGTGACCTCGCCAAGGAGCTTGGCAGGTTTGCCGCTGGCCTCAGAAGGAAACTTTTCCTATGGTTCCAAACCCTCCTGAAATCCGTCACGGAGTGCTCAAAGTACCTGTCCCTCGCCGCATATGATGGATTTGTGTCCTCCGCCAGGGTGGCAGTGGCCGGCATTGGGGCCCTACGTCAGGCTTGGCTCCAGTCTTTGGACTTTGAGCAGTGGGTCAAAGAAAAGCTTCTGGATGTCCCTTGCCTGTGCAAGCAGCTGTTCGGTAAACTGATGGAGTATAAGGCTGCTGAGATAAACACAAGAGTTCGTGACCCAAACTCGCCTCTCACGCAAAACCACCTCCCTTCCTTTAGGAAGAAGCAGCAGGTCAAGAAACCGTTCTTCCAAAGGAAAGGACTCCCTTACCTGGGTTACCCGCCTTTCCTGCCCACCTCAGCACTGGCTTCCAGCACGCAGGGGAAGAGGGATACGCATGGCTACCGTAAGCCAAAAGGGCCTAAGGCCCAACCACCGGCGCCGCCTCAGCCTACGCAAGGGTTTTGACACCGACGGCATAACATCTCGCCCCCCCCCCCCCACACAGCTCTCCTGTCAGTAGGGGGACGCCTGTCCCTGTTCGCCCCAGAGTGGGCGTCAATCATGTCAGACACCTGGATCCTCTGGGTCATCCGAGACAGATACTGTCTCTGCCTTCCGGCGGAGTCCGCCCTGCTCCTTGCGCACCATATCATCTTGCAGCAGGAGCTATCCAACCACCACGCCCAGCGGGCCGTCGAGAAGGTAACACGGCACCTTTCGAGGTCAGGGATTCTATTCCCGCTACTTTCTCGTCCTGAAAAAGACGGGGGAGGGGGTTGCACCCCGTCCTCGATTTCAGGACACTCAATAAGTTCCTAGTCTGGGAGAAGTTCAGAATGTTATTGCTTGGCGTCCTGCTGCCCTCCCTCCAGCAGGGCGATTGGCTAAGCTCCTTGGACCTCAAGGTTGCTTACACCCACATCCTAATCCACCCCCAGCACAGGCAGTACCTGTGCTTCGGGGTGCAGGACGAACATTATCTGTACAGAGTGCTCCTCTACAGGCTCGCGTCCGCACCACAGGTTTTCACAAAGTGCCTCTTCCCTCAGGCGGCAGGACATACCCTTCTTCCACTGCCTCGATGACTGGCTCATCCCGGGGCCCTCGATCAGTGAAGCCCACCTGGCGACGTCACGCATGATCCTCCCTTTCGAGTGCCTCGGCTTCCTGGTCAACTACCCCAAGTTCCATCTCGAGCCAATACAGGCCCTGGAGTTCATCGGCGCACACCTCGACACATTGCGAGCCTTCCTAACAACAGATCGCGCAGGCCGCCTTCGGGCCATGGCGTCCCAGGTCCGGAACAGAGCTTGGGTTATAGCACAGGCAATGCTGCGCCTCCTCCGTCCATGTGGTCACCCACGCCTGCATGCACATGCGGACAGCCCAGTGGTGTCTCAGGGCAAATGGAGCCAGGCTTCCGGCCACCTCGGAGATCCTATCTGGGTCTCTCGCAGGCTTCATGACTCCCTGAGTTGGTGGCAAGAGCCCCGAAATCTTTTTCGGAGAATGCCCTTTTAGGCCCCGCAGCATGAACTCGTCCTAGCAACGAATGTTTCCCTGCTGTGGTGGGGAGCCCACTGCGGCACATTGTGTACCCAGGGACAGTGGTCGCCCAAGGAGTCTTGACAGCAGATCAACCTGCTCGAGCTTCGGGCGGTCCGATGGGCCCCGAGGGCCTTTGAGGGCTGCCTGAGAGGGAAGTCTGTTCTCGTGCAGACAGACAACAAGGTTTTGCTTCAACAAGAAGGGGGGAACAGGGTCACGCACCCTCTGCTGAGAGGCAGTCCTCCTCTGCTCCTTTGCGTCTCACCAGGGGATGACCCTGCGAGTGGTCTACCTCCCAGGCCAGGAAAATATTCTCATGGATAATCTCAGCAGGATCTTCCGCCCATACGAGTGGCCCTTGGATCCGGAGGTCGTTTGCCTATCATTCCATCGGTGGGGGACACCATCCATGGACCTGTTTGCCAGCCCGGCAAACGCACACCTTCCCCGCTTCTGCGGCCCGGTTCCGCACCCAAGCAGGGTGGCCCTGGATTCGTTCCTCTTGAGCTGGACCTCCGGCCTTCTCTACGAGTTCCCTCCCACTCCTCTCATTGCGAGGACCATCCACAAGGTTCAACGGGACCGAGCTTTGATGATCCTCTTGGTCCCCTCGTGTCCTCGACAGCCTTGGTTCCCAATTCTACTCTGGCTCGTGTCCGAGACCCCAGTCCCCCTGGGCTGTGCCCCAGGCCTGTTGACACAGGAGAAGGGTCGGGTGCTCTACCCGAACCTGGCCTCGCTGTCCCTCGCAGCCTGGCGGCTGAATGGGTCGCCTTAGCTCCACTGCGTCTCCCAGAGGACGTCAAGGAGATCCTCCTTGCGTCGAGGAAGGACTCAATGAGACAGGTGTACACCTTTAAGTGGCGATGTTTCTCGACTTGGTGCTTCGAGCTTCAGATCGACCTATTCTCCTGCTCTACCCAGTGGATCCTCCAGTACTTCCTCCAGCTCTCAAAGGCAGGGTTGAAGTCCAATTCGATTAGGGTACACCTAAGCGCCATTTCAGCAAACCACCTCCCCGTTGAGGGAAAAACCCCTCTTGGGGCAGTCCTTGGTCTCTTGCTTCATGCGAGGAATATTGCTTTCCAAGCATCCCATTTGGCCTCTGCTGGCGGAGTGGGACCTCAACATGCCTCTGATGCAGCTCACGCGAGTGCTCTTCGAGCCAATGGCGACATGCTCAATTTGGCATATCTCCTGGAAGATGATCTTCCTGGTGGCTTTGACCTCAGTTCGCCAAGTCAGCGAGCTTCAGGCCTTCATGGTTGAGGCTCCATACACCAGGTTCTACACACCCGTCCCAAGTTCCTACCGAAGGTAGTCTCAGAGCTTCATCTCGACCAGGAGATATTCCTACTGACTTTCTTCCCAAGACCGCATTCCAACCACGCATCGGCGGTATTGCATACACTCGACTACAGAAGGACTCTTGCCTTCAACCTGCAGCGTACCCAGGGTCATCGCAAGTCCGACCGCCTGTTTGTCGCCTACGACCCCAATCGCCTGGGGCAGGCAGTCACCAAGTGCACCATCTCCGTCTGGGTGGCAGACTGCATCGCCTTTTGCCCAGGCAGAGACAGGCGCCCCACTGGATCGGCGGGTCACTGCGCACGGAGTCCAAGCCAAATCAGCGTCTGTGGCTTCGCTGCGCTCAGTGCCTCTAGTAGACATCTGCCGGGCTGCGACCTGGTCTTCAGCGAACACTTTCGCTGTCCACTACTGCCTGGAGAGTGAGTCCTGCCGGGACAATGCCTTCGGCCAGACTGTACTCCGTAATCTGTTCGGGGTATAAGCAACTCCTGCCCTCTGACCCTTCTTCGACGGCTGCCGAGAGCTTCACCCCAGGGACCCAATGTCTCGGCCTCCTTTGGGCATCGACTTCTGCTCACGGCCTTGTAGAGGAGGTTTTGGCCTACAGGTTCGGTAGCCTGTAGCTGGGCAGTCCCATAAGTGAGCACTTGTTCCTGGAGAAAGCGTAGTTACTCACCTATAACAGGTGTTCTCCAGGGACAGCAGGAATCAGTCCTCACTACCCTCCCACCTCCCCTGATGAGTTGCTGAATTTTTGTCCTTCACTTGCTATCTGCTTGGTAGGGCTCTAGCTAGGGGACCTGACTGAGCAAGATGGCACATTTGTGCGGGACGAGGACAATGCATGCATGGCAGCAATCCCAAAGGCTTTCTTTGAAAGCTAGGGAATTGCTCCACATGGGCTCCGTCAGTGCCAACGTCACCCATAAGTGAGGACTGATAACTGCTGTCCCTGGAGAACATCTGTTACAGGTGAGTAACTGTGCTTTTTATTTGCTCTTTTGGCCGCCACTGCACACTGAGGGTTTTAACATGTTATACACGATGACGCCTAAATCTTTTTCCTGGGTGGTGGTTCCTAATGTGGAACCTTGCAATGTGTGACCATAGGTGCATAACTTTGCACTTGTCCACATTAAATTTCATCTGCCATTTGGATGCCCGGTATTCCAATTTATCAAGATCCTCTTGCAATTTTTTACAATCCTCATGGGTTTAACAACTTTAGTTTTGTGTCATCTGCAAATTTGATAACCTCACTCGTTATTCCCTTTTCCAGGTCATTTATGAATATGTCAAAAAGCAATGGAACCAGCACAGATCCCTGGGGTACTCCACTATTCACCTTTCTCCATTGGGAAAATTGGCCATTTAGCCCTACCCTCTGCTTTCTATCTTTTAACCAGTTCCTGATCCACAATAGTACACTATCTCCTATCCCATGACTTTTTAGTTTTGCCAAAAGTCTCTGATGAGGGACCTTGTCAAAGGCTTTCTGAAAGTCCAAATACACTATATCAACCGACTCACCTTTGTCTACCTGTTTATTCACATCTTCTAAAAAACATAACAGATTAGTAATTAAACCATGACTATCTATATGTTCAGTAATTTGTTCTTTATTATGGTTTCTACCATTTTACCCAGTCACCGGTCTTATAGTCTCCCTTTCGAAAGTTAAAAGGTAGTTCTGTGGATTTCCTTACCATCCCTCCTCCATTAATTAAATCAAACGCAATCATACTATGATCGCTATTGCCAAGTGGCGCCAACACTCTTCTCTTTCATCAGATCTGGTGTTCCACTAAGGGCTACGTCCAAAATGGCTTCCCCTCTGGTTGGTTCATGAACCAGCTGCTTCAAGAAGCAGTCATATATTTCATCTAGAAACTTTATCTCCCTAGCATGTTCTGCCGTGACACTGACCCAGTCAATACTGGGGTAATTGAAATCACCCATTATTATTACTGTTCTGTAACTTTTGTTAGCTTCCCTGATTGCTTTGAGCATTTCATCATCCATTTGTTCATTCTGGCCAGGCGGTCGGTAGTACAACCCCACTGCCATCGTTTCCCCTTTTTACATGGAATTTCAATCCATAGAGATTCTATAGCAAATTTTGTGTCCTGCAAAACTTAATTCCTTTGTGACTCAATGCCCTCTCTAACATAGAGCGCAACCCCTCCACCTATTTGATCAGCTCTATCATTACAGTATAATTTGTACCCAGGTATCACAGTGTCACACTGGTTGTCCTCCTTCCACCATGCCTCTGAGATACTAATCATATCTAACTTGTCATTTAGTGCTACATATTCCAACTCTCCCTTCTTATTTTTAGACTTCTAGCATTTGCATACAAGCATTTTAGAGACTTTATTTTATTCATTTTAATCTGATTATCGGTAGGCAGGGGTAATTTGGAATCTTTAAGCTCTCTCAGCTCCGTACTCGAGGGCATTTGGGCTACCTTTGTCTTTATTGGAACCTCTCTGCTGATGTGCCCTAACTTCATTTTTTTCGTAGTATCCTTAAAGGATATATTGTTCCGAACCTTGCGCTCTTTGGGCATCTGTCGGCTCTCCCCTATTATCTAGTTTAAAAGCTACTCTTTCTCCTTTTTAAAGCTTAATGCCAGCAGCCTGGTTCCATCCCGGTTAAGGTGAAGTCTATCCCTTCGGAAGAGCCCCTCCTTTCCCCAGAATGTTTCCCAGTTCCTAACAAATCCAAAACCCTCATCCTTGCACCATTGTCTCATCCACGCATTGAGACTCTAGACCTCTGCCTGCCTTTTGGGTACTATGCGTGGAACGGGAAGCAATTCAGAGAACGCTATCCTGAAAGTTCTAGATTTCAACTTTCTTCCTAAAAGCCAACATTTAGCCTCTAGATTCTCCCTACCACGTTTTCCTATGTTTTTGTCATTCGTGACTGACGTTCACGTCTTTTTTTCTTTTTCACTGGCAGCCCGAGTCTTTGACCTTGCAGCGGCCCTTTTTTCCCTGATGGCTGTCAGCGGGTTTAAGAAATGCGATCAGTGTGTGAAGTTAATGCCTCTCACTGTTATGCATGACTGCTGTCTGCAGTGCCTCGGACCCGACCATGACCCGTCAGTCTGTGGCCCATGTATGAAGATGTCCTCGAAGGCCCTGAAGATCTGCCAGCCAGCAGCATGATAGGATTTTTTCCGTATCCATGCCGCTGAGAGCCAGGACCTCATCCGTGGCCTCTACATCTAGGGGGGAACTCTCCGAGCCTGAGCAGCTTCGAGGTTCCTCAGAAAGGGGATCTCTCTCGAGGGAGCACAAGAGGAAGAAGAAATCCTCAAGGATGGCGTGTCTGGATGGCTCCAAGCCACCCGGCTCATCCTGGGACCGGTCGCGGAGCCCCGAGCGCTGGCCGGGATCTTCGGAGACAGAGCACCCGATGAAGATGTCTCGTCGAGAACCAGATCAGCCGAAGTAAGTACCGACTGTCCTCGTCACGGATTCCCCTCTGGGGAATCAGCGGAGGGCTGCTGAACCTTCTGAAATTGAGTCCAGAATGGTAGCCTTGGAGCGCAGTTTCACTGCCTTCATGGAGCAGCAGCAGGTGCTGATAGCAAGCCTGTCCAGTTCCTCCACCCCGACCTCCGGGCCCTCGACGTCGTAGTCGACCCTGGAGGCCGAGCTGATCCTCGAAGCACTTCGGGCTCGAGTCGATCCTCGGACGAGGTCTATTCGAGACCGAGGTCATAGCCGCAGAGCCTGCTGTCATTGTGGCAGTCGCCGCCGGGGCCCTCGGTGCCCGAGGAGCCTGTCGATTCCTCCTCTGAGGCATCTGCGTGGGAAACTGAGGATGAGGAGTTCCCGGATGCCCACCGGCACAGGGATGTACCATCCGATTGGCGTTGCCCACGGAGTGCGAGGAGGATCCTCGAGCCGACGAACTTGAGATCCTCCAGTATGAGGGCCCCCCCGCCCCCCTCGGGAGGCCCTTTCTGTACCTGTGCCTCCGATCCTGGAATGACTGATGCTCCGCATGTGGGATGTGGGAGTACCGGCATCTGTGCCGGTGGTCAACAAGCGGCTCGACTCGATGTATCGAGGCTGCTGGAGCCCTGGATTTCAAAAGGCACAGTTGCCACACAACTCCATGGTTGTGGAATCGGCCATGCGCCGGCTGAAGAGCCAGAAGATGCACTCCTCGGTGCCTCCCGGCAGGGAGGCCCACAACTTGGATGCCCTTGGCAGAAAGTGCTTCCAGGGTTTGATGCTGACTCGTCGGATCCAGGCCTACCAGCTGTACATGGGCATGTACCTTAGGGACCTGGCGAAGGAACTCGCTGAGTTCTCAGCCGGTCTCTCCGAGGAACCCTTGCAGTGCTTCAGGGCCTTGTTCAAAGCCGTCCGTGAGTGCTCAAAGTTTGTCTCGGGCGGCCTATGACGGGTTCAAGTCGACAGCCTGGGTAGCTGCAGCTGGCATCGGTGCATGCCGCCAAGCATGGCTGCAGTCATTGGACCTCAAACAATGGGTTCAGAACAAGTTGGTCGATGTCTCATGCCAGGGGGAGAATCTCTTCGGTAAACCCATGACCGACAAGGCTGCGGAGTTGGAGACTGAGTACATGACGAGGACACAGCTCTCCAAGAAGACCTCTGCCCTTTCTCGCAAGTAGGGCTTGGGTAAAAAGCCCTTATCTCCAGGAACAAGCAGGAATAAGTCATCACATATGGGTACGTCGGTACCGACGGAGCCTGCGCGGGAAAGCTCCCCAGCTTTTCAGATGAAAAGCTTTTGGGGCCTCCCACTGCACATGCGTGCTGCCTTCCCGCCTTCCTGACCAGCTCTCCTCAGTTCTTCTTTTTCCGCGGAGCCAGCAGGTCGTGTTCCTGTCACCGCTGAAGAATTTGTTACTTTTGTTTGTTTCTTTAGACCGCGTACCTGCCTTCCCCATACCGAAACCGGTATCGCCGGTCTCTCTTTCTTTCTTTATAAAAAAAAAAAAAAAAGACTTTTTTATTTTCTTCAGCACAGCTTGGTACCCGTTGTTAGGCCTTAAGGCCTACACAAATTCTCCTCATGGAGAAGCCAGTCCCTGGTTTCAAAAAATGTACCAAATGCAGTGCTGTCATTTCTGTCACAGACACCCATGAATGGTGTCTCAAATGTTTGGGACCTGACCACTCCATACCGGACTGCCCATCCTGCACCCAGATGTCTAAACGTGGTTTGCAGAACCGGGCCAACAAGCTCCATGTGCTGTTTCCTTCAGAAGCATCACAGTCATCCAGGTCTTCCTCTCCGGATGGATCTCAGGTAACCAAAACTTATGTGGGCAAATCCTCTAAAAGCAAATCTCTTTCTAAAGATCGAGAGGCTCTCAATTTTGAGTTCGAGGATTCTGCCCAGGCCAAAAAACCCCGGCGGGAGGTTCCGGCCTCCAAAGCAATCATGGGGTCACAGGTTGACATCGATGGCACGGCCTCGACCGATCACCTGTTAGACTGCTCTGGGGTACCGGCCCATACCGGTACCGACATCCAGGCAGTAGTGGCGTCTATGGGCAATACTGTCCAGACCATGCAGCAGGCCGTTCTGGCATTCATTAAGGCTGCGACGCCCTCGGTACCGATTCCATCGGTACCGGCCCCGGTTCCGGTATCCACACCGGAACCGAGACCATCGACTTCCAAGCGTCGATCGGTTCCGCATGCCGGATTCCGGCTTTCGCCCGGTACCGATCCCATGCCCGATACGCCCGATGTCGATACCGATCGGTATGCGTATCGTACATTGGCAGTACAGAGGGAAGACTCAGATTCTTCTGATGAATTCAATTCCTCTGATGACTCTGCTGAACTTACTCTTCCTGAGGAGCCCTCTTCTCCCAAGAGGAGGATGTCTCCTCCAGAGGATTTATCCTTTCAGGATTTCATTGTTGATGTAGCTAAAGCACTTTCTTCTGAAAGAGAACCCAGATCAAAAAAATTGGACATTTTAGGATACTCAAAAGCTCCTAAAGAGGCAGTCACTCTGCCTGTCCATGAAATCCTTCAAGAACACTTGATGTATTTGTGGGAGACTCCTTTAACACTGTCTCCCCATTCCCGCAGGTTGGACACCATGTATCGGGTCCCTCCTTCGCCTGGGTTCCAGAAAACTCAGCTGCCTCACCACTCCATTGTGGTGAAGTCTGCCATGAAGAAAATAAAGAGTCCTAAGAGGCATTCTTCTACCCCTCCAGGGCGAGAATGTAAGAACCTAGACTCTTTTGGAAGAAAGATGTTCCAGGCTAGTATGCTTATAGCCAGGATCAACTCTTATAGCCTTTATATGGGCATGTATCTTGGGCAACTTGCCCTAAAAATACAGAATTTTGCCCCCTTTATCCCTGATGATCAAAGGGCGGACTTCTTTTCTATGGTGACACAACTTTCAGAGGTCTCCAAGTTCTCCAACAGGGCAGCCTTTGATTCCTTTGAAGTTGCAGGCAGAGCTTCGGGAATTGCTATTGCAGCCCGACGTCTCGCTTGGCTCCAGGCTTCTAACCTAGAACCCTGGGTTGTAGATGGCCTCAGGAATCTGCCCTGTACCGGTGAGAACTTATTTGGGGAAGACTGGCAGATTAAAGCTGCTCAAATGGATGCAGAAAATGCCACTCTAGATAGACTTTCCAAGTCTACTTCTACCCCTACCAAAAAGAAGCCTTTTAAAAGGCCTTACTATAAAAAGACCAGATTTCCCACAAATACTGGCCAGCAATCTGCTCAGCCTCGCCTTGCGGCTAAGCGTCAACAATCTAAGCAGGTAAAGTCAAAGCCTGCAGTGTCTGCTACACCCCAGCAGGCTCAACCCCCTCAGGGGTTTTGACTTCCCTCTAGAGAACTTGCCGTTTCTGGCTCTAGCACAACCAGAGCCCCTCACCATTCCTGGAAGGCTAGCTCATTTTGCTCCCAGATGGGAACAAATCACATCAGAGCAATGGACCCTCTCTATTATCCGGGAGGGCTACAAACTTCATTTCTCCAGCCTTCCTCCCCATACCATGGTGAGGCAATTCAGTTCTCCCCCATCTCTTCTGACCCTGTTGGGTCAGGAAGTCTCTTCTCTTCTTGCCCAAGGGGCAATAGAGGAGATTCCTCCTCCACAACAGGGGTTAGGTTTCTACTCCCCTTACTTTCTCATAACAAAGAAGACGGGGCTTCAGACCTATCCTAGATCTGAGAGAATTGAACAGGTTTCTATTCAAGGAGAAATTCAAAATGCTCTCTCTGGGCCTTCTCCTTCCATACCTTCAGAGTCAGGATTGGCTTTGTTCTCTAGATCTCAAGGATGCGTACACTCATATACTCATCCATCCATCCCACAGAAAATATCTAAGATTTCTGTTCCAGGGAAAACATTTCCAGTACAGAGTACTACCCTTCGGTCTGGCCTCTGCTCCAAGAGTATTCACAAAATGCATGGCAGTCGTAGCCGCATTTCTCAGAGGCATGGGAATCTTTGTCTTCCCATATCTGGACGACTGGCTCATCCGAGCTCCATCTCAATCAGAAGCCCAGATTTCTCTGGACCGCACAAGGCGTATTCTTCAATATCTGGGACTTGTGGTAAACGTTCCCAAGTCCCAACTCATCCCTACTCAGTCCCTGGAATTCATAGGGGCCCAATTGGACTCCACCACTGCAAGGGCCTACCTCCCTCTGGTCCGAGGCCAAAGGCTAATAAGCTTGGCCTCTCAGGCTCAGTCCAGAAGTCACTTGTCAGCCAGAGAAATGCTGCAACTTCTGGGCCACATGGCCTCCACGGTTCATGTGGTGCCCTATGCTCGTCTCCATATGAGAGCAGCTCAATGGACATTGGCCACCCAGTGGTCTCAAGCATCGGGACTGCTGTCAGACCAGGTACTCGCCTCAAAACGTCTGTTTTGGTCTCTCCAGTGGTGGACATCCTCCAAAAATCTGTTGTTGAGGACCCCCTTCCAACCTTCGTTGCCCCAAGCAACCCTCACAACAGATGCCTCCCAAACAGGGTGGGGAGCTCATCTTCAACATCTCTCCACTCAGGGAATCTGGTCTCCCCAAGAGACCACCCTTCATATCAACCTTCTGGAACTGCGAGCAATCTTCCTTGCCCTCACAGTCTTCCATACCCTCCTTGCCAACCTGACTGTCCTAGTTCAGACAGACAATCAGGTGGCCATGTTTTATGTCAACAAACAAGGAGGGACGGGCTCTCTGTCGCTTTGCAACGAAGCTCTCAGATTATGGGCCTTCGCCAGAGAGCACCAAATTCATCTTCTGGCAGTATATCTTCCAGGAGTTCAAAACTCTCGGGCAGACAGACTCAGTCGAGTTCTGCTCCCACACGAATGGTCCCTACATATGGATCAGATACGCAGAATCTTTCAGGAATGGGGGACCCCGGACATAGACCTCTTTGCAAGTCCGTGGAATGCCAAACTTCCCCGGTTCTGTTCCAGGACTCCGTGTCAGGGAGCTCAGGCCAACGATGCCTTTCTCCTGCATTGGGGTCAGGAATTCCTGTACGCTTTTCCACCCATTCCTTTGATTCCCAAGACTCTGTTCAAACTTCAGAGGGATCACGGATCCATGATCCTCATTGCTCCACGCTGGCCACGCCAAGTGTGGTTCCCTCTCCTTCTACAGCTTTCCTAGGGCTCCTCCCTGGACCTGGGAGCTGCACCAGACCTTCTGTCTCAGGAGCAGGGGACTTTGTGGCATCCAAACCCCAAGTCCCTACATCTCCGAGCTTGGTTACTGAAGGCTTAAGCCTTCAAGAGTTTAATCTTTCTCAACCAGTGAAAGATATCCTTTATGCCTCTAGGAAACCCTCTACCAGGCGTTCCTATGCTTTCAAATGGAAACGTTTTTCCATTTGGTGTGCTCAACAGGGTCTTGACCCTCTGGCACTTCCTTTGAATTCTCTACTAGACTATCTCCTGCATCTTTCCAATGCAGGCCTCAAGACGAATTCAGTACGAGTCCATTTAAGTGCTATTACAGCATCCTTAAAACCTATAAATGGACAATCTGTTTCCTCTCATCCTCTTATTGCAAGATTCATGAGAGGCCTAACCCTCACTAAGCCTCCCATCCAGCCTCCTCCGGTAGCATGGGACTTGAATTTACTTCTGGGTCAACTTATGAAGCCACCTTTTGAACCGTTGGTATCTACCTCCCTGAAATTTCTTTCCTGGAAGGTCCTTTTTCCTTATTGCAGTCACTTCGGCTCGCCGCATCACTGAACTGCAGGCTTTGGTGGCAAATCCACCTTATACCAGATTTCATCATGATAAGGTGGTCCTTAGAACGAATCCCCACTTTATGCCTAAAGTGGTCTCGCCTTTTCATCTTAATCAAGAGGTATATCTACCTGTCTTTTTTCCGGCTCCTCATGCATCCAGTGCAGAGAGGAACCTTCATACTCTTGACTGTAAAAGGGCTCTCGCCTTTTACCTCAATAGAACTCAGCCACATCGAAAGTCTTCTCAGCTTTTCGTGGCTTTTGATCCTTCTCATTTGGGACTTCCAGTCACCAAACGCACACTTTCCAACTGGATTGCTCAGTGTATTTCCTTTGCTTACCAGAGTAAGAACATTTCTCTGGAAGGCCATGTCACAGCTCACAATGTGAGAGCCATGGCCACTTCTATGGCTCATCTTCACTCTGTATCCATAGATCAGATCTGTCGAGCAGCCACTTGGGCCTCGGTTCATACCTTCACAGCCCATTATTGCTTGGACAAGGACTCCCGCCGGGATGCCTTGTTTGGTCAGGCTGTCCTCAAACACCTGTTCCATACTTAAACAACTCCTGCCCACCTTCACAGAATGGATGCCTGAGATCCATACGAAGATGGTTACCCTTGGAGGGGGATCTCCCAGGCATCTCAGCTAGGGAGTCCCCATATGTGATGACTTATTCCTGCTTGTTCCTGGAGATAGCACAGTTACTTACCTGTAACAGGTGATCTCTGGGAACAGCAGGAATTAGTCATCACAACCCACCCACCTCCCCTAGGAGTTGTATCTCTATTCCTCTATCTTCCTGTCCTCTCTCTCTATTGTCTCAGCTTTAAACTCGAACTGAGGAGAGCTGGTCAGGAAGGCGGGAAGGCAGCGCGCATGTGCAGTGGGAGGCCCCAAAAGCTTTTCATCCGAAAAGCTGGGGAGCTTTCCCGCGCAGGCTCCGTCGGTACCGACGTACCCATATGTGATGACTAATTCCTGCTGTTCCCAGAGATCACCTGTTACAGATAAGTAACTGTGCTTTACCCGAGGAAGGATGTTGCTTACCAAAGCTACCCCCATTTTCAGGGCTCCCTGGCTCTCCAACAGGGCAGAAGGCCAAGGGACAGGGGTATGGCCCGCGTAAGCAGAAGAACCCCAGGCACCGGCTCCGGCCCAGCCTGGCAGTGACTTTTGACTTGTATTGCATGGCCACTCTATGCACAGGGGAAAGGCAGACCACAGGGGGCCGGCTTGCTCTGTATGCCCACAGGTGGACAGCCATCACCACCAATGCCTGGGTCTTGCAGATAGTCCAAGAGGGCTATCTTCTTCATCTAGCCCAGGCGCCGCCTCAGTATTTTCCAGGAGAGCCCATCAGGTCTCCTCTTCACCGGGACCACCTTCTGAAGGAGTTGGCAGGTCTTCTCGAGGATCAGGTGGTAGAACCAGTGTCCCACCACTTGCAGGGTAGGGGCTTCTACTCCAGGTACCTTCTGGTAACAAAAAGGACAGGAGGCCTCAGACCCATCCTCGACCTGCGCAACCTCAACAAATTCCTGGTGTTGGAGAAGTTCAAGATGCTCTCCCTTGGAATCTTGCTGCCTTACCTCCACCAGGGAGACTGGCTATGCTCCTTAGACCTGAAAGATGCGTATACACACATCCTCATACACCCAAGCCACAGGCAATATCTACACTTTGAGGTAGGGGGCAATCACTACCAGTACAGGGTTCACAAAGTGCCTAGCTGTGGTTGCCGCCTTTCTCAGGCTACAAGTGGTCTTTGTATTCCCCTACCTCGACGACTGGCTCATCAGAGGTTCCTCGGCCACCGAGGCACACCAGGCCACAACTCGCACCATCCAAGTGCTGCAGCACCTCGGATTCATGATAAACTACCCACGTCCAGCCTCACCCCAACTCAGAAGCTAGAGTTCATTGGGGCCAGCCTCGACACCCTTCAAGCAAGGGCCTATCTGCCTGCAGACAGGGCAAGCCGACTTAAAGCTCTGGCAGGCCAGGTGAGCCTCAAGTCGGTAGTGTCAGCAAGGCTTTTCCTGCGCCTCCTCGGGCACATGGCTTCCATAGTCCATGTGACCCCGGATGCCCGTCTCCACATGCGGACTGCTTAGTGGTGCCTCAGGGACCAGTGGTCTCAGGCCTCAGGACGCCTTCGGGACAGGATCAGAGTATCCAAACATCTAGTACGGTCCCTAGTCTGGTGGCTCCAACTACATCACTTGGGGGCAGGAATGCCTTTCCAGGTCCCTCTGCACACGAGTATCCTGACCACAGATATATCACTGCTGGGCTGGGGAGCCCATTGCCAGGGTTTCCGGACTCTGGGACTGTAGTCCCCCAGCGAGAAGGCCCAGCAAATCAATTTCTTGGAACTACGGGCCATCCGCCTAGGTGTTTTCAGGCAATTCCTAGCCCAAGAATCTGTCTTGGTGCAGACAGACAACCAAATGGCCATGTTCTGTGTGAACAAACAGGGTGGCACGGGGTCCCATCTCCTATGTCAGGAAACCCTGGACCTATACGCTTTTGCAGCCTGGCATGGCATTCATCTCCAAGCTGTCTACCTGCTGGGCCAGGATAACTGGCTAGCAGACAGGCTAAGCAGGATTCTCCAGCCCCACGAATGGCAGCTTGACCGCGGGGTAGCCAGTTGGCTCTTCCAGATCTGGGGGTGGCCGGTGATGGACCTGTTTACGAGTCCAGACGATCACCAGTTCTGAATGAATTCTTTGCTTCAGTCTTTACTGAGGAAGATGTAGGGATGTTACCCATGACTGAAGTGGTATTTAAAGGTGCGGAAGAATTGAAGGAAATATCGATAAATCGGGAAGATGTATTACAACTATTAGATAAGCTGAAGAGTAGCAAATCACCTGGGCCGGATGGTATACATCCAAGGGTGTTGAAAGAACTGAAATACGAGATTGCAGACCTACTATTAGTAATCTGTGAACTATCATTAAAATCATCTCTAATACCTGAAGATTGGAGGATCGCCAATGTAACACCAATTTTTAAAAAGGGTTCTAGGGGTGATCCGGGAAACTACAGACCAGTGAGCCTGACATCAGTACCGGGAAAAATGGTAGAAACCATCATAAAGAATAAAATTACTCAGCATGTAGATAGTCACAACCTAATGGGAGACAGCCAACATGTCTTTAGACAAGGAAGATCTTCTCTTACTAATCTGTTATGTTTTTTTGAAGGAGTGAATAATCAGGTGGACAAAGGTGAGTCAGTTGATATTGTGTATCTGGACTTTCAGAAAGCCTTTGACAAGGTCCCTCATGAGAGACTTTTGGCAAAACTAAAGAGTCATGGGATAGGAGGCAGTGTACTATTGTGGATCAGGAACTGGTTAAAAGATAGAAAGCAGAGGGTAGGGCTAAATGGCCAATTTTCCCAATGGAGAAAGGTGAATAGTGGTGTACCCCAGGGATCTGTGCTGGGTCCGCTGCTTTTTGACATATTCATAAATGACCTGGAAAGTGGAATAACGAGTGAGGTTATCAAATTTGCAGATGACACAAAACTATTTAAAGTTGTTAAAACCCAAGAGGATTGTGGAAAATTGCAAGAGGATCTTGATAAATTGGAAGACTGGGCATCAAAATGGCAGATGAAATTGAATGTGGACAAGTGCAAGGTTATGCACCTAGGGAAGAACAACCCAAACTATGGTTACACAATGCAAGGTTCCACATTAGGAACCACCATCCAGGAAAAAGATTTAGGCGTCATTGTGGATACCATGTTAAAACCCTTGGCCCAGTGTGCAGCGGCGGCCAAGAGAGCAAATAGGTGCAAAGGTAGCGGACCTCACACACAAAGGTTTAGATAGTGCTGGGGAGGAGCTTTCTATCTTGATACATGTTGGTACCTGTGACATAGGAAAGTGTGGGAGGGAGGTCCTGGAAGCCAAATTTAGGCTTTTAGGTAGGACATTGAAATACTGAACTTCTAAGGTAGCATTCTCTGAAATGTTTCCTTTTCCACGCGAAGGACCCAAAAGACAGGCAGAGCTCCAGAGTCTCAAAGCGTGGATGAGACGATGGTGCAAGAAAGAAGGTTTCGGATTTGTTAGGAACTGGGCAACTTTCTGGGGAAAAGAGTGCCTTTTCCGAAAGGACTGACCCTTCCTACTCTTTGTGCTTGAGCATCCCTTTGCCTGTATCTGCATTTTATTTATTTATTTATTTATTTATTTACAGTCTCTTATATACCGCACTATTCGGCATCAGCGCGGTTTACATGGAACAAAAATGCTCAGTACAGTTAACATGTAAGAGTTTACAGATAACAGGGCAAGTAACTTGGATAACAGGGGTAAACTATTTACAGCATTTGCTACATAAACTTGTATAACAGTGGCAAACTATTTACAAATATTGCTACATAAAGTCGTATGATCATGAATACCATAGAAACAAATGCACCACTAAGGGTTAGGGAATCTTTCTTAGCATGTTGTTGGGAAACCATATAATTGCTTAGCGGGTTGCATCTCTGTCTCAGTGGGTGAGGTTGGGTTCTATGAGGTACTTATTGAAAAGATGGTATTTAAGGGCTTTCCTAAACTGTGTGAGGCTCTTAATCGCCCGGATATCTGGAGGTAATGCGTTCCAGCATCTTGGTGCACTGATACTAAACGCCCTATTGGCTGTAGATGTTGTGCACGCTGTTAATGCTTTCGGGACTTTTAGGGTGTTTGTGGCTGTGGATCTCCTTGCTCTATTAGGAGATGTGATATGGATGAGGGCCGTTATTGACTCAGGGGAGAGCTTGTTAATAGCTTTAAAAGTGATTAACAGTGTCTTGAAGACAATTCTAGCCTGGATAGATAGCCAATGTAATTGTATCAGCAGAGGTGTCACGTGGTCACTTCTGGAGGCTCCATGGATGACCCTTGCTGCAGCGTTCATGGCGAGCTGTAGTGGATGTAAGGTGGATAGGGGCAGGCCTTGAAGGATGGCGTTGGCGTAGTCAAAATGAGGTATGATCAACGCCTGGTATATAGTCCTGAAGTCATTTGGTTCTAGCATGGATCGTAAATGCCTAAGTGAGCGGATCTTATAGTATACTGCTCTGACTGTGTTCGCTATGTGGGCTTTCATGTCCAGGCGTTGATCCAAAGTGACTCCTAGGTAGCGTATTGAAGGTTTAGAATGTAACTCTGCTCCTTTTACTTTAAGGAATGGTGGTGGGGTGAAGTTAGGGTTCCTCGTAATGAAGAGTACTTCCGTTTTCTTATGTTGTATTCGGAGGTTTTGGGAGGAAAGCCAGTCAGATATTGCGTTGAAACAGCTCGTCAATGAGGAGAGGTCCGGATGTTCAGTAGAGAAGGGTATGTACAACAGGACATCGTCAGCGTATAGCATGCAGTCAACATTGAAGGATCGGATGATCTTGCAAATTGGCTGCATGTAAATGTTAAACAGGAGGGCTGAAAGGGAGGAACCTTGTGGGACTCCCTGGCTTTGGTGGAAAGGTTCGGATGTCATGCCTCCAGAACGCACATGTTGCCATCTTCCGGACAGGTAAGATCTGCACCATTCAAGAGCTCTACCAGTAATGCCTTTCTCAATTAGTCGACCTACGAGAAGCTCATGACTTACTGAATCAAAAGCTGCAGCGATGTCCAGAAAGATGAGAGCAAAACCTTGACGGATGTCATCGATGCCAGTGATTATCTTGCAGAAGAGGGTGGTAAGAAGAGTTTCCACTCCGTGGGATTCCCTAAAACCATGCTGGCAGGGGTCTAATGGTGCGGCAGTGTCGACGTGATCTTGTAGTTGTCGTTGTACCTCTTTTTCGATGATCTTCGCAAGCAGAGGTATACTGGATATAGGTCTGTATGAATCTACTTTTTGGGGGTCGAGTTTGCAGTTTTTCAAAAGAGGTCTGATAGAGGTGTGCTTAAGCGCTGAGGGGAAGGAACCTGTTATGAAGGAGAGGTTCATTATATTGGATAGTATTGGGCTGAAATGGCTGCGGAGCTCCTTAATCCAGAAGGCTGGGCAAGGATCGGACTGAGATGTGGTGGTGTTAAGGGCCATAATAGAGTCTTCAATTCCTTTCTTGGTAGGGGTAGAGAATACGGTTAGGGCTGCAGGGCAGTCTCGTTCTGGGGTGGTGGTTGTAGTCAAGATATTGATAGTCCGGCATATCTTGGATTGTGCATAGTTAGCAAAATCTTGTGGGTGAATCTCAAATTGAGGTCCGGTGGTTGGTTCCTTTGATAGAGTCTTGACTAGGTCAAAAAGATCGTGGGGTTTATTAAGTGATCTTTTTAAGGTCTCTGAGTAGTATTGTTTCATTGCATCAGTGATTGCCTTGCGGTGTGCAGCCAGATGACAATTGTATGCTGTCTGGTCAACTGTAGAGTGGGATCGGCGCCAGCGCTTCTCGAGTTTCCGTAATTGGGTAAGAGAAACTCTAAGATCTGCTGTGTACCATGGAGCGCTCGTTCTTTTCCCTAGGGGCTTGTCGGTTGGTGTGCGTAGGGCGATTGTACTGAGGCAATTGTTCCAGTGAGTAATCAGGTCATCAAGGTTCGAGGTGGTTTCGCTAATGAGTTGTTGCGTTTCGGTGAGGATAAGGTCTCTGTTGAAAGGCTTGAAACATCTGGAGTGAGGTCTTGTAGTGTTGTTTGGTTTCTTATTGAGCTTTGAATCGCTTTTGTGCAAAGGAATCTGGAGGATGATCAGTTTGTGATCTGACCATGGCACAGGAGTTACGGCCATTATGGGGTCATGTGATGGGTTAAGGGATATCTGAGGGGCGAATACTAAGTCCAGAATATTTCCCTTAGTATGGGTAGGTTCCATTACTAGTTGTTTGAAGCCGAGATTTGTGAGGGCCTCAAGGAAGGATAACACTTGATTGTCCTGCAGTGTTGGCAGGTTGAAATCGCCTAGGATCCAGTTTGGGACGTTTGGGTTTTGCGTGTTGGAGGCGAGATCAATTATTGCAGCAAGATCATCCGGGGAAGCTGAGGGTGCTCCGTAAAGCAGGTTGATTGAGCATTGTTTATTGGAGATGGTGACGGATTCAAGGTGATTAGTGTTGGTGGCGTCAACCGTCTGGAAATGAAGGTCTGTCCTGGTGAGGATGAGCACCCTTCCTCCTCTTTTGTCTCGTCTATGACTTGTATGAGCTGTGAAGTTCGGTGGTAGGAGCTGGTTGAGTATGACGTTGTCTTCATCGGATAGCCATGTCTCAGTGACCAAGAGTATATCAAGGTCGTGGAGGGAAATCATATCGGTGACAGCTGGCCACTTCTTCCGGATAGAGCGGGCATTAATGAGGGCACATTTTAGGTTATGAGGATAGGAGTTTTCCACCTTCTTGGAATTCACAGAGTGCTGAAGCGCAATGTGTAGCAGATGTGGGTGATGTGCGCGGGTATCCCAATTTACATTGTTATGGGATGCACCAGACCATCTCCTTCCATGGCTTTGTAATATTGGGATATGATTGGAAGGCGGGGTTAAGGTAAGAGAGCAAGAGAACCAACTAGCAAGGATGATATAACATCCTATTAAGGTGGGGAAGGGGGAACCCATGGTGGCAAGGCACTGTGTAATTGTGAAATGGGTAGGTTAGGGCAGAAATACTTGTGATTGTGGGCATGTATTGTGGGAATTAATGACAACGGTGCAATGGTAACTAGCTAGATAACATTAGGAGTTGTTGACAATAATACAGTGGTTAGATAGCGGTAAGGAATAATTGACTACAGTACAATAGTAACAATTACTGACTACAGTAGAATGGTAACAGTACAGTGTCTAGCTGGCAGTAAGGAATTACTGACTACAGTACAATAGTAACAAATACTGACTACAGTAGAATGGTAACAGTACAGTACAGTACAGTGGCTAGATGGCAGTGAGAGATTACTGACTACAGTACAAAGTAAACTGTCATTGATAAGGCTGTTGATGGTAGTATACAGAGGTTATACTTATGATACTGTATTTTGTATTTTTGTGCATGCAACTGTCTAAATTGCTAGCTGCTTCCTGCTTTTGAACATGCCCCCTCCGACAATGTTCCAGGTGACGTTGCTGCCTAATTCAGTCAATACCAAGATGACTGTGGCGTTCTCCTACTGTTTGTGCTTTACCTGTGCATTATTTAGTATTCCTTTGTCTGTGGCTGTATTTTATTTATTTGTATCTTTGATTTTGCCTTTTTGTGCCTGCAGTTCTCTAAATTGCCTGCTGCTTCCTGCTTTGGGCCATGCCCCCTCCGACGACAAACCATGTGACATCACCATCTAATTTAGTTAATACCAAGACGTTTGCACCACAGGTGCACGCTGAAGCAGCGTGCCCAAGGAGCAACTCCAGGGCAGCTATCATGTGCCTGCTACATCTAATTAATGCTTGCTTCCTTACTTTCCCTCTTTTTCTACCCACTGCCCCCTCTATTCTCTGGCCTGGTGTGTCTTACCACAGGTTTGGCCTTCTGGTTTCTGCTATTTCATTTGTTTTAATATCTGCCATCCCTGTTATCTAGTCTGCACTTCCTCCACTTTAGATGCTGCCTCTCCATCATTCAGCACAGAAGGTAAGACTAATAGCAGGTCTGCAATCTCGTATTTGGATCTTCTTGCTCCCCACACCCCCCAGTATCAATTTTGCCTTCTACTCGCCATCCTTCCGCCGGTTCCACCCAGGCCTCCACCACCTCAAACGGCAGCTCCATGCATCAGAGTGGGCCTGGCGGAAAACCAGAGATCTGGCCCTTCATACCACCTTTCAAGCACATCACCATCATTATCGCACCATGGTCCCTGACTGCTAGGAAGAAATATTACTCATTCCTAGTCTCTGCCTCTCCTCATAACCCAAAAACTCTTTTCGCCATTGCTGCTCAGCTTTCTTCCTTGTGGGCCCCCTCTGTCTCGCAGGCCTCCTTGGGCCCTTCCCCTAATGCTTTCTCTTCCAAAGTTCTTTTCATTACTCTGGCCTTCTTTTGTGTGATCCTTTTCTTGCACCCTCTTCACCTACCTCCTCTACTCAAACTGAGACATGCCTTTGGTATTCCTTTTCTTCCATTGATGTAGCATCGTTGATCTGAACACTCTCCACTATCAAGCAATCCTTTGGTCCCCTAGACCCCATTCCCTCCAACTGATATTTGTAGCCCTTCTTAGGTCTCATGCCTTATATCTGTGCAGTGCTTAATAGCTCTTTTTCTTCAGGTGCCGTCCCTTCCTCTTGGAAGAAGGCATTCATCCATCTATTACTGAAAGGCCCCAAGCTTGACCCTGAGAATACAGCGCACTACCGTCCCATCTCTAATCTCCCCTTTCTTGCCAAACTCACCGAACGTCTGATCCTTCACCAGTTATCCAAACATCTCGAGCACACCCTTGCTTTACACCCACATCAGTCCGGCTTCCATCTTTATCATAGCACTGAAACCATCCTTGATCAACAACATTTATTCCTATCTATGCCAAGGCTTCTATGCTCTGACAATCTACCTGGACCTCACAGCAGCCTTTGATCTTGTTGACCATAATTTCCTTCTCTCTCGTCTTTACGAAGTGGGACTCTGGGGCACTATTTTCTCTTGGCTCTCCGCCTTCCTTCAGGATCACACTTATCAGGTTCACCGGCACAGCGCTACATCCTCACCGTTCTCCCTCCCCTGTGGAGTTCCCCAAGGGTCTGCCCTCTCTCCCCTCCTCTTCAACGTCTTTCTTAGTCCCCTTGCTACCCATATGCAATTGTTAGGAGTTAATTTTTATATCTGTGCTGATGACATTCTTCTCCTTGCTCGCCTTGACAGTACCTCTGCTGATCTCTCACTTGTCAGTGCTGCTCTCGACTCCATTTCAGCCTGGCTCCACATTAACGCCCTAAAACCTAACCTCGCCAAGACCACAGCCACCTGGATTGCAGGCTCCAGAACCTTTCCTTCTTTGACTCACTCCTTCAGCTCCTCCCTAATAGCATTTTTGTCTTCTTTTGAGTACCTTGGTGTTTATATAGACTCTTGAGTTCACTTTCACCACACACATCTCCTATTTAACCAGGTCGGCCTTCTCTGCCTTACTCTGTATTTGTGCTCTCCATCCTTTCTCTTAATAGTCAACACAGTTATTTTCAAAATTGACTATTGCAATGTTTGTTTCACCGGTTTCCTTCAGCATCAGTTGAAGCATCTCCAGTTGATACAGAATACTGCTAAAGCACTCTCACCCATGCCAGAAATTATGACCATGTTACACCCCTTTTCATCTAACATCCTGGTTGCCTGTTCCTCAAAGGATTATGTTCAAAATCCTCACTCTTGCTCACAAGCTCCTCCACAATTGCATACCGCACTATTTGTCCTCTGTAAGAATACCATACTTTCCACAGCGATGCTTTAGGTCCCTGCAAGATAATCGCCTCATCCATCCCTTTCCTATCTGTGCAAAGCATGATTTAATACAGTGCTTGCATTATTTTACCTAGCCCTTGTTCTTTGGAACTCCTTTCCCACATTTAAGGGCCTTAAGACATATCTTTTTATCCATGCTTTTGTGTCAATCCAGTCTAGCTGAGCTGTAGTCCCAAGAAATGACTCCCAGAGAGATACTTTGTATTTTTTGTCTACTGTTCTATCCCTATTTTACTTGCTTTTCTATTATTGGATGGCTTTCTTTTCCTTTTTCCTATTTTTGTAAATTGTTTATTTTATTGTAAACCACTCTGTCTGCCTGGCAAAAGGTGGTATATTAAAAATGGAATAAGCCATAAATCTTAACCGGGATAGAACCAGGTTGGCTGGCATTAACTTTTAAAAATGAGAGAGCAGCTTTTAAACTAGCTAATAGGGAGAAAGCCGACAGTCGCCCAAGAGCGCATGGTTTGGAAGGATGTATCCTTGAAGGATACTAGCAAAAGAGGGAAGTTAAGGCATCCCGACAGAAAGTTTCCAGTAAAGATAAAAGTAGCCCAGATGCCTTTAAATACAGAGCTGAATGATTCCAAATTACCCCTATCAACTAATAACCAGATTAATATGAATAAAATACAACCTCTATGCAAATGCTAGAAGTCTAAAAAATAATATGGGAGGGCTAGAATATAATAGCACTGAATTAAAGGTTGGAGTGGAGGAGCAGCCTAGTGGTTAGAGCAACTGCCTAATACCCAGAAGATCAAGGGTTCAATTCCCACTGGCATTCCTTGTGACCTTGGGCAAGTCACTTTACCCTCCATTGCCTCGGAAGAAACGGCCTGGCAATCTATTTTCGGTGATACATTGCCAAGAAAACCCAAAGGCAGCTGGGTCGCCAAGAGTCAGCACTGACTTTATGGCACAAAAAAAAATTAAAGGTTAGATATGATTGGCATCTCAGAGACCTAGTGGAAGGAGGACAATCAGTGGGACACTGTGATGCCTGGGTACAAACTATATCGCAATGATAGGGTAGATCAAATTGGTGGAGGGTTTGCACTCTATGTTAGAGCATTGAGTCACACAGGATAAACGTTTTGCAGGAAACAAAATACACTATAGAATCTCTATAGGTAGAAATCCCATGTAAGAAAAGGAAGGTGATGGCAGTAGGGGTATATTACCGACCGCCTGGCCAGAATGAACAGATGGATGATGAAATGCTACTGGGAAGCTAACAAAAGTTACAGCATAATATTAATGGGTGATTTCAGTTGCCCCGATATTGACTGGGTCAGTGTCACAGCAGGATATGCTAGGGAGATAAAGTTTCTAGATGAAATAAATGACTGCTTCTTAGAGCAGCTGGTTCATGAACTGACCAGAGGGGAAGCCATTTTCGACCTAGTGCTTAGTGGAACACAAGATCCGGTGCAAAAGATGAGGGTATTGGGCCACTTGGCAATAGTGATCTTAGCATGATCGCATTTGAATTAATGAATGGAAGAAGGATGGCAAGGAAATCCACAGTACTACTTTTAAACTTTCAAAAGAGAGACTATGATATAATGAGGAAAAATAGCTAAGAAAAACTAAAAGGAGCAGCTGCAAAGGTTAAAGAGTTATATCAAGCATGGGTATTGCTTAAAAATACTATCTTGGAAACCTAGATCAGATGTATTCCACGCTTTAAGAAAGGTGGAAGGAAGGCCAAAAAATGCCAGCATGGTTTAAAGGCAAAGTCGGAGAGGCTGTTGCAGCCAAAAATGCATCTTTCAGGAAATGGAAAAAGGAGACAAAATTGATGAAAATGGGAAACAACATGAGCAATGGTAAAATAAGGCAGGCAAAAAGAGAATTTAAAAACAGTTTGCCGTGTAAACAAAAATGCATAATAAAAACTTTTTCAAGTACGTTCATAGCAAAAAAACCTGTGAGAGTCAATTCGACCATTAGATGGTGAAAGCTGTGATAAGGGAAGACAAGGCCATAGTGGAAAGACTGAATGAATTCTTTGCTTCTCCATGAACAAGCAAGAAGTCAGTCCTCACTTATGGGTGATGTCAGCACTGATGGCACCCACGCGGAGCAGTTCCCCAGCTTTCAAAGAAAGCCTTTGGAATTGCTGCCACGCATGCGTGGTTCTCTTCCCGCCCAAAGGTGCCATCTTGCTCAGTCTCCCTTTTTCTGTGGAGCCATTCAGATGCAGCTCCTTGTCCCTCTGAAAAAGTGTTTAGTTTTCGGCCTCTGGCCTGTGGCTTTTCCTGTAACACTGGTCCCCTACCCTACTGGTCCCCTGCTCTTCTTTTCCCTTGAGCGAGGGGGACATTCTTTCGTGTGAATTTTTCCTTTTGCGGGCTTCACGCCCCTTTTTTCCCTCAACTGCTGGCCGCAAAGGTCTTCGACCTAGCGGGGGTCCTTTCTGCGCACCCAAGCTCACCGCAAGTCTGGTCGGCTCTTTGTTGCCTATGATCTTAATCGCCTGGGGCTGGCAGTCACCAAACGCACCCTCTCCATCTGGGTGGCGGACTGCATCGCCTTCGCCCAGGTGAAGGCGGGCGCACCATTGGATCGGAGAGTCACTGAACATGGTGTCTGGGCCAAGGTGGCTTTGGTGGTTTCGCTGCACTCAGTGCCTCTGTCAGACATCTGCCTGGAAGAAGCTGAAGACTCACCTCTTTCAGACCCATTACAACCTAACCTAGTCAGAGTGTTACTCTATTCGGGCACCTTGCCAGCCTAAATAACACACAGCAGTATGAAACGCTTCTTGTAATATGTAATATATGTGTACATGTATATATGTAAAGCCTCCTCACAAACAATCAAATGTATATATGTAAAGTCTCCTCTGATACAATCAAATGTAAATATGTGACCGTTTGATGCTTTTTACCCACCCCTGAAATCACACTGTATGTTCCACATCCGGCCTCTACAGCCGCACCACTATGTATAGAAAGCCGCTGCTGATCGCTGGAAGTAGCGGGATACAAGTGTACACTAAATAAATAAATAAATAAAATAAATAAATTATAATGCCTCTGTATCGTTCCATGGTGAAGACCGCACCTTGAATATTGTGTGCAATTCTGGTCGCCGTATCTTAAAAAGGATATAGCGATTTTAGAAAAGGTTCAGAGAAGAGCCACCAAAATGGTAAAGGGGATGGAAGGATACTCCTATGAAGAAAGGCTTAAAAGGTTAGGGCTCTTTATCCTGGAAAAGAGACGGCTGAGGGGAGATATGATAGAAGTCTATAAATTAATGAACGGAGTGGAAGGGGTAAACGTAGATCGATTGTTTACCTTATCAGAATATAGAAAGACTAGGGGACTTGCAATGAAGCTACAGGGTAAACTATTTAAGACTAATAAAAGAAAATATTTTTTCACTCAACGTGTAATCAAACTCTGGAATTTGTTACCGGAGGATGTAGTAAAGGCTGTTAGTGTAGCTGGGTTTAAAAAAGGTTTGGACAAGTTCCTGGAGGAAAGGTCCATAAACCATTATTAAGAAGGGACCCAGGATATCAATGCTTGAACCAATACAAGCATTGTGGAACCTGTGTCCCTTGGGGAAACTGCTAGGTACATATGACCTAGATTGGCCACTGTTGGAAACAGAATACTGGGCTTGATGGACCTTGGTCTGACCCAGTATGGCATATCTTATGTTCTTATGTTCTTATGTCTGCGACCTGATCTTCAGCGAACACTTTCACTATGCACTACTGTCTGGAGAGGGAATCCTGCCGGGACAGCGTCTTTGGCCAGACTGTACTCCGTAATCTGTTGGGGGTATAAGCAACTCCTGCCCTCCGACCCTTCTTCGACGGCTACAGAGAGCTTCGCCCCAGGGACCCGCGGACTTGGGCTTCTTCGGGCAAAGACTTTGCTCTTGCCATGTGGAGGCGTTTTTTGGTTACAGGTTCGGTAGCCTGTTGCTGGAGAGTCCCATAAGTGAGGACTGACTTCTTGTTGTTCCTGGAGAAAGAGTAGTTACTCACCTGTAACAGGTGTTCTCCAGGGACAGCAGGAATCAGTCCTCGCTACCCTCTGACCTCCCCTGAAGAGTTGCTGTTTTTGTCTTTTCCTTGCCATCTGTTTAGTAGGGCTCTAGCTAGAGGACCTGACTGAGCAAGATAACACCTTTGGGCGGGAAGAGGTCCACGCATGCGTGGCAGCAATTCCAAAGGCTTTCTTTGAAAGCTGGGGAATTGATCCACGTGGGCTCCATCAGTTCCGACGTCACCCATAAGTGAGGACTGATTCCTGCTGTCCCTGAGTAACTACACTTTCGGTGTTTACTGAAGATGATGTAGGGAAGATACTCATGCCTGAAATGTTTTTTAAAGATGATGTATTGAAGAATTAAAAGAAATAACAATAAACCGGGAAGATTTGATAAACAGAACAGTAGCAAATCATCTGGACTGGATGATATACATCCAAAAGTGTTGAAAGAACTGAAATATGAGATTGCAGACCTACTATTAGTAATCTGTGAACGATCGCTAAAATAATCTGTAGTTCCAGAAGATTGGAGAATGGCCAGTGTAATGCCAGTTTTTGAATAAGGTTCCAGGGGTGATCCAGGAAACTACAGACCAGTGAGCCTGACATCACTACTGGGCAAAATGGTAGAAACCATTATAAAGAATAAAATTACTTAACATGTAGTCATGGATTAATGGGAGAAAGCCAACATGGATTTAGGCAAGGAAAGTCTTGTCTTACTAATTTGTTATATTTTTTGAAGGAATGAATAAACATGTAGATAAAGCTGAGTCTGTTGATACACTATATCTCGATTTTCAGAAAGTCTTTGACAAGGTCTTTCATGAGAGACTCTTGGCAAAATTAAAAAGTCAGGGGATAGGAGGCAGTGTACTATTGTGGATCAGGAAGTGGTTAAAAGATAGAAAGCAGAGAGGAGGACTAAATAGCCAATTTTCTCCATGGAGAAACGTGAATAATGGAGTACTCCAGGGATCTGTGCTGGGCCTGCTGCTTTTTAAAATATTCATAAATGACTGGAAATAGGAATAACAGGTGAGGCGATCAAATCTGCAGACGACACCAAATTATTCAAAGTTGTTAAAACACAACAGAATTGTGAAAAACTGCAAGAGGACATTCATAAATTGGAAGGTTGGATGATCAAATGACAGTTGAAATTTAATGTGGACAAGTAGAAAGTTATGCACCTAAGAAAGAACAATCCAAACTATGGTTACATGATGTAATTTTCCACATTAGGAACCATCTCCCAGGAAAAAGATTTAGACGTCGTCATGGCTAACACGTTGAATCCCTCTGCCCAGTGTGCAACTGCGGCCAAGAAAGCGAATAGAATGCTAGGAATTATAGGGAAAGGAATGGAGAATAAAACCAAGGATATTATAAAACCATATAAAACCAAGGAGTGGAGGAGTGGCCTAGTGGTTGGGGCAAGGTACTTCAGACCGGAAGGTCGGGGGTTCAAATCCCACTAGAGGACAGCAACCTTGGGCCGGAAGGACTGGGGTTTCTAGTCCCACAGGTGCTCCTTGTGGTCTTGGGCAAGCCACTTAACCCTCCATAGCCCATGTTCCCTGTAAAATAGTTATCTCCAAGTTATAATGCCCTGTTCAATGTAATTTCAGTTTGTTCAATGTAAACCGCACTGATGCAGAATAGTATATAAGAGAATGTAAATTAAAAAAAAATAAAAAAATTATAATGCTTTTGTATCATTTCATGGTGCGACCACATCTTGAATATTGTTTACAATTCTGTTCTCCATCCCTTTAAAAGGGTGTAGTAGAATTAGAAAAGGTACAGAGAAGAGCCACCAAAATGGAAGGATACCCCTATGAGGAAAGATTTATATCAAAGGATAGCGCTCTTCATCTTGGAAAAGAGACGGCTCAGGGGAGATATGATAGACGTCTATACATTAATGAATGCAGTGGAACGGGAAGGGGCGATATAGAAAAGCTTATAAATAAATAAACGTAGATCAGTTATTTACACCATCACAAAGAAGAAAGACTAGGGGACACGTAATGAAGCTACAGTGTAACCCTTTTAAGACTAATAAGAGAAAATATTTTTTCACTCAACAAGTACTCAAACTCTGTAATTCGTTACCGGACGATGTAGTAAAGGCTGTTAGTGTGGCTGGGTTTAAAAAAGGTTTGAACAAGTTTCTGGAGAAATGGTCCATAAACTATTATTAAAGAGGATCCAGGAAATCCACTGCTTATCCCAGGCCAAGCATTGTGAAACTTTTGTACCTTTTTGGGAACATGCCAGGTACTTGTGACCTGGCTGGCCACAATTGGAAACAGGATTCTGGGCATGATACATCTTGGTCTGACCCAGTATGGCGTCTCTTATCTTCAATGGCTGCCGAAACCCTGAAAACCATCTCCCTGTGTGTGGGAGATCTTGCCATGTAAATGTCAAACGTTGTCTCGACCGCTTTAGAGTATCATTTATGTTGCTGTCTACTGTGAAGTATATTAGTGAGAAATTCGATGCACTGATCCAGAGAATGGAGGAGATGGAGAGTTGGGTGGCAGCCCAGTAGGAGGCTGCAGAGCGGCTCAGAACACAAGTGGCTCAACTAGTTAAGGAGCAGGCACAAATGTTTGAAAGCCTTGAGGAACAGGAAAATAGAGCACGCAGAAACAACATGCGTGTAATTGGTTTGGAGGGAGGAGTCACTGACATTGAACTATGCAACTTTTTTGAAAAACTGCTCCCAGCTAAACTTGGCCTACAGGGGAATGAGGGCACGTGGTGTGAGAGAGCACATGGCATTGGGCTGAAGAGAGACAATCATATCAGACCAAGGGCGGCCATCGCCTGATATCTAGTGTGGTCAGAAAAAGAACACTTTTAAAATAGTTTCGTCAACCGAAAACATTGGAATATAATAACAGAAAGGTCATGCTATTTAATGATTATTCCAGCTATTTGGCGGTATAATAGAAGGAATTTGCACCCATTTGCACTGCTTTGTACCAGCACAAAATTAGCTTTGTTCTATTCCCCCACAAGCTGTGAATTGCACATGATGGGACTATGGGGTTCTTGCAAACGGTGGAGGAGGGCAAAACATTTCTGGAGTGCTGTGCCTGTTTGGACAGACAAGGAGAGCACTGAGCAGCAACTGAATGTGAAGTGACTGCAATACCATCTGCCGATGTTTATTGGTTATGCAAATTTAGTTCTGAACTATCCAGCTTTGTTTAGGTTTAGCTAGGTGCTGTTTTGTGCATTCAAGGCTGACTTATGGCTCTTGTACCTGCTTAGATGGCAGCGGCGGATAGCTGGAGCGGCATTAGGCCCGATGGATCCCAAAGCCAGCGTGCTGCTCATGTGGTCTGGGCTGGAGATTTGAATGCGGAACTGGCGTGACGGACATGTAAATGTTATGGCGGGTCTTATTGATTGGCAACAGAGCAGAAGGATATGAAAGCACAGCTTTTGGTTGGACTTCACTGAGGGACTAATAACAGTTCCTTATATTTTACATTCAGTGTGCTGATGACTGTTTTAGTGCAGAGTATGATGATGGAATTTTTTATCCTCATTGTAAACGATACTGGGATGGTCTTGGGGGTAGGGCTAAGGAATTTTGGCTCCATCTGATATGGAAGCTTAGTCCGATTGAGCAGTGGTCTCCTCGTGGGCCAGCATGGGAGCAGGGTATGGGAGGGATGTGATGGTGACTGGGAGCAGGGCCGTCCCGTCCATTAAGCAAGAATGTTGTTGGCACAGGGCCCCGCGCCAACAACATTCTGCACACTGCTCACCACCTTTAGCAGCACCCGGAAGTTTTAGACCCCCTCCACAGCCCATTTCAAGCCCAAGCCCCCCTCCCCGAAGAGCCCCGTGGCAGGCTTCAGCGGCTCCCGGCAGGCTCAGCACAGCTCGTCACAGCCGCCGAAGTGAAGAGCGTTGTTCCCTTCACTTCGGCAGACATCGGGCCTAGACACCGCCAGAATTACATCTGCAAAAAGTGAAGCGCAATAATCCTGGTCACCCACTGTAATCCCCTGATCCAGGCTGCCAGGGATTCCATTGTGATCATGAACAAAAGTGGTGACAGTGGGCAGCCCTGTCTTGTGCCTCTTCCTAAGGGTAAGAACGTCTAATATTGTCCATTTATTTTAATTCACGTCTGGGGGGTTGCAATACAGTGCCCGGACCCACCCTATATATAAAGCTTTCTCTGGGAACAAGCAGGGAGTCAGTCCTCACATATGGGTGACGGCACCAACAGAGCCCTTGTAGAAGCATCTCCCCAGCTTTTGAAGCCTTTGGGAGATGCTACCACACAGGTGCCATCTTGCTCAGTCTCCTTTTTTCCACAGAGCCCTTCAGACAGCTGTCTGCTCTTCCCCTGGAAAAAGTTGATTTTCTCAACCTGAGTTTCATACTCTCCTCCAGTAGCACACCAGTTCTCTTCCTGCCACCTGAGCCTGCTGCCCCAACATAGTCTCGGGTTTTTATTTTTTTTTCTTCCTTTTTTGGTGCCGTTGCGCCTCCCCCCCCCCCCCCCCCCCAACTGGCAGCACTGTGGGTCTTCAACCTCGCTGGGATACTTATTTTTTATTTTTTCTCCCATGGCTACCAGTGACTTTAAAAAGTGTTCCAAAATGTCCCTGACAGACACATGGCTGCTGCCTTCGCTGCTTGGGACCGGACTACAACCCCACGGCATGTGGCCTCTGTAAGATTTCCACAAAGGCTCTAAGAGCCACCAGTAGCAGCACAATAAATTTTTCCCCCAGAGTACCCAATACCTCCGAAGGCCAAGACCACCTCCTAAAACTGCAGAATACCAGGGTAACCTTACAGACCCAGACTGATGCCATAGTTCCTCCAGAAAGGGGGTCTCCCTTGAGAGAACCCAGAGCTGTGTCCCCTTAAGGTCTCTCTCTAAGAGGGAGTCCTCAGCCATGCAAGGCTCCCTGAGGCTGTGATCCTTATTGAGGACACATTCACAAGAGTGCCAGCGTCAGGACCAAGGTCCTCTGTGCCTACACCAAAAGCTGCGGAGCCTTCTGCTGTCGAGTACAGAATGGCGGCCCTGGAGCAGAATGTCTCTGCCATCTTGGCCTTGCAATAGACAATGATGTCAGGTTTGTCGGCATCTGCCCTAACAACTGAGCCCCCGACTGTGGGAGAGTCCCCGGGCGTCAAGCCAGACCCTGAGCACCACTGGCCTCGGGCGAGCCCTTGGCACTGATCGAGGTCCCGGTCCTGTTCATTCGGTCCTCCCCGGCCAGTTTCTGTGAATCTGACCCAAGACGCACCTGATAGCCGGGATCCGGGACTGTTCAAAGTTCCTATCCCGCGCCGCCTACGACGGCTTTGAATCTGCAGCCTGGGTAGCAGCATCAGGGCCGGCACCAGGCCTGGTTGCAGACCTCCGACCTCAAGCAATGGGTGCAAGAAAAGTTGCTAGTTGCTGCACTGTGCAAAACAAGGCGGCCGAGATAGAGGCTGATGTCGTGACCAGGCAGAGGTTCTCGAGGAAAACCTCTACCCTTCCCCGGAAAAAACGTCAGGGAAAAGACCAACTTTCCAGAGGAAAAAATGGGTCTTTTCCCCAGGACCACTACCAGCCCTTCTTGAGGCAACAGCAACAGGGCCCCCAGCCCGAGACAGGGCCATGGGCCGAGGGAGCCAGAAGCCCCCAACATCAGATTCCACCCAACCTGGGGGGAGTTTTTGACACCCTGGCAGGGCTTCCTCTCCCCCAGGAGACCCGAGCCCACAGGGGGCCGCCAGGCGCTCTTTGTCACAGGTGGCTGGGGTCACCATGGACTAGTGGGTCCTACAAGTGGTAAAGGAGGGCTATCTCCTCAGGTTCCATCAAACACCCTTGGGGCTTTTCCTAGGGGAGCTGGTGCGGCCTCTCCTTCATCAGACCTTGCGTCTTTAAGAGTTTGCGGGGCTGCTCAAGAACAAGGCGGTAGAGCCTGTACCCAGACACCTGTGGGGAAAAGGCTTCTACTCCAGGTATTTCCTTGTCCCCAGAAGAACTGGAGTCCTCAGGCCCATACTAGATCTGCGAAATCTGAACAAGTTTCTGGTGAGGGAGAAGTTCAAGATGCTCTCTCTTGGAACCCTGCTGTGCTCCTTAGACCTAAAAGATGCATATACCCACATCCTGATTCACCCATCCCACAGACAGTACCTAAGGTTCATAGTGGGAGGAGAGCACTACCAGTACAAGGTGCTCCCATTCGGCTTGGCCTCCTCGCCCAGAGTCTTTACAAAGTGTCTGGCGGTCAGGGGCCTTCATCTTCTCCTATCTAGAAGCAGGATGGCCCCCGAGGCCAGCCAGGCTACAGAACAGACACTCTGCCTCCTGCAGCACCTAGGTTTTGTCATCAACTATCCCAAATCTCACTTCTCTTCAGCCCAAAACATGGAGTTCATAGATGTCCAACTGGACACTCTGCAGATCAAGGCCTTCCTCCCAGAGGAAAGGGCACTTCGCCTCGTACAGCTGGCAGGAGAGATACAAAGGCGCCAGTTTGTACCGGCTCGCCGCCTCCTTCGCCTACTGGGCCATATGGCTGCAACGGTCCACGTCATGCCCCTAGCCAGCTTGCATATGCAGGCAGCCCAGTGGTGCCTCTGCTCCCAGTGGACTCAGGCCACAGGCAGATTGCAGGACAGGGTCAGGGTCAGGGTCACCCGCAAATTGGCAGATTCCCTCAACTTGTGGCAGTCCCCATGCCACTTCTGAGCATGGATGCCATTCCAGGCTCTTGCGCCAGAGAGGGTCCTGACCATGGACGTCTCCCTCCTGGGCTGGGGAGCACACTGCGGAGTCCTCTGCACCCAAGGCAGCTGGTCGCAGGAAGTGTCTCTCTTGCAGATCAATCTTCTGGAACTCAGGCCCATCTTCCTGGCCTTGGGAGAGTGGCAGCGGATACCTTCCTGATCCTATGGTCCGAGGGCCACCTCTGTGCCTTTCCACCGACTCCTCTAGTGGCCAAGACCCTCTTCAGGATCCAGAGCGAGCAGGCATCAGTGATTCTAGTCGCCCCCAGATGGGCCTGGCAAGCTTGGTTCCTTCTGCTGCTCTCCTTGTCGGTGGCAGTCCCAGTCCCACTGGGTTAGGATCCGGACCTCCTGTCCCAGGAGGAGGGCTCTAACCTGGGTTCGCTAGTGTTGCCGGCATGGCTGCTGAAAGGGTAACCTTAGCTCCTTTCAGTCACCCAGGAGACATTGAGGAGATCCTCCTGGCCTCCTGAAAATCCTCCGCCAGACAGGCGTACAACTTCAAATGGATAAGATTTTCAGTCTGGTTTACAGAAAGAGAGGATAACCCTTAATCCTGCCGCATGCAAATAGTGCCACATTATTTACTGCATCTCTTGTACGCTGGCTTAAAATCAAATTCAGTGAGGGTACACCTGAGTACCGTAGCCGCTCACCATCACCCTATAGAGGGGAAATCCCTCTCCAGCCAGCCCCTTGTCTTCGGATTCTTCCGGGACCTCTTGTTATTGAAGCCCCCTCTCTGCCCTCCTCCGGCGAATGGGACCTTAATGTCGTGCTCTCCCAGCTCACCAGACCGCCCTTCGAGCTCCTGGCCACCTGCCACATGCGATACCTATCCTGGAAGGTGGCCTTTCTGGTGGCCATCACGTCTGCTTGGAGAGTGAGCAAACTCCAGGCCTTGGTGGCAGGACCCGCCTTATACAAGGTTCTACAATAATAGGGTAGTGCTCCGAACACACCCCAAATTCCTCCTCAAGGTGGTATCCCCCTTCCACCTCCCCACCTTTTTCCTGTGGCCCCACGCCAGCAGGGAGGTACTCATATTTGCATACCTTAGACTGTAAGTGGGCCCTGTCCTTCTACTTGCAGCAGACCCAGGCCCATCGCAAGGCTCCTCTGTGTCTTATGACCCCAGTAGATTGGGGCTCCCGGTTATGAAGTAGACTCTGTCCACTTGGGTGGCGGACTGCATTGCCCTCGCCTATGAGCAAGCTGGCCTCTCCTTTGAGCACCAGATCACTGCACATCACATGCAGTCTGTGGCCACATCAGTGGCCAACTAACGCTCAGTGCCGGTGATGGAAATCTGCAGGGCCACCACATGGTCTTCGATCCATATGTTTGTATCTCATTACTGCCTGAAGAGCGAGTTCTGCAGGGACAGTGCCTTCGGGCAAGCAGTACTCCATAATATCTGCGGGCGTAGGCAACTCCTACCCTCTGAACCTTCTGTGTTCAGGCTACTGGAGTGATAGTGTTGCTGAATGCTAGGGTCTTGCAGAGTCTCTCAGTGGGGACTTAACCTTCTGCAACTCACGGCTACCCGATAGGTGGCCATTGGTACTGTCGTGGTCAGTCCTCGGCATCCTGGAGCTAGGGAGTCCATATGTGAGGACTGACTTCCTGCTTGTTCCTGGAGAAAGCGTAGTTACTCACCTGTAACAGGTGTTCTCCAGGGACAGCAGGAATTGGTCCTCGCAACCCTCCCTCCTTCCCTGGGAGTTGCCTCCCTACATTGTTTTAAATCCTTTTTCGCTATGTCATCTGACTGAGCAAGATGGCACTTTTGGGCAGGAAGGGGGAACCATGTCTCCGTGGTAGCATTACCAAATGCTTTCTTTGAAAGCTCGGGAAATGCGCGCGGGTTCTGTTGGTGCCGATGTCACCCATATGTGAGGACTGATTCCTGCTGTCCCTGCACTACGCTTTCTCTGGGGACAGCAGGAATCAGTCCTCACATATGGGTGACGTCGGTGCCAACAGAACCCGCGCGCATTTCCCGAGCTTTCAAAGAAAACCTTTGGGAATGCTACCACTCAGATTCCCACCCAAAGGTGCCATCTTGTTCAGTCAGATGACAGCAAAAAAGGATTTAAAACAATGTAGGGAGGCAACTCCCAGGGAAGGAGGGAGGGTTGCGAGGACTGATTCCTGCTGTCCCCAGAGAAAGCGTAGTTTCTCACTTTTAACAAGTGTTCTTCAGGGACAGCAGGAATCAGTCCTCACATCCCCCCCTCCTCCCTGTGGAGTTATTTTTCTTTTTTATGCTTAATTGAGCTACTGTATGTTGTCATACTGAGGTAAGATGGCACCATGGGCAGGAAGGGGACCATGCACGCATGGTAGCATTCCCAAAGGTTTTCTTTGAAAGCTGGGGAGTGAATCTGTGTGGGCTCCATCGGTGCCGACGTTGCCCATATGTGAGGACTGAGTCCTGCTGTCCCCTGAGAACACCTGTTAAAGGTGAGTAAATAAGCTATTTAGGGTGAGCGATCATTTTTTGGGATGGGTATGGGCAATGGCAGGATTCAGTCCAAACAGGAACTGGTTCTGATCAATTCCGCCACTGCCAGAAGCGAGTGGGTGGTAGCACAGCACATGTTTACATTGCCTGCGCTGCATGCTCAGGCCACTGGTGGCAACCACAGGGCAGCAGCCTGATCCCCCTCACCCTCCAGTGGTTTGATGGCATTGGGGGACTTCCCGTGATCCCGCGGTCCCTCGATGACATCAAACCACTGGCATGGGGGATTTCCTCCCAGTGTAGTGCTGGCAGCGGAAGGCTGTTTTTGGCCCAGTTCAGCAAACACGGCCCATGGCAGGAACCTGTTCTCCCGAACTGATCGAATCCTACCACTGGGTAAAGGCTCTGTATAACAGACCAAGTGCCCAGATCCTTTTGTTCTCCAGGAACAAGCAGGAAGTCAGTCCTCACTTATGGGTGACATCAGCACCGAAGGAGCCCACACAGAGCAGTTCCCCATCTTTCAAAGAAATCCTTTTGGGATTGCTGCCATTCATGCATGGTCCTCTTCCTGCCCAAAGGTGCCATGTTGCTCAGTCTCCCTTTTTCCGCGGAGCCCTTCGGAGCCCTCATCCCTCGGAAAAAGTTTTTGTGACGTCGGCCTTTTGGCCTTTTTTCCGGTAGCACCGGTCCTCTTCCGTCCTCCCCTTCGCCCCTGCTCCGGCTGTGGGCTAGGGGATCCCTTTTTTGACTCTTTTTAGTGTTTTCTCTTTCGGGCTGTTTTTGCGCCCTTTTTTTTCCAACCGCTGGCTTTGAGGGGTTTCGACCTCACAGGGGCCCTTTTTGCCCCCATGGCCACCGGTTTTAAGAAATGTGACAGATGCTCCAAAAATATGTCACTCACAGACACCCACGACTGCTGTCTATGGTGTCTGGGGCCTGACCAAAACCCGGAGCTTTGCTCACTTTGTAAGAAAACATCCGCTAAGGCCTTGCTCAGCTGCAAGCAGAAGTCCACCGACATTTTCTGCAAGGCAGCCCCGGGATCTACGGTGGCACCTCGCCCTACTGATGCACTGCTTGCAGGGACTCCCGCAGTGACACACCGCACCCAGGCCTCACTCCGATCAGGGTTTGCCCGAGGTGGAATGGTGAAAGAAGACAACCTTGAAGTTGCTGTCAGGTGCTCCGGACAAGCACGAGCGATCTCGTGCTCATTCTCTTAGCCCTCCCCGGCGTTCCCAAGAGTCTGACAAGGAGCGGCCTCGAAAGGTACCTCGCATGGACACAGAGGCCTCCGTTGATGGCTGTCCCAGTGAAGACCCCCTCTCCTCCTTCACGCCAGAACTGTTAACTCCAGTGTCGGGGTCACAGGGACCCACTCCTGAGTGGGAGTCCCGTATGCTGGCATTGGAGCACAGCATTTCTGCATTCCTCACTGCCCAGCAGGCGCTTTTACCCAGCACGGCTGGCACGCACCCTGAGACAGAGGATCACTCAACTGTGGTCATGAAAACTGCCTTGGAAACCCCTAAGAGCCGTGGACCTGGTAAGGGTCCTCGGCACTGGTCTCGCTCACCGTCCTGTTCCTCAGGGGCGAGGTCTTGCAGAGCCAGTGCCTCCGGCTCCAAGCAGGCCTTGGCCATGGGGCGCTGGGATTGACCTGACTCAGAGTCCTTTTCAGACCTCTCGGACTGGGAATTGAACGGGGACACTTCCCTGGAGAAACGCGCCCATAAGGATCTTCCCTCTGAACCATCCACACCCACCTCATAAAGATGGCCGCCTCCCAAGGACACCTCTTTCCTGGCATTTGTACGAGATATGGCTCGGGCCCTCAATCTGCCAACGCAGACCGAGGAGGAGCCAAGGGCAGAGCAACTTGACATCTTGCAGTATGAGTCTCCACCTAGGGAGTTTCTTACAGTCCCGGTACCATCCATCCTGTCCCCGCTGCTTCTCTTCATATGGGAAGCACCCGCCTTGGTCCCGATTGTCAGTAAAAGACTCAATGTCTTTATAGGGTCCAGTGCGGCCTGGGATTTCGGAAGACGCAACTTCCTCACATCTCCATGGTAGTCGAATCTGCGAAGCGGAAGCAGAAGAGCCCAAAGTCATACTCTTCGGTCCCGCCTAGTAGGGAATCCCGTGCCCTTGATGCCCTTGGGCACATGGCTTACCAGGGATCCATGCTGGCGTGTCGCATCCAGGCATACCAACTATATATGGGTGTGTTTCTTTGCGACCTCGCCAAAGAGCTCAGTGGGTTTTCCACGGGCCTTGGTGGGGTGCACCTTCTCAGGTTCCAGACCCTCCTGAGGTCTGTCACAGACTCCTCGAAATACCTTTCCCACGCTGCATATGACTGGTTCGAGTCTTCCGCCTGTGTAGCGGCAGTTGGCATTGGAGCCCGACGCCAGGCGTAGTTCCAGTCTTCGGACCTGGAACAGTGGATCCAGGAGAAGCTCCTAGATGTCCCCTGCCTTGGCGAACAGCTGTTCAGCAAGTCCATGGAGGACAAAGCAGCCAAGATCAAGACAGCCGAGATCAAGACTGAGTTTGTGACTCACACCCGTCTCTCTCGCAAAACCTCCTTGCTTCCCCGGAAGAAGAAGCACACCAAAAAGCATTTCTTCCAGAGAAATGGGCTCCCCTACCGGGGATACCCACCATACCCGCCTACCCCTGTGCCGACGACCAGTGCTCAGGGCAAAGGGAGTGCTCAGGTTCACCGGAAGCCCAAGACCCAGCCACCGATGCCACCCCAGCCAGCCCCAGGTTTTTGATGGCAAAAGCATAGCTTCTCACCCCTCGGAGATGCTTCCGCCCGAGGGAGGACACCTGTCACTTTTCGCCGCCGAATGGGCGGCTATTACATCAGACACATTGGTCTTGCAGGTGATCTGGGATGGGTATCGTCTTCATTTGGACAGACTCCCTTCTCTCCAGCGGAACCTACTCGGCTTCCCTCATACCAGGCTTGCTTGCAGCAAGAGCTGAACAACAACCTTGGTAAATAGGCGGTCGAAAGAGTTCTACCGCACCTCCGGGGTCAGGAAGTTTATTCCCGGTACTTCCTCATTCCGAAGAGGATGGGGGGCCTCTGCCCTATCCTCGACCTCAGGAATCTGAAGTTTTCGGTGCGGGAGAAGTTCAAAATGCTATCCCTCGGTGTCCTGCTGCCCTTCCTCCTTGGATCTCAGAGACACTTACGCCCACGTTCCTGTCCACCCCAAGCACAGGAAGTTCCTGCGTTTCAGGATGCAGGGAGAGCACTTCCAGTACAGAATGCTCCCCTTCGAGCTCGCGTCTGCCCCGTAAGTCTTCCCCAAGTGCTTGTCAGCAGCCGTGGTGCACCTCCGACTGCAGGGCATTTCTGTCTACCCTTAACTAAACAATTGGCTCGTCTTGGGCACCTTGGCGGAGGAAGCTCACCTCTCGGCATCGCGCAAGTTGTCCTCCTCGAGCGCCTCGGTTTCCTGATCAACTACTCCAAATCCCACCTCACACCGGTGCAGACCCTGGAGTTCATTGGCGCTCTTCTTGACACAGAACGTGCGACCGCTTTTCTCCCTTGAGCACGCGCAGATCAGCTCCGTGCTCTGGCTGCTGAGGTCCAAGGCCGGCCCAGGGTCTCGGCGCGGGCCATGCTGCGCCTCCTGGGGCACATGGCCTCGACTGTCCACGTCGTCCCCCATGCTCGCAAACACATGCGAGTGGCCCAATGCTGTCTCAGCGTAATGAACCCAAGCCTCAGACTGCCTCAGGGACCCCGTCAGGGTGTCATGCCGCCTAGTCGAGTCCCTAGTCTGGTGGCAGGACCCCCCCAGAGCCGCCTCCGTGGCATGCCCTTCCAGACTCGTCCGCACGAACTCATCTTGACGATGGATGCCTCACTGTTAGGCTGGGGAGCCCACTGCGACCACCTCTGCACCCAGGGGTGGTAATCACCCAAGGAATCTTGACAGCAGATCAACCTGCTCGAACTTCGAGCAGTCTGGTTGGCCTAGAGGGTCTTCGAGTACCACCTGAAGGGCAGGTCGGTCCTCGTCCAGACCGACAACAGAGTCACAGTTTTCTACATATACAAGGAGGGGGCATGGGCTCCCACCTCCTCTGTTGCAAGGCAGTCCTCCTCTGTTCCTTTGCAATGCGCCGGGGCATGACCCTAAGAGCTGTCTGCCTCCTGGGCCAAGACAGTGTCCTCAAGGACAGGCTCAACAGGCTTCTCCACCCACGCAAGTGGCGCCTGAGCCCAGAGGTGGGTCTCTACCTGTTCCGCTGTTGGGGTACTCAGTTCATGGACCTGTTCACCAACCAAGCAAACATGCAACTCCCGTGCTTCTGCGGGCCGATATCATACCCGAACATGTTGGTCCTGGATGCATTCCTCCTGAACTGGACCTCCAGGCTTCTGTATGCATTCACTCCCACTCCTCTCCTTGCAATGACCCTTCACAAGATCCAGCATTACTGAGCCTCAGTGATTCTCATGGCTCCTCCTTTGCCTTGACAGCCTTAGTTCCCACTTCTACTCTGGCTCTCGTCAGAGCCTCTGGTCCCCCTGGGCAGTGCCCCAGGTCTGCTGATGCAGGAGGAGGGATGGGTGCTTCACCTGAACTTGGTCTCGCTATCCTTGACAGCTTGGATCTCTTTAGCCTCACTGCACCTCCCAGTGGAGATTGAGGACATCCTCCTCGTGTTGAGAAAGGACTTGACAAGACGGGCATATGTCCTCAAGTGGCGGCTGTTTTCGATCTGGTGCTCCGTGCTTCAGATCGACACATTCTCCCGCTTCACCCATTGTGTTCACCAGTACCTTCTCCACCTCTCACAGCTCGGACTGAAGTCCAACTCTGTCAGGCTTCACCTGAGTGCCATCCCTGCCAAACCCTTGCCCGTCGAGGGTAAACCCCTCTTGGGTCAGCCTCTGATCTCCTGCTTCATGCGGGGCCTCCTGCTTTTCAAACCCCTCATCCGGCCTCCCCCAGCAAAATGGGACCTGAACATCGTGCTCATGCTGCTGACGTGGCCACTCTTTGAGCCGATGGTGACGTGTTCTCTCCGGCACCTCTCCTGGAAGGTGGTTTTCCTGGTGGCACTGACCTCAGCGCGGCGAGTCAGCGAACTTCAAGCCTTCATGGCCGTGGACCCCTACACCAGGTTTTACAGGCACAGGGTGGTCCTTCACACCCACCCCAAGTTCCTACCAAAGATTGTCTCTGATTTTCACCTCAATCAGGAGGTGGTCTTGCCAACTTTCTTCCCGAGACCTCTCGCCTTCTACTGCAGCACACCGCAAGGTCATCGCAAGTCCGACTGGCCTACGATCCCAACCGCCTGGGGCTGGCAGTCACCAAGCACACCCTATCCATCTGGGTGGTGGATTGCATCGCCTTTGCCCAGGCAAAGGCAGGTGCCCTGCTGGATCGTCTGGTCAACACACACGGCATCGGTGGCTTCACTGCACTCAGTGCCTCTGAGGGACATCTACCAGGCTGCGACCTGGTCTTCAGCAAATACCTTCGCTTCGCACTACTGCTTGGAGAGGGAGTCCTGCCAGGACAGCGCCTTTGGCCAGGCTGTATTCCGTAGTCTGTTCGGGGTATAAGCAACTCCTGCCCTCTGACCCTTCTTCTCCGGCTACCGAGAGCTTGGCCCGAAGACCCGAGCTTCCTTTCGACATCGGCTTCTGCTCACGGCCTCACGGAGGCATTTTTAGCTTACAGGTTCGGTAGCCTGTAGCTGGGGAGTCCCATATGTGAGGACTGACTTTCTGCTTGTTCCTGGTGAAAGTGTAGTTACTCACCTGTAACAGGTGTTCTCCAGGGACAGCAGGAATTAGTCCTCACTACCCTCCCACCTCTCCTGAAGAGTTGCAATTTTTTTATTCTTCCCTTGCCATCTGCTTAGTATGGCTTTAGCTTTGGGACCTGACTGAGCAAGATGGCACCTTTGGACAGGAAGAGGACTACACATGCTTGGCAGCAACCCCAAAGACTTTCTTTGAAAGCTGGGGAATTGCTCTGCGCGGGCTCCGTCGGTGCTGATGTCACCCATAAGTGAGGACTGATTTCTGCTGTCCCTGGAGAACCTCTTACAGTTGAGCAACTACGCTAACTCAGATGGGCAACCTGGCAGGGGTGCCTTTTTCCCCCTCTGCTGTTCATCTTATCCTTAGAGCACTTGGTCTTTGAGGGCCTCTGAAAAGATTGAGGGAATGAAAATCATCTGCCTACTGCACAGTTAGCATATTCATGGATGATATGTTGATCAGCTTGCAGCACAAGGAAGAAGAGTGGCAGAATGTGATGGCTCCAATTGGTATTTTGGGGGTTTTCTCAGTTTTGCAGATAAATAAGGAAAAATTGGAAGCCAAACTTTTGGATGGAGGGAGTTGGTAGAGGCTAAGTAACTGTTTTCGTTGGTCACAGGGCCCCTGAAAGTATCTTGATATCTATATTCACCAAGATATGACTGTTATATACCAATAAAATATTCAGGAAAACCTTAGCCAGATAAAAAAAATCTATGTATGAAATGGGCAGATTATCCATATATGGGAAGCTGGCAATTGTTGGCATGGTGTTGATCCAAAAATTTTATATCAATTGCAAATGCTGGAGGAAAACCAACTTAAGAGTATGTTGTGTGCCTTTATTTGGAAAGTGAGGAGAGCACTGATCAGTTATAACAAGTTGATTTTGGAACAGGGGAAGGGAGATGTCAGATTGCCAGACATACGGGCGTATAATATAGCAGCACTAATGAGGTGGTTCAGGGTTGCTGGATGAATAGAGCAAGCCGTATGGGCTGATAAATGTGTTGCACCATACTAGGGTGGATTTATATGAACCAAAATTAAAGCTCTAATTAAACCTCTCAGGAAAGTCTGGAGATGGTGGGCTGTCAAGGGGCACCACAGTTGGGCAGTGACCCCCTTTTTGCGGGTGATTGGTATCCCTAGCTTCAAGCCCAAGCAGGGTTGTGCCAGGTTCCGTGAGTGGAACAAGAATCAAAACATAGCATTTGCTAAGTTGAGATCTTTCTGACCTTTGAGCATCTTCAAACTGTTCTGGAGCTTATGGGGACCCATTTCATGTACTGTCTACAGATCAGACACTACTGGCATATGTTGGCTGCTGCACACCCAGGGGAGCTAGAGGTGAAGGAGGGTGATAGTGACTTTCGGTTATTAGAACCCTACTGGAACAGGATGCCAAACTGATATTGAATACGCCAAGATATGCTAAAAACACATTATGTGTAGAAGTTTGCAAAGCAGTAGACAAGCAATCTTGCAGAGGACATGGAAAGAGAAACATCTTGAACAGTGTTTCTTGCAGATACCCAAGGTCATATGTAATGCACAATTTCAGGAAATGTAGTATTAATCCTATACAGGGGATACCTTACCCAGGAGAGAGGTGTCAAGCTGGGAATGTAGGGCTCTGTAATTGTGAGTTCTCCAGGAACAAGCAGGAAGCCAGTCCTCACATATGGGTGACGTCTGCGCCGATGGAGCCCGCGTGGAACAATTCCCCAAATTTCAAAGAAAGCCTTTGGGAATGCCACCATGCATGCGTGGTCCCCTTCCCGCCCATGGGTGTCATCTTGCTCAGTCTCCCTTTTTCCGCAGAGCCCAATGGATGCATGTCCAGTTTCCCTGGAAAAATCTCTTAAAAACGTATCCTCTAATTGTTTTTTTCCCAGTTTGCATACCGGTTCCTCTTCCAGCCTCGAGCCGGCGCTGATCTCTGCGCTGTTCTCTGCTCCTTTCCACTTTTTTCACCGAGGCTTGCCCCGTCAGCATTCGTGCCTTTTTTCACCCGGGGTCATCGATCCCGGCCAGATGTGATCTACCATGTCTCCTGGTGGCTTCAAAAACTGTGACCATTGCAGTTAGATTATGTCTGTCACAGACACCCACGACTGTTGCTTACACTGCCTCAGCCCGCACCACGACAGTACTTTCTGCGACCTGTGCCAGGCCATGACTCCGCGATCCAACACAAAAAGGTTGAAGTTACAGGAGATGATGTTCCCATGGTCTGGCTCAGACCCGGCTTTCCCAATGCTGAATCCAAAGCCAAAGCACCTCCCATGAGGTCTGGGCATCTTCGGAGTCCTGTGGCAGCGGTTCCTTCAGCAAGAAGAAGAAAAAATGCTTGAAGCCAGTTGAGGTTCCATCGGGGAAACCCTGTAAGGTCCCGTGGCAGGACTCGGGCGACTCCGAGCAGCGCCCTCCTAAGGTCTCTAGGAAGGAGTCTTCAGCCGGCGCTGACTACGCAAGGCCCTCCAAGGCCGTGGTCCTCGTCGAGGGCACCCTTGCAAGAGTGCCAGTGCCGGGCCCGAGACAATCTGTGCCCTCGCCGAAAGCTGCAGAGCCTCCTGGCATCAAGGCCAGGATGGCAATCCTGGAGCAGAATATCTCTGCCATCCTGGCCATGCAGCTGGGGATGATGGCAGGTTCATCTGCATCATTTCCCTCAACAACTTGTCTCCTGACTGAGGTGGCGTCCCCAGACATCAAGCCACGCCCCAAACGCCATCGGCCTCAGGCCAGCCCTCGGCACCGACCGAGGTCCAAATCCCGATCCTCAGGTATCTGGTCCTCCCTGACTAGTTTCTGGGAGTCTGACCCAAGTCCCTTCGGGAAACCTCTGTTCCCGATGCAGGCTTTAAGGTGTAGGAGCTCCGATCCTCTGACTCCTTGACACCCTTAGCTTCCGACTGGGAGACCGACATTGAGGCCTCGCCTGAGACCTCTCGACACTGAGACGTCCCCTTAGAACCGTCTCCCCCGGAACCCCAGTTCCATTCTCCACCTGAGGACTGGCATTCCACATCTTTATGCGGGACGTGGCCCGAGCCCTCTCGGTCCCAATTGAGTCAGAGGAGGACCTGCGCACCAAAGAACTGGAGATCCTCCAGTATGAGTCCCCGCCAAAGAAGGCTCTCGATGCTGGTGCAACCTATCCTCGTTATTCCCTTTTCCAGGTCATTTATGAATATGTCAAAAAGCAGCGAACCTAGCATAGATCCCTGAGGTACTCTACTTCACCTTTCTCCATTGGGAAAATTGGCCATTTAGCCCTACCCTCTGCTTTCTGTCTTTTAACCAGTTCCTGATCCTCAATAGTACACTGCTTCCTATCCCATGACTCTTTAATTTTTCCAAAAGTCTCTCATGAGGGACCTTTTCTGAAAGTCCAGATACACTATATCAGCCGACTCACCTTTGTCTACCTGTTTATTCACACCTTCAAAAAAACATAACAGATTAGTAAAACAAGACCTTCCTTGACTAAAGCCAGTGTTGGCTGTCTCCCATTAAGCCATGACTATCTACATATTCAGTAATTTTGTTCTTTATGATGCTTTCCACCATTTTTCCCGGTACTAATGTCAAGCTCACCGATCTGTAGTTTCCCGAATCGTTACATTTGCCATCGTTACATTTGCCATCCTCCAATCTTCAGGTATTACAGATGATTTTAAGGATAGTTCACAGATTAGTAATAGTAGGTCTGCAATCTCATATTTCAGTTCTTTCAACACCCTTGGATGTATGCCATCCGGTTCAGGTGATTTGCTACTCTTTAGTTTATCAAATAGTTGGTACTGTCGTGTTTCAGTCCTCAGCAGCCTGCAGCTAGGGAGTCCCATATGTGAGAACTGACTTCCTGCTTGTTCTTGGAGAAAGTGTAGTTACTCACCTGTAACAGGTGTTCTCCGGGAACATCGGGAATCAGTCCTCATAATCCTCCCTCCCCTGGGAGTAGTTGTCCTTCTCTTTTTTGTTGCCTGCCGTCTTAGCTATGTCATCTGACTGAGCAAGATGGTACCCTTGCGCGATAGCATTCCCAAAGGTTTTCTTTGAAAGCTGGGGAAATGTTCTGCAAGGGCTCCATCAGCACCCATTTATGAGGAATGATTCCTGCTGTTCCTGGAGAGCACCTGTTACAGGTGAGTAACTACACTAAATGCAAAGTGAGCATTGAGTCCTTCTGCCATGCTTTTCTGAGTGTTCTTCCCTAATGGAAATTTGTGGAAGGGCCTCACAGAATCTGGAAGGAATTGTCCACTATAGTGGGCGTACAGGCAATGCTGGGTGGGGGGATAGGACGGGAAGGACCATTCCGGGATCAAAAAATCTGGAAGATCAATGGGAAATTTATGATAGGAGTTTGGAGTACGAAAAAGGCCATTCTTCAGTGCTGGGTTGGGGACACAGCACCCTCTTTCAAGCAGTGGGTGAACATTATGCATAGCATTGCTCAATCAGAAAGGTATGTATATGGTAAATATACCCATCCTCAGTGGACTAAATATCCAAAGTCTGTGGAAGGGTTAGATGGGTGTGGCGGGGGGGGGGGGGCGTTTATTTGGCTTTGTGTGTTTGCTACAGCGAAGTCCAAACTTTTGTTGTAGGACTAATGCTTGTTTTCTTAGGTGTGCAGAAGTGGCTTGTTTATATATTGTTGCTGAGTCTGTTTATGTACAATCACTGAGCCTGTAAATGGGAATTAATAACTAATAAAAATATATATTTAAGAAACGATTGCAGTGGTTATTCATATAGAAAGGTTGGAACATTGTGTTTGTGGCACTATCCTTGTTTTTGAATGGCTGAAATAAAGCCGAGGTCAGATGTGTTCCCCAGGTAGCTGAATGGAGCAATGAACTGATTCTGTGGCTCTTTATTAGTACCTAAAAACATTTTGTGCCTCATTAAGGTTTTGACATTGATCTGCATGAGCAAATCATTAATGTCAGAGTTAAATTCCTAGAGGAATATGCAAGAGTGCTAATTATTTTGATCACTCATTTTACTTGGGTATTTAACTATGATTTATTTACTATGCACATGTTAAAGAGAAATAGTGGACAATAAGCAAATTCTGTATCACTATATGTAGAATCAGAGAAATCTAAGGGCCTTGATCATTTTCTTGCATTTACATCTATGATACTTTTTTCTTTCTCATAGACTGACAAAAGAAAGGGAACTGCTGATCATACAACTCAGTCATGTATTCTGCAGTGAACTGACGGAGGAAGTGCTGGTAGAAAATGTAAAAGCAACATCAATGGCAGAATTGAAGTAAGTGTGCATTTAAATCTTTATATTTTTCTCTCTCTTTATTTGGAGTGGCCCCTCAGTGTTTCTGCTCTGCGCTACAATTAGTATTGGAAGTAAACTGGCTTTAACTTGAGTTTCATTTTGTAAAACAGATTTCAGTTCCTGTTTGATCTCCTGTTTTACAGGCTTTGAATTGACAAGCAGGAAACTGGAGTTCCAATCCCAGCTCCTGTTCCTCAGTCCAAGCAGGAGGCCAGGGTTCCTCTGTAGATCCAGTGCCTTACAGGCTGGCTAGGACTTTGCTGATCATATATCTGGCATGACTGTGGCGAGGAGAGCTAGACACTGTTCTGATCCTGATATGTGATCTTCAACTGGTAAAGCAGATTTAAAAATAGCTCAGTGGAAAGTTGCAAACCCTGGTTGATGGGTCGTGTGACTCTGACTAGTCCTGACTTGTGACCTTTTTCCTATAGAAAGTTTGGCAAGCATGAATCTCCAGGAACAAGCAGGAATGAGTCCTCACATATGTGGGTACGTCGGTACCAACGGAGCCTGCGCGGGAACGCTCCCCAGCTTCCCAAAAAGGAAAGCTTTTGGGAGCATCCCACAGCGCATGCGCGCTGCCTTCCCGCCTTTCCAAACCAACTCTCCTCAGTTCTTCTTTTCCGCGGAGCCAGCAGGTCATGTTCCTGTCACCGCTGAAGAAGTTCTTTGTTTTAATTTATTTCTTTGGTCGCGTGTCTGCCTTCCCCGACGCCGGACCGGTACCGCCGGTCTTTTCTTAAAAAAAAAAATATATATATATATATTTTTCCCTCACTTGGTGTATTTTTCTTCTTAGGCCTCCAGGCCCACAAGAAAATTTTCCCTCATGGAAAAACCAGCCTCCGGGTTCAAAAAATGCACTAAGTGTAGCTGTACAATTTCTGTTACAGACACCCATGAATGGTGTCTTAAATGTTTGGGTCCTGAACACTCCATTCCGGATTGCCAGTCCTGCTCCCTCATGTCTAAACGTGGCTTACAGAACCGAGCAGCCAAGCTCCATATGCTGTTTCCCACGGATGCACCGGCGGTGGCATCGACATCTTCCAGGTCTTCCTCTCCTGAAGGATCTCAGGTAACCAAACATAAACCAAGCAGGTCCTTGAAGGGCAAATCTCCCTCTAAGCATCGAGATGCCTCCGGGCTTGCCCTAGAGGATCCTGCACCAGCCAAACAACCACGGCGGGAAGCTCCGGCTTCCAAAGCTCCTCCTATGGAGTTACAGGTTGACATCGATGGCACGGCCTCGACCGATCACCTGTTAGACTGCTCTGGGGTATCGGCACAATCTCCCGGTACCGACATCCAGGCAGCCGTGGCGTCTATGGATCATACTGTCCAATCCATGCAGCAAGCTATCATGGCTTTCATTAAGGCTGCGACGCCGGCGGTACCGCAACGAGTTCCGTTGTCGATGCCGGCACCGGTACCAGGTCCGATACCGGTACCGACTGCTTCGACATCGACCAGGATACCGACTCCGGTTCCTGGTTCAGGGCTCTTCCTCGGTGCCGATCCGGTACCGGGTACGCCGGATGTCGATACCGATCGATACACGTATCGATCGTTGGAATCGGACAGACGATACTTCGATTCCTCTGATGATTCTGATTCATCAGAGGAATCTCCTGAAGTATCCATTACTCTTCCTGAGGAACCTACTTCTCCAAAGAGGAGAATGTCTCCTGCAGAGGATTTGTCCTTTCAAGACTTCATATTAGAAGTGGCTAAAGGACTTTCCATTTCAGTAACTTCTGAAGTAGAGCCTAGAGCTAAAAAACTGGATATTTTAGGTTACTCTAAGGCTCCTAGAGAGGCAGTCACCTTGCCAATTCATGAAATTCTTCTTGAACATATGATTGATTTATGGGAGACTCCTCTCACCCTTTCTCCTCATTCTCGTAGATTGGACACTATGTACCGTGTCCCTTCTTGTCCTGGGTTTCAGAAAACTCAGCTTCCTCACCATTCCATTGTGGTGCAGTCAGCTATGAAAAGGATTAAGAGTTCCAAAAGGCACTCTTCTGCTCCTCCAGGAAGAGAATGCAGGACCTTAGATGATTTTGGTAGGACAATCTTCCAAGCCAGTATGCTTATTGCCAGAATCAACTCATATAGCCTTTATATGGGTATGTTTCTAAAGGAAATTGCACTGAAGTTGCACAACTTTCTTCCTTTCATTCCAGAAGATAGAAAGGATGAATTCCTTCTTTGGCTTAAGCATACTCAAGATGTTTCCAAGTTTTCCAACAGGGCAGCCTTTGACTCCTTTGAAGGTGCCAGCAGAGCCTTAGGCATTGCCATAGCTGCTCGTAGAATTGCTTGGCTCCAGGCTTCTGATCTAGAGCCCTGGGTTCAGGATGGCTTGGGGAATCTGCCCTGTACAGGTGAAAATCTCTTTGGCAGAGAGTGGCAAATTAAAGCCACTCAAATGGATGCAGAGAATTCTGCTCTGGATAGACTTTCCAAGTCTACCTCCATTCCAGCCAAGAAAAAACCTTTCAAGAAGCCTTATTACAAAAGGAGCAGATTTCCTTCCACTTCTGGCCAGCAATCTTCTACAGGTTGTTTTCCTGCTAAGCGTCAGCAAACTAAGCAAGCCAGGCCTAAACCTGCAGGGACTGCTGCAACCCAGCAGTCCCAAACCCCTCAGGGTTTTTGACTTGATACTAGAGAACTTAACCTTTTTGGCTCTACGCCAGCCAGAACCTCTCACCATTCCAGGAAGGATAGCTCATTTTGCTCCCAGATGGGAGCAAATCACATCAGAGCAGTGGACCCTCTCCATTATAAGGGAGGGCTACAAACTTCATTTCTCAGACCTTCCTCCCTACACCATGGTGAGACACTTCAATTCTCCCACATCTCTCCTCGACCTTCTAGGTCAGGAAGTGACTACCCTTCTTGCCCAAGGGGCAATAGAGGAAGTTCCCCTTCTTCAACAAGGGTCAGGGTTCTACTCCCCCTATTTTCTCATTCCAAAGAAAACAGGGGGATACAGACCCATTCTAGATCTCAGAGAATTGAACAAATTCCTATGCAAGGAGAAGTTCAAGATGCTCTCTCTAGGCATTCTCCTTCCATACCTGCAGAGTCAGGATTGGCTTTGTTCTCTAGATCTCAAGGATGCGTACACCCATGTCCTCATCCATCCATCTCACAGAAAATTCCTACGTTTTCTGTTCCAGGGAAAACATTATCAGTACAGAGTGCTTCCTTTTGGTCTAGCCTCTGCTCCCAGAGTGTTCACCAAATGCATGGCAGTAGTTGCTGCATTTCTACGCACTCTGGGAATGTTTGTCTTCCCTTACCTGGACGACTGGGTCATTTGAGGCTCCAACCCAGTCAGAGCCTCAAATCTCTCTAAACTGCACCAGGCGCATTCTGCAATACCTGGGACTTGTGGTAAATCTCCCAAAGTCCTAGCTCACCCCTACTCACTCCCTGGAATTCATAGGGGCCTGGTTGGATACCACCACTGCAAGGGCCTACCTTCCTCAGGCCCGTTGCCAACGTCTAGTGCAGCTAGCCTCCCAGATTCAGTCAAAGACTCACTTAACTGCCAGGGAGATGCTACAGCTACTAGGCCACATGGCTTCCACAGTACATGTGGTACCCTATGCTCGCCTACATATGAGAGCAGCTCAATGGACTTTGTCCACCCAGTGGACTCAAGCTTCAGGAGCTCTCTCAGACCAAATAGCAACCTCCAAACGTCTCTTTTGGTCTCTCCAATGGTGGATGCCCACTCAAAATCTGTTGCTGGGGTCCCCCTTCCAACCTTTGTTACCCCAAGCAACTCTCACAACAGATGCCTCCCAAACAGGTTGGGGAGCTCATCTACAAGACCTCTCCACCCAAGGCACTTGGTCCCCACAGGAGACCTCTCTTCATATCAACCACTTGGAACTTCGAGCAGTATTCCTAGCTCTCAAGGTCTTTCATACCCTCCTCAGCTACAAGACAGTCCTCATTCAGACGGACAATCAAGTAGCCATGTTTTACATAAACAAGCAAGGAGGAACTGACTCTCTGTCGCTTTGCAACGAACCTCTAAGATTATGGGCCTTCGCCAGAGAGCATCAAATCCATCTCCTGGCAGTATACCTCCCAGGAATCCAAAACTCTTGGGCAGACAGACTCAGTTGAGTTCTGCTTCCACACGAATGGTCCCTGCACATGGATCAGGTACTCAGAATCTTCCAAGAATGGGGAACCCCGGACATAGACCTCTTTGCAAGTCCGTGGAATGCCAAACTTCCCCGGTTCTGTTCCAGAATTCAGTGTCAGGGAGCCCAGGCCAAGGATGCCTTCCTCCTTCATTGGGGTCAGGGCTTCCTGTATGCCTTTCCACCCATTCCTTTGATTCCCAAGACTCTGTTCAAACTCCAGAGGGATCAAGGATCTATGATCCTCATAGCTCCACGCTGGCCACGCCAAGTGTGGTACCCTCTACTTCTGCATCTTTCCCAAGCCCCCTCCCTGTACTTGGGAGCTGCTCCAGACCTTCTGTCCCAGGAGGAAGGGACTTTGTGGCATCCAAACCCCAAATCCCTTCACCTCAGAGCTTGGTTACTGAAGGCCTAGACCTTCAAGACTTAAATGTCTCTCAGCAAGTGAAGGATATCCTCCATGCTTCCAGGAAACCTTCCACTAAGCGTTCTTATGCTTTTAAGTGGAAAAGATTTTCCATTTGGTGTGCTCAAAAGGGTCTTGACCCTCTAGCACTCCCTGTGAATTCTCTATTGGAATATCTCCTGCATCTCTCCAATGCAGGCCTTAAAACTAATTCAGTAAGGGTCCATTTGAGTGCTATTGCAGCATCCCTTAAGCCTCTCAATGGACAACCTATTTCCTCTCATCCTCTTATTGCAAGATTCATGAGAGGCCTAACTTTAACTAAGCCTCCCATTCGACCTCCTCCAGTGGCATGGGACTTAAACTTGGTTCTTGGTCAGCTTATGAAGCCGCCTTTTGAACCCTTAGCCACTACCTCCTTGAAATTCCTTTCATGGAAGGTTATTTTCCTTATTGCCATCACTTCTGCTCGCCGCATCAGTGAACTGCAGGCCTTAGTGGCTAATCCACCTTATACAAGGTTCCATCATGATAGGTAGTCCTTAGGACAAATCCTCACTTTATGCCTAAAGTGGTCTCACCTTTTCATCTTAACCAAGAGGTGTATTTACCTGTCTTTTTCCCAGCTCCTCATGCATCTAGTGCAGAGAGGAGTCTTCATACTCTGGACTGTAAAAGAGCTCTTGCCTTTTACTTACACAGGACACAGCAACATAGAAAGTCTTCCCAGCTTTTTGTTGCTTTTGATCCTTCTCACTTAGGACTTCCAGTCTCTAAAAGAACACTGTCCAATTGGATTGCTCAGTGTATTTCTTTTGTTTACCAGAGTAAGAACCTTTCTCTGGAGGGCCATGTCACAGCTCACAATGTGAGGGCCATGGCCACCTCTATGGCTCATCTTCATTCTGTATCCATTGACCAGATCTGTCGAGCAGCCACCTGGGCCTCGGTTCATACCTTCACAGCCCATTACTGCTTGGACAAGGACTCCCGCCAGGATGCCTTGTTTGGTCAGGCTGTCCTCAGACACCTGTTCCATTCTTGAACAACTCCTGCCCTCCTTCCCTGTATTGATGCCTGAGATCCATTGGAAGACGAGGAACCCTTCAGGGTCTCATATCCTGGGGATCTCCCAGGCATCTCAGCTAGGGAGTCCCCATATGTGAGGACTCATTCCTGCTTGTTCCTGGAGATAGCACAGTTACTTACCTGTAACAGGTGATCTCTGGGAACAGCAGGAATTAGTCCTCACAACCCTCCCACCTCCCCTAGGAGTTGTATCTCTCTCTCTCTATCTTTCCTTTCCTCTCTCTCTCTATTGTCTCAGCTTTAAACTTGAACTGAGGAGAGTTGGTTAGGAAAGGCGGGAAGGCAGCGCGCATGCGCTGTGGGATGCTCCCAAAAGCTTTCCTTTTTGGGAAGCTGGGGAGCGTTCCCGCGCAGGCTCCGTCGGTACCGACGTACCCACATATGTGAGGACTAATTCCTGCTGTTCCCAGAGATCACCTGTTACAGGTAAGTAACTGTGCTTTGCTTGCACATCACCAGGCCCATAGGGCCATGTTTGTTAAAGTTTGGTAAAGGCGCACAATTTAGCATACGCTAATCATTAACAGAGGCCTGCAGCAAATACTATCATGTGCTAAAATCGACCAACGCGGTAATAATCCTGTGTGTAATTGCATAGCATGGCAGGGTAGAGCAGAGAAGTGGACACATTGGCAAGTGACAGCTAATGTGCAGGATAGCACACACTCTAGCTGTCCTGACTGCTTATAGTGTGGCTACACTTAATGCCACTTCAAGAGGCAACATTAAATTGCAGCCATGGTACCAGCAGGTCTGGTAGTATGACCACTGCTCTGAAAAAAATAATGCCAGTACTGTTGCAATGTTTATCCATCTCCCCACCCAACTGGGGGTTACTGAGTCTGTTTGGACAACTCCTGCCCTGTACCCATTGAGACTACCAGAGTGGTGGGTAAGATCTGGGTTAGGGGCTCAGGGGAGGTTGGGGGGAAGGTCGGGGTAGGACTTTGTTAGGGGAAGGATTAGAGGGGGGTTGCCATTTCTAATTCATCTATGCTATCTGGAAGAGGGGGGGGTTAAGATGGTGGGTGGGGAATGATCATAGCTGCTGCTGCTTGCCTGTCAGGACCTTATGCAGGTGCTCCAGTGCAGTCTACCAAAGCAGGCAACGTGGCTTTTGTGCTTCGATCCCTTCACTCAAAGCAATGGGAGAGAGAGAAGTAATAATAAGTAATAAAACAATTCACACACACACAGAATTATGTTAAATATACAGTACTCATGGCCTTAAGGGGAGGGGGCCCACAGTCCTGCAAACTTGTGCAGTTCCTGAAAATCTCATCCTCGCTAGGCCAGAGCACCTTATGTATAGGGGAAAAATTGTTACATGATGCAAAGTTAGCTCTACGTCAAGCTGTTTACACCTACATGTAGCTGACATTTTTCAGCTCCAGCATTCTAAAAACAAAGCATTCTGTCTCGTTCTCGTAAACCATGTCATCCCAATGTACAGCTTTGGCTTTTATAGCACATCTCTCTCCAGGCTGCTAGGCTTCAGACTGTCTGCAACATTCCAAGCCATTCTCCATATTAACCTTTTCAGAGGGCCTTGGTACCCCACTTCAAGTTACTTTAAAAGGTACCTAGACAAAATTCCCAAGAGCAGAGATGTGTCTCTCCATACAAAGATTCTGTAGTAGCTGATAAGAATGCAATAAATAATACCCGGAGTCAGGCAAAGATTCAAGCCAATTTAATGTGCACAGACTCAGATTGCAGTAGCATTCAAAATGGTCTGAGCACAGAGCTCAGAAAAATGACAGTTTATATACTTTTCTTCTCCAGTCTAATACAGGCAAAACTCCTCATTGGCCACAGTGGTCCACTTACTCTCATCCAATAGACATCTCTGACCAGGCCCAGGACTCGCTCCCCCTGCTTGGGTCTTACTAGCCACGGGTCAGCAATTAGACATAACACTAAACATAATACTTTTACTACAGTATATTTTGCTACTTCTGCAAAGATAGTGGAAGGCATATCAGAAGCATTCTTAACAAAAGCAAAACAAAGCGAGGCCAAACAAAGCAAGGTTAAGACGTATCTCTAGCCTTGGCTCAAAACACTAAACAATCTTCATAATGCTAGACAAAATATTCTTACACTGTTCAGTTTCTCTGCTATATTTTCATCCTAATTACGAGGTCAGTGCACAATCAGCAAAGATACAGTGGCTCGGCATTCTACTGAAAGAGACATCTGACTTACCTAAACAATAAACAGTACCAAGGTTTAATTCTCTTATCTCCAGGAGAGCAGAACATGTTATCAAACCAGAATAGAACGGAATTTCTTTCTAACAGCTAACAGCATTCTGCAATTTTCCAAAATCAGCAATAACATTTTAAAGCAGGAAAAAGGGCTTCAGACCTAGCTCTGCTACATACTAGGCCATCGCCTATCACATTCCCTCCTTTTGATTATTCACACCCGCAAGTGAGGAAGGGTGAGAATCTAATCACACAAATAGCAAAAATACTTCAGACCATAGTAGAGGGATCACTGTGTGGTATAGGGTAATAATTCCATGAGACTAATATATGTGCCGCTGCCTTGCGGTCAATAGTACTATCGATAATAGAGTTTAGCATGCGCAAGCATAAGGGCAGGAAACAGGGGATACATATGCAAATAGCCACAATCAAAAATACATTTGATACAAGTGTCTTTGTCAAATCATATAGAATGCCTAGTGTATAAGCGGAGGGGCAGGAGACATAGGAGGAACAAATGACATATATACTGTTCATCATAGCAATAGGCCTGTTCTCATTGTTCCATCGCAGTTCCCATAACAGGAGAGGAAAGATTCTGGCGGGGGTTGAGACAAGTCCGGGTATTCCCTGTTGTGCAAATACTAGGTTTGCAGGCTGCACAGGGAAGTAGGGCAAGAGTCAATTCAAAGCACCCCAAGACTGCCGCCAGAACGAAGCAAGAATAAGAATCCATAAAGAGCATAGTCTCTGGAAAAATGGTGGAACTGTCGGCTTCCACAACAGGTAGCAGACGTAGAGTTGATTGTAGGTCCTCAAGCTTCTGCCGTACGTAGACCTACCAGCTTTGTGGCAGGAGTAGGGCTGTAGATTCCAAAGTATCACTGTCCTCTGGGATGTCTCAGGCTCTTAAAATATCATAGTATAGTCTCTCAGGCTATTATTGCCTCCTTAGAGCAGTTCACTTTTTAGGAGATCAAAACAGTTTTTTTCTTTTTTTTTTTTTCAGAGCATTTGAACACAGTCTCGTAGAGGACTCAATTTCTTAACACAACACAGTCTATTTCTGATGATTTCAGCTTTCTCCAGATGCGAGGCTTACCCTCGGATAAACAAACAGTCTTGAAATAGTGCAGTTTCCGAGGGACCAATAAGTCTTAGGTCCGTGGCTGTTGTCGTAGGGTGAGGCGCAATGGAGTCATTTATGGAAGTCCACGACCAAGTTCAGAAGCGGCTGCTGGAATGCAAAACTGGAGGACGTCTGTTCTCTTGATGTCCAGGAGCAGGTTGGTAAAGTTCTTACGATGACGGATCTTTTCTTCGCAGCGTGAGTCGCAAGGGTGCTGCAGGATTGGCGATCGAAGTCCAGGGACGACTCTCAGGTACTGTGGCTGGTTTCACTCGACTGTGGTGGATCCAGGAGTCGATCTCGGCCACTTTAACTGCTGTTGGGGTTGATAACAAGACGACATATGGCCCTTTCCAATACGGCGCCAGCGGTGTCTTCTTCTACTCTGTCACCCACACCGAGGCTCCAGGCTTGAAAGGATGCAGGGGTTTGGATGGGCTGATCTCGTACTCACGCATGAAGACCCTGCAAAACAGAACTTAAAACCAATAGTGCTTATCTAGTAATTTCAGATCCTATCTGTCACACATCTCCTTTTACTCTCTATACAATAGGCTACAGAATCTCAGAATCTCAAAAGGGGAAACTCCTAAAGACTTAGCAGGGGCTAAGTATATCCTATGAAGGGCTATAGGAAGAACCTGGGGCCACTTCAGGTAAACCTCTGGGCAGTTTGGACAACTTGAGTACACAATGTCCATTACATCCAAGCAATCATGGTCAGGAGGGCCTGGACCGACGGGCAATAGGGTGGCTGGGTTTAGAGTTTGGCTGACACTTAATTGCAAGTTAGGATTCTCACATAGCATACTTTGATATTTTAACATTTGAGCGTTGGTGAGCCAATGGCTTCCTTTGTGCTCCAGCAGGGTTAAAACAGAGTGTGGTACAGTAACTTGAAGAAGGTTTTGTCCTAAGGTGAGCTTATCAGCTTCGCTCACTAAGAGGGCTGTGGCTGCTACAGCTCTCAGGCAAGGTGGCCAGCCTTTGGCAACAGGATCCAATTGTTTCGACAGGTAGGCCACAGGTCGCTGCCAAGACCCAAGAGGCTGGGTCAAGACTCCCAATGCGTTTCCACTTGATTCATGGACATACAGACGAAATGGTTTCTGCACATCTGGTAGTCCCAAAGCTGGGGATGACATCAATGCTGTTTTGAATGCTTTATCTTGTTCTGAGCCCCATTCCAGGGGAGATTGTTCCATTCCTTGTGTGACTTGGTACAAGGGTTTTGCCATGAGCGCAAAATTTGGTATCCATATGCGGCAGTAGCCTGCAGCTCCCAAGAAAGCTCGCACCTGCTCCCTAGTAGTGGGGGTTGGGATGCGGCATACTGCTTCTTTTCGCTTAAGTCCTAATTTCCGGGTTCCTTTGGACAGGTGGAACCCTAAGTATTTCACGTCTGTCTGGCACAGCTGCGCCTTGGCTCTGGAAACCTTGTATCCAGCTTCATTCAAAAGGTGCAAGAGATCACTTGTAGCTTGTATACAATCAGATTTGTTATTGGTGGCTACATATTGGAGCAAAATTCTTTTTCCCGGAATCACAGAGTAGCTTGACAAATCTTGACTGAGGGCTACACTGAAGATAGTGGGTGAGTTCTTAAATCCTTGTGGTAATCGAGTCCAAGTAAGTTGCCCTCGCCGTCCTGTGGTAGGGTTTTCCCATTCAAATGCAAACAAAAACTGACTGGCCTCTGTCAGGCGTATACAGAAAAAAAGGCATCTTTTAAGTCCAAAACAGTAAAGTGAGTGGCTTCTGCTGGAATCAGTCCTAGGAGGGTGTAAGGATTTGGTACTACTGGATGTATGGTTTCAACTGCACTGTTTACTCAACGTAGATCCTGCACTGGGCGGTAGTCACCTGTCCCAGGCTTCTTGATTGGGAGAAGGGAGGTGTTCCAGGGTGACTGGCATTCTCTGAGAAGTCCATACTGCAATAATTTCTTCAAATGGCGATGAATGCCTTCAATTGCTGGTCTCGGGAGGGGATACTGACGCACATGCACTGGTTCTGCTCCTGGCTTAGGGGTAACAAGTGCAGGAGCTATATTCTTTGCCAGGTGGATTATTCTCTGCCCATACTCCAGGTGGGGCTGCAATGCTGGTAAGTATACAGGAACTTTGCTGGCCTGATTGGAGATGCACTATAGAACCGCTACTCTTCTTCTCGGGGAACAGTCAGCACTATCAATCCAGCTCCTTCGATTAGGAAAAACTTCCTCCACATCATTCAACTAAAGTATCAGCAAGAAGAACTGCTCTCTTCTCCATCTTACATTCACTTTCTCTGTCACATTATCTCCACAATTCACAGACATTCTGAACAACTTAATCGTGCTGTATTCATGCCCGTAAATCCATCCCGTTTCTGCAAGTTCTGTTTTATATCTACCTGGGACTGACTTGACAAAAACTGCATTTACCATGCACAAATTCTCCTGGGCTGCTGGATTGCATGGAGCATATAGTGAGGGCTGCCTGCACTATTTGGATTCCACTTCATGTTCTCGGCGCTGACTGTGGGTGACTCTGAACTGGTAAAATGAATCCCTGCCTGCAGTGTCAGCGGTGGACTGTAGCCCCCACATGTGCTTGTCAACAGACAGAGGAACAATCTAGATAGAGTCCTTACAATAGAAAACTACACTTCTGCAACATGTTATAATAACAAATCCTAACAGAAAGAACTATAGTTCATAACATGACGACTACATAGCTGTTACGTATTACTGGAATAAAATTACTTGGCAAAAAACTAACTGCCAGCTGTAATCAGCGTGGCTTTACAAAAGAAATTACTTTCAATTTTACAGTTTTTAGGAAGCAGAGATTCAAAAAGACATTCATTCTGGATACATTTTCCATAAAGCGGGTGGACATCTAAAATACATATACACATTTTCCTTCCTAGTTCGTAGGCTTCGTAGGGCAAAGGGAAAATACAAGCATCCTTTCCTATTGAAACCTGAGCCCTACAAGATTTCTGCTCACTTGATCTGCACAGGAATTCGAGTAGGAATGTAACCCTTTCCAGGCTAAGTACAATATTTATTTATTTATTTATTTATTTAACATTTTTTATATACCACACTATTCATCATCAGTGCGGTTTACATTGAACAACAATTACCTGCCAATACATGACTGATCTAGGTTTACATATAACAGGGAAGATAAACTGGGTGTGAACTGGGGATAACTATCTACATAATTATGCATAATTATATATACATTGAATAGGTTACATCAAGATTCGATATTTGACAAGAATACAGTGTTTTCACATTTTGATCCTTTGTTCTGGATTGCTGTTATGTGTAGGAGTTATCTGAGTGGGCGAGAGCCGGTTCTATTGTGTGTATGGTAGCCTGAAGTGCAAAGTGAATAAATAGTGCTTGATGGACTTTCTAAATTGGGTGATATCCCTGATTGATCTGATGTTTGGAGGTAGATTGTTCCAGCACTTGGGAGCATAGGACACAAAAGCTCTGTTAGTAGTTTGTTGTGTCCATTTTGTGGAGATACTAGGAGTAACTAGTGTGTTTTCTGCTACTAGTCTCCTGGGTCTGTTGTTTGGTGTCAGGGTGATGAGATTTGAGATCGATGCAGGAGATAATTTATTAATAGCCTTGAATGTGATGAGGAGGGTTTTGTATGTTATTCTGCAGTTTATCGGAAGCCAGTGCAGATCGATCAGTATTGGTGTTATATGATCCCTTATAGAAGCTCCAGATAAGATGCGGGCTGCCGCGTTCATCGCCAGTTGAAGTGGATTTAGTGTATTCTTGGGGAGGCCATGAAGGATGATATTTGCATAGTCAAAATGCGGTGTGACTATTGCTTGGAAGACTGTACGGAAGTCCTTTGTCTCCATCATTGGTTTCAGGTGTCGCAGTGTTTTTAGCTTGTAGTAAATTGACCTTACTGTCAATTAAATTGACCTTACTGTCAATTAAATTGACCAATACTATCGAGATCCACAATTCTGACTAAACATTCTTATTAAATGATATATAATACATGACCATAGCAGAAGACACATCACTATTACAAAATATTGAATAAAAACAGGTATAATTCCCCTAAAATAAGCACCCATTAGCCCAGCAGCAGAACGTTGAAAACATGCCTTCATAAGGTTAAAACATTCCTCTGCACAAACACGTCTCTTGTCCGTTTGCGCTGCAAGACAGCTGAATGAGAGAGAGACAGCTTCGTGATTTTACAGTGACTCTAGGGGTTCGCAGTCTGCTTAACTATACTTTTACTATTTCATTTGCGGTAAAGTGTCACAAATTACCCAACGGAATATAATCCTACCCTTATACTAGAAGGGAAACTCGTGGTTTCAACAGATAACAAAGACAAACTCCCAACGCTTCCTCCTTTTCACAAGCATTCTTCACACAGACAAACATGCTAGCATTTTCCAAATTCCGAATTCACGGGCTGACTGACAAACCAAATTACTGAAACCGAAAGGGCTGATGGTTTCGCCCCGCGCACTACTTGCAGGGGTACTAGGATCGCCCGTGGAAGTTGATCAGACTTCCTTTACCTGTTACTGTACCAGAAGTGTCTCGAGACTTTCCCAGAGCTATCTGACTAAGAACCAGAAAAATCAATACTCACCGGATCCGGTAGCTAATGCGCTGCGCAGCCAATCCCTCCTTGGGTTGAATCCTGGACCCCCCTCGGGTTCGAGGTGTTGGCCGGCCAGAAACAGCAACCTGCGGAGGCAAGGAGGAGTCTCCTCCGATACAAAAGGACCAGGGGCGCCAGAGACCCTCCTGAGGTCAGTCAGGCTCAGCTCCAGCCGGACCAAACCTGTGAGGCGAGATGTCGGGGCATATTCACTTGCATACCATCTCCCACTCGCACATTCCCGGCCCAACGCACCAGAAATATGTAGTAGCTGATAAGAATGCAATAAATAATACCCGGAGTCGGGCAAAGATTCAAACCAATTTAATGTGCACAGAATCAGATTGCAGTAGCATTCAAAATGGTCTGAGCACAGAGCTCAGAAAAATGACAGTTTATATACTTTTCTTCTCCAGTCTAATACAGGCAAAACTCCTCATTGGCCACAGTGGCCCACTTACTCTCATCCAATAGACATCTCTGACCGGGCCCAGGACTCGCTCCCCCTGCTTGGGTCTTACTAGCCACGGGTCAGCAATTAGACATAACACTAAACATAATACTTTTACTACAGTATATTTTGCTACTTCTGCAAAGATAGTGGAAGGCATATCAGAAGCATTCTTAACAAAAGCAAAACAAAGCGAGGCCAAACAAAGCAAGGTTAAGACGTATCTCTAGCCTTGGCCCAAAACACTAAACAATCTTCATAATGCTAGACAAAATATTCTTACACTGTTCAGTTTCTCTGCTATATTTTCATCCTAATTACGAGGTCAGTGCACAATCAGCAAAGATACAGTGGCTCGGCATTCTACTGAAAGAGACATCTGACTTACCTAAACAATAAACAGTACCAAGGTTTAATTCTCTTATCTCCAGGAGAGCAGAACATGTTATCAAACCAGAATAGAACTGAATTTCTTTCTAACAGCTAACAGCATTCTGCAATTTTCCAAAATCAGCAATAACATTTTAAAGCAGGAAAAAGGGCTTCAGACCTAGCTCTGCTACATACTAGGCCATCGCCTATCACATTTCAACTTGTCCAAGCCATGGTATTTTCAATAACATTTTATGGATGCGAAAGTTGGACAGTGAAAAAGATAGATGGAAAGAAAATCTATGCCTTTGAATTATGGTGCCTGCAAAGAATACTGTGTTATACCATGGACTGCCCGGAGATCAAACCTAAGCTTTTTTGAGGAGCTCAAATGATATGACTTCATACTTTGGAAACATCATGCAAAGAGAGAGATCATGCTTGGCAAGATTTAAGGTCAGCACAAAAGAGGAAAACCAGCAATGAGATGGATCAATACAATAACAGCAGCTATGGATGCCACTCTATTAACAATGAGCCACCTGACTGAAGACCAAACACAGTTTAGGACAGCTATCAAGAGGGTCGCCATGAGTCGACACCGACTTGACAGCATTTAACAACAAGTGAAAACACTTACTGTGCTTTAGTAAATATGCCTCTTGGTTCTTTAAATTTAATTTTTTAATTCCTGGAGGAATTTGAATCACTCCTGTAGCCATTTTGGACTGCTAATCACACATTCCAGAAGCTTCTTGACCAAGAATTTCCTGGATATTTTCCCTCCTTAGTAACCATAATTATGTTTTCTGCACATCTGAAGATTGTTTTCATAATCGCTATACATTTACAACAAATGATCTATAATTTTTGTTTTCAGTAATACACCATTGAGAATCATGAACAGCTGTTACAAATGAAAAAGTATTTCCCCCTTTTGTTTTATAATTGTCAAATCAGTGTATCCCACATACACATTCAAGAATTCATTTTTGTTTTAAACTAATTCACCCAAAACTTAGCTGTTAGGTATCTGTTCGATCTATAGCCCATCTTTAGACTAAACAAGAGTAATGTTTAGCAAATTTTAATAATCCTTTGTTTTTCATTTTTATTGTCAGAATATTGATTCTCTTACGTTACCAATATTTCCAACGTCAGTGTAATAGCTGGGATGGGGATGGTAAACCAGTAATAGTTATCAAAAAGAGCCTGCACAGAGTATCCAGTGTAAAAAGCCATCTATGTGTAATGTACTGGCAAGTGATTTATATTAAAATTGATCAAATTGGAAATAAAGAGATGTGTTTCGAGTCAGCAATGATTTAGTCCACTGTATCAGGTGCTAATTTAAAAGATATTTTTTGTCCTGTTCTGGGACTTTTATAAACTGCTAACATGTTGATGCTGTATGGTGATCTTCAATTGGTCCATTTTAACCATTTACAGACAGGGGAGCCAGTGACCAGGATTTACCTCCATGCACCATGATTTCCCTTTTAATTCCCCCAATCCTCTCAATTGCTTTGCATCACCTCACTGTTGCCAGCAGAAGGAAACCAATCTATAGCTTGCTAGAGGATACACCACTCTGAAAATGCGTGATTGCAGTGATGTGCAGTATAATTCATGTGGGGGTATAATAAACAGTATTAAATCTAAAATGGTATTGATTGGCATAGTCACCATCTATCACTATTTTTCATATGATGTTATACATGATGATACGCAGGCAGCCCTTATCAAAGCATTGCTGAAGCCAGTCAAAGGTAGGTATATCCTGCTGGTCATGGAGAAAGGGCAGGGCTTAGTAGAGGAAATGCCTGGAATGCATTTCCACTATTTTTCGGACTCTGAAAAACAGGGATGTTCTGCACAAACTTCCCTCTAAAAGGCAGTCCGCAGGAAAGAGGTGGGAAGGGAGAGAAATAGGCAAAGTAGAGAAGTGTCACTGACTTCCTAATTCAGCTCTTCTCCTGCTGCTCCTGTTGCTGCTACCCTTTGCCCACTCATTCCCTCCTCAGCCCCACAGTTCCACTTCAATTTAGTCTGTAAATTAAGCCCTGGGAAATGGTTGTTGCATCACATGGGACTGGGGGATCAGAGAATATGGGGGATTATCAATTGGAGTAGGAGATTGGAGAATTGGGAGATGTTTGGATGCCGAGTAGATGGGTTACCCTGCACTAACCTGCTTTTTCTATTTGACATGTTAACAGAATGTTGGGATGGTCTGTGGATGGAGATGGGGAGAAGCCAGCATTTATCCAGATGACGGCAACTTTCATTACCACAATCCAGACAAGTATCTGCATAACTTAAGACAGATTAAAAGTTGTCCTAAGAATATGCAGATAGTCACCGCTGCTATCCCCAAAATCTGGATATTCCTTTGCATCCCTCTAGTCCAGTCCCGGAACCATAGAGTTGTGAACCTCCACCAGCAGCTTTGGAGACTGAAAGATGTCATCGCTTTGATGTCACTGGTATATCTAGGCAAACACCGCCCCTTTCCACCAGTACTTTCAGTCTCCAAGCAGCTTGGAGGTTCTGAGCCCAGGGCTGGGCTCAGTGAGAACAAATAAGCAGAGCTTGGGTTTTTGAAATTTACTCCTTTTGGTTTATTTTCCCTGTTTGATTTGGTTACTTCGTTTTCTTTTATGTCAGATCTGCTGCTGCTGTAAGGGTTCCTGTGTCTGTGGACCTTTATTTTTTGTTTCTAAAGGATCAGGGAGTTCTTCCCCCTCCCTCTCTGCATTGCCCCAATGAGCACAGGGGAGACAGTGCTGATCCGTGGCCTCCCTGCTCCCGAACCCACGTTGAAGGGGTGAGGAGCAGGTGGAAGGCGGGCAGTTGTAGCAGCAGCAATGCAGGGGCTGAGAAGCCTGTGAAGGTTGTGCCCAGATCAATCAGAGCAGAGAGCCGCCGGAGCTGAAGCCGTTAAAAAGGCTGTGCTCCGGTGTCCTGTTGGCTCCTTTCCCTCACTCCCCTCCCCTCCCCCTCCCCCCCCTCCCCCCCCTTCTCCCCCCGGGATCGGTGGCGGTGGTAAGTACCCACGCAGATCTGCTTTGGGGAGCTGGTGTAAACTGGGAGGGGAGGCTTCGCGGCGGCTCCCGGAGTTGCAGGGTGCTCGGGGCCTTGCCGAGGGGGGTGAGAGAGTGTGCTTTTTTGAGCGGGAATGCTGGCAGCGGCCATTTTGAGGGCCGCGTTTTCAACGGCAGGATTTATTTGGTTTGGTAGACAGCCTTGCTCCTGGGCTCACTTGGGGGGAGCAGATAAGGAGCTTTTAGTGTGCAAATTCTAGTCTGATTTTGATTTTTGCCTTTAATTTACTTTAACTTTATTTTTGATTCAGTTTCCTTTGATTAATTGGCAACCGGGGATTAGTTCCTTTTAGTTAGGAGCAAATATCCTTATTTACAATGATTTTAAATTTGAGCCGGCCTCTTTAAGTTTGTACATAAGAACATAAGATATGCCATACTGGGTCAGACCAAGGTCCATCAAGCCCAGTATTCTGGGCTTGATGGACCTTGTATAGCAGCTCTCGCCTTCGCTCCTCAATTATTTTTATTTATTTATTTAGACAGTTTTGTATACCGCCTTATCCTTCAATCAAAGCGGTCACAGCACAATTGGGGGATACATTTAGCACGCAGGGATATGAGATGCATACACTAATACTTACAGGGAACATGGGCAGTGGAGGGTTAAGTGGCTTGCCCAAGACCACAAGGAGCATCTGTGGGACTAGAAACCCCAGTCCTTCCAGCCCAAGGTTGCTGTCCTCTAGTGGGATTTGAACCCCCGACCTTCCGACCTGAAGTACCTTGCCCCAACCACTAGGCTACTCCTCCCTCCTGCAGGCATTTGCCGGTGCGGATCTCTCTCCCTTGACTACGGGAGAGAGCTCCGGGACCCGTACATCCGCACTGCAGCTGTGTGAGACGGAGTCTCTCCGTTGCTGCGGGATTTAATTTTACACTGTGGAACCGGCTGAGCGGTCCTCGCCGCAGCTGCCAGGCGCATCAGCGCGGTTTGCGGATCGGAGCACTTCAAGGTGGTAGGAGCAGGCAGTGTGGCTTTCTGCCCTGCAGGTAAGGCCTTCGGGCTCTGTCGGTCTGCTTAGGCCTCCTTTTTTGGGGCCATTTTCTCTCTGGGTGTTTGGACCGCATGGCGAAATTTGCAGTGAGATGCCTGTGTGAGGAAGACAACAGGCAGAATAGCTAGTTTTTTGGGCCTAGTGTTTCTTTCTTTTGTTGGTAGGTTTTTTGAGGCTCGTGGGGATTCCTCAGCTTTCAGGGGACTGTTGTCAGACCTCTTTATTTTTGAGTTTGTTCTTAGTTTATAGGACAGCAGTTGTGGCATTGATTCCACATGTTCTTTCCCTTCTAATCATGTCTCTGAGGAGCATCTGTTAAGTCCCAGGATGTTAGGCAAATTGCCAGTTTTAGGTTCCAGAGCAGGTATTTGTAAGGAGGGACAGGCTGGAAGTGGGCCTTTGTGTATTCTATACTGAGAGTTGCCCAAAGGCCTGTGTTTCACAGGGACAGGTTTAGGAATCCTTAGGATATAAAGAAGAATATAGCAGTTACCTGTCAATCAAGGAGTGCCTGGGCTAAGGTCTATGGCCACCAGAGGGCAGCGGATGCACTCAATGGGGCCTTTCTCTGACTGTGTATGCAGCAGTTTCAGATTGCTTATTCTCTGTAATGCTGCAACTCCTGTTTATATAACCAAGATTGCAGCTCTTACCTTCTGTATCGTTTGTTGGTCTCTGTTGCCCTAACAGCCACAGCTGCTCATGATTCACATATAGTATTCAGGGCCCCCATCCCTGGGGGGGGTGTAAAATACGAAATTGTGTTACTCCTTAAATTCACACAGGCAACAACCTCTAAGACCTCCATTTGCAAGGTGCCTGGGTGTTTCCTAGCTTAAGGGGGGATCACTTATCGTGCCCTTCCCCGGAAGTTCTCATCTATTTCTAGAGCTGGATTTCAAAAGGACAAAGAAACTCTCTAGTGAGTGAGAGCCTTGTTCATTTTGAGCGAACACGGTTGATTTATTCGGGGGCTTTTGGTGCCCTGAACCCCATGAGCTGGACGCTATTTGTTTACTTCCAGGAGTTCTGCTCTCTATTTCGCTCTTCAGCTCCCTGGCAGACGTAGCAGGCTGGCAGTGGGGGAGCAACGCCTCCTGCAACGGTGAATCCCTCAGGATTAGGGGGGAAGGAAAGCGGGGTGCAGCAGGGCCTGGTAGCTTTTGCAAAGCTATAACAGCAGTTCGGGTAATTTTAGCTGATCTGATTTGATTTCATTGGAGGTGGCCGGAGCTTGATTTTTGGAGTCCTATACATCCTTTCCCGGCCGTGCCCAAAACTCTCGGGATCCCAACTTCTGACTACATATTCCTATCAAATGGTAGTTAGTAAGTGAACATAGCAGATGGAAAATCACTATTAGAACAGAGTGCATAGGATGGGTGCAATTTCCTGAAATGTGCAAAAAAAAAAAAAAAAAAAAATTAACCCAGCTGCAGAGTATGGATTAAACTTTTTCAGTAGGCCTTCAAAGTTTGTTTAAAAAAAAAAAAAAAAAAAAAAGAGGGGCCTAGCTATGTTGGTTTACAAGAATTTCCTTCCGCTGTCCATAGCAGGTCCTATAAGGCGTTAGTCGGTTGATATGGCGGGGTAATATTTGGGCTTAGCTGCTGTGATATAGCGCTATGATCCGCTGTACACATATTCAAGTCAAAAGGAATTATGGTGGTAGCTCTCTTGGACAGTTCTAAAAGGTGCTTGGATGAGCGCCTTGGCCAGGCCCCAGGTGTGGAATGCTCTGCCATACGCATTGTTATGAGAGGGGTTTTATAGTTCTGTGGTTTCTTGAGGGACAATATTCCCGTTTAGTTTGGCTTTGTCTGATTTATAAGGTTTGGCGGTAGATTTGTAATGTCTTCATTTTGGCTATATGTGGTTTCTTTTCCTTCTGTAAAAGGCGGCTCAGCGGAGAGAGGTCGCTGAATAGGACTCTGGCCTTTGAGGCTATTTTGGCTCCCATTCCATTTATCAGAGGTTCTCTAGTACGGAGAGTATCTGCTAGTGTTCAGCGTCTGTCTTAATGGGGGCCAGAAGCGCGCAGCCAGGCTAGTTCTCTCGCAGCACTAGCAGCAGCTCAGATTCTGGAAGGCATACATCATATGCTGTGTTTGCGGGATGGCTTGCATGCTGCTTGGCATCAGCCTTGGAGCTCCATCGGCCCGTATTAGATTCCTTTGTCCAGTCCTCCTGCAGAGCTCTGCAAAAGTTTCAGGCGGTCGCAGGAACGCTCCAGCGGCTGCTTCAACTTAAAGCGGTGGTGCCGGTGCCGGCAGCCCAATACGGTTGATACTCCCTCTACTTTGTGGTTCCAAAGAAGGAAGGCTCGTTTCGCCCGATTCTGAATTTTAAAAGGGTGAATCGGTGTCAGCCCAAAGAATTCTCCCGGAGCATTCCTTAAATCCCGAAAGAAACCGTACTGACATACATGATAAGTTCGATCAGCTACTGGCAGGACACAATGCACTCTTGCATGCTTTTTTGCTTCATTGGTCTAGAAATGTAGTCTTTACCAGGTGGTATAATGGGAACTTCGCTGCAGGTTCTCGGCTTCTTCTTTGCTGACTCAATTGCCACTGCAGAATGGGAAAGCTGTATTTTCTAATACCAGGGGCTAGTTGACCTTAAAAAAAAAAAAAAAAAAAAAAAAAAATGGAATGTCCAGCTTGGTGCAGGTAGACGGAATGGGGCGTTCCTCTAGCAGGAAGGCTGTGGATTTCTATGCCTGTCATAGGGAGTTCTTTCTGCTGCATTGTGTTGGCGCGGAAGTAGCTTCTCAACATCGGCTGAAGGAATTTTTGGTTAAGAGATGTCTTTGTAAAAAAAAAAAAAAAACAAACAACGTATTCAGCTGTCCTGAATTGGCCTGTTCTTGATTGACATTTTGAGACTAGGCAGGCGCAGGCCTCGGTACTACGTGGGTGGGTGCACACCTTGCACTTCCAGGAGGTGTGGACTCACTGTCTGGAAGAGAGCCCTAGCGATCTTCTTTAGCGTGCGATAGGAGAGTAGGTGGTTCACTGAATCGATCGTTGGGGGCACTGCTTTGTCCTTACAGGCTCCCATTGGGGGAGTCTGGGGGGACGAGAGCATGCTTCCGGTGGTCGCAGTTTTTACGGCAGTCTACTCGCCTGGAACAGGAAAGGATCAGGGAGTTGAAGTGACTAGAGTCTGATTTGCTTTATGTGGCAAATATGCATTATGGTGTGATTCGAGTGTTGGCGAATATAATTGGCTTCTTTGGGGTTCTCCCGGAGGTCTCTCTGATGGGGGAATGGGGCGGCTGACGGTTCGTCCAAGTCAAGGCTCAGTAAGCTCCCAGTTAGTCTTTGTCTTGTCCTTTCCCCCGCTGGTAGCCTTTTGCTCCGCTTGGAGGAGTTCCGAGTTGCAGGCGCTGTCTGGTAAGGAGCCGTATTTGTCCTTTTTCAGTCGCAAGGTAGTGTTGCGCACGCTCCCAGCTTTTTGGGCAAAGGTGGTTTGGGTTTTTTTCACGTCTCCAGATGGTGTCTCTTCCGGGGTTTTCGGTTACATCTTTTGGACGTTCGACGGGTGCTTAAGAAGTATCTCTGTAGAACGGCGTCTTTCAGGAAGTCCGACAGGTTGTTTGTCGCCTTTGGAGGCCCACGGAAGGGAGAGGCGGCGACGAAGCCCTCTTTTTCGCGGTGGCTAAAGGAGTCTCTTGCATCGGCCTACCGGTAGAAGGGGTAAGGTGGTTCCGGTTGGTTTGTGTGCACATTCCACCAGGGTGCAGGCGGTGTCTTGGGCGGAGTTCCGTTTAGTGCCGGTCGAGGAGATTTGTAGGTTGTTGGGCGGCGACTTGGTACTCGCTGCATTCCTTTGCGCGGCACTTTCAGTTTGATGTGCAGGCGCGAGTGGATGGACGTTTTGGGTTCAGCAGTACTTCAGGCTGGGCTTCAAGGTCCCTCCCATTGATATTCACTGCTCTGTTACATCCTCTATGGTTTCGGGACTGGACTAGAGGGACGCAAAGGAAGGGAAAATTAGACTTACCTGCTAATTGTTGTTCCTTAAGGAACTCTAGTCCAGTCCCGGATCCCTCCCAGTATATTACGCGGCGTGCAGCCTGAAGTTTAAAAAAAAAAAAAAAAAAGGAAAGGAAAAGGACTACAGAAATCTGGAAAACAGGGAGATGAATTGAGAGACAGGTTTTCGAAGAGAATTTGTCCTGTTCTGGAGGTACACGGGAAAGTCACCAGGTGACCCTTTTTTGCGCAGCAGTGCCCTGTAGGCTCCGGAGCGTGATTATTCCGTCTTTAGGAGCTAGACGTTTTTGGCTGAGTTACGGGGACGTATTGTTCCTGGGCAGTTTTAACTACTTCTGTTCCGTTATGCTTAATTCGGTAGCTACTTATTGGTTGCTCTGCTGAGTCTGCTTTGTCAATAGGTACTGGTGGAAAGGGGCGGTGTTTGCCTAGATATACCAGTGTCATCAAAGCGATGATATCTTTCAGTCTCCAAAGCTGCTGGTGGAGGTTCACAACTCTATGGTTCTGGGACTGGACTAGAGTTCCTTAAGGAACAACAATTAGCAGGTAAGTCTAATTTTCCCTTCAGTGACAGCCACTATCTGGATACTGGTAGTGAATGTGGATGTACTTTACCCATAGTGGCCAGCATTTAAAAAATGCTGACTGCTGCAGATTGTTTCAGCCTGGCAATTTAAAAATAGCAACAAATGGTGGAAGATCCAATAAGACTGCATAGAACTCCTAATTTAGTTACTCAAGACAAAAAACCCCCTTTTACTCCATCCTATCATATGGTTTCTAGCCCTTAGAGCTTGGATATTGAGTACAGGTTGATATCTTTTTACCTACCAGTTTACATAGAGTAAGTATTAAAGTTTTCTACTTAAAGTCTCAATGAAAACCTGTTCAGTTTAAACTCTGAACCCAACAAAGAGCTTTCCGTTTAATTTAAGACCCAGCAGAGAGCTTCATTTTAAATTTAAAACCCAGCAGAGGGCTTTCAGTTTAAGTTTAAAACCCAGCAGAGAGTTTTTAGTTTAAATTTAATACTCAATCAGGGCCTAGCATCAGCAAAGAGCTTTTAATTTAAATCAAATCAGAGTATAACTTAGCATAAAAGAAAAAATAGGGTCCATATTCGTTGAACAGAAAGGAAAATATTGTTTCTAGAGACCTTTACCAAGAGGCCTTCTAGGGGCAAGAGACCTGTGAAATTATTTTAAATAGTTGTTAAAGCCAAGTGACAGATCAAAGGGGCAGTTTGAAAGGCTCCCTCTATCAAAGCAAGGGCTGTGTGACTCACCCAGGAAATTGTTTGCAGATTATCTTAGAAGCACAGGTCTGGGACCTATGTAGCAAGCCAGCCTTTACTAAGGGGTATGTTTACAAAGAAGCGGTAGTGGCCTCCGTGCAATATCGGAGCCACAGCCCCATTGATTTCAATGGGGCCGCGGCGCCAATATTGCATGGAGGCTCCTACCGCTGCTTTGTAAACATACCCCTAAGTGTTACTTCCCGCCCACCCACCCTGATTCCCATTCACCCTAGGCATATTTTATTTACTTATTTATTTAACTTCTTTTCTATACCGCTTTATCCTGTGGTCAAAGCGGTTTACATTGTAACATGATAATCAACTTGGAGAATACATTTAACATTAACTTAGTATATGTAGGGATACATTGTTAACATTTAGGTAGTCATTGGAGGGTGAGGTAGGTAGGGTGGTGTCAAATTGGGAGGGTTGGAGAGAAGGGGAGGGAAAAGGCTGAGGATTTGGTTGGTGGCTAGCTATGTGATGTGGTCTGAGAAACAGTCTTTTCTGAAAGTTACGTCCTTTGTGGCCCGAAGTTTATCGGGGATAGATTCCATAAGGATAGGGCAAATGAGAAGGCTCTTTTCAGTGTGGTGGCGCTGGATTTTGTATATAGTGTTGGTAATCTTAGCATGTTCTGTGAGCCAGTTCGTCCCTTTCTGTTGTCAGGTGTCTCTTGGAGTAGTGATTGCAAGTGTGGTGAAGCTAGGTTATTGAGGATTTTAAAGATAGTGAGGCTAGATTAGTATTGTATACGTTCAGTTATTCAAAGCCAGTGTAGTTGTTTGAGCAGGAGGGTGATATGTTATGTTTTATGTGTGTTGCAGAGGGATTATGCTGCTGTGTTAAATTCAAGTTGGGACGGGTGGATGGCTGTTTTTGGTAGGCCTTGCAGGATGATATTACTATTGTATAATTGTATTGCTATCCTGTCAGCATTGTAGTTCCTTTCCTCAGCCATACTCTACTATGGCTGTTTTTTGAAGGGCAGTATATAAAGTTCTGTAATAAAGATATAGTAATCAATGAGTGGAAAGATATTTGCTTGGAGGACTGATCGAAAGTCATGGTGGGTTAGGAAAGGTTTGAGGTGTCAGATTGTTTTGAGTTTGAAGTAGATATCTTTGTGATGTTCCTTATGTGTTCTGTGAAGGAGAGACGTTGATCCAGGGTAACCCCTAGATAGTGTACTACTTGTTTAACTTGGATGTGGGTTCCATTGAGATTTATGGTGTTTGTGGTTTGAAGTTAGTGTCTCTGGTAATGTAAAGAGTTTCAGTTATCTTAAGGTTTATAGCCATAATCTTAGTTTTATAGGGTCTTAGACCTATTAAAGGGGGATGAGTATTCAAATTCACTTTCCGGTTCAGCTGATTATCCTCACCAGGAATAGATGAGTTAAGGCCCTGAAAGTAATTAATCTGAAGGTGAACAAAGTCCCTTATTTGGTACAGTTATGTTAGTGCAGGTATCCCTAGTAACCTCAAACAACTTAAATAGCTAAACAAAACTTTCAAACTAAGATGAAGACAGCAGTCCAGCAGCGAGATGGGGTTATCCAGTCTTTTGCTTTGAGTGTCACATGTACGATTTTCTCCCAGTTGGTGAGGGGTCTTATATGTGCACCAGGTGCAAGGAGCTCTTTGCTCTCAAGGAATGAGTCCGATCTCTGGAAGGCTAGAGTAGCAGACTTGGAGGACATAAGGAAGTCAGAGAGGTACATAGACTAGACCTACAGGGACATAGTATTGAAGCCCCACCTCCAGTCTGGAAGCCTCTCAGTTGCCATGGAGGAGAGAGGTCACGTGAAAGGAGAGCATTACCTTGGGGAGGCTGGAAGTGATCTTGTAGCTAAAACTTGTCCACCAGGAGATGTAATACTCTCTCACGCTGAGGAGGTTTTTCCAGGGTCATGTGCCCATGAGGGAAGGGTCAGCACGGCCATCATAGTGGGTGATTCGATCATTATGCATGTAGATAGCTGGGAGGCTGGTGGACGTGAGGATCGCCTGGTAATAAGTCTGGGGAGGAGTCTTCTGTCTTTGTACATGTTGGTACCAATGACATAGGAAAATGTGGGAGGGAGGTTCTGGAGGTCAAATTTAGGCTTTTAGTTAGGAAGTTGAAATCCAGAACTTCCAGGGTTGCAGTCTCTGAAATTCTTCCCATGCCACACGCAGAGCCCAAAAGGGAGGCGGAGCTCCAGAGTCTCAGTGCTTGGATGAGATGATGGTGCAAAGAAGAGAGGCTTGGATTTGTTAGGAAGTGGGCAACATTCTAGAGAAGGGATGAACTCTTACAAAGGGCTGGGTTCTACTTTAACCGGGATGGAGCCAGGCTGCTGGCATTTACATTTAAAAGAGATAAAGCAGCTTTTAAACTAGATAATAAGGGAAAACCCACAGTCGCCCAAGAGCGCATGGTTTGTAAGAATGTATCCTTGAGGGATACTAGCAAAAGAGGGAAGTTAGGACATCCTAACAGAGAGGTTCCAATAAAAATAAAAACAATCCAGATGTCCTTGAGTACAGAGCTAAAAGATTCCAATTTACCCTATCAGCTGATATCAAGATTAATATGAATAAAATACAACCTCTGAAATGCCTGTATGCAAATTCTAGAAGTCTGAAACATCAGATGGAAGAGTTAGCATACATAGCTCTAAATGAGAGGTTAGTTATGATTGGTATCTCAGAGACCTGGTGGAAGGAGGACAACCAATGGGACATTGTAATAGCTGGGTACAAACTATATCGCAATAACAGAGTATATCAAATTGGTGAAGGGATTGCGCTCTATGTTAGAGAGGGCATTGTGTCACATAGGATTAAAGTTTTGCAGGCAATAAAGTATGCTGTAGAATCCCCATGGATAGAAATTCTGTGTAAAAAGGGGAAGGTAATGGCAGCGGCCAGAATGAACAGATGGATGATGAAATGCAGAAAAAAAAATCAGGGAAGGTAACAAACGTTACAACAGTAATAATGGGTGATTTCAATTACCTGGGTATCGACTGGGTCAGTGTCACAGTAGGACATGCTAGGGAGATAAAGTTTCTAGATGAAATAAATGACTGCTGCTTGGAGCAGCTGGTTCATGAACTGACTAGAGGGGAAGCTATTTTACATAAGAACATAAGATTTGCCATACTGGGTCAGACCAAGGTCCATCAAGCCCAGTATCCTGTTTCCAGTAGTGGACAATCTAGGTCATAAGTACTTAGCAGTTTCCCCAAGACACAGGTTCCACAATGCTTATATTGGGTCAAGCAGTGGATATATTCTGGGTCCCCTTTAATAATGGTTTATGGACCTTTCCTCCAAGAACTTGTCCAAACCTTTCAGACCGTATGTCCACTGTAATGGACGTCATGTTATTCATTGAATTCCATGTATATATATATATATTTATTTATTTATTTATTTTATTTATAGTTCTTTTATACCGCACTCTTTTTCGTCAGCGCGGTTTACATTAAACAGAACACTCATTGCACGCAACAGACTGTAATGAGTTTACATATAACAGGCAAATACAACTAGGAATTTAACCATGGGAAACTTTTGTACATATTTGTAAAAACTTTGTAAAACTTAGTACATATTTGTAAAGAACTTTTATACTTTGAGAAACTTTGTACATATTTATAAATAAGAATCTATATACAAAGGATAGAATTTCTTAGTATGAGGTATTTACAATTTTACTGTGCATTTTAGAATGATGATAATGAGCCTTGGAAATGCAGAATGAAGAGGTGATGCTTTATGGCTTTTCTGAAATGCTTGAGGTCAGTAATAGCTCTTATGTTGGGGGGTAGGTTGTTCCAACATCTAGGAGCGTAGTATGCAAAGGCCCTGTCTGTAGTTGAACGTTTGCATTTTGTGGTCTCAGGTGGTGTAACTAGGGTGTTTGTCGCTGCTGACCTCCTGGCTCTGATGTCGGGGGTGGGATGGAGAAGTTTAGACATTGAAGAAGGAGCTAAATTATTTATCACTTTAAATGTCATGAGAAGAGCTTTATATGCTATTCTGCAGTATATGGGGAGCCAGTGGAGTTCCATTAGGATGGGTGTTATATGTTCGCTCTTTGAAGCGCCATATAGTACCCGGGCTGCGGCATTCATTGCAAGTTGTAAAGTATTTAGGGTGTTTTTAGGAAGACCATGGAGTATTATGTTCGCATAGTCGAAGTGGGGTGTGATTATGGTTTGGAATATGGTTCTGAAGCTGTCTGGTTCAAGCATGTTTTTCAGATGGCGTAGGGTCCTTATCTTGAAATAAATGGTTTTCACCGTGCGGTTGATATGTTCTTTAAAGTCCAGGCGATGGTCCAGTATTACTCCAAGGTATTTTATGGAGGGCTTGATTGGGAGGTCTGCATCCCGTACTTTTAGGGTCTCAGGGGGTGAGAATTCTCTGTTTTTAGTGACTATCAGTACCTCGGTTTTTTTATAGTTTATTCGCATATTTTGGGTTAGGAGCCAGTCTGCTATTGCGTTAAAGCAATCTACTAGTGTTGTGTAGTCTGGGAGCTTGACATTGATTGGTGTGAATATTAGGACATCGTCAGCGTAGATCAACGAGGATATGCCAAAGGACCGAGTGATGTCGCATATAGGCTGCATGTAAATATTAAATAGCAGCGCGGATAGGGATGATCCCTGAGGTACTCCTTGTTTTAACTGGAAAGATTGTGAGGTACCTGTAACAGTCCTGACGTGTTGTAAGCGATCTTCGAGATATGATTTGCACCATTGCCATGCTAGCCCGTGGATTCCTTTGTCATATAGACGGGTTAGTAGTATTTCATGGTCCACCGAGTCGAATGCTGCAGATATGTCGAGAAATATTAGGGCAAAGCCTTTCTTAATGTCGTCTAATCCACTGGTGAGTGTGTTGGTTAATGTGGTTAACAGTGTCTCTACACCGTGGGCTTCCCTGAATCCGTGTTGACTGGGGTCGAGGGGAGAGGAGGTGTCTTTGTGTTGTTGTATCTGATTGTTGGTTACTTTCTCGATTATTTTGGATAGCAGCGGTATACTAGATATCGGGCGGTATGATTCTTCCTTTGTTGGGTCTAGTTGGTTGTTCTTTAGCAACGGTCTTATAGAAGTCTGTTTTAGTGCCGATGGGAAGATGCCAGTTGAGAAGGACATCTTTATTATTTCTGCTATGACTGGGCTAAAGTCAGATCGCATAGTTCTTATCCAGTGCGCTGGGCATGGGTCGTTAGGAGCTGTGGTGATATTCATTTTGACTATAATGTCTTCCACGTATTTAGCTGAGGGTGATGAGAGCTTCAGTAGTGTCTGTGAAAAAATTCAGGGCTGAAAGGGTTAAACCCGGCTACACTAACAGCTTTTACTACATCCTCCAGTAGCATATTCCAGAGTTGGATTACATGTTGAATGAAAAAATATTTTCTCCTATTAGTTTTAAATAGGTTACCCTGTAGCTTCATTGCATTGCCTCCTAGTCTTTATATATTTTGATGGCGTAAACAATCGATCTATGTTTACTCGTTCCACTCCATTAATTTATAGACCTCTATCATATCTCCCCTCAGCCATCTCTTTTTCCAGGTTGAAGAGCCCTAACCTTTTTAGCCTCTCTTCTTAAGAGGTATCCTTCCATCCCCTTTACCATTTTGGTGGCTCCTTCTAGGCTTTAGTGACATGCAAGGTCTAGTGCAAGAGAATAAGGGTGCTGGGTTCACTTGGCAATAGTGATCATAGCATGATCGCATTTGAGAGCTTTCTGGTTAAATTTAGAACCCAGCAGAGAGCATGTAGTTTAAATTTCATAAGAAGTTAGAGCCTAGCAGCAGCTAAGAGCTATAATTTAAATCAAATCAGAATTTAGCTTACCTCAGCAGCACAAGACAGGGTACTGTGTAGCAGCCCTCTTTTAATAAGTGTTATTTCCCTCCCTCCCCTGGGATAATCGTAGCTTTATAGGTACTTACACATCTTAAAAGACAGGAGGTGCTTTCAGGTGAAGCTCATTACCCAAATCAGTCATACACTAAGGACCTGAGATTAATTAAGCTTCAGGTGAACAAGGTATATTAAACGTATTAGGTACAATTTTATTGGTATACCCATAGCAACCCCTAGTAAGTAAGAACTTAAAGATCTAGACACAAACTTAAAACTAAGATGCAGACAGCAATCCAGCAGCGGGATGGGGGCTTTCGAGTCTTTTGCATTGAGTGTCACATGTATGATTTTCTCCCAGTTGGTGAGAGGTCTTAGGTGTGCACTAGGTGCAAGGAGCTCTTTGCTCTCAGGGAACAAGTCCGTTCTCTAGAGGCTAAAGTAGCAGACTTGGAAAACATAAGACAGACAGAGAGGTATATAGACGAGACCTACAGGGATATAGTCCTGAAGTCCCACCTCCAGTCTGGCAGCACCCCTGTTGCCATGGAGGAGAGAGGTCACGTGACAGGAGAGCATCACCCTGGTGTGGCAGGAAGTGATCCTGTAACTAGGACCTGTCCTCCAGGTGATGTAAAACCCTCTCGCACCGAGGAAGTTTCTCCAGGGCCATGTGCCCATGAGGGAAGGGTTAGGACAGCCGTTATAGTTGGTGATTTGATCATTAGGCATGTAGATAGCTGGGTGGCTGGTGGACGTGAGGATCGCCTGGTAACATGCCTGCCTGGTGCGAAGGTAGCGGACCTCACGCGCCACCTAGATAAGGTCTTAGATAGTGCTCGGGAGGAGTCTGCTGTCTTGGTACATGTCGGTACCAGTGACATAGGAAAATGTGGTAGGGAGGTTCTGGAGGCAAAATTTAGGCTTTTAGGTAGGAAGTTGAAATCCAGAACTTCCATGGTAGCATTCTCCGAAATGCTTCCTGTTCCACGCGCAGGACCCAAAAGGCAGGCAGAGCTCCGGAGTCTCAATGCGTGGATGAGACAGTGGTGCAGAGATGAGGGTTTTGGATTTGTTAGGAACTGGGGAACATTCTGGGGAAAGGAGGGGCCCTTCCGAAGGGATGGGCTTCACCTTAACCGGGATGGAACCAGGCTGCTGGCATTAACCTTTAAAAAGGAGATAGAGGAGCTTTTAAACTAGATATTAGGGGAAAGCCGACAGTCGCCCAAGAGCGGATGGTTCAGAAGAATGTATCCTTGAAGGATACTACCAAAAGCAGAGAGGTTCCACAAAAGAGTAAAGTAGCCCAAATGCCCTCAAGTATGGAGCAGACAGAGCTTAAAGATCCCAATTTACCCATGTCTAACAATAGCCAAATTAACATGAATAAAATACATTCTCTAAAATTCTTGTATGCAAATGCTATAAGTCTAAAGAATAAGATGGGAGAGTTAGAATATATAGCACTAAATGAAAGGTTAGATATGATTGGAATATCAGAGACATGGTGGAAGGCGGACAACCAGTGGGACACTGTGATACCTGGGTACAAACTATATCGTAATGATAGAGCTGATCAAATTGGTGGAGGGGTTGCGCTCTATGTTAGAGAGGGCATCGACTCAGAAAGGATTAAAGTTTTGCAGGAAACAGAATCTGCTGTAGAATCTATATGGATTGAAATTCCATATAAAAGGGGAAAGGCAATGGCAGTGGGGGTGTACTATTGAGCACCTGGCCAGAATGACCAAATGGATGATCAAATGCTCAAAGAAATCGAGGAAGCTAACAAACGTTACAGCACAGTAATAATAATGGGTGATTTCAATTACCCCGGTATCGACTGGGTCAGTGTCACGTCAGGACATGCTAGGGAGATAAAGTTCCTAGATGAAATAAATGACTGCTTCTTGGAGCAGCTGGTTCATGAACCAACCAGAGGGGAAGTCATATTAAACCTAGTCCTTAGTGGAACACCAGATCTAGTGCAAGAGATAAGGGTGTTGGGGCCACTTGGCAATAGTGATCATAGCATGATCGCCTTTGATTTAATTAGTGGAGGAGGGATAGTAAGGAAATCCACAGTACTACCTTTTAACTTTCAAAAGGGAGACTATGATAAAATGAGGAAAACAGTTAAGAAAAAAACTAAAAGGAGCAGTTGCAAAGGTTGAAGGTGTACATCAAGCTTGGGTGGTGTTGAAAAATACTATCTTGGAAGCCCAGACCAGCTGTATTCCACGCTTTAAGAAAAGTGGAAGGAAGTCCAAAAAACTGCCAGCATGGTTTAAAGGTGAGGTCAGAGAGGCTGTTGTTGCCAAAAAAGCATTTTTCAGGAAATGGAAAAAAGAGCCAAACGATGAAAACCTGGAAACAGCACAAGCACTGGCAAGTCAAATGCAAGGCATTGATAAGGCAGGCAAAGAGAGAATTTGAGAAGAAGCTTGCTGTGGAAGCAAAAACGCGAAATAAAGACCTTTTCAAGTACATTCGTAGCAAAAAACCTGTGAGAGAGTCAGTTGGTCCATTAGATGATAAAGGGGTTAAAGGAGCACTAAGAGGCAACAAGGCGATAGCGGAGAGACTGAATGAATTCTTTGCTTCGGTCTTTACTGAGGAAGATGTAGGGATGTTACCCATGACTGAAGTGGTATTTAAAGGTGCGGAAGAATTGAAGGAAATATCGATACATCGGGAAGATGTCTTACAACTATTAGATAAACTGAAGAGTAGCATATCACCTGGGCCGGATGGTATACATCCAAGGGTGTTGAAAGAACTGAAATATGAGATTGCAGACCTGCTATCAGTAATCATCTCTAATACCTGAAGATTGGAGGATCGCCAATGTAACACCAATTTTTAAAAAGGGTTCCAGGGGTGATCCGGGAAACTACAGACTGGTGAGCCTGACGTCAGTACCAGGAAAAATGGTAGAAACCATCATAAAGAATAAAATTACTCAGCATGTAGATAGTCACAACCTAATGGGAGACAGCCAACATGGCTTTAGACAAGGAAGATCTTGTCTTACTAATCTGTTATGTTTTTTTGAAGGAGTGAATAAACAGGTGGACAAAGGTGAGTCGGTTGATATTGTGTATCTGGACTTTCAGAAAGCCTTTGACAAGGTCCCTCATCAGAGACTTTTGGTAAAACTAAAGAGTCATGGGATAGGAGGCAGTGTACTATTGTGGATCAGGAACTGGTTAAAAGATAGAAAGCAGAGGGTAGGGCTAAATGGCCAATTTTCCCAATGGAGAAAAGTGAATAATGGTGTACCCCAGGGATCTGTGCTGGGTCCGCTGCTTTTTGACATATTCATAAATGACCTGGAAAGTGGAATAACGAGTGAGGTTATCAAATTTGCAGATGACACAAAACTATTTAAAGTTGTTAAAACCCAAGAGGATCGTGATAAATTGGAAGACTGGGCATCAAAATGGCAGATGAAATTGAATGTGGACAAGTGCAAGGTTATGCACCTAGGGAAGAACAACCCAAACTATGGTTACACGATGCAAGGTTCCACATTAGGAACCACCACCCAGGAAAAAGATTTAGGTGTCATTGTGGATACCATGTTAAAACCCTCGGCCCAGTGTGCAGCGGCGGCTAAGAGAGCAAATAGAATGCTAGGTATGATAAGGAAAGGAATGGAAAATAAAGCAAAAGATATTATAATGCCTCTATATCGTTCCATGATGAGACCGCACCTTGAATATTGTGTGCAATTCTGGTCGCCGTATTTTAAAAAGGATATAGAGATTTTAGAAAAGGTTCAGAGAAGAGCCACCAAAATGGTAAAGGGGATGGAAGGATACTCCTTTGAAGAAAGGCTAAAAAGGTTAGGGCTCTTTAACCTGGAAAAGAGACGGCTGAGGGGGAGATATGATAGAAGTCTATAAATTAATGAACGGAGGGGAACGGGTAAACGTAGATCGATTGTTTACCTTATCAGAATATAGAAAGACTAGGGGACATGCAATGAAGCTACAGGGTAAACTATTTAAGACTAATAAAAGAAAATATTTTTTCACTCAACGTGTAATCAAACTCTGGAATTTGTTACCGGAGGATGTAGTAAAGGCTGTTATTGTAGCTGGGTTTAAAAGAGGTTTGGACAAGTTCATGGAGGAAAGGTCCATAAACCATTATTAAGATGTGACCGAAGATATCAATGCTTGACCCAGTGCAAGCATTGTGGAACTTGTGTCTCTTGGGGAAACTGCTAGGTACATATGACCTAGGTTGGCCACTGTTGGAAACAGAATACTGGGCTTCATGGACCTTGGTCTGACCCAGTATGGCATATCTTATGTTCTTATGATTTAATAAACGAAAGAAGGATGGCAAGGAAATCCACAGTACTACCATTTAACTTTCAAAAGGGAGACTATGATAAAATGAGGAAATAGTAAAGAAAAGACGAAAAGGAGCGTGGGTGTTGTTTAAAAGTACTATTTTGGAAGCTCAGAACTGATGTATTTTATGCTTTAAGAAAACTGGGTGGAAGGTCAAAAATCTGCCAGCATGGTTTAAAGGCGAGGACAGAGAGGCTGTTGCAGCCAAAAAAGCTTCTTTCAGGAAATAGAAAAAGGAGCCAAATTATGAAAACGGAATACAACATAAGCATTGGCAAGTTAGATGCAAGGCATTGATGATGCAGGCAAAGAGAGGATTTGAAAAAAAACTAGCCATGGAAGCAAAAATGTATAATAAAAACATTTTGAAGTACATTTGTATCAAAAACTGTAAGAGTCAGTTGGACCATTGGATGATAGAGAGGTAAAAGGGACACTAAGTGAGGACAAGGTTATAGCGGAGAGACTGAATGAATTCTTTGCTTTGGTCTTTACTGCAGAAGATGTAGGGAATTTACCCATGTTTGAAATTGTATATAAAGCTCATGTATCAGAAGAATTGAAAGAAATATCGATAAACTGGGAAGATATAGTTGTCCTAAACTGTGTTCAGTCTTCAGTCAAGCGGCTCGTTGTTGACATAACGGCACCCATAGCTGCTGTTGTATCGATCCATCTCATTGCTGGCCTTAGTCTTTTGCGTCATGATGTCTTTTTCTAATGATCTCTCTCTTCACATGATGTGTCCAAAGTATGAAAGTCAAAATCTTGTCATCTGAATTTCTGAAGAAAGCTTAGGTTTGATCCATGGTATACACAACATTCGTCGCCAGCACCATAATTCAAAAGCATCAATTTTCTTCTTGTCTATTTTTTTCACTGTCCAACTTTCGCATACATATGACATTACTGAAAATACTATGGCTTGAACAAGTCGAATCTTTGTATGGAGAGAGACATCTCTGCTCTTGAGAATCTTGTTTAGGTCCTTCATAGTCATTCTGCCAAGGGCAATGCATCTGATTTCTTGACTGCTTGTTGTTTTTTTTATTGATTGTTGATCCAAGTAGGTTAAAGTTGTCCACTATTTAAATTTCTTCTCCATCAATGATGCACTTAGTGATTTTGCCATTAGTCAGGATCTTTGCCTTCTTTGCATTAAGGTGAGGACCCATTTTAAGACTGTTCCTTGATCTTGAGAAGCAAATGTTTCAGATAGTCTTCACTTTCAGCCAGTAATATGGGATCATCACCATAGTGAAGGCTGTTGATGAGTCTCCCACCAATCTTCACACCTCTGTTGTCTTCATACATTCCTGCTTCTATGATGATTTGTTCTGCATATAAATTAAACAGGTAGGGGGAAAGTATGCAGCCTTGTTGTGTACCTTTGCTGATTTTAAATGATTCTGTTTCTCCTAGCTCCATTCAAACTGTTGCTTCCTGATCAATCTAAAGTTTGTGCAAAAGAACAATCAGAGGTTTTGGTATGCTTCTTAATGTGGCCCAGAGTTTGGTTTACACAGTCAAAAGCCTTACTGTAGTCAATAAAACACATACAGATAGCTTTTTGGTATTCTTTAGTTTTTTCAAGGATCCATCTCACATCCACAATGATGTCTCTCATTCCTCGCCTTTTCCTGAACCCTACTTGCACGTCAGGTAGTTCCTGTTTCGCGTATGGTTGTAGTCTCTGCTGAATAATCTTCAGTAGAATCTTGCTGATATGTGGGATCAGAGCAATTGTGTGATAATTTCCAGTCAGTCTGATCACCTTTCTTTAGTATTGGTATTAACACAAATCTTTTCCAGTCAGTTGGCCATGATGTTATCTTCCAAATTTCCTAGCAGAGCCTTGTAAGTATGGTAACAGCTGCATCAGATTGCTGTAAAACTTCAGTGGGCATGCCATTAATACCTGGTGCTTTGTTCTTTGATAAGGCTTTCAATGCTGCTTTGACTTCTTCTTTTATCACCAATGGTTCTGGATCATAAGGTATAGGTTGAAATGGCTGTTGGTCCACTTGATCTTTATCATATAATAACTCTGTATATTCTTTCCATCTTTTCTTGATCTTTTCAGCATCATTCAACATGGATCCTTGAGCATCTTGTAACATTCCAATTAGAGGATGGAGTTTTTTTTCTTTAACTCTCATAGCTTTAGGAAAGCCAATCTTGTTCTTCCTCTAATAGTTTCTGCTTCTATTGCCTTGCATGCATCACTGTAGTACTTCTCCTTGTCTTGTCTTGCCACATGTTGGAAATCTCTGTTGAGTTCTGCGATTGCTTCTCTTTCTTCTCTGGCTTTAGCTTCTCTGCGTTTCTGGGCAATTTTCAGAGTTTCTTCGGTCATCCATTTTGGCCGTTCTGGCTTTTTCATCTTTGGTAGAGATTTCTCAGTTTTTTTCAACACAGCCTTCTTGATGTCATCCCATAACTCTTCTGGAGCTCTGTCATTTGTATCTAAAGCAGCAGGCAGTTTTTAAATTCCGGTGGTATATTTTGCTACATTCATGAGTGGCTTGCTCTTTTTCAACATTAGCTTGAGTTGCATACTAGTAGTTGGTGATCTGTACCACAGTCAAGTTTTTGTCTTTGTTGATATTATAGAGCTTTTCCATCGTTGACTTCCACAGATATAGTCAGTTTGATTTTTGTGCAAGCCATTGGATGAAGTTCATGTGTACAATTGCTGCTTGTGTTGCTGGAAGAAGATATCTGAGATTAATAGATTGTTGTTTTTGCAGAATTCAATCAGTCTTTCTCCGGCTTCATTTGTCACCAAGTTCATATTTTCCAAACACTTTGTCTTGTTCTTTGTTATCAACCTTTACGTTCGTCACCCATGACTATCTGGATATACTATTTGCATGTTCTGTGAATTTCAGCTTGTGCTTTTTCATAGAACTCATCAATTTCATCCTCTTGTTTAGGCATATACTTGAATTATAGCTGTGTTGATGGGCATTCCTCGTAGACGAATAGAAATTAAGCGTTCACTGATTGCATTTTATTTCATTACAGTTGCAAGTTTCTTCTTTATTATAAATGCAACGGCATTTCTTCTTTGTTTTTCATTTCCAGCATAGTAGACCATGTGATCATCAGATGCAAAATGCCACACGCCAGTGCATTTCAGTTTGCTGACACCCAACAGATCGATTTGTACACATTCCATTTCATTCTTGACACCTCCAGCTTCCCTTGGTACATGCTTCATACGTTCTATGTCCAGAAGGCACAGCTGCTGCACAACTCCATGGCGGTGGAGTCGGCCATGCGTCGGCTGAAGAGTCAGAAGACGCACTCCTTGGTGCCCCCCCAATAGAGAGGCACACACCTTGGATGTCCTCGGCAGAAAGTGCTACCAGGGCTTGATGTTCATCGACCAGATCCAGGCCTACCAGCTGTACATGAGCACGTACCTGAGAAACCTGGTGAAGGAGCTTGCTGGGTTCTTAGCTTGTCTTTCTGAGGAACCCCTGCAGCAGTTCAAGAACCTGGCCAAGGCTGTCCCTGAGTGCTCCAAATTTATGTCTTGGGCAGCCTTTGATGGCTTTGAGTCGGCAGCTCGAGTAGTGGCGGCGGGCATCGGGGTCTGGCGCAAGGCTTGGCTACAGTCATCTGACCTCGAGGAATGGGTTCAGGACAAATTGATTGATGTCCCATGCCAAGGAGAGAACCTCTTTGTCAAACCCATGACCTACAAGGCTGCCGAGCTGGAGACCAAGTTCATGACGAGAGCCAGGCTCTCTAAAAAGACCGCTGCCCCTCCCTGAAGAAGTGCTCAGGTAAAAATGCCTTCTATCCAAGGAAAGGGGCTGCTTAACAAATTTTCCCATGTTTTCAGGCCTCCCCAACTCCCCAGCAGGGTCAGCAGGCCGACATGGGCAGGGCCCTCATAAGCAGAAGGCTCCCAAGTCCCAGGTGTCGGCCCCAGCCCAGCCAGGAGGGAGCTTTTCTCATTGAGCATAGCCTCTCCACCTCAAGTAGGTCAGCAGCCCACGGGGGGATGTCTCATCCATTATGCCCTAAGGTGGCCAGCCATCACCATTGATTCCTGGGCACTGCAGGTGGTCAGAGAGGGCTACCAGGTTTCCCCTTCACTGGGATCTTCTACTGAAGGAACTCTGAGGTCTTCTCGAGGATAGAGTGATAGAACCAGTACCCTATCATCTCAGGGGCAAGGGGTCCTACTCCAGGTATTTCCTCATACCAAAAAGAACAGGGGGCCTAAGGCCTATCCTCAACCTGTGCAACCTGATTCCTGGTGATGGAGAGGTTCAAGATGCTCTCCCTTGGAACATTGCTGTTTTACCTCCAGCAGGGAGACTGACTATGCTCCTTTGATCTGAAAGATGCTTATACCCACATCCTCATTCACCCCAACCACAGGCAGTACCTGCAATTCATGGAGGGGGGCGGCCACTACCAGTACAGGGTACTAACCTTCGGCCTTGCCTCCGCCCCAAGGGTCTTCACCAAGTGCCTGGCAGTAGTGGCCACCTTCCTCCGCCTTCAGGGGGTATTTGTCTTCCCCCTAACTGGACGATTGGCTTATAAAAGGCATGGCTGCAGAGGTGCAGCAGGCCACCGCACACACCATCCAGGTCCTGCAGCATCTGGGGTTTATAATAAATTACCCCAAGTCCCACCTCCTCCCAACACAATGTTTAGAGTTCATAGGGGCAGGCTAGACACCCTACAGGCGAAGGCCTTCCTCCCCTCGGACCAGGCCAACCGTCTAAGGGCACTAGCCATAGACGTAAAACACCACCTTTGATATCGGCTCAGCTCCTGCTGCGTCTTCTCGGGCACATTGCCTCCACGGTCCATGTCACCCCAGATGCCCGCCTTCACATGAGGGCCCCACAGTGGTGCCTTCGAGACCAATGGACACAGAACATCTCCAGGACAGAGTTTCAGTGACCCGCCAGTTGGCAAAACCCCCATCACCTCGAGATAGGGTTGCCCTTCCAAGCCCCGAACTCTGCATCCAGGGCAGCTGGTCGCAGGACAAGAGCAGCCAACAGATCAACCTCCTCAAGCTTTGGGTTATATATCTAGTCCTCTGAGCGTTCTGCCACTGCCTACAGCACCAGCCGGTGCTGATCCAAATAGACAACCAGGTTGCAATGTTCTGTGTGAACAAGCAGGGAGGCACAAGGTCTCACACCCTCTGCTGCGAGGCGATGACGCTCTGCTCCTACGCAGTCCAGCAGGGCATACTCCTACGGTCAGTATACCTACCGGGCCAGGACAACTGTCTTGCCGGCAGATTGAGCAGGGTCCTCCAGCCGCACGAATGGCAGCTGGACTGCAGAGTGGCCGATCGGCTATTCTGCCTTTGGGGGACACCATGGGTGGACCTTTTTGCCAGCCCGGACAACTACTAATTACCCTGCTTCTGTTCTCAGCAAGCACACCCCTCCGTGTAGTGGCAGACACGTTTCTCATTCTGTGGTCGGAAGGTCTCATGTATGCCTTCCCACCCACACCACTAATTGTCAAAACGCTGTTCAAGGCTCTCCATGACAAGGCCTTCCTGATCCTGGAGGCCCCTCGGTGGCCCAGGCAGCTGTGGTTCCCGCTGCTCCTCTGACTGTCAGTAGAGACTCTTATCCCACTGGGGAGCTCCCCAGGGCTCAGGAGAGGGGCTCTCTCCTGCACTTCAACCTGGGGTCCCTATCACTGACGATGTGACTGCTGAAAGGGTGACCCTAGCCCCTTTCATCCTCTTGGGGGAGGTGGAGGAGATTCTGCTGGCCTCTCGCAAGGCTTCCACTAGGAAAGTGTACGCCTTCAAATGACACACATTTTCACTCTGCTGCGCGGAGCAAACGGTGAACCTGTTCTCCTGCCCAGTGCAGCTAATGCTGCAGTACCTTCTCCATCTCTCGCAGTCCAGGCTCAAATCGAACTCCATCAGACTGCACCTCAGCGCCTTGGTGGCACATCACCACCCCGTGGATGGCAAACCCTTCTTGGTCCAGCCTCTGGTGACCCGCTTTTTGAGAGTGCTTCTGTTGTCAAAACTCTCCGTCTGCCCCCTGGCGATTGTGTGGGACCTTAACATAGTATTGGCACAGCTCACTAGCCCGTCATTTGAGCCTCTGGCTACCTGCCACCTGCAATATCTCTCGTGGAGGCTTGTGTTCCTGGTGGCGCTCACCTCCACTTGTAGGGTTAGCGAGCTCCAAGCCGTAGTGGCAGAGGCACTGTATACCAGGTTCTACAAGAACAGGGTTGTGCTCTGCACATATCCCAAATTCCTTACGTAGGTGGTACCTTCCTTTCACCTCAACCAGGAGGTGGTGCTGCCCGCCTTCTTCCCAAGGCCTCACGCCAGTAGGGCAGAGACTGTCCTTCACACCTTGGACTGTAAGAGGGCCCTGTCCTTTTACATTCAGCATACCCAGGGTCACCGGAAAGCTGCTTAGCTTTTAATTTCCTATGACCCCAATCGGCTGGGGGAAGCGGTGACCAAACGAACACTGTCCACCTGAGTGGCAGGTTGTATTGCCCTCGCCTATAAGCAGGCAGGGCTCAAGCTGGATGGCTGGGTTATGGCACACTGTGTCATGGGCATAGCGGCCTCTCTAGCAAACCTGCGCTCTGTCCCTATGCATGACATCTGTCGGGCTACCACCTGGTCTTCATTTCACACCTTTGTAGATCATTACTGCCTGGAAAGGGAATCCCAATGGGACAGCGCCTTCGGCCAGGCCATGCTCCATAATCTTTTCGGGGTCTAGGCAACTCCTTCCCTCTGACCCTTCTGTGTTCAGATTACCGGAGTGTTGGCTTCCATTGGACACATGGGTCCTACTGCAGTCTGTATCTGCAGACTCAATTGCTGCTGCTCACAGCCTCCCTTGAGTGCAACCGTGGTTTTTCTCCTATGTGCTTGGGGTAGCCTGTGGCTAAGGAGTCCCATATGTGAAGACTGACTTCCTGCTTGTTACTGGAGAAAGTGTAATTACTCACCTGTAACAAGTGTTCTCCGGGGACAGCAGGAATCAGTCATCACAGCCCTCCATCCTCCCCTTGGAGTTGCTTCTTTACCATCTGTTAATTTTTTTGCCATCTTTAGCTATGTCATCTGACTGAGCAAGATGGCACCCTTGGGCAAGAAGGGCACCACGCATGCATGGTGGCATGTCTCAAAGGCTTTCTTTGAAAGGTGGGGATGCTTCCTCGAGGTTTCTGTCGACTCTGACATCATCCATATGTGAGGGCTGATTCCTGATGTCCCCGAAGAACACCTGTTACAGGTGTAGTAATTACGCTTTTTGAAGGTGCTTCCTTCCCCATTCAAAATCTTTCAGTTCTTTTACCTATGGATTCTTCATCATTAAAGCACCTTCTCTAGAGTGTTTCTTTTTTTGCTAGCCATCATTTCAACAAGAAGCTAATGAAGTGCAGACACTAGTATCAAACACACCATCTGTGTAATTTTTCACAAACTAGTAGTGCTTATACCTCATCACAAACCTCTGTCTAAGCTTGAGTGTGCATTTCAAATTGACCAATTGATAGTTTTCTATCTCTGAATCCACATGCTCACCCAGATGAAAAAGCTGTTCTTGTTCTTGTATTCTATTTAAAGAGAAGAGAAGAGCATCAAAAATACTTACTTTTGATGCTACATTTGATCTAGCCAAAGGATTTTAACAAAAAGGCAATCAGGCACTTATCAGACAGAATACTTGATCTAAGACACCCTACCTCCACCCCCGTACTTAGATAGCAGAAATCACAAATCACATCCCTTATGACTTATCCAGTTTATTTATTTAGTATACATTTGTATACCGCTACTTCCAGCGATCAGCAGCGTTTTTTGATTACAGATTGGAAATTGTCAAATCATGACAGGAAATTTTGAGGTATAAACACATTGATTAGACAGGAAAGCACAGCACACAGAGAACTATTTTACAGGGAACATGGGCTATGGAGGGTTAAGTGGCTTGCCCAAGACCACAAGGAGCACCTGTGGGACTAGAAACCCCAGTCCTTCCAGCCCAAGGTTGCTGTCCTCTAGTGGGATTTGAACCCCCGACCTTCCGGCCTGAAGTACCTTAACCCAACCACTAGGCTACTCCTCCACTCCCTTATGACTTATCCAGTTTGCCTATCCATCTTCTGTATTTATCCCATGGTTTCCTGATTTCAGATACAGTCCTTGTCTCCACCATCTCCACTGGGAAGCTATTCCATCACTCTATCCATAAAGAGATATTTCTTAGTTTACCCGAGTCTATTCCCTTTCACCTTCATCTTATGACTTCTCATTTCATAGCTTCCTTTCATCTGGAAGAGGGCCACCTCCCATGCATTTATACCATGGAGATATTTAGATGTCTAATTGACTTGATGGCACACATTGCATTTGCATCATAACACCCTCTCTCCCACCTTTCCTTCAAAGTATACAATTGAAATCTAAGTCTGTCCCCACATGCGTTATGATGACCATTGACCATTTTAGTAGCTGTTGTCTGGACCATCTCAATCCTCTCTCCCCCCCACCCCCCAATCCTCACCTGATGTGAATGCTGCTCTATCCTATTTAATTATTGTAATTTCTTTTCCTCCTTCTGCTCTACTTTTTGTAATTTGATTTGTAATCCAGCCTGATGTCTGAAGGCGCAGTATATCAAGTACGCCGATAAAGTACAGTTACCGCTGGATATTGCCTGTGTATCACCATTTTTAAGAGAGCAACAAATACATTTGTTGTCAACATTATTGGCATCCTTGCATTTTAGGTATGTTAGAACATAGAAACAGGACAGCAGAAAAAGACCACATGGCCTATCTAGTCTGCCCTTCCATATCAACCACTACAAGAGTCCCCTCTTTTCTTTTAGAGAGCCTCTGTGTTTGTCCCATGCTTTTTTAAATTTAGATATTGTCCTCATCTCTACCACCTTCACTGGGAGACTATTCCATGCATCTACTACTCTTTCCGTAAAGAAATATTTCTGCGTAATACTCTTGAGTCTATCTCCTTTCACACTCATCTTATGTCCCCTCATAGCAGAGCTTGCTTTCAATCGAAAGAGGTTCTCCTCCTGTGCATTTATACTACAGAGGTATTTAAATGTTTCTATCATTTATTTTTTTTTTTTTTTTATTTATTAACATTTTTTATATACCGCACTATTCGTTATCAGCGTGGTTTACATGGAACAAGAAACCTCAGACAAGTTACATTTATCTGGTCATTACAGTTAACAGGAAAATCAAATTGGATAACAGGAGCAACTATTTACAAAACAACTATTTACATAACAGTGTCATAGTGTCTGAAAAGCGTACTGTTAATCTGGTGAAGTAGTGTAATGTGTTATTGAGACAGGAAAGTTTACGTGGTTGGAATGTAGTTATTGATATTTGGGTGTGATTGTGTTTTTGTTCCCTGGGAAGTATTTGGGGAAAAGGTGATGTTTCAGGGCCTTCCTGAACTGGCTGAGATCAGAGATGGCCCTAATGTGTGAAGGAAGGGTGTTCCAAAGTTTTGGGGCACATAGACTGAAGGCTCTGCTCGATGTTGTAGAGTTGTATCTTATGACTTCCTTTGGTACGATTAGCATATTTAGTTCCGTGGTTCTTCTTAGTCTATTGGGTATGATTGGTTGTATCATCTCCGATAATGAGGTGGAGGTGAGACCTTTGTATGCTTTAAAGGCCAAGAGCAGTGTCTTGAAAGTGATTCTCGCTTGAATAGGAAGCCAGTGTAGTTGTTTTAGAAGGGGTGTTACATGGTCTCTTTTGGATACTCCAAAAAGTACTCTCGCTGCACTGTTCAAGGCGAGTTGAAGAGGATTTAAGGTAGATTGAGGAAGCCCTTGTAGTATAGAGTTTGCGAAATTGAAATGGGGAATGATTAGAGCCTGGTAAACAGTACGGAAATCATCTGGATCAATCAGTTGGCGAAGATGTCTGAGGTATCTCCTCTATCCTGCCTTTCCACTAACATATAAGATACTTAGGTCTTTCCTCATATGCTTTATAACAAAGACCATTAACCATTTTAGTAGTCACCCTCTGCATCGATTCCAACCTGTTGATATTCTACTGAAGGTGTGGTTTCCAGAATTGCGCACAATATTCCAAATGAGGTTGCACCAAAGACTTATACAGAAGCATTATCACCACTTATTTTCTGCTGGCCATGCCTCTCCCTATGCACCCAAGCATCTTTCTAGCTTTCGCCATCGCCTTTTCTACCTGTTTAGCTACTTTAAGATAGTCAGACACAATCACACCCAGGTTCCACTCTTCTTTTGTAGATAGAAATACTTCACCCCCTACACTGTATCGCTCCCTTGGATTATTGCAGCCCAAAAGCATGACCCTGCATTTTTTAGCATTAAATCTCCGCTTCCAAAATTTTGACCTTTCTTCAAGCTTAGCTAGATCCCTACTGCTCCTTCCTGAGTGTCTACTCTATTGCAGATTTTGGTATCATCTGCAAAGAGGGCAAACCTTACCCTTCCACAATATCATTAAAAAAGATGTTAAAAAGAATCAGACCGAGGCTAGATCCCTGCAGCACACCACTGGTAACCACCTCCTCTTCAGAGTGAGCTCTGTTTACCTGTAGAATCCATCCCTAGGGTGCTCAGTTTGTTTATAAGTCTCCTGTGCGGAATTGTGTCAAAGACTTTACTGAAATCCAAATACACCACATATAGGGTTCTCCCTCGGTCCATCTCTCTGGTCACCCAGTCAAATAAATCAATCAGATTTGTCTGACAAGACCTGCCTCTGGTGAATCCATGCTGTCACCGATCCTGTAATCCATTGGTCTTCAGAAACCTCACTAGTTTTTTCTTTCAGCAGCGATTCCAATAATTTACTCACCACAGAAGTTAGACTAACCGGCCTGTGGTTTTCACCCACATCCTTACTTACGCTTTTGTGTAAAGGGACCACATGTGTCTCCTTCCAGTCCTCTGGCACCACTCCCAACTCCACAGTCTTTTGAAAATCGTTTGAGATCCCCGTCGATTCTGTTCCTATTTGTATATTCTGTGTATTCTGAGGGTCCTGCTCCTGGTCCATCTGTGAACATAGAACAGAAATACTTGTTAGACAGTTCTGCTTTATCCTCATCAACTTCTACATATTCCTCCCCTTCATCCTTGAGTCTGACAATACCACTTTTGCCCTTCCTGTTTTCATTAACAAATCTGTAAAACGCCTTATCCCCCCCCCCCCCCCCATTTTATTGCATTGGCTATTTCTTCTTCTTTTTGTATATTTGCTTTCCTGACTACTTTGCTAGTTTCTCTTAAGTTTTTCCAAATATAGATGCCTGTCTAATCCTCTCTGTGATCTCTTGTAGTTCATAAATGCCTCCCTCTTTTTCTTCACCTTTTCAGCTACTTCTTTCGAAAACCATAGTGGTCTCCTTTTCCTTTTATCTTTATTTACCTTTCTAACAAAAGGTTTGTTGCCCTTAAAATATTCCCTTTCAGATTTGCCCACTGTTTTTCTACATCTCCCCCGCTGTTCCCATCCCGCTGACGACTCCGTGATAAAGTTAGTTGTCCTAAAGTCCAAGACCTTTGCTTTTGAATGGATTTTATCAGCTCTATCCTAATACTGAACCACACCATCTGGTGATCACTGGATGCGAGATGATCTCCCAATATTACATAAGAAACACTTTCATCGTTAATAAGTTCTAAGTTCAGTATGATCCCTTCATGTGTGGGTTCTGTTACCAGTTGCTTGAATAGTTTTCCCTGTAGTGCAGTGAATCTCAACATTTTTTTGTACCGTGACCCCTTTTACCATTGGTCAACTTGTGATGACCCCCAATGATAAAATCAAATGCGTCTCTCTTCCTTTACCGTTAACGCATTGTCGCTGTAATCATTTGTTGAATTATTAATATATTATAGGCCTTTGCAATATGTTTTTATTTATAAAATTTACTTATTTAAACCACAATAATTAATCACAATAACAAGTAACAATTTTTAATTTCAAAATTATTATGATTTTGTAGTCAAATCACTAATATGAAATAAAATTATTTTTTCTACCTTTGTTGTCTGTCCGATTTATTCTGTGATCATGCTGAGGCTTCTGCTTTCCTGTCTTCTCTTAGCTCTCTTTCTGTGGTCTATGGTCCATCTGCCATTTCTTATCTCTTCTTTCGTTTTCTTCACTTCTTTCCATCAGCCTATTTCCAGTCCCAGTAACCCTCCCCAGTATCAGTCCCTTGACAGTCCTCACTCCCAGTACCTTCCAATGTCAGCTTGCATTCCCATGACTGCCACTGGTGTCCATTCCCTTCCAGTCCCCCTCCTTCCCCACTGACCAGTCTGTTCTAGTACAAATACCATGGCAGCCCCTCTCAGATCCACTCCCTTCCAGTTCCATTCTCCCATCCCCTCGTATCAGCCCATTTGTAGCCTTAGCCCCCAGGTTTGTTCCAGGGCCAGCAGCTCTATCCTCCCCTCCCCACCATCAGCCCATTCACAGTCGAAGCCCCCCAATCAGCTCACTTCCCGTGCTAGTCTCCCCCTCAACCCCATTACCAGTGCTAGCCTCCCCTAATCAGCCCAATACCAGTCCTACCCCCCATCAGCTCATTACCAGTCCTAGCCTCCACTAATCAGCCCATTTCCAGTCATAGCCCCCCCCCCCCCCGATCAGCTCATTTCCAATGCTAGCCTCCCATCAGTCCATTACCAGTCCTACCCCACCCCATCAGCCCATTAGCAGTCCTAGCCTCCCCTAATCAGCTCCTTTCCAGTGCTAGTCCCCCCTCAACCCCATTACCTGTGCTGGGCTCTCCTAATCAGCCTTAGCGCCCCCCCCCCCATCTGCCCGTTATAATCCTAACCTGCACTGTCTTTCCCCTCTGTCCAGCATTTATCCCGTGTCTGTCCAGTATGTCCCCCTGTCTCTCCCCTTTGTCCATGTCAGCCCCTCCCTCCCTCCCATCCATGTCAGCCCCCCTCCCTCCCATCCATGTCAGCCCCATTGCAGGTTCCCTGCCCCCTCCTCCCCTCTCCCTGTCTGCCTGCTACTGCTCTGTTCTTCTGCAGCTGCAACTCCCTGCCTCTTAGGGAACCGTGGCTGTGCCTTTCTGTGAAGCCGTTGCGGAGCCTTCCCGTCTCTCAATGGGCTCCGTGCAGCATTGCCCTGCCTCCAAAGGAAGTTGTTTAACACTTCCTTTGGAGGTGGGACAATGCTGAATGGAGCCTGTCGAGAGACAGGAAGGGCTCCGCAGCGGTTTCACAGGCTCAGCCGCGGTTTCACAGGCTCAGCCGCGGTTCCCTAAGAGGCAGGGAGCCGTGGCTGCAGAAGATTGGAGTCGGTGAGTTTGCTGCTGATGAGAAGCAGACTCGGAAGCGGCAGCAACTTGTGCACTTTTTAAAAAATTTTTTTTTAACTTGGCGGAGTGAGGTGACCCCTGCTAAATCCTGTGGCGACCCCTGTGGCGACCACAACTAGACAACCCCTCACAGCCCCCCCCCCCCCCCCCCCCCCCCACACACACAAAATTCTTGAAAAAAAAATGGAAATAAATTCCACCACATACACATGATGCACGATTATTCTGAAAACCCCTGTTTAGAATCACTTGTAAATAACCTATGTAAATAGTTTGGACAGTTTTTACATCTGTCATTATTTGTAAAAAGTTAGAAAGTTTCTCTGTTTCAATGTAATGCATATCTATTCCATGTAAAAAGTTAAAAAGTTCTCTGTTCAATGTAAAGTATACAGAAGTATACATAATTTGTTAAATTGTTCCATGTAAACCGCCCTTGATCACTGGAAGGGGCGGTATAGAAGAAATAAGTAAATAAATAAATAAATAAATAAAACCCACAGGTTGAGAACCGCTGCTGTAGAGAATCCAGGATCTCCTTACTTCTAGATGACACCGCAGCAGGGCTGTGCCAATCAGCATCCGGCATATTGAAATCAAATAGTAGCATTTCCCCTTTTCTGGCAGTGCTGCATATTTCTTCAATTAAATCTCCGATATCATCTTCTCCCTGTGAGGGCAGTCTGTATATCACACCAATGCAAATGGATTTCTCTTTTCCTCTTTCTAGTTTAACTCCAGTGCCTCCTCTCTCCCTTTTAAGCCCTGTAATTCTACAGCTTTAATATTATTTTTTACATATAGTGCCACTCCTCCTCCCCTCCCTCCTACCCTATCCTTCCTGAGTAAAGTATAGCCTGATATAATTATATCTCAATCATGGTTGTCCGTGAACCATGTCTTTGCCACTAGATCCAAGTCAACCTGTTCCATTAAATCTTCAACATCTGGGATCTTATTTCCCATGCTATAGGCATTTATGCACACTGCTTTCCATATTTTGCTCCTTTTACCCATTGCTATAGAGGTATTTAGTGTTTCACTTACCTGGGGGCTTTCATTGCCTATCCCGAATGAATCTAGTTTAAAGCCCTCTTCAGTAGGTTAGCCAGTCTGCTACTGAAGACACGTCAATTCTTCTTGGACAGATGGACACCATCTTTGCTCTGCAGCCCTTGGAACATCATCCCATGGTCCAGGAAACCAAAATGCTCTCAATGACACCATGCACGCAACCATGCATTTATCTCCAGGATGCAAGCTTCTCTGCCTTGGCGTTTACCCTCAACAGGGAGGATTGAAGAGACCACCAACTGCACACCTGTCTGCTTCACCCTCTGTCCCAGAGCCATGAACTCACTTTTGATATGCTCAGAAGGATACCTGGCAATATCATTTGTGCCGACATGGATGAGCAACATCGGGTAATAGTGATGAGTCTCAGCAAACATCTCGGATTTTGGCACCTGGCAGACAGCACACCTTTCTGGACAGCAAGTCTGGTCTGCAGAAGGATGCCTCAGTACCCCTCAGAAGAGAGTCACTAACCATCACTACCTCCTCTTGGTGACTGATTCTGCAACTTTGGGTGCTTGAGCTGTGGTTCATCCTTTTCTCTAATAGAAGAGTATATATTGTGTAACTGTTACTATCATATACTGGTATAATCATTCTTACTTTAAGCTATTGACCTAACTTGTACCTTTTAAGATCCATGTGACCTTCCATCTCCAGGAACAAGCAGAAATGTAGGCTTCACATACTGGTATCGTCAGTACCAACGGAGCCTGTGCGGGAACGCTCCCCAGCGACCAATAGGAAAGCTTTTGGGAGCATCCCATCGCGCCTGCGCCGGTCTTCCCGCCTTTCCAACTCTCCCTCTTCAGTTTTTCGTTTTCCACAGAGCCGACAGGCAGCAAACCCTGTCACCGCAGAAAATCTTCTTTTTGTGGTCGCGTCTGCCTTTACCGTTGACGCCTATACCGGTACCACCGGTCTTTTCTTTATTTTCTTATTCCTTATTGTTCCTCCAGTTCAGTCCTCCACCTCTGGGTTGTGTACCTCCTCCTGCAGCTTGGAGACTGGGCATGTCAAAATCGTGACATCACTGGATGTAGCCTGCTGGTCTCTCCCATCATCCCCAGTCTGTCCAGTCTCCATGCAGCAGGAGGCTGTAGTGAGTCTAGGTGCTGGACTCACTTGAGGAACAGATAAGGAGCAGTTAGGGTAGCCCTTTAGATTGAGGTTTAGATTTTGTTTGGTCCCCATGCCTTAATTTTAATTCACATTTTTAGAGTGACTGTGTCTTTAAAAAAATAAATAAATAAATAAATAAAGGAAAGAACCTGTAACAGGGTTTAAACCGGCCTCTGCCTGTCTCCTTCTCTCTTATTTTTTCTATGGACCTGCCTTCCCTGACAGCTCTCCCCTCCTTGACTGTACGGAGGGGAGCACTGCAGAGCACAGCGCGATTCCCGTTCCCGGGCTGCACCCTGCATTTGACAAAGTGCAGGAGGGAGGCAAGCTCGCTCCACGGCTGTCTGCTCGCATCTGTGCTGAGCGGGGCTATGCGGGCTTGAGCGCTGAAACACGCGGTAAGAGAGAATTGCTTTAAATTGTTTTAAAGAGTGGGTTTTTGGAGCAGGGGGGCAGCGCCACGAAAAGGCCGCTGGCCGGAGAAGCTTAGAGTTCTACCACAGTGGGTCTTCTTTTCAGCGGCGGCCATTTTTTCCCGCATGCTGGGCCGCGTGGCGGTTTCCCACGGCTCGGCGCACAATGGAGCTTAGGGTATCTTAATACTCCCTGACAAACACAGTTAAGGCCATTTCTTTATTTGTTTTCGTTTATTTTCATTATTAATTTGATCAAGTTCTAGGGAGCTGTAGGCTGATTTTCTTTTGTCCTCGGTTTAAAAAAAAAAAAAAGGAAAAGGGGGGATACCAAGCTATACTTGCAAGTATAGGGTTAGTGGTTAGGTAGCCATACTCCATTAGTGTGATAGCGGTACTGGTTAATGTCTTCTCATCCCCAGTGCCTGGTGTGTGGCACTCGCAGAGGTGCAGTCTCGGAGGCGGGAATTTGCCGGGGGTGCGTGGCAGCTTTCACCTCTATGGAACAGCAGATAGTAGATCAGATGCAGGAGTCACGCAGCTCGGTGATGACTGCCGAGGTAGAGTTGATGGAGGAAGGTCAGGCAGTGGCTGGGTCGGAGGGGACCACAGGGTCGAGTATGGCACTGCCGTCAACGGTCCCAGGACCTCCGCTGGGTGATTTCTCCCCAGGCTTCGTTCTGATTATGCATGAAGCCTATTGCTTGCGTCAGCAAGGCAAGTTGCCTGAGCCAGTACCCCCTCCAACACCGGTGAAGCAGGCGGGAGCAGAGGAGGGCATTGACATGGAGGCGAGGGTCCCTAAGCGGGCTCGGCCGCTGGATCACCCACCCACAGACTCAGGGTGGACTGAGGTGGAGGAGGCTAAGCTCAAGCTTGAATCTGGAAAGGACGAGCTTCAGGAAGGTGAAATTCCGGAGCCTGAGGATCAGGCGAGAATCATTCGTGTTTTCAGGAAGGACGAACTTACGGCACTTATCATAGAATCCCTTCAGGCGCTCCATCTGGCAGCAGTACAGCCTGCGGAGGAAGAGGGCTTGGAGGACCCTCTCATTCAAACGGTGCGGGAATCTCAGGTGGTGTTTCTGGTTCACCAGATAGTTGAACGGATGATACAAAATGAGTGGGACCTGCCGGAGGCGGGTCTTAAGGGAGTCAGGACCATGAACAGGCTTTATCCCTTGGCAGATAAGGACAGGGAGAAGTTTTGCTCCCCGCGACTTGATGCAGCAGTGTCTGCGGTCACGAAGAAGACGACTGTTCCGGTAGAGGGCAGCGCTGCATTGAAGGATGCGCAGGATAGAAAGATAGATGGACTGCTGAAGCAAGTCTTTGAGGCGAATGCTCTTTCTTTACAAGCGTCTTATTTGTGGGGCGTGGGTGGCAAGAGCGTGGCTTCGGTGGTCACAATGTTTACAACAATCTTCTCCTCAGGGAAAGAGCGAGGTGACCCGTATGGAATCTGGATCAGCGTATTTGGCTGATGTTCACTACGATTTAATTAGAGCATTAGTGAACAGTATGTCATCGTTGGTAGCCGCCAGGCATTACCTGTGGTTAAGGAATTGGGCGGCTGATGGTTCTTCCAAGTCGCGGCTCAGCAGGCTCCCCTTCAAAGGTAAGCTGTTTGGGGAAGATCTGGACAAGTTGGTCAAGGATTTGGGAGTCCAAAGGGGGCCGACTCTCGGAAGATAAGCCTAAGCAGGGGAAGTCTATGCCAGCATCTCGGGGCCAGTTTAGTATTTCAGGAGATTCCGTACGTCTCGCTTAGGAGGATTCCAGAGAGGCAGATTTGCTTCTAGAGCCCAGGGGTTTTGTGGGTTTCGTGGAGCAGAAAGAGGTTTCGCTGCGGCCTCCGCAGGGCCAAGTCGAAAATCACAATGAAGCGAGGAGGCCCCGGTGGAAAGCCAATCGATTGGGGGACATCTTCGGGAGTTCCTTCCTGCCTGGGCCCAGATAACGTCTGACAAATGGGTGTTGGAAATAATCCGAGAAGGTTACGCTCTGGAATTGGCTCGTCCGGTTCGGGATTCGTTTGTGCTTTCGCCCTGCAAAGGTCGGCAGAAAACGCTGGCGGTGCATCGTACGTTGGAGCGGCTATTACAATTGGAAGCGGTGGTGCCGGTTCCATTAGCAGACTACAGTGTCAATCGTTTCTCCATTTATTTCATGGTGCCAAAGAAAGACTGATCTCTCCGGCCAATTCTGGACCTAAAAGGAGTGAATCGTTGTCTTCGAGTTCTTCATTCCTTGCGGTCAGTCATTGTGGCGGTCTGCAAAGGAGAATTTTGACGTCCCTCGATCTCACGGAAGCGTATTTACATATTCCAATCAGAGCGGCTCATCAAAAGTTTCTCAGATTTGCCCTTCCCTGGGGACAATATCAGTTCCAAGCATTGCCCTTCGGTCTGGCGATGGCACCGTGCACCTTCACCAAGATTATGGTGGTGGTGGCAGCGGCGTTGCGTAAGGAAGGCGTTCTAGTTCACCCTTATCTCGACGATTGGTTGATTTGAGCGAAATCCAAGACCGAAAGTCTGCAGGCTATGGACAAGGTGGTGAAGTTCCTGCAGAGTCTCGGATGGGTAATCAATACCACCAAGAGCCGGCTAGTTCTGTCCCAGGTGCTTGAGTATCTGGGGGTATGCTTTGACACTCAGAGAGGAGCTAAGTTCTTACCGGAGCGACGGGCTCAAGCTCTATGGCAGTTGGTACGCAAATTCAGAGCCACTCCGGCTCCATCAGTGTGGAGTTATCTTCGCGTCCTTGGGACGATGGCTGCAACCCTGGAGGTGGTTCCGTGGGCCAGGGTTCATATGTGGCTGTTGTAGAGGGCGCTTCTACACTGGTGGTCCCACCAAACCGATACGCTAAACCAGCGACTTCCATGTCCTCTCAGAGTCAGACAGTCCCTTCAGTGGTGGCTTTGTCCAGGATCTCTGCAGGCGGGCCTGCCCCTGGAACAACCGCAGTGGCTCCCGTTATTGATTGATGCAAGTATTGAGGGATGGGGGGCACATTGCGGGAATTGCTTCACGCAAGGGACTTGGACCGACCACGAAGGTCAATGGTCGATCAATCGGCTCGAGCTGAGAGCGGTGTTTGTAGCACTCCAGACGTTCGAAGCCACAGTGATGAGCCGGGCGGTAGGAGTGCTTTCAGACAATTCAGCAATGGTGGCCTACATCAGTCGACAAGGCAGAATGGGAAGCTTGGCCATGGAAGAGGAAGCAGGGGCGCAGTTCGCTTGGGTAGAACGTCGGCTACAAGCGATCTCGGCGGCGCAAATTGCAGGAAAGGACAATGTGATGGCGGATTTTCTCAGCAGGGTCCGGATGGATGCCGGGGAATGGGAGCTACATCCGGAAGTGTTTGCTCGGATTGTCCGCAGGTGGGTGCCGCCGATTATGGATCTCGTGGTGACCTTCCAGTCGGTGAAAATGAGTCGCTTCTTCAGCAGGCGACGAGAGAGAATGTCAGAAGGGATCGATGCGCTGATGCAGCATTGGCCGTTAGTCAGGACGACTTTATGTGTTTCCCCCGTGGGCACTCATAGGTCGAGTGGTTCAGCGCATCGAAGCTCATCCAGGAAAGGTGCTGTTGGTGGCTCCGCACTGGCCAAGATGCCCATGGTATGCCGTTCTAGTTTGCCTGCTCGACGGAGTTCCTTGGAGATTACCATTGTCGGAGGACCTGTTGCTTCAGAGGCCACTTCGAATGCCTCAGATGGATCAGTTCTCACTTACGGTTTGGCCAATGAAAGGGTGAGATTAAGGAGAAAAGGTTATTCTGGAGCAGTCATCGCGACCTTACTTCGAGCCAGAAAGAGGTCCACGTACCTCACAATGTGCGCATATGGCGTATTTTTGAGGACTGGTGTTCACGGTGTCTGGTTCGAGCGGCTATGGTCTCCATCCCTGTAGTGTTAAGTTTCCTTCAAGACAGGTTTGATAAGGTTCTAGCGGCCAGTTCCTTAAGAGTCCAGTTGGCAGGCCTCTCTTGCTATAGAGGTAAGGTCCAGGGAGTAGCCCTGGGGTCTCATGTCGATGTGCTGCGTTTTCTTAAAGCGGTGTCTCGATTTCGGCCCTCTCGTAGAATAATGGTGCCGCCGTGGGTTCTCAACCTGGTCTTAGGGGCATTAGCTCAGGAGCCTTTTGAGCCCTTACACCAGGCGTCAGTTAAAGATTTAACTTTGAAAACAGGGTTTCTGGTGGCAATCTGTTCGGCAGGGCGAATCTTGGAATTGCAGATCCTGTCCTGTAGGGAACCGTTTTTGTCATTCTCCAGGGAAAAGGTGGTGTTGCGACCAGTTCCATCCTTTTTCCAAAGGTAGTTTCTCCATTTCATCTGAATCAACCTGTTTCCCTACCAGTGCTAGGATCGGCGGAGGAGAATGCCTCAGACCGTAGTTTGCACCACTTGGACATAAAGAGAGTGTTGCGGCAGTATTTGCGGGTCTCGGAAACATCTATTCATTCTGTTTGGAGGTCCCTGGAAAGGGGAAGCAGCGGCGAAAGCTTCAATTTCCAGATGGATTCGAGAAGCAATTGAATCAACGTACATTTTGCAAGGTCATCCTGTACCAGTGGATTTGCGGGCTCACTCTACTAGAGTGCAAGCAATATCCTGGGCGGAGCACAGTTGGTTCCGCTGGTGGAAATTTGCAGAGCGGCAACTTGGTCGTCCCTTCATACCTTCAGTAAGCACTACTACTTGGATGTTCTAGCATCAAGAGATGCTTGTTTCGGGTCGGCGGTGTTGCGATCCGGGTGGAAAGTCCCTCCCAATGATTACTGCTCTGTTACATCCCAGAGGTGGAGGTCTGAACTGGAGGAACGATAAGGAAATGGAAATTACACTTACCTGGTCATTTTTGTTCCTTGAGGAACTCCAGTTCAGTCCTCAATCCCGCCCGGGGATGGTTTCATCAGCAGTTAACTTTCATTTTGGGTGGAGTACCAGTTTCTGACGGAGTAAACTTTTTATAGTCTCGGGATCGCTCTGAATTTTTTTCTATCTGAATTTCTCTCTCTCTCCTCTTCTCTTCCCTTTCTCTGGCTCGGTTCGGGGGGGGGGGGGAAGGGGACATTGCACGAATCAGTTCCCCTTCTTACGGGAGGAGGGGGCTTAGTTATATGTTAAGTTTTCAGGTTATTAAGTATAAAGTTGGTTTTCATTTGTTAGCTACTTATTTGTGCTCCTTTGAGTCTGCTTTGTCAATAGTTCACTGGGGCTGATGGGAGAGACCAGCAGGCTGCATCCAGTGATGGCACAATTTTGACATGCCCAGTGTCCAAGCTGCAGGAGAAGGTACACAACCCAGAGGTGGAGGATTGAACTGGAGTTCCTCAAGGAACAACAATTACTAGGTAAGTGTAATTTCCATTTTCTTTTCCTTAAAAAAAAAAAAAAAAGAAAAGAATAACTTCTTTTATGAGTGTCTGTCCCCTCTTGGTGCTAGGTGCCATTTTGGGCATAAGGCCCTCTTTTCTTCCAAAATGGAGAAACCATCTAGTGGTTTCAAAAAATGTTCAAAGTGTAGCAGTACCATTTCTGCTACCGACACCCATGATTAGTGTCTCAAATGTTTAGGTCCTGACCATTTACCATCGGAGTGTCTCCTTTGTAGAAAGATGACCAAGAGAGGCCTGCAGACCAGAGCTGCAAAACTCGGCACCCTCTTTGCCTCGGATGCAATGTCTGTTGCATCGACGTCGTCCAGGGCTTCATCTTCCTCCCATGGATCTCAGGTAACCAAACCCAGGTCTTCCAAGACCGGCCGGTCCTCAAAGGGTAGATCTCCTTCTAAGCATCGAGATGCTACTAGCGTTGCCCTCGAGGAAAACACACCGGCCAAACAACCCCGGCGAGAGGCCCCGACCTCCAAAGCATTAACGGGGTTCCAGGATGTTCCCAAAGCTTCCACCTCTGGTAAACTCTTGGTGCCATGTTCTGGTGTCGTGGCCTGCTCCGCCGGTACCAACATCCAGGCATCGGCAGGCTCCATGGATCAAGGTATCCTGGCCATCGAGCGCAGTCTTGCGGCTTTATTAGCAGCCTTGATACCGCTAAAGCCGCTTCAATCGACGCAGTTGTCCGTACCGATAGTACCTGCATCGACCGATGGGCCTCTCTCCATGCTTCCTCCCATAACGGCCCTGGAATCGGTCTCCGGCATCGAGGGTCCAGTATCAAGACAGTCCAATGCTGACTTTGATCGATACCGTCGACAAGCAATACGAGAACATCCGGCCCGACAATACTTTGAATCCTCCGATTCCGATGACTCAGTCGGTACCGGGGTGGTTCTTCCGGAGGATTCCCTCTCCTTCTCTACAGTGTCGAATGTCTCCCCCGGAGGACATGTCCTTTAAGGACTTCATTCATGATGTAGCAAGGGGACTCTTGATCACCGTGACCCCTGAGAAGGAACCGAGAGCTGAAGAGTTGGAAATTCTTCAGTATCTGGCAGCTCCTAAGGAGGCTGCTACCCATCCCATTCACCAAATTTTGCTTGATCTCATGCTTAGAATGTGGGAAACACCTTTAACGGCACCCAACACATTACAAACAAACTAGGACAAACCAAGCCGCAGAACCACCCATCGGGTACGTTCATCAGTATCAATCTAAGGTGTATATATCAGATCGACGACAGAATACTATGAATATGACTAATACCTACACTGTAACAATTAACATGTGTTGATATACATACTATAAAGATTAATGTAATAACCGATAAGACCCTGTCTTAACCATGCAGTTTTGGGTCTAAAATGTAAATATCTCGCCACATCTTTGATGGCGAATATGTGAATAGTTCACCCAGTTTCAGCTCCAAGTTACCGATCCTGTTCAATGTAAGCACAAGCCAGATCTGACTGGTCTTGTGCATGAATTGTTAATTGTAAACCGCACTGATATTAAAGAGCGCGGTATAAAAAAGCGTTTGTATAAATAAATAAATAAATAAAAATTAACGGTGTCTCCACATTCTCGGAGATTCGATACAATGTACCAGGTATCTCAGTGTCCCGGTTTCCAAAAAACACAATTACCACACCATTCCATGGTAGTGGAATCGGCAATGCGTAGGATCAAGAGTGCTAAAACGCATTCATCCAACCCTCCAGGTCGTGAATTGAGGATGCTCGATGCTTTCGGGCGTCAATGCTTTCAGTCCTTGATGCTATCAGCTAGAATAAGCTCTTACATACTTTATATGGGTATGTTTCTTCGGGAGGTTACAAGAGACTTGGAAATCATGGCTCCACTTCTTCCTGATGCCAAAGGGCTGTCTTTCTCACTCTGGTCAAACATGCCCAGAATGTTTCTAAGTTCATGAACCGTGCAACTTTTGATTGCTTTGAGTGCATTAGCAGAACCTCCATCAGTGCACACCACATTGCCTGGTTACAAGCATCTGATTTAGAACAATGGGTGCAAGACAAGTTGGGGAATATTCCTTGCACAGGAGAAAACCTCTTTGGCAAGGATTGGCAGGACAAAGCTAATCAGCTTGAGTCCGAAAACACTACCTTGAACAGATTATCAAGGACCACAGCCAACCCAGCTAAGAAACCCTTTTTCAACAAGAAAAAGAAATTCTATCCATCTTACACCCAAGCGGTCCACTGCCCAGTTCATGCTCCCCAAAAAGGGCAGCAGCAACCCAAACAACAGAGGAAGGCCCATGTCCCCGGAGCTCAACCAGCTCATCAGACACAGCCTCCTCAGGGGCTTTGACTCCTTCCTAGTTATCCTGCCCCGGAAAGGTCCAGAGCCTCTCACCATCCCAAGCAGACTCTGTCATTTCGCCGAAAGATGGCAACAGATAACATCAGAGCACTGGACTCTCTCTATTGTAACAGAGGGGTAGAAACTCCATTTTCACAGTATGCCCCCTCCCACCATCACAAGACAGTTCAATTCTCGGGGCCCTTTCACCGCTCTCTTGTGTCAAGATGTCACCTCCCTACTTGCTCAAGGGGCAATAGAAGAGGTACCTATATCCCAACAGGACAAGGGCTTCTACTCCCCCTACTTCCTCATTCCAAAGAAGACAAGGGGATACAGTCCCACACTGGACCTCAGAGAGTTGAACAAGTATCTGTTCCGAGAAAAATTCAAGATGATCTCCCTCGGAACACTTCTTCCTTATATTCAGAGTCAGGATTGGCTATGTTCTCTAGATCTAAAGGATGCATATACACATATTCTCATCCATACAGATCACAGGAGGTTTCTTCGATTCCTCTTTCACGTAAGACATTACCAGTACAGGGTTCTACCCTTTGGACTGGTTTCCGCCCCAAGAGTCTTCACAAAATGCATGGCAGTAGTAGAAGCATTCCTGAGAACTCTGGGGATATTTGTCTTCCCCTACTTAGACGACTGGCTCATCCGAGTATCAACAGCTCCAGAAGCCAGCTCCGCTCTCTCCTGTACAATGCAAATCCTGTAGTACCTGGGACTGGTCATAAACCTCCCAAAATCTCATCTCGCTCCTTCTCTGTCTCTTGAGTTCATAGGGGCTCTTCTAGACACAAGGCAGTCAAGGGCTTTCCTGCCACAACCACGTTGTCTTTGAATACTCCAGCTGGCCTCTCAAGCAGCTATGAAAACATTTCTAACTGCTTGAGAAATGCTTCAGCTACTGGGGCATATGGCATCCACTGTCCATGTGATTCCCTATGCTCGCCTACACATGAGAGCAGCCCAGTGGACCCTAGCCTCTCAGTGAACACAAGCGTCGGGTCGCCTGGGGGACAAAATCAGAAATTCAACACGCCTCATTCTGTCCCTACAGTGGCGGCAATCGCTGAAAAACCTTCTCATAAGGTCTCCTTTCCAGCAGCCACTACACCAAGCCACCTTGACGACAGATGCATCCAAGTTGGGTTGGGGAGCTCACTTGGATAATCTTTCTACTCAGGGCCTCTGGACCGAGCAGGAGGTTTGTCTTCACATAAACATCCTGGAACTCAGAGCCATCTTCTATGCCCTTCGAGTATTCCAGGACTGCCTGAGCTACAAGACGGTTCTTGTCCAGACCGACAATCAGGTAGCTATGTTCTATGTGAACAAGCAGGGTGGGACATGTTCTCAGGTGCTGTGCAACGAAGCTCTGTGCCTCTGGGCCTTTGCCAGAGATCTTCAAATCCACCTACTAGCAGTGTATTTATCAGACACACAAAATCTCTTGGCAGACAAACTTAGTCGAGTTCTGCTGCCACACGAGTAGTCTCTTCATCCAGAGCAAATTGCTAGAATCTTTCAGATCTGGGGAACTCCAGATATAGACCTCTTTGCAAGTTCTCAGAATGCCAGACTTCCCCGGTTGTGTTCCAGAATCCCAGCTCAGAACTGTCAGGCAAGGGATGCCTTCCACCTCCACTGGGGTCAGGACTTCCTCTATGCCTACCCATCCATTCCCCTCATTCTCAAAACTCTATTCAAGCTTCAGAGAGACAGGGGCCATATGATCCTCATAGTCCCATGCTGGCCACTACAGATGTGGTATCCACTGCTTCTACGTCTCTCTCAAGCCAAGCCTCTGGAGTTGGAATGTGCTCCAGATCTACTTTCTCAGGAGAACGGGTCACTATTGCACCCGAACCCTCAGTCCCTACACCTCAGGGTGTGGCTACTGAGAGCCTAGAATTCGAGGATATCAACCTTTCTCAACAGGTTAAAGATATCCTTTTGACTTCAAGAAAACCTTCCACAAGGAGGACCTATGCCTTTAAGTGGAAAAGGTTCTCTATCTGGTGTTCAAAAAAGGAATTTAATCCCTTTTCAGTTCCAGTGGAGGCGTTACTGGAGTATCTCCTCCATTTATCATCCTCTGGTCTTAAGACCAATTCAGTAAGGGTCCACCTTAGTGCCATTGCAGCTTTCCACAAGCCCTTCGATGGACAACCTGTTTCCTCTCAACCACTTGTAGCGAGGTTTATGAGAGGTCTACTCTTAACAAAACCCCCTATTAAGCCACCATCCGTAGCATGGGATCTGAATCTTGTCCTTGGGCAACTCATGAAACCGTCCTTTGAACCCTTAGCCACTACATCTTTGAAGTTTCTTTCTTGGAAGGTAATCTTCCTAATTGCTCTCACTTCTGCAAGACGCATCAGTGAGCTACAAGCTTTAGTGGCTGATCCTCCTTATACAAGGTTCCACCATGATAAAGTAGTTCTTAGGACTCACCCTCACTTTATGCCAAAGGTGGTTTTGCCTTTTCATTTAAACCAATCAGTTTACCTTCCTGTATTTTTCCCTAGGCCTCACGCCTCCAATGCAGAAAGGAATCTTCATACTCTGAATTGTAAAAGAGCCTTGGCTTTTTACCTTCAGAGGACTAAGCAACATAGGAAAGCTTCCCAACTTTTTGTTGCCTTTGACTCCAGTCATCTTGGATTACCAGTTTCCAAGCGAACTTTATCTAAATGGATTGCAGATTGCATATCCTTTGCCTATGAGAGTAAGGGACTTTCTCTCAAAGGTCATGTCACAGCTCACAATGTGAGAGCAATGGCAGCCTCTATGGCTAACCTTCGCTCAGTGTCCATTGACGACATCTGTAGAGCAGCCACTTGGGCTTCAGTACACACCTTTGCAACCCACTACTGCTTAGACAAGGACTCCCGTCGAGATGCCTCGTTTGGCCAGGCTGTTCTCCAGCATCCAAAGACTAACTTTGCGAAGATGGGCCAATACCTCAGGGAGTCGTTAGTGGGATGGGAACAGCTGGGGGATGTAGAAAAACAGTGGGCAAAACTGAAAGGGGGTATTTTAAGGGCAACCAACCTTTTTGTTAAAATGGTAAATAAAGGCAAAAGGAACAGGAGACCGCTATGGTTTTCGAAGGAAGTAGCTGAAAAAGTGAAGAAAAAGAGGGAGGCCTTCATGAAATACAAGAGATCACAGAGAGCAGAAGACAAGCATCTGTATTTGGAAAACCTTAGAGAAGCTAGCAAAGTAGTCAAGAAGGCAAAGATTCAAAAGGAGGAGGAAATAGCCAATGCAATAAAATGGGGGATAAGACATTTTTCAGATATATTAGTGAGAAGAGGAAGAGCAAAAGTGGTATTGTCAGACTCAAGGGTGCAGGGGGGGAATATGTAGAAGCTGATAAGGATAAAGCGGAATTGCTTAACAAATATTTTTGTTCTGTGTTCACAGATGAAGAACCAGGAGCAGGACCTCAGAAAACACCCACAAATAAGAACAGAAGCGAGGGACATCTTGAACTATTTTCAGAAGACTGTGTTCGTGAGAAACTAGCTCAACTTAAAGTAGACAAAGCGATGGGACCGGATGGGATACACCCTAGAATACTGAGGGAACTTGGGGACGTTCTAGCAGCTCCACTGACTGACCTTTTCAATGCCTCGTTGGAGTCAGGAGTGGTGCCAAAGGACTGGAGAGAGGCTCATGTGGTGCCTTTACACAAAAGCGGAAGTAAGGATGTGGTTGAAAACTACAGGCCGGTTAGTTTAACTTCGGTGGTGAGTAAATTATTGGAAACGCTGCTGAAAGAGAAAATAGTGAGGTTTCTGGAGTCCAGCAGATTACAGGATCCGAGGCAGCATGGATTCACCAGAGGCAGGTCTTGTCAGACAAATCTGATTGATTTTTTGACTGGGTGACCAGGGAGTTGGACCGAGGGAGAGCTCTAGATGTGGTGTATTTAGATTTCCGTAAAGCCTTTGACACTGTTCCTCACAGGCGACTTATAAACAAACTGAGCACCCTAGGGATGGACCCTAAAGTTACTGCTTGGGTTAGAAATTGGTTGGGTGGGAGGCGACAAAGAGTACAAGTAAATGGAGCTCACTCTGAGGAGAAGGATGTTACCAGTGGTGTGCCCCAGGGATCTGTCCTTGGTCCGATTCTTTTTAACATCTTTGTTAGTGATATAGCGGAAGGGCTGTCGGGTAAGGTTTGCCTCTTTGCGGATGATACCAAAATCTGCAATAGAGTAGACATCCAGGAAGGGGTAGATAACATGAGGAGGGATCTAGCTAAGCTTGGTCTAGAATTTGGCAGCTGGGATTTAATGTTAAAAAATGTAAGGTCATGCATTTGCGCTGCAGCAATCCAAGGGAGCAATACAGTATAGGAGGTGAAGTACTTTTGTCCACTAAAGAAGAGCGGGACCTAGGCGTGGTTGTGTCTGATGATCTTAAAGTAGCTAAACAGGTGGAAAAGGCGACAGCAAAAGCTAGAAGGATGCTTGGGTGCATACGGAGAGGAATGACTAGCAGAAAAAAGGAGGTGATAATGCCTCTGTATAAGTCTTTGGTGCGACCTCATTTGGAGTATGGTGTGCAATTCTGGAGACCGCACCTTCAAAAGGATGTGAACAGGATGGAGTCGGTGCAGAGGGTTGCTACCAAAATGATTAATGGGCTTCATTATAAAGCATATGAGGACAGACTTAAGGATCTTAATATGTACACCTTAGAGGAAAGGCGGGATAGAGGTGATATGATTGAGATGTTTAAATACCTCCGTGGCATAAATGTTCAGGGAGAGAGCCTCTTTCAATTGAAAGCAAGTTCTGCTACGAGGGGACATGGGATGAGGGTGAAGGGAGATAGATTCAGGAGTGATATGCGGAAATATTTCTTTACGGAAAGAGTAGTGGATCCGTGGAATAGTCTCCCAGTGGAGGTGGTAGAGATGAGGACAGTAACTGAATTCAAGAAAGCATGGGACCAACACAGAGGATCTCTAAAGGCAAAAAGTGGACTGTTGTAGTTGTTATGGAAGGACAGACTAGATAGGCCATGTGGTCTTTTTCTGTCGTCATATTTCTATGTTTCTATGTTTCTATCTCTTTCAGACTTAGAACAACTCCTACCCGCCGACCCGGGGTTCGATGCCAGAGATCCATGGGAGGAAACATGACCCATCTCAACCTGGGTTTCGCAGCTTTCTGGAGTCAGCTCCCTGGCATCTTTCAGCTGGGGAGTCCCCATATGCGACTACATTCCTGCTTGTTCCTGGAGATAGCGTAGTTACTCACCTGTAACAGGTGATCTCCGGGAACAGCAGGAATTGAGTCTTCACAACCCGCCTACCTCCCCTAGGAGTTGTATTTCTCTCTCTCTCTCTCTTTTTTTCTCTCCTTCGCCTCGGCTATAAACTCAACTGAAGAGGGAGAGTTGGAAAGGTGGGAAGGCAACGGCGTAGTCGCGATGGGATGCTCCCAAAAGCTTTCTTATTGGACGCTGGGGAGCATTCCCGCACAGGCTCCGTTGGTACCGACGATACCCATATGTGAAGACTCAATTCCTGCTGATCCCGGAGATCACCTGTTACAGGTGAGTAACTACGCTTTTCCTGCTCTCAATTGTAAATTGCTATGACTATTTTCAAAATATTCAAACAGATCTCGTTTACGTACCTACAAACACTAATACGTTTTATTTTATATATTTATTTAAAAGTATTTATATCCCGCTTTATCATTGAATCAAAGCAGATTTCACTGCAAAGCAATCAAGTAGGGTAGTGCTGGGGTGTTGGCATGCAGTGGCTGTGAATTTAGTGTTCATGAGTGTGTGGATAGGTAATCTTGATTTGGGGTGCAATACTGTATATACAGGTTGAGCTATCTACATTGGGCTATATACATCAAGTCCCAAAAAATAGGCCAAGAAGAAAAAGCATGCAATCTGCACTCACCATTCCCCTCTTCCTCAGGACAAGTAACCAACATCCTCAAACAGAGCCTTTTCACTCTGTGCACCCCACGTGTGGAACAAACTCCCCCAAGACATACTTATCATGCAAGACCTCACCAATTTCTGGAAGAAGCTAAAACCTCGCCTATTCAGAGAATACTTTGGAACCTAACATAGGAACATTTGCCTTACCTAACCCCCCTCGCTATATCCAACCCCCCTCCCTCTTTGACCCAGTTGATTTTGATTGATAAATACTGTTCACTGCATGCATTTAACAAGCTCTTCGTTTCATATTTAATACATTAATACGTTATTTTTAGAGCATTGTTCAATGCAAATCCTAACCCACCTTGACTGTGAGAGATGCCTATATCCACACATTCATGAAACATCACAGCTGGGATTGTTCATCTGCCCAAGACTTCGCATTCAGACAAGCAGTCACCTGGATTCTCTTTGCCTCTTAATTCTTCTCTCCAACTCCCTTGGGACTGGGACACAGACACCAAAGCATCCATGATGTGGCCCTCAGCTCTAAAATCACCATGGAGTGTGCCTGCATCCCCCTACTTATCTTCAGAGAAAGTGTAGTTGATTACTTATAATGGGGGTTCTCTGTAAACAGCAGAGATATGTAGCCACATTTGCCCTCCCGCAATTCCCACATGTCATGTCAACAGACTTAAAAAAGCAAAAAGAAATGCCAGGCAATCTCAGACTTGCTATGTTATGAACTGCCAGAAACAGAACAGAGACAAGCAGGGGCATGCTCAGAAAGGTACGAAGACTTCTCTGAGTTAGGGGAGAGCCTGGGCAATTCGACTTCGTCAGGGGCTTCACCATGAAGTGTGGCTATATACCCCTGCTGTTTACGGAGAACGCCCATTACAGGTAAGAAACTACGCAATCCTGGTGGGAGGCCATCAAAACGATTATCGCCCAAAAGCGAAATTATTTTCTTAATATGCTACTAATCTCTCTACTGCATGAATGTTGCAAAAAGACACTTCTAAGAGATTTTCTTCTGTCTGGCAATCCCCCAAGACCTCTTCACAAGATGCAATGCAATGTGTGCCCTCGAGTCAGTCCTGACTCCTGGTGACCCAGAAGCTCCTGGGTTTTCTTGGCAGTGTCACCAGAAGTAGATTGCCAGGCCTTTCTTCCGAGGCAATGGAGGGTTAAGTGTCTTGCCCAAGGCCACAAGGAGTACTAGTGGGAATCGAACCCTGGTTGCTTCGTTACCAAGCCAGTGTTCTAACCACTAGGCTACTTAAGATAAAAGCACCTAAAACTCGAGAAGGGTAAATTTTCTTGACTTCTGTCTTGATCACTACAGGCCCGATTTTGAAATGCGGAACATGCAGCCCCACAAGCCATCAGGGCCCGATTCCCTCTCCGACTCTCCCTGTACGTCCTGTGCATCAGAACGGGGAATGTCGTCAGGGGGGGCTGGATTGAGGCAGAGCAGGGGTGGGCTGGCTGGCAGGACATACAAGGCCGATTCAGGTCACAGCCCTGTACATCCTGCTGGGCCCATGGGAACATGCTGCTTATTCCACGTCAAAGGTGGAATAAGCAGCGAAAACCTGGTGATCAGACCTGGGAACACCCCCCCTCCCCCCCGCCTAGGGCCAGGGCCAGGTGCAGAGGGGTCCCCGCCATGGCATTCCAGCCTTGGATCGGGCAGCAGGGAAAAGGGGGTCCGAGGACACAGAAGTCGGGGGCACCTGCGAGGAGGACATCGAGCCCGATTCTTGCTACCGCAGGAACGATTTGTTCCCGCGGTCCAGAATCGGGTCCAAACAGGACAGTCTTGCTTGGGGCCATCCGAACGGCCCAGACATGCCCCTCTCTGAATTGGACTCCACGTGTTTGTTTTACAACATGGTTTTAAATGGTTCAGTGAGACAGAAGACAAGTCCAAGGGGCTGAACCTTAAGGAAAAGTAGCTAGTCCTCTGCTAGATATTTTAGCTCCAGGCATGAAACTCTTAGCTTAGCTTTCTAAGAGTTAGATAATTCTGTGAACTCAGATAAGGATTTGGTTTAATGGTCTCTTTAAGAATCAAGAAGTGGTGATTAGTTGTATTCCCTGGAAAGTATGCTGGATCTGGACCCTAGATTGGTTGGAAATCTGTTAAAATCATTTTTGGTCTTGTAAAGCTCAGATTGTACACTCTCCCATATGTTATACTACTGTTCTAACATCACAAATGTTTGGCCCGAAGTATGGGGGTGGGTTAGAGATATATTGGATATTCATGAGCAACTGACTTACATGAAAGTCTATGGGACATCAAATGCCATTAACTAAAACCAAAGCCAATGTCTACATATTAGCTTTCCTATTTTCATTGACTATAAAGCTTATCCGTAATAATTGGAAGGGTAATTGATGACTGAAATGGGGAGCAAGTGGTGTGCAATGTAAGCGGTATATACCCGGTTCTATTCTGATGGTCCTTAACATATATATATATGTGTGTGTATATATATATGTTTGGGGATTTTTCAGTTTATTCTTAGTGGTATGAGTGCTGAAGGAATTTTGGGGATATATTGGTATGTTTTTTTCAAGTGTGTGGAAGTATTTTGTAGAAATATGTTGTGGAACATTATCTGTTTGACTTACAGCTATGAAAGGAATGCTGTTAAAAGATATAACTGTCTTTTTTTCCTTCTGGAAACTCTGTGAATGTGTCTTTATTGATGCACAGTGTGGTTTAGTTTTCTTCTATTTGTTTAAAAAAAAAAGGAAAAATATGCTTTAATAAAGTTAATTTAAAGAAGAGAAAACTTTTGGACACAACTTGGAGTGCCAAATGTCCTATCAGGTAGGTTAGGCTAAGAGAAAGAGATGGTCACTGGCTGAAGAGATGCCTTTGAGCTTCATATATGAACAGGGATTTGAACCCAGGTTTTTTTTTATTCCTGATACTATATCCCATGCACTATTTATTTTGCCACTAAAGCTTTCTTTGGGTAATTTTAAAAAATTTCCAAAAATATGCTTATTATATAAGACAAAACCACTATTCACTGAAGTAATTGGACCTTAAGAAGAGTGAACTATGTTGCGGTAATGTTGCCTACTGCCTTAAGTAGTTCTGAATTGTAATCATTGGTTCAAGTCCTTATATTTTTGATATGAAATAACAATTCAGAACTACTTATGTCAGTTGGCAATGTTGTTGAAAGATAGGTCTTTATTCTGAAGATCCTATTCATTTATTAGTTTGTGTATAAGTGATTGTCTGTTGCATTTGGAAAAAAGGATTGGATATTCAGTTGTTTTATAAAGAACACCATAGGTGCTGTTATAAAATAGACTCCAGAACTAACCCTAGTAGCATACAAATGCTTTTGCACAAATTTACATCTGTTCCAAGGCAGATATAAATGTGTATTTTATTCTCTGTGTGTACATACAGTACATATTTGTAAATAGTTAACAGCTCATGGATTAGACAGTAAATACTTAACTAAGGGTTAAACTGTAAATAGTTAACTGCATGAGGATTTAAATTGCATGTATCTTGTTAGTTGTAACCGTGTTCTATGTAACTTCTGTTGTTTGATGTAAACTGCCTTGACCACTGAAAAGCGGTATATAAGAAATGTTAAATAAAATACATAAATAAATTTTATATTTTAAAAAAATGAACGTGCATCACATCTCCCCTTCTCTGCTCAAACTATGCCTTCAGAACACCTCTGTATATTTATTTTATTTATTTATTTAACAATTTTTTTATATCGCGTTATTTCAATCAAAGCGGTTTACATTGTAACTTAAACTTGGTAAACGTGCATTAAACAGGGACATTGATAACTTGGATTTTTCTCATATAAGTAGGCACTGTTTTTCAGTTTGCCTTTTTACATGTGTATACACCAATACAGTTATATAATAGCTGGTTTCTACTTGTAAAATATGCTTTCAGTGCAGAAAATGCTGTATAAAAGTACCACCTAGGCTAAATGTATACTTGTGCATAGGTTATCACATATCTCCATTTGCATGTCAACTAAATTGGAAATTGTCAGTTATTGAATTAATACTACAGAATGGGTTTCTCTGTCCAAGTAAATATGTATCTACATGGGCCTGATACACATGCAGACTTAGACTCTATTCACATGATTTTGTTTTTTAACGGAGATTTACTGTACTTCCAGAATTATGCATCTTTTTGTAGATGACTCAAAAATATTTAGATAAATATTTAAAGCTGGATTTTGAGAATGAAATAGAAGAAATCCTGAAGAGAATGTGATTTTTAAACTTGCACAGATAAATGAAAAACATAAACATTCTCCAGGAACAAGCAGGAAGTCTGTCCTCACATATGGGTGATGTCGGCGCCGACGGAGCCCTCTTGCAGAGCAATTCCCCATCTTTCAAAGAAAGCCTTTGGGATTGCATCATGCATGCGCAGTCCCCTTCCCGCCCAAAGGTGCCATCTTGCTCAGTCTTCCTTTTTCCGTGGAGCCCAACGGACATTGTCCCTAATTCCTCACGGGAAAAGTGCATCAAAACTTGGAAGAAATTTTGATCTTCGACCGGTTTGACGCCGGTTCCTCTTCCCGCCTTTGGCTCGGTACACCGGTATTGTCCAGTCAATTTTTTGAGTTTTTGTCCTTAGAGACTAGCGTTGGCAGCCTGGTCCTTCAACCTTGCCCTTTCTCCCCCGATGGCTGCCAGCGGGTTTATTTCTTTATTTATGTATTTATATCCCTCTTTTCACCGGGTCAAAGCGGTCAATTGGTGGATACATTTAACACAAGGGGGATATGAGACAAATACGCTAATACTTACAGGGAACATGGGCAATGGAGGGTTAAGTGGCTTTCCCAAGACCACAAGGAGTGCCTATAGGACTAGAAATCCCAGTCCCTCCGGCCTGAGATTGCTGTCCCCAGGTGGGACTTGAACCCCCGGCCCTCCGGCCTGAAGTACCTTGACCTAACCACTAGACCACTCCTCCCTGGTTTAAAAAGAGTGATCGGTGTAAGAAGTTAATGTCCCTCACCGGCACACATTACTGCTGTCCCCAAAGCCTCAGGCCCGACCATGACCCGAAGGTTTTTGGCCCGTGTGGGAAAATGTCCTCTAAGGCACTTTGAAGTAGGCAGCAGCAGCATGAAAGTATTTTCTCGGAGTCCACATCCCCCCGGATCCGGACCTCATCTGAAGCCTTGAGTTTCGGGAGCTGTCTGAACCCGAGCAGCGTCGTTGGATGCCTCCGATCACCCTGGGCCCTTGAAAGCCAGATCGCTGAGTCCTGACCGCCGCCCCGGGTCCTCGGATTCGGAGCGGCCTGTGAAGGTACCTCGCACGGAGCCGGAGACACTGAGGCGGGTAAGTGCTGTTGTCCTCGTGGACTCCACTCCAGGGGAGCAGGCGCGTCGGGCCCGAGCCGGAGGCTGCAGAGTCTTCTGAGCTTGGTCTCAGGATGACGGCCCTGGAGCTCAGCATGTCTGCCTTCATGGAGCAGCAGCAGACGCTGATAGCCGGTCTCACCGGTCCATCCGCCCCGACCACTGGGACCTCGACATCCAAGTCGACCCCGGAGGCCGAGCCGATCCGATCCTCGAGTCTCTCGATGCCGGTTCTCAGCAAGTGGGTCGATTCCATCTATCGAGTCCGCAAGAGCCCTGAGTTCCAAAAGGCACAGCTGCCTCACAACTCCATGGTTGTGGAATTGGCCATGCATAGGCTCAAGAGCCAGAAAACGCACTCCTCGGTGCCTCCTGGCTGGGAGGCCCGGAACCTGGGCGCCCTCAGCAGAAAATGCTTCCAGGGCTCGATGCTTTCTTGCCGTGTCCAAACCTACCAGCTGTACATGGGCATGTACTTGAGGGACCTGGCAAAGGAGATTGCCGGGTTCTCTGATGGCCTCTTTGAGGCACCCTTGCAGCGCTTCAATACCTTGTACACCAGGATTCGGGAGTGCTCGAAGTTCATATCTTGAGCGGCCTATGATGGCTTTGAGGCTTCGGCCCGAGTAGCCGCAGCTGGCATCGGTGCACGCTGCCAGGCCTGGCTAATGTCATCGCATCTGGAGCCATGGGTTCAGGACAAGTTGGTCGATGTCCCTTGCCGAGGTGACAACCTCTTTGGCAAACACATGACTGAGAAGGCTGCTGAGCTTGTGTCCGAGTACTTGACCCAGACAAGACTCTCAAAGAAGACTTCTGCCCCTTCTAAGAAGAAGGGCTCAGGTAAAAAGCCCTTTTTCCCAAGGAAGGGTACTGCTTACCGCAACTTACCCCACTTACCAGGCCACCCCAGCTCCCCAACATGGGCAGCAGGCCAAGGGACAAGGGCATGGCCCGCGTAAGCAGAAGGCCCCCAGGCCCCGGCTCCTACCCAGCCTGGTGGGGTTTTTTGAATCCCAATGCATAGTCTCTCTTCCGCCAGTGGTAAGGTCATGCACAGGGGGCAAGCTAACCCTGTACGCTCACAGGTGGCCTGCCAGCACCTCGGATATCTGGATCCTGCAAATAGTCCAGATACCACCCTCCTCCTTTCCAGGAGAGCCTCTCAGACCCCCTCTTCACAGGGACCTCCTCTTGCAGGAGCTGGCAGGTCTTCTAGAGGATCAGGTGATGGAACTGGTGCCCCACCACCTGCAAGGCAAGGGCTTCTACTCCAGGTATTTTCTCATACCAAAGAGAACAGGAGGCCTCTGTCCCATCCTCGACCTAAGGAACTTAAACAAGTTCCTGGTGAGGGAAAAGTTCAAGATGCTTTCCCTTGGAATGTTGCTGCCTTACCTCCGCCAGGGAGATTGGCTATGCTCCTTAGACCTGAAGGGTGCCTATACACACATCCTCATACATCCAGACCACAGACAATATCTGAGATTTGTAGTGGGAGGAAAACATTTCCAATACAGGGTTCTGCCCTTCGGCCTAGCTTCTGCTCCCAGAGTGTTTATAAAATGCCTGGCTATAGTGGCGGCCTTCCTCAGAAGTCAGGGAAAATTTGTCTTCCCTTACCTGGACGACTGGCTCCTCAGGGGGCAGTCGCCTCAGGAGGCCCAACAGGCCACTTCTTCCACTATCAACCTGTTGCAATGTCTAGGCTTTGTCATAAACCACGCAAAGTCTACTTTGCTCACCACTCAAAACTTAGAATTCATAGGAGCAAGATTGGACACCCTTCAGGCGAAGGCTTACCTGCCGGAGGACAGGGCACAGAGGCTGCTAGAACTGACACATCAGTTCAGGCACAGGTCTCGGTTCTCGACGAGACACATCTTGCGCCTCCTGGGCCACATGGCCTCAACAGTGCATGTGCCACCAAATGCCCATCTCCACATGAGAACAGCTCAGTGGTGCTTCAGGGATCAGTGGACACAAGCCACCGGCAGCCTTAGAGACAGGATAACAATATCCAGATGCCTGGTGAAGTCATTGCAGTGGTGGAGTCAACCACCCAATCTCCTCGATGGTGTGTCTTTTCAGAGTCCCTCGCACACAAGAGCGCTAAAGGCAGATGCCTCCTTGCTGGGCTGGGGAGCCCATTCCCAAGGATCATGCACTCAGGGATTATGGTCTCCTCAGGAGTCTGCACACCAAATCAACCTCTTAGAGCTGCGGGTGATTTGCCTAGCTCTTCAAGCTTTTTGTCATGTACTCTCACATCAGTCTGTATTAATATAAACAGACAACCAGGTAGCAATGTTCTATGTGAACAAGCAGGGAGGTACGGGATCTCACATCCTATGTCAGGAGACACTGGACCTCTGCTCCTTTGCCATCAAGCAGGATATGTCTCTCAAAGCAGTGTACCTCCCTGGTCAGGAGAACTGCCTAGCAGACAAACTAATCAGGGTTCTCCAACCTCACGAATGGCAACTGGATCCGGTGGTGACCCAGCGAATTTTTGACCGCTGGGGACATCCGTCCATAGATCTATTTGCCAGTCCGCAAAATCACCAGCTGCCAAGATTTTGCTCCAGACAGCCACACCCACTGAGGGTGGCTGCAGTTGCTTTCCTGATCTCCTGGTCAGGGGGCCTCATGTATGCGTATCCTCCCACGCCTCTGGTGGCCCGGACTCTGTTCAAAATCCTTTGGGACAAGTCATCGGTCATCCTGGTAGCCCCCAGATGGCCAAGACAGCCTTGGTTTCCACTTCTCCTCCAGCTGGCAGTGGAAACCCCACTTCCACTGGGGACGCAGCCCGATCTCCTTTCACAGGAGCAGGGCTCTCTCTTGCACCCCAACCTCAGGGTCCTCAACCTGATGGCATGGCTGCTGATGGCTCCTCTCCTCCTACCCCGGAATGTAGAAGTGTTACTGGCCTCCAGGAGGCATTCCACTAGGAAACCTTATGCTTTCAAGTGGCGTAGATTTGAGGTGTGGTGTAACCAGCACAATGAAAACCCTTTCTCTTGCCCTGTACCAGTGGTGCTGCAGTACCTGCTTCACCTCTAAGAATTAGGTCTCGCGTTTAACTCTGTCAGGGTCCACCTGAGTGCTTTGTCAGCACACCACTCGCCCGTGAAGGGGCAACCTCTTTTGGCTCACCCCCTGGTGTCCAGATTCCTCAGAGGTCTGCTTCTGCTGAAACCCCCAGTTCGTCCTCCAGCAACTGAGTGGGATTTGAATGTGGTCTTGCAGCAGCTTACTTGCCCATCTTTTGAGCCGATGTCCTCTTGCCATCTGCGCTTCCTCTCATGGAAGGTGCTCTTCATGGTGGCACTCACATCAGCCAGACGTGTGAGTGAGCTGCAAGCTCTTGTAACGGATAAACCATACACAAGGTTTTATAGGAATAGGGTGGTCCTCCGCACTCACCTGAAGTTCCTACCAAAGGTGGTCTCTTCTTTCCACCTCAACCAGGAGGTGGTTCTTCCGACCTTCTTTCCCAGGCCGCATTCCAGCTGGGCAGAGGCAGTCCTGCATACCCTGGATTGTAAGAGAAGGCATTGTCTTTCTACCTGGAGCGTACGAAGGGACATCGAAGACCTACTCAGCTCTTCATCTCGTATGACCCCAGTAAGCTGGGTTTACCTGTTTCCAAGTGTACGCTATCCACCTGGATAGCAGACTGCATTGCCTGGGCATACAGGGCGGCCGACCTCCCGTTGCAGGGTCGAGTCACGGCCCACCGCATCAGGGCTAAGGCCGCATCAGTGGCTCACTTCCGCTCTGTTCCGCTGGCAGACATCTGCGGGGCCGCAACGTGGTCTTCAAGTCAGACTTTTGCAGCCAATTACTGCCTCTGATAGAGAGTCCCGAAGGGACAGTGCTTTTGGCCAGGCGGTTCTCCGGAATCTATTTGAGATTTAGGCAACTCCAACTCTCCGACCCTTTGGTGTCAGGCTACCGGGGGGTGTTGCTTTCTCGGCTGAATTCCTATTGCAGATGCTGCGGTTCTTCTAGAGGGAGCCATTTTTCAGCTAAGGGTTCTCGGTAGCCTATAGCTAGGGAGTTCCATATGTGAGGACTGACTTCCTGCTTGTTCCTGGAGAAAGCGTAGTTACTCACCTGTAACAGGTGTTCTCCAGGGACAGCAAGAATCATTTCTCACGACCCTCCCTCCTCCCCTGGAGTTGCAGTCCTATTATTGGTTTTATTCATTTTGCTGTCTTTTTAACTATGTCATTTGACTGAGCAAGGTGGCACCCTTTGGCAGGAAGGGGACTGCGCATGTGCAATGCAATCCCAAAGGCTTTCTTTGAAAGCTGGGGAATTGCACTGCACGAGGGCTCCGTCAGCGCCGACGTCACCCATATGGGAGGACTGATTCCTGTTGTCCCTGGAGAACGCCTGTTATAGGTGATTAACTACACTTAACCGTAGATTGCAGTGTCTAGAACTGAGGAGGGAACTGTTATTACCATTTCTCCTCCTACCCTTCCGTTTATTTATTTATTTATTTACATTCTCTTATATACCGCGCTATTCTGCATCAGTGCAGTTTACATTAAACAAACTGAAATTACATTGAACAGGGCATTATAACTTGGAGATAAACTATTTTACAGGGAACATGGGCTATGGAGGGTTAAGTGGCTTGGTAACATTTTGCTGACCTCTGCTTGATATCTGTGCTATCCAGGTATGCTATGGATCTTGACCAGAGAGCCCGTATTGTTCGATGTTCTCAAGATGTATCTACTCACCTGATGATATTCTTCCTTGAGGAGGAGATATTGGAGATTGCAAAGGAAACTTTACAGGAACTTCAGTGTTGCTACAATTACCTGCAACAGTGAGTAAAAGAAATCACAGACACACCATAGTTCAAGGCTAGCACTGATATTCCTAGCAGTATCTATTGCATGTCATAACAGAGGACTTAACAAATCCTAGATGCCAGATGGAAAGGGGCATACAGAAATTTCACCATAGCACCTGCAATTTGTTGAACATCAGCAGCATGTAGAAAATCTGCAAGCAAGCTGTGCAGGTTTCATGTTGTATGAGAATGGCACACACTCAGTGCTGGCAATCTGGATTATTCATTTATTTATTTATTTATTGTTCTTATATACCGCACTCTTAAAATCAGCGCGGTTTACATACAACACTATTGTGCAGTAAATGCACTTACAATGAACAGGGTAGATTAACTTGGAAAATTCAACTGGTGGATAAGAGTTGTATGCTCGAAGGGTGAGCAGGATTCCATCTTAAACACAGTTATGTGCAGTATTCAGGGGAATCTTCCACCCCTGCATCCTTTCTGAGAGGATTTGTTCTGGGAAACTGCCTTCATTTCTGTCAACATGATACAGCACAGATGACTTTAAAGATTTTTGGGGTGGAAGTATGTTATAGAAGTAAAAATGATAGTATCCAAGAGACTGAGGATACAAAGTAATGTTGGACAGATCCTAGACTTAAAATGAATCATAAATTCATAGAATAATTTATCTGCAGACTGAACCTTCACTGATGAAAGAAGAGAATATCAGGAGATAACTAGCATGCACACCTTTAATAATAATATGTTTTCCCATTGCAGATGGAAGGAAATGGTAGTCACCCGGAAAAAGCTGAAGCGTCAGATGAGGGCTTTCCCAGCTGCCCCATGCTATGTAGATCGAAGGGAGAAACTGAAAGCATTAATGCCCAGTGCAGAGTATCCCTTAGACAGAGAGCACCTAACCAAAGGGATTCTGCATCTGGGACATGCAGGAAATGTGGGTGTGTCCTGCAGCAGGTACATGTGCAAAACATTTCCCCTGTATGTACTAGAGAACATGTCCTGTGTTGAATAATTATACAGCACATGAGTTTCTTCTTTCAGTATCCTCTGTACTGATAAAATATCATTAAATTATAATTTAGTGAGCAGTTTTTGAAACACATAATTTTCTTTAGAATCAAGTATTCACACATCCATGCTGATTAAAATATCACATATTTGGTTGCAGGTTAAGCTGGCTGAGAGAGCAGACAGTTCATCAAATGAAGGTTCAACATTTCTATCAGCAGTTGTTATGGTATGCTTTATTGTACATGTTTGACATTTGTAAAGAAGAACCGGTTATGCTTATGGAACTTGTCACTTCGAGATGACAGATAAGAATTGGAACAAAGCATGTCTTTTAAAATGATGTTATGTCAGATAATGTTTTCTCCGGGAACAAGTAGGAAGTCAGGCCTCACATATGGGTGACGTCGGTGCCAACGGAGCCCACGCAGAAGCATCTCCCCAGCTTTCAAAGAAAACCTTTGGGGGATGCACCACGCATGCATGGTCCCCTTCTTACCCAAGAGTGCCATCTTGCCTCAGTCTCCTTTTTTCTGCGGAGCCCACTGACATCTGTCCCGTTTCCTTGGAAAAAATGTCTCTTTTTGTCCTAAATTATCTTTTATTCCGGTATGCGTACCGGTTCCTCTTCCCATCCCCAAGCCAGCTTGTCTCGGTGTCGCTCCTTGGGTTCGTTTTTCTTGTTTTTTTATGAGGTGTTCCTCGACCAATGCTAAGTGCCCTTTTTGGCTGGTAGGCCTTAGTCCCTTGCCCGGGTTCAAGGGCCTGTTTTCCCCATTGCTTCCAGCAATTTCAAAAAATGTGATTGGTGCAGTAAGATGATGTCCCTCACTGACCCACATGACTGCTGCCTCTGTTGCCTCAGGCTGGACCGTGACAACTCGGGCTGTGACCTTTGCTAGTCCATGTCCGCAAAGGCCATCAAGAGCAGTCAGTTGCAGCAGGAGACAACGTTCCATAGATCAGACTCTGTGCTGGAGTCCCTGGTGACAGTACGCTCCAGAGCCCCCTCCAGTACCTTGGTGCCCTGTGATACCAGAGCTGCCTCGGAGTCCTGTCACCACAGGTTCTCCAAGAAGAACTCCCCAGAGGTGGAACCTAAGAAGAGCTCAAAAACTTCAAAGGCCGCCTTAGAGTGTGGTTTTGGAAAAGTGGGTAAATCCCATACCAGGCGCCACAGTCCCCCAGCATGAGTCTGAGGGGTCGGAGTGGGAATGGCCTCACAAGCTGCCCCGGAAGGAGTCAGCAGCATCGGGCAACGGGCCTCAGACCCACAAGGCTATCCTGGTCGAAGATTCCCCCTCAATGGATCCAGCACCGGGCCCGAAGCCATCAGTGCCTGCATTTAAGGCTGTGGAGCCATCTGACATGGAGGCCAGGATGGCAGCCTTGGAGCGCAGTATCATTGCCCTCTTCGCCCAGCAGCAGGCATTGATGTCCAGTTCCTTCAGTATCCACCCCGACAACCGGACTCTCGACCTCAAGGGCTTCTCCGGTTGTCAAGCCGATCCTCGAGTGCAACTGGCCTCCCATTTCTCAGGACACCGGTCCTTTCTGGCAAATGCAAGCGGCTCGGACTGCAGATCCTCCCTGGTGGTCACAGGCCTTCGGGCTTGGGTCCTGACCATGGGAACCGCGGAGCCTTGGATTCTTCCTCTGACTTAGAGTCAGATTAGGAGACCGAGTATGAGGAGTCCCCGGATACCTGGCGACACCAAGATGTGCCCTAGGACTCGTCTCATCCGGTGTCCTGTTGCCATTCCCTGCCTGAGGACTTTGCCTTCCTCTAATTTGTGCAGGATATGGCAAAGGTGCTCACGTTTGAGACTGAGGCGGAGGAGGATCCCCGCACGGAGGAACTGGAGATCCTCTAGTATGAGGCCTCTCCGAAGGAGGCCCTCATGGAACCTGTGCCAGGTTCACCCCTAAACAAAGAAATGGGGAGGGGTGGCCTGCACAGAGCGGCAGGTGCACCTACTCTTGCCATCTTACTGGGCAGACTAGATGGACCATACTGGTCTCTATCTGCCGTCATTTACTATGCTACTATGTCCCTCTGATCCTTGAGCACCGCCTCCTCTGTATATGGGAAATACCAGCGTCGGTGCCCATTGTGAGCAGACAGCTTGACTCCATGTACCGAGTCTGCCAGAGCCCGGTGTTCCAAAAGACCCAGCTCCCTCACAATTCTATAGTCGTCCAGTCAGCCATGCGTTAACTCAAGCAAAAAAGACTCATTCCTCGGTACCCCTGGGTAGGGAGGCCCGGACCTTGGATGAAAATGCTCCCAAGAATCAATACTGCCTTGCCGAGTCCAATCCTACCAGTTGTACATCGGTATATACCTCAAGGAACTGACGAGAGAGCTCACTGGTTTCTCTGGGAACAAACAGGAAGTCAGACCTCACAAATGGATGACGTTGGTGCTGACGGTACCCATGCAGAAGCTTCTCTCCAGCTTTCAAAGAAAGCCTTTGGGATATGCACCATGCATGTGTGGTCGCCTTCCCACTCAAGGGTACCATCTTGTCTCAGTGTCCTTTTTTTCTGCGGAGCCCTCTGGACGTCTGTCCAGTTTCCCCCGGAAAAAATGTATGTGTTATCCTGTTTTTGTCCGGTACATGTACCGGTTCCTCTTCCCGCCCCCGAGCCAGCTTGCCTCAGCGTCACTCCTTAGGCTCGTTCCTTTGTGTTTTTGTATTTTCTCTCAAGATATCCCTCAACCGGTGCTTCATGCCATTTTTTGCCACAGGCCTTGGACCCCTGCTGTGAGGCAGGGCCCCACTTTTACCTGATGCCTCCAGTGGCTTCAAGAAATGTGATCAGTGCGATAAGATGATGTCCCGCACTGATCCTCATGACTGCTTCCTCCATTGCCTTGGGCTGGAGCATAACGACTCGGACTGTGAACTTTGCAGGACCATGACCACAGAGGCTATCAAAAGCCATCAGCTGTAGCAGAAACAGTTCTTTCACAAGTCCGACTTTGCACTGGGGTTTCTGGTAACATTGCGCTCCAGGGCCCCCTCTGGTACCTCTGTGCCTGGTGAGGCCCAGGCTGCCTCGGAGTCACATGGCTACAGGTCCTCTGAGAAGAAATCACCGGAGATGGAGTGCAAGAAGTCGAAACTTTCAAAGACCACCTTGGAGGATGGATCCAGGAAGAAGGATAAATCCCATTCCAGGCCTTGCAGTCCCCGGCGTGAGTCAGAGGGGTCGGAGCAGGAGCCGGCCCCACAAGCTGCCCTGGAAGGAGTTGCTGCTATCCCGTCCTCATCAAGGGCTCCCCCTTGACTGAACCAACGCTGGGCCTGAAGTCCACGGTGCCCATATTGAAGGCTGCAGAGCCAACTGGCATGGAGACCAGGATGGCGTCCTTAGCAGTACATATGCCCTCATGGCCATGCATTTGGCGTTTATGTCCGGTTCATCAGCCCTGACGACAGGACCCTCTACATCGAGGGCTTCCCCCGACGTCAAGCAGATCCTCGAGCACCACCAGCCTCGAGAGACCCATCTGCATCGGACGAGGTCCCGGTCCTGTTCTTCGGGACACCGGTCCTGTTTGGCGAGGCCACGCTGTTCAGACCACAGGTCCTCCGGAGGTCATGGGTCTTTGGACCCGGACCTCGACCATGGTGACAGTAGGGCCTCGGACCCATCCTCGGCCAGAGTCGGAATGGGAGATCAAGGATGAGGATTCCTCAGACAGTTAGCGACACGGAGACTTGCCCCCAGACCCATCTCCCCCAGTGTCCTGGCACTGTTGCCCGCTCAAGGACGTTGCTTAATTCGACTTTATGCGGGATATAGCTAAGGCGCTCGCCACTGAGGAGGATCCACGCATGGAGTAACTAGAGGCCCCTCCTAAGGAAGCCCTTATGGTGCCTATTCCTCTGATCCTCGAGCGCTTCTTCTCCGTGGGTTCCAGAAGACTCAACTTCCCCACAACTCAATGGTCGTTAAGTCTGCCATGTGCAGACTCAAGAGTCAAAAGACCCATTCTTTGGTGCACCTCCGCAGGGAGGCCCGGACCTTTGACGCCCTTGACTGAAAGACCTTCCAGGGCTCGATGCTTGCATGCAGAGTCCAATCCGATCAACTATGCATTGTTATGTACCTCAAAGAACTGTCAAGAAAGCTTGCGGGCTTCTCGGCATGCCTCGATGTGGAACCCATTCAGGGGTTCAAGTCAAAAGCAGTTAGCTGCTGCCATTTTAAATAAAACTGAATAATTTGCTAACTGGATAACAAAAACTGCTTGAAGTCAGGACAACTATTTAGTTGACATATATGTAGCTGGTTTTACTATCCGGTTAGTGATGGTCACTGTCCCTGTTCCGCCCAGGACATATTTTCGCCAGTCTGTGGTGAAAGCGGTACCAACAAGTTAGTGCCGCTGAATACCATGGTGAGCATATTTTAGTTGGTTATCATATCTGCTTACTGGCTAAAATGCCCGATGTACTTTTAGCTGAGCCTTGTTCTTACATTAATTCTTGAATAACAGGATCCTGCTGTCATGTTCTACGCAAGTCCACTGGCAGTAACTTTCATGGGATTTTTGTAAGCTTTTCCTGCACTTCCCTATCCCTAGCAGCTTTACACTTGCCCTTTTTCCTCTCCCATAACCTAAGTCCATCTTCAGTTCAATCATGTAGCCTCTTCCGCTTTTGTACTCTTCCCTCCCTCCATTCATCTATCCCTTCTCTTATTCTGTCCCTCTGTTACCTTCATTTTCTTCTGCCACCTACTATTGTTTTTGCCTTCTCCATTATTGTTTAATTTCATTCCTTCTCTTTCTCTTCCCCCTCCTTTAGTTCCCTTCACACTACTTTTTTCTCCCGTATATCTTCTCCTTTTACTCTATTCCCTTTCTAGTCCCATTTTCATGGCCATTTCTTCTTTCTTTCTTTCTTTCTTTCTTTCTTCCTTCCTTCTTACTACCCTCATTTTTTTGCTTTCCTGACTTTGTCCTCTTTTTGTAATTCCAGCTTTTCTTTACTGTCTTTACTTGCCCATTCCCACTCAGCAACTGATAGCAGCAACATCTTTCTTTGAATTCCATGTCAGGACTACTGGTAGATAGATGGTATGCACTGGACTCAGGAAATAACCCTGGGGAGAATACTGTAGTTGTATTTTGATTGTCCTTTCTCGCCACATTTCTTTCCTCTATAGTAATTCTGCCTGGATGCCATTGGACCTGCCATCACTTATTGCTGAAAACCTTGCTATGTGGCAGGAAGAAGTCTTCTGGAAGGTAGTGCTGATACTACCAAATTATGACGAGAATCATATGGACAATTGCAGCTGGTTAGTAAACAGCTTGATTGTTTGAAAGGAACAGCTTCTATTTATCTTAAATTTACCTGTGTGCAGCTCATGTCATGCTATTGCTACCTATGAGACTTATCTTAGATATCTCTGAGATTTGTCCTTGCTGAGTTATTTGAGATTTGTGGCAATTCTTCTGAGGCAGTTTCTCCAGATGGGTTAGTTTTGAGCATACCATGACAGTCGTGAACCTCGCTTCTAAGTCAGGGCGTGGGGAGTATGATCTCAGTCTCTCAAATTTACTGCTAAGCCTCGGCATAGTACTTGCATCGTGCCAAAGTCTGCCTCCTGCTGAAATTCATAAGATGTAACATGAGTGGGTAGGTTATCAAAATGTGCTTGGAAATTCTTCTTTATCAAGCCTGTGGTACCCAACACAATGGGAAATATTTTTGTATCTTTCTGCCACATTTTCTTGGTCTCTGACTGCATTTCCAGCGATTCATAGTGTAGTCACTTGGAACTGACACATCTATTATCAATGCCATTCTGGTGTTTTTCTTTTTAACCACTATATCTGGCTTCCTCGTATCCAGCTTTTTATTGATAGAATGGGAGGGGAAGCTGCTTCTACCATCCTGGAAGAGTGTGATCTTCACCAGTAGCTGGTTTTCAAGACCATTAGTTTGAAAGTGATAAAGATATCTGATGATCTGATATATTGCTTGTAATTCCAGTTTTATGAATTATATTATATTGCATGGTACATTTCACAGGAGCATAAGATATGCCATACTGGGTCAGACCATGGTCCATCATGTCCAGTATTCTGTGTCCAACAGGGGCCAATCCAGATCACAAGTACCTAGCAGGTTCCCAAAAAAACTTCTGGGGCAAGTGGATTTCCCGGGTCCTCTTTAAAAATGATTTATGGACCTTTCCTCCAGGAACTTCTCCAAACCTTTTTTAAACCCAGCTAGAGACACTGACACTGACTTGTTCAAGCCATGGTATTTTCAATAAAATCATATGGATATGAAAGCTGGACAATGAAAAAGATAGACAGGAAGAAAATTGATGCCTTTGAATTATGGTGCTGGCGGCGAATACTGCGTATACCATGGACTGTCTGAAGAACAAACCAATCAATACTAGAGATCAAACTTAAGCTTTCTTTAGAAGCTCAGATAACAAGACTTCGACTTTCATACTTTGGACACATCATGCGAAGAGAGAGATCATTAGAGAAAGACATCATGCTTGGAAAGATAGAAGGTCAGCGCAAAAGAGGAAGTCCAGCAATAAGATGGATTGCTACAATAACAGCAGATACGCATACCAGTCTGTCAACAATGAGCTGCCTGACTGAAGACCAAACACAATTTAGGACAACTATCCAGAGGGTCACCATGAGTTGACACCGACTCGACGGCACTTAACAACGACAACAACACTGACAGCTTTTACTACATCCTCTGGTAAAAAATTCCAGAGTTTGATTACACATTGAGTGAAAAAATATTTTCTCTTATTAGTCTTAAATGGGTTACATTGTAGCTTCATTACGTGTCCCCTAGTCTTTCTAATTTTTGATGGTGTAAACAATCGATCTGTGTTTACCCATTCCATTCCTTAATGTATAGACCTCTATCATATTTCCCCTCATCTGTCTCTTTTCCAGGTTGAAGAGCCCTAACCTTTTAAGCCTTTCCTCATAAGAGTATCCTTCCATCTCCTTTACCATTTTGGTGGCTTTTCTCTTTACCTTTTCTAATTCTGCTATATCCTTTTTAAGACATGGCAACCAGAATTGCACATTTTCAAAGTGCGTTCGCACCATGGAACTATACAGTGGGATTATAATATCCTTTGTTTTATTATCCATTCCTTTCCTTATGATTCCTAGCATTCTATTTGCTTTCTTGGCCACCACTGCACACTTGGTGGAGGGTTTCAACATGTTATCCACGATGACATCTAAATCATTTTCCAGGGTGGTGGTTCCTAATGTGGAACCTTGCATCGTGTAACCATAGTTTGGGTTGTACTTTCATAGGTGCATAAGTTTGCACTTGTCCACATTAAATTTCATCTGCTATTTGAACATCCATTTTCCAATTTGTCAAGGTTCTCTTGCAATTTTTTACAATCCTCTTGTGTTTTAACAACTTTTAATAATCTTGTGTCATCTGCAAATTTGGTCACCTCACTCGTTATTCCCATTTCCAGGTCATTTATGAATATGTTAAAAAGCAGCGGATCCAACACAGATCCCTGGGGACTCCACTGTTCACCTTTCTCCATTGAAAATATTGGTTATTCAGCCCTACCCTTTACTTTCTATCTTTTAACCAGTTCCTGATCCACAATAGTACACTGCCTCCTATCCCACGACTTTTTAACTGACAAGATTCTCTGAGTGACCTTGTCAAAGGTTTTCTGAATATCCAGAAACAGTATGTCAATGGGCTCACCTTTGTCTATGTGTTTATTCACACCTTCAAAAAAATATAACAGATTAGTAAGACAAGACCTTCCTCTGCTAAATCCATGTTGACTTTCTCCCATTAAACCATGACTATCTACATGTTCAGAATTCTGTTGTTTATAATGGTTTCTACCATTTTGCATTAGTGACGTCAGGCTCACAGGTCTATAGTTTCCCGGATCGCTCCTGGTACCCTTTTTAAAAATTTGCGTTATATTGGGTATTCACCAGTCTTCACATGCTACAGATGATTTTAATGATAGTTCGCAGATTAGGTCTGTAATCTCATATTTCAGTTTTTTCAACCATCCAGTTCAATTTGTCAAATAGTTGTAATACATTATATCCAGGAACAAGCAGGAAGTCAGTCTTCACATATGGGTGACGTCGGCACCAACGCAGCCCTGTGCGAGAACACTTCCCATCATCCAATTGGAAAGGTTTTGGGAGCGTTCCTCTACACAAGCATGGCTACCTTCCCGCCTTAGCTCCTGGTCTCCTCAGTTGTCTTTTTTCCATGGAGACATCGGGACATCATCCCTGTCAGCCGCGGCAAGAGACGTCTGTATTTTTTGCAGTACCATCAAGTACTTCTCTTTTTTTTGCCTTCCCATTGCCGACTCAGCTCCTTGTCAGTTCCGCTCCAGTTCTGTTTTGTTTTGTTTTTTATAAAGATTTTCATTCTTTTTTTGTTAAGGCCTTCAGCCTACCTTTTCATCATCACACAATTTGACTTTGCCTCAGTCCTTTTCCCATAAATGGAAAAGCCCAAGAATGGTTTTAAAAAATGCTTGAAGTGTTCCAGTGCCATTTCTATCACCGACGAGCATAGCTGGTGCCTCAAGTGTTTAAGCCCAGACCACAATGTAGACTCCTGTCCCTCCTGTAGCCACGTGACTGCCAGAGGTAGAAAGAACCGGGATAAGCAGAAGGCCCTCAAAAGGACAAGCATTGATCTGAGTCTCCAGTGCAGAAGACGACATTTACATTGAGATCATCGACCTCAAGGTCAGCATCGGACACCGAGCATCGGCATTTTCACTGACATCCTCTCACTCTGATGCAGACAGTCCAGCGAAGCAACCCTGGCAGGAGTCCTCACCCTCCAAAGCTGTAAAGGGGCTCGGGGATGCCACCGAGGTTCAGTCCTCGGCAGAGCCCCTGATACCAGCATCAGGAGTTGTGGCCCACACATTTGTGTCCGGAGCCGCCACTCCTCTAATACCTGTGCTCGATGACTGTGTCATCGTCATCGAAAAGAGCATCGCTGTGCTCCTTGCAGTAGTGACACCGATTGCTTCGGTTCCACTGACACCGGCGGCCTCGGAGGGTACTGCTATTCTTCCTACTCTGCTCCAAAACAACAGACAGCAGGTCCAAAAACAACCCAGGAAAACCCCAGGTTACCAAACCATAGCCTGCTCCTACTTCTCAACCAACTCAGAGTTTTTGATGCCTTCCTAAAGAGCGTGGCCAGTTCTCCCATGACTTTTCCACCTCCTTCCAAGATCCCAGGGAGACTAGTCCACTTCGCACATCGCTGGAGAACATCACTTCAGAACCCTGGACATTATATCTAGTAGGCCAGGGTCTGCAGATGAAACTTGGTGATCTTCCACCAACTCGTTTTGTAGGCCAACCCTCCTTAGATCTCCATCAAACCACCTTGTTACAACAGGAGATTTACTCTCTACTAATGCAGGAGGCAATAGAGGAAATGCCTCTTACTCAACAAGGCCTCGGCTTCTACTCCTGATACTTTCTTATCCCAAAGAAGATGGGAGGCACAGGCCTATAATAGATCTTTGAATCCTCAACAAATTGCTTGTCGAGGAAAAATTCAAGATGATTTCTCTGGATACCCTTCTTCCTTACCTCCAACCAAATGATTGGCTTTGCTCCTTAGACCTAAAGGATACTTATACTCATCCACCCAGATTGCAGAAAGTTTGGTTTGGTTTGGCTTCAGAAACCAGAGTTTTCACAAAGTGCCTAGCTGTGGTGGCAGCCTATCTTCGAACTTTGGGGATCTTTCTGTTCCCCTACTTAGACCATTTGATTGCTAAGGTCAGATACCATTATGGCAGTCACTACTGCTCTCAGTCAAACTATCCACGTCCTACAGGAGTTAGGTTTAGTCATAAATTATCCAAAATCACACCTTGCTCCATCTCAAAACCTAGAGTTCATAGGAGCTCGACTAGACACGATCCAAGCTCGAGCATTTCTGCCAGATGACAGACGTGCCCGACTAATGTCCTTGGCATCACAGATCCAATAACAGGAGTCAATAACGGCCAGAACATTCCTACACCTCCTAGGCCACATGGCCTCCACAGTCCATGTTGTTCCATATGCTCGTCTCAACACCAGTCTTTTCCACAGGCACTTTTCCTCACTCTTGGAAGCATGCCCTCATTTGCCCCATCATCAAGAAACCCTCGCTTGACCCCCTGGTTCCAGCTCATTACCGCCCCGTCTCTAACCTACCCTTTCTCTCCAAGCTTCTTGAAAAAGCCGTGTTTGCACAGCTGTCTCACCATCACAATTTTCTTCACCCCGGTCAGTCAGGGTTCCGACAGGGTCACAGTGTTGAGACTGTTCTTCTTGCCTTCACTAACTCTCTGCATGCAGCTCACGACCGTGGTGACTTTTCGGTGGCGGTATGCTTGGACTTATCTGCTTCTTTTGACCTAGTTGATCACTCTCTCCTTCTCCTTTGTCTGCGTGAGGCCGGCCTCTGCAGTACAGTCTTCCGGTGGTTTCACTCCTTCCTCTCCTCTCGGTCCTGTGTGGTTCTTTCCTCATCCTTCTCCGTTCCACCTTCTGACCCCTTCCCACTGCCCTGTGGAGTCCCCCAGGGTTCTGTTCTGGCACCCCTTCTCTTTAATCTCTTTCTAGCTCCACTTGCTCTACTGATACAGCAATCTGGGATCTCCGCCTTCTATTATGCCGACGATCTAGTACTTCTTCACCACACTTCCCCCCCCTTCACCCTGATCTCTCTACTCTCAACTCTTGTCTTGCAGACGTCACTGACTGGCTCACCTCTAATTGTCTTCATCTTAACCTAACTAAAACCGTTGCAATCTGGTTCACCCATGGCAGTCCTTCCCCACCGCTGGCCCCCTCTTTCTCAGGATCCCCCGTACCCATAGTTTCTTGCTTCCGCTATCTGGGTGTTCTTTTCGATTCCGATCTCTCCTTCCAAGCCCACATTTCACATATCACCAAAACTTCCTTTTTCTTCCTTCGCCAAATTCGTGCAATTTGCCCTTTTCTCACACCACCTGCTCTCACTACTCTTCTACTGTCACTTGTTATGTCCCGTGTCGATTTCTCTAACTCTGTTCTCATTGGCATTTCAAAATCACAACTAGGTAGACTACAACGAATTCAGAATACTGCTGCCCGTCTCATCACATAGTCCTCCCATCGTGACCATGTAACACCTCTTCTTCTTCGCCTCCACTGGCTGCCCATCTCCTTCCGCTCTCAGTTCAAACTATTAACTCTGGTTCATAGAGCCCTCCACACTAGCACCCCTCAATACCTAGCTGATCTTATCACATTTCACACCCCCAGACATACCCCCTGCTCATTCCATCTGAACCGCCTTCATCTCCCTTCTCCCTCTCTTGCCCACCTCCAGTCCACCCGCTCATCTGCGTTCTTTTTCATTGGCCCAGCACTCTGGAACTCACTGCCCACTTCCCTCAGGTTGGAACCCCATCACATCACCTTCAAAAAGAACCTAAAAACCCACTTCCCTAGCCTTTGACCTTCCCTCCCCTTTTGTTTGACCCACCTCCCCAACTATAATTGTTACTCTGCTCTCTGTCTTGTATGCCTATTTACTATCTCTGTCCTATTATTGATTGTAATTTCCTTTCACTTTCTGGCCTTGTGCCCACTCTCTAAACTGTAAACTGTGAACCGCTCTGATTGTTAAAGTAGGGCGGTATATCAAATAAACATAAACATGAGAATAGCACAATGAACTCTCTCACAGCAGTGGAAGCAATCCACAGACCTCCTCTCAGACTTCATCACCATCATGCACAACCTTGTCATAAGGTTACCTTTTTAATGGTCTGTACCACAGTGTAGCCTGATGACCGATGCGTGAAAGCTAGGTTGGGGGGCTCACCTAAACAGTCTTACAGCCCAGGCCCTATGGACGTCTCAAAAGAATCTCCTCCACATCACTCCGATCTCAGGGCGATCTTCAGTGCCATCTGGGTTTTCTCTGCCCATCTCAGGGGCTGCTCAGTCCTCATTCAGATGGACAACCAGGTGGCCATGTTTTATATAAACAAACGGGCTCTCTCCTCTTATGCACAGAGGCCATCCACTTGTGGAACTGGGCAATCTCTCAGGAGATTCACCTTCATGCTCTGTACCTTCCAGAAACAGAGAATTCCTTAGCTGACAGACTGAGTCGCATACTGTGTCCTCACGAGTGGAGGCTGGAACCTCAAGTAGCTCAGCACTTGTTCCAGCTTTGGGGGATGCCAATAATAATCAACCTCTTTGTTTCTCCTGTCAATACCCAACTACCTTGTTTTTGCTCCAGGATCCCCCCCCCCCCCCACACCTCCACAGGGAGAGCTTGGATGTGTTTCTCCTTCATTGCGGACAACATCTCCTCCTCATAGAAAAGACACTATTCAAACTACGAGCCAACAGGGGAATGATGATCCTGATTGCCCCTTACTGGCCCAGACAACCCTGGTTTTCCCAAACTTCAACTAGTTTGGAAACCTCCCCTCAACCTCTGTTACTTTCCAACCTTCTCTCTCAGGAACACAGGACCCTCCTGCACCCCAAACTCAAAGCACCTCACTTGGTCTGGCTGCTGAGCGGAGGGTCCTCTCACACCTAGGACTCAGAGGAGGTTTTATAGGCTCTCCTATCTTCCAGAAAAAATTCCATCACACACTCTTAGCTTTCAAGTGGTGCAGATTTTCCATTTGGTGTTCACAGAAAACGCTAGATCCTTACACATGTTCAGTCCCAGATCTACTTCTGTACCTGCTCCACTTATCTTCCTCTGGTCTCAAGACCAACTCTGTAAAAGTACCTTTATGTGCCATTGCGGCCTCTCACCATATGTTAGAAAACCAGCCTATCTCGACACATCCCTTGTTGGCTAGATTAATGAGGGGTCTTCTCCCGACCAAACTGCCTCTCCACCCACCACCCACACCGTGAGATTTAAATGCTGTTCTTGCACAGCTCATGCACAATCCTTTTGAACCCATGGTATCAGCCTCTTTAAAGTTTTTAACATGGAAAGGCCTTTTTCTCATTACAGTCATCTCTGCTCATAGGATCAGTGAACTGCAAGCCTTGGTGGACTATACTCCATATACCACATTCCACCACAACAAGGTAGTCCTTCGGAAACATCCTAGCTTCTTACCGAAAGACATCACCTCCTTCCACCTGAACCAATCCTTCTCAATACCAATGTTATTTCCAAGGCCTCATGCCTCCCCGGTTGAGGTGAAGTTGCATACTCTTGATTGTAAGAGAACATTGGCATTCTATCTGAACTGTTCTAAGGCTCATCTTCAATACTCTCAGTTATTTGTCTCTTGACCAAAGTCATCTGGGGCTACCAGTCTCTAAGAGAACAATTTCAAACTGGCTAGCAGACTGCATATCTTTTACTTACTCGCAAGATGGTCTGTCTCTTCAACACCATGTCACTGCCCATAATGTCCAAAGTTTTTTGCTATAGATGTACTTGAAAAAGTTTTTATTATGCGTTTTTGCTTCCACTGCAAGCTTTCTTTCAAATTCTCTCTTTGCCTGCCTTATCAATGCCTTGCATCTAACTTGCCAGTGCTTATGTTTCAGGTTTTCATCATTTGGCTCCTTTTTCCATTTCTTGAAAGATGCTTTTTTTGGCTAAAACAACCTCTCTGACTTCATCTTTAAACCATGCTGGCAGTTGTTTGGCCTTCCTTCCACTTTTCTTAAAATGTGGAATACATCTGATCTGGGCTTCAAAGATAGTATTTTTAAACAATGCCCATGCTTGATATAAATCTTTAAGCTTTGCAGCTGCTCCTTTTAGTTTTTTCTTAACTATTTTCCTCATGTTATCATATTCTCCCTTTTGAAAGTTAAAAGGTAATACTGTGGATTTCCTTGCTGTCATTCCTCCATTTATTAAATCAAATGCAATCATATTCTGATCACTATTGCCAGGTGGCCTCCTTGCACCAGATTCTATGTTCCACTAAGTAACTGGGTCTAAAATAGCTTCCCCTCTTGTCAATTCATGAACCAGCTGCTCCAAGAAGCTGTCATTTCTCCGGGAACAAGCAGGAAGTCAGTCCTCACATATGACTGACATCAGCATTGATGAAGCCATCACGGAAGCATTTCCCCAGTTTTCAAAGAAAGCCTTTGGGAGATGCCACCACACATGCGTGGTCCGGTTCCCGCCCAAGGGTGTCGTCTTGCTCAGTCTCCTTTTTTTCTGCGGAGCCCATCGGACATGTGTCTGATTACCCCAGAAAAAGTTGATTATTTTCTCAGTAAAGTTTTTCCCCCGGCTCAGCTTTGTGCCTTTTTTTCACCCGCAGGTTGTTCCTTGGTTTTTCCACCTTGCCGGGGTACTTTTTTCCCCAATGGCCAGTGGCTTTAAAAGGTGTGATAGGTGCACTAAAAATATGTCCCTCACAGACACACAAATTTTGCCTCCGGTGTCTAGGACCTGATCCTGACTCGGAGGCCTGCAGCCTTTGCAGAAAGATATCCACTAAGGCCATCAAACTCCATCAGTAGAAGCATGACAAGATCTTCAAATGGTCAGAGTCTGCCCTGGAATCCCCAGTGACTGCACACCCCAGGGCCCCATCCAAATCCCAGGAGTCGTGTAGTGATCCCTCGGCTACCGACTGGAGCCGTTGGGCCTCCGATAAGGATTTCCTGGAGCAGGAATGGAAGAAGAAGAAAAAATCCTCAAGGAACTCGTCTCGGGATTCAGACAAGGCGGGCAAGCTTCGCGTTAGGTCCCGCCGCCCGCACAGAGGATCTGAGGAGTCAGAGTGGGAGCGGCCGGTCAAGGTCCCCCAGAAGAATTCTAAAGCCTCCGGCAATAGGCATCGGACACCTGAGAACCATCCTCATCAACACTGGATCTGGTAACCCCGGGGTCTGGGTCGAAGACCATAACACCTCCTGAGTGGGAAACCAGGATGGTGATCGTGGAGTTAGTCTACCTTCCTCGCCATGCAGCATGTGCCAATGCCTGGCTCCGCCGGTACATCCGCCCATACCACCAGGACTTCGACATCAAGGATTTTCCCGGTTGCTGAGCATATCCTCGTGAGCCCACCGCCTTGAGTTGATCCTCGGTAGAGGGTCCCGATCACAGTCCCGCTCTTCAGGAGCGAGATCCTCACAGACAAGTGCTCGTGGCCCCAGCCACAAAGCCACCATAGTCCATCAGCCCCTTGACCCGGGCCCTGCCCCGAATCCTCGACTGACTATGAGTCCGAGGATGAGACATTACCAAATGCCCGCAAAAACCATGATGTCCCATCTGACCCGAGGATACCTCGTTCCTTGACTTCATGTGGGACACTGGTTATCTCCATGAAGTCTGAGGAGGATCCTCGCATGGAGGAACTAGAGATTCTCCAATATGATTCCCCGCCGAAGGAGGCACTGATGGTTCCCGTTCCTGCCATACTCAAGAGACTTCTCCTTCGCATGTGGGAGATGCCGGCATCGGTGCCCATAGTCAGCTGTCGACTCAATGCGATGTACTGAGTCCGGTGAGGCGTCTGCTTTAAGAAGCCACAGTTGCCACATAACTCCATGGTAGTGGAGTCAGCCATGCGTCTGTTCAAAAGCCAGAAGACAAATTCTTCGGTGCCCCTGGGCAGGGAGGCCCGTATCCTTGACGCCCTTGGTTGGAAGTCCTTCAGGGCTTGATGCTTACCTGCCGGATCCAAGTGTACCAGCTCTATATAGGTATATACCTTTGGAACTTGACAAAGGAGCTTACCAGGTTCTCTGCTGGCCTCGGATGACCACCTTCAGCGATTCTGGAACCTGACCAAGGGCGTTGGGGAGTGCTCAATGTATCTGACTTGGGCAGCCTGTGATGGCTTCATTTCAACAGTGAGGATAGCTGCTACCGACATTGGTGCCTGATGCATGGCGTAGCTGCAGTCTTCAGATCTGGAGAAATGGATGCAGGACAAGCTCATCGATGTCCCATGCAAAGGAGAAATCTCTTTGGTAAACCCATGACTGAATGAGTGACAGAGATAGAGTCCAAGTTCTTTATGAGGACTTGACTCTCCAAGAAAATTGCTACCCTCCCCAGGAGGAAAAGCCCAGGGAAAAAGCCTCCTTCACCAAGGAACAATCAGGCTTACCAGGGCTCCTCCAACCCCTCAGCAGGGCCACCATGCCAAAGGAGCAGATCAGGGCCACTGCAAGCAGAAAAGCCCCAAGCCCCCAGTGCTAGCTTTGGCACAGCCTGGGGGAACCTTTGACTTCCGGGGCATAGCCTCTCCACCCTCAGGAGGTCAGCTGCCCACAGAGGGACATCTGGTCCACAGGGGGACATCTGGTCCACTTTGCCCACCAGTGGCCTTCCATCTCCATTGACGCTTGGACAGGTAGTCAGAGAAGGCTACCCTTCTTCACCTCTTGGACTCCCCTGCACTGGGCCCTGCTACTGCAGAAACTTGTAGAACCTCTCATGGACAAAGCTGTGGAACCGGTGCCCCATCACCTAAGGGGTAAGGGGTTCTACTCACGGTACTTCCTAGTTCCAAAATGAATCTGGGGCCTAAGATCTATCCTAGACCTGCAAAACCTAAACAAGTTCCTGGTGTGGGAGAGGTTCAAGATGCTCGTCCTTTGAACATTGCTGCCATACCTCCAGCAGGAAGACTAGCTATATGTTCCTTGGATCTAAAGGATGTATATATCCACATCCTCATTCATCCCAACCACAGGCAGTACCTCAGGTTCATGGTCGGGGGCGACTACTAACAGTACAGGGTGCTACCCTTCAGTCTAGCCTCCGCACCCAGAGTCTTCACCAAATGCCTAGCAGTGGTGGTGGCCTTCCTCCATCTCCTGGGCGTCTTTGTTTTCCCCTTTTCTGGACGACTGGCTCGTAAAGGGGAACATAGCCGCAGAGGTGCAACAGACCATGGCCCACACCATCAGTGTCCTGCAACACCTGGGGTTCGTGATAAACCACCCCAAGTTCCACTTGACCAATATACAAGGTCTGGAGTTCAGAGGGGCTTGACTGGACACTCTTCAAGCCAAGGCCTGCCTTCCTTCCCCTAGATAGAGCAGGTCACCTCATAGCTTTGGCCACAGAGGTGCGGCGCCGCCATTCTGTCGGCTCACTCCTTGCTCCGTCTACTCAGCCACATGGTATCGATGGTCCATGTAGTCCCCAAAGCCCGCCTTCATATGAGAACAGCTCAGTGGGGCCTACACTCCCAGTGGACGCAGCCATGGGCTGACTTCGGGACAGGGTCTGCGTGACCTGCCCCCCTGGAAAATCACACAGCAACTTAAGTCAGGCATGCATTTCCAGAACTCTGCATCCCAGTGGGTCCTCACCACAGATGCCTCCTTGCTGGGGTGGGGGGCCGATTGCAGGGGACTCCACATGCAGGGCAGTTGGTCCAGGGCAGAGAGCCAGCAGCAGATCAACCTGCTGGGGTTCAGGGCCATATTCCTGGCACTCAAAGCTTTCCGCCACTGCCTACAGCACCAGTTGGTGATGATTCAGGTAAACAACCAAGTCGCAATGTTCTACCTGAACAAGCAGAGAGGCACAACGTCTTACACCCTCTGCCAGGAGGCAATAGTCCTCTGTTCGTATGTGATCAATCAAGGAATGCTCTTGAGGGTGGTGTACCTGCCAGGCCAGGATGATGCCCTGGTGGACAGTCTGAGCAGGGTCCTACAGCTGCACAAATGGGGGCTAGACTCCAGGGCAGCCCGACGGCTCTGTCACCTCTGAGCCAATGCTCAGCTGCTCCGCTTCTGCTATTGCCAGCTTCACCCTTCCCATGTGGCAGCAGATGCCTTCCTCCTCCTCCTATAAGAGGGCTGCCTGTATGTCTTCCCACCCACGCCACTGGTCACCAAGATCCTTCTCAAGGTCCTTCGGGACAAGGCATCACTGATCCTGGTGGTCCCACAGTGGCCCAGTGTATTTTGTTTCCTGCAGAACTTTAATCCTGTGTAACTCGATGCCTTCTCTAACATAGAGCGCAACCCCTTCACCAATTTGATCTACTCTAATTTAATTTTAATTTAATTTGTGCGTTTTTATATACCGCATCTTCCTATGATCAGTTGCGGTTTACATGGAACAACAGTTAAACAAGCAATGCTGTTTTTACATATAACAGTGGGCGATAACAAGAAAATCAAACTTACAGTTAAAACATTTTGTAAACTATGTGCAAGAATTAAAACTTTCATTTAACAGGTTGTAAACTATGTATAAAGAACGCATTTTAACTGTGTACAGGTATGTCTATTTTCAAATCATTGGGATGAAGTTCTAGCATCAATTTCAATTCAGAGGTGGGTCATGTCAGCTGGTGAAGCTATCCTTTTTCTTGTTGAAGGGGTGGGTTCGACAAAGCTCGGTAGTGTTCTGAGAATAAATGTGTTTTAAGTTTTTTCCTGAACTCCATGATTTGGGGTAAGGATCTTAATTCCAGGGGAATGTTGTTCCATGTTATAGGGGCAGCATGGGAGAATGCTTTCTTGTTTGTTGAGACATCATTGCGATATAGTTTGTACCCAGTTATCACAGTGTCCCTTTGGTTGTCCTCCTTCCATCAGGTCTCTGAGATATCAATCATATCTAACCTCTCATTTAGTGATATATATTCTAACTGTCCTATCTTATTTTTGCTAGATCATTTGTACGCAGGCATTTTAGAGGTGGTAATTTATTCATATTAATCTGGTTATTGGTAGACAGGGGTGATTTGGAAGCTTTCAGCCCTGTCTGCTCTATACTTAAGGGCATCTGGGTTACTTTTATCTTTCTTGGAACCTCTCTGTTGGGATGCCCTACCTTCCCTCTTTTGCTAGTATCCTTCAAGGATACAACCTTCTGAACCATGTGCTCTTGGGCAACTGTCAGCTTTCTCCTATTATCTAGTTTAAAAGCTGCTCTGTCTCCTTTATAAAGGTTTGTGCCCACAGCTAGTTCCATCCCAGTTAAGGGTGGAGCTCATCTCTTCGGAAAAGCCCCTCCTTTCTCCAGAGTTTTGCTCAGTTGCTAACAAATCCAAAACCCTTTTCCTTGCACCATTGTCTCATCCACGCATTTAGACTCCAGAGCTCTGCCTGTCTTTTGGTCCTGTGTGTGGAACGGGAAGCATTTCTGCTACCCTGAAGGTTCTGGATTTCAACCTCCTACCTTAAAGCCCAAATTAGGCTGCCCGAACCTCTCTACCACACTTTCCTATGTCATTAGTATTAACATGTACCAAGACAGCAGAGTCCTCCCCAGTGCTATCTAAAACCTTGTTTAGGTGGTGCGTGAGGTCTGCTACCTTCGCACCAGGCAGGTATTGTTACGAGGCAATCCTCACATCCACCAGCCACCCAGCTATCTACATGCCTAATGATCAAATCACCAACTATAACTGCTTTCCTAACCCTTCCCTCATAGGCAACCCTGGAGAAAGCTCCTCAGTGTGAGAGGGTTTTACATCACTTGGAGGACAGGTCCTAGTTACAGGATCACTTCCTGTCACACCAGAGTGATACTCTCTCTGTCACGTGACCTCTCTTCTCCATTCCAACAGGGATGCTGCCAGACTGGAGGTGGGATTTCAGTATTATGTCCCTGTAGGTCTCATCTATATACCTCTCTGTCTTGCTTATGTCCTCCAAATCTGCTACTCTAGCCTCCAGGGATCGGACTCTGTTTTGATAGAGGGGGCTGCTACAGCTTGAAAAAGATCTGCACTAGTAAGTATTTATCTTCTGGGAAATTCTCTAAATCTTGGGGGAAAGGGAGTTCTTTGGATTAAAGCAGTTAAATCTGGAATAGTTGGTTAAATTTCCATAGAATTACTAGAAATATAATTGTTGAAAGATTTTAAGAGGTCCTCTAGTTCTTCTCCTATACCATCCTAGCTAATTTGTCTAACCTGCACTTAAAACCTTTAGGAGGCAATTTTCAGAAAGTTTGCATTATGACTAAAACTGCTTGCTTTTTACCCACAGTCTTTGCACCAGTTTTCAAAACAAAAGTAAATAAAAATGCTCATGCTTTTGCTTTGAAACTTGACAGTGGTGTATATAGTCACTTGCTCCTTACTTTATTTTTATAGATACACATTTTGTTGGAAAAGCAAGTGCAAAGTTTTGAAAATGCATTCTATGCATATAACGTTTTCTTCCCCAATCTGAATGTTCCTGGGTGCCTTTTCTCATTTCAGCTAAAATGTGAAAAAAAGTGTATTTTAAGGGTATTTTGTGAGGGTAATATTCCAATCACTGGTTAATGCAGGTAAAATGCTTGTTACGTGCATAAATTGCTTTTAAACTATTTTTTCTTATGTCTGGATTCTACTATCTTACTAAACATTTGCTTCAGTGCCTATCTCTAGAGTTACAGTATAATAGAAACATAGAAAAATAGAAATATTACGACAGAAAAAGACCACATGGCCTATCTAGTCTGTCCTTCCATGTCAACAACTACAACAGTCCCCTTTTTACCTTTAGAGATCCTCTGTGTTTGTCCCATGCTTTTTTGAATTCAGTTACTGTCCTCATCTCTACCACCAACAACAAACCAACCTGAGGCGTGAGTAGATGGAAAGACAGTATTTTGTTTTTAACTCATTCTTCAATTTATGTATTTTTCATTTTTAAGGAGGCAATGCGGTGACATTTTTAGTACTAATTTAATCGTTATTTTACTACCCTTATGTCCGTTCCAAAGTTTCCAATACAGCTCTGATCCACCTTTTTTCCTTTTTTCCCTTTTTCCCTTTTAGAGACAATTTTGACACTTGGTATGTAATTATGGCTAGATCTCGGGTGGCGGTATTACGGAAAAGTAATCCCTTTGCTACACATGAATATTATAATGCCACTTCAGGCCTATCTGGCCGGATTTAAATACAGCTTTCGTTCTTGCATATGTGTCAAATTTGTACAGATGAACTAGTAATATTTTTTAAGCCTCTCCCAATTGTACTATTGCTGGTGGGCTTTTGGCTCACTCGTGCTACTGTTATTATTTATATATATCATTTTTTAAGCGCATTATTTTTCAAGCATATGTTCCCAAAAATATTTTATTAGACTTTGTAGTCATCTCATACCCTTTCTTTTTCTCCTCACTCCTTATGCCACCTTCCTTTTCTCTTTATAGTTTTTGAAGGATATTAATTCATACTTTATTTACTTTGTTTCTTAATTACTCTGTTTTTTGTCTTTTAGTAACAATATTTCTCTAGACTTTTCTACATAAGTGTGGTGTAATACTTTTTAGAGCCTGCAACAGAGGTTGGTATATTATTTTATCTTCATGTATTTATATGATTTTATGTATTTAGCCTTCGAGCACTTTTAATCTTTTATTTGTTTCCTATTGTTTATTAGTCATATTTGATTGTATGATTGTCAATTTTTTGATGTTTTTAATGATTTTAGGTATTAATATGTATGATGTTATGTTTGAGTTCATCTGTCTGTTCCTTTATGTTTTTAATGGTTGTTAATGGTTATTTATGATTTTAGTTTTTGTGCCTGGCTAGCCCCCGACGAAGGGTGACGAAACACGGCCTGTGTCGGGCGGCCTAAGGTTTAATAAAGGACTCTGTCTTTCCATCTACTCACGCCTCAGGTTGGTTTGTTCTTAGTTCTGCGTGACTACTGCTTTCCAGTGTTGCTCATCTCTACCACCTCCACTGGGAGATTATTCCACGGATCCACTACTCTTTCCGTAAAGAAATATTTCCGCATATCACTTCTGAATCTATCGCCCTTCACCCTCATCCCATGTCCCCTCGTAGCAGAACTTGCTTTCAATTGAAAGAGGCTCTCCCCCTGTACATTTATGCCACGGAGGTATTTAAACATCTCAATCATATCACCTCTATCCCGCCTTTCCTCTAAGGTGTACATATTAAGATCCTTAAGTCTGTCCTCATATGCTTTATAATGAAGACCACTAACCATTTTAGTAGCCACCCTCTGTACTGACTCCATCCTGTTTATATCCTTTTGAAGGTACGGTCTCCAGAATTGCGCACTATACAGTCAAACCTCGGTTTTCATGATTAATCCGTTCAAAAAAGTCTGACTAAAACCGAAACGTATGAAAACTGAAGCAATATTTCCCATAAGAAATAATGTAAATCCAATTAATCCGTTCCAGACACCCAAAAATAGTCACAAAAAATACAATCAGGAAGAGAATCAATCCCACTTCTGGCCACAAGATGGTGCTCCAGAGGTATTTTTGGCAGACAGATAGTTTAAACTGCTGAGAAGGGAGAAAGATTAACACAGTGATCAACATGCAGATCTTCAGCCAGACACCCAGAGAGGAGATTGGGCACAGGAATTTAAAAAAAAAGAAAAAAACAAGAAGGATCCACAAAAATAAAGCCTCCAGTAAAGGCACCAGCCACAGCCACCGGAAACACCACTATCCTGCTCAGGCAACCTGGAACGCAGAGCTGAGCATGCGTTCCAGAGCCATGTGGCAATGGCTGCAGCAGCATGGGCCCCCGAAGCCTCAGCCAGGCAGTAGAACAGCTCCTGTCACTTCTTTCACCTGCCCGATCGTCACAGGACAGCGCACACACACAGATACAGCACTGTAATCTGATCGCCGACTCTCTCACCGGCCTCCGATTCCGTCTCAAAAGCAAATTACAAGCTGGAAGAAATGCTCAGCAGCAAGTTTGGAAGACCCATCAGGACTGGCATGTTTGGAAGACCGATCAAAGTTTCACCGTCAGCAAGGAGTCCCAAGGGGGTCCTCTAATTGAGCGTGTCGGAAGCATCAGATCAGCCACACTCTCACTCCTATGATTCTTGTATTTGATTCCTTTGATTCTTGTATTTCTCAACGGATCGTTGAAAGCAAAGAGGTCTGGATCGCAAAAACAAGCTAAGTAGTGTACTTTACTGAACGATCCCCCCTGGAACGGACCATTTTAAAATTGTACGAAAACCGAGCAGATGGACGAGAACTGGGACAAAATCTCAATGGAAAAAGACGTCGAAAACCGAAGCATGTGAAAACAGGGGCAAACGAAAACCGAGGTTTGACTGTACTCCAAATGAGGTCGCACCAAAGACTTATACAGAGGCACTATCACCTCCTTTTTTCTGCTAGCCATTCATCTCCTGTCTTCCTCTCTCTGTGATCTCTTGTATTTCATTTTTTAATACTTTCTATATCTCCAGGAACAAGCAGGAATGTAGTCCTCACATATGGGTATCGGTACCAACGGAGCCTGCGCGGGAACGCTCCCCAGCGTCCAGTAGGAACGCTTTTGGGAGCATCCCTCAGCACATGCGCGCTGCCTTCCTTCCTTTCCAACTGTCCCTCTTCAGTTCTTCGTTTTCCGCGGAGCCGACAGGACCTATTCTCTGTCACCGCAGAAAAGTCCGTCTTTAAATTTCTTTCTGTGGTCGCGTTTGCCTACCGCACGACACCTACCGGTACCGCCGGTTCTTTTCTTTTCATTAAAAAAAAAAGCAAAAAAAAAAACCTTAGACTGTTTCTTTCAAAAACTTTCCTCTTTGGTGCTAGGCGCTATTTTGGGCATTAGGCCCCATTTTCCTAAAGCATGGAAAAGCCAACTAGTGGTTTCAAAAAATGTACTAAGTGTGGCGGTACCATTTCCGTCACTGACACCCATGATTGGTGTCTAAAATGTTTAGGACCTGATCATTCTCCAACTGAATGTCTCTCCTGCATGGGGATGACCAAAAGAGGAAGACAGAATCGGGCCGCAAAGCTCGGTACCCTCTTTTCTTCAGATGCCAGATTCATTGCATCATACCTTTAAAGAAAAGACTTCAGCAAATCTAAACATATTGCAACATTTTAAACACAGCCAGCGAGTGAGAGCCTCAGAATCAACTCACTGATAAAACCAAATCAGGAGTATGAATAACATCAACGGTTCTCACTCGCTATACACCCACCATCCAACTTCACGATATTATAATCACAAACAATTTTCCATTAAAGCATAATTTAACATCATCACATCTCCAAAAATTTTTAGAATGTCACCACAATCACAAATCGTGAGTAAAGATGGAATTGAGTGTCCCCGACGCCTCTTCAAGACATCTTATGTTAGCGTTTTGCTACAGCTGTTTCAAGGGGATCCAACTCTAAAAAATAAAAAAATAGCTTAAAATAATGCCGCAACCCATGAAAAACTCCTTATACACACTGCACCAAGATCCTAGACACTTACCAAGAGTTGCTTCAAACACCAGCAAACATTTCAAAAACGGTTCATCATCTCTCATCAGAGCTGAACTTAAAGACCGCCATTCACCACCATACATCAATGCTGGTATCGAGATAGCATATACTTCCGGACACATGATATATACCCGGAAGTCCCCCACAGCTGTCACAATCAACTGAAATACTACCCAACCAAGCAAAGCAACTAATATCTCTCATTGAACTGAATTGAAAGAAAGAAAAACCTCTTTCCCATTGAACTTATCTATCATATACAATCACCGTTGATCCAGATCCAAACTCTCCATTCTAAGTAAACAGATCAAAAACAAACTCCCCATTCAATACAGGAATTTAAATCATTAGGAGAAACTGTTTTTAAATGAAAAATCCACCATTGTTCCCTATATAGGAGAAACCAGAGAAACTGAGATAGTACTTAAACGAGCAGACAAAGGGAGAGCGATTGTGGTGTTAAATCGCACTGATTATTTATGGGAAGCTCACCGTCAGTTATCTGATGAGACAAATTATATTAAGTTATCTTTAGACCCAACACAGGAGTTGCAAAATCAAATTAAAATTCTAACTAGGCAAGCCTATCAGTCACACATTATCTCCAAAAAAGAACAGCAATTTTTGAATAGTATTTCTCCCTCAGTCCCACAATTGTATTTGTTACCTAAAATACATAAGAGTTTGGTTAGGCCTCCTGGACGGCCTATCGTTTCTACACGGGGGTCGGTCTTGGAGCCATTGGCAGATGAAATTTAATGTGGACAAGTGCAAGGTTATGCACCTAGGGAAGAACAATCCAAACTATGGTTACACGATACAAGGTTCCACATTAGGAACCACCACCCAGGAAAAAGATTTAGGCGTCATTGTGGATACCATGTTAAAACTCTCGGCCCAGTGTGCAGCGGCGGCCAAGAGAGCAAATAGAATGCTAGGTATGATAAGGAAAGGAATGGAAAATAAAACAAAAGATATTATAATGCCTCTATATCGTTCCATGGTGAGACCGCACCTTGAATATTGTGTGCAATTCTGGTCGCCGTATCTTAAAAAGGATATAGCGATTTTAGAAAAGGTTCAGAGAAGAGCCACCAAAATGGTAAAGGGGATGGAAGGATACTCCTATGAAGAAAGGCTAAAAAGGTTAGGGCTCTTTAACCTGGAAAAGAGACGGCTGAGGGGAGATATGATAGAAGTCTATAAATTAATGAACGGAGTGGAACGGGTAAATGTAGATCGATTGTTTACCTTATCAGAATATAGAAAGACTAGGGGACATGCAATGAAGCTACAGGGTAAACTATTTAAGACTAATAAAAAAAAATATTTTTTCACTCAACGTGTAATCAAACTCTGGAATTTGTTACCGGAGGATGTAGTAAAGGCTGTTAGTGTAGCTGGGTTTAAAAAAGGTTTGGACAAGTTCCTGGAGGAAAGGTCCATAAACCATTATTAAGAAGTGACCGAAGATATCAATGCTTGACCCAGTACAAGCATTGTGGAACTTGTGTCTCTTGGGGAAACTGCTAGGTACGTATGACCTAGATTGGCCACTGTTGGAAAAAGAATACTGGGCTTGATGGACCTTGGTCTGACCCAGTATGGCATATCTTATGTTCTTATGTTCATTGTCACAGTTTATAGATTCTTTTTTGCGTCCGTTATTAATCACCATTCCCTCATATCTTCGGGACACTATGCATTTTTTACAGATTATAGCTGAAGCTTCGGACTGGGCAAAAAAAGATTCTGTACTTTTGGTAACACTTGATGTTGTAGCGCTATATACGAGTATCCCACAGGAGGAGGCGCTACATGTTATTCGGGAAGGTTTATTACAACGGGGTGATGTAAATGAGGACATGCTAGTATTTTTAATGGCATGTGCAAATTTGGCCCTTTGTCGCAATTATTTTACATTTAATGGTGAGCTGTTTCAACAGATAGGCGGCATTGCTATGGGGGCGTCGTTCGCCCCCTCTGTTGCTAACCTTTTTATGGGTCTTTATGAACGAAGGTGGTTGCAATCCTCCACTTTTTGGTCTCATATACTGATTTGGCGTCGGTATATAGACGATGTCTTTGTGTTGTGTGATGGTCCTTCTAATCTTTTGTTGGATTTTCATACCTGGTTAAATACGTTAGATCCTCATATACAATTCACAATAAATTATAGTGTCCAAGAAATAGTTTTTCTGGATGTTAAAGTGTTTCGGCAATCAGACTCTTGGGGTACAACAGTTTTTCGTAAAACTACTGACAGGAATACGTATTTAAACTTCTCTAGTGTACATCCTAAAGGTTTGTTGAAAGGGTTACCATTTTCTCAGTTTATACGGTTTAGGCGTAACTGTTCGTCAGTTGAGGATTATAAAGTTAATGCGGTGCGTCTTAAACAGGATTTCTTAGATCGTGGTTACCCTTTAAAGGTAGTAAATCGTGCCTATAAACGGGCACTTTATAACGACAGATCTTGGTTGTTATCTCCCAGACCGAAGGTGTTGACTGACAGTGATCAAGTGAATTTGATTTCTCGCTATTCCCCTTATAGTAGACAGATTCAATCAATTTTACAGAAACACAGGCATGTTTTGGGTATAGTCCCTGGGTTGGAATCTAAACAACTACGTTGTGTATGGCAACGTAACCCAAATTTAAAAGATATTTTGAGCCCTTCTTCTTTACGGCTTTCGTCTGGTATATCTTTGGACAGTTATGGACATCGACAATGTGGAGAGTGTTCTTGTTGTAAGGTGATGTGGGAGACTGATAGTTTTTGTGTATAATGGTCAGTTAATTCATTTGAGAGATAACACTTCGTGTAATTCAGATTTTGTGATCTATGGAATCTTCTGTCCATGTAGACTTCTCTATATAGGTAAGACAATTAGGTGCCTTTGTATCCGGTTACTTGAACATAAAAGTAAGCTTCATTGTCAGCGTAAGGAAGCACCAATAGTTAAACATTGTTTAACTTTTCAGCATAAATTTAGTGATCTTCAATGTTTTGTGATTCAACACATTCGGAATGGTTCGAAGGGTATGTCACGTGATCGGTTTCTCCTATATAGGGAACAATGGTGGATTTTTCATTTAAAAACAGTTTCTCCTAATGGTTTAAATTCCTGTATTGAATGGAGAGTTTGTTTTTGATCTGTTTACTTAGAATGGAGAGTTTGGGTCTGGATCAACGGTGATTGTATATGATAGATAAGTTGAATGGGAAAGAGGTTTTTCTTTCTTTCAATTCAGTTCAATGAGAGATATTAGTTGCTTTGCTTGGTTGGGTAGTATTTCAGTTGATTGTGACAGCTGTGGGGGAGTTCCGGGTATATATCATGTGTCCGGAAGTATACGCTATCTCGATACCAGCATTGATGTATGGTGGTGAATGGCGGTCTTTAAGTTCAGCTCTGATGAGAGATGATGAACCGTTTTTGAAATGTTTGCTGGTGTTTGAAGCAACTCTTGGTAAGTGTCTAGGATCTTGGTGCAGTGTGTATAAGGAGTTTTTCATGGGTTGCGGCATTATTTTAAGCTATTTTTTTATTTTTTAGAGTTGGATCCCCTTGAAACAGCTGTAGCGAAACGCTAAAATAAGATGTCTTGAAGAGGCGTCGGGGACACTCAATTCCATCTTTACTCACGATTTGTGATGTGGTGATATTCTAAAAATTTTTGGAGATGTGATGATGTTAAATTATGCTTTAATGGAAAATTGTTTGTGATTATAATATCGTGAAGTTGGATGGTGGGTGTATAGCGAGTGAGAACCGTTGATGTTATTCATACTCCTGATTTGGTTTTATCTGAGGCTCTCACTCGCTGGCTGTGTTTAAAATGTTGCAATATGTTTAGATTTGCTGAAGTCTTTTCTTTAAAGGTATGAGGTATCATTTGTAGGCTTCGATATAGGCTTTATAGTTTTGTAGATCCATTGCATCGACATCGTCAAGGGCCTCTTCTTCCTCCCATGGATCTCAGGTAACTAAACATAAAAGCCAGTCCTCAAAGGGTAGCTCTCCTGCTAAGCATCAAGAGGCCATTGGCATTGCCCTTGAGGGAACCATACCGGCAAAACAGCCCCGATGGGAGGCTTCGGCTTCCAAAGCATCGATGAGGCTTCAGGATGTTCTCGAGGCCTCAACCTCGCAAGAACTACCTGTGCCATGCTCGGGGGTTCCGGCCGTTCTTACCCGTACCGACACCCAGGCATCGGCATCAGCAGCGTCGATAGACCAGAGGTTTCTTGCTATCGAGTGCAGTATCGCAGCTCTTCTTTCATCTGCGGTACCGGTGGTCCCAAGGGCACCGGTGCCGACATCGACACCGATGCCGGTACTGACACCGGTACCGACGATGCCGATGCCAGTACCTACCCCGGTGGGAACTCTTCCCATGCCATCTCTGGCTGGAGTGGAAAAAGTGGTACCGGGTCACCTCGGCACCGACTTCGATCGGTACCGGGATCGTGCTTTGCAGGAGCATCGGGGTCAGGAATACTTCGATTCCTCCGATTCCGAAGACTCTGACAATTCTGCGGGCACTAGAGGGTTTCTCCTAGAAGATCCCGCTTCTCCCCAACGCAGAATGTCACCTCCAGAGGACATGTCATTTCAGGGTTTTATTTGTGTTGTGGCCAAAGGACTTTCAATCACGGTAGCTCCTGAACAGGAACCCAGAGCAAAGGAATTGGAAATTCTCCAATATCCTAAAGCTCCTAAGGAGGCAGCTACTCTGCCTATCCATGAAATTCTGCATAGCTTGATGCTCAGAATGTGGGAGACACCTCTGACTACTTCTCCTCACTCTAGGAGACTTGATACTGTGTATCGAGTTCCACCATGTCCTGGATTTCAGAAAACTCAGCTGCCACACCATTCAATGGTAGTGGAATCAGCCATGCGTAGGATGAAATGTGCAAAGAAGCACGCATCCAATCCTCCAGGTCGTGAATGCAGGACTCTGGATGCTTTTGGACACAGAACTTTTCAAGCTTCCATGCTTTCAGCTAGGATCAGTTCATATATATCCTATATATGGGAATGTAACTCAAAGAAGTCACAGGAGACTTGGAACTTATGAGCCCATTTCTCCCAGATGATAAGAGACAAGATTTTCTTGCTCTAGTTAAGCATGCTCATGATGTCTCCAAGTTTGTCAATTGTGCAGCCTTTGACTGCTTCGAATGCATCAACAGAACCTCTGCTATTGCCATTGGCGCACGACGGATTGCCTGGCTTCAGGCATCAGACTTGGAGACTTGGGTACAGGACAAGTTAGGCAACATTCCTTGCACGGGGGAGAATCTCTTCGGCAACAACTGGCAGGAAAAGGCTAATGAGTTAGATGCTGACAATTCTACCTTAGATAGATTGTCAAAGTCTACAGCCACTCCAGCCAAAAGGAAGCCTTATAAAAAACCCCTCTTTTAGCAAAAGAGGAAGTTTTATCCTTCCTATACCCAGCAGAGTCAGACTCCAGGTCAGGTTGCCCAAAAGGGACAAACTAGACAGCAAAAGAAACCAAAGGGCCTGAAAGCCCAACCAGCTCTCCAGGTTCAGCCCCCTCAAGGGCTTTGACTCCTTCCTAGAGAGCTTTGCCTTCCTGCCTCTGAGGGGTCCCCAACCCCCCAATATTCCGGGCAGGTTATGCCACTTTGTCAACAGATGGCATCAGATAACAACAGAAGATTGGACTTTGTCCATTGTAGGAGAGGGATGCAAACTTCATTTTCACAGCATACCCCCTCCTACAATTCTAAAGCAATTCAATTCACAAACCTTTGCAGACGATCTGCTAGATCATGAGGTCTCCACACTTCTTGCCCAAGGGGCAATAGAGGAAGTACCCATTTTTCAACAGGGGACAGGGTTCTACTCCCCCTATTTTCTTATTCCAGAGAAAACTGGGGGACACAGACCATCCTAGACCTCAGAGAATTGAACAAATATCTGTTTCGAGAGAAATTCAAAATGATTTCTCTAGGAACTCTTCTGCCATACCTTCAAAGCCAGGACTGGCTTTGCTCTCTAGACTTAAAGGATGCATACACTCACATTCTCATCCATCCAGATCACAGGAAATTTTTACGTTCCTTTTCAGGGGAAGACATTTCCAGTACAGGGTTCTTCCTTTTGGTCTGGCTTGAGCACCAAGGGTGTTCATGAAATGCATGGCAGTAGTAGCTGCATTTCTACGAACCCTGGGGATTTTTGTCTTCCCTTACTTAGACGACTGGCTCATTCGAGCCTCCAAAGTTGCAGAGGCCAGCACTGCACTGTGCCGTACAATGCGAATCCTCCAATACTTGGGATTGGTAATAAACTTCCCGAAATCTCAACTAGTTCCTTCCCAATGCCTAGAATTCATAGGAGCCTGTTTGGATACCAGACAGGCAAGGGCTTTCCTTCCATAAGCCCGGTGTCTTCGCATAATGCAGCTAGCTTCCCAAGCAGCAGGCAAATCCTCCCTCACTGCTCGGGAGCTACTGCAGTTACTGGGACACATGGCATCCACAGTTCATGTAGTCCCATATGCTCGCCTCCACATGCGAGCAGCTCAGTGGACACTCTCCACACAGTGGACACAGGCCACGGGTCATTTGTCGGACAAAATAACAGTCTCTCAACAACTAATTTTGTCCCTCCAATGGTGGCAATCACTAGAAAATCTGACAGTGGGGTCTCCTTTCCATCAACCCCTCTTTCAGGCCACCCTAACAACAGATGCATCACAGGTGGGTTGGGGAGCACACCTGAATCATATCTCTACCCAGGGCTCCTGGACTCCACAGGAGGTTGGTTTACACATAAACTTGGAATTATGAACAATTTATTTAGCTCTTCGAGTGTTCCACGCCCAGCTCAGCTACAAGACAGTCCTAGTCCAGACGGACAATCAGGTAGCCATGTTCTATGTGAACAAGCAGGGCGGAACGGGCTCTCTGTCATTATGCAACAAAGCTTTATGACTATGGGCCCTCACCAGAGAGCATCAAATTCACCTCCTAGTGATATATCTTCCAGGCATTCAAAACCTTTGGGCAGACAAACTCAGTCGAGTACTGCTACCTCACGAGTGGTCACTCCACCTAGACCAGGTGGCAAAGATATTTCATCTCTGGGGCACTCCAGACATAGACCTCTTTGCAAGTCCACTGAATGCCAAACTTCCCCGGTTCTGTTCCAGGATTCCGGCGCACAACTGTCAGGCAAGGGATGCCTTCCTCCGTCACTGGGGTCAGAACTTCCTTTATGCCTTCCCACCCATTCCCCTCATCCCCAAAACACTCTTCAAGCTTCAGAGAGACAGGGGTCGCATGATCCTGGTAGCACCACGATGGCCACGCCAAACGTGGTATTCCCTGCTTCTGCATCTCTCTCAAGCGGCACCTCTGGAGTTAGGGCATGCTCCAGATCTCCTTTCTCAGGAGAACGGGACGCTATGGCACCCGAATCCCCAATCCCTGCACCTCACGGCCTGGTTGCTGATGGCTTAGACCACCAGGATTTCAACTTGTCCCAGCAGGTAAAAGATATCCTTCAGGCTTCTAGGAAACTTTCCACAAGAAGATCTTATGCCTTCAAGTGGAAACGTTTTACTATATGGTGCTCCAAAAGGGGATTAAACCCCCTGGTCATATCCTTAGAATCGATATTAGAGTATTTCCTTCACTTATCGAATTCTGGGTTAAAGACCAATTCGGTACGAGTCCATCTTAGTGCAATTGCAGCTTCTTATAAGCCCCTAAATGGACAACCAATTTCCTCTCATCCACTCCTATCAAGATTTATGAGAGGCCTTTTATTAACTAAACCTCTCATCAAGCCGCCACCAGTGGCATGGGATCAAAATCTATTTCTTGGGCTGCTCATGAAGCCGCCTTTTGAACTTTTAGCCACTGCAGCCCTTAGGTTTTTGACCTGGAAGGTCATCTTTCTAATTGCAATCACCTCTGCCCGTCGCATTAGTGAATTGCAAGCTTTAGTGGCTGATCCTCCTTATACTAGGTTTCATCATGATAAGGTTATTCTTCAAACTCACCCACATTTTATGCCAAAGATGGTTTCGCCTTTTCATTTAAATCAATCAATTTACCTTCCTGTATTTTTTCCGAGGCCTCTCGCCTCTAATGCAGAAAGAAACCTTCATACTCTGGATTGTAAAAGGGCCTTGGCCTTTTACATACAAAGAAACACAGCAACATAGAAAGTCCTCACAACCTTTTATAGCTTTTGACCCTAGTCATTTGGGACTTCCAGTCTCCAAAAGAACTTTATCTAAATGGATTGCCCAATGCATATTCTTTGCTTATGAGAGTAAGGGTCTTCCTCTTCAGGACCATGTCACAGCTCATAATGTGAGAGCCATGGCAGCTTCTATGGCTAATCTCCACTCTGTGTCTGTCGATGACATTTGTCGAGCAGCCACCTGGTCTTCGGTACACATCTTCACAGCCCACTACTGCCTAGACCAGGGGTCTCAAACTCAAATTGCTTTGAGGGCCAAATGAGGACTTGTAAAGTAACCCGGGGGCCGCACAAGACGCAGGCCTAATTTGCATAAGGGACCTCATTTGCATAAATATTTGCATAATGTTACCATAAACTAACTTTTAGTAAACATGCCTCTTAATGAGCGTATGGATAAAGAAAGACTAAAAGATTTCTACATTACTATAATCCAGTGCCAACCGCCAGGCACATTAGGAACTACTACAAACACTACCCATTTAGAACCCATAGCAAACCCACCGTATCGTAACAGCACTACCAGGACTCACAAAGCACCATACCCTAACTATCAAAAGGCAACACTGCAAATATTAAACCAATACATTTCAGAGAATAACAATACATGACCTACTGGGGAAAGAGAACAAGTGGCAATGTCAAATAGGAATTACATAAACAGAATACCTCAGCTCAGTTACACATGCAGAACATACACCATCACCAAACAAGGAATCAAAATTTAGAAACAGGAAGACAATAATTAAACTGGGAACCCCAAAAGCCAAACTTGGAATGTACAACAACACTGTAGAAATAAAACTATAAATTAATTTCCTCTTGTATTAAATAAAGCACAGACGTTAATGATGCACATTTCCCAGAGCTGACATATTCCAGTTAATTCAAAATAAAGAGATATTTTTCTACCTTTTGTGCATTTTTTTTTTCAGTTGCAATTGTGCCAGCCACTTTCTTCTGGTTTCTTGGTGTCTTCTGCTAACTCTCCATGGTCTGCTGTCCATTTGTACTTTCTTCTCTCTTCTAGTTTTTTTTTCCTTTCTCTCTCTGCATCTGCTTTAACATACTAATCTTTTTCCTTTTGCTCTTTCCTCATTCCTATTTCATCCACTCAAATTTTACCCCTCCATTCTCAATCCACACTTACTCACCCAGTACCTGGCCAATTGTAGATTTTTCTTCCCTCCCACACAAAATATTTTTTCCCCTCTCCATTTTACTCTCCCAGCCCTATCCCATTCTAATCCTCCCCCAACATCAGCTCCCTTGTAGTTTCAGCCCCACCCAGCATCTGCTCCCTTCTAGTCCCCGCATCATCAGCCCATTCCAGTCCTATTCTAGCCCCACCATCAGCCCATTTCCTGTCCTTGCTCCCCCCAACTAAGCCCATTTCCAGTCCTAGCTCCCTCCCCTCACAGCCCATTTCCTTTCTAAGCCCCCTCCCCATCAGCCCATTTCCATTCCAAGCCCCCCTCCCCATCAGCCCATTTCCATTCCAAGCCCCCTTCCACTCAGCCCATTTCCATTCCAAAACCCCGTCCCCATCAGTTATTTGCAGTTCAAGCCCCCCCTTCTACTCAGCCCATTTCCAGTCCTAGCAACCCCCCCAGTCCATTACCAGTTCTAGCCCCCCCATAGCCCATTACCAGTCCTAAGCCCCCCAACAGCCCACTTCCAGTCCTAACCCTCCCATCACCCCATTTTCATTCTTAGCCCCCCCATCACCCCATTTTTAGTCTTAGCCCCCCCCAATCAGACCACCTCCAGTCCTAACCCCATCTGCCCATTTCCAGTCCTCGCCCCCTCATAGCCCATTACCATTCCTAAGCCCCCCAACAGCCCACTTTCCAGTCCTAACCCTCACATCTCCCAATTTTTTTTTTTAGCCCCCCCCCATAACCCCATTTTTTTTCTTAGCCCCCCCCCAATCAGACCACCTCCAGTCCTAACCCCATCTGCCCATTTCCAGTCCTAACCCCCCCCCCCCCCCAATCAGGCCAAGTAAATAAACTAAAAACAAAACCCTGTCTGCTGCTGCTGCTGCCGCCGCCGCCGCCGTGGTAGCAGCACAATCAGCTGTTCGCGGTCCCTTCTCCTATGCCCGGAAGAGCCCCGAGTCTGCTCCTTTAGCGGTGAGCTTTTCAAGCCGCGAAGAGAGTATTTTCCTCTCGCGCGGCTTGACAAGCCGCGCGAGAGGGAAATATTCTCTTTGCATCTTGAAAAGCCCGCCGCTAAAGGAGCAGACTCGGGGCTCTTCCGGGCTGAGGAGAAGGGACCGCGAACAGCTGATTGTGCTGCTACCACGGCGGCAGCAGCAGCAGAAGACAGGGTTTGTGTTTTTTTTTTTTCCTCCGTCGCGGGCCGCACAAAGTTCGGTTGCGGGCCGCATGCGGCCCGCGGGCCGCGTGTTTGAGACCCCGGGCCTAGACAAAGCCTCCTGTCGGGACGCCTTCTTTGGCCAAGCTGTTCTTCAAAATCTCTTTCAAACCTAAACCAACTCCTACCCACTGACTCTGGTGGGATCCCAGAGATCCATGGGAGGAAGGATTCTCACCTTTGATGGGTGGAACCTTCCTGGGGCTATCTCCCTGGCATCTTCAGCTAGGGAGTCCCCATATGTGAGGACTACATTCCTGCTTGTTCCTGGAGATAGCGTAGTTACTCACCTGTAACAGGTGATCTCCGGGAACAGCAGGAATTTAGTCCTCACAACCCACCCACCTCCCCTAGGAGTTGTGTCTCTCTCTCTCTCTTTGTCTCTTTCCTCTCTCCCTCTATCCTTTCACTCACCTTCAAACTTAACTGAAGAGGGACAGTTGGAAAGGCAGGAAGGCAGCGCGCATGTGCTCAGGGATGCTCCCAAAAGCGCTCCTATTGGACGCTGGGGAGCGTTCCCGTGCAGGCTCCGTCGGTACCGACGATACCCATATGTGAGGACTAAATTTCTGCTGTTCCCAGAGATCACCTGTTACAGGTGAGTAACTATGCTTTATGCAATTTTACAATAAATCCAAGAATACACTTGTACAGAAATAGAGCACTAACAAGAGAAAGAAAAGATAACAAAAAATCCCACAAGCAAAACAAAAAATAAGTTTAGTGCTCTCCCTATCCCACTACCGAATGGGAGGAGATTCCAAATAAACCAACCCAAAAGGCAAGTATCCCAAACTGAGTTTACATCCAGCATATACCCAATATTCACACATCTGGAGAATCAGTCGAAACTTCTAAACGTCAAGCATTCACAAAACCCAGCAGCTGGGAGGGCTCATAAATATAAGAAATTGATCGATATTTGATCAAGCATTTACATGGATGTTTAAGAAAAAAGAGACCCCCCCCCCCCCCCAGCTGCTGGACCCCCGGTCGGAGAAGGAGGAACTCCCTCCTACGTTTCTGAGGGTCTTTAGATAAATCTTCACAAGCAAGCCATGAAACATCACGTTTCGTTTCCTAAAAAATCGCTTCAACAACCACTCCTTATCTGGGAGCAAGGCAATTGTCGCCACCATAATAGAAGAGGAGACAGAATTTCTCCCTTTATTAACAAAGAAGAACAATTGACCACCACTTGTAGTATTCTTCCTTTTTATGTATTTGAAGAATGCTACTATGTCACAGTTTGGTTTCTTATTTTCAGTCTAAATAAGGTGACATTCCATATCGTCCTGCTAGACTAGTCCAGACAAGTGGGTTGTGTCCCTCTAACAGCAGACTGGGGGAGACAAAGAACCAATGAAAAGCTCATGTTTCAATGCCATCACTCCTATGCCTCTATTAGCCTTAGCCACCAGAGTTCTCTTCAGTAATGCTTTGTCTCCAGCAGATGGTGGATGAATTTTCTCCTCTCTGAAGAAATTCTGAAGAATTGAGAGGAAAGATTGATAAAAACGCTCATGACATATAATTTTGAGAGTGATTCTCTCACTCGAGCGCATGTGGGAGGTTCCACTAGACTGCGGTCTTTTCTGTATACATAGGAGGAGAGAAAATTGGTTCATTTCCACATTCTTACCCTGGATAAGAGCTTGTTGAGCAGTCAGAGATTGGAAGGATCTGAAAGAATGCGTCAGCCTCACACAGCCATCCCTGCTCTTCAGTCCCCCCCCTACTCTTCTGTCCCATCCTGTCCCCCCACACACACTCTCTCCCAAAGTTTGCAGAAGACTCTCAGAGGGGTCTGCCTGCGAGCCACCTTGAACACAGTGCTGCAATGTCTATAAAACAATTTCAGGGGAGTTGAGCTGAGCCCAGTGCGGGTCCTCTGCCTGGGGCTCTCAGGGGGTGAGTACCAAGACTTGACCTTGTCATTGGCCTTGTTGAGGGCTCTCGATTCTGTCTTCCTGGGATGCAATTCGTGGTGGACTGCTAGTGACCATTGGCATGATATGGGGGTTTCCCACAGTTTCTGCACACAGCGTTAGCGTTTTTACCTAACTTTTAGTAAACATGCCTCTTAATGAGTGTATGGATAAAGAAAGACTAAAAGATTTCTACATTACTATAATCCAGTGCCAACCGCCAGGCACATTAGGAACTACTACAAACAAACACTGCCCATTTAGAACCCATAGCAAATCCGCCATAGCCTAACAGCACTACCAGGACTCACAAAGCACCATACCCTACCTATCAAAAGGCAACACTGCAAATATTAAATCAATACATTTCAGAGAATAACAATACATGACCTACTGGGGAAAGAGAACAAGTAGCAATGTCAAATAGGAATTACATAAACAGAATACCTCAGCTCAGTTACACATGCAGAACATACACCCTCACCAAACAAGGAATCAAAATTTAGAAACAAGAAGACAATAATTAAACTGGAAACCCCAAAAGCCAAACTTGGAATGTACAACAACACTGTAGAAATAAAACTATAAATTAATTTCCTCTTGTACTAAACAAAGCGCAGACGTTATTGATGCACATTTCCCAGAGCTGACATATTCCAGTTAATAAATTCAAAATAAAGAGATATTTTTCTACCTTTTGTGCATTTTTTTTTCAGTTGCAATTGTTCCAGCCATTTTCTTCTGGTTTCTTCGTGCCTTCTGCTAATTCTCCATCGTCTGCTGTCCATTTGTCCTTTCTTCTCTCTTCTAGTTTTTTTCCATTCTCCCTCTACATCTGCTTTAACATACTAATCTTTCTCCTTTTGCTGTTTCCTCATTCCTATTTCATCCACTCAAATTTTACCCCTCCATCCTCAATCCCCACTTACTCTCCCAATACCTGGCCAATTGTAGATTTGTCTTCCCTCCCACACAAAATATTTTTCCCCTCTCCATTTCACTCTCCCAGCTCCATCCCATTCTTTTTTTTTTAAACTTTTATTTTCATTTTGCAACAAACAAAAGAAACAACACACCAAAGGAGACAAAACAAGTATACAATAAGGAAAAGCAAACCCTATTACCCCCCACCCCCATGCTTCTTCTCTAAACCGACAGTATCAGCATGTGAGCGCTTCCAAACAACAGTGATCATACATCAACACGAACATAAATAGTATCTGCGATACAGAATGATCATGTGACAGAGATTTATACAAATTTAAACAGTCAGATGAGAGCATTTAGCATTGTGAACATAGTCATTGAGCATCTTCCATTTAGACAGATGATGGGGGGTCTGAACGGAAGAAGCAAACATACGAGGTATTTGTTCATATTTACTGTAGAGACAGACATGATTCCACCATTCATTGGGGCTCAGATGGGAGCTATTTTTCCAGTATTTCGTAATTAGGGAGATAGCGATGCCCAGCATAAAGTCTAAAAGGAAGTAAGCCGATTTTGGAAGAGAGGGGATCCCCGCAGCTGAGCGGAGTCCCACTATCCTCCAAGAAAGGGGCTCTTGAAAGTGCAAAATAGATTGGATACGACCCCAGACCCGACGCCAGTAATACTGTAGTGCGGGACATTCATACATAACATGAGTTAGTGTACCAATGGCCGCATGGCATGTCCAGCATCTATTGCCCTGGGAGGTGTTCCATTTGGCTAATCTGTCAGGAGTATAGAAACACCGGTGGGCTAGAAAGAAGAGTGTCTGAGTGAGTGAGGCGGATCGGGAGACCCGTGTCACTCTACTCCAGACGAGGCTCCATTGCTCCGGGGTCAAAGATACATGCAGTTCCCGCTCCCATGCTTTCTGTGCTATAGGGGTACCTCTATTTACAGCATTACATAAGGTTTTGTAAAAGTTAGATGCTACACCCGGTGAACTCCCGATAGATCGGATAGTCTCCGACAATCCCTGGGTATGGGATTCCGATGGCGGGAGCAACTTAGCACTCCGAAGACAATGCTGTAGTTGCACCAACTGAAAGTAATGTTTCGCTGGGAGACCAAATTCAATTTGCAATTCGCTAAAAGTTTTCCAGCGTCCATCATGGAACAACTGGTTAGGGATCCAAATGCCCCTAGTGTACCAGGGGCTCCACGCCATCGGTTTATTTTGTATTTGAAATCGAGTATTGTACCAAAGCGGGAGTCTGTCTAACGGACAGAATCGGGAGTCTAGAGATTGCATAAGAGTATTGAAGGCACCTAAAGTGTCTAAAAGCATTGGTGGATAGTGGGAGTCTGATGGGAGAGTCATACCAGGGAGATAAGTAAGAGGAATCGGTTTGCAAAGGTCCTCCTCTATGTCTAGCCACACAGGTCTACTCGGTGCTAGATCTTCCAGCCAACGAGCGCCTTGTTTGAGAAGAAAAGAGTGGTGATATTTCAGGAAATCAGGGAATCTGACACCCCCATTTTCCTTATCTGCTTGCAACTTATGCTTCGCTATCCTAGGTGTCTTGTTTTGCCATAAGTATCTAGTCAGAAGGCCCTCTAAATCTTTATATGTACGTCGAGGTAGGAGACAGGGCAACATTCCTAAAATGTAATTCACTTTAGGAACAATCATCATTTTTATGGTTTCTAGGCGACCCCACCAGGTAAGTGTTAAAGGAGTCCAACGGTGAGTAAGCGCCCGGACTTTAGAGGTTAAGTCTTTGGCATTAAAGGAGATAGCGTCTTCCAAAGGAGAGCAGTAGTGAACCCCAAGGTATTTGACCATGCGAGGTTGCCATAAAAAGGGAAAGGATTGCATATCTGCCTGATGAATCAGAGGATTTAGTGGAAAGGCTACCGACTTGGTCCAATTTATCTTATAGCCCGAGAGTTGTGAATATTTACCAATTTGCTCTAGGACAGCCGGCACTGAGTCTAGAGAGACAAAGAGCATAAGGTCATCAGCATATGCTGAAATTTTGATTTCCCTATGAGAGAAGGGGACTCCATGAATCTCCTCCGATTGCCGGATTAGTAAAGCTAAGGGTTCGAGTGCAAGATCGAAAAGAAGTGGAGACAGTGGGCATCCCTGGCGAGTACCGCGTTGAAGGGGAAATGGCTGAGACTTTAAAGCATTAGCACAGATACTGGCTGTAGGCTGTGCATACATGGTGCGGAGGCAACGGAGAAAACCTTCTCCGAATCCGTACCAGCGGAGAGTTGCAAACAGGAAGGGCCATTCTAAGCGATCAAAGGCCTTCTCAGCATCAAGTGAGAGGCCAACCAATGGTCGATCAAGATTAACTGCGGTAGTCAGTACATGACATAGAGTCCGAGCATTGTCAGCAGTTGATCTACCGGGAATGAAACCGCATTGATCTGGGTGTATTAAAGTAGACATCCTATCAGAGAGCCGGATGGAGAGAATGGTGGCAAATATTTTATAGTCCGCGTTTAGGAGGGAAATTGGACGATAATTAGCTGTTAGTTGCGGATCTCTCCCCTCTTTCTCAAAAACTACTACATTTGCCATTGAAAAGGACCCAGAAGGAGATCCCTCCTCGGCCAGAGCAGAAAAATAAAGTTTCAAAACTGGAGCTAAGTCAGCGTTAAAGGTTTTGTAGAATTCAGCAGGGAGACCGTCCGGGCCTGCAGCTCGACCTGTGGCACATCTCTTGATAGCAGAATGAATTTCTGATAAAGTGAATGGTTTGTCCATGGCCTCTCTATCTTCGTCAGATAGGGTCGGTCGTTGTACCCCTGAGAGTAATCGTTCAAATACTTCTGGCTCAAAATCACATTCAGATTGATAAAGCCGGGTATAAAAATCACGAAAGAGTTCTAAGATTTCTGTATCTTTAGTGACCAAGCCCCCCCCCCGACGGATTACGGAGAGCGGTAACACGCTTGGCTTCTTTTTGACCTTTCAGGGCATTTGCTAACAATTTGCCAGCACGGTTATTTTCCCGGTAATACATCCCTTGTTGTGATTCAATATTTTAGCAGCAGCAGTATACAAAAGCTGATTGTATTGAAAACGAAGGCGTTGTAAACGGAGTAAGATACATGGGTCAGTACGGGACGTGAGGAGACGCTCCCCAGCTTGTATCTGTTGCTCTAGAATCAGTAAGTGTTGCTTTCTTTGTTTCCCCTGTCGAATTTGATAGCTGGTTATAGTTGCACGGATAGATGCCTTAAAACCCTCCCACCAGGCCCAACTCGCTGTGTCATGGGGTGAGTTAAAATGGAAATAATCTTGGATAGCGGCCTTTATGTCAACCTGAAAATCTTTTTGATCTAGTAGGGATCTATCAAAAAACCAAGCTCGGGGAGGATCATCTCGCGTAGTGACATGTAATGAAAAAGATATGGCAGCATGATCTGAAATATGGAGAGGATGAGTCCTAGCCGTGTCCACTTGAGAAATCAGTGCTTTGGAAATGAGAAAGAAATCTATTCTAGATTGTGAGTGATGGGGGGCAGAAAAAAAGGTGAACTCTAAGTCGGAGGGGTGAAGCAGCCTCCATATATCTACTAGCGCAAGATCTTGCATCAGAGCTGTAAGGGTAGCAAGACTCTTGGGTGGACTACTCGTTCTAGGCGGTTGTCTATCTATCAAAGGGTCTAGCACTTGATTGAAATCGCCACCAAGTATTAATGGAGTATTGGCAGAGGCCTGTGCCAACTGCGCAATACTTGCATAGTAAGCAGGGTTATCCACATTCGGGGCATAAATACAAATACACGTGAATTCACTATCTCCAACCTTAAGGTGTGCACGGGCCCATCTACCCTCCTTATCAGAGCTAGTATCCATTACAGTAGCTTGCAAAGACTTCTTAACCAGAATGGCTACCCCACACCGTTTGGAAACGGCGGGAGAATAGGCAGCCACCATGTAAGGCTTAGCATTGAGTTTCAGTGTTTCAGCGGAGTTTAGATGCGTTTCCTGAAGAAACACTAAATCAGCATGCTCATGGTTAAGATAGCTAAGGATTTTCTTTCTTTTGATTGGGCTATTGATGCCTTTTACGTTAAGTGATAAGATCTTACATAAGGCCATTCAGAAAGGTTAAAAATTCTGAGCATGATAACGCACATAATTTCACAATGTCCCTCAAATTAACTGTATCTGGCTGTACACATGACATGATAGAAAATAAGCTAATGTAATACAATGAAGCGCCCCACATTAAAAAAGAAGAACCGCGGTGCGGTAGAGAAGAAGCAGAACCCCAGAAATTACTGGCGACCATGTGTCTGCAGGGAGAAACCCCAGAGAAGGCCGAAATTGAAAACATATAACCTGTATAACTGTGCGTGCTCCGAATCCAACCGAGGCACACATCATGGAGGGATAGGAGACCAAGAAAGTCATATAGAGAAAGAAAGAAAAGTCCAGGTAGTCTCTGTACTTGGCTATGACCACCGCGTCGGGCCCTTCAAAATGGCGGACAGAGTCGGCAGATAATAAGTCCAAGTTGTTGGATTAGCGCATCTGCTCTGCTTCTTTGGAGTCTAAAAATGTTGATAGTAGATCAGGATCTTCGAATGTCCTAGTTTGGTTGTGGAGAGTCACTCGGAGCTTCGCTGGATACAACAGGCCAAAGCGAGCCTGTAGCTGTTGAAGTCGAGGGCGAAAAGCAAGGAGTCTCTTCCGACGGTCAACTGTGGGCTTTGCCAAATCAGGGAAGAAGGAGACTCTATGACTTTCAAACTCCAGATGATGATTCGCCCGGGCAGCATTTAGAATTTGTTCCACGTTGATATCGTAGTAATCGAAAGATAATAGGCCGGGGGGTCGTTCGATTGAGCGCCATATGGGTAGGAACACGATGTGCTCGATCAATTTCCAGATCTCTATGAAAAGTGATCTTCAGCAAGGAGGGAAGAGTTTTGAGCAGGAATTCTCTTATATCTCCTGCTTCCGCCCCCTCCGGTATTCCAATGAGCCTCACATTGTTGCGACGGGCTCGATTATTGCTATCTTCTAACTCTTTTTGAAGATTCTGTATCTGGCGCTCAGCCTTGTCCAGTTTGACCAAGCGCACCGCGTGCGAGTCGAGGACCCCCGCCATGTTGTCCTGCCGTAATGAAAGACTTTCAAGTCGGTCCTGGAGCACACCGAAGTCTTCTCGCATGGCTCGAAGCGCTTCTTCTCCGTTGGACTGCACCAGTTCCTTCACGCCGCGTATTTCCTCTAAGATCTCCTGGTGCATTTCGGGGTTTTCCCGAAGTGGAACCATCTTCTGTGGGGAAGACACCTCTGTTTTGGAGCGTTTTCTGTGTGAAGAAGAAGGAGACCCGAAGTCCAAGCGCGCTGGTTTATGGGCCGCCATCCCCCCCGAGGTACCCCGGTAAGTTCGGAGCAAAATATTAAGTTTATGTAGGTATTAAGTCAGGATTCTGAGTAGGCCTCTCGGGAGCTTCAGCGCGAAGCGTCTTACCCGCTGGACATCAGGCTCCGCCCCCAGCTCCATCCCATTCTAATCCTCCCCCAACATCAGCTCCCTTCTAGTTCCAGCCCCACACAGCACCCGCTCCCTTCTAGTCCCTGCATCAGCCCATTTTCAGTCCTAGCCCCCATCAGCCCATTTCCAATCCTAGCTCCCCCCCATCTGCCCATTTACAGTGCTAGCTCCCCCCATCAGCCCATTTCCAGTGCTAGCTCCCTCCCCTCACAGCCCATTTCCATTCCAAGCCCCCCTCCCCATCAGCCATTTGCAGTTCAAGCCCCCTTCCACTCAGCCCATTTCCAGTCCTAGCAACCCCCCCAGCCCATTACCAGTCCTAGCCCCCCCACAGCCCATTACCAGTCCTAACCCCCCATAGCCCACTTCCAGTCTTACCCATCACCCCATTTTCAGTCTTACCCCTCATAGTCCATTACCATTCCTAACCCCCCATCATCCCATTTTCAGTCTTACCCCCCTCATAGGCCATTACCAGTCCTAACCCCCCCCCCCCATAGCCCATTACCAGTCCTAGCCCCCCCCCCCCATAGCCTATTAAGAACATAAGATATGCCATACTGGGTCAGACCAAGGTCCATCAAGCCCACTATTCTGTTTCCAACAGTGGCCAATCTAGGTCATACGTACCTAGCAGTTTCCCCAAGGGACACAGGTTCCACAATGCTTGTATTGGTTCAAGCATTGATATCCTGGGTCCCTTCTTAATAATGGTTTATGGACCTTTCCTCCAGGAACTTGTCCAAACCTTTTTTAAACCCAGCTACACTAACAGCCTTTACTACATCCTCCGGTAACAAATTCCAGAGTTTGATTACACGTTGAGTGAAAAAATATTTTCTTTTATTAGTCTTAAATAGTTTACCCTGTAGCTTCATTGCATGTCCCCTAGTCTTTCTATATTCTGATAAGGTAAACAATCGTTCTACGTTTACCCGTTCCACTCCGTTCATAATTTATAGACTTCTATCATATCTCCTCTCAGCCGTCTCTTTTCCAGGTTAAAGAGCCCCAACCTTTTTAGCCTTTCTTCATAGGAGTATCCTTCCATCCCCTTTACTATTTTGGTGGCTCTTCTCTGAACCTTTTCTAAAATCGCTATATCCTTTTTAAGATACGGTGACCAGAATTGCACACAATATTCAAGGTGCGGTCTCACCATGGAACGATATAGAGGCATTATAATATCTTTTGTTTTATTTTCCATTCCTTTCCTTATCATACCTAGCATTCTAATTGCTCTCTTGGCCGCTGCTGCACACTGGGCTGAGGGTTTTAACATGGTATCCACAATGACGCCTAAATCTTTTTCCTGGGTGGTGGTTCCTAATTTGGAACCTTGCATCGTGTAACCATAGTTTGGGTTGTTCTTCCCTAGATGCATAACCTTGCCCTTGTCCACATTAAATTTCATCTGCCATTTTGATGCCCAGTCTTTCAATTTATCAAGATCCTCTTGCAATTTTCCACAATCCTCTTGGGTTTTAACAACTTTAAATAGTTTTGTGTCATCTGCAAATTTGATAACCTCACTCGTTATTCCACTTTCCAGGTCATTTATGAATATGTCAAAAAGCAGCGGACCCAGCACAGATCCCTGGGGTACACCACTATTCACCTTTCTCCATTGGGAAAATTGGCCATTTAGCCCTACCCTCTGCTTTCTATCTTTTAACCAGTTCCTGATCCACAATAGTACACTGCCTCCTATCCCATGACTCTTTAGTTTTGCCAAAAGTCTCTGATGAGGGACCTTGTCAAAGGCTTTCTGAAAGTCCAGATACACAATATCAACCGACTCACCTTTGTCCACCTGATTATTCACTCCTTCAAAAAAACATAACAGATTAGTAAGACAAGATCTTCCTTGTCTAAAGCCATGTTTGCTGTCTCCCATTAGGTCATGACTATCTACATGCTGAGTAATTTTATTCTTTATGATGGTTTCTACCATTTTTCCCAGTACTGATGTCAGGCTCACCGGTCTGTAGTTTCCCGGATCACCCCGGAACCCTTTTTAAAAATTGGTGTTACATTGGCGATCCTCCAATCTTCAGGTATTAGAGATGATTTTAATGATAGTTCACAGATTACTAATAGCAGGTCTGCAATCTCGTATTTCAGTTCTTTCAACACCCTTGGATGTATACCATCCGGCCCAGGTGATTTGCTACTCTTCAATTTATCTAATAGTTGTAATACCTTCCCGATGTATCGATATTTCCTTCAATTCTTCCGCACCTTTAAATACCACTTCAGTCATGGGTAACATCCCTACATCTTCCTCAGTAAAGACTGAAGCAAAGAATTCATTCAATCTCTCCACTATCGCCTCTTAGTGCTCCTTTAACCCCTTTATCATCTAATGGACCAACTGACTCTCTCACAGGTTTTTTGCTACGAATGTACTTGAAAAGGTCTTTACTTCGCGTTTTTGCTTCCGCAGCAAGCTTCTTCTCAAATTCTCCCTTTGCCTGCCTTATCAATGCCTTGCATTTGACTTGCCAGTGCTTGTGCTGTTTCCAGGTTTCGTCGTTTGACTCTTTTTTCCATTTCCTGAAAGATGCTTTTTTGGCAATAACAGCCTCTCTGACCTCACCTTTAAACCATGCTGGCAGTTTTTTGGACTTCCTTCCACTTTTCTTAAAGCATGGAATACAGCTGGTCTGGGCTTCCAAGATAGTATTTTTCAACAACAGCCAAGCCTGATGTACGTCTTTAACCTTTGCAACTGCTCCTTTTAGTTTTTTCTTAACTGTTTTCCTCATTTTATCATAGTTTCCCTTTCGAAAGTTAAAAGGTAGTACTGTGGATTTCCTTACTATCCCTCCTCCACTAATTAAATCAAAGGCGATCATGCTATGATCACTATTGCCAAGTGGCCCCAACAACCTTATCTCTTGCACTAGATCTGGTGTTCCACTAAGGACTAGGTCTAATATGGCTTCCCCTCTGGTCGGTTCATGAACCAGCTGCTCCAAGAAGCAGTCATTTATTTCATCTAGGAACTTTATCTCCCACATGTCCTAACGTGACACTGACCCAGTCGATACTGGGGTAGTTGAAATCACCCATTATTATTACTGCACTGTCCTTACCCCCCCATCACCCCATTTTCAATCTTACCCCCCCCCCATAGCCCATTACCAGTCCTAACCCCCCTCCCCCCATCAGCCCAGGTAGATTAAAAAAATCCAAACTTGCTGCCGCCGTTGCCGCAGTATCAAGCGTCCCGCGGGCCCCCGTGCCCTGCAGAGTCCTCCTCTCCCTGCAGCGTCCTCCTCTCCCTGCAGCATCAGCTCCAAAAGCGGCGGCTTTCAGAGCCGCGAAGAGAGAGAGTTTCTTTCTCTTCAGCTCCAAAAGCAGCGGGAATTGAGCCGCCGCTTTTGGAGCTGAAGAGAGAGAGTTTCTCTCTCGCTGCTCTTCAGAGCCGCGAGAGAGAAACTCTCTCTCTTCGCGGCTCTGAAAGCCACCGCTTTTGGAGCTGATGCTGCAGGGAGCAGAGGACTCTGCCGGGCAGGGGGACGCCGCGGGACGCTTGATACTGCGGCGGCGGCAGCAGCAGCAGCAGGTTTGGATTTTTTTTTATCTACCGGCCAGCTGCATAACACGCCGGGCCAAATGCATCGCGGGCCGCACAAGATGTTCTCGGCCTGCGGGCCGCATGTTTGAGACCCCGGCCCTAATATGCATGAATATATTTGCATGCACTGCCCCCATTGTATGCAAATATATCTCATGCATATTCATTAGGGATACCCTGAAAACCTGACTGGTTTGCGGACCTGCAGGACTGGAGTTTGAGACCCCTGCTTTAGGTTCACTATAAACTGGCTGAACTTGCCCCAGGGCTAGAGCTTTCACTGTCTCATCCACAGTACTCCATGGGTTCCAGGTCTTTATTGTCCTCATATGCTTGAGTTTCCATAGCTTCTTTCACCTTGAGGTATTTGCCTTTCTTACTTTGAAGCACAGGGAACTTTCCAGAAGCAGGGCAGACTCCTGAAGGCTGCATTTCCTTCCTTCCCAGGTCCCGCTGCACTGATTTTCAAACCATATATACACGGGCCACAACCCAAGGCCTTGGTTGCTTATTACTAACTCCCTTTGACACCTGTGTGTTCTCTTAATTGGATCACCTGATCCTTTCTGCAGGTGGGCCCTCTTATCCCAAGGGATTCTGGGACTTGTGTGACTGACCCTGTCACAGGTCAGCTGTGCCCCCTGGTGTGGTGGGGGGGGGGGTCATTTCGAGAGGAGAGCTTTCAGATTCCGCATTGTCCTCCCTGGAATTCTTTTCTTTTTTGCAACAGGTCTGGTCCTTTTGGCATGGAAATTTGGGCTCGGTGACCTCTGGGTGCCCCCAGGCACAGTCTCATGCAGGGCAGGCTGAGAGTGACAGCCCTGTTCGATTGCCTATGGCTAAGTGTCCCCGACGAGGGGCACCCCTAGACATGGGAAATAGCTGTGAGCTGTTCAAGATTTTGACTATGACTTGGATTCAAATGTCTCTGTTCTTGGCTCTGATGTGGATGAAGTACTGTTGCCTTCAGAGGATTGCAAAGAGGCCAGAATGATCCACTTGAGTCCTGCTCAAGTGGATCAATCAGCAAGGTGACATGAGGCATGCTATGGTGATGGCTCTCCTGTTTGCCGGGGTGGAGAAGAATCTCCTCAACTTGTCATCTCAGCACATTGCCAGGGTGGACACTGTGAAGGTGTACTTCCTCAGCTGGCGCTCTCTGGATCCTGGAGAGTGGGAGTTAAGAGAGGAGTCATTGAAGTTGATTCTGCACCTCTGGGTTTGCCCCAAAATGGATCTGATGGCAACCCACTCCAGTGCCAAATGTTTGCTGCTTCTTCAGTTGCTGCACAGAGATGGGGTCAGAGGGCATCGACTCCCTGGCCCAGCCTTGGCCAAGTCCAGCACCTGCTTGTATGTATTTCCTCCGTGGCCCCTAGTGGGGCATGTGATTCGGCATAGAGAATACCACCCAGGCAGGATTGTCCTGGCAGTGCCAGACTGGCTGAGGAGGGCATGGCTTGGAGACTTGATGTGGCTCCTGCAGGTACCTCCTCTTCAGTTGTCTCCATCTCGGGGCCTATTGCAGCAGGGACCAATTGTCCTGGAGAACACAGTTCCCTTCTCCTTTACGGCTTTGCTCTTAAAAGGAGGCTACTAGCGTGTAAGAGCTATTCTCCAGCACTGGGTTCCACTCTTCTGGGAGCCCGGGGAGGTCTACCAAGCTAGCATTCGTGCAGGTCTGGTGCCTTTTTGTGCAGTGGTGCAGCACTCGGCAGTTGCCTCCTGGTGCAGCCAAGATGTCATCTCTGTTGGCTTTTCTACAGGGTGGCCTGGAGAAGGGCCTTTCCCTTAGCTCCCTGAAAGTGCAGGTAGCAGCTTTGGCCTGTTTCCAAGGTCCATTGGCTGGTAAGTATCTAGCCTTGCACCTGGATGTCTTGCACTCTCTCCAGAGAGTTCGGCATCTGTGTCATCCCCTCCGGTCTGTGATCCCTTCCTGCTATCTGTGTTTAGTGCTTGGGGCCCTTTTGTTGGCGCCCTTTGAGCCATTGAAGCGTGCTAGTTTGAAAGATTTGGCACTCAAGACGGCCTTCTTGGTCGCGATATGTCCCACAAAGCAAATTTCTGAGCTGCAGGTTCTGTCTTGACGAGATCCATATCTGTTTTTAAGGGATGTCTCCATTCGGCCTGTACCTTTCTAATTGCCTAAGGTGATTTCTCCCTTTCATGTGAGCCAGGTGATCTGCCTTTCCTCCTTCTCTAAGGAGCAGTGTTGGGGGAAGGATAAGGACATTTGCCTTGGGGATGTCCGGAGGGTGCTTCTCCGGTACTTAGAGGTAACAAATTCTTTTCGGGAGTCCAACCATCTTTTTGTACTGTTTGATGGTCCCCACAAGTGTGACACGGTGACTAAGTCGACTTTGGGGTGCTGGATTAAGGAGGCCATTGCGTATCTTTTGTGTAACCAACTGGTTCCGGAGGGTTTGCGCGCCCATTATACCCTAGCTCAGGCGTCCTTGTGGGCAGAACGAAACTCAGTAAACCTTGCAGACATTTTTTGGGCTGCAACATGGGTCTGTCTTTCCACCTTTGTCAAGCATTATCACTTGGATATTCACGTATGGGCTAATATGGCCTTTGGTTCCAGGGTTTTGTGAGCTGTGTTTCTTCTTCCCAGCTAGTGGAGTCTTAGCTTTGGTACATCCCACTTGTCTGGACTGGTTTAGCAGGATAATATGGAGAGTGACATTTTGTTGTTGTTAAGTGCCGTCGAGTTGGAGTCGACTCATGGCGACCCTCTGGATAGCTATCCTAAATTGTGTTCGGTCTTGAGTCAGGCGGCTCACTGTTGACAGACTGGTACCCGTAGCTGCTGCTGTTGTCTCGATCCATCTCATTGCTGGCCTTCCTCTTTTGCGTTGATCTTCTATCTTGCCAAGCATGATATCTTTCTCTAATGATCTCTCTCTTCGCATGATGTGTCCAAAGTATGAAAGTCAAAGTCTTGTCATCTGAGCTTCTAAAGAAAGCTTAGGTTTGATCTCCTCTAGTACCAACTGGTTTGTTCTTCGGGCAGTCCATGGTATACACAGTAATCTCCAGGAACAAGCAGGAATGAGTCTTCACATATGGGTACGTCGGTACCGACGGAGCCTGCGCAGGAACACTCCCTAGCATCCAAAAAGAAAGCTTTTGGCTCCGTCGGTACCGATGTACCCATATGTGAAGACTTATTCCTGCTGTTCCCAGAGATCACCTGTTACAGGTAAGTAACTGTGCTTTCGCCGCCAGCACCATAATTCAAAGGCATCAGTTTTCTTCCTGTCTATCTTTTTCACTGTCCAGCTTTCACATCCATATGATGTTATTGAAAATACCATGGCTTGAACAAGTCGAATCTTTGTATTGAGAGAGACATCTCTGCTCTTGAGAATCTTATCTAGGTCTTTCATAGCCATTCTGCCAAGAGCAATGCGTCATCTGATTTCTTGACTGCTTGTTGCTTCTTTATTGATAGTTGATCCAAGTAGGTTAAAGTTGTTCGCGATTTCAATTTCTTCTCCTTCAACAATGAACCTGTTGATTATGCCAATTGTCATGATCTTTGTCTTCTTTACATTAAGGTGCAGGCCCATTTAGAGACTATGTTCTTTGATTGTGAGAAGCAAATGTTTCAGATCATCTTCGCTTTCAGCCAGTAATGTGGTATCATCAGCATAGCGAAGGTTGTTGATGAGTCTTCCACCAATCTTCACACCTCTGTTGTCTTCATACAATCCTGCTTCTCTGATGGTTTGTTCTGCATATAAATTAAACAGGTAGGGGGAAAGTATGCAGCCTTGTCTTACACCTTTGCTTATTTTAAACCATTCTGTTTCTCCTTGTTCCGTTCGAACTGTTGCTTCTTGATCAATGTACAGATTGTGCAAGAGTACGATCAGGTGTTCTGCTTCTTAATGTGGCCCAGAGTTTCTCATGGTTTACACAGTCAAAAGCCTTGCTATAGTCAATAAAGCACAAATAGATATCCTTTTGGTATTCTTTAGTCTTTTCAAGGATCCATCTCACATCCGCAATGATGTCTCTCATTCCTCGCCCTTTCCTGAACCCTGCTTGCACTTCAGGTAGTTCTTGTTCCAGTTAATGTTCTTTCTCCGGGAAGTCAGTCCTCACATATGGGTAACATCGTTGACGGAGCCTTGCGCAGAAGCTTCTCCCCAGCTTTCAGAGAAAGCCTTTGGGAGATGCACTACGCATGTGTGGTCCCCTTCCCACCCACGGGTACCATCTTGCCTCAGGCTCCTTTTTTCCGCGGAGCTCACTAGACGTGTGTTTTTTTTCCCCGGAAAAAGAACTAGTTGTTCTCTTGGAAATTTTCTTCCCCAGTAAAGTACCAGTTCCCTTTCCTGGCCCCGAGCTCACTTGCCTTGGCATCATGTCTCAGGTTTGTATTTTGTTTTCCTTTTCTTGTTTTTTGACTGGCACGGTTTTGTGCCATTTTCACTGGCAGAGCTTTGAGTCTTCGACCCCTTTGGGGCCCTTTTTCTCCCCATGGCCTATGCCAGCAGCTTCAAAAAGTGTGATCAGTGCTCACAGACCATGTCCCGCAACGACACACACGACTGCTGCCTTCATTGTCTCAGGTTAGACCATGACCCCTTGGATTGTTGCCTCTGTAAAAAGATGTCCTCCAAAGCCATTAGGAGTCATCATCAGCAGCATGACAAGATCTTCCAAAGGTCAAACTCTGCCCTGGAGTCTCCAGCAGTGCCACAACAAAGCCCCTTCTGGAACCCCGCTGCCTCCGATCCAGGCCGGGGGTCCTCTGAGCGGAGCATCCCAGAGGTGGCGCACTAAAAGAAGATGAAATCCTCAAAGGAGGCGTCCATGGACAAATCAGGGAAGGCAGGTAAGTCCCACACTCGGTCCCGCAGTCCATGCCGCAAGTCTGAGGGATCGGAGCAGGAGTGGCCTACCAAGGTCACCCGAAAGGATTCATCAGCCTCCGGTGATTGACCTCGAACTCCTAAACCGTTAAGACCATCCTGGTCGAGGACTCCCCCTCATTGGAACAAGCACTGGGCCCAAGATCCTTAGTGCCTATGCTGAAGGCTGCGGAGCCATCTGGACTGGAGACCAGAATCGCGGCCTTGGAGCACAGCTTGTCTGCCTTCATGACCTTGCAGTGGGCCTTGATGCCTGGTTCCGCCGGGTCATCTGCCCAGACCACTGGGGCCTTCACCTCAAGGACATACCTGGAGCTGATCCTCGAACACCATCAGTCTTGATCCCAGTCCCGATCCTTGAGAATGAGGTCTTCCCTGATGAGTGGCTGCGGCTCCGCCTGCAGAGTGTTGGAGGGGCACGGATGGTCGGGCTCTGGGCCTGGCCTCGACTCCTCCACAGACTATGATTGGAAGACTGATGACGAGGAATCGCCGGACACCTGTCGCCACTGCAATGTGCCCTCGGACCCATCTCCCTCTGAGACCCGGCGCTGTTCACTGCCCGAGGATATGGCCTTCCTCGACTTCTTGCAGGACATGTCAAAGGTGTTGTCATTCAACACTGAGTCGGAGGAGGATCGTCGCACGGAGGAGCTCGAAATCCTCCAACATGAGGCCCCTCCAAAGGAGGCACTTACATTTCCCCAATCCTGGAATGGCTGCTCCTCTGCATGTGGGAATCAACAGCATTGGTGCCCATCATGAGTTGATGGCTGGACTCGATGTATCTGGTCTGCTGGAGCCCAGGCTTTCAGAAAACACAACTTCCACACAACTCCATGGTGGTGGAGTCAGTCATGTGTTGGCTCAAGAGCCAGAAGACGCACTCCTCTGGGTAGGGAGGCCTCCACCTTGGACGCCCTGGGCAGAAAGTGCTACCAGGACTCAGTGCTCAAAGGCTGGATTCAGGCATACCCGCTGTACATGGGTATATAGTTGAGGGACCTGGCAAAGGAATTTGCTGCATTCTCGGCTAGTGTCTCAGAGGAACCCCTTCAGCGGTTCTGGAGCATGTCCTCTGCCGTCAGATGGTGCTACAAAATTCAAGACTTGAGCAGCCTATGATGGCTTCAAGTTGGCAGCTAGAATGGCTATGGTGGGCATTGGTGCCCAATGCCAGGCATGGCTACAGTTTTCTGACCTGGAGCAATGGGTTCAGGACAAATTGGTCGATGTCCCCTGCCAAGGAGAGAAGTTCTTTGGCAAACCCATGACTGATAAGGCTGCAGAGCTGGAATCAGAGTTCCTGACCAGGACTAGGCTCTCCAAGAAGACCCTTCCCCGATGGAAGGCCCTGAGTAAAAAGCTCTCTTACTCGAGGAAGGGAAGGACTTATTTTATTTATTTATTTATTTATTTGCTTTTATATACCGCGCTCTTTGAAATCAGTGTGGTTTACATAAAATGAAAACAGTTTACATAGAGCAGTTTACATTGAACTTGAAACAAGTAACAGTAAGTAACAAGTAATAACAGGCGGCAACATTAAATGTAAATACAGGGAGATGAACTTGGAGTATGCAGGCAGGGGAACTAGAAGCGATCTGGACATAAGCTTCGTTCAGGGTGGCTGGCCATAAGCTAGTTGAAATAAGTATGTCTTTAAGGCCTTCCTAAAGGATGTCAGGTCTGTGATGGCATGGATTGCTGGAGGTAGGGCATTCCAGCGGGTAGGTGCGTAGAGAGAAAAGGCGTGATTTTTAGTTGACTGGGTGCATGTCCTTATTGCTGAGGGGGTGACGAGTGAGTTCACCATGTATGACCTTTTGGTTCTGCTTACAGGGGCATGCTGTATGAGGTTTGTGAGGGAGGTAGCGGACATTCCGTGCAGAGACTTGAAGATGAGTAATAGGGCTTTGTATACCAGTTGGCTTGCAATGGGAAGCCAATGTAGCTGGATCAAAAGAGGTGTGATGTGTTCAAATCTTGAGGCAGACAGGAGTGTTCGGGCGGCTGTGTTCATGTCCAGTTGTAATTTTTTATTTTTTATTTATTTATTTTTCTTATATACCGCACTCTTTAGCATCAGCGCGGTTTACATGGAACCATAATTAACAATAACAGTTTTACATAGAACAGGGAAGAAAAACTTGGATAACTTAGGGAGAAATGCACAAAATTATTTACATATATAACAATGAGTTTTGTGAATATCTTATGATAAATCTATGGATATGCATTAGGACTAGAGGATGGGTGTGTCTATGGTGTATTAGGATTGATTTGGTAGTATTGTATAAATAAGTGGTGCTTGAGTGCTTTCCTGAATTGCATGAGATCAGAGATTGATCGGATTTCTGGAGGCAGTGTATTCCAACATTTGGGAGCATAAAGACTGAATGCTCTGTTGGATGTTGTTAGTGTGCATTTTGTTGAAGCATTTGGTATAATTAGGGTGTTTGCTGATGTAGATCTTCTGGATCTGTTGGGTGGAGTGGGTTGAAGTAGATTGACTAGCGTTGAAGCAGTTATATTGTGGATGGCTTTAAAGGTGAGTACTAGGGTCTTAAATAGTATTCTTCCATGTGTTGGGAGCCAGTGGAGCTGCAATAAGATGGGTGTGATATGGTCATATCTCGCTGCTCCAAATAGAACTCTAGCAGCAGCGTTCATGGCCAGTTGTAAGGGGGTCAATGTAGATTGTGGGAGCCCTTGGAGAATGGCGTTGGCGAAGTCAAAATGGGGTAGGATAAGGGCTTGATAAACAGTTCGGAAGTCACTTGGGTCCAATAAGGTTCGGAGGTGTTTGAGTGTCCGGATCTTGAAATATACAGCTTTAACAATGTGGGATATGTGTAATTTCATGTCCAAACGTTGATCCAAAGTGACTCCTAAATAACGGATTGCAGGTTTTGTTTGTAGTTCGGCTTCTCTCACTTTTATATGAGGAGGAGGGGTAAAGTATTGATTTTTCGTGACAAAGAGTACCTCTGTTTTCTTATGTTGGATCCGAAGGTTTTGCGTTAGAAACCATTCGGATACTGCGTCAAAACAATCAATAAGAGGTGAGAGGTCCATTTGCTTTGTGGAGAATGGCATGTAAAGAAGGATGTCATCGGCATATATCTGCCATTGCACATTGAAGGATTTTATGATGTTACAGACGGGTTGAATGTAAATGTTAAACATGAGAGATGATAGTGATGATCCTTGAGGGACGCCCTGTTTTTGGTGGAAAGGCTTTGATTTTGTTGATCTTGATCTTACTTGCTGTCCTCTTCCCTCAAGGTATGATCTGCACCAGTCGAGAGCGAGGCCGGTAATGCCTTTTTCTTTTAGGCGTTCAATTAGTAGGCCGTGGTGAACAGAGTCGAAAGCTGCAGCTATGTCGATGAAGATAAGTACACATCCTTGGTGGATGTTGTCAACAAAGGTGATAATATCATTGAAGAGGGAGGTAAGAAGGGTTTCTACGCCATGTAATTCTCTGAAGCCGTGCTGATGTGAATTTAGAGGGGCTTCAGTATCGATGTGGTCTTGTATTTGTCGTTGTGCTTCCTTTTCAAATATCTTAGCTAGAAAGGGTATGCTGGCTATGGGTCTATATGATGTAATGGCTGGAGGGCGTTCTTTGGCAGGCCATGGTAGATTATGTTGGCGTAGTCCAAGTGAGGAAAGATAAGGGCCTGGCATACTGTGCGAAAGTCCGAGGGCTCGAGGAGAGGGTGTAGATGTCGGAGGGTTCTTAGTTTATGATAGATTGCCTTGATGACAGTTTGTATATGGGCTTCCCAATTCAGATGTTGGTCCAAGATGACCCCAAGATAAAGTACTTCTTGCTTAGCCATGAGTTTGATATCTTTCAGCCTGAGGGAAGTTGATGGGGTGAAAGATTGGGGAAACTGCTAGGTACATATGACCTAGATTGGCCACTGTTGGAAACAGAATACTGGGCTTGATGGACCTTGGTCTGACCCAGTATGGCATATCTTATGTTCTTATGTTCTTTAGTTATGTATAAGACCTCTGACTTTCTACTGTTAACCATTAGATTGTGGATAGCGAGCCAGTCCGAGACTGCATTGAAGCATTCTGAAATGGAAGAATAGTCGGGGCTGTCTGTGGAGAAAGGAGCGTAGAGTAGGACGTCGTCAGCATAGATGTGGTAGTAAATGTTGAACGATTGTATAATGGCGCAGATTGGCTGAATATAAATGTTGAAGAGTAGGGAGGAGAGGGATGAACCTTGTAGGACTCCTTGCGTCTGCTGGAATGGTTTGGATGACTGGGTTCCTATGCGGACTTGTTGCTGGCGATCAGACAGGTATGACTTGAACCAGTTGAGGGTTTGGTTCCTAATACCTTTTTGATGCAGGCGGATGAGTAGGAGATTGTGGTTGACTGTATCGAAAGCAGAGGCAATGTCCATGAATATCAGGATGAATCCTTGTTTTTTCTTTTTTAGGCCTGTGTGGAGTCTGTCTAAGAGTGTCGCCAGTAGGGTTTCCACACCGTGGTGTTGGCAGAACCCATGTTGCTGTGGGTCCAGAGGTGCATAGGAGTCAATGTGGTCCTGGATTTGTTGGTGGATAATCTTTTCTAGTATTTTGGCCAAGAAGGGGATGCTGAATATGGGCCTGTAGGAACTGCTCTCTGATGGATTTAGCTTGTTCTTTATGAGTGGCCTGATGGAGGCAGTTTTGAGAGGCAGTGGTAGAAAGCCTTCAGACAGTGAGAGTTTAGCGATTTTGGCTATGACAGGACTGAGGTCGGATCGTACCTGCTTGATCAGAAAGCTGGGCATGGATCAGTTGGGACGTGGTGGTGTTGATTCTGCAGATGATCTTCTCTATTTGCTCGGGGGAGTATGGATAAGAGCCCTCTAGCGTGGGTATGGGTGCGCCACCAGGGGGAGGGTTGTGTCTGGGCGAGTTTTTGAAGTCAGACCAGTCTAAGTCGGATGTAATTGAGGTGGTTTTGCTTTGGAAGTATGTGGCAAAGGCCTCTGGGCTAGGAGTACTTGTTGATTCATGTGTGGATGCATCCTTTGTGAGGGATTTGATGAGGTTGAAGAGCTCTCGAGGTTTGTTGAGAGAGCACAGGAGGATGTTGGTGTGGTATTCCTTTCTCTTATTGTTGACTGCTTTTCGATGTTGCTGCAAGTTATCCAGGTATGCAGTTTGGTCGTTGATGTGTCTTGATTGTCTCCAGCGGTGTTCTAATTTCCTAAGGTATATTAATGATTTGCACAGGTCAGCAGTAAACCATACGGCTACCTGGTTCTTGTAGGTAGGATTTGTGGAAAGTGGTAGGAGTGCAGCTCTGGAGAGGTGGTGGTTTCCAATTTCTATTAGCTCGTCCAGATCGTCGGTGTCAGAGTTAAGGTCATGCAGAGTGTCATTTAGGAATGTCTCTTTGTTGAAGTATCTGGAGCGGCGGCATATGGGGGTGTTTGAAACAGAGGAATATTGTTCTTCTCCAGGACCAAGCAGGAAGTCAGTCCTCACATATGGGTATCATCGATGCCGATGAAGCCCTAGCGGAGCATTTCCACAGCTTTCCATGAAAGCCTTTGGGAATGCAGGCACGCATGCGCAGTTCCCTTCCCGCCTAAAGGTGCCATCTTACCTCAGTCTCTCTTTTTCCGAGAAGCCCACCGGACGTGTGTCCTGTCATCCCGGATAAAAGTTTGATTTTTTTCGGCAATTCTCGCTATTTTTCTTCCCGGTTCGACGCCGGTTCCCCTCCCGCCGGGTTCGGTACACCGGTATCGAGCCCGTTTCTTATTTTTCGGTTTTTGCCCTTCGTGGCTTGCATTCGCGCCATTTTTTGTGTTTTTCCCTGGAAGGCCGGGTCTTTGACCTCGCGGGGACTCTTTTTTTTCCCCGATGGCTTCCAGTGGTTTTAAGAAGTGTGATCGGTGTAAGAAATTAATGTCTCTCACCGACACACACAACTGCTGCCTTCGGTGTCTCAGTCCTGATCACGACCCTAAGACGTGTGGACCATGTGGGAAGATGTCTTCCAAGGCACTGCGAAGTTGACAGCAGCAGAAAGAGAGGCTTTTTTCTGACTCGGCCTCCAGCCGGGCCCGGACCTCGTCTGAGGCCTCGACATCTCGGGATTCCGATCCCGAGCACCGTTGGGGCTCCTCGGACAGGGGGTCCCCCGACCGGGAACGCAAGAGGAAGAAGCGGCTTGTGAGATTGTCGTCGGAAGAGGTCCCTGGCTCCTCGAGGGCCAAGTCTAAGACCCCCGACCGTCTCCCCGGGCCTGTGGAACAGGAGAAGCCTGCCAAAGTTCCTCGCGTGGAGCCAGAGTCTGCTGGACACGTAAGCCCTGTAGTCCTCGTGGACTCTCCTCCCCGAGTGCCGACGTCAGGACCGGCACCGCCGGGGCCCGAGTCTGTGGCTGCTGAGTCTCCTGAGCTGAGTCTCAGGATGACAGCCTTCATGGAGCAGCAGCGGGCGCTGATGGCTAGCCTGTCTGGCGCATCCGCCCCGGCCACCGGGACATCGACATCGAAGTCGACCCCGGAGACCGAGCCAATACTCGAGACCTTCGCGGCTCGAGGTCGACCTCGGTCGCGGTCTGCCTAGACCTCCCGTTCGGGACCGAGGGCGTTGACACCAGTGCCCCTGGCGTCGGGGCGGGTGCTCCCAGGCCCCGCGAGGTCAGACCCCGATTTCTCATCGGACGAGTCCGCCTGGAAGACGGAGGATGAGGAGTCCCCCGACACTTTCAAGACTTGGTGCGTCCCGTCGGACTCACCGCAGTCTGAGCCCTGGAGTAGGTCCCCTCTGGAGGATACCCAGTTCTCCGAGTTCGTCCGGGATATGGCCACTGCGTTGGCTATCCCTGCGGACCCCGAGGAAGAGCCTCGAGCTGAGGAGCTCGAGGCTCTGCAGTATGACTCTCCTCCAAAGGAGGCCTTTACTGTCTCGGTACCTCCGATGCTGGAACGGCTCCTCTTCCGGATGTGGGAGGCACCGGCCTCGGCGCCAGTTCTGAGTAAGCGGGTCGATTTCGATCTATCGACTCAGGAAGAGCCCTGGCTTCCAAAAGGCACAGCTACCACACCATTCCATGGTGGTGGAATCGGCCATACATCGCCTGAAAAGTCAGAAGATGCACTCCGCGGTGCCTCCTTGCAGGGAGGCCTGGAACCTCGATGGTTTTGGTAGAAAGTGCTTCCAGGGCTCGATGCTTGCTTGCCATGTCCAGTCTTACCAGCTGTACATGGGCATGTACTTGCGGGACCTAGCCAAGGAGTTGGCCGGGTTCTCTGCTGGTCTCTCTGGGGAGCCCTTGCAGCGGTTCAAGTCCTTGTCCTTGGGGATTCGGGAATGCTCCAAGTTTATGTCCCACGCCGCCTACGATGGCTTCGAGGCTTCGGCCCGAGTTGCAGCAGCCGGCATTGCGGCTCGACGCCAGGCATGGCTGCAGTCATCGGACCTCGAGCCATGGGTTCAGGACAAGTTGGTCGATGTCCCTTGCCGAGGTGAGAACCTTTTTTGGCATGCCCATGGCTGAGAAGGCCGCACAGCTCGAGACCGAGCACCTTACAAGGACAAGGCTGTCTAGAAAGACCTCTGCCCCTTCTCACAAGAAGAAGGGCTCGGGTAAAAAGCCCTTTTACCCGAGGATGGGCACTGCCTACAAACAGTACCCTCAGTATCAGGCTGCCCAAGCTGCCCCTCAGGGTCAGCAAGCCAAGGGGCAGGGTAATGGGCCCCGTAGGCAGAAGACCCCCAAGCCTCTGGCCCCTGCTCCCACTCAGCGGGGTGGGGGTTTTTGACTCCTCCAGCATAGCCTCTCCGTCCCTGCTCTCCCAGCCCTGCACAGGAGGTCGCCTCGCCCTCTTTGCCCACCAGTGGCCCCGCATCACTGGGGACAGTTGGGTGCTGAACATAGTCCACAGGGGCTATGCACTACACTTTCACCAACTGCCTCCTCCATATTTTCCAGGGGAGCCTCCAAGGCCTCCCCTGCACACAGATCTTCTCCTGCAGGAGCTCCAAGGTCTGTTGGTGGAGAAGGCAGTGGAGCCTGTGCCCCTTCACATGCACGGTCGAGGGTTCTATTCCAGATACTTCCTGGTACCCAAAAGAACCGGTGGCCTTCGACCTATCTTGGACCTCAGAAATCTCAACAAGTTCCTAGAGAAAGAAAAGTTCAAGATGCTTACTCTTGGAACACTTCTGCCCTACCTCCAGCAGGGAGATTGGCTATGCTCCTTAGATCTAAAGGATGCGTACACTCACATCCTTATTCATCCAGACCACAGAAAGTACCTCAGGTTCATTGTGGGAGGAAACCATTATCAGTACAGAGTACTGCCTTTTGTCCTAACCTCCGCTTCCAGAGTCTTTACCAAATGCCTGGCGGTGGTGGCGGCCTACCTGAGAAATCAAGGTATCTTTGTCTTCCCCTATCTGGACTCTCAGAACCATGGCTCTTCTTTAAAGCTTGGGTTTTGTCATAAACTTCGCAAAGTCCACTTTGCTCCCCTCCCAGAACTTGGAGTTCATAGGAGCAAGGCTGGACCCTGTCCTGGCAAAGGCATTCTTGCCAGCAGACGGGGCCCAAAGACTGATGGACTTAGCAAACCAGTTTCTCAGCGGGTCACTGGTCTCCGCCAGACTCTGCCTGAGACCTCTTGGCCACATGGCTTCGACAGTTCATATGACCCCCTATGCCAGGCTCCATATGAGACCTGCTCAGTGGTGCCTTCGGGATCAGTGGTCACAGGCCACAGGCAGCCTCAGAGACAGGATAAGGGTGTCCAAACCTTTTCTGGACTCCCTCAACTGGTGGCTACACCCACCCAATCTGCTGAAAGGGGTGCCTTTTCAGATTCCTGGGTACACGGTGGTACTGACCACGGACGCCTCCCTGCAAGGCTGGGGGGCTCATTGTCTGGACAAGTGCACCCAGGGCCTGTGTTCTCCTTGGGAAGCTGCACAGCAGATCAATCTCCTAGAACTCAGGGCTATTTGCTTAGCACTCAAAACTTTCTCTCCTGCCCTGGCTCATCAATCTGTCCTGGTTCAGACAGACAACCAGGTAGCCATGTTTTATGTGAACAAACAGGATGGGACTGGGTCCAGGCTCCTTTGTCAGGAGGCGCAGGACCTTTGCTCCTTTGCCCTCAAGCACAACATGCTTCTCAGGGCTGTGTACCTACCAGGCCAGGACAACCACCTGGCTAATAGGTTGAGCAGAATTCTGCAGCCCCACGAGTGGCAGCTCCTATCCTTGGTAGTTCAAAAGATTTTCCTGACGTGGGGGCTTCCATCCATAGATCTGTTTGCCAGTCCTCTGAACAACCAGCTGCCAAAGTTCTGCTCCAGGCAACCGCACCCTCTGCGGGTGGCAGCAGATGCTTCTCTGATTCCCTGATCTCAGGGCCTCCTGTATGCGTTTCCTCCCACAACTTTGGTGGCCTGAACTCTGTTCAAGATTCTTCAGGACGGCCTCGGTCCTTCTGGTGGCTCCCAGGTGGCCCAGACAGCCTTGGTTTCCACTTCTACTTCAACTGGCAGTGGATCCCCCACTACCTCTGGGGTTGCAACCCGACCTTCTCTCTCAGGATCAGGGTTCCCTTCTGCACCCCAATCTCAAAGCTCTCAATCTGATGGCCTGGAGGCTGCAAGGGTAGTTTTGGCTCCCTGGGGCCTACCTCAGGAAGTTGAGGAGGTTGTCCTAGCCTCTAGGAAACAGTCCACTAGGAAAACCTATGCTCTTAAATGGAAAAGGTTTTCTGTGTGGTGTCAGCTACGTACAGAAGATCCTTTCTCCTGTACTTTACCAGTAGTGCTTCAGTACTTACTGCACTTATCCAATCAGGGACTTAAGTCCCATTCTGTTCGGGTCCGCCTCTCAGCTCTAGCAGCTCACCACTCACTGGTGGAAGGACATTCTCTGTCGGTTCACCCCTTGGTGTCCCGCTTTCTCAGAGGCTTGCTATTGCTCAAGCCTCCAATCCGTCTTCCTGCTCCTGAGTGGGAGCTGAATGTGGTCTTGCAACAATTGACTCGCCCACCTTTTGAGCCAATGGCTACTTGCCCACTCCACTTCCTCTCCTGGAAGACTCTTTTCCTGATAGCCCTAACCTCGGCCAGGCGAGTGAGTGAGCTTCAGGCCCTGGTCTGTGACAGGTCTTACACCAGAATTTATAGGAACAGAGTAGTCCTCAGGGCTCACCCTAAGTTCCTCCCTAAGGTTGTCTCCTCTTTCCACCTCAACCAGGAGGTGGTTCTTCCAACATTCTTCCCTAGGCCTCATGCAAGCCAGGCTGAAGCAGTTCTGCATACCCTGGACTGTAGGAGGGCCTTATCCTTCTACCTTGACTGTACGCAGGGGCACAGAAGGGCTACTCAGCTCTTTGTATCTTTTGACCCTAATAAGTTGGGGTTAGCTGTGTCCAAGCGTACCTTGTCCATCTGGGTGGCTGACTGTATCACCTGGGCTTACAAGGCGGCTGACCTTCCTTTGCAGGGTCGGGTCACGGCCCATTGTGTCAGGGCAATGGCTGCCTCAGTGGCTCATCTCCGCTCTGTACCGTTGGTGGACATCTGCAGGGCTGCAACTTGGTCTTCAATCCAGACTTTTGCGGCCCATTACTGTCTGGTGAGGGAGTCCCGTAGGGTCAGTGCTTTTGGCCAGGCAGTACTCCGGAATCTCTTTGAGGTTTAGGCAACTCCTGCCCTCTGTTGGGCTACCGGTTGAGGTTCTGTCAGTCTAAAGCCTTTCTATGCTGCTGGGACTAGAGGGGGAGGCCTCTTGTTCAGCCTGGGTTCCTGGTAGCCCAGAGCTAGGGAGTCACCCATATGTGAGGACTGACTTCCTGCTTGGTCCTGGAAAAAGAGTAGTTACTCACCTGTAACAGGTGTTCTGCAGGAGCAGCAGGAATCAGTCCTCACAACCCTCCCTCCTCCCCTGGGAGTTGCAGTTGTACATAGTTTCTTTTTACATTTTTGTGTGCTGTTCTTAGCTATGTCATTTGACTGAAGTAAGATGGCACCTTTAGGCGGGAAGTGAACCACGCATGCGTGCCTGCATTCCCAAAAGCTTTCATGGAAAGCTGGGGAAATGCTCCGCTAGGGCTTCATCGGCGTTGATGACACCAATATGTGAGGACTGATTCCTGCTGCTCCTGGAGAACACCTGTTACAGGTGAGTAACTACTCTTTCTGTGTTGTATGGGATGTTGAAGAGTATGGCATTATGGTCAGACCAGGGAACTGGTAGAATGAATGGTGGGTCTGGTTGCTGGGGGGTAGAGAGGCACAAATAGGGTCCAGGATGTTACCTCTGGTGTGGGTAGGGGTATGAATGAGTTGGTGATAGTCCAGCGTGCTCATTGCATCCAGGAATGCTATGGAGTGTTTGGTAGGGAGTGATGGGAGGTTAAAGTCACCTAGGAGCCAGAGCTGTTTCCGCTGCGTATTCTGGTTGTATGTTAGATCAAGGATTGTAGTCAGTTCATCAACATTTGAAGATGGTGGTCGGTAAATGAGGCAGGTTGCTAAGGTCTTGTTTGAGATGAGGATGCTGTCAAGGCTGGTTGTGCTATGGGCTAAGTCACACTGAAAATGGAGGTTGCTTCTGGCTATTATTAGGATCCCTCCACCTCTTCGGTTTGTTGTGGGACAGTTTAAGAGGTCATAGCCAGGAGATCTTAGTTGGTTAGTGAGGACCGTGTCAGTGTCCGTTAGCCAGATTTCGGTGATGAAGAGCAGGTCAAGATTTTGATGATTGATGTAGTCAGTGAGGACAGCCAATTTGCTGCGGATGGATTGAGCATTTATTAGCATGAGGTTTCGATTTTTTAGGACTGGGGACTTGCGTTGGCAGATTATGTGAATCAGCTGACGATGGTTTGCTGACAGCGGTGGTCTGTTGGGGTGGGGGAGTTGTGGTAGCTTCTATGTCCCAGAGTTTGCACGGTAGGTATTAAGCTTGGTGTTGTGCGAATGAAACTGTCCATGAGATAAGTTGGGCTAGGCAGCAGAGGAGGAGCATGAGAGCGAGATGCCTCGACATCATGATGGTTGGCTAAGAGAAGAGGAAGTGTACTTTGAGAGAGCACTTGGGTGGTACCTTGGGTGCTTCTGAGGGCTTGAGGCTTTGGTAACTGGATGGTGATGGATAATGACTGGGAGTGTTGAAGGTTGCTGGTGTTGGAGGCTTACCTTATGGTTAGCAGTGATGCCGGTAGAGAGTAGATACGGTGTTCAGCGTTGGAGGATGTTGGCGGAGGTACTCAGCTGAGATTTGTAAGTTGTGCAGAGGGCTTTATGTGAGGTCAGTATAGAAGGTGCAGCAGTAGGCGGGTTGTTGCAGGCGTTTCAGAGTGTTCCGACAAGCTCGAGCTTTGAGCGGTCCGGTTGGCTCTGAAAGTCTTTGAGTACCACCTGAATGGCAAGTCGGTGTTCATGCAGACCAACAACAAAGTCGTAATGTTCTATATAAACATGGAAGGGGGCACGGGCTCCTGCCTCCTCTGTCGGGAGGCAGTCCTCCTCTGCTCCTTCATCATATTCAGGGGCATGATACTAACAGCGGTCTACCTCCCAGGCCAGGACAACATCCTCGTGGACAGACTCAGCAGGCTCCTTTGCCCGCACGAGGGGCGCCTGAGTCCAGAGGTGGTTCTCCACCTGTTCCGCCGCTCGGGGACTCCGTCCATAAACCTGTTTGCCAGCCTGGCGAACGCTCAGCTTCCCCGATTCTGTGTGCCGATTGCGCACCCGAGCAGGGCGGCTCTCGGATGCATTCGTCCTGAACTGAACCTCCGGGCTTCTGTATGCATTTCCTCCCACGCCTCTTCTTGCAAGGACCCTCCACAAGATTCAGCGGGACCGAGCCTCAGTGGCTCTTTCGTGGTCTCAACAGCTATGGCTTCCGCTTCTACTCCGGCTCTTGTCAGAACCTCTGGTCCCCCTGGGCAGTGCCCCAGGTCTGCTGATGCAGTAGGAGGGATGGGTTCTTCACCCAAATGTGGTCTCGCTATATCTGACAGCCTGTCGAAGAAAGACTCAACGAGGCGGATCTACACCCTAAAGTGGAGGCATTTTTCGATCTGGTGCTCCGAGCTTCAGATCGACCTGTTCTCCTGCTCACCCGTCGGGTTCTCCAGTACCTCCTCCAGCTCTCGTAGGTGGGGCTGAAGTCCAGCTTGGTCAGGGTTCACCTGACCTCCATCTTGGCCATCCACTTCCCCATTGAGGGTAAGCCCCTCTCGGGCCAGCCTCTGGTCTCCCGCTTCATGCAAGGCTTTCCAAACACCCCATCCGGCCTCCACTGGCAAAATGGGACCTGAACATCGTGCTCATGCAGCTGATGTGGCTGCCTTTCGAGCTGATTGTGACGTACTCACTCCGGCACCTCTCATGGAAGGTGGTTTTCCTGGCGGCACTGACCTCGGTGCGGCGAGTCAGTGAACTTCAAGCCCTCATAGCTGAGGCCCCCTACACCACGTTTTACAGGAACAGGGTGGTTCTTCACATCCACCCCAAGTTTCTACTGAAGGTTGTCTCAGATTTCCACCTCAACCAGGAGGTGGTCTTGCCGACTTTCTTCCCAAGACCTCACACCAACCGGGCATTGGAAGTCCTGCATACACTTGACTGCAAGAGGGCTCTCACCTTCTACCTGCAGCGCACCCAGGGTCATCGCAAGTCCGACCGGTTCTTCATTGCCTATGATCCCAACCGCCTGGGGCTGGCAGTCACCAAGCGCCTTCTCCATCTGGGTGGCGGACTGCATCACCTACTCCCAGGCAAAGGCAGGTGCCCTGCTGGATTGTCTGGTCACCTCACATGGTGTCCATGCCAAGGTGGCTTTGCTGTGCTCAGTGCCTCTGATGGACATCTGCCGGGCTGCAACCTGGTCTTCAGTGAATACCTTTGCTTCACACTACTGCCTGGAGAGGGAGTCCTGCCGGGACAGTGTCTTCGGCCAGGCTGTACTCTGTAATCTGTTTGGGGTAAAAGCAGCTCCTGCCCTGCGACCCTTCCTTTGTGGCTACTGAGAGCTTGGCCCGAGAATTCGGGCTTCCTTTTGGCATCGGCTGCTGCTCACGGCCTCGCAGAGGCGTTTTTGGCTTACAGGTTTGGTAGCCTGTAGCTGGGGAGTCCCATAAGTGAGGACTGACTTCCTGCTTGTTCCTGGAGAAAGCGTAGTTGCTCACCTGTAACAGGTGTTCTCCAGGGACAGCAGGAATCAGTCCTCACTACCCTCCCACCTCCCCTTAAGAGTTGCCATTTTTGCTTTTCTTCCCTGGCCATCTGCTTAGTGTAGGACTCTAGCTATGGGACCTGACTGAGCAAGATGGCACCTTTGAGCGGGATGAGACCACGCATGCATGGTAACAATCCCAAAGGCTTTCTTTGAAAGCTGGAGAATTGCTCCGTGCAGGCTCTGTCGGTGCCGACATCACCCATAAGTGAGGACTGATTCCTGCTGTCCCTGGAGAGCACCTGTTACAGGTGAGTAACTACATTTTCTACAACACCTCGAGGTTCGTCATAAAGCACCAAGTCTCACCTCCTCCCAATGTAGTGTCTAGAGTTCATAAGAGCCCGGCTAGACACCCTCTATGTCAAAGTATTACTACCCCAAGACAGGTCTGACCACCTCAGGGTGCTGGCTGCAAACGTACAATGCAAACACATTTCTGCACGACTCCTGCTACGCCTGCTGGACCACATGGTGTCCACAGTCCATGTCACTCCGAATGCCCGCCTCCCCAAGGGGGCGGCCCAATTGTGCCTCCACTCCCAGTTGATCCAGGTCATCAATGTAAAACCAAACAGCTTGTTGTTATGGTCGTTGTGTTATAATGTAAACCGCGCTGATGCCGAATAGTGCAGTATATAAAAAATTGTAATAAATAATAAATTGTAATAAATCAAATGGCTGCGGGGCAGGATGATGGTGATGCGCCAACCTGCAGACTCTCTCAGCTGGTGGCAAGCTCCGCATCTCCTCCAGGCAGGGTTGCCCTTCCAGGCCCCCATCTCGAGAGGGTCCTCACATGGATGCCTCCCTGCTGGGGTGGGGTGCACACTGTGGAGAACTCTGCACACAGGGCAGCTGGTCACAGTCAGACAGCCTACTGCAGATCAACCCGCTGGAGCTTCGGACCATATTCCTGCCTCTCTGATTCTTTTGCCACCGCCTGCAGCACCAGTCAGTGCTGGTCCAAACAGACAGTCATGTAGCAGTGTTCTTTGTGAACAAGCAGGGTGGCAAAGGATCCTGTGCCCTCTGTCAGGAGGCAGTGGATCTCTGCTCCTTTGCGCTCTGCAGTGATATGCTCCTGCAGGTGGTGTATTTGCTGGGCCAGCTCAATGTCCTAGCATGAGTGGTGGCTCGACCCCAGGTGGCCTCTCTGCTCTTCAAACTGGGGGTTTTTGCTGATGGGACCTCTTCATGAGTCCAGCCAACACTCATCCCGTGGACAGAGGGCCTTCTCTATGCCTTTACTTCCATGCCGCTGATTGCCAAGACCCTTTTCAAGACTCAGCACGATGAGGCATCGCTGATACTGATTGCCCCCCCCCCCCCGGTGGCCCAGGCAACTGTGGTTCCCACTGCTCCTCTGCCCCAGGGTTACTGTTGCAGGAGGAGGGCTCCCTCCTACACCCCAACTGGTGTTCCCTGTTGCTTAAGGCTTGACTGCTGAAAGGATAGTCTTGGCCCCATTCAACCTTTCAGGGGAAGTAGAGGAGGTCCTCCTGGCCTCCCGTAGGGTTTCCATGAGAGAGGCCTATATCTTCAAGTGGCACAGATTCTCAGTGTGGTGCACGGAATGGCAATTTAACCCATTCTTGTGCTCTGTGCAGTTTGTATTGCAATATTTGCTCCACCTGTCACAGACAAAACCGAAGTCCAACTCGGTTAGGGTGCACCTGAGTTGCTGTAGTGGTACACCACCACCTTATCGATGGCAAGCCCTCTCTGCCCAGCCTTTCGTGACCCGCTTCTTGCAGGGGCCTCCTGTTATCCATGCCCCCCGTCCACCCTCCAGTGGCTGAGTGGGCCCTCAATGTGGTGCTATTCAAGCTCACCAGGCCGCCGTTCGAGCCTCTGGCTACCTGCCACCTATGGTATCTCTCATGAAAGGTAGTCTTCCTAGTGGCGCTCACATCTTCTCACAGGGTCAGAGAGTTTCAGGCATTAGTGGCGGATCCGCCATACACAAGTTTCTGTAAGAATAGTGGTGCTTCACACGCACCCCAGATTTCTTCCCAATGTGGTGTCCCCATTCCACGAAAATCAAGAGGCGGTGCTCCCCACCTTCTTTCCGCAGTCTCATGCCGGCAGGACGGAGACCATCCTTCATACCCTGGATATTAAGAGGGCCCTGTCTTTCTACCTTAAGCGTACCAGGGCCACCGCAAAGCTTCTCAGCTTTTCATCTTCTATGACCCCCAGTTGGCTGGGGTAGGTGGTGACCAAACGAATTCTGTCTGCCTAGGTCGCAGAGTGCATTGCCCTCGCCTTTGAGCAGGCTGGGCTTTCGCTGGAGCACTAGGTCACAGCGCATGACGTCGGGGCCATGGCAGCATCTGTGGCAAACCTGCGTTCTGTCCCTCTGTTGGACATCTGCCGGTCCGCCACCTGGTCTTCAGTCCACACCTTTGCAGCTCATTACTGCCTGAAGAGGGAGTTCTGATAGGACAGCACCCTTGGCCAGGCTGTACTCCATCATCTGTTCGGGGTGTAGGCAACTCCTGCTGTCCAACCCTTCTGGCTGGAGTATGGGTTCTCACTAGACACTTGGGTTTCTGGGCATCTTTCCTTAAGACTCAATTGCTGATGCTCACGGCTCACCTTTTCCTGGTCACCCATGGGATTTCCTGTAGCTAGAGAGGCCTATATGTGAGGACTGACTTTGTGCTTGTTCCTGGAGAAAGCGTAGTTACTCAACTGTAACAGGTGATCTCCAGGAACAAGCAGGAATGTAGTCTTCACATATGGGTATCGTCAGTACCGACGGAGCCTGCGCGAGAACGCTCCCCAGCGTCCAATAGGAATGCTTTTGGGAGCATCCCTCAGCACATGCGTGCTGCCTTCCCGCCTTTCCAACTGTCCCTCTTCAGTTCTTCATTTTCCACGGAGCCGACAGGACCCATACCCTGTCACCGCAGAAAATTCCATCTTTAAAATTGTTTTCTTGTGGTCGCGTTTGCCTCCGCACGACGCCTACCAGTACCGCCGGTTCTTTTCTTTTCTTTTCTTTTTTCAAAAAATTTTATACTTTGAACTGTTTCTCTTCAGAAACTTTTTCGGTGCTAGGCGCCATTTTGGGCATTAGGCCTCATATTCCTGAAACATAGAAAAACCAACTAGTGGTTTTAAAAAATGTACTAAGTGTTGCGGTATAAATTTCCATCACTGACACCTGTGATTGGTGTCTTAAATGTTTAGGGCCTGAACATTCTCCATCTGAATGTCTCTCCTGTATGGGGATGACTAAGAGAGGAAGACAGAACCGGGCTGCAAAGCTCGGTACTCTCTTTTCTTCGGATGCCAGATCCATTGCATCAACATCTTCAAGAGCCTCCTCGTCCTCCCATGGATCTCAGGTAACTAAACAAAAAAGCCAGTCCTCAAAGGGTAGCTCTCCTGATAAGCATCGAGAGGCCATTGGCATTGCCCTTGCCACACCGGCAAAACAGCCCCGGTGGGAGGTTTCGGTTTCCAAAGCATCAGTGGGGCTCCAGGATGTTCTCGAGGCCTCGACCTCACAAGAATTACTGGTGCCATGTTTAGGGGTCCCGGCCGTTTTCACCGGTACCGACACCCAGGCATCGGCAGCGTCGATAGACTAGAGGTTCCTTACTATCGAACGCAGCATTGCAGCTCTTCTCACAGCTGTGGTACCGTTGACTGCTATGGTTCAATGGGCACCGATACCAGTGCTGGTACCTACACCGGTACAGACACTGGTACTGGTACCGACGGTACCGGCCCCGGTGGGAATTCTTCCCACACCATCTTTGGCTGGAATCGGCAGATCTGTACTGGATCAACTCGGTACCGACTTTGATCAATACCGGTACCGTGCTTTGCATGAGCATTGTGGTCAGGAATACTTTGAATCCTCCAATTCGGAACACTCTGACAATTCTGCTGGTACCACAGGGTTTCTCCCGGAAGATCCCTCTTCTCCCCAACGCAGAATGCCACCTCCAGAGGACATGTCTTTTCAGGATTTTATTCGTGTTGTGGCCAAAGGCCTTTCAATCACGGTAGCTCCTGAACAGGAACCCATAGCAAAGGAATTGGAAATTATCCAATATCCTAAAGCTCCAAAGGAGGCAGCCACTCTGCCCATCCATGAAATTCTGCATAACCTGATGCTCAGAATGTTGGAGACACCTTTGACTACATCTCCTCATTCTAGGAGGCTTGAATACTATGTATCGAGTTCCGCCATGTCCTGGATTTCAAAAGACTCAGCTGCCACACCATTCATTGGTGGTGGAGTCAGCCATGCGTAGGATGAAAAGTGCAAAGAGGCATGCATCCAATCCCCCAGGTCGTGAATGCAGGACTCTGGACGCTTTTGGGCGCCAAACATTTCAGGCTTCCATGCTTTCAGCTAGGATCAGTTCATATATACTATATATGGGCATGTTCCTCAAAGAAGTTACAGGAGACTTGGAGCTTATGAGCCCACTTCTCCCAGATGACAAGAGACAAGACTTTCTTGCTCTAGTTAAGCATGCTCAAGATGTCTCCAAGTTTGTGAATCATGCAGCCTTTGACTGCTTTGAATGCATCAGCAGAACCTCTACTATTGCCATTGGGGCACGACAGATTGCCTGGCTTCAGGCATCAGACTTGGAGACTTGGGCACAGGACAAGTTAGGCAACATTCCTTGCATGGGAGAGAATCTCTTTGGCAAGAACTGGCAGGAAAAGGCTAACGAGTTAGATGCTGACAATTCCAGTCTAGATTGTCAAAATCTACAGCCACTCCAGCCAAAAAGAAGCCTTATAAAAAAACCCTCTTTCAGCAAAAAGAGGAAATTTTATCCTTCCTATACCCAGCAGAGTCAAACTCAGGGTCAGGTTGCCCAAAAGAGACAAACTAGACAGCAAAAGAAGCCAAAAGGCCCGAGAGCCCAACCAGCTCCGCAGGTTCAGCCCCCTCAAGGGCTTTGACGCCTTCCTAGAGAGCTTAGCCTTCCTGCCTCTGAGGGGTCCCCAACACCCCAATATCCCAGGCAGGTTATGCCACTTTGCCAACAGATGGCATCAGATAACAGCAGAAGATTGGACTCTGTCCATTGTAGGAGAGGGGTACAACTCCATTTTCACAGCATGCCCCCTCCTACAATTCTAAGGCAATTCAATTCTGAAACCTCCGCAGACAATCTGCTAGATCATGAGGTCTCAACACTTCTTGCCCAAGGGGCAATAGAAGAGGTACCCATTCTTCAACGGGGTGCAGGGTTCTACTCCCCCTATTTTCTTATTCCAAAGAAAACAGGAGGGGACAGACCCATCCTAGACCTCAGAGAATTGAACAAATACCTGTTCCGAGAGAAGTTCAAAATGATTTCTCTTGGAACTCTTCTGCCATACCTTCAAAGCCAGGATTGGCTTTGCTCTCTAGACTTAAAGGATGCATACGCTCACATTCTGATCCAGCCAAATCACAGGAAATTCTTACGATTCCTTTTCAAGGGAAAACATTTCCAGTACAGGGTTCTTCCCTTTGGTCTGGCTTCAGCTCCAAGGGTATTCACGAAATGCATGGCAGTAGTAGCTGCATATCTCCAGGAACAGGCAGGAATGAGTCTTCACATATGGGGTACGTCGGTACTGACGGAGTCCGTGCAGGAACGCTTTCCAGCGTCCAATCAGAAAGCTTTTGGAAGCATCCCAACAAGCCTGCGCGCTGTCTTCCCGCCTTCCCAACTGCCTCTCCTCAGTTTTCGTTTTTCCGCGGAGCCGGCAGGACGTCCTCCTGTCACCGCAGAAAATTCTTCTTTTATTTTTTAGTTTTCTTGTGGTCGCGGCTGCCTTCCCCGACGCCACCGGTACTGCCGGTGTTTCTCTTTTCTTTTCTTGTAAAAATTTTTCCCTTTAAGGAATATATTTTTCTCCAGGACCAAGCAGGAAGTCAGCCTCACATATGGGTGACGTCGGCGCCGACGGAGCCCTCGCGGAGCAATTTTCCCCAGCTTTCAAAGAAAGCCTTTGGGAATTGCAGCGCGCATGCGCGGTCCCCTTCCCGCCCAAGGGTGCCATCTTAGCCAGTCTTCTTTTTTCCGCGGAGCCCTACAGACGTGGTCTTCTTGTCCCCGCAGAAAAAGTTGATTTTTCGTCGTTTATTTCTCTTTTTTTCTTCGGTTCGACGCCGGTCTCTTTCCTGCCCGGACTCCCGACGCCGTTGCGAGTCCTTCTCTTATTTTTCGGTTTTTCTGATTTTTCTTGTCATTTTCGTTTTCGGTTTTTCGCTGGCAGCCCGGTCCTTTGACCTTGCAGGGGCCCTTTTTCCCCCGATGGCTGCCAGTGGTTTCAAAAAGTGTGTTCAGTGTGACAGAAATATGTCACTCACTGACACACACGATAATTGCCTCCGCTGCCTTGGCCCGGATCACGAAGAACTGATCTGTGGGGCCTGCAGCAAAATGTCCTCCAAAGCGTTAAGGAGTCGGCGGCATCAGCGGGAACGAATCTTCGCTGATCCCACCCGTACCCGGACCTCGTCGGAGGCCTCGGCGTCCAGAGGCTCCAGCTCTGACCGTCGCCGGAGTTCCTCCGACAGGGGTTCTCCCTCCGGGGACCGTCATCGGAAGGTGAAACCCGCGAGGGCGGCGTCGGTGGACGCTCCTGGTTCCGCGAGGGCCAGGTCGCATAGCCCCGATAGCCGTCCCGGGTCTTTGGAGAAGGAACGTCTCCCGAAGCGACCTCGTCTGGAGTCGGAGTTGCCTGCTCGGGTAAGTCCTGTAGTCCTCCTGGACTCGCCTCCGAGGGGTCCGACGTCGGGCCCGACGCCGTCGGGGCCCGAGTCGGGGGCTGCTGGGTCACCTGAGGTCGGACTCAGGTTGACGGCCTTGGAGAGCAGACTATCTGCCTTCATGGACCAGCAGCGGGCACTGATCGCTAGCCTCGCTGGCGCCTCTGCCCCGACCGCCGGGACGTCGACGTCTAAGTCGACCCCGGAGACCGAGCCGATCCTCGAGTCCATGCGGGCTCGAGTTGATCCTCGGTCGAGGTCACCCTCGGCCTCCCGTTCGGGACCGAGGTCGTCGACGCCGACTCCCTCAGCGTCGGGGGGGCCGACGCCTCCGCCCGCCCGGACCGACCCCACCGTTTCCTCCTCGGAGTCGGCCTGGGAGTCTGAAGAGGAAGAGTCACCTGATTCTTTTCGGACTCGGTGTGTCCCCTCGGACTCGCCTGAGTCCGAACCTCGGAAACAGTCCCCTCCGGAGGATGCCAGGTTCTCGAACTTCGTCAGGGATATGGCCAAAGCTTTGGCCTTCCCTGCAGATTCTGAGGAGGAGCCTCGAGCCGAAGAGCTCGACGCCCTTCAGTACGACTCTCCCGCCAGGGAGCACTTTACTGTACCAGTTCCTCCCATGCTGGAACGACTACTCTTCCGCATGTGGGAGAGTCCGGCATCGTCGCCGGTATTAAGCAATCGGGTCGATTCCATCTATCGAGTCTGCAAGAGCCCTGGCTTCCAAAAAGCACAGCTACCGCACCATTCCATGGTGGTGGAATCGGCCATGCATAGGCTTAAGAGCCAGAAGATGCACTCCTCGGTGCCTCCTGGCAGGGAGGCCCGCAACCTGGATGGCCTTGGTAAGAAGTGTTTCCAGGGCTCTATGCTTGCTTGTCGGGTCCAGACCTAGCTCTACATGGGCATGTACCTTAGAGACCTGGCTAAAGAGCTAGCCGGATTCTCCGCTGGGCTGTCCGAGGAAACTTTGCGGAGGTTCCTAGCCTTGACAACTGGTATTCGGGAATGCTCCAAATTCATTTCTCGAGCAGCCTATGATGGCTTTGAAGCATCGGCTCGAGTGGCCGCAGCCGGCATCGGTGCCCGCCGACAGGCTTGGCTTCAGTCGTCTGATCTTGAACCCTGGGTGCAGGACAAGTTGGTCGATGTCCCCTGCAGAGGTGAGAACCTCTTTGGCAAGCCCATGGCTGAGAAGGCTGCACAAATCGAGACGGAGACTCTCACCAGAACTCGGCTCTCTAGGAAGACCTCCGCCCCTTCCCAGAAGAAGAAGGGCTCGGGAAAGAAGTCCTTTTACCCGAGAAAGGCGGCTGCCTATAAACATTACCCTCAATATCAGGCCTCCGCAGCTCCCCAACAGGGTCAGCAGGCCAAGGGACGGGGTAACGGGTCCCGTAGGCAGCAAGCCCCCAAGCCTGCACCACCGGCTCCTGCTCAGCAGGGTGGGGGTTTTTGACTTCATCAGCATAGCCTCTCCCCCTCAGCTGGTTCCTCCCAGCACAGGAGGCCGGCTGGTTCACTTTGCCCACAGGTGGTCCAACATCACATCAGATGCCTGGGTGCTTCATGTTGTGAGAGAAGGCTATCTTCTCCACTTCCACCAAGTCCCTCCTATTTCCCGGGAGAGCCTCCACGACTCCCTCTGCACAGGGACTTACTCCTTCAGGAGTTAGCAAGTCTTCTTCAGGAACAGGCTGTGGAACCGGTGCCCCACCACCTGAGGGGTCAAGGCTTCTATTCCAGGTATTTCCTAATACCAAAAAGAATGGGAGGCCTCAGACCCATCCTGGACTTGCGCAACCTCAACAAGTTCCTCGTCAGGGAGAAGTTCAAGATGCTTACCCTTGGAATCCTTCTGCCCTACCTCCAGCAGGGAGATTGGCTATGCTCCTTGGATCTAAAGGATGCCTACACGCACATCCTTATCCACCCAAGCCACCGCCAATACCTAAGGTTTGTGGTGGCAGGAAATCATTACCAGTACAGAGTACTGCCCTTTGGCCTATCCTCCGCACCACGAGTCTTCACAAAATGTCTCGCGGTGGTGGCGGCTTATCTCCGGCTTCACGGCCTCTATGTCTTTCCGTACCTAGACGACTGGCTCATCAGAGCATCGTCCTCTCCGGAAGTCACAAAAGCCACACACCGCACTGTGACTCTTCTGCAGTACTTGGGCTTTGTCATAAACTTCGCAAAGTCCACTTTGCTCCCCTCGCAAGATCTCGAGTTCATCGGCGCAAGATTGCACACTCTTCAGGCACGAGCTTTCCTGCCTCTCGACAGGGCTCAACGGCTCATGGACCTAGCCAGCCGCTTTCACAGCCAGTCCCTGGTCTCGGCCAGGCGCTTCCTGAGACTACTCGGCCATATGGCTTCCACCGTCCACGTGACCCCCAATGCCCGCCTGAATATGCGGCCTGCTCAATGGTGCCTTCGCAAGCAGTGGCAACAGGTCACAGGCGGCCTAGCTGACTTAGTGCGGGTCTCCGGCCCGCTGGCCTCTTCTCTGCAGTGGTGGCTTCATCGGCCGAACCTGATACTCGGAATGCCTTTTCAGTCTCCTCCGCCAGCTCAAGTGCTGACGACCGATGCGTCTCTCCTGGGATGGGGAGCGCATTGCCAAGGGGCATGTACTCAAGGTCTCTGGACCACGTGGGAGTCTGCGCAGCAGATCAACTTCCTGGAGCTCAGAGCGATCCGTCTGGCTCTCAAGGCTTTTTCCCACCTGACTTCTCACCGATCCGTCCTTGTCCAGACGGACAATCAAGTTGCCATGTTCTACGTGAACAAACAGGGGGGCACGGGCTCCTTCCTTCTCTGTCGAGAAGCACAGAGGCTCTGCTCTTGGGCCGTCAGCCACGGCGTTCTTCTCAAGGCAGTTTATCTCCCAGGCCAAGAAAATTGCCTGGCGGACAAACTCAGCAGAATCCTCCAGCCGCACGAGTGGCGACTGGATCCCTTGGTAGTTCAGAAAATTTTTCTGAAGTGGGGCCTCCCCACGATGGATCTCTTTGCCAGTCCTCTCAACCGGCAACTTCCTCGCTTCTGCTCTCGGCAGCCGCATCCCCTTCGAGTAGCGGCGGATGCTTTTCTGCTCTCATGGTCGAAAAGCCTTCTCTATGCCTTTCCTCCCATACCGTTAGTCTCTCGAACTCTTTTCAAGGTTCTTCGAGACAAAGCTTCCATGATCCTGATAGCTCCTCGGTGGCCCAGACAGCCGTGGTTTCCACTCCTGCTGCAACTAGCGGTGGAGGATCCGTTCCCTCTGGGGTTTCAACCAGATCTCCTAACACAGGATCAGGGGTCCCTACTACACCCCAACCTCAGATCTCTACATCTGATGGCCTGGCTGCTGAAAGGGTAGTCCTTGCTCCCCTTCTACTGCCGGCAGAGGTGGAAGAGGTCGTCCTAGCTTCCCGGCGACATTCTACCCACAAATGCTACGCCCTTAAATGGCGTCGCTTTTCCGCTTGGTGTGCCCAGCAGTATCAGGATCCCTTCTCCTGCTCGGTGTCGGTGATCTTGCAGTACTTGCTCTACCTCTCTAATCTGGGACTTAAGTCCAACTCCGTCAAGGTTCACCTCAGTGCTCTTTCAGCACATCATGTGCCGGTGGACGGCAGACCTCTTTCCAGCGACCCTCTCGTGGCGAGGTTTCTCCGAGGTCTCCTTCTACTTAAACCACCTCTGCGCCCGCCAGCGCCTGACTGGGATCTGAATGTGGTTTTACAGCGGATCACCTGTCCGCCTTTTGAACCTATGGCTACCTGTCCTCTCCGTTTTCTTTCTTGGAAAACCTTATTCCTGATAGCCCTCACTTCCGCTAGATGCGTAAGTGAATTGCAGGCCCTCGTGTCTCATCCCCCTTACACTCGGTTCTACAAAAATCGGGTAGTCCTACGGACTCACCCTAAATTTCTTCCAAAAGTGGTCTCCCCTTTTCACATCAATCAGGAGGTGGTACTTCCGACCTTCTTTCCCAGGCCACACTCCAGCCGAGCTGAAATGGTCCTGCATACCCTGGACCGTAGAAGGGCATTGAACTTCTACCTTGAGCGTACGCGGGAGCACCGTAAAGCTGCTCAGCTTTTTGTGTCTTTTGACCCCAATAAATTGGGGCTCCCTGTCTCCAAGCGTACTCTGTCCATCTGGGTTGCTGACTGTATCGCTTGGGCTTATGGGGCAGCCGGACTCTCGTTAGAAAGTCGAGTCACGGCTCATTGTGTTCGGGCGAAGGCTACGTCAGTGGCTTACCTCCGCTCTGTTCCATTGGCAGACATCTGCCGGGCCGCTACTTGGTCTTCGAGCCAGACTTTTGCGGTCCATTACTGCCTCGAGAGGGAGTCCCGCAGGGACAGTGCTTTCGGACAGGCAGTCGTCCGAAATCTCTTCGAGGTTTGAGCAACTCCTACCCTCCATCCCGGATGGGGGCTACCGGTGGGTAATAATTCAGTGAAGATTCCTTCCTTCTGTACCGCTGAGCTAGAGGGAGCTCATTTTTGTGCTTAGGGTCTCCGGTAGCCTTAAGCTTGGGAGTCCCATATGTGAGGACTGACTTCCTGCTTGGTCCTGGAGAAAGCGTAGTTACTCACCTGTAACAGGTGTTCTCCAGGAGCAGCAGGAATCAGTCCTCACAACCCTCCCTCCTCCCCTTGGAGTTGCAATTATCTGCTTTAGTTTTTTTGCAAATTTTTATGCTGTCTTTTAGCTATGTCATCTGACTGGCTAAGATGGCACCCTTGGGCGGGAAGGGGACCGCGCATGCGCGCTGCAATTCCCAAAGGCTTTCTTTGAAAGCTGGGGAAAATTGCTCCGCGAGGGCTCCGTCGGCGCCGACGTCACCCATATGTGAGGACTGATTCCTGCTGCTCCTGGAGAACACCTGTTACAGGTGAGTAACTACGCTTTCTTTGTTAGTGTCTCACGGTTCTCAGGCCTTCTAGGCCTCTCCATTTTTCCTCATAGAACCGCCAGCCACTTTCCCCAAGAAATGTACAAACTGTGGCGGTACAACTCTATTTTTAGACACACAATTGGTGTCTAACCTGCTTGGGTCCTGACCATTTTGCTCCGGAGCCCTCGGGCACCAGTATGGTGAGAAGAAGTTTTCAACATCGAGTTCCCCTCGACACGCGTTCCCCCTCCAACTTCAGGGCACCGACCATATCTTCTTCTGCACAGGATCAGGTAACCCAAAAACAGTCTGTTAAGACTAGCCAGTCCTCGAGTGGCACTTCTCATGCACAGCATAGAGATGCTTATGGCCTTGTCCTCGAGAATCCACTGGCTTCAAAACCCCAGTGGGAGTCTTCGGCCTCCAAAGCCTGTGTGGGGTTTCAGGTTGTTCCTGAGGTTCACCCCTCACAGAACATACCTGAGCCATGCCCGGTGGTGGCATCCGCTTCGAGCGGTACTGATACCCCGGCATCGGCACTGGTGTTGGATGAAACATTCCTCACCAAGGATCGTCATCTGGCGTCCTCGATACCTACGGGCCCGGTGGATACGCTTCAGACCGACTTTCCAGTATCGGTATCGACACCGATACTCTCCAGACGTGCATCGATAGACTCACTTCCTTCGATGCCGAGTCTGGAATCGATCTCCAGTCTGGAGGACTGGGTACCGACTCGCCTTGGTACCGACTTCCGTCGGTACCGAAGGCTCGGTTCCGATACTTCGGATCCATAACTCTCGGTTCCTCCGACACCGTTAGAGTTGCCACTGGCTGGTATTCTTCCACCGGTATCAGATACGGTACTGAGATTGGTACCGATTTCCACAGTACCATTACTGTCGGTACCTTCCATGCTTCTCTCTTCAGGCTCGCTTCCCTCGATGCCGAGTCTGGAATCGATCCCTAGCATGGACGATCTGTTACCGAGTGTCGCTGGTTCTGACCTGCAGTACCAGCGACCACCATCTAAGGATCCCATACTGCACCATTCAGGATCTTCTATTCCTATATACTGGAATAGATCCCTCGGTGCCAACGCTAGTTCTTCATCAAATCTAGCCTATCCAGACTTTCCTCCTGGATATGGCAAAATCACTTGCCATTCCTATTCCTGGACGAGATCCTACACAAGGGAATACAGAATACCTCTCTGTTCCTAGCGAAGCAAAGGAGAACATAATGCTTCCTTTGCATCATTCTTTTCAGGATCTCCTTCTACGAATGTGGGGAGCTCCTTTAAGGGTACCCCCACTTTCCAGAGCAACTGATCTCCTATATCATGTGCCCCCCTCTCCAGGGTTTCAAAGGACTCAACTTCCTCATCATTCCATTGTAGTGGAATCAGCATTGAGGCGAGTGAAGAGTAATAAAAAGCACTCTTCTTGTCCGCCAGGTCGTGAGTCTAAGACACTAGATGCCTTTGGACGTCAAACCTTCCAGACATCCATGCTTTCAGCAAGAATTCTCTCATATATTTTTTATATGGGTCTATCTCTTGAGGAGGTCACAAGCAAATTACATCTTCTGACTCCTTGTCTTCAAGAGCCCAAACAAGCAAACTATTCCTCACTGGTTAGTCATGCTCATAATATCTCTAGATTTCTTACTCGTGCTTCCCTAGACTCCTTTGAGTCTGTTAGCAGGACTTCTGCTATAGCTATAGGGGCACGACGTAGAGCCTGGCTCCAAGCTTCAGACTTGGACAAATGGGCACAAGAAAGACTGGGAAATACTCCTTGCACTGGAGAAAATCTCTTCAACAAGGAGTCTTTACTCCAGGTTACTCAGTTATCCACTGACTTTCCTGTTTCCAGGGGCTATTCTACGCCGCCTTCTTTCCCAGTAGGTAGGAAATGTCCTACCAAACTTTCTTCCCCTAGGGGGAGAAGGTTTTGTCCATCATCTGCCCATCATACAGATGTTCCCAAACAGGGGAAACATCGCCCTGGTCTGAAGAATCTACAAACTCAACAGGGTCAACAAACCCAGCAGTCACAGAGTTTCAAATAGATCATTGTCCCTCTTGGTTGCTGGTTAGGGTAGCAGTCTGCTTCTTTTCACTTGCAGTATCTGCACTAACCTTATCCTAACCTACCTAAATATCTCTTCATGAGACATTTTTTCTCTAAGAGTCTTATGATGATCATGCCCATACTTAACAGATTTCCTTTTCCTTCTGGAGGAAAGAGAGGTAACAACTATCAATAGACAGTTTTTTCCCTGTACTGTATTGGCATGTATCATCTCACCTGTCAGAGACTTCCTCCATAGTTGGTCTCTTGCAACTCTGTCTTACCTCCCTCTTACTACAACATTTAGTTTGTAAGAGTGACTTTTTTACACGGGTAAGCCCTTATGGTCCTCTACCTGTTCTACCTTAGGGCAGCTCCTCAGACAATGGGAAGTCCTACCACGTCTGTTTCTTTTTCCCAATCTAAAAAGAGGAGGGAAAAGAAATTCTCCATGCTGCCCTAATAGTTACTGCAAATGCAGCAATTCCTAGTGGTTAAACCACTGGTTTTGTTCACTACACAACCAGGGTTTCCCCTCCACTAGCAATCCTCCTAGCCTCAGTGCTAAGTCCCAAACAGGGTATCAACCTCGTTTGGGAAACCCTATTATCACAGTTTGGCTGTGGAAAGCCAGCAAGTAACCAGCTATTCATTGCCCCTTGCCCTTGGCAGAATAGCTGGTTACCTGCTGGCTTTCCACAGCCAGTTTTTTCTTCTGACCAACCTGCAGCATGCTCTCTGCAACTCTACTAGAGTAGCTTTGCACTATGGGCCCTTGCTAGAGAGCATTAGTATCTGGCCTAGCAGATAACCCCAGATGGTTAAAAGGGGTTTCCCCAGTCATGTTTCATGCCTGGCAGGTATTCTCTACCCTTTCCATCTTATCTTAAAAATCTTTGAGGCATAAGCCTCAGGCCTTTTCACTACGTGAAAGCCTAAAGAAGGGCCAATTCCCTGGCTTGGCCCATATCTCCTGGGGTCTCCCGTCAGAGATAAATTCTTCACTGGCAGCTAGAGGATACCTAATACCCATCTTGCCCTCATAGACGGATCACTAGGGTATCTTCCTCCAGGGGCCTCCTCTATCCAATCTCCATACTACAATTCTGGAGATATCTGGACTTCCTGTCTGCAGACTGCTGTTATCCTCTGCCATTTTCACGTAGGCCATCCTGGTTACTCAAGAGCTCAAATTCTGCAAAGAATTAAGCCGCCTTCTTGTCAGGGACACCTTCCTCTGACTATGCCAGTCATAACCAGGAGAAGAGAATTTTTTCTATTTTATCTATTCAAGCAGGTATCAATCTTCTTGCTATTAGATAAATCTTTCTCTCTCCCTACAAGGGGGGATGGGGTTCTCTGGACATCTCTCCATCCATATACCTGGAGACATGTCTCTATATATCTGCCCATTCATCTAGGTATATATATATATATATATATATATATATATATATATATATATATATATATATATATATATATATATATATACTGATTATATCTATCTGTGTGTCTTCTGCCCATATATATATCTCTTTATAGATATATGCATATATGTGTATATATTTAAATCTATATATATATGTACATATATATTAATACATATAATGAGATATATTGTTAGATAGATCTGTATCCATCTACTTATCTGTCTGTTAGGATCAGATATCCTGACATTCCTCTATGATCCTGACAGATGGGCACTAACCCTATCAATGTTGTACCAGCATACCTAGGGGACTACACCTAGAACCACTCCTGTGGTAATTAACCTTTTCAGGTTTAGGTACTCCTGAAGCTCTCCATGTACCTTTCTTTCCTAATTGCCCCATTTAGGAAAGACATTGCGGAGCTTCCGTTGCTCTAAAGCTTAGCACTCCTGAGTCTGTCCTTACCTTTTTATCAGATACAAGGGTTTCCATACCCTTTCTCCCCTACATGGACTGATTCTAACACCAGTCCAGATGGGTCAGACTAAAATTTTTCTCTTGGTCCTAAATTTATACTATTTTTGGACCAAAGCAGCTTAAGCTTTCCTTAATAGTACCTTCTGCGTCTCCGCTGAAGCTCTACCTCTTACACTACCCCAGTTTTCCTCTGGGGCTATTTTTCTCACCCTAAAGGGTTTTGACCTCCACTTGTTTTTTTGTTCTGCTTTATTACCTCTACTTCTCAGTGAGGTATCCCTTGAGCACATTCACTGGCTCTTCTATCAGATCCATATGTAGCTCAGCGCACTTGTGCAATGCCAACAAGGGAGGCCCAGATTACAATATCTTATTACTAAATGCCCTCGATACAGGGTCTTCCCCTTTTGAAGCCCTGTTCCAGCCAGCTGTTCCACAACTCTTTTTCTGTATTCAACTCCTACCCTCCATCCCCAGGATGCCTGAGGTCCTGAGGAATAGCATGGCTCGTTCTAGACTTGCAACATGCTAGGACTCCCTACGGGCATCTGAGCTTGGGAGTCCCCATATGTGAAGACTCATTCCTGCTTGTTCCTGGAGATAGCACAGTTACTTACCTGTAACAGGTGATCTCTGGGAACAGCAGGAATAAGTCTTCACAACCCACCCACCTCCCCTAGGAGTTGCATTTCTCTTTCTCTATCTTTCCCTTCCTTGCTCTCTCTCTCTCTCTTTGTCTCAGCTTTAAAACTTAACTGAGGAGAGGCAGTTGGGAAGGCGGGAAGGCAGCGCGCAGGCGTGTTGGGATGCTTCCAAAAGCTTTCTGATTGGACGCTGGGAAGCGTTCCCGCGTGGACTCCGTCGGTACCGACGTACCCCATATGTGAAGACTTATTCCTGCTGTTCCCAGAGATCACCTGTTACAGGTAAGTAACTGTGCTTTCTACGAACCCTGGGGATATTCGTCTTCCCTTACTTAGACGACTGGCTCATTCGAGCCCCTACAGTTGCAGAGGCCAGCACTGCACTGTCTCGCAATACTTGGGGTTGGTAATAAACTTCCCAAAATCCCAACTTGTTCCTTCCCAGTGCCTGGAATTCATAGGGGCCTGTCTAGATACCAGACAGGCAAAGGCTTTCCTTCCTCAGGCCCGGTGTCTTCGCATAATGCAACTAGCTTCTCTAGCAGCAGGAAAATCCTCCCTAACTGCTCGAGAGCTATTACAGTTGCTGGGACATATGGCATCCACAGTTCATGTAGTTCTATATGCTCACCTCCATATGTGAGCAGCTCAGTGGACCCTAGCCACACAGGCCACAGGACATTTATCAGACAAAATATTAAACTCTCAACGACTAATTTTGTCCCTCCAATGGTGGCAATCGCTAGAAAATCTGACAGTGGGGTCTCCTTTCCATCAACCCCTTTTTCAGGCCACCCTAACAGATGCATCACAGGTGGGTTGGGGAGCACACCTGGATCATCTCTCTACCCAGGACACCTGGACTCCACAGGAGGCTGGTCTACACATAAACCTCCTGGAATTAAGAGCAATCTATTTAGCTCTTTGAGTATTCCACGCCTAGCTCAGCTACAAAACAGTGCTAGTTCAGACGGACAATCAAGTAGCCATGTTCTATGTGAACAAGCAGGGCGGGACAGGCTCTCTGTCGTTATGCAACGAAGCTTTACAACTGTGGGCCCTCGCCAGAGAGTATCAAATTCACCTTCTAGTGGTATATCTTCCAGGTATTCAAAACCTTTGGGCAGACAAACTCAGTCAAGTACTGCTGCCTCAGGAGTGGTCTCTTCACCTAGACCAGGTGGCAAAGATATTTCATCTCTGGGGCACTCCAGACATAGACCTCTTTGCAAGTCCATTGAATGCCAAACTTCCCTGGTTCTGTTCCAGGATTCCGGCTCACAATTTTCAGGCAAAGGATGCCTTCCTCCTTCACTGGGGTCAGAACTTCCTTTATGCCTTCCCACCCATTCCTCTCATCCCCAAAACACTCTTCAAGCTTCAGAGAGACAGGGGTCGCATGATTCTCATAGCACCACGATGGCAACATCAAGTGTGGTATCCCCTGCTTCTACAACTCTCTCAAGCTGCACCTCTGGAGTTAGGGCATGCTCCAGATCTCGTTTCCCAAGAGGAAGGGACGCTATGGCACCCAAGTCCGCAGCCCCTGCATCTCACGGCCTAGTTGCTGAAGGCTTAGACCTCCAGGATTTCAACCTGTTTGATCAACCCTTAGTCTTCTATATTTGCAATAAAAAAACCAGCAGAGATAGAAAGGAGAAAGCTTATCTGTGTCTTGTGCAGAGTTGCAGTCCTATTATTATATATTGTTCTTTTTGCTGTTTTTTTGGCTTGTCATTTGAGCAAGATGTCACTCTTGGGTGGGAAGAGGACCGCGCATGCGTGATGGCAACTCCCAAAGGCTTTCTCTGAAAGCTGGGGATTTGCTCCGCACGAGGGCTCCGTTGGCGCTGACGTCACCCATATGTGAGAACTGATTCTTGCTGTCCCCGGAGAACACCTGTTACAAGTGAGTAACTACGCTTTCTCCGGGGACAGCAGGAATCAGACCTCACAACCCTCCCTCCTCCCCTTAGAGTTGCTCCTTTACCATCTTTAATTTTTGCTGTCTTTTAGCTATATCATCTGACTGAGCAAGATGGCACCCTTGGGCGGGAAGGGGACCACGCATGCGTGGTGGCATCTCCCAAAGGCTTTCTTTGAAAGCTGGTGGGATGTTTCCGTGAGGGCTCCATTGGTGCCGACATCACCCATATGTGAGAACTGATTTCTGCTGTCCACGGAGAACACCTGTTACAGGTGAATAACTATGCTTTCTCAGTTATCACCAGTTTGAGGACCTTAGAAAAAATAATTGTCACTCCAACTTACTTTTTTTTCACAAACATATGAAGCAACCACCACAGTTGAGTATATAAGCATGCCCAGGAGATACTCATCTTTCCTGAGTAGATGCGTCTCCCGACCTAGAACTATATGCGCTCGCAGTCACTCGAGCGCTGTCTATAGTGAGGCCCACTTAGCCATGAACATTTAATCCCTTGACATTGTAAGATACATTTTTATAACTCATGGTGAACAAAACACCATGCAACGCTTACCATAATTCCAGGACAAACCGACTTCCTCCCTCTCCATAACAAACCTCCTCCACCTTCCATTCTCAACAAGGCACCCCCCAATCCTGAGGTACCCACAACATGCAAGGAAGTGAATTCATATGCCCCAAAGCCCTGGTTCTCTCCTTCAAAGCTTTCACTCAGACACTTAACCCATCTATCCCCTTTTCCACTCCCTCTTAATTACCCGCAGCCACATTCTTCCCCCTAAATCCTTCCATTGCCCATGTTCCTTGTAAGTATTAGTGTATGCGTCTCTCATCCCCTCGTGTTAAATGTATCCCCCAATTGTGTTGTGACCACTTTGATTGAAGGATAAGGTGGTATACAAAACTGTCTAAATAAATCAATAAATAAATCACACCTCTCCTTCCCCAAACATCCACCCCGCTTACCTCTCCCTCAACCCTTTTGCCCCCCCTCATCCCCATAGTGCAACATCACATTCCGTAGCCACCCCCTGCCATACCCTCTCCCACTTTCAAACTTATCCACATATCCATTCTCCAGGACCAAGCAGGAAGTCAGTCCTCACATATGGGTGACGTCGATGGAGCCCCCATGCAGAGCATTTCCCCAGCTTTCTAAGAAAGCCTTTGGGAATACACCCACGCATGCGCGGTCCCCTTCCCGCCCAAAGGTGCCATCTTGCTCAGTCTTTCTTTTTCCGTGGAGCCCAACGGACGTGTGTCCGTGTCACCCGGAAAAGTTTGATTTTTTTCTGCGATTTTCGCTCTTTTTTTTTCTTTTCCCTGGAAGGCCGGTCTTTTGACCTCGCGGGGGCTCTTATTTCCCCGATGGCCTCCAGTGGTTTTAAAAACTGTGATCGTTGTAAGAAGCTCATGTCTCTTACCAACACACACGACTGCTGCCTGTGGAAAGATGTCCACCAAGGCCACTCAGAAGCCGGCAGCATCAGAAGGAGAGAATTTTTTCTGACTCTGCCTCCGGCCGGGCCCGGACCTCGTCAGAGGCCTTGATGTCTCGGGAGTCTGACCCCGAGCTTCGTCGGGGTTCCTCTGAAAGGGGGCTCCCAGTCGGGAGCATAAGAGGAAGAAGATGTTTGTGAGGGCGGTGTCGGAGGATACCCCTGGTTCCTCGAGGGCCAGGTCCCGGACCCCGGACTGCCGCCCCGGACCTTTGGAGCTGGAGAAGCCGCCTAAGGTGCCTCGTTTAGAGCCGGAGTCCTGTTGTCCTCGAGGACTCTCCTCCCAGGGAGCCGACAGGGCCCGAGTCGGTGGCTGCTGAGTCTCCTGAGCTTGGACTCAGGCTGACAGCCTTGGAGTGCAGACTGTCTGCCTTCATGGATCATCAGTGGGTGCCCCGACCACCGGGACGTCGACGTCCAAGTTGACCCCGGAGACCGAGCCTGTTATCGAAGCCTTGAAGGCCCGAGTCCGGACTCGGTCACGGTCTCCCTCGACCTCCCGTTCAGGACCGAGGGCGTCGACGCCGATGCCCCCGGCGTCGGGGCGGGTGCTACCGGAGCCCGCACGGTCGGAGCCCCTCGACTCTTCCTCAGATGAGTCTGCGTTGGAGACGGAGGATGAGGAGTCCCCCGATACCTTTCGGACTCGGTGTGTCCCTTCAGACTCACCGCAGACCGAGCCCTGGAGTAGGTCCCCACTGGAGGACACCCGGTTCTCGGAGTTCGTGAGGGACATGGCCAAGGCTTTGGCCGTCCCTGCGGATCCCGAGGAGGAGCCTCGAGCCAAGGAGCTCGAAGCCATACAGTACAACTCTCCCCCCAGGGAGGCCTTTACTGTGCTGGTTCCTCCGATGCTGGAACGGCTCCTCTTCCGGATGTGGGAGGCACCAGCCTCGGCGCCGGTTTTGAGCAAGCAGATCGATTCCATGTAACGAGTCCTTAAGAGCCCTGGCTTCCAGAAGGCACAGCTGCCGCACCATTCTATGGTTGTGGAATCGGCCATGCATCATCTGAAGAGCCAGAAGATGCACTCCGTGGTGCCCCCTGGTAGGGAGGCCCGGAACCTAGATGCCATTGGCAGAAAGTGCTTCCAGGGCTCGATGCTTGCTTGCCGTGTCCAGTCCTACCAGCTGTACATGGGCATGTACTTACGGGACCTGGCTAAGGAATTAGCTGGGTTCTCTGCTGGCCTCTCCGGGGAACCTTTGCAGAGGTTTAAGACCTTGTCCTCGGGGGTCCGGGAGTGCTCCAAATTCATCTCCCGGGCGGCCTACGATGGCTTCGAGGCTTCGGCCCGAGTAGCGGCGGCCGGCATCAGTGCTCGATGCCAGGCATGGCTACAGTCATCGGACCTCGAGCCATGGGTGCAGGACAAGTTGGTCGATGTCCCTTGCTGGGGTGAAAACCTCTTCGGCAAGCCCATGGCCAAAAAGGCTGCTGAGCTCGAGACCGAGACTCTCACAAGGACAAGGTTGTCCAGGAGAACTTCTGCCAGTTCTCATAAGAAGAAGGGCTTGGGAAAAAAGGCCTTTTACCCGAGGAAGTCACCTGCCTACAAACCTTTTCCTCAATATCAGGCCTCCCCAGCTCGGTCAGCAGGCCAAGGGGCAGGGACATGGGCCCCGTAGGCAGAAAGCCCCCAAGCCTCCAGCTTCTGCTCCTACTCAGCAGGGAGGGGGTTTTTGACTCCCACTGCATAGCCTCTCCGCCTCTGCTGGCCCATCTCAGCACTGGAGGTCGGTTGGTCCTGTTTGCCCACCAGTGGCCGCTCATCACAAACGATGCTTGGGTACTGAGCATAGTCTAGAAGGGCTACCTGCTCCACTTCCATCAGGTACCCCCCTCCTACTTTCCAGGAGAGCCTCCAAGGCCTACTCTGCATCGAGAACTCCTTCTCCAGGAATGGCAAAGTCTCCTCCTAGACAGGGCGGTGGAGCCTGTGCCTCCCCACCTGCAGGGTCAGGGCTTCTACTCCAGGTACTTTCTTGTGCCAAAGAGAACTGGAGGTCTCAGGCCCATTCTGGACTTGAGAAATCTCAACAAGTTCTTGGAAAAGGAAAAGTTCAAGATGCTTACTCTTGGAACACTGCTGCCCTACCTCCAGCAGGGAGATTGGCTGTGCTCCTTAGATCTGAAGGATGTGTACACTCACATCCTCATTCATCCAGACCACAGAAAATACCTAAGGTTCGTGGTGGGAGGAAGCCATTTTCAGTACAGAGTACTGCCCTTTGGCCTAACCTCCGCCCCACGGGTCTTCACAAAGTGCCTGGCGGTGGTGGCGGCCTACCTGAGAAACCAGGGTATTTTTGTCTTCCCCTACCTGGACGACTGACTCATCAGGGGTCAGACTATCCAGGAGGCCAGGCAAGCCACCCTCCGTACTGTCTCTCTCCTTCAGCAGCTAGACTTTGTCATAAACTTTGCAAAGTCCACTTTGTTCCCCTCCCAGAACCTAGAGTTCATAGGAGCACGATTGGACTCCCTGCAAGCAAAGGCTTACTTGCCAGAAGACAGGGCAGAAAGGCTGATGGACTTGGCCAGCCAGTTTCTAAACAACTCCCTGTTTTCCGCCAGACTCTGTCTAAGGCTCCTGGGCCACATGGCATTGACAGTGCATGTGACCCCCAATGGCCCGCCTGAATATGAGGCCTGCACAGTGCTGCCTCAGAACTCAGTGGAGACAGGCCACAGGAAACCTCAGGGACAGAGCAAAGGTATCCAAACCATTCCTCAACTCCCTGCAGTGGTGGCTACACCCCCCCAACCTTCTACAGGGGATGCCTTTTCAGCTACCTGTTTCCACTGTGGTACTCGCAACCGATGCCTCCTTGCAGGGCTGGGGTGCACATTGTCTGGACAAGTGCACACAGGGCCTGTGGTCTCCTTGGGAGGCCACGCAACAAATCAGCCTGTTGGAGCTCCGGGCGATACGCTTAGCCCTCAGGGCCTTCTCTCACACCCTGGCCCACCAGTCCGTCTTGGTGCAGACAGACAACCAGGTAGCGATGTTCTTTGTGAACAAACAAGGGGGCACGGGGTCCAGGCCCCTGTGTCAGGAGGCACGAATACTATGCTCCTTTGCACTTTGACACAATATGTTGCTCAGGGCAGTCTTCCTGGCCAGGAAAATTTCCTGGCGGACAGATTGAGCAGGGTTCTGCAAACTCACGAATGGCAACTGCATCCTTTAGTGGTTCAGAACATTTTCCTGAGATGGGGGCTTCCATCCATAGACCTCTTTGCCAGTCCCCTGAACAGGCAGCTGCCTCAGTTCTGCTCCAGGCAACCGCATCCCACGGGACTCGTAGCGGATGCCTTCCTGATCTCATGGTCCGAGGGCCTTCTGTATGCGTTTCCTCCCATGCCCCTGGTGGCCCGAACCTTGTTCAAGATTCTAAGGGACAGGGCCTCGGTCATATTGGCAGCCCTGGTTCCCGCTCCTGTTACAGCTAGCGGTGGACACCCCGCTCCCTCTGGGTTTGCAACCCGATCTTCTTTCTCAAGATCAGGGTTCCCTTCTGCATCCCAATCTCAAAGCTCTCAATTTGATGGCCTGGAGGCTGCAAGGGTAGTACTGGCTCCCTGGGGCCTGCCTCAGGAAGTTGAAGAGGTGGTCTTGGCCTCTAGGAAGCAATCCACCAGAAAGACCTATGCCCTGAAGTGGAGATGGTTCTCCTTGTGGTGTGATCAATGCCAGGAGAACCCTTTCTCCTGCCCTGTGCCAGTGGTGCTTCAGTACCTGCTGCACTTGTCTAATCAGGGTCTTAAGTCCAATTCTGTTCGGGTACACCTTTCTGCTCTGGCAGCCCACCACTCACTGGTGGAAGGGCACTCTTTATCGGTTCACCCCTTGGTGTCCCGTTTCCTCAGAGGCTTGCTCTTGCTAAAGCCTCCTCTCCGTCCACCAGCCCCTGAGTGGGAGTTGAATGTGGTCTTGCAGCAGCTTACTTGCCCTCCCTTTGAGCCGATGGCTACGTGTCCTCTCAGCTTCCTTTCTTGGAAAGCTCTTTTCCTAGTGGCACTGACCTCGGCCAGACGAGTGAGTGAACTTCAAGCCCTGGTCTGTGACAGACCATACACTCGTTTGTATAGGAACAGGGTAGTCCTTAGAACTCATCCTAAGTTCCTCCCGAAGGTAGTCTCCTCTTTCCACTTCAATCAGGAGGTGGTTCTTCCAACATTCTTCCCTAGGCCCCATGCCAGCCGGGCTGAGGAAGTTCTGCATACCCTGGACTGTAGAAGGGCCTTGTCTTTCTACATTGATCGTACTAAGGGTCATAGGAGGGCTACTCAGCTGTTCGTCTCCTTTGACCCAAAGAACTTGGGGTCACCTGTCTCCAAGCATACCTTGCCCAGTAAAAAACGTGGAATGCAATTGAAAGGACACACAAAATTCTTTATTAAAAATATTCCACTCCAGCCATTGGCCCAACACAGGCTGTGTTTCAGAAAAGAGCCTTCTTCAGGGGCATATAGGTTAAAACATAATACATAAATCAACATAAAAAAGAAAACAAAATTATTATAAAAACATTATAAAAACAATATAAAGGAAATCAGGGACAAACAAACAAGAGTCAGATTAATAAATAATGACAATAAATACACTAAAAGAATGCCAAATTATACATCAAAAAGGCAATAAATACAAATACTTATTATTATTCATATGCTATTCCCCAGTTAATCCTTGTTTTATTCCCCTGTTACCTGTAACTTGGACAAGTTCTCTAAATCTGAGTGTATTTTGTTTAATGTAAACCGCACTGATGTCAAATAGCGCGGTATATAAGAGCTGTTAAATAAAAATAAATAAATAAAATATAGATAAACCTAGGGCACATATTAAATGAGTAACATAAAAAATGATTATTAAAACACTAAGTAAAATGGAATTAATACTAAATGTAAATAACAAAAACCACAATTATAAAAAAATAATAAATAAATAAAATGTAACAAAACCCCATGTTATCTCATTCTAACCATATGTTGCCCAACACATATAATATTCCAAAGAAAGGATGGATAAAAACCAGAAAAAGATAAAAAACCAAAAAGGTAAAAGCATACCTGTTTTTGCAGGGGAACTCACCTACATAATTAAAAAATAATAATAAATAAGTAAACTAATAAAACCAAGCAAACTTTATTTAGACAAGAGGGACAAATAAGCCAAATATGTGCCCTAGGTTTATCTGTATTTGTATTTATTGCCTTTTTGATGTTTAATTTGTTTAGCCATCTTGTATGACTTTTTATAATTTAATGTATTTGTATACAACTTCATGTCTACTTTTATAGCTCCGTTTTCAGCTGTACCTGCAGTTTAGTTTTAATTTAAAAATACTTGGTCAATGTATAAGAGTGTAGGAAGCAATCAAAACAAAAACTCACTCCAAAACAACATTAGTTTCTGATTTAAAACAATGTATCCATCTTCATACTGATGTATAAATGATTGTGAAATTGTATAACAAAAGTGGTAGGCAAGGTCTCAGCAATCCGGGCAAGAAGCAAAACGTGATCAAGGCGCAAGCCGAGGTCACACTGCCAAACAAAAGCCCTTTAACATCAAGGACCAAATGCCACCACCATCCCACAAATGTTAAAAGTACTCATGAAAAGTACAAGAACAAAGCATGCGCATGGTGTGAGCATGCGCGGCGTTTTTGTGAGCAAGATTGAAGTGTTGTTTGGGCCGCTTCTTCAATATTTCCCCTGATGCAGCGGTCCATCGCGAAACGTTAGTGAGCGCCACAGTGACGTCGGGGCAGCAGGCAGCGGACCTTTCCCCTGTTTTTGTTAAGCTAAGTAATTGTGGCTGGGTTTGGCTGTCGCCTGTTCTTGTACTTTTCATGAGTACTTTTAACATTTGTGGGATGGTGGTGGCATTTGGTCCTTGATGTTAAAGGGCTTTTGTTTGGCAGTGTGACCTTGATCACGTTTTGCTTCTTGCCCGGATTGCTGAGACCTTGCCTACCACTTTTGTTATACAATTTCACAATCATTTATACATCAGTATGAAGATGGATACATTGTTTTAAATCAGAAACTAATGTTGTTTTGGAGTGAGTTTTTGTTTTGATTGTTTAGTTTTAATTTGGCATTCTTTTAGTGTATTTATTGTCATTATTTATTAATCTGACTCTTGTTTGTTTGTCCCTGATTTCCTTTATATTGTTTTTATAATGTTTTTATAATAATTTTGTTTTCTTTTTTATGTTGATTTATGTATTATGTTTTAGCCTATACGCCCCTGAAGAAGGCTCTTTTCCGAAACACGGCTTGTGTTGGGCTAATGGCTGGAGTGGAATATTTTTAATAAAGAATTTTGTGTGTCCTTTCAATTGCATTCCACGTTTTTTACTGGGTTGGTTATTGCACATGAAATCGTGCTTGTTGTTGGATTGCTCCAAGCATACCTTGTCCATATGGGTGGCGGACTGTATCACCTGGGCTTACAGGGCACCAGACCTTCCCTTGCAGGGTCGAGTCGCAGCCCACCGTGTCCAGGCAATGGCTGCATCAGTAGCTCATCTCCGTTCTGTACCGTTGGCAGACATCTGTAGGGCTTCAACTTGGTCCTCAAGCCAGACTTTTGCAGCCCATTACTGCCTGGAGAGGGAGTCCCATAGGGACAGTGCTTTTGCTCAGGCAGTACTGCGGAATCTCTTTGAGGTTTAGGCAACTCCTGCCCTCCAGCCCTCTTGTTGGGCTACCGGTGGGATCTGTTCTCGGTAAAATTCTTTCCTTGATGCTGGAGCTTCACAGAGGGAGCTCTATTTTTCAGCCTGGGTTCCTGGTAGCCCAGAGCTAGGGAGTCACCCATATGTGAGTACTGACTTCCTGCTTGGTCCTGGAGAAAGAGTAGTTACTCACCTGTAACAGGTGTTCTCCAGGAGCAGCAGGAATCAGTCCTCACAACCCTCCCTCCTCCCCTTGTAGTTGCAGTTGTATATAGTACATTTTGTGTTTTTGTGCTGTCTTTTAGCTATGTCATCTGACTGAGCAAGATGGCACCTTTGGGCGGGAAGAGGACCGCGCATGCATGGGTGTATTCCCAAAGGCTTTCTTAGAAAGCTAGGGAAATGCTCCGCATGGGGGCTCCATCGACGTCAATGTCACCCATATGTGAGGACTGATTCCTGCTGCTCCTGGAGAACACCTGTTACAGGTGAGTAATTACTCTTTCTCACCCACCACCCTGGCAAATATCATACCAGCATATTTACTTCAACAATGTGAACCAGCAAATCAACACTCGGCGACAGCTCAGTCCATCGCACTCTGCGTTTGCATTCCTCCTGAATTTCTCTTCAGCCGGCCTTGGCCTTTTTCACCTCTTTGCCACCTAACCTCCTTCCGCTGGTTTCTCTCATTCCATGACTGCACTTTGGAGTTCATGCAAAGTCTTGATTGCTTCTGATTTAGTCCATGCTTTCAAACTCCATCCCTCCTTGGAGTTAGCAAACACAGAAGGAAACTGCCATCTATATTTCACTTGTTCTTCCTGCAGCTTCTTAGTTATGTCCTTCAGTTCCTAGCTTCTGTGCAAAGTTGTAACTGAAAAGATGCTTGAAAATCTTAATTTTATAGGCTTGCCATATTAACTCTTTGTGATTGTGCTTTTGTGGCCACTCTTTCTTTAAACCCACAAAAGAGTGAGGAAAAAACACACAGTCTTCTCAATTTTCCTTAAAAAGAAATCCCAATATAAGCTTAAGTTCTGTTTCTGTTTTTTTGTCGGACCGTATGATACCCTGTACCGGGGTCACCACAGCAGACTCCCAGACATCGGTAAATAACAGTCCCTTTTATTCAAACCAGCAGTAAGACCATAGCAAAAGGTTCATTTATTCTTAACTGCCACCCCACCAAATTCGGTAGAAGCCATTCGCGATGGTTGCAAAATGCCCGTTTATAGGCAACCCGAATAATTTTTGAAGGGTAGCCATGATCACGTAAACGGAGGCTCAATTCACGAGCATGGATTTTAAATTCAGCAAGGGAAGAGCATATCCGTCGAAGCCGGAGAAACTGGCCAAAAGGGAGTCCCCGTTTCAAAGCCGGAGGGTGAAATCTAGAGTACTTCAAGAGAGTATTACGCTGAACAGGTTTGCGAAACAAAGTAGTGGAGACACCTGAAGCATCAATAGTAACCAGAACATCCAAAAATTCAATATAAGAAGTATGATATTTCAAAGTAAACTTGATATGTGGATCCGCCTGGTTCATAAAATCGACAAACTGAAGGAGTGAAGCCACATCAGCCTTCCACAGGAAAAAGATGTCATCCAAAAATCGTGTCCAAAGGAGGACATCAGCAAACCAAGAGGATCCGTATACAAATTTCTGCTCAAAATAAGCCATAAAAAGAGTGGCAATCGAGGGGGCCACTGTGGCCCCCATGGCAATCCCAAAAATCTGAAGATAAAACAGATCCTCATAGCGGAAATAATTCTTTTCTAGCACCAATCGGAGAAGGGACAACACAAAATGTTGAGGGAGGCGATCAGGCAGAGGGAGGGTAAGATTAGACACCACTTCCAAAGCCAGGGACTGGGATGTATTAGAATAAAGGGCCACAATATCTAAAGTGACCAATAACACCGGGGAAGCAGGAAAAACCACTGATTGTAGCATCACCAAAAAATGGGAAGTATCCCGAATAAAGGATGGAACCTTGGAAGCCAAAGGTTGCAAAAATATGTCACAAAACTGGGACAATGGCTCCAGAATCGAACCACAGCAAGAAACAATGGGACGGCCTGGAGGGCTGTGTAAAGATTTGTGCACCTTCGGAACCGTATAAAACACTGGGATACGAGGGTTATCCTGTATCAAAAAACGATATTCCCGGCGAGTTATCCAATTCGCATCCAATGCAGAAGTACAAAGTTCTTTAATAAGAAGTAGCAATGTAGGGGTGGGATCCTCTGAGAGTAGACTATAATATTTAGTGTCATTGAGTTGTGACTGTTATTTACCGATGTCTGGGAGTCTGCTGTGGTGACCCCAGTACAGGGTATCATACGGTCCGACAAAAAAACAGAAACAGAACTTAAGCTTATATTGGGATTTCTTTTTAAGGAAAATTGAGAAGACTGTGTTTTTTCCTCACTCTTTTGTGGGTTTACTATTTGGAGCTGGGTGAGGTTTGGCTCCTGGGCTTGGCGATTTTGCCTTTGTGTTTGGGCACTCTTTCTTTAAGGCAGAGGTGGAAACACACCACCATATCTCTGGGCAAATTTGCCCTAGGTGCCCCCCAAAGCCCGATCCAGCTAGACCCACCAGCAGCTCTTGGCTCTCCGCTTTCATTTGCGGCAATCTGCGCAAAATGCTGGTGATCACCTCAAAGCAGTTGTCATAAGCCAGCTTCTCAGGTATACCACTGAAGCGAAGTTTTCAAAGCCTTCCAAAATTGTCCGCATGTTCACCGTTAACTTCCTCCAAGTGAGCAACCTGCTTCTGCAATTCGGCTACTGAGTCTGCCTGCTCTTCTACATGTGCTTCAATGTTTTTCACACGTCTGCCGACATCTGCTATTTACACTTGGAGCTCATCCCCCAGTGCTGCAATGTCACTCCGTACCAAGCCGAGATCCATTTTTAGCTCACGAGAACATAAGATATGCCATACTGGGTCAGACCAAAGTCCATTAAGCCCAGTATCCTGTTTCCAACAGTGGCCACTCTAGTTCACAAGTACCTAGCAGTTTCCCCAAAAGACACAGGTTCCACAATGCTTGTATTGGGAGAAACAGGATTTCCCAGGTCCCCTTTAAGAATGGTTTGTGGACCTTTCCTCCAGGAGCTTGTCCATTCCTTTTTTAAACCTAGCTAACCTAACAGCTACACTACATCCTCTGGTAATGAATTCCAGAGTTTGATTACACGTTGAGTGTAAAAATATTATTTCCAGGAACAAGCAGGAAGTCAGTCTTCACATATGGGTGACGTCAGCACCGATGGAGCCCAGCATGGGAACACTCCCCAGCATCCAATAGGAATGCTTTTGGGAGCGTTTATCCACATATGCATAGCTGCCTTCCTGCCATCCCTCCTGGTCTCCTCAGTTGTCTTTTTTTCTGCAGATCCATTGGGACCCCGTCCCTGTCAGCTGCGTCTAGAGACTTCAAAGATTTCTTCAAAAGTACTGTCTAAGTACGCCAGTTGCCTTACCATTGACCGATTCGACTCCCCATGGATTCCGGTTCTCCTTGCTAAATTTAATTACTTTTACCTAATTTTCTTTTGTTTTTATTTTTTCACTTTTTTTCCATTTGAGGCCTATGGCCTTTTCGGTCACCATTCCCCAATTTGATTTTGCCTCCATTTTATTTTCAAAGATAGAGAAACCCCATAGTGGGTTCAAGAAATGCTTTAAGTGTTCCAGTACAATTTCTATCACTGATGAGTATTCTTGGTGCTTCAAGTGTTTAGACCCAGACCATGACGTCGATTCTCCAGGACCAAGCAGGAAGTCAGTCCTCACATATGGGTGACATTGGCGCCGACGGAGCCCCCGTGCGAAGCATTTTCCCAGCTTTCAAAGAAAGCCTTTGGGAATGCAACACACCTGTGCCATCTCCTTCCTGCCCAAGGGTGCCATCTTGCTCAGTCTTTCTTTTTCCACGTAGCCCGACAGACGTGAGTTCGTGTCACCCAGGAAAAGTTGATATTTTTTTCTGCGATTTTTGCGTTGTCTTATCCGGTAAGATGCCGGTTACCCTTCCCGTCTGGGCTCGGTACAACGGTATCGAATCTGGAGTTTTGATTTTCAGTTTTTGTCCTTTGTGACTAGCGTTCATGCTCTTTTTGTGTTTCACTGGAAGCCCGGTCTTTTGACCTTGCAGGCGCCCTTTTTCCCCTGATGGCTGCCAGCGGGTTCAAAAAGTGTGATCGGTGCAAGAAACTTGTCTCTCACCGACACACATGACTGCTGCCTCCGATGCCTCGGGCCCGACCATGACCCACTGGCCTGTGGCCCGTGCGGCAAAATGTCGTCGAAGGCGCTTCAGAGCCGTCAGCATCAACGTGAGAGAATTTTCTCTGACTCTGCGTCCGGTCGGGCCCGGACTTCGTCAGAGGCCTCGACATCTCTGGAGTCCGACCCCACGTGCCGTCGGGGTTCCTCTGAAAGGGAGTCTCCCACCCGGGAGCACAGAAGGAAAAAAAAGCTTGCGAGGGCAGTGTCGGTGGAGGCTCCTGGTGCCTCGAGGGCCAGGTCGCGTAGCCCTGACCGCCGCCCTGGGCTCTCGGAGTCAGAGAGACCTTCCAAGCTACCTCGTGTGGAGCCGGAGTCCCCAAGTCACGTAAGTGCAATTGTCCTCATGGACTCTCCTCCGGGGGAGCCAATGTGGGGCCCAACGCCGTCGGGTACTGCTGAGTCTCCTGAGCTTGGACTCAGGTTGACGGCCTTGGAGAGCAGCTTGGCTGCCTTCATGGAACTGCAGCAGGTGCTGATCGCCGGTCTGATAAGTGCATCTGCTCCGACCACCGGGACCTCGACGTCTAAGTCGACCCCGGAGACCAAGCCGATCCTCGAGTTGATGCCGTCTCAAGTCGATCCTCGGTCAAGGTCCACCTCGACCTCCCGTGCAGGGCCGAGGTCGTCGACGCCGCCGATACCCTCGGCATCGGGGTGGGTGGCTCCGAGGCCCACATGGCCGGAGCCGCTCGATTCCTCGGAGGAGGAGTCGGAATGGGAGACGGAGGATGAGGAGTCCCTGGACACCTTCCGGACCCAGTGCATCCCTTCGGAATCACCGGAGTCCGAGCCTCGGAGACGGTCCCCCCTGGAGGATAACTGGTTCTCGGACTTCGTGAGGGACATGGCCAAAGCCTTGGCCTTCCCTGCGGACGCCGAGGAGGAGCCTCGAGCTGAGGAGCTCGATGCCCTCCAGTATGATTTTCCTCCGAAGGAAGCCTTTACTGTACCGGTTCCTCCGATGCTGGAACAGCTGCTCTTCCGTATGTGGGAGGCACCGGCCTCGATGCCGGTTCTTAGCAAATGGGTCGATTCCATTTATCGAGTCGGTAAGAGCCCTGGGTTCCAAAAGGCACAGCTACCACACCACTCCATGGTTGTAGAATCGGCCATGCACCGTCTGAAGAGTCAGAAGATGCACTCCTTGGTGCCCCGTGGCCGGGAGGCCCGGAACCTGGATGCCCTCGGTAGAAAGTGCTTCCAGGGCTCTATGCTATCTTGCCGTGTCCAGACCTACCAGCTGTACATGGGCATGTACCTACAAGACCTGACAAAGGAGATTGCCGGGTTCTCGGCTGGCCTCTCCGAGGAACCTTTGCAGAGGTTCAAGGCTTTGTCAACAGGGATTCAAGAATGCTCAAAGTTTATCTCTCGAGCAGCCTATGATGGCTTCGAGGCTTTGGCCCGGGTAGCCGCGGCCGGCATCGGTGCACGCCGTCAGGCCTGGCTACAGTCATCAGACCTGGAGCCATGGGTGCAGAACAAGTTGGTCGATGTCCCCTGCCAAGGTGAAAACCTTTTTGTAAGCCCATGACTGAAAAGGCTGCGGAAATCGAGACTGAGACTCTCACCAAGACAAGGCTGTCCAGGAAGACTTCTGCCCCTTCTCAGAAAAAGAAGGGCCCGGGAAAGAAGCCCTTTTTCCTGAGGAAGGGTGCTGCCTACAAATCCTAAGTACCAGGCCTCTCCAGCTCCCCAACAGGGCCAGCAGGCCAAGGGGCATGGGCCCCGTAGGCAGAAGACCCCCCCAAGATGCCAGCTCCGGCTCCTGCACAGCACAGAGGCTATGCTGTGGGTTTTGACTCGCACAGCATAGCCTCTTCTCCACAGCTGGCTCCACTCAGCACAGGAGGTCAGCTGACCCTGTACGCCTACAGGTGGCCAACCATCACAGGGGATATCTTGGTACTGAGCATAGTCCAGAAGGGCTACTTGCTCCACTTCCACCAGATACCCCCCTCCTACTTTCCAGGGGAGCCTCCAAGTCTCCCTCTGCACAGAAACCTCCTCCTTCAGGAGTTGGCAAGTCTTCTAAAGAAACAGGCGGTGGAACCGGTGCCCCACCACCTGGAAGGGCAAGGCTTCTACTCCAGGTACTACCTGGTACCAAAAAGGACAGGAGGCCTCCGGCCTATCCTAGACTTGCAAAACTTAAACAAGTTTCTGGAGAGGAAAAAGTTCAAGATGCTTACCCTTGGGATACTGCTTCCCTACCTCCAGCAGGGAGATTGGCGATGCTCCTTAGATCTAAAGGATGCTTATACTCACATCCTCATCCATCCAGACCACAGACAATATCTCAGATTTGTGGTGGGAGGAAACCATTTCCAGTACAGAGTACTTCCCTTTGGCCTAACTTCTGCCCCCAGGGTTTTCACCAAATGCCTGGTGGTGGTGGCGGCCTATCTCAGGAATCAGGGAATTTTCGTCTTCCCATACCTGGACGACTGGCTCATCAGGGGCCAGTCTCTCTAGGAGGCCAGACAAGCTACTCTTCGCACTGTCTCTCTTCTTCAGCATCTGGGCTTTGTCATAAACTACGCAAAGTCCACTTTGCTCCCCTCACAAAACCTAGAGTTTATAGGTGCAAGGTTAGATACCCTGCAGGCAAGAGCTTACTTGCCCGAGGACAGGGCCCACAGACTGATAGACTTGGCCAACCAGTTCCAAAGCAATTCTCAGATCTCCGCCAGGCACCTCCTGCGGCTCCTGGGCCACATGGCATCCACGGTACATGTGACTCCAAATGCCCGTCTGCACATGCGGGCTGCTCAGTGGTGCCTCAGAGCTCAGTGGGCGCAGGCCACAGGCGACCTCCGAGACAGAGTAAAGGTGTCCAAACCACTTTTGGACTCTTTGCAGTGGTGGCTACATCTCCCAAACCTTCTTAGGGGGGGTATCTTTTCAGGCCCCTGCACACACAAGGGTGCTGACGACCGGTGCTTCCTTAAAGGGCTGGGGTGCACATTGCTAGGGCACGTGCACTCAAGGCCTCTGGTCTCCTCGGGAGGCCACACAGCAGATAAATCTGTTGGAGCTGTGAGCAATCCGCTTGGCTCTCCAGACTTTTTCTCATGCCCTCTCTCACCAGGCTGTCTTAGTTCAGACAGACAATCAGGTAGCAATGTTCTATGTGAACAAGCAAGGGGGCACAGGGTCCAGACTCCTATGTCAGGAGGCGCAGGCCCTTTGCTCCTTTGCAGTCAAACACGGCATGTTTCTCAAAGCAGTTTATCTACCTGGTCAGGAGAACTTCTTGGCAGACAAACTAAGCAGGATTCTCCAGCCTCATGAATGGCAGTTAAATCCACTGGTGGTCCAGCAGATCTTTCTGCGATGGGGGCTTCCATCAATCAATTTCTTTGCAAGTCCAGGTTTTGCTCCAGACAGCCGCATCCCCTGAGAATGGCAGCAGATGTGTTAATGATCTCTTGGTCTATGGGCCTCCTGTATGCGTTTCCTCCCATGCCCCTGGTGGCCCGAAATCTGTTTAAGATTCTACGGGACAAGGCCTCGGTGATTCTGGTAGCCCCCAGATGGCCGAGGCAACCGTGGTTTCCACTTCTGCAGTTGGCGGTGGAAACTCCATGCCCTCTGGGGTTGCAACCCGATCTCCTGTCTCAGGATCAGGGTTCCCTTCTGCACCCCAATCTCAGATCCCATGGCCTGGCTGCTAAAAGGATAGTGCTAGCTCCCTTACTTCTACCTAGGGAAGTTGAGGAGGTGGTCTTGGCCACTAGGAGGCAGTCCACCAGAAAGTCCTATGCCCTCAAGTGGCGTAGCTTCTCAATATGGTGTGCTCAGTGCAATGAAGATCCTTTCTCCTGCCTTGTGCCAGTAGTACTACAATACCTACTTCACCTGTCAGACCTAGGCCTTAAGTCCAACACTGTTCGGGTCCACCTCAGTGCTCTATCAGCACACTACTCACCGGTGGAGGGTCAGTCTCTGTCGGTTCACCCCTTGGTGTCCCGCTTCCTCAGAGGCCTGCTTCTGCTCAAGCCTCCAATTCGTCCACCAGCCACTGAGTGGGATTTGAGCAACTTACTGAGTGGGATTTGCAGCAACTTACTCGCCCACTGTTTGAGCCGATGGCTACTTGCCATTTACGCTTCCTTTTTTGGAAGGCGCTCTTCCTTGTAGCTCTTACCTCGGCCAGATGTGTGAGTGAACTACAAGCTCTGGTTTCTGATAGACCATACACACGGTTCTATAGGAACAGGGTGGTCCTACGGACCCATCCGAAGTTCCTTCCAAAAGTTGTCTCCTCCTTCCACCTCAATCAGGAGGTGGTTCTTCCGACATTCTTTCCCAGGCCGCATACCAGCCGGGCTGAAACAGTCTTGCATACCCTGGACTGTAAGAGGGCGTTGTCCTTTTACATAGAACATACGCGGGGGCACCGAAGGGCTACTAAGCTCTTCTCCTTTGACCCTAATAAACTGGGGTTGCCTGTCTCCAAGCGTACCTTGTCCACTTGGATAGCAGATTGTATCGCCTGGACGTACAAGGCAGCCGGCCTCTCCATGCAGGGTCACTGTGTGAGGGCGAAAGCCGCGTCAGTAGCTCATCTCCGCTCTGTTCCATTGGCAGACATCTGCCAGGCCGCTACTTGGTCTTCAAGCCAGACTTTTACAGCCCACTAATGCCTCGAGAGAGAGTCCCGAAGGGACAGTGCTTTCGGACAGGCGGTACTCCGTAATCTCTGTGAAGTTTAGGCAACTCCTACCCTCCGGCCCTTGTGTTGGGCTACCGTACGGGGGCGTTCTCAGAGGATATTCTTACTACGGATGCTGAGGCTCTGTAGTGGGAGCCATTTTTTCAGCTTTGGGTTCCCGGTAGCCTAGAGCTGGGGAGTCCCATATGTGAGGACTGACTTCCTGCTTGGTCCTGGGGAAAGAGTAGTTACTCACCTATAACAGGTATTCTCCAGGAGCAGCAGGAATCAGTCCTCACGACCCTCCCTCCTCCCCTGGAGTTGCAGTCATATACTTTATTTTGTTTTTTGCTGTCTTTTAGCTATGTCATCAGACTGAGCAAGATGGCACCCTTGGGCGGGAAGGGGACCACGCAGGCGTGCTGCATTCCCAAAGGCTTTCTTTGAAAGCTGGGGAAATGCTCCGCACGGGGGCTCCGTTGGCGCCGTCATCCATATGTGAGGACTGATTCCTGCTGCTCCTGGAGAACACCTGTTACAGGTGAGTAACTACTCTTTCCTGCCTCTCCTGTCACCACATGACTTCCAGAGGTCAGAAGAACCGTGACAAACAGAAGGCTAAGTTGTTTCCTACAAACTCAGCTCCTTCAGTGCTTTCCTTTGGGTCATTGACTCAGTCATAGTCTTCCTATGCTTCTAAATCCTCATCGGCAAAGGAAAAGCATCTCTCCGAGGCACAGTGCAGAAGAAGACGACCTTAGCATTTGTATCGAGGTCATTGACTTCCAGGTCGGCATTGGCTTCTGCCTCTCTCCACATTCCGATGTAGACTGTCCATCTAAACAACCCTTGCGGGAGGTATCATTCTCCAAAGCCATTCAAGGGTGTGGTGATGTCCCCAAGGTCTTATCCTCGTTGGAGCCCCCGATACCGGCATCAGGAGTTGTGGCCGCACTTGTATGTGTGGAGCCTCTCCTCCTCTGGTACCATCATTGGATGACCGTGTCATTGTTATAGAGCAAAGCATTGCTTAACTCTTAGCAGCTGCTACGCCGATAGCATCAGAGGCTCCGCAGCCAGCACCATTGCCAGTTCCACCGATACCATTGGTGACCACAGCCATTGGCACTCTACCGCAGACATCCCCTGCTTCATATAGCTCGAAGCAACCAATACTGAGACCCTCTGTTCCATCAGACCTGATAGCCTCAACATCCAAACAATGAGTATCGGAGCATAGAAGGTATTGATCATCTCATAGAGATTATTTTGATTGCCTTCTGGACTTTGATTCCGAGGAGACACCTGAGGTGAAATGAGTTGAGACTGATACACCCAGGGGATGTACTATTGGATCCATTGCCTCCCTGTGAACGTTGACATTCCCCGCCCGAGGGCGTCGTTCCAAGACTTTATTAAAGTCATGGTGGCAGCTCACGATGTTTCAGTGGCAATAGAAACGGAACCAAGGGCTGAGGAACTCGACATACTCCAGTATCCTTCGGCACCGAAGGAGGAGCCACACCCTCCTTAATGAACTTGATGATTCGAATGTGGGAGGCCCCCATGTCAACCCTTGTGGTAAGCAAGAGACTGGATACCATATATAGGGTTCCTCCCTCTCCAGGCTTCCAAAAGCCTCAACTCCCCCACCATTCCATGGTTAAAGGAGTTTGCCATGAGGAGGATCAAAAGTGAAAAGAATCACTCCTCAGTACCTTCTGGCAGGGAGGCCAGGATTCTAGATGCATTTGGGAGGAAAGCATTCCTCACTATGAAGAGGCCTGCAAGAAAAACTGCAGACCCTTCTAAAAAGAAGGCTACCACTAAAAAGCCATTCTTTTTCCCTAAGAAAGCATTTTACCCTCCATATCAGGTCTATGCTGGTTATGCTGCCCCACAACAGCAGAGACAACCAGCCCAAAAGCAGATCTGGAAACCCAAGGTCTCCAAACCACAGCCTTCCCCATCCACTCAACAACCTTCAAAAAGAGCGTGGACAATTCTCCCATTACTCTCCCTCCTCCATCCAGGAGCCCAGGGAGGCTAGTGCATTTTGCACACCGCTGGATCAGTATCACCTCTGAGTCCTGGACCCTACATTTAGTCAGTCAGGGGCCCACAACTAAAGTTCCAGACTCACCCTCTCACTCATTTTGTGGGACAACTTACCCTGGATCTCCTTCACTTCTCCTTGGTCCATCAGGAGATTCTCTCCCTGCTAGAACAAGGAGCCATCAAGGAGGTACCCTATGCCCAACAGGGCTGGGGATTCTACTCCAGATATTTCCTAATTCCAAAGAAGACAGGATGTTAGTCTTTTACTGGATTTCCGAAATCTCAACAAATTTCTCATCAAGGAAAAATTTAGGATGACTTCTCTAGGCATCCTCCTGCCATACCTCAAACAAAATGATTGGCTATGCTCTCTAGATCTAAAGGACATCACATCCTCATTCACCCAGACTACAGAAGATTCCTCAGATTTGTTTTACAAGGCAACCACTATTAGTAGAGTTCTCCCTTTCAGACTTGCCTCAGCGCCCAGGGTATTCCCAAAGTGCTGTTGTGGCAACCTACCTACCTTGGGGATCTTTCTATTCTCCTACTTAGACAACTGGCTTCTAAGGACAGATTCCGCTTTAGCAGTCACATTCGCCCTAAATCAAACCATTTATGTCTTTCAGGAGTTGGGGTTTGTGATAAACTATCCAAAATCACATCTCTGCCCAACCCAGGACCTTGGGTTCATAGGAACTCGTTTAGACACGATAAGGAGCAGAGCCTTCCTCCCAAATGACAGACGTCTTGGTCTAATCACCTTAGCCACACAAGTGCAGCAACAAAGATCAGTTCCTGCCAGAACATTTCTACACCTTTTAGGCCACATGGCTTCCACAGTCCATATCGTACCCTATGCTTGTCTCCACATGAGGATTTCACAGTGGACTCTCTCATGCTAGTGGAAGCAGTCCACGCATCATCTCTCAGATCTCTCAGATCTGGTCAACATTGCTCTACAGATGAAGGCAGACCTTATGTGGTGAGTCGCACCACGGAATCTAGTCGAAGGGTCACCTTTTCAGAAGTCTGCATAAACATAAACATAAGAAATGCTATACTGGGTCAGACCAAGGTCCATCAAGCCCAGTATTATGTTTCCAACAGTGGCCCATCCAGGTCACAAATACCTAGCAGTTTCCCAAAAAGACACATAGGTTCCATAATGGTTGTATTGGGGCAAGCAGTGGATTACCTGGGTCCTCTTTATAATGGTTTATGGACCTTTTCTCCAGGATCTTGTACAAAACATTTTTAAACCCAGCTACACTAACAGCTTTTACTACATCCTCCAGTAACAAATTACAGAGTTTGATTACGCGTTGAATGAAAAAAAATTATTATTAGTCTTAAATGGGTTACATTGGAGCTTCATTGTGTGTCTCCTAGTCTCTCTACTTTTTGTTTTTATATTTAATATTCATTGAAACTTGGTCTTACAATATGCAGAGTAATAACCTCAAACGACAACATCCACCTAGGCATTTTTATGTTTATACAGAGGAGATCCCACTTCCTGTCTCCCCCCCCACCCCATCCCCACTGTGTGTACATAGTTTCACTGTGTGTACATAGTTATAGTTTTATTACCCTCTGTTCCAAGTTTGTTTCCTGTTATAATGTAAGCACACCAGTGTTTTCTGATTGTGCAGCTTCTGTTAATTGTAAACCGCACTGAAAACAAATAGCGCGGTATATAAAAGATGTTAAATAAATAAATAATAAATAAATAAATAAGGCTGCTCAAGCAGCTGAAAGGTCCAGCAAATGTTGCCATTTGTTGCGAAAGCGGTCACCTTTCTGATGCAACAAGGCCATAAGATGCTCCATTAACACCAAGTGGCGCAACCATGTACGCCGCTTTTCAAGTCCTGGTGCGAGAGGCTGCTTCCAAGCCCAGGCGATCTCACAGCAGGCTGCTTGAATACAAGTCCAAACAGGCCAGGCCCATTTTGTGTTCACATTCTCAGGCCAGACCCCCAGTAGGCATAGTCCCACATTGGCCACGGCAGGTGTTTTACCCTCTGCTCCTACATCTCTCTCAAGCTCCATCTCTGGATCTCGGATCTGCTCCACATCTCCTGTCTCAGGAGGACGGGATGTTGTGGCATCCCAATCCCCACTCTCTGCATCTCAGGGCCTGGTTGCTGAGAGCCTAGACCTTCATGGTCTTAACCTTTCTCAACAAGTAAAGGATGTCCTTTATCCTTCCAGGAAACCTTCCACAAGACGCTCTTATGCTTTCAAATGGAAAAGGTACCATCTTCGTCACCGACACTCACGAGTGGTGCCTCAAATGTTTAGGTCCTGACCACTCCATCTCGGAGTGTGTTGCCTGTGGGATGATGTCGAAGAGGGGTCGGCAAAACCGAGCTGCTAAGCTTAGCACCCTTTTTCCCTCCGATGCAGCATCCGTGGCATCAACGTCTTCCAGGGCTTCGTCTTCCTCCCATGGATCTCAGGTAACCAAACATAAATCTGGCCGGTCCTCAAAGGGTAGATCTCCTTCTAAGCATCGAGATGCCTCTGGCGTTGCCCTTGAGGGACTTGTACCGGCAAAATTGCCCCAGCGGGAGGCTTCGGCTTCCAAAGCACTATTAGGGCTCCAGGATGTTCTCGAGGCCTCGACCTCAGCAGAACTACTGGTGCCATGCTCTGGGGTACCAGCTGCTTTGTCTGGTACCAGTACCCAGGCATCGGCAGCGTCAATAGACCAGAGGTTCTTGGCTATTGAACGCAGTCTGGCGGCTCTCCTTGTGGCTTCGGTGCCTTCGGTACCACTACAGACAGTTCAACCGGTATCGACACCGGTTCCGGCACCGATATTGGTACTGGTACCAACAGCATTGACTTTGGCGACTGTGTTGCCGACACCGAGTCATGCTGTCTCCTCCGGTATTGACAGGCTGGTACCGGACCCCTCCGGTACGGACTGAGATCGGTACCGGTATCGTGCTTTACAAGAGCACCCGGACAGGAGATATTTCGAATCCTCTGATGAATCTGAGGATTCTGACAGCTCTGTCGGTACCGGAGTACTTCACTCTGAGGAGCCTTCCTCTCCTAAACGTAGGATGTCACCTCCAGAGGATATATCCTTTCAGGATTTCATCTGGGAAGTGGCGAGAGGTTTTTCCATTACAGTGGCTCCTGAAACAGAGCCCAGAGCAAAGGAGTTGGAGATTTTACAATATCCTAAAGCTCCTAAGGAGGCGGCTACTTTGCCTGTTCATGAGATCTTGCATGATCTCATGTTAAGAATGTGGGAGACACCTCTTACCACCTCCCCTCGTTCCCGTAGACTGGATACCATGTATCGAGTACCTCCTTGTCCTGGATTTCAAAAAACTCAGTTACCACACCACTCCATAGTGGTGGAGTCAGCTATGAGAAGGATCAAGAGTGCAAAAAGACATGCATCTAATCCTACAGGACATGAATGTAGGACTCTTGATGCCTTTGGGCGTCAAACCTTCCAGGCCACTCTGCTTTCTGCCAGGATTAGTTCCTACATCTTATACATGGGAATGTTCCTTAAGGAGGTTACAGGAGATCTAGAGCTTATGAGCCCTCTCCTTCCTGATGATAAGAGACAGGATTATCTTACACTTGTCAAACATGCCCAGGATGTTTCCAAGTTTGTTAATCGTGCAGCTTTTGACTGCTTTGAGTGCATAAGCAGAACCTCTGCCATTGCCATAGGTGCTCTTAGGATTGCCTGGTTCCAGGCATCTGACATAGAACTCTGGGTACAGGACAAACTGGGGAATATCCCTTGCACAGGTGAAAATCTCTTTGGCAAAAATTGGCAAGATAAAACTAATGAGCTAGATGCTGATAACACCACTTTGGATAGACTATCCAAGGCTACAGCTGATCCTGCAAGGAGAAAATCTTACAAGAAACCATTCTTCTCTAAAAAGAAGAGGTTTTACCCCTCCTATACCCAGCAGGTGCATTCTGCAGGTCAGTCTGCCCGAAAGGGACAGCAGACCCCAAAGCAAAGGAAAACACAGGCTGCTAAGCCTCAACCGGCCCAGCAGACTCAGCCTCCACAGGGTCTTTGACTCCCACCTAGAGAACCTGGCCTTCCTGGCCCTCAACGGGCCGGAGCCTTCCATCATCCCAGGAAGGTTGTGTCATTTTGCCCCCAGATGGGAGCAGATAACAGCAGAAAAATGGACTCTCTCCATTGTAAGAGAGGGGTACAAGCTTCATTTCTTCAACATGCCCCCTCCTACCATGGTAAGACAGTTCAATTCTCAGACTTCACTCAACACTCAGTTGGCTCAAGAGGTCAGTTTACTTCTTGCCAGGGGGCAATAGAAGACGTACCCATTTCCCAACAGGGTACAGGGTTTTACTCCCCCTATTTCCTTATTTCAAAGAAAACAGGGGGACACAGACCTATTTTGGACCTCAGAGAATTGAACAAATTCCTGTTGAAAGAGAAATTCAAGATGATTTCTCTGGGAACTCTGCTGCCATACTTTCAGAGTCAGGATTGGCTTTGTTCTCTAGATCTCAAGGATGCGTACACTCATGTTCTCATCCATCCAGCTCACCGAAGATTCCTTCGGTTCCTTTTCAAGGAAAGCACTACCAATACAGGGTGCTTCCTTTTGGCCTGGCCTCAGCACCGAGGGTGTTCACGAAATGCATGGCTGTGGTAGCAGCATTTCTTCGCACTCTAGGAATATTCGTCTTCCCCTACTTAGACGACTGGCTCATTCGAGCCCCATCAGAGTCAGAGGCCAGAATTTCTCTATCTTGCACAATGCGTATCCTTCAGTATTTGGGCCTGGTCATAAACATCTTAAAATCCAGCCTAACTCCCACTCAGTCTCTAGAGTTTATAGGAGCTTTGCTGGATACCAGAAAAGCAAGGGCCTATCTTCCACACCCCCACTGCCTTTGCATTGTGCAGTTAGCCTCCCAAGCAGTGTTAAAAACTCATCTCACTGCTCGGGAAATGTTACAATTACTAGGCCACATGGCATCTACCGTGCATGTCATTCCTTATGCTCGCCTCCATATGAGAGCAGCCCAATGGACTCTATCCACTCAGTGGACTCAGTCATCAGGCTGCCTGTCGGACAAAATAGCAAACACAAATTGCCTTATTTTGTCCCTACAATGGTGGCACTCAACCCAAAACCTGTTGGTGGGGTCCCCTTTCCAGCAGCCCCTACCCCAGGGCATTCTAACAACAGATGCCTCACAAGTGGGTTGGGGAGCTCACCTGCAAGATCTCTCTACCCAAGGCACCTGAACTCCACAGGAGACCCACTTACATATCAATCTCCTAGAACTCAGAGCAATCTTCCTTGCTCTTCGAGTGTTCCACACCCAGGTAAGCTAGAAGACAGTCCTAATTCAGGCGGACAGTCAAGTAGCTATATTCTATCTGAACAAGCAGGGAGGAACAGGCTCTCTGTCGCTTTGCAACGAAGCTTTGCGACTATGGGCCCTCGCCAGAGAGCATCAGATTCATCTCCTTGCGGTGTATCTGCCAGGCATTCAAAACTCTTGGGCAGACAGACTCAGTCGAGTTCTGCTCCCACACGAATGGTCTCTCCATGCAGACCAGGTAGCAAAGCTTTTTCAAATTTGGGGAACCCCAGACATAGACCTCTTTGCAAGTCCACTGAATGCCAGACTTCCCCGGTTCTGTTCCAGAATTCCGGCTCAGGGTTCTCAGGCCAGGGATGCTTTCCTCCTCCATTGGGGTCAGGACTTCCTATATGCCTTTCCACCCATTCCCCTAATTCCCAAAGCCCTATTCAAGCTTCAGAGATACAGAGGCCATATGATTTTCATAGCTCCACATTGGCCACGGCAGGTGTGGTACCCTCTGCTCCTACATCTCTCTCAAACTCCATCTCTGGATCTCGGATCTGCTCCACATCTCCTGTCTCAGGAGGACGGGATGTTGTGGCATCCCAATCCCCACTCTCTGCATCTCAGGGCCTGGTTGCTGAGAGCCTAGACCTTTCATGGTCTTAACCTTTCTCAACAAGTAAAGGATGTCCTTTATCCTTCCAGGAAACCTTCCACAAGACGCTCTTATGCTTTCAAGTGGAAAAGGTTTTCCATATGGTGTTCGCAGAAGGATCTTGACCCCCTTGCGATACCTCTGGAATCATTACTGAAGTATCTCCTTCATTTATCTAATGCAGGACTTAAGACTAACTCAGTAAGAGTCCATTTAAGTGCTATTTCAGCTTCCTTAAAGCCTTTAAATGGACAGCCTATTTCCTCTCATCCTCTCATAGCGAGATTTATGAGGGGCCTTCTTCTAACTAAGCCTCCCATTAGGCCACCACCAGTGGCATGGGACCTGAATCTGGTTCTTGGGCAGCTCATGAAGCCGACTTTTGAACCTTTAGCTACTATCTCCTTGAAATTCCTTTCCTGGAAAGTTATCTTTCTCATTGCAATCACATCAGCACGTCGCATCAGTGAATTGCAAGCATTAGTTGCTGATTCTCCTTATACGAGGTTCCATCATGATAAGGTAGTCCTTAGGACTCATCCACACTTTATGCCAAAAGTGGTCTCACCTTTTCATTTAAACCAAGCAGTTTACCTGCCTGTATTTTTTCCAAGGCCTCATGCTTCAAATGCAGAAAGGAATCTTCATACTTTGGACTGTAAAAGAGCACTTGCTTTTTACTTACAAAGGACACAACAGCATAGAAAGTCCTTTCAACTCTTTGTTGCTTTTGATCCTTCTCATTTGGGACTTCCAGTCTTCAAGAGAACATTGTCCAATTGGATTGCACAGTGTATTTCTTTTACCTATCAGAGTAAGAACCTTTCTCTGGAAGGCCATGTCACAGCTCACAGTGCGAGAGCCATGGCAGCCTCAATGGCTCATCTACACTCTGTGTCTATTGACGACATCTGTCGAGCAGCTACTTGGGCCTCGGTTCATACCTTCACAGCCCATTACAGCTTAGACAAGGACTCCCGCCGGGATGCCTTGTTTGGTCAGGCTGTTCTACAACACCTGTTCCATACTTAATCAACTCCTACCCACCATTCCCGGTAGGATGCCAGAGATCCATGGGGGGAAGTGGAGCCCTTTCACATGGGCACACAACTTCTGGGGTCTCTCCCTGGCATCAGTAGCTAGGGAGTCCCCATATGTGAAGACTACATTCCTGCTTGTTCCTGGAGATAGCATAGTTACTCACCTGTAAAAGGTGATCTCCGGGAACAGCAGGAATTTAGTCTTCACAACCCACCCACCTTCCCTAGGAGTTGTGTCTCTTTTCTTTTCTTTCCTTTCCCTCTCTCTCTCTTTGTCTCAGCTTTAAAACTCAACTGGAGAGAGGCAGTTGGGAAAGGCGGGAAGGCAGCACGCAGGCGCTGTGAGATGCTCCCAAAAGCTTGCTAATTGGACGCTGGGGAGCATTCCCGCGCAGGCTCTGTCGGTACCGACGATACCCATATGTGAAGACTAAATTCCTGCTGTTCCCGGAGATCACCTATTACAGGTGAGTAACTATGCTTTCTCTTATTAGTCTTAAATAGGTTACCCTGTACCTTCATTGCATGCCCCCTAGTCTTTCTATATTTTGATGGCATAAACAATCGATCTACATTTACCCGTTCCACGCCCTTCATTAATTTATAGACCTCTATCATATCTCCCCCTCAGTCGTCTCTTTTAAAGGTTTAAGAGCCCTAACCTTTTTAGCCTTTCTTCATAAGGGTATCCTTCCATCACTTTTATCATTTTGGTGGCTCTTCTCTGTACCTTTTCTAATAATTCTATATCTTTTTTAAGATACTAGGCTGGGGAGCCCATCTCAATGGTCTCACAATGCAGGTCCTTTGGTCTGCTCAGGAGAAACAGCTCCAAATCAATCTTTTGGCAAAACTAAAGAGTCATGGGATAGGAGGCAGTGCACTATTGTGGATCAGGAACTGGTTAAAAGATAGAAAGCAGAGGGTAGGGCTAAATGGCCAATTTTCCCAATGGAGAAAGGTGAATAGTGGTGTACCCCAGGGATCTGTGCTGGGTCCGCTGCTTTTTGACATATTCATAAATGACCTGGAAAGTGGAATAACGAGTGAGGTTATCAAATTTGCAGATGACACAAAACTATTTAAAGTTGTTAAAACCCAAGAGGATTGTGAAAAATTGCAAGAGGATCTTGATAAATTGGAAGAATGGGCATCAAAATGGCAGATGAAATTTAATGTGGACAAGTGCAAGGTTATGCACCTAGGGAAGAACAACCCAAACTATGGTTACACGATGCAAGGTTCCACATTAGGAACCACCACCCAGGAAAAAGATTTAGGCGTCATTGTGGATACCATGTTAAAAACCCTCGGCCCAGTGTGCAGCGGCGGCCAAGAGAACAAATAGAATGCTAGGTATGATAAGGAAAGGAATAGAAAATAAAACAAAAGATATTATAATGCCTCTATATCGTTCCATGGTGAGACCGCACCTTGAATATTGTGTGCAATTCTGGTCGCCGTATCTTAAAAAGGATATAGAGATTTTAGAAAAGGTTCAGAGAAGAGCCACCAAAATGGTAAAGGGGATGGAAGGATACTCCTATGAGGAAAGGCAAAAAAGGTTAGGGCTCTTTAACCTGGAAAAGAGACGGCTTAGGGGAGATATGATAGAAGTCTATAAATTAATGAACGGAGTGGAACGGGTAAACGTAGATCGATTGTTTACATTATCAGAATATAGAAAGACTAGGGGACATGCAATGAAGCTACAGGGTAAACTATTTAAGACTAATAAAAGAAAATATTTTTTCACTCAACGTGTAATCAAACTCTGGAATTTGTTACCGGAGGATGTAGTAAAGGCTGTTAGTGTAGCTGGGTTTAAAAAAGGTTTGGACAAGTTCCTGGAGGAATGGTCCATAAACCATTATTAAGAAGTGACCGAAGATATCAGTGCTTGACCCAGTACAAGCATTGTGGAACTTGTGTCTCTTGGGGAAACTGCTAGGTACATATGACCTAGATTGGCCACTGTTGGAAACAGAATACTGGGCTTGATGGACCTTGGTCTGACCCAGTATGGCATATCTTATGTTTATGTTATGTTCTTATGTGCATCGTTAGTTGGGGATTTGGTCATAGATTTAACAGTCTCAAATAGTTCCCTAGGACGGTTCATGGCTTTTGATAATACTTTGGAGTGATATTGTTTTTTGGCGGTATTAATCGCTTCTTTGTAGGCTTTGAGCAGTGAAAAATATTGTATTCTGAGTTCTTGAGTTTTATTATATGCTACATCTTTATTATATGCTACTTTATTATATGCTACATCTGTCTACGTCTGGTCTCAAGACCAGTTCCTTGAGAGTACATTTATCCACTATTGTGGCCTCCCACTGTTCTCTAGGGAGCTGCACTATCTCGGCACACCCCTTAGTGGCTAGATTCATGCGGGGTCTTTTCCTGGCCAGGCTGCCTTTCCATCCACCTCCCACCCTGTGGGGTCTAAATGTTCTCCTTGCATAACTCATGCGCAGTCCTTTCAAACCAATGGGGTCAGCTCCATTAAAGTTTATCACATGGAAGCTTCTTTTCCTTATAGCAGTTATCTCAGTTCACAGAGTCGGTGAACTCCAGACTTTGGTAACTTATGAGCCTTATACCACTTTTCATCATAACAAAGTGGTCCTTCGCACACATCCTAAGTTCTTGCCGAAGGTCATCACCTCCTTCCATTTGAATCAATTGGTCTCGCTACCGATCTTCTTTCCAAGACCCCACTCCTCTCCAGCTGAAGTCAAACTTCATACTCTAGATTGCAAGAGGGTGTTGGCGTTCTATCTAGAGCGCACGAAGGACCTTTGCCAATCCTCTCAGTTGTTTATCTCCTTTGATCAAAATCATTTGGGGACGTTTGTATACATTTCAAACTGGTTAGCAGTATTCACAAACTGGGCTATCTCTACCACACCATGTTACAGCACATAGTATCAGAGCCATGGCAGCTACTGTAGCTAGCCTTCGCTCCGTCCCTGTCTCAGACATCTGCCAAGCAGCAACATGGTCTTCTCTGCATACCTTTACAGTTCACTATTGCCTGAATAAAGACTCCAGAGCTGATGCTCAATTTCGACAAGCAGTTCTGTGTAACTTCTTTCAAATTTAGACAACTTACCTACCGTTCATCTGATTACCCCACGAGGAGTGTTCTAAATGAGCTGAGTCTGTTGGATCCTGGCTGCACTGGGATGCTTCTCTTGCTTGGTTGTCTTTCAGAGTCCCATATGTGAAGACTAACTTCCTGCTTGTTCCTGGAGATAGTGTAGTTACTCACTTGTAATAGGTGATCTCCAGGAACAGCAGGAATCTGTCTTCACAACCCACCCACCTCCCCATCAAGTTGTCCCATTTTTTCTGATATACAAATTCTTTTATTCTCTGCTTTACACCTGACTGAGGAGACCAGGAGGGAAGGCGGGAAGGCAGCCACGCATACATGGAGAAACGCCCCCAAAAACATTCTTATTGGATGCTGGGTAGTGTTCCCGCGCCAGGCTCCATCAGTGTTGACGTCACCCACATGTGAAGAATGATTCTTGCTGTTCCCAGATATCACCTGTTATAGGTGAGTAACTATGCTTTCTCTTATTAGTCTTATATGGGTTACACTGTAGCTTCATTGCATGTCCCCTAGTCGTTCTACACTTTGATAGTGTAAACAATCGATCTACGTTTACCTGTTCAACTCATTCATTCATTTATAGACCTCTATCATATCTCCCGTCAGCCCTGTCTTCCAGATTGAAGAGCCCTAACCTTTTTAGCCTCTACTCATAGGTGTATCCTTCCATCCCCTTTACTATTTTGGTGGCTCTTCTCTGTGCCTTTTCTAATTCTGCTATATCCTTTTTAATATGCGTTGACCAGAATTGCGCACACTATTTGAGGTGCGGTCACACCATGGAACGATACAGAGGCATTATAATATCCTTTGTTTTATTCTCCATTCCTTTATTTATGATTCCTAGCATTCTGTTTGCTTTCTTGGCCGCCACTGCACACTGAGCAGAGGGTTTCCATGATGGCACTTAAATCTTTTTCTTGGTTGGTGGTTTTTAATGTGGAACTTTGCATCATGTAACCACAGTTTGGGTTGTTCTTTCCTAGGTGCATAACTTTGTACTTGTCCACATTAAATTTCATCTGCCATTTGAACATCCAGTCTTCCAATTTATTAAGATCCTCTTGCAAATTTTCACAATCCTCTTGGGTTTTAACAACTTTGAATAATTTTGTGTCATCTGTAAATTTGATTACCTCACTCGTTATTCCCATTTCCAGGTCATTTACAAATATGTAGACATTTCACTTCTATTCACACCATGTAATATTCATTACTCCATGTCAACTTGTATATACTTACCATGTATTCTCTATCTACTCCGACCAAACTCAGCGTGTATATAGTTACTCTGCACTGAGCTCTTGTTGTTGAATGTAAACCGCACTGATAACAAATAGCGTGGTATATAAGAATTGTTAAATAAAATAAATGTTAAAAAGCAGCAATCCAGCACAGATCCCACGGGTACTCCATTTATCACCTTTCTCCATTGGAAAATTGGCCATTTAGCCCTACCCTCTGTTTTCAATCTTTTAACCAGTTCCTGACCACAATAGTACAATGCCTCCTATCCCAAGACTTTTTTTTTTAATTTAAAGGCTTTTATAGAATTACAAAAAGAAGTATCCGTACAATCCGCACATGGAGTACTTGCACAATAATACAACACAGAATCTTCAACCAGAACAATTATTACATCACAGCCTTATACTTTTTGTCTTTATTCACAGGACCTCATTATCACCCATTTTCCCCTCTCAACCCCTCCCCACTTCCCTCCACCCCCTCCCCCTCCCCCCTCTCCCCCTTCCCCCCCTCCCCCTTCCCCTCCCCTTCACCTTCCCTTTCCTCCTCGCCCCCTCCATCCCTTTCCCACCACCCCCACCCCCTCCCCTTTGCTACAGATTCTATAAGTTAAGGGGTATCCTGTCAGTCTAACAATACTAGGAAAGGGGGGATGCCAAACCCTCATGCCAAGGGGTGGTTCTCATCATGCACCTCCAGCTAAATTAGAGACGTTGCAGGCCTCGAGCTATACTTCAAAACAAAGGCCTCCCATACCTGCTCAAATTGGGGCAGGGGGATCCTCCCAACCGCTACCCCCTGTTCCATTGTGTATAAATCCCACATCCGTTCCAGCCAGCGTGATAATGCCAGAGGCGATGCCTGTTTCCAGGCGGCCGCCAGGGTCAGCCTAGCTGTGTTCAGACTATGGCAAATCAGTGCCAACTGGTGGAGCCATCCACTAGGGACTCTGCTCCCAAAAAGAAAAATACCTGAGTCCCAAGGGATGTTCATACCAACCATTTGTTTCTATATCCCCCTCCAAAAAACTTGGAGGCGAGGGCAAAGCCACCACACATGCGCCAAGATGCCTTTCTCGCCACAATTCCGCCAGCACAAATCAGATACCCCCGGGAAAGCTCGGGCCACTCGTACTGGTGTCATGTACCACCCATAAATTAGCTTATAATTGGTTTCTCATCATAAGATCATAAGATATGCCATACTGGGTCAGACCAAGGTCCATCAAGCCCAGTATTCTGTTTCCAACAGTGGCCAATCTAGGTCATATGTACCTAGCAGTTTCCCCAAGAGACACAAGTTCCACAATGCTTGTACTGGGTCAAGCATTGATATCTTCGGTCACTTCTTAATAATGGTTTATGGACCTTTCCTCCAGGAACTTGTCCAAACCTTTTTTAAACCCAGCTACACTAACAGCCTTTACTACATCCTCCGGTAACAAATTCCAGAGTTTGATTACACGTTGAGTGAAAAAATATTTTCTTTTATTAGTCTTAAATAGTTTACCCTGTAGCTTCATTGCATGTCCCCTAGTCTTTCTATATTCTGATAAGGTAAACAATCGATCTATGTTTACCCGTTCCACTCCGTTCATTAATTTATAGACTTCTGTCATATCTCCCCTCAGCCGTCTCTTTTCCAGGTTAAAGAGCCCTAACCTTTTTAGCCTTTCTTCATAGGAGTATCCTTCTATCCCCTTTACCATTTTGGTGGCTCTTCTCTGAACCTTTTCTAAAATCGCTATATCCTTTTTAAGATACGGCGACCAGAACTGCACACAATATTCAAGGTGCGGTCTCACCATGGAACGATATAGAGGCATTATAATATCTTTTGTTTTATTTTCCATTCCTTTCCTTATCATACCTAGCATTCTATTTGCTCTCTTGGCCGCCGCTGCACACTGGGCCGAGGGTTTTAACATGGTATCCACAATGACGCCTAAATCTTTTTCCTGGGTGGTGGTTCCTAATGTGGAACCTTGCATCGTGTAACCATAGTTTGGGTTGTTCTTCCCTAGGTGCATAACCTTGCACTTGTCCACATTAAATTTCATCTGCCATTTTGATGCCCATTCTTCCAATTTATCAAGATCCTCTTGCAATTTTTCACAATCTTCTTGGGTTTTAACAACTTTAAATAGTTTTGTCTCATCTGCAAATTTGATAACCTCACTCGTTATTCCACTTTCCAGGTCATTTATGAATATGTCAAAAAGCAGCGGACCCAGCACAGATCCCTGGGGTACACCACTATTCACCTTTCTCCATTGGGAAAATTGGCCATTTAGCCCTACCCTCTGCTTTCTATCTTTTAACCAGTTCCTGATCCACAATAGTACACTCCCTCCTATCCCATGACTCTTTAGTTTTGCCAAAAGCCTCTGATGAGGGACCTTGTCAAAGGCTTTCTGAAAGTCCAGATACACAATATCAACCGACTCACCTTTGTCCACCTGTTTATTCACTCCTTCAAAAAACATAACAGATTAGTAAGACAAGATCTTCCTTGTCTAAAGCCATGTTGGCTGTCTCCCATTAGGTTGTGACTATCTACATGCTGAGTAATTTTATTCTTTATGATGGTTTCTACCATTTTTCCCGGTACTGACGTCAGGCTCACCGGTCTGTAGTTTCCCGGATCACCCCTGGAACCCTTTTTAAAAATTGGTGTTACATTGGCGATCCTCCAATCTTCAGGTATTACAGATGATTTTAATGATAGTTCACAGATTACTGATAGCAGGTCTGCAATCTCATATTTCAGTTCTTTCAACACCCTTGGATGTATACCATCCGGCCCAGGTGATTTGCTACTCTTCAGTTTATCTAATAGTTGTAAGACATCTTCCCGATGTATCGATATTTCCTTCAAATCTTCCGTACCTTTAAATACCACTTCAGTCATGGGTAACCTCCCTACATCTTCTTCAGTAAAGACCGAAGCAAAGAATTCATTCAGTCTCTCCGCTATCGCCTTGTCGCCTCTTAGTGCTCCTTTAACCCCTTTATCATCTAATAGACCAACTGACTCTCTCACAGGTTTTTTTGCTACGAATGTACTTGAAAAGGTCTTTATTTCGCGTTTTTGCTTCCGCAGCAAGCTTCTTCTCAAATTCTCTCTTTGCCTGCCTTATCAATGCCTTGCATTTGACTTGCCGGTGCTTGTGCTGTTTCCAGGTTTCGTCGTTTGGCTCTTTTTTCCATTTCCTGAAAGATGCTTTTTTGGCAACAACAGCCTCTCTGACCTCACCTTTAAACCATGCTGGCAGTTTTTTGGACTTCCTTCCACTTTTCTTAAAGCGTGGAATACAGCTGGTCTGGGCTTCCAAGATAGTATTTTTCAACAACACCCAAGCTTGATGTACGTCTTTAACCTTCGCAACTGCTCCTTTTAGTTTTTTCTTAACTGTTTTCCTCATTTTATCATAGTCTCCCTTTCGAAAGTTAAAAGGTAGTACTGTGGATTTCCTTACTATCCCTCCTCCACTAATTAAATCAAAGGCGATCATGCTATGATCACTATTGCCAAGTGGCCCCAACACCCTTATCTCTTGCACTAGATCTGGTGTTCCACTAAGGACTAGGCATTAACAGCCACCAAACCTCTCCATAGCTTGCCCTCAATCTCTTCCCTCTGCTGTTCAGTGTATGAAAGGTGCAACTCCTGTGTCTACTGAGCCCTATGTTTGCCTTCTCCAAAATGTTGTTTCTCTAAGTGTGCATTGTCATGAGGTGCAGCGCTCAGAGCCCATGGAGACAGGGGATTCTGAACAAAACGGAGCTAACTTTGACAGCTCAGAGATACACGGGGCAAAAGGTTGCCATAGGAACTATACACAAGCTATTTCACGTGGTGTAGGGGAACGCCCAGACCCAAAGCTAGCTCGTGGCTCATCAGGATATGAGGGGCAGCTGACAAGTGGCGGAGCCAAAACGAACACCACAAACTACGCACTTAAAAATCACTCACCTGAGGGTAGTGAGGAGAGACGTGCTGGGAGGGAGAGAAGTCCCGATAGCAGGAGAACTCCAAGCAAGGAGAGAAGCTTGAGAGGCAGGAGAGAAGGATCTCCATGCTGGTTAAAACCTATTACTGACCAAAGGAGACTACCAGGGAGGTGCAGAGCTGAGAAACCCAGGAAGGGCTGCTTGGAAGAGCAGTGCACAGCTGACCAGTGCTTCCAAGAACCTTGCTACAGAGGAAGCAGAGGTAGTAGCTCTGAGGCCAGGCTAAGGCAAGACCAGTCACCCAGCACAAGGTACCAAGCAGGAGAAAATCATTATCCTGAGGATAGTTTGGTGCCAAGGAGAAAGCTCAAACAGACACGGAGTGAAAAGCCTTCCCACGAGCAGAGCTGTGCTCGAGGGAGAAACGTTGAAGGGACTGGGGTTTCTAGTTCCACAGGTGCTCCTTGTGGTCTTGGGCAAGCCACTTAACCCTCCATAGCCCATGTTCCCTGTAAAATAGTTATCTCCAAGTTATAATGCCCTGTTCAATGTAATTTCAGTTTGTTCAATGTAAACCGCACTGATGCAGAATAGCGCGGTATATAAGAGAATGTAAATAAAATAAAAAAAAAACTGCTGGAAGGTAACCTTATTCTTCCTAATAGGAGAAGCATAGAGTGTAGCAAACAGCCTTGCACTTACCAAGAATTATGTGCCGCCTCTGAGAGAGACTGTAGTGATTACGGTAATTACCCATTCACCTCCAGGCTGGTGGGGGAAGGGAACTCCCAGAGCTATAGAGAGGAACTCAGCAGTCAGAACAGAAGTTTCACTCACCAGGAAACTTGCCCCAGTATAGAAGATATGCAATGTGATCCGTATGAGGAATATAATAGTGATATTTACATGGACTGTACATACACTTTATCTGATAGCATAGTTTCTCTATGCTGAAGAGCTGTAGGAGCTAATTCATAAAGAAAACAGACAGGAAGAGTTTTGTGAAGGAAAACTGTGTTCTTTTTCCATTTTGCCTCCATTGTGAAAGCTGAAGATAAGCATATCCTTTGTTCAAATGTTTCTTTAATTTTCATACCAGACGTATGGTCTTTTGTGTTGCCTTATTTCATTGTGTGGAAATCCAACCCTGGGAAGGGAATAAATCCTGTTTCAAACCTTATCACTCCGACTGCAACTACTTTCTTTTTGCTAAAGTTGTGGAACTACAAATCCCAAAGGGCATTGCCCAGCCTCTCTACTATACTCCACAGCTATTAAAGAACTTACCCTGCTAATCCACCCATGCCTATGGCCTCTGGGAGGTGAGCGGGCGACAGCATACAGGGCCGCAATGAGGCCCTTAGTGTTTGTGCATTCCTCACATAGGCTTTCAACATCTGTCAGCTCTAGAGCAACTTGCTGTCTAGCATTTCGATTCCCCACCCAATGTGCCACCTGTGGTCTGGGATACCATATTCCTCCTGCAATTCGTGAAAAGAATGGAGCACACCATCCTCAAATGGTTGGCCCATATGACTAAGCCCCGTATGCCCCCACTGTCGAAAAGCTAAATCACTCATACCTGGAGGGAAGGAATTATTATTAACTATGGGCGCTAATGGGGATAACATCGCCCCTCATGGACAAAAAAACATAAGAACATAAGATATGCCATACTGGGTCAGACCAAGGTCCATCAAGCCCAGTATTCTGTTTCCAACAGTGGCCAATCTAGGTCATATGTACCTAGCAGTTTCCCCAAGAGACACAAGACAAAAAAAATCACAGCAGTGAATAGTATGAATTATCTATGGATTAGTAGGACGCATACCTCTCCACAACTTAGGGCAAAGCCACAGCCGGTCCCCCAACCCAGCCCCTCCCTCTGAATCCATTTCCATTTGTACCCAGCGTTTAGAGCTAGTAGAGTTCATCCGTTCCACACCTGCACGACACTGCGCCGCCGCATAGTACCAATGAAGGTTAGGGACCCCCATTCCCCCTCATCCCGATTGGGCATTTAGGATCTTGCGAGCTATTTGAGGGCATTTGAACTTCCATATGAACTTCATAATCAGCACTTGCCAGGATTCCAAAGCCCCTTGAGGCAGGGGTATAGGGAGCACCTGAAAAAGATACAAAAATAATAGAACTACCACCATTTTCGTTACAGCAATATGCCCAAACCATGACAGCATCAAGCCCGTCCAGGAATCCAAATCCCGTTTAACTTGTTGGATTAAGGGTCCATAGTTCACCTAATACAACGCGGCCCTATCTACTGTGAGATTCACACCGAAATAACAAAGGATTTTATCTACCCATCGAAAAGGGAAACATCCTTTAAATTGTGCGCATGCCGCTTCCGTAACACCCACGTTCAAGATTTCCGACTTAGCATAGTTAATTTTAAACCCTGACACCTGTGAAAAGGCCGCAAAGAGCTGCATTGCATTGGGAAGGGAGGATTCAGGGTTAGCTAATGATAATATAATATCATCTGCGAAAAGTTCTATTTTGTATTCACGAGAGCCCACCCTCACTCCAGCTACATCTGGGTGCTCGCTCCATTACTAACACAAACAATAGCAGGGATAATGGGCACCCCTGACGAGTCCCCCTCTCCATTTCAAAACTCTTCAATTGACCCCCGTTGACTTGAACACTAGCTCGGGGCCCCTGATAAAGACTGTGCACTGATCGCGTAAAGTTAGGTCCAAACCCTATCTTTTCCAATACACGCCGCAAGAAGCCCCTCCAACAGGTCGGCTGGCTATGCTCCTTGGATCTAAAGGATGCTTACTTGGCTGGCTATGCTCCTTGGATCTAAAGGATGCTTACGCCCATATCTTGATCCACCCCCAAAGCAGGCAGTACCTCAGGGTGCAGGGAGAGCACTTCCAGTACAGGGTGCTCCCCTTTGCCCTTGCGTCCACCCCATGGGTCGTCACGAAGTGCCTCGTTGTGGCCGCCGCTCACTTTTGGCGCTGGGACGTGCCAGTTTTTCCCTACCTCGACGACTGGCTCATTACGGGCTCCTCCATCAAGGAGGCCCAGCAAGCGATGTCTCGCACTGTCGTCCTCTTGGAGAGCTTGGGGTTCTTGGTCATCTTCCCAAAGTCTCACCTCGAGCTGGTGCAGGCTCTTGAGTTCATCGGGGTGCATTTCTATTCTCGGCAGGCCATTGCCTTCTTGCCGGTGGATTGCTCCACCCACCTCCGAGCTCTGGCGGCTCGTGTCCAGAGCGCCCACCAGGTCACCGCTCGGTCCATGCTACGTCTCCTGGGCCACATGGCCTCGACCGTGTATCTGGTTCCTTACTCTTACCTGCACATGCGGACGGCTCAGTGGTGTCTCAGTGCCCAAGGGAGCCAGTCCCTCAGACACCTCAGGGACCCCATCAGGGTTCACCCCGACCTCTGCTTGTCCCTGAACTGTGGTGACAAAACCCCCGCAACCTCCTGCGGGGATCGCCCTTTCAGACCCCACAGCACGATGTGGTGCTGATTGCAGATGCTTCCCTGTTAGGATGGGGAGCCCATTGCCGGTCTCTCTGCACGCAGGGGCTATGGTCACCCACGGAGGCTCAGCAGCAGATAAACCTGCTCGAGCTCTGGGCCATCCGATAGGCCCTGAGGGCCTTCAACGGTTTCCTCAGCAGGAAGTTGGTTCTACAGACCAACAACCATGTAGCGATGTTCTACATCAACAAAGAGGGGGGTATGGGGTCGCACTCCCTCTGCAGGAAAGCGGTCCTCATCTGCTCTTTCACTGCCCGACGGAGGATGTCCCTCAGGGCGGCGTACCTCCCATGTCAGGAGAATGATCTGGTGGACAGACTCAGCAGAATCCTTCGCCCCACCAATGGCTTCTGGATCCCAGAAGTAGCAAGCTGGCTGATTCTATGCTTGGGCACTCCAGTGATAGACCTCTTCGCCAGCCCTCAGAACACGCAGATCCTTCGCTTTTGCAGCCCAGTACTGCACCCGGGCAAGGAGTGCGTTTCTCCTGGACTGGTCCTTCAGTCGTCTTTATGCATTCCCTCCTTTTCTCCTCATTGCGAGGACTTTGTTCAGGGCTCAACGGGATGGGGCATCGCTGATTCTCGTGACACCCTCGTAGCCTCAGCAGCCTTGGTTCCCGCTCCTGCTCCGGCTGTTGATGGAGCCTCCGGTTCCCCTGGGCTTGGCCAGGGACTTGCTAACGCAGGAAGAGGGTCAGATACTACACCCGAACCTAACCTCCCTATCCCTCATGGCCTGGCAGCTGAACTGGTCTCTCTGGCCCTTCCGGAGGAGGTCGAGGAAATCCTCCTTGCCTCGAGGAAGGACTCCACTAGGCGGGTTTACACCTTTAAGTGGAAGCGCTTCTCCGTCTGGTGCTCGGAACACCAGATCGACCCCTTCTCATGCCCAGTTCGGTGGGTTCTCCAGTACCTCCTCCACCTCTCGAGGGAAGGGCTGAAGTCGAACTCTGTTAGAGTTCATTTGAACGCCATATCAGCTAATCATCTCTCTATCAAGGGAAAACCTCTCTCGGGGCAGCCGTTAGTTTCCCGCTTCATGTGGGGCTTTCTGCTATCCAAGCTGCCTATCCATCCCCCTCCGGCGGAATGGGACTTAAACGTGGTACTTGGGTGCATACGGAGAGGAATGGCTAGCAGAAAAAAGGAGGTGATAATGCCTCTGTATAAGTCTTTGGTGCGACCTCATTTGGAGTATGGTGTGCAATTCTGGAGACCGCACCTTCAAAAGGATGTGAACAGGATGGAGTCGGTGCAGAGGGTTGCTACCAAAATGATTAATGGGCTTCATTATAAAGCATATGAGGACAGACTTAAGGATCTTAATATGTACACCTTAGAGGAAAGGCGGGATAGAGGTGATATGATTGAGATGTTTAAATACCTCCGTGGCATAAATGTTCAGGGAGAGAGCCTCTTTCAATTGAAAGCAAGTTCTGCTACGAGGGGACATGGGATGAGGGTGCAGGGAGATAGATTCAGGAGTGATATGCGGAAATATTTCTTTACGGAAAGAGTAGTGGATCCGTGGAATAGTCTCCCAGTGGAGGTGGTAGAGATGAGGACAGTAACTGAATTCAAGAAAGCATGGGACCAACACAGAGGATCTCTAAAGGCAAAAAGTGGACTGTTGTAGTTGTTATGGAAGGACAGACTAGATAGGCCATGTGGTCTTTTTCTGTCGTCATATTTCTATGTTTCTATGTTTCTATGCAGCTCACCTGTCCACCCTTCGAGCCGATGGCGACGTGTTCGCTCCAGCATTTGTCCTGGAAGGTGGCCTTCCTGGTGGCACTTACCTCGGCTTGCCAAGTCAGTGAGCTTCAGGTGCTCATGGCTGGCGCCTCTTACACCAGGTTTTATTGGAACAGGGTGATCCTCCGAACCCATCCTAAATTCTTACCCAAGGTTATGTCAGCTTTTCATATCAACCAAGAGATAGTGCTCCCGACCTTCTTCTCGAGGCCCCATGCCGACCAGGCGTTGGCAGCTCTCCACACCCTCGACTGCAAGTGGGCCCTCACCTTCTGCTTGCAGCGTACACAGACTCACCGCAAGTCTGACAGGCGTTTCGTGACCTATGATCCCAATCGGCAGGAGCAAGCAGTCACCAAGCACACCCTCTCGGTTTGGGTGGCGGACTGCATCACTTTCGCCCATGTGAAGGCGGGTGTCCCTCTGGATCGTCAAGTCACCGCGCACAGGGTACGAGCCAAAGCTCCATGCCCATGATGGACATCTGCCGGGCGGCAACATGGTCTTCCATGAACACCTTCGCTGCCCACTACTACCTGGAGAGGGAGTCCTGCTGGGACGGCGCCTTCGGCCAGGCTGTACTCCGTAATCTGGGGTATAATCAACTCCTGCCCTCTGACCCTTCTTCACGGCTACCGAGGGCTTCGCCCTGAGGACCCGGGCTCCTTCAGGCTTTGGCTTTGGCTTCGGCTTCGGCTTCTGCTTACGGCCTCGCGGAGGCGTTTTTTGGTTAGAGGTTCGGTAGCCTGTAGCTAGGGAGTCCCATAAGTGAGGACTGATTTCCTGCTTTATTATGCATTATTGCTTCCACAGGAAACTTCTTTTCAAATTCTCTTATTATCTTCCTTATCAATGCCTTGCATCTAACTTGCCTAGTGCTTATGATCTTTCCCGTTTTCATCATTGGACTCCTTTTTCCATTTCTTGAAAGGTGAATTTTTTGGCAACAACAGCCTCTTTGACCTCACCTTTAAACCATGCTGGCAGTCATTTGGCCTTCCTTCCACCTTTCTTAAAGCTTGGAATATATCTGTTTCTGAGCTTCCAAGATAGTAATTTTAAACAATGCCCAAGTTGCTATTGCCATGAATAAAAGGAACCGATGAGGACACTAAAGTGTTTTATGCAGATAACAAATGCTAGACAATCTCAGCATTTCGTTCATACTCACAGTGCTAATGTGTTAAAACTATAATATTTCATAAGGGCTGCTATCGCCAAAAGAAGAAGAGCCGAAGAGGGCAGCAAGGTTGTTTTATGCTGACAACAAATGCTAGACAAACTCAATATTTCATTCTTAGTGCAGGAGAAACCATACTGCTGCTATGAAACATCACAAGAGACTTAAAGTCTTTCAAAACTATTTAAAGGAGCGATTTAAAATTAGATAAAATTGTAGGTTACTTACCACTAACATTGCTGCGGTTACAACTATGGTCTCTTACTGAATCAGCAACTTCTGCCCTTTTGTGGGAATAAGATTTAAAGGGGTAAACCTACTTCTAATCGTTTGATAGCATACTCATTATCATATCGGGTCCTAAATAAGGATAAAACATGTTTAAAAGGTAGAATAAAAATGAAAAGATAATGAAATACTGTCTACCACAATGTCTTAAGCAATCCTACTTTAAAATATCTTATGTGTCACAGAGACCTGGCTTTCTGAAACAGATACAATCTACCTAAATCAACTTGATAATGTAAACTATGACATATTTTACAAACATAGATCCAATAGAAGAGGCGGTGGAGTACTAATGATGACAAAAAAGATATTAAATGCCAAACCAATCCAATCAAACATCCCTAGTAACATAGACACATTATTGATCAAAATCAACTACTTGAGAATTTGTTTAATGTATAGACCCCCAGACCAAAGATCAGATTGCCTGGACTCTCTTATTGAACTCCTTAGCTCATCCACCGAACAAAACCCTATAATCATGCTAGGCGATTTTAATCTTCCATCACTACCAATACTAGACTCCAAACTATTTCTGGACACTATATCAGATATAGATTATCATCAAATAATTAACACAGCAACACATATTAGAGGAGGAACACTTGATATGGTTTTTCTCCCTGATACACTCTTCAAGCTAGTCAACTCAAACTCCGTAGAATGCATAGAGACGCCTTGGTCAGATCATTATATTATCAAAATAAAACTCACATATCCTACCACTAGCATCAAAAATTACACAAGTAGTGGCCCTATCTCAAAATTTAAAAAATTTAATGAAACTGAATTCCTCGATTCAACTATCCCACACCTCTTACTATCCACAGCAGACCTGGATGATGCAGTTAACAATTGGAATGAAACTATCAGCAATGCAGCCAAAAATAATTGCACAAATAAACAGAGAGTACACTCTAAAACAAACCGTACACCATGGTTTAACAACACACTAAAACAAATGAAAAGAGAACTAAGAAAACTGGAAACTAAATGGCGAAAATCCAAGTTGACAATACACAAGGAAATATACAATAACCATCTCACAAAATATAAGGAAACATTAGATACTACTAAGAAAAACTACTATGCAGCAACCCTATCAAAATCATATAACAGACCTAGAGAGCTATTCTCCATCGTCAGAAATCTAACCAATAACGCTCAAACTTCCAGCAATGAAATCACAGACATATCACCACAAACCCTAGCTATCTACTACCAAAACAAATCAAAGAAACCATCAATACCCGTAGATACCTTTAACATTTCTCACCAATCCGCAGATGATTGGTCAGATTTTTACCCTGTTACAAAAATGACATTAAAAACTATCATCTCCGGACTCAACACTACAACTTCCCATTTAGATCCATGCCCTGTTTCCTGGATAAAAAACACACTGCCAACACTCCTATCCTACATTCTCACAATAGTTAACCTCTCATTAACCCAAGGTTACCTTCCACCCTCGCTTAAACATGCTCAAATACGCCCAATCCTAAAGAATTGCAATCTAGACAAAACATCCCCGGTATCTTACAGACCCATTTCGAGCATACCATTCTTGGCCAAAATAATTGAAAAAGTAGTACAATTACAAACACAGGAATATATAGATGCATCTTACCCACTTGATGAACAACAATATGGATTCCGGCCACGCCACGGAGTAGAAACACTTCTAGCAGTTTTATTTGATACTCTCCTAAGAGGTATTGACAACCATAAACAAGCATTCATCCTCCTGTTTATTGACATATCAGCAGCTTTTGATAGTGTACATCACACAATATTACTTAACAACCTAAGGCAGTTAGGCATAAACTCCACAGTACATAAATGGTTCACCTCCTATCTAAATAACAGAACGCAAAATATAAGAATAGGTAATCAAACCTCCACTACATATAAGCAAGAATTAGGTTTACCACAAGGCTCAGCATTATCAGCCCTACTTTTCAATATCTACATAAAACCGGTCTGCAACATATTTAAGAAATTTGGAGTACAATATCACCTCTATGCGGATGATATTATTTTATTTTATTTATTTTATTTAATTTATATACCGCGCTATTCTGCATCAGTGCGGTTTACATTGAACAAACTGAAATTACATTGAACAGGGCATTATAACTTGGAGATAACTATTTTACAGGGAACATGGGCTATGGAGGGTTAAGTGGCTTGCCCAAGACCACAAGGAGCACCTGTGGGACTAGAAACCCCAGTCCTTCTGGCCCAAGGTTGCTGTCCTCTAGTGGGATTTGAACCCCCGACCTTCCAGCCTGAAGTACCTTGCCCCAACCACTAGGCTACTCCTCCTCTTATGTTGTACATTCCATTTACGATCCCTAACCTACCACTACAACGCCTATCAGACTGCTATAACGAAATCACAATTTGGCTAAAAACTCAAAATCTCCACATAAACCATGCCAAAACAGAAGTCCTAATTGTAACAAAAAATCAATCATATATCCCTCCAACCCACATAACACTACAAGACCAAGAAATTAAAATAAAAAACGAAATAAGATATCTAGGCGTAATCATAGATTCACACCTTACAATGGAAACCCACATTAAAAATACTATAAAGAAAATCTATTTTAAACTCAAAATACTCAAACAACTACGCCCGCTAGTATTTATAGAGGATTTTATTAATATAATACAGGCTACCATAACCCCTCACTTTGATTTCGCCAACCTAATACTAATGGGCATTTCAAAACAAAACATTAAAAGGATTCAACTAGCTCAAAATGCAACAGCTAGAATTATACTAAAAATAAACTCACTCCAACACATAACACCAATTCTAGCATCCCTTCACTGGTTACCTATTCAAAGCAGGATAATTTACAAAATAATAATAACATCATTCAAAGCCTTACATGACATGGCCCCGACTACTCTATGTAGTCTAATATGCAAAGAACTTTCTAAGCCTACCCACAGAAAAGGACAATCAAATAAACTAAAGATTCCAAAAGACTTCATAAAAGCACATAAATTAACAAATAAAAGAGCCTTTTCTCACATAGCTCCAACCATTTGGAATTCGCTACCAGAGGATCTACGATCACTAACAGAGATCGTGGAATTCCGCAAAAAATTGAAAACATATCTATTCACTAAACACTATAATACAATGGAAACCCTAGAACCCATATTAGACAAAGGCTAAATAGCCACCTGTTCACATCAAGTACAAACCTAACTCTATCCGGACAACACTTATAGCTTAAACGAAATGACGATCCAAGCTCTTATGCCCAAATACCTCCACATGTATATAGTTGCATATGTTATGTTCTTTTTTACGCTGTTCGACACTACAATACGTTAGTTAACTTGATACTCACGGTTCTAGCTTAAATATACTGTTTGTTTATTAAACTGTGTTTGTTTAATTTATGATGTTCTATGTAAAAGTTATGACGTTCTATGTAAAACAAACTGCGCTTTGTTAATTGTTGTTAATTGTACACCGCAACTGAACTTTGGAAGATGCGGTATATAAATGTTAAAAAAATAAATAAAAATAAAAATTGAAAATACATATGGCAATGTCAAACATGTATCCCCTAAAGAATCTATCATATTGTGAAGCCAAATAAAACAGAAACCGAAAAAGAAGGGGAGGATGGGAAGGGAGGAAGGAGTAAAAAGGGAAGGGGAGAGGGGAAGGAAAAGGAGAAGTGAGGAAAAGAAAGGGAAAAGGTGGGAGGGGAGAAAAAGGGGAGGGAGAAGGAAAAGGAAGGAAAGGAAAAAGGGAGAAGAAGGGGGGAGAAGGAGGAGAGGAATGGGGAGAGGACAAAGGAATGGAAGGAAAAGGAAAGGGAAGTAAGATGGAAGAAGAAGAAAAAAGAAATATGGAAGAAGGAAGAAGGAAAAGATTTATTAAAGAAAGATTCTAAAATCTATTTCTTGATCTAAACCAAAATGATGTACTCTATTAAATATGTAAATGAACCTTTGTTTTTCTCTCAAAAGATGCTTGTCTAAATCACCTCCTCACCAGGAAATGGTGTGCCATGTAATATCATGCAAAATTTTAATCTTTGAATGACTGATTCTTACATAAACAATGGAAAACCATAGGTTTATCTTCTAAACTGTGTCACAAACAGCTTTTATGTTCCAGCAACCTTAATCTTACTTTCATTTTTGTCTTTCCAAAATATTATAACCTACTGGTACACTGCATCATATACTTACATTCCTTGAGTTGCAATCTGAAAGATGTTTGAGCTTATATACAGTTCCCGATACAGGATCAACATTTAATGACTGAGGAAAATTCTACAGGAACCACAGGAATAATGACCATGGCGTTTTAAGACACTTGCATTACCATATAGATCGAAAACTGATGAAAAAGGTTTATCTCTCAGTTTTGATCCCCTACTGAATATAGTAGGCTTGCTGCCCTTAAGGGAATTAAGCCTCTGTATTATTAGCCAAAGAGATTTACTTATCTTTTTAATACTACCTGCCAAATGTGAATATTGTAAGGTACAGACAAGACCGGGTGTTTCCAGTTTGTTAAATGGCTTCAATAAATCTAATCTTCCTTTCTCCTTCATCCATATATAACCCTGTCTAGCATTTGTTGTCAGCATAAAACAACTTTACTGCTCTCATCGGTCCATTTACTTTTTTGCATCTCCAGGACCAATGTCACGTATGGGTGACATTGGCATTGACAGAGCCCCGCACGGGAACACTCCCCAGCATCCAATAGAAATGTTTTTGGGAGTATCCCTCCATGCATGCGTGCCTGCCTTGCCTTCCCACAGTTCTCCTCAGTCATCTATTTTCCGCGGAGCCATCAGAACTTTGTCTTCAACCCGCTGTTAAAAATTAGTCATGTGCCTTTGGGTACTTAGTTCTTGCCTTCCCGTCGGTCCAGAGCGGTCTTGAATGCTCTGGGCTCTCATTTTTTGTTGAAATTTGTCTTTTATTTTTCTTCAATATCCCTCAATTTCCAAAGAGGTTGCTATGCTTCCCATCCATCACATCCTCCAAAATCTCATTAACAGTTCGATCCATCAGCAAGAGACTGGACACTCTGCAGAGTTCCCCCTTGCCCGGGTTTTCAAAAACCTCAGTTGCCCCATCATTCCATGGTTGTGGAATCAGCAATGCATCGGGTTAAAAGTACAAAGAATCACTCATTGATTCCCCCAGTCAGGAAATCTAGGACTCTCGATGCATTTGGACCTTGGAGTTTCCAGGCAGTAATGCTAAACTCCTACATGCTTTACATGGGGATGTTCCTACAAGATGTCACCAAGGATCTGACTGAATTTTCCACTCCGTTGCCTCCAGATAAACAGGGCCTGCAGCAGGTCTTGATCATGCATGGACAAAATATAGTACATCCAAATTCCTGACCAGGGCTGCATTTGATGCCTTTCAATCTACCAGTAAGGCAGCAGCTGTCTGTATAGGAGCTAGGAGAATGGTCTCGCTGCAAGCCTATGACCTTGAAGACCTCCGACTCAAATTGAAGAGAGAGATAACGAATTGATTATAGATATTGCCAAGATAGCAGCAAAGGGGGGGGGAAGCGATCATATTAGGTGACTTTAATCTACCTGATGTGGATTGGATTACTTCTTCTGCACATCTGGAAAGAAGCAAAAAAATTGTGGATGCTCTCCAAGATGCATTACTTAGACAAATGGTGATGGAACCAACCAGGGAAAGCTCAATGCTGGATGTAGTGCTTGGAGAAGACCCGCCATGCTGCCTTCTTTTTTCTTGGTCCTTGTTTATGGAACGCCCTGCCCTCATCCCTCCGTTTAGAGCCCTCATATTCTCAGTTCAAGTCCGCTCTCAAAACCCACTTATTCCAAACAGTGTTTAATCTCCCTCCCTGACTTTTCCTCCCCCCCTCTGGATTTTCCATCTTGTTGCCGTCCCTGGTTACTGCTTTGTCCTAGTTTGTTAGTCTTGTCTTTCCCCTTTGTTTGTCCTTGTTTGAGTGGTTTTGTCTATGTCTTTTTGTTTGTTTATTTACCATTGTTAATCATTGCTCGCAGTTCACTCTCTGTTAGGCATTGTTGTCCATGTTTTTTGTTTATTTTTACTATTGTTAATTATTATTTCTAAATTTGCATATTGTTAACTGCTGGCTGTTTTTATGGTTTTATAGTATAATTTTTTTAAACTTATGTTTTAATGATGTACATGGTTTTAAATTTATGTTTTATTTATTTTTACTCATCGTCTTTTGTATTGTCATGCTTTTCTTTCTTTCCTATCATTTTTGGCGTTCTTTTCCGTAGTTTTGCAGTGCTGCCTTTTTTATATTGTTTGTACACCGCTTAAATGTTTTTAACGCAAGCGGTCTATCAAGTACGAAATAAAGTTAAAGTTAAAGTTAAAGTTAATGTCTGCGTGAGTGCCCCTGTGAGCAACAGCGACCATCACACGGTGTGGTTTGAGATAAAAGCCATGGTACAGGCCAATCATAGCAAGCTCAAAGTCCTAAACTTCAAAAACACTGACTTCAATAAAATGGCCGAGTACTTAAAGGAGGAGATGACGGGATGAAAGAAGATAAGGGAAGTGGAATTGCAATGGACTAAACTAAAGGCGGCAATAAAAGGGGCAACAGATAAATATGTAAGAAAAATAAATAAAAACAAGAGGAGAAGGAAACCTATTTGGTTTTCCAAAGAGGTGGCTGCGCAAATAAAGGCAAAAAACACAGCTTTTTCAAAATTCAAAAGCTTGCAAACAGAAGAACACAGAAATGAATACAGGATCCAATTCAAAGAGTCTAAAAGAGTAATAAGGATAGCAAAATCAAAGGCAGAAGAAAAAATGGCTAAAGATGTTAAGGGTGGCAACAAAACTTTCTTCAGGTATATTCAGGAAAGGAAGAAGATCAGAGTTAGAATTGCAGGACTCAGAAGTGCTGGGAAAGGACTCGTGGAAAGTGACACTGAAAAAGCGAAATTGCTAAACAAATACTTCTGCTCTGTTTTTACTAAAGAAGATCCTGGAGATGGACCAGCTGTGACTCCCAAATATAAAAATAGGACTGAAGTAGATAGCACACCATTCACAGAAGATGAGGTGTTAGAACAACTTGCTAAACTGAAAGTGGACAAAGCCATGGGACCGGATGGGATACATCCCAGGATACTGAAAGAGCTCAGAGAGGTTCTTGCAGGACCGTTAAAGGATGTCTTCAACAGATCCTTGGAAACAGGAGTAGTTCCTCAGGACTGGAGAATGGCTAATGTTGTACCTCTACACAAAAGTGGTGACAGGGAAGAAGTGTCAAATTACAGGCCCGTGAGCCTTACCTCGGTGGCAGGAAAAGTAATGGAGGCGCTCCTGAAAGAGCGAATAGTGAACTTTCTCAAAACCAGCAGGTTGCAAGATCCCAGGCAACATGGTTTTACCGAAGGACGGTCTTGCCAAACAAATCTGATTGAGTTCTTTGATTGGGTGACCAAGGAACTAGATCTGGGGCATGCAATGGATGTCATCTATCTGGATTTCAGCAAAGCCTTTGATACTGTTCCTCATAGGAGGCTTGTCAATAAACTCAGTAGCTTGGGGATGGGTCCCAAGATAGTAAACTGGATTAGAAATTGGTTGACTGACAGACAACAGAGGGTGATGGTACATGGAGCTCACTCGGATGAGAGGAAGGTGATTAGCGGGGTGCCTCAGGGTTCGGTCCTGGGCCCGGCACTGTTCAATATATTTGTGAGTGATATTGCTGAAGGACTGAATGGAAAAATCTGTCTTTTTGCAGATGACACAAAAATTTGCAACAGAGTGGACTCCCCAGAGGGAGTGGATAACATGAGGAAAGATCTACAAAAGCTGGAAGACTGGTCTAATGCTTGGCAACTACGATTTAATGTGAAAAAGTGCAGTGTCATGCACTTGGGTAGCAGAAATCCAAGGGAAAAGTACACAATAGTGGGGTGAGAGGTTGGTATGCACGGTTCAGGAGAAAGACCTTGGTGTGATTATCTCTGATGATCTCAAGGTGGCAAAACAGTGCGACAAGGCGGTGGCAAAAGCCAGGAGGATGTTGGGCTGCATTCAAAGAGGGATTACCAGCAGAAAGGAAGAGGTACTTATGCCACTGTACAAGTCACTGGTGAGGCCTCACTTGGAATACTGTGTTCAGTTTTGGAGGCTATATCTTGCAAAAGATGTAAAAAGACTGGAAACTGTTCAGAGAAAGGCGACCAAAATGATTTGGAGCCTGCGTCAGAAGCCTTATGAGAAGAGACTTGAAGACCTAAATATGTACACTTTGGAGGAGAGGAGGGACAGGGGAGATATGATTCAGACCTTTAAATACTTAAAGAGAAATGATGAACAAACAAACCTCTTCCAAAGACGGGGAAGCTGTAAAACTAGAGGGCATAACATGAAGCTGCAAGGTGGTAAATTGAAAGGCAATGTCAGGAAATATTTCTTCACTGAAAGGGTGGTGGATGCTTGGAATGCCCTCCCGATGGAAGTGGTGAGGGCAAACACGGTGATGGAATTCAAAACGGCATGGGACAAACACAGTGGATCCCTTTACAGCAACAGGATAAAAGCAAAATAAACAGTACCATCTAACTTCTGAACTATCTAGCATCTGAACAAATAAGGGCGTCCTACATGGAGTGGTGGGTTCACCCCTAAACAGAAACAAAAACATGGGGAGGGGTGGCCTGCACAGAGCGACAGGTGCACCTACTCTTGCCATCTTGCTGGGCAGACTAGATGGACCATGCTGGTCTTTATCTGCCGTCACTTACTATGTTACTATATGTTACTATGAACAATGGGTACAAGATAAGCTGGCAAACCTCTTTGTAAGGGATGGCTGGAAAAGGCAGGTGAGATAGAGATGGATGATCTCACCATGAAATGCCTAGCCAAGAAAACAGCTGATCCAGCTAAAAAGAAAGCTCCTGCCAAGAAGGCTTTCTAACCAAGGAAGAAAAATTATTTTCTCCAGGACCAAGCAAGGAAGTCAGTCCTCACATATGGGTGACGTTGGCGCCGACGGAGCCCTCGTGCGGAGCATTTCCCCAGCTTTCAAAGAAAGCCTTTGGGAATTGCAGCGCGCATGCGCGGTCCCCTTCCCGCCCAAGGGTGCCATCTTGCTCAGTCTTCTTTTTTCCGCGGAGCCCGATGGACGTAGTTCATTTTTCCCCAAGGAAAAAGTTGATTTCCCTATTTTTTCTCTTTTTTCTTCGGTTCGACGCCGGATCCTTTTCCTGCCTTGGCCCGATACGCCGGTATCGAGTCCACTCTCTCTTTTTCGGTTTTTGTCCTATGTGACTAGAGTTCGCGCCATTTTTTCTTTTTTCACTGGCAGCCCGGTCTTTTGACCTCGCAGGGACCCTTTTTCCCCCAATGGTTTAAAAAGTGTGATCGGTGTAAGAAACCTACCGATACACATGACTGCTGCCTCCGCTACCTCGGACCCGATCATGACCCGATGATCTGTGGTCTGTGTGGCAAAATGTCCTCGAAGGCGTTGAGGAGTCGGCAGCACCAGAAGGATAGGATCTTCTCTGACTCCGCGTCCGGACGGGCCCGGACTCCGGCCCCGAGCAGCGTCGGGTTTCCTCTGAGCAGGGGTCTCCTTCGCGGGAACATCGCAGGAAGAAGAAACCCGCGAGGGCGGCGTCGGTGGACGCTCTTGGTTCCTCGAGGGCCAGGTCGCATAGCCCCGATAGCTGTCACAGGTCTTTGGAGTCGGAGAGGCCTGCCAAACATCCTTGTTTCGAGATGGAGTCTCCTGGACACGTGAGTGCTGTAGTCCTCGTGGACTCTCCTCCAGGAGAGCCGACGTCGGGCCCGACGCCGTCGGGGCTCGAGTCGGGGGCTGCTGGGTCTCCTGAGCTTGGACTCAGGTTGACGGCCTTGGAGAGCAGCCTCGCTGCCTTCATGGAACAGCAGCGGGCATTGATCGCCGGTCTCACCGGTGCATCTGCCCCGACCACCGGGACCTCGACGTCCAAGTCGACCCTGGATGCCGAGCCGATCCTCGGCCACGGTCTCCCTCGGCCTCCCGTTCGGGACCGAAGTCGTCGACACCGGTACCCTCGGCGTCGGGGCGGATGGCATCGGTGCCCGCCCGACCGGAGCCGCTCGATTCCTCTTCCGAGGAGTCAGGCTGGGAGACGGAGAACGAAGAGTCACCCGACACTTATCGGACTCGGTGTGTCCCATCGGACTCGCCGGAGTCCGAACCTCGGAGATGATCCCCCCCCCCCCGGAGGATACCCGGTTCTCGGACTTCGTGCGGTTTATGGCCAAGGCCTTGGCCTTCCCCGCGGATCCCGAGGAGGAGCCTTGAGCCGAGGAGCTCGAGGCCCTCCAGTATGACTCTCCCCCGAAGGAGGCCTTTACTGTACGGGTTCCTCCGATGCTGGAGAAGCTGCTCTTCCGCATGTGGGAGACCCCGGCCTCAACGCTGGTGTTAAGCAAGCGGGTCGATTCCATCTATCGAGTCCGCAAGAGCCCCGGGTTCCAAAAGGCACAATTACCACACCACTCCATGGTTGTGGAATCGGCCATGCATCGACTGAAAAGTCAGAAGATGCACTCCTCGTTGCCTCCCGGCCGGGAGGCCCGGAACCTGGATGCCCTCAGTAAGAAGTGCTTCCAGGGCTCTATGCTTGCTTGCCGTGTCCAGACTTACCAGCTCAACATAGGCATGTATCTCCGAGACCTGTCAAAGGAGATTGCCGGGTTCTCTGCTGGTCTCTCCGAGGAACCTTTGCAGCGGTTCCAAGCCTTGTCCACTGGTATTCGAGAGTGCTCGAAGTTTATCTCTCGAGCAGCCTACGATGGCTTCGAGGCTTCGACCCGAGTAGCCGGGGCCGGCATCGGTGCCCGCCGACAGGCTTGGCTACAGTCATCCGACCTCGAGCCATGGGTGCAGGACAAGTTGGTCGATGTCCCCTGCCGAGGTGAAAACCTCTTTGGCAAGCCCATGGCTGAAAAGGCTGCAGAACTCGAGACGGAGACTCTGACCAGGACTAGGCTGTCCAGAAAAACCTCTGCCCCTTCTCAGAAGAAGAAGGGCTCGGGAAAAAAGACCTTTTACCCGAGGAAGTCATCTGCCTATAAACCATACCCTCATTATCAGGCCTCTGCAGCTCCCCAACAGGGTCAGCAGGCCAAGGGGCAGGGTCATGGGCCCCGTAGGCAGAAGGCCCCCAAGCCGCCAACACCGGCCCCTGCTCAGCAGGGTGGGGGTTTTTGACTCAGAAAGCATAGCCTCTTCTCCTCAGCTGGCTCACATCAGCACAGGAGGCCGGCTGGCCCACTTTGCCCACAGGTGGTCAGCCGTCACATCAGATACCTGGGTGCTCCATATAGTCCAAAAGGGCTATCTTCTCCATTTTCACCAGGTACCTCCCTCCTATTTTCCAGGGGAACCTCCAAGACTCCCTCTGCACAGGGACCTACTCCTTCAGGAGTTAGCAAGTCTACTAAAGGAACAGGCTGTGGAACCGGTGCCCCACCACCTGAGAGGTCACGGCTTTTATTCCAGGTACTTTCTAGTACCAAAAAGAACAGGAGGCCTCAGACCCATCCTAGACTTGCGCAACCTCAACAAGTTCCTGGAGAGGGAAAAGTTCAAGATGCTTACCCTTGGAATCCTGATGCCCTACCTCAAGCAGGGAGATTGGCTATGCTTCTTAGATCTAAAGGATGCTTATACTCACATCCTTATTCATCCAGACCACAGACAGTATCTCGGATTTGTCGTGGGGGAAACCACTACCAGTACAGAGTACTTCCCTTTGGCCTAACCTCCGCTCCCAGGGTGTTCACCAAGTGCCTGGCGGTAGTGGCGGCCTACCTGAGGCTTCAAGGTCTTTTTGTGTTTCCATACCTTGACGACTGGCTCATAAGGGGCCAGTCTTCCCAGGAGGCCAGTCAAGCCACCCTTCGCACTGTGTCTCTGCTTCAGCACTTGGGGTTTGTCATAAACTTCGCAAAGTCCACTTTGCTCTCGTCCCAGGACTTAGAATTCATAGGAGCAAGGCTGGACACTCTTCAGGCGAAGGCTTTTCTGCCACTGGACAGAGCTCACAGGCTGATGGATGTAGCCAGGCAGTTTCACAGCAATTCCCTGGTCTCCGCCAGGCAATTCCTGAGACTTCTCGGCCATATGGCTTCCATGGTTCATGTCACCCCGAATGCCCGCCTGCACATGCGGCCTGCTCAGTGGAGCCTTCGAACTCAGTGGCATCAGGCCACAGGGTGCCTTGCAGACTCGGTGGGAGTATCCACCCTTCTCGTCTCCTCTCTACAGTGGTGGCTTCATCTTCCGAATCTGGTACTCGGAGTGGATTTTCAATCCCCTCCGCATTCTCAAGTGCTGACGACAGATGCTTCTCTTCTAGGTTGGGGAGCACATTGCCAAGGGGCATGTACTCAGGGTCTCTGGACTCCTTGGGAGGCTGCTCAGCAGATAAACCTCCTGGAGCTACGGGCAATACGCCTAGCTCTGAGAGCCTTCTCCCACCTCAACGTCTCACCAGTCTGTACTGGTCCAGATGGACAATCAAGTTGCCATGTTCTACGTGAACAAACGGGGAGGCACAGGCTCCTTCCTTCTCTGTCAGGAGGCACAACGGCTGTGCTCTTGGGCCGTCAATCACGGAATCCTCCTCAAGGCTGTCTACCTTCCCGGTCAAGAAAATTACCGGGCGGACAGACTGAGCAGGATCCTGCAACCACACGAATGGAGATTGAATCCATTGGTGGTTCAGCAGATCTTTCTCAGGTGGGGCCTCCCCACCATGGATCTCTTCGCCAGCCCTCTGAACCGGCAACTCCCGAGATTATGTTCCAGACAACCGCATCCTCTCAGAGTAGCAGTGGATGCCTTTCTGATTCCGTGGTCCCAAGGCCTACTTTATGCATTTCCTCCCACGCCACTAGTATCTCGAACACTGTTCAAGGTCCTCAAGGACAGGGCCTCAATGATTCTGATAGCCCCCAGGTGGCCGAGGCAGCCGTGGTTCCCACTCCTGTTGCAACTGGCGGTGGATACTCCCTTGCCTCTGGGATTTCAACACGATCTCCTGTCTCAGGACCAGGGGTCTCTCTTGCACCCCAACCTCCAGTCCCTTCATCTGATGGCCTGGCTGCTGAAAGGGTAGTCCTGGCTCCCCTACTCCTGCCTAGAGAGGTGGAAGACATAGTCTTAGCCTCCAGGCAGCAATCCACCAGGAAATCCTACGCTCTTAAGTGGTGTAGATTCTCCGCATGGTGTGCTCAGCACAGCGAGAATCCCTTCTCGTGCTTGGTAGCGGTAGTATTGCAATATTTGCTTTACCTCTCCAATCTAGGCCTTAAGTCCAACTCTGTCAGGGTTCACCTAAGTGCTCTCTCAGCGCACCACTCGCCGGTGGACGGCAGGCCTCTTTCGAACCACCCTTTGGTGGCTCGTTTTCTCAGAGGCCTCCTCCTGCTTAAGCCTCCTTTGCGACCACCAGCCCCTGAGTGGGATCTGAATGTGGTCTTACAGTGGATTACTTGTCCGCCATTTGAACCTATGGCTACCTGCCCTCTCCGTTTTCTCTCCTGGAAAACCTTGTTTTTGGTAGCTCTTACCTCTGCTAGGCGAGTGAGTGAACTGCAGGCACTAGTGTCTGATCCCCCTTACACTAGGTTCTACAGGAATAGGGTAGTCTTACGGACTCACCCTAAGTTTCTTCCTAAGGTTGTCTCCCCTTTTCACCTCAATCAGGAGGTGGTTCTTCCGACCTTCTTTCCCAGGCCGCATGCCAACCGGGCTGAGATGGTCCTGCATACCCTGGACTGTAGGAGGGCGTTGTCCTTCTACCTTGACCGTACGTGGGAGCATCGGAGGGCTGTTGAGCTCTTCGTTTCTTTTGACCCCAATAAGTTGGGGCTACCTGTCTCCAAGTGTACTTTGTCCATATGGGTCGCTGACTGTATCGCCTGGGCTTATGGGGCAGCCGGCCTCTCGTTGGAGGGGTCGAGTCACGGCTCATCGTGTCAGGGCGAAGGCTGCGTCAGTGGCTCATCTCCGCTCTGTTCCGTTGGCAGACATCTGCCGGGCCGCTACTTGGTCTTCAAGCCAGACTTTTGCGGCCCATTACTGCCTTGAGAGGGAGTCCCTCAGGGACAGTGCTTTCGGACAGGCAGTACTCCATAATCTCTTTGGGGTTTAGGCAACTCCTACCCTCCGGCCCTGGTGTTGGGCTACCGGTCGGGGGTGTTCTCAGAGAAGATTACTTCCTTGCGTACTGACGAGCTAGAGGGAGCTCATTTTTTCGGCTTGAGGTCTCCGGTAGCCTTAAGCTGGGGATTCCCATATGTGAGGACTGACTTCCTGCTTGGTCCTGGAGAAAGAGTAGTTACTCACCTGTAACAGGTGTTCTCCAGGAGCAGCAGGAATCAGTCCTCACAACCTTCCCTCCTCCCCTTGGAGTTGCAGTCATATGATTTATTTTGCAAATTTTTTTGCTGTCTTTTAGCTATGTCATCAGACTGAGCAAGATGGCACCCTTGGGCGGGAAGGGGACTGCGCATGCGCGCTGCAATTCCCAAAGACTTTCTTTGAAAGCTGGGGAAATGCTCCGCACGAGGGCTTTGTCGGCGCTGACGTCACCCATATGTGAGGACTGATTCCTGCTGCTCCTGGAGAACACCTGTTACAGGTGAGTAACTACTCTATCCTTGTTACCCTACTTATTCTTCCTACTGTCCTCAGCAGAAACAGCAAGTCCCATGTCAGCCCAGAAAGCCTAAAGCTGCTAAACCTCAGCCAGCTCCGTAGCAACAACCCACAATGGGTTTTTGACTGCTTCCAGGAGGGCATAGCCAGTTTTCCCTTAAAGGATCCTCTATCCTCCCACATAGCGGGCAGTTTAATCCACTTTACGCAGAGATGGCCCTTCATTACTTCAGAGCCTTGGACCTTAAAGGTTGTGAGCATGGGATATCAGCTGAATTTCCAAGACCTGCCCCCCAGTTTACGTCATAGGGGAGTCCCCCATGGAACACCTGCACTCTACTCTCTTTCAACAGGAGACAGCAACTCTAGTAGTACAAGGGGCAGTAGAGGAAGTCCCACTCCCACAACAAGGCCTGGGGCTCTACTCTTGTTTCTTCATTTCAAAGAAAATAGGGGTCTTCCAGCCTATCCTGGACCTCTGCAATCTCAACAAATTCCCGGTAAGGGAGAAGTTCAAGATGGTCTCACTAGGGACCCTACTTCCTTACCTTCAGGGAAAAGACTGGCTCTGCTGTCTGGATCTCAAGGATGTCTACACTCACATCCTAATTCATCCCTCTCACAGTTGTTCTTCCAGGAACATCAATACAGAGTTCTTCCCTTTGGTCTTGCATCAGCATCCTGAGTTTTCACAAAGTGCCTAACCGTCGTAGCGGCCTACCTCCACACTCTGGGCACCTTCATTTTCCCTTACTTAGACGACTGGATGATAAAGGACGATACCCCTCACACTGTTACTGTATTTCTCCAGCTCAATATCTCGATAGTTCAATATCTGGGCTTTGTGGTCAACTACCAAAGTCCCATCTCACTCCAGCACAAACACTAGAGTTCACTGGGGCTCTATTAGACATTATGCAGTCTTGAGCTTTCCTTCGCAGAGATTGGCAACTCATTGTCAAGGCCATACAAGTCTCAGTGTGAGAGATATGCTCCGTCTCTTAGGGTGCATGGCCTCCACAGTCCATGTCATGCCATATGCTTGGCTTCACATGCAAACAGCACAGTGCACTCTTTCAGTCAGTGGAAGCAATCCACAGGTCATCTCACGGACAAAATCGCTGTCACATCTAAGTTGATAGACTCCCTAAACTGGTGGTGCACCACTCAAAATCACCTTTTTGGATGTCTGCACCACAGTGTACCCTGACGACAGATACTTCTACAGGGCTTGGCAGCTCATCTCGATGGTCTCACCATGCAAGGCCTCTGGTTCAACAGAGAAACTACTTACCACATCAATCTCTTGGAACTCAGGTCAATTACCATTGCCCTACGTGTATTCTGTCCTCAGCTGACTGGATTATCAGTTCTCATTCAGACTAACAACCAAGTAGCCATGTATTACCTCAAAAACAGGGAGGAACCTGATCTCATTACCTTTGCAGGGAGATCGTCCATCTCTGGTCTTTTGCGATATCGCAGCAGATACTTCTACAAGCAGGGGAGCAAAATGTGCTAGCAGACAAGTTGAGCAGAGTCCTTTGCTCCATCGCGAGACAGTGCAGCACATTTTTCGATTATGGGGAACCCCCATCATTGACCTATTTGCAACTCCAATCAATGCTCAGCTTCCTCAGTTCTGCTCCAGGTTTCCATCTCCACAGAGACAGGCCTTGGATACGTTTTTCCTTCACTGGGGATGAGGTCTGCTTTACGCATTCCCACCATCTCAATATTCACATGCTACAGGAACAACCAAAGAGGAGGCGGAGTACTCATCACCTCTAAAAGCCATCTACAATTTCAGATGACCAAAAATATCAGCACAACACAATTAAATACGCTAACTATATCAAACAATGAACACACAATCAACTTAGTCTATAGAGTTCCAACAACATCAGCAGATGATCTCTCAACAATAGTCGACTTGGCCTGCAACACTGAAAAACCACGGATATCCAACTTGATCTTAGGAGATTTTAACCTTCCCTCTCTATATGACACGCAAATCGCTGCATTCCATGAAGCACTAGATGACCTTGGATACAACCAGATAATCAGAGAGCCTACTCATGCTATGGGAAATACACTTGATCTAATCTTTGTACCCCAAACATCAGCGGAAGCAGACCATAACTATGCACTTTCCATAACACCGGTACCATGGTCTGACCATAATCTGATTATATTCCAAATACCCAACTCATTCAATACCCTTAACTCCATTACCACCCTTGCCAAACCAACAGCTCGGAGGTTCCGACCATTTGTTAAAGAAGACGTACTTAAGAATATTCTCCCTATGCTACACAACTCTAAACCAGATCTGGATGACTTAATCAACACTTGGGATAACTCCTTCAGAACCAACTCTCAACCAGCTAACAGGCAAAGAAGGTCCAATAATCGAACACATGTAGCTTGGTATTCAAATGAGCTAAGAACATCTCTCCTCCATCTCCGTAGACTCGAAAAACGATGGCGAAGATCACGTACTACTGAAGCCCACACAGCATACTGTTCATACCTCAGTAAGCACCGCCAAGAAATAGCTGATAGAAGAAAACAATTTCATACCAATCTCCTTAAACAATCAGCAAATAAATACCATGATCTCTTCAATATCGTAAAAACATTGGCAAAAGAACCAAGCCCTCAACACACACAAATAATATCCCCTCAAGACTACGCCAACTACTTAAAATCAAAAATGACGAAATTAATCAAGAACCCTTGCACCACTGATCCACATACCATATCCAAACCCCCAGTGTCTTCCACATTGACCAAGTTCAACACGATATCAACTAAAGATATTGAAAGCACTATTGCCTCAATCAACGCTTCCACTGCGTCAAATGATCCATGTCCAGCAGCCTGGATAAGAGAGCTCAGATGTGAAGTAAGCTTCTTCATACATAAAATCCTAAATCAATCCTTCTCATCTGGAACCTTCCCTCAGAGCCTAAAACAAACCTCCATTAGACCATTATTAAAGAACAATAAACTAGACCCTCTACAAGTAGAATCATACAGGCCAATATCCAGCATCCCACTATTAGCCAAAATAATCGAAAAAGTAGTCCAACGTCAGTCAAATACAACAACATATAGACACCGAAGCTCCACTTGATCCGGCTCAACATGGCTTTAGGGAAGCCCATGGAGTGGAAACCCTCCTCATCACTCTCTTCAATACATTAATCACTGGAATAGACAATATCCGGCAAGGATTCATCCTTATATTCATGGACATCTCGGCTGCGTTCGACTCAGTCAGTCACCAAATACTTCTTGACCGTCTTAATGAAAAAGGAATACATGGCTCTGCACTGAAATGGTGCAACTCCTATTTATCTAACCGATGGCAACAGGTAAAGATTAACGAGAAAACATCAGACCCATTCCTGCAAGATCAAGGAGTACCACAAGGCTCCTCACTTTCAGCATTAATGTTTAACATTTATATGCAACCTATCTGTGACCTCATCCGTTCTTTTAAAGTTAACTGCTTAGCCTATGCAGATGATATTCTCCTGTTCATGCCATTCTCCATCAACCATCCTGATTTCACTCCACTGATTCAATGTTTCCAAGCAGTAGAAGACTGGCTCCTCACACAGAACCTAAGAATCAACCACAGTAAGACCGATGTCATGTTTATCACGAAGAGCCAAAACTTCACACCCCCTTCTACATTAAAGATAAAGAACAAGGAATTGGCAGTAAAACCTACCATACGATACCTAGGCATCACCCTTGACCAGCGTCTCAATATGAAAACTCACATAAAAAATATAACGAAACTAATATACCACAAGATACGCACACTACGACACATACGACCTCTACTAGAACCTACGGATTTCAGAACCATCTTCCAAGCCTTAGTTATGCCACATCTAGATTTTTCAAATGCAATCCTTTATGGGCTCCCTCAATCTACTTTAAATCCTCTCCAATTAGCGATGAATACTGCCGCCAGAGTGCTTGAAGGAATATCTAAGTCAGACCACATAACTCCAATCCTGATAAAACTTCACTGGCTACCAATCAATGCAAGAATCCAATACAAAATCATAATCACCACCTTTAAAGCCTTAAACAACCAAGCACCCTCAACCATCACTAACCTACTACACACCCAAGCCCTCAACAGAGCCAGAAGAACATCAGCAATAAATACCCTAATCATCCCGAAAATAACAGTCAAATACACCAAGGAAACATCTAAAAGAGCCTTTAGCATTCATGCCCCAGTAGCATGGAATACCCTCCCACCAGAATTGAGAGCCATAACTAGTCTAACACAATTCAGGAAAAGTCTTAAGCACTACCTATTCCTAAGTTATTTTCCAGTATAAATGCTCCAAGAGAAATAGTCACTTCATGTTCAGTTCCAGTGAATTTTGACAGCGCTTAATGTATATAGTTTACTGTATATGTATATGATTTATACCGACTCCCCTGTTTCTTCCGTTTTCAAAACCCTGTTAAATTTATTTATTTATTTATTTAGTGTACACTTATATCCCGCTACTTCCAGCGATCAGCAGCGGTATTCCAACACAGAAAAAGAGTGGCTGTACTGGCCATAATTTACAATACATAGGATGATTAGTGGACGAGGTACAGTTCACAGCACACAGTATGATTAGTGGGAAAAGTACAGTTCACAGCACACAGGGATAAGGTTTAGACAAATTGAGAAGGGAATATTTACATTAGTATTTACAAAAGAAGTTACATATTTACACACATATGTACTACAGTTACCTTGTATGTATATGTTTTTGTTCCATGTGAACCGCGCTGGTGACAATAGTGCGGTATATAAGAGATGTTAAATAAATAAATTCCATTGATTCCGAAAACTCTCTTCAAATTACAACTCAACGACTTCCGGTTTAGCCACGGAGGAGAGGAGACGCGTGTGAGTGAGCTCTCCGCCCGCCGGGTGTAACATCGGGTAGACACAAATCCCTTAGTGCCGAAAACATGCCGAAGATGGTGAAAACTAAGCCGACTAACCCGATAAAGGAGCTGTATGCGGCAAAAGCGGGAGCTGCGCAGACGGCGGTGACTGGGCGCCGAGTTCTGGCGGCGCCGGCCTCTCCTAGCACCTCGGAAGGCCCTGAAGGGAGTGAGGGGGAGGAAACCCCCCAGTCGGATCTCGTGGCTGTGCTGAAAGAAATTCGTGAATCCAAAGATGAAATAGTGGAGAGAGTATTTCAGAAGTTGGAGGAGAAGTTCGCGGATATTGGACATCGGCTTGAGGAGGTGGAGGCCCGAATAAGCCAGACGGAGGACTCTCAGGCAACGATACAACGCTCAGTAGGTTCCCTCCAGCAGCAGGTCAGCTGGCTCCATGGCAAAGTCGAGGACATGGAAAATCGGGATCGTCGATCTAACCTGCGCATCTTTGGTGTGCCTGAAGGAGTGGAAGGGGAAGACACGCTTGGCTTTGTGACTGAGATGCTCTCGACATGCTTTCCGGGGGCCCCGTCTACACCAGCCTATGAGATAGAGCGTGCACATAGAGAACTGCGGCCTAGGCCCGGGGCCACTGGGCCGCCATGTGCTCTCATAGTCAAACTCCTCCGCTTCCAGGACAGAGAACATGTGATCCGAGCGGCCAGGAGGTCTAAGTTTGTGATGTTTAAGGACTGGAAGGTGTATGTGTTCCCTGATCTGGCGGCCGAAACGGTGAAGCGTAGGAAAGACTTGGTGAAACTGAAAGAGTCCCTGGCAAGGAGAGGAGTGCAAGTGGCGATCTGGTATCCGGCCAGAATCACGATGGTGGTGAACGGAGTGCGGAAATTCTTTAATACGAAGGACGCTCTGGAGAAGTTTCTGCGAGTCCAGAAAGGAAATGATACAAGTCAGCGGGAGGCTTCTCCCGGACCTGACGCCGCAGTGCTGGACGACAACGCGGATGCGCTGGGATCGTCCTGAGCAGATCCAGGGACTAGAATGTTGGACCTTTTGAGGCCTGTGGTTGGAGGGGGGATGGCCCGGGTGGTCTGCGGGTGCTCTGCGGGTGCTTACTTTTGTGAAGATGAGGGGAGAAGAAGTGAAGAATGTGTTGCTTATTCAGGGTGGTGGATACTGCATTTGGTTACTGGAGTTGTGTTCTTGGGTATTGCCCCCCCGCAGCGGCTGCCAGGTGAGAGTGACAAGGGGGGGGGGGATAGTGGTAGAGATATTGGAAAGGCGGGCTGCGGGATGGGGGGAAAGGTTGGCGGGTGGGCGGAGGATGGATGGAGGGGGGAGCTAATGGAAGTCACTAATGATAAAAAGTGGGGCATTGGTGGATGGCAGGAACGGGAGGCGGGTGTCTGTTTGTGGTTCACAGTTGATTGTGTTTTATATGTGTGTCGGATGTCTGTGCTCATGTGGGTAGACCACGGGGGAGCGGTAGGAGGTTGATGGCTATGTCCCGGGCGGGTGGGCTCAAAGTTGCCACTTATAATGTACGGGGTTTTAATAGCCCTATTAAACGGAAGCGTATCCTTGCTCAGCTGAATAAGATGAAAATTGACGTTGCTCTGATTCAAGAGACTCATCTGACACGGACGGAGCAAGAGAAGTTAAAAACCCAGGGCTTTGAACAACTATATGGGTCGTCTTACAATTCCAAACAACGGGGTGTGGTGATCCTTATTCACAAGCGGGTTAAGTTTGTCCCCTTCGAGAGTGGTGGGGATGAGGAGGGACGGGTGGTGTGGGTGGTGGGGAGGGTGGATGTCAGGGAGGTATCCTTTCTTAACTTGTATGCCCCGAACGGGATGAAAGGTTCTTTTTTTAATGAGGCTTTGAGGGAGTTCCAAAGTAAAGCCAAGGGAGATTGGATTGTTGGGGGGGATGTGAACTGCGTGGTAGGGGCAAAAGATCGATCTAATTTCAGTGCAAGGCGACATGGGAGGGAAGGGCAAGAACTGGAGAGGTGCATGGTGGATTTTGAATTGGTGGACATTTGGAGGTGGGAGAATCCCGGGGGGCGGGAGTTCACTTGCTACTCGGCTAGGCAGGAGTCTTACTCGAGGTTGGATTTATTACTAGGGAAACGGGACCAATTAGGGGTACTCGTGAATGTGGTCATCCACCCGATTACCTTGTCTGATCATGGATTGGTTGTGGGGGAGTGGTAGAGCGGGAATGGGGGAGGGGGGTGGAGAGGCAACACGTCCTTATAGCAGTCAGAAGAAGGGAGGGTCCGTATCCGAAAGGCTTGGAGGGAATACTTGGAGTGGAATGATAATGGTGAGGTGTCGGACGCGCTGGTGTGGGACTGTGGGAAGGCTTATATGAGGGGGATCCTGCTTCAAATGGGAAGTCAACGGAAAAAGGAACAGGAAGCGCTGAGGCAGCAGTGGATGCGTGAACTAGCGGAGTTGCAGGATGAGCACAGTAAGCGGGGGTCCCGTTCGGTGCGACAGAAACTTTTGGGTATGCGGGCGAAGATTAACACCTTAGACCTGGAAGAGGTTGAACGGATGATGAGGGCTACTAAACGGAGCTTTATGGAGGGCAGAAATCGAGCCGGGAAATTGCTCGCGAGACAGTTACAAAAGAGACGAGAGAGCAGGATAGTGAAAGAGATCGTGGATGGCGGGGGAGGGAAGGCGGTGGCTAGTCAAGACATCTGTCAGGCTTTCCGCTCGTTTTATGAGGAGTTATATAAGCGGCAGGAAGGGGTTAGTTCGGAGGGGTTTGCGGAGTATCTCAACAGGCTGGCGCTCCCGCGGGTAGATGAGGACACGGCGAACTGGCTGGGGAGGCCCATCACGGTGGCTGAAGTGTTAGGGGGGATCAAGAAGTTACCGAAAGGGAAGGCTGCCGGAGACGATGGGTTCCATGCGGAATACTATCAAATGATGCGGGAGGCACGTTTGTTCTCAGGTTTCTTGCAGGGGGCTCCGATGCCTGAGTCGATGACCCAGGCTGATATTGTGGTTCTCCCCAAGGAGGGTAGGCCCCCGGATCGCTGTGAGAATTATCGGCCCATCGCGCTAATAAATAGTGATGCTAAATTATATGCAAAGATCTTGGCAAGCAGGCTGGAGGGGATCTTGCCGGACTTAGTTCACCCGGGTCAGACGGGGTTTATACGAGGAAGGCAGATCGCGGACAATGTCCGGAGAGCCGTGGGGCTTCTCCACCATTTAAGGGCCCGGAAAATCCCAGCGTTTTGTGTGGCGCTGGACGCCGAAAAAGCTTTCGTCCGGGTGGAATGGGCATTTCTCTTCCAAGTCATGGGGCGGATGGGACTGGGGGCAGGCTTTATTCAGGGGGTCAGGACCTTATATCAGCGGCCGGTAGCGCGACTTTGGGTGAACGATCAGTTCTCGGATAGGTTTTCGTTGCAGAGAGGCACGAGACAGGGATGTCCTCTCTCCCCCCTCTTGTTTGCTATCGTGATTGAAGCTCTTGCAATTAGAGTACGAGCGCAAACAGGGATTCGACCGGTGCAAGTGGGAAGGGAAGAGCATAAGATACTTCGTTATGCTGATGACACGTTGGTCTTTATGACTCACCCGGAGGAATCCCTCCCTGTCTTGTTGATGGAGTTGGAAAGGTTTGGGGTGGTCTCAGGGTTTAAGGTGAATTTGTCAAAGACGGAGGCGATGGCTTTGGGTGGGCTGCGGAGAGAAGGATTCCCGGGTTTCCCCTTTAAATGGTCACCGGGGCATATCAAGTATCTGGGGGTGCGTATTTCGGAGGATCCCTCCCAGTTGTTAGCGTTGAATTATCGACCGCTGGCGGGGACGGTGGAGACGTTGTTGGACGGCTGGGCCCCCTTACAGTTGAGTTGGCGGGGGAGGGTGGAGGCCCTCAAAATGAGTGTGGTGCCGAAGTTTGTCTTTCTTTTCTCACAACTCCCTATTCGGATCCCGGGGAGTTTGCTAAGGCGGTGGGAATCTCGACTGGTGCGGTTTGTGTGGGGAGGGAAGAAGGCGAGGATTAGTAGACAGGGCTTGTATCCCTCTAAGGATCAGGGAGGGGTTCGATACCCGTCGCTGCGTTGGTACTACCAGGCCTGTCTCCTGCGGGCCTGGCAGGACCATAGCAGGAGTGTAGGGGCGGCGCCGTGGGTGGAGCTGGAGAGATCGGCGATGGGAGCCCTATCGTTAGCCCAATGGTTGGTAGGGGGAGAGGGGGGAGGGGAGCGGCGAAGTCGGCATGGGCATCCCTTTGTAGACGCCCTGGCGCAGATTTACCGTTACGGGAGGCGAGAAGGGTGGTTCCCTAGCATGTTCTCCCCTTGGTCAACGGTGGAGGATTTTTTCCAGTTTGGTAAGATGGGGTGGCTGCGTAAGGGAAGACAATTGGAAGAAGGGCGGTTGGATCGGCTTCAGAGGTATGTGGTGGGAGGGGTGATCCGGTCTCATAGGGACTTGGAGAGCCTGGTTCAGGAGAGGATACCCTTTTATCAATACTTTCAAGTGCGTCATCTGCTCACCTCTGGGGATGTCCTGTCGCAGGTCTGCAGGGAGGGTACGCTGATGGAAGCAGCGATATTTCAGAAAGGGGGGGGACAGAGGGTTTATTGCTTGACTTTATAAAGTACTACTTCAGGGGGAGATGGATAGGGGCCCATTTCTCCACCGGTTGCGGTGGCACAAGTGGTTAGGGGAGGACTTGGAAGAGGAGATCTGGGGCGGGATCTATGCCAACATCGCCAAGTGTACTTGGGTGTCCTCCTGGCAACAGACACAGCTGCAAATAATTCATGGGGCTTATTGTACCCCCCGGCAGTTGTATCTGGTAGGGGGGCAGTCCTCGGATAGCTGCTGGAGGGGCTGTGGGGGGTTGGGGAGCTTCCTCCATATGTGGTGGGATTGCCCAGTGATACAGGTTTTCTGGAAAAGGGTGTGGGGGAGAATCCGGGGGGCGGAGGACCGCAGCAGGGGGCTTGGAGTCTCCCTGGGTAGCTCACGGGTACTATTGCTGGGTTATCCTGAGGTCACGGGCATGGGGAGGTGGCGGGAGTTATTGGAGGCGAAATTGACCTTAGCAGCGAGAGTGGCGATTGCTGGACGGTGGAGGTGTGTGCATGGGCCCTCGGTGGAGGACTGGGAGGAGAAAGTGAATGTGGCAGTGCGCTTTGACCTACTAACTTACCGGTTGAGGGGTAAAGAATGGATGTTTCATAAGATCTGGGACGGATATCTGGAAGGGAAAATGGGTGTTTAACGGGATGAGGAGGGGGGCGGACGTTTCACACACACAGTGTTCACAATGTTCATGATGTTACATATGTTTTGTTGTTCCCCAGTTGGGGTTGTTATTGTTGGGTTGTGCATTGATCTGGCGGCACGTATACTGTTCACGGGGATATGAAGGAGACTTAGTTGGGGAGCTCACCCCTGCACCTGGGGCTGTCTTGCTTGTACAGGGGATTGTACAGAGACCGGGGGGAAAGCATGTCTGGGGGACTAACCCGGCATTCCCTGTATCACAAGGGGGGTTGAGCAGCGGGGGGGCTGTTGGGGAGGGATGATGCCTTGTAATTGTCTCCTCTTAATTTGTTTGTTTGCCTCAATGTTTAATAAAAAGATGTTTCAAAAAAAAAATTACAACTCAACAAGGGCATGATGATGCTAATCACCCCACATTAACCCTGGTTTCCTCTGCTCCTTCAGCTAGCACAATGGCAACCTCTCAGACTCAGCTGCACTCCCAATCTCTTCTCTCAGGATCAGGGAATGCTCTTCCACCCCAATCTGTGTGCAATATGGTTGACAGCATGGCTGCTGAAAGCATAGCCTTATCTCGACCTTCCAGAGGAAGTAAAGGAGATTTTACTTCTAGAAGACTCCAGTAGTGAAGGAGTAGCCTATTGTTTGTACCAACTGCCTAGTACCCAGAAGATCAAGGGTTCGGTTCCCACTGGCACTCCTTGTGACCTTGGGCAAGTCACTTTACCCTCCATTGCCTCAGAAGAAAAGGCCTGGCAGTCTACTTCCAGTGATACATTGCCAAGAAAACCCAGAGGCAGCTGGGTCGCCAGGAGTCGGCACTGACTTGACGGCACTAAAAAAAAAAAAAAGACTCCACTAGAGTCGCTTTCAAATGATGTAGATTCTCTCTCTGGTGCTCCCATTTATATGTCCAGTGGAGCCTCTCCTTCAATATCTTCTCCATCTTTCCAGGGTGTGAGTCCACCTTAGCGCCATGTTGGCTTCTCCTCGTTCAATCTCCAGTCAGCCTGTCTTGGTTCATCCTCTAGTGGCCCTCTTCATGTGAGGCCTTCTCTGAACAAGGCCACCAATCCATCTACCACCAGTAGCCTGGGACCTCAATGATTGTCCTCGCTAAACTGTTTAAGCCTCCCTTTGAGCCCCTTACCACCATTTATTTTCTTGATCGCTGTCACGTCAGCTCATCGAGTTAGTGAGTTGCATATTTTAGTGAATTATGCTCCTTATACTCATTTCCACCATATAGGGTTGTACTCCGAACCTATCCCAAGTTTCTTCCAAAGGTGGTTTCCCCTTTCCACCATAAACAGTCAGTCTCCCTTCCAACTTTCTTTCCATGACCTCATTCTTCTCAGGCAGAAGCTTTACTGCATGCCTTAGCTTGCAAGTGAGTTTTGACCTATTATTTGAAAAGAACTAAGACTCATTGGCAATCCTCACAACCTTTTGTGTTGTTTGACCCTATTCACGGGCCTCCCAGTCACAAAGCGTACAATTTCTAACTGGATTTCTAACTGCATTTCCTTTGCTTATGCAGAAGCTGGACTTTCCCTACAGGGTCATGTCACGGCTCATAATGTCTGGGCTATGGCCACCACAGTGGCCAATTTATGCTTTGTCTCCATCTCGGAGATTTGCCGAGCTGCCACATGGTCTTCTGTTCATACATTTGCTGCCCATTACTATCTTGACAAGGATTCCAGTAGGGACACTCTCTTTGGCCAAGCTGTTCTACAGCATCTTTTTGGGACTTTACACCTCCTTCCCACCGGCTCCTTTTTTCTGCCAGCTACCTCAACAGAGTGTGCTCTCAGGCGGCTGGTTCTGACAGATCCCTTCTCTACCCTGGTTGCGGTTCGGGGTTTTCTGCCCATTGGTTGCATCTCAACCTCTCTCCTTCAAGGTAGCTGGGAGCTGTTGAGTCCCATATGTGAAGACTGCATTCCTGCTTGATCCTGGAGATAGTGTAGTTACTCACCTGTAATGGGTGATCTCCGGGAACAGTAGGAATCAGTCTTCACAACCCATCCACCTCCTCTGGGAGGAGTAGGAAGAGTTTCTGGGTGGTTTTTTTTTCTAGTTTTTCTCTAAACTCTATACCTGACTGAGGAGAATTGCTGAGAAGGCAGACACGCATGCATGAAGGGTTGCTCTCAAAGACATTTTTATTGGATGCTGGGGGGGTGTTCCCGCACTGGGCTCCATCAATGCAGACATCACCTGTATGTGATTCCTGCTGTTCCCGATCAACTGTTAACGTGAATAACTATGCTTTTTGTGAATTTGTAAGGATTACACACCTGAGATTTTTTTTCTTGACTTTTTTGATTAGTATTAGAAACATAGAAACATGATGACAGAAAAAGACCACATGGCCTATCTAGTCTGTCCTTCCATAACAACAACTACAACAGTCCACTTTTTACCTTTAGAGATCCTCTGTGTTGGTCCCATGCTTTTTTGAATTCAGTTACTGTCCTCATCTCTACCACCTCCACAGGGAGACTATTCCATGGATCCACTACTCTTTCTGTAAAGAAATATTTCCGCATATTCTCAATCGATAAAGCTTATAAGCCATTTTCTTTTTAACAAAAAACATTTATATTAAATTATAAAATAAACAAGTGTGTTTTAGTCAGGTTTCATAATTAAGTTAATGGGCTTTTCTCCGATGCAATGAGGAAACATCTTAAGTCCATTATATTGTTCTGTTATTGAAAGTGCTTGCACTGGTTAAATAGTGGGTTCCGAAATAGTACAGATAGAAGTCAGACGAACTGTTTTTAATGTACTCCTTATTGTATTCTTTTTTTTAGTATCGTTTGGCAATTCTAGAAATGCTCCTAAGTATTGTTCCGCTATAAATTTGTTTACATGCCTATTTTCATTATCCATTGCGTTGTTTAATATTACAGTTTATGTATTGGAAACAAAATGTACATCTGTTATGATTAGTTCATTAGTGAGATATATTTATTCATTGTTTTATAGTATAAGCTGTCACATGCTTTATTAAAATAATAAATTAAGCTTTATATGATGGGGTGGATTTTCTATGTTTATATTATATTGAACGATCTTGCATATCTATTTTGTATGTGTGTGTGTGTATATATATATATATATATATATATTAATATAAATATAAATAAAACATTTAAAATCTGAAGTGCAAATGCAGGTGTATAGTATATTTATTAGTGTAAATAATTTGTAGAAAGTTACCCAAGTTATGTCCAAGTTAGTCTCTGTTTACTGTAAATACAATGCAGCCCCGACTGCATTGTATAAGGTTCTGTTAAACGTACACCGCACTGATGTGAATAGCGCAGTTTAGAAGAGACATTAAATAAATAAATTCAAAACATGACTAAATACAAAACATGACATTAAATAAATAAATAACAAAACATGACTAAAGTTCATAAAATAACCTACAGGGGACATATGTGTGTGTGTGTGTGTGTGGTATATATACAGGGTGGCCCAAAAAAAGTGAGAACATCTCGTAAATTAAAAGCTTCAGTAGTTTACCTATTTACCTTTTTTAGCTATATAACGTCTTTATTTCGACAATTTCCGGTCACCACCATTTTTTTAAATTTGTCAATTGTTTACATCTGTCTTTTTATTTATTCATATTATTTATTTATTTATATTATTTATTTATTCTAGTCCCACAGGTGCTCCTTGTGGTCTTGGGCAAGCCACTTAACCCTCCACAGCCCATGTTCCCTGTAAAATAGTTATCTCCAAGTTATAATGCCCTGTTCAATGTAATTTCAGTTTGTTCAATGTAAACCGCACTGATGCAGAATAGCGCGGTATATAAGAGAATGTAAATAAATAAATCTGTCTTTTTGAATTTTTAAATAACTTAAATGCTACAAGATGTTCTCACTTTTTTGGGGCCACCCTGTATCTATGGGGGGAGAGAGAGAGAGATTATCTTTTTCTTTCATACATTTATCCCTGTAGGTTAGTGTATGAACTTTAGTTGTGTTTTGGTACATGTAAGTATGTGTTGTTTAATTTATCATTGCTTGCATTTGCACTTCAGATGTTAAATGAGTCACCAACCACACATAAATACATATAAGATATGGATTTGCCATTTGTTTTCTTATGTATTGTAGATATTATTACATTCTCCAGGACCAAGCAGGAAGTCAGTCTTCACATATGGGTGACGTCGGCGTTGACGGAGCCCCCATGTGGAGCATTTCCCCAGCTTTCAAGGAAAGCCTTTGGGAATGCAGGCACGTATGCGCGGTCCCCTTCCCGCCCAAAGGTGCCATCTTGCTCAGTCTTCTTTTTTCCGCGGAGCCCTTCGGACGTGTGTCCTTGTCACCCGTGGAAAAAGCAGATTTTCCTGCGTTGAGTCGTGTTTTTTCTTCGGTTCGACGTCGGTTCCCTTTCCCGCCTGGACTCGGTATGTCGGTGCCGAGCCCGGATCTCTTTTTTCGATTTTTGTCCTTAGAGACTGCGTTCGCGCCTTTTTTCTTTTCCCTGGCAGCCCAATTTTTTGATCTTGCAGGGGCCACTTGTGATGGGGAAAAGATATCCTGTGATAGGAAAGCAGTGGAACCTAGCACTAATAGGGCTGTTTCCAGCAGGAAGGAAGATATCAGGACACCCAGTTGCCAAGAGCAACACAAACATTCCCAGCCACGAGGGAGAGAACCCTGCACAGCTGATAGGCATTCCCCAGCTCTTAGCTCTGATAACCTTCACCTGGGAGGGGGAGGAGCTGGAGTAGAGCCTCAGCAAACGTATAAGGGACGTTCATTAGAGAATAGAGGGGGAGGTGGAAGCAGCAACTGTGGAAGTGGAAGCAGCAACAGTTGTAGCTGGAGAAGGAGATCTAACATGGGCTTTGGCAGCGTTGATAACTTCAGAGAAAGCAGTTTTAAGGATACAGTGAGACCAGCAGTTGAAAGCAGGAGAGACGTGTTGGATCAAGACCAGCTGAATAATGAGTGCAAGCTGAGGTCTGAACCTGGGAAACAACGTCTGCTTTGGGCTGGTAGGAAAACTGATATAACTGACTTTGATTCTAATTGTGAGAAAGGCTGGCAGAGAACAGCTGATAGTGGTAATTGGAGGAGAAAGGAAAAGAAAGCTTTTAACCAAACCTCCAAACGTATACCTTATGCTGAAGATAGTTATAAGGGGAAATTACCAGTCAGGACAGCTGGAGAGCCAGTACAAGCCTCAAGAAAGAAAGGATACACAGTGTCAGACATCTGCATGTGGGAAGAGGGTGACAAACAGCTAAAATCTAGAGAAAAGCCTCTGAGATTTAAACCCTTGCTGGAAGAAGCAGTGCCTAGCTTTTCTCCCGACTCAAACCCAAGAGATAGGCTGTTTTACAAGGGTAAAGCTGTGCCCAAGTCTTTTCCTCATAGAGGTTATAAAGGACATAAAGCCCACTGGAATTATATACCAGGATATGCTGACAGTGACCCTTATCTGATGGAGGAACTAATAGGGAAGTCCAGAAAGCTGGCAGAGGAGAATAATCTGCCAACATCATATAAGCAGCAATGTATTACAGATGATAGGTTGGAGCAATGATCATTGATCCTCCTGAACCGGACGTGTCTGACTATCAAATGGATTGTACATTGGCTGTGTTTAATGAGGAAATTTCATTGTGCTGAAGAGATAGTGTTAGAAGTGAGTTAACTGCCTGTTATAAAGCACAAGACTTTATTTTTTGTCCTTATTCTTTTTGGCCAGAGCATGGCTTATGTTCTTTTGTATTTGTGTTGAATCCAAACCCCGGGAGGGGAAATAAAACCCTGATTTAAGCTTTACCACTCGAGCTTCAACTACCTTATTGAAAAGGAATCCTTTCAGTAAAAGGTCCCCCTGTAGCCCAACCAGCTTGCCACGCTGCTGGTGGACCAGGGTGTGACACACTTTTCCCCCGATGGCTGCCAGTGGCTTTAAGAAGTGTGATCGGTGCAAGAAACTGATGTCTCTCACCGACACACACGACTGCTGCCTCCGGTGCCTGGGGCCAGACCACGACCCTAAGTTTTGTAGCCCCTGTGGCAAAATGTCCTTGAAGGCATTGAGGAGCCGTCAGCAGCAGCGTGAGAGGATCTTCTCCGACTCTGCATCTGGACGGGTCCGGACTTCGTCAGAGGCCTCGACGTCTCGGGAGTCTGACCCTGAGCATTGTCGGGGCTCCTCTGAGAGGGAGTCCCCCTCGAGGGAGCACCGAAGGAAGAAGAAACCCGCGAGGGCGGCGTCAGTGGACGCTCTTGGTCCTTCCAGGGCCAGGTCGCATAGCCCCGACTGCCATCCCGGGTCTTCGGAATCGGAGAGGCCTGCTAAACATCCTCGAGTGGAGTCGGAGGCCCCATGCCACGTGAGTACTGTAGTCCTCGTGGACTCTCCTCCGAGGGAGCCGACGTCGGGCCCGAAGCTGTCGGGGCCCGAGTCGGAGGCTGCTGTGTCTCCTGAGCTCGGACTCAGGTTGACGGCCTTGGAGAGCAGACTGTCTGCCTTCATGGAGCAGCAGTGGGTGCTGATTGCTGGTCTCACCAGCGCATCTGCCCCGACCACCAGGACCTCGATGTCCAAGTTGACCCCAGAGGCCGAGCCGATCCTCGAGTCCATGCGAACTCGCGTCGATCCTCGGCCGAGGTCACCCTCGGCCTCCAGTTCGGGACTGAGGTCGATGCCGGTACCCTCGGCGTCGGGGCGGATGGCGTCAGTGCCCGCCCGCTCGGAGATGCTCGATTCCTCCTCAGAGGAATCGGCATCGGAAACTGAGGAGGAGGAGTCCCTGGACACCTTCGGACTCACCGGGTTCCGAACCTCGGACAAGGTCCACCCCGGAGGATACTCGGTTCTCGGATTTTGTGCAGGACATGGCCAAAGCCTTGGCCTTCCCGGCAGACCCCGAGGAGGAGCCTCGAGCCGAGGAGCTCGAGGCCCTGCAGTATGACTCTCCTCCCAAGGAGGCCTTTACTGTGCTGGTTCCTCCGATGCTGGAGCGGTTGCTCTTCCGCATGTGGGAGGCGCCGGCCTCGATGCCGATTCTGAGCAAGCGGGTCGATTCCATCTATCGAGTCCGCAAGAACCCCGGGTTCCAAAAGGCGCAGTTACTGCACCACTCCATGGTTGTGGAATCGGCCATGCATCGTCTGAAGAGTCAGAAGATGCACTCCTCGGTGCCTCCCGGCAGGGAAGCCCGGAACCTGGATGTCCTCGGTAGAAAGTGCTTCCAGGGCTCTATGCTTGCTTGCCGCGTCCAGACCTACCAGCTGTACATGGGCATGTACCTTCGAGACCTGGCAAAGGAGATTGCTGGGTTCTCTGCTGGTTTGTCCGAGCAACCTTTGCAGAGGTTCAAGGCCTTGTCTTCTGGAATTCGAGAGTGCTCTCTCGGGCAGCCTACGATGGATTTGAGGCTTCGGCCTGGGTAGCAGGGTCTGGCATCGGTGCACGCCATGTAGTAGCTGATAAGAATGCAATAAATAATACCTGGAGTCAGGCAAAGATTCAAGCCGGTTTAATGTGCACAGGCTCAGATTGCAGTAGCATTCAAAATGGTCTGAGCACAGAGCTCAGAAAAATGACAGTTTATATACTTTTCTTTTCCAGTCTAATACAGGCAAAACTCCTCATTGGCCACAGTGGCCCACTTACTCTCATCCAATAGACATCTCTGACCGGGCCCAGGACTCGCTCCCCCTGCTTGTGTCTTACTAGCCACGGGTCAGCAACTAGACATAACACTAGACATAATACTTCTACTACAGTATATTTTGCTACTTCTGCAAGGTCAGTTAGCTTGCAAAGATAGTGGAAGGCATATCAGAAGCATTCTCATCAAAAGCAAAACAAAGTAAGGCCAAACAAAGCAAGGCTAAGATGTATCTCTAGCCCTGGCTCAAAACACTAAACAATCTTCATAATGCTAGACAAAATATTCTTACATTGTTCAGCTTCTCTGCTATATTTTCATCCTAATTACGAGGTTAGTGCACATCTAGCAAAGATACAGTGGCGTGGCATTCTACTGAAACAGACATCTGGCTTACCTAAACAATAAACAAGAAAGTTTTAATTTTCTTATCTCCAGGAGAGCAGAACATGTTATCAAACCAGAATAGAACAGTATGTCTTTCTAACAGCTAACAGCATTCTGTAATTTTCCAAAATCAGCAATAACATTTCAAAGCAGGAGAAAAAGGGCTTTAGGCCTAGCTTCAGGCCTAGCTCTGCTACATACTAGGCCATCGCCTATCACAGCTAGGCCTGGCTACAATCCTCGGACCTCGAGCCATGGGTGCAGGACAAGTTGGTCGATGTCCCTTGTCGAGGTGAAAACCTCTTTGGCAAGCCCATGGCTGACAAGGCTGCACAGCTCGAGTCAGAGACTCTCACCAGGACCAGGCTGTCCAGGAAAACCTCTGCCCCTTCTCAGAAGAAGAAGGGCTCGGGGAAAAGACCTTTTACCCGAAGAAGACCACTGCCTACAAAACCTACCCTCACTACCAGGCTCTGCAGCTCCCCAACAGGGCCAGCAGGCCAACGGGGCAGGGTCATGGGCCCCGTAGGCAGAAGGCCCCCAAGCCTCCTACTCCGGCTCCTGCTCAGCAGGGAGGGGGTTTTTGACTATGCCAGCATAGCCTCTCCTCCTCTTCAGGGCACAGGAGGTCGGCTGACCCTGTACGCTGACAGGTGGCCAGCCATCACAGGGGATACTTGGGTGTTGAACATCATAGAGAGAGGCTATCTGCTCCACTTCACCCAGATACCCCCCTCCTACTTTCTGGGGGACCCTCCAAGACCCCCTCTGCACAGAAACTTACTCCTCTAGGAGTTCAAAGGTCTTCTGCAGGGCCAAGCGGTGGACCTGGTGCCTCACCACCTGGAAGGGCAAGGCTTCTACTTCAGGTACTTTCTGGTACCAAAGAGAACAGGAGGCCTCAGACCCATCCTAGACCTGAGAAATCTGAACAAGTTTCTGGAGAGGGAAAAGTTCAAGATGCTTACCCTTGGAATCTTACTGCCCTACCTCCAGCAGGGAGATTGGCTATGCTGCTTAGACCTGAAGGATGCTTATACTCACATCCTCATCCATCCAGATCACGGGCAATACCTCAGATTTGTGGTGGGAGGGAAGCACTTTCAGTACAGAGTGCTTCCCTTTGGCCTCACCTACGCCCCCAGGGTCTTTACAAAATGCCTGGCGGTGGTTGCGGCCTACCTCAGAAACCAGGGGATCTTTGTGTTCTCTTACTTGGGACGACTGGCTTATCAGAAGCCAGTCTCCACAAGAGGCCAGGCAGTCCACTTTCCGAACGATATCCCTGCTTCAGCACCTGGGGTTCGTCATAAACTTTCCAAAGTTCACTTTAGTCCCCTCACAGGACGTGGAGTTCATAGGAGCAAGGTTGGATACCATTCAAGCAAAGGCCTATTTGCCAGTAGACAGAGCTCACCAGCTAATGAAGTTGGCCAGCAAGTTTCAGGTGAACTCTCTGGTCTCTGCAAGGCACTTCCTCCGGCTCTTAGGTCACATGGCATGTCACCCCAAATGCCCATCTGCACATGAGGCCGGCTCAGTGGTGCCTTTGGGCCCAGTGGGTACAGGCCACAGGGAAGTTGTCAGACAGGATAAAGGTGTCCAAACTCTTGGTGGACTCCTTACGCTGGTGGAGACATCTCCCAAATCTGGTCGAGGGAGTTCCTTTTCAGGCCTCTCCACAAACTCAGGTACTGACAACTGATGCTTCCCTACAAGGCTGGGGGGCACACTGCCAGGAAGCCTGCACCCAAAGCCTGTGGTCTCCGTGGGAGGCCACCCAACATATCGACCTGTTGGAATTGAGAGCCATTCGACTGGCTTTACGGACTTTCTCTCAGGTCCTCTCTCACCAGTCTGTCCTGATTCAGACGGACAACCAAGTGGCTATGTTCTACGTGAACAAACATGTGCACAGGATCCAGACTCCTGTGCCTGGAAGCACAAGCTCTCTGCTTCTGGGCTATCACTCGGGGCATGACCCTCAGGGCGGTCTACCTCCCAGGCCAGGAAAACTACCTGGCAGACAGGCTAAGCAGACTCCTGCAGCCTCACGAGTGGCAGTTGGATCCTCTGGTAGTCCAACAGATCTTTCTGAAGTGGGGACTTCCAACCATGGATCTTTTTGCCAGTCCGCTGAACAGGCAGCTATCCAGGTTCTGTTCCAGACAACCGCATCCTCTGAGGGCAGCGGCAGATGCATTCCTGATCCCTTGGTCAGAGGGCCCGCTGTATGCATTTCCTCCCACACCTCTGGTGGCCCGGACTCTATTCAAAACCCAGCAGGACCGAGCCACGGTGATCCTGATAGCCCCCAGGTGGCCCAGGCATCTGTGGTTCTCTCTTCTTCTGCAGTTGGCAGTGGATGCTCCACTTCCTCTCGGACTGCAACCCGACCTTCTGACTCAGGATCAGGGGTCCCTCTTGCATCCCCACCTTAAATCCCTCAATTTGATGGCCTGGCTGCTGAAAGGGTAGTCCTTGCTCCCTTGCCTCCTACCAAAGGAGGTTGCAGAGGTAGTGTTGGCCTCCAGGAAGCATTCACCTTTCTCCATTGGGAAAATTGGCCATTTAGCCCAACCCTCTGCTTTCTATCTTTAAACCAGTTCCTGATCCACAGTAGTACACTGCCTCCTATCCCATGACTCTTTAGTTTTGCCAAAAGTCTCTGATGAGGGACCTTGTCAAAGGCTTTCTGAAAGTCCAGATACACTATATCAACCGACTCACTTTTGTCCACCTGTTTATTCACACTTTCAAAAAAACATAACAGATTAGTAAGACAAGATCTTCCTTGTCTATAGCCATGTTGGCTGTCTTCCATTAGGCCATGACTATCTACATGCTGAATAATTTTATTCTTTATGATGGTTTCTACCATTTTTCCCAGTACTGACGTGAGGCTCACCGGTCTGTAGTTTCCCGAATCACCCCTGGAACCCTTTTTAAAAATTGGTGTTACATTGGTGATCCTCCAGTCTTCAGGTATTAGAGATGATTTTAATGATAGTTCACAGATTACTAATAGCAGGTCTGCAATCTCATATTTCAGTTCTTTCAACACCCTTGGATGTATACCATCCGGCCCAGGTGATTTGCTACACTTCAGCTTATCTAATAGTCGTTTGGCTCTTTTTTCCATTTCCTGAAAGATGCTTTTTTGGCAACAGCAGCCTCTCTGACCTCACCTTTAAACCATGCTGGCAGTTTTTTGGACTTCCTTCCACTTTTCTTAAAGCGTGGAATACAGCTGGTCTGGGCTTCCAAGATTAGTATTTTTCAACAACACCCAAGCTTGATGTAAGTCTTTAACCTTTGCAACTGCTCCCTTTAGTTTTTTCTTAACTATTTTCCTCATTTTATCATAGTCTCCCTTTCGAAAGTTAAAAGGTAGTACTGTGGATTTCCTTACTATCCCTCCTCCACTAATTAAATCAAAGGCGATCATGCTATGATCACTATTGCCAAGTGGCCCCAACACCCTTATCTCTTGCACTAGATCTGGTGTTCCACTAAGGACTAGGTCTAATATGGCTTCCCCTCTGGTCGGTTCATGAACCAGCTGCTCCAAGAAGCAGTCATTTATTTCATCTAGGAACTTTATCTCCCTAGCATGTCCTGCCGTGATACTGACCCAGTCGATACCGGGGTAATTGAAATCACCCATTATTATTACTGCGCTTTAACGTTTGTTAGCTTCCTTGATTTCTTTGAGCATTTCATCATCCATTTGTTCATTCTGGCCAAGTGCTCGATAGTACACCCCCACTGCCATCGCCTTCCCCTTTTTACATGGAATTTCAATCCATAGAGATTCTACAGCAAATTTAGTTTCCTGCAAAACTTTAATCCTTTCTGACTCAGTGCCCTCTCTAACATAGAGCGCAACCCCTCCACCAATTTGATCAGCTCTATCATTACGATATAGTTTGTACCCAGGTATAACAGTATCCCACTGGTTGTCCTCCTTCCACCATGTCTCTGATAGTCCAATCATATCTAACCTCTCATTTAGTGCTATATATTCTAACTCTCCCATCTTATTTTTTAGACTTCTAGCATTTGTATACAAGCATTTTAGAGACTGTATTTTATTCATATTAATTTGGCTATTGGTAGACATGGGTAATTTGGGATCTTTAAGCTCTGTCTGCTCCATACTCGAGGGCATTTGGGCTACTTAACTCTTTTTTGGAACCTCTCTTTTCCACTTGGTGTTCGCAATAACAGGAGGATCCCTTCTCCTGCTTGGTCCCGGTGGTGCTGCAATGCCTGCTTCACCTGTCCAACCTGGGACTTAAGTCCAACTCTGTCCGGTTCCACCTCAGTGCCCTCTCAGCTCACCACTCGCCGGTGGATGGACAATCCCTATCGGGCCACCCTCTGGTATCTCTCTTCTTCAGAGACCTGCTCCTGCTCAAGCCTCCTATTCGTCGTCCGGCCACTGAGTGGGATCTCAATGTGGTCTTGCAGCAACTGACTGGCCCACCATTTGAGCTGATGGCTACCTGCCACTTGCGTTTCCTATCCTGGAAGGCGTTGTTTCTTGTGGCACTCACCTCGGCTAGGCGTGTGAGTGAGCTTCAGGCCCTGGTCTCGGATAGACCGTATACCAGGTTCTATAAGAACAGGGTAGTCTTGAGGACTCATCCTAAGTTCCTTCCAAAGGTAGTCTCCTCCTTCCACCTCATTCAGGAGATGGTACTTCCGACGTTCTTTCCCAGGCCGCACACCAGTAGGGCCGAAACTGTCTTGCATACCCTGGATTGTAGGAGGGCGCTGTCCTTTTACCTGGAACGTACGCAGGGGCATAGAAAGGCTTCTCAGCTCTTCATTTCCTTTGACCCTAATAAATTGGGGTTGCCTGTCACTAAGCGTACGTTGTCCATCTGTGTGCCAGACTGTATCGCCTGGGCGTACAGGGCAGCCGGACCACCGGGTCAGGGCTAAGGCCGCATCAGTAGCTCATCTCTGCTCTGTTCCGTTGGCAGACATCTGCCGGGCCGCTACTTGGTCTTCAAGCCAGACTTTTGCGGACCACTAGTGCCTTGAGAGGGAGTCCCGTAGGGACAGTGCTTTCGGGCAAGCGGTACTCCGTAATCTCTTTGAGGTTTAGGAAACTCCTACCCTCCGGCCCTGGTGTTGGGCTACCATTCAGGAGTGGTCTCAGAGATTCTCTCGCTGAGGCTCTAGAGGGAGCTCTATTTTTCAGCCTGGGTTCTTGGTAGCCCAGAGCTAGGGAGTCACGCATATGTGAGGACTGACTTCCTGCTTGGTCCTGGAGAATGTAATAATATCTACAATACATAAGAAAACAAATGGCAAATCCATATCTTATATGTATTTATGTGTGGTTGGTGACTCATTTAACATCTGAAGTGCAAATGCAAGCAATGATAAATTAAACAACACATACTTACATGTACCAAAACACAGCTAAAGTTCATACACTAACCTACAGGGATAAATGTATGAAAGAAAAAGATCTCTCTCTCTCTCTCTCTGTCCCCCCATAGATACAGGGTGGCCCAAAAAAAGTGAGAACATCTTGTAGCATATAAGTTATTTGTAGTTGCTCACCTGCGTGACAACAAAAGCAAACAAACAGCTGGAAAAGCTAAAATGGAATTGCACATACCTTCAACCTACCTCCCCCCCTCCCCCCTTCCTCCCCTTTTCCCCTTTCCTCCCCCTTTTTTCCTCCCCCCCTTCTCCTTCCTTTCTCTCCTCCTCCCTCTTTCCTTCCCCTCCCCTTCCTTCCTTCCCCTTCCCTCCCCCCCTCTCCTTCTCCCCCCCCCCTCTCCTTCTCCCCCCTTCCCCCTCCCCCCTCCTTCCTCCCCCTCCTTCCCCCCCCCCTTTGATTGTATGAGTTTTAGTCGTGAATTTTTTGGATTTATATGACCCATATGTTTTTGCTATTTAATGATAATAACATTTTTTGTTCTTATACAGTATCTTGTGAGTTCACTTACACACTTTGTTCTTCCCTCCATTTGGTCCGAGTACACTTTCCTCCCCTCCCCATTTTTTTTAGTACCCTTAGGTTTCATACATATGTATTTATGGTAATTAGGTTCTCTGACCTTTAAAAACGCGCCGGTGTTGGCGTCTCATGTAAGGTTTGTTTTGTTTTCACTGACTGTGTTGAAGGTATGTGCAATTCCATTTTAGCTTTTCCAGCTGTTTGTTTGCTTTTGTTGTCACGCAGTCTCGCTCAGTGCTGCAACATGATTCCGTTGTGTGCCTTCATGTTCCTTTAAGTATTTATTTATTTATTTATTTATTTATTTTTATGCAGGTACACTATACAATTTTTAACTATTTTTAGGTTTCCTACTTAAAATGGAGTATTATGGTCTTCTGTTTATAGTTTTTCTTTTATAGTTTATAGTTTTTCTTTTATACAACACTAGCAGTTGCTATTTGACCGATCTGGCGGGATTTGTTTTCCCTTTGAGTTATTTTTTTGATGTTTACAGCCGGGCCATGCTGGCCACACTAGATATTCAACCCTGCTCACTTCATGTTTGTTTGACTTGTAAGCGCGCCAATATTTACCGTATCATGGAAGGTTTTATTTTCGTTGTCAGCGCTGAAAGAGCACGCAACGCTGGATTCTATTTCAGTTTGCTCAGTTTGGTTTTTTTAACCTTAATTTTAATTATCTGCTTCTCCTTTTTATGCATATGGCATAATTAATACATGCTGATCTTTGGCTGTTTTATCAGCTCAGCCAATCCTTTCTCCCCCCCCCCCCCCTTTTTAGCGTTTTTAGGTTTCATACATATGTATTTATGTTAATTATGTTCTCTGACCTTTAAAAACGCGCCAATTTCAGCGTCACATGAAAGATTTATTTTGCGTTCACTGATTGTGCTGAAGGTATGTGCAGCTTTATTTTTGCTGGTTGTTTGTTTTGATGCTTTTATTTTCATGCATTCCTTCTTATGCTGTAATATGCTCGCGTTTTAGATCACAGTATTGTTTTGTTTCATTTCTTCTAAGTATTTATTTTTAATCTCCAAATGTTTTAAAGTTAGGTTTCTTATGCATAATGGTTGATTATGTGCTTTGTTTTATAGTTTGTCTTTTTTAGCATGCTACTTTTCCTTTTACACAACACTAGCAGTTGTCTTGTGCCGAATTTGATGGGTCCCGGCTCCCCTTTGATTGTTGTTCTAGGATATCATAGCCTAGCTATTTTTCTGGGCCGGTCCGGCCATACTATACATATTTATCACTACCGGACATTTTATTCTATTTACTTTACATCTTTTAAGTACGCCAATATTCAGCGCATCATGAAGGGTTGGTTTTTTTGTCAGTGCTGAAAGAGCATGTACCGCTGTTTTTCAATCATTTTTTGAATCACATTATTTTTAACCCTCTGCCTGCTCTTTTTTAGAGGCTTTATTAATTCATATGGTATAATTAATTGATGCTGATTTTTGGCTGTTCAATCAGCCAAGCATTTGTTTTTTTAAATATGTTTTTTAAATATGGTTCTAAATGCATCTGTTTACTTAGTATGACACTTTTTTTTAACAAAAACTGTTTGTCCAGATAGGCTTAGCCAACATTTTTGATATTTTTATGCCCCTTTTTCACATATTACATTTTCACAACATGGTGTCCAGGCTCCCATTTAGGTTTTCTTTTTGTGACCATTTTCTCATTTCTAATTTTGTTTAATTTTTAATTGATTTTATTTTTCTCTTAAAATCCACTATGGATTTGTGATGTCATCAAGTTTTTATGTTTTAATTACATATGTATTAGTTCTTGTTTGCTCTTTCAATTTTAGTAATTTTTAGCAGTTTAAGTGCATGTACTTTTGCTTGTCTTGGTCTGGGTTTCCCATCCGCCTTTTCCACTGCATTATTTGTCGATTATTTGCATCTATTTGGTATTTGTATTTTAATATGTTTGTTGTTTTTCAGCATTATTAACCACATTACTGGCTATACATTTCTATGCGCTTCATCTACTGTATTGGTTTTACACATTGTGTGAGTATAATATGATATACACATTTTCGATGTTTGTCCTTTTAAACTATCTATGTTGATTTTATATATTTTTGATTTCATATTTATACTTTTTTTTAAATATTTTTTTTATTATGTTATTATGTTTTATTAAGATATATTGTTTTAATTTGTTTGCAGTCCTCTAGCCCCCTGATTGAAGGCTGTCGCCGAAACGCGTCGGGGTTTTGGTTTTCAATAAAGCGCAAGTGACCCACACTCTGCTTGCTCCCTAGGCTGAATGGTCGGAGCATCAAAGTAATGGCGAAGTTGCAAATATTGGAAGTGAGACAGGGGAGTCCCCCCCACAACCATTCTAAAAAAGCTTTTGTGAGCATGGCAGTTTGCTCAAAAAGAGCCGAAAGACGCAAGGATGAGATGTGTTCCCCAAAGTTCCTCAGAAATCCGAAGGAAGAAATTAAAGAGAAGGGGGAGAACTGTGAGGACACACCGAGTTTAGAACAAACACAATTCCAGGCTCACAACAAAGGACTGAGAAAAGGATATGAAAGCACACTGCATACATCAACGGGATGTTGAAGAAAGGGGACCACAGCTAGGGGGATCGGAGCCACCCAATCCCTCTCCAAGGTGATCCAGTCCACATCCAGGGCGTAAATCCAAGAAAGCTTTGACCCGTAAGCAAGCGCACTTATAATAAAGCTCAGGGTCAGGAAGACCAAGACCACCAGAGAGACCAAGTCCAGACAGAGATCCCAATGCCAATTGAAGGACTGGTTCCATGTGCAGGATGCCTGCATGCTGATGCTCTCAGGAAAGAAGCGGAGTTGCTCAGGGAAGAGGTGGCGAGGCTGAGAAGCATTTGAGATAGTGAAAACTACATTGATGAGATGCTTCTTGCAACATCGAAGCCGTCCGACAGATGTGAAGATGGGAGGCTATATAAGGAAGTAGGTTGGACATGAGTTACCAGAGCTCCAACTCCAACTCCTCCAGCCCTTGAATTGACAAACCACTATGCAGCCCTGGAAGTGGAGGAGGTGGAAGTATCTGAGGAAAGGGAAGAAACACAGCTCGAGCATCCCAAAGTTGCAGAATCAATCACCACTAGGAAGCAAAGGGTAGTGGTGGTTTGGTGACTCTCTTCTGAGGGATACTGAGGCATCCGCCGACCAGATTTGACGTCCAGAGTTATGTGCTGTCTGCCAGGTGCCAAAATCCAAGATGTTATGGAGAGTTTGTCGAGACTCATCAAGCCTACTGACTATTATCCAATGTTGCTCAACCATGTCGGCACAATTGATACTGCTAGGAATCCCTCCAAGCATATCAAACATGACTCTGGGACAGACGTGGCTCTGGGACAGAGGGTGAAGCAGATAGGTGTGCAGGTAGTGTTCTCTTCAATCCGAAGGGTAAAGGCCGAGGCAGAGAAGCTCAAACCCTGGAGATGAATGCATGACTGCATAGATGGTTTCATTGAGAGTGTTTTGGTTTCCTGGACCATGGGATGATTTTCCAAGGGTTGCAGAGCAGTGATGGTCTCCATCTATCCAAGCAGGGTTGAAGTGTCTTCAGCAGCAGACTGGCTAACCTACTGAAGAGGGCTTTAAACTAGATTCGTTGGGGATGGGAGAAGAGGATCCCTGGGTAAGTGAAGAAAGCCCCTAGACCATCTGACTTAAGGACAATTTTCCAGGCATTTGATCATCCCTCATTTCGACTATGCCAATGCCATATTACAAGGTCTTCCCCAGTCTACACTAAACCTGCTGCAGCTAGCCATGAACACGGCAGCAAGAATCCTACATGGAGCATCCAGGAGCGACCACGTGACACCCCTGCTAATACAGTTGCACTGGCTACCCATCCAGGCTAGAATAGTTTTCAAGATCTTGATAATCACTTTTAAAGCTCTTCACAATCTCTCATCCACATCCTTAACCTCCCTCATCCATGCCACATCACCAAATAGAGCAAGAAGATCCACGGCTATAAACTCCTTAACCGTACCGAAGGCTCTTACTGTTTGCACTAAATCAACAGCCAACAGGGCTTTCAGTCTCATTGCCCCAAGATACTGGAATTCATTACCCCATGATATCCGGGCTATTAAGAATCTACCACAGTTCAGGAAAGCCCTCAAAGGTCACCTCTTCAACAAGCACCTTATTGAGCCCAACTGCATCCCTTAGAGAGCTCCAAGACACCCCCATACCATCCACATCCCCAGACAAACTTATAGCATACCAACAACACAACAACTTGATACTCAAACCCATGACGTGATTGTGTCTTCTATGAATCCTTTGATTTTTCCATGTAATAAGTTTTGTAAATAGTTTCCATGTAATAAGTTTTGTAAATAGTTATCCAAGTTTTTTGTTCCCTGTTATCTGTAAACTCATACATGTTGTTGTACTGAGCATTTTGTTCCATGTAAACCGTGCTGATGCCGAATAGTGCGGTATATAAGAGAATGTAAATAAATAAAATAAAATAAATAAATAAATAGGTAAGTGAAACATTGAATACCTCTGTGAAATAGGTAATTGGGACAACATCTGGAAAGCAGTGTGTATAAATGCCCGTAGAATAGGAAATAAGATCCCAGATGTTGATGCTTTAAGATGCTTTAATAGAAGAGGCTGATTTAGTGGCGGTTATGGAGACGGTTATGGTTCACGGACAACCATGACTGGGATGTAATTATACTAGGCTATACTTAGGAAGAAGGGGAGGTGGAGTGGCATTATATGTAACAAATAATATAAAGCTATAGAATTGCAGAGCTTAAAAGGAAGAGAGGAGGCACTGTGGGTTAAACTAGAAAGAGGGAAAGGGAAATCCATTTGTATTGGAGTTATATACAGATCCCCTTCACAGGGAGTAGAAGTGGACAAAGATTTAATAGAAGACATAGACAGTATTGCCATGAAAGGAGAAGTGCTACTGATAGGTGATTTCAATATGCCTGCTGTGGTGTCATCTAGAAGTAAGGAGATCTTGGAATCTCCAGGAACAAGCAGGAGAGTCTTCATATATGGGTATCGTCGGTACCGACGGAGCCCGCGCAGGAACGCTCCCCAGCGTCCAATAGGAACGCTTTTGGGAGCGTGCATCCATGCATGCGCGCTGCCTTCCCGCCTATCTACCTCCCTCTCTTCAGTTCTTCGTTTTCCGCGGAGCTGACAGGACGTGAACCCTGTCACCACAGAAAATTCTACTTTTATTTCTTATTTTTTGTGGTCGCGCCTGCCTTAGTTCGACACCCACCTGTACCACCGGTGTTTTTTCCTTCTTTCTTTCTTCAAAAAAAAACAACACAGAGCTTGTGTTTTTCAGTCGGGGGGGGGGGGGGAGGGGGGTTTCCCTGCTTGGTGCTTGGCGCCATTTTGGCCACTAGGCCTCTTTACTTTTCAACATGGAGAAACCAGCTACTGGTTTCAAAAAATGTTCAAAGTGTGGCAGCACAATTTCTGTCACAGAAACCCACGACTGGTGTCTTAAATGTTTAGGTCCTGACCATTGTCCAGCAGAGTGTCTCTCCTGCAGGAAGCTGACTAAAAGAAGTCTTCAGAATCGAGCAAATCAACTCGGTGCCCTGTTTGCATTGGACACGATGTCAGTAGCATCAGTGTCCTCCAGGGCCTCTACTTCTTCCCAGGGATCTCAGGTTACTAAACATAAATCTAAGTCTAGCCGGTCCTCGAGAGGTAGATCTCCCTCTAAGTATTGAGATGCCTCTGGCTTTGCTCTCGAGGATCCTGCACCGGCAAAACAGCCCCGGCGGGAGTCTTCGGGCTCCAAAGCATTATCGGGGCTCCAGGATGTTCACGAGGCTTCGGCCTCGATGGACATTCCTGTTCCATGCTCGGGGGTTGTGACCGCTTCAATTGGTACCGACACCCCGGCATCAGAAATGGTGATGGATAAAAGACTCCTTGCCATTGAACACAGTCTAGCGAATCTTTTGGCTACTTCGGTACCGCTAAAGTCGCTGCAGACCGTTCCACAGGCACCGGTATTGCTGTCAGTACCAGTGCCGGTACCCTCGGTACCTGCTTTGGCAGGCTTACTTCCCCCGATGCCGAGTTTAGAATCACTCTCAAGCATGGGGGATCAGGTACCCACTCGCTTCGGTACCGACCTCGAGCGGTACCGAAGACATCTTTTGAAGGAGAACCCAGTGCTTCATCCCTTTGAGTCTTCTGATTCCGATGACTCAAATGATTCCACCGGTACCAGAGCTGAACTTTTACAAGATTCAACTACTTCTCCTCAACGCAGAATATCCCTTCCTGAGGACATGTCTTTTCACGATTTTGTGCGTGATATGGCAAAGGCACTTGCCATTACAGTGGTACCTGAAAAGGAGCCTAGGGCAGAAGAATTAAGAATTCTGCAGTACCCCTTGGCTCCAAAGGAAGCGGCTATGCTCCCTATACATCAGATCTTACATGATCTAATGTTAAGGATGTGGGAAACTCCTTTAACAGTATCCCCACATTCTAAACGCCTTGACACTATGTATAGAGTGCCACCTTGTCCAGGTTTTCAGAAGACTCGGCTACCACACCATTCTATGGTGGTGGAGTCTGCCATGAGACGGATTAAGAGTACAAAGAGACACTCTTCTAATCCACCAGGTCATGAATCTAGAACCCTGGATACCTTTGGGCGTAGATGTTTTCAGGCCTCCATGCTTTCAGCAAGGATTAGTTCCTATATTTTATACATGGGAATGTTTCTTGAGGAGGTTACAAAAAACTTAGAGCTTTTGAACCCTTTCCTTCAAGATGATAAAAGAGCAGACTATTCATCACTAGTCAAACATGCTCAGAATGTCTCTAAGTTCATGAATCGTGCTACCTTTGACTGTTTTGAATGTATTAGCAGAACTTCTGCTATAGCTATAGGAGCATGATGTATTGCCTGGCTCCAAGCTTCAGACTTGGAAGAATGGGTGCAGGAAAAGCTGGGAAATATTCCTTGCACTGGAGAAAATCTTTTTGGCAAGGATTGGCAATCTAAGGCTAATCAGCTTGACATTGATAATGCTACTTTAAATAGATTGTCAAAAATATCTGCTAACCCAGCTAAGAAAAAGTCCTTTAAGAAACCCTTTTTCTCTAAGAAGAAAAAGTTCTATCCATCTTCCACCCAACAGGCATATGTTCCCCAAAAAGGGCAACAACAAATGAGACAAAGAAAACCCAAACCTCAGCAGGCTCAACAGACTCAGCCTCCTCAGGGTTTTTGACTTTTGTCTAGAGAACTTACTCATTCTTCCTGTGTTAGGCCCAGAACCTATAAATATTCCAGGCCGTATCTGCCATTTTGCCAAAAGATGGCAACAAATCACATCAGAAGCCTGTACTTTGTCCATAGCGAGTCTGGGGTACAAGCTTCGTTTCCTCAGCTTGCCACCACCCACACTGGTAAAACAGTTCAACTCTCAACCTCTAGGCATAGACCTCTTGTTACAAGAAGTCTCTACTCTTCTAGCTCAAGGAGCTATAGAAGAGGTTCCTCTATGCCAACAAGGTACAGGGTTTTACTCCCCCTATTTTCTCATTCCAAAAAAGACACGGGGTTAAGGCCAATCCTAGATCTCAGAGAGCTGAACAAATATCTAGTCCGAGAGAAGTTCAAAATGCTTTCCCTCGGCTCTCTTCTACCATACCTTCACAGGCAAGATTGGCTGTGTTCTCTAGATTTAAAAGACGCCTACATGCATATCCTTATTCATGTAGATCACAGGAAATTCCTTTGGTTCCTAGTCCAGGGAAGACATTTCCAATACAGAGTCCTTCCCTTAGGGCTGGCCTCTGCTCCAAGGGTCTTCACAAAATGCATGGCAGTAGTAGCAGCATTCATGAGGACCCTGGGGATTTTTGTCTTCCTTTACTTGGACGATTGGCTCATCCGGGCACAGTCAGCTCAAGAAGCTCATCAGGCCCTTTTGCGAGCAAAACAAATACTCCAGTATTTGGGATGGGTCATAAATCTTCCAAAGTCCCAGCTCACCCCATCTCAATCCCTCGAGTTTATAGGGGCTCGCTTGGAGACACAGCTTGCAAGGGCTTTCCTGCCCCAACCACATTGTCTGCAAATCATCGAGCTAGCATCTCAAGCAGCACTGCAGACCTTCCTTACTGCTCGACAGATGCTTCGCCTACTAGGTCACATGGCATCTACAGTCCATGTAATACCTTACGCTCGTCTTCACATGAGAGCGGCCCAGTGGACCTTAGCTTCCCAATGGTCCCAGGCCTCAGGAAGACTGTCAGACAAAATCAGGGTTACTACACGCCTGATTCTGTCTCTCCGTTGGTGGCAATCTCTGGAAAACCTTTTAATAGGCTCTCCTTTCCAGCAACCACCACCTCAGGCTATCCTAACAACAGATGCCTCCAAGATGGGTTGGGGAGCCCACTTGGGCGATCTATAAACGCAGGGCCTTTGGTCCTCACAAGAGGCTCTTCTTCATATAAACCTCCTAGAACTCAGAGCCATCTCCAATGCTATTCAAGTCTTTTGCACCCAGCTCATAAACAAAACAGTTCTGGTACAAACAGACAATCAAGTAGCCATGTTTTACCTCAACAAACAAGGCGGAACAGGCTCTCTGCAACTATGCAACGAAGCTCTGCGACTATGGGCCTTTGCCAGAGAGCATCAGATTCATCTGCTGGCAGTCTATCTTTCAGGCGTTCAAAACGTTTGGGCAGACAGACTCAGTCGAGTACTCCTGCCACACGAGTGGTCACTCCACTCTTACCATCTTGCTCGAGTTTTTCAGGTCTGGGGAACACCAGACATAGACCTCTTTGCAAGTCCACCGAATGCCAAACTTCCCCGGTTTTGTTCCAGACTTCCAGCACAGAATTGTCAAACTAGGGATGCATTCCTGCTTCACTGGGGTCAGGATTACCTATATGCATTTCCACCAATCCCTCTAATCCCCAAAACCTTATTCAAGCTCCAGAGGGACAAAGGACGCATGATACTCATAGCGCCTTCCTGGCCGAGGCAAACATGGTATCCTCTTCTCTTGCGTCTCTCTCAAGCCACCCCTCTGGAGTTAGGGAGTGCTCCAGATCTTCTGTCCCAGGAAAACGGATCTCTACTGCACCCCAGTCCCTACATCTCAAGGCCTGGTTACTCAAGGCCTAGACTTTCAAGATCTAGACCTGTCTCAACAAGTGAAGGACATTCTTCTGGCCTCCAGGAAGCCTTCCACAAGACGCTCTTATGCTTTTAAATGGAAAAGGTTCTCTTCCTGGTGTTATCAGAGAGGACTTAATCCCTCTTTGGTACCAGTAGACTCTCTTCTAGAGTATCTCCTTCATTTGTCGGCTTCTGGTCTTCAGACTAGTTCTATTAGAGTCCATCTTAGTGCTATTGCTGCATCTCGTAAGCTCTTAGATGGACAACCAATTTCCTCTCATCCACTTATTTCTAGATTTATGAGAGGACTTCTTCTAACGAAACCTCCCATTAAACCACCTCCAGTGGCATGGGATCTTAACCTTGTTCTAGGTGTACTCATGGAGCCACCTTTTGAGCCTTTGGCTACTTCAGATCTAAAGTTTCTTTCATGGAAAGTCATTTTCCTAATTGCCATCATTTCTGCAAGACGCATTAGTGAACTTCAGGCTTTAGTGGCTGATCCGCCTTATACAAGGTTTCATCCTTAGGACCCATCCTCATTTTCTTCCAAAGGTGGTTTCACCTTTTCATCTAAACCAATCAGTTTATCTTCCCATTTTCTTTCCTAGGCCTCATTCCTCCTCTGCGGAAAGGAAACTTCATACTTTGGACTGTAAAAGAGCTCTAGCTTTTTATCTCCAAAGGACCCAGCCTCACAGAAAGTCTTCTCAGCTTTTTGTGGCTTTTGACTCTAGCCATTTAGGACTTCCTGTCACTAAAAGAACCCACTCTAAATGGATTGCAGATTGTATTTCCTATACATATCAAAGTAAAGGAATACCTCTGGAAGGCCATGTCACAGCTCATAATGTCAGAGCCATGGCATCCTCAACAGCTAACCTTCGTTCAGTGGCTATTGATGAAATCTGCAAAGCAGCAACTTGGGCCTCAGTACATACTTTCACTGCCCATTATTGTCTGGACAAGGACTCCCGCCGGGATGCCTTGTTTGGTCAAGCTGTTCTGCAACACCTTTTCCACTCATAGTTCAACTCCTACCCTCCATCCACTTGGATGCCTGAGGTCCCTGGGGGAAGCATGGCCCATCTACATAGATTTGCTACATGCTGGGTCTTCCCTAGGCATCTTTCAGCTGGGGAGTCCCCATATGTGAAGAAACATTCCTGCTTGTTCCTGGAGATAGCGTAGTTACTCACCTATAACAGGTGATCTCCGGGAACAGCAGGAATAAGTCTTCACAACCCACCCGCCTCCCCTAGGAGTTGTCTTTCTCTCTCTCTTTCTCTATTTTTTATCTACTTCTCTCCTTCGGTCTCAGCTTTAAACTCAACTGAAGAGAAGGGAGGTAGATAGGCGGGAAGGCAGCGCGCATGCGTGGATGCACACTCACAAAAGCGTTCCTATTGGACGCTGGGGAGCGTTCCCGCGCGGGCTCCGTCGGTACCGACGATACCCATATGTGAAGACTTATTCCTGCTGTTCACGGAAATCACCTGTTACAGGTGAGTAACTACGCTTTCTCCAGGAACAAGCAGGGAGTCAGTCCTCACTTATATGTGATGTCTGCACTGACAGAGCCCGCGCGAAGCAATTCCCAAGCTTTCAAAGAAAGCCTTCGGGATTGCTGCCATGCATGCGTGGTTCTCTTCCCATCTTGCTCAGTCTCCCTTTTTCCTTTGGCGCATGTCCTCATCCCTTGGAAAAAGGTTTTCATGATTCAGCCTTTTGGTCTTTTTTTCGGTAACACCAGTCCTCTTCCTTCCTACCCTTCACCACTGCTTCAGCTGTGGGCAAAGGGATCCCTTTTTTGTCTCTATTTAGTGTTTTTTCTTCGGGCCCTTTTCTCGCCCTTTTTCTCCAATCACTGGCCTTGAGGGTTTTCAACCTTGTAAGGGCCCTTTTTGTCCCCATGGCCGCCGGTTTTAAGAAATGTGACAGATGCTTCAAAAATGTCGCACACAGACACCCATGACTGCTGTCTATGGTGTCTGGGGGCTTACCCCAACCCAAAGCTCTGCTCGCTTTGTAAGAAACTATCCGCTAAGGCCTTGCTAAGCTGCAAGCAGAAGTCCGACAACATTTTCCACAAAGCAGCTCCGGGATCTGCTGTGGCACCTCAACCTTCTGATCCACTGCTTGCTGGAGTGCAGCATTTCTGACTTCCTCGCTGCCCAGAAGGCGCTCTTGCCCAGCACTGCTGGTTCGCGCCCCGAGACCGAGGGTCACACGACTGGGGTCCTGATGTCGCTCGCTGTCCCATTCCTCGGGGGCGAGGTCTTCCAGAGCCAGTGCCTCCGGCTCCAAGCGGGCCTCGGCCACGGGGCGCGAGGATCAGCCTGACTCCGAGTCCTTCTCGGACCTCTCTGGCTGGGAATCGGACGAGGACACTTCCCCGGAGACCCGTGCCCACAGGGATCTCCCCTCTGACCCGTCCCCATCTGCTTCCCAAGGACACCTCTTTCCTGGCGTTTGTGCGGGATATGGCTCTGGGCCCTTAATCTGCCGACGCAGTCCGAGGAGGAGCAGAGGGCAGAGGAACTTGACATCTTGCAGTATGAGTCTTCACCCAGGAGTCTCTTACTATGCCTGTACCGTCCATCCTTTCCCAGCTGCCTCTCCGCATGTGGGAAGCACCTGCCTCGGTCCCTATTGTCAGTAAAAGACTCAATGCCATATATAGGGTCCAGCGCAGCCCAGGGTTTCGAAAGACCCAACTTAAGAACATAAGAACATAAGATATGCCATACTGGGTCAGACCAAGGTCCATCAAGCCCAGTATTCTGTTTCCAACAGTGGCCAATCTAGGTCATATGTACCTAGCAGTTTCCCCAAGGGACACAGGTTCCACAATGCTTGTATTGGTTCAAGCATTGATATCCTGGGTCCCTTCTTAATAATGGTTTATGGACCTTTCCTCCAGGAACTTGTCCAAACCTTTTTTAAACCCAGCTACACTAACAGCCTTTACTACATCCTCCGGTAACAAATTCCAGAGTTTGATAACACGTTGAGTGAAAAATATTTTCTTTTATTAGTCTTAAATAGTTTACCCTGTAGCTTCATTGCATGTCCCCTAGTCTTTCTATATTCTGATAAGGTAAACAATCGATCGACGTTTACCCGTTCCACTCCGTTCATTAATTTATAGACTTCTACCATATCTCCCCTCAGCCGTCTCTTTTCCAGGTTAAAGAGCCCTAACCTTTTTAGCCTTTCTTCATAGGAGTATCCTTCCATCCCCTTTACCATTTTGGTGGCTCTTCTCTGAACCTTTTCTAAAATCGCTATATCCTTTTTAAGATACGGTGACCAGAATTGCACACAATATTCAAGTTGCGGTCTCACCATGGAACGATATAGAGGCATTATAATATCTTTTGTTTTATTTTCCATTCCTTTCCTTATCATACCTAGCATTCTATTTGCTCTCTTGGCTGCCGCTGCACACTGGGCCGAGGGTTTTAACATGGTATCCACAATGACACCTAAATCTTTTTCCTGGGTGGTGGTTCCTAATGTGGAACCTTGCATCGTGTAACCATAGTTTGGGTTGTTCTTCCCTAGGTGCATAACCTTGCACTTGTCCACATTAAATTTCATCTGCCATTTTGATGCCCAGTCTTCGAATTTATCAAGATCCTCTTGCAATTTTCCACAATCCTCTTGGGTTTTAACAACTTTAAATAGTTTTGTGTCATCTGCAAATTTGATAACCTCACTCGTTATTCCACTTTCCAGGTCATTTATGAATATGTCAAAAAGCAGCGGACCCAGCACAGATCCCTGGGGTACACCACTATTCACCTTTCTCCATTGGGAAAATTGGCCATTTAGCCCTACCCTCTGCTTTCTATCTTTTAACCAGGTCCTGATCCATAATAGTACACTGCCTCCTATCCCATGACTCTTTAGTTTTGCCAAAAGTCTCTCATGAGGGACCTTGTCAAAGGCTTTCTGAAAGTCCAGATACACAATATCAACCGACTCACCTTTGTCCACCTGATTATTCACTCCTTCAAAAAAACATAACAGATTAGTAAGACACGATCTTCCTTGTCTAAAGCCATGATGGCTGTCTCCCATTAGGTCATGACTATCTACATGCTGAGTAATTTTATTCTTTATGATGGTTTCTACCATTTTTCCGGTACTGATGTCAGGCTCACCGGTCTGTAGTTTCCCGGATCACCCCTGGAACCCTTTTTAAAAATTGGTGTTACATTGGCGATCCTCCAATCTTCAGGTATTAGAGATGATTTTAATGATAGTTCACAGATTACTAATAGCAGGTCTGCAATCTCGTATTTCAGTTCTTTCAACACCCTTGGATGTATACCATCCGGCCCAGGTGATTTGCTACTCTTCAGCTTATCTAATAGTTGTAGTACATCTTCTCGATGTATCGATATTTCCTACAATTCTTCCGCACCTTTAAATACCACTTCAGTCATGGGTAACATCCCTACATCTTCCTCAGTAAAGACTGAAGCAAAGAATTCATTCAGTCTCTCCACTATCGCCTTGTCGCCTCTTAGTGCTCCTTTAACCCCTTTATCATCTAATGGACCAACTGACTCTCTCACAGGTTTTTTGCTACGAATGTACTTGAAAAGGTCTTTACTTCGTGTTTTTGCTTCTGCAGCAAGCTTCTTCTCGAATTCTCCCTTTGCCTGCCTTATCAATGCCTTGCATTTGACTTGCTAGTGCTTGTGCTGTTTCCAGGTTTTGTCGTTTGGCTCTTTTTTCCATTTCCTGAAAGATGCTTTTTTGGCAACAACAGCCTCTCTGACCTCACCTTTAAACCATGCTGGCAGTTTTTTGGACTTCCTTCCACTTTTCTTAAAGCGTGGAATACAGCTGGTCTGGGCTTCCAAGATAGTATTTTTCAACAACAGCCAAGCTTGATGTATGTCTTTAACCTTTGCAACTTCTCCTTTTAGTTTTTTCTTAACTGTTTTCCTCATTTTATCATAGTCACCCTTTCGAAAGTTAAAAGGTAGTACTGTGGATTTCCCTACTAGTCCTCCACTAATTAAATCAAAGGCGATCATGCTATGATCACTATTGCCAAGTGGCCCCAACAACCTTATCTCTTGCACTAGATCTGGTGTTCCACTAAGGATTAGGTCTAATATGGCTTCCCCTCTGGTCGGTTCATGAACCAGCTGCTCCAAGAAGCAGTCATTTATTTCATCTAGGAACTTTATCTCCCTAGCATGTCCTGACGTGACACTGACCCAGTCGATACCGGGGTAGTTGAAATCACCCATTATTATTACGGTGCTGTAACTTTTGTTAGCTTCCTTGATTTCTTTGAGCATTTCATCATCCATTTGGTCATTCTGGCCAGGCGCTCGATAGTACACCCCCACTGCCATTGCCTTCCCCCTTTTATATGGAATTTCAATCCATATAGATTCTACAGCAGATTTTGTTTCCTGCAAAACTTTAATCCTTTCTGACTCAATGCCCTCTCTAACATAGAGAGCAACCCCTCCACCAATTTGATCAGCTCTATCATTACGATATAACTTGTACCCAGGTATCACAGTGTCCCACTGGTTGTCGTCCTTCCACCATGTCTCTGATATTCCAATCATATCTAACCTTTCATTTAGTGCTATATATTCTAACTCTCCCATTTTATTTTTTAGACTTCTAGCATTTGCATACAAGGATTTTAGAGAATGTATTTTATTCATATTAATTTGGCTGCTGTTAGACATGGGTAATTTGGGATCTTTAAACTCTGTCTGCTCCATACTTGAGGGCATTTGTGCTACTTTACTCTTTTGTGGAACCTCTCTGCTTTTGGTAGTATCCTTCAAAGATACATTCTTCCGAACTATCCGCTCTTGGGCGACTGTCGGCTTTCCCCTAATATCTAGTTTAAAAGCTGCTCTATCTCCTTTTTAAAGGTTAATGCCAGCAGCCTGGTTCCATCCCGGTTAAGGTGAAGCCCATCCCTTCGGAAGAGCCCGTCCTGTCCCCAGAATGTTCCCCAGTTCCTAACAAATCCAAAACCCTCATCTCTGCACCATTGTCTCATCCACGCATTGAGACTCCGGAGCTCTGCCTGCCTTTTGGGTCCTGCGCGTGGAACAGGAAGCATTCAGAGAACGCTACCCTGGAAGTTCTGGATTTCAGCTTCCTACCTAAAAGCCTAAATTTAGCCTCCAGAACCTTCCTACCACATTTTCCTATGTCATTGGTACCGACATGTACCAAGACAGCAGACTCCTCCCCAGCACTATCTAAGACCTTATCTAGGTGGCGCGTGAGTCCGCTACCTTCGCACCAGGCAGGCATGTTACCAGGCGGTCCTCACGTCCACCAGCCACCCAGCTATCTACATGCCTAATGATCGAATCACCAACTATAATGGCTGTCCTAACCCTTACCTCATGGGAACTTCCTCACACCTCCATGGTAATCGAGTCCGCGATGCAGAGGCAGAAGAGCCCAAAGTCCCACTCTTCGGTCCCGTCTGGTAGGGAGTCCCGTGCCCTCGATGGCCTTGGGCGCAAAGCTTATCAGGTTTCCATGCTGGCGTGCCACATACAGGCTTATCAACTATATATGGGTATGCTCCTTCACAATCTCGCCAAAGAGCTCAGCGGGTTCTCCGCGGGCCTTGGTGGGGAACACCTTCTCTGGTTCAAGACCCTTCTGAGGTCGGTCGCAGAATGCTCGAAATACCTTTCCCGCGCCACATATGCGGGTTCGAGTCTTATTTATTTAGTATTTCTTATTTACCGCCTTTCATGATATCAAGGCAGTTTACATTGAACAAACTGAAATTACATAGAATAGGGCATTATAACTTGGAAATAACTATTTTACAGGGCAATAGAGGGTTAAGTGGCTTGCCCAAGACCACAAGGAGCACCTGTGGGACTAGAAACCCAGTCCTTCCGGCCCAAGGTTGCTGTCCTCTAGTGGGATTTGAACTTCCGGCCTGAGGTAACTTGCCCCATCCACTAGGCCACTCCTCCCTCTGAGTCTTCAGCCCGTTTAGCGGCCACTGGCATCAGAGCCCGACGCCAGGCGTGGCTCCAGTCTTTGGACCTGGAGCAGTGGGTCCAGGAGAAACTACTGGATGTCCCCTGCCTCTGCAAACAGCTGTTAGGCAAGTCCATGGAGGACAAGGCAGATCGAGACGGAGTTCGTGACTCGCACCTGTCTCTCTCGCAAAACCTCCTCGCTTTCACAGAAGCAGCAGCACACCAAAAATCCTTTTTTCCAGAGGAAAGGGCTCCCCTATCGGGGATACCCACCATACCCGCCTACCCCTGTGCTAACGACCAGCCCTCAGGGAAAAGAGGGTGCCCACTGTCACCAGAAACCAAAGGCGCCCAAGACACAGCCACTGGCGCCACCCCAGCCAGCCCCGGGGTTTTGACGCCGAAAGCATAGCCTCTCACCCCCCGGGGACACTTCCACTCGTGGGAGGACGCCTGTACCTTTTCGCCCCCAAATGGGTCTTACAGGTGATTCAGGACAGGTATCGTCTTCATCTAGACAGACTCCCTCCTCCCTTCTCCCTGGCGGAACCTACTCGGCTTCCCTCGCACCAGGCTTGCTTACAGCAAGAGCTGAAAAACCTCCTTGGACAACAAGCAGTCGAAAGATTTCCGCCACACCTCCAGGGTCAGGGATTTTATTCCCGGTACTTCCTCATGCCGAAGAGGACAGGGGGCCTGCACCCCATCTTCAACCTCAGGAATCTGAACAAGTTTCTGGTGCGGGAGAAGTTCAAAATGCTATCCCTTGGCATCCTGCTGCCCTACCTCCGGCAGGGTGATTGGCTATGCTCCTTGGATCTCAGAGACGCTTATGCCCACATTCCGGTCCATCCCAAGCACAGGAAGTACCTGCGTTTCAGGGTGCAGGGAGAGCACTTCCAGTACAGAGTGCTCCCATTTGGGCTTGCGTCTCCCCCGCGAGTCTTCACCAAGTGTCTGTCAGCGGCCACGGCCCTCTGGCTGCAGGGTATAGCCATCTGCCCTTACCTAGATGATTGGCTCATCTCGGGCACCTTGGTGGAGGATGCTCACCTCTAGGCATCGTGCACGATCCTCCTCATCGAGCACCTCAGTTTCGTGATCAGCTACTCCAAATCCCACCTCACACCGGTGCGGACCCTAGAGTTCACTGGCGCTCTTTTCGACACAGAACGTGCGACCACCTTTTTTCCTCAAGCACGCGCGGATCGGCTCTGCGCTCTGGCTGCCGAGGTCCAAGGCCAGCCCAGGGTCTCGACGTGGACCATGCTGCGCCTCCTGGAGCACATGGCCTCGACTGTCCATGTTGTTCCCAATGCTCGCATGCACATGTGAGAGCGGCCCAGTGGTGCCTCAGAGCGCAATGGGCCCAAGCCACGGGCTGCCTCCAGGACCCCCGTACGGGTGTCTTGCAGCCTAGTCGAGTCCCTAGTCTGGTGGCAGGACCCCCAGAGCCTCCTTTGGGGCATGCCCTTCCAGACTCGTCCTCATGAACTCATCTTGACGACGGACGCCTCGCTGTTGGGCTGGGGAGCCCACTGAGACCACCTCTGCACACAGGGGCAGTGGTCACCCGAGGAATCCTGACAGCAGATCAACCTGCTTGAGCTTCGAGCGGTCCAGTTGGCCTTGAAGGTCTTCGAGTACCACCTGAAGGGCAGGTCGGTGCTCGTGCAGACCGAAAACAGAGTCACGATGTTCTACATAAACAAGGAGGGGGGCACGGGCTTCCGCCTCCTCTGTCGGGAGGCAGTCCTTCTCTGCTCCTTCGCAGTGCGCCGGGGCATCACCCTAAGAACTGTCTACCTCCCGGCCAAGGACAATGTCCTTGCCGGTTTTCGCCCTGGCCACAGCACCAAGACTATTCTTCTGTCCTTTCTTAACAAGTGTCACATCTCTCACACCTCCAACCCTCTACCTTTGCACTGCGAGGTACCTCAGGGGTTCCATTCTCGTACCGCTCCTCTTCAATATCGTTTTGGCCCCTCTCACTCTCCTGGTGCAGCAGTCCTGGCATATTATTATGCCGATGACATCATTCTTCTCTACCACACTTCCTCTGTCAGTCCAGATCTTTCAACCCTCAATGCCTGTCTATCACTTGTCTCTATCTGGCTGTCCACAAACCTCCTTCATCTTAACCCCTCAAAAACATTGGCAATGTGGTCCACTTTTGGTAACTCCTGCCCCACACTATCCTCTACCCTCCTTAGCGTCCCGATCCCACTGGTATCCTCGTTTCGCTGCTTGGGTGTGACACTGGACCCAGATTTATCCTTCCATGCCCATATTTCTGCTCTCACCCGTCGAACCTTTGTCAAATTCGAGCCGTCCGTGCTGTTCTGTCCCCTTCTTCTCTCACCACTCTTCTTCTCTCCTTGGTAATCTCACAAAATGACTACTGTAATATAATCTTTGCTGGCCTCCCCCAATATCAACTCCACTGCTTAAGGATGATTCAAAATGCTGCTGCCCAGATTCTCTCCCTCACCAACCGTTATAGTCAGATTGCACCCCACCTTATTCAACTGCATTGGTTACCAGTTTCCCACCTCATCACCTTCAAACTCCTGATCCTAACTCACAAGGCCCTTCACACGCACACCCGTCAGTACCTGGCTGATTCCATACTGTTCCGTTCGGTGCCCCGCTTCCTTCGGTCCATACATGTCAACCACTTGGATCTCCGCTCCCCAACTCGTGCCCACATAGACTTGCCACTCAGCTTTTTTCTTTTTAGGACCATCCCTCTGAAACTCACTTCCCGCTCTCATCCACCAAGAACAGTCATACCCCAAATTGAAGTCTCTTTTTAAGATTTATCTTTTCTGAGCTGCCTATGACCTCCCCCCCCCCTTGACCCCTCCTAACCTTCCCTCTTTCTGTCTTACCCCTCTTCTTCTTTCTTCTTTTTCCTATCTCTGGTGTGACTGTATTCTTTCCTGTCAGAAAGTTTTTTTCTGTTTCCGGCCTTGGCCATTGCTGTATTTTGCTTCATTGTAAACCGCCTTGATGGTTCCGAAGGTATGGTAAATCAAGTATTCTAATAAAGATAAAGATAGCATGAGAGTGAAAGGGGATATACTCAGGAGTACTATGTGGAAATATTTCTTTGCGGAAAGAGTTGTAGATGTGTGGAATAATCTCCCAGTGGAGGTGGTAGACACGAGGACAATATCTGAATTCAAAAAAGCATGGGACAAACACAGAAGATCTCTAAACGTAAAAAAGGGGACTATAGTAGTTGATATGGAAGGGCAGACTAGATAGGCCATGTGGTCTTTTTCTGCCGTCATGTTCTATGTTTCTAATTTGTTCTCCAATGTTAATTTCATTCTGGGTCACCCGATCATCAAGCAACTTAAGATCAGCCCTTATATCACTCACGGCTTTGGAAAAGTCCAAACAGAAGAGACATTACTCCTGAAGAATTTCCATAAGCTCTTATTTTATTGCTGGCAGAGGCAACCTGGAGGCCACACACTGTGAAGATAAGAGGACTCCACTCATGTCTTGAGTAGGAGAGGTTTAAGAAGCAGAATCAGGACTTCCGGTGACGTCATTGGGATAGATGGCGGTGTAGCAATCCAGCTCCACCACCTAAGCCTGTAAGAAGGGGGAAAACGTACCCCTAAATGAGCAATTTGCGAGGAGCACAGGAGGGGAGGAAGTAGAGTGAAGATCCGAAAGCGGGAGCTGTGGAGAAGAGCAAAAGGATCCCTGAAAGAGCGCCGCAGTAAGCAGAGAAGCCCTGACAGCTGCCTGATTGACAGACCGCGTGGTGAGCAGAAGCGTGGTGGCAGCTGGTGGACGGCTATAAGGCTGATGAACAGGGAAGGAAGAAGAGGCAGTGTTCAAAGGGGCAGGAGGGTTCGCAACGGAGCACAAATCGAACTCAAAGAGGTGAGCTTGAGCTGAGAAACCGTGTGGTAGTGTGGAGCAGCGGAGGTGAAAAGCCGTGGATACAGAGAGAGCTCCAGAGGCCTGGGAGAGCTGGCAAGGGTAAAAAGTGCTGTCGAGAGAGAATGAGGGAAAAGGAACATCGAAGGCACGGTCTTTGTAAGACAGCCGCAGAGGAACAGACACCACAGCGGATACATAGCAAGAGAGCTGCCAAAGGGACACAGAAAACATTAAAACAAAGCACAGCCAGACACAGGTGACTAAGTGGGCTGAGCACAAAGTCACCTAGCAGATTTATCACAGGAGAAGAGCATGGTACCCTGTGCAGAGCTGGACAGACAATAATAATAAGACAGAGGGGCAAGACAGCATTCTAAGAAGGAGCCATCGAAGGATAGTGAAAAAGGAATCAGAAAATCCTTGGAAGAGCTAATACTACAGTCCGGGGGCATCGAGAGAGAGCATGGAAAAAAATGAAGGCGGACAGTCAGCAAGAAGAAAATTGTTCAAATTTATATCTACATACATGACACCCAAAGGAGGAAAAGAGGGGGAGAAGGAGGGCAGACTACAGTTTGCAGGCCAAAATGATCCAGAGGAGGAGCTGGAATGTAGCCCAGGAGTGGCAGCTATGCTAAAGGAATGGCTAACAGAGCTGAAAGATGAGATCAAGATGGAAATAAATGGGGTAAAAAATGAATTAAAAGAGACAATACAATCTCTGAGACAAGATATAATGGATATGGGAAACCGTGTGGAATAAACAGAGATGCAGATGGAGCAACAAGGGGTGAAATAGAGGAACTACAAAAAGGATGGGAGGACAAACTGCGCTCAAGAAGAGCAGCAGGTGAAAGTGGAAGACTTTGGAGGATAGATCCAGGAGATGTAATATAAGAGTACGAGGTCTCCCAGAAGAACCTAAATATAAAAACTGTGAAGAGGTGATTGCTAAAATATTCAGGTCATTATTAGCAACTGCCGACCAGGAGGAAGGTGGTGAAGTAGAGCCTCTGCTAATAGAGCGAGCACATAGAGGCTTGGGCCCTGCAAGAGACAGCAAACCACGAGATATAGTAGTATGTCTTAGTTCGTTCAAACTTAAAGAAAAACTTTTGAGGGCAGCGAGGAAAACAAGACAGTTTATCTGGGACGAACAAAAACTGGAACTCTTCCAGGATCTCTCCCTCGGAACGCTACAGCGCAGAAGAAGCCTTAAAGAGGTGACGGCATATCTGAGAAGGGAGTACATGAGATATAAATGGTTGTTTCCCTTTGGTTTGCTGACAGCAGCACGGCATCACAGCTCATTATTACACAGATGATATTATTATTCTTCACCACACTGACCCCACCACCCCAGACCTCGCTCCTCTCAATTCCTGCCTGGCCTCAGTGGCCACCTGGTTCTCTTCTAACTTTCTGCATGTGAACCGCTCTAAAACATTTGCCATCTGGTTTACCTTCGGTGCTCCAGCCCCCTCTCTTGCTCCTCTTTTGTCCTCCACTCCACTTCCTCTTGTTCCCTCCCTGCGTTACCTGGGGGTTATCCTGGACTCTGCCTTATCATTCAAAGAACACATTTCCTCTGTGGTGCAACGGTCCTTCCACACCCTGAGACAACTTCGTGCAGTTTGCCCTTTTATACCAGTCCCTTCTATGACCACACTACTCTTATCCCTAGTGGTATCTCGTCTAGACTATTGTAATCTCATTCTAGCCGGCTTTCTCCAATCACAATTGCAGAGACTGCAACTGGTTCATCACACTGCGGCATGTATCCTGATGCATGCTTCACGTTTCGATCATATCACCCCTCTCCTGATTCACCTGCATTGGCTTCCACTTGTCTATCGCATACAATTCAAGGTGCTCATCCATGTGCATAAAACCATTCATACCGGTGTTCCCCTTTACCTCACAGATCAAATTCATCTTCACTCTTCTCACCGTTCCCTCAGGTCAGTCCATCTGAATCGCATGTCCCTTCCCTCTCCATCACAGGCTCATCTTGAATCCACCCGTTCCTCTGCTTTCTTCTTCTTAGGCCCTCGACTTTGGAACTCGCTTCCCCTTGCCCTCCACCTAGAACCCTCCTACAAAACCTTTAAGACTATCCTGAAGACCCATTTATTTTGCTCTGCTTTTAACCTCCCTCCTTCCCCTGCCCCCTCATCTCCCCCACCCCGCTGAATTCTGATGTTCCCCAACCCTCCACTACTATGCAATGTTTCCGCTTTGCCTTGTTGCTCTATCCTCCTTTCTTATTCTATCCTTTCTCATACTTTTCTTTCCTTTTGTTTTGGCGTTCTTTTCCTTTTCAGCAGCCTTATTATTTCTGTTATTGTAAACCGCTCTGGTGCCTTGAGCGTGAGCGGTATATTAAATGTGTTAATAAAGATAAAGAGATGAGTGCAGACATGTGAGGAAGCCTGGAAAGCACTTAAAAAACTGGGACTAAGCAATCTTCCAGAGGGGGAGAGATCGCCGGCCGGAACAGCAACAATCACAGCAACAACCACCTCAAAGAGGAACGACCTACGATGGCACAGGGCACCAGTGGCAGGCAGAAGAATGGCGAGGCTGAACCGAGAGAGCCCAGGAGCGCAAGCGGCGGCGAACAGAGCTTGCTGAAAAAGAGGACTTTGTACGTTACTGATAATGAAGTAAAAATCGGATGGGGGGGGAGGTTAGTAGTAAATAAGCTAGGGGTAAGGGGGGTGAGAGGGAGGGGGCGAGAGGTACAGAATTAGATAAAGATTAGGAAAGGGAATTAGGGGGGAGGTAGGGGGTGAGATGAGGGGGGAAGAGGTAGGATGTAGGAGTAAGGGAGAAGGAGGGACGGGTTGGGCAAGCTCGGAGTCAGAAGTGGGGTTTAGGGGCATAGGGGGGAAGCGGAATGAAGGGGTAGGGACAGGCAAAGGCCCGAGACTCAGTCACCATAATGGAAGATGAATCTCTCTTCAGGAGAGGGAGGAAGGGGACGGGAGGAAGGGTGGAAGGGGGGGGGGACAGAGGTGGGAGGGGGAGGGGTTAGGGGTGCAACCGGCAGGGCTAGGAGAGTAAGAGGGAATAAGGAAATAAAGATGAGTTAAAAATAGTCTCATTAAATGTAAAAGGGCTAAATTCCCCATTTAAACGCCAAAAATTGTATACAGAAATAGCACACCAGAAAGCAGCAATAGTGATGATACAGGAAACGCATCTGACAAGAGCAACAGAGTAACTGGTTAAGCCCAGGGGATATGGAGTATGTATACATGCATCTAATACAGTAGAAAAGAAAAAAGGAGGGGTTGCTATACTGATTGATACAAGGTTAAAGATACAATTGCAATCTATTGTGCGGGATAAAGAGGGGAGATATGTGTGATTGCGTATGAAGGTGGGGAATGAATGATCTCCAGGAACAAGCAGGAATGTAGTCTTCACATATGGGTATCGTCGGTACCGACGGAGCCTACGCGGGAACGCTCCCCAGCATCCAATTAGAAAGCTTTTGGGAGCATCCCACAGCGCCTGCGTGCTGCCTTCCCGCCTTTCCCAACTGCCTCTCTCCAGTTCTTCGTTTTCCGCGGAGCCAGCAGGTCGTTGTTCCTCTCACCGGAGAAAATTATTCCTCCTCCTTCTTTTTTGTGGTCGCGTCTGCCTTCCTCGACGCTACACCGGTACCGCTGGTGGTTCTTTCTTTCTTTAAAAAAGAAAATATATATATTTAGTTCTTTTTTTCCAATTTTTTCCTCGGGTGCATGCTCCATTTTGGGCCAAAATTTCTTCCATTATGGAAAAACCCGCGTCGGGGTTTAAGAAGTGCAACAAGTGTGGCGGTACCATATCCGGCACCGACACCCATGAGTCTCAAATGTTTAGGTCCTGACCACTCCATCTCGGAGTGTATGGCCTGTGCCATGATGTCCAAAAGAAGGTCGACAAAACCGGGCTGCTAAGCTTAGCACCCCTCTTTCCCTCTGATGCAGCCTCTGTGGCATCGACATCTTCCAGGGCTTCGTCTTCTTCCCATGGATCTCAGGTAACTAAACATAAGTCCAGCCGGTCCTCAAAGGGTAGATCTCCTTCTAAGCATCGAGTTGCCTCTGGCGTTGCCCTTGAGGGTTCTGCACCGGCAAAATTGCCCCGGCGGGAGGCTTCGGCTTCCAAAGCATTATCGGGGCTCCAGGATGTTCTCAAGGCCTCAACTTCGGCAGAACTACTGGTGCCATGCTCTGGGGTACTGGCGGTTTTCTCCGGTACCGATACCCAGGCATCGGCAGCGTCAATAGACCAGAGGTTCCTGGCTATTGAATGCAGTCTGGCGGCTCTCCTTGCGGCATTGACGCCCTCGGAACCGCATCAGACGGTTCAACTGGCTCTGGCGCCGGCATCGGTACTGGTACCGATAGCATCGACATCGGTACTGGTACCAATAGCATAGACATCGGTGTCCGCATTGCCGGCACCCAGTCAAGCCATGCCCTCCGGTACCGATACACCAGTACCGATTCCCCCTGGTACCGACTTCGGTCGGTACAGGTATCGTGCTCTACAGGAACATCTGGACAGAAGGTACTTTGAATCCTCTGAGGATTCTGACAGTTCTGTCGGTACCGGGATACTTCTCCCTGAGGAGCCTTCCTCTCCCAAACGGAGGATGTCTCCTCCAGAAGATATCTCCTTTCAGGATTTTATCAGGGACGTGGCTCGAGGTCTGTCCATTACTGTGGCTCCTGAGACAGAGCCCAGAGCAAAGGAGTTGGAGATTTTGCAATATCCCAAAGCTCCTAAAGAGGCAGCTACCTTGCCTATCCATGAGATCTTACATGATCTCATGTTAAGAATGTGGGAAACTCCCCTGACCACCTCACCTCACTCCCGTCGACTGGATACCATGTATAGGGTTCCCCCCTGTCCTGGTTTCCAGAAGACTCCGTTGCCTCACCACTCTATTGTAGTGGAGTCAGCAATGAGAAGGATCAGGAGTGCAAAGAGGCATGCCTCTAACCCTCCAGGACGTGAGTGTGGAACTTTGGATGCCTTTGGACGTCGTACCTTCCAGGCTTCCATGCTTTCTGCCAGGATCAGTTCCTATATTTTATATATGGGAATGTTCCTTAAGGAAGTCACAGGGGATTTAGAAGGTTTGAGCCATCTTCTTCCTGAGGATAAGAGGCAGGATTTCCTCACACTGGTTAGCATGCCCAGGATGTGTCTAAATTTGTCAGTCGTGCAGCCTTTGACTGTTTTGAATGCATAAGCAGAACCTCTGCTATTGCTATAGGTGCACGTAGAATTGCCTGACTCCAGGCATCCGATTTGGAGCTCTGGGTCCAGGACAAACTGGGCAATATTCCTTGTACAGGTGAGAATCTATTTGGTAAAATTGGCAAGAAAAGGCCAATGAGTTGGATGCTGATAACTCCACTTTGGATAGGTTATCCAAAGCTACAGCTGATCCTGCAAGAAAGAAATCTTTCATAAAAAACATTCTTTTCCAAAAAGAAGAGGTTTTATCCCTCGTATCAGCAGGGACGTTCTGCAGGTCAGCCTGTCCGGAAGACTCAGCAACCACCCAAACAAAGAAAAGCAAAGACTGCTAAGCCTCAACCGTTTCAGCAGTCTCAGCCTCCACAAGGCCTTTGACTTCCATCTAGGGAACTTAGCCTTCCTGGCTCTCAGTGCACCAGAACCTTCCACCATTCCAGGAAGGTTGTGCCACTTTGCCCCCAGATGGGGGCAAATAACAGCAGAACATTGGACTCTTTCCATTATAAGAGAGGAGTACAAGTTTCACTTCCTCCGCTTGCCCCCCACTACAATGGTTAGACAGTTCAATTCTCAGACCTCTCTCATCAACCTGTTAGATCAAGAGGGTCACCATGCTTCTTGCCCAAGGGGCAATAGAAGAGGTACCCATTCTTCAACAGGGTACAGGGTTTTACTCCCCCTATTTCCTTATAACAAAGAAAACAGGAGGACACAGACCCATTTTGGATCTCAGAGAATTGAACAAATTCCTGTTCAAGGAGAAATTCAAAATGATTTCTCTGGGAACCCTGCTGCCATACCTTCAGAGCCAGGATTGGCTTTGTTCTCTAGATCTCAAGGATGTGTACACTCATGTTCTCATCCATCCAACTCACAGAAAGTTCCTTCGGTTTCTTTTTCAAGGAAAGCACTGCCAATACAGGGTGCTGCCTTTTGGCCTGGCCTCAGCACCGAGGGTGTTCACGAAATGCATGGCTGTGGTAGCAGCATTTCTTCGCACTCTGGGAATATTCGTCTTCCCCTACTTAGACGACTGGCTCATTCGAGCCCCATCAGAGTCAGAGGCCAGGGCTTCTCAATCTCGCACAATGCGTATCCTACAGTATTTGGGTCTGGTCATAAACATCCCAAACTCCAACCTAACTCCCACTCAATCCCTAGAGTTCATAGGAGCTTTGTTGGATACCAGGAAAGCAAGGGCCTATCTTCCCCAGGCCCGTTGCCTTGGCATGGTGCAGTTAGCCTCTCAAGCAGTGCTAAAGCCTCATCTCACTGCTCGAGAAATGTTACAACTACTAGGCCACATGGCATCTACCGTGCATGTAGTTCCTTATGCTTGCCTCCATATGAGAGCAGCCCAGTGGACTTTATCCACTCAATGGACCCAGGCATCAGGATGCCTGTCAGACAAAATAGCAAACACAAATCGTCTTATTTTGTTCCTTCGTTGGTGGCAGTCCACTCAAAATCTGTTGCTGGGGTCCCCATTTCAGCAACCTTTACCCCAAGCAACTCTCACAACAGATGCTTCACCAATGGGTTGGGGAGCTCATCTGCAAAACCTCTCCACCCAAAGCACCTGGACTCTAAAGGAGACTCATCTACACATCAATCTTCTGGAACTCAAAGCAATCTTTCTTGCTCTGCGAGTGTTCCACACCCTGCTCAGCTACAAGACAGTCCTCATTCATATGAACAATCAAGTAGCCATGTTCTACGTGAACAAGCAGGGAGGAACAGGCTCTCTGTCGCTTTGCAGCGAAGCTTTGCGACTATGGGCCCTCGCCAGAGAACATCAGATTCATCTCCTGGCTGTGTATCTTCCAAGTATCCAAAACTCTTGGTCAGACAGACTCAGTCAAGTTCTGCTTCCACACGAATGGTCTCTACATGCAGACCAGGTGACCAAGATTTTTTAAATTTGGGGAACCCCGGACATAGACCTCTTTGCAAGTCCGTTGAATGCCAAACTTCCCTGGTTCTGTTCCAGAATTCCGGCTCAGGGCTCTCAGGCCAGGGATGCTTTCCTCCTTCATTGGGGTCAAGACTTCCTTTATGCCTTTCCACCCATTCCCCTGATTCCCAAAACCCTATTCAAGCTTCAGAGAGACAGAGGCCGTATGATCCTCATAGCTCCACATTGGCCACGGCAAGTGTGGTACCCTCTGCTTCTACATCTCTCTCAAGCTCCCTCTCTGGAGTTAGGGTCTGCTCCAGATCTCCTGTCTCAGGAGGAGGGATTGTTATGGCATCCCAATCCCCAATCACTGCATCTCAGGGCTTGGTTGCTGAAGGCCTAGTTCTTCAGGATCTTAACCTTCCCCAGCAGGTAAAGGATATCCTTTATGCTTCTAGGAAACCTTCCACAAGATGCTCTTATGCTTTCAAGTGGAAAAGGTTTACGAGATGGTGCTCGCAGAAGGGTCTTAGCCCCCTTGAGATACCTCTGGAATCATTACTGGAGTATCTCCTTCATTTATGCAATGCAGGACTTAAAACTAACTCAGTAAGGGTCCATTTGAGTGCTATTGCGGCTTCTTTCAAGCCTTGAAATGGACAACCTATTTCCTCCCATCCTCTTATAGCAAGATTTATATGAGGCCTTCTACTAACTAAACCTCCCATTAAGCCACCACTGGTGGCATGGGACTTAAATTTGGTTCTTGGCCAGCTCATGAAGCCACCTTTCGAACCCTTAGCTACTACCACGTTGAAATTCCTTTCTTGGAAGGTTATTTTTCTCATTGCAATCACATCAGCACTCCGCATTAGTGAGTTGCAAGCGCTAGTAGCTGATCCACCTTATACAAGGTTCCATCATGACAAGGTAGTCCTTAGGACTCATCCACACTTTATGCCAAAGGTGGTCTCGCCTTTTCATCTTAACCAGGCGGTCTACCTGCCTGTGTTTTTTCCAAGGCCTCATGCATCAAATGCAGAAAGGAATTTTCATACTTTGGACTGTAAAAGAGCTTTAGCCTTATCTCCAGGAACAAGCAGGAATGAGTCCTCACATATGGGTACGTCGGTACCGACGGAGCCTGCGCGGGAACGCTCCCCAGCTTCCCAAAAAGGAAAGCTTTTGGGAGCATCCCACATCGCCTGCGCGCTGCCTTCCCGCCTTTTCTAACCAGCTCTCCTCAGTTCTTCTTTTCCGCGGAGCCAGCAGGTCGTGTTCCTGTCACCGCTGAAGAAGTTCTTTATTTTAATTTATTTCTTTGGTCGTGTGTCTGCCTTCCCCGACGCCGGACCGGTACCGCTGGTCTTTTCTTTCTAAAAAAAAAAATAATAATATTTTTTCCTCACTTGATGTATTTTTCTTCTTAGGCCTCCAGGCCCACAAGAAAATTTTCCCTCATGGAAAAACCAGCCTCCGGGTTCAAAAAATGCACTAAGTGTAGCGGTACAATTTCTGTTACAGATACCCATGAATGGTGTCTTAAATGTTTGGGTCCTGAACACACCATTCCAGATTGCCAGTCCTGCTCTCTAATGTCTAAATGGGGGTTACAGAACTGAGCAGCCAAGCTCCATGTGCTGTTTCCCACGGATGCACCGGCGGTGGCATCGACATCTTCCAGGTCTTCCTCTCCTGATGGGTCTCAGGTAACCAAACATAAACCTAGCAGGTCCTTGAAGGGCAAATCTCCCTCTAAGCATTGAGATGCCTCCGGGCTTGCTCTAGAGGATCCTGCCCCAGCCAAACAACCCCGGCGGGAAGCTCCGGCTTCCAAAGCTCCTCCTAAGGGGTTACAGGTTGACATCGATGGCACGGCCTCGACCGATCACCTGTTAGACTGCTCTGGGGTACCGGCACTTTCTCCCGGTACCGACATCCAGGCAGTCGTGGCGTCCACGGATCACACTGTTCAATCCATGCAGCAGGCTATAATGGCTTTTATTAAGGCTGCGACGCCGGCGGTACCGCAACAACCCCCGTTGTCGGTACCGGCGTCGGTACCGGTACCAGCGCCGATACCGGTACCGATTGCATCGACATCGACCAGGATACCGACCCCGGTTCCTTGTCCAGGACTGTTTCTCGGTACCGATCCGGTACCAGGGACGCCTGATGTCGATACCGATCGATACGCGTATCGATCACTGGAAGAGGGCAGACGATACTTCGATTCTTCTGATGATTCTGATTCATCAGATGAGTCTCCTGAGGTATCTATTACCCTCCCTGAGGAGCCTACTTCTCCAAAAAGGAGAATGTCTCCTCCAGAGGATTTGTCCTTTCAAGACTTCATAATAGAAGTGGCTAAAGGACTCTCTATTTCAGTAACCTCTGAGACAGAGCCTAGAGCAAAAAAATTAGATATTTTAGGATACTCTAAGGCTCCCAGAGAGACAGTCACCTTGCCAATTCATGAAATCCTTCATGAACATATGATTGACTTATTGGAGACTCCTCTCACCCTTTCTCCTCATTCTCGCAGATTGGACACTATGTACCGTGTCCCTCCTTGTCCTGGATTTCAAAAAACCCAGCTTCCTCACCATTCCATTGTGGTGCAGTCGGCTATGAAAAGGATAAAGAGTACCAAAAGACACTCTTCTGCTCCTCCAGGAAGAGAATGCAGGATCTTGGATGCTTTTGGTAGGAAAATCTTCCAAGCCAGCATGTTTATTGCCAGAATCAACTCATATAGCCTTTATATGGGTATGTTTCTAAAGGAAATTGCACTAAAGCTGCACAACTTTCTCCCTTTTCTTCCAGAGGATAAAAGGGATGAGTTCCTCCTTTTGCTTAAGCATACTCAAGACATTTCAAAGTTTTCCAACAGGGCAGCCTTTGACTCCTTTGAAGGTGCCAGCAGAGCCTCAGGCATTGCCATAGCTGCTCGCAGGATTGCTTGTCTCCAGGCTTCTGATTTAGAGCCCTGGGTTCAAGATGGCTTAGGAAATCTGCCCTGTACAGGTGAAAATCTCTTTGGCAAAGAGTGGCAAATAAAAGCCACTCAAATGGATGCAGAGAATTCTGCTCTGGATAGACTTTCCAAGTCAACCACTCCAGCCAAGAAAAAACCTTTCAAAAAGCCTTTTTACAAAAGAAGCAGATTTCCTTCCACTTCTGGCCAACAATCTTCTACAGGTCGCTTTGCTACTAAGCGTCAGCAACCTAAACAGGCCAGGCCTAAACCTGCAGGGACTGCTACAACCCAGCAGTCCCAACCTCCTCAGGTCTTTTGACTTGATACTAGAGAACTTAACCTTTCTGGCTCTACAACAGCCAGAACCTCTCTCACCATTCCAGGAAGGTTAGCTCATTTTGCTCCCAGATGGGAGCAAATCACATCAGAGCAGTGGACCCTCTCCATCATAAGAGAGGGCTACAAACTTCATTTCTCAGACCTTCTTCCCTACACCATGGTGAGACACTTCAATTCTCCCACATCTCTCCTCCACCTTCTGGATCAGGAGGTGACTACCCTTCTGGCCCAGGGGGCCATAGAAGAAGTTCCTCTTCTTCAACAGGGGTCAGGGTTCTACTCCCCCTATTTTCTCATTCCAAAGAAAACAGGGGGGTACAGACCCATTCTAGATCTCAGAGAATTGAACAAATTCCTGTGCAAAGAGAAGTTCAAGATGCTTTCTCTAGGAACTCTCCTTCCATACCTGCAGAGTCAGGATTGGCTTTGTTCTCTAGATCTCAAGGATGCGTACACTCATGTCCTCATCCATCCATCTCACAGAAAATTCCTACGTTTTCTGTTCCAGGGAAAACATTACCAATACAGAGTGCTTCCTTTCGGTCTAGCCTCTGCTCCGAGAGTGTTCACCAAATGCATGGTAATAGTTGCTGCATTTCTACGCACTCTGGGAATATTTGTCTTCCCATACCTGGACGATTGGCTCATCCGAGCTCCAACCCAGTCAGAGGCTCAGATCTCCCTGAACCGCACCAGGCGCATTCTGCAATACCTGGAACTTGTGGTAAACCTCCCAAAGTCCCAGCTCACCCCTACTCAGTCCCTGGAATTCATAGGGGCCTGGTTGGACACCACCTCTGCAAGGGCCTACCTTCCTCAGGCCCGTTGCCAACGTCTAGTGCAGTTAGCCTCCCAGATTCAGTCAAAGAGCCACTTAACTGCCAGGGAGATGCTACAGCTGCTAGGCCACATGGCTTCCACAGTACATGTGGTACCCTATGCTCGCCTACACATGAGAGCAGCTCAGTGGACTTTGTCCACCCAGTGGACTCAAGCTTCAGGAGCTCTCTCAGACCAAATAGCAACCTCCAAACGTCTCTTTTGGTCTCTCCAATGGTGGATGTCCACTCAAAATCTGTTGCTGGGGTCCCCCTTCCAACCTTTGTTGCCCCAAGCAACCCTCACAACAGATGCCTCCCAAACAGGTTGGGGAGCTCATCTACAAGACCTCTCCACCCAAGGCACTTGGTCTCCACAGCAGACCTCTCTTCATATCAACCACTTGGAACTTCGAGCAGTGTTCCTAGCTCTCAAGGTCTTTCATACCCTCCTCAGGTACAAGACAGTCCTCATTCATACGGACAATCAAGTAGCCATGTTTTACATAAACAAGCAAGGAGGAACTGTCTCTCTGTCGCTTTGCAACGAAGCTCTAAGATTATGGGCCTTCGCCAGAGAGCATCAAATCCATCTCCTGGCAGTATACCTCCCAGGAATCCAAAACTCTTGGGCAGACAGACTCAGTCGAGTTCTGCTTCCACACGAATGGTCCCTGCACATGGATCAGGTACTCAGAATCTTCCAAGAATGGGGAACCCCGGACATAGACCTCTTTGCAAGTCCGTGGAATGCCAAACTTCCCCGGTTCTGTTCCAGAATTCCGTGTCAGGGAGTTCAGGCCAAGGATGCCTTCCTCCTTCATTGGGGTCAGGGCTTCCTGTATGTCTTTCCACCCATTCCTTTGATTCCCAAGACTCTTTTCAAACTCCAGAGGGACCAAGGATCTATGATCCTCATAGCTCCACGCCAACTGTGGTACCCTCTACTCCTGCATCTTTCCCAAGCCCCCTCCCTGGACTTGGGAGCTGCTCCAGACCTTCTGTCCCAGGAGGAAGGGACTTTGTGGCATCCAAACCCCAAATCCCTTCACCTCAGAGCTTGGTTACTGAAGGCCTAGACCTTCAAAACTTAAATGTCTCTCAGCAAGTGAAGGATATCCTCCATGCTTCCAGAAAACCTTCCACTAGGCGTTCCTATGCTTTTAAGTGGAAAAGATTTTCCATTTGGTGTGCTCAAAAGGGTCTTGACCCTCTGGCACTTCCTGTGAATTCTCTATTGGAATATCTCCTGCATCTCTCCAATGCAGGCCTTAAGACGAATTCAGTAAGGGTCCATTTGAGTGCTATTGCAACATCCCTTAAGCCTCTCAATGGACAACCTATTTCCTCTCATCCTCTTATTGCAAGATTCATGAAAGGCCTAACTTTAACTAAACCCTCCTCCGGTGGCATGGGACTTAAACTTGGTTCTTGATCAGCTTATGAAGCCACCTTTTGAACCCTTAGCCGCTACCTCCTTGAAATTTCTTTCCTGGAAGGTTATTTTCCTTATTGCACTCACTTCTGCTCGCCGCATCAGTGAATTGCAGGCCTTAGTGGCTAATCCACCTTATACAAGGTTCCATCATGATAAGGTAGTCCTTAGGACAAATCCACACTTTATGCCTAAAGTGGTCTCACCTTTTCATCTTAATCAAGAGGTATATTTACCTGTCTTTTTTCCAGCTCCTCATGCATCCAGTGCAGAGAGGAATCTTCATACTCTGGATTGTAAAAGAGCTCTTGCTTTTTACTTACACAGGACACAGCAACATAGAAAGTCTTCCCAGCTTTTTGTTGCTTTTGATCCTTCTCATTTAGGACTTCCAGTCTCTAAAAGAACACTGTCCAATTGGATTGCTCAGTGTATTTCTTTTGCTTACCAGAGTAAGAACCTTTCTCTGGAGGGCCATGTCACAGCTCACAATGTGAGGGCCATGGCCACCTCTATGGCTCATCTTCATTCTGTGTCCATCGACCAGATCTGTCGAGCAGCCACCTGGGCCTCGGTTCATACCTTCACAGCCCATTACTGTTTGGACAAGGACTCCCGCCGGGATGCCTTGTTTGGTCAGGCTGTCCTCAAACACCTGTTCCATTCCTGAACAACTCCTGCCCTCCTTCCCTGTATGGATGCCTGAGATCCATAGGAAGACGAGGAACCCTTCAGGGTCTCATATCCTTGGGGATCTCCCAGGCATCTTAGCTAGGGAGTCCCCATATGTGAGGACTTATTCCTGCTTGTTCCTGGAGATAGCACAGTTACTTACCTGTAACAGGTGATCTCTGGGAACAGCAGGAATTATTCCTCACAACCCACCCTCCTCCCCTAGGAGTTGTATCTTCTATCTATCTTCCTTTCCTCTCTCTATTGTCTCAGCTATAAACTCGAACTGAGGAGAGCTGGTCAGGAAGGCGGGAAGGCAGCGCGCATGTGCAGTGGGAGGCCCCAAAAGCCTTTCATCTGAAAGGCTGGGGAGCTTTCCCGCGCAGGCTCCGTCGGTACCGATGTACCCATATGTGAGGACTTATTCCTGCTTGTTCCTGGAGATAGCACAGTTACTTACCTGTAACAGGTGATCTCTGGGAACAGCAGGAATTAGTCCTCACAACCCTCCCACCTCCCCTAGGAGTTGTCTCTCTCTCTCTGTCTTTCCTTTCCTCTCTCTCTCTATTGTCTCAGCTTTAAACTTGAACTGAGGAGAGTTGGTTAGGAAAGGCGGGAAGGCAGCGCGCAGGTGCTGTGGGATGCTCCCAAAAGCTTTCCTTTTTGGGAAGCTGGGGAGCGTTCCCGCGCAGGCTCCGTCGGTACCGACGTACCCATATGTGAGGACTAATTCCTGCTCTTCCCAGAGATCACATGTTACAGGTAAGTAACTGTGCTTTACTTGCAAAGAACACAGCAACATAGAAAGTCCTCTCAACTCTTTGTTGCTTTTGATCCTTCTCATTTGGGACTTCCAGTCTCCAAGAGAACACTGTCCAGCTGGATTGCACAGTATATTTCCTTCGCATATCAGAGTAAGAATCTTCCTCTGGAGGGCCATGTCACAGCTCACAATGTGAGAGCCATGGTAGCTTCAATGGCTCATCTGCACTCTGTGTCTATCGACGACATCTATCTAGCAGCCACTTGGGCCTCGGTTCATACCTTCACAGCCCATTACTGCTTAGACAAGGACTCCCGCCGGGATGCCTTGTTTGGTCAGGCTGTTCTCCAACACCTGTTCCATACCTAATCAACTCCTACCCACCATCCCTGGTTGGATGCCAGTGATCCATGGGGGGAAGTGGAGCCCTTTCACAGGGACACGCAACTTCTGGGTTCTCTCCCTGGCATCTAAAGCTAGGGAGTCCCCATATGTGAAGACTACATTCCTGCTTGTTCCTGGAGATAGCATAGTTACTCACCTGTAACAGGTGATCTCCGGGAACAGCAGGAATATAGTCTTCACAACCCACCCACCTCCCCTAAGAGTTGTATCTATCTATCTATCTCTTTCTCTTTCCCTCTCTCTCTCTTTGTCTCAGCTTTAAACTCAACTGGAGAGAGGCAGTTGGGAAAGGCGGGAAGGCAGCACGCAGGCACTGTGGGATGCTCCCAAAAGCTTTCTAATTGGATGCTGGGGAGCGTTCCCGTGCAGGCTCTGTCAGTACCGACGATACCCATATGTGAAGACTATATTCCTGCTGTTCCCGGAGATGATCTGTTACAGGTGAATAACTATGCTGTATTGTATAATGAACGTATACGCACCCACAGGAGCACAACGTGAATTCTGGACAAAACTGAATGAGGAGGTGGGGAAAATGGGGGAGGGTATTTTAATATATGGAGGTGATTTCAATGTAACATGGAACCTGGATAGGGATGTCACGGGGACAAGAGAGAGTAAAAGGGCGGATAGGAATAGATGTCGTAATTTTGTATTGCAGCATTGCCTGATTGATGCGTGGCGATTACAACAACCAGGGAAGAGACAATTCTCCTATTTTTCACCAGTACATGGCTCCTACTCAAGAACAGATGCTATTTGGGTATCAAAGAAGGTGGGAGGTAGGATTAAGGGGGTGGAGATGGACACAATAACCTGGTCTGATCATGCACCAGTTGCGGTAAGATTAAGAATGGAGGGCGAGGGGAAAGGCATACAGTTCTGGAGGCTTAATGAATCATTATTAGAAGATGGGAGGGTCAGGGCGGATATCGAGAGAGAAATGAGGGAATATTTTAAATGGAATGAAATGAGGAGGTTGCCTGGGGAGGAGTGTGGGATGGGGTATAAGGCAGTGGTGAGAGGCATCCTAGTTAAATGGGGGGCACGAAAAAGGAAGGGAAGAGAGAAGGCCCTGAGAGAACAATTGATGGAACTGGAAGAATTGGATGGGCAGGGAAGACTGGAGCATATAGAGGCCAGGTTTGGCAGTAAGAGCGCAGATAAATGATATGCAGGCAGAAAAGATACGGTATCAGATGCAGCTTTTGAGACGGGAGGTTTTTGAGGGAGGTAATAAAGCGGAGAGATATATGACGCAGAAACTGAAACAAAGGAAACTGCGCTCCCACATAATGAGAATTTGAAAGCGGGGAAGGGAGTTGGTAACTAAAGATGGGGAGATTCGAGAAACTTTTAGGGAATACTACCAGGGGCTATACAAAGCAAAGGAAGCCCCACAGAGGGAGAGAGTACAAAGTTATTTAGATTCCATAAAATTACCTAAACTAGAGGAGGGGGAACAAGAAGAGGTTGGTAAGTCCATACGAGTGGAGGAGGTGCAGAGGGTAATAAAACAGTTGAAACTAGATAAAGCACTGGGATTGGATGGGCTTACAGCGCGATTCTATCAAAGTTTTGGAGAAATATTAGCGGAACCCTTAGTTCGGTTATTTAATCTACAGAGGGAGGGAGGGGGGATAGCAGGAACGATGGGGTGGGCGGGCATTATAGTTATACATAAAAAGGGGAAAGACCCGCAAGAATGTTACTCCTATAGGCCTATCTCGCTGCTAAACTTAGATGCTAAGCTGCTAGCTAAAATACTTACCACGTGCCTAAATAAGATAATAGGGAAGCTGATGCACCAAGATCAAGCGGGATTTATCCCCGGGAGACAAGTAGCGGACAATATTAGGAAGATATTAAATATGATATGGTCCATTGAACAAAGCGGGGAGGAGGCTTTGCTCTTGTCGCTGGATGCAGAGAAGGCTTTTGACCAGGTGTCATGGCCTTATCTCCAGGAACAAGCAGGAATGAGTCTTCACATATGGGTATCGTCGGTACCGACGGAGCCTGCGTGGGAACGCTCCCCAGCGTCCAGTAGGAAAGCTTTTGGGAGCATCCCACAGCGCCTGCGCGCTGCTTTCCCGCCGTTCCCAACCGCCTCTCTCCAGTTCTTCTTTTCTGCGGAGCCAGCAGGTCGTGTTCCTGTCACCGCTGAAGAATTTATTTATTTTTTTCTAGTTCTTTGGTCTCGCGTCTGCCTTCTTCGATGTCAGACCGGTACCGCCGGTCTTTTCTTTCTTCTTAAAAAAAAAAAATTACCGTGTCCCACTTCTGTGCAATTTTTTCTTCGGCCTTAGGCTTAGGAAATATTTTTCCTCATGGAAAAGCCCGCCTCCGGGTTTAAAAAGTGCACGAAGTGCAGCACTACTATTTCTGTCACCGACACCCATGACTGATGTCTAAAATGTTTGGGTCCTGACCATTCCATCACGGATTGTGCGTCCTGTTCCATGATGTCTAAAAGAGATCGACAGAACCGAGCGGCTAAGCTCAGTACCCTGTTTCCCTCTGATGCAGCTTCGGTGGCATCAACGTCTTCCAGGGCTGCTTCTTCCTCTCATGGATCTCGGGTAACCAAACATAAGTCCAGCCGGTCCTCGAAGGGTAGATCTCCCTCTAAGCATTGAGATGCCTCCGGGCTTGCCCTCGAGGATTCTACACTGGCAAAATTACCCTGGCGGGAAGCCCCGGCTTCCAAAGCTTCATCTATGGGGGGTCACAAGTTGACATCGATGGCGTGGCCTCGACCGATCACCATGTTCTGGGGTACCGGTGGTTTCCACTGGTATCGACATCCAGACATTGGTGGCGTCGATGGATCAGAATATTCTGACCATGCAGTGTGCCATTACGGCATTCATACAGGCTGCGACGCCTCCGGTACTGCAACAAACTCCGTTGTCGGTACCGGTTCCGGCACCAGTACCAATATCGGTTCCGGTACCGGGACCAATTGCATCGACATCGGCTTCGGTGTCGACTGCAGCGGTACCCTGTCCTAGGATGCCCATCGGTACCGAACCGGTACCGATCACTCCCGATGTCAATACCACTCGGTACGCGTATCGGGCTCTGCAGGAGCATCCAGACAGGCGATGCTTCGATTCCTCTGAGGACTCTGATGAATCAGAGGCTTCTGTCGAAGCATCGGTACTCCTTCCTCAGGAGCCTTCTTCTCCAAAAAGGAGAATGTCTCCTCCAGTGGACTTGTCTTTCCAAGACTTCATTAGGGAAGTGGCCAGGGGCCTCTCCATTTCTGTGGCCCCTGAGTCAGAGCCTAGAGCCAACAATTGGATATTTTACAGTATCCTAAGGCTCCTAAGGAGGCAGCTACTTTACCAATTCATGAGATCCTTTATGATCACATGTTGGGCATATGGGAGACTCCTCTCACCACCTCCCCTCATTCTCACAGGTTGGACCCCATGTACCGTGTTCCTCCCTGTCCTGGCTTTCATAAGACTCAACTTCCTCACCACTCTATTGTGGTGGAGTCTGCCATGAAGAAGTTAGAGTGCAAAAAGGCACTCATCTAATCCTCCAGGAAGAGAATGCAGAACCTTAGATGCTTTTGGCTGGAAACCTTTCCAGGCCAACATGCTTACTGCCAGAATCAACTCCTATAGTCTCTCTATGGGGATGTTTCTAAAAGAAGTTACAGATCATCTGCAGACTTTAGCCCCTTTTATTTCAGAAGATAAAAGGGAGGAGTTTCTCACCTGGCTTAAACATGCCCAGGATGTTTCCAAATTTTCCAACCGTGCAGCCTTTGACTCTTTTGAGTGTGCCAGCAGAGCCTCGGCTATTGCCATAGGTGCACGCAGAGTTGCTTGGTTACAAGCTTCTGATTTGGAACACTGGGTCCAAGATGGATTAGGAAATCTTCCTTGTACAGGCCACTCAGATGGATGCTGAAAATTCTGCTTTAGATAGACTTTCAAAGTCTACTTCTGCTCCTGTTAAAAAAAAAAAAAAAAGGTTGTTCAAAAAGGCTTTTTATCCCAAAAAGGGGAGATATTATCCTGTTTATGGTCAGCAGACATGTTCTGCAGGTCGTTTTGCTGCAAAGCGTCAGCAACAACCTAAACAGGCCAAGCCTAAGGCTGTAAGGACTGCTACGGCCCAACAGCCTCAGCCTCCTCAGGGCCTTTGACTTACAACTAGAGAACTTAGACTTTCTGGCTCTAGAAGAACCAGAGCCTCTCACTATTCCAGGAAAGTTAGCTCACTTAGCTCCCAGATGGGAACAAATCACAGCAGAGCAATGGACCCTCTCAATCATAAGGGAGGGGTACAAGCTTCATTTCTTAAACCTTCCTCCTCACACCATGGTGAGATAGTTCAATTCTCCAACATCTCTCCTCGACCTTCTAGGTCAGGAGATTACTACCCTTCTTGCCCAAAAAGCAATAGAAGAAGTACCCCTTCTTCAACAGGGCTCAGGGTTCTACTCCCCCTATTTTCTTATCCCAAAGAAAACAGGGGCTACAGACCCATTTTAGATCTCAGAGAATTGAACAAGTTTCTATGCAAGGAGAAATTCAAGATGATTTCTCTTGGTGCTCTCCTTCCATACCTTCAGAGTCAGGCTTGGCTTTGTTCTCTAGATCTCAAGGATGCGTACACCCATGTCCTCATCCATCCAACACACAGAAGGTTCCTTCAGTTCCTTTATCAGGGAAAGCACTACCAATACAGAGTGCTTCCTTTCGGTCTGGCCTCTGCACCAAGAGTGTTCACAAAATGCATGGCAGTAGTAGCTGCATTTCTACGCACTCTAGGAATATTCGTATTCCCATATCTGGACGTCTGGCTCATCCGAGCTCCATCCCAGTCAGAGGCCCAGACTTCCCTAGCCTGCACAATGCGTGTTCTTCTGTATCTGGGACTTGTAATAAACATCCCAAAATCCCATCTCACCCCTACTCAGTCACTAGAGTTCATAGGGGCCTTGCTGGATACCACAACTGCAAGAGCCTATCTTCCCCAGGCCCGTTGCCTACGCTTGGTGCAGTTAGCCTCCCAGATTCAGTTAAAGTCCCATTTAACTGCTCGAGAGATGTTACAACTGTTAGGCCACATGGCATCCACCGCGCATGTGGTTCCTTACGCTCGCCTTCACATGAGGGCCGCTCAATGGACTTTATCCACCCAATGGACCCAGGCATCAGGGTGCCTATCAGACAAAATAGCAACCTCCAGTCGCCTTTTTTGGTCTCTCCAGTGGTGGAAGTCCACTCAAAACCTGTTGCTGGGGTCCCCCTTTCAACAGTTGTTACCCCAAGCAACCCTTACAACAGATGCCTCTCCAAGCTCATCTACAAGATCTCTCCACCCAGGGCATCTGGTCTCCACAGGAGATTTCTCTACATATTTATTTATTTATTTATTTATTTACATTCTCTTATATACCGCGCTATTCTGCATCAGTGCGGTTTACATTGAACAAACTGAAATTACATTGAACAGGGTATTATAACTTGGAGATAACTATTTTACAGGGAACATGGGCTATGGAGGGTTAAGTGGCTTGCCCAAGACCACAAGGAGCACCTGTGGGACTAGAAACCCCAGTCCTTCCGGCCCAAGGTTGCTGTCCTCTAGTGGGATTTGAACCACCGACCTTCCGGCCTGAAGTACCTTGCCCCAACCACTAGGCTACTCCTCATATCAACCTCTTGGAGCTCAGAGCAATTTTTCTAGCTCTCAGAGTCTTCCACACCCTGCTCAGCTGCAAGACAGTCTTCATCCACACGGACAACCAAGTAGCCATGTTCTATGTGAACAAGCAGGGCGGGACTGGCTCTCTGTCGCTTTGCAACGAAGCTTTGAGATTGTGGGCCTTCGCCAGAGAGCATCAAATTCATCTTCTGGCAGTATATCTTCCAGGCTTTCAAAACTCTTGGGCAGACAAACTCAGTCGCGTTCTGCTTCCACACGAGTGGTCCCTCCATATGGACCAGATAGCCAGAATCTTTCAGATTTGGGGAACCCCGGACATAGACCTCTTTGCAAGTCCGTGGAATGCCAGTTCTGTTCCAGAATTCCGTGTCAGGGAGTTCAGGCCAAGGATGCCTTCCTCCTTCACTGGGGTCAAGGCTTCCTTTACGCCTTTCCACCCATTCCCCTAATTCCCAAAACTCTCTTCAAGCTTCAGAGAGATCGAGGGTCTATGATCCTCATAGCACCACGTTGGCCACGCCAAGTGTGGTACCCTCTACTTCTGCATCTCTCTCAAGCTCCTTCCCTGGACTTGGGATCTGCTCCAGACCTCCTGTCCCAGGAGGAGGGAATGTTATGGCATCCAAATCTCCATCTCAGGGCCTGGTTGCTGAAGGCCTAGACCTTCAAGATTTGCATCTTTCTCAGCAAGTGAAATATATCCTTCATGCTTCCAGAAAGCCTTCCACTAGACGTTCCTATGCTTTCAAATGGAAAAGGTTTACCATTTGGTGTGCAGAGAAGGGTCTTAACCCCCTTGCAATACCTCTGAATTCTTTACTAGAGTATTTGCTGCATTTATCCCATGCAGGCCTTAAAACGAATTCAGTAAGAGTCCATTTGAGTGCTATTTCAGCATCCCTCAAGCCTCTCAATGGACAGCCTATTTCCTCTCATCCTCTTATTGCAAGATTCATGAGAGGCCTTCTTTTAACTAAACCTCCCATTAGACCACCTCCAGTGGCATGGGATTTGAATCTAGTTCTTGGTCAGCTTATGAAGCCACCCTTTGAACCCTTAGCCATTACCTCCTTGAAATTCCTTTCCTGGAAGGTTATTTTTCTCATTGCAGTCACCTCAGCTCGCCGCATCAGTGAGCTGCAAGCCTTGGTGGCTAATCCTCCTTATACAAGGTTCCATCATGACAAGGTAGTCCTCAGGACCAATCCACACTTTATGCCTAAAGTGATCTCACCTTTTCATCTGAACCAGGAGGTGTATTTACCTGTCTTTTTTCCAGGACCTCATGCATCAAGTGCAGAGAGGAATCTTCATACCCTGGATTGTAAGAGAGCGCTCGCTTTTTACTTACAAAGGACACAGCAACATAGAAAGTCCTCTCAACTCTTTGTTGCTTTTGATCCCTCTCATTTAGGACTTCCAGTCTCTAAGAGAATACTGTCAAATTGGATTGCTCAGTGTATTTCTTTCGCCTACCAGAGTAAGAACCTTTCTCTGGAGGGCCATGTCACAGCTCACAATGTGAGAGCCATGGCAGCCTCTATGTCTCATATAAACTCTGTGTCCATCGACCAAATCTGTGGAGCGGCCACCTGGGCCTCGGTTCATACCTTTACAGCTCATTACTGCTTGGACAAGGACTCCCGCCGGGATGCCTTGTTTGGTCAGGCTGTTCTCAAACACCTGTTCCATACCTTATCAACTCCTACCCCCCATCCCTGGTTGGATGCCGAGATCCATGGGGGAAGGTAGAGCCCTTCTCAGGGACTCACAACCTTGGGGATCTCCCTGGCATCTCCAGCTGGGGAGTCCCCATATGTGAAGACTCATTCCTGCTTGTTCCTGGAGATAGCACAGTTACTTACCTGTAACAGGTGATCTCTGGGAACAGCAGGAATAAGTCTTCACAACCCACCCACCTCCCCTAGGAGTTGTATCTCTCTATCTATCTTTCCTTTCTTCCTCTCTCTCTCTTTGTCTCAGCTTGTGATAAGGAAGCTTATCATAGCTCAGGAAGGAGCTATAGAAAAGGTGAAGTGACTCTGAACAAGCAACCTGTCAGTTCTGGTAGAAATAAGAAAACAGAATTTTCCCATAAAAGACTACCAGTCCCAGAATGCACCAGGTTTCCAACAGCCATTAGAGGAGCTGAAGTGGGGAAACGTGTGTTCAATCAGGAGGGCTATGAGGTAATCCCTAAGCACTCATCTCAAAGGGCAGGGCCTGATTCAGCACAGCTGCGCTGTGTTAGGGAGGAGCACTCATCCAAGCAGAATAAGAGTAGAGTTTATTCTACAGATGACCATCTTCATGATCACCTTGGATATCCAGAGAATTGTCCTCAGTATCCTGAGAATCAGCTTGAGTTTGATCATCAGTTTCATCTGAAGGATCATCAGAAGCAGAAGCCAAACCGGACGGACAGAGAGGGAAAGAGACCCTTTGGAAGAAGGAAGAGAAAAGCCTTTGAGAGGTCTAGAAGAGTCCAAAGCAGTACATATACTGGGAGGTATTCCAAGGGCCAGCATACACCATTGAACTGGGGAAAGCCAGAGGAATGGTGCTGCAGAGCTAGGAATCACCAGAGGCTACCTGTGAGGGAGACGGCTGCACGTGGAAGGGACCCTAAGACCTGTGCCAGAAGGTATGTGAAGAGAGATCCAGTGTCCAGGGATCTGGATTGGAAGGCTGGACATAAGAACTGGACTACATACTGGCCAGGCTATATAGAGAGGAACTCTAGCAGCAATGGAAGCTCAGGTATGAACACTGATCTATGCCCTAGCTATAACCTTGAAAGACAGCAGGGAAACAAGTACAGTCGAACCTCGGTTTTCGGTTGCCCCGGTTTTCGTCGGTTTCGGTTTTCGACGTCTTTTCCCGACTGAGATCTTGTCTCGGTTTTCGTCTATCGCCTCGGTTTTCGTACACCCTGGTCTGCATACAGTACACTGCCTGCCCAGTCCCGGCAGCACTACCCCCCCCCCCCCCCGGACTCACCGATCGCGTGTGCCTGCAATAGTGTCACCTTCGCGCTGGTCTGCATACAGTACACTGCCTGCCCAGTCCCGGCAGCACTACCCCCCCCCCCGGACTCACCGATCGCGTGTGCCTGCAATAGTGTCACCTTCGCGCTGGTCTGCATACACTGCCTGCCCAGTCCCGGCAGCACTACCCCCCCGGACTCACCGATCGCGTGTTGAGATCTGAAAGGCAGGTGAGCAACATCCTCGAGCCAGACATGCAAGGATTGCAGAGAGGAAGGCCCCGATCTCTCCACCGCCTGCCTGTTCTCTGGAGCGCCCCCTCAGGCTCGGAGGTAGCAGGGTAGCAGGAGATGTTGAATGAATGTGGCAGGCAGTTCTTTCTCTTGCGGGGTACGCTGTTGAGACGGAGTCAGCGATCAGATTATTGTCCTACAGTATCTGTGTGTTTGCTGTGCTGTGGACGATCGGGCAGCTGAGAGAAGTGACAGGAGCTGTTCTACTGCTGGCTGAGTTATTCTCTATAAAATGTATTTTTTGTCAATATTTTTGGGTGTCTGGAACGGATTAATTGAATTTACATTATTTCTTATGGGAAATTTTGCTTCGGTTTTAGTCCGTTTCGGTTTTAGTCAGACGTTTTTGAACGGATTAATCATGAAAACCGAGGTTTGACTGTATTCTCCTGAAAATGCTCCATTGAGAGATTCATCTGTGCCAATCCATGATATTGAACCCATGCTTGTTGAACAAGGGGGAATAATAGCAGATGAGGATCCTGTTTATATGGACTGCTCTCTATCTAAACTCCGTTGGTAACTTTCTGTTATAAAGTACAGCAACCATCACAAAGAAATACAAATTTGTTCTTTAATCTACTCAGAAAAGCTCCTGAAGCAGGATTTGACCCACACAGTGGAAGGCAAGCCAGCTAAGGGGTTTCAGCTGGTGACTGCTAGCAATTAAGCCTTACCTAATTGCTTGTGAGCTAGGAGAGAATCACTTCTGTATCTGTGTGGGAAGTAATCAGAAGTTAACCTGAGAAGAACAGTTTGTTTCTTGCTTTGTGGCTTTTCATTTGTTGTTTTCCTGATTTTGATTTTGTTTTTCCAAGTTAACACTGAAAGCAAGTTACCTAATTTATGTGCTACCAAGCATATCTGTGTTGGGAGAAATAACCCCATAAATAAATATCTTATTGGCTTTACCCAAGAGCACAACTAAATTATTGTCAGCAGCTGTGTCTGGTGTGAATGAACTACATTGCCCACAATACCTTGCAAATCATATAGAAATATGCACTTGCCAAGAGTGTGAAGATTCTCACCCAGGCAGCCGTCTGACAAGCTTTAAAACTCAAACTGGAGAGAGGCGGTTGGGAAAGGCGGGAAGGCAGCGCGCAGGCGCAGTGGGATGCTCCCAAAAGCTTTCCTACTGGACGCTGGGGAGTGTTCCCGCGCAGCCTCCGTCGGTACCGACGATACCCATATGTGAAGGCTTATTCCTGATGTTCCCAGAGATCACCAGAGATCAGGTTTAGTAAATGTGCTTTCTCTTCCAGGTATTGGAGAGAATAGGGCTGGGGAAGGAGTTCACAAACTGGGCGCAGGCAATGTATCATCAGCCAGAAGCTTGTGTGAGGGTAAATGGGGCCCATTCTGGATTTTTTGAGTAGGGGAGGGGAACGAGACAGGTATGTCCCCTATCGCCGCTACTATTCACAATAGCACTGGAACCATTTGCACAGAGGGTGAGAGAACGGGCTGATATAACGTGAATCAAAGTTGGGCGGAGCGCATATAAAATATCCATGTTCGCTGATGATATCATACTAAGCGTGGCTAGACCCAGGATAAGTATCCCAATAGTAATGTGGGAGTTGGAAGAATGTGGTAAGATGTCGGGATTTCCAATAAATTGGACAAAATCAGAAATTTTAAATTTAGCTGTGCCAAGAGAGGTAAAGGAAATACTGCAAAAGAAATACCCCTTTAAATGGGCTAGGGAGAGCATTCGATATCTCGGTATCCAAATAAGCAGGAGGATGGAAGCTTTATATAAACTAAACTATTTGAAGTTATTTGGGCAGATAGAGAGCTGGTTAGATGGGTGGAGGCGGGTTTGCGGGTTTCATGGTTTGGGCGCATAGCAACTGTAAAGATGATGCTAGTGCCACGATTATTGTTTTTATTCCAGACGCTCTCAATAAGGGTACCGGACAATAAATTAAAACAGGTACAAAGACTTGTAAATAGATTCATATGGGTAAAGAGACGCCCTAGGGTAGCACAGACTGTAATGCAAAGAGCCAAGGGAGAGGGGGGGCTAGGAGTACCAAATTTTAGAAAATACTATGAGGCAGCGCAATTTAAAACGATCTATGGGTGGCAAAGAGGAACACAGAAACAGTGGGTTCAAATGGAGAAAGAGTTGATAGGGACTGGAAAGAATGATATGGAGGAGGAGTAAAGGATTTGATGCCCATCTCACAAATCCCATGATTATGCATAGTTTGAATGTCTGGAAACAAAATAAAAAACAGTTCGCGATAAGGGCTATACACATGGCATGACACTGGAGGCCTGTTTTGATAGGGGAAAAGGGCCCTGGGTGCAAATCTTACGTAGATGGCCTAAAGCGGGGCTGTCGCATGTCCACCAACTAATCAACCCTAAGGGGGGTTATGAGTTTGAGGGCATCAAGGACCTACTGTATATGGTTTAAAGGAAAGTGATTATTATGCCTATCTACAACTTAGCCATTTCATTAGGCAGCCGGAAGTATGGTCAGATTTATGGGAAAATAGGGGTTGGTTTGAGGTCATATGCTCAGGCCATCTGGGTCGGAAGGGGGTTTTGTCCAGAATTTACAAAGGTTTAACGGAGGGTGGGGGAATAAATTGCGATATATGTTGAAATGGGAGGAGGACTTGGGGGGTGAGTTGGACCATGGAAGTGTGGAAAAAAATACTTCAGACGGTCGCCAACATTTCTATCGCTACACAAATAAAAGAGAATGCTTATAAAGTGTTATTTAGATGGTGCTGGATGCCAGTACGCAAAAAAAAAAGCAGGAAAGGGTCATGATGAACAATGTTGGAGGGGATGTCACGAGAAGGGGGATTGGTTACATATGTGGTAGAAGTGTGAAAAGATACAGGCCTATTGGGTAAAGATTATAGATATGATACATGGCATGACAGGATATCGGCTGCAAAGACCGGAGACCTGTTCGTTGCATCAACTGGACGAAGATATTCCTAGACGGGAAGGGGGGGGTGCTGCATCATTATATAGTTGCAGCATGATGTGAGATAGCTCAACATTGGGTGGGGGTGAGCGAACCACAACAGACAGGATTTGTCCGAAGAGTGGCTGAGGTGAGCTTGATGTATAAATTGACAGAGCTGAGACAGGGGAAAGATGAGAAGAGTGCAGAAAAATGGAAGGGGGTGTGGAAGTGGTTGGAAACCTGGAGGGAGAGTGAGCGGGAGCGGAAGGAGGATGGACGGATGGCTGCATCTTAGGAAAAAATTAGTTTGGATGTCTGACACATGGACAGAACTCAGGGTGAATCGAAGTAAAAGGGGTGAGACATACACAAGTGGAAGCCGGAGAGGGGGATGATGGTAGGATAGAAGAGAAAAAAAGGGGGGAGGGAAGTGGGAGGGGAGGGTAACATATAGGGGGAGACATTTATTTTTTATTTATTTATTTACATTCTCTTATATACTGCGCTATTCTGCATCAGTGCGGTTTACATTGAACAAACTGAAATTACATTGAACAGGGCATTATAACTTGGAGATAACTATTTTACAGGGAACATGGGCTATGGAGGGTTAAGTGGCTTGCCCAAGACCACAAAGAGCACCTATGGGACTAGAAACCGGCCCAAGGTTGCTGTCCTCTAGTGGGAGAGATGTCTTAGTATGAATGTGTCATGAAGGGCAACTATTGTGGAGAATGTATAATGTAGAATACTAAGTAAGTATGTTGTAATTTGCAATGTTATTAATAAAAAAGAAAATTAAAAGGGAAAAAAGAGAAGCAGAATCAGGAGCGCGAGCAAACTTTGACAGAGCAGCAGCATAAGACTTAGAACTGGACATGACTCGAAATGAGCGGAATTAGGGAGGAGTGGCCTAGTGGTTGGGGCAAGTTACCTCAGGCCGGAAGGTCGGGGGTTCAAATCCCTCTAGAGGACGGCAACCTTGGGCCGGAAGGACTGGGGTTTCTAGTCCCACAGGTGCTCCTTGTGGTCTTGGGCAAGCCACTTAACCCTCCATTGCCCATGTTCCCTGTAAGTATTAGTGTATGTGTCTCATATCCCCTCGTGTTAAATGTATCCCCCAATTGTGTTGTGACCACTTTGATTGAAGGATAAGGTGGTATACAAAACTGTCTAAATAAATAAATAAATCAGAAGGTTGCTTCAATTGCAAAGAGATCAGAGATGATAAATGTTAGGGACACAATTACCAGAAGGCAGTGCAGAGGATTAACCACCGGAGGGAGCTCCAACTTCAAAGAAGAGCTTTAATCAACAAGTTAGTAATCCTCAGCAGGCAATCAGGTTTCCTCAGACTCAAGAGGATGGGTACTTTAGGGATAATTAACTTACAGAACTACAGTATGTACAGTACAGCAGGTGAACCTATTTACATTTGACACAGTGAAGAGTGTCATTGTGAGGATTAGATTTGTGTTTTTCATGGGATGAACCAGTATCTTCCATATGATCTCCAAAATGTTGGGTGAACAGGAAGGTGTTTAGTTCTTTTCTGAACAGTTTTATGTCTTTAGTTGCTCGTAGAAAGGCCGGGAGTTCACTCCATATCCTGGGTGCAGCTAGTGAAAATGCTCGGTTGCTTGTAACTTGTTTAGTTTTGTGGTAGGTGGCAGGGAAAGCCAGTGTGTTCTGGGTGTATAATCTTGTTGTTCTGGTGTTGGAGGGTTGAGCTATTAGTGTTGAAAGGTGGGATGGTGCAATATCATTAATCGTCTTGAATATTGTCATTATTGTTTTATGTTGGATTCTGCTGATTATTGGTAACCAGTGAAGGGAGTATAGAAGGAGTGTTATATGGTCAGAGAGTCGGGCTTTGCAAACAATTCTCGCGGTTACATTTTGTGCTGTTTGGAGTTGTTTGAGATGTTTTTTTGGGATACCGTTTAGGAGGCTGTTACAAAAGTCAAAATGTGGGGTGGTCAGTGCATGAATTACTGATCTGAAATCATGAGTGTCTAAAAGGGGCCTGAAGAGTTGTATTGTTCTTAGCTTGAAGTAGACAGATTTGGTTATTTGTTTTATGTGGGCAGATGATGTTAGGGATTGGTCCAGTATTACGCCTAGATATCTATCTTCTGATGGGAAGGGTTGTGTTAAGAATTTTGAATCTTTGCTGGGGGGGTGAAGTTTGGGTTTCTTGATATGAATACTACTTCAGTTTTTTGAAAGTTGATGGACAAGTTGTTTAAGTTTAGCAATGCTTGTGCTTCCGAAATGCAGGATTCAAGTATTTGTTGTGTGGTGTTTAGGGCATCTGTGGGAAGGTATATCATAATGTCATCCACATAGATGTGGTAGTTTACTTTAAATTTTTTGAATATATTACATATTGGTTGCAGGTATATGTTAAATAATAGTGCAGATAATGCAGACCCTTGGGGGATTCCTTGCTCCTGTCTGAATCTGTTAGAGGTTTCATTACCTATCTGGACTTGTTGTGTTCAGTCTGTGATGTATGATTGGAACCATTTGTGTGCTATTCCTGTTACTCCGATTTGTGAAAGCCTTACAAGTAGGCTGTTATGGTTGACATTATCAAAGGCAGCAGTTATGTCTAGAAAAATGAGTATGAAAGATTGTCTAATGTCATTTATGCCACGTATAAGGGCATCGAAGAGAACCAGCAGTAGTGATTCGACACCATATGGAAAGGGCGGAATCCAAATTGTTGTTCATCTAAGGGTGCAACAGTGTCTATGAAGTCTTGTAATTGCTTCTGGACTGTTTTCTCGATTAGTTTTGCTACAAATGGTATATTGGTGATGGCTCTATAAGAAGCGGGGTCTTTGCTGTCAAGATTTTTGTTCTTCAGGATTGGCCGAATCATGGATTGTTTTAGTTCATTTGGTATTATTCCTTGTTGAATGGATTGGTTGATTCAGAGCACAACACATAAAAGTCACCAGGAAACAAGTTATCATACCACAACAAAATTGCTGCTCCCTGTATCTGAAATAAGTGAATTGTATATGGTTGCAAATATGGTACTTTTGTTTACAAGAAAATATGTGCACTTCAGGAAGATAGGGAGTGCTTGTGTTCCACTATTCTTTTTTTTTATCATTGTTGTTTTATTCTTATTTGTATATTTTCATCTTATCAGTTTTCAGAGTTTATTTTTTGTTTTTATTTTGCTTTTCTCCAGGACCAAGCAGGAAGTCAGTCCTCACATATGGGTGACGTCGGTGCCGACGGAGCCCCTGTGTGGAGCATTTCCCCAGCTTTCAAAGAAAGCCTTTGGGAATGCAGCGTGCATGCACGGTCCCCCTCCCCCTCCCGCCCAAGGTGCCATCTTGCTCAGTCTCTCTTTTTCCGCGGAGCCCAACGGATGTGAGTTCGTATCACCCAGGAAAAGTAGATTTTTTCGGCTATTTTTGGCTTTTTCTGATCCGGTTCGACGCCGGTTCCCTTTCCCGCCAGGGCTCAGTACACAGGTATCGAGTCCGGAGTTTCGATTTTTGGTTTTTGTCTTTCTTGACTAGCGTTCGCGCTCTTTTTGTGTTTTCACTGGCAGCCCAGTCTTTTGACCTTGCAGGGACCATTTTTCCCCCGATGGCTGCCAGCGGGTTAAAAAAGTGTGATCGGTGCAAGAAACTTATGTCTCTCACCGACACACAAGACTGCTGCCTCCGTTGCCTCGAGCACGACCATGACCCGCTGGCCTGTGGCCCGTGCGGCAAAATGTCGTCAAAGGCGCTTCGGAGCCGTCAGCATCAACGTGAGACAATTTTCTCTGACTCCGCATCCGGCCGGACCCAGACTTCGTCAGAGGCCTCAACATCTTGGGAGTCTGACCCCGAGCGCTGTCGGGGTACCTCGGAGAGGGAGTCCCCTTCCTGGGAGCACAGAAGGAAGAAGAAGCTCGCGAGGGCGGCGTCGGTGGAGGCTCCTGGATCTTCGAGGGCCAGGTCGCATAGCCCTGACCGCCGCCCCGTGCTCTCGGAGTCGGAGAGGCCGTCCAAGTTACCTCATGTGGAGCCGGAGTCCCCGAGTCACATAAGTGCAGTTGTCCTCGTGGACTCCTCCGGGGGAGCCGACATTGGGCCCGACGCCGTTGGGGCCCAAGTCGGGAGCTGCTGAGTCTCCTGAGCTTGGACTTAGGTTGACGGCCTTGGAGAGCAGCTTGACTGCCTTCATGGAACAGCAGTGGATGCTGATCGCCGGTCTGACCGGTGCATCTGCCCCGACCACTGGGACCTCGACGTCCAAGTCGACCCCGGAGACCGAGCTGATCCTCGGTCACGGTCCCCCTCGACCTCCTGTGCGGGGCCGAGGTCGTTGACGCCGATATCCTCGGCGTCGGGGCAGATGGCACCAAGGCCCATACGGCCGGAGCCGCTCGATTCCTCGGAGGAGGAGTTGGCGTGGGAGATGGAGGATGAGGAGTCCCCGGACACCTTACGGACCCGGTGCGTCCCTTTGGACTCACCGGAGTCCGAGCCTCAGAGACGGTTCCCCCTGGAGGATACCCGGTTCTCGGACTTCGTGAGGGACATGGCCAAAGCCTTGGCCTTCCCTGCGGACGCGCTTCGAGACGAAGAGCTCGATGCCCTCCAATATGACTTTCCTCCGAAGGAAGCCTTTACTGTACCGGTTCCTCCGATGCTGGAACGGCTGATCTTCTGTATGTGGGAGGCACCGGCCTCGGCGCCGGTTCTTAGCAAACGGGTCGATTCCATTTATCGAGTCTGCTACCGCACAACTCCATGGTTGTGGAATCGGCCATGCACCGCCTGAAGAGTCAGAAGGATGCACTCCTCGGTGCCCCCCAGTCAGGAGGCCCGGAACCTGGATGCCCTCGGTAGAAAGTGCTTCCAGGGCTTTATGCTATATGCCGTGTCCAGACCTACCAGCTGTACATGGGCATGTACCTGGCAAAGGAGATTGCCGGGTTCTCAGCTGGCCTCTCCGAGGAACCTTTGCAGAGGTTCAAGGCTTTGTCAACAGGGATCCGAGAGTGCTCGAAGTTTATCTCTCAAGCAGCCTATGATGGCTTCGAGGCTTCGGCCCGGGTAGCCGCAGCCGGCATCGGTGCACGCCGTCAGGCCTGGCTGCAGTCATCAGACCGGAAGTCATGGGAGCAGGACAAGTTGGTCAATGTCCCCTGCCAAGGTGGAAACCTTTTCGGTAAGCCCATGACTGAAAAGGCTGCGGAAATCGAGATTCAGACTCTCACCAGGACAAGGCTGTCCAGGAAGACTTCTGCCCCTTCTCAGAAAAAGACGGGCTCGGGAAAGAAGCCCTTTTTCCCGAGGAAGGGTGCTGCCTACAAATCCTACAAACCCTACCCTCGCACAGCAGGGAGCGGGGTTTTGACTCCCACAGCATAGCCTCTTCTCCACAGCTGGCTCCACTCAGCACAGGAGGTCGGCTGACCCTGTACACCTACAGGTGGCCAGCCATCACAGGGAATACCTGGGTACTGAGCATCCAAAAGGGCTACATGCTCCACTTCCACCAGCTTACCCCCCCCCCCTTCTACTTTCCAGGGGAGCCTCCGAGACTCCCTCTACACAGAAACCTCCTCCTTCAGGAGTTGGCAAGTCTTCTAAAGGAACAGGCGGTGGAAGGCAAGGCTTCTACTCCAGGTACTTTCTGGTACCAAAAAGGACAGGAGGCCTCCGGCCTATCCTAGACTTGCAAAACCTAAACAAGTTTCTGGAGAGGGAAAAGTTCAAGATGCTTACCCTTGGGATACTGCTGCCCTACCTTCAGCAGGAAGACTGGCTATGCTCCTTAGACCTAAAGGATGCTTATACTCACATCCTCATTCATCCAGACCACAGACAATATCTCAGGTTTGTGGTGGGAGGAAACCATTTTCAGTACAGGGTACGTCCCTTTGGCCTGATCTCTGCCCCCAGGGTTTTCACCAAATGCCTGGCAGTTGTGGCGGCCTATCTCAGGAATCGGGGAATTTTTGTCTTCCCATACCTGGACGACTGGCTCATCAGGGGTCAGTCTCTCCAGGAGGCCAGACAAGCCACGCTTCGTACTGTCTCTCTTCTTCAGCATCTGGGCTTTGTCATAAACTACGCAAAGTCCACTTTGCTCCCCTCTCAGAACCTAGAGTTTATAGGGGCAAGATTAGACACCCTGCAGGCAAGAGCTTACTTGCCCGAGGACAGGGCCCACAAACTGATGGACTTGGCCAACCAGTTTCAGAGCAGTTCTCATGTTTCCGCCAGGCACTACCTGCGGCTCCTGGGCCACATGGCATCCACGGTACATGTGACTCCAAATGCCCGTCTGCACATGCAGGCTGCTCAGTGGACGCAGGCCACAGGCGACCTCCGAGACAGAGTAAAGGTGTCTAAACCACTTTTGGACTCCTTGCAGTGGTGGCCACATCTCCCAAGCCTTCTCAGGGGGTACCTTTTCAGGCCCCAGCACACACAAGGGTGCTGACGACCGATGCTTCCTTAAAGGGCTGGGGTGCACATTGCCAGGACACGTGCACTCAAGGCCTCTGGTCCCCTCGGGAGGCCACACAGCAGATCAATCTTTTGGAGCTGCGAGCAATCTGCTTGGCTCTACAGACTTTTTCTCATGCCCTCTCTCACCAGTTTGTCTTAGTTCAGACAGACAATCAGGTAGCAATGTTCTATGTGAACAAGCAAGGGGGCACAGGGTCTAGGCTCCTATGTCAGGAGGCGCAGGCCCTTTGCTCCTTTGCAGTCAAACAAGGCATGTTTCTCAAAGCAGTTTATCTACCTGGTCAGGAGAACTTCCTAGCAGACAAGCTAAGCAGGATTCTCCAGCCCCACGAATGGCAGTTGAATCCATTGGTGGTCCAGCAGATCTTTCTACGATGGGGACTTCCATCCATCGATCTCTTCGCAAGTCCACTGAACCGTCAGCTGCCCAGGTTTTGCTCCAGACATCCGCATCCCCTGGAAATGGCAGCAGATGCTTTTCTGATCTCTTGGCCTACGGGCCTCCTGTATGCGTTTCCTCCCACACCCTTGGTGGCCCGAACTCTGTTCAAGATTCTCCGGGACAAGGCTTCACTGATTCTGGTAGCTCCCAGATGGCCGAGGCAACCGTGGTTTCCACTCCTGCTACAGTTGGCGGTTGAAGCTCCTTTCCCTCTGGGGTTGCAACACGATCTCCTGTCTCAAGATCAGGGTTCTCTTCTGCACCCCAATCTCAGGTCCCTCAATCTGATGGCCTGGCTGCTGAAAGGATAGTGCTAGCTCCCTTACTTCTACCTAAGGAGGTTGAAGAGGTGATTTTGGCATCTAAGGAGTCAGTCCACCAGAAAGTCCTATGCCCTCAAGTGGCGTAGGTTCACAATATGGTGTGCTCAGCGCAATGAAGATCCTTTCTGCTGCCTTCTGCCAGTGGTACTTCAGTATCTACTTCACCTGTCAGACCTAGGCCTTAAGTCTAACTCTGTTCGGGTCCACCTCAGTGCTCTATCAGCGCACCACTCACCGGTGGAGGGGCAGACTCTATCAGGTCACCCCTTGGTGTCCCGCTTCCTCAGAGGTCTGCTTCTTCTCAAGCCTCCGGTTCGTCCACCGGCGACTGAGTGGGATTTGAACGTGGTCTTGCAGCAACTTACTCGCCCACCGTTTGAGCTAATGGCTACTTGCCATTTGTGCTTCCTTTCTTGGAAAGCGCTCTTTCTGGTAGCTCTTACCTTGGCCAGATGTGTGAGTGAACTACAAGCTCTGGTTTCTGATAGACTGTACACACGGTTCTATAGGAACAGGGAGGTCCTACGGACCCCCCCGAAGTTACTTCCAAAAGTGGTCTCCTCTTTCCACCTCAACCAGGAGGTGGTTCTTCCGACCTTCTTTCGCAGGCCGCATACCAGCCGGGCTGAAAGAGTCTTGCATACCCTGGACTGTAAGAGGGCGTTGTCTTTCTACATAGAACATACGAGGGGCATTGAAGGGCCACTCAGCTCTTCGTCTCCTTTGACCCTAATAAACTAGGGTTACCTTTCTCCAAGCGTACGTTGTCCACTTGGGTAGCGGATTGTATCGCCTGGGCGTACAAGGCAGCCGACCTCCCCTTGCAGGGTCGAGTCACGGCCCACCGTGTCAGGGCGAAAGCCGTGTCAGTAGCTCATCTCCGCTCTATTCCGTTGGCAAACATCTGCCGTGCCGCTACTTGGTCTTCAAGCCAGACTTTTGCAGCCCACTACTGCCTCGAGAGAGAGTCCCGAAGGGACAGTGCTTTCAGACAGGCGGTACTCCGTAATCTCTTTGAGGTTTAGGCAACTCCTACCCTCCGGCCCTTGTGTTGGGCTACCGTACGGGGGCATTCTCAGAGGATATTCTTATCACGAATGCTGAGGCTCTTGAGAGGGAGCCATCTTCTCCAGGACCAAGCAGGAAGTCAGTCCTCACATATGGGTGGCGTCGACGGAGCCCCCATGCGGAGCATTTCCCCAGCTTTCAAAGAAAGCCTTTGGGAATGCAGGCACGCACGCGCGATCCCCTTCCTGCCCAAAGGTGCCATCTTGCTCAGTCTGTTTTTTTCCGCGGAGCCCTACGGATGCCTGTCCTTGTCACCCGTGAAAAAAGTTGATTTTTCCTGCGTTGGGTCGAGTTTTTCATCGGTTCGACGTCGGTTCCTTTCCCACCTGGACTCGGTACACCGGTGCCGAGCCCGGATCTCTCTTTTTCGGTTTTTGTCCTTAGAGACTGCGTTCGTGCCTTTTTTCTTTTCCCTGGCAGCCCAATTTTTTGATCTTGCAGGGGCCATTTTTCCCCCGATGGCTGCCAGTGGCTTTAAGAAGTGTGATTGGTGCAAGAATCTGATGTCTCTCACCGACACACATGACTGCTGCCTCCGGTGCCTGGGTCCAGACCACGATTCTACGGTCTGCAGTCCCTGTGGCAAAATGTCTTCCAAGGCATTGCGAAGCCGTCAGCACCAACGTGAGAGGATCTTCTCCGAGTTTGCCTCTGGACGGGTCCGAACTTCGTCAGAGGCCTCGACGTCTCGGGAGTCTGACCCCAAGCATCGTCAGGGCTCCTCTGAAAGGGAGTCCCCCTCGAGGGTGCACCGAAGGAAGAAGAAACCCACGAGGGTGGCATCGGTGGACGCTCTTGGCTCCTCAAGGGCCAGGTCGCATAGCCCCGATCGCCGTCCTGGGTCTTCGGAGTCGGAGAGGCCTGCAAAGCATCCTCGTGTGGAGTTGGAGGTCCCGAGTCACGTGAGTACTGTAGTCCTCATGGACTCTCCTCCGGGGGAGTCGACGTCGGGCCGGAGGCTGCTGGGTCTCCTGAGCTTGGACTCAGGTTGACGGCCTTGGAGAGCAGATTGTCTGCCTTCATGGAGCAGCAGTAGCGGGTGCTGATCGCCGGTCTCACCGGCGCATCTGCCCCGACCACCGGGACATTGACATCCAAGTCGACCCCGGAGGCCGAGCCGATCCTCGAGACCATGCGAACTCGAGTCGATCCTCTGCCGCGGTCACCCTAGGCCTCCCGTTCGGGACCGAGGTCATTGGTGTGGATGGCGTCGGTGCCCGCCCACTTGGAGCCGCTCAATTCCTCCTCGGAGGAATTGGCATGGGAGACGGAGGAGGAGTCCCCTGACACCTTCCGGTCTTGTGTGTCCCTTCGGACTCACCGGGCTTCGAGCCTCGGACTAGGTCCCCCCCCCCCCCCCCCCCGGAGGATACTAGGTTTTCGGATTTTGTACGGGACATGGCCAAGGCACTGGCATTCCCGGCGGACCCCAAGGAAGAGCCTTGAGCTGAGGAGCTCAAGGCTCTGCAGTATGACTCTCCTCCCAAGGAGGCCTTTACTGTTCCGGTTCATCTGATGCTGGAGCGGTTGCTCTTCCGCATGTGGGAGGCGTCAGCCTCGATGCCAGTTCTCAGCAAGCGGGTCAATTCCATCTATCGAGTCCGCAAGAGCCCCGGGTTTCAGAAGGCACAGCTACCACACCATTCCATGGTGGTGGAATCAGCCATGCATCGCCTGAAGAGTCCGAAGATGCACTCCTCGGTACCTCCCGGCAGGGAAGTCCGGAACCTGGATGCCCTCGGTATAAAGTGCTTCCAGGGCTCTATGCTTGCTTGCCGCGTCCAGACCTACCAGCTGTACATGGGCATGTACCTTCGAGACCTGGCAAAGGAGATTGCCGGGTTCTCTGCTGGTCTGTCCGAGGAGCCTTTGAAGAGGTTCAAGGCCTTGTCTTCTGGTATTCGAGAGTGCTCGAAGTTTATTTCTCGAGCAGCCTACGATGGATTTGAGGCTTTGGCCCGAGTAGCAGGGGCCGGCATCGGTGCACGCCATCAGGCCTGGCTACAATCCTCGGACCTCGAGCCGTGGGTACAGGACAAGTTGGTCGATGTCCCTTGCCGAGGTGAAAACCTCTTTGGCAAGCCCATGGCCGAAAAGGCTGCAGAGCTCGAGACCGAGACTCTTACCCAGACAAGGCTGTCCAGGAAGACCTCTGCCCCTTCTCAGAAAAAGAAGGGCTCGGGAAAAAAGACCTTTTACCCAAGGAAGACCACTGCCTATAAAACCTACCCTCACTACCAGGCCTCTGCAGCTCCCCAACAGGGCCAGCAGGCCAAGGGGCAGGGTCATGGGACCCGTAGGCAGAAGGCCCCCAAGCCTCCTACTCCGGCTCCTGCTCAGCAGGGAGGGGGTTTTTGACTATGCCAGCATAGCCTCTCCTCTTCTCCAGGGCACAGGAGGTCGGCTGACCCTGTACGCAGACAGGTGGTCAGCCATCACAGGGGATACTTGGGTGTTAAGTATCATCGAAAGGGGCTATCTGCTCCACTTCACCCAGATACCCCCTTCCTACTTTCCAGGGGAGCCTCCAAGACCCCCTCTGCACAGAAACGTACTCCTTCAGGAGTTGGAAGGTCTACTGAGGGACCAGCAGGTGGAACCGGTGCCTCACCACCTGGAAGGGCAAGGCTTCTATTCCAGCTACTTCCTGGTACCAAAAAGAACAGGAGGCCTCAGACCCATCCTCGACCTGCGAAATCTGAACAAGTTTCTGGAGAGGGAAAAGTTCAAGATGCTTACCCTTGGGATCTTACTGCCCTACCTCCAGTAGGGAGATTGGCTATGCTCCTTAGACCTGAAGGATGCTTATACTCACATCCTCATCCATCCAAGCCACAGACAATTCCTCAGATTTGTGGTGGGAGGAAAGCACTTCTAGTACAGAGTGCTTCCTTTTGGCCTCACCTCCGCCCCCAGGGTTTTTACAAAATGCCTGGTGGTGGTTGCGGCCTACCTCAGGTATCAGGGGATCTTTGTGTTCCCTTACCTGGATGACTGGCTAATCAGAGGCCAGTCTCCACAAGAGGCCCAGACAGGCCACCTGCAGAACCATATCCCTGCTTCAGCACCTGGGGTTCCTTATAAACTTCCCAAAGTCCACTTTGGTCCCCTCACAATACGTGGAATTCATAGGGGCCAGGTTGGATACCCTCCAAGCCAAGGCTTTTTTGCCTGTGGACAGAGCTCACAGGCTGATAAAGTTGGCCGTTCAGTTTCGGGTGGACTCTCTGGTCTCGGCCAGAAACTTCCTCCGGCTCTTAGGTCACATGGCTTCCACAGTGCATGTCACCCCACATGCCTGGCTGCACATGAGGCCGGCTCAGTGGTACCTCAGGATGAAGTGGCTGCAGGCCACAGGGAAGTTGTCAGACAGAATAAAGGTGTCCAAACCCTTGGTGGACTCCTTACGCTGGTGGCGGCATCTCCCAAATCTGGTCAGGGGTGTTCCTTTTCAGGCCTCACAACCGATGCTTCCCTGCAGGGCTGGGGGGCTCACTTCCAGGGAGCCTGCACCCAAGGCCTGTGGTCTCCATGGGAGGCCGCCCAGCAGATCAACCTGTTGGAGTTGAGGGCCATTCGGCTGGCCTTGCGGACTTTCTCTCAGATCCTATCTCACCAGTCTGTCCTAGTTCAGACGGACAACCAGGTGGCTATGTTCTACGTCAACAAGCAGGGAGGCACGGGATCCAGACTTCTCTGCCTGGAAGCACAAGCTCTCTGCTCCTGGGCTGTCACCTAGGGCATGACCCTCAAGGCAGTCTACCTCCCAGGCCAGGAAAACTACCTGGAGGACAGACTCAGCAGACTATTGCAGCCTCACGAGTGGCAGTTGGATGCTCTGGTAGTGCAAAAGATCTTTCTGAAGTGGGGTCGTCCCACCATGGATCTTTTTGCCAGTCCGCTCAACAGGCAACTACCCCGGTTCTGTTCCAGGCAACCGCATCCCTTGCGAACAGCACCAGATGCATTCCTGATCCCTTGGTCAGGGAGCCTGCTGTATGCCTTTCCTCCCACACCTCTGGTGGCCCGGACTCTATTCAAAATCCAGCAGGACCGAGCCACGGTGATCCTGATAGCCCCCAGGTGGCCCAGGCAGCCGTGGTTCCCTCTTCTTCTGTAGTTGGCGGTGGATACTCCACTTCCTCTGGGGTTGCAACCTGACCTTCTGACTCAGGACCAGGGGTCCCTCTTGCATCCCAACCTCAATTTGATGGCGTGGCTGCTGAAAGGCTAGTCCTTGCTCCCTTGCTCCTTTCTAGGGAGGTTGAAAAGGTGGTATTGGCTTCCAGGAAACATTCCACCAGGAAGGCTTATGCTCTAAAGTGGCGTAGGTTCTCTATTTGGTGTTCTCAACAGCACGAGGACCCTTTCTCCTGCTCTGTCCAGGTGGTGCTTCAATACCTGCTTCACCTTTCCATCCTAGGCCTTCAGTCCAACTGTGTCCGGGTTCACCTCAGTGCCCTCTCAGCTTACCACTTGCAGGTGGATGGACAATCTCTCTCAGGCCACCCTCTGGTGTCCCGCTTTCTTAGAGACCTGCTTCTGCTTAAGCCTCCTATTCGTCCACCTGCTCCTGAGTGGGTCCTCAATGTGGTCTTGCAGCAACTGATTCGCCCATCTTTTGAGCCGATGGCAACCTGCCATTTACGTTTCCTCTCCTGGAAGGTATTGTTCCTTGTGGCACTCACCTCAGCATAGTGGGTGAGTGAGCTTCAGGCCCTGGTCTCGGATAGGCCGTATACCAGGTACTAAAGGAACAGGGTAGACTTGCGGACTCATCCTAAGTTCCTTCCAAAGGTGGTGTCCTCCTTCCACCTCAACCAGGAGGTGGTTCTTCCAACGTTCTTTCCCAGGCCTCATGCCAGTAGGGCAGAGACTGTTTTGCATACCCTGGATTGTAGAAGGGCGCTGTCCTTTTACCTTGAACGTACGCAGGGGCATAGAAGGGCTTCTCAGCTCTTCATTTCCTTTGACCCTAATAAATTGGGGTTGCCTGTCACTAAGCATACGTTGTCCATCTGGGTGGCAGACTGTATAGCCTGGGCATACAGGTCAGCCGGCCTCTCCCTGGAGGGTCGGGTCACGGCCCACCAAGTACAGGCGAAGGCCGCCTCAGTAGCTCACTTCCACTCTGTTCCGTTGGCAGACATCAGCCGGGCCGCTACTTGGTCTTCAAGCCAGACTTTTGCGGACCACTACTGCCTCGAGAGGGAGTCCCATAGGGACAGTGCTTTCGGGCAAGCGGTACTCTGTAATCTCTTTGAGGTTTAGGCAACTCCTACCCTCCGGCCCTGGTGTTGGGCTACCGTTCAGGTGTGGTCTCAGAGAAGATTCTCTCACTGTTGCTGAGGCTCTAGAGGGAGCTCTATTTTTCAGCCTGGGTTCCTGGTAGCCCAGAGCTAGGGAGTCACCCATATGTGAGGACTGACTTCCTGCTTGGTCCTGGAGAAAGAGTAGTTACTCACCTGTAACCTGTTCTCCAGGAGCAGCAGGAATCAGTCCTCACAACCCTCCCTCCTCCCCTTGGAGTTACAGTTGTATATAGTTCATTTTCTTTTTTGTGCTGTCTTTTAGCTATGTCATTTGACTGAGCAAGATGGCACCTTTGGGCGGGAAGGGGACCGCGCATGCGTGCCTGCATTCTGTGATGGCCAAAATGTCCCCAAGCCCTTAGGAAAGGGAAAAGAGCACACTTTTACCTTAAGGGAGAGAAGCAGCAGGCGGGGATGTGAAACACAAAATGTTTTGGAACAGGAAAAAACTCACCTAGTGAATAGCTGCAGGCCACGCCCCAGCTTAGGAACAAGCTGTAGGGTTAATGAAGACCAGCTGGGGAAGCAGCACGTGATCACTGCTCAGGCACGTGCAAAGGGAGTTCCCAGGGGTTTACAAAAGAAAAGGAGCAGTAACAGAGACGAGCACATGGAACACAGGAGGCACAGGAATCTCAGGGCAGAGAACCACTATCACGGAGCAGAGGACCCGGGACACAGACACAGAGTGGAGAGAGCTGAGTCAGAGAGTTCAGACAATGTTGAGGAAAGTCTGAAGCTCAGCCTGCTTCCTGAGGCATACTCTGATGCCTATGCTAATGCTGAGGTTGAGAAGCAGCATTACAGGAAGAAGGGAGTTCCCAAGGGAGGAGCTACTGGAGACTCAGAACGGAGCAGGAGTCCTAACGTGCTGGAGGGAGGAAAAAGCTCTCGGGTATCTGGAGTGAGAGGTATTTCCCAGGACAGCCCAGCCTTAGAGGAAACTGCTAGAATACTCAAAGGAACAAGCCACAAAGCAGGGAGGTTTGCTTTGGAACCTGGAGGCAGGAGATTTCCTTTGGAGGGAGCTTTGAATGAGGACAGTTTTACTACAAGCCAAAGGCTTGGTAAAAGCCCATCTGATAACAGGAGAACCGTGAGTAACCCTCTGTCTAACAGAAAGTTAAACGAGCTGAAAGCATTAAGCCACTCATGGAGAGAGAAAGAATTGCCAGTATGTGCTAAGCAGCCTAGAGACAGAAAAACCTCTGGTTGGAAGGAAATTCTTAAACTTTTAGAAAGTGTAGAGCCGGGTATTACCAGGAGGAGTTTTAATCCTGATGTACAAGAGCCAGACACTGAAGATATGGAGATAGGAAGTTATCCTTCCGATAGCGAGTGTGAATGCCCAATGGAATGTGCTCTATGTTATAAGACAAGCGTTTGAGCCCTGGAAAGGGGAAAGCTCAAACAGCTGCCTTTGCTAGTTAAAAGGTGTAAACAGGCTGGACTGTGTTTTAAAAGCCTTGTTTCCTTTTAGAAATGTTCCTGGAATAAAGCCAGAAAGTGCTTGTATGTGAGGAAGTTTTAGCAAGGCAAACTAGCACTTGTGTTAAAAAGGCTAGGAGAAGTAATGAAGCCTTTGTTCGTGAAGTCTGGAAGTAACTGAAGTTAATTGTATCAGGAGAAGAAATCCTTTTTACTTTCTTGTTTTGCGTTGAGCTTTATACAAGCTCTATTTTGGAGAAGCAGTGAAAATCAATAAATTTCCTGTGTTAGCCTTAAAGCCTCTCGGACTTTCATTTTACATGAGAACCCACAACTACAAAATAAAGAGGTGACGCGCCCTATATTAGGCGACCGCCTAGGGTGGCCATTAGGGTGCGGGTAGATCACAGGTGGCGTAGTTTTAAGGATACCGTGACTCCTACGCATGCGCAAGAATCTTCACGCACGCCAGAACTTCCACAGAAACAACCCATGAAGCCATGCTGACCGGTGGATGACTAAGCGGTAGCAGACGACGAGTGCTGAGAGTCAGGAAGGACAGACAGCGATCATCACTGCTGACAAGCTTGAGTCAACATCTGTATCAGGTAACCCCGTATTTAGGAGGGTTAGTGCGGATATGATACAGAGGGGAGGTGCAGCAGTGTTTGGGGAGAACAACGAAAAGGGATCACCAGTTGTGTGGGTGTGTACCGCACTTGGTGTGTTTTTCTCTTTTGTTTGTATTACAGCATCATCATCATGGAGAAGGAGTTGCTGCACTGGATGACTGCACAGTTCGAAAAGCAGCGAGAGCAGGCAGCAACGACCCAGGAGAAGATGGCAGCCATGTTGCAGGCGCAGCAAAAACCATTGCTGGACATGATGGGAGCGTGGCTGGGGGCCCACAAGAAGATGGCGGAGCCAACACGGACACTGTCAGGTCCCATAGGCGCTGGGCAGGGGCTAGCAACTTCCTACGGGGGGGTGTTTTCCATGGGACAGTTAACTAAAGATGATGAGGTGGACGACTTCTTAGAAGCGTTCGAAAGAGTCGCCCTCATAACCGGATGGCCTAAAGACCAGTGGGCGGTACGGTTGGCCACTTCCCTTACAGGGGAGGCCTTGACCACGTACCGGGCTATGCCTGCGACTTTAGCCTCTGATTATGAAGCATGTAAGAGAGCTATCAGAGACCGGCTTGGTCTGACTCCAGTAATTTATCAGCGACAGTTTAGGAGCAGCCGATTAAGACCTGGTGAAACACCAAGCGCTCTTTGCCAACGTCTTAAGAATCTGGCATCGAGGTGGTTAACACCAGAGTCCAAGACAGTAGGAGAGATAGTAGACTACATTGTTCTTGAACAATTTATGGAAGCTGTATCACCGGACCTGAAAGCCTTTCTGATCTTACAGAACTCTAAGAACACCCAAGAGGCTATCCTACTGGCGGAACGGTTTTTAGAAGCCGAGTTGGTAAGCCAGCAGAATGGGGGTGTCTGTAAAAAGGCAGAACAGGTAACTTCAGAAAGGAGGAGAAGGTCAGAGTTTGGAGATGTAAAAATGTCTGTACCTGGTAATAGGGATTGTTATGCACAAAGGAAATGTTTTGCATGCGGTAGAGAGGGACATCTAAAGAAAAATTGCAAAGCCAGAACAGCCTTGGTTATAACTCAAGCTAGGGAGGATAGGGAAGGATTTCTCCTAGGCATAGAGGTAGAAGGTATTCCCATAGAGGCCTTGCTAGATTCAGGGGCTGATCAGTCCATGGTCTCTCAAAAACTTTGGAGACGGATTGAGGCACAACATAGGCAAAACCCAATAAAACCTGAAGGGAGAGTAAGGATTAGGTGTGTTCATGGGGCTGCCTCATTCTACCCTATCTATAAAGTAGCAGTAAGTGGGTTAGGTATAAAAAGAAAAGTCCCGGTAGCCATCATACCCAGACTTCCACATGCCCTGGTGCTAGGCAGAGACTGGCCACAGTTTAGGAGAGGGCTAGAGGAGGAACTACACCAGAGAGAGGGCATGGTGTCCACTAGAAGCCAGTCAAGAGTCCAAGGGGAGGTGGAACCCTCTGATAATCCCTTAGGAGACCTTCCGTTCTATGATGTCCTCACATTTCCTCCAGTAAGCCGAGAGAAGAAAGGAAAGGGACAGAATACTTCCTGTCCAAAGGCCAAACCTAGGACAAGCATAGTTCCTGGACCCCTCTTTGCTAAGACTCAGGGACAGGGTTGGAAAGGGGTGTCCAAGGGAGTGGAGCCTGGAAATAAACCCAGATTTGTTCTGCGATACTGCCTACCAACTCCCAATGCAAAAGCACCCAGGCGAGCTACCGAGCAAGCAGCAGGGTACGACTTGTGTAGTGCTGTAGATATGGTTATTCCAGCACAGAGCAGGGCACTGGTAGACACGGGTCTCCAGATGGAGATGCCGTTGGGATGCTACGGCCGTATAGCCCCGCGGTCAGGCCTAGCTTCGAAGGATTCGATAGACATAGGTGCAGGGGTTATCGACCCTGATTACAGGGGAGCGGTGAAAGTGCTACTGCTGAACTTTGCAAAGAAAGATTTCCAGATTAATACAGGGGATAGGATAGCCCAAATAATATTTGAAAGGGTGGCTTTTCCACCTCTGGAAGAAGTCCCAACTATGACCTCTACCAACCGGGGATCAGGTGGGTTTGGATCCACTGGCAGAGGGGAGGTAAGGGGCTTAACCGCAACTCGTGAAGGGAAGGAAGAGGATGATCTAGGCCCGCAATTATCGGAGTGCAAAGGGAAACCGGAGCTAAGGATGGGAGAAGGGCTCTCAGGCTTGCAACGACGAGAACTGACCAGACTTTTGGCAGAGTTCTCTGATGTCCTGACCCCATTCCCAGGAGAAACTAAGTTGGTAGCGCATGAGGTAGTTACCCCGCCAGGCGAAGTAATACGGCAGAGGCCTTATAGGCTCCCAGAGGCAAAACAAAAGGAAGTGGTCAACCAGGTGAAGGAGATGCTCCACATGGGAGTGATAGAAGTGTCTAACAGCCCGTGGAACAGTCCCATCGTCCTGGTACCGAAACCAGACGGGACGATGCGGTTCTGTATTGACTTTCGGAGGGTCAATGCCATCTCACGCTTCGATGCTTATCCCATGCCTCGCATCGAGGAGCTGCTGGATCGCCTAGGCCAAGCAAGGTATCTCACCACCCTAGATCTCACGAAAGGCTACTGGCAGATTCCCCTAACCCGGGAATCTCGCCCCAAGACGGCCTTCAGCACTCCCATAGGCCTCTTTCAGTTTCGGAGGATGCCTTTCGGCCTTCATGGTGCTGCGGCAACATGCCAAAGGTTAATAGTTCTAGTATTGCTTCCCCACCAGAGATATGCTACGGCATACATGGATGATGTAATAATCCATAGCTCTAGTTGGGACCAGCACTTGCCACGTATCAGAGCGGTCTTAAAGGCTATGAGGCAGGCAGGTTTAACGTTAAATCCGTCAAAATGTATGTTTGCAAGTCAGGAGGTTAAATACCTGGGACACATGGTGGGGCATGGCACCGTCAGGCCATTAATAGATAAAGTAGAAGCGGTAAAGACCTGTCCCCGACCCCTGACCAAAAAACAACTCCGCAGCTTTCTAGGCCTAATAGGTTATTACCGCCGGTTTTTACCCCACTTCGCGGAAGAAAGTGCGGTTTTAACCGACATGTTAAAAAAGAACGCCCCCAATCAATTGAGGTGGTCCACCGCGGCGGACCAGGCCTTTAGTCAGTTGAAAGGGAAACTCTGTAACGCACCCATCTTACAGGGCATAGATTTTGAACTGCCATTTATACTACAGACAGATGCCTCCGAGACGGGTCTCGGAGCCGTCCTGTCTCAGAAACAGGAAGGTGTGGAGCACCCTGTCATATTTCTGAGCAAGAAGTTAACGCCCCCGGAAAGGAAATACTCCACCATAGAGCGAGAATGCCTCGCTATAAAGTGGGCCATCGAGACACTTAAATTTTACCTTGCGGGGCGTCAATTTTTTTTGGTCACTGACCACGCACCGTTGAAATGGTTACACCATATGAAAGACCACAACCCACGCCTTACCAGATGGTATATGGCTCTGCAAGCCTATGACTTTCGCATAGAGCACCGTGCAGGAAGATTACATTCCAACGCTGATGCCTTATCAAGGATTACAGGCTGTGCGGAGTTAGACAAGCCAGCCTGTAATATCTTAAGGTGGGGGATATGTGATGGCCAAAATGTCCCCAAGCCCTTAGGAAAGGGAAAAGAGCACACTTTTACCTTAAGGGAGAGAAGCAGCAGGCGGGGATGTGAAACACAAAATGTTTTGGAACAGGAAAAAACTCACCTAGTGAATAGCTGCAGGCCACGCCCCAGCTTAGGAACAAGCTGTAGGGTTAATGAAGACCAGCTGGGGAAGCAGCACGTGATCACTGCTCAGACACGTGCAAAGGGAGTTCCCAGGGGTTTACAAAAGAAAAGGAGCAGTAACAGAGACGAGCACATGGAACACAGGAGGCACAGGAATCTCAGGGCAGAGAACCACTATCACGGAGCAGAGGACCCGGGACACAGACACAGAGTGGAGAGAGCTGAGTCAGAGAGTTCAGACAATGTTGAGGAAAGTCTGAAGCTCAGCCTGCTTCCTGAGGCATACTCTGATGCCTATGCTAATGCTGAGGTTGAGAAGCAGCATTACAGGAAGAAGGGAGTTCCCAAGGGAGGAGCTACTGGAGACTCAGAACGGAGCAGGAGTCCTAACGTGCTGGAGGGAGGAAAAAGCTCTCGGGTATCTGGAGTGAGAGGTATTTCCCAGGACAGCCCAGCCTTAGAGGAAACTGCTAGAATACTCAAAGGAACAAGCCACAAAGCAGGGAGGTTTGCTTTGGAACCTGGAGGCAGGAGATTTCCTTTGGAGGGAGCTTTGAATGAGGACAGTTTTACTACAAGCCAAAGGCTTGGTAAAAGCCCATCTGATAACAGGAGAACCGTGAGTAACCCTCTGTCTAACAGAAAGTTAAACGAGCTGAAAGCATTAAGCCACTCATGGAGAGAGAAAGAATTACCAGTATGTGCTAAGCAGCCTAGAGACAGAAAAACCTCTGGTTGGAAGGAAATTCTTAAACTTTTAGAAAGTGTAGAGCCAGGTATTACCAGGAGGAGTTTTAATCCTGATGTACAAGAGCCAGACACTGAAGATATGGAGATAGGAAGTTATCCTTCCGATAGCGAGTGTGAATGCCCAATGGAATGTGCTCTATGTTATAAGACAAGCGTTTGAGCCCTGGAAAGGGGAAAGCTCAAACAGCTGCCTTTGCTAGTTAAAAGGTGTAAACAGGCTGGACTGTGTTTTAAACGCCTTGTTTCCTTTTAGAAATGTTCCTGGAATAAAGCCAGAAAGTGCTTGTATGTGAGGAAGTTTTAGCAAGGCAAACTAGCACTTGTGTTAAAAAGGCTAGGAGAAGTAATGAAGCCTTTGTTCGTGAAGTCTGGAAGTAACTGAAGTTAATTGTATCAGGAGAAGAAATCCTTTTATCTCCAGGAACAAGCAGGAATAAGTCCTCACATATGGGTACGTCGGTACCGACGGAGCCCGTGCGGGAAAGCTCCCCAGCTTCTTAGAATAGAAGCTTTTGGGACCTCCCACTGCACATGCGCACTGCCTTCCCGCCTTCCTGAACAGCTCTCCTCAGTTTCTCTTTTTCCGCGGAGCCAGCAGGTCGTGTTCCTGTCACCGCTGAAGAAATTGTTATTTTATTTGTTTCTTTAGACCGCGTACCTGCCTTCCCCATACCGATACCGGTATCGCCGGTCTTTTCTTTCTTTCTTTAAAAAATTATAATTCTTTTTTCTTATTTTTTAGCTTTTTGGTCACTTCAGAGAGGCCTCTCGGCCTACTCAATTTCTCCTCATGGAGAAGCCAGCCCCTGGATTTAAGAAGTGTACCAAATGTAATGCTGTTATTTCAGTCACAGACACCCATGAATGGTGTCTGAAATGTTTGGGGCCTGACCATTCCATACCGGACTGCCCATCTTGCTCCCACATGTCTAAACGTGGGCTGCAGAACCGGGCCAACAAATTCCATGTGCTGTTTGCTTCAGAGAATACAGCATCACAGTCATCCAGGTCTTCTTCTCCGGATGGATCTCAGGTAACCAAACCTTCTGTGGGCAAGTCCTCAAAGAGCAAATCTCCTTCAAAGCATCGAGAGGCTCTTAGCTTAGAACTTGAGGACCCTGCCCCAGCCAAACAACCCCGGCGGGAAGTCCAACTTCCAAAAACGCCAATTCAGGGGTCTCAGGTTGATATCGATGCTACGGCCTCGACAGATCACCTGTTAGCCTGCTCTGGGGTACCGGGTCACTCCGGTACCGACATCCAGGCAGCTATGGCGTCCATGGGCGATACTGTACAGTCCATGCAGCAGGCCGTCATGGCTTTCATTAAAGCTGCAACGCCATCGGTTCCGCTTTCAGCGGTTCCGGGCCCGATACCGGTATCGTCCGCCATGCCGGTATCGAGGCCGTCCACCTCTAAACGCAAGTCGGTACCGTATGGGCTTTCGCTCCATACCGGTTCCATACCCGATACGCCCGATATCGATACCGATCGGTACGCGTATCGTGCGTTAGAGGAAAGCACCGATTCCTCTGAGGATTTTCACTCCTCTGATGATTCTGCTGAGTTTTCACTCAACTTACCTGAGGAGCCCTCTTCTCCTAAAAGGAGAATGTCCCCTCCAGAGGATTTGTCCTTCCAGGACTTTGTTTTAGATATGGCTACAGCCCTTTCTATTACCACATCCTCTGAAAAGGAACCCAGATCCAAAAAACTGGATATTTTGGGATACTCAAAGGCCCCTAAGGAGGCAGTTACCCTGCCTATCCATGAAATCCTTCAAGAACAACTGATGGATTTCTGGGAAAATCCTTTGACTTTGTCTCCTTATTCCCGTAGGTTGGACACCATGTATAGGGTCCCTCCTTCTCCTGGTTTCCAAAAGACTCAATTGCCCCACCACTCTATTGTGGTGAAGTCTGCAATGAAGAAGATTAGGAGTACCAAAAGGCACTCTTCCACCCCTCCAGGACGGGAATGTAAGACTTTGGACTCTTTTGGTAGGAAAATTTTCCAGGCTAGTATGCTTATAGCCAGGATTAATTCCTACAGTCTCTATATGGGCATGTTCCTGGAGGAACTTGCCAAAAAGGTGCGGCATTTTGCCCCCTTTATCCCTGAGGATAAAAAGCAGGGATTCCTTTCCCTAGTGAAACAACTCTTAGAGGTTTCTAAGTTCTCTAATAGGGCAGCATATGATTCCTTTGAGGGAGCCAGTAGGGCTTCGGGCATTGCTATTGCAGCCCGACGTCTTGCTTGGCTCCAGGCCTCTGATCTGGAACCTTGGGTTCTAGATGGCTTACGGAATCTGCCCTGTACAGGTGAGAACTTATTTGGGGAAGAGTGGCAAATCAAAGCCACCCAGATGGATGCTGAAAATGCCACCTTGGAAAGACTTTCAAAGTCCACTTCAATTCCTACTAAGAAAAAGTCTTTTAAAAGGCCTTACTATAAGAAGGCCAGAGTTGCTTCAAATACTGGCCAGCAGTCTTCTCAACCTCGCTATACTGCTAAGCGTCAGCAATCCAAACAAGCACGAGCTAAGCCTGCAGCAGCTACTGTAGCTCAGCAGGCTCCAACCCCTCAGGGGTTTTGACTTGCTCCTAGGGAACTTGCCACTTCTGGTTCTAACACAACCAGAACCTCTCACCATACCCGGAAGGTTGGTTCACTTTGCTCCCAGATGGGAACAAATCACAACAGAACAATGGACCCTCTCTATCATTCGAGAGGGTTACAAACTTCATTTCTCCAGCCTTCCTCCCCATCATATGGTGAGACCATTCAATTCTCCCCCATCTCTCCTAACCCTGTTGGGTCAAGAGGTTTCCTCTCTTCTTGCCCAAGGGGCCATAGAAGAGGTTCCTCTTCCTCAACAAGGGTCCGGTTTCTACTCCCCTTATTTTCTCATTCCAAAGAAGACAGGGGGATTCAGACCAATCCTAGATCTGAGAGAATTGAACAAATTTCTCTTCAAGGAGAAATTCAAAATGCTGTCTCTCGGCATTCTCCTTCCTTACCTCCAGGGTCAGGACTGGCTTTGTTCTCTAGACCTACAGGATGCGTATACACATATACTCATCCATCCATCCCACAGAAAGTATCTTCGCTTTCTGTTTCAGGGAAAACATTTCCAATACAGAGTACTCCCCTTCGGTCTAGCCTCTGCTCCAAGAGTATTCACAAAATGCATGGCAGTCGTAGCCGCATTTCTAAGAGGCATGGGAATCTTTGTCTTCCCATATCTGGACGACTGGCTCATCCGAGCTCCAACTCAGTCACAGGCCCAGATTTCCCTGGACCACACAAGGAGCCTTTTGCAGTATCTGGGACTGGTAGTAAACCTTCCCAAGTCCCAACTCATCCCTACTCAATCTCTAGAATTCATAGGGGCCCAGTTGGACACCATCACTGCAAGGGCCTACCTTCCACATGTTCGAGGCCAGCGCCTCCTGAGTTTGGCCTCCCAAGCTCAGTCCAGCACTCACTTGACAGCCAGGGAAATGCTACGCCTACTGGGTCATATGGCCTCCACAGTGCATGTGGTGCCCTATGCTCGTCTTCATATGAGAGCAGCTCAATGGACCCTGGCCACTCAGTGGACTCAGGCGTCAGGAGCGCTCTCAGACCAAATACAAACCTCCGATCGTCTGTTTTGGTCCCTCCACTGGTGGACTTCCACCAAGAATCTGTTGTTGGGGGCTCCATTTCAACCATTGCTACCCCAAGCAACCCTCACAACAGATGCCTCCCAAACAGGGTGGGGAGCCCATCTGCAAACTCTCTCCACTCAGGGCACTTGGTCTCTACAGGAGACCACCCTTCATATCAATCTTCTGGAACTGCGAGCAATTTACCTTGCCCTCAAGGTCTTCCACTCCCTCCTAGCCAACCTCACTGTCCTAGTTCAGACGGACAATCAGGTGGCCATGTTTTACATAAACAAACAAGGAGGGACGGGCTCTCTGTCGCTTTGCAACGAAGCTCTAAGACTATGGGCCTTCGCCAGAGAGCATCAGATTCACCTGCTAGCAGTGTATCTCCCAGGAGTTCAAAACTCTCGGGCAGACAGGCTCAGTCGAGTTCTGCTGCCACACGAATGGTCCCTACATTTGGACCAAATAAACCGAATCTTTCAGGAATGGGGGACCCCGGACATAGACCTCTTTGCAAGTCCGTGGAATGCCAAACTTCCCCGGTTCTGTTCCAGAACTCCGTGTCAGGGAGCTCAGGCTACGGACGCCTTTCTCCTGAATTGGAGTCAGGCATTCCTATATGCCTTTCCACCCATTCCTTTGATTCCCAAGACTCTGTTCAAACTCCAGAGGGATCATGGAACTATGATCCTCATAGCTCCACGCTGGCCACGCCAAGTGTGGTTCCCTCTACTTCTACAGCTCTCCCAGGGATCCTACTTGGATCTGGGAGCTGCGCCAGACCTCCTGTCTCAGGAGGAGGGGACTTTGTGGCACCCAAACCCCAAATCCCTTCACCTCAGTGCTTGGTTACTGAAGGCTTAAGCCTTCAAGACTTTCATCTTTCCCAACCAGTGAAAGATATCCTTTCTGCCTCTAGGAAACCCTCTACCAGGCGTTCCTATGCTTTCAAATGGAAACGTTTTTCCATTTGGTGTGCTCAGCAGGGTCTTGACCCTCTGGCACTTCCTTTGAATTCTCTTCTTGATTATCTCCTGCATCTATCCAATGCAGGCCTCAAGACGAATTCGGTAAGAGTCCATTTAAGTGCTATTGCAGCATCCTTGCAACATATAAATGGACAACCTATCTCCTCTCATCCTCTTGTTGCAAGATTCATGAGAGGCCTGACTCTCACTAAACCTCCCATCAGACCACCCCCGGTCGCATGGGATTTGAATCTAGTGCTCGGTCAGCTTATGAAGCCACCTTTTGAGCCAATGTTTTCCACCTCCTTGAAATTTCTTTCCTGGAAGGTCATCTTCCTCATTGCAGTCACTTCGGCTCGCCGCATCAGTGAGCTGCAGGCTTTAGTGGCTAATCCACCTTACACAAGATTTCATCATGATAAGGTTGTCCTTAGGACGAATCCCCACTTTATGCCTAAAGTGGTCTCGCCTTTTCATCTTAATCAAGAGGTATATCTACCTGTCTTTTTTCCAGCTCCTCATGCATCCAATGCAGAGAGGAACCTTCATACTCTGGATTGTAAAAGAGCTCTCGCTTTTTACCTTAATAGGACTCAGCCACATCGAAAGTCTTCTCAACTTTTTGTGGCCTTTGATCCTTCCCATTTGGGACTTCCAGTCTCCAAGCGTACACTTTCCAATTGGATTGCTCAGTGTATTTCTTTTGCTTACCAGAGCAAAAACATTTCTCTGGAAGGCCATGTCACTGCTCACAATGTGAGGGCCATGGCAACTTCTATGGCTCATCTGCACTCTGTTTCCATAGATCAGATCTGTCGAGCCGCTACCTGGGCCTCGGTTCATACCTTCACAGCCCATTACTGTTTGGACAAGGACTCCCGCCGGGATGCCTTGTTTGGCCAGGCTGTCCTCAAGCACCTGTTCCATTCCTAAACAACTCCTGCCCACCTTCCCAGAATGGATGCCTGAGATCCATACGAAGATGGCGAACCTTTACAGGGGATCCCATGCATCTAAGCTAGGGAGTCCCCATATGTGAGGACTTATTCCTGCTTGTTCCTGGAGATAGCACAGTTACTTACCTGTAACAGGTGATCTCTGGGAACAGCAGGAATTAGTCCTCACAACCCACCCACCTCCCCTAGGAGTTGTATCTTTTATCTATCTATCTTCCTGTCCTCTCTCTGTTGACTCAGCTATAAACTCGAAACTGAGGAGAGCTGTTCAGGAAGGCGGGAAGGCAGTGCGCATGTGCAGTGGGAGGTCCCAAAAGCTTCTATTCTAAGAAGCTGGGGAGCTTTCCCGCACGGGCTCCGTCGGTACCGACGTACCCATATGTGAGGACTAATTCCTGCTGTTCCCAGAGATCACCTGTTACAGGTAAGTAACTGTGCTTACTTTCTTGTTTTGCGTTGAGCTTTATACAAGCTCTATTTTGGAGAAGCAGTGGAAATCAATAAATTTCCTGTGTTAGCCTTAAAGCCTCTTGGACTTTCATTTTACATGAGAACCCACAACTACAAAATAAAGAGGTGATGCGCCCTATATTAGGCGACCGCCTAGGATGGCCATTAGGGTGCGGGTAGATCACAATTCCCAAAGGCTTTCTTTGAAAGCTGGGGAAATGCTCCGCATGGGGGCTCCGTTGACGCTGACGTCACCCATATGTGAGGACTGATTCCTGCTGCTCCTGGAGAACACCTGTTACAGGTGAGTAACTACTCTTTTTCAGCTTAGGGTTCCCAGTAGCCTAGAGCTGGGGAGTCCCATATGTGAGGACTGACTTTCTGCTTGGTCCTGGAGAAAGAGTAGTTACTCACCTGTAACAGGTGTTCTCCAGGAGCAGCAGGAATCAGTCCTCATGACCCTCCCTCCTCCCCTGGAGTTGCAGTCATATACTTCATTTTGATTTTTTGCTGTCTTTTAGCTATGTCATCAGACTGAGCAAGATGGCACCCTTGGGCGGGAAGGGGACTGCGCATGCACGCTACATTCCCAAAGGCTTTCTTTGAAAGCTGGGGAAATGCTCCGCACAGGGGCTCCGTCGGTGCCAGCGTCATTCATATGCGAGGACTCATTCCTGCTGCTCCTGGAGAATGCCTGTTACAGGTGAATAACTACTCTTTCTCTTCTTGTCGTTTTCCTCTTTTTTTTATTTTTAGTTTTACTATTTTTTCAAAAATTTGATTAAAGAGACACCTTCATCTCAGCTGCCCTTCACCATATCGTTGCCTTGGTAATGTCCCAGCACTTACAGAAGCCTAGTCCCTTATTAGATAACTGGAACATACTCTGCATTCCACGAAAAAGGAAGTAAAGCCAGGGGACACAGAATGATTTGCTGTCTGACTCTTTTGTATGTTGAGATGATTCTTCCTTTCATGCAGAGTGACAATTTGTACTCAGCAGTACAGCGATCTGTTGACAGTGAGCCAAGCTGCAACTCTGATCGTATACCAGTAGCAAAGCCCCCACACTTCTCTGAACAGTGCTCACCTCAGACTTTGACAGATGGGCCTGCTCATTTGCCTAACGATACAGATTTCAGAAGGTGAAAGATGGCCACACACCGCTTATTTTCCTGCCAAGTCGCTGCCCTTCTGTGTGTCATGTGTGCATTCCAGAATGCACTACATAAGAAGCCGCACAGTAAACCTACACAGCCGAGCAGTGAACGACCCACCAGCCCGAAATACTGATGAAATCTCTAGGGAGAATGTTAATCAACTGCCGCAGCACAACTGTCCCGCACAGCAGAGGCAGCACGCTCACACGACAGCCCTACAGATCAGACAAAGAGAGCCGACAGCACGCACCTTATGGCAATCCTTAGAGCAGGCGCCCCCCTCACCTCTGGAGCCAGGCTTCAGAAGCAGGCATTGTGATTCGTCAACGGGAGGTGATGAAATCTTCGTGGGTGGAAAAGCACAAGGCACCGTCGGCATTCACAACAGCTGAGAAACTTAAATCACTGGAGCCCGACATCGGAGGCGCACAGCAAAGGTGAGCAGGGGAGTGCAGGAGGAGATTTTTACATCGCAGATCTTACCAGCAGAATAGACATTGAGAATTGTAAACACAAAGGGTACCACAATAAGTGTTAATGGCAGTAATCTGGATTGGAGGCAGGAAAAGCATTTCTATGGTGTGGCCATCTTCACTGGGCTTGCGAGCACCCCCCCCCCCCTTTGAAATCACCCATACTTGAGGACACACATGCTGCTGTCCTCCAAACACCTGGTACAGGTAAGTAACTTCATTTTCTTTCCTATTGTCTTATGCACCTGCTTAGATTTTTAACTCTTCTATGTAATTTATTGTAAAAAGTCATGATGTAACTGTAGTATGCGATATAAATGCACAAATAAATACCAAAATGAGAATGTACCAGAATGTAACAAAAACGGCTGCTGTTCTGTGCTCAATCTTAGTAAGAATTAAAATATTCCTGCCATTAATGAATTAATCTTTGTTATCTGTAGGGTGTTGGCAGAATGGCTGAAAGCTAAATTCATGGGAAAAGAAAAATCCAAAGATGTAATTCCTAACAGTGAAGACAGAATCCAAACAGTGGCATTATACAAGTCTCTGAGAATACACAAAGAACAGCCTGTAGCTGTTAATGTCTGTGTAAAGGTATTTTGAGTCTAATTGCTATCATGATGTTATCTTTAAAGTATTGATTCCTAACAGGGCCTCCATTGTAGGCAAGGTAATACTGTGTGGCTTTTAAATACAAGCTCTCTGCCTGAGAGCTATTAAAGGCATTTTGGTCTTAATTTCTAATAGCTAATTCTTTTTCTGGTGCTAATAGTGCAGAAGGGGATTTTTTGTGTGTTGGGTAAAGCTCTACAGTTAATTGTTTTTTCTCTAGCCTTCCATTCAAAGCAATCCCTTTGAACTCGCTGACCTCATCAGATGTTAAATCCCTCCCTGCCCACCCCAGCTCCACCTACTCCATGTGAGAATTCTTGCTATATAGGGCAACTCTCCAATTAGCTTCTTGACAATCAATTTGCCATTCTTCAAAAAGCTTCGATTAGGTAATTTTACAAAGGGAACACATTAATCTGTATTCTTTAGACACATAATATCAACATTTGCTAATTTTAAGTAGTAACTGTCTTTGCAAGGAAGTAGAGCTATATATAGGGACATAGAACAATGCTATTAGAACACACATAAAAGAGGTTAACTGCTTTTTATCTTAGAGGACAACTGAGGAAAAGTTAGGGACTTTGGTAGGTCTCTCTCATTTGCTTAAACAGGTACCACAGCTCCACCAACTGAATGATGGCTGGAAAAAATCGTATTGCCAAAGCTGTTAACCCCCGTTACAGCTTCTGTCTCTGTCCAGCCAGAGAGCCTGATGTCAGTTGAAGAACTGGTTCCATGTGCAAGATGCCTGCAAGTTGAAGCCCGAGAAGAGGTGGCGAGGCTGAGAAGCATTCGAGGCAGTGAGATGTATATTGATGAGATGCTTCTTCAAACATGCATGCTTTCTGACAGGTGAAGATGGGAGGCTACAGAATGAAGAGAATTAGATACGAGTTACTAGAGCCTGCAGAATCAACAATCCAACTCCTCCAGCCCTTGAACTGAAGAACTAGTTTGCAGCCTTGGAATTGGAGGAGGTGAAAGCATCCCAGGAAAGAGAAGAACTAGAAATAAATAAATAAAATAAAATAAAATCAAGCACCCCAAAATTGCAGAATTAGTGGCCACAAGGAAGTAAAGGGTAGTGTTGGTTGATGACTCCATCTGCCGACCAGACGATGTCCAGAGAGATATGCTGTCTGCCAGGTGCCAAAATCAGAGGTGTTATGGAGAGTTTGCCAAGACTCATCAACCGTACAGACTGTTATCCGATGTTGCTAATCCCTGTTAGCACTAATGATACTGTTAGGTATGCCTCTGGGTATATCAAAAGTGACTTCATGGCTCTGGGAAAGAGGGTGAAACAGATAGGTGTTCAGTTGGTGATCTCTTTAGTCCTCCTGTTGAGGGTAATGGCCGAGGCAGAGAAGCTCGCATCCTTGGGGAGATAAATGCATGGCTGCGTGGTTGGTGTCATCAAGAGCATTTTGGTTTCCTGGACCATGAGATGATAATACAAGGGCTGCAGAGCAGAGATGGTGTCCATCTGTCCAAGAATGGTCGAAGACTAGCTAGCCTACTGAAAAGGGCTTTAAACTAGATTTCGTTGAGGATGGGTATAGAAAGCACCCAGGTAAGTGAAACATTAAATATCTCTGTAGAAATTGGTAAAAGGGGCAACATCTGGAAAGTGGTGTGTATAAATGCCTTTAGTATGGAAAATAAGATCCCAGATGTTGAGCATTGAATGGAAGAAGCCGACTTGGACTTAGTGGCAGTCACAGAGGCATGGTTCACAGACAGTCATGACTTGGATGGAATTATACCGGGCTGTACTTTATTCAGGAAGGACAGGGTAGGAAGAAGGGGAGAAGGAGTGGCACTATATGTAAAAAATAATATTAAAGCTAAAGAATTACAGGGCTTAAAAGTGAACAAGGAGGCACTGTGGATTAAATTAGAAAGAGGGAAAGGGGAATCCATTTGCATAGTTGTGATATACAGGTCTCCCTCGCAGGGAGGAGTAGACAGAGATTTAATAGAAAACATATGCAATATTGCCATGAAAGGAGACATGCTACTGATAGATGATTTCAATATTCTGGATGTTGATTGGCACATCCCTGCTGCCGTGTCATCTAGGAGATCCAGATACAGCAAATGGTAACAGAATTCACACTGGACTTGGTGCTTACAAATGGGGAAAGTGTTTCTGATGTCATAGTGGGAGATCATCTCGCATCCAGTGATCAGTACTAGGGCTGATAAAATCAATTCCAAAGCCAAGGGTCTTAGACTTTAGGTAAACTAACTTTGCCGAGATAAGACAATACCTCAAGGAGTCATTAGAGGGATGGGAACAGCTGGGGGATGTAGAAAAACAGTGGGCAAAACTGAAAAAGGATATTTTAAGGGCAACCAACCTTTGTTAAAAAGGTAAATAAAGGTAAAAGCAAAAGGACGCCACTATGGTTCTCAAAAGAAGTAGCTGAAAAGATGAAGAAAAAGAGGATGGGCTTCATAAAAAATTACAAGAGATCACAGAAAGAGGAAGACAAGATTCTATATTTTGAAAAGCTTAGAGAAGCTAGGAAAGTATAGTCAGGAAAACAAAGGTACAAAAAAGAAGAAGAAATAGCCAATGCAACAAAATGGGGGGGGACAAGACATTTTTCAGATATGTTAGTGACAGAAGGAAGGGCAAAAGTGATATTGTCAGACTCAAGAGTGAAGGGGAAGAATTTGTAGAAGCTGATAAGGATAAAGCAGAATTAATTAACAAATATTTTTTTTGTGTTCACAGATGAAGGGCCAGGAGAACGACCTCAGAAAACACCTACAAATAGGAACAGAAGTGATGGGAATTTTGAACTATTTTCAGAAGACTGTGTTCATGAGGAACTAGCTGAAATAAAAGTAGATAAAGCGATGGGACTAGATGGGATACATCCAAGAATATTGAAGAAACTTGGAGATGTCCTAGCGGATCCACTGACTTATTTTCTTCCTAAGGGTAAGATAGAGGGTAAGGTAGTGGTAGGTGAATTGGGTATGGATAGTTTGGATGTATCCGCGTTGTTACAATCACCCACTGACTGACCTTTTCAATGTTTCTTTAGAGTTGGGAATGGTCCCAGAGGACTGGAGAAAGACACATGTGGGCCCTTTACACAAAAGTGGAAGTAAGGATAAGGTTGAGAACTACAGGCTGGTTAGTCTAACCTCTTTGGTGAGTAAATTGGAAACGCTGATAGAAGAGAGAATAGTGAGGTTTCTGGAATTCATTGGATTGCAAGATCCGAGGCAATATGGGTTTACCAGAGGCAGATCTTGTCAGACAAATCTGATTGATTTCTTTGACCAGGCAGTTGGACTGAGGGAGAGCCCTAGATGTGGTGTACTTAGATTTCAGTAAAACCTTTGGTACCATTCCGCATAGGTGACTTATAAACAAATCGAGCACCCTAGGGGTGGACCCTGAAGTGACTGACTGGGTTAGAAATTGTTTGAGTAGGAGGCAACAAAGGGTACAGGTAAATGGAGCTCACTCTGAGGAGAAGGATGTTACAAGTGGTGTGTTGCACTTGGTCCAATTCTTTTTAACATCTTTGTTAGTGACATTGTGGAAGGGCTGTCTGGTAGGGTTTGCCTCTTAGTGGATGATCCAAAATCTAAGAACATAACATATGCCATACTGGGTCAGACCAAGGTCCATCAAGCCCAGTATCCTGTTTCCAACAGTGGCCAATCTAGGTCATACGTACCTAGCAGTTTCCCCAAAAGACACAGGTTCCGCAATGCTTGTACTGGGTCAAGCATTGATATCCTGGGTCCCTTCTTAATAATGGTTTCTGGACCTTTCCTCCAGGAACTTGTCCAAACCTTTTTTAAACCCAGTTACACTAACAGCCTTTACTACATCCTCCGGTAACAAATTCCAGAGTTTGATTACACGTTGAGTGAAAAAATATTTTCTTTTATTAGTCTTAAATAGTTTACCCTGTAGCTTCATTGCATGTCCCCTAGTCTTTCTATATTCTGATAACGTAAACAATCGATCTACGTTTACCCGTTCCACTCCATTCATTAATTTATAGACTTCTATCATATCTCCCCTCAGCCGTCTCTTTTCCAGGTTAAAGAGCCCTAACCTTTTTAGCCTTTCTTCATAGGAGTATCCTTCCATCCCCTTTACCATTTTGGTGGCTCTTCTCTGAACCTTTTCTAATAACGCTATAACCTTTTTAAGATACGGCGACCAGAATTGCACACAATATTCAAGGTGCGGTCTCACCATGGAACGATATAGAGGCATTATAATATCTTTTGTTTTATTTTCCATTCCTTTCCTTATGATACCTAGCATTCTATTTGCTCTCTTGGCCGCCGTTGCACACTGGGTCGAGGGTTTTAACATGTTATCCACAATGACGCCTAAATCTTTTTCCTGGGTGGTGGTTCCTAATGTGGAACCTTGCATTGTGTAACCATAGTTTGAGTGGTTCTTCCATAGGTGCATAACTTTGCACTTGTCCACATTAAATTTCATCTGCCATTTTGATGCCCAGTCTTCCAATTTATCCAGATTCTCTTGCAATTTTCCAAAATCCTCATGTGTTTAACAATTTTAAATAGTTTTGTGTTATCTGCAAATTTGATAACCTCTCTCGTTATTCCCTTTTCCAGGTCATTTATGAATATGTCAAAAAGCAGTGGACCCAGCACAGTTCCCTGGGGTACACCACTATTCACCTTTCTCCATTGGGAAAATTGGCCATTTACCCTCTGCTTTCTATCTTTTAACCAGTTCCTGATCCACAATAGTACACTGCCTCCTATCTCTTTAGTTTTGCCAAAAGTCTCTGATGAGGGACCTTGTCAAAGGCTTTCTGAAAGTCCAAATACACTATATCAACCGACTCACCTTTGTCTACCTGTTTATTCACACCTTCAAAAAAACATAACGGATTCAGCAATTTTGTTCTTTATGATAGTTTCTACCATTTTTCCCAGTACTGACGTCAGGTTCCCCGGTCTGTAGTTTCTCGGATCACCCCTGGAACCCTTTTTAAAAATTGGCGCTACATTCACCATCCTCCAAGCTTTAGGTATTACAGATGATTTTAATGATAGTTCACAGATTACTAATCTCACAAAACTAGCAATGGTCACTTATTCAGAGCAATGAACTTTGTCAATTAATCAGACACTCTGAAGTGTTATGCATGAAAATGTACTGTATCTCATATCATGTTGTTATTGTAATCCTTATATGATGTCATATTAAAGCAACAGGTCTCAGACTTGTTAGGCGTTGTAAATATTCAGATTTTTGTGTAGTTTCTAAATAACGCCCTAACTCACATCAGTGACCTCGTTCTTATGTGATAGTTGCTTAAGATCAATTGTTTAAATAAATTAAATTGAAAGTTAGAACAGTGCTTAGCTTTCAATGTCGTCCCCAATGCCACCTTCTGCGCTGTTCCTGTGCAACCCGGCAGGCTCAGAAGGAGAACTAAGACAAGCTACTATTTATGAATAAGAATTAACTGAATGCAGGTGCTTTCTATGCGACCCCCTGAAGAAACTAAAATCCGGTGAAACGCAGGAACAGCGCAGAAGGTGGCGTTGGAGACGACACTGAAAGCTAAGCACTGTTCTAACTTTCAATTTAATTTATTTAAACAATTGATCTTAAGCAACTATCACATAAGAATGAGGTCATTGATGTGAGTTAGGGCATTATTCAGAAACTACAAAAATCTGAATATTTACAACGCCTAACAAGTCTGAGACCTGTTGCTTTAATATGATATCATATAAGGATTAAAATAATAACATGATATGAGATACAGTACATTTTCATGCATAACACTTCAGAGAGTGTCTGATTAATTGACACAGATTACTAATAGCAGGTCTGCAATCTCATATTTCAGTTCTTTCAACACCCTTGGATGTATATCAGCCGGCCCAGGTGATTTGCTACTCTTCAGTTTATCAAATAGTTGTAATACATCTTCCCGATGTATTGATATTTCCTTCAATTCTTCTGCACCTTTAAATACCACTTCAGTCATGGGTAACATCCCTACATCTTCCTCAGTAGACCGAAGCAAAGAATTCATTCAGTCTCTCCGCTATCGCCTTGTCGCCTCTTAGTGCCCCTTTAACCCCTCTATCATCTAATGGATCAACTGACTCTCTCACAGGTTTTTTGCTACGAATGTACTTGAAAAAGTCTTTATTACGCGTTTTTGCTTCCGCAGCAAGCTTCTTCTCAAATTCTCCCTTTGCCTGCCTTATCAATGCCTTGCATTTGACTTAAAAAAAACAAAAGAAGACGGTCACGTGATGCGGTGAGCAGGAGCGGACGCACGCCGCTTGAGCTCTGGGCCCCTCTGCTCCTACAGGCCGAGAAATTAATGTAAACTGCTGGGTCTGGGCTCCGGGACCCCACCCCCCGCTCCTCCACATTAACATCGGGACCGCATAACGGAGGAAAAGGGGACTTGGGCCGCCCCTATCCTCCATGCCGACAAGAGACCGGAAGACTGCTGACTCGGAGACCTGGGCCTCCTCGATCTCCTGTGCTGGGCGAAGTGAGGATTCGGGCCCTTGTGCTCCTCCGTGCCGGCAGTAGAGCGGGAAACCACCGATTCGGGGATTTCATCCTCCCTGTTCTCCTGAGCCGAATACAATACAGATCTGAGCCCCCCGCTCTTCCGTGCCGGCAGGAGGTCGCCGACCCGGAGGCATAGGCTTCCCTGATCTCAGGTGCCAGTAAGAAGAGCGCGAAATCGCCGGGAGAGGGACCTCGGGGGCAGGCCACAAGCAGGCACAGAAAGAAGAGGAGCCGGAACTCCAGTGGAGGGGAAGGCCATGGCGGCGGCAGCAAAGGGGGGGTGCCGCGAAAGAGAGAAGTTGGCCCTGCAGCATAAAGCAGCGGAACAGATTTCACCGCTGAAAGCTTCACCCACACCGGAGCTAGCAGAAGAGATCTCCATGGCAGTGGCGGGGGCACTATCTGCACAATTTGAAGACTTGAAAGGCCGGATGGACCTTCTTCAGGCTTCGGTGGAGGCCTTGGGTAGTCGAATGCAGGAAGCAGAGCACCGGATTGAGCAGGCGGAGGAGCATGTGCTAGAGCTGCAGCAAGAGGTAGCCCGCATGAGAACAATGCTGCAGGGACAAGAGGCCAAATTAGATGATCTGGAAAACAGATCTCGCCGCAACAACCTGCGATTTCTAGGAGTTCCGGACAACATAGAGGATAAGGACTTAAAACCCTACCTGGAGGCACTGGTGACACAAATCTTGGAGGGTGAAGCAGAAGGAGCTTTAGTGCAAATAGAGAGAGCACATCGCGTAGGGCCCAGGAGAGCAAATGACGGCGGTCCTAGAGTAGTCCTGGCGAAGTTTCTACGGTTCCCGCAGAAAGAAGCAGTGCTGCGAGCAGTAAGGAGGATCGAAGTGATCTCCAAGGGCAATGTTAAGTTGCGGATAGTGCAAGACTACTCGTCAGCCTTGGGTCAGCGTAGAAGAGAATACGGACCCCTGTGTCAGACGCCGATAGATAACAACATCAAGTTTATAGTGCAATACCCTGCTCGTCTGATTTTTACTCATGGGGGGAGTACGCAGAACATTCGAATCAGCCAAGGCAGCAGCACCATACGTAAAGGAGATTGGGCGGGGAACAGCAGTTGCACCAGGCGTGGAGACCAGGGAGAACGCACCAGGCGTGGAGACCGGGAGAACGCTTGAGGTGGGAGAATAAGAAGAGTAACAACTCACCGTTGGAGTAAGAACTGATCATGCTGCTGCTATTGAAGTGGTGTGCTAGAGCCGGAAGCTGGCACAAGATGCTCAAAGTTTGTTGAACCGAAGTTAAGTGTTCTGTTGTTTATTGGTCTACTCTGTACAGTTATGGTTATGGGGAGAGATGGGGGGAGTGGCGGTGAAGGTATGAGTGGGGACGGAATAGGATGGGTTGGGGAACGAGGGGGGAGGGGAGAGGGACTGAGATGGGGACATAGGGAGCAGATACAGAGGGAGGAGTGGAGGGGTACCGTACGCATCCTAGTGACACAAAGGAGAAGGAGAGAAGAGAATAGTAGGTAAGATGGGGGGTTGGGTGAGAGAGTGGGACAAGGGCGGGAGTGGGGGAGGGGGAGGGGCAGGGAGAGGAAGCGGGGATAGAGGTCGGGAGGGAGGGGGGAGGGGAGGGAGGGAGGAAGCTTAAATGGGGTTCTTGGGTTAGGTTTGTGGCGCACACACAGTAGCGAGGGGGAGGGCCTCAGGCTGTGGGGGTCCTCCCTCATGATAACGGACTTGCTGAATGGTTTGAGTCCCATAGCTACCCATTGACCTGAAGATTATATCATGGAATGTATGTGGGATAGGTAACCCTATCAAGAGATATAAAGTGTTTCAGGCCTTGGCGAGGCCAAAATGTGATATTGCAATGTTACAGGAAACCCACCAGACTGCTGAGGAACACCTCAAATTACAGAGGGAATGGGTGGGGCAAGTTTGAGGGGCTCCGGCGATGGGAAAGAAGGGTGGAGTGGTCATTCTGATACACAAACGAGTTAGATTCGTCCAGGAGAGCATGTACGTGGGCGCTAGGGGAAGATTTGTGCTTCTGTATGGGCTGCTGGAGGGGAAGCCTGTGGTGCTGGGTAACCTATACAGCCCAAATGTGCTAGACTGGGCACTCTATGCCAGTTTGGGGTCACAGGTGGAGCAGTTGCCGGACGCTCCTCTGATTTTGGCAGGCGATTTTAATGGAATCATGGACGCTAAGCTAGACATATCTAGAGGAGGTGGAGACACATCTAGAGCTCAGGCGCAGACTGCTAGAGTGTTGCGGGGTCTGAGGCGCAGAATAGGAGTGGTAGACCCCTGGCGGCTGTTGCACCCGTTGGAAAGAGACTTCACACATCAGTCGAGAGCACACAGGTCAAGCGCCCACATTGACTATGTGTTGGTCTCGGAATGACTTTTTGCCCAGGTAGAAGATGCGCAGCTGGGTCCTATAGAGATTTCTGATCATGCGTTGATCTGGGTGGAAATGGAATAGCATGATGTAAATACACGGACTCGGATTTGGCGATTTTCCAGGACCAAGCAGGAAGTCAGTCCTCACATATGGGTGACGTCGGCGCCGACGGAGCCCTCGTGCGGAGCATTTCCCCAGCTTTCAAAGAAAGCCTTTGGGAATTTCAGCGCGCATGCGCGGTCCCCTTCCTGCCCAAGGGTGCCATCTTGCTCAGTCTTCTTTTTTCCGTGGAGCCCGACAGACGTAGTTTGTTTTTCGCCGAGGAAAAAGTTGATTTCCCTATTTTTTGTACTTCTCCTTCGGTTCGACGCCGGATCCTTTTCCCGCCTGGGCCCGGTACGCTGGTATCGAGCCCACTCTCTCCTTTTCGGTTTTTGTCCTTCGTGACTAGCGTTCGCGCCATTTTTTCTTTTTTCACTGGCAGCCCTGTCTTTTGACCTCGCAGGGGCCCATTTTTCCCCCGATGGCTGCCAGCGGGTTTAAAAAGTGTGATCGGTGTAAGAAACTTATGTCTCTTACCGACACACACGACTGCTGCCTCCGCTGCCTCGGACCCGATCATGACCCGATGATTTGTGGTCCATGTGGCAAAATGTCCTCGAAGGCGTTGAGGAGTCGGCAGCACCAGAAGGATAGAATCTTCTCTGACTCCGAGTCCGGACGGGCCCGGACCTCGTCAGAGGCCTCGACGTCTCGGGACTCTGGCCCCGAACAGCGTCGAGGTTCCTCTGAGCGGGGGTCTCCGTGGGAACAGCACAGGAAGAAGAAACCCACGAGGGCGGCGTCGGTGGACGCTCCTGGTTCCTCGAGAGCCAGGTCGCATAGCCCCGATAGCCGTCCCGGGTCTTCGGAGTCGGAGAGGCCTGCAAAAGCAACCTCGTCTCGACATGGAGTCTCCTGGACACGTGAGTGCTGTAGTCCTCGTGGACTCTCCTCCAAGGGAGCCGACGTCGGGCCCGATGCCGTCGGGGCCCGAGTCGGGGGCTGCTGAGTCTCCTGAGCTCAGACTCAGGTTGACGGCCTTGGAGAGCAGCCTCGCTGCCTTCATGGAACAGCAGCGGGCATTGATCGCCGGTCTCACCGGTGCATCTGCCCCGACCACCGGGACATCAACGTCCAAGTCGACCCCGGAGGCCCAGCCGATCCTCGAGTCCATGCGGGCTCGAGTCGATACTCGGCCACGGTCTCCCTCGGCCTCCCGTTCGGGACCGAGGTCGTCGACGCCGGTACTCGGGGCGGAGGGCATCGGTGCCCGCCCGACCGGAGCCGCTCGACACCTCCTCCCAGGAGTCGGGCTGGGAGACAGAGGACGAAGAGTCACCCGACACATATCGGACTCGGTGTGTCCCATCGGACTCGCCAGAGTCCGAACCTCGGAGACGATCCCCACCGGAGGATACCCGGTTCTCGGACTTCGTGCGGGATATGGCCAAGGCCTTGGCCTTCCCCGCCGATCCCGAGGAGGAGCCTCGAGCCGAGGAGCTCGAGGCCCTCCAGTATGACTCTCCCCCCGAAGGAGGCATTTACTGTACCGGTTCCTCCGATGCTGGAGCGGCTGATCTTCCGAATGTGGGAGTCCCCGGCCTTGACGCCGGTGTTAAGCAAGCGGGTCGATTCCAACTATCGAGTCCGCAAGAGCCCCGGGTTCCAAAAGGCACAATTACCGCACCACTCCATGGTTGTGGAATCGGCCATGCATCGACTGAAAAGTCAGAAGATGCACTCCTTGGTGCCTCCCGGCCGGGAGGCCCGGAACCTGGATGCCCTCAGAAAGAAGTGCTTCCAGGGCTCTATGCTTGCTTGCCGTGTCCAGACATACCAGCTCTACATGGGCATGTATCTCCGAGACCTGGCAAAGGAGATTGCTGGGTTCTCTGCTGGTCTATCCGAGGAACCTTTGCAGAGGTTCCAGGCCTTGTCCACCGGTATTCGTGAGTGCTCGAAGTTTATCTCTCGAGCAGCCTACGATGGCTTTGAGGCTTCGGCCCGGGTGGCCGGGACCGGCATCGGTGCCCGCCGACAGGCTTGGCTACAGTCATCCGACCTCGAGCCATGGGTACAGGACAAGTTGGTCGATGTCCCCTGCCGAGGTGAAAACCTCTTTGGCAAGCCCATGGCTGAAAAGGCTGCAGAACCCGAGACCGAGACTCTGACCAGGACTAGGCTGTCCAGAAAAACCTCTGCCCCTTCTCAGAAGAAGAAGGGCTTGGGAAAAAAGACCTTTTACCCGAGGAAGTCATCTGCCTATAAACAATACCCTCATTATCAGGCCTCTGCAGCTCCCCAACAGGGTCAGCAGGCCAAGGGGCAGGGTCATGGGCCCCGTAGGCAGAAGGCCCAGAAGCCACCAACACCGGCCCCTGCTCAGCAGGGTGGGGGGTTTTGACTCAGAAAGCATAGCCTCTTCTCCTCAGCTGGCTTCTCTCAGCACAGGAGGCCGGCTGGCCCACTTTGCCTACAGGTGGTCAGCCGTCACGTCAGATACCTGGGTGCTTCATATAGTCCAAAAAGGCTATCTTCTCCATTTTCACCAGGTACCTCCCTCCTATTTTCCAGGGGAGCCTCCAAGACTCCCTTTGCATAGGGACCTACTCCTTCAGGAGTTAGCAAGTCTACTAAAGGAACAGGCAGTGGAACCGGTGCCCCACTACCTGAGAGGTCACGGCTTTTATTCCAGGTACTTTCTGGTGCCAAAAAGAACAGGAGGCCTCAGACCCATCCTAGACTTGCGCAACCTCAACAAGTTCCTGGAGAGGGAAATGTTCAAGATGCTTACCCTTGGAATCCTGCTGCCCTACCTCCAGCAGGGAGATTGGCTATGCTCCTTAGATCTAAAGGATGCTTATATTCACATCCTTATTCATCCAGACCACAGACAATATCTCAGATTTCTTGTGGGAGGAAACCACTATCAGTACAGAGTACTACCCTTTGGCCTGACCTCCGCTCCCAGGGTGTTCACCAAGTGCCTGGCAGTGATGGCGGCCTACCTAAGGCTTCAAGGTCTCTTTGTGTTACCGTACCTGGACGACTGGCTCATAAGGGGCCAGTCTTCCCAGGAGGCCCATCAAGCCACCCTTCGCACTGTGGCTCTGCTTCAGCACTTGGGGTTTGTCATAAACTTCGCAAAGTCCACTTTGCTTCCGTCCCAGAACTTAGAATTCATAGGAGCAAGGCTGGACACTCTTCAGGCGAAGGCTTTTCTGCCAGTGGACAGGGCCCACCGGCTGATGGATCTAGCCAGGCAGTTTCACAGCAATTCCCTGGTCTCTGCCAGGCAATTCCTGAGACTACTCGGCCATATGGCTTCCCCGGTTCATGTAACCCCTAATGCCCGCCTGCACATGCGGCCTGCTCAGTGGAGCCTTCGCACCCAGTGGCATCAGGCCACAGGGAGCCTAGCGGACTCAGTAAGAATATCCGGCCTGCTAGTCTCCTTTCTGCAATGGTGGCTTCATCTTCCGAACCTGGTACTCGGAGTGTTTTTTCAATCCCCTCCGCATTCTCAAGTGCTGACGACAGATGCTTCTCTTCTAGGTTGGGGAGCACATTGCCAAGGGACATGTACTCAGGGTCTCTGGACCCCTTGGGAGGCTGCTCAACAGATAAACTTCCTGGAGCTACGGGCGATACGCCTAGCTCTGAGAGCCTTCTCCTACCTCGCCTCTCACCAGTCTGTACTAGTCCAGATGGACAATCAAGTTGCCATGTTCTACGTGAACAAACAAGGAGGCACAGGCTCCTTCCTTCTATGTCAGGAGGCACAACGGCTGTGCTCTTGGGCCATCAGTCACGGAATCCTCCTCAAAGCTGTCTACCTCCCAGGTCAAGAAAATTACCTGGCAGACAGACTGAGCAGGATCCTGCCACCACACGAATGGAGATTGAACCCGTTGGTGGTTCAGCAGATCTTTCTCAGGTGGGGCCTCCCCACCATGGATCTTTTCGCCAGTCCTCTGAACCGGCAACTCCACAGGCCTACTGTATGCATTTCCTCCCACGCCACTAGTATCCAGATCGCTGTTCAAGGTCCTCAAGGACGTGGTCTCGATGATTCTGATAGCCCCCAGATGGCCGAGGCAACCGTAGTTCCCGCTTCTGCTGCAACTAGCGGTGGACACCCCTCTTCCTCTGGGGTTTCAGCACGATCTCCTGTCTCAGGATCAGGGGACTCTCATGCACCCCATCCTCCAGTCCCTTCATCTGATAGCCTGGCTGCTGAAAGGGTAGTCCTGGCTCCTCTACTACTGCCTAGAGAGGTGGAAGACGTAGTCTTAGCCTCTAGACGGCAATCCACCAGGAAATCCTACGCTCTTAAGTGGCATCGGTTCTCCGCCTGGTGTGCTCAGCACAGCGAGAATCCCTTCTCGTGCTTGGTAGCGGTAGTATTGCAATATTTGCTTTACCTCTCCAATCTAGGCCTTAAGTCCAACTCTGTCCGGGTTCACCTCAGTGCTCTCTCAGCGCACCACTCGCCGGTGGACGGAAGGCCTCTTTCCAACCACCCTTTGGTGGCTCGTTTTCTCAGAGGCCTCCTCCTGCTTAAGCCTCCTTTACGTCCACCAGCCCCTGAGTGGAATCTGAATGTGGTCTTACAGAGGATTACTTGTCCACCATTCGAACCTATGGCTACCTGCCCTCTCCGTTTTCTCACCTGGAAAACCTTGTTTCTGGTAGCTCTTACCTCTGCTAGGCGAGTAAGTGAACTTCAGGCACTAGTGTCTGATCCCCCTTACACTAGGTTCTACAGGAATAGGATAGTCTTACGGACTCACCCGAAGTTTCTTCCTAAAGTTGTCTCCCCTTTTCACCTCAATCTGGAGGTGGTTCTTCCGACCTTTTTTCCCAGGCCGCATGCCAACCGGGCTGAGATGGTCCTGCATACCCTGGATTGTAGGAGGGGCATTATCCTTCTACCTTGACCGTACACGGGGGCATCGAAGGGCTGTTCAGCTCTTCGTTTCTTTTGACCCTAATAAGTTGGGGCTACCTGTCTCCAAGCGTACTTTGTCCGTATGGGTCGCTGACTGTATCGCCTGGGCTTATGGGGCAGCCGGCCTCTCGTTGGAGGGTCGAGTCACGGCTCATCGTGTCAGGGCAAAGGCTGCGTCAGTGGCTCATCTCCGCTCTGTTCCGTTGGCAGACATCTGCCGGGCCGCTACTTGGTCTTCAAGCCAGACGTTTGCGGCCCATTACTGCCTTGAGAGGGAGTCCCGCAGGGACAGTGCTTTCGGACAGGCAGTACTCCATAATCGCTTTAGGATTTAGGCAGCTCCTACCCTCCAGCCCTGGTGTTGGGCTACCGATCGGGGGCGTTCTCAGAGAAGATTCCTTCCTTACGTACTGACGAGCTAGAGGGAGCTCATTTTTTCCGCTTGAGGTCTCCGGTAGCCTTAAGCTGGGGAGTCCCATATGTGAGGACTGACTTCCTGCTTGGTCCTGGAGAAAGATTAGTTACTCACCTGTAACAGGTGTTCTCCAGGAGCAGCAGGAATCAGGCCTCACAACTCTCCCTCCTCCCCTTGGAGTTGCAATCATATGATTTATTTTGCTAATTTTTTTGCTGTCTTTTAGCTATGTCATCAGACTGAGCAAGATGGCACCCTTGGGCGGGAAGGGGACCGCGCATGCGCGCTGCAATTCCCAAAGGCTTTCTTTGAAAGCTGGGGAAATGCTCCGCACGAGGGCTCCGTCGGCGCCGACATCACCCATATGTGAGGACTGATTCCTGCTGCTCCTGGAGAACACCTGTTACAGGTGAGTAACTACTCTTTCCCAATGGAATTGTACAGAGACACTGAGTTTCACGCTTATATAAGGCAGAGGTGGCAGGAGTTTGCGGCCCACATTGCTCAACACCGGGAGAACCCGGAGCTTTTCTGGGAAACCGCGAAAGTCGTCTTGCGGGGGGACATTATGGGATATGTAGGGAGGAAGCGGAAAATGCTGACGCAGCAGATTGTTCGACTTGAACAGCAAGTAGGCAGAGAGAGGAGGAGACAGGCAAATCACCCGTCGGCGGCGAACGGGAGAAGACTATGGGAGACTCAAACGGCCCTGAACGAGCTGTTACACCAAAGGGCCAAGAAATCATTCTTGTACTACAGATATCATCTCTATCGTTATGGGGATAAGCCAGGAAAGCTATTGGCAGGATGCCTTAAAGGCAGCAGGGGGACCTGCACTGTGGCGGCGCTGAGAGACGATCAGGGGAAAATGCACAAGGAAAGTAAGGCGATTGCTCAGGTGTTCCGGACGTTTTATCAAAGATTGTACTCAGGGAAGGCAAGCTCCCAGATTGACATGGAAGAATACCTAAGAGAAGTGCGGTTGCCCAGACTAGAGGCGGAACAGCGGGCACAATTAGATGCACCAGTATCTGAGGAGGAGGTCCAACGAGTTATCCAAAGTGCGAGTTGTTATAAAGCGCCTGGCCCGGACAGGTTTGGGGTGGAATTTTATATTCTCTTGGGGGGTGAGCTGGCCCCCTCTCTGGTGGCAGTGTACCACAGGAGAGTGGATCAGGCTGGATTCACGAGGGGGGAGAACCACACACATATTATATTGATACCCAAGGCAGGGAAGGACCATACACAGGCTGCTTCTTATCGGCCTATCTCTTTGCTGAATTTTGATGTGAAAATACTGGCCAAGATGCTGGCGGACCGACTGGCTCAGGTTTTGGAGGAGTTAGTGCATGATTCCCAGGTGGCGTTTGTGAAGGGACGATATGCGGTGCAGAATTTACGCAAAATCGTGGCTTCGCTGGAGTGGGTACGGGGATGGAAGCTGCAATCGCTTTTGATTAGTTTTGATGCGGAAAAGGCGTTCGATCAAGTGAATTGGGCATACCTCAATTTCTGTTGCCCCAATATGGACTCGGGACGTCTTTTTGCAATATGGTTGAGCTCCTCTATACGAAGCCTACAGCGGGAGTGCTCTGTAATGGAGTATTATCAGAGGGATTTAGTCTGGAAAGGGGAACGAGACAAGGCTGCCCGTTATCACCCCTGCTCTTTGTGCTGTCTCTAGACCCTCTGGTAAGACGAATAGAGGCATCCAAAACAATACAAGGTATAGACATAGGGCGGCACATGTTTAAGTTGGCTGCGTTTGCAGACGACCTGCTAGTACATTTGCTGTCTCCTCAGACGTCGTTGCCTAGCTTATTAAAGGAATTCTCTCATTTTGGCAGCTTTGCCGGGCTCCGTATTAATATGGATAAGTTGGAGGCCTTAGATGTGGTGGGAACACTACGGGGGACAATGGAGAGGGAGGTTCCCACTTAAGTTGGCAGGTGACTCTTTTGTGTATTTGGGGATGCTCTTGACTAGAGAGCCGAGAGAGCTGTATAGGAAAAATTTGGAGCGGGTCCTTGCCCAGACTCGTTTGCAGCTCCAGGCATGGACCCCGCTGCCCCTGTCCTTATTGGTCCAGGCGGCGGCACTGGGGATGGTGATCCTGCCACGTGTGCTTTACTGGTTACAGACCCTCCCAGTGTGGCTACTGAAGCGAGACTTAAACTCTATAGATCGGGAGATCCGGAGTTTCCTCTGGCGAGGGGCACGGGCTCAGATACCGTTGCACAGATTGAGAGGGGTATGGGAGCGTGGGGGGATTGGGATCCCTGACCTATGGGTATACGCCCTGGCATGCCAGGCGCGTCATATTGGAGACTGGCTAGGGAACACGGAGGTGTATAACCCAAGAGCTCTGGAGGAGGCCTTTGTGGCCCCGCAGACCCTGTTGGCGGTACTGCACCTGGAAAGCAGGCACGTGCCTAGTAGAGTGATTGGCAGTGAGCTAGTTCACCTGGCACGGCGGACGTGGCAACACCTAAATAGACTTTGGGGAGAGCCTCCGGAGGTTTCGAATTGGTTGCCAATACAAGGGAATAATCGATTCACCCCAGGATCAGAAATGCCGGTGTTTTTGATTTGGAGGAGACAGGGCATACGGAATATTGGACATGTGATAGATCAACTGGGGCAGTGCAGACCACTTGAGTCTTTGTGTAATGAATATGAGTTGAGTAGCCGACACTATTTTGCTTACGCCCAGCTTTCTCACTATATAGCCTCACTCCTGCAGGGTGCGCTGTGGGTGGAACGATCGGCACGGATACTGGAGTTTTTTGCACTGGGGGAGGAGATGCCACCCACAATTGCAAATTTGAAGAGACGGATAGATGGCTATAGTAGCCCGCTGGACTACGGTGCAGAAGAGGCTTTGTGGGCTTGAGAGCTGAACCTGGTGGTGCCCCCTGGCTCAATCAACCGAGCCTTAGGTAAGATTAGAGGTTTGGTGGAGGGCGCCCGATGGCGAGAAGTGCAATTTAAATGCCTTATATGGGCGCATTTCTCTCAGAGACGAGCAATGTGGTGCCGTCTTACGGATGTTGGAGGCTGCCCAAAGTGTTCCTGCCCCTTGGCGGACCTAGGACATATGTGGTGGGGATGTCAGAAGATCCGCTTATATTGGAGAAAGATTGATAATTATATGAGCAAGGTTCTACAGCAGCAGATCTGCTGGACAGCGTCGTTTGTGGTGTTAGATCAACTTGGACCACTCCACCCGAAAGGGAGGTGGGAGCGTCTGTTGGCCAGGAAGGGATGTCTGGTGGGTAAAGGCCCGATATTTCATAGGTGGAGGGAAGCGATAGGCCCTACCTTTTGGGAATGGCGTAACAGCTTCCACCAGCTGATGCTTATGGAGAGTAGGGGAGCTAGAGGAAGTGCTCGACGCTGGGCTTCGTTCCTGCTGGTATGGGGAACCCTATATTCAAACTTTGAGGTCCCGTACTCAGAATGAAGTACTTTGGGTGGGCTGAGGAGGCCTAGGGGTGGATGGGGGGAGAGGATGGGAGGAATGGGATATTAGCTAAAAAGGGGGATACTGTAGTACTTAGTGTATGTGTCCACTGAAGGAAGTTGGATGTTAAAGGGGGGCTGCAGGGGTTAGGGGATGTTGGGCAGGGGGTGGAGGGAGGGGGGAGGAGGAGGGGTATAGTTGTGCACCTCTGCTGTATCTTTGCGAATGATCTGTTGAGGAGCCCTGGAATGGGGGATAAGACACAACCCCCACTAGGGATGCCATCTCTGTATATAGCTTTGTATGATCTGTAATGTGTGGAAGTAGCTTCAATAAACAGAGTTTTCAAAAAAAAAAAAAAAGAAACCCCAGCGTACAAAAGAAAACCTCTAATCTTTATCTTTTTGTTGGAGCAGTCATTCAAAAGAAGGAGGAATTAAATCCTACCCCTTGCCATGAATGCTCCTTTGGTATCTTCAAGCTCATGGAGAAGCTCATTTTGCAGCTAAGTGGTTTAAACTTGTTATACTGTTTTTGAAACGGGAACAAAACGAATAAAAGGAGCATTCATGGTGTCGGGTAGGATTTAATTCCTCCTTCTTTTTAATGACTGCTCCGACAAAACTATAAAGATAAGGGGTTTTCTTTTGTATGTTGGGGTTTCTTTTGTTTTGTATTTTTACGCTTAACATGGGTTTTGTGTAATTTTTTGCATTTAACTTGCCAGTGTTTTGCTGTTTCCAGTTTTCGTCGTTTGGCTCTTTTTTCCATTTCCTGAAAGATGCTTTTTTGGCAACAACAGCCTCTCTGACCTCACCTTTAAACCATGCTGGTGGTTTTTTGGACTTCCTTCCACTTTTCTTAAAGCATGGAATACAGCTGGTCTGGGCTTCCAAGATAGTATTTTTCAACAACACCCAAGCTTGATGTAAGTCTTTAACCTTTGCAACTGCTCCTTTTAGTTTTTTCTTAACTATTTTCCTCATTTTATCAGTCTCCTTTTCGAAAGTTAAAAGGTAGTACTGTGGATTTCCTTACCATCCCTCCTCCATTAATTAAATCAAACGCGATCATGCTATGATCACTATTGCCAAGTGGCCCTAACACCCTTATCTCTTGCACCAGATCTGGTGTTCCACTAAGGACTAGGTCCAATATGGCTTCCCCTCTGGTCGGTTCATGAACCAGCTGCTCCACAAAACAGTTATTTATTTCATCTAGGAACTTTATCTCCCTAGCATGTCCTGCCGTGACACTGACCCAGTCGATACCGGGGTAATTTAAATCACCCATTATTATTACTGTGCTGCAACGTTTGTTAGCTTCCTTGATTTCTTTGAGCATTTCATCATCCCTTTGTTCATTCTGGCCAGGCGGTCGATAGTACACCCTTACTGCCATCGCCTTCCCCTTCTTACATAGTATTTCAATCCATAGAGATTCTACAGCAAATTGTGTTTCCTGCAAACCTTTAATCCTTTGTGACTCAGTGCCCTCTCTAACATAGAGCGCAACCTCTCCACCAATTTGATAAGCTCTATTATTACAATATAGTTTGTATCCAGGTATCGCAGTGTCCCACTGGTTGTCCTCCTTCCACCATGTCTCTGAGATTCCAATCATATCTAGCCTCTCATTTAGTGCTATATATTCTGTCTTTCCCATCTTATTTTTTAGACTTCTAGCATTTGCATATAAGCATTTTAGAGACTGTATTTTATTCATATTAATTTGGCTATTGGTAGGCATGGGTAATTTGGAACCTTTAAGCTCTGTCTGCTCCTTACGCAAGAGCATTTGGGCTACCTTACTCCTTTTTTTTGTAACCTCTCTGCTTTTGGTAGTATCCTTCAAGGATACATTCTTCTGAACTATGCGCTCTTGTGCAACTGTCGGCTGTCCCCTATTATCTAGTTTAAAAGCTGCTCTATCTCCTTTTTAAAGGTTAATTCCAGCAGCCTGGTTCCATCCCAGTTAAGGTGAAGCCCATCCCTTCGGAAGAGCCCCTTCTTTCCCCAGAATGTTCCCCAGTTCCTAACAAATCCAAAACCCTCATCCTTTCACCATCATCTCATCCACGCATTGCGACTCTGGAGTTCTGCCTGCCTTTTGTGTCCTGCGCGTGGAACAGGAAGTATTTCAGAGAACGCTACCCTGGAAGTTCTAGATTTCAAGTTCCTACCTAAAAGCCTAAATTTAACCTCCAGAACCACCCTACCACATTTTCCTACGTCATTAGTACCGACATGTACCAAGACAGCAGACTCCTCCCCAGCACTATCTAAGACCTTATCTAGATGGCGTGTGAGGTCTGCTACCTTTGCACCAGGCAGGCATGTAACCAGGCGATCCTCACGTCCACCATCCACCCAGCTATCTACATTCCTAATGATCGAATCACAAACTATAACGGCTGTCCTAACCCTTCCCTCATCGGTACATGGCCCTGGAGAAACTTCCTCAGTGCAAGAGGATTTTACATCACCTGGAGGACAGGTCCTAGTTACAGAATCACTTCCTGCCACACCAGGGTGATGCTCTCCTGTCAAGTGACCTCTCTCCTCCATGGCAATAGGGATGCTGCCAGACTGGAGGTGGGACTTCAGGACTATATCCCTGTAGGTTTTATCTATGTACCTCTCTATCTTTCTTATGTCTTCCAAGTCTGCTACTCTAGCCTCTAGAGAACGGACTCATTCCCTGAGAGCCAGGAGCTCCTTGCACCTAGTGCACACGTAAGACCTCTCACCAACTGGGAGAAAATCATACATGTGACACTCAATGCAAAAGACTGGAAAGCCCCCATCTCTCTGCTGGACTGCTGTCTGCATCTTGGTTTTAAGCTTGTGTTTAGATCTTTAAGTTCTTTACTTACTAAGGGTTGCTGTGGATACTTATACTAATAAAAGTGTACCTAATACATTTAATACCTTGTTCACCTGAAACTTAATTAATCTCAGTTCCTTAGTATATGACTTTTTTGGATAATGAGCTGCACCTGAGATCACCTCCTTTCCTTTAAGATGTGTTAAGTACCTATAAAGCTACGATTATCCCAGAGGTGGGTGGGTGTTGTTTTTAGGACACGGCAGGCTGGGGAAGTCGTCAACGGGGTTCTGGAGTTCCCTGGTAGCCGGTGCGTGTTTGTGTCGGGATCTGTATGTTATCAGGGCATCTGGCGTGTGTTCTGTGTTTGGCTGATGCGGTCTCTACCCCTTAGATTTTTTGCAGCTTCTGTATCCCGCAGAAGAGAGTTGTCAGAGATTTTTCATTGGGGCAGATGGACAAGGAGAGTGTGATTGGAGCAGACATGTTAAGGCCGGCAGCTCCCGCGGTTTCGATGGGAACCGTGGCCATTTTGGCTCAGCCTGTAGAAGGGACTCAGAGAAACAAAAGCACAGCAAAAGCAAGGCAAAGTCCTCTGGGGCTGCCATTCCGGTACAGAGCTCAGAGCCTGAAGGGGCTTCAGAGCTCGAGGCAGTGTTCTCTGCAGATCTTATCTTGTCGCTTCATAAAGCTTACTGCCTCAAGGAGAGGCAGATTGGTTCAGGGCAGGGACCCTTGTTAGCAGAGTGGCAGTCCAGTCAGGAGTCAGGGGACTCTGAGGTACTGCAGGACTAGGATCAGGATATGTTTGGGGGGCCACCACCAAAGCAGAAAAAGAGGGAGCCCGGGGCCTGTTTTTATCACTGTTGTTTTATCAATGGTTTTGTTGTCTTATTTATGCTGTTTGTGATATCTATCATTTAATTTTTTATTTTATTTTTTTATCCATATTTTTATCAATATTTGCATGACTATATATGGTTTTAGTATTTGTATTTTAATTATGTTTTCATCACTATGATTTTTATATTACCTTATTGATTAGTTTTTTATGATTGTATGATTATATGAGTGTTTTCAGTCATTTGTTCAAATGGTTACACGCACTTGTTTTTAATTGTTTTTAATTGCATTGTTTATTATGTTTTTATATTATTTATTATTGTTTTTATTATAATTTTTTAATTTTTTAAATATTTTGTTTATATATTTATGACACTAGTACGCCATACCCCTGAAGAAGGTTATTACGAAACACAGCCTGTTTCGGGTCTTTTCGCCGGAATCTCTCAGGTTAATGGTACAATAAAAAGCTTTGTCTTTCCTTAACACGTCTCTAGACTGGGTTTCTTCAATTGACGTGGCTTTGTGCTTTTGTTGGTGGACCGAGTATCGGAGTGTCCCGGCTTCCAAAAGACGCAGCTTCCCCACCATTCAGTGGTGGTGGAATCGGCAATGCGTTACATTAAGAGTTCAAAATTCCATTCCTCTAACCCACCAGAATCGAGAACCTTCAATGCTTTTTGGGCATCGATGTTTTCAGGCTTCCATGCTTTCAGCCAGGATAACCTCCTACATACTCTATATGGGTATGTTCCTCAAGGAGGTTACTTGAGGCCTTGTCCCCTCTTCTTCCAGATGATACGAGAGTTAACACACAAAATTGTATTAAAAAAAAAACACCAAAGCTTTGGGAGAGAGTGCAAAGCTTGCACTTTGCCTCCCTGACATCACAGACTTTGGCTATTAATTTATTGGTCAAAATTCCATTACACAGCATAATTTCCACCTTATTTTTCTACGTCAAGCATTGCGTATATTCATGATGTGCATCTCTATGTCATAGGTCAGATCTTATTAGTATAGGTGATCAGGAGGAGACATACATGTATTCCCAGACATAACTTCTTAAACAATAATTCTAACACAAACAGTTTTCATATCTTTGTTTCAAGACTGAAGAGAAAGTTTCTCCCTGCACTGTCTGTTTCATAAACAAACTTAGTTTCTCTGTTATTTGAAAGTTCAGCCTAGTTTTTCAGTAGAGTCTCTCAAGGTCGTTAACTAAGTAATAGGCCCTGGAATGTCTGAGCTACTGAATCTGTGGTGCTAACTTTCTGAGGGCTTTCAGTAATATAGTGTTATTAAGTAGCCTCACAGGGTACACAGCCCTGTACAGACAAGCTTCCTTTCAAAGAACACTTTATTAAATCAAAAAATGTAGATTCTTTTTTTTGTTTTGTTATGTTCCTTCCCTTTAACTTCACAGTTAGATGTCCTGGCTGAGGGACAGTCTCTGAACCTCGGGGCTTTCAGTGAGGATTCACAGGATGTCATCTGGACCAGGGCTGCTCTTCTTGTTACTTTTTTTATCGGAGGGAGACAAAATTGATGTTTTGAAGGCACATTTTAAAAAGAAAGATTCTTTGTTTTGTGGTGATGCTCTAGCAATTTTTCCAGATGTGTCTCATACTACTTAAGTCAGGAGGAAATCTTTTTTGGCATTGAAAGCTAGGGCACTTGCTTTAGGTGCCTCTTTTTTCCTCCATTACCTTTGTAAATGCTTAGTTTATTTAGGGCAACAACATTATATATTTGTGATTCCCTCTGATTTAGAGAAACTTATCTCCAGGAACAAGCAGGAATGAGTCTTCACATATGGGTACGTCGGTACCGATGGAGCCTGCGCGGGAACGCTCCCCAGCATCCAAAAAAGAAAGCCTTTGGGAGCATCCCACACGCATGCACGCTGCCTTCCTGCCCATTCACTTCCCTCTCATCAGTTTTTCGTTTTCCACGGAGCCGGCAGGACATACTCCTGTCACCGCAGAAAATTCTTCTTTTTATTCTTGTTTTTTTTTTTGTGGTCGCGTCTGCCTTCCCTCAACGCCACCGGTACCGCCGGTGCTTTTCTTTCTTTTTACTAAAAATTTCTTCTTTTCTCTAGGAATTTTTCCTGTTTAGTGCCTGACGGTTTCTAGGCGACTAGGCCTCTATCCTTCCATTATGGCAAAGCCAGCCACTATCCTTAAGAAATGCTCAAAGTGTGGCGTTACAAATATATCTTTAGACACTCATACTTGGTGTCTAAAATGTTTAGGTCCTGACCATTGCCCACGGGAGTGTCTCTCCTGCTGGAGCTCAAACAGAAGAAGTCTTCAGGATCGAGCACAACTCGATATCCGGTTCACATCGGACTCGATGTCACCAGCCAGAATATCTTCTTTTTCACAGGATCAGGTAACCAAACAAAAGTCTGTTAAGACTAGCCAGTCCTCGAGTGGTAGATCTCCTTCTAAGCATCGATATGCCTCTGGCGTTGCCCTCGAGGACATTTTGGCAATAAAGCCCCGGCAGGAGTCTTCGGGCTCCAAAGCATTAACGGGGCTTCAGGTTGTTCCCGAGGTTCTTACCTCCATGGACATACCTGGGCCATGCTCGGTGGTTGTGGCCGCTTTGAGCGGTTCCGACACCCCGGCATCGGCTATGGTGATGGATGAAACACTCCTCACCGATAAACGTAGTCTAGCGCTCTCAGCTACTTCGGTACCGCTAGAGTTGCTGCAGAGTATTGGTATCGAGTATTGGTATCGACTGCAGAGTTCCTCGAGTATTGGTATCGACTTCGGTACCGGTATCGACATCATCACCGGTGTCGGTACCGTCGATGTTTTCTTCGACAGACTCGCTCCCTTCCATGCCGAGCCTGGAATCGCTCTCTAGCATGGAGGATTCGGTACCGATTCATCTCGGTACTGACCTTGGGCAGTACCGAAGACATCTCTTTAAAGAAAATCCGATGCTTCATCCTTTCAAGTCTTCCGATCCCGATGACTGGGATGAATCCATCGGTGCCAAGGCTAAATTTTCAACAATTTCAGCCTTTACCCCTCATTTCAGAGGGTCCTCCTCAGGAGAGATTTCTTTTCAAGCTTTTTTGCTTGATATGGCAAAGTTACTTGCCATTTCTATACCTGGTGAAGAATCTATACCAGGGGATTCAGAAACTCTGCAATTCCCCTGGATTCCAAATGATGTGATCACACTTCCTGTGCATCAGATCTTACAGGATCTACTATTAAAAATGTGGGAAACTCCTTTAACGTTATCCCCAACTTCTAAAACACTTGACACTGTGTACAAGGTGCCACCTTCTCCCGGTTTTCAAAAGACTCAACTTCCTCATCATTCTATTGTTGTAGAATCAGCAATGAGGCATATTATTTATTTTATTTATTTATCTGTATTTATATCCCGCTTTTCACCGGGTCAAAGCGGTGGGACACATAACAGAGGGGGGGGGGGGGATCAGAAGTGGGGGGGGGGCCATCACCGGGGGCTCAACATTGAAGATTTTAGGATGGACATTGAGACTAACATGATAGACAGTTACTGGTCTGGGGTCTTGAAGAGGATAGGGGTTCCTTTTCAGAGATGTTCTTGGAATAGGATGGTTTTTAGTTGCTTTTTGAATGAAGGGAGATCACCGTTGTTCTTGATGCGGTTAGGTAGAGAGTTCCAGAGGGATGGGGCATAGAGTTCAAAGGCTCTGTTGCAGGTCCGTTGTGTCGCTTTGGTTCTTTTGTGGGGGACGGCAATGGAGCTGTTGGAGGATTGCCTGGTTGTTCTGCTGTGGGTTGGGTGAGATAGTAGGGTGTGGAGTGGGGTGCCTTGTGTTTGGTGGATGGTTTTGTGAGTGAGTAGAAGAGTTTTGTACTTGATTCTTGCTTCGATGGGGAGAATATGAAGGTCTCTCAGAATTGGGGTGATGTGGTCTCGTTTCTTTGCATTGTGAATTATTCTTGCCGTGGTGTTTAAGGCAGTTCGGAGGGGATTGGTTTGTGTAGCAGGTAGGCCATGGTATATTATGTTGCAGTAGTCCAGGTGAGGGAGTGTCAGAGCCTGCATTACTGTCCTGAAATCCTGTGGTTCGAGGAGAGGTCGGAGACGTTGCACAGTTTTTGCCTTGTGGAATACCGTTCCAGTGGTCTGTTTGAGGGTTAGAGCTTGGTCAATGATAATTCCGAGATATCTTATGTGTGGTTGTATTTGAATTTGCGTGGTTCCCATGTTGAGGTGAGTGGGTGGTTTGAAATCTGGGTCTTTTGTCACTATAAGAGCTTCGGTTTTCTTTATGTTAATGGATAAGTTGTTTTCTTGTAGCCAGTTGGATATTCGGTGAAGCAGGCTGATAGCTGGTCATTCTTTGGATCTGTGGTTGTAATTGGGGCGTAGAGCATTATGTCGTCAGCGTATATGTGGAAGTTGATGTTGTGTGTGCGTATGACTGAACAGAGTGGGCAGAGGTAGATGTTGAAAAGCATGGCTGATAATGTGGATCCTTGGGGGACACCTTGATGTTGCTGGAATGGGAGTGAGGTTGAGGTTTTGGTGCGGATCAGTTGTTGTCGGTTGGTTAGATAGGAGCTGAACCATCGGAGTACAGTATCTTTGATCCCAATTGTTTGAAGTCTGTGAAGGAGGGTATTATGGGAGATGGTGTCAAAGGCCGCTGATATATCCAGGAAAATTGGGATGAATCCGGAGTGTTTTTCTTGGGTTCCTATGATGAGGGTGTTCATCAGTGTTGTCATGAGTGTCTCGACTCCGTGTAATGGGCGGAATCCGTGTTGCTGCGGGTCCAGTATGTTGTTGATGTCCAGGTGTTCTTGTAGCTGACGTTGGACTATCTTCTCGATTATCTTTGCGGCGAGTGGGAGGCTCGCTACTGGTCTGTGCGAGGCGGGGTCTAGGGGATCTAGGTTATGTTTTTTTAGGGTTGGTCGGATAATTGTGGTCTTAAGGGCGTCTGGCATGTGTCCTTGGGTAAAGGATTCGTTTACGATATGGGATAATGGTGTACTCAGGTCTTCTTTGGTTTTCTTAATCCAGTCGGTAGGACAGGGGTCCAGGGGGGAGGTGGTGGTGTTCAAGCAGGAGATGGTGGAAGATATTTCTTCTTTCGAGGTTACGTTGAATGTATTCCAGTCTCTGTTCAGGGTGGGGTATGGATATGTGTTGGTTGTTTCAGCATGGTGATGTAAGCTTTGTGGTTGCTGAAGCTGTTTGTATTGTCGGGCTAGAAGATCGGGTGGGATATCCGGCAGCTGGTCAGAGTTACTGGGTGCTCCTGTTAGTTTTTTGACAATTTGGAAGAGCTCTCGAGGTTTGTTTACGGCTGTTGTGATGATTTTGGTGTGGTAGGTTTTTTGGGCGTTGTCAGTTTCTGAGTGGTACGCGTTGAGATCATGGAGGTATTTTGCTTTGTCTTTGTCGCTTTTGGTTTTTCGCCATTTCCTTTCGGTTCTTCTAAGTTTGGTTTTCAGTTTCCCGAGGGTGGGGGTGAACCATCCGGCTTTTGAGGAGATGGGTCTGGTATTAGCTTTGTTTCTAGTTGTGCTGGCAGCTGAGGAGATTGTGGCATTCCAGTTGTGGAGCAGGTCATCAAGGTTGTTGGAGTTTGTGTGTAGGTTAGGCAGGGTTTGTGTTAGGAAGTCTTTGTTGAATGCTTTGAATCTCCTTGTGTGGTGTTCGTTTTCTCTGTTATTTTTGAGTTGATAGGTGTGGGATATGTTGATGATGTGGTGATCTGACCACGGCACTGGTGAGATTGTTGGTCTTCTGTATGAGGAGGCGGTTTGGGAGTTTAGAAATATGAGGTCAAGTGTGTTTCCTTTTTCATGTGTTGGTTCTTGTACGATTTGTGTCAGGTCCATTGCTGTCATGGCGTTGAGGAAGGTTTCTGCTTGTTTTTCCTGGAGTGATGGGAGATTGAAGTCTCCTAGAATAATTGGTTCCTTCGAAGGGCTGGTGCTTTCAGAGATGAGGTGTAGTATCTGTGGTAGGTCGGTGGTTGTGGTGGGTGCACGGTAGATCAGGCATATCGAGAGGTGTTTGTTGGTAATGGTAAGAATGTCTGCTTCGTTGGAGGTTTCCGAGGTGTGGGTCCGCAGGTGGAGGTCGTCTTTGGCAATGATGGCTACGCCTCCGCCTTTGGCGTGCGTCCGGGAGCAGTATTGGAGGCTGTAACCCTTTGGTGTTAGCTGGTTCATTATTACTGTGTCGTGGTCTGTTAGCCAGGTTTCTGTTACACAGAGGATGTCAATCTTCTTGGTTGTGATCAGGTCCTGGAGCATGTGGTATTTGTTTCTGACTGAGCGAGCGTTTATGAGTGAGATGGAGAGGTGGTGGTGGTGGTGGTTTTTGGGGTCGGTGGTACAGGGTGATGTGCCATGTGTGAGTGAGTAGGTGTGTGTATGCTTGTGCGTGGGGTTGTGGATGTTTGTGGATGTTTGTGGGTTGTTCTGTTGTGGTGCTCGGGTAGAGGGGGTTATTGGGTTTGGCTGAGTGGGGGTATAGGGTCAGGAGGGGGGTTAGGAGATAGATGGGGGTGAGGAGGGGTGGCATGGTGTGTGGGAGTACCTGGGTTCTTGGGGTGGTGAGGTCTTGTTCTCTGCAAAGTTGTTGTTGTTTTTTGGTGTAATGGTTGAGGTATTTCCGCTGCTGGATGCAATGTGGATTCTTTTTGCGTTGGGTTTGTCGTTTGCCGTTTCTTTTCGCGCCTCTGTGCCACGCCTAAGGGCCACGCCAAAGGGCCCTCTGGCGAGGCCCTCAGGCACGGGCGCGCCCGCGAGGGACGCCGCTTATATGGAGCCCGGTGGATGGTGTCTTGTCTCCCACTGCCCCGATTGGGCAGGAGCACCGAGGGGGGTGGAGAGTTCCTTCGGCGGTAGCGGCTCCCTCCGGAGGCGAGGGACGCTGCTTATATGGAGCCCGGTGGATGGTGTCTTGTCTCCCACTGCCCCGATTGGGCAGGAGCACCGAAGGGGGTGGAGAGTTCCTTCAGCGGTAGCGGCTCCCTCCGGAGGCGAGGGACGCTGCTTATATGGAGCCCGGTGGATGGTGTCTTGTCTCCCACTGCCCCGATTGGGCAGGAGCACCGAGGGGGGTGGAGAGTTCCTTCGGCGGTAGCGGCTCCCTCCGGAGGCGAGGGACACCGCTTATATGGAGCCCGGTGGATGGTGTCTTGTCTCCCACTGCCCCGATTGGGCAGGAGCACCGAGGGGGGTGGAGAGTTCCTTCGGCGGTAGCGGCTCCCTCCGGAGGCGAGGGACGCCGCTTATATGGAGCCCGGTGGATGGTGTCTTGTCTCCCACTGCCCCGATTGGGCAGGAGCACCGAGGGGGGTGGAGAGTTCCTTCGGCGGCAAAGAAGCACTCCTCTTATCCGCCGGGTCGTGACTCTAGGATTTTAGATGCCTTTGGACGTCGATGCTTCCAGGCATCTATGCTTTCAGCAAGAATTATCTCATGTATTTTTTATATGGGATTATCTCTTGAAGAGGTCACAAAGAATTTAAAACTTTTGAACCCTTTGCTTCAAGAACATAAAAGAACAGACTATTTCTTATTAGTCAGTCATGCTCAGAATGTCTCTACGTTCCTTAATCATGCTTCCCTGGACTGTTTTGAGTCTATTAGCAGAACTTCTGCTATAGCCATAGGGGCACGACGTATGGCCTGGCTCCAAGCTTCAGACTTGGACAAATGGGTACAAGAAAGGCTGGCAAATACTCCTTGTACTGGTGAAAATTTCTTTAACAAGGATGCTTTATTCCAAGCTAATCAGTTAAACACTGATATTGTTGCTTTCAGAGGATTGTCAAAACTTTCCTCTATTCCAGCTAATAAAAAATCTCCTAAAAAACTTTATCCCCCTAGGGGAAAAAGGTTTTATCCATCTTCTACCCATCGTGCAGATGTTTCCAAAGAAGGGCAACATCAAACCAGGCTAAGAAAATCAAAACCTCAACAGGCTCAGCAAACGCAGCAGTCACAGGGTTTCTGATATTTTATTCATTAAATTTCTTTTTCCTGTTTGAGGTTTAGAACCGCTAACCTACTTCTTATCAACAGAAGCATCTACAGTTCATCTCATCCTTACTGAGAGATCAGTGATACACTGACTCAGTCCTCGACTCTAGCCATGAATCTCTTGCCACAAGAGAAATCCATTCTTTTAGCTCCTAGAGCTATTGAGGATAATCATGCCCTACAGGTAACAGGTTTCTCCTCTCCTTTTTGAAGGAAAAAGAGAAGTAACGGCTAATAACAAGGTAGGCTATGCCCTTCACCTTGACAGTTTTCCTGTACGAGGATATCTCATAGTTTTGACTGCAAGGGGGCTTTACCTTTTTCAGGGACCTACCAAATTGTAAGTCTTCTCAACTCTGTATTACTTTCTATCCCTCTTAGTCGAGACATTCAGTCTAAGAGTGATACTATTCAACTGGAGGGCTTACTTTTTAAGCCCATAGGATTTTCTTCAATACCTACTCCATTAAGTGGTTTCCATACAGAGCTTTCTTCCCCTTTGCAATCTTCTCAAATATTTCTTTTAAGACAGCTTATCAGATGATAATTGAGTTTTACCACTCCTAATTATGTCTGTCGGTCCTTTTCCAATCTATAGGACCTAACTTTTTTTGCTGCCTTAATAACAGATAATTCCAAGAGAGGTTCCAAAACCCACTTGGACAATTTATCATTGCAGGCAACCTACCTGTCTGCTATTCTTAGCCATCTTCAATTCTTTTTGGCTCCAACAGAATAGATTAGGTTGCACACTGGCAATTAAACAGCCTGACCTCACCTAAGCAACCTACAACATGCTCTCTGCAATTATAAAAAAAGCTCTGCAACTATGGGCCTTTGCCAGAGAGCGTCAGAGCCATTCCTAGTAGGTAACTTCCAGATGGTTAAAAAGGCTTTGCCCAGTCATGCTCCTACATGACTGGTTTTTCCTACTCTTGCCATCTTCCTTAAATTTCCCTTTAAGGAAAAGGAACCAGGGCTTAGACCCCGTGAAAGAATAAAGAATTGCTCAATTCCCCGGGTTGTTCCACATCTCCAGTGGAACTCTTACAACAGGGATGTATTCCTTTTCACTGCAGTCGGTCCTTGTCTAGTGCTTTCCTTCTAATTCCCAATACTTCATTGAAGCTTATGCTGAACAAAGAACGCATGATACTCATATTGCCCTCATAGAGGGGCAAACATGGTATCCCCTTATATTGCGTCGTCTTCTCCACACTGAAGTTATAGAAGAATCCAGACTTGTTGTCTTAAGACTAAGGATCTCCTCTGCACCCCTTCACGTAGGTCTCCATTTCTAGTTATTCAAAGGCTAGCATTTTTAAAGAAATCTAGACCTCTCCTTCTAAGAGAGAACATTCCACTGGTTTCCATGTAACCTTCTCCATGGTTCTTCCGCTTGTAACCAGAAAGAGATTCTTTATCTAGATTCTCAAGCAGATCTTACCCCTTCTTGTTATTAAGTGAATCTCTCTCTCTCTCTCTCTCTCTCTCTCTCTTTCTCTTTCTCTCTCTCTCTCTCTCTCTCTCTATATATATATATATATAGGGATAGATAGATAGATATCTGACTCTGAAAGATTTGATCTCCAGGAACAAGCAGGAATGTAGTCATCACATATGGGTATCGTCGGTACAGACGGAGCCCGCACGGGAACGCTCCCCAGCGTCCAATCAGAACGCTTTTGGGAGCATCCCACAGCGCCTGCGTGCTGCCTTCCCGCCTTTCCCAACTGCCTCTCTCCAGTTCTTCTTTTTCCGCGGAGCCAGCAGGTCGTGTTCCTGTCACCGCAGAAGAATTTTCTTTTTCTTTATTTCTTTTTGTGGTCGCATCTGCCTTCTTCGACGCTCTACCGGTACCGCCAGTCTGTCTTTTCCTATTTCTAAAAAAAAAATCTCTTTTTTTTTTGTTTTCTTCTTAGGCCCAAAAACTTCCTTAACATGGAAAAACCTGCCTCAGGTTTTAAAAAGTGCACCAAGTGTGGCGGTACCATTTCCGTTACCGACACCCATGAATGGTGTTTAAAATGTTTAGGTCCTGACCACTCCATCACGAATTGTGTGTCCTATGCCATGATGTCTAAAAGAGGTCGACAGAACCGTGCTACCAAGCTCAGTACCCTGTTTCCCTCTGATGCAGCTTCGGTGGCATCAACGTCTTCCAGGGCTGCTTCTTCCTCCTGTGGATCTCATGTAACTAAACATAAATCCAGCTGGTCCTCGAAGGGTAGATCTCCTTCTAAGCATCGAGATGCCTCTGGCGTTGCCCTCGAGGATTCTGCACCGGCAAAATTACCTTGGCAGGAGGCTTTGGCTTCCCAAGCATTATCGGGGTTCCAGGATTTATTTATTTATTTATTTATTTACAGTCTCTTATATACCGCACTATTCAGGATGTTCTAGATGGCTCGGCCTCGACAGATCTCCTGGTGCCATGCTCTGGGGTACCGGTGGCTTCCACCGGTACCGACCTCCAGGCATTGGCGGCGTCCATGGACCAGAGAATTCTGACCATGGAACGCAGTCTGGCGGCTTTCCTTGCGGCATCGACGCCCTTGGTACTGCGACAGACAACTTCACCGGCACTAGCACCGGTATCGGTATCGGCAGCGGTACCGATGACATCGACATCGGTGTCTGTTATGCCAGTACTCTGTCCTACGATGCCCTCTGGTACCGATTATCCGGTACAGGTTATTCCCAGTACCGACCTTGGTCGGTACGGGTATCGGGCTCTGCAGGAGCATCCGGACAGACGATACTTCGAGTCCTCAGAAGAATCTGAGGATTCTGACAGTTCTGTTGATGCAGCGATACTTCTTCCAGAGGAGTCCTCCTCCCCTAAACGCAGGATGTCTCCTCCAGAGGACATGTCTTTCCAAGACTTCATCAGAGAGGTGGCTCGGGGCCTGTCCATCACTGTGGCCCCTGAAACAGAGCCAAGGGCCAAGGAGTTGGAAATTTTACAATATCCCAAAACTCCTAAGAAGGCAGCTACCTTACCCATTCATGAGATTCTATATGATCTCATGTTGAGGATGTGGGAAACACCTCTTACCACCTCTCCTCATTCTCGTAGGTTAGATACCATGTATCGTGTCCCTCTTTGTCCTGGTTTCCATAAAACTCAGCTTCCCCACCACTCCATTGTGGTGGAATCTGCTATGAGAAGGATTAGAAGTGCAAAAAGACATGCCTCTAATCCACCAGGACGTGAATGCAGAACTCTGGATGCTTTTGGACGTAGAGTCTTTCAAGCTTCCATGCTTGCTGCAAGAATCAGTTCCTATAGTCTCTACATGGGAATGTTCCTAAAGGAAGATACTGATCATCTACAGACTTTAAGTCCTTTCATTTCTAAGGATAAAAGACAGGACTTTCTCACTTGGGTCAAACATGCCCAAGATGTCTCTAAATTCTCCAACCGTGCAGCCTTTGACTGCTTTGAGTGTATAAGCAGAACCTCGGCTATTGCCATAGGTGCACGTAGAATTGCTTGGCTCCAGGCATCTGATTTAGAGCTCCGGGTACAAGATAAATTGGGAAATATCCCTTGTACTGGTGAGAACCTGTTTGGTAAAGATTGGCAGGAAAAAGCCAATGAAATGGATGCTGAAAATTCCACCTTGGATAGACTATCCAAGTCCACTGCTGATCCTGTTAGAAAGAAGTTGTTCAAGAAAACATCTTTTTCTAAAAAGAAAAGATTTTATCCTGCTTATACTCAGCAGGCATCTTCTGCAGGTCAGTTTTCAACCAAACGTCAGCAGCCACCCAAACAGAAGAAAGCAAAGGCTGCTAGGCCTCCACCGGCCCAGCAGCCTCAGCCTCCTCAGGGCCTTTGACTTTCAGCTAGAGAACTTAGGCTTTCTGGCTCTGGAAGGACCAGAACCGTCCACCATTCCAGGAAGGTTATGTCATTTTGCCCCCAGATGGGGGAAATAACAGCAGAGCATTGGGCACTCTCCATCATAAAGGAGGGGTACAAACTTCATTTTTCAAGCATGCCCCCTCACACAATAGTGAAGCAGTTCAATTCTCCGACACCTCTCATCAACCTCTTAGGTCAGGAGGTTGCCATCCTTCTTGCCCAAGGGGCAATAGAAGTGCCTCTTCATCAACAGGGCACAGGGTTCTATTCCCCTTATTTTCTTATCCCAAAGAAAACAGGGGGATACAGACCTGTCTTAGATCTCAGAGAATTGAACAAATTCCTTGTCAAGGAGAAATTCAAGATGATTTCTCTCGGTGCTCTGCTTCCATACCTTCAGAGTCAGGATTGCCTTTGTTCTGTAGATCTTAAGGATGCGTACACCCATGTACTCATCCATCCAGCCCACAGAAGGTTCCTTCGGTTCCTGTTTCAAGGAAAGCACTACCAATACAGGGTGCTTCCTTTTGGTCTGGCCTCTGCACCAAGGGTGTTCACGAAATGCATGGCTGTGGTAGCAGCATTTCTACGCACTCTGGGAATATTCGTCTTCCCTTACTTGGACGACTGGCTCATTCGAGCTCCAACACAGTCAGAGACCAGAACTTCTCTATCCTGCACAATGCGTATCCTTCAGTATTTAGGGCTGGTCATAAACATCCCAAAATCCAGTCTAACTCCTACTGAATCTCTAGAGTTCATAGGAGCCTTGCTGGATACCACAAAGACGAGGGCCTACCTTCCCCAAGCCCGTTGCCTTCGCTTGGTGCATTTAGCTTCTCAAGCAGCCCTAAAGCCCTTCTTAACTGCTCGAGAAATGTTGCAGTTGCTAGGCCACATGGCATCCACCGTGCATGTGGTACCATATGCTCGCCTTCACATGAGGGCAGCTCAGTGGACTTTATCCACCCAATGGACCCAGGCATCAGGTTGCCTGTCAGACAGAATAGCAAACACAAGTCGTCTTATTTTGTCTCTCCAATGGTGGAAGTCCACTCAAAATCTGTTGCTGGGGTCCCCCTTTCAGCAACCTCTGCCACAAGCAACTCTTACAACAGATGCTTCTCCAATGGGTTGGGGAGCTCATCTGCAAGACCTCTCCACGCAGGGCACTTGGACTCCACAAGAGAGTTGTCTACATATCAATCTCTTGGAGCTCAGAGCAATCTTCCTTGCTCTGCAAGTGTTCCACACCCTGCTCAGCTACAAGACAGTCCTTATCCATACGGACAATCAAGTAGCCATGTTCTATGTGAACAAGCAGGGGAGAACAGGCCCTCTGTCACTTTACAACGAAGCTCTGCGACTCTGGGCCCTCGCCAGAGAGCATCACATCCATCTTCTGGCAGTGTATCTTCCAGGCGTTCAAAACTCTTGGGCAGACAGACTCAGTCGAGTTCTCCTTCCACACGAGTGGTCTCTCCATGCAGACCAGGTGGCCAGGATTTTTCAACTTTGGGGAACCACGGACATAGACCTCTTTGCAAGTCCGTGGAATGCCAAACTTCCCTGGTTCTGTTCCAGAACTCCGGCTCAGGGAGCTCAGGCCAAGGATGCTTTCCTCCTTCACTGGGGTCAAGACTTCCTGTATGCCTTTCCACTCATTCCCGTAATTCCCAAAACCCTCTTCAAGCTTCAGAGAGACAGAGGCCATATGATTCTCATAGCACCACATTTATTTATTTATTTTATTTATTTACATTCTCTTATATACCGCGCTATTCTGCATCAGTGCGGTTTACATTGAACAAACTGAAATTACATTGAACAGGGCATTATAACTTGGCGATAACTATTTTACAGGGAACATGGGCTATGGAGGGTTAAGTGGCTTGCCCAAGACCACAAGGAGCACCTGTGGGACTAGAAACCCCAGTCCTTCCGGCCCAAGGTACGGCAAGTGTGGTACCCTCTGCTTCTACATCTCTCTCAAGCTCCCTCCCTGGAGTTAGGGTCTGCTCCAGATCTCCTATCTCAGGAGAACGGAATGTTATGGCATCCCAATCCCCAGTCCCTGCATCTCAGGGCTTGGTTGCTGAAGGCCTAGATCTCCAAGATCTTCATCTTTCTCAGCAAGTGAAAGATGTTCTTTATGCTTCTAGGAAACCGTCCACTAGACATTCTTATGCTTTAAGGTGGAAAAGGTTAACTGTTTGGTGTTCAGAAAAGGGTTGGAGTATCTCCTCCATTTGTCTAATGCAGGCCTTAAGACAAATTCAGTAAGAGTCCATTTGAATGCTATTGCAGCTTCTCTTAAACCTCTAAATGGACAACCTATTTCCTCTCATCCTCTTATAGCAAGATTCATGAGAGGCCTCCTTCTAACTAAGCCTCCCATTAGACCATCTCCGGTGGCATGGGACTTGAATCTGGTTCTTGGGCAACTCATGAAGCCACCTTTCGAACCCTTAGCTACCACCTCCTTGAAATTTATTTCTTGGAAGGTTATCTTTCTCATTGCAATCACATCAGCACGCCGCATTAGTGAATTGCAAGCACTAGTAGCTAATCCACCTTATACAAGGTTTCATCATGACAAGGTAGTCCTTAGGACTCATCCACACTTTATGCCTAAGGTGGTCTCGCCTTTTCACCTCAACCAGGAGGTCTACCTACCTGTCTTTTTTCCAGGACCTCATGCATCAAGTGCAGAGAGGAATCTTCATACCCTGGACTGTAAAAGAGCTCTGGCTTTTTATTTACACAGCAAAATAGAAAGTCTTCTCGGCTCTTTGTTGCTTTTGACCCTTCTCATTTGGGATTGCCAGTCTCCAAGAGAACACTATCCAACTGGATTGCTCAGTGTATTTCTTTCGCCTATCAGAATAAGAATCTTTCTCTGGAGTGCCATGTCACAGCTCACAATGTGAGAGCCATGGCAGCCTCAATGACTATCTGAACTCTGTGTCTATTGACGACATCTGTCAAGCAGCCACTTGGGCCTCGGTTCATACCTTCACAGCCCATTACTGCTTGGACAAGGACTCCCGCCGGGATGCCTTGTTTGGTCAGGCTGTTTTCAAACACCTGTTCCATACTTAGTCAACTCCTACCCACCATCCCTGATAGGATGCCAGAGATCCATGGGGGGAAGTGGAGCCCTTCTCAGGGACACACAACTTCTGGGGTCTCTCCCTGGCACCCAAAGCTAGGGAGTCCCCATATGTGATGACTAGATTCCTGCTTGTTCCTGGAGATAGCATAGTTACTCACCTGTAACAGGTGATCTCCAGGAACAGCAGGAATTTAGTCCTCACAACCCACCCACCTCCCCTAGGAGTTGTATCTCTCTATCTCTCTCTCTTTCCTTTCCCTCTCTCGATCTTTGTCTCAGCTTTAAAACTCAACTGGAGAGAGGCAGTTGGGAAAGGCGGGAAGGCAGCACGGTGGCGCTGTGGGATGCTCCCAAAAGCTTTCTGATTGGACGCTGGGGAGCGTTCCTGCGCAGGCTCCGTCGGTACCGACGATACCCATATGTGAGGACTAAATTCCTTCTGTTCCCGGAGATAACCTGTTACAGGTGAGTAACTATGCTTTATGTGAACAAACAGGGTGGCACTGGGTCCAGGCTCCTTTGTCAGGAGGCGCAGGACCTTTGCTTGTTTGCGCTCAGGCGCAACATGTTTCTCAAGGCGGTTTATCTTCCTGGCCAGGAATATTACCTGGCAGACAGGTTGAGCAGGATTCTGCAGCCCCACGAATGGCAACTCCATCCCTTGGTGGTTTCAGAAGATTTTCCTGAGATGGGGATGTCCATCCATAGATCTATTTACCAGTCCCCTGAACAGACAACTGCCCAGGTTCTGCTCCAGGCAACCGCATCCTCTGCGGCTAGCAGCAGATGCTTTTCTGATTTCCTGGTCCCAGGGCCTCCTGTATGCGTTTCCTCCCACGCCTCTGGTGGCCCGAACTCTGTTCAGAATTCTACAGGACAAGGCCTCGGTCCTTCTGGTAGCCCCAAGGTGGCCGAGGCAGCCTTGGTTCCCACTTCTGCTTCAACTGGCAGTGGACACTCCACTACCTTTGGGGTTGCAGCCCAACCTTCTCTCTCTCAGGACCCGGGGTCTCTGCTGCACCCCAATCTCAGATCTCTCAATTTGATGGCCTGGAAGCTGCAAGGGTAGTTTTGGCTCCTTGGGGCCTCCCTCAGGAAGTTGAGGAGGTCGTCCTGGCCTCTAGGAAGCAGTCCACTAGAAAAACCTATGCCCTGAAATGGAAGAGGTTTTCTGTGTGGTGTCAGCTGCGTACAGAAGATCCTTTCTCCTGTGCTGTACCAGTGGTGCTTCAGTACCTGCTGCACTTATCTAATCAGGGCCTTAAGTCCAATTCTGTTCGGGTCCACCTCTCAGCTCTAGCAACTCACCACTCACTGGTGGAAGGACACTCTCTGTCGGTTCACCCCTTGGTGTCCCGGTTTCTCAGAGGTTTGCTCTTGCTCAGGCCTCCTGTCCGTTCTCCAGCCCCTGAGTGGGAGTTGAATGTGGTCTTGCAGCAACTGACTCGCCCACCTTTTGAGCCGATGGCTACTTGTCCGCTCCGCTTCCTATCCTGGAAGACACTCTTCCTGGTAGCCCTAACCTCAGCCAGGCGAGTAAGTGAGCTTCAGGCCCTGGTCTGTGACAAGCCTTACACTCGCTTCTATAGGAACAGGGTAGTCCTTAGGACTCATCCAAAGATCCTTCCAAAGGTTGTCTCCTCTTTCCACCTCAACCAGGAGGTGGTTCTTCCAACATTCTTCCCTAGGCCTCATGCAAGCCAAGCTGAAGCAGTCCTGCATACCCTGGACTGTAGGAGGGCCTTATCCTTCTACCTTGATTGTACGCAGGGGCATAGAAGGGCTACTCAGCTCTTCATATCTTTTGACCCTAATAATTTGGGGTTAGCTGTGTCCAAGCGTACCTTGTCCATTTGGGTGGCTGACTGTATCACCTGGGCTTACAAGGCGGCTGACCTTCCCTTGCAGGGTCTGGTCACGGCCCATCGTGTCAGGGCAATGGCTGCCTCAGTAGCCCATCTCTGCTCTGTACCGTTGGCAGACATCTGCAGGGCTGCAACTTGGTCCTCATGCCAGACCTTTGCGGCCCATTACTGCCTGGAGAGGGAGTCCCGTAGGGACAGTACTTTTGGCCAAGCAGTACTCCGGAATCTCTTTGAGGTTTAGGCAACTCCTGCCCTCCAGCCCTCCGTTCGGCTACCAGTCGAGGTTCTTTCAGTGAAAAGCCTTTTTTTGATGCTGGGACTAGAGGGAGTTCTCTTGTTCAGCCTGGGTTCCCTAGCTAGGGAGTCACCCATATGTGAGGACTGACTTCCTGTTTGGTCCTGGAGAAAGAGTAGTTACTCACCTGTAACAGGTGTTCTCCAGGAGCAGCAGGAATCAGTCCTCACAACCCTCCCTCCCTCCCTCCCCTGGGAGTTGCAGTTGTACATAGTTTATTTTACATTTTTGTGTGCTGTTTTTTAGCTATGTCATTTGACTGAGCAAGATGGCACCTTTAGGTGGGAAGGGGACTGCGCATGCGTGCAGTATTCCCAGAGGCTTTCATAGAAAGCTGGGGAAATGCTCCGCAGGGGCTCCATCGACGTCGATGTCACCCATATGTGAGGACTGATTCCTGCTGCTCCTGGAGAACAGCTTTTACAGGTGAGTAACTACTCTTACTCACCTGTAACAGGTGATCTCCGGGAACAGCAGGAATTTAGTCCTCACAACCCACCCACCTCCCCTAGGAGTTGTAGCTCTCTATCTCTTTGTCTCATCTTTAAAACTCAACTGGAGAGAGGCAGTTGGGAAAGGCGGGAAGACAGCACGCAGGCGCTGGGGGATGCTCCCAAAAGCGTTTTGATTGGACGCTGGGGAGCGTTCCCGCGCGGGCTCCGTCGGTACCAACAATACCCATATGTGAGGACTAAATTCCTGCTGTTCCCGGAGATCACCTGTTACAGGTGAGTAACTATGCTTTACTGTCCATATTAATGCTGTCTCAGCATACCATAGGGTTTTAAATGGACAACCAATTTCTGTGGTAATTAGAAACTACCTTCTTTTACCGTAACCTTTCCGGTTACGTTACATCTGAAGTTCACTATGTAAAGTCATTATCCTAAGTGACACCACTTAGGGAAGATATTACTGATCTTCAAGAAATTGGAGGGTACACCGCCTACTACAAATGTTTCTTTCATTTGGATAGAGGGGTCTTAAAGACCCATCCTTTTCCTGCAAACCAGTCAGATTTATCTCCTCTTTCCTAGAGCCTTATTCTGCTCCAAAGACAAAGAGCTTCAAACTTTGGCCTACAGAAGCTTTAGCTTCTCCTCCAAGGTTCAACCTCATTAAACTTCCCCAGTTTTTTCTTTTGGGATTAGTTCTAGCCATTAAGGCTTCTGACCTCAGCCTGTATTGCAAAATTTATTTTCCTCTACTTCACAGGGTGGTAATTTCTTTGAGGCTAATGTACTGGCTCTTAGCACCAGACCCATATTAGCCTCAACAAATACTTTCGCAATACTTTTGTATAAGGTCCACATTAGAAAATTGGAATTCAATATTTACTAACATTTATGATCTACACAAGGACTCCCCTTTAAACGCCTTGTTTAGTCAAGCTGTTCCACAGCACACCCTTTTTAATTCAACTCCTACCCTCCATCCCTTGGATGCCTGAGGTTCTGGGAAATAGCATGGCCCATCTATTAGATTTGCAACATGCTGGGACCTCCTCTAGGCATCTCTAGCTTGGGAGTCCCCATATGTGAAGACTCATTCCTGCTTGTTCCTGGAGATAGCACAGTTACTTACCTGTAACAGGTGATCTCTGGGAACAGCAGGAATAAGTCTTCACAACCCACCCACCTCCCCTAGGAGTTGTATCTCTCTCTAATTTATTTATTTTATTTTTTTATTTATTTACATTCTCGTATATACCGCGCTATTCTGTATCAGTGCGGTTTACATTGAACAAACCGAAACCACATTGAACAGGGCACTACAACCTGGAGATAACTATTTTACAGGGAACATGGGCTATGAAGGGTTAAGTGGCTTGCCCAAGACCACAAGGAGCACCTGTGGGACTAGAAACCCCAGTCCTTCCGGCCCAAGGTTGCTGTCCTCTAGTGGAATTTGAACCCCCGACCTTCCGGCCTGAAGTACCTTGCCCCAACCACTAGGCCACTCCTCCACTCCTACTTCCCTCCTTCGGTCTCAGCTACAAATCAACTGATGAGAGGGAAGTGAATGGGCGGGAAGGCAGCGCGCATGTGTGTGGGATGCTCCCAAAGGCTTTCTTTTTTGGACGCTGGGGAGCGTTCCCGCGCAGGCTCCGTCGGTACCGGCGTACCCATATGTGAAGGCTTATTCCTGCTGTTCCCAGAGATCACCTATTACAGGTAAGTAACTGTGCTTTACTAGATAAAGAAAAAGAATTGAATGATAATTAACTGAGCTTGGTTGTTGCCTGTGGCCCATTGGATGGTTTTTGAATATTGAAGCTATGAGTAGATTGAGTCAATCCTTGTTTTGGTTTTCTTGAGTTTGTTTTCTTTTTTATGTTTTATACTCCCCGTAACATGGACTAATACCTTTTATGTTGTATTTCCTTAATGATTATAATCTTTTGTGGGTGACTGTGTTTTCTTTGCTCTTTGGTATTATATATATATCAAAAATCCTAATAAAAAAAAAAGGTGACTATCTTACACTAGTTAGATATGCCTAGAGTGTTTTGGAGTTTAACAGAGCAACCTTTGATGCCTTTGATTGCACTAGCAGAGCCACATCAATCTGTATTGGTGCACGCAGGATTGCATGGCTATAGGCTTCGGATCTTGAGCAGTGGGTTCAAGATAAACTGGGCAATATTCCCTGCAAAAGCAAAAATCTTTTTGGCAAAGACTGGCAGGATGATAAGTCTTCTCAGTTGGAATCTGAGAATACCACTCTAAATAGGCTGTCTAGAACTACAGCCAATCCTGCTAGGAAAAAGGCAGCTGCAAAGAAAACATTCTTTAGTAAGAAAAAGAGGTTTTACCCTTCTTATATTCCTGCTTCTTAATACCAGACTCAGGGTCCTCAGAAGAAGCAATAGACTCCCAAACAACAGAAGCAGCCACAGGTTTCTAAGGTTCAGCCAGCTCAGCAGACAATCTACACCTGTTTTTTGACTTTTTCCTAGAGAACATAGCCTCTGGAGGTCCCCCTACCCCCTCCACATAGCAGGCAGGATTGTGGACGAGATGGTTTACTTCGTGTATTGAAAATATTGGCACAACAGACATATGCCGATTCTGTAAGAAAGAGCTGGAAACAGTGGTTCATCTAATAGCAGGCGGTGAAGTTCTGATGGTGAAAAATTCTATACAGAAAGGCACAACAAAGTAGCATGCCTCCTCCACTGGAAACTCTGTAAACACTGCAATATCACTGTCCCTGAAAAGCACTGGGGTCATGACCCTAAGAGAATAACAGAGAATGAAGAGGTTATGATCACCTGAGACATTCCAATTCCGACGGATAAGAAACTGGATGCCAGGAAACCTGACATAGTGGTAAAGTAGAAGAACACCAGAATGGCATTGATAATAGAAGTGTCGGTACCAAGTGATTATTCTGTGAATCGCGTGGAGAGGGAGAAGATCCTGAAGTATCAAGAAATGCAGTCAGAGACCAAGAAAATGTGGCCTGATAAAGAAGAATTTTTAAGCACATCTTGACAAACAATCCATACATGTTGCATCTTATGAACTCCAGCAGGAGCCTCTCTTTGGCACCATGCAAGTATTACACCGGGCATTAGCAGTAACTTTGAGAGATTAAGATTATATTCCACGTACCCTGGCTCAGAAGTGAGGTTCACGACTGCCATGGTATGCGCAAAACTAACCTATTAGGAGAAACTACCAACAGACAGACTGTCATTATGCCCACAGGTGGCATCTCATCACCTCAGAGCAGTGGACACTAACCATAATGAAGGAGGGGTACAGACTTCATCTACAAACTCTACCCCCCTCCAACCTGGTAGGGGAATATCATACTTGGCCTCCTCTCACTGCTCACCTGCTGCAAGAGGTAACTTTTCTTCTATCATAGGGTACCATAGAAGAGGCTCCAACTCCTCAGCAGGGAATGGGTTTCTACGCTCTGTATTTTCTCATAGCAGATGGTACAGGCCCATCCTAGACCTCAGAAACCTAAACAAGTTTCTGGTCTGCGAGAAGTTCAAGATGGTCTCACTAGGGACACCCTCCCTCCCTACCTCCAGAGTCAGGACTGGCTCTGTTCTCTAGATCTAAAGGAAGCATACGCGCATTACCTCATTCACCCAGAACACAGGAAATATTTACACACCATCTTTCAAGGAAGATACTATCAATACAGAGTCCTTCCTTTCGGACTCGCCTCTGCCCCAAGAGTCTTCACAAAGTGCATGGCAGTAATAGTCACATTTCTAAGATCTCTAGGGATATTTGTCTTCCCTTAGATGACTGGCTCATAAAAGCAGGCACCTCCACCTGTCTCTCGTTCATATAATGCAGGTACTGCAACACTTGGTATTTGTCATAAATCTTCCAAAGTCCCATCTCGCTTCAACTCATAGACTAGAATTCATAGGAGCTCTCCTAGATTCTCAGCAGTCAAGGGCATTTCTACCCCAGCACCATTCTCATCTCATTCAGCTGGCATCCCAAGTGCTACTCAGAGACCATATGACTGCCCGGGAAATGCTGCAGTTTCTAGGTCATTATAGCCTCAACAGTGCATGTGGTTCCATATGCCTGTCTACATATTATCACAGCCCAATGGGTACTTGCCTCCCAATGGAAGCAAGCCTCGGGCCATCTCAGAGACAAGATCCAAGTCACTGCCCCTCTTGCCACATTCCTCCAATGGTGGTGTTCCCCAGAAAATCGCCTCTTCGGGTCACCTTTTCAGATGCCTCCACATCAATGCACCCTGATAACGGATGCCTCCAAACTGGGGTGGGGGACACATTTGGGCACTCTCTCCACACAGGGCATCTGGACAGAACAGGAGTCGCAGCTCCAGATAAATCTACTGGAGCTTCGTGCTATCTTCAATGCCCTCAGGGTGTTTCAGGATCACCTATGATCCCGCAGGGTCCTGGTCCAGACAGACAATCGGGTGACCATGTTCTATGTGAACAAACAGGGTGGAACAGGCTCTTAGCCCCTCTGCAGGGAGGCCCTTCTCTCTGGTCCTTTGTTATTGCTCATCAAATGATGTAACTATTGTTCTAAATGTAAACCACTTTGATTACCTGAAATAGCAGTTTATGAAACTCACAAATAAATAAATATACATACCTTCAAGCGGTGTATCTCCCAGGGGAACAAAATGTCTTGGCAGGCAAATTGAGTCTGATCCTTCTTCCCCACGAATGGTCTCTCCATCTGGATACATCCTCCTACATCTTTCAGACCTGGAGCACTCTAAAAATAGATCTGTTTGCCACTCCGCAGATGCCAAGCTTCCATACTTCTGCACCAGGATTCTCATGTCCAGCAACCAGCAGGTGGATGCTGAAAGCATAGCATTACAAGATCTTAACCTTATTCAGGAGGTAAAGGAGATCCTGTTAACTTTCAGGAAGCCATCCACCAGACGTTCGTATGCTTTCAAGTGGCGTAGATTCTCTACCTGGTGTTTCCAGAAGGATCTCAATCCCTTTTCGGCTCCAGTGGAGGCGCTCTTCTAATATCTCCTCCACCTGTCTTCATCTGGTCTCAAGCCCAATTCGGTGAGAGTTCACCTTAGTGCAATTGCCGCCTCTCATCATCTCTTGGAAGGACAGCCCATCTCCTCACAACCACTTGTAGCACGCTTTATGAGAGGCCTTTTCCTGACCAAGCCTCCCATCAAACCACTCAAAGTGGCTTGAGATCTCAATGTCATTCTTGCACAGTTTTTCAAGCCGCCCTTTGAACCCTTGGCTACAGTCTCACTAAAGTTTCTTTCATAGAAGGACATCTTGCTCATTGCCCTCACTTCAGCGAGATGCATTAGTGAGCTTCAGGCTTTGGTGGTGGACCCACCTTACACCTGATTCCACCATGACAAGGTCGTCCTTAGGATTCACCCACATTTCATGCCAAAGGTGGTGTGTCCTTTTCATTTGAATCAGTCAGTTTGCCTACCTGTGTTTTTTCCTAGACCACATGCATCTAGAGCAGAGGCAACCCTGCATACTCTTGACGGCAAGCGTGCCTTGACTTTTTATCTCCGGAGGACATGAGAGCACCATAAGACCTCGCAGTTGTTAATTTCCTTTGACCCTAGTCACCTGGGTTTGCCAGTATCTAAACGTATCCTCTCTAAATGGATAACAGATTACATCTGTATTTGCTTATGATAAAGCAGGACTATCACTAGAAGGTCATGACACTGCTCATAATGTTCGTGCCATGGCTACCTCGATGACGAATCTATGCTCTGTGGCCATTGACAAAATCTGCAAAGCAGCAACTTGGTCTTAAGTCCATACCTTTGCTGCTCATTGCTGTCTAGACAAGGACTCCTGCTGGGATGCCATGTTTGGAAAAGCTGTTCTCCAGCACCTCTTTCAGACTTGAGGGCAACTCCTACCCTCCATCCCGGACCTTAATGATACCAGACATCTTTGAAGGATTCATGACCTCTTGAAGCCTACCCTGAGGCAAACCTTCCCCGGTTTTGAGGTCACTTCTCTGGCATCTAGAAGCTAGGGTGTCCCATATGTGACGACTACATTCCTGCTTGTTCCTGGAGATAGCGTAGTTACTCACCTATAACAGGTGATCTCTTGGAACAGCAGGAATTTAGTATTCAAAACCCACCCTCCTCCCCTAGGAGTTGTAGTTTCTTTTTATTCTCCTTTTTCTCTCAGCTACAAACTCCACTATAGAAACAGAGTTGGGAAGGCAGGAAGGCAGTTATGCATGCGCAGTGGGATGCTCCCAAAAGCTTTTCTATTGTACGTTGGGGAGCATTCCCGCACGAACTCCATCAGTACCGACGTCACCCATATGTGAAGATTAAATTCTCCGGGAACAAGCAGGAAGTCAGTCCTCACATATGAGTGATGTCGACGCCAACGGAGCCTGCGCGGAGCAAATACCCAGCTTTCAAAAAACGTCTTTGGGAGTTGCTACGCATGCGTGGTCCCCTTCCCGCCCAAGGGTGCCATCTTGCTCAGTCTCCTTTTTTCCGCGGAGCCCATTGGACGATTGTCCCTCGTGTCCCGGAAAAAGTGATTTTTCTCTGCCTTTTTGGCGACCGGTCGACACCGGTATCCTTCCCGCCTGGCTTCGGTATCGGGTCAGTCCTGTTTTTTTACCTTGCGTGTCTTCGTGCCTTTGTTTACAACTTTTCCTCGCTGGCTGGTAAGGTCTTCGACCTAGCCGAGGTCCTTTTTCCCCCGATGGCCACCAGCGGGTTTAAAAAATGTGATCGGTGCGGGAAAATAATCTCCCTCACCGATACGCACGACTGCTGTCTCCGATGCCTTGGTCTGGACCATGACCCGGTGGTCTGTCCTTGAAGGTGGCCTCTCTGGATGGCTCCGAATGACCAGGTTCCACAGGGGGCCGATCGCAGAGCCCTGAGCATTGGCCGGGATCATCGGAGAAGGAGCGCCCGGCCAGTCCCTCGACGAGAACCGGACCAGCCGAGGCAAGTACCGACTGTTCTGGTCGTAGACTCCCATCTGGGGGATCCGGTGTCAGGCCCTACCGTGTCGGCCTCTGAGCCGGTAGCTGCGGAGCCTCCGGAACTCGTGTCCAGGATGGCGGCCTTGGAGCGTAGTTTTCCTGCATCTTCCATTTTTAATGTTTTGTTCTCCCTCAGGCAGCAAAAAGTCTTTACATTAGTTTTCTTCCATTTTCAGAGCAAATGAATTGTTAAATGGGGATTGTCAGTCATGATGCTAGTGCCTTAGAAATATACTCTGAGGGATTTTTTTCTCCCTTCTTTTTTACTGCCAATACTTTTTGGACCGCTAATACTTTTTGCCATTATGCCACGCTCTGTGCCACACTTTTCCTGTCCACTTTAAGCTGCACAGAACAGATGCTTAATAGTCTGTGTCATACTATTTAAATAACACACAGACGCTGTTCTGTTTCTTTTCTTTACCTGCACTTGCTGCTGTTCCACAGTGAGTATATGAACTTTGACTGCCCTTTTAATTTTCTGATTATTCTTCTTTTTATAAAGACAGGCTTCGATGGCGGAGCCCTCTTTCTACCCCACCATCGATCCCGATGACGTCACCGGAAGTCCCCCGGGCATATGTCTTTAAGTGGTGATGCTTCTCGGTCTGGTGCTCCGAGCTTCAGATCGACCCGTTCTCCAGTACCTCCTCCACCTCTCGAAAGCAGGGCTGAAATCCAACTCAGTGCACCTGAGCGCCATTTCGGCGAACCACCTCCCCATCGAGGGGAAACCCCTCTCTAGGCAGCCCTTGGTCTCCCACTTCATGCAAGGCCTCTTACTTTCCAAGCCTCCCATCCGGCCTCCTCCGCCGGAGTGGGACCTCAACATTGTGCTCATGCAACTTACACGATCACCCTTCGAGCCGGATGGTGGTCTTCCTGGTGGCTTTGACCGGCTCCCTGAGTCAGCGAACTTCAGGCCCTCATGTCTGAGGCTCCCTACACCAGGTTCTATGGGAACAGGTTGGTCCTCTGCACCCACCCCAACTTCCTACCGAAGGTTGTCTCAGATTTCCATCTAAATCAGGAGATAATCTTTCCAACCTTCTTCCCAAGACCTCATGCCGCTCTTGCCTGCTACCTGCAGCGCACCCAAGTTCATTGCAAGTCTGGTCGGCTCTTTGTTGCCTATGATCCCAATTGCCTGGGGCAGGCAGTCACCAAATGCACCCGCTCCATCTGGGTGGCGGACTGCATTGCCTTCGCCCAGGCAAAGGCGGACGCCCGCTGGATCGGCGAGTCACCGCACACGGCGTCGGAGTCGCCGCACACGGCGTCGGAGTCGCCGCACACGGCGTCGGAGTCGCCGCACACGGCGTCGGAGTCGCCGCACACGGCGTCGGAGTCGCCGCACACGGCGTCGGAGTCAAGGTGGCTTCGCTGCGCTCAGTGCGTCTGGCGGACATCTGCTGGACTGCGACTTGGTCTTCAGTGAACACTTTCACTGCGCACTACTGCCTGGAGAGGGGGTCCCGCTGGGACAGCGCTGTCGGCCAGGCTGTACTCCATAATCTGTTCTGGATGTAAGGACTCGGGCCCCTTCAGGCATCAGCTTCTGCTCACGGCCTCATGGAGGCGTTTTGGTTACAGATTCGGTAGCCTGTAGCTGGGGAGTCCCATAAGTGAGGACTGACTTCCTACTTGTTCTTGGAGAAAGCATAATTACTCACCTGTAACAGGTGTTCCTGATCGTATCTCCAGTCTAGTCCCGGACCTCTGGGTTGTCCACCTTAATCAGCAGCTTGGAGACCGAGGAACCTCCTTCTTTTCATGATGTCACCAGTATACATTCCCGGGAGCCGCCTCCACTTCCCAGTTGCCTCAGTCTCCAAGCAGCTGAAAGGGTGGTGAGCCCGGGGGTCCAGGCTACCTAGAGGAACAATTAAGTATAGTGTTGGCTAGATAGAGTTTAAAAAAAAAAAAAGAAGAAAGGATTAAGTTGTGATGTGCTTATTTGGCGCCTGTGCCTTTAAATTGCACAAGAGTACCCCCCCCCCCCCCACCTCCCATTTGGACTTGACTGCAAGTTCGGGAGAGGGTAAAGGGGCCTGTTAGGGGAGACAGGTGAGGATCCAGTACTGCTGGGTAGCCCATTTTCAGACCGGAGACCTGCGTTATTTAAAGCCTGCGCTTTACAGAGGCACTGCCTGTCAGCGCATTCGGGCTTTGGCGGCAGCATGCGAGACTGCAGAAGGCAGAGTTAATTTTAATACCTGGAGCCAATGGTAAGCCCACCTCAGTGGAATCTCGGGGAGTGAAGTTCACGGTGTGTTGTAGTTCGTGATTGGAGTGTGTAGACAGGTCTTGGTGTTTAAAAAAAAAAAAAAAAAAAAAGCCGGAGTTGAAAGCGGGTCCAGGGGTGACAGAGACTGTGGGGATACTTTCTGGAGCCTCCACGTCACAAGATGCCTTCTAGACCCCAGTGTTTCGTATGTGGGGCTAGAAGGGGTTCAGTGGCTGACTCCGGGGTCTGCAAGAGTTGCACAAAAGAGGCTGTGGTGATGGATCAGGTGCGGGAGGACAAGGAAGGCGCTCTGGAGGCGGGGAATGAAAGTTCCAGTCCTCAGACACCATTTGTGGCCCCAGAGGAGCCGGTGTCTGGGTTGCCTTCCGCCCCGGTAGAGTGGCTCAAAGGACTGTCGTCAATTTTTTCAAAGGACTTTGAGGTGCTTCTACAGCAGGCAGTGGGGAGGGCTGCCACAAAAACAAGGAAAGACTAATATGGAAAGAAAAGGTGTGAAGAGGCTCTTGTCCGGCAGAAGTGCGGAGGAGGTTTCAGAGAAAAGACTGCGCTTGAATGATGACCTTAGAGATCAGTCTTTTATTTCGGAGGGGCGTCTCTCTGATGAGGAACGCCAGAGTGTGGATTTGGAAGAGGAGTTGGAAGAAGGGGAGCTCACAGAAAAAGAGGACCAAGCGAGAGTAGTGCAGGTGTTTCGCAGGGATGAGCTCCCTGCGCTGATCGTAGAAACGCTAGGGGCGTTGAACATGCCAGTCCCAGGGGTTACGGAGGAGAAGACCCTGGAGGACCCGTTATTGCAGGTATTTAGGAAAACTCAGAGAGCATTCCCGTTACACAGAGGTTTTCAGGAGATGATCCAAGAGGAGTGGGATGTTCCAGAGGCGCCGCTGAAGGGGGCCAGAGTAATGAGGCGTCTCTACCCAGTAGTGGAGCAGGATAAAGAGGTCTTTAAGTCGCCTAGGGTGGATGCAGCCATGTCGACGGTTACGAAGAAAACCACGATCCCGGTGGAGGGTGGGGCAGCCCTCAAGGACACTCAGGATAGAAAGTTCGATGCGCTGCTGCGGCAGATTTTTGATGTGAATGCCCTAGCGCTTCAGGCGGCCATCTGTGGAGCGTGGGTAGCAGGGCCTGTTTGATATGGTCGCAGCGGGTCCAAGGAGATTGGGATTGCGACGTAGCTGGGGAGGCCTCCAGGCTGGAGTCATGGGCGGCCTACCTGGCGGATACGCAGTATGACCTGATGAGAGGATTGTCAAAGAGCATGGCATCGGCGGTAGCAGCAAGGCGCTATCTGTGGCTTCGGAACTGGGCGGCGGATAATGCATCCAAGACAAGATTAGGGAAGCTGCCTTTTAAGGGCAGGCTTCTTTTCGGTGAGGAGCTGGAAAAGTTAGTTAAGGACCTAGGCGAATCTAAGGGAGGTAGATTGCCAGAGGACAAACCCTTAAGCAAGGTAGGGGGGCCCCGGGAGGCAAAGGTCTGTTGAGGGAGTTCCATAGATTTCGGTTTCAGAGGTTTAATACCACCCAGAGAGGTAGGTTTCCCAACAGAACCCAGGGCTTCCGAGGCTTTCGGGGAGCGGGTAGAGGATTTGGAGCCTCTCCCTCCTCTTTCTCGTCCAATCTTAGAAAGTCACAATGATGCCAGGGGGGCTCAGGCGCCCCTAGTAGCCGTCGGAGGTCGGCTGCAGGAGTTTTATGCTGCCTGGGTCCGGGTCACGTCAGACCAGTGGGTGTTGGAGATTATTTGAGAGGGGTACGCCTTGGCGTTTCAAACCCCGGTGTGGGACTCCTTCGTGCGGTCCCCCGGCAATTTGTCGAGCAAGCGCAAGGCGATAAGGGAGATGGTACGAAGGCTCCTAGACCTAGGGGCGATTGTCCTGGTGCCTCGAGACCAATTCGGGTCCGGACGATACTCCATTTATTTCGTGGTTCCAAAAAAAGAACGGTGGCTTTCAGCCAATTCTGGATCTCAAGGGAGTGAATCGCTGTCTCCGCGTGTCGCACTTTCATATGGAAACGCTATGTTCAGTAATAGTGGCGGTGCGAAAGGGCGAATTCCTGACGTCCCTGGACCTTTCAGAGGCGTATCTCCACATTCCATTCGCCCGGAGCATCAACGTTATCTGCGCTTTGCGGTTCCCTTCGGCCAGTTTCAGTTCCGAGCGTTGCCATTTGGCCTGGCAACGGCGCCCCGCACGTTCACCAAGATTATGGTGGTCGTGGTGGCAGCTTTGAGAAAGGAAGGGATCATGGTTCATCCGTACTTAGATGATTGGTTAATTCGAGCAAAGTCGAGGATCGAGAGCGAGCGAGTCATGGCCAGGGTGGTGTCTTTCCTAGAGAGCCTAGGATAGGTGGTGAACATGGGGAAGAGCCATCTGATTCCTTCTCAGAATCTGGAGTACCTCGGGGCTCGCTTCAACACAGAGACAGGTCACGTGTTTCTCCCTCGGCTGCAGGCCCAGGGTTTGCGCAAGCTGGTACGGCGTTGTTTGGTCAGCCGGGCGCCCACGGCCTGGAAGTACCTGCAGCTGTTGGGCACGATGGCGGCCACAATTGAGGTGGTACCTTGGGCGCGAGCGCACATGAGACCTTTGCAGAGGGCTCTGCTCAGACGATGGTCGCATCAACAGGATTCGCTGGCAAAGAGACTGCCTTGCCCAGTGGAGACACGTGTGGCCCTCTGTTGGTGGTTGATTCCGGGGTCGCTGGACCGAGTGAGACCACTGGAAGCACCAGAATGGGTAGCGGTGACGATGGATGCCAGTCTGGTGGGCTGGAGGGCGCATGTGGAGGAGTGGCCTAGTGGTTGGGGCAAGGTACTTCAGGCCGGAAGGTCGGGGGTTCAAATCCCACTAGAGGACAGCAACCTTGGGCCGGAAGGACTGGGGTTTTCTAGTCCCACAGGTGCTCCTTGTGGTCTTGGGCAAGCCACTTAACCCTCCATAGCCCATGTTCCCTGTAATATAGTTATCTCCAAGTTATAATGCCCTGTTCAATGTAATTTCAGTTTGTTCAATGTAAACCGCACTGATGCAGAATAGCGCGGTATATAAGAGAATGTAAATAAATAAAATAAATAAATGTCCCGGGCAGATTCTCTCAGGGACAATGGAACTCGGAGGAGAGGACCTGGTCGATCAACAGGCTGGAATTGAGAACGGTGTCGCTCGCCCTATAGAGCTTCCAGAGTTGCCTGGCGGGGTCGGCGGTCCGAGTGTTCTCGGACAACGCAACGGCGGTGGCATATGTAAATCGTCAAGGAGGTACCAGCAGTGTGGCGCTGGAAGCGGATGCCGAACACCTGTGCACCTGGGCCGAAGAAAATCTCCTGGTGCTCTCGGCAGCGAATGTGGCGGGAGTAGACAGTCACAGGCGGACTTCCTAAGCCGAGTGAAGATGGACCCAGGGGAATGGGTTCTGCATCCGGAGGTGTTCGAGAGCCTACAGCGTCGCTGGGGCGTGCCGGTGATGGACCTCATGGCAACGTTCCAGTCAGCGAAGGTCAGCCGATTTTACAGCAGAAGAAAGGAGAGAATGTCAGAGGGGCTGGATGCTCTCATTCAAAGGTGGCCAGAGGATCAGCTGCTGTATGGTTTTCCTCCGTGGGCCTTAATCGGCAGAGTCATACAGCGCATAGAGAGGTACAAGGGTCACGTAATCCTGATAGCCCCGGATTGGCCGCGCCGGCCCTGGTACGCCGACATGATGAGGCTCTTGGTGGAGAAGCCTTGGCGCCTGCCGAGGCACGCGGACCTGTTATCACAGGGTCCGCTGCTGATGCCTCATCTGGATCGGTTCTCGCTTACGGCTTGGCTATTGAGAGGGCGCGGTTAAAGGCAAGAGGTTATTCAACAGCAGTTATCGCCACTTTGCTAAAGGCCAGGAAGACATCTACGTCGTTGGCGTATGTGCGTGTTTGGAGAGTTTTTGGTGTGCCGTCAGAGCTTGCGAGACATTAAGGGTGACGGTGCCACAGATTTTGCAATTCCTACAGGATGGCTTTGACAAGAGGTTGGCGGCTCCTTCGCTAAAGGTGCAGGTAACAGCACTGGCCTGCTACAGAGGCAGAATAGCTGAACGGCTGCTTGGGGGGCACAGAGATATCAAGCAGTTCCTTCGAGCGGTATCGCTGTTATGGCCTCCGGAGAGGCGGTTGGTGTCAAAGTGGAGTCTTCCGTTGGTATTGGAGGCGTTGGAACGGGAGCCTTTTGAGCCCTTGAGCCGTGTGTCGGTCAAGGATTTGACCTTGAAGATAGTGTTTTTGGTGGCAATCTGTTCGGCGAGAAGAGTCTCCGAGTTACAAGCGTTATCTTGTAAGGAGCCGTATCTGTCGTTCTTCGAGTCTAAGGTAGTGTTAAGGCCAGTGCCAGCGTTTTTACCCAAGGTGGTGTCGGCCTTTCATTTGAATCAGGTGATCTCCTTGCCAGTATTTACTGGGAGCGAGGGGAACCCAGGCTCAAAGAATCAGAGGCTCTTGGATGTCAAGAGAGTGTTGAAAAAGTATCTGCACCGTACAGCGGCTTTCCGTAGATCAGAGAGACTTTTTATCCTCTTCGGGGGACCAAGAAAAGGCGAGGCGGCCTCCAAGGCTTCTATTGCCAGATGGATTAAGGAGGCAATTGCTTCGGCATACCTACTAAAGGGCAGGACGGTGCCTGAGGGGCTGAGGGTGCATTCTACTAGAGTGCAAGCAGCGTCTTGGGCAGAATTGCGTTTAGTACCGCCATTGGAAATTTGTAGGGCGGTGACTTGGTCGTCGTTGAATTCCTTTGTTAAGCATTATCGTATAGATGTACAGGCGCAGCAGGACGTGTGTTTTGGGGCAGCTGTTCTACAGGGGGCTAAGCAGGGTCCCTCCCATTGAATACTGCTCTGGTACATACCCAGAGGTCCGGGACTAGACTGGAGATACGATCAGGAAGGTGAAATTAGACTTACCTGCTAATTGTTGTTCCTGGAGTAGATACAGTCTAGTCCCGTATCCCTCCCCAGTGCTGTGATTTTCCTAGAGCGATGGTCTGCAGAGGATTCCAGTGGTCACAGGTAAGAGATTTTCTGAAACGGGTCTTATTGTTTGGAGGGGATTTAGCTGGGATTTTTCCCGCCGAGAAGAATGGCGGGGGGGGGGGGTGATGCTTCGCATGTTAAAGGTTTATATGTTGCCATTTTCAAATTTTCAAGTTTTCAGATGTTAGCATCAGAGAGTACTTTTGCTTTCCGTTCTCTTGAGATTCTAGTTCAGTTAGCGGAAGGGCAATCAGTTGAATGTGCCTTAATACTTACCTGCTTCTTCGGTGAGTCTGCTTTGTCAATAGGGAACTGGGAAGTGGAGGCGGCTCCCGGGAATGTATACTGGTGTCATCATGAAAAGAAGGAGGTTCCTCAGTCTCCAAGCTGCTGATTAAGGTGGACAACCCAGAGGTCCGGGACTAGACTGTATCTACTCCAGGAACAACAATTAGCAGGTAAGTCTAATTTCACCTTCTCTAGGGACAGCAGGAATCAGTCCTCACTACCCTCCCACCTCCCCTGAAGAGTTGCTATTTTTGTCCTTCCCTTGCTATCTGCTTGGTAGGGCTCTAGCAAGGGAACCTGACTGAGCAAGATGTCACCTTTGGGCGGGAAGAGGACCACACATGCATGGCAGCAATCCCAAAGGCTTTCTTTGAAAACTGGGAAATTTCTCTGCGCGGGCTCTGTTGGTGCCGACGCCACCCTTAAGTGAGGACTGATTCTTGCTGTCCCTGGAGAACACCCTACACTTTTTATTCTCCTTTTCTTTCCTTACAGTTTCTAGCATTCAGTTTGCTTTCTTTGCCACCACTGCACACTGGGCAGAGGGTTTCAATGTTTTAACCACGATGATACCTAAATTTTTTTCCTGGGTGGTGGTTCCTAATGTGGAACCTTGCATCGTGTAATCATAGTTTGGCTTGTTCTTTCCTAGGTGCATAACTTTGCACTTGTCCACATTAAATTTGAATGTAAAGTCTTCCAGTTTATTAAGGTGCTCTTGCAATTTTTTACAATCATCTTGGGTTTTAACAACTTTGAATAATTTTGTGTCATCTGCAAATTTGATTACCTCACTTGTTATTGCCATTTCATGGTCATTTACGAATATGTTAAAAAGCAGCGGACCTAGCACAGATCCCTTGGGTACTACACTATGCATCTTTATCCATTGGGAAAATTGGCCATTTAGTCCTACCCTCTGCTTTTAACCAGCTCCTAATCCACAATAGTACACTGCCTCCTATCCCATGACTTTTTAATTTTGCCAAGAGTCTCTCATGAGGGATCTTGTCAAAGACTTCCTGAAAATCCAGTTACACTACATCAATCAACCGACCCATCCTTGTCTACCTGTTTATTTACACCTTCAAACAAATATAATAGATTCATAAGACAAGACCTTCCCTGGCTAAAGGCATGTTGGCTGTCTTCCATTAAACCATAACTATCTACATGTTCCAAAATTTTGCTCTTAACTTTTTTTTGTTTTAGAGATTTCTTTTTTCAACAAATCAAGGGTGTAGCAATGAAGTCATCCATGACCCCTGATATCGCTAATTTATATATGGTTCAGTTTGAGGAGAATTTTTTGAAAGATCATTTGTTTAAAGACCAGGTCAGGCTATGGATCCGTTACATAGATGACATTTTGATACTTTGGAATGGGTCAATGGATCTACTTTCTGAATTCAATATATGGATTAATGAATTAGGTGACAATTTACGATTTCAGATCACCTATGATCCAGTGCAGATCCCTTATTTGGACCTTATGATCAAAAAGGAAGGAGATAAAATTACTACAACTTTATATAGAAAACCTACCAACAGAAATCAGTTGCTACAATATACCAGTTTTCATAATCCAGCATTAAAAAAGAATTTACCAGTGGGACAATTCCTCAGAGTTAAAAGGATATGCACGTCTGTGGATGATTTTGAACATCAGGCCCAACACATGAAAGAAAGATTCAGGGTAAAACAATACCCTAGCCGGTACATTGAAAAAGCATATATGAAAGCCCGTGATACATCCCGAGATGTATTGTTAAAACCACAGAAAACAGGAACAATCAAATATGGTGTGCCCTCTTTTATATTCATTACAGTCTCACAATATTACAAAAATACTTAAAAAGGAATGGCATCTTATACAGGCTATTCCCGGTTTTCAAGACATGTCTCTTATAATAGCCCACAGACGTAATGTGAACCTTCGTGATTTGTTAGTCCCCTCAGCACTCACGGAACGAAAACTGTTATCCAAATATAAGGGACAATTTCAATGTGGACATTGTTCAGTTTGTCTACACGCATTGCTAGTGCGAAACATTTTTACTCATCCCAATACTCAAAAAAAATTTTTCATTGATGATTTCTCGAATTGCAAAACATCTCATGTCATTTATGTTCTCCAGGACCAAGCAGGAAGTCAGTCCTCACATATGGGTGACATCGGCGCCGACGGAGCCCTCGTGCGGAGCATTTCCCCAGCTTTCAAAGAAAGCCTTTGGGAATTGCAGCGCGCATGCGCGGTCCCCTTCCCACCCAAGGGTGCCATCTTGCTCAGTCGTCTTTTTTCCGCGGAGCCCGACGGACGTAGTTCGTTTTTCCCTGAGGAAAAAGTTGATTTTCCCTATTTTTTCTTTTTTTCTTACCAGCGGGTTTAAAAAGTGTGATCGGTGTAAAAAACTTATGTCTCTTACCGACACACATGACTGCTGCCTCCGCTGCCTCGGACCCTATCATGACCCGATGATCTGTGGTCCGTGTGACAAAATGTCCTCGAAGGCGTTGAGTCGGCAGCACCAAAAGGATAGGATCTTTTCTTACTCCGCGTCTGGACAGGCCCAGACCTCGTCTGAGGCCTCGATGTCTCGGGACTCCGGCCCCGAGCAGTGTCGGGGTTCCTCTGAGCGGGGGTCTCCTTCGCGGGAACATCGCAGGAAGAAGAAACCCGCGAGGGCGGCGTTGATGGACGCTCCTGGTTCCTCGAGGGCCAGGTCGCATAGCCCCGATAGCCGTCCCGGGTCTTCGGAGTCAGAGAAGCCTGCCAAGCATCCTCGTATCGAGATGGAGTCTCCTGGACACGTAAATGCTGTAGTCCTCGTGGACTCTCCTCCAGGGGAGCCGACGTCGGGCCCGACGCCATCGGGGCCTGAGTCGGAGGCTGCTGGGTCTCCTGAGCTCGGACTCAGGTTGACGGCCTTGGAGAGCAGCTTCGCTGCCTTCATTGGAACAGCAGCGGGCATTGATCGCCGGTCTCACCGGTGCATCTGCCCCGACCAACGGGACCTCGACGTCCAAGTCGACCCCGGAGGCCAAGCCGATCCTCGAGTCCATGCGGGCTCGAGTCGATCCTCGGCCACAGTCTCCCCCAGCCTCCCGTTCGGGACCGAGGTCGTCGACGCCGGTACCCTCGGCGTTGGGGCAGAGGGCATCGGTGCCTGTCCGACTGGAGCCGCTCAATTCCTCCTCCGAGGAGTCGGGCTGGGAGACGGAGGACCAAGAGTCACCCAATACTTTTCGGACTCGGTGTGTCCCATCGGACTCGCCAGAGTCCGAACCTCGGAGACGATCCCCACCAGAGGATACCCGGTTCTCAGACTTTGTGCGGGATATGGCCAAGGCTTTGGCCTTCCCCGCGGATCCCGAGGAGGAGCCTTAAGCCGAGGAGCTCGAGGCCCTCCAGTATGACTCTCCCCCGAAGGAGGCCTTTACTGTTCCGGTTCCTCCGATGCTGGAGCGGCTGCTCTTCCGCATGTGGGAGACCCCGGCCTCGACGCCGGTGTTAAGCAAGCGGGTCGATTCAATCTATCGAGTCCGCAAGAGCCCTGGGTTCCAAAAGGCGCAATTACTGCACCATTCCATGGTTGTGGAATCGGCCATGCATCGACTGAAAAGTCAGAAGATTCACTTCTCGGTGCCTCCCGGCCGGGATGCCCGGAACCTGGATGCCCTCAGTAAGAAGTGCTTCCAGGGCTCTATGCTTGCTTGCCGTGCCCAGACTTACCAGCTCTACATGGGCATGTACCTCCGAGACCTGGCAAAGGAGATTGCTGGGTTCTCTGCTGGTCTCTCCGAGGAACCTTTGCAGAGGTTCCAGGCCTTGTCCACTGGTATTCGGGAGTGCTCGAAGTTTATCTCTTGAGCAGCCTACGATGGCTTCGAGGCTTCGGCCCGAGTAGCCGGGGCCGGCATCGGTGCCCGCTGACAGGCTTGGCTACAGTCATCCGACCTCGAGCCATGGGTACAGGACAAGTTGGTCGATGTCCCCTGCCGGGGTGAAAACCTTTTCTGCAAACCCATGGCTGAAAAGGCTGCTGAGCTCGAGACAGAGACTCTCACCAGGACTAGGCTGTCCAGAAAAATCTCTGCCCCTTCTCAGAAAAAGAAGGGCTCGGAAAAAAAGACCTTTTACCTGAGGAAGTCACAACAGGGTCAACAGGCCAAGGGGCATGGTCATGGGCCCCGTAGGCAGAAGGGCCCCCAAGCCACCAACACCGGCCCCTGCTCAGCAGGGTGGGGGTTTTTGACTCAGAAGGCATAGCCTCTTCTCCTCAGCTGGCTCACATCAGCACAGGAGGCCGGCTGGCCCACTTTGCCCACAGGTGGTCAGCCATCACATCAGATACCTGGGTGCTCCATATAGTCCAAAAGGGCTATCTTCTCCATTTTCACCAGGTACCTCCCTCCTATTTTCCAGGGGAGCCTCCAAGACTCCCTCTGCACAGGGACCTACTCCTTCAGGAGTTAGCAAGTCTACTAAAGGAACAGGCTGTGGAACCGGTGCCCCACCACCTGAGAGGTCACGGCTTTTATTCCAGGTACTTTATGGTACCAAAAAGAACAAGAGGCCTCAAACCTCTCCTAGACTTGCGCAACCTCAACAAGTTCCTGGAGAGGGAAAAGTTCAAGATGCTTACCCTTGGAATCCTGATGCCCTACCTCCAGCAGGGAGATTGGCTATGCTCCTTAGATCTAAAGGATGCTTATACTCACATCTTTATTCATCCAGACCACAGACAATATCTCAGATTTGTTGTGGGAGGAAACCACTATCAGTACAGATTACTACCCTTTGGCCTGTCCTCCGCTCCCAGGGTGTTCACCAAGTGCCTGGCAGTGGTGGCGTCCTACCTGAGGCTTCAAGGTCTTTTTGTGTTTCCGTACCTGGACGACTGGCTCATAAGTGGCCAGTCTTCCCAGGAGGCCAATCAAGCCACCCTTCGCACTGTGGCTCTGCTTCAGCACTTGGGGTTTGTCATAAACTTCGCAAAGTCCACTTTGCTCCCGTCCCAGAACTTAGAATTCATAGGAGCAAGGCTAGACACTCTTCAGGCGAAGGCTTTTCTGCCAATGGACAGAGCCCACAGGCTGATGGATCTGGCGAGGCAGTTTCGCAGTGATTCCCTGGTCTCTGCCAGGCAATTCCTGAGACTACTTGGCCATATGGCTTCCACGGTTCATGTCACCCCCAATGCCCGCCTGCACATGCGGCCTGCTCAGTGGAGCCTTCGCACTCAGTGGCATCAGGCCATGGGGAGCCTAGCGGACTCAGTAAAAATATCTGACCTCCTAGTCTCCTCTCTGCAATGGTGGCTTCATCTTCCGAATCTGGTACTCGGAGTGGTTTTTCAATCCCCTCCGCATTCTCAAGTGCTGACGACAGATGCTTCTCTTCTAGGTTGGAGAGCACATTGCCAAGGGACATGTACTCAGGGTCTCCGGACCCCTTGGGAGGCTGCTCAACAGATAAACTTCCTGGAGCTACGGGCGATATGCCTAGCTCTGAGAGCCTTCTCCCACCTCGCCTCTCACCAGTCTGTACTGGTCCAGACGGACAATCAAGTTGCCATGTTCTACGTGAACAAACAAGGAGGCACAGGCTCCTTCCTTCTATGTCAGGAGGCACAACGGCTGTGCTCTTGGGCTGTCAATCACGGAATCCTCCTCAAGGCTGTCTACCTCCCAGGTCAAGAAAATTACCTGGCGGACAGACTGAGCAGGATCCTGCAACCACACAAATGGAGGTTGAATCCGTTGGTGGTTCAGCAGGTCTTTCTCAGGTGGGGCCTCCCCACCATGGCTCTTTTCGCCAGTCCTCTGAACCGGCAACTCCCAAGATTCTGCTCCAGACAACCGCATCCTCTCAGAGTAGCAGCGGATGCGTTTCTGATCTCGTGGTCCACAGGCCTGCTGTATGCGTTTCCTCCCATGCCACTGGTGTCCAGAACACTGTTCAAAGTCCTCAAGGACGGGGCTTCATTGATCCTGATAGCCCCCAGGTGGCCGAGGCAACCGTGGTTCCCGCTTCTTCTGCAACTGGCAGTGGACACCCCTCTTCCTCTGGGATTTCAGCACGATCTCCTGTCTCAGGATCAGGGGACTCTCTTGCACCCCAACCTCCAGTCCCTTCATCTGATGGCCTGGCTGCTGAAAGGGTAGTCCTGGCTCCCCTACTACTGCCTCGAGAGGTGGAAAATGTGGTCTTGGCCTCTAGACGGCAATCCACCAGGAAATCCTACGCTCTTAAGTGGCGTAGGTTCTCCGCATGGTGTGCTCAGCACAGCGAGAATCCCTTCTCGTGCTTGGTAGCGGTAGTATTGCAATATTTGCTTTACCTCTCCAATCTAGGCCTTAAGTCCAACTCTGTCAGGATTCACCTCAGTGCTCTCTCAGCGCACCACTCGCCGGTGGACGGACGGCCTCTTTCCAACCACCCTTTGGTGGCTCTTTTTCTCAGAGGCCTCCTTCTGCTTAAACCTCCTTTGCGTCCACCAGCCCCTGAGTGGGTTCTGAATGTGGTCTTACAGCGGATTACTTGTCCGCCCTTTGAACCTATGGCTACCTGTCCTCTCCGTTTTCTCTCCTGGAAAACCTTGTTTTTGGTAGCTCTTACCTCTGCTAGGCGAGTGAGTGAACTGCAGGCACTAGTGTCTGATCCCCCTTACACTAGGTTCTACAGGAATAGGGTAGTCTTGCGGACTCACCCTAAGTTTCTTCCTAAGGTTGTCTCTCCTTTTCACCTCAATCAGGAGGTGGTTCTTCCGACCTTCTTTCCCAGGCCGCATGCTAACCGGGCTGAGATGGTCCTGCATACCCTGGACTGTAGGAGGGCGTTGTCCTTCTACCTTGACCGTATGTGGGAGCATCGGAGGGCTGTTCAGCTCTTCGTTTCTTTTGACCCCAATAAGTTGGGGCTACCTGTCTCCAAGCGTACTTTGTCCATATGGGTCGCTGACTGTATCGCCTGGGCTTATGGGGCAGCCGGCCTCTCGTTGGAGGGTCGAGTCATGGCTCATCGTGTCAGGGCGAAGGCTGCGTCAGTGGCTCATCTCCGCTCTGTTCCGTTGGCAGACATCTGCCGGGCTGCTACTTGGTCTTCAAGCCAGACTTTTGCGGCCCATTACTGCCTTGAGAGGGAGTCCCGCAGGGACAGTGCTTTCGGACAGGCAGTACTCCATAATCTCTTTGGGGTTTAGGCAACTCCTACCCTCCGGCCCTGGTGTTGGGCTACCGGTCGGGGGCGTTCTCAGAGAAGATTCCTTCCTTACATGCTGACGAGCTAGAGGGAGCTCATTTTTTCCGCTTGAGGTCTCCGGTAGCCTTAAGCTGGGGAGTCCCATATGTGAGGACTGACTTCCTGCTTGGTCCTGGAGAAAGAGTAGTTACTCACCTGTAACAGGTGTTCTCCAGGAGCAGCAGGAATCAGTCCTCACAACCCTCCCTCCTCCCCTTGGAGTTGCAGTCATATGCTTTCTTTTGCTAATTTTTTTGCTGTCTTTTAGCTATGTCATCAGACTGAGCAAGATGGCACCCTTGGGCGGGAAGGGGACCGCACATGCGCGCTGCAATTCCCAAAGGCTTTCTTTGAAAGCTGGGGAAATGCTCCGCACGAGGGCTCCGTCGGCGCCGACGTCACCCATATGTGAGGACTGATTCCTGCTGCTCCTGGAGAACATCTGTTACAGGTGAGTAACTACTCTTTATCCAGTGTCCTTGCAATAAATTGTACTTTGGTAAGACGATTCGCAAGGTACGTGCACGAATAGTAGAACATAAAAGTTGCATAAAGAGAAAGTTAGTAGATAAACCACTGGTTCCACATTGGCTGGAGATGGGACAGAAACTAATTTTTTGTCATTAGGAAAGTTAAACTTAATTGGAGAGGTGGAGACATTAATAAAACTATTTTACGATTGGAACAGCAATATATTTTTTGGCTCAATACAATAACACCACATGGCTTAAATTTGGATAAAGATTTTTTGGTATTTTTGTATTTAATTTTGTTTCCTTCCCTTTCTTTTGGTCCTTACAGTATGTTTTTTGTCTTTACACAACGGTCTTATCTGTATATGTTATTGGTTATATGTTAATGTCCTTTGTTCTTGGTTTCATGCTTTTATGGTTCAACACATAGGGATATTTTTAGGTTTATTTGGTAACGTCTTATATGTAGGTTTTAATGTGGTTTATTAATTGTTTATTATTTAACATTTATTAAGCTCATTTATGTTATTTTATGATGCAAAGTTTTTTTATAACATAACTGTATGGTTAGACACACTGGTCATGTTTTACATGTAGTATTCTGATAGTCATTTAACATGTATTTATTTTTTTATTTTTTCTACAATTGCTATGATGCTTGTAAGGTGGGATATAAACATTGGATCGTTCGATATATGTTTTTATACTGTATGGTTTTAATGGATATATCTGTATGGTTAGATACACTGGTCATAGTTTACAAGAAGTATCTTTATATTTAATTTATATTTATTTATTTACCTTTTTTATATTTGCTACGATATGTGCATGTTTAGACACAAGTATTGGATCGCGTGATACACGTTTTTTAAGGTCAGCATTGTATGACTTAATGCACTAGTTTTTAGTCTCAATCATAGATTTATATTTAATATCTTTATGTTAGGTATATACAATAGACAAGTAGCTTTTGAGGCAATATCTACCATCTTCCTTGCGATTCTCCTTTATATGCTCCCCCTTTTTATGCCCTTCTTTTTCTTTAGGGCGTTTTTTTGATGCCCTTCGTTTAAATATTCTGTTTTTAGCTTCGGCGGTTCTCATGTAGTAGAAATGAATGCCTTCAGTACGGTCTGAAGGTTTTTAAGCATATACCCGTGGTTTGTAGCAGCCGGTGTTAGGAAGGGGTCACATAAGTATATAGCAAACCAGTGTGATCTGTTTTAGCTTCATTCATTTAACTAATTTTATTTATCCATTCATTCTTTACCTCTGCTCACATCATTTTTTATCCTCCAGTAGGATAGCTACAGTCCTTTTTCCCACCATTAGGGGGCTTATCTACACAGCGCATGTGTGGCCGTCTTTACAATTGAATAATATGTTTTAGCCGGACGGCGTTCTTATGCGGTGGATGAGATTCCTTCAGGTTCCTTTCTATCCTCTTTTCCTTTACAATTTTGCTCCAAGTAATTTTGTTATGAATGGTTTTAATTTTACATTTGTCTATTAGAGTGAGTTTGGTTGTTTCAAACTTCATGTTTTGATCGCGTCTGCCTTTAGGCATCTTTGATATACACAAATAAAGTGACACATGCCCTCTCCGTTTAAGCTTGTCATCCTTCTGAATCGTTAGTTACTCTTTTTTTCAAATATTTAAATATTTTTCAAAGGGGTCTTTTTTATTCTTATTCAGTATGTTTTTTCTCAAATAACTAGTTCTTCTTTTTGTTGGGACATGCAGGATACGTTGAATAGACGTTTTTGTTAATCCGTGATTCTGTGAGAAGTCAGATAGTTTTTTCTATACGGCTTCTCCTTCGAGGTGCCTAATGGACGATTAATATAAACCATTAAATGTTATGTTCTTTTGAATATATGTTTTTAAGTTGTTACTAAAAGGAATTTTTCTGGTATGTTTTGGGTTTTATAGTGAAGCCTGAAGGTGATTTTAAAGGCATTACTGTGGCTTTGTAACACTGTGGTGGTATTGAATGATCACACATACAATTGCAAGGTATTTTACTTTACATATTCTAGCTAATTAAGTGGCATACTTTGTCTATTTTATTTGTGGAGTTCCTTCTTTGGTGCAACCAAATGTATATTTTTTATAAGATCTTTTTATAGGATGTCTTTTAAGTGCACATATGTAATCCCCCTAGTTTAGAAATATTTATTTATTCATTTAATTATTTTTTAATTTTTAGTTTTTAATAGTTGATCCAAGTGTGTTAATTTTACAGTTAGTCGGTTTTTATTCTTATGTATTCAATTATGTTTCCGGTTATCTCCTGCTTTTTTCTCCTTTTTGTTCTTCATCCTTCTTCCTTTTCTTTTCTTTCAGATACAGTTCAAAGATATATAATAGTTCATTGTCCATAAATGTATTTTTTTTAATGTGGGTTTTAATTATCATGTCTTTTTCTTTGTTATGTTTATTTTTTATGTTTTTATCTTATATTATATATATGTTTTATATTCGCATGTACTTCTTTATTGTCTTTTATTTGATAACACAACCACTCATGTATGTTTGAACACTTATTTATTGTTGGCCGGTTTACATTTATTAGTATGTTTTTAATTTAATTCTTATTTATTTATGATTAAGTTTGTTTTTGATATTGTTATTATTTTAAAGGTTTTTATGGTATTCATACATATTAATGTGTTGATTTATGATTGTAGTGAGCCGTAATACCCCTGAAGAAGTCGTACACGAAACACGGCCTGTGTCGGGTTATTTGGCTATTTCTCCTTTAATAAGGATCAATAAAGCTTTCCTTGCCCCTTCACTGCCACGTCTGCTACTCTAGCCTCTAGAGATCAGACTAATTCCCTGAGAGCAAAGAGCTCCTTGCTCCTAGTGCACACGTAAGACCTCTCACCAACTGGGAGAAAATCATTTATGTGACAGTGCAAAAGACTGGAAAGCCACCATCTAGCTGCTGTACTGCTGTCTGCGTCTTAGTCTGAAGGTTACGTTTATATATTTAGTTTACTTCCATAGATTTGTTGGGGATACTTATACTAATAAAACTATATCTAATATGTTTAATGGACTTTGTTCACCTCAGGATTAATTAATCTCAAATCCTTAATGTATGCTTTATGATGATAAACAGATGCATCTGAGAGTGAATATGGGCACCTCCTTCCCTTTAAGAGGTTTAAGAGCCTATAGAAGATTAGTAATTGTTTCCTTTTTTATGAACCAAATTTATAAAGAAATTCACTCAAAATGATGTACTATAGGTAGAGTTAGATACAGGCATCTTAAATTGTAGTAACTATATATAAAATAAGACAATGTCTGTATTGAACTCAGCTTGAATAGTAAGGTAAACTTGGAAAAGGCAAATTAAATCATAGTAATAGCAATATCAGCACTATATTCATTAATAAAACAGCAGAACTTTCATACAGCAGAAATATACTTTGTCCGTGCAGTACAAATGATAGATCCAAATAAGCAGTAGAAGGTGCATGCGGCATTTACCTGCATAAATATGTATTTACTATTTAGCTCACACATGCCTTATTTGTCTATATATATGATTTTCCTATTAATACTTAACACAGCCATGACCAACCAACTCAACTAGAAAACTATCAGATTACAAAGGAACAAAAAGTGGCAGTTTTTGGAAAATGAAATATGTCGGGATATGGGTCCAAGTATATACCTTCCCATTCTTTATGTTCCAGTTAAGCACTATTTCCAACTCATCCTGCAAGATCTGTCCGTACAAGTGGGTTATGTTCCCCTACCAGCAGATGTTGGAGACAAAGTATTCAAAGCTTCAGAGCATGCCCTGGTACTTGTAGCTGTACCCTAGGGGTCGCCTTCAGTATTTTCTCTATCTCCAGCAGATGCGGATGCTTTTTTCCTTTTTCCTGATAGTCACCTACAGGGTTCCCTTTCAGCAGTTTTTTTTTTCTAGCTTCTTTTTTTCTTTTTTTGATTGGATGTTTCCATATTACACATGAGGTGTTTTCTCTGGAGATTTTCCCATGGGCCAGAGTCCAGCTCCTGATCACAAGGATCAGTGCAGCTGCTTGTGGTTGGAAGGGGGAGGGAGCCAACAGTATTCTCTTCAAAGACAGCCAGCTCTTTTGTTGTTTTTCTAATTAACGTTTATCACATCTACTGACAGCAGGAGCACAGTTTTCCCCCTCCACAAACTGCAGCACTGTACTGTTGTGGCTCTCCTTTGGCGTTGGGATACAATGAGTTCACTTACCCCCCCCCCCCCTTCCTCCCCACGTGCTCTCCTGTCCTCCGGTACCTTTTGCTATTCCCAATGCACTTTTGCAGCTCAGCTTCCATTTTGGAGCTCACCCATTGCGACTACTGTGCCTTCCCACCATTTTCTGCTGAGCCAGGGAGGTTTGTGCGGTTGTGATGGCCATTTTAAAATTCTCATTTGGCCTTTCAACATGCCATGCCATCAAGGAGCTTTGTTTTAACATCAGCTTTGTGGTGCTACGCAAGCCATGCCATCTACCTTACCGCGCTGTTTGTCATGCGGCCGCAAGCGCTGATATTTAGTGGACCGACTTTGCACCACATGCCTGGATGACCCGGGGCAGTCTTTACAGATGGCTCAGGCCGTCTCTTCCGATTCTGTGCAAGACAGTGCCCCCATGGAATGATCAGGTCGCTATCCCTTCCTCTTAGCCAGTGGAGCCCCCTCCCCTGCTGTTGCCACAGCATGCTTCACAGTGATTAGAGAGTCCTGATCAGGGATCTGATCAGTTTATGAGACTCTTCCATCAAGCATGGTGAAAAAATGTACCCTGCTTCACCCCTTACCAGCAACAGAACCTGAAAGATCTGTGGACAGCACCATCTGACTAGATTTCTTAGCTTTAGCCTACTTCTGACCAGATAGCAAACTCAGCCTTGATCCTTGGAATTCAGTTCTCTAAATTTCACTGCAAATAAAGTGTAGTTACTCACCTGTAACAGGTGATCGTCAGGAACAGCAGAAATTTAGTCTTCACATATGGGTATCGTCGGTACCGATGGAGCCCACGCAGGAACGCTCCCCATCGTCCAATAGGAACATTTTTGGGAGCATCCCACAGCGCATGCGTGCTGCCTTTCCGCCTCTGTACCTCTCTCACTTCAGTTGAGTTTATAGCTAAGACCAAAGGAGAGAAGTAAAGAAAGATAGAGACAACTCCTAGGGGAGGTGGGTGGGTTGTGAAGACTAAATTCCTGCTGTTCCCGGAGATCACCTGTTACAGGTGAGAAACTACGCTATCTCCAGGAACAAGCAGGAATGTAGTCTTCACATATGGGAACTCCCCAGCTGAAAGATGCCAAGGGGTGACCCCAGCAAGCTGCGAACCCAGATGAGATGGGTCATGCTTCCTCCCATGGACCTCTGGCATCCAAACCGTGGATGGTGGGTAGGAGTTGTATTAAGTATGGAAGAGATGCTGGAGAACAGCCTGGCCAAACGAAGCATCCCGACGGGAGTCCTTGTCTAAGCAGTAGTGGGCTGTGAAGGTGTGTACCGAAGCCCTAGTGGCTGCTTTGCAGATGTCATCCATAGACACAGAACGAAGGTTAGCCGTTGAGGCTGCCATTGCTCTCACATTGTGAGCTGTGACATGGCCCTCGAGAGAAAGTCCTTTACTCTGATATGTATAGGATATGCAATCTGCAATCCAATTTGACAGCGTTCTTTTGGAAACTGGAAGTCCCAAATGACTAGAGTCAAAAGCCACAAAAAGCTGAGAAGATTTTCTATGTGGCTTATTTCTTTGGAGATAAAAGGCTAAGGCTCTTTTACAAACCAATGTGTGAAGATTCCTTTCCGCATTAGAGGCATGAGGCCTAGGGAAGAATATGGGAAGATAAACCGACTGGTTTAAATGGAAAGGCGAAACCACCTTTGGCATAAAGTGAGGATGAGTCCTGAGGACTACTTAATCATGGTGGAACCTTGTATAAGGAGGGTCAGCTACTAACGCCTGTAGTTCACTAATGCATCTTGCAGAAGTGATGGCAATTAGGAAAATAACTTTCCATGAAAGAAACTTTAGGTCTGAAGTGGCTAAAGGTTCAAAGGACGGTTTTATAAGCTGACCAAGAACAAGATTCAGATCTCATGCCACCGGTGGTGGTTTAATGGGAGGTTTTGTTAAGAGTAGGCCTCTCATAAGTCTTGATACAAGTGAATGAGAGGAAATAGGTTGTCCATCGAAAGGTTTATGAAAAGCAGCAATAGCACTAAGATGGACTCTCACTGAATTGGTCTTTAGACCAGAAGTTGATAATTGGAGGAGATACTCTAGTAGAGACTGTACAGGTACCAAAAGGGGGTTAAGTCCCTTTTGTGAACACCAGACAGAGAACCTTTTCCACTTAAAAGCGTAGGAACGTCTTGTGGAAGGTTTTCTGGAAGCCAGAAGGATATCCTTTACTTGTTGAGAAAGGTTAATATCCTGGAATTCTAGGCTTTCAGTAACCGGGGACTGGGATGCAGTAAGCATCCGTCCTCCTGAGATAGAAGATCTGGAGCATTCCCCAACTCCAGAGGAGTGGTTTGAGAGAGACGCAGAAGAAGATACCACGTTTGTCATGGCCAACGTGGAGCTATGAGTATCATACGACCTCTATCTCTCTGAAGTTTGAATATAGTTTTGGGAATGAGGGGAATGGGTGGGAAGGCACAGAGGAAGTCCTGACCCCAGTGGAGTAGGAAAGCAACTCTTGCCTGACAGTTGTGAGCCGGGATTCTGTAACAGAATCGGGGAAGTTTGGCATTCTGTGGACTTGAAAAGAGGTCTATATCTGGTGTTCCCCAGATTTGAAATACTCGAGCAAGCTGGTATGAGTGGATGGACCCACTCATGTGGCAGCAGTATTAGACTGAGTCTGTCTGCCCATAAGTTTTGAATGTCCTGAAGGTATACCGCAAACAGGTGAGTTTGCAACTCTCTGGCGAGGGCCCATAGTCGCAAAGCTTCGTTGCATAGCGACAGAGAGCCTGTTCGCCTTGCTTGTTCACATAGAACATAGCTACCTGATTGTCAGTTTGGACCAGACCTGTTTTGTTGCTGAGATGGGTCTGAAAGACTTGAATAGCATTGAAAATGGCTCTCACCTCTAGGAGGTTTATGTGAAGGGAAACCTCCTGTGAGGTCCAAAAACCCTGAGTGGAGAGATCGTGCAAGTGGGCCCCCCAAACCATCTTGGACGCATCTGTTGTTAGGTGGCCTGATATAGAAGCTTCTGGAAAGGAGAGCCTACGAGGAGGTTTTCTAGAGATTGCCACCATTGCAAGGACGAAATCAGACGTGTGGTGTTTCTGATCTTGTCCATTAACTGACCCAAGGCTTGTGACCATTGAGAGGATAGGGTCCACTGGGCTGCTCGCATGTGGAGGTGAGCATAGGGAACCACATGGATAGTGGATGCCATGTGTCCCAGAAGCTGAAGCATCTCTCGAGCAGTAAGGAACACCTTCATAGATGCTTGAGATGCCAGTTGTATTATTCGTAGACAGCGTAGCTGTGGCAGGAAAGCCCTTGACTGCCGTGTGTCTAGACCAGCCCCTATGAATTCGAGAGATTGAGAGGGGGTGAGATGAGATTTTGGGAGGTTTATGACCAGTCCCAAGTATTGAAGAATTCTCATTGCTCGAGAGAGAGCGAAGCTGGCCTCTGGAGCTGTCGATGCTTGAATGAGCCAATCGTCTAAGTAAGGGAAGATGAATATTCCCAGAGTCCTCATAAATGCTGCTACCACTGCCATGCATTTTGTGAAGACTCTTGGAGCAGAGGCCAGTCCGAAAGGAAGAACTCTGTACTGGAAGTGGAGTGGAGGAGTGGCCTAGTGGTTGGGGCAAGGTACTTCAGGCCGGAAGGTCGGGGGTTCAAATCCCACTGGAGGACAGCAACCTTGGGCCGGAAGGACTGGGGTTTCTAGTCCCACAGGTGCTCCTTGTGGTCTTGGGCAAGCCACTTAACCCTCCATAGCCCATGTTCCCTGTAAAATAGTTCTCTGTGTGCTGTGCTTTCCTGTCTAATCAATGTGTTTATACCTCAAAAATTTCCTGTCATGATTTGACAATTTCCAATCTGTAATCAAAACCGCTGCTGATCGCTGGAAGTAGCGGTATACAAATGTATACTAAATAAATAAATAAATAAAGTATCTTCCTTGAACCAGGAATCGAAGGAACTTCCTGTGATCTGAGTGGATGAGAATATGCGTGAACGCATCTCTTAGATCTAGAGAACATAGCCAGTCCTGACTTTGAAGGTATAGTAGAAGTGTCCCGAGGGAGATCATTTTGAACTTTTCTCGGTACAAATATTTGTTTAATTCTCTGAGGTCTAGTATAGGCCTGTGTCCCCCTATCTTCTTTGGAATAAGAAAATAAGAGGAGTAAAACCCCGTCCCCTGTTGGGGTATGGGTACTTCTTCGATTGCTCCTTGAGCGAGAAGTGATGTGACTTCTCCAGGACCAAGCAGGAAGTCAGTCCTCACTTATGGGTGACGTCGGCGCCGACGGAGCCCTCGCGGAGCAATTTTCCCCAGCTTTCAAAGAAAGCCTTTGGGAATTGCAGCGCGCATGCGCGGTCGTCTTCCCGCCCGAGGGTGCCATCTTAGCCAGTCTTCTTTTTCCGCGGAGCCCTACAGACGTCCCCGTCTTGTCCCCGCGAAAAAGTTGATTTTCTTCTTTGTTTTATCCTTTTTTCTTTCGGTTCGACGCCGATCGTTTTCCCGCCCGGACTCGCGACGCCGGTCTCGAGTCCGCTTACTTTTTTCGGTTTTTCTGACTTAGTCAGCTTTCGTTTTCGGTTTCCCTGGCAGCCCGGTCCTTTGACCTCGCAGGGGCCCTTTTTCCCCCGATGGCTGCCAGTGGGTTTAAGCGGTGTGGTCGGTGTGACCGAAATATGTCACTAACCGACACACACGACTTTTGCCTCCGCTGTCTGGGCCCGGATCATGAGGAACTGATCTGTGGGCCCTGCAGCAAACTGTCCTCAAAGGCGTTGAGGAGTCGGCGGCATCAGCGTGAGAGAATCTTCGCTGACCCCAGCCGTACCCGGACCTCGTCGGAGGCCTCCGCGTCGAAAGGCTCCAGCTCGGACCGTCGCCGGAGCTCCTCCGACCGGGGTTCTCCCTCCGGGGACCATCGTCGGAAGGAAAAACCCGCGAGGGCGGCGTCGGTGGACGCTCCTGGTTCCGCGAGGGCCAGGTCGCATAGCCCCGACAGCCGCCCCGGGTCCTTGGAGAAGGAACACATCCCGAAGCGACCTCGCCTGGAGTCGGAGATGCCTGCCCGGGTAAGTCCTGTGGTCCTTCTGGACTCGCCTCCGCGACAGCCGACGTCGGGCCCGACGCCGTCGGGGCCCGAGTCGGGGGCTGCTGGGTCACCTGAGCTCGGACTCAGGTTGACGGCCTTGGAGAGCAGACTGTCTGCCTTCATGGACCAGCAGCGGGCACTGCTCGCTGGCTTCGCTGGCGCCGCTGCCCCGACCGCCGGGACGTCGACGTCCAAGTCGACCCCGGAGACCGAGCCGATCCTCGAGTCGATGAGAACTCGAGTCGATCCTCGGTCGAGGTCACCCTCGGCCTCCCGTTCGGGACCGAGGTCGCCGACGCCGACTCCCTCGACGTCGGGGCGGCTGGCGCCGCACCCTGCCCGGGCCGACCCCACCGAGTCCTCGTCGGAGTCGGTCTGGGAGTCTGAGGAGGAAGAGTCACCTGATTCTTTCCGGACTCGGTGTGTCCCATCGGACTCACCGGGGTCCGAGCCTCGGAAGCAGTCCCCCCCGGAGGATGCCCGGTTCTCGGACTTCGTTAGGGATATGGCCAAGGCTTTGGCCTTCCCTGCGGATCCCGAGGAGGAGCCTCGAGCCGAAGAGCTCGACGCCCTCCAGTATGACTCTCCCGCGAGGGAACACTTTAATGTGCCGGTTCCTCCTATGCTGGAACGACTACTCTTCCGCATGTGGGAGAGTCCGGCCTCCTCGCCGGTCCTGAGCAAGCGGGTCGATTCTATCTATCGGGTTCGCAAGAGCCCTGGCTTTCAGAAGGCACAGCTGCCACACCATTCCATGGTAGTGGAATCGGCCATGCATCGTCTTAAGAGCCAGAAGATGCACTCCTCGGTGCCTCCTGGAAGGGAGGCCCGTAACCTGGATGGCCTTGGCAAGAGGTGCTTCCAGGGCTCTATGCTCGCATGTCGTGTCCAGACTTACCAGCTCTACATGGGCATGTATCTCCGGGATCTGGCTAAAGAGCTAGCCGGATTCTCCGCTGGTCTCTCCGAGGAGCCCTTGCGGAGGTTCCTAGCCTTGTCCACGGGCATTCGGGAATGCTCAAAGTTCATGTCCCGAGCAGCCTATGATGGCTTTGAGGCCTCGGCTCGAGTAGCTGCAGCCGGCATCGGTGCCCGCCGACAGGCTTGGCTTCAGTCGTCAGACCTTGAGCCCTGGGTACAGGACAAGTTGGTCGATGTCCCCTGCCGAGGCGAAAACCTCTTTGGCAAGCCCATGGCGGAAAAGGCTGCACAAATTGAGACTGAGACTCTCACCAGGACCAGGCTTTCTAGGAAGACCTCCGCCCCTTCCCAGAAAAAGAAGGGCTCGGGGAAAAAGTCCTTTTACCCGAGGAAGGCTGCTGCCTACAAACAATACCCCCATTATCAGGCCCCTGCAGCTCCCCAACAGGGCCAGCAGGCCAAGGGACGGGGTAACGGGTCCCGTAGGCAGCAAGCCCCCAAGCCTGCACCACCAGCCCCTGCTCAGCAGGGTGGGGGCTTTTGACTCGCTCAGCATAGCCTCTCCCCCCCCGCTGGTTCCTCCCAGCACCGGAGGCCGGCTGGTTCACTTCGCCCACAGGTGGTCCAGCATCACCGCAGATGCCTGGGTACTTCAGGTCGTGCGAGAAGGCTACCTTCTCCACTTCCATCAGGTCCCTCCCTCCTATTTTCCGGGAGAACCTCCGCGCCCCCCTCTGCACAGGGAGTTGCTCCTTCAGGAGTTAGCAGGTCTTCTGCAGGAACAGGCGGTGGAACCGGTGCCACACCACCTGAGAGGTCAAGGCTTTTATTCGGGGTATTTTCTGATACCAAAGAGAACAGGGGGCCTCAGACCCATCCTGGACTTGCGCAACCTCAACAAGTTCCTTGTGCGGGAGAAGTTCAAAATGCTTACCCTTGGAATCCTTCTGCCCTACCTCCAGCAGGGAGATTGGCTATGCTCCTTGGATCTAAAGGATGCCTACACGCACATCCTCATCCACCCAAGCCACCGCCAATACCTAAGGTTTGTGGTGGCAGGAAATCATTACCAGTACAGAGTACTGCCCTTTGGCCTGTCCTCCGCACCGCGAGTCTTCACAAAATGTCTCGCGGTCGTGGCGGCCCATCTCCGGCTTCACGGCCTCTATGTCTTTCCGTACCTCGACGACTGGCTCATCAGAGCAGCGTCCGCTCAGGAGGTCACCAACGCCACGTGCCGCACGGTGACTCTGCTGCAGCACTTGGGCTTTGTTATAAACTTCGCAAAGTCCACTTTGCTCCCCTCACAGGATCTCGAGTTCATCGGCGCAAGGCTGCACACTCCTCGGGCACGAGCGTACCTACCGCTCGACAGGGCTCAACGGCTCATGGACCTAGCCGACCGCTTTCGCAGCCAGCCCTGGTCTCCGCCAGGCGCTTCCTGAGACTGCTCGGCCATATGGCTTCCACCGTCCATGTGACCCCCAATGCCCGCCTGAATATGCGGTCTGCTCAATGGTGTCTCCGCCAGCAGTGGCGACAAGCCACAGGCGGCCTAGCGGACCTAGTGCGCGTCTCCGAGCCGCTGGTCTCGTCTCTCCGGTGGTGGCTCCGGCAGCCGAACCTGATATTCGGAATGCCTTTCCAGTCACCTCAGCCGACCCGGGTGCTGACCACCGATGCATCCCTCCTGGGCTGGGGAGCACATTGCCAAGAGGCACGTACTCAGGGCCTCTGGACCACGTGGGAGTCTGCTCAGCAGATCAACTTCCTGGAGCTCAGGGCGATCCGCCTAGCTCTCAAGGCCTTCTCCCACCTGACTTCCCACCAATCCGTCCTTGTCCAGACGGACAATCTAGTTGCCATGTTCTACGTGAACAAGCAGGGGGGCACGGGCTCCTTCCTCCTCTGCCGGGAGGCACAGAAGCTCTGCTCTTGGGCCGTCAGTCACGGCATTCTCCTCAAGGCGGTTTATCTTCCGGGCCAAGAAAATTGCCTTGCAGACAAACTCAGCAGGGTCCTCCAGCCGCACGAGTGGCGTCTGGATCCCTTGGTGGTTCAGAAGCTCTTCCTCAAGTGGGGTCTCCCCACGGTAGATCTCTTTGCCAGTCCTCACAACCGGCAACTTCCTCGCTTCTGCTCTCGTCAGCCACACCCCCTTCGGGTTGCGGCGGACGCCTTTCTGATCTCCTGGTCAGGGAGCCTTCTGTATGCTTTCCCTCCCATCCCGCTAGTCTCTCGGACTCTTTTCAAGGTTCTCCGAGACAAAGCCTTCATGATCCTGGTGGCCCCTCGCTGGCCCAGGCAGCCGTGGTTTCCGCTCCTGCTGCAACTGGCGGTGGAGGATCCAATCCCTCTGGGGGTACAACCGGATCTCCTCACTCAGGATCAGGGGTCCCTCCTGCACCCCAACCTCAGGTCTCTCAACCTCATGGCCTGGCTGCTGAGAGGGTAGTCCTTGCTCCCCTTCTCCTGCCGGCGGAAGTGGAGGAGGTCGTCTTGGCTTCGCGACGGCCTTCTACCCGCAAATGCTACGCCCTTAAATGGCGTCGCTTTGCAGTCTGGTGTACCCAACAGTCTCAGGATCCCTTCTCCTGCCCGGTGTCGGTGATCTTGCAGTACTTGCTGCACCTCTCTGATCTGGGACTTAAGTCCAACTCCGTCAAAGTTCACCTCAGTGCTCTTTCAGCACATCATGTGCCGGTGGACGGCAGACCTCTCTCCAATGACCCTCTCGTAGCGAGGTTTCTCCGAGGTCTCCTTCTACTTAAACCACCTCTGCGCCCGCCAGCGCCTGACTGGGACCTGAATGTGGTGTTGCAGCGGATCACCTGTCCGCCTTTTGAACCTATGGCTACCTGTTCTCTCCGTTTTCTGTCTTGGAAAACACTGTTCTTGATAGCCCTCACTTCCGCTAGACGCGTAAGTGAATTGCAGGCCCTCGTGTCTGATCCCCCTTACACTCGGTTCTACAAAAATAGGGTAGTCCTACGGACTCATCCGAAATTTCTGCCTAAAGTGGTCTCCCCTTTTCACATCAATCAGGAGGTGGTACTTCCAACCTTCTTTCCCAGACCACACTCCAGCCGAGCTGAGACGGTCCTCCATACCCTGGACTGTAGAAGGGCTCTGAACTTCTACCTTGACCGTACGCGGGAGCACCGTAAAGCTGCTCAGCTTTTTGTGTCTTTTGACCCCAATAGATTGGGGCTCCCGGTCTCCAAGCGTACTCTGTCCACCTGGGTTGCGGACTGTATCTCTTGGGCTTATGGGGCAGCCGGACTCTCCTTAGAAAGTCGAGTCACGGCTCATTGCGTTCGGGCAAAGGCCACGTCAGTGGCTTACCTCCGCTCTGTTCCGCTGGCAGACATCTGCCGGGCCGCTACTTGGTCTTCGAGCCAGACTTTTGCGGTCCATTACTGTCTCGAGAGGGAGTCCCGCAGGGACAGTGCTTTCGGACAGGCAGTCCTCCGTAATCTCTTTGAGGTCTGAGCAACTCCTACCCTCCATCCCGGATGTGGGCTACCGGTGGGTGATAATTCAGCGAAGATTCTTTCCTTCTGTGCTGCTGAGCTAGAGGGAGCTCATTTTTGTGCTTAGGGTCTCCGGTAGCCTTGAGCTTGGGAGTCCCATAAGTGAGGACTGACTTCCTGCTTGGTCCTGGAGAAAGCGTAGTTACTCACCTGTAACAGGTGTTCTCCAGGAGCAGCAGGAATCAGTCCTCACTACCCTCCCTCCTCCCCTTGGAGTTGCAATCGTCTGCTTATGTTCTTTTTGCAAATTTTTATGCTGTCTTTTTTAGCTATGTCATCTGACTGGCTAAGATGGCACCCTCGGGCGGGAAGACGACCGCGCATGCGCGCTGCAATTCCCAAAGGCTTTCTTTGAAAGCTGGGGAAAATTGCTCCGCGAGGGCTCCGTCGGCGCCGACGTCACCCATAAGTGAGGACTGATTCCTGCTGCTCCTGGAGAACACCTGTTACAGGTGAGTAACTACGCTTTCCTGCCACAAAAGGTTGGTGGCAGGGGCCTGAGACTTGAACTGTTTTATTATTGTAGGTGGGGGCAAGTTGAGAAAATGAAACTTGTACCCCAGTCGTACAATGGACAGAGTCCAGTTTTCTGATGTTATTTGTTGCCATCTTTTGGCAAAATAGCATAGTCTTCCTGGAATGGTTAAGGGTTCTGGACCTTTCAGGGGCAGAATGACTAAGTTCTCTAGGTAGAAGTCAAAGACACTGAGGGGGCTGTGTCTGTTTATTTATTTATTTATTTTTATTTAACAAATTTTTATATACCGCAACCTTCCGAGGATCAGGTGCGGTTTACATATAACAGTTAAGGAAACAGAGAGGCATTTCTGTTTTTTACATTGAACGATAACATGAACTATGTGCAATTAACATTTGAACTTTTAACTTTTAAACTTTTTGGAACTATGTACAATTAACTATGTACAGTTATAGAAGGAGAAGTTCAACAGTATAAGCATAATAGACAGTATTGAGGTCAAAATCTTTAGGCCTTGCGGTGTTGATCTACTTGTGTTGTATAGTTTATCCCTTTTCATATTGAAGTTGAGAGTTTGCTAATGTGCCGTAGTAGGAGGTAAAAAGGTGAGTTTTTAAGTTTTTGCGTAGATCTTTAAAGTCGGTTAGGGCTCTGATTTCATCAGGTAGCGAGTTCCAGAGCGTAGGGGCTGCATGGGAGAATGCCTTTTTATTTGTTGTTTTTTTGGACTTTGTGTATTCTTTTGCAATTCTTAGTTCATTGGCGTTGCCTCTTCTATGTGCACTATGGGGTGTGTCTTTAATGATTAGTTTATTTAGGGTTTCTGGGGCAGTGTTATTTAGTGCTTTAAAAGTGGTTATTATTAATTTATAGTTTATTCTACATTGAATGGGGAGCCAGTGTAGTTTGGATAGATAGGGTGATATGTGCTCGAAAGGGTGAACCTTCATTATAGTTCTGGCAGCAGCATTTTGAGCCAGTTGGAGTCTTCTGATGTTTTGGTTTGTTGTGCCTAGTAGAGAGAGGTTGGCGAAGTCGAAATGTGGCTTGAATGATGCTTAGGAAATCTTGCAGGTGGACTAGGGGGCGTAGTTGTTTTAATACTTTGAGTTTAAAGTAAATTTTCTTTGTTGTGTTTCTTATGTGCGTATTCTTATGTGCATCTGTTGGGTCGGTTGATCTCTTTGAGCTTGCGGCTTTCTTTGCTGTCTGTTCTGTTGCTGCCCCTTCTGGGGAACATGAAGCGGACAGTGGCTTTGATGAGTGTAAGATGGGTAAGGCTTCTTTTTCTTACTGAAAAAGGGTGTTTTGAATGTTTTCTTCTTTGCTAGGTTGGCTGTAGACTTTGATAGTCTGTTCAAGGTAGTATTTTCAGATTCAAGCTGATTAGCCTTGTCCTGCCAGTCCTTGCCAAAGAGATTTTCTCCTGTACAAGGAATGTTTCCCAGCTTTTCTTGCACCCACTGTTCTAAGTCTGATGCTTGAAGCCAAGCAATATGACGTGCTCCTATGGATATAGCAGAGGTTCTGCTAATACATTCAAAGCAATCAAAGGTAGCATGGTTCATGAATTTAGAGGCATTCTGGGCATGCTTGACCAGAATAAGGTAATCTGCTCTTTTTTCCTCAGAGACACAAGGGCTAATGAGCTCTAAGTCTTTTGTGACTTCTTCCAGGAACATTCCCATATAAAGAATGTAGGAACTTATTTTGGCTGATAGCATGGAGGATTGAAAGCATCGACGCCCAAAGGCATCGAGTGTCCTGGATTCCCGGCCTGGAGGATTAGAAGAATGTGTTTTAGCGCTCTTGATTCTTCGCATGGCCGATTCCACTACCATTGAATGGTGTGGTAACAGTTTTTTGAAAACCAGGACAACTTGGCACTCGGTACATAGTGTCAAGGCGTCGGGAATGTGAAGATATCATTAAAGGAGTTTCCCACATTCTCAACATCAGATCATGTAAGATCTTGTGAATGGGAAGCATAGCTGCCTCCTTGAGAGCCATAGGGTATTGTAGAATTCTTAATTCTTCTGCTCTAGGTTCCTTTTCTGGAATCACAGTGATTGCAAGACCCTTTGCTAAATCACATATGAAATCCTGGAGGAGACATCCTGCATTGAGGAGAAGGAGTTGAATCCTCTAGTAGGTTCGCTCCGGTTCCGGTAGAATCGTCCGAGACATCGGAATCGGAAGACTCAAAGGCACTCTGTACTGGATGCTCCCGTAACGCATGTTATCGATACCGCTCGAAGTCGGTTCCGAAATGTCTCGGTTCCTGATCCCCGATACCCGAGATAGACTCAAGGCTCGGCATGGGGGTAAGCAGTCCTGTCGATGCAGGTACTCTCAGTACCAGTACCGATGTCGGTACCGATACCTGTTGAACCATCTGTAGCGGTCTTAGCGGTACCGAAGCTGCTAAGAGGGACGCTAGACTGCGTTCAGTAGCGAGGATTCTCTTATCCATCGCTCCTGCCGATACCTGGGTGTCGGTACCGGTGGAAGCGGCTATGACCCCAGAACATGGCACCAGTAGTTCTGCAGAGGTGGAAGCCTCTAGAACATCCTGGAGCCCCGTTAATGCTTTGGAGCCCGAAGACTCCCGCCGGGGCTGTTTAGCCAGTGAACTATCCTCGAGGGCAATGCCAGTGGCATCTCGATACTTTGAAGGAGATTTACCCTTCGAGGACCGGCCAGTCTTAGAAGACTTAAGTTTAGTTACCTGAGATCCATGGGAGGAAGATGAAGCCCTGGAAGACGTCGATGCAAGTAACATCGTATCCGCGGAAAAAAGGGTACCGAGTTTTGCAGCTTTATTCTGCAGGCCCCTTTTGGTCATCCTTGTGCAGGAGAGACACTCCGTTGAACAATGTTCAGGACCTAAACATTTTAGACACCAATCATGGGTGTCGGTGACGGAAATGGTACCGCCACACTTTAAGCATTTTTTGAAACCACTAGCTGGCTTCTCCATGCCTGAAGAAAAGCGGGCCAAGTGCCCAAAATGGCGCCTAGCACCAGAAACAGGGGAAAGACCCCTGAAGAAAATACAAGTTTTTTTTTTTTTTTAAAAGAAAGAAGAAGAAGAACCAGCAGTACCGGTAGGCGTCGAATGAAGGCAGACATGACCACAAAAAAACAAAGAATAAAAGGAAATTTTCTGCGGTGACAGGGTACACGTCCTGTCGACTCCACAGAAAACGAAGAACTGAAATGAGAGAGGTACAGAGGCGGGAAGGCAGCACGCATGCGCTGTGGAATGCTCCCAAAAGCATTCCTATTGGATGCTGGGGAGCATTCCTGCACGGGCTCCGTCGGTACCGATGATACCCATATGTGAAGACTACATTCTTGCTTGTTCCTTGAGATAGAAAGCACCCAGACACAGAGAGTTATATAAAACAGTACAACTTCAGCTTAAGTGAGGAATTCATAGCTGTGCACACTTGTGCAAGTTCCCATGATTTCCTCCCCCCCCCCCCCCCCTCCCAGCTAGGCCATCGCACCTCCTTTTATTAGGGAAAAACTCTTACATTGTACAAATTCAACTCGATGTCAAGCTTCGTTTATCTAGATAGAGATGAGGACAGTCTCTGAATTCAAAGAAGCATGGGACAAACACAGAGGATCTCTAAAGGTAAAAAGGGGAATGTTGTAGTGGTTGATACGGAAGGACAGACTAGATAGGCCATGTGGTCTTTTTCTGTCGTCATGTTTCTATGTTTAGGTGTTATAGGTCAGAGCAGACATTTCTGCTCCAGCATTCTAAAAACAAAAGCATTCTGTCTCGTTCTCACAAACAATGTCATCTCCAAGTAAAACCTTGGCTTTTATAACACATCTCTCTCCAGGCTGCTAGACTTCAGACGGTCAGCAACATTCCAAGCCATTCTCCATCTTAACCCTTTTCAGAGGGCCCTGGGACCCCACTTCAGGTTACTTCCAACACATGGGAGCTTTGGAGATCAGATCCTAGCTTCAGCACTCCTCCTTCAGCGCTTCTATCTAAGGTCAAGGAGCACCCTAGTTGGAAGCATGTCAGAGACATGACTCCCGCTGCAGACAGGTTACATGTGCGGATGGTCTCCTGGGCCTCTGGGGACAGGGCGGCCTCTCGCCCGGAGAAAGGGGAGCATGTTTCCTTGGACGTCTCTGAGGACAATGCTTCAGATCATGAGGATGGGGAATGCTCCCATCCAGAGGACATACCTGAGGATGCAGATGAGGCACAAGATGTCCGCCTCTTCTGCAAGGAGGAACTTTATCCCTCATCACACAAGCCTTACAGCTTTTATCATCATCCCATCCTCTGGCTTCTGCCCCAGATAGACCTCAGGCAGACCCAATATTGGTGGGCATCTTTAAACCCTCAAGGTCTTTTCCTTTCCCGTTGGAGTTCTAACAAATGGTCTCCCTTGAATGGAATTCCACAGATGTTTCCTTGCGTACAACTAAACTTCTGGGCTGCCATTACAAATGGCCCCCAGAAGACCTCGACCACTGGTTCCAGTACCCCAAGGTGGATGCTATCATCACAGCAGTAGCTAAGCATACCATTATCCCTGTGGAGGGTGGAGTGGCCCTACGCGATCAGAAAGATCGTAAATTTGAAGGTCTCTTGAAGAAAGCTTTTACAGCATCTTCATTTGCCTTGTAGGCCTCCTCCTGTGGGGGGCTGGATTCCCGGGCCCTTCTGCATTGGATTCAGTTCCTGCCTGAAGATCCTGTGGCAGTTTGGCTGGAATCGGTTATGGTCTTTTAAGTGGATGCATTTTACGATTTGCTTCGTCTTGCCGCCCGTGCTATCATGGCAGTTAATGTTGTCCATCGCTGGCTGTGACTGAGGCATTGGTCGGTGGATGTGCCTTCAAAGGCTTGGTTCTCCAGGAACAAGCAGGAAGTCAGTCCTCAAATATGGGTGACATCGACACCGACGGAGCCCACGCAAAGCATTTCCCCAGCTTTCAAAGAAAGTCTTTGGGAATGCTACCATGCATGGGTGGTCCCCTTCCCGCCCAAAGGTGCCGTCTCCTTTTTTCTGCGGAGCCCAGTGGACGTGGTTCTCTACTCTCCCAGAAAAAGTTCTTTAAATCTCCAGGAACAAGCAGGAATGAGTCTTCACATATGGGGTTCGTCAGCGCCGACGGAGCCCGCACGGGAATGCTCCCCAGCATCCAATCAGAAGGCTTTTGGGAGCATCCCTCGCGCCTGCGCGGTAGCTTCCCGCCCTTCCCACTGCCTCTCCCCAGTTTTCGTTTTTCCGCGGAGCCGACAGGACGTACCTCCTGTCACCGCAGAAACGTTTTTCTTCTTTTCTTGTTTCCTGTGGTCGCGGTTTTTTTCCCCGCTGACTCTGGCACCGCTGGTGCCCCCTTTTTCCTTATTTTTTGTTTTCCTTTATTTTCCTTCGAGGAGCATCCTCCTCGTGTTATTCTGAGGCCTACCGGGCTTCCAGCATGGAGCCTTCTTCCCCTAAGAAGTGCCCCCACTGTGGAGACGTTGTCTTCTTCTCCGACTCCAACGCCTGGTGTCTCTCCTGTTGGGGCCCTGACCCCTTCTCCCCTGGATCCCCGGGCTTCAGCGTCGGGAGAAGACCCTCCCTGTTTCGAGTGTCCCTCGATGACGTCTTTCCCTCTGAGGTGCGGTCGTCGGCTTTCTCTCCTCGCCAGGATCAGGTAACCCAACAACAGTCTGTTAAGACTAACCGAGCCTTGAGGGGTGAGTCTCATGCGCCGCATGACGACGGCTCCGGCCTTCCCCTCCAGTCCCTTACACCCCGGAGGGAGTCTTCGGGCTCCAGAGCCTCCACGGGGTTTCGGGTTTTTCCTGAGGTTCGCTCCTCACAGAACATTCCCGAGCCATGCCCGAGGGTGGCACCCGCTTCGAGCGGTGCAGATCCCTCGGCATCGGCGCCGGCGTCAAGTGTTCCACTCTTCGCCAGGGACTGTCAACTGGTGTCCTCGGTGCCTTCGGGGCCGATCGACTCGACCCAGTCTGGCTCTACGGCATCCCGGCCCTGCGCGGGGGCGGTACCCGCTTTCGGCGGTGCCGATTCCCCTGCGCCGATTCCCCGGCATCGGCGTCGGTGTCGAGTGTTCCACTCGTCACCAGGGATCGTCGGACCAACCTGACCCGGTATGGCGTGCCCACACCCCTGCCATGCGCGGAGGTGGTGACCACTTCGAGCGGGACCAAGTCATCAGTGTCGAAGTCGGTGGCCCCGCCAGGGCCGATCGACTCGTCCCCGGCTTCCGCGGGGGCGGTACTGGCCTTGAGCGGCTCCGCCCCTCCCGCGGCGGTCTCGGGAACAAGGGCCCCGTTCTTCGCCAGGGGTCGCCTCCGGGCTCCACCTGCGGAGCCGATCGATCTATCCCGGTCGGGCGGGTCGGCACCCCCACCTTGCGCGGGGCCGGGGCCTCCCCCGGATGCCACCAACCTCCCGGCATCTACGCGGGCGTCGAGTGCTCCACTCATCACTAGAGTCTGCCCGCGGGACCCGGGTCCTTCGGTCGAGTCGACCAAAGAAGTGCCGCGGCCGGGCGTCTCGCTCCCCGCCGGGGCCCGTCGGCGGGTTACCTGGGTACCCTCGAGGCCGCGTAGTATGCCCCGTAAGGGTTTCCCGCTCAATAAAACAAGCACGGGCAGAACCCCGGCGCCTAGAAGGGCCTCTCTCCCGGCGTCGGAGCCGACTTAGGGGGTTTCCCTCTTCGCCGAGTTTCGGCCTGGGAAGCCTTCGTTGCCCTCGGCGCCGATCGTCGCGACCCCGACTCCATTCGCGGGAGTGGCAGCACCGGCGCGGCCGCCGACAGGGCCCCCTAAGGAGGCGTCGCTCGGTTCGATGCCCAGCCTCGAATCGATCTCCAGTCTGGAAAGCGTGGCTCCGGCGCATTTCAGATCCGACCCCGGCCTCTTCCGACGGCGCAGTGCTGCGCTCGCCTGCTCTCCAGTGGCATCGGCACCACTCCAGCCGCCCTTGCGGATTTCCCCGGGGGCAGCCCCGCCCCCGGAATCGGGGCCGAGGCCGAGTCCCGCGGGCCCATCGGGGACGTCGCTCCCTTCGATGCCCCGCTTGGAGTCAATCCCGGGCTCTGACGATGCAGTACCGACTGCCTCGAATTGGGACTGTCAGTACCCTCCTCTGTTTAGAGCGATTCCTCCCGTGCACCAGCACGGTGGGTCCCCTGGTGTTCAAGCGGGCCCCTCCACCTCGGCCTCCCCCGGGATAGCCCCTCTGGGAGAGCCGTCTTTTCAGGACTTCCTCCTTGACATGGCGGACTTGCTCGCCATTCCTATCCCAGGCCCTTCGCTAAGTCCGGGTACTGCGGAACAGGCAGCCGTAATGCTTCCTTTACATCCCTCCCTGTGGGATCTCCTGCTCGGGATTTGGCGCTCGCCCTTACAGGTACCGGCGCCGCCTGCAGCCATGCATGCCCGGTATCGGGAGCCCCCCTCTCCGGGTTTCCAGACGCACCAGCTTCCCCATCATTCCATTGTGGTGGAATCGGCCCTGAGGAAAGTCGGAAGCAAGAAGAAGCACTCTTCCTGCCCCCCGAATCGTGCGTCTAAAACTCTGGACAGCTTTGGGCGGCGAACCTTCCAAACGTCCATCTTGGCTTCCAGGATTCTCTCATATATTTTCTATATGAGCCTGGCGCTTCGGGAGGTCACCGAGAGGTTATCTCTTTTGTCTCCCTTTGTGTCGGCCCCTTGGGCCCCTGACTATTCCTTGCTTCTTTACCATTGCAGGAATATCTCTTGGTTTCTTTCTCGGGCTGCCGTGGACTCTTTCGAGTCAGTTAGCAGGTCCTCTGCGGTAGCCATAGGGGCGCGTCGTACAGCCTGGTTGCAGGCTTCCGACTTGTGCAGCTGGGCACAACATAACCTGGGTACTTCCCCGTGCACCGGGGAGAACCTCTTCAATGGCGAGGCTTTGCGTCAGGTTTCTCATTGCTCCGTCGACCTGTTTGGCACTGGCCGCCCACGGCCCTCCCCCTCTCCCGGGGGTAGGAAATGTCCTTCTCCAGGACCAAGCAGGAAGTCAGTCCTCACATATGGGTGACGTCGGCGCCGACGAAGCCCTCACGGAGCAATTTTTCCCCAGCTTTCAAAGAAAGCCTTTGGGAATTGCAGCGCGCATGCGCGGTCCCTTTCCCGCCCAAGGGTGCCATCTTGCTCAGTCTTCTTTTTTCCGCGGAGCCCTACAGACGCTGTTTGTAATTCACCGCTGAAAAGTTGATTTTCTTCATCTTTTCTTTGATTTTTTCCTCGGTTCGACGCCGGTTCTCTTTCCCGCCCGGGCTCGCGACGCCGGTTGCGAGTCCGTTCTTTATTTTTCGTTTTTTTTGTCCTTCGTGACAAGTTTCTCTCCTTTTTTTCTTTTTCCCTGGCAGCCCGGACGTTTGACCTCGCAGGGGCCCTTTTTCCCCCGATGGCTGCCAGCGGCTTTAAAAAGTGTGTTCAGTGTAAGAAACTCATGTCTCTTACCGACACACATGATTACTGCCTCCGCTGCCTAGGTCCAGATCATGAAGAAATGATCTGTGGTCCCTGTGGCAAAATGTCCTCAAAAGCTTTGAGGAGTCTGCAGCATCAGCGGGAACGTATCTTCTCTGACTCCGGCCGGACTCGGACCTCGCCAGAGGCTTCGACGTCTCGGGAATCTGGCCCTGAGCATCGTCGGAGTTCCTCTGAGAGGGGGTCTCCTACTCGAGAACATCATCGGAGGAAGAAACCCGCGAGGGCGGCGTCGGTGGACGCTCCTGGTTCCTCGAGGGCCAGGTCGCATAGCCCCGATAGCCGTCCCGGGTCCTTGGAGATGGAGCGACCTTCCAAACAGCCTCGTCTAGAGACGGACTCGCCTGCTCCCGTAAGTACTGTTGTCCTCGTGGACTCGCCTCCGAAGGATCCGACGTCGGGCCCGACGCTATCGGGGCCCGAGTCGGGGGCTGCTGAGTCTCCTGAGCTCGGACTCAGGTTGACGGCCTTGGAGAGCAGTTTGTCTGCCTTCATGGCCCAGCAGCGGGCATTGATCGCTGGCCTCGCCGGTGCTTCTGCCCTGACTGCCGGGACGTCGACGTCTAAGTCGACCCCGGAGACCGAGCCGATCCTCGAGTCCATGCGGGCTCGAGTCGATCCTCGGTCACAGTCTCCTTCGGCCTCCCGTTCGGGACCGAGGTCGTCGACGCCGACTCCCTCAGCGTCGGGGCAGACGGCATCGATGCCCGCCCGACCGGAGCCGCTCGACTCCTCGGAGGAGGAGTCCGCCTGGGAATCTGAGGAAGAAGAGTCACCTGGTTCTTTTCGGACTCGGTGTGTCCCATCGGATTCCCCCGAGTCCGAACCTCGGAGACGGTCCCCCCCGGAGGACACCAGGTTCTCGGACTTCGTGCGGGATATGGCCAAAGCCTTGGCATTCCCCGCGGATCCCGAGGAGGAGCCTCGAGCCGAAGAGCTCGACGCCCTCCAGTATGACTCTCCCGCAAAGGAGGCCTTTACTGTTCCGGTTCCTCCAATGCTGGAACGACTTCTCTTCCGCATGTGGGAGAGTCCGGCGTCGTCGCCGGTATTAAGCAAGCGGGTCGATTCCATTTATCGAGTCCGCAAGAGCCCCGGGTTCCAAAAGGCACAGCTACCGCACCATTCCATGGTGGTGGAATCAGCCATGCATAGACTTAAGAGTCAAAAAATGCACTCCTCGGTGCCTCCCGGTAGGGAAGCTCGCAACCTGGATGGCCTCGGTAAGAAGTGTTTCCAGGGCTCTATGCTTGCTTGTCGAGTCCAGACCTTTGGGCATGTATCTTCGAGACCTGGCTAAAGAAATAGCCGGGTTCTCTGCTGGTCTCTCCGAGGAACCTTTGCAGAGGTTCCAAGCCTTGTCAACTGGGATTCGAGAGTGCTCGAAGTTTATCTCTCGAGCAGCCTATGATGGCTTCGAAGCATCGGCTCGAGTAGCCGCAGCCGGCATTGGTGCCCGCCGACAGGCTTGGCTTCAGTCATCCGACCTCGAGCCATGGGTGCAGGACAAGTTGGTCAATGTCCCCTGCAGAGGTGAGAACCTCTTTGGCAAGCCCATGGCTGAGAAGGCTGCGCAAATTGAGACCGAAACTCTCACCAGGACTCGGCTCTCCAGAAAGACCTCTGCCCCTTCTCAGAAAAAGAAGGGCTCGGGTAAAAAGCCCTTTTACCCGAGGAAGGCTGCTGCCTATAAACACTACCCTCATTATCAGGCTTCAGCCGCTCCCCAACAGGGTCAGCAGGCCAAGGGACGGGGTAATGGTCCCGTAGGCAGCAGGCCCCCAAGCCTGCACCACCAGCCCCTGCTCAGCAGGGTGGGGGTTTTTGACTTCCTCAGCATAGCCTCTCCCTCTCAGCTGGTTTCTCTGAGCACAGGAGGTCGGCTGGTCCACTTTGCCCAAAGGTGGTCCGCCATAACATCAGATGCCTGGGTGCTTCACATAGTCAAAGAAGGCTATCTTCTGCACTTCCACCAGGTTCCTCCCTCCTACTTTCCAGGGGAGCCTCTGAGACTCCCTTTGCACAGGGACTTACTTCTTCAGGAGTTGGCAAGTCTTCTTCAGGAACAGGCTGTGGAACCGGTGCCCCACCACCTGAGAGGTCAGGGTTTTTATTCCAGGTACTTTCTGATACCAAAAAGAACTGGAGGCCTCTGACCCATCCTGGACTTGCGCAACCTCAACAAGTTCCTTGCAAGGGAAAAGTTCAAGATGCTTACCCTTGGAATCCTGCTGCCTTACCTCCAACAGGGAGACTGGCTATGCTCCTTGGATCTCAAGGATGCCTACACTCACATCCTCATCCACCCAAGCCACAGACAATATCTCAGGTTTGTAGTGGGGGGCAATCATTACCAGTACCGAGTACTTCCCTTTGGCCTATCCTCCGCACCACGGGTATTCACCAAGTGTCTAGCAGTGGTAGCGGCTTATCTCAGACTTCAAGGTCTATTTGTGTTTCCATACCTGGACGACTGGCTCATCAGAGCTCCCTTGCCCCAGGAAGCCACTCACGCCACTCACCGCACTGTGGCTCTGCTCCAGCACTTGGGCTTTGTCATAAACTTCGCAAAGTCCACTCTGCTCCCCTCTCAGGATCTAGAGTTCATCGGCGCAAGGCTCAGCACAATACAGGCAAGGGCTTTTCTGCCTCTCGACAGAGCCAACAAACTCATGGACCTTGCCAGCCGTTTTCGCAGAAATTCACTAGTCTCTGCCAGGCAATTTCTGAGACTGCTTGGCCATATGGCTTCCACAGTCCATGTGCCCCCAATGCCCGCCTCAATATGCGAACGGCTCAGTGGAGCCTCGCAAACAATGGCAACAAGCCACGGGGCGACTAGCGGACTCGATACAGATATCCGACCCGCTGGTCACATCTCTGCAATGGTGGCTTCATCTACCGAACCTGGTACTCAGAATGCCTTTTCAGTCTCCTCCTCCTTCTCTGGTCCTGACGACCGATGCTTCTCTTCTGGGTTGGGGAGCACATTGCCAAGGGACATGTACTCAAGGCCTCTGGAGTCCTTGGGAGTCTGCCCAGCAGATCAACTTCCTGGAGCTCAGAGCAATCCGCCTAGCTCTAAAGGCCTTCTCCCACCTCACATCTCACCAATCTGTGCTAGTCCAGACGGACAATCAAGTTGCAATGTTCTACGTGAACAAACAAGGAGGCACAGGTTCCTTCCTTCTCTGTCGCGAAGCACAAAGACTGTGCTCTTGGGCCGTCAGTCGGAGCATCCTCCTCAAAGCGGTTTATCTCCCAGGTCAAGAAAATTGCCTGGCGGACAAACTCAGCAGAATCCTCCAACCACACGAGTGGAGATTAGATCCGTCAGTGGTTCAACGGATTTTTCTCCAGTGGGGCCTGCCCACCATAGATCTATTTGCCAGTCCTCTAAATCGGCAACTTCCCCGGTTCTGCTCTCGAGAACCACATCCTCTCCAAATGGCGGCGGATGCGTTTCTACTCTCGTGGTCCACAGGCCTCTTGTATGCCATTCCCCCCATGCCACTAGTGTCTCGGACCCTTTTCAAGGTTCTCCAGGACAAAGCCTCGATAATCCTCGTGGCTCCCCGGTGGCCGAGACAACCCTGGTACCCGCTGCTGCTGCAGCTGGCGGTGGACACTCCTCTTCCTCTGGGGTTTCAACCTGATCTCCTGACACAGGATCAGGGGACTCTCCTACACCCCAGCCTCCGGTCCCTTCATCTCCGAGCGTGGCCGAACCATTCCTCGACAGGGCCGGACCACCCCCCCCCCGGTCTGTGTCTCCGCTCTCGCAGAGAAATCCCTGGGTCCGTCAGGTTACGGTGCACAGGGGTCCCACTGATCCATGCCGATCCCCCGGCTCCGCTCCCTGCACTCTTCGGAGCAGCGGAGGGCATTGGCCCTAACTCCGAGGGTTTTTTTTATATAGGCCGGAGATGGCCCCACGGTCACGCCGTGGCTATAGGGTTTTCTATCCTCCTGCCTTCCCTGTGGCACGGAGGACACGTTTTGGGTGGCTGTCAGGTGGACGCCTCAGGGGCCTACGTACTCCTGATGTGCTCCTCCCCAACTGATCTGGCGGTCACGCAACCATACTGCTACTCTCGCCAATCTGCCCTGCTCCACGCACATCGGCCCATCACTTTGGATGGCCCTTCCTCCCGCCACCTTCCAGGTAGGCGCCCTCCTGTGGATCAAGGGCCGGTCCAAGTTGGCAGTATCGTTCTCACGTGTCCATACCGGTTTAGTAACCTGTGTGGGCGCTCCCGGGCCCACCTATAGCCCGATATACATCTATACCTGTTATTGGATATATATCGGTACAGGTGGGCGCTTTTTGGGAAATGTTATAGCGCCCTGTGTCTTACCGACTATCCCCCAATTGTCGGTACTGACGTTTTGTTATTCTTACGGGGTCCGGCCGGTCCGCTTGCCTGCGTTCTGCGGCTCGGGTGCTCGGACCGGTTATGCTTAAACTTGCTGTGATGTCAACAGCCCTTGGTTTACGCCTCCTTGTCTGGAGGTTTTCGAACCCATTATCTTCCTATCCCTTGCCGGCTAGGGTAGACAGTGTACCCCTCGGTATCCCGGGGTACACTTCTGTTCTTCTCCGGGCTGGGTTCTCCCAGATCAGTCAGTCTTCTGATTAGTCCTCCGGATTGGGGACTCTGCTCCTACTGGAGTTCTCAGCTTCTTAGAGCTCCTCGTGAAGACCTGCCGTCTTTCCGGTGCCGGTTGACACCTGCGTCTCCAGCCCGCCCGGACTGGGAACTTCGTCCTCTCTGCGGTGAAGTTCCCTTGAAGACTTCGCTACTGCATCTACAGTACCTGTCGCAGCTCTGCCTTCTACAATCCAGTAGGTAAGCTCTAGATTGTGCTAGATCATTAACAGTTTAATGATAATTGACGTGGTTTGAAGACTCCCCTGTAGTCTTCAGTTGCTGTGCCTTGGCAACTCTTCTCAACTCCTACCCTCCATCCCTCCGGGGATGCCGGTGATCCAGGTTGGGCGATGCCACCCTGTCCAGGGGCGCGCATTCTGGGATCTCCTCTGGCACCCTCAGCTAGGGAGTCCCCATATGTGAAGACTCATTCCTGCTTGTTCCTGGAGATAGCACAGTTACTTACCTGTAACAGGTGATCTCCGGAACAGCAGGAATTAGTCTTCACAACCCACCCACCTCCCCTAGGAGTTGTAACTTTCTCTCTCTCTCTCTTCCTTCCTCTCCTCTCCTTCTGTCTCAGCTATTAAACGCAACTGGGGAGAGGCAGTGGGAAGGGCGGGAAGCTACCGCGCAGGTGCGAGGGATGCTCCCAAAAGCCTTCTGATTGGATGCTGGGGAGCATTCCCGTGCGGGCTCTGTCGGCGCCGACGAACCCCATATGTGAAGACTAATTCCTGTTGTTCCGGAGATCACCTGTTACAGGTAAGTAACTGTGCTTTCCTTCCTTTTGTCCTGTTTGCTTACTTGGTTCCCTTCCTGCCTCTAGGTGGTGCCGATCTCAGCTCCCTTTTTTTCCCGTGTTTCTTTGAGGTTCCACTTCGACCAGCCTTCGTGCCTTTTTTCGCCCGGGGATCTTCGACCCCGGCCAGGTGTGTTCCCACCATGACTCCTGGTGGGTTCAAGAAATGTGACCGCTGCAGTCAGATTATCTCAGTCACTGATACTCACAACTGCTGCAAGGCATTGATAAGGCAGGCAAAGGGAGAATTTGAGAAGAAGCTTGCTGCGGAAGCAAAAACGCATAATAAAGAATTTTTCAAGTACTTTCATAGCAAAAAAAACTGTGAGAGAGTCAGTTGGTCCATAAGATGATAGAGGGCTTAAAGGGTGACAAGATGGTAGCAGAGAGACTGAATGAATTCTTTGCTTCGGTCTTTACTGAGGAAGATGTAGGGATGTTACCCATGACTGAAGTGGTATTTAAAGGTGCGGAAGAATTGAAGGAAATATCGATACATCGGGAAGATGTATTAGAACTATTAGATAAACTGAAGAATAGCAAATCACCTGGGCCGGATGATATACATCCAAGGGTGTTGAAAGAAATGAAATGTGAGATTGCAGACCTGCTATTAGTAATCTGTGAACTATCATTAAAATCATCTGCAATACCTGAAGATTGGAAGATGTTGAACGTAACACCAATTTTTAAAAAGGGTTCCAGGAGTGATCCGGGCAACTACAGACCGGCGAGCCAGACGTCAGTACTGGGAAAAATGGTAGAAACCATCATAAAGAACAAAATTGCTGAACATGTAAATAGTCATAGCTTAATGGGAGAGAGCCAACATGGCTTTAGACAATGACGATCTTGTCTTACTAATCTTTTATGTTTTTTTGAAGATGTGAATAAACAGGTAGACAAAGGTGAGTCGGTTGATATAGTGTATTTGGACTTTCAGAAAGCCTTTGACAAGGTCCCTCATCAGAGACTTTTGGCAAAACTAAAGAGTCATGGGATAGGAGGCAGTGTACTATTGTGAATCAGGAACTGGTTAAAAGATAGAAAGCAGAGGGTAGGGCTAAATGGCCAATTTTCCAAATGGAGAAAGGTAAATAGTGGTGTACCCCAGGGATCTGTGCTGGGTCCGCTGCTTTTTGACATATTCATAAATGACCTGTAAAACGGAATAACGAGTGAGGTTATCAAATTTGCAGATGACACAAAACTATTTAAAGTTGTTAAAACCCAAGAGCATTGTGGAAAATTGCAAGAGGATCTTGATAAATTGGAAGACTGGGCATCAAAATGGCAGATGAAATTTAATGTGGACAAGTGCAAAGTTATGCACCTAGGGAAGAATAACCCAAACTATATTTACATGATGCAAGGTTCCACATTAGGAACCACCACCCAGGAAAAAGATTTAGGCGTCATTGTGGATAACATGTTAAAAACCCTCGGCCCAATATGCTGCGGCGGCCAAGAGGGCAAATAGAATGCTAGGTATCGTAAGGAAAGGAATGGAAAATAAAACAAAGGATATTATAATGCCTCTATATCGTTCCATGGTGAGACCGCACCTTGAATATTGTGTGCAATTCTGGTCGCCGTATCTTAAAAAGGAGATAGAGTTATTAGAAAAGGTTCAGAGAAGAGCCACCAAAAGGGTAAAGGGGATGGAAGGATACTCCTATGAAGAAAGGCTAAAAAGGTTAGGGCTCTTTAACCTGGAAAAGAGACGGCTGAGGGGAGATATGATAGAAGTCTATAAATTAATGAACGGAGTGGAACGGGTAAACATAGATCGATTATTTACGTTATCAGAATATAGAAAGACTAGGGGACATGCAATGAAGCTACAGGGTAAACTATTTAAGACTAATAAAAGAAAATATTTTTTCACTGAACGTGTAATCAAACTCTGGAATTTGTTACCGGAGGATGTAGTAAAGGCTGTTAGTGTAGCTGGGTTTAAAAAAGGTTTGGACAAGTTCTTGGAGGAAAGGTCCATAAACCATTATTAAGAAGGGACCCAGGATATCAATGCTTGACCCAATACAAGCATTGTGGAACCTGTGTCTTTTGGGGAAACTGCTAGGTACGTATGACCTAGATTGGCCACTGTTGGAGACAGGATATTGGGCTTGATGGACCTTGGTCTGACCCAGTATGGCATATCTTATGTTCTTATCCATTGCCTGGGCGCAGACCACGACAGTTCCACCTGCGACCGGTGCCAGGCCATGACCCCTAAAACCAATAGGAGGTGGTCTGAGTTGCAGGGGAAGCTTTTCCCAAGGTCTTACTCGGCCCCGGCTTCCCCATCTCCAAGCCCCGAATTTGACCTTTGGCGAGAGGTCCGGGTGTCCGCAGAGTCCCGCGGCAGTGGCTCCTCTGGTATGGCCCTGGACCTTCCCAGAAAGAAAAAGAAGGTCCCGAAGGAGGTGCCTCTGATCAAACCTGGCAAGGTCCCTCAATGGGACTCGGGCAACTCGAGCAATGCCCTCAAAGTCTCAAGACAAGAGCCCTCGACTGATGGAGACCGATCTAGGGTCCGTGAACCTGTAATCCTCCTCGAGGACGTACGCTCCGGAGTGCCAGTGTCGGACCTGAGGGCTTCGGTGTCCACGCCGAGTGCTACACAACCATTGGGTCTTGGGTCCTGCATGGCAGCCATGGAGCAGAGCCTCTCCTCCATCTTGGCCTTGCAGCGGGCGTTGATGTTGTGTCCCCCGGCATCATCGGCCCTGACACTGGGCCCTCCGGCCTCAGAGGAGCCTCTGGTCCTTGAACTGGGCACCGAGCACCACCGGCCTCGGGTAAGTCCTCGGCGGCAATCGAGGTCTTGATCATACTCCTTGGGGTTCCGGTCCTCTCCAGCGAGTTGCCGGGAGTCCAACCCCAGGTCCTCTGGGGGGAGACCTGGTTCCCTGGAGCCGCCCCTGGGGCTGACTCCTTGACACCCTCAGGCTCCGACTGAGGATGAGGCCTCTCCTGAGACCTCCCAACACCAGGACGTTCCCTCCAAGCTGTCTCCCCCGAAGGAGGACCCGCGCACCGAGGAGCTCAAGATCCTACAATATGAGTCCCCTCCCAAGGAGACTATGACAGTGCTGGTTCCACCTATCCTCGAGAGGTTGCTCCTCTGGATGTGGGAGTTCCCGGCCTCAGTGCCGGTGGTCAGTCGGCACCTGGATGCCATCTATCGCGTGCGGAAGTGCCCCGGGTTCCATAAGCCATAACTTCCCCCACAACTCGGTGATGGTTGAGTCCTCCATGTTAAAACTGAAGAGTCAGAAGACCTACTCTTCAGTTTCCCCTGGCATGGAAGCCCGGGCCCTTGATGCCATGGGGTAGAAGTGCTACCAGGGTGCTATGCTCGAGTGCTGAATACAAGCATACAAAATGTACATTGGAATGTACCTTAAGTGCCTGATACAGGAATTCTCAGGGTTCTGGATTGGCCTCGCCAGGGAACTTCTGCAAAGGTTCCAGTCCCTAACGGCTGGCATCCGGGACTCTTCCAAATTCCTCTCCAGGGCCGCCTATGACGGGTTTGAGTCTGCTGCCATGGTTGCAGCCGCCAGCATTGGCACCAGGCATGGCTGCAGACCTTGGACCTGGAGCAAGTGGGTACAGGAAATGTTCCTGGATGTCCCTTGCAATGGTGAGAACCTATTCGGGAAATCAATGTCTGATAAGGCTGTGGAGATTGAGGCCAAGGTAATGATATGGCAGAGGCTGTCCAAAAAGATCTTGGCTCTCCCAAGGAAAAACTCATCAGGGGAAAAAGCCTTTTTCCCCGAGGAAAAAGGGCTACTCCCAGGCTGGGCACTACCAGCCTTACTCGGGGCAGCCTCACCAGTCCTCACAGGCAAAAGGCCAGGGACACGGGCCCAGGAAACCCAAGACTCCCAAGCCCCAGACACCAGCTCCCATCCAACCAGGGGGAATTTTCTGACTCCCTGGGCTGGGCCTCCCCTCCCCCGGGAGGCCCACCTCAGCCCATAGGGGGTCGAATGGCCTCTTTCTCCCACAGATGGGCCAGCATCACCACAGACCGACCATTGGGTTCTGTGGGTGATTCAGTAGAAGTATTTCCTCCATCTGCAGCAGAACTCTCCAGACTTCTTCCTAGAAGAGCCACCACAGCCTCTCCTCCACCAGGCCTTGCTCGCCACTGTACTTGCAGGCTTGCTCAGGGGCAGGGCGGTGGAACTGGTACCCCATCACCTCTAGGGAAAAGGGTTCTACTCAAGGTATTCCTTGTCCCAAAAAGAACAGGGGGTCTCTGGCCCATCCTGGACCTGCACAAATTGAACAAGTTCCTGGTGAGGGAAAAGTTCAAGATGCTCTCCCTTGGGACACTGCTGCCCTACCTCCGCCAGTTAGACTGGCTCTGCTCCTTGTATCTCAAGGATGCTTACACCCACATCCTGATCCACCCCTCCCACAAGCATTACTTGAGATACATGGTGGGGGGAGGCAGCACTACCAATACAGGGTGCTGCCGTTCGGCCTCACCTCCTCTCCAAGGGTCTTTTCAAAATGCCTGGCAGTCGTAGCCACCCATGTGCACCTCCAAGGGGCCCATGTCTTTCCTTACCTGGACTACTGGCTCATCAGTGTTAGCATACCTCTCGTGGCCAGGTGGGCCACAAGGCTCACTGTCCATATCCTAAAGCAGTTGGGGTTCTACCCCATCCAGTCTCTCCCTGGCCCAAGACTTGGAATTCATATGGGCCCTGCTGGACACTCTGCGGGTCAGGGCCTTCCTCCCCATGGAGAGAGCCCACCATCTGATGCAGCTGGCAAGGTACATGCAGAGCTTCAGTTTGGTGCCAGCTCACCGCCTACTCCACCTGCTAGGCCATATGGCCTCAACAGTTCATGTTACGTCTCTGGCCCACCTATATATGTGGGCAGCCCAGTGGTTCCTCCATTCCCAGTGGATGCAGGCAACAGGCAGGCTGAGGGACAGAGTGAAGGTCACCCCTCAGCTGGTGGCCTCCCTCACCTGGTGGCAGTCCCTACATCATCTCAGGGCAGGGAATGCCCTTCCAAGCACTGACCCCTCAGAGGGTACTGACAAAGCTCGTGCTGCAGTACTTGCTGCACCTTTCACACTCGGACTTGAAATCTAACTCGGTGAGAGTGCATCTCAGCGCCATAGCAATTAACCATCACCCTATAGAGGGGAAGCTCCTCTACGGCCAGCCCCTGGTCTAAAGATTGCTCAGGGGCCTCCTGCTCTCCAAACCCCCTCTCCACCCTCCGGCAGCAGAATGGGACCTCAATGTGGTGCTCTCCCAGCTCACTAGGCCGCCCTTCTAGCCTTTAGCCACCTGCCACTTGAGATACCTCTCCTGGAAGGTGGCCACCTTGGTGGCATTGATGTCCACTCGCAGAGTAAGCGAGCTGCAGGCCCTGGTGGCGTACCCGTTCTATATCAGGTTCTATACGAACAAGGTGGTGCTTCGCACGCACCCCAAATTCCTCCCAAAGGTGATGTCTGCTTTTCACCTCAATCAGAAAGTAGCTTTCCCCACCTTCTTCCCACGGCCGCATGCCAGCATAGAGGAGGTCGTCTTGCATACTCTGGATTGCAAGAGGGCCCTGTCCTTTTATTTACAGAGGACCAAGGCCCATCGAAAAGCTCCTCAGCTTTTTATCTCTTATGATCCCAGCAGACTGGGGCTACCGGTGACTAAGCAAACGCTGTCCACCTGGGTGGCGGACTGCATTGCCTCTCTTATGAGCAAGCTGGCCTCTCTTTGGAGCGCCGGTTCATCACGTGAGGGCTATGGCCACATCGGTGGTCAACCTACGTGCAGTGCCAGTGCAAGAAATCTGTAAGGCCGCCACGTGATCTTCAGTCCATACATTTTCAGCCCACTACTGCCTTGAGAATGAGTCCTGCAGGGACAGTACCTTTGGCCAGGCAGTGATCAGAAGCATTCTCGGTGTATAGGTAACTCCTGCCCTCCAACCCTTCAGTGTTCAGGCTACCGGATTTATGCTGATGCTGGACACTTGGGTCTGTAGAGTCTCTTGGTAGGGACTCACCTTCTGCAACTCACGACCTACCTTGGATCACCACTGCTGCTGTCGTGGTTCGGGCCCCGGCAGCCTGGGGTAGGGAGTCCCATATATGAGGACTGACTTCCTGCTTGTTCCTGGAGAAAGCGTAGTTACTCACCTTTAACAGATGTTCTCCAGGGACAGCAGGAATCAGTTCTCACAACCCTCCCTTCTCCCCTTGGAGTTGCCTCCTTTACCTTTTTGTCCTTTACCTAAGTTATGTCATCTGACTGAGCAAGATGGCACCCTTGGGCGTGAAGGGGACCACACATGCATAGTAGCATTCCCAAAGGCTTTCTTTGAAAGCTGGGGAAATGCTCCATGCGTGCTCCGTTGGTGCTGACGTCACCCATATGTGAGGACTGATTCCTACTCTCCCTGGAGGACACCTGTTACAGGTAAGTAACTACGCTTTAGCCAGACTCCTCTTTAAGAGCAAGCTTCTCTTTGGGAAGGATGTCAAGAAGCTATTGAAGGAGCTTAGGGAGGTCACCCCTCAGTGCCTGCCAGAGGAATGACCAAAAGCGGCCTCTCGTCACTTGGGATCAGGAACAGGATCCTCCTCTTCCTCTCGATCCCGATTTCAAGACTTCTGATGCTGCCAACCAGGGAAGTCCTACCAGTCCACCGCGACCAGCAGGACAGGAGCGAAACCCCAACCCTTTTGGGGTTTTCGATGCAACAAGGACTCGTGCTCCTCAATGGCTAAGTTCGCCATAGCCGGTTGACGGTCCCCTGGCCACTACAGGATTCCACTGGTGGGCGGGCGGCTCTCCCTTTTCTCTAGAGCATGGGCCCGGATCACTACCGACCAGTGGGTGCTCGATGATCTCCAGGAACAAGCAGGAATGAATCTTCACATATGGGTACGTCGGTACCGACGGAGCCTGCATGGGAACGCTCCCCAGCGTCCCATAAAAGGAAAGCTTTTGGGAGCATCCCACAGCGCCTGCGCGCTGCCTTCCCGCCTTTCCTAACCGCCTCTCTCTAGTTCTTCTTTTCCGCGGAGCCAGCAGGTCGTGTTCGAAGAAGTTCTTTATTTTATTTTATTTCTTTGGTCGCGCGTCTGCCTTCTTCGACGTCAGACCGGTACTGCTGGTCTTGTCTTTCTTTTTCTTTAAAAAAAAAAAAAAAAGAATACTTTCCGTTCCACTTCAGTGTATTTTTTCTTCATTGGGCCTTAGGCCTAACAGAAAATTCCTCATGGAAAAGCCCGCCTCCGGGTTTAAAAAATGCACTAAGTGCAGTGGTACCATCTCCGTTACCGACACCCATGACTGGTGTCTTAAGTGTTTGGGTCCTGACCATTCCATCACAGATTGTGCGTCCTGCTCCATGATGTCTAAAAGAGGTTTACAGAACCGAGCAGCCAAACTCAGTTCACTGTTTCCCTCTGATGCAGCTTCGGTGGCATCGCCGTCTTCCAGGGCTGCTTCTTCCTCCTATGGATCTCAGGTAACCAAACATAAGTCCAGCCGGTCCTCGAAGGGTAGATCTCCCTCTAAGCATTGAGATGCCTCCGGGCTTGCCCTCGAGGATCCTGCACCGGCAAAAGTACCCCGGCGGTAAGCTCCGGCTTCCAAAGCTCCTCCTATGGGGTTACAGGTTGACATCGATGGCACGGCTTCGACCGATCACCTGTTGCAATGTTCTGGGGTACCGGTGGAATCTGCCGGTACCGACCTCCAGACATTCATGGCATGGATCAGAATGTTCTGTCCATGCAGCGTGCCATTACGGCATTCATACAAGCTGCGACGCCGCTGGTACTGCAACAAGCTTCGTTGTCGGTACCGGCTCCGACACCGGCTCTGATATTGGTTCTGGTGCCAGTACCGGTTGCATCAACATCGGCTTCGGTGTCGACTGCAGCGGTACCCTGTCCGATGATGCCTATCGGTACCGATTCGGTACCAATGACTCCCTATGTCGATACCACCCGGTATACGTATCGGGCTATCTCCAGGAACAAGCAGGAATAAGTCCTCACATATGGGTACGTCGGTAACGACGGAGCCTGCGCGGGAAAGCTCCCCAGCCTTTCAGATGAAAGGCTTTTGGGGCCTCCCACTGCACATGCGCGCTGCCTTCCCGCCTTCCTGACCAGCTCTCCTCAGTTTCTCTTTTTCCGCGGAGCCAGCAGGTCCTGTTCCTGTCACCGCTGAAGAAATTGTGAATTTTGTTTGTTTCTTTAGACCGCGTACCTGCCTTCCCCATACCGAAACCGGTACCGCCGGTCTCTCTTTCTTTCTTTATAAAAAAAAAAAAAAAAAAAAAGACTTTTTTATTTTCTTCAGCACAGCTTGGTAACTTTTGTTAGGCCTTAAGGCCTACACAAATTCTCCTCATGGAGAAGCCAGTCCCTGGTTTTAAAAAGTGTACCAAGTGCAGTGCTGTCATTTCTGTCACAGACACCCATGAATGGTGTCTTAAATGTTTGGGACCTGACCACTCCATACCGGACTGCCCATCCTGCACCCAGATGTCTAAACGTGGTTTGCAGAACCGGGCCAACAAGCTCCATGTGCTGTTTCCTTCAGAAGCATCACAGTCATCCAGGTCTTCCTCTCCGGATGGATCTCAGGTAACCAAAACTTCTGTGGGCAAATCCTCTAAAAGCAAATCTCTTTCTAAAGATCGAGAGGCTCTCAATCTTGAGTTCGAGGATTCTGCCCAGGCCAAAAAACCCCAGCGGGAGGCTCCGGCCTCCAAAGCAATCATGGGGTCACAGGTTGACATCGATGGCACGGCCTCGACTGATCACCTGTTGGACTGCTCTGGGGTACCGGCCCATACCGGTACCGACATCCAGGCAGCAGTGGCGTCTATGGGCAATACTGTCCAGACCATGCAGCAGGCCGTTCTGGCATTCATTAAGGCTGCGACGCCCTCGGTACCGATTCCATCGGTACCGACCCCGGTTCCGGTATCCACACCGGAACCGAGACTATCGACTTCCAAGAGTCGATCGGTTCCGCATGCCGGATTCAGGCTTTCGCCCGGTACCGATCCCATGCCCGATACGCCCGATGTCGATACCGATCGGTATGCGTATCGTGCATTGAAAGCACAGAGAGAATACTCAGATTCTTCTGATGAATTCAATTCCTCTGATGACTCTGCTGAGCTTGCTCTTCCTGAGGAGCCCTCTTCTCCAAAGAGGAGGATGTCTCCTCCAGAGGATTTATCCTTTCAGGATTTCATTGTTGATGTAGCTAAAGCACTTTCTATTGCTACATCTTCTGAAAAAGAACCCAGATCAAAAAAATTGGATATTTTAGGATACTCTAAAGCTCCTAAAGAGGCAGTCACTCTGCCTATCCATGAAATCCTTCAAGAACACTTGATGGATTTGTGGGAGACTCCTTTAACACTGTCTCCCCATTCCCGTAGGTTGGACACCATGTATCGGGTCCCTCCTTCTCCTGGGTTCCAGAAAACTCAGCTGCCTCACCACTCTATTGTGGTGAAGTCTGCCATGAAGAAAATAAAGAGTCCTAAAAGGCATTCTTCTACCCCTCCAGGGCGAGAATGTAAGACCCTGGACTCTTTTGGTAGAAAGATGTTCCAGGCTAGTATGCTTATAGCCAGGATCAATTCTTATAGCCTTTATATGGGCATGTTTCTTGGACATCTTGCCCTAAAGATACAGCATTTTGCCCCCTTTATCCCTGATGATCAAAGGGCGGACTTCTTTTCTATGGTGACACAACTTTCAGAGGTCTCCAAGTTCTCCAACAGGGCAGCCTTTGATTCCTTTGAGGTTGCTGGCAGGGCTTCGGGAATTGCTATTGCAGCCCGACGTCTTGCTTGGCTCCAGGCTTCTGACCTAGAACCCTGGGTTGTAGATGGCCTCAGGAATCTGCCCTGTACAGGTGAGAACTTATTTGGGGAAGACTGTCAAATTAAAGCTGCTCAAATGGATGCAGAAAATGCCACTCTAGATAGACTTTCTAAGTCTACTTCTACCCCTGCCAAAAAGAAGTCTTTTAAAAGGCCTTACTATAAGAAGGCCAGATTTTCCACAAATACTGGCCAGCAATCTGCTCAGCCTCGCTTTGCTGCTAAGCGTCAGCAATCTAAGCAGGTAAAGTCAAAGCCTGCAGTGTCTGCTACACCCCAGCAGGCTCAACCCCCTCAGGGGTTTTGACTTGCCCCTAGAGAACTTGCCGTTTCTGGCTCTAGAACAACCAGAGCCCCTCACCATTCCTGGAAGGCTAGCTCATTTTGCTCCCAGATGGGAACAAATCACATCAGAGCAATGGACCCTCTCTATTATCAGGGAGGGCTACAAACTTCATTTCTCCAGCCTTCCTCCCCATACCATGGTGAGGCATTTCAGTTCTCCCCCATCTCTTCTGACCCTGTTGGGTCAGGAAGTCTCTTCTCTCCTTGCCCAAGGGGCAATAGAGGAGGTTCCTCCTCCACAACAGGGGTTAGGTTTCTACTCCCCTTATTTTCTCATAACAAAGAAGACAGGGGGCTTCAGACCTATCCTAGATCTGAGAGAATTGAACAGGTTTCTATTCAAGGAGAAATTCAAAATGCTCTCTCTGGGCATTCTCCTTCCATACCTTCAGAGTCAGGATTGGCTTTGTTCTCTAGATCTCAAGGATGCGTACACTCATATACTCATCCATCCATCCCACAGAAAATATCTTCGCTTTCTGTTCCAGGGAAAACATTTCCAGTACAGAGTACTACCCTTCGGTCTGGCCTCTTGCTCCAAGAGTCTTCACGAAATGCATGGCAGTCGTAGCCGCATTTCTCAGAGGCATGGGAATCTTTGTCTTCCCATATCTGGACGACTGGCTCATCCGAGCTCCATCTCAGTCAGAAGCCCAGATTTCTCTGGACCGCACAAGGCGTATTCTTCAATATCTGGGACTTGTGGTAAACGTTCCCAAGTCCCAACTCATCCCTACTCAGTCCCTGGAATTCATAGGGGCCCAATTGGACTCCACCACTGCAAGGGCCTACCTCCCTCTGGTCCGAGGCCAAAGGCTAATAAGCTTGGCCTCCCAGGCTCAGTCCAGAAGTCACTTGTCAGCCAGAGAAATGCTGCAACTTCTGGGCCACATGGCCTCCACGGTCCATGTGGTGCCCTACGCTCGTCTTCATATGAGGGCAGCTCAATGGCTTTTGGCCACTCAGTGGTCTCAAGCATCAGGACTGCTCTCAGACCAAATACTCACCTCAAAACGACTGTTTTGGTCTCTCCAGTGGTGGACATCCTCCAAAAATCTGTTGTTGGGGATTCCCTTCCAACCTTCGTTGCCCCAAGCAACCCTCACAACAGATGCCTCCCAAACAGGGTGGGGAGCTCATCTCCAACACCTCTCCACTCAGGGCACCTGGTCTCCTCAGGAGACCACCCTTCACATCAACCTTCTGGAACTGCGAGCAATCTTCCTTGCCCTCACAGTCTTCCACACCCTCCTTGTCAACCTGACTGTCCTAGTCCAGACAGACAATCAGGTAGCCATGTTCTATGTCAACAAACAAGGAGGGACGGGCTCTCTGTTGCTTTGCAACGAAGCTCTCAGATTATGGGCCTTCGCCAGAGAGCATCAAATTCATCTTCTGGCAGTATATCTTCCAGGAGTTCAAAACTCTCGGGCAGACAGACTCAGTCGAGTTCTGCTCCCACACGAATGGTCCCTGCATATGGACCAGATACGCAGAATCTTTCAGGAATGGGGGACCCCGGACATAGACCTCTTTGCAAGTCCGTGGAATGCCAAACTTCCCCGGTTCTGTTCCAGGACTCCGTGTCAGGGAGCTCAGGCCAACGATGCCATTCTCCTACATTGGGGTCAGGAATTCCTGTACGCTTTTCCACCCATTCCTTTGATTCCCAAGACTCTGTTCAAACTACAGAGGGATCACGGATCCATGATCCTCATAGCTCCATGCTGGCCACGCCAAGTGTGGTTCCCTCTACTTCTGCATCTCTCCCAGGGACCCTCCCTGGACCTGGGAGCTGCGCCAGACCTTCTGTCTCAGGAGGAGGGGACTTTGTGGCACCCAAACCCCAAGTCCCTACACCTCAGAGCTTGGTTACTGAAGGCCTGAGCCTTCATGACTTCAATCTTTCTCAACCAGTGAAAGATATCCTTCATGCCTCTAGGAAACCCTCCACGAGGCGTTCCTATGCTTTCAAATGGAAACGTTTTTCCATTTGCTGTGCGCAACAGGGTCTTGACCCTCTAGCACTTCCTTTGAATTCTCTACTGGACTATCTCCTGCATCTTTCCAATGCAGGCCTCAAGACGAATTCAGTACGAGTCCATTTAAGTGCTATTGCAGCATCCTTAAAACCTATAAATGGACAACCTGTCTCCTCTCATCCTCTTATTGCAAGATTCATGAGAGGCCTGACCCTCACTAAGCCTCCCATCCGACCTCCTCCGGTAGCATGGGACTTGAATTTAGTTCTGGGTCAACTTATGAAGCCACCTTTTGAACCGTTGGTATCTACCTCCCTGAAATTTCTTTCCTGGAAGGTTCTTTTCCTTATTGCAGTCACTTCGGCTCGCCGCATCAGTGAACTGCAGGCTTTGGTGGCTAATCCACCTTATACCAGATTTCATCATGATAAGGTGGTCCTTAGGACGAATCCCCACTTTATGCCTAAAGTGGTCTCGCCTTTTCATCTTAATCAAGAGGTATATCTACCTGTTTTTTTCCCGGCTCCTCATGCATCCAGTGCAGAGAGGAACCTTCATACTCTTGACTGTAAAAGAGCTCTCACCTTTTACCTCAACAGGACTCAGCCACATCGAAAGTCTTCCCAACTTTTCGTGGCTTTTGATCCTTCTCATTTGGGACTTCCAGTCACCAAACGTACACTTTCCAATTGGATTGCTCAGTGTATTTCTTTTGCTTACCAGAGTAAGAACATTTCTCTGGAAGGCCATGTCACAGCTCACAATGTGCGAGCCATGGCCACTTCTATGGCTCATCTTCACTCTGTGTCCATAGATCAGATCTGTCGAGCAGCCACTTGGGCCTCGGTTCATACCTTCACAGCCCATTACTACTTGGACAAGGACTCCCGCCGGGATGCCTTGTTTGGTCAGGCTGTCCTCAAACACCTGTTCCATACTTAAACAACTCCTGCCCACCTTCCCTGGATGGATGCCTGAGATCCATACGAAGATGGTTTACCCTTGGAGGGGGATCTCCCAGGCATCTTAGCTAGGGAGTCCCCATATGTGAGGACTTATTCCTGCTTGTTCCTGGAGATAGCACAGTTACTTACCTGTAACAGGTGATCTCTGGGAACAGCAGGAATTAGTCCTCACAACCCACCCACCTCCCCTAGGAGTTGTATCTTCTATCTATCTTCCTTTCCTCTCTCTATTGTCTCAGCTATAAACTCGAACTGAGGAGAGCTGGTCAGGAAGGCGGGAAGGCAGCGTGCATGTGCAGTGGGAGGCCCCAAAAGCCTTTCATCTGAAAGGCTGAGGAGCTTTCCCGCGCAGGCTCCGTCGGTACCGACGTACCCATATGTGAGGACTAATTCCTGCTGTTCCCAGAGATCACCTGTTACAGGTAAGTAACTGTGCTTTACAGGAGCATCCAGACAGGCGATACTTCGATTCCTCTGAAGACTCTGATGCATCGGAGGCCTCTGTCGAAGCATCGGTACTCCTTCCTCAGGAGCCTTCTTCTCCAAAAAGAAGAATGTCCCCTCCAGAAGACTTGTCTTTTCAAGACTTCATAAGGGAAGTGGCCAAGGGGCTTTCTATCTCAGTAGCCCCTGAGACAGAGCCTAGAGCCAAAAAAATGGATATTTTGCAATATCCCAAGGCTCCTAAAGAGGCAGCCACTTTGCCAATTCATGAGATCCTTTATGACCACATGATAGGCATATGGGAGACTCCTCTCACCATCTCTTCTCATTCTCGTAGGTTGGATACCATGTATCGTGTCCCTCCTTGTCCTGGATTTCATAAAACTCGGCTTCCTCACCATTCTATTGTGGTGGAGTCTGCTATGAAAAAGTTAGAGTGCAAAGAGGCACTCCTCTGCTCCTCCAGGAAGAGAATGTAGAACCTTAGATGCTTTTGGCAGGAAAATTTTCCAGGCCAGTATGCTTGTTGCCAGAATCAACTCCTATAGTATCTATATGGGGATGTTTCTGAAGGAAGTTACAGATCATCTGCAAACTTTCCTCCCTTTTCTTCCAGAAGATAAAAGGAAGACTTTCTTACCTGGCTTAAGCATGCCCAGGATGTTTCCAAATTTTCTAACCGTGCAGCCTTTGACTTTTTTGAGGGGGCCAGCAGAGCCTCGGCCATTGCCATAGGTGCACGTAGAATTGCTTGGTTACAAGCTTCTGATTTGGAACCCTGGGTCCAAGATGGATTAGGAAATCTTCCTTGTACAGGTGAAAACCTGTTTGGCAAAGATTGGCAAGCAAAGGCCACTCAAATGGATGCAGAAAATTCTGTTTTGGATAGCCTTTCAAAGTCTACCTCTAATCCTGTCCAGAAGAGGTTGTTTAAAAAGGCATAACGCCCTACCATCAGGCATCAGAACCATCAGTGACCTCTCCCAGTTCAGGAAGGCACTGAAGCATCACCTGTTCCTGCAGCACTACGATGTTTCGGACACCCTCCCATACCAACCCACCTCCACACTCCAGGCCAACACATTAAACCCATGCACTCCACAGTCTTAATCCGTAGAACTGCAATCTCACTTTGCACCTCCTCTCACTACGAAAATTTTACCTAGATTCATGTAGCTCTACATATAGCTGCATTTAGTTGCTTTGTACATAGTTCTCACGTTCTCTGTTTCACTGTTCATGAAACCTGTTTAATGTATACCAAGTTTATTGTCCTGTTCATTGTAAGCACAGATCAATTAATTGAGACGTGTAGTTTTTATGTTCATTGTAAACCGCACTGATGACGAATAGCGCGGTATAAAAGAAACTGTAAATAAATAAATAAATAAAATATTTTCCCAAGAAGGGAAGATATTATCTCCAGGAACAAGCAGGAATGAGTTTTCACATATGGGTACGTCGGTACCGACGGAGCCTGCACGGGAATGCTGCCCAGCTTCCAATCAGAAAGCTTTTGGCAGCATCCCTCGCGCCTGCGCAGTGACTTCCCGCCTTCTCCAGAGCCTCTCTTCAGTTTTCGTTTTTCCGCGGAGCCGGCAGGACGTCGTCCTGTCACTGCAGAAACTTTTCTTTTTAATTACTTTAATTACTTTAGTTTTTTGTTTTCTTGTGGTCACGGCTGTATTTCCCGCTGCCACCGGTATCGCCGGTGGATTTTTGACTAAATTCTGAGAAACTATTTCTTCAGGTTTTTTTTTGCCTTAACTACTTAGGCCTACTAGGCCTTTTCATCATGGAGCCTTCTTTTCCTAAGAAGTGCATTTGATGTGGAAACACCTGATTCTTTTTAGACACCAATAGTTGGTGTCTCAACTGTGTGGGTCCTGACCCTTTTTCCCCTGACTTTTCAGGAGATAATTTTGTGAAGAAACCTTCAGTATTTAGAGTTTCCCTCGATACCGTTTTTTCCTCGGCAGTGAGGGTACCCGGTTTCTCTACTTCACAGGATCAGGTAACCCAAAAACAGTCTGTTAAGACTAGTCAATGCTTGAGTGGTATGTCCCATGCCCAGCATGGTGACGGCTCTGGCCTTACCCTCAAGAATCCATTGGCTTTACCCCTGCGGGAGTCTTCGGGCTCCAAAGCATTAAAGGGGTTTCAGGATGTTCCTGGGGCTCACCCCTCACAGAACATGCCTGAGCCATGCGCGGGGGTGGTATCCGCTTCGAGCGGTACCGAGCCTCCGGCATCGGCACCGGTGTCGAGTAATCTACTCTTCACCAGAGATCGTCATCGGGCATCCTCGGTACCTTCGGGACCGATCGATACGCACCGCATTGACTTCCCTCAATCTCAGCCATGCTCCGGGACGGTACCGGCATCGATCGGTTCCGATACCCTGGCATCGGCATCGAGATGGCCCGCCTTTGCAAGAGGTGCTCCTTGGGTATCCTCGGTACCGTCGGTATCGATCGATGTAACCCAGGCTGCCTTAGTGGTATCGGCATCGCCGATATTGCCACCGGCGTTGGAACTGTCGAGACCTGCATCGATAGTCTCGCTCTCTTCAATACCGAGTCTTGAGTCGATATCGAGTCTCGAGGACTGCGTACCGACGCGTCCCGGAACCGACTCCTGTCATTTCCAGATGGGCAGTTCCGATGATCCTGGCCATAACTCCCTCATGATCTCGGTACCACCACAGCAGTTCCCGATGGCTACTTCACCTGCTACTCCTTTAGCAGTATCGATGTTGATGCCTGTTCTTGCACCGATGCCTAGTTTGGAACCCATACCTGGCATTGGTGCAGTACCCTGTACGTCCTCTAATGCTCAGGCTCTTTCTTTAGCCTTACCAGGGATGGTTCCCATAGGAGATCAGTCTTTTCTCCTGGATATGGCAACCTTTCTTAATATTTCTATCCCTGGTTGTGATCCTACCCATGGCTCACCGGCACAAATGCAAAATATACAGTTTCCTTTACATCCTGCTTTGCAGGATCTCCTCCTCAGGGTATGGAAATCACCCTTACGACTTCCTCAAGTTTCCACAGACATTGAGGTTCGGTACCGAGTGCTACCCTCTCCAGGGTTCCAAAAGCCTCAACTTTCTCATCGTTCCCTTGTAGTGGAATCGGCACTGAGAAAAGTTAACAGCAAGAAGAAGCATTCTTCTTATCCGCCAGGTCGTTCTTCAAGAACACTCGATGCTTTTGGACGTCAGGCCTTCCAAAATTCTATGCTGGCCTCTAGAGTTCTCTCATATATTTTTCACATGAGTCTAACACTCCAGGAAGTCACAGAGAAATTGTCTCTGTTGACCCCTTTTTTACCAGAGCCCAAGGCTACTGATTATTCCTTGCTCATCAATCACAGCCGGAATATATCCTGGTTCCTGTCTCGTGCTTCTATAGACTCTTTTGAGTCCGTTAGCAGATCCTCTGCTATTGCCATTGCAGCACGTCGCAGAGCCTGGCTTGAGGCTTCAGACTTGAGCAAACGGGCACAAACTATACTAGCTCATTCTCCTTGTACAGGGGAAGGTCTTTTCAATAAGGAGGCTTTACGTCAGGTTGCTCAATGCTCCACTGACTCTTCTTCTACTAGAAACCATTCTAAGCCGCCTCCTTCTTCAAAGAGTAGGAAATGTCCTACCAAACCTTCTTTCCCTAAGAAAAGAAAGTTTCATTCATCTCCTGCCCATCATTCGGCTGTACCTAAGAAAGGGACACCTCAGCCTAGTCTGAAGTCCTCCAGTCCTGGCCAGTCTCAGCATTCCCAGCGACCATAGAGGCCGGGAATTGTACCTTACATCACTTCTACATATTAGAAGTTTATTCACTGTGCTTTTCTTTTCAGTGTATTAACCTGTCGGAGGGAAAAATTGTTTTTGTTCAGGGTCTACACCCTTCTCCTCTTCTTATTCCCTAGAAGAGCAGTTGCAACTATCCCCTAATAGTTTTTACCCCAACTGAACATTTTTTCCTTCAGTTGACTTACCCTATGGGTACGTTACCCTCTAATTACTTGAGGGATACCATACTGAACAGCCTCTTTAGCAAGCTCGTTCCCCAGACAGAGAGAAAAGATATCTCCTCTCTTTTCTTCTCTGTTTTTCTTTATTCAGCACTGGACAACATCTCTGCTGTTTCCGTCAGCAGCTCTGCCTGCAGGAGTTCCAGTGATGGTATTACTGGGACTTTTCCCATGTTCCAGTCCCTTATTCAACTTTTTGTCTAGCCTCAGTAGTGATTCCAAACTATCTGGATCCTCCTACTCGTTAGGCTTTCTCACGTTATTCTACCATCTCCTCTCCTAGGATATGGCAACACGCCTGACTTCAGTCAGTTTATCTCATAGCTCTCCTGCACAATGCTCTCTGTAGTCTTCAGAGAAGCTTTCTACTATGAGGGCCTTGCTATAGAGCATTGACCTTGTCTCTGAAGTTTCTCTATTAGTGAGGAAAAACTTCTCAACCCTTCCTATACTTATGAAGGTTCTCCACACCCCCTCTAGCCTGGGGTGTTAACACGAGATATCAGTTCTTCTGCGTGGGACTCCAAGGCTTCTGTTTACACATGCTACCTCTGGGTCCTTCCATAGGTCCCTCTGGTATCTCCCCTGCGTTTCTCCACACCTCCCATATCAGTGTTCTGTGGAGCTCCCGCCTTGTTCTTCACAGATTCATATATTCATCTGTTCTCACGTGAACGTCACGGTTATCTGGTTAGATTGCTTTTCTGCATCCCTCAATCCTTGAAAATAGATTCTCTCTACATATCTCAAGTGGGTTCACCCTCTTGTAGAGCACAGAATCTCTTTCTTTTATATTCCCCATATACAATTATGGGGATGGGTGGTAGACATGTATCTTCAACCTATTGTCTGGTATGTAGCATCTCCATCTATGTCTACCTACCTATATCATTACCATTGTGGTGCTAATCCATGCCCCACAAATTTACATATATTCAGATATATCATATATATATATATATATTTGATATATTTTACCACCCATATCCTAATATACATCTGTACATATGTATATTTATATCTATATCTATATATATCAATATATACATATGTCTCCAGCCACATGTATATATCCCTATATATATATGTGTTTCATAGAAAGCCTCTTAAGGGTTGGTCTGTCCTACACACTATCACCCTTACTGTCTATACTACATGTTTTACCTCCTAGAGGTTTTAGACAGTCTGTCGCCCTACGTCCCATGCCATCTTACGAAGCAGAAACTGTTAGGCACCACTAACCATTTTGGTGCTAACATTTGCTAATTTTTCTTTAAGTCCATGAAGCATCAAGCTTCAATATTTTTCCTATCTCTCGCCAGCTAGGAAAAACAGTGTACCTCTTTATCTTGAGTACACAACTGTTTTCCGTGGGAATAGGGGATTTTTTCCAGTTCCCCTCTTCCCGCCAGGACTGGGCTAGTTGTCCAACTCCATCAGTCTTCTTCCTTTAGTCCTCAATGTTAATGACCTTATGCCTAAAGGAGTTTTCAGCTTTTCCCATAAAGCTTTCCATTGAAGACCTGACGTCAAATCCTACCCAGTTGACACCTGGATCATCTACTACCTCCAGGTCTGGACCTTCATCCTCACTACTGAGAGGTCACCTTGAAGATTCTGCTACTGCTTATCCAGTAGACTCCATCATGCTTTCTACTTCCTACAATACAGTAGGTAAGCTGCATATTTCAAGTGTACATTAAATGTCTTTTAATGCTACTCATTATGTCTACCAAGGACTCCTGTAGTTTGTACAACCCTCTAGTCCTTGGCTATGCTGTTCTTTCCTCACAGCTCCTTTATTGTCAACTCCTACCCTCCATCCCACATTGGATGCCGGGGATTTCTGGAGTCAAAATGCACCCCTGATCCAGGCACTTGCATTTTTATGGGATCTCCCCTTGGCATCTCCAGCTAGGGAGTCCCCATATGTGAAGACTCATTCCTGCTTGTTCCTGGAGATAGCACAGTTACTTACCTGTAACAGGTGATCTCTGGGAACAGCAGGAATTAGTCTTCACAACCCTCCCACCTCCCCTAGGAGTTGCATCTCTTTTATCTTCTTCCTTTTCTCTCCTCGCCTTTGTCTCAGCTCTGAAACTCAACTGAAGAGAGGCTCTGGAGAAGGCGGGAAGTCACTGCGCAGGCGCGAGGGATGCTGCCAAAAGCTTTCTGATTGGAAGCTGGGCAGCATTCCCGTGCAGGCTCCGTCGGTACTGACGTACCCATATGTGAAGACTAATTCCTGCTGTTCCCAGAGATCACCTGTTACAGGTAAGTAACTGTGCTATCCTGTTTGTGGTCAGCAGACATCTTCTGCAGGTCGTTTTTCTGCAAAGCGTCAACAACCTAAACAGGCCAAGCCTAAGGCTGCAAGGCCTACTGTAGCCCAACAGCCTCAGCCTCCTCAGGGCCTTTGACTTGCAGCTAGAGAACTTAGCCTTTCTGGCTCTAATAGAACCAGCCTCTCACCATTCCAGGAAGGTTAGCTCACTTTGCTCCCAGATGGGAGCAAATCACAGCAGAGCAGTGGACCCTTTCCATCATAAGGGAAGGGTACAAACTTCATTTCTCAAACCTTCCTCCTTTCACCACGGTGAGACAGTTCAATTCTCCAACATCTCTCCTCGACCTTCTGGGTCAAGCGATTTCTACCCTTCTTGCCCAAGGGGCAATAGAAGAAGTACCTCTTCTTCAACAGGGCTCAGGGTTCTACTCCCCCTACTTTCTAATTCCAAAGAAAACAGGGGGTTACAGACCCATATTAGATCTCAGAGAATTGAACAAATTCCTATGCAAGGAGAAACTCAAGATGATTTCTCTAGGTACCCTCCTTCCATTCCTTCAGAGTCAGGATTGGCTTTGTTCTCTAGATCTCAAGGATGCGTATACCCATATACTCATCCATCCAGCACACAGAAGGTTCCTTCGGTTCCTTTATCAGGGAAAGCACTACCAATACAGGGTGCTTCCCTTTGGTCTGGCCTCTGCTCCAAGAGTGTTCACAAAATGCATGGCAGTAATAGCTGCCTTTCTACGCACTCTAGGAATATTCGTATTCCCATATCTGGAAGACTGGCTCATCCGAGCTTCATCCCAATCAGAGGCCCAGACTTCCCTAGCCTGCACAATGCGTGATCTCCAGGAACAAGCAGGAATAAGTCCTCACATATGGGTACGTCGGTACCGACGGAGCCTGCGCGGGAAAGCTCCCCAGCTTCCCAGAAGGAAAGCTTTTGGGGCCTCCCACTGCGCATGCGCGCTGCCTTCCCGCCTTCCTGACCAACTCTCCTCAGTTCTTCTTTTTCCGCGGAGCCAGCAGGTCGTGTTCCTGTCACCGCTGAAGAAGTTGTTATTTTAATTTATTTCTTTGGCCGCGTGTCTGCCTTCCCCGATTCCAGACCGGTACCGCCGTTCTTTTTTCCTTTATTTCTAAAAAAAAATCTTCTTTTTTCCTCACTTGGTGTGTTTGTTCTGTGAGGCCTTTAGGAGAAACAAGCCTCTGGGTTTAAAAAATGCACCAAGTGCAGCGGTACTATTTCAGTCACAGACACCCATGAATGGTGTCTTAAATGTTTGGGGCCTGACCATTCCATTCCGGATTGCCCATCCTGTTCTTTGATGTCTAAACGTGGCTTACAAAACCGGGCAGCCAAGTTTCACATGCTGTTTTCTACAGATACTCCAGCATCGACATCTTCCAGATCTTCCTCTCCTGATGGATCTCAGGTAACCAAACATTCCTCTGGCAGGTCCTCAAAGGGCAAATCTCCCTCTAAGTATCGAGATACCCCTGGGCTTGACCCTGAGGACCCTGCCCCAGCCAAACAACCCCGGTGGGAACTCCGGCTTCCAAAGCTCCTCCTATGGGGGTTACAGGTTGACATCGATGGCACGGCCTCGACCGATCACCTGTTAGACTGTTCTGGGGTACCGGCTCATTCATCCGGTACCGACATCCAGACAGTCGTGGCGTCCATGGATCAAACAGTTCAATCCATGCAGCAGGCCATTTTCGCTTTCATTAAGGCTGCGACGCCCTCGGTACCACACCCTGCGGTACCGACTCCGGTTCCGGTACCACAACCGATACCGGTACCCAGGCCATCCACATCGACCAGGATACCGATTCCGGGGGTTTTCCCGATACCGATCCGGTTCCGGGTACCCCCGATGTCGATACCGGTCGATACGCTTATCGATCCCTGGAAGCAAACAGACGATACTTTGAGTCTTCTGATGATTCTGATTCATCAGATGACTCTGCTGAAGTATCCCTTACTCTACCTGAGGAGCCCTCTTCTCCAAAGCTACTCCCCCAGGAAGAGAATGTAGGACTCTGGATGCTTTTGGAAGAAAAATCTTCCAAGCAAGTATGCTTATTGGCAGAATCAACTCATACAGCCTCTATATGGGCATGTTTCTGAAGGAGATTGCATTAAAGATACGCCATTTTCTCCCCTTTATCCCAGAGGATAGAAAGGAGGAGGAGTTCCTTCTTTTGCTAAAGCATACCCAAGATATTTCAAAGTTCTCCAACAGAGCAGCCTTTAACTCCTTTGAGGGTGCTAGCAGAGCCTCAGGTATTGCCATTGCGGCTCGCAGAATTGCTTGGCTCCAGGCCTCTGACCTAGAACCCTGGGTCCAAGATGGGTTGGGAAATTTGCCCTGTACAGGTGAGAATCTGTTTGGTAAGGAGTGGCAAATCAAAGCCACTCAAATGGATGCAGAAAATGCTGCATTAGATAGACTTTCTAAGTCTACCTCTACCCCTGTCAAGAAAAAATCTTTCAAAAAGCCTTTCTACAAGAAGGCTAGATTTGCCACAAATACTGGCCAACAATCTTCTGCAGCTCGCTTTGCTCCTAAGCGTCAGCAGCCTAAACAGGCCAGGGCAAAACCTGCAGGGGCTGCTACAGCCCAACAGTCCCAACCCCCTCAGGGTTTTTGACTTAAATCTAGAGAACTTAACCTTTCTGGCTCTAAAACCAGAACCTCTCACCATTCCAGGAAGGTTAACTCATTTTGCTCCCAGATGGGAGCAAATCACATCAGAACAATGGACCCTCTCTATCATCAGAGAGGGCTACAAACTACATTTCTCCAACCTTCCTCCCCATACCATGGTGAGAAGTTTCAATTCTCCCCCATCTCTCCTAGACCTGTTGAGTCAGGAGGTGACCACTCTTCTCGCCCAAAAGGCAATAGAAGAGGTTCCTCTTCCTCAACAGGGATCAGGTTTTTACTCCCCTTATTTTCTCATTCCCAAGAAAACAGGGGGGTACAGACCCATTCTGGATCTCAGAGAATTGAACAAATTTCTATACAAGGAGAAATTCAAGATGCTTTCTCTAGGTACTCTCCTTCCATACCTACAGAGTCAGGATTGGCTTTGTTCTCTAGATCTCAAGGATGCGTACACACATATACTCATCCATCCATCCCACAGAAAATTCCTACGGTTTCTGTTCCAGGGAAAACATTTCCAGTACAGAGTACTTCCCTTCGGTCTAGCCTCTGCTCCAAGGGTATTTACCAAATGCATGGCAATAATAGCTGCATTGCTTCGCGCCCTGGGAATTTTTGTCTTCCCATACCTGGACGACTGGCTCATCCGAGCTCCATCTCAGTCCGAGGCTCAGACTTCCCTGGATCGCACCAGACGCATCCTGCAGTATCTGGGACTTGTGATCAATCTTCCAAAGTCTCAACTCACCCCTACGCAATCCCTGGAATTCATAGGGGCCTGGTTGGATACCACCACTGCAAAGGCCTATCTACCTCAGGCCCGTTGCCAACGTCTAGTGCACTTAGCCTCTCAGACTCAGTCCAGAAGCCACTTGACTGCCAGAGAGATGCTACAACTATTAGGCCAGATGGCCTCCACAGTGCATGTGGTGCCTTATGCTCGCCTACATATGAGAGCAGCTCAATGGACTTTATCCACCCAGTGGACTCAAGCATCAGGAGCTCTCTCAGACCAAATAGCAAACTCCAATCGTCTCTTTTGGTCTCTCCAATGGTGGATATCCACTCAAAATCTGTTGTTGGGGGCCCCCTTTCAACCATTGTTGCCCCAAGCAACCCTCACAACAGATGCCTCCCAAACAGGTTGGGGGGCTCATCTCCAAGATCTCTCCTCTCAGGGCACTTGGTCTCCACAGGAGACCACCCTTCATATCAACCACTTGGAACTTCGAGCAATCTTTCTGGCTCTCAAAGTTTTTCATACCCTCCTCAGCAACATGACAGTCCTTATTCACACGGACAATCAAGTAGCCATGTTTTACATAAACAAATAAGGATGGACTGGCTCTCTGTCGCTTTGCAACGAAGCTCTAAGATTATGGGGCTTCGCCAGAGAGCATCAAATCCATCTCCTGGCAGTATATCTTCCAGGAATCCAAAACTCTTGGGAAGACAGACTCAGTCGAGTTCTGCTTCCACACGAATGGTCCCTGCACATGGATCAGGTACTGAGAATCTTCCAGAAATGGGGAACCCCGGACATAGACCTCTTTGCAAGTCCGTGGAATGCCAAACTTCCCCGGTTCTGTTCCAGAATTCCGTGTCAGGGAGTTCAGGCCAAGGATGCCTTCCTCCTGCATTGGGGTCAGGGCTTCCTGTATGCCTTTCCTCCCATTCCTTTGATTCCCAAGACTCTGTTCAAACTTCAAAGGGATCAAGGGTCCATGATCCTCATAGCTCCATGCTGGCCACGCCAAGTGTGGTACCCTCTACTTCTGCATCCCTCCCAAGCCCCCTCCCTGGACTTGGGATTGGCTCCAGACCTTCTGTCTCAGGAGGAGGGGACTTTGTGGCACCCAAACCCCAAGTCCCTTCACCTCAGAGCTTGGTTACTGAAGGCCTAGACCTTCACCACTTCAATCTTTCGCAGCAAGTGAAGGATATCCTACATGCCTCTAGGAAACCTTCCACTAGGCGTTCTTACGCTTTTAAATGGATAAGATTTTCTATTTGGTGTGCTCAAAAGGGTCTTAACCCTCTAGCACTCCCATTGAATTGTCTTTTGGAATATCTCCTGCATCTCTCCAATGCAGGACTCAAAACAAATTCAGTAAGAGTCCATTTGAGTGCTATTGCGGCATCACTTAAGCCCATCAATGGACAACCTGTTTCCTCTCATCCTCTTATTGCAAGATTCATGAGAGGCCTAACCTTAACTAAACCTCCCATTCGACCTCCTCCGGTGGCATGGGACTTAAACTTGGTTCTTGGTCAGCTTATGAAGCCACCTTTTGAACCCTTAGCCACTACCTCCTTGAAATTTCTTTCCTGGAAGGTTATTTTTCTTATTGCAGTCACCTCAGCTCGCCGTATCAGTGAACTGCAAGCTCTAGTGGCTAATCCACCTTATACAAGGTTCCATCATGATAAGATAGTCCTTAGGACCAATCCCCACTTTATGCCTAAAGTGGTCTCCCCTTTTCATCTTAATCAAGAGGTATATTTACCTGTCTTTTTTCCAGCTCCTCATGCATCCAGTGCAGAGAGGAACCTTCATACTCTAGACTGTAAAAGAGCTCTGGCCTTTTACCTCCACAGGACACAGCAACATCGAAAGTCTTCTCAGCTTTTTGTTGCTTTTGATCCTTCTCATTTCGGACTTCCAGTCTCCAAAAGAACACTCTCCAATTGGATTGCTCAGTGTATCTCTTTTGCTTACCAGAGTAAGAACCTTTCTCTGGAGGGCCATGTCACCGCTCACAACGTGAGGACCATGGCCACCTCTATGGCTCATTTAAACTCTGTGTCCATTGACCAGATCTGTCAAGCAGCCACCTGGGCCTCGGTTCATACCTTTACAGCCCATTACTGTTTGGACAAGGACTCCCGCCGGGATGCCTTGTTTGGTCAGGCTGTCCTCAGACACCTGTTCCATTCTTGAACAACTCCTGCCCACCTTCCCTGACTGGATGCCTGAGATCCATAGAAAGATGAGGAACCTTTCAGGGTTTCATACCTTTCAGGGGATTTCCCAGGCATCTTAGCTAGGGAGTCCCCATATGTGAGGACTTATTCCTGCTTGTTCCTGGAGATAGCACAGTTACTTACCTGTAACTGGTGATCTCTGGGAACAGCAGGAATTAGTCCTCACAACCCACCTGCCTCCCCTAGGAGTTGTATTTATCTCTCTCTTTCCTTTCCTCTCTCTATTGTCTCAGCTTTAAACTCGAACTGAGGAGAGTTGGTCAGGAAGGCGGGAAGGCAGCGCGCATGCGCAGTGGGAGGCCCCAAAAGCTTTCCTTCTGGGAAGCTGGGGAGCTTTCCCGCGCAGGCTCCGTCGGTACCGACGTACCCATATGTGAGGACTAATTCCTGCTGTTCCCAGAGATCACCTGTTACAGGTAAGTAACTGTGCTTTCTGCAGTATCTGGGACTGGTGATAAACATTCCAAAGTCCCAACTCACCCCTACTCAGTTTCTGGAGTTCATAGGGGCCTTGCTGGATACCACAACTGCAAGGGCCTATCTTCCCCAGGCCCGTTGCCTACGCTTAGTGCAGTTAGCCTCTCAGATTCAGTTAAAAACCCATCTAACTGCTCGAGAGATGTTACAACTGCTTGACCACATGGCATCCACTGTGCATGTGTTCCCTTATGCTTGCCTTCACATGAGGGCAGCTCAATGGACTTTGTCCACCCAGTGGAACCAGGCATCAGGGGGTCTGTCAGACAAAATACCAACCTCCAGGCGCCTCTTTTGGTCTCTCCAGTGGTGGAAGTCCACTCAAAATCTGTTGCTGGGGTCCCCCTTCCAACGTTACCCTAAGCAATCCTTACAACAGATGCCTCTCAAGGGTTGGGGAGCTCATCTTCAAGACCTCTCCACCCAGGGCATTTGGTCCCCACAGGAGACCTCCCTACATATCAACATCTTAGAGCTCAGAGCAATCTTCTTGGCTCTCAGAGTCTTCCATACCCTGCTCAGCTACAAGGCAGTCCTCATTCACACGGACAACCAAGTAGCCATGTTATTTGTGAACAAGCAGGGAGGGACTGGCTCTCTGTCGCTTTGCCATGAAGCTCTGAGATTGTGGGCCTTGGCCAGAGAGCATCAAATTCATCATCTGGCAGTATACCTTCCAGGAGTTCAAAACTCTGGGGCAGACAGACTCAGTCGAGTTCTGCTTCCACACGAATGGTTCCTTCATATGGACCAGATAGTCAGAATCTTTCGAATTTGGGGAACCCCGGACATAGACCTCTTTGCAAGTCCGTGGAATGCCAAACTTCCCCGATTCTGTTCCAGAATTCCGTGTCAGGGAGTTCAGGCCAGGGATGCCTTCCTCCTTCTCTGGGGTCAAGACTTCCTGTACGCCTTTCCACCCATTCCCCTAATTCCCAAGACCCTGTTCAAACTTCAGAGAGATCGAGGGACTATGATCCTCATAGCTCCACGTTGGCCACGCCAAGTGTGGTACCCTCTACTTCTGCATCTTTCCCAAGCTCCCTCCCTGGACTTAGGGTCTGCTCCAGATCTCCTGTCTCAGGAGGGGGGAACGCTGTGGCACCCAAACCCCCAATCTCTCCATCTCAGGGCTTGGTTGCTGAAGGCTTAGACCTTCAAGATTGGCATCTTTCTCAGCAAGTAAGGGATATCCTTCATGCTTCCAGAAAGCCTTCTACTAGACGTTCCTATGCTTTTAAATGGAAAAGGTTTACCATTTGGTGTGCTGAGAAGGGTATTAACCCTCTAGCAATACCTTTGAATTCTTTACTAGAGTATCTCCTGCATCTTTCCCATGCAGGCCTCAAAACGAATTCAGTAAGGGTCCATTTGAGTGCTATTGCAGCATCTCTCAAGCCTCTCAATGGACAACCTGTTTCCTCTCATCCTCTTATTGCAAGATTCATGAGAGGCCTCCTTTTAACTAAACCTCCCGTTAGACCACCTCCAGTGGCATGGGACTTGAATCTGGTTCTTGGTCAGCTCATGAAGCCACCCTTTGAACCCTTAGCCACCACCTCCTTGAAATTTCTTTCCTGGAAGGTTATCTTTCTTATTGCAGTCACCTCAGCTCGCTGCATCAGTGAACTGCAGGCCTTAGTGGCTAATCAACCTTATACAAGGTTCCATCATGATAAGGTAGTCCTTAGGACCAAGCCACACTTTATGCCTAAAGTGGTCTCACCTTTTCATCTTAACCAAGAGATGTATTTACCTGTCTTTTTTCCAGGTCCTCATGCATCAAGTGCAGAGAGGAATCTTCATACCCTGGATTGTAAGAGGGCTCTTGCTTTTTACTTACAAAGGACACAGAAACATAGAAAGTCTTCTCAACTCTTAGTTGCTTTTGATCCCTCTCATTTGGGACTTCCAGTCTCTAAGAGGACACTGTCCAATTGGATTGCTCAGTGTATTTCTTTCGCCTACCAGAGTAAGAACCTTTCTCTGGAGGGCCATGTCACAGCTCATAATGTGAGGGCCATGGCCACCTCTATGGCTCATCTAAATTCTGTGTCCATCGACCAGATCTGTCAAGCGGCCACCTGGGCCTCGGTTCATACCTTCACAGCCCATTACTGTTTGGACAAGGACTCCCGCCGGGATGCCTTGTTTGGTCAGGCTAATCTCAAACACCTGTTCCATGCTTAATCAACTCCTACCCTCCATCCCTGGTTGGATGCCTGAGATCCATGGCCGGAGGTAGAGCCCTTCCCAGGGTCTCACAACATTGGGGATCTCCCAGGCATCTCTAGCTGGGGAGTCCCCATATGTGAAGACTCATTCCTGCTTGTTTCTGGAGATAGCACAGTTACTTACTTGTAACAGGTGATCTCTGGGAACAGTAGGAATAAGTCTTCACAACCCACCCACCTCCCCTAGGAGTTGTATCTCTCTATCTATCTTTCCTTTCCTCTCTCTCTCTTTGTCTCAGCTTTAAAACTCGAAATGGAGAGAGGCGGTTAGGAAAGGCGGGAAGGCAGCGTGCAGGCGCTGTGGGATGCTCCCAAAAGCTTTCCTTTTTTGGGACGCTGGGGAGCGTTCCCGCGCAGGCTCCGTCGGTACTGACATACCCATATGTGAAGACTTATTCCTGCTGTTCCCAGAGATCACCTGTTACAGGTAAGTAACTGTGCTTTATCCGCTATGGCTCAATTGTGCCAGGCCTATCCTGGAGGCCTTTCTGGTATCACCTTATGGATCCGCCACCAAACGAGCAGCGGTACAGGCCACTCTTCAGCACCTGTTGCACCTCCAGGCCATTGTGCTTGTCCCCAAGTCACAGAGGGGTGCAGGGCATTACTCCGTCTATTTCATCATCCCAAAGAAGGATAGTTCTTTTGGCCTATTCTCAATCTCAAGGGCGTCACTTGCCCTCTTCAGATCCCACAGTTTCGGATAGAGAATGTACACTCAGTCATCCAAGCAGTGCATACTGGAGAGTTCCTTACCTCTCTCAACCTTGCGGAAGCATACTTTCATATTCCCATCCTCGAGGACCAGCAGCATTTCTTCCGCTTCGCTGTTGCTGGTGACCATTACCAGTTCTATAATTTGTCTTTTGGGCTGGTTACAGCATCCTATACCTTCTCAAAGGTCATGGTTGTGGTCACTGCCACCCTCTGCAAACAGGATTCGTGTGCATCCATATTTAGACGACTGGCTCATTTGGGCAAAGATGAGCCAAGAGGCTCTCCAAGCAGTCCTCCTGTGTTATCAGCTTCCTTGAAAGCTTTAGCGGGGTCGTCAATCATACCAAGAGTGTCCTTTGCCCCTCTCAGTTCCTCAGGGCTTGATTTGATACATGGCAGGGCAAAGTGTTCCTCTCATTCGACCGAATGCAGACAGTCATGGGCTAACTCCAGTTCTTTCTGGGCCTGGGATTACCTCCAGATGCTCGAAGCCATGGCGGCCACCATAGAGGTGGTGCCATAGGCACATGTCCATATAAGACGGTTACAGCACTCGCTCCTGTACCGTTGGTTACCCACATCTCACAGCTGTGACATCTTCCTAATGCTACCTCAAACAGTTTGCCATGACCTGCAATAGTGGCTTTCTTCGATGCACCTGCTCCAATGGATGCCGTTGGACACCCCGCACTAGGTGCTTCTCATGACAGACATTAGCCTGTCTGGCTGGGGTGGGTCACTGCCATAAACAGACAGCACAAGGAACCTGGAGCCCTCAGGAAACAATGTGGCCCATCAATTGACTCGAAGCTCAGGCAGTTTGCCTTGCCTTACTTCAATTCCTGCCTCTGTTTCAAGGGCAGGCTGTTCGTGTCCTCTGCGACAGTGCAACGACAGTGGCTTTTCTCAACCATCAAGGGGGCACCAAGTGTCATGGAGTGGCCTGCGAGATGGCTCTTCCCTTTCCTTGGGTGGAGGTCAACTTGCAAGCCTTGTTTGCCCAGCACATAGCGGGTGTGGAGAACATCCAGGCAGATTTTCTCAGTTGCCACTCGCTGGACCCAGTGAATGGGAACTCGCCTCTTTTTTGCTGAATGTCTTGTCACCCTTTCATCTTAAACAAACAATTTCTCTGTCCTCTTTTCCTAAGGAGCTATGTGTCGGTGCAAATGCAGGCCTCTGGGCAGTTGATGTCTGAAGGGTGTTGTGCCGATACCTCCAGAGAACTTAACTGTTCTGCAAGATGGACCATCTTTTTGTTCTTTTCAGGGACCCCGCCAGGGCTTGGCAGCTTTCACGCCCACAATTGCCCGTTGAATCAAACATACCATTGAGTCTGCGTACATTTGCATGAGAGCCCGGTGCCTCTCTGCCTCCGTGCCAATTCCACGTGGGTTCAGGCAACATTTTGGGCAGCGCTCTCATAGGTTGCTCCCCTAGACATTTGTCAGGCAGCTACTTGGTATTGGCTACGTTTGCCCACCATTATTGTCTTGATCTCCAGGCCTGTGACTCGGCCCATTTTGGAGCTCAAGTAGTTACATCGGCTCTGTCTTCCCGCCCGGTGGTTGCGTAGCTTGGGTACTTCCCACTTGAACGGACTGGTCTAGCAAGATGAGTTGGAAGGAGAAATTTCACTTACTGTTAATTTCCTTTCCTGGATGCACCCTTGGAGTGCTTTCTTGCACTACCTGTGCATAGTTCTGCCATTTTCATGGTTTCACATAAGTGTTCTGTTATTGCAAATGCATTGCACGGGCAGTTCTTCTGCTTTGTCAAGAAAATACTGAAGGCGACACCTAGAGGTACAGCTACATGAGTACTTGAGTACTTTCTCTGTCTCCCAACATCTGCTGGCAGGGGAACATGATCTACTTGTAGGGTCTAGTCTAGCAGGATTCCAGGAAAGGAAATTAACGGTAAGTGAAATTTTTCCATTTAAAAGTGCCCTCAGGAAATACATTTCAACTTTTATAAACCAGCACTAGGGCATTTTCGGGAGGATTTTCTATCTTTTGGAATATGTTCCTGCTGAAACGGAAACCTGTAAGGGGCAATCCATTATTCTGAAATAACTTAAAAATATGTCTGTCAGCTTTTATTCCTGTTGAAAGGGTGTTTTTCATTGTTCACAGTAGTTTTGACCCTGATTTTAATGTCCCTGAGAATAAAGGTTGTAGGACATTTTTCTTTAATTAACCATAAGTTAAAATCATGGTTGTGACAGTTTCTTGTTGTAACTTGGGGGAAGGGAGGAATTGAATAAATTAAACCCTTGTTTTGGGGCATGATATTGCCTCCTGTATCTTGCTAGTATTTCGGTTACTGGGCTTTATGATGTATCATTTTATTTGGGAGACGGGTTTAAGTATTTTTATGTTTCCCTTAAGTTCATTGTATGTTTTTATTGCTGTATATTGGATTTTTATTGTAGTAATATGTATTGCGATTATTCTTATGTTAAACATCCAATTACTGCTTAGACACAGCCTCTTGGAGGGATTGTAAGTTTGTTCCCAGCTTTTCTGAGGCATGGAGCCCAAATACATTCCTGCCAGGGCTCCTTGTAATCTCCAGGAACAAGCAGGAATGTAGTCATCACATATGGGATATCGTCGGTACCGACGGAGCCTGCGTGGGAACACTCCCCAGCGTCCAGTTAGAAAGCTTTTGGGAGCATCCCACAGCGCCTGTGTGCTGCTTTCCCGCCTTTCCCAACTGCCTCTCTCCAGTTCTTCTTTTTCCGCGGAGCCAGCAGGTCGTGTTCCTGTCACTGCAGAAGAATTCTTTTTTATTTATTTCTTTTTTGTGGTCGCGTCTGCCTTCCTCGACGCTTCACTGGTACCGCCGGTGTTTTTATTTCTGTCTTTAAAAAAAAAAATTCTTTTTTCTTTTTCTTCAGGTGCACGCGCCGTTTTGGGCCTTAGGCCCAAAATGTTTTCCTTACCATGGAGAAACCTGCCTCAGGTTTCAAAAAGTGCACCAAGTGTGGCGGTACCGTTTCCGTCACCAACACCCATGAATGGTGTCTAAAATGTTTAGGTCCTGACCACTCCATCACAGATTGTATGTCCTGCGCCATGATGTCTAATAGAGGTCGGCAGAACCGAGCTGCTAAGCTCAGTACCCTGTTTCCCTCTGATGCAGCTTCGGTGGCATCGACGTCTTCCAGGGCCTCTTCTTCCTCCCGTGGATCTCAGGTAACTAAACATAAGTCCAGCCGGTTCTCAAAGGGTAGATCTCCTTCTAAGCATCGAGATGCCTCTGGCGTTGCCCTTGAGGATTCTGCACTGGCAAAATTGCCCCGGTGGGAGGCTTCGGCTTCCAAAGCATTATCGGGGTTCCAGGATGTTCTCGAGGCCTCGACCTCAGCAGAACTACTGGTGCCATGCTCTGGGGTACCAGCGGTCTCCTCTGGTACTGACATCCAGGCATTGGCAGCGTCGATAGACCAGAGAGTCCTGGCTATTGAGTGCAGTCTGGCGGCTCTCCTTGCGGCATCGACGCCCTCGGAACCGCAACAGACAATTCCACCAGTACCGGCACTGGCCCCGGCATCGGTATCGGTACTGATAGCATCGGCATCGGTGTCTGCTTTGCCGGTACCCAGTCATCCGATGATTTCCAGTACCGATACCCCGGTACCGGTTGCTCCTGGTACCGACTTCGGTCGGTACGGGTATCGGGCTCTTCAGGAGCATCCGGACAGACGGTACTTTGAGTCCTCAGAAGAATCTGAGGATTCTGACAGTTCTGTCGATGCAGCGATGCTTCTCCCAGAGGAGCCCTCCTCCCCTAAACGCAGGATGTCTCCTCCAGAGGATATTTCCTTCCAGGATTTTATCAGGGAGGTGGCTCGGGGCCTGTCCATTACTGTGGCCCCTGAAACAGAGCCAAGGGCCAAGGAGTTGGAAATTCTACAATATCCCAAAACTCCTAAGGATGCAGCTACCCTGCCCATTCATGAGATTTTATATGATCTCATGTTAAGGATGTGGGAGACACCTCTTACCACCTCTCCTCATTCTCGCAGACTGGATACTATGTATCGAGTCCCTCCTTGTCCTGGTTTCCATAAGACTCAGCTTCCTCACCACTCTATTGTAGTGGAATCAGCTATGAGAAGGATCAAGAGTGCAAAGAGGCATGCCTGTAATCCTCCAGGACATGAGTGCAGAACCCTGGATGCTTTTGGACGTCGAGTCTTCTAAGCTTCCATGCATTCTGCCAGGATCAGTTCCTATAGTCTCTACATGGGAATGTTCCTGAAGGAGGTCACAGATGATTTAGAGGCTTTAAGTCCTATTCTTCCTGAGGATAGAAGACAGGATTTTCTCACTTTGGTCAAACATGCCCAAGATGTTTCTAAATTTTCCAACTGTACAGCCTTTGACTGCTTTGAGTGCATAAGCAGAACCTTGGCTATTGCCATAGGTGCACGTAGAATTGCTTGGCTCCAGGCATCTGATCTAGAGCTCTGGGTACAAGACAAATTGGGAAATATCCCTTCTACTAGTGAGAACCTGTTTGGTAAAGATTGGCAAGAAAAGGCCAATGAAATGGTTGCTGAAAATTCCGCCTTGGATAGATTATCCAAGTCCACTGCAGATCCTGTTAGAAAGAAATTGTTCAAAAAAACATTCTTTTCTAAGAAGAAAAAATTTTATCCTGCTTATGTTCAGCAGGGACGTTCTGCAGGTCAGCTTACCAGGAAAGGTCAGCAACCACCCAAACAGAAGAAAGCAAAGGCTGCTAGGCCTCAGCCAGCCCAGCAGGCTCAGCCTCCACAGGGCCTTTGACGCTCAACTAGAGAACTTAGCCTTCCTGGCTCTCGGGGGACCAGAGCCTTCCATCATTCCAGGAAGGTTATGTCATTTTGCCCCCAGATGGGGACATATAACAGCAGAGCATTGGACACTCCATCATAAAGGAGGGGTACAAGCTTCATTTTTCAAGCATGCCCCCTCACACAATAGTAAGGCAGTTCAATTCTCCGACCTCTCTCATCAACCTGTTAGGGCAGGAGGTCGCTATCCTTCTTGCCCAAGGGGCAATAGAAGAAGTACCCATTCATCAGCAGGGTACAGGGTTCTACTCCCCTTATTTTCTTATTCCAAAGAAAACAGGGGGATACAGACCTATCTTAGACCTCAGAGAATTGAACAAATTCTTTGTCAAAGAGAAATTCAAAATGATTTCTCTCGGGTCTCTGCTGCCATACCTTCAGAGTCAGGATTGGCTTTGTTCTCTAGATCTCAAGGATGCGTACACCCATGTCCTCATCCATCCAACCCACAGAAGGTTCCTACCTTCCTTTTTCAAGGAAAGCACTACCAATACAGGGTGCTTCCTTTTGGCCTGGCCTCAGCACCAAGGGTGTTCACGAAATGCATGGCTGTCGTAGCAGCATTTCTCCGCACTCTAGGGATATTCGTCTTCCCCTACTTAGATGACTGGCTCATTCGAGTCCCAACAGAGTCAGAGGCCAGGACTTCTCTATCCTGCACAATGCGTATTCTTCAGTATTTGGGTCTTGTAATAAACATCCCAAAATCCAGTCTAACTCCCACTCAGTCTTTAGAGTTCATAGGAGCTTTGCTGGACACCAGAAAGTCAAGGGCCTATCTCCCCCAGGCCCGTTGCCTTTGCATGGTGCAGTTAGCTTCTCAAGCAGTGCTAAAGTCTCATCTCACTGCTCGAGAAATGTTACAACTACTGGGCCACATGGCATCTACTGTACATATGGTTCCCTATGCTCGCCTTCATATGAGGGCAGCCCAGTGGACTTTATCCATTCAGTGGACTCAGGCATCAAGATGCCTGTCAGACAAAATAGCAAACACAAGTCGCCTTATTTTGTCCGTCCAGTGGTGGAGGTCCAATCAAAACCTGTTGCTGGGGTCCCCTTTTCAACAACCCTTACCCCAAGCAACTCTCACAACAGATGCTTCTCCAATGGGTTGGGGAGCTCATCTGCAAAACCTCTCCACCCAGGGCACCTGGTCTCCACAGGAGAGTCATCTGCATATGAATCTCTTGGAGCTCAGAGCAATCTTCCTTGCTCTGCGAGTGTTCCACAACCTGCTCAGCTACAAGACACTCCTCATTCATACGGACAATCAGGTAGCCATGTTCTATGTGAACAAGCAGGGGGGAACAGGCTCTCTGTCGCTTTGCAGCGAAGCTTTGCGACTATGGGCCCTCAACCAGAGAGCATCAGATTCATTTTCTGGCAGTGTATCTTCCAGGCATTCAAAACTCATGGGCAGACAGACTCAGCAGAGTTCTGCTTCCACACGAGTGGTCTCTGCATACAGACCAGTTGGCCAGGATTTTTTCAACTTTGGGGAACCCCGGACATAGACCTCTTTGCAAGTCCATGGAATGCCAAACTTCCCCGGTTCTGTTCCATTTTTCCGGCTCAGGGGGCTCAGGCCAGGGATGCTTTCCTACTTTACTGGGGTCAAGACTTCATGAATGCCTTTCCACCCATTCCCCTAATTCCCAAAACCCTGTTCAAGCTTCAGAGAGACAGAGGCCATATGATTCTCATAGCTCCACATTGGCTACGGCAAGTGTGGTACCCTCTGCTTCTACATCTCTCTCAAGCTCCCTCCCTGGAGTTAGGGTCTGCTCCAGATCTCCTATCCCAGGAGGACGGAATGTTATGGCATCCCAATCCCCAGTCTATGCGTCTCAGGGCTTGGTTGCTGAAGGCCTAGATCTCCATGATCTTAATCTCCCTCAGCAAGTAAAAGATATTCTTTTTGCTTCCAGGAAACCTTCCACAAGACGCTCTTATGCTTTCAAGTGGAAAAGGTTTACCATATGGTGTTCTCAAAAGGGTCTTAACCCCCTTGCGATACCTCTGGAATCATTGCTGGAGTATCTCCTTCATTTATCCAATGCAGGTCTTAAGACTAATTCAGTAAGAGTCCATTTGAGTGCAATTGCGGCTTCCTTTAAGCCTCTAAATGGACAGCCTATTTCCTCTCATCCTCTTATAGCAAGATTTATGAGAGGCCTTCTTCTAACTAAGTCTCCCATTAGGCCACCACCGGTGGCATGGTACTTAAACCTGGTTCTTGAGCAGCTCATGAAGCCACCTTTCGAACCTTTAGCTACTACCTCCTTGAAATTCCTTTCTTGGAAGGTTATCTTTCTCATTGCAATCACATCAGCACGCCGCATTAGTGAGTTGCAAGTGCTAGTAGCTGATCCACCTTATACAAGGTTCCATCATGACAAGGTAGTCCTTAGGACTCATCCACACTTTATGCCAAAGGTGGTCTCGCCTTTTCATCTGAACCAAGCGGTCTACCTACCTATGTTTTTTCCAAGGCCTCATGCATCAAATGCAGAGAGGAATCTTCATACCTTGGACTGAAAAAGAGCTTTAGCGTTTTACTTACAAAGAACACAGCAACATAGAAAGTCCTCTCAACTCTTTGTTGCTTTTGATCCTTCTCATTTGGGACTTCCAGTTTCCAAGAGAACACTGTCTAACTGGATTGCTCAGTGTATTTCCTTCGTCTATCAGAGTAAGAACCTTTCTCTGGAGGGCCATGTCACAGCTCACAATGTGAGAGCCATGGCAGCCTCAGTGGCTCATCTGCACTCTGTGTCTATCGACGACATCTGTCGAGCAGCCACTTGGGCCTCGGTTCATACCTTCACAGCCCATTACTGCTTGGACAAGGACTCCCGCCGGGATGCCTTGTTTGGTCAGGCTGTTCTCCAACACCTGATCTCCAGGAACAAGCAGGAATGAGTCTTCACATATGGGTACGTCGGTACCGACGGAGCCTGCACGGGAATGCTCCCCAGCATCCAATCAGAAAGCTTTTGGGAGCATCCCTCGCGCCTGCGCGCTGACTTCCTGCCTTTCCCACTGCCTCTCCTCAGTTTTTGTTTTTCCGCGGAGCCGATAGGACGTCCTCCTGTCACCGCAGAAACTTTTTTCTTTAAAATCCTTATTTTCTTGTTTTATTGTGGTCGCGGCTGTTTTTCCCGCCGATACCGGTACCGCCAGTGCTTTATTCTTTTCTTTTCTAAAATTAGAGAGATTTTTTCTCCTCACTTTTTGTCTTAACTTTCTGGGCCTACCAGGCCTCTCCAACATGGAGCCTTCTTCCCCTAAGAAGTGCCTTCACTGTGGAAACATAGTTTTCTTTTTAGACTCCAATGCTTGGTGTCTAACTTGTTTGGGCCCTGACCCTTTTTCCCCTGAACCATCAGGCTATAGTATTGGGAGAAGATCTTCCCTTTTTCGAGTTTCCCTCGATGCCGTTTTTCCTCCTGAGGTGAGGACACCGGTTTATTCTTCTCTCCAGGATCAGGTAACCCACAAACAGTCTGTTAAGACTAGCCAATCCTTGAGTGGTAAGTCTCATGCCAAGCATGATGACGGCTCCGGCCTTGCCCTCAAGACCTCATTGGCAATAAAACCCCGGCGGGATTCTTCGGGCTCCAAAGCATTTACGGGGTTTCAGGTTGTTCCTGGGGCTCACCCCTCACAGAACATACCTGAGCCATGCTCGGGGGCGGCATCCGCTTCGAGCGGTACCGATAACCCGGCATCGGCACCGGTGTCGAGTGTTCCACTCTTCACCAGGGATCATCATTTGGTGTCCTCGGTACCTTCTGGGCTGATCGATACGACCCAGACTGACTTTCCTGTATTCCCGCCATGCTCGGGGTGGGTATCGGCTTCGAGCGGTACCGATACCCCGGCATCGGCACCGGTGTCGAGTGTTCCACTCTTCACCAGGGATCGTCATCTGATGTCCTCGGTACCTTCGGGCCGATCCATATGACCCAGACTGACTTTCCCGTATCTTCGCCATGCTCGGAGTTGGTATCGGTTTCGACCGGTACCGACACCCCGGCATCGGCACCGATGTCGAGTGTTCCACTCTTCGCCAGGAATCGTCATCGGACGTCCTCAGTACCCTCGGAACCGATCGATACGACTCCAATTGACTTTCCTGTATCAGCATCGCCGATACCACCATCGACGTCGGTACCTTCTAGACATACATCGATAGACTCGCTCCCTTCGATGCCGAGTCTGGAATCGATATCCAGTCTAGATGACTTGGTACCGACGCGTTTCGGAACCGACCCATATCGTTTCCGTCCTCGCAGTACCGAGGATATTTTCCAAGCCTCTCTGGCTACCTCGGTACTGCTTCAGCAGCCCCCAATGTCTGCTTCAATAACATTACCATCTCCGATACCGGGGTCGGTATCGATGTCAATTCCTGCAGTTTCATCGGTGCCATCGATCCTTCCTATGCCTAGTTTGGAATCGATACCAGGCATTGATGATGCAGTACTAACTGTCTCCAATCGGGACTGTCAGTATCACTGTCCATCTGGCAGGATTCTTTTTTTCCACCAGTCCAATATGTCTTCTGGTGCTCAAGCTGCTGCTTCAACCTCAGCTTCCCCAGGAATAGTTCCCACTGGAGATCCTTCTTTTCAGAAATTTCTCCTTGACATGGCATCCTTTCTTGCCATTCCTATTCCTGGCTCTAATCTTAACCAAGACTCTCCTGCAGAAAAGGAAAATATAATGCTTCCTTTACATCATTCTTTGCAGGATCTTCTTCTGAGAATTTGGGAATCACCTTTAAGGGTTCCTTCACCTTCTACAGCCACTAATGTTCTGTATCAGGTGCATCCCTCTCCAGGGTTTCAAAAAAACCAACTTCCACATCATTCCATTGTAGTGGAATCAGCAATGAGGAAGGTAAGAAGCAAGAAGAAGCATTCTTCTTATCCGCCAGGTCGTGCATCTAAAGCACTTGATGCCTTTGGACGTCAAACCTTCCAAACTTCTATGCTGGCTTCAAGGATTATCTCATATATTTTCTATATGAGTCTGACACTTCAGGAGGTTACAGAGAAATTATCTCTTTTGTCCCCTTTTTTGTCAGAGCCTAAGGCCACTGACTTATTCCCTGCTTCTTAATCATAGCAGGAATATCTCTTGGTTTCTTTCTCGTGCTTCTCTAGACTCTTTTGAGTCTGTTAGCAGTTCCTCTGCTATTGCCATTGGGGCACGTCGTAAAGCCTGGCTGCAAGCTTCAGACTTGAGCAGATGGGCACAACATACACTGGGTAATTCTCCTTGTACTGGAGAAAATCTTTTCAATACAGAGGCTTTACGTCAGGTTGCTCATTGCTCCACTGACTTCCCTGGTTCTGGAAACCATCCTAAGCCCTCTTCTTCCCCAGGAGGTAGGAAATGTCCTACCAAACCTTCTCTCCCTAAAAAAAGAAGGTTTTACTCTTCTCCGGCCCATCCTCCAGATGTACCCAAACAAGGGACATCTCGTCCTAGTCTGAAGTCTCCAGACTCTATAGGTTCCTGTACATCGCAATCTACAGTTAACAGAAGTTTGTTCTTAAAACTCTACACTGGGTTTTCCTTTTTCAGTATGCTAAGCTGTTAGGATACTCTTGTCCATGGGTTACAGAATTCTCCTCTTCTTACTACTAAGAAGGGAGTTTACAACTATCCATGATAGTTTCTGTCCCCACATGAACATCTTTTCCTTCAGCTGACTCACCATATGGTAAGTCACCCTCCCATCCCCTCTCTTCCAGGGTTTCCCCTGCTTGAGTTAGTACCATACTGAAACACTTTTCTTCTTTCCTGTGTAGACTTTTTGTTATCCTTGATTGCATGCTCTGGACAACTCATCAGACAGGGACAGGAATATCTCCGCTCCCTTTGTCTGTTTTCTCTGTTTTTACACAGGAGAATCCCCTCTGCTGTTTTGTCCAGTTGCTGTGCATGCAGGAGTTCCAGTGATTACTCACCTTAGTAGTCATTGCAAGCTACTTTCAACCACCTTGCATAATACTACTCACTTCAGGTTATTTTCTTCTAGCCATATTCTTTCCTAGGATGTGGCAACACACCTGACTTCAGTCTTAATTCTCCTGCACAATGCTCTTCAATCTTCACAGAAGCTTTCTACTATGGGCCCTTGCTACAGAGCATTGAACTTTGTCTCTGGGGGCTTTTCCATATAGTAGAAAAAGCTTCTATAATCATTCCATGACTATAGAAGTTCTTTATACCCTCTTGTCTCCTGTTGTGATACAGAAGACAAGCTTTTTCTGCGTGAATGTCCAAGGAGTTCCCAATCTTACAGGAATCTACCCTTTCTATCCTTACAGCTTGGCATTATGCTCTTCTGCTCCTCTTGGACAACGCATACTCTATTAGTATACATGATACCCCTGTGTCCCTTGCTTGGGTCATCCTGGTATCATCTTCTATGCGTCTTTTGTTCCTTTGGACATGTCAGAGTTCTAGAGCACTCCTGACGTGCTCTTGCCAGACTGCTATTATCCTCTGTTTTTTCACGCAACCATACTGGTTATTTCACTGAACTACATTCCTGCACCGCAAAAATAGATTCTCTATATATCTTCAGGTGGTTTTCACCCCCTTGTTATTAGATGAATCTTTTCCCATCACATTCCCCATGTGAATGTTTTTGTGGGGCTCAGTTGCAAGCATGTATCCTCAGACTTATATTCATGTATGTATATATCCTGTACATGCATATTTCTGTAAGCTGTGTGGGCATAACTCCTGCCCATCTGTATATATATATATCACACATATCTATCCATATATGTACCTATATATATATGTCTCTCCATATATATATATATCTGTATATATATGTGTGTCCATTGGGTGATGTCCATAGGACGATATGTATTACCTACTATCTCCCTGTCTGTGCTATAAAGCTTTTACCTTCTTAAGGGGTCCAGACAGTCAACTTGCCTATTCTCATTTGGCTCAGTGAGTGGGAGCGGTTATGCACACAATTACTGCTGTGATGTCAACAGCTTCTATTTTTGTTATAGATCTCCCTGTCTATGAAGTCTCAAACTTCAATGTCTTCCTATCTCTTACCAGCTAGGAAAGACAGTGTACATCTTCAGTATTTCTGAGTACACTTCTGTTCTCCTTGGGAATAGGAGCTTTTTTCCATACCCCCTCTTCCCTTCAGGACTGGGATAATTGTGCAGATCAGTCAGTCTTCTTCTTTTAGTCCTCAATGTTAATAACTCTGTACCTAAAAGAGTTTTCAGCTTTTTTCCATAAAGCTTTCCATTGAAGATCTGCCGTTCTTATCCTACCCCAGTTGACACCTGGGTTACCTGCCCGTTCCAGGTTTGGAACTTCATCCTCACTGCTGTGAAGTTACCTTGAAGATTCCGCTACTGCATCTACAGTACACTCCATCACAGTTTCTACTTCCTACAATCTAGTAGGTAAGCTCTATATTATGCTTGTTCATTAAATACTTTAATGATACTTGACATACATTCTAAAGACTCATTTTCCTGTAGTCTTTAGATTCGCTGTTCCTTTACAGCTCTTCTCTGTTTAACTCCTACCCCCATCCCTCATGGGATGCCGGAGATCCAGGTGTGGGAAATGCCGTCCTGTCCCAGGGATACGCATTTTATGGGATCTCCCCCTGGCACCCTCAGCTAGGGAGTCCCCATATGTGAAGACTCATTCCTGCTTGTTCCTGGAGATAGCACAGTTACTTACCTGTAACAGGTGATCTCTGGGAACAGCAGGAATTAGTCTTCACAACCCACCCACCTCCCCTAGGAGTTGTATCTATCTATCTTCCTTTCCTCTTTCTCTCCTTCTGTCTCAGCTATGAAACTCAACTGAGGAGAGGCAGTGGGAAAGGCGGGAAGTCAGCGCGCAGGCGCGAGGGATGCTCCCAAAAGCTTTCTGATTGGATGCTGGGGAGCATTCCCGTGCAGGCTCCGTCGGTACCGACGTACCCATATGTGAAGACTAATTCCTGCTGTTCCCAGAGATCACCTGTTACAGGTAAGTAACTGTGCTTTCCATACCTAATCAACTCCTACCCGCCATCCCTGGTAGGATGCCAGAGATCCATGGGGGGAAGTGGAGCCCTGTTCAGGTACACACAACTTCTGGGGTCTCTCCCTGGCACCTAAAGCTAGGGAGTCCCCATATGTGATGACTACATTCCTGCTTGTTCCTGGAGATAGCATAGTTACTCACCTGTAACAGGTGATCTCCGGGAACAGCAGGAATTTAGTCCTCACAACCCACCCACCTCCCCTAGGAGTTGTATCTCTCTATCTATCTCTTTCCTTTCCCTCTCTCTCTCTTTGTCTCAGCTTTAAACTGGAGAGAGGCAGTTGGGAAAGGTGGGAAGGCAGCACACAGGCGCTGTGGGATGCTCCCAAAAGCTTTCTAATTGGACGCTGGGGAGCGTTCCCGCTCAGGCTCCGTCGGTACCGACGATACCCCATATGTGAGGACTAAATTCCTGCTGTTCCCGGAGATCACCTGTTACAGGTGAGTAACTATGCTTTATTTCAAATTGTCAAATTGTCAACGCTGGATGTAGTGCTCACCAACAGTGATAACGTGTCGAATGTCTGCGTGAGTGCCCCTGTGAGCAACAGTGACCATCACACGGTGTGATTTGAGATAAAAGCCATGGTACAGGCCAATCATAGCAAGCTGAAAGTCCTAAACTTCAAAAACACTGACTTCAATAAAATGGCCGAGTACTTAAAGGAGGAGATGATGGGGTAGAAGGAGATAAGGGAAGTGGAATTGCAATGGACTAAACTAAAGGCGGCAATAAAAGGGGCAATAGATAAATATGTCAGAAAAGTAAATAAAAACAAGAGGAGAAGGAAACCTATTTGGTTTTCCAAAGAGGTGGCTGCTCAAATAAAGGCAAAAAACACAGCTTTCACAAAATTCAAAAGCTTGCAAACAGAAGAACACAGAAATGAATACAGGATCAAGCTCAAAGAGTCTAAAAGAGAAATAAGGATAGCAAAATCAAAGGCAGAGGAAAAGATGGCTAAAGATGTTAAAGGTGGCGACAAAACTTTCTTCAGGTATATTCGGGAAAGGAAGATGATCAGAGTTGGAATTGCAGGACTCAGAAGTGCTGGGAAAGGACTCGTGGAAAGTGACACTGAAAAAGCGAAATTGCTAAACAAATACTTCTGCTCTGTTTTTACTACAGAAGATCCTGGAGATGTACCAGCTGTGACTCCCAAATATAAAAATAGGAATGAAGTAGATACCACACCATTCACAGAAGATGAGGTGTTAGAACAACTTGCTAAACTGAAAGTGGACAAAGCCATGGGACCAGATGGGATACATCCCAGGATACTGAAAGAGCTCAGAGAGGTTCTTGCAGGACCGTTAAAGGATGTCTTCAACAGATCCTTGGAAACAGGAGTGGTTCCTCAGGACTGGAGAATGGCTAATGTTGTACCTCTACACAAAAGTGGTGACAGGGAAGAAGTGTCAAACTACAGGCCCGTGAACCTTACCTCGGTGGCAGGAAAAGTAATGGAGGCGCTCCTGAAAGAGCGGATAGTGAACTTTCTCAAAACCAACAGGTTGCAAGATCCAAGGCAACATGGTTTTACCGAAGGACGGTCTTGCCAAACAAATCTGATTGAGTTCTTTGATTGGGTGACCAAGGAACTAGATCTGGGGCACGCAATGGATGTCATCTATCTGGATTTCAGCAAAGCCTTTGATACTGTTACTCATAGGAGGCTTGTCAGTAAACTCAGTAGCTTGGGGATGGGTCCCAAGATAGTAAACTGGATTAGAAATTGGTTGACTGACAGACAACAGAAGGTGATGGTACATGGAGCTCACTCGGATGAGAGGGAGTTGATTAGCGGGGTGCCTCAGGGTTTGTTCCTGGGCCCGGCACTGTTCAATATATTTGTGAGTGATATTGCTGAAGGACTGAATGGAAAAGTCTGTCTTTTTGCAGATGACACAAAAATTTGCAACAGAGTGGACTCCCCCGAGGGAGTGGTTACCATGAGGAAAGATCTACAAAAGCTGGAAGACTGGTCTAATGCTTGGCAACTACGATTTAATGTGAAAAAGTGCAGTGTCATGCACTTGGGTAGCAGAAATCCAAGGGAAAAGTACACGATAGGGGGTGAGAGGTTGGTATGCACGGTTCAGGAGAAAGACCTTGGTGTGATTATCTCTGTTGATCTCAAGGTGGCAAAACAGTGCGACAAGGCGGTGGCAAAAGCCAGGAGGATGTTGGGCTGCATACAAAGAGGGATTACCAGCAGAAAGGAAGAGGTACTTATGCCACTGTACAAGTCACTGGTGAGGCCTCACTTGGAATACTGTGTTCAGTTTTGGAGACCATATCTTGCAAAAGATGTAAAAGGACTGGAAACTGTTCAGAGAAAGGCGACCAAAATGATTTGGAGCCTGCGTCAGAAGCCTTATGAGAAGAGACTTGAAGACCTAAATATGTACACTTTAGAGGAGAGGAGGGACAGGGGAGATATGATTCAGACCTTTAAAGAGAAATGATGAACAAACAAACCTCTTCCAAAGACGGGGAAACTGTAAAACTAGAGGGCATAACATGAAACTGCAAGGTGGTAAATTGAAAGGCAATGTCAGGAAATATTTCTTCACTGAAAGGGTGGTGGATGCTTGGAATGCCCTCCCGATGGAAGTGGTGGGGGCAAACACGGTGATGGAATTTAAAACGGCATGGGACAAACACAGTGGATCCCTTTACAGCAACAGGATAAAAGCAAAATAAACAGTACCACCTAACTTCTGAACTATCTAGCATCTCAACAAATAGGGGTGTCCTACATGGAGTGGTGGGTTAGAACATAAGATATGCCATACTGGGTCAGACCAAGGTCCATCAAGCCCAGTATTCTGTTTCCAACAGTGGCCAATCTATGCCATATGTAACTAGCAGTTTCCCCAAGGGACACAGGTTCCACAATGCTTGTATTGGTTCAAGCATTGATATCCTGGGTCCCTTCTTAATAATGGTTTATGGACCTTTCCTCCAGGAACTTGTCCAAACCTTTTTTAAACCCAGCTACACTAACAGCCTTTACTACATCCTCCGGTAACAAATTCCAGAGTTTGATTACACGTTGAGTGAAAAAATATTTTCTTTTATTAGTCTTAAATAGTTTACCCTGTAGCTTCATTGCATGTCCCCTAGTCTTTCTATATTCTGATAAGGTAAACAATCGATCTACGTTTACCCGTTCCACTCCGTTCATTAATTTATAGTCTTCTATCATATCTCCCCTCAGCCGTCTCTTTTCCAGGTTAAAGAGCCCTAATCTTTTTAGCCTTTCTTCATAGGAGTATCCTTCCATCCATTTTGGTGGCTCTTCTCTGAACCTTTTCTAAAATCGCTATATCCTTTTTAAGATACGGCAACCAGAATTGTACAAAATATTCAAGGTGCGGTCTCACCATGGAACGATATAGAGGCATTATAATATCTTTTGTTTTATTTTCCATTCCTTTCCTTATCATACCTAGCATTCTATTTGCTCTCTTGGCCGCTGCTGCACACTGGGCCGAGGGTTTTAACATGGTATCCACAATGACGCCTAAATCTTTTTCCTGGGTGGTGGTTCCTAATGTGGAACCTTGCATCGTGTAACCATAGTTTGGGTTGTTCTTCCCTAGGTGCATAACCTTGCACTTGTCCACATTAAATTTCATCTGCCATTTTGATGCCCAGTCTTCCAATTTATCAAGATCATCTTGCAATCCTCTTGGGTTTTAACAACTTTAAATAGTTTTGTGTCATCTGCAAATTTGATAACCTCACTCGTTATTCCACTTTCCAGGTCATTTATGAATATGTCAAAAAGCAGCAGACCCAGCACAGATCCCTGGGGTACACCACTATTCACCTTTCTCCATTGGGAAAATTGGCCAGTTAGCCCTACCCTCTGCTTTCTATCTTTTAACCAGTTCCTGATCCACAATAGTACACTGCCTCCTATCCCATTACTCTTTAGTTTTGCCAAAAGTCTCTCATGAGGGACCTTGTCAAAGGCTTTCTGAAAGTCCAGATACACAATATCAACCGACTCACCTTTGTCCACCTGATTATTCACTCCTTCAAAAAAACATAACAGATTAGTAAGACTAGATCTTCCTTGTCTAAAGCCATGTTGACTGTCTCCAATTAGGTCATGACTATCTACATGCTGAGTAATTTTATTCTTTATGATGGTTTCTACCATTTTTCCCGGTACTGATGTCAGGCTCACCGGTCTGTAGTTTCCTGGATCACCCCTGGAATCCTTTTTAAAAATTGGTGTTACATTGGCGATCCTCCAATCTTCAGGTATTAGAGATGATTTTATTGATAGTTCACAGATTGCTAATAGCAGGTCTGCTATCTCGTATTTCAGTTCTTTCAACACCCTTGGATGTATACCATCCGGCCCAGGTGATTTGCTACTCTTCAGTTTATCTAATAGTTGTAATACATCTTCCTGATGTAGCGATATTTCCTTCAATTCTTCCGCACCTTTAAATACCACTTCAGTCATGGGTAACATCCCTACATCTTCCTCAGTAAAGACTGAAGGAACTAAACAAAAACATGGGGAGGGTTGGCCTGCACAGAGCGACAGGTGCACCTACTCTTCCCATCTTGCTGGGCAGACTAGATGGACCATGATGGTCTTTATCTGCCGTCACTTACTATGTTACTATGTCTTCCTTTATTCATGTTTAAAAAATAGAACAATGGATTTTGTCCATTAAAAATATTTTTTCCCACCTGTTGGTGGTCTTTTTTAGTGGTTTCTTCTCCTTTTCTGCTGTGAAGACAACTGTTAGCCAGGGAATTTCATTTGTGTAACAATGGCAAACTGCTTGTCTTGAGAGAAAGTGAAGTTGCTTAGTCATAACAAATGCTCCTAGCAGACTGCAGTTCACCATTGCCTCATACCCACCCACTTCTCCTTTTGAAGTTGTTCTTTGCCAGTCAAACTCTAAGAACTTAAAGAAACAGACAGACCGTAGCAGTACAAGAATATCCTTTAAACCTTTTAAGAAAGTTCTGGTAGAGATGTCCATCCAGAGCTATGCATGTTTATATGACTTTCTTATATGACTGATGAACTGCTGTCTTCAGAACACCCCTGGTAGAGTTAAGCAACTTTGATTTAGGGCAACTAAAGTAGTGTGCACTCTATCAGCAATGAGTCGCCTGACACAGACTCGATGGCACTTAACAACAACAACAACAACAAGTGGTGAGGATGCAAAGACAAAGTTTGAAGGTACCCACTGAAATTATTGTTCTCCAGGAACAAGGAGGAAGTCAGTCCTCGCTTATGGGTGACGTCGGCACTGACGGAGCCCGCGCAGAGCAATTCCCCAGCTTTCAAAGAAAGCCTTTGGGATTGCTGCCACGCATGCGTGGTCCTCTTCCCGCCCAAAGGTGCGATCTTGCTCAGTCTCCCTTTTTCCGTGGAGGCCTTTGGATGCATGTTCTCGTCCCTTGGAAAAAGCTTTTTCTTTTCTGGCCTTTTGGCCCTTTTTTCTGGTAGCAATGGTCCTTTCCCGTCCTCCCCATCGCCCCTGCTCCGGCTGTGGGCCAGGGGATCCCTTTTTTTCTCCTTTAGTGGTTTTTTCCCTTCGGGCCCTTTTCACGCCCTTTTTTCCAACCACATGGCCACCGGCTTTTTTTTTTTGCCCCATGGCCACCGGCTTCAAAAAATGTGACACATGCTCCAAGAAAGGCAGACCACAATCTGGAGCTCTGCTTGCTCTTTAAGAAAATGTCCGCTAAGGCCTTGCTAAGCCGTAAGCAGACGTCCGGTGATATTTTCTGTAAGGCAGCCCTGGAGTCCCCGTTGGTGCCCCACTCTACCGATCCACCACTTGTGGGGTCCCCCGCAGTGACTTCGCGCCCCAGGTGTCACTCTGATCAGGGTTCGCCCGAGGTGGAATGGTGAAAGAAGACAACGACCTCAAAGTCATTGTCGGGGGCTCCAGTCAAGCATGAGTGGTCTCGTGCTCATTCCTTTAGGCCCTCCTCAGCGTTCCCGAGAGTCGGACAAGGAGCAGCCTCGAAAGGTACCTCGTGCAGATACGGAGGCCTCAGGCGATGGTGCCTGATTGTCTGAGGGTCGTCCCGGCGAGGACCCCCTCTCCTTCTCCACACCAGACCTGGTAACCCCAGTGTCAATGGTGCAGGGACCCACTCCTGAATGGGAGTCCCATATGCTGGCACCGGAGCACAGTATTTCTGCCTTCCTAGCTGCCCAGCAGGCGCTTTTACCCAGCATGGCTGGCTCACGCCTTGAGGCTGAGGGTCCCTCGACAGGGGTCCTGAAAACTTCCTTGGAAAACCCCTGAGAGCTGCGGGCTTCGCGAGAGTCCTCAACACCGGTCTCACTCACCATCCCGTTCCTCGGGGGCGAGGTCTTCCAGAGTCAGTGCCTCCGACTCCAAGTGGTCCTCAGCCACTGAGCGCGGGGATCAGCCCGACTCCGAGTTCTCCTCGGACCTCTCGGGCTGGGAATCAGACAGGGAAACGTCCCCTGAAACCTGTGCCCATAGGGACCTTCCTTCTGTCCCCTCCCGCCTCGCAAAGGTGGTCACCCCCGGAAGACACCTCCTTCTTGGTATTTGTGTGGGATATGGCTCGAGCCCTCAATCTGCCCACGCAGACCGAGGAAGAGCCAAGGGCAGAGGAACCCGACATCTTGCAATATGAGTTTCCCCCTAGGGAGTCTCTCACGGTCCTGGTACCGTCCATCCTGACCTGGCTGCTCCTCTGCATGTGGGAAGCACACGCCTCTGTCCCTATTGTTAGTAAAAGACTCATTGCCATTTACAGGGTCCAGCATGGCCCGTGGTTTCGGAAGACTCGGCTTCCCCATACCTCCATGGTAGTTGAATCCGTGATGCGGAAGCAGAAGAGCCTGAAGTCGCATTCGTCGGTCCTGCCTGGTAGGGAATCCCATGCCCTCGATGCCCTTGGGCACAAGGCTTACCAGGGATCCATGCTGGCGTGCCGCATCCAGGCTTACCAACTGTATATGGGGATGTAACTTCATGACCTCGCTAAAGAGCTCGGCGGTTTCTCCGCGGGCCTCGGAGGCGAACACCTCATCAGATTTCAGACCCTTCTGAAATCGATTGCGGACTGCTCAAAATACCTTTCCTGCACCACATATGACGAGTTCGAGTCTTCCGCCCATGTGACAGCGGCCGGCAGCGGAGCCCGGCATCAAGCGTGGCTCCAGTCTTCAGACCTGGAGCAATGGGTCCAGGAGAAGCTCTTGGATGTCCCCTGCCTCGGCAAACAACTGTTCGGCAAGCCCATGGAGGACAAGGCAGCCAAGATCGAGACGGAGTTCGTGACCTCCACCCGTCTCTCTTGTAAAACCTCTTCTCTTCCGCAGAAGAAACACAGCAAGAAGCCTTTCTTCCAGAGGGAGGGGCTCCCTTACCGGAGATACTCACCCTATCCGCCCACTCCAGCACTGGCGGCCAGGGCAAAGGAGGAGCTCAGGGTCACCAGAAACCAAAGGGGCCCAAAGCTCAACCACCGGCGCCACCCCAGCCAGCCCCGGGGTATTGACGCCAAGTGCATAGCCCCTCACCTCCCAGTGGCACTTCCGCCTGTGGGAGGGTGTCTGTCTTTTTTCACCCCCAAGTGGGCAGCCATTACATTGGACACCTGGGTCCTTCAGGTAATCCAGAACGGTTAACATCTTTGTCTGAACAGACTCCCTTCTCCCGAGCGGAGCCTACTCGGCTTCCCTCACACCAGGCTTGCTTGCAGCAAGAGCTTATCAACCTTCTCAGTCAACAGGCGGTCAAGAAAGTTCCGCTGCACCTCCAAGGTCAGGGGTTTTACTCCCGGTACTTCCTCGTTCCGAAGAGGACGGGAGGCCTGCACCCCCTCCTCCATCTCTGGAATCTGAACAAATTTCTGGTGCGGGAGATGTTCAGGATGCTATCACTTGGTGTCCTGCTGCCCTTCCTTCGGCAGGGCAATTGGCTATGGTCCTTGGATTTCAGAGATGCTTATGCCCACATTCCGGTCCACCCCAAGCACAGGAAGTACCTGCGCTTCAGAGTGCAAGGGGAGCACTTCCAATACAGAGTGCTCCCTTTCGGGCTCGCTTCTGCCCCGCGTGTCTTCATGAAATGCCTGTCAGCGGCTGCAACCCTCCTCTGGCTACAGGGCATATCCATCTACCCTTACCTGGACGACTGGCTCGTCAAGGGCACATCGGCAGAGGATGCTCGCCTCTCGGTGTCTCGCACGGTGGTCCTCCTCGAGTGCCTCTGTTTCCTGATCAACTACTCCATGTCCCACCTCGAGCCGGTGCAGACCCTGGAGTTCATCGGCTCTGTTCTCAACACGGGACGGGTGACTACCTTCCTCCCTCGAGTGTGCACGGAGCAGCTCCGTGTTCTGGCTGCCGAGGTCCAAAGCTGGTCAACAGTCTCGGCGCAGGCCATGTTGCATCTTCTGGGGCACATGGCCTCGACCATCCATGTTGTCCCCCCACACTTGCATGCACATGTGAGCGCCCCAATGGTGCCTCAGTGCGCAGTGGACCCAACCCTCTGGCTGCCTCCGAGATCCCGTGTCGGTCTCCCGCAGCCTCTCCAGTTCCCTGGATTGGTGACTGAACCCCCAAAGCCTTCTTAGGGGCATGCCCTTCCAGACTCGACAACACAAGCTCATCTTGATGACTGATGCCTCACTGTTGGGCTGGGGAGCCCACTGCGGCATCCTCCTTACTCAGGGGCGGTGGTCACCCAAGGAATCTCGGCAGCAGATCAACCTGCTCGAGCTTCGAGCGGTCCGGCTGGCCCTGAAAGTCTTCGAACATCACCTGCACGGCAAGTTGGTGCTTGTGCAGACCAACAACAAGGTCGCGATGTTCTACATAAACAAGGAGCCTCCTCTGTCGGGAAGCAGTCCTCCTCTGCTCCTTCACCGTATGCTGGGGCATGACCCGTGAGAGTGGTCTACCTTCCGGGTCAGGACAATGTCCTCGCAGACAGACTCATCAGGCTCCCTTCGCCCAAAAGAGTGGCGCCTGAGTCCAAAGGTGGTTCTCCACCTGTTTTGCCGCTGGGGGACTCCGTCCTTGGACCTGTTCGCCAGCCTGGTGAACACACAGCTTCCCCGCTTTTGTGGGCTGATACCACACCCAAGCAGGGTAGCTCCGGACACGTTCCTCCTGGACTGGACCTCCAGGCTTCTGTATGTGTTCCCTCCCACTCCTCTCATTGCAAGGACCCTCCACAAGATTCAGCGGGATCGAGCCACGGTGATCTTAGTGGCTCCTTCGTGACCTCAACAGCCCTGATTCCTGCTTCAGCGCCAGCTCTCGTCAGAACTTCTGGTCCCCCTGGGCAGTACCCCAGGTCTGCTAACGCAGAAGGAAGGACGGGAGCTCCACCTGAACCTTGTCTCGCTATCCCTGACAGCCTGGCGGCTGAACGGGTGTCTCTAGCCTCGCTGCACCTCCCAGAGGAGATCGAGAAGGTGGTCCTCGCATCGAGGAAGGACTCGACAAGACGGGCCTACACCCTGAAGTGGCAGCGCTTCTCGGTCTGGTGCTCTGAGCTCCAGATCAACCCATTCTCCTGCTCTACCCAGTGGGTTCTCCAGTACCTCCTCCACCTCTTGCAGGTGGGACTGAAATCCAATTCGGTCCGAGTTCACCTGAGCGCCATCTCGGCCAATCACTTCCCCATCGAGGGTAAACCTCTCTCGGGCCAGCCTCTGGTCTCCTGCTTCATGCAGGGTCTCTTACTTTCCAAGCCCCCCGTCTGGCCTCCACCGGCGGAGTGGGATCTGAACATAGTGCTCATGCAGCTGACGCAGCCTCCCTTCGAGTCAGTGGTGATGTGCTCGCTTCGGCACCTCTCCTGGATGGTATTCTTCCTGGTGGCACTCACCTCGACACGGCGAGTCAGCGAGCTGCAAGCCCTCATTGCTGCAACTCCCTACATAAGGTTATACAGGAACAGAGTGGTTCTTCAAACTCACCTCAAGTTCCTACCGAAAGTTGTCTCAGATTTCCATCTCAACCAATAGATCATCCTACCGACTTTCTTCCCGAGACCCCATGCCAACCAGGCATTGGCGGTCCTACATACACTCGACTGCAAGAGGGCTCTCACCTTCTACCTGCAGCACACCCAGGGTCATCTCAGGTCTGACCGGCTCTTCATTGCCTACAATCCTAATCACTTGGGGCTCGCAGTCACCAAGTGTACCATCTCCGTCTGGGTGGCAGACAGCATTGCCTTCGCTCAGGCAAAGGCTGGGACCCCGCTGGATCGCTGAGTCACCGCCTACGGTGTCCAGGCCAAGGCAACGTCGGTGGCTTCGCTGTGCTCAGTGCCTCTGATAGACATCTGCCGGGCTGCGACCTGGTCCTCTGAATACCTTCGCTACGCACTACTGCCTGGAGAGGGAGTCCTGCTGGAACAGCGCCTTCAGCCAGGCTGTACTCTGTAATCTGTTTGGGGTATAAGCAAATCCTGCCCTCCAACCCTTCTTCTGAAGCTACCGAGAGCTTGGCCCAAGGGCTCGAGGCCTCTGGCTTCCTTCGGTCATCGGCATCTGCTCACAGCCTCGCAGAGGCGTTTTTGGCTTGCAGGTTTTGGTAGCCTGTAGCTGGGGAGTCCCATAAGCGAGGACGGACTCCCTGCTTGTTCCTGGAGAAATCGTAGTTACTCACATGTAACAGGTGTTCTCCAGGGACAGCAGGAATCAGTCTTCACTACCCTCCCACCTCCCCTTAAGAATTGCCATTTTTGTTTTTCTTCCCTGGCCATCTACTGAGTAGGGCTCTAGATATGGGACCTGAGTGAGCAAGATGGCACCTTTGGGTGGGAAGAGGACCCCACGCATGCATGGCATCAATTCCCAAGGCTTTCTTTGAAAGCTGGGTTCCGTCGGTGCCATTGTCACCCATAAGTGAGGACTGATTCCTGCTGTCTCTGGAGAACACCTGTTACAGGTGAGTAACTACGCTTATTGGAATAAGTACATTGTCAGATCATGTCATTTATTTATTTTATTGGATTAAATATATCACTATTAAAATACGATGATGTAGCAGTGTACAAAAATCAGGAGGAGTTACAGGCGCAAATGAAATTGTATACAGTTTGTAACATAAGAATCAAAACATTAATTTAAGCCACTGGGGGGAGGGGGGAATGCATAAGATGACAATCTTTCCTTAGCGACATACATATAACTGCAGTATTGGATTCCCTGTATAGGTAACATCTGGCACCCTGAGTAATTCAGAAATGGATGCAGTTGAGACTCAGAAGTGTTTGCTTGGAACCAGCGCTCTAGTTTTGCTCCTGTCTCCGAGAGTCAAGAACCAAGATCTGATGGAAGATGATGTCTACTGGCTTTCTGCTCTTCTGCAGCTGAAGCAGCTCCTGCATGCTAAGCCTTTCCAACCCGTGCTTCCTCTGGTGATCTTTCTCCCTAGCCTGGAAGAGACTGCAGAGGAGACAGGAGAGGTGGAGGAAGGTATGGTCATATGCTGGAGTTTGGAATGGAAGAACCATTAGCCCTCAGATGATAACCATTTAAAATGAAAAGAGGCATGTTTACTAAAGCGTACTATCAGGGTAGTATGGGGTTAGAGTGCGGTATCGCCAGCATGCGACAGAGTGCAGACTGGGTGAGACAAGAGTGTTGTTGGCATTAGTTGCTCCTGTGGCCATTTTACCACAGCGAAGCACAGTAAATGCAGGAGTACAGTTCTACTCTCCCCTCTGGAGGTAGCACATGACCCACACATGCGTTGCGGGCATGGGGCTTAGTAAAATGCTCCAAAGTTATTAAACTGTTCATTTTGCTTGCTTTATTATTTTCTAGTTAACCTAATAGCTGCCATTTCTTGCTACAAAATATGGTCTCAGATTAAGAAGCATTCTTGAGCCATAAGGGAATGACAATCTATACTGGAGATATTTGTTATATTAGAGATATTTATGTAATGCCTCTTAGAAATACCATAGAAAAGTAGTAACCTGTGTAGATCCACTTTGAGTTCAGTGTGGTACAGTGTTGTATAAGCCCCTTTATTCTGCCTTCTGCTCCAAGGTGCAGGAAACAGGAGGGGAAGAGGTGACACGAGTAGTCAGAGCACAGAGAAAAGCAAAAGAACATCTGTGCTCCCTCCTTATTGTTATTTCTCCTCCTCCTCCTCCCCCCCCCCCCCCATTTCTAGAAGGGTTGATGTTAGAGTGGACAGATAGAGCAAAGAAAAGCTGTGTTACAGCATAATCGAATCCTTCCTCTCTTGTCATTCTCCTTCACTGAAGGCACTGTCTGGGAGAGATTTTGGTTACATGAGTATTCTGTGTAGTTAATACTCAGTTCCTCATTGAGGGTCATATCTTGTTAGGTCTGACTCAGCTCAATAAGGTAATATTGTTAAGTGTTATGAATATAGTAGGTAGCAGCATCTTAATTTCATAGACTGTCAGTTTAATGGCTAATTTTTGGGAATATGTTACAATTGAGTACATTTGCATGTATACTTTTCCCTGTGTGGGCCCTGGCAAATTTTCAGAATAAAAGCATGCACTTACTTTTGTTATTGAATTGGAAAAGGTAGAGAGGCTACCAAAATGATAAAGGACATGGAAGGATACCCCTTTAAGGAAAGGCTTGAAAAGTAGGGCCCTTCTGCTTGGAGAAGAGATGGTTGAGGAGAGATATGATAAAGGTCTGTTAGTGTAGCTGTCTTTAAAAAATAAAAGCCCATAAACTATTATTAAAGTTGACGGGGGTAAATCCACTGCTTATCCATTTTGTGAAGTAAAGGAATGAAGTGACAATCATGTTACTGTTTGACAAATTGAATCTAGTGAAATAGGCTTTAGAAGAACCACAGTATCTACAATAGCTATGATTTGGTGAGACTTTACTTTTACTTTACTTAGGGTATGAAGGGCTTTCTTGTGTTGATTCCTGTGAGGTTTTTGGATAGAATATAGGAAGCAATATTTTCTCACTATTTTCAGCAATGGCCAATTCAGGTCATAAGTACCTACAGGTTCCCAAAAGATATACAGATTCAATGTTGCTTGTTCCAAGGATAAGCAGTGAAATTTCCCCAGTCCTCTTTAATAATGGTTTGTGAACTTTTCCTCCAGGAACGCGACCAAATCTCTTTTAAAGCCAGCTACACTAACAACGTTTACTACATCCTCTGGTAATGAGTTCCAGAGTTTGGTTATGCATTGAGTGAAAAAATATTTTCTCTGATTAGTCTTAAATGTGCCACATTGTAGCTTCATTGTATGTCCCCTAGTCTTTCTACTTTTTCAAGGAGTTAAAAAAACATTCTAGTCAATTCATTATTTTATAGACCTGTATCATATCTCCCCTCAGGCGTCTCTTTTCCAAATTGAAGAGCCCCAGTCTTTTAAGCCTTTCCTTGTAGGAATAGCCTTCCATCCCCTTTACCATTTTGTCACTCTTCTCTGTATCTTTTCTAATTCTGCTATATCCTTTTTAAGATATGATGACCAGAATTGCACACAATATTCAAGGTGGGGTTGCACCATGGAGCAATACAGCGACATTATAATATCCTTTGTTTTATTCTCCATTCCTTTCTTTATGATTACTAGTATTCTATTTATTTATTTATTTATTTAACATTTCTTATATACCGCGCTATTTGTCATCAGCGCGGTTTACATCAAAACAATAGAACACTTGACCAGATACATTGGCCGTCGTTTACATAAAACGGGGAGTTAACATGGAGGAGAACTTGGGGAACTATTTACATTCAAGTTTATAGCAAACTTAGGAAACTATGTACAAATACTGGGCACTCTCCCTACACCCCTCCCTCCTCATGAACTCCACTCCTCCTCTGGCTTTCTTCTCTCTGTGGCCTTTTCTTCTTCTATAAACTCCAGACTTCGATCTTTTACCTTGCTGCTCCTTATGCATGGAACAAAGTTCCTCTATGTTTACGTGAATTCTCTTCTCTCCCCCTCTTCAAATCCATGCTAAAGGCTTACCTCTTTGAGGCTGAATTTGGATCCTAATCCCTTGTTCTCTTTGCGTCTCTTTCCCTATTTGAACCCCCCTTGTTGTAAGCTCTATGAGCAGGGACTGTCTTTTTTATATGTTTGTGCAGCACTGTGTGCGCCTTGTGTGACTATATAAATGATTAATAGCAGTAGTAGTAGTGGGCAGAGGGTTTCAATGTATTATCCACAATAATGCCCAGATCCTTTTCCTGTGTGGTGATTACTAATGTGAAACCTTGCATTGTGTAACCATAGTTTAGGTTTTTATTCCCTAAAAACATAACTATACACTTGTCCACATTAAATTTCATCTGTCATTTGGACACCCAGTCTCCCAGTTTATCAAGGTCCTCTTGCAATTTTTCACAATCCTCTTGTGTTTTAACAACTTTGTGTAATTTTGTGTCCTCTGCGAATTTGATCACCTTACTCATTATTCCCATTTCCAGGTCATTTATAAATATGTTAAAAAAACAGCAGGTCCAGCACAGATCCCACGGGTTAGGGCCAGCCCGTCCATTGTGGGAGAATGATGTTTGCACAGAGACCTGTGCTTCAGGGGGCCCCGCACCAACAACATCCTACATTAAATACCGGCAGGCGGGGCAGCTTTAGAGGAAGCCAGAGAGGCCCCGTCTCACCTCTAACAGCTGCCGAAGTGAAGTGCGTCTTTTTTTCTTCACTTCGGAAGCTATACTGTAGTTTAGGATGCTGCCGCGCTGAATGTCAGGAAACAGGAAGTCCCCTTTAACCTCACCATGGCAGTATTGTAAACTATACTACAGCTGCCAAAGTGAAGAAAAAAGGCGCTTTTCAATTAGGCAGCTGTTTTTTGACATCTGCAGAGCTCTTCGGGAGGGGGGGGCTTGGACTGGAAATGGGCTGAGTGGGGGGGGGCTTGGACTGGAAATGGGCTGAGTGGGGGGGAGCTAGGACTGGAAATGGGCTGATGGGGGGCTAGAATTGGAAGTGGGCTGTTGGGGGGGGCTTGGATTGGAAATGGACTGATCAAGTTGCTAGGGCTGGAAATGGGCTCATGGGGGGCTTGGATTTGAAATGGGATGAGTGGGGGGGAGCTAGGACTGGAAATGGGCTGAGTGGAGGGGCTTGGACTGGAAATTGTTGAGTGGGGGGAGCTAGCACTTGAAATAGCTGATGGGGAAGGTGCTTGGATTGGAACATAAAATATGCCATACTGGGTCAGACCAAGGTCCATCAAGCCCAGTATCCTGTTTCCAACAGTGGCCAATCTAGGCCATACGTACCTAGCAGTTTTCCCAAAAGACACAGGTTCCACAATGCTTGTATTGGGCCAAGCATTGATATCCTGGGTCCCTTCTTAATAATGGTTTATGGACCTTTCCTCCAGGAACTTGTCCAAACCTTTTTTAAACACAGCTACACTAATAGCCTTTATTACATCCTCCAGTAACAAATTCCATAGTTTGATTACACGTTGAGTGAAAAAATATTTTCTCTTATTAGTCTTAAATAGTTAACCCTGTAGCTTCATTGCATGTCCCCTAGTCTTTCTATATTCTGATAACGTAAACAATCGATCTACATTTACCCGTTCCACTCCGCTCATTAATTTATAGACTTCTATCATATCTCCACTCAGCCGTCTCTTTTCCAGGTTAAAGAGCCCTAACCTTTTTAGCCTTTCTTCATAGGGGTATCCTTCCATACCCTTTACCATTTTGGTGGCTCTTCTCTGAACCTTTTCTAATAACGTTATATCCTTTTTAAGATACGGCGACCAGAATTGCACACGATATTCAAGGTGCGGTCTCACTATGGAACTATATAGAGGCATTATAATATCCTCTTTTATTTTCCATTCATTTCCTTATGATAATCTAGCATTCTATTTGCTATCTTGGCCGCCGCCGAGGGTTTTAATATGTTATCCACAATGACGCCTAAATCTTTTTCCTGGGTGGTGGTTCCTAATGTGTGGAACCTTGCATCGTGTAACCATAGTTAGGGTTGTTCTTCCCTAGGTGCATAACTTTGCACTTGTCCACATTAAATTTCATCTGCCATTTTGATGCCCAGTCTTCCAATTTATCAAGATCCTCTTGCAATTTTCCACAATCCTCTTGGGTTTTAACAACTTTAAATAGTTTTGTCTCATCTGCAAATTTGATAACCTCACTCATTATTCCCTTTTCCAGGTCATTTATGAATATGTCAAAAAGCAGCGGACCCAGCACAGATCCCTGGGGTACACCACTATTCACCTTTCTCCATTGGGAAAATTGGCCATTTAGCCCTACCCTCTGCTTTTCTATCTTTTAACCAGTTCCTGATCCACAATAGTACACTGCCTCCTATCCCATGACTCTTTAGTTTTGCCAAAAGTCTCTGATGTCCTTGTCAAAGTCTTTCTGAAAGTCCAAATACACTATATCAACCGACTCACCTTTGTCTAACTGTTTATTCACACCTTCAAAAAAACATAACAGATTAGTAAGACAAGCTCTTCCTTGTCTAAAGCCAGGTTGGCTGTCTCCCATTAAGCCATGACTATCTACATGTTCAGCAATTTTGTTCTTTATGATGGTTTCTACCATTTTTCCCAGTACTGACGTCAGGCTCACCGGTCTTTAGTTTCCTGGATCACCCCTGGAACCCTTTTTAAAAATTGGCGTTACATTGGCCATCCTCCAATCTTCAGGTATTACAGATGATTTTAATGATAGTTCACAGATTACTAATAGCAGGTCTGCAATTTCATATTTCAGTTCTTTCAACACCCTTGGATGTATACCATCCGGCCCAGGTGATTTGCTACTCTTCAGTTTATCTAATAGTTGTAATACATCTTCCCGATGTATCTTTATTTCCTTCAATTCTTCTGCACCTTTAAATACCACTTCAGTCATGGGTAACATTCCCACATCTTCCTCAGTAAAGACCGAAACAAAGAATTAATTCAGTCTCTCCACTATCGCCTTGTCGCCTCTTAGTGCCCCTTTTAACCCCTCTATCATCTAATGGACCAACTGACTCTCTCACAGGTTTTTTGCTACGAATGTACTTGAAAAAGTCTTTATTACGCGTTTTTGCTTCCGCAGCAAGCTTCTTCTCGAATTCCCCCTTTGCCTGCCTTATCAATGCCTTGCATTTAACTTACCAGTGCTTGTGCTGTTTCCAGGTTTCGTCATTTGGCTCTTTTTTCCATTTCCTGAAAGATACTTTTTTGGCAACAACAGCCTCTCTGACCTCACCTTTAAACCATGCTGGCAGTTTTTTGGACTTCCTTCCACTTTTCTTAAAGCGTGGAATACAGCTGGTCTGGGCTTCCAAGATAGTATTTTTCAGCAACACCCAAGCTTGATGTAAGTCTTTAACCTTTGCAACTGCTCCTTTTAGTTTTTTCTTAACTATTTTCCTCATTTTATCATAGTCTCCCTTTCGAAAGTTAAAAGGTAGTACTGTGGATTTCCTTACTATCCCTCCTCCACTAATTAAATCAAATGTGATCATGCTATGATTGTCAAGTGGCCCCAACACCCTTATCTCTTGCACCTGATCTGGTCTTCTACTAAGGACTAGGTCGAATATGGCTTCCCCTCTGGTCGGTTCATGAACCAGCTGCTCCAAGAAGCAGTCATTTAATTCATCTAGGAACTTTATCTCCCAAACACTAACAGAGGAAAAATACAACACACACGGAGATTCAAAGCATTCAGCAAAGAAGACTTCCTAACCCTAACCCTACCTAACCTACTTACGAATTCCAACAACCTTGATGACCTGATAAACAACTGGAACACCACAATCTCCTCAGCATCCAGCGCAACTATAAACAAAACCAGTACTAGACCCATCTCCTCAAAGGCCCGCTGGTTCACCCCTGGCCTCCGGAAACTAAAAACCAAACTTAGAAGAGCAGAAAGGAAATGGAGGAAAACCAAAAATGAAATGAACAAAACGCAATACCTCTACGAACTCACTACATACCACTCGGAGACCGACAACGCGAAGAGAAACTACCACACCAAAATCATCACGACAGCTGTAAACAAACCTCGAGAACTCTTCCAAATTGCCAAAAAACTGACAAAAGCACCGAGCACTTCCGATCAACTCCCAGATATCCCCCCGGATCTCCTGGCCCGACAATACAAACAACTTCAACAACCTCAACAATCACACCACCGTGCTGAAACCACAAAGACAAATCCTTGCACCATCATAAACACAGACTGGAATACGTTCGATACAACCTCAAAAGAAGAGATATCTTCCACCATCTCCTGTCTGAACACCACTACCTCCCTGCTAGACCCCTGCCCTACGGACTGGATAAAGAAAACCAAGGAAGACCTGAGTGCTCCATTAACCCACATCATAAACGAATCCTTTAAACAAGGATACATGCCGGACGCCCTCAAGACAACAATCATTCGACCAACCATGAAAAAAAACAACCTGGACCCCCTGGACCCCACCTCCTACAGACCAGTTGCGAGCCTCCCCCTTACCGCCAAGATAATAGAAAAGGTAGTCCAACGCCAGCTTCAAGATCATCTAGACATCAACGACATACTAGACCCGCAGCAACACGGATTCCGGCCACTACATGGAGTCGAGACCCTCATGACCATTCTAATGAACACCCTCATCATAGGAACCCAAGAGAAACAATCTGGATACATCCTGATCTTCCTAGATATATCAGCGGCCTTTTTGTCACAATCTCCCACGAAATCCTCATACGCAGACTCCAATCAATTGGAATCAAAGACATTGTACTCCAATGGTTCAGATCCTATTTAACCAACAGACAGCAACGGATCCGCACCTTCACCACAACCTCGCCCCCCTACCAGCAACGTCAAGGAGTACCCCAAGGATCCACCCTATCAGCCATGCTGTTCAATATATATCTCCGTCCACTATGCTCAATCATACGCACCCACAACATCAACTTCCACATATACGCTGACGACATAATGCTCTACGCACCGATTACAACCACCAACCCAACAAATGACCAACTATCAGCCTGCTTCACCGATGTGGCCAACTGGCTACAGGAGAACAACCTATCCATCAACATAAAGAAAACTGAAGCCCTTATAGTGACAAAAGAACCAGACTTCAAACCACCTACCCACCTCAACATGGGAACCACGCAAATTCAAATCCAGCCTCAAATAAGGTATCTAGGCGTTATCATTGACCAAGCTCTCACCTTTAAATATCAAATCAACAAGACCGCCGGGACGATATTCCACAAAGCTAAAACTGTACAACGCCTCCGACCCCTCCTAGAACCTCACGACTTCAGGACAGTAATGCAAGCTGTGACACTCCCTCATCTGGACTTCTGCAACATAATCTACCATGGACTTCCCGCCTCACAAACCAGCCCCCTCCGAACTGCCTTAAATACTACAGCAAGGATTATTCAGAATGCGAAAAAACGGGATCACATCACCCCAATCCTAAGAGACCTCCACATCCTTCCAATTGAAGCAAGAATCAAGTACAAAGCTATCCTACTCACCCATAAGACTATCCACCAAACACGGAACACCTCACTCCACCCCTACTGCCTCGCCCATCCCACAGCAGACCAACCAGACAATCCTCCAATAACTCCATCGTCGTCCCCCACAAAAGAACCAAATCCTCACAACGGACCTGCAACAGAGCCTTCGAACTTTATGCTCCATCCCTCTGGAACTCTTTGCCAAACCACATCAGGAACAACGCTGACATCACATCATTCAAGAAACAGCTGAAAACAAACCTATTCCGTGAACATCTCTGAACAGAAAAACCACCCTATCCGCATGAACTAATACTTAGTTACAGCAGAAGTGTACATGTCTATGTCCACCCCAAATCAATAAATGTTGCCCCCCTGTTGATGGCCCCACCCTTTAAAGTATTTCCCCCCCTTTTGTTATATGTTACACCGCTTTGACCCGGTGAAAAGTGGTATATAAATGCAGTTAAATAAATAAATAAATAAAAATAGCATGTCCTGCCGAGACACTGACCCAGTCGATACCGGGGTAATTGAAATCACCCATTATTATTACTGTGCTGTAACTTTTGTTAGCTTCCTTGATTTCTTTGAGTATTTGAAATGGGCTGAGTCGGGGAGCTAGGATTGGAAATGGGCTGAGGAGGGGAGCTAGGACTGGAAATGCACTGATGGGGCTAGAAAAGGATTGGAAATGGAAATGGCTGATGGAGAGGCTAGGATAAGACTGGAAATGGATGGGGGAGCTGGGACTGGAAATAGGCTGATGGAGAGGCTAGGATAGGATTGGAAATGGACTGATGGGAGGCTAGGATTGGAAATGGACTGATGGAGGGGCTAGGATAGAACTGGAAATGGATGGGGGAGCTAGGACTGAAAATGGCTCACGGGGGGCTTGGATTGGAAATTGGCTGAGTGTGGGGGGGAGCTGGGACTGGAAATGGGCTGATGGAGGGACTAGGATAGGACTGGAAATGGGCTGATGGAGGGGCTAATAGGACTGGAAATGGATGAGGGATCTAGGACTGGAAATGGGCTGATGGGGGGCTAGGACTGGAAATAGGCTGATGCAGGGACTAGAAGGGAACGGATGCTGGGTGGGGCTGGAACTAAAAGGGAGCTGATGTTGGAGGAGGATTAGAATGGGATGGGGCTGGGAGAGTGAAATGGAGAGGGGAAAAATATTTTGTGTGGGAGGGAAGAAAAATCTGTGATTGGCCGGGTATTGAGAGAGTAAGTGGGGATTGAGGATGAAAAAGGAATGAGGAAAGAGCAAAAGGAGAAAGATCGGTATCTTAAAGCAGATGTAGAGAGAGAATGGAAAAATCTAGAAGAAAGGACAAATGGACAGCAGACAATGGAGAGTTAGCTGAAGACAAGAAGAAACCAGAAGAAAGTGACTGCAGTAATTGCAACTGAAAGTAAAATGCACAAACAACAAGAGGTAGAAAAATACTTTATTATTCTGAATTTATTAACTGGAATATGTCAGCTTTGGGAGCTGTGCGTCTTTAACGTCTGCATTTAATTTAGTAAAAGAGGAAATTAATTTAGAGTTTTATTGATTTACATTTTCTTATATACCGCGCTATTCTGCAGTGGTGTTGTATATTCCAAGTTTGGCTTTTGGAGTTCTCAGTTTAATTATTGTCTTCCTATTTCTAAATTGTGATCCCTTGTTCTTTGTTTGGTGATGGTCTATGTTCTGCATGTGTAGCTGAGCTGAGGTATTCTGTTTATGTAGTTTCAATTTGACAGTGCCACTTGTTCTCTTTCCCCAGTAAGAGATGTATTGTTGTTCTCTGAAATGTATTGGTTTAATATTTGCGATGTTGCCTTTTGATAGGTTGGTTATGGTGCTTTGTGAGTCCTTGTAGTACTGTTATGATATGGTAGGTTTGCTATGGGTTCTAAATGGGTAGTATTTATAGTACTTTCTAATGTGCCTGGCGGTTGTCACTGGAGTATAGTAATGTAGAAATCTGGTAGTCTTTCTATCTCCAGGAACAAGCAGGAATGAGTGTTCACATATGGGTATCGTCGGTACCGACGGAGCCTGCGCGGGAACGCTCCCCAGTGTCCAAAAGGAAAGCTTTTGGGAGCATCCCACAGTGCCTGCGCGCTGCGTTCCCGCCTTTCCTAACCGCCTCTCTCCAGTTCTTCTTTTCCACGGAGCCAGCAGGTTGTGTTCCTGTCACCGCTGAAGAAGTTCTTTATTTTATTTTATTTCTTTGGTCGCGCGTCTGCCGCCTTCGACGTCGGACCGGTACCGCTGGTCTTTCTTTCTTTCTTCTAAAAAAAAAAGATTACTATTTTTCCACTTCTGTGCATTTTTATTTTGGCCTTAGGCCTACGAGAAATTCTCCTCATGGAGAAGCCCGCTTCCGGGTTTAAAAAGTGCACGAAGTGCAGCGGCACTATTTCTGTTACTGACACCCATGACTGGTGTCTAAAATGTTTGGACCCTGACCACTCCATCACGGATTGTGAGTCCTGTTCCATGATGTCTAAAAGAGGTCTACAGAATCGAGCAGCCAAGCTCAGTACCCTGTTTCCCTCTGATGCAGCTTCGGTAGGGTTTCTTCTTCCTCCTCCCATGGATCTCAGGTAACCAAACTCAAGTCCAGCCGGTCCTCGAAGGGTAGATCTCCCTCTAAGTATCGAGATGCCTCCGGGCTTCCTCTCGAGGAATCCGCACCGGCAAAATTACCCCGGCGGGAGGCTCCGGCTTCCAAAGCTTTATCTATGGGGTCACAGGTTGACATCGATGGCTCGGCCTCGACCGATCACCTGTTGCCATGTTCTGGGGTACCGGTGGTTCCCACTGGTACCGATATCCAGACATTGGTGGCGTCGATGGTTCAGAATATTCTGACCATGCAGCGTGCCATTACGGCATTCATACAAGCTGCGACGCCTCCGGTACTGCAACAAACTCCGTTGTCGGTACCGGTTCCGGCACCAGCACCGATATCGGTTCCAGTGCCGGTACCGATTGCATCTACATCGGTTTCGGTGTCGACTGCAGCGGTACCCTGTTCTGTGATGCCCATCGGTACCGAATCGGTACCGATCACTCCCGATGTCGATACCACTCGGTACGCGTATCGGGCTCTGCAGGAGCATCCAGATAGGCGATACTTCGATTCCTCTGAAGACTCTGATGAATCAGAGGTTTCTGTCAAAGCATCGGTACTCCTTCCTCAGGAGCCCTCTTCTCCAAAAAGAAGAATGTCTCTTCCAGAAGACTTGTCTTTTCAAGACTTCATTAGGGAAGTGGCCAGGGGCCTCTCTATTTCAGTGGCCCCTGAAGCAGAGCCTAGAGCCAAAAAATTGGATATCTTACAATACCCTAAGGCTCCTAAAGAGGCAGCTACTTTACCAATTCATGAGATCCTTTATGATCACATGTTGGGCATATGGGAGACACCTCTCACCACCTCCCCTCAATCTCGTAGGTTGGACACCATGTACCGTGTTCCCCCTTGTCCCGGCTTTCATAAGACTCAGCTTCCTCACCACTCTATTGTGGTGGAGTCTGCTATGAAGAGGATAAAGAGTGCAAAAAGGCACTTATCTAATCCTCCAGGAAGAGAATGCAGAACCTTGGATGCTTTTGGCAGGAGAATTTTCCAGGCCAATATGCTTGTTGCTAGAATCAACTCCTATAGTCTCTATATGGGGATGTTTCTAAAAGAAGTTACAGATCACCTACAAACTTTATCTCCTTTTGTTTCAGAAGATAAAAGAGAGGAGTTTCTCACCTGGCTTAAACATGCCCAGGATGTTTCCAAGTTTTCCAACCGTGCAGCCTTTGACTCTTTTGAGTGTGCCAGCAGAGCCTCGGCTATTGCCATAGGTGCACGCAGAGTTACTTGGCTACAAGCTTCTGATTTGGAACCCTGGGTTCAGGATGGACTAGGAAATCTTCCTTGTACAGGTGAAAACCTTTTTGGCAAAGATTGTCAAGCAAAGGCCACTCAGAGATGGATGCTGAAAATTCTGCTTTAGATAGAATTTCAAAGTCTACTTCTGCTCCTGTTAAGAAAAGGTGGTTCAAAAAGGGATTTTTTCCCAAAAAGGGGAGATATTATCCTGGGTATGGTCAACAGGCATCTTCTGCAGGTCGTTTTGCTGCAAAGCGACAGCAACAACCTAAACAGGCCAAGACTAAGGCTGCAAGGGCTGCTACGGCCCAACAGCCTCAGCCTCCTCAGGGCCTTTGACTTTCAACTAGAGAACTTAGCCTTTCTGGCTCTAAAAGAACCAGAGCCTCTCACCATTCCAGGAAGGTTAGCTCACTTTGCTCCCAGGTGGGAACAAATCACAGCAGAACAATGGACCCTCTCCATCATAAGGGAGGGGTACAAGCTTCATTTCTTAAACCTTCCTCCTCACACCATGGTGAGACAGTTCAATTCTCCAACATCTCTCCTCGACCTTCTGGGTCAGGAGATTGCTACCCTTCTTGCCCAAGGGGCAATAGAAGAAGTACCCCTTCTTCAACAGGGCTCAGGGTTCTACTCCCCCTACTTTCTTATCCCAAAGAAAACAGGGGGCTACCGACCCATATTAGATCTCAGAGAATTGAACAAGTTTCTATGCAAGGAGAAATTCAAGATGATTTCTCTCGGTGCTCTCCTTCCATACCTTCAGAGTCAGGATTGGCTTTGTTCTCTAGACCTCAAGGATGCGTACACCCATGTCCTCATCCATCCAACACACAGAAGGTTCCTTCAGTTCCTTTATCGAGGAAAGCACTACCCAATACAAAGTGTTTCCTTTCGGTCTGGTCTCTGCACCAAGAGTGTTCACAAAATGCATGGCAGTAGTAGCTGCATTTCTACGCACTCTAGGGATATTCGTATTCCCATATCTGGACGACTGGCTCATCCGAGCTCCATCCCAGTCAGAGGCCCAGACTTCCCTAGCCTGCACAAGGCGTGTTCTTCAGTATCTGGGACTTGTAATAAACATCCCAAAATCCCATCTCACCCCTACTCAGTCTTTAGAGTTCATAGGGGCCTTGCTGGATACCACAACTGCAAGGGCCTATCTTCCCCAGGCCCGTTGCCTACGCTTGGTGCAGTTAGCCTCACAAATTCAGTTAAAATCCCATTTAACTGCTCGAGAGATGTTACAACTATTAGGCCACATGGCATCCACTGTGCATGTGGTTCCTTACGCTCGCCTTCACATGAGGGCAGCTCAATTGACTCTTCTCCACCCAATGGATCCAGGCATCAGGGTGCCTGTCAGACAAAATAGCAACCTCCAGTCGCCTCTTTTGCTCTCTCCAGTGGTGGACGTCCACTCAAAATCTGTTGCTGGGGTCCCCCTTTCAACAGCTGTTACCCCAAGCAACCCTTACAACAGATACCTCTCCAAGGGGTTGGGGAGCTCATCTACAAGATCTCCACTCAAGGCATCTGGTCTCCACAGGAGACATCTCTACATATCAACCTCTTAGAGCTCAGAGCAATTTTTCTAGCTCTCAGAGTCTTCCACACCCTGCTCTGCTACAAGACAGTCCTCATCCACACGGACAACCAAGTAGCCTTGTTCTACGTGAACAAGCAGGGCGGGACTGGCTCTCTGTCGCTTTGCAACGAAGCTTTGAGATTGTGGGCCTTCGCCAGAGAGCATCAAATTCATCTCATGGGAGTGTATCTTCCAGGGGTTCAAAACTCTTGGGCAGACAGAGTCCTGCTTCCACACGAATGGTCCCTCCATGGGGACCAGATAGCCAGGATCTTTCGAATTTGGGGAACTCCGGACATAGACCTGTTTGCAAGTCTGTGGAATGCCAAACTTCCCCGGTTCTGTTCCAGGATTCCGTGTCAGGGAGTTCAGGCCAGGGATGCCTTCCTCCTCCATTGGGGGCAAGACTTCCTCTATGCCTTTCCACCCATTCCCCTAATTCCCAAGACACTGTTCAAACGTCAGAGAGACAAGGGGTCTATGATCCTCATAGCACCACATTGGCCATGCCAAGTGTGGTACCCTCTACTTCTGCATCTCTCTCAAGCTCCCTCCCTGGACTTGGGATCTGCACCAGACCTCCTGTCCCAGGAGGAGGGAACGTTGTGGCACCCAAATCCCCAGTCTCTTCACCTCAAAGCCTGGTTGCTGAAGTCCTAGACCTTCAAGATTTGCATTTTCTCAGCAAGTGAAGGATATCCTTCATGCTTCCAGAAAGCCTTCCACTAGACGTTCCTATGCTTTTAAATGGAAAAGGTTTACCATTTGGTGTGCAGAGAAGGGTCTTAACCCTCTTGCAATACCTCTGAATTCTTTACTAGAGTATTTGCTGCATTTATCCCATGCAGGCCTTAAAACGAATTCAGTAAGAGTCCATTTGAGTGCTATTGCAGCATCCCTTAAACCTCTCAATGGACAGCCTATTTCCTCTCATCCTCTTATAGCAAGATTCATGAGAGGCCTTCTTTTAACTAAACCTCCCATTAGACCACCTCCAGTGGCATGGGACTTGAATCTGGTTCTTGGCCAGCTTATGCAGCCACCCTTTGAACCCTTAGCCACTACCTCCTTGAAATTCCTTTCTTGGAAGGTTATTTTTCTCATTGCAGTCACTTCAGCTCGCCGCATCAGTGAGCTGCAAGCCTTAGTGGCTAATCCTCCTTATACAAGGTTCCATCATGACAAAGTAGTCCTCAGGACCAATCCGCACTTTATGCCTAAAGTGGTCTCACCTTTTCATCTGAACCAGGAGGTGTATTTACCTGTCTATTTTTTCCAGGACCTCATGCATCAAGTGCAGAGAGGAATCTTCATACCCTGGATTGTAAGAGAGTGCTTGCTTTTTACTTACAAAGGACACAGCAACATAGAAAGTCCTCTCAACTGTTTGTTGCTTTTGATCCCTCTCATTTAGGACTTCCAGTCTCTAAGAGAACTCTGTCCAATTGGATTGCTCAGTGTATTTCTTTTGCCTACCAGAGTAAGAACCTTTCTCTGGAGGGCCATGTCACAGCTCACAATGTGAGGGCCATGGCAGCCTCTATGGCTCATCTAAATTCTGTGTCCATCGACCAAATCTGTCGAGCGGCCACCTGGGCCTCGGTTCATACCTTTACAGCCCATTATTGCTTGAACAAGGACTCCCGCCGGGATGCTTTGTTTGGTCAGGCTGTTCTCAAACACCTGTTCCATACCTAATCAACTCCTACCCCCCATCCCTGGTTGGATGCCCGAGATCCATGGGGGGAGGTAGAGCCCTTCCCAGGGACTCACAACCTGGGGGATCTCCCTGGCATATCTAGCTGGGGAGTCACCCATATGTGAAGACTCATTCCTGCTTGTTCCTGGAGATAGCACAGTTACTTACCTGTAACAGGTGATCAGTAGGAATAAGTCTTCACAACCCACCCACCTCCCCAGGAGTTGTATCTCTATCTATCTTTCCTTTCCTCTCTCTCTCTCTCTTTGTCTCAGCTTAAAACTCGAACTGGAGAGAGGCGGTTAGGAAAGGCGGGAAGGCAGCGCGCAGGCGTTGTGGGATGCTCCCAAAAGCTTTCCTTTTGGACGCTGGGGAGCGTTCCCGCGCAGGCTCCGTCGGTACCGACGATACCCATATGTGAAGACTTATTCCTGCTGTTCCCAGAGATCACCTGTTACAGGTAAGTAACTGCTTTATCCATACACTATTAAGAGGCATGTTTACTAAAAGTTATGCAAATGAGACCCCATACCGAGTACCCGCAAAGGGCCCTGCAGCCCCCTTGTGCCGCCCTTGCCTGTGGTACTCCACTATTCACCTTCCTCCATTGAGAAAACTGGCCATTTATCTCTTTTGTCTGTTTTCTATCTTTTAGCCAGTTCCTGATCCACAATAGTACATTGCCTTCAATCCCATGACTCTTTAATTTCCCCATGAGTCTCTCAAGAGAGACTGGCAAAGGCTTTCTGAAAAACTAGTGTAGTGTAGCTGGGTTTAAAAAAGGATTGGACAAGTTCCTGGAGGAAATGTCCATAAACCATTATTAAGAAGGGACCCAGGATATCAATGCTTGAACCAATACAAGCATTGTGGAACCTGTGTCCCTTGGGGAAACTGCTAGGTACATATGACCTAGATTGGCCACTGTTGGAAACAGAATACTGGGCTTGATGGACCTTGGTCTGACCCAGTATGGCATATCTTATGTTCTTATAAACTAGATACACTGTACCAACCAGCTCACCTTTATCTTTCTATTTACTCACACCTTCAAAAAAGATAAAGTTAGTAAGACAAGACTTTCCTTGGCTAAATCCTTTTTAAAGGACTATCTACATGTTGAGTAATTTTTTTTTTGTTTTTTTTGTAATCATTTTTATTTAACCAGAACAATTAACATGTCATGTAGATACAACAGTGCATCCAGATAACAAACAGAAATAGACAAATACAGAGTAGGTTTCTAATTTTTCAGCTTTTCTCATACCTCCTCCTTCCCTCCCTACCCTCCCCCCCCCCACACTCCCCATTACGTCCAACATATTCGGGGTACTGTGGGTACTCTTACACAGCACCTCAAGATGAATTAAGGCTATTAAAAATCTCCCCTCCCCCCCCCTGGTTTTCCAACAACCACTCTCCTAGTGCACCAACAGTCATACTCCTTCGCCATCCACCGTCTCACTATGTACTATCCAGGGCTCTCTCTCCAGGATCCCGGGGGTCAATCAGCCCTACAAGGTCAGCAATTTGTTATGAGCCATAGTCCCCAGAGTATCAGTGTTGGCACTCCACATCGCTAAAAAGCCATCCCTTGTCGTAGAGTGTGCTTTGACTGCCTTGTGTTCCATCAGCATTAGTTGATGAAATTGATTCTGCCATGTCCAATAGGCAGGGGGTGCCACCTCCCACTACTGATGCAGAATCGCTTGCTTTCCAACCACGTAGGCATTGTAAACTAACATCCGCGCCCACTGGCCCCTAGGGTTGTTGGGGCGCAAGACATCCAGCATTACTAGTGCCCCAGTCCATTCTACCCTTTGTCCAGTTAAGAAGCTGATATAGCATTGTATACATCCCCAATATATCTGGATTTACCTGCAGTGCCACCATTTGTGTCCCAGGTGGGCCAGGGGCGCATCATATCAGGTGCAATTACCCTGCTCGGCCACTCCACTGCGATAAGCCCGTTTAGGGGAAAATTGGTCCCTGCACAGCACCCAATATTGAAGCTCCTGCAACCTCGATGTCTCGAGAACCCAGGGATACGTGATATGGCCCGATGCACCTTTCACACCTCCATCTGTATATGCAATTCCTCGGCCCAGTAACATTCCACTAGAAAAAAAAATCTGATTTAGGGGACCACAATTGCTTTTAGAGTATTAGGAGATAGTAGGGCTCTTCTGTACTTCAGGACCAAGCAGGAAGTCAGTCCTCACATATGGGTGACGTTGGTGCCGACGGAGCCCCCGTGTGGAGCATTTCCCCAGCTTTCAAAGAAAGTATTTGGGAATGCAGCACACCTGCGCGGTCCCCTTCCTGCCCAAGGGTGCCATCTTGTTCAGTCTTTCTTTTTTCGCGGAGCCCAACGGACGTAGTTCGTGTCACCCGGGAAAAGTAGATTTTTTTCTGCGATTTTTCGCGTTTTCTTTATCCGGTTTGATGCCGGTTCCCCGTCCCGCCTGGACTCGGTGCACCGGTATCGAGTCCGGAACTTCTTTTTTGTTTTTTGTCCTTTGTGACTAGTGGTCATGCTTTTTCTGTTATTTTCACTGGCAACCCGGTCTTTTGACCTTGCAGGGGCCCTTTTTCCCCCGATGGCTGACAGCGGGTTCAAAAAAATGTGATCGGTGCAAGAAACTTATGTCTCTCACCGACACACATGACTGCTGCCTCCGATGCCTCGGGCCCAACCATGACCTGCTGGTCTGTGGCCCGTGCAGCAAAATGTCGTCGAAGGCACTTCGGAGCCGTCAGCATCAACGTGAAAGAATTTTTTCAGAGTCCGCGTCCGGCCGGGCCCGGACTTCATCAGAGGCCTCAATATCTCGGGAGTCTGACCCCGAGCGCCGTCATGGTTCCTCTGAGAGGGGGTCTCCCAAACGGGAGCACTAAAGGAAGAAGAAGCTCATGAGGGCAGCGTCAGTTGATGACCCTGGATCCTCGAGGGTCAGGTCGCATAGCCCTGACCGCCGCCCCGGGCTCTCGGAGTCGGAGAGGCTGTCCAAATTACCTCGCATGGAGCCGGAGTCCCCGAGTCATGTAAGTTCTGTTGTCCTTGTGGACTCTCCTCTGGGAGAACTGACGTCGGGCCCGACGCTGTCGGGGCCCAAGTCGAGGGCTGCTGAGTCTCCTGAGCTCGGAATCAGGCTGATGGCCTTGGAGAGCAGCTTGGCTGCCTTCGTGGAACAGCAGCGGGTGCTGATCGCCTGTCTGACCGGTGCATCTGCCCCGACCACCAGGACCTTGACGTTTAAGTCGACCCCGGAGGCCGAGTCGATCCCTGAGTCCATCAAGTCTCGAGTCAATCCTCGGCCAAGGTCCCCCTCGACCTCCCGTGCGGAGCCAAGATCGTCGACTCCGGTGCCCTAGGTGGCACCGAGGCCCACACGGCCGGAGCTGCTCGATGACTCCTCAGAGGAGTCGGCATGGGAGACGGAGGACGAGGAGTCTCCTGACACCTTCTGGACCCGGTGCGTCCCTTCGGACTCCCCGGAGTCCGAGCCTCGGATAAGGTCCCCCCCGGAGGATACCCGGTTCTCGGACTTCGTGAGGGACATGGCCAAGGCTTTGGCATTCCCTGAGGACGCCAAGGAGGAGCCTCGAGCCGAGGAGCTCGATGCCCTCCAGTATGATTTTCCTCCGAAGGAAGCTTTTACTGTACCAGTTCCTCCGATGCTGGAACAGCTGCTCTTCCATATGTGGGAAGCACCGGCCTCGGCGCCGGTTCTTAGCAAACGGGTCGATTCCATTTATCGAGTCCGTAAGAGCCCTGGGTTCCAAAAGGCGCAGCTACCGCACAATTCTATGGTTGTGGAATCGGCCATGCACCGCCTGAAGAGTCAGAAGATGCACTCCTCGGTGCCTCCCGGCTGGGAGGCCCAGAACCTGGATGCCCTTGGTAGAAAGTGCTTCCAGGGCTCTATGCTATCTTGCCATGTCCAGACTTACCAGCTGAGGAATTGTCTACAGGGATTCGAGAATGCTCGAAGTTTATCTCTCAAGCAGCCTATGATGGCTTCGAGGCTTCGGCCCGGGTAGCCACAGCCGGCATTGGTGCAAGTCGTCAGGCCTGGCTACAGTTATCAGACCTGGAGTCATGGGTGCAGGACAAGTTGGTCAATGTCCCGTGCTGAGGCGACAACCTATTCGGTAAGCCCATGACTGAAAAGGCTGCAGAAATCGAGTCTGAGACTCTCACCAGGACAAGGCCTTCCAGAAAGACTTATGCCCCTTCTCAAAAAAAGAAGGGCTCGGGAAAGAAGCCCTTTTTCCCGAGGAAGGGTGCTGCCTACAAAACCTACCCTCAGTATCAGGCCTCTCCAGCTCCCCAACAGGGCCAGCAGGCCAAAGGGCAGGGGCATGGGCCCCGTAGGCAGAAGAACCCCAAGCCGCCAGATCCGGCTCCTGCACAGCAGGGAGCGGGGTTTTGACTTCCACAGCATAGCCTCTCCTCTGCCGGTGGCTCCACTCTGCACAGGAGGTCGGCTGACCCTGTACGCCTTCAGGTGGCCAGCCATCACAGGGGATACCTGGGTACTGAGCATAGTCCAAAAGGGCTACATGCTCCACTTCCACCAGCTACCCCCCTCCTACTATCCAGGGGAGCCTCCAAGACTCCCTCTACACAGGAACCTCCTCCTTCAGGAGTTGGCAAGTCTTCTAAAGGAACAGGTGGTGGAACCGGTGACTCACCACCTGGAAGGGCAAGACTTCTACTCCAGGTACTTCCTGGTACCAAAAAGGACAGGAGGCCTCCGGCCTATCCTAGACTTGCGAAACCTAAACAAGTTTCTGGAGAGGGAAAAGTTCAAGATCCTTACCCTTGGGATACTGCTGCCCTACCTCCAGCAGGGAGACTGGCTATGCTCCTTAGACCTACAGGATGCTTATGCTCACATCCTCATTCATCCAGACCACAGACAATATCTCAGATTTGTGGTGTGAGGAAAGCATTTTCAGTACAGAGTACTTCCCTTTGGTCTAACCTCTGCCCCCAGGGTTTTCACCAAATGCCTGGCGGTGGTGGCGGCTTATCTCAGGAATCAGGGAATTTTTGTCTTCCCATACCTGGACGACTGGCTCATCAGGGGCCAGTCTCTCCAGGAGGCTCGACAAGCCACTCTTCTCACTGTCTCTCTTCTTCAGCATCTGAGCTTTGTCATAAACTACGCAAAGTCCACTTTGCTCCCCTCTCAGAACCTAGAGTTTATAGGGGCAAGATTAGACACCCTTCAGGCAAGAGCTTACTTGCCCGAAGACAGGGCCCACAGACTGATGTACTCGGCCAACCAGTTCCAAAGCAATTCTCATGTTTCCGCCAGGCACTACCTGCAGCTCCTGGGCCACATGGCATCCACTGTACATGTGACTCCGAATGCCCATTTGCACATTCGGGCTGCTCAGTGGTGCCTCAGAGCAAAGTGGGCGCAGGCCACAGGCAACCTCCGAGACAGAGTAAAGGTGTCCAAACCACTTTTGGACTCCTTACAGTGGTGGCTACATCTCCCAAACCTCCTCAGGGGGGTACCTTTTCAGGCGCCAGCACACACAAGAGTGCTGATGACTGATGCTTCCCTAAAGGCCTGTGGTCTCCTCGAGAGGCCACAAAGCAAATCAGTCTTTTGGAGCTGCGAGCAATCCGCTTAGCTCTGCAAACATTTTCTCATGCCCTCTCTCACCAGTCTGTCCTAGTTCAGACGGACAATCAGGTGGCAATGTTCTACGTGAACAAACAAGGGGGCACAGGGTCCCGGCGCCTGTGTCAGTAGGCACTGGCCCTGTGCTCTTTTGCGGTCAAACAGGACATGTTTCTCAAAGCAGTTTATCTGCCTGGACAGGAGAACTTCCTAGCAGACAAGCTAAGCCGGGTTCTCCAGCCCCACGAATGGCAGTTGAATCCATTGGTGGCCCAGCAGATCTTCTTCCACTGGGGACTTCCATCCATAGGTCTCTTTGCAAGTCCACTAAACCATCAGCTGCCCAGGCTTTTCTCCAGACAGCCGCATCCCCTGAGGATGGCAGCAGATGCTTTTCTGATCTCTTGGTCTACGGGCCTCCTGTATGCGTTTCCTCCCACGCCCCTGATGGCCCAAACTCTGTTCAGGATTCTCTGGGACAAGGCCTCGGTGATTCTGGTAGCTCCCAGATGGCCGAGGCAGCCGTGGTTTCCACTTCTGCTGCAGTTGGCGGTGGAAACTCCGTTCCCTCTGGGGTTGCAACACAATCTCCTGTCTCAAGAGCAGGGTTCCCTTCTGCACCCCAATCTCAGGTCCCTCAATTTGATGGCCTGGCTGCTGAAAGGGTAGTTCTAGCTCCTTTACTCCTACCTAAGGAGGTTGAGGAGGTGGTATTGGCCTCTAGGAGACAGTCCACCAGAAAATCCTATGCCCTCAAGTGGCTTAGGTTTACGGTATGGTGTGCTCAGCGCAATGAAGACCCTTTCTCTTGCCTTGTGCCAGTAGAACTGCAGTATTTACTTCACCTTTCAAACCTAGGCCTTAAGTCTAACTCTGTACGGTTCCACCTCAGTGCTTTGTCAACGCACCACTCACCAGTGGAAGGACAATCTCTGTCGGTTCACCCCTTGGTGTCTCGATTTCTCAGAGGTCTGCTTCTTCTCAATCCTCTGGTTCGTCCACCGGCGACTGAGTGGGAGTTGAGCGTGGTCTTGCCGCAACTTACTCGCCCACCGTTTGAGCCGATGGCTACTTGCCATTTGCGCTTCCTCTCTTGGAAAGCGCTTTTCCTGGTGGCACTTACCTCGGCCAGACATGTGAGTGAACTACAAGCTCTGGTTTCTGATAGACCATACACGCGGTTCTATAGGAACAGGGTGGTCTTATGGAACCAACCCAAGTTCCTTCCAAAAGTGGTCTCCTCTTTCCACCTCAATCAGGAGGTAGTTCTTCCGACCTTTTTTCCCAGGCCGCATGCCAGCCGGGCTGAAACAGTTTTGCATAACCTGGACTGTAAGAGGGCGTTGTCTTTTTACATTGAAGTACTCGGGGGCATCGAAGGGCTACTCTGCTCTTCGTCTCCTTTGACCCTAATAAGATGGGGTTACCTGTCTCCAAGCGTACATTGTCCACTTGGGTAGCAGATTGTATCGCCTGGGCGTATAAGGCAGTCGACCTCCCCTTGCTGGGTCGAGTCACGGCCCACCGTGTCAGGGTGAAAGCCGTGTCAGTAGCTCATCTCCGCTCTGTTCCGTTGGCAGACATCTGCTGGGCCGTAACTTGGTCTTCAAGCCAGACCTTTGCAGCCCATTACTGCCTCGAGAGAGAGTCCCCGGAGGGACAGTGCTTTCGGACAGGCAGTACTCCATAATCTCTTTGAGGTTTAGGCAACTCCTACCCTCCGGCCCTTGTTTTGGGCTACCGTACGGGGGCGTTCTCAGAGGATATTCTTATCACGAATGCTGAGGCTCTTGAGAGGGAGCCATTTTTTCAGCTTTGGGTTCCCGGTAGCCTAGAGCTGGGGAGTCCCATATGTGAGGACTGACTTCCTGCTTGGTCCTGGAGAAACAGTAGTTCCTTTTCGTCTCTCCGGGCCAGTCCAGGAACATGAGGGTTGTCATCCTTCTTCAGCAACTGAGGACTGAACTCTGAAGCTTTTCTGATCAGATATCTGGCTCCCTCTACTGGTCGAAGCTCAGTCTCTTCAGTCCTCAGCAGCTGTAGGGCACTTAAATCTTGCTGGCTTCCGGAGAGATGAAAAGTGTGTTGCATTAGGCTCAATTCTATTACTTTTATGTTTATTTTTGTTTTTACTTAGATACAGTTCTATTAGACGGTCTGGAGCCCTAGCAGGGCTCTCGGACTGAAAGACAAGTTTTTCTTTATTTTTCCCCGTTACCGGAGTGCAGTGCACGTGTGGAGCAGTGAGGCAGAGCCTGCCTCAGGCAACAGCTCCGGTTTTCACGCTGAGCAGGCTTGTGGCGCTGGGAGCCCCAGAGACCATCAGGCCGCCTCCAGATGCAGCTTCACTCTGCTGCTAGCAGCGGACTTGAGTGTCTGAAATAAGAACCGGTTATTTCTTTCTGCAGAGGTACGTTAGAGTTGATCAGGTTGTTTTTCAAAGAGGCGCGCTGGGGGTTTTTTTTCAGCTTTTCGTCGACAGCTGTTACAGCCGGTAGCGTTTAAGCCTCGCGATTGTTTTTATTTCAGTCGGGGTTTCCGTGGTTTATTTTTCGTTGATTTGCCGTTGGGGTAGAAGCATGGAGAGTAGGCCCGAAGCAGGCATTCCCTCAGGGGGCGTTCAGAGCAGCTCAGAAATGGCGGGAACGGCGGCCATCTCAGCTAACGCTCCCGGGTTAAGTTCTCTTCATGAGAAGCATACTAAGAAAAAATGTAAATCAAAAAAGCCAGTGCAGGTGGAGGAAGCTCCCCCACTGTCACAGGCTTCAATAAAGGAAGATGTCAAGTCAGTGTTTTCTGCAGAATTTATTTTGGCATTACATCAGGCTTACTGCTTAAAGTGGCAGCAAGCTCAGCACAAGGGCCCCCCCCCCCCCCCGGCTGGGGATCCTTTGGGCAATCAGGTATCCTTGTCAGACCCGGGGGAAGGGTCGTCGGGGATGGCCTTAGGCGCTGGAGGATGCTCCGATAGCTTCGGGCAACACCCTTCAGGGCTCCAGGGCATGGAGGAAGGAGAGATTCTGTCTGAGTCCGGTATGGAGTGGCCGCTAGATTTCGAGGATGCTGATCTAGGGGGCACTGAGGATCCTAATATATTTAGGGTGTTTTGGAAAGAGGAGCTTGAAGCACTGATTGCCCAGACTTTGGCAGCTTTAAATCTGTCCTTGCCAGTGGCTCAGGAGGAGCCTTTGGAAGACCCTCTTCTCCGAGGTTTTAAAGTGGAGCAGAAGTGTTTTCCTGTCCACAGGGTGATGAAGCAGATGGTGGAATCTGAGTGGGAATGTCCAGAGGCTACCTTACGAGGAGCTCGGGCTATTGGTCGCTTGTATCCCTTGCCGCAAGAGGAGCAAGAATTATTAAAGATGCCTAAAGTGGATGCCTTAGTTTCGGCGGTCACTAAGAAAGCGACTATCCCTGTGGAGGGCGGCGCAGCGCTGAAAGATTTGCAGGATAGGAAGTTGGAATCCCTGCTAAAGCAGACTTTTGAGTCTTGTGCTCTCTCTCTGAGGGCAGCTATTTTTGGGGCGTATGTGTCTCAAGCCTCCATTAGATGGATCCAAGGCGGTTCTCTCACCTGCAAGGAGGATGACGAAGGATCGAAGCTCGAGTCAGCGGCGGCTTACCTTGCGGATGCGTTTTATGATCTCGTCAGGATTTCAGCGAAGTCCATGGCAGCTGTGATTGCGGCTCGGCGATTTCTCTGGTTAAGGAATTGGGCAGCGGACGCTTCCTCCAAGGCGCGGCTGAGTAAGCTTCCGTATAAGGGCACTCTGTTGTTTGGAGCGGCCTTGGAAAAGATAGTTAAGGATCTCGGCGACTCTTAAAGGCGGGAGGCTTCCGGAGGACAGGCCAAAAGTTCAAAGGCCTGGCATAGTACATCGCGGTCCCGCGCAAGAATTTTGCAAGTTCCGGGGATCGCGTTTTGCTCCTTATCAGAGGGCGCGCTTTCCGGCGAGAGGGCAGTCCTTTCGAGGTGCTAGAGGATTCAGTAGAGGTTATTTCAGTTCCCAGCATAGTTCAAATAAGAAACCGCAATGAAACGAGGTTGGTCCAGACAGATACCCCGGTAGGGGAACGACTGAGCAGTTTTCTTTTTGTGTGGACCACCATAACGTCCGACCAATGGGTGTTAGAAATTATTCGCGAAGGATACGCACTAGAGTTCGCTCGTCTACTGGCGGAGGCTTTCGTGAGGTCTCCCTGCGGATCTGCGGAAAAACAGATGGTGATATCGGCTACGCTTCAGAGGTTGTTGCACCTTCAAGCGGTGGTTCCGGTTCCTCCAGACCAGTTAGGTTCCGGTCGATACTCCATTTATTTTGTCGTTCCCAAGAAAGAGGGAACGTTTCGGCCTATTTTGGATCTCAAAGGCGTGAATCGCTGTTTGAGGGTTCCTCATTTCCGCATGGAGACACTTCGTTCCGTCATACGCTCAGTGCGTCCGACGGAGGTGCTTACGTCCATAGATCTCTCCAAAGCCTATCTACATATTCCCATCCGGTCCAGTCATCAGCAGTTCCTCCGATTTGCGGTACACATGGGTCATTTTCAGTTTCGGGCCTTGCCGTTTGGCTTAGCCACTGCGCCGAGAACCTTCACAAAAGTGATGGTGGTGGTGGCGGTGGCTTTGCAACGGGAAGGCGTCCTGGTGCATCCTTACCTCGACAACTGGCTAATTCGGGCGCCGTCCGAGTCGGAATCGCGGGCGGCAACTGCGAGAGTGGTACATCTCCTGGAACAGCTTGGTTGGGTTATAAACCGGGCCAAGAGTCAGTTGCAACCAGTGAGACGGCTCCTCTACTTGGGGGCCGTATTCGATACAGAGTTAGGCAGCGTTTTTCTGCCGGAAAGCCGAGTTCAGAAGATTTTGAAGCAAATGGCAGGATTCTTGCGTCTCAAAGCTCCAACGGCGTGGTGTTATTTGCAGCTCCTGGGGACTATGGCGGCGACGCTGGATCTCGTGCCGTGGGCGAGAGCCCATATGCGTCCGTTGCAGCACGCGTTGCTATTGCGGTGGTCTCCACAGGAACAGCCTCTCACTCGCAAATTAGCCAGGACGCAGGAAGTGAGCGTCAGTCTCCAGTGGTGGTTGAATCCGAGCAATCTGAGAGCAGGAGTTCCCTTACGACAACCAGATTGGGTACTCGTGACTACGGATGCCAGTCTCTTGGGCTGGGGAGCTCATTGCCAAACCTCCATAGCACAGGGCTCGTGGGTGCCAGACCTGCGGGATGCGTCCATAAATTTTCTGGAACTCCGGGCGGTCTCCCTGGCTCTTCGCGAGTTTCGTCATCTCGTGGAGGACCGAGTGTTCTCGGACAATGCGGTGACAGTCTCTTACATCAATCGTCAAGGGGGAACAAAGAGTGCTGTTTTGTTGGAGGAGAGTCAGCGCTTGATGGCCTGGGCGGAGGCGCATCTGGTAGCCCTGTCAGCGGCACACGTTGCAGGAAAAGACAATGTGCAGGCCGATTACCTCAGCCGACATGTGTGATCGATCCCGGAGAATGGGAATTGAATGCGGCGGTATTCCACGACCTGACTCGAAGATGGGGTCAGCCGATGTTGGACTTGATGGCCGCCTTCGACAATGCCAAAGCCAGTCGGTTTTTCAGCAGATGCAGGGAGCGTATGGCGGAGGGTCTCGACGGCCTAGCGCAGCCATGGCCGGTCGGGGAGTTACTCTGTCTTCCCTTCATGGCCAATGATAGGGAGAGTCATTCGGAGGATAGAGGGTCATGCGGGTCGAGTGATACTCATTGCTCCGGATTGGCCCAGAAGGGCATGGTATGCAGATCTCGTTCGTCTCTTAGTGGCCCAGCCTTGGAGGCTACCCGTTCGGGAGAACCTGTTAGTGCAGGGGCCCCTCCTCATGCCAAATGTGGATCGCTTCTCGCATACGGCTTGGCTCTTGAAAGGGAGGGGTTGAAATGTTGAGGGTATTCGACTTTGGTGATTAACACACTTTTGCAGGCCCGCAGACGTTCCACGTCATTAGCTTATATCCGCGTTTGGCGGGTTTTTGAGAACTGGTGCGGATACCGGAATCTTCGGCCACGCGACGCCTTGGTGCCGCAGGTGTTATCTTTTCTACAGGACGGACTGGACAAGAGTTTAGCCCTCAGTACTATTCGGGTTCATTTAGCAGCGATATCCTGTTTTCGAGGGTCCGTCAGAGGTCTGCGGCTGTCGACCCATCCCGATGTTCTTAGATTTATCAGGGCGGTGAAGAACATTCGTCCTCCGCTTCGGGCGGTGGTTCCAGCTTGGGATCTCAATCTAGTTCTTGAGGCGTTGGTGCGGCCTCCTTTTGAACCGATGCGGGAGATTTCACTCAGCAACCTTTCCTGGAAGGTTGCCTTCTTGGTAGCCTTGTGTTCGGCAAGGAGGATTTCGGATCTCCAGGCTCTCTCGTGCAAGGCACCCTACCTGCAGTTTTCAACGGAGAAGGTGGTGCTGCGTACGGTCCCTTCTTTTCTTCCTAAGGTGGTGTCGAAGTTTCACATGAATCAGACTATTTCGCTGCCGACTTTTCGGAGCCTAGAGGATCGTCCTATTGATAGGGTACTCGAGAAATTGGATTTGGGTACAATACTCAAGCAATACCTTAAGAGAACTAAGTCGTGTCGTAAAATGGATCGTTTGTTCGTGCTGTTTGGGGGGCCTAGGAAAGGGGAAGCTGCGTCTAAGGCAGCATACAAAAATTTGTGTTTTATTCGGTTCATATTCTGCACTGAGTGTAGGATAGGATTTAACCCTTTCATGGCTGTTGTTGCCATATGGCAACCTTCAAATTTTCCCCAAAATTTTTCACGGGATTCTATATTTCCAAAAAATCCGCACACTGTGTGCATAATGTGATGTCTGTCTGTGCTTGACATCTGAAAGAAACTGTTATTTAAACTATCACACCCAGCAGTAAATGAAACTGATGCCAAGACTGTTTTTAATTTTCAGCCATTCAGGACCGTAGTTGCCATAGGGCAACAGTAAATATTTGTTAGAAATACATTTTTTTCAAAACAACTTTATATTCTGCATCATTTAGCTCAAATCTTAATTAAAAAAACAAAAAAATGTTCAGTTACAAAACAATTATGTGGATGCGAAAGGGTTAACGCATCCCTTTATATCCAACTCGTGTCCCAAACTGGTTATCCCCTTTGTTTGCCCAGAGATGAAAGATGCGATTTTCTGTGCCTGGTGAGGATTTCCTAGTAAAAGTAGAAATGCTGTAACTCTCGAGGATAGGTCCCACTTGGCAAACAAAAAGTGCCACACCGCTCAGAGCGGCCCCACCAGCAATCTGCTCGTGAGCCTCTGAGGCAGGATCTGTCCCCTGGTGTGCAGGACTCCCAGTAAAGTGTAGAGCGCCACAAATTCCTCCTCAAGTGCCCTGGGAGTAAAAGTCTCCGTATGTCCCAACCAATCTTGGACATGACGTAGTTGACATGCGCAGGCATATCTGCGAATATCAGGGAGTCCCATCCCCCCTATCTCCATGTTCCCCAAAGTCTAGTTAGAGAATTCTTGCTAACTTCCCTCGCCAGATAAACCGTTGCAGGTCTCGTTTGAATAAGACCACATCTTTTTGTAATAAATTCATAGGTAAGGTCTGTATGATATATAGCAGTTTAGGGAAAAGGGACATCCGAAAGGCCACAATCTGACCTAACATAGAGAGCGGCAAGGGAGTCCACGCCCTCATCCTATTCCACAAGTGGTTCAGCATGGCAGAACAGTTTGAGCGGTATATCAAGTGGGGATCATCCGGAAGTTGAATCCCCAGATATCGAAAGGCTTGGTCAGCCCATTGTAACGGGAAGGTCGATCTCCACATGCCCTCTGGTGTCCCAGGACATCCAGGGCTTCAGATTTATTCATGTTTATTTTTAACTCAGAAATCTGTTCAAAACTGGTAAATTCTGACATTAGTTGGGGTAGTGACGTTTGCGGTCTGGTGATATGTTCTAGTAGATCATCTGCAAAGGCGGATATTAGGAATTTGGATCTTCCCATAGTCGCATTGGCCACCCCCGGGCTATCTATCAGGGTGCGTATATACGGATCTAGCACCAACACAAATAATAGTTGGGAGAGTGGGCATCGCTGTCTGGTCCCCCATTCCAATATAAAGGTGTCAGATATATGGCCATTGACCAGCACTGCTGCCATTAAGTGAGAGTTGAGGGTCCATATCATCTGAATAAATGTATCTCCCAGGCCATAGTATGGAAAAAGATGAAAAAGATAGTCCCAGCTCACCCTATCAAATGCCTTCTCAGCGTCGAAGCTAATCAGCAGGGATGGCATATTTTTTTTTCACCGACCCATTCTAAGGAGGCAGTTATTTTGTGCATATTACTCACAGTATATTTTCCACACTCAAACCCCACTTGAGAATCCTGGATCAAGCCTAATAATAAAAGCACAAACCAATCTGCCGAAATTTTTGCCCAAAGTTTTAAATCGTAGTTGATTAGAGTGATCAGGCAGTATGAACTTGTCGCTTGCGGATCTTTCCCAGGCTTGGGTATCAATGTCAAGTGTGTTGTTTTCTCCCCATGTAAAACTTCCTTGACTGGCCCATTCATGATAGAGCTCAACCAGTGTTGGGATCACCAAGTCATGAGTAATTTTGTAGAATTCTGCAGTGAACCCATCTGATCCTGGGGTTTACAACACTGTGATCGGTGGATACCCCGGGATACCTCCTCTGCCATAATCCAGCACCATGTCCTGGGAAGTAGTGAGACTCGGGAACGATAAACTTTCTAGATATCTATTTACCCGCAATGGGGAGATCCTGTCTCCCCTATATAGGGTTTAATTGACATTTCGGAACACCTGTGCTATGGTCGGGGTATCTTTATGCAGTACCCCTGTGTCGTTGCGCAGTGTAGGGACTGACCTCAGTCCCCTAAGGCAACGCACCAATAATCTCCCAGTTTTATCACCATATTGGAAAAGTTGATATTTATAATAGACCAGGGTTTCTTGGCTCTCTGGTGTAGTACTTCATTGAGGGCTGCCTGCAATTCAGGCAGTCTGCCCCTAGATCCCGGGGTAGGGTAGCAGGTATGTCCCCTCCATGCCGTGACGGCCTGCCGTTCAAGTCTTATCACTCAGGCATTCAATGTCTGCCGTCATCAGGCACAGTATGCCATTATTTGCCCCCTTAGCACTGTCTTCTCTGCTTCCCAATATAGTTCAGGTGTGTCTTGGTCATGTGCATTGTAATGTGCATAAGACTGCCACTGTTTTCTAATAAAAATTCTAAATTGTTTGTCCTTATAGAGTTCCAGTGGGTAGTGCCAGATCCTCTGGCTTTGCATTGTAGGCTGCCAAACAAAATTGATCCATATGAGGGTGTGATTGGATATCTCCCCAGGCCCTATTGTGACAGCTTCAAGTTGTGAAAACATAGATGGCAAGGTCAGCAAATAATCAATATGAACACTGGTACCATATGCTCGGAACATGTGAGTGTAGTCCCTATCCTCCTGCTTTAAAAGGCACCAAGGGTCGACTAGTCTTAGTTGACGTCTGAAGCACTGCAAAATACGGGAAGACCCTTCTCGAGTACCCCGGTCTTGGCGTGAGGTTTCCATCCCAGGGTCTAGAACCCCATTAAGATCTCCCCCACCACAATTCTATCCACTAGGCATTGTTCCTGGGCTGCTGCTACTCCAGCATAGAAAGAGCCCTCGGGGATGTTTAGGGCTGTAGATAGTACAAAATCTCCAGGAACAAGCAGGAATGAGTCTTCACATATGGGTACGTCAGTACCGACGGAGTCTGCGCGGGAACGCTCCCCAGCGTCCAATTAGAACGCTTTTGAGAGCATCCCACCACGCCTGCGTGCTGCCTTCCCGCCTTTCCCAACTGCCTCTCCTCAGTTTTCGTTTTTCCGTGGAGCCGGCAGGACGTCCTCCTGTCACTGCAGAAAATTCTTCCTTTATTTTTGTTTTTTCTTGTGGTCGCGTCTACCTTCCCTCGACGCACCGGTATCGCCGGTGTTTTCTTTTTGTTTTCTTCTACAAAGATTTCCTTCTGTGGGAAATTTTTTCCTGTTTAGTGCCTGACAGGCTTCAGCCTGCTAGGCCTCTCCTTTTCTCTCATGGAAATTCTAGCCACTAGAAAGTGTTTTATCTGTGGCACTACCAAATTACTTTTGGACACCCATGATTGGTGCCTTCCATGTTTGGGACCTGAACACAATCCACTGGACTGTCCCTCCTGCACTACTATTTCTGCAAGAAGTTTTCAACATCGAGCTCAACTCGATGCGCCGTTCCCCTCAGCCCTGAGGGTACCAGCTCCATCATCTTTTTCGCAGGATCAGGTAACCAAACAAAAGTCTGTAAAGACTAGTCAGTCCTCGGGTGGTAGATCTCATGTACATCATAGAGATGCCTTTCGGCTTGCCCCCGAAGACATTTTGGCTTTAAAACCCCGGCGGGAGGCTTCTGTCTCCAAAGCACTAACGGGGTTTCAGGTTGTTCCTGGTAGTATACGCTTTGAGCGGTGCCGGTACCCCGGCATCGGCAATGGTGCTGGATGAAACATTCCACACCGATGATCGTAATCGAGCGCTCTCGGTATCTTCGGTGCCGTTAGAGCCGCTACCGACCGATCTTTCCACATCGGTCCCGGTACCGATGCTGGTATCCACGTCGGTACCCTCCAGACATGCATCGATAGACTCGTTTCTTTCAATGCCGAGTCTAGAATTGATTTCTAGTCTGGATGATTGGGTACCGACTCGTCTCGGTACCGACTTCAGACGGTACCGTAGACATTCCACCGATGATCCAGGTCTGCCACATTCGGTTACCGCGGTACCGGTAGTGCCTTCACAGACTGATCTTCATACATCGGTGTCACCGATGGTACCAATCCCGGTACCGGTATCGGCATCAACATCGGTGTCGGTACCTCCCATGCTGTCAGCCGGCTCGCTTCCTTCCATACCAAGTTTGGAATCGATCCCCAGCATGGACGATTGGCTACCGAAGGGTTGTGGTACCGATTTTCAGCTAGATAATCCGATGCTCCACCCCTCCAAGAATTTGAATGAGTAGGTGGGTGCTAGAACTAGTAATTCAACAGATCTAGTTCTTCCTCCTCTTCCTCGAGGACTCCCCTCTGGGGAAATTTCTTTTCAAGCTTTTCTGCTTGATATGGCTAAGTTACTTGCCATTGCTATACCTGGTCAGGATCCTGCACCAGGGGATCCACAACCTATACAGATCCCCTGCAATCCAAAGGAAGTCATTATGTTTCCTTTGCATCAGACCTTGCAGGATCTCCTATTTAGAACGTGGGAGACTCCTTTAACAGTATCCCCACCTTCTAGAGCAACTGAAGGTGCCCCCTTCTCCAGGTTTTCAAAAGCCTCGGCTCCCTCATCATTCTCTGGTTGTAGAATCAGCAATGAGGCGTGTTAAGAGTACTAAAAAGCACTCTTCTTATCCGCCAGGTCGTGAGGCTAGGACTCTAGATGCCTTTGGACGTCAAACTTTCCAGGCATCCATGTTTTCAACAAGAATCCTTTCATATATTTTCTATATGGCATTATCTCTTGAGGAAGTCACAAAGATTTATCACGTTTGACCCCTTTCCTCCAAGAGCCTAAAAGAGCAGATTTTTCTATGCTAGTCAATCATGCTCAAAATATTTCTAAGTTCCTTACTCGTGCTTCCCTAGACTCTTTCGAGTCTGTTAGCAGAACTTCTGCTATAGCCATAGGAGCACAACGTAGAGCCTGGCTCCAAGCTTCAGACTTGGACGAATCTGTACAAGAGACTGGGAAATGCTCCTTGCACCAGAGAAAATCTCTTTAATAAAGAGACTTTACTTCAGGCTGCTCAGTTAACCACTGACACTATTGCTTTACAAGGCTTGTCTTGGCCTTCCTCTACCCCAGTCTGTAGAAAATCTACTACTAAGCTTTGTTCCCTTAATGGGAGAAGGTTTTATCCATCTTCTACCCATCATACAGAAGCCTCTAGGCAGGGGAATCAACCAGCCAGGCTCAGGAAACCACAACCTCAATGGGTTCAGCAAACCCAGCAGCCGCAACCCTGAATGCTTTTTCCTCTTTGAGGTTTAGATCCTGTAGTTTGCTTCTTACCTCTACAAGCATCTACATCGTTTCCATCCTAAAATTTACATATGTCCCTATCAAAGAGACATCCTGACTATTAGCTCATTGAGCTTCTTAAAATGATTATGCTTTACAGGTAGTACAGTTACTCCTTGTCCTCTGAACCACACAGAGGAGTAACAGCTGTCAATAAGGTCATCATGCCTTTACCTTTGACCTTTCTCCTGTATCAGCATCTCTCATACTACTTTTCAAAGATTTACTCCACCGTAAGTCTTCTTTTCAACTCTGCCACTCTTACTAAGACATTTGGTCTGTAAGAGTGATACCACTCTACTAAGGGCTTTTTCTTAAGCCCCTAAGTTTTATTTCAGAGTTGTCTCCCCCTTGCATTCTTAGTTTTCCTGGCAGCTTCTCAGACAATAGCGGAGTCTTAACACTCCTACTTATGTCTGCATTTCTTTCCCAACCTTGGGACCTACTGCTGCCCTATCAATAGTTAGAACTGCAGGGGCTCTTACTGGTTAGACTACTGACTTGCTGTCCAAGCAACCAGGGCTTGTTCTCCAATTTCAATGGTTTCTGGCCTTACCACTAAGTCCCAGATGGTTTAAGAACCTTTTCTGGCTATTGTTGCAATCTCCAGGAACAAGCAGGAATGAGTCTTCACATAATGGGTATCGTCGGTACCAACGGAGCCTGCGCGGGAACGCTCCCCAGCGTCCAGTAAGAAAGCTTTTGGGAGCATCCCACAGCGCCTGCGCGCTGTCTTCCCGCCTTTCCCAACCGCCTCTCTCCAGTTCTTTTTTTCTGCGGAGCCAGCAGGTCGTGTTCCTGTCACCGCAGAAGAAGTTCTTTATTTTTTCTTTATTCTTTTGTGTCGCGTCTGCCTTCTTTGACGTCGGACCGGTACCGCCGGTCTTTTCTTTTCTTTCTTTAAAAAAAAAAACAAAAAAACTTATACTTTCTTCACTGTGCATTTTCAGTTTTTGGGCCTTAGGCCTAAAAATTTTCTCCTCATGGAGAAGCCCGCCTCCGGGTTTAAAAAGTGCACAAAATGTGGCGGTACTATTTCTGTCAACGACACCCATGATTGGTGTCTAAAATCTTTGGGTCCTGACCATTCCATCACGGATTGTGTTTCCTGTACCATGATGTCTAAAAGAGGTCGGCAGAACCGAGCAGCCAAGCTCAGTACCTTGTTTCCCTCTGATGCAGCTTCGGTGGCATCGACGTCTTCCAGGGCTGCTTCTTCCTCCCATGGATCTCAGGTAACCAAGCATAAATCTGGTCGGCAAAATTACCCTGGCGGGAAGTTCCGGCTTCCAAAGCATTGTCTATGGGGTCACAGGTTGACATCGATGGCTCGGCCTCGACTGATCACCTGTTGCCGTGTTCTGGGGTACCGGTGGCTCCCACTGGTACTGACATCCAGACTTTGGTGGCGTCGATGGATCAGAAGATTCTGACCATGCAGTGCACCCTGACGGCATTCATGCAGGCTGTGACGCCTCCGGTACCGCAACAATTCCCGTTGCCGGTACCGGCTCCGGCACCGGCATCATTCCCGGTGCCGGTACCGATTGCATCTACATCGGCTTCGGTGTCGACTGCAACGGTACCCTGTCCTATGATGCCCATCGGTACCGAACCGGTACCGGTTACTCCTGATATCGATCCCACTCGGTACGCATATCGGGCTTTACAGGAGCATCCAGACAGGCGATACTTTGATTCCTCCGAAGACTCTGAGGAGTCTGAAGGATCTGTCGAGGCATCAATACTTCTTCCTCAGGAGTCGTCTTCTCCTAAACGAAGAATGTCTCTTCCAGAGGACCTGTCTTTTCAAGACTTCATTAGGGAAGTGTCTAGGGGCCTCTCCATCACAGTGGACCCTGGGTTAGAGCCTAGAGCCAAGCAGCTGGATATTCTACAATATCCTAAGGCTCCTAAAGAGGCAGCTACTTTACCTATTCATGAGATTTTGTATGATCTCATGTTGAGCATGTGGGAAACACCTCTTACCACCTCTCCTCATTCTCGCAGGTTAGACACCATGTATCGTGTCCCTCTTTGTCCTGGCTTTCATAAGACTCAGCTTCCTCACCACTCTATTGTGGTAGAGTCTGCCATGAGAAAGATAAAGAGTGCAAAAAGACACTCATCTAATCCTCCAGAACGTGAATGCAGGACCCTAGATGCTTTTGGCCGTAGGGTTTTTCAAGCTTCTATGCTAGCTGCCAGAATCAACTCCTATAGTCTCTATATAGGGATGTTTCTAAAAGAAGTCACAGATCATCTGCAGACTTTAACCCCTTTTATTTCAGAAGATAAAAGGCAGGAGTTTCTCACTTGGCTCAAATATGCCCAGGATGTTTCCAAATTTTCCAACCGTGCAGCCTTTGACTCTTTTGAATGTGTAAGCAGAGCCTCAGCTTTTGCCATAGGTGCACGCAGAATTGCTTGGCTACAAGCTTCTGATTTGGAACTCTGGGTCCAAGATGAATTGGGAAATCTTCCTTGTACGGGTGAAAACCTTTTTGCAAGGATTGGCAAGCAAAGGCCACTCAGATGGATGCTGAGAACTCCACTTTGGATCGACTTTAAAGGCCACCTCTGCTCCTACTAAGAAAAGATTGTTCAAAAAGACATCTTTTTCTAAAAAGGGAAGATGATATCCTGCTTATGGTCAGCAGGCATCTTCTGCAGGTCGTTTTGCTGCAAAACGTCAGCAACCACCTAAACAGGCCAAGTCAACGGCTGCTAGGCCTTCCACGGCCCAGCAGCCTCAGCCTCCTCAGGGCCTTTGACTTGCAACTAGAGAACTTAGCCTTTCTAGCTCTGGAAGAACCAGAGCCCCTCACCATTCCAGGAAGGTTGGCTTACTTTGCTCCCAGATGGGAACAAATCACAGCAGAGCAATGGACCCTCTCCATCATAAGGGAAGGGTACAAGCTTCATTTCTTAAGCCTTCCTCCTCACACCATGGTGAAACAGTTCAATTCTCCAACATCTCTCCTCAACCTTCTGGGTCAGGAGATTGCCACCCTTCTTGCCCAAGGGGCAATAGAAGTACCTCTTCTTCAACAGGGCTCAGGGTTCTACTCCCCTTATTTTCTTATCCCAAAGAAAACAGGGGGCTACAGACCCATATTAGATCTCAGAGAATTGAACAAGTTTCTATTCAAAGAGAAATTCAAGATGTTTTCTCTCGGTGCTCTGCTTCCATACCTTCAGAATCAGGACTGGCTTTATTCTCTAGATCTCAAGGATGCGTACACCCATGTCCTCATCCATCCAACACACAGAAGGTTCCTTCGGTTCCTTTTTCAAGGAAAGCACTACCAATACAGGGTGCTTCCTTTCGGTCTGGCCTCTGCACCAAGGGTGTTCACGAAATGCATGGCAGTAGTAGCTGCATTTCTACGCACTCTAGGAATATTCGTTTTCCCATATCTGGACGACTGGATCATTCGAGCTCCATCCCAGTCAGAGGCCCAGAATTGTCTAATCTGCACAATGCGTGTTCTTTAGTATTTGGGACTGGTAATAAACATCCCAAAATCAAATCTCACCCCTACTCAGTCTCTGGAGTTTATAGGGGCCTTGCTGGATACCACAACTGCAAGGGCCTATCTTTCTGAGGCCCGTTGCCTACGCTTGGTGCAGTTAGCCTCCCAGATACAGTTAAAGTCCCATTTAACTGCTCGAGAGATGTTACAACTCTTAGGCCACATGGCATCCACCGTGCATGTGGTTCCATATGCTCGCCTTCACATGAGGTCAGCTCAATGGACTTTGTCCACCCAATGGACTCAGGCATCAGGTTGCCTGTCAGACAAAATAGCAAACTCCAGTCGCCTTTTTTGGTCTCTCCAGTGGTGGAAGTCCTCTCCAAATCTGTTGCTGGGGTCCCCTTTTCAGCAGTCACTACCCCAAGCAACTCTTACAACAGATGCTTCTCCAATTGGTTGGGGAGCTCATCTGCAGGATCTCTCCACCCAGGGCATCTGGTCTCCACAGGAGACTTCTCTACATATCAATCTCTTGGAACTCAGAACAATATTCTTAGCTCTCAGAGTGTTCCATTCCCTGCTCAGCTACAGGACAGTCCTCATCCATACGGACAACCAAGTAGTCATGTTCTATGTAAACATGCAGGGCGGGACTGGCTCTCTGTCGCTTTGCAATGAAGCTTTGCGACTGTGGGCCTTCGCCAGAGAGCATCACATTCATCTTCTGGCAGTATATCTTCCAGGCGTTCAAAACTCTTGGGCAGACAGACTCAGTCGAGTTCTGCTTCCACACGAGTGGTCCCTCCACATGGACCAGGTAGCCAGGATTTTTCGAATTTGGGGAACCCCGGACATAGACCTCTTTGCAAGTCCGTGGAATGCCAAACTTCCCCTATTCTGTTCCAGAATTCCGTGTCAGGGAGTTCAGGCCAAGGATGCCTTCCTCCTTCACTGGGGTCAAGACTTCCTTTATGCCTTTCCACCCATTCCCCTAATTCCCAAAACACTATTCAAGCTTCAGAGAGATCGAGGGACCATGATCCTCATATCACCACATTGGCCACGCCAAGTGTGGTATCCTCTACTTCTGCATCTCTCTCAAGCTCCTTCCCTGGACTTGGGCTCTGCACCAGACCTTCTATCCCAGGAAGAAGGAACGTTGTGGCACCCAAACCCCCAGTCTCTCCATCTCAGGGCTTGGTTGCTGAAGGTCTAGACCTTCAAGGTTTTCATCTCTCTCAGCAAGTCAGAGATATTATTCATGCCTCTAGAAAGCCTTCTACTAGACGTTCCTATGCTTTCGAATGGAAAAGATTTACCATTTGGTGTTCAGAGAAGGGTCTTAACCCTCTTGAAATACCTTTGAATTCTTTACTAGAGTATCTCCTGCATTTATCCCATGCATGTCTTAAAACGAATTCAGTAAGAGTCCATTTGAGTGCTATTGCAGCGTCCCTCAAGCCTCTCAATGGACAGCCTATTTCCTCTCATCCTCTTATAGCAAGATTCATGAGAGGCCTTCTTTTAACTAAACCTCCCATTAGACCACCTCCAGTGGCATGGGACTTAAACCTGGTTCTTGGCCAGCTTATGAAGCCACCCTTTGAACCTTTAGCCACCACCTCCTTGAAATTTCTTTCTTGGAAAGTTATCTTTCTCATTGCAGTCACCTCAGCACGCCGCATCAGTGAATTGCAAGCTTTGGTGGCTAATCCACCTTATACAAGGTTCCATCATGATAAGGTAGTCCTCAGGACCAAGCCACACTTTATGCCCAAAGTGGTCTCACCTTTTCATCTGAACCAAGAGGTATATTTACCTGTCTTTTTTCCAGGACCTCATGCATCAAGTGCAGAGAGGAATCTTCATACCTTGGATTGTAAGAGAGCTCTCGCTTTTTACTTACAAAGAACACAGCAACATAGAAAGTCTTCTCAACTCTTTGTTGCTTTTGATCCTTCTCATTTAGGACGTCCAGTTTCTAAGAGAACACTGTCCAACTGGATTGCTCAGTGTATTTCTTTCGCCTACCAGAGTAGGAACCTTTCTCTGGAGGGCCATGTCACAGCTCACTATGTGAGAGCCATGGCAGCCTCAATGACTCATCTAAACTCTGTGTCCATCGAACAAATCTGTTGAGCGGCCACCTGGGCCTCGGTTCATACCTTCACAGCCCATTACTGTTTGGACAACGACTCCCGCCGAGATGCCTCGTTTGGTCAGGCTGTTCCCAAACACCTGTTCCATTCCTAATCAACTCCTACCCACCTACCCTGGTTGGATGCCAGAGATCCATGGGGGGAGGTAGAGTCCTTTTCAAGGACACACAACCTGGGGTCTTCCCCTGGCATCTGTAGCTAGGGAGTCCCCATATGTGAAGACTCATTCCTGCTTGTTCCTGGAGATAGCACAGTTACTTACCTGTAACAGGTGATCTCTGGGAACAGCAGGAATAAGTCTTCACAACCCACCCACCTCCCCTAGGAGTTGTATCTCTCTATCTATCTTTCCTTTCCTCTCTCTCTTTGTCTCAGCTTTAAAACTCGAACTGGAGAGAGGCGGTTGGGAAAGGCGGGAAGGCAGCGCGCAGGCGCTGTGGGATGCTCCCAAAAGCTTTCTTACTGGACGCTGGGGAGCGTTCCCGCGCAGGCTCCGTCGGTACCGACGATACCCATATGTGAAGACTTATTCCTGCTGTTCCCAGAGATCACCTGTTACAGGTAAGTAACTGTGCTGACCTTACCTTCTATCCTTAGCCTTCCCCAATCCTTGGGCTTGGCAGAGTAGTTCATGATACCTACTGGCTCTTAAACACCAGTTTTTCTTCTAATTAACCTGCAACATGCTCTATGCATCTCTACGGAGCAGCTCTACACTATGGGGCCTTGTTAGAGAGCACATAATGTCAAATGGTTAAGAAGGGCTTTACCTAGTCATACCTACTGGGTTCTCCCTGCCCTTACCATTTCCATTAAAGGCTTCTTAGATAAAGGACACAGGCCTTTAATTAAGGAAAGACCTAATGAATTAGCCAATTCCCTGGATTGCTTCACATCTCCAGGGGACCCCTTCACCAGGGATGGTTTTTCTTTCAGTATAGACAATCCTTGTCTTGTATTTTCCTTCCATCCTCAATTCTTCATGGCGTAATCCATGTTGAGCACAAGAATGCACCATGTCCTTTTTACCCTCCTTAAGGGTAAATATGTTTTTTTCATTGCATCTTTTTTTCCAGCTACCTGCTGGAGTTATGGAAGGATTCAGACTTAACTGTCTGCAGATTAAAAACATCCTCTGCATTTTCCAGGTAGGTCTCCATTCCTGGTTTTTCAGGGGCGAGAGTTCTTAGAGGACTCTAGACTTCTCTAGCCAGTGAGAGAACTCCCTGGGCTTCCTACCCATAACCAGGAAGTAGGGATTCTCTAAATATCTTCTCAAGCAGGTACCTCCCTTCTTGTTGTTAGATAAATCTTCCTCTCTCCACATACCCTATGTGTGAATATGGGTATATATATATATATATATATATATATATATATATGTATGTATATATATATATATTGTGGCGGCGCCGTCCTTGGCAGGCGGCTGCCTAGTAAGGGGCGCCGGTCATCACACTTCTTTTAATGCTTCAACGTAGTAGCTGAGGCCCTTTTAGTGTAGTTGTGGGCTTGTTATTCAAGCAGTCCGAGTGGATGAGGCTTACAGAGGAAAATTTGTTAAATAAATTTGTTTTATTTTTCTTTGCAGTGTCAACTTGGCAAATGACCTTGATAAAGGTTTCAAAATAGCAAACTGAAAGTAGGATAATTTCTCCAACAAAACTTTCTCAGCAAAACACTTTCAAAGCAGTTTCTTCACTTTTTGGTTAACTTTGAATTCTTCTTCATTTTAACAAAACAGCTTAACTCTGTTACATGCACAGTCCAGCAATCTTCTCTGCTATTCTCAGCTGCTACAGACCAGTGTATAATCATGTGCTGCCTCTTAGTTTAAAACAAACAGCATTCTTAACGTGGCACCAGCATTGGTAAAAATGGCTGCTTTTAAAACATGAGGCTTTCTACCTTTTTGTCTGCCTTTCTCCTTGGCATTAATTGGCACCAGCACTTCTTATCTTCTCACACTGTCTCACACAGCCTTCAATAAAAGCTCTAAACATTGCTTGTACAAAAACCCCGATTGTTTGCTTATGGGCTCAGAGCTTGAGCTACTATCTTCAGATTCAAACATGCAGTTCTGAATCTTTCCCCAGCTCCTTTCTTCCCTCTGGCCCTGAGACTTGCCTTGGCAGATATTGCAGGTCCCTTTAGAATCACCAGGTCCTACAGCCCTGCAGTGCTGTCTCTTCTCCTGGTCTCTCTGGACTCTCTGTTTCTCCAGCCTTTCCTCGTGGCTTCCTTCCTGCACTCTGGCCGTCTCTTCCTGCAGTGTTCCCTGCTTTCTTTCCTGCTCTGCCTCACTTTCTGAGTGACGCAGTTTAAATGCTCTGTAGCCTGTTTCCTTCTCTGGCCCCACCCTCTCTCTCCCTGCAGCTGCTCTGGAGACTGGGTGTGGCTTCAGGCTAGCTCTGCTAGTGTGTGTGTTAGTTTCACTTTCTCTCTGGGAGCTATGCTTTGGTGAGCCCATCCCCCATTTATGAAAAAAAACCTCTTTTTTTTCACTTTTAAAGGGCTGTGCTGCCTGCGCATCACCACAATATGTTTACATGTATATGGACATCTGCATGTCTGAGCCTATATATATATATATTGTGATGGGGCCCGTGGTTAGAGCCCTTATTGCCCTGTATAGGCGGTTGCCTAGGGCCTATGAACAAGTAATTGCTCTGGCTTGTTAAATAAAAGAGTCTTTCAGAGCAACTTTTGAATGAAACTTAAAGTGGGTTTTATTCCCCGTCCCGCTCGGACTTGTCAAGAAAACAGAAACTTAAAGATGAACAGAGCAACAAATGAATGGCAAACAAATAATCCTTGTTTCCTGTACACAGTTCTCTTTGCATTCATTCACATAACAAGGCTGCGTTTGTAACACATGCTGCATTCCATGGGAATGGGCTCCGGAAGATTGCTAGCGTCTTCCCATATCATATTCTCTTCAGCAGTGCCCAAACTCCCTGTGTCAGACTCCTCATACAACTCGCGCTCAGACACAGTGTCCTGTGATAAATCACTGTAATAATCAAAAGAGGCTCTTCTCCCTTCAGGGCTATACCTCTCTGGCCTGTGGTATCTTCTGCCTGGGCTCTCCTCCCAGAATAACAGTTCTGAACCACCTTGCTGCTTGTAGTTATATTCAGGACCACGCCCTTGGCACTTAGGGGTTTTAAACTTCTCCCTATAATCATATGGAGGATTCCTTCTCTCTGCAGGGACTGCCTTAATACTTGGCTCCCTATACCTTATGGCTTTTTCCTTCCAGGCTGGTTGTGCAGGAGTATAATTAGACTTAGTTTTACACCTACTTCTTAGGCTGCAGACGTGCTTGGAGTTCCCATCCCCCAACACTTTCCTCTCACAGTGACCTCTGCCTTGAGCTGGCACATACCGGTCTCTAGTGTAGTGGGATCCTCCTAGCTTCTCTTTCAGGTTATTTCTGGTAGCAGGTTTACTCTTGGAACAGCTTGCCTTGAACCTCTCTTCTCGAGAGCTGGAGTCAGACTCACTTCCTGGCTCTCCGTGAGAAGAGTTTCCTCCCAGCAATCCCCTGGGGTTTCTGCTCAGCTGATGAGAGCCACACCTCCTGCTATCCTCTGCAACCTGACCTGCAGTCCTACTCTCTGCAGTTCCCTTTGGTGTTCGTCTTCTTGCTCCTCCTCTTGCCACTCCCAATCTACTCCACTGACTGGAACCTTGCCTTAAGTAATCCCTAGCTCTGCACGTGACCTGGGGATTTTCACTCAGGTGTTCCTGATGGGATTTTTGTTTGCTACGTAGCAAGAATTTCCCTTGCTCCGGTGAATCAGAGTGCCTAGTGCTGCTTTCTAAAGCTGACTCTGAGGTAAGTCTTTCTTTTACCTGAATTTCCATAGGCTGTGTACCCCTTGCTGCATCACATATCCCCCCTCTTAAGATATTCCGTGATGGTGAACTCATGTGCACACAGCGCGGAATCTGTCCTGGCCTCATGAGTGGTCCCTCATACCTGCTGTACAATGGGTCACCCTCCTCCCAGGGTTTTTGGGGACATGTGTGTTCTGCCCGGTACTGGGGTAGTATTTTAAAACGGCTAACAGTGGCCATCCTTTCATGCCATGGTTTCAAAACATTTATGTGGTACGTCTGAAGGCGCGTCCCCTGTCATTCTTGACCACATATGATACCGGACCCTTGCGGTCCATTACCGTATAGGGACCCTTCCACCGGGCCTCAAATTTTGGCCCTGGATCAGTGACCATTACCACGACCTTATCGCCTGTGGCCAACTGTCTAGGTTTTTTACCCCTGTCGTAATATTTTTTCTGTGTTTTCCTACTATCCTGTAGATTCTTATCTGCGGCTTGAGATGCCCTCTGGAGGCGACTCCGTAGCCCGCAAAGAAACTGGGGAACTCCTATTTCTTCCTCACCCGGTTCCACCCACTGGTCTCTCAATATGTCCAAGACCCCTCGTGGCGCCCGTCCGAACATAAGTTCGTAGGGAGATGCTCCTAGGGAGGTTTGCATCCGTTCCCTGCTAGCATATAGGACAAATGGGAGCATAACATCCCAGTCCACCATTTGCCCTTCTAACCCCCTCCTCAGCAACTGCTTAAGGGTTTGGTTAAATCGTTCCACCAGACCGTTTGTCTGTGGATGATAAGCCGCTGTTTTTATATGGGTGATGCCAAAAGCATCCCATACCTGCGCTAAGTACCTTGAGACAAAATTGCTTCCTCTGTCTGTGAGCATTTCCCTCGGGAAACCTACCTCACAGAATAATTTTATTAATTCTGTGGCTATGAACCTGGCAGAAATGTTCCGTAAAGGAATTGCCCAGGGGAACCTAGTGGCTACATCCATGATAACTAGGATATATTGAAATCCCCTAGGGGTTCTTATCAGGGGCCCTACAATATCCATTGCCATTCTCTTAACTGGTTCCGTTATGGTAGGCGTTTGGATCAGGGGAACTCCTGCAGGCTTTGCAGCGCTTACTCGCTGACAAGCCGGACAAGCCTCGCAGAATTTCTTTGTCTCTCGAAATACTCCCGGCCAATAAAAACGCTCGAGAATTTGGTCGAGTGTGGCCTGTACCCCTTTATGCCCTCCAATGGGGTGGTCGTGAGCGAGCCTCATGACAACTGCCTTAAATGTGGTAGGAACTACCAACTGTTTCCTAATGGCATCATTATGGGGATTACTACTTTCCCTATATAAAATATCATCCTCTAAGAGGAATCTAGGGAGCACGTCTCTATCCGTCTTTGCAAACTCGAAGGCGTATTTTAATACAGGGTCTGCCTTCTGTTCTTTAGCAAAGGACGGAAACTTTTTTACTAAGTCTGCCGGTACCCAGGGTAACCCTTGCCCATCGGCTACTCCGGCTCTCAACTGGGCTCGGTGTTGCCTCTCCCGGCGCTTTTCACCCTTGCTTTTCTTTTTTCCTTCGCTAGGGGTAGCAATTAAATCATCATGTCTGGGAAGCTTGTGTAGGCCTTCATCTGCCCTCACCTCTTCCCCCTCTTCGGGTTCTATCTCACCCTCTTCTATTACTGGGACATGATTTTCCTCTACTAGAGTTTCACTAGGGGGTCTCAGTCCCTTCGCCTGAGATCTGGTGGAAACTAATCCTCCCTTTATGTATGTATTGCTCTCTATGCCTTTATAGAAGGGTGGCCAATCTCTTCCCAACACTATATCGTACGGTAGCCTGGGAATAATGGCTACTAAGACTTCCCTTCGTGTGCCTAAGCCCTTAACTTTTACCCTATACAAAGGATATGAAGTTGTTGCACCATGCACACATTGTATTTTCGCTGTGCCTTCTTGCTGACTCGGGGGAAAACCCCTCAGGGCCTGTATGGTTTTCCACAAACGGCGGGAGACCATACTTTGGTCGGCCCCCGAGTCAAGCAAGGCCTTAGCTGGGACTCCCTGTACCTCCACATCTACACGGAAACCTGCAGCTGTGTGGTGCTCATGGCCAGTGATAAGTGCTGTACGAGACATACATTCTCTCTTTAAGTGCCCACTTTTCCCACACTTAAAGCACTTTAACATTTTGTTACCATCCATTTTTATACACCTGGATTCCTTTGAATCCCCTCTGTTCCTTGGAGAAACATTTATACCTCTTACAGAATTGGCTAACCCTGACCTGCTGCTAGCGCTGGCTTCTTTCATTACTTCAGCCTCAAAGAACCTTTCGGTTAGGTGCGCTGCTTCAGCAGAGGTTCTACAATTCTGTAGGGTCAGAAATGTTCTGACCTCTTCTGGTACTGCATCAAAGAATTGCTCTAATACGATTAGATCAATTACCTCTTCCATCGGTTTACCCTCGGGTTCAAGCCACTTTAAAACCAGCCCATGCACTCTGTGGTACAGTGCCTTTGGGGTTTCATTTGGTTGAATCCGGGTAGACCGTAGCATGCGTCTGTACATGGTAGGGGTTAAGCCCAACCTATCACGTACAGCTCTCTTAACCTCTTGGTAATCAGCTGCTAGAGCTGCTGGCATGGCCCTGTAGGCTGCCCGAGCCTCACCGGTTAGTGCTGAGGCCAGCCTAACGGCTAATTGCTCTTGTGGCCATTTTGCATTAAGAGCTATTCTCTCAAATGTTTGCACAAAGTCATCGAAATTGTCATTAGCATGCATTTGTCCCAATGTCCAAATCCCACAGCTCTGTGGGCCTACCCCACAGATAGGTACTGCTGCTGGTGACTCTTCCTTCTTTGGCTCCTTCAGGAGAGTAAGCATTAAGTCCGTCAGGGGCTTCTGTTGCTCCACCAGGGCAGCGATGGCCTGCTCCTGGTTCTGCCGAGCTAGCTCTCCCTGCTTCTCGAACTGGCTGCTCATCCACCTGAGAACCTCCTGTGCATTCATCGTGGTCGTCTTTTTTTTTTTTTTCTGGAAAACAAATCAGAAACACACAAACCCAAGTGTGGCACAATAATACAAGGAAAAATTTCTTCCTCCCAAGCCTTCTCCTTCTCACCAGCGATCCTCCCAACCTGTGCCCAAATACCCGTTACCTGAGCAAGGTGGAGGTTCTTATTTTGAGAAGGTGCTTGCCGTCGCACTCTTGGAATCCTGGATCCTCCTCTGGGCGTGTCAACTTCGCTCTTCCCGCGTCGTTGCTCCCCTCCGTAGTTTGTCTCCTGGACTGGATCCGATAAAACTACGCCAACTTGTGATGGGGCCCGTGGTTAGAGCCCTTATTGCCCTGTATAGGCGGTTGCCTAGGGCCTATGAACAAGTAATTGCTCTGGCTTGTTAAATAAAAGAGTCTTTCAGAGCAACTTTTGAATGAAACTTAAAGTGGGTTTTATTCCCCGTCCCGCTCGGACTTGTCAAGAAAACAGAAACTTAAAGATGAACAGAGCAACAAATTAATGGCAAACAAATAATCCTTGTTTCCTGTATACAGTTCTCTTTGCATTCATTCACATAACAAGGCTGCGTTTGTAACACATGCTGCATTCCATGGGAATGGGCTCCGGAAGATTGCTAGCGTCTTCCCATATCATATTCTCTTCAGCAGTGCCCAAACTCCCTGTGTCAGACTCCTCATACAACTCGCGCTCAGACACAGTGTCCTGTGATAAATCACTGTAATAATCAAAAGAGGCTCTTCTCCCTTCAGGGCTATACCTCTCTGGCCTGTGGTATCTTCTGCCTGGGCTCTCCTCCCAGAATAACAGTTCTGAACCACCTTGCTGCTTGTAGTTATATTCAGGACCACGCCCTTGGCACTTAGGGGTTTTAAACTTCTCCCTATAATCATATGGAGGATTCCTTCTCTCTGCAGGGACTGCCTTAATACTTGGCTCCCTATACCTTATGGCTTTTTCCTTCCAGGCTGGTTGTGCAGGAGTATAATTAGACTTAGTTTTACACCTACTTCTTAGGCTGCAGACGTGCTTGGAGTTCCCATCCCCCAACACTTTCCTCTCACAGTGACATCTGCCTTGAGCTGGCACATACCGGTCTCTAGTGTAGTGGGATCCTCCTAGCTTCTCTTTCAGGTTATTTCTGGTAGCAGGTTTACTCTTGGAACAGCTTGCCTTGAACCTCTCTTCTCGAGAGCTGGAGTCAGACTCACTTCCTGGCTCTCCGTGAGAAGAGTTTCCTCCCAGCAATCCCCTGGGGTTTCTGCTCAGCTGATGAGAGCCACACCTCCTGCTATCCTCTGCAACCCGACCTGCAGTCCTACTCTCTGCAGTTCCCTTTGGTGTTCGTCTTCTTGCTCCTCCTCTTGCCACTCCCAATCTACTCCACTGACTGGAACCTTGCCTTAAGTAATCCCTAGCTCTGCACGTGACCTGGGGATTTTCACTCAGGTGTTCCTGATGGGATTTTTGTTTGCTACGTAGCAAGAATTTCCCTTGCTCCGGTGAATCAGAGTGCCTAGTGCTGCTTTCTAAAGCTGACTCTGAGGTAAGTCTTTCTTTTACCTGAATTTCCATAGGCTGTGTACCCCTTGCTGCATCACAATATATATATATATATATATATATATATATATTCATCTATGATGGATATATCTGTATTTACCTATCTATATATATGTATCGCAATATATGACAGTGGGTAGATATATGTCTATATACTATTTCTGTCTGTTTACCTATATATATATATATTCCCCTACGGACCCGATAGATACTCTCTATCCCTTTCCATGCTGTCCCAGCATACTTAGGGTTCTCCATAATCAACCACTTCCTGTGGTACTTGAGGAGTTTTTGTACCATGACCTCCAGTTTAGGTACACCTGAAGCCCTCTATATACTTTCCTTTTCAATTAAGAGGGACTTTCTGGATCTTCAGAAAATGGGAGGCTACAATGCCTCATTACTCCTATCCTCCTTGTTATCGGATATAGGGATCTTCGAAACTCCCTTCTCCTATAAGAACTATGTCTCTTAAAGTCAAAAGAGCTTCAGTTTTTATCTAATAGGGACTTCTGCGTTTTTCCGAAAAGTCCTACCTCATTGAACTACCCCAGTTCCACTGGGATTGTTTCATCTCCAGGAACAAGCAGGAATGAGTCTTCACATGTAGGGTACGTCGGCGCCGACGGAGCCCGCACGGGAATGCTCCCCAGCATCCAATCAGAAAGCTTTTGGGAGCATCCCTTGCGCCTGCGCGGTGGCTTCCCGCCCTTCCTACTGCCTCTCCCCAGTTTTCATTTTTCCGCGGAGCCGGCAGGACGTACCTCCTGTCACCGCAGAAACCTTTTTCTTAATTTTCCCTTTTTTCTTGTTTCTTGTGGTCGCGGCCTTTTTCCCGCCGACACCGGCACCACCGGTGCCTTATTCTTTCCTTTAATCTCTTCGAGGGAAATTTTTTTCCTCGAGTCCCTTCTGAGGCCTACTGGGCCTTTCCAGCATGGAACCTTCTTCCCCTAAGAAGTGCCCTCACTGTGGAGACTTTTTTACTTAGACTCCAATGCCTGGTGTCTCTCCTGTTTGGGCCCTGATCCTTTTTCCCCCGGTCCGCCGGGCTTCAGTATCGGGAGAAGACCTTCCCTGTTTCGGGTGTCCCTCGATGACGTTTTTCCTCCTAAGGTGCGGTCATCGGTTTACTCTTCTCTCCAGGATCAGGTAACCCAAAAACAGTCTGTTAAGACTAGCCAAGTCTTGAGGGGTGAGTCTCATGCTCGGCATGATGACGGCTCCGGCCTCCCCCTCAAGTCCCCCTTGGCAAATAAACCCCGGCGGGAGACTTCGGGCTCCAAAGCATCCACGGGGTTTCGGGTTGTTCCTGGGGTTCGCTCCTCACAGAACATTCCCGAGCCATGCTCGGGGGTGGTATCCGCTTCGAGCGGTGCCGATTCCCCGGCATCGGTGCTGGCGTCGAGTGCTCCACTCTTCGCCAGGGATCGTCAGCTGGTGTCCTCGGTGCCTTCGGGGCCGATCGATTTGACCCAGTCTGGCTTTCCTGCATCCCAGCCATGCGCGGAGGTGGTACCCGCTTCGGGCGGTACCGATTCCTCGGCATCAGCGTCGGTGTCGAGTGCTCCACTCTTCACCGGGGATCATCATCTGGTGTCCTCGGTACCTTTGGGGCCGATCGATTTGACCCAGACTGGCTTTCCTGCATCCCAGTCCTGCGCGGGGGTGGTACCGCCTTTGAGCGGCACTGCCTCCCCGGCGTCGGCATCGGTGTCGAGTGCTCTACTCTTCACCAGGGATCGTCACCTGGTCCCCCCGGTACCTTCGGGGCCGATCGATCTGACCCGGACTGGCGTTGCTGCACCCCAGCCATGCGCGGGGCTGGTGCCGGCCTCGGACGGCGCCGAACTCCCGGCGTCAACGCAGGCGTCGAGTGCTCCACTCGTCACTAGGGTTCGTCCTCGGGGGCCTCGGTGCCTTCGATCGATACGACCCAGGCTGGCTTCCCTTCGTCCCGGCGAACCACGGAGTTGGTTCCGGCGTCAAGTGGCACCGATGCCCCGGCATCGGTGCCGGGGTTGAGTGTTTCGCTCCCCACCGGGGCCCGTCGTCAGGTAACCTGGGTACCCTCGGGGCCGATCGGTACGCCCCGGAAGGGTTTTACTCTTGGTAAGCCAGGCTCGGGAGGGGTACCGGCGTCTAGCGGTGCCTATCTCCTGACATTGGCGCCGGTGTCGGGTGTTCCCCTCTTCACCGAGCGTCGTCCTCGGAGGTCCTCGATGCCTGCGGCACCGATCGATGCGATTCCGACTTGCTTTCCGGGTCCGGCATTGCCGACACCGCCGCCGGGGCCCTCTCGGAGGGCGTCGATAACCTCGCTCGGTTCGATGCCCAGCCTCGAATCGATATCCAGTCTCGAAGACTTGGTTCCGACACGCTTCGGAACCGATCTCTGTCCCTTCCGGCGACGCAGTACCGAGGATAATCGCCACTGCTCTCCGGTGGCCTCGGAACCGCTTCAGCCACCTCCGCTGTCTGCTCCGAGGCCATTGCCGTCCCCGAGGCCAGAGTCGGGGCCGATGCCGATTCCTGCGGTTCCATCGGTGCCATCGATCCTTTCGATGCCTAGCTTGGAATCAATACCAGGAACCGACGATGCAGTACTAACTGCCTTGATTCGGGACTGTCGGTATCCTTCTCGATCTAGCAGGATTCCTTTTGTGCACCAGTCCGGTAGGTCTTCTGGTGTCCAAGTGGCCCCTTCAACCTCAGCCTCCCCAGGAATAGCTCCTCTGGGAGTGCCTTCTTTTCAGGATTTTCTCCTTGACATGGCAGACTTGCTTGCCATTCCTATCCCTGGTCCTTCTCTAAGTCAGGGTCCTGCCGAACAGGCAGCCATAATGCTTCCTTTACATCCTTCCCTGCAGGATCTTCTCCTGGGGGTTTGGCGGTCACCTTTGAAGGTTCCTGCGCCGTCTACAGCCACGCATGTGCTGTATCAGGTGCCCCCCTCTCCGGGGTTTCAGAAGCTCCAGCTTCCGCATCATTCCATTGTGGTGGAATCGGCACTGAGAAAGGTCGGAAGCAAGAAGAAGCATTCTTCTTGCCCTCCAGGTCGTGCATCTAAAGCGCTTGATACCTTTGGGCGTCAAACCTTCCAAACGTCCATGTTGGCTTCTAGAATTATATCATATATTTTTTATATGAGCCTGACACTTCGGGAGGTCACAGAGAAATTATCTCTTTTGTCTCCTTTTTTGTCCGAAACTAAGGCCTCTGAATATTCCTTGCTTCTTTATCATTGCAGGAATATCTCTTGGTTCCTTTCTCGTGCTTCTCTAGACTCTTTTGAGATTGTTGGCAGATCCTCTGCTATTGCCATTGGAGCGCGTCGTACAGCCTGGCTGCAGGCTTCAGACTTGTGCAGATGGGCACAACATAATCTGGGTAATTCTCTGTGTACTGGAGAAAACCTTTTCAATAGCGAGGCTTTACGTCAGGTTGCTCAGTGCTCCACTGACCTTCCTAGCGCTGGAAGTCATCCTAAGCCGCTCTTTCCCCCGGGGGTAGGAAATGTCCTACCAGACCTTCTTTCCCGAGGAAGAGAAAGTTTCATCCGCCCGCCCATCCTCCAGGTAGGCCCAAGCAAGGGGCATCTCACCCCGGTCTGAAGTTCCCGGACTCGTGCCAGGATACTCATACCAAGCAGCCATAGGCTCCTGTATGCGGCAATCTGCAATTAACTTCTTCTTATCAGAAGTCTATTCTTCCAGCTCTACACTGGGGTTTCGTTTTCAGTATGACAAGTGGTTCGGATGCTTTGTCCAGGGGTTAAGGTATTCTCCCGTTCTTCGTTGGTAGAGGGAGATCACCGCTATCCCATGATAGTTTCTGGCCCCACATGGACATTCTATCCTTCAACTGACTTACCCTAGGGTACGTCCTCCGAACCCTTCTCTTCCAGGGTTCCCCTGCTTGAGGGGGTACCATACCAAAACATCTCTCTCGTCCAGTGTAGACTTTTTCTGTTATCCTTCAACGCATGTTCTTCCTGTTTCTTACAGGAGAATCCCCTTGTTCTTTTGTTCAGTTGCTGTGCGTGCAGGAGTTCCAGTGAGTACTTAATGCTTCTGCAAGCTGCTTCGGCTATCTTGCGTACTATTTTATTTTATTTATTTATTTAACAGTATTTCTAAACCGCCTTATCATAATAATCAAGGTGGTATCACAGCAAACAATCTAACACTCACTAACACTAACACTCACTGCAGGCTCTCTTCTTCTAGCCCTATCCTTATCTGGGATGTGGTGACGTGTCTGACTCCTGTCAGTTTTCTCTCATCCTCCTCCTGCACGCTGCTCTCGGCAATCTTCAGAGAAGCTTCCCATAGAGCATTGGACCTTGTCTCTGAGGGTCTTCCATATAATGGAAGAGGCTTATATAGTCCCTCCATGGCTATATAGATAATTATACCGTCTCCCATTGTGGTACGGAGGACAAGTTTTTTCTGCATGAACGTCATGGGGACACATCAGAAGCCTAAAGTACTCCTGATGTGCTCTTACCAGATTGATATTATCCTCTGTTCTTCACGCAACCATACTGCTGATCCCACTGATCTGTATCCCTGCACCACAGAAATAGATTCTCTATACTCCTCGGGGGATCACCCCTATTTCGGATGGATCTTTCACGTCACCTTTCCAGGTGGGCGTTCTTCTGTGGCTCAGGTGCAGGCCCGGATTCTCAGTGTTATGCTCATGTATGTGTGTGTCCCCTGCATACATGTTTTAGTACTTGGGTGGGCATTTGCCATGCCCATCTATATCTAGATATATATTTATCTACGTTCTATATAGATATATATATATTACATCTGCATAGCTGTGTATGTAGCTCCCTATATCTATATCTATATATTTATATATATATCTGTATAGGTAGGCGCATATTGGGAGATGTTCATAGCACCCTGTGTATTACCGACTATCTCCCCACTTGTCGGTACTTATGTTTTTACTTTCTTAAGGGGTCCAGACAGTCCGCTTGCCTATTTTCCTACGGCTCGGTATCTGGGACCGGTTATGCTCAAAATTACTGCTGTGAAGTCAACAGCTTCTATTTTTGTTACACACCTCCCTATCTATGAGGTTTCAAACTCAATGTCTTCCTATCTCTTACCAGCTAGGGAAGACAGTGTACTACTTCGGTATTCAGGAGTACACTCCTGTCCTCATATAATTTATAATGAAGACCACTAATCATTTTAGTAGCCACTCTCTGCACTGACTCCATCCTGTTCACATCCTTTTGAAGGTGCGGTCTCCAGAATTGCACACTATACTCCAAATGAGGTTGCACCAAAGACTTATACGGAGGCATTATCACCTCCTTTTTTCTGCTAGCCATTCCTCTCCGTATGCACCCAAGCATCCTTCTAGCTTTTGCCGTCGCCTTTTCTACCTGTTTAGCTACTTTAAGGTCATTAGACACAGCCACGCCTAGGTCCCGCTCTTCTTTAGTGGACAAAAGTACTTCACCCCCTATACTATATTGCTCCCTTGGATTGCTGCAGCCCAAATGCATGACCTTACATTTTTTAACATTAAATCCCAGCTACCAAATTCTAGACCATTCTTCAAGCTTAGCTAGATCCCTCCTCATGTTATCTACACCTTCCTGGGTGTCTACTCTATTGCAGATTTTGGTATCATCCGCAAAGAGGCAAACCTTACCCGACAGCCCTTCCGCTATATCACTAACAAAGATGTTAAAAAAAATCGGACCAAGGACAGATCCCTGGGGCACACCACTGGTAACATCCTTTTCCTCAGAGTGAGCTCCATTTACCTATACTCTTTGTCGCTTCCCACCCAACCAGTTTCTAACCCAAACAGTAACTTTAGGGTCTATCCCTAGGGTGCTCAATTTGTTTATAAGTCGCCTGTGAGGAACGGTGTCAAAGGCTTTACTGAAATCTAAATACACCACATCTAGGGCTCTCAAGGTAACGTATATGCAATTGATCATGTGGAGTGGGCACAAGATTCTGAGTAATGCTGTGGAGTTAGGGGTGTTCATTGAAGTGCCTTGATGAAAAGGAGAGTCTTGAGCTGTTTCCAAAAGTCCTTTAAGTCTGAGGTGGGTGTTAGTTTTTCCAGGAGAGAGTTCCAGATAGATGGGGCGGCAAGTGAGAGGGCCCTCTTCGCAATAGAATTTTTGGCCTTTGCGAACAGGTTGGGTGTAGGTATGGTGTTAATGTTACTGCTTCTCTCAGATCTGTTTTTGGGTTCAGTACATATAAGGTCCTGCAAGATTCTGGCTGTTATGTTTTTTATTTTGAAGTTGATAAGGGCTGATTTATACTTGGCTCGTGAAGAAATTGGCAACCAGTGTAGTTTGTACAGGAGGGGAGTTATATGATCACGTTGAGATGATCCCATGATGGTTCGGGCGGCAGTGTTTTGGACCAATTGCAGTGATTGGATAGTTTGTTTGGGCAAACCTTGGAGGAGGGCATTACAGTAGTCCAGTGTTGGTGTTATGATGGATTGACATACAGTGCGGAAGTGTTCTTGACTAAGGAAAGGCTTTAATCTTCTTTTCGTTGCAAGTCTGTGGAAGGCGGAGATCTTATTGATGTGAGCTTTTAGGTTGAGATGCTTGTCAATGATGACCCCAAGGTAGCGGACTTCCTATTTTATTGTAATTTGGGAATTGGAAATTTTGATTGAGGCAGGTGGGGTGAACTCCGTGTTCCTTGTGATGATGATTGCCTCGGTCTTGTTGATGTTGAGGTTATTGTTGGTAAGCCAGGTTATCATTTCATGGAGGCATGTTGACGTAGTAATGTCTGGAGTGTCTAACTGAATTGGGGTGTAGGCCATCATATCATCTGCATATATGGTGTATTGTGCTTCTTGAATATATTTCAAACTGTACATAAATGTTCAAGAGGAGGGCAGACAGCGAGGACCCTTGAGGAACTCCCTGGTCTGTATGGAAAGGAACTGAGGTGAGGGGATCACATTTGACTCTCTGTTGTCTGTCACCGAGATACGAGTGGAACCACTTGAGGATGGTGTTTTGGAGGCCAATTGTTGCTAGTCGCTTCAGTAGGATATTATGGGAAACTGTGTCAAAGGCAGATGAGATGTTGATAAAGATAAGCAGAAATCCTCTCCTTATGTTGTCAGTTCCTTTGAGCAGATTATCAAAAAGATGGATAAGAAGTGTCTCTACGCTGTGATCTGGGCAGAATCCATGTTGGTGGGGATCCAGAGGGGCATGTAGGTCAATGTGGTCTTGGAGCTGTATCTGAACAATCTTTTCAATAATTTTGGAGAGGAATGGAAGGCTGGATATTGGGTGGTAATTTGATGGGTCGGTGCTGTGAGGTGAATAATTCTTTGGCACAGGGCGGATGGTGGCTTGCTTGAGTGCCAGGGGCATATGTATCCTTGGGTAAGTGAGGTGATTATTATCATTTAGATGTATTTGATTAGGTCTTCCTTGGCAGAATTAATCCACGTGACCGGGCAGGGATCAGATGGTACTGTGGTTGTGTTCAGATAGGCTATGATATGGGCGATTTGTTCAGTCGACGGGATGTTGAACTTGTTCAGGTGACTTGGGATGATGGGACTCACATTGATAGAGGGGATGTCAGTTATAGACGTATCCTTGTAAAGTGTGGTTTGAGGGGGTTTGTTTTTGAATAAGAGGTAGTCAACAAAGGTTTGAGGGTGTATCATGTTTTCATTCTTCAGAGTTGGGTCCTTTGTTAGAGTGCGTACAGTGTTGAAGAGCTCTTTGGGTTTATTGCAGGCTTTTAGAATGAGGTTAGTATGATATTGTTGTTCTCCAGGACCAAGCAGGAAGTCAGTCCTCACATATGGGTGACGTCGGCGCCGACGGAGCCCTCGCGGAGCAATTTTCCCCAGCTTTCAAAGAAAGCCTTTGGGAATTGCAGCGCACATGCGCGGTCTCCTTCCCGCCCAAGGGTGCCATCTTAGCCAGTCTTCTTGTTTCCCGCGGAGCCCTACAGACGTACCCGTCGTGTCCCCGCTGAAAAAGTTGATTTTCGTGATTTATTTCTCTTTTTTCCTTCGGTTTGACGCCGGTCTTTTTCCTGCCCGGACTCGCGACGCCGTTGCGAGTCCTTCTCTTATTTTTCGGTTTTTCTGATTTTGGTCAGTTTCGTTTTCGGTTTTTTCGCTGGCAGCCCGGTCCTTTGACCTTGCAGGGGCCCTTTTTCCCCCCCGATGGCTGCCAGTGGTTTCAAGCGGTGTGTTCAGTGTGACAGAAATATGTCACTCACTGACACACACGATAATTGTCTCCGCTGCCTGGGCCCGGATCACGAAGAACTGATCTGTGGGGCCTGTGGCAAAATGTCCTCCAAAGCGTTAAGGAGTCGGCGGCACCAGCGGGAAAGAATCTTCACTGACCCCGGCCGTACCCGGACCTCGTCGGAGGCCTCGGCATCCAGAGGTTCCAGCTCTGACCATCGCCGAAGCTCCTCCGACAGGGGTTCTCCCTCCGGGGACCATCGACGGAAGGTAAAACCCGCGAGGGCGGCGTCGGTGGACGCTCCTGGCTCCGCGAGGGCCAGGTCGCATAGCCCGGGTCTTTGGAGAAGGAGCACCTCCCGAAGCGACCTCGCCTGGAGTCGGAGTTGCCTGCTCGGGTAAGTCCTGTAGTCCTTCTGGACTCGCCTCCGAGAGGTCCGACGTCGGGCCCGACGCCGTCGGGGCCCGAGTCGGGGGCTGCTGGGTCACCTGAGGTCGGACTCAGGTTGACGGCCTTGGAGAGCAGACTATCTGCCTTCATGGACCAGCAGCGTGGACTGATCGCTAGCCTCGCTGGCGCCACTGCCCCGACCGCCGGGATGTCGACGTCTAAGTCGACCCCGGAGACCGAGCCGATCCTCGAGTCCATGCGAACTCGAGTCGATCCTCGGTCGAGGTCACCCTCGGCCTCCCGTTCGGGACCGAGGTCGTCGACGCCGACTCCCTCGGTGTCGGGGCGGCCGACGCCTCCGCCTGCCCGAGCCGACCCCACCGATTCCTCCTCGGAGTCGGCCTGGGAGTCTGAAGAGGAAGAGTCACCTGATTCGTTTCGGACTCGGTGTGTCCCCTCGGACTCACCTGAGTCCGAACCTCGGAAGCAGTCCCCTCCGGAGGATGCCCGGTTCTCGGACTTCGTCAGGGATATGGCCAAGGCTTTGGCCTTCCCTGCGGATCCCGAGGAGGAGCCTCGAGCCGAAGAGCTCGACGCCCTTCAGTACGACTCTCCCGCCAGGGAGCACTTTACTGTACCGGTTCCTCCCATGCTGGAACGACTACTCTTCCGCATGTGGGAGAGTCCGGCCTCGTCGCCGGTATTAAGCAAGCGGGTCGATTCCATCTATCGAGTCCGCAAGAGTCCTGGCTTCCAGAAAGCACAGCTGCCACACCATTCCATGGTAGTGGAATCGGCCATGCATAGGCTTAAGAGCCAAAAGATGCACTCCTCGGTGCCTCCTGGCAGGGAGGCCCGTAACCTGGATGGCCTTGGTAAGAAGTGTTTCCAGGGCTCTATGCTTGCTTGTCGTGTCCAGACCTACCAGCTATACATGGGCATGTATCTCCGAGACCTGGCTAAAGAGATAGCCGGATTCTCCGCTGGACTGTCCGAGGAACCTTTGCGGAGGTTCCTGGCCTTGACAACTGGTATTCGGGAATGCTCCAAATTCATGTCCCGAGCAGCCTATGATGGCTTTGAAGCATCGGCTTGAGTGGCCGCAGCTGGCATCGGTGCCCGCCGACAGGCTTGGCTTCAGTCGTCTGACCTTGAACCCTGGGTGCAGGACAAGTTGGTCGATGTCCCCTGCCGAGGTGAGAACCTCTTTGGCAAGCCCATGGCTGAAAAGGCTGCACAAATCGAGACGGAGACTCTCACCAGGACTAGGCTTTCTAGGAAGACCTCCGCCCCTTCCCAGAAAAAGAAGGGCTCGGGAAAGAAGTCCTTTTACCCGAGAAAGGCGGCTGCCTATAAACACTACCCACAATATCAGGCCTCCGCAGCTCCCCAACAGGGCCAGCAGGCCAAGGGACGGGGTAACGGGTCCCGTAGGCAGCAAGCCCCCAAGCCTGCACCACCAGCCCCTGCTCAGCAGGGTGGGGGTTTTTGACTTCCTCAGCATAGCCTCTCCCCCTCCGCTGGCTCCTCCCAGCACCGGAGGCCGGCTGGTTCACTTCGCCCACAGGTGGTCCAACATCACTTCAGAGGCCTGGGTGCTTCAAGTCGTAAGAGAAGGATATCTTCTCCACTTCCATCAGGTCCCTCCCTCTTATTTCCCGGGAGAACCTCCACGACTCCCTCTGCACAGGGACTTACTCCTTCAGGAGTTAGCAAGTCTTCTTCAGGAACAGGCTGTGGAACCGGTGCCCCACCACCTGAGAGGTCAAGGCTTTTATTCCAGGTATTTCCTGATACCAAAAAGGACAGGAGGCCTCAGACCCATCCTGGACTTGCGCAACCTCAACAAGTTCCTCGTGCGGGAAAAGTTCAAGATGCTCACCCTTGGAATCCTTCTGCCCTACCTCCAGCAGGGAGATTGGCTATGCTCCTTGGATCTAAAGGATGCCTACACGCACATCCTCATCCACCCAAGCCACCGCCAATACCTACGGTTTGTGGTGGCAGGAAATCATTACCAGTACAGAGTACTGCCCTTTGGCCTGTCCTCCGCACCGCGAGTCTTCACAAAATGTCTCGCGGTGGTGGCGGCCTATCTCCGGCTTCACGGCCTCTATGTCTTTCCGTACCTCGAAGACTGGCTCATCAGAGCATCGTCCTCTCTGGCAGTCACCAATGCCACGCACCGCACGGTGACTCTTCTGCAGTACTTGGGCTTTGTCATAAACTTTGCAAAGTCCACTTTGCTCCCCTCACAGGATCTCGAGTTCATCGGCGCAAGACTGCACACTCCTCAGGCACAAGCTTTCCTGCCTCTCGACAGGGCTCAACGGCTCATGGACCTAGCCGGCCGTTTTCGCAGCCAGTCCCTGGTCTCCGCCAGGCGCTTCCTGAGACTACTCGGCCATATGGCTTCCACCGTCCACGTGACCCCCAATGCCCGCCTGAATATGCGGCCTGCTCAATGGTAAGGCAGGGGGCATGTACTCAAGGTCTCTGGACCGCGTGGGAGTCTGCTCAGCAGATCAACTTCCTGGAGCTCAGAGCAATCCGTCTGGCGCTCAAGGCTTTCTCCCACCTGACTTCTCACCAGTCCGTCCTTGTCCAGACGGACAATCAAGTTGCCATGTTCTACGTGAACAAACAGGGGGGCACGGGCTCCTTCCTTCTCTGCCGAGAAGCTCAGAGGCTCTGCTCTTGGGCCGTCAGTCACGGCATTCTTCTCAAGGCAGTTTATCTCCCAGGCCAAGAAAATTGCCTGGCGGACAAACTCAGCAGGATACTCCAGCCGCACGAGTGGCGTCTGGATCCCTTGGTCGTTCAGAAACTTTTTCTGAAGTGGGGCCTCCCCACGATGGATCTCTTTGCCAGTCCTCTCAACCGGCAACTTCCTCGCTTCTGCTCTCGTCAGCCACATCCCCTTCGAGTAGCGGCAGATGCTTTTCTACTCTCATGGTCGGAGAGCCTTCTCTATGCTTTTCCTCCCATCCCGCTAGTCTCTCGAACTCTTTTCAAGGTTCTCCGAGACAAAGCTTCCATGATCCTGGTGGCTCCTCGCTGGCCCAGACAGCCGTGGTTTCCACTCCTGTTGCAATTAGCGGTAGAGAATCCGTTCCCTCTGGGGTTTCAACCGGATCTCCTAACACAGGATCAGGGGTCCCTGCTACACCCCAACCTCAGATCTCTCAATCTAATGGCCTGGCTGCTGAAAGGGTAGTCCTTGCTCCCCTTCTCCTGCCGGCAGAGGTGGAAGAGGTCGTCCTAGCTTCTCGGCGACCTTCTACCCGCAAATGCTACGCCCTTAAATGGCGTCGCTTTTCCGTTTGGTGTGCCCAGTAGTCTCAGGATCCCTTCTCCTGCTCGGTGTCGGTGATCTTGCAGTACTTGCTCTACCTCTCTAATCTGGGACTTAAGTCCAACTCCGTCAAAGTTCACCTCAGTGCTCTTTCAGCACATCATGTGCCGGTGGACGGCAGACCTCTTTCCAGCGACCCTCTCGTAGCAAGGTTTCTCCGAGGTCTCCTTCTACTTAAACCACCTCTGCGCCCGCCAGCACCTGACTGGGATCTGAATGTGGTTTTACAGCGGATCACCTGTCCGCCTTTTGAACCTATGGCTACCTGTTCTCTCCGTTTTCTTTCTTGGAAAACCTTATTCCTGATAGCCCTCACTTCCGCTAGACGCGTAAGTGAATTGCAGGCCCTCGTGTCTGATCCCCCTTACACTCGGTTCTACAAAAATAGGGTAGTCCTACGGACTCACCCTAAATTTCTTCCAAAGGTGGTCTCCCCTTTTCACGTCAATCAGGAGGTGGTACTTTCGACCTTCTTTCCCAGGCCACACTCCAGCCGAGCTGAAATGGTCCTGCATACCCTGGACTGTAGAAGGGCGTTGAACTTCTACCTTGACCGTACGCGGGAGCACCGCAAAGCTGCTCAGCTCTTTGTGTCTTTTGACCCCAATAAATTGGGGCTCCCTGTCTCCAAGCGTACTCTGTCCATCTGGGTTGCTGACTGTATCGCTTGGGCTTATGGGGCAGCCGGACTCTCGTTAGAAAGTCGAGTCACGGCTCATTGTGTTCGGGCGAAGGCTACGTCAGTGGCTTACCTCCGCTCTGTTCCGCTGGCAGACATCTGCCGGGCCGCTACTTGGTCTTCGAGCCAGACCTTTGCGGTCCATTACTGTCTCGAGAGGGAGTCCCGCAGGGACAGTGCTTTCGGACAGGCAGTCCTCCGAAATCTCTTCGAGGTTTGAGCAACTCCTACCCTCCATCCCGGATAGGGGCTACCGGTGGGTAATAATTCAGTGAAGATTCCTTCCTTCTGTGCCGCTGAGCTAGAGGGAGCTCATTTTTGTGCTTAGGGTCTCCGGTAGCCTTAAGCTTGGGAGTCCCATATGTGAGGACTGACTTCCTGCTTGGTCCTGGAGAAAGCGTAGTTACTCACCTGTAACAGGTGTTCTCCAGGAGCAGCAGGAATCAGTCCTCACAACCCTCCCTCCTCCCCTTGGAGTTGCAATTATCTGCTTTAGTTTTTTTTTGCATATTTTTACGCTGTCTTTTTAGCTATGTCATCTGACTGGCTAAGATGGCACCCTTGGGCGGGAAGGAGACCGCGCATGTGCGCTGCAATTCCCAAAGGCTTTCTTTGAAAGCTGGGGAAAATTGCTCCGCGAGGGCTCCGTCGGCGCCGACGTCACCCATATGTGAGGACTGATTCCTGCTGCTCCTGGAGAACACCTGTTACAGGTGAGTAACTACGCTTTTGTGTTTGTTGATTAGGATGTTGTATTCTTGTTGCATTGTTTGGTATTGTTTTAGTGTGCATTCAGTCTTGTCATGTTGCCATTGATGTTCATGTTGGTGTAATTTCCTCTTTGATTCTCTTATTGTAGTGGAGTACCATGGAACTGATCTTGTCCTGTTTTCTTTGTGGTGTGGGATGGTTCGAGTAGGGAGTCTCGATGCAGCACTGACGGTAGTATTCCAGATGTTGACAGCCTCATCTAGATTGGTAAAGTCTTGGGGCAGGAATTGAAGGGTGTCTTTGAGGAATTGTTCCTTATCAAATGCTTTGAAGCATCTGGTCGGATTGTCGGTTTTCTGAGATTTTTGTTGTTTGTTGAGGTGGAGTTTGAAGAGTATGGCATGGTGGTCTGACCAGGGTATGGGGGTGGGAGTTGGTGATATTATGTGTCCCTGCTCTAGTATGCTTACTGGGGCAAATATGAGATCTGGAGTGGAGCCAGAGCGATGAGAAGGACCTGTGAGAATTTGTTTTAATAGAATGGAGTCCATAGCTTTGTGAAAGGCTGCTTCCTTCTTGTTAGTTGCGGATATAAGGTTCAAGTCTCCTAGTACTATAAGCGGTTTGTGCGGAGAGTTTGCTGAGTATATGGATTCGAGAATGTTGGATGTGTCTACCGAGGGGGTATTTGGAGCTCTGTATATTAGGCAGAAGGATAAGTATTTATTTTCAGTGCTGATAATGTCACAGCAGTCGGATCTTATGGATCTGGATGTCTTGAACTTCAAGTCTGCTCAGGCTAGGATGAGTATGCCACCTCCTTTTTTGTGAGTACGGGAGCATTTGAATGCCATGAATGTGGGGGGAGTAACTTGATTCAGGATGACTTGGTCGGAACTCTTTAGCCATGATTTAGTGATGCAAAGGATATCAATGTGGTTGTCTTGTATGTGGTTTATAGTATTTGTCTTGTTGCATATGGATCCTGCATTTATAAGGCCTGTAGTTATGGGGGGGGGGTGGGTTGTGTGGGTGGTTTGTGTTGAAGTATGTGAGGAAGGTTGTATTTGAATAAGTCTGGTGGGACTCCTGTTATGTTCTTTTGTAGGTAGCATGCTTGTGGGCAGTCAGATAGGGTGGAGAGTAAATTGTTAGGTAAGTGGGTGGTACCTGTAGAGCTGTTGTGAGAGTGGTATAGTAGCAGGTAGCGCTTGTAAGGTGCGAGAATAAGATCAGAGCAAAGATGGTAGCATATAGTAGATGGAGGTTCATCCATTTGAGCTTTGGTGGTTTGTGAGGCTTGTGTTTGAGCAGGACAGGTTGCTGCATAGGTTCTGGGACAGTTTTCGCCATGAGAGGTAATGCTACTCACTGTTTGAGATCTTCAATGGTCTGTGGAAGAGGTTGCTTGTGTGTTGAAGGTGGAGCAGTAGAGCTGATAGCTCCTTGGTGGCCCAGGCAGCCCTGATTCCCACTGCTTTCTCTATCGCTGGCGTTGCCTATTCCCCTGGACTAAGCCACAGGGCTACTTTCACAGGAGCAGGGCTCTCTCCTACATCTCAACCTGGGGTCCCTCTCATTCATGGCTTGGCTGCTGAAAGGGTAGCGTTAACCTCCCACGGGATATGAAAGAGATTCTTCTGGCCTCTCGTAAGGCCTCCACAAGAAGGGCATACACCTTCAAGGGGTCTGATTCTTGGTGCGGTGCGCAGAAAGACGTGAAAACTCCTGCTCAGTACAAGTGGTACGTCAGTACCTGCTCCACCTGTCACAGGTGGGACTAAAGTCCAATATGGTCAGAATAGACTTAAGCGCCATTGTAGCACACCACCATTCCGTTGAGGGAAAGTCCCTCGGCTCAGCCGCTTGTGTCTTGATTTCTGCAGCGGAGTGGGATCTCAATGTGGTGCTTTTGCAACTCACTAAGCCTCCGTTTGAGCCTCTGGCTACCCTTTACCTGCGGTACCTCTCCTGGAAGGCCGCCTTTCTGGTAGCACTCACATCAGCTTGCAGAGTCAGCGAGCTCCAGGCTTTGATGGCAGAGCCGCCCTACACGGGATTCTACAATAATAGGGTGGTGCTCCGCACACACCCCAAGTTTTTGCCAAAGGAGGTGGTGCTCTCCACCTTCTTTCCAAGGCCTCACACTGGTAGGGCGGAGACCATTCTCCATACTTTGGATTGTAAGAGAGCCCTGTCCTTCTATCTGCAACGGACTCAGGGCCAGCACAAAGGACCACAGCTTTTAATATTCTATGACCCCAGTGACTAAGCAAACTCTGTCCACTTGAGTGGGGGGACTGCATTACCCTTGCCTGTGAGCAAGCAGGGATTTCGCTGGCCCAGAGAGTCACGGCGCATCGTGTCAGGGCCATGACTACTTCCATGGCAAATCTGCATTCCGTTCCGTCCTGTCCCCGTGACAGAAATCTGCCAGGCTGCCACCTATTCTTCAGTTTCTACTTTCGCAGCTTACTACTGCCTGGAGAGGGAGTCATGATGGGACAGTGCCTTCGGCTAGGCCGTAATCTCTTTGGGGTGTAGGCAAATTCCTGCTCTCCAACCCTTCTGTGTTCAAGCTACCGCAGTGCTGGTTCTCTGCCGGACACCTGGATCTTGCGAGAGAGTCTCAATAGGGATTCGACTTCCGCTGACCCTTTACAGGTCGCCATGGCATTTTTACAGGTTCTCGGTAGCCAGTAGCTGGGGAGTACCATATGTGAGGACTGACTTCCTGCTTGTTCCTGGAGAAAGCATAGTTACTCACCTATAGCAGGTGTTGTCCAGGGACAGCAGGAATCAGTCCTCATAAACCTCCCTCCTCCCCTTGGAGTTGCTTCTGTACCATATTTTAATTTTTGCCGTCGTAGCTATGTCATTTGATTGAGGCAAGATGGCATCCTTGGGCAGGGAGGGGGGGAGGGGATCATACATGTGTAGTGCATCTCCCAGAGGCTTTCTTTGAAAGCTGGGGAGATGCTTCTGCGCGGACTCCGTTGGCACCAACACCACCCATATGTGAGGACTGATTCCTGCTCTCCCTGGAGAATATCTGTTACATTTGAGTAACTGTGCTTTAGTGTAGCTAGGTTTAAAAATGGTTTGGACTTCCTGGAGGAAAGGTCCATAAGCCATTATTAAAGGGGATTCAGGAAATTCACTGCTTATCCCAATACAGGCATTGTGGAACCTTTGTCTTCTGGGGAAACTGGTAGGTACTTGTGACTTAGATTCGCCATGGCTGGAAACAGAATATGGGCTTGATGGACCTTGTCCTGACCCAGTATGGCATATCTTATGTTCTTATGTGCCTCTTCTTTAATTACTTTACTCCTCAATCTGGTAATTTCAAAATTGAATTACTGTAATGCCATCTATTCCGGCCTCCCAAAATATCAAATTCAGTGCTTAGTCTATTCAGAATATTGCAATATGGTTATTACATCATGCTACCACACTAGATCATGTAACTCTTCTGCTCATCAAATCTCATTGGCTCCCTATTGCAAGTTAGTTACTCTTACTCATAAAATTATCTATCATGATCCCTCTTATCTTCACTCTTGTTTTATTCCCTATGCCCCTCCTCGTGTTTTGTGTTCTGTGCATGCTAACCGTTTGTATCTTCCCCCTCCTTCACAGGCATATCTTGAAAGTACTTGACATTCTGCTTTCTTTTTCCTGGCTCCTCACCTTGGAATTCCCTTCTTACCATCTTACATCTGGTATCTTCTTTTTCTAAATTCAAAGTTGCCCTGAAAACCCATCTTTTCCAGCTAGCTTACGACCTCTCAGCTGTGACTGTTTTGGATTCTTCCCCCTCCCGACTTTTCCTCCTCCTTCTTCCCCTCTTTCTCTCCTTCAATTTTGTGCTGTTCTTTTCCACATTTATTATTATTGCTGTGTTTTTATTTTATTGTAAATTGCTTCAATTATATGAGAGAGGTGGTTTATCAAGTTTTTAAATGAACCATAAACTATATCCTGCTGGGATCGCATTTACCTCCAATGTAATCACAAGGAGGGCGAACACTGTGTAATAGTGGCGGCAATGAAAGAAGAACCACAAGTACATAAACCAGGGAAGACTGCAGCATGGCAGAGAGAGGACAGAAAGCAGAAAGAACAAGTGTGGCGGTCTAAGGAAGATATCTGACAATTGCACTTAATCAGTAACTCTGGTCTATAAATATTGGCAAAGGGAAGCACTGTAATGGTTATGTAAATGATTTGTGAGTGAATGGCTTATTGAGTAAGTGAGAAAGTACAAGATTTAATGCTCCAACTTGCTTTTCCTTTCAAAAATTCTGGAAAAATGCCATTTTCTCCCAACTCTCTCAGCACCTTGATTCTACTCATCTGCTTCACCCGCGCCAGTCTGGTTTCCGTCCTGGTCACAGCATGGAGACTCTCTTTCCTCAATGACTTGCACGAATAAGAACATAAGATATGCCATACTGGGTCAGACCAAGGTCCATCAAGCCCACTATCCTGTTTACAACAGTGGCCAATTTAGGTCACAAGTACCTAGCAGTTTCCCCCAAAAGACACAGGTTCCTCAGTTCTTGTATTGGGTCAAGCAGTGGATATCCAGGGTCCCATTTAATAATGGTTTATGGACATTTCCTCCAAAAGCTTGTCCAAACCTTTTTTAAACCCGGCTACACTAACAGCTTTTGCTACATCCTCCGGTAAAATTCCAGAGTTTGATTACACATTGAGTGAAAAAAATATTTTCTCTTATTAGTCTTAAATAGGTTACGCTGTAGCTTCATTGCATTTTGATGGCGTAAGCAATCGATCTACTTTTACCAGTTTCACTCCATTCATTAATTTATAGACCTCTATCAGATCTCTCCTCAGCCATCTCTTCCAGGTTGAAGAGCCCTAACCTTTTTAGCCTCTCTTCATAGGGGTATCTTTCCATCCCCTTTACCATTTTGATGGCTCTTCTCTGTACCTTTTCTAATAACACTATATCCTTTTTAAGATACAGCGACCAGAATTGCACACAATATTCAAGGTGCAGTCGCACTAGGGAACAATGCAGAGGTACTATAATATCCTTTGTTTTATTCTCCATTCCTTTCCTTATGATACCTAGCATTCTATTTGATCTCTTGGCCGCTGTTGCATACTGGGCGGAGGGTGTCAACATGTTATCTTTTGTCCTGGATGGTGGTTCCTAATGTGGAACCTTGCATTGTGTAACCATAGTTTGGGTTGTTCTTTCCTACTTGCATAACTTTGCATTTGTCTACATTAAATATCATCTGCCATTTGGATGCCCAGTCTTCTAATTTATCAAAGTTCCTTTGTAATTTTCCACAATCCTCATCGGTTTTAACAACTTTGAATAGTTTTGTATCATCTGCAAATTTGATTACACTGTTCTACAAATTTTAAAAAAATTGTTTGCTTCAGAAATTAAATGTGCTATTTCTTAATTAATTTGATACGCTGAATTCAAATATGATAGTGAAATTGGTCAATTAGCTCCTGTTTCTATGATATGTTGAAGAATTCACATTTTATCACTATGTATGGTGAAATTCGAGCCTAAATCCTTAGATGTAAATCAAAATCTTATTACAAATGAAACTTTGCACAATAACAAGCATGTTTTTATAAAATAAAGTTCATAAACGTACTTAGAAGAAACAGAGGAGTAATTATGTCTGCAATTTAACTTTCATTAAGAACATTTGAAGTACATTCTAGCAAGTTTTGTTTTCATTCAGTGGCTTCACGACTCTTCCTGATCTGTTTCTTGTACTGAAGCAATGGAATATCCCTTGTCGCTGTCCAGCAGTAGTCTGCAAGCATTGATGGATTCCATTTACCCTGATACCTCTTTTCCATGGCTGCAGTGTCTTGGTGAAATCATTCTCCATGTTCATCACTTACTGCTCTGCAATTTTGTGGGAAAAAATCTAGATGAGAGTATAGAAAATAAATCTTTAAGGACATGTTGCAACCAAGGTTTTTGTATGTCTTGAGAAGATCTTGAACAATCTCTTGGTAATTATTTGCTTTGTTGTTTCCAAGAAAATTTTTGTCACTGATTCAAATGCTATCCATGCAGCCTTTTCATTTCCACGCAATAAACGAAGAAATTCGTCATCTTGAAGAAGTGCACGAATCTGAGGGCAAACAAAAACTCCTTCCTTAACTTTGGCATCACTCAGTCTAGGAAATTTACCACTTAGATACCTAAAAGCAGGTTTAGTTTTATCCATCACCTTGACAAAGTTTTTCATTAGTCCCAACTTGATGTGCAAGGAAGGCATCAAAATCTTGTTGCTGTCTACAAGTGCTGGAAACAGAACATTTTTGCTTCCAGGACCCAGTGACTGACGGAGTGGCCAGTCCCCTTTGACGAAATGACAATCTCTAGCACGACTATCCCATTCACACAGGAAGCAGCAGTACTTGGTGTATCCACCCTGAAGACCAAGCAAGAGGGCGACCACTTTGAAGTCACCACAGATTGACCATAGATGTTGATCATAGTTTATACATTTCAAAAGTTGTTTCATATTGTCATAAGTCTCTTTCATAAAAGCTGCATGGCCAATAGGAATTGATGGTAGCAAGTTGCCATTATGCAGCAATACAGCTTTAAGACTTGCTTTGGATGAGTCAATGAAGAGCCTCCAATCATCTGCATTGTAATGGATATTGAGAGCTGCCATTAAACCTTTTACGTTGTTGCATGCAGCAAGATCACCTTCTTTGAAAAAGAATGACAAGTTTTTCTGATGTCCCGGAAAAAAGAAATTCGAACGTCACCGGCCAGAAGATTCCACTGCTGTAGTCTGGAACCCAAAAGCTAAGCTTTATTCTTCGGGAGATCCAAATCCCTGACAAGATCGTTCAATTCACCTTGCGTTATGAGGTGTGGCTCATTAGCAGTGGCCAGAAGAAACTCTGGGTCACAAGAGGTTGACGGTTCATGACTACAAACTTCTTCCTCTTCCTCACTTGATTCTAATGATAATGATTCTGACATTTTTGGAATCGGCAACCCTTCTCCATGAGGCACTGGGCATATTGCAAATGGAATGTTTGGATGTTGCACAGTCCACTTACTCTTTCTTGATATGCCTTTCTGAATTTGAGGAACCATGCAGAAGTAGCAATTGCTGACATGATCCGTGGGCTCTCTCCAGATCATTGACACTGCAAAAGGCATTGATTGCCTTTTCCCAATTCATCCATTGCCTGAGATTTGTTGCACATGTATTGCAGCATATGTGTGGCGCCCAACTCTTATCCTGATCTTCTATTCTGCAGCCAAAATATAAGTTGTAGGTTTTCTTAACTGCCACAGTCATATTCCGTTTTTGTGATGTAAAAGTCACTTCACCACAAATATGGCAGAAATTATCTGCATTATTAACACAAGTACGATGCATCGCCGAATACTTTGTGATTGATCTATCGGCATAAAATAATGCAAAATAATTTTTAATTTTTCTGTGACTAATACACCTTAAGATTTTTTTTTATATTAAAGTATTTTTATGAATGCACAATCAATTTAATAAGTCAGTACACAAATATTTAAACAGCTTCCAACAGACACGAGTTACATCTAACAACTTCCCTCACAAGAGAGCATGGAAACCGTCTCTGTTCTAAACACATATAACATCACTTACACATTGAGCCAAAAAACAATATATATATATATATATACAGATAGCTATACATAGATACACCCCATTAACAGTGCAAAAGTGTCAAAATCCCCCCCCACCCCCCTTCACCCACCTCACAACTGTCATCCCCCTACCCCTATCTAGGAAACAGTATTCCACACCCATTACTTGACAACATCATCTAACCCACCCCCTAAACAGAATCCCCACATTGTCAGATCAGAATCCCAATATGCTCCATAGCAAGGTCTCCCACCTAATTACCACCACTAAATATCCACCCCTGCCTCCATTGAATGTAGGGGTGCCATTTACGATGGTACACATTCAATTTATTGGTCAAGTGCACTTGCAACTTTGCCATTTGACATATAAATGCTAGTCTTTTCATCACCCGTTCCACTTCAGGGCCTCCAATGTCTTTCCATTTATAGGCTGTTTCCATCCTGACCGCTATGGAGACCATCTTTAACAAATAACCCAATTCATTACCGGTCTCCCCCCACTCCCCTAATAATACCTGCTCCAGTCTCACCGCCCCCTTCCATCCCAACATAGTTCGTACTACTCCTTACATCCATTTCCATATTCCCTGTATCACTGGGCACTCCCACCATACATGTAAATACGTGCCTATAGTCCCACACCCTTTCCAACAATATGGCTCTTTAGTTTTATCAATCTCCGCCATTTGTTTCGGCGTGAGATACATGTGATAAAGCATTTTATAGCAATGCTCCTGTACAGCCGCAGAACTGGACGCAATCCTAGCTTCCTCATGGACAGACGCCCACCTTTCCTCATCCCAGTAACCACCCAGATCCCTCATCCAAGCCGCCTGATAAGTCTCTTGACTACCCCCCTCCCAAACCCCTATAGATCTGCGATACAAGCCCACGAGACACCCCCACCCCCCGCAACAACTTCTTGAATGGGGAGTGTACTATACTTCTTTCCTCCCCCTTCAGGCTCTATTTGGCGATATCCAAACCAATCATCCCTTCCCAGGGCATATTCCTCTTGGAGACGCTCAAAGGTAGACAACTGTCCCCTTTCAGTGAACAGTTGCCCCATCCACACCAATCCCCTTTCCTCCCATTTTTTATAGACAGAAGCTCGCCCCCCTTCATGAAAGCCAATACACTGTCTAATTTTCTGAAGTTGAATAGATACTCTAGCCCCCACCAACTTTGCCTTTTCCTGCTTCCAGACTTTTAATGTGACTGCCGTAAAGGGATTCTGCTCAGATTCCCCACGACCCCTTTCCTCCCTCCCCTGGTCCTTGATCCACATACTATCGACCAACGATCTACATTCACTCAGTTCCTCTTCAACCCGCACCCACCCTCGGGCTTCAGGCCCTATCCTCCAATAGACAAGCGCTCGCATCTGTGCCGCCTTATAGTATCTCATCAGATCCGGGAAACCTAACCCCCCATCTCTCCTATGCCTAAACATCACCCTTCTATTTAACTGCGGAGGGCATCTCCTCCAAATGAAGGAAAAAATTCTATGCTGCAACAGTTTCATCTGAACCACAGACACCTCAATGGGAAATGCCACAAACAAATAAAGTATCCTGGGCTACACATTCATTTTAACTATGGCAATCCGCCCTACCCATGAAAAGCTGGTTTTATCCCATCTCACCAAATCAGTTAAGAGATCAGTAACTAGAGAGTCATAATTTAATCTTCTCAATTGCCTCCAATCACAGCAAATCCAAACCCTCAAATATTTTAACTTCTGCTTTGCCCACCGAAATGGATATGCCTGCCTCAACTGTTCCTCCATTTCTGGACACATCCGAATCTTTAAAATCTCAGTTTTCCCCATATTCATTTTATATCCCGATACTTTGCTATATCCCCTTATTTCCTCCAATAACGCCAGTAAAGACTCTAAAGGTCTGCTCACCGTGTAAATGATATCATCGGCAAAAAGAGAAATTTTATACTCTCCAGATCCCACTTGTATACCACCAATTTTTCTGTGCTCTCTAATCAGCTGCGTTAAAGGCTCAATCACCAGTGCAACTAGCAGAGGTGACAAGGGACAGCCCTGCCGAGTTCCCCGCCCCAGTTCATATTCTTCAGAATACGTACCATTCACTCAGATCCGAGCTCTCGGACGGTTATATAGCATGCTAAACCACTTTCGAAAACGCTCCCCTATCCCCATTCTCTGCAACACTGCAAACATAAAGGACCATGCGACTCTATCGAATGCTTTCTCCTCGTCCACCGCCATCACCAAGGAATCCGTCCTCGCATTCTGGGCTGCCCATATAACATTTAATAGCTTCCGAATATAATCACTGGCTTGCCTGCCTGGTATAAAGCCCGTTTGGTCATTGCTTATCAGCTTAGGGAGATAATTCTGCAAGCGGGTAGCCAAAATTTTCACTAAAATCTTCGCATCCAAATTTATTAAAGAAATAGGCTGATATGATTCACTTACCCCCTTATCCTTCCCTGGTTGGGGCACTAAAGCTATTCCCGCTATTGCCATTGACCACGGAAGTATGCCACCCTGAAGAACACCATTAAACACCTTTGTAAGTTCGCTACAGATTTCAGTAGAGAAGGTCTTATAAAACCTGGCAGTGAGACCATCCAAACCTGCAGCTTTGCAAACCGTACCTCCCCTTATTTATTGCAATCCGTACCTCCCCTTCCTCAATCTTTCTATCCATCCATTGTTGTTCGGTCTCCTCTGATTTCTGAAGAGTTATATTCTCTAAATATTGTCTACGTTCCACCTCTGACCCTTTCTGCTCTGGCGCATAGAGGGTTCTATAGACCTGCGGAAAATCTCCTGTATTTTTACAGTACCATGTTCCCACCCGCCCTTTTCATTTTTCAGCTTATAAAACTGCTGCTTGACTAGCCGTTGTTTAAGTTGTCTAGCTAAATAACAACCCGGTTTATTATCTCCAGCATAATATGCATGTTCTAGCCTTTTCATTTGAAATGCCAATTCCCCTAATCTTAATGCCTCCAATTCCTCACGCACTCTAGTTACCCTTTTTAACACCGCCCTACTCCCGGTCAACTGGTGCTCCCGAAGTAAATTAATTAACTGAGCTCTCAACGCTTCCTCCACCTCCCCCGCTTGCTTCTTCTTTTTTACCGCAAGTGCTATTAAACATTCCCGAATCACTGCTTCTCCAGGACCAAGCAGGAAGTCAGTCCTCACTTATGGGTGACGTCGGCGCCGACGGAGCCCTCGCGGAGCAATTTTCCCCAGCTTTCAAAGAAAGCCTTTGGGAATTGCAGCGCGCATGCGCGGTCGTCTTCCCGCCCGAGGGTGCCATCTTAGCCAGTCTTCTTTTTTCCGCGGAGCCCTACAGACGTCCCCGTCTTGTCCCCGCGAAAAAGTCGATTTTCTTCATTATTTTATTCTTTTTCCTTCGGTTCGACGCCGATCTTTTTCCCGCCCGGACTCGCGACGCCGGTCACGAGTCCTCTTACTTTTTTCGGTTTTTCTGACTTTGTCAGCTTTCGTTTTCGATTTTTCCCTGGCAGCCCGGTCCTTTGACCTCGCAGGGGCCCTTTTTCCCCCAATGGCTGCCAGTGGGTTTAAGCGGTGTGGTCAGTGTGACCGAAATATGTCACTAACTGACACACATGACTTTTGCCTCCGCTGCCTGGGCCCGGATCATGAGGAACTGATCTGTGGGCCCTGCGGCAAAATGTCCTCAAAAGCGTTGAGAATTCGGCGGCATCAGCGTGATAGAATCTTCGCTGACCCCAGCCGTACCCGGACCTCGTCGGAGGCCTCCGCGTCAAAAGGCTCCAGCTCGGACCGTCGCCGGAGTTCCTCCGACCGGGGTTCTCCCTCCGGGGACCGTCGTCGGAAGGTGAAACCCGCGAGGGCGGCGTCGGTGGACGCTCCTGGTTCCGCGAGGGCCAGGTCGCATAGCCCGACAGCCGCCCCGGGTCCTTGGAGAAGGAACACCTCACGAAGCGACCTCGCCTGGAGTCGGAGATGCCTGCTCGGGTAAGTCCTGTGGTCCTTCTGGACTCGCCTCCGCGACAGCCGACGTCGGGCCCGACGCCGTCGGGGCCCGAGTCGGGGACTGCTGGGTCACCTGAGCTCGGACTCAGGTTGACGGCCTTGGAGAGCAGACTGTCTGCCTTCATGGACCAGCAGAGGGCACTGCTCGCTGGCCTCGCTGGCGCCGCTGCCCCGACCGCCGGGACGTCGACGTCCAAGTCGACCCCGGAGACCGAGCCGATCCTCGAGTCGATGAGAACTCGAGTCGATCCTCGGTCGAGGTCACCCTCGGCCTCCCGTTCGGGACCGAGGTCGCCGACGCCGACTCCCACGGTGGATCTCTTTGCCAGTCCTCACAACCGGCAGCTTCCTCGCTTCTGCTCTCGTCAGCCACACCCCCTTCGGGTTGCGGCGGACGCTTTTCTAATTTCATGGTCGGGGAGCCTTCTGTATGCTTTCCCTCCCATCCCGCTAGTCTCTCGGACTCTTTTCAAGGTTCTCCGAGACAAAGCCTTCATGATCCTGGTGGCCCCTCGCTGGCCCAGACAGCCGTGGTTTCCGCTTCTACTGCAATTAGCGGTGGAGGATCCATTCCCTCTGGGGGTACAACCGGATCTCCTCACTCAGGATCAGGGGTCTCTACTACACCCCAACCTCAGGTCTCTCAACCTCATGGCCTGGCTGCTGAGAGGGTAGTCCTTGCTCCCCTTCTCCTGCCGGCAGAGGTGGAGGAGGTCGTCTTAGCTTCGCGACGGCCTTCTACCCGCAAATGCTACGCCCTTAAATGGCGTCGCTTTGCCGTCTGGTGTACCCAACAGTCTCAGGATCCCTTCTCCTGCCCGGTGTCGGTGATCTTGCAATACTTGCTACACCTCTCTAATCTGGGACTTAAGTCCAACTCCGTCAAAGTTCACCTCAGTGCTCTTTCGGCACATCATGTGCCGGTGGACGGTAGACCTCTCTCCAGCGACCCTCTCGTAGCGAGGTTTCTCCGAGGTCTCCTTCTACTTAAACCACCTCTGCGCCCGCCAGCGCCTGACTGGGACCTGAATGTGGTTTTGCAGCGGATCACCTGTCCGCCTTTTGAACCTATGGCTACCTGTTCTCTCCGTTTTCTGTCTTGGAAAACACTGTTCTTGATAGCCCTCACTTCCGCTAGACGCGTAAGTGAATTGCAGGCCCTCGTGTCTGATCCCCCTTACACTCGGTTCTACAAAAATAGGGTAGTCCTACGGACTCACCCAAAATTTCTTCCAAAAGTGGTCTCCCCTTTTCACATCAATCAGGAGGTGGTACTTCCAACCTTCTTTCCCAGACCACACTCCAGCCGAGCTGAGACGGTCCTCCATACCCTGGACTGTAGAAGGGCATTGAACTTCTACCTTGACCGTACGCGGGAGCACCGTAAAGCTGCTCAGCTTTTTGTGTCTTTTGACCCCAATAAATTGGGGCTCCCGGTCTCCAAGCGTACTCTGTCCACCTGGGTTGCGGACTGTATCTCTTGGGCTTATGGGGCATCCGGACTCTCCTTAGAAAGTCGAGTCACGGCTCATTGCGTTCGGGCAAAGGCTACGTCAGTGGCTTACCTCCGCTCTGTTCCGCTGGCAGACATCTGCCGGGCCGCTACTTGGTCTTCGAGCCAGACTTTTGCGGTCCATTACTGTCTCGAGAGGGAGTCCCACAGGGACAGTGCTTTCGGACAGGCAGTCCTCCGTAATCTCTTTGAGGTCTGAGCAACTCCTACCCTCCATCCCGGATGTGGGCTACCGGTGGGTGATAATTCAGCGAAGATTCTTTCCTTCTGTGCTGCTGAGCTAGAGGGAGCTCATTTTTGTGCTTCGGGGTCTCCGGTAGCCTTGAGCTTGGGAGTCCCATAAGTGAGGACTGACTTCCTGCTTGGTCCTGGAGAAAGCGTAGTTACTCACCTGTAACAGGTGTTCTCCAGGAGCAGCAGGAATCAGTCCTCACTACCCTCCCTCCTCCCCTTGGAGTTGCAATCGTCTGCTTATGTTCTTTTTGCAAATTTTTATGCTGTCTTTTTTAGCTATGTCATCTGACTGGCTAAGATGGCACCCTCGGGCGGGAAGACGACCGCGCATGCGCGCTGCAATTCCCAAAGGCTTTCTTTGAAAGCTGGGGAAAATTGCTCCGCGAGGGCTCCGTCGGCGCCGACGTCACCCATAAGTGAGGACTGATTCCTGCTGCTCCTGGAGAACACCTGTTACAGGTGAGTAACTACGCTTTTCATCCCATCCCACACTATCTCCCGGGGCACTTCCGCCCCTCCATTTATTTGAAAGTATTCTGTAATGTATTCTTTCAAACTTGCCACCCCCTCTGGATCTGCCAAAAGCGATTTGTTCAATCGCCAAAACCGGAGTCCGGAACTTTCTTTATATAACTCAAGAGCAAGAATAACCGGAGCATGGTCCGACGATGACAAAGCACCAATTTCAACACTTCCCACCCTATCTAACTACTTAGGTTCTAACCACAGCATATCACTTCTACTATACGTTTGGTAAGGATGCGAGAAAAAGGTGTAAGCTTTTTCCCCAACATGGCTATACCTCCAGGCATCCACCAATCCCAAGGCGGACATCATTTTCTCTAACTTCCTTCTTCCCGATTTTTCCCATCTCCTTTCCCCTCCAGAGGAGTCCAGTCGCGGATTCACTACTGTATTTGAAATCTCCACCCATGACTAAACTCCCCCTTTTATGCTCTTCTATAATTGGGAGAATACTGTCAAAAAAACTACCTTGAGCTGTTTTAGGGGCGTATACACTACAAAGGGTAACCTCTTTCCCTTCCAATAACCCACACCATAGAACATACCTCCCGTCCCGATCTTTAATAACCTCCCTAGTATCCACCAGCAGATCTTTAGAAAACAGTATCCCCACTCCCCCCTTTTTATGTGAACTTTGGTTGGCAGCAAAAAAACCTCTATTGTATTTGCCCTGAGACATTCCCCCACCCTGGGATCCCTTTAGATGAGTCTCCTGTATCATGAGGACATCAGCCTGGGCCCGGACACCCTCTTACCACCGCCCTTCTCTTTTGCCAGGTATTAAGACCATGCACATTGAGCGTTAAAATCTTTAATTCACGTTTCATTTTCAGGAGTCTCTCCTTTCCCCAGTTTGTACCGATCCAAAGAACACCCCCCTCACTACTCCCCACTCCCATACGTATGGCTGGTTATGAACTCTCTCCCCTCCCTCCCTACCCCCAACCCTCCTCCCTACCCTCCCCTTCAGCACCCACCCCTCTCCCTACCCTCCCCTTCAGTACCCACCCTTCTAGCCCTCTGCCGTGTCCACCCCTCCCACATCAACATCAACAATTACATTTCATATCTCAAATCCTACTGCCTCCCCCACCATCCTACCCTCCCACTCCCCTCCAGCCAACATTTCCGGAACTCCCTCCCAACAAGTAATAACAAATGTAATAACATCCACTCCACCCCCCTCATAACATTACCACTACAGCATTCCCCACATTATGATCATGTATACAATATCAGCCCCTCAGCTTCGCAAGGATGTATTCAACTCCACTCGTGTAGACTACTTCTCCTGCCTTTCCACCCGATGCCACCGCTTTCAAGGAACTCGCTGCTGTGTGCTGCCAGGCCCCACCATCCCAGGAATACGCTGAATGCCTGCCTCTTTCATGGCCTCCACCAGTGCTTGCAATGTCTCCGCTCGTCGAGTCGCCCCAATAATGGTGAATGCGAGACCCACAGGGAACAGCCACTTATATTGTATATTGTCCTCTCTCAGCCTAGTAGTAAACTCTTTCCAAGATCTCCTTCTTTGTAGCGTAGCTATGGCATGGTCTGCATATATAGCAATTTCAGATCCCTGCCATTTAAACTTTCCCAGGGATCTCATCCTGCTGACTATTTTGTCCTTAAGCTGATAGTCATGGAAACAAATGATAATGTTCCGAGGCTGCTCCCGTCGAGCTGCACCAAGCGATCTATGTGCTCTGTCCAATACCACCTCCACCTCTCCTTCCCCGGCATCCTTCAAAACTGCCTCACAGATATCCTTCACTATTTTCATAAAATCTCGATCCTCATCTGTCTCAGGGATGCCTTTTATGCGCAAATTCTGGCGTTGGGCTCTGTTCTCCAAATCTTCCAGCTTTAAGACCATACTCTCCTTGTCTTCTTCCAAACTCTTCAGCACTTTTTCTAATGATTCGGTGCGTGCCTCCAATGCCTCAATACACCCTTCTGCCTCTGCAACCCTTCCTTCAACTTCTGTAATATCAGCTCTCAACTGTGAGAATATACCTTCCACTTCCCCTTTGAAACCAGCAATTTCTGTTTTAATCTCATTGAACCACGATTTGAGTTCTTCCTTTGTAATAGACCTTAGCGAACCTACTGCATTCTCCGACTCCTTTTTACCTTGGCCATTCAGTACCCCACTCTCGGCCTGCCCCTCTGTCATCTGCTTGTCTCTTTCCTGGTGCTCTGCTTTGGCATTGCCATATGCAAATTCTTTCAAGTTGGCCGCTTTCTTTCGGGTGAATGCCATAGCCCATCCACTGCTTTCCCCACCTCACCAGATAACTTCCTAGACAGATCTCTCCTTCTATAGCAAAGATGGACTGCTGTGCCTCTGTTTGGCCACCAGATGGAGCTCCTCACTCAGTGCTGAACCATACGTTCAGTAGAAAGAATAGCAGAGTAGTAAATCTCAGCAGACATTTAGCATACACAATTCTATTCATAGATTCACCAGCAGACTTTGCCCGAACTGTCCCACCTTGTACTTTCTCAGATCTAAAGCCACCACATCCGATTATACAGGGAGAGAGTGTACAGGCAGCTCAGAATCACTCGGTAGGCAATTTTCCCGCCACTGGCTGCAGTCAACTCTTGCTTTGTAGCACCACGCAGTAATGACTGCCACTGGTGTCTCTGGGACGAGATAGGCTTTTAAACTGATTCCCCTCACAGCGAACGCTGTCTACGAGGGACTGCTCCCTTCCACTGACAGACGCCACAGATCCACTTCAGAACAGATCTGCTCACCATCCACCACACACAACAGCGATTATTTGCAGGAAGTACTGACAGGAGACACAGCAACCTTCGTTCCCCGGTGTCACACCGCTGATCCAGCTGTCGCACACATCAATTATACTGGGTTGGTAACACCGAGAGGAAGGCAAAACATCATGTTGCAGCGATCGGGAACCGCTCATCTCAGCATCGTACTGCCAATTCACCTGCCAGAGCTATACGGGGTCAGACATTCATCGCCAGCATGAAGGGGAGGCATATTTAAGAATCAGCGATCACATACCGGCTGTCACTACCGATTCCACCTCTGCCACCTGTTGCGCCGCACTCGGCCACTAAAATTAGCCACAAATTCAAGGATTCATGCCCTTCTACCGGTAGATGTGAGATTCCCGGCACGGAGCCTCAGGGGAATGCAGCCATTTCAGCGTGGGCTCGCTAGCACCCCCCCTACACCTTAAGATTTATACTGTCAAGTGATGCAAATTTAAATACTGATTGCATCATCTGGTTTTGGACAGATATTTCTATTGGTTGCAAGTTGAGATTACGTAATCTCACGCAAATGTTGCGTAATACACAGTTAATGGCCCCTAATGACTAATTAATAGCATATATCTTAGCAACTAGACCTAATCAGCCATTTTCATTATGATTTCTGTGTTCAGCAGCCTTAAATTAGTTTAGAACAGCTGCTTTCGTGGCCGAAGCATTTTGGCTGTTGAACAGTGTTACCTCGCTCGTTATTTCCATTTCCAAGTCATTTACAAATATGTTAAAAAGCAGCAGACCCAGCACAGATCCCTGGGGTACTCCACTATTCACCTTTCTCCATTGGGAAAATTGGCCATTTAGCCCTACCCTCTGCTTTCTATCTTTTAACCAGTTCCTGATCCACAATAGTACACTGCCTCCTATCCCATAACTCTTTAATTTCGCCAAAAGTCTCTCAAGAGGGACCTTGTCCAAAGGCTTTCTGAAAATCCAGATACTCTGTATCCACCGACTCACCTTTGTTTACCTGTTCACACCTTCAAAGAAACATAACAGATTAGTAAGACCAGATCTTCCTTGGCTAAAGCCATGTTGGCTGTCTCCCATTAAGCCATGACTATCTAAGTAATCTTGTTCTTTATGATGGTTTCTACCACTTTTCCTGGTACTAACAACAGGCTCACCAGTCTGTAGTTTCCTGGATCACCCCTGGAACACTTTTTAAAAATTGGCATTACATTGGCCATCCTCCAGTTTTCAGATATTACAGATGATTTTAATGATAGTTCACAGATTACTAATAGTAGATCTGCAACCTCATATTTCAGTTCTTTCAACACCCTTGGATGTATACCATCCGGTCCAGATGATTTGCTACTCTTCAGTTTATCAAATAGTTGTAATACATCTTCCCAGTGTATCAATATTTCTTTCAATTCTTGTGTGGCATCACCTTTAAATACCATTTCAGTCATGGGTAGTATCCCTACATCTTCCTCAATAAAGACCTAAGCAAAGAATTCATTCAGTCTCTCCGCTATGGCCTTGTCCTCTCTTAGTGCCCGTTTTACTCCTCTATCATCTAATAGTCCAACTGACTCTGTCACAGGTTTTTTGCTACGAATGTTCTTGAAAAAGTCTTTATTATGTGTTTTTGCTTCCACAGCAAGCTTCTTCTCAAATTCTCTCTTTGCCTGCCTTATCAATGCCTTGCATCTAACTTGCCAATGTTTGTGGTGTTTCCAGTTTTCGTCATTTGGCTCCTTTTTCCATTTCCTGAAAGATGCTTTTTTGGCAACAGCAGCCTCTCTGACCTCACCTTAAGCCATGCTGGCAGTTTTTTGGACTTTCTTCCACTTTTTTTAAAGCATGGAATACAGTTGATCTTGGCTTCCAACATAGTGTTTTTAAACAACACTCATGCTTGATGCAAATCTTTAACCTTTGCAGCTGCTCCTTTAAGTTTTTTCTTAACTATTTTCCTCATTTTATCATAATCTCCCTTTTGAAAGTTAAAAGGTAGTACTGTGGATATTTCCAGGAACAAGCAGGAATGTAGTCTTCACATATGGGTAACATCGGTACCGACGGAGCCTGCACAGGAACGCTCCCCAGCGTCCAATTAGAAAGCTTTTGGGAGCATCCCACAGCGCCTGCGTGCTGCCTTCCTGCCTTTCCCAACTGCCTCTCTCCAGTTCTTCGTTTTCCGTGGAGCCAGCAGGTCATTTTCCTGTCACTGCAGAAGTTATCCCGTATTTTTCATTCTTTTTTTGTGGTAGCGTCTGCCTTCCTCGACGCTATACCGGTACCGCCGGTTCTTTCTTTCTTTAAAAAAGAAATAAATTTGCTTTTCTTTTTCTGGATTTTCCATTCTTTTTCTCTCAGGTACCATGCACCATTTTGGGCACTAGGCCCAAATTTTCCTCAACATGGAAAAACCCGCTTCGGGTTTTAAAAAGTGTTCTAAGTGTGGCGGTATCATCTCCGTCACCGACACTCACGAGTGGTGCCTCAAATGTTTAGGTCCTGACCACTCCATCTCGGAGTGTGTTGCCTGTGGGATGTCGTCGAAGAGGGGTCGGCAAAACCGAGCTGCTAAGCTTAGCACCCATTTTCCCTCCGATGCAGCATCCGTGGCATCGACGTCTTCCAGGGCTTCATCTTCCTCCCATGGATCTCAGGTAACCAAACATAAATCTGGCCGGTCCTCAAAGGGTAGATCTCCTTCCAAGCTTCGAGATGCCTTTGGCTTTGCCCTTGAGGGACTTGTACCGGCAAAATTGCCCCGGCGGGAGGCTTCGGCTTCCAAAGCACTATCGGGGCTCCAGGATGTTCTCGTGGCCTCGACCTCGGCAGAACTACTGGTGCCATGCTCTGGGGTACCGGCTGCTTCGTCCAGTACTGATACCCAGGCATCGGCAGCGTCAATAGACCAGAGGTTCTTGGCTATGGAACGCAGTCTGGCGGCTTTCCTTGCGGCTTCGGTGCCTTCGGGACAGCTTCAGACAGTTCAACCGGTTCCGGCACCGATATCGGTACTGGTACCGACAGCATCGACTTAGCATGACTCGGTGTCGGTAACACAGTCACCAATCTCCTCTGGTATCGACAGGCCGGTACTGGACCCCTCCAGTACTGACTTCGATCGGTACCGGTATCGTGCTTTACAAGAGCACCCGGACAGGAGATATTTTGAATCCTCCGATGAGTCTGAGGATTCTGACAGCTCTGTCGGTACCGGAGTACTTCTCTCTGAGGTGCCTTCCTCTCTTAAACGTAGGATGTCTCCTCCAGAGGATATATCCTTTCAGGATTTCATCCGGGAGGTGGCTAGAGGTCTTTCCATTACAGTGGCTCCTGAAACAGAGCCCAGAGCAAAGGAGTTGGAGATTTTACAGTATCCTAAAGCTCCTAAGGAGGCAGCTACTTTGCCTATTCATGAGATCTTGCATGATCTCATGTTAAGAATGTGGGAGACACCTCTTACCACTTCTCCTCATTCCCGTAGGCTGGATACCATGTATCGGGTACCTCTTTGTCCTGGATTTCAAAAAACTCAGTTACCACACCACTCCATAGTGGTGGAGTCAGCTATGAGAAGGATCAAGAGTGCAAAAAGACATGCATCTAATCCTCCAGGACGTGAATGTAGGACTCTTGATGCCTTTGGGCATCGAACCTTCCAGGCCTCTGTGCTTTCTGCCAGGATTAGTTCCTACATCTTATACATGGGAATGTTCCTTAAGGAGGTTACAGGAGATCTAGAGCTTATGAGCCCTCTCCTTCCTGATGATAAGAGGCAAGATTATCTTACACTTGTCAAACATGCACAGGATGTTTCCAAGTTTGTTAATCGTGCAGCTTATGACTGCTTTGAGTGCATAAGCAGAACCTCTGCCATTGCCATAGGTGCTCGTAGGATTGCCTGGCTCCAGGCATCCGACTTAGAACTCTGGGTACAGGACAAACTGGGGAATATCCCTTGCACAGGTGAAAATCTCTTTGGCAAAAATTGGCAAGAGAAAGCTAATGAGCTAGATGCTCATAACACCACTTTGGATAGAATATCTCTGTAATTAGTTACCCCTGTTACCTCCAGGTTATCTCGTCCATGTTCAATGTAAAAACGCAATTGTTGTGTGACATTGCAGTATGTTTTTTATTCAATTGTAAACCGCACTGATTTTAATAGCGCGGTATATAAGAGAAGTAAATAAAATAAATAAATAAAATAAAATAAATATCCAAAGCTACAGCTGATCCTGCAAGGAGAAAATCCTACAAGAGACCATTGTTCTCTAAAAAAGAAGAGGTTTTACCCCTCCTATACCCAGCAGCTGCATTCTGCAGGTCAGTCTGCCCGAAAGGGACAGCAGACCCCAAAGCAAAGGAAAACAAAGGCTGCTAAGCCTCAACCGGCCCAGCAGACTCAGTCTCCACAGGGGCTTTGACTCCCACCTAGAGAACTTGGCCTTCCTGGCCCTCAACGGGCCAGAGCCTTCCAACATCCCAGGAAGGTTGTGTCATTTTGCCCCCAGATGGGGGCAGATAACAGCAGAAAAATGGACTCTTTCCATTGTAAGAGAGGGGTACAAGCTTCATTTCTTCAACATGCCCCCTCCTACCGTGGTAAGACAGTTCAATTCTCAGACTTCACTCAACACTCAGTTGGGTCAAGAGGTCAATTTACTTCTTGCCCAGGGGGCAATAGAAGACGTACCCATTTCCCAACAGGGTACAGGGTTTTACTCCCCCTATTTCCTTATTCCAAAGAAAACAGGGGGACACAGACCTATTTTGGACCTCAGAGAATTGAACAAATTCCTGTTGAAAGAGAAATTCAAGATGATTTCTCTGGGAACTCTGCTGCCATACCTTCAGAGTCAGGATTGGCTTTGTTCTCTAGATCTCAAGGATGCGTACACTCATGTTCTCATCTATCCAACTCACCGAAGATTCCGTTGGTTCCTTTTTCAAGGAAAGCACTACCAATACAGGGTGCTTCCTTTTGGCCTGGCCTCAGCACCAAGTGTGTTTACGAAATGCATGGCTGTGGTAGCAGCATTTCTTCGCACTCTAGGAATATTAGTCTTCCCCTACTTAGACGACTGGCTCATTCGAGCCCCATCAGAGTCAGAGGCCAGGATTTCTCTATCTCCAGGAACAAGCAGGAATGAGTCCTCACATATGGGTACGTCGGTACCGACGGAGCCTGCGCGGGAACGCTCCCCAGCTTCCCAAAAAGGAAAGCTTTTGGGAGCATCCCACTGCGCCTGCGCGCTGCCTTCCCGCCTTTCCTAACCAACTCTCCTCAGGTCTTCTTTTCCGCGGAGCCAGCAGGTCGTGTTCCTGTCACCGCTGAAGAAGTTCTTTATTTTAATTTATTTCTTTGGTCGCGTGTCTGCCTTCCCTGACACCGGACCGGTACCGCCGGTCTTTTCTTTTCTTTTCTTTAAAAAAAACAAACAAACTATATTTTTCCCCACTTGGTGTATTTTTTCTTCTTAGGCCTTCAGGCCCACAAGAAAATTTCTCTCATGGAGAAACCAGCCTCCGGGCTCCTGAAGGATCTCAGGTAACCAAACATAAACCCAGCAGGTCCTTGAAGGGCAAATCTCCCTCTAAGCATCGAGATGCCTCCGGGCTTGCCCTAGAGGATCCTGCACCAGCCAAACAACCCCGGCGGGAAGCTCCGGCTTCCAAAGCTACTCCTATGGGGTTACAGGTTGACATCGATGGCACGGCCTCGACCGATCACCTGTTAGACTGCTCTGGGGTACCGGCACATTCTCCCGGTACCGACATCCGGGCAGTCGTGGCGTCTATGGATCATACTATCATGGCTTTCATTAAGGCTGCGACGCCGGCGGTACCGCAACGACTTCCGTTGTCGATGCCGGCACCGGTACCAGGTCTGATACCGGTACCGACTGCTTCGACATCGACCAGGATACCGACTCCGGTTCCTGGTTCAGGGCTCTTCCCCGGTGCCGATCCGGTACCGGGTACGCCCGATGTCGATACCGATCGATACGCGTATCGATCGTTGGAATCGGACAGACAATACTTCGATTCCTCTGATGATTCTGATTCATCAGAGGAATCTCCTGAAGTATCCATTACTCTTCCTGAGGAACCTACTTCTCCAAAGAGGAGAATGTCTCCTCCAGAGGATTTGTCCTTTCAAGACTTCATATTAGAAGTGGCTAAAGGACTTTCCATTTCAATAACTTCTGAAATAGAGCCTAGAGCTAAAAAACTGGATATTTTAGGTTACTCTAAGGCTCCCAGAGAAGCAGTCACCTTGCCAATTAATGAAATTCTTCATGAACATATGATTGATTTATGGGAGACTCCTCTCACCCTTTCTCCTCATTCTCGTAGATTGGACACTATGTACCGTGTCCCTCCTTGTCCTGGGTTTCAGAAAACTCAGCTTCCTCACCATGCCAGGAAGAGAATGCAGGACCTTGGCAAAAGCTGCATACCTTTCTTCCTGTCATTCCAGAGGATAGAAGGGATGAATTCCTCCTTTGGCTTAAGCATACTCAAGATGTTTCCAAGTTTTCCAATAGGGCAGCCTTTGACTCCTTTGAAGGTGCTAGCAGAGCCTCAGGCATTGCCATAGCTGCTCGTAGAATTGCTTGGCTCCAGGCTTCTGATCTAGAGCCCTGGGTTCAGGATGGCTTGGGAAATCTGCCCTGTACAGGTGAAAATCTCTTTGGCAGAGAGTGGCAAATTAAAGCCACTCAAATGGATGCAGAGAATTCTGCTCTGGATAGACTTTCCAAGTCTACCTCCCTTCCAGCCAAGAAAAAACATTTCAAAAAGCCTTATTACAAAAGGAGCAGATTTCCTTCCACTTCTGGCCAGCAATCTTCTGCAGGTCGTTTTCCTGCTAAGCGTCAGCAACCTAAACAGGCCAGGCCTAAACCTGCAGGAACTGCTGCAACCCAGCAGTCCCAACCCCCTCAGGGTTTTTGACTTGATACTAGAGAACTTAACCTTTCTGGCTCTACGCCAGCCAGAACCTCTCACCATTCCAGGAAGGTTAGCTCATTTTGCTCCCAGATGGGAGCAAATCACATCAGAGCAGTGGACCCTCTCCATTATAAGGGAGGGCTACAAACTTCATTTCTCAAACCTTCCTCCCTACACCATGGTGAGACACTTCAATTCTCCCACATCTCTCCTCGACCTTCTGGGTCAGGAAGTGACTACCCTGCTTGCCCAAGGGGCAATAGAAGAAGTTCCCCTTCTTCAGCAAGGGTCAGGGTTCTACTCCCCCTATTTTCTCATTCCAAAGAAAACAGGGGGATACAGACCCATTCTAGATCTCAGAGAATTGAACAAATTCCTATGCAAGAAGTTCAAGATGCTCTCTCTAGGTATTCTCCTTCCCTACCTGCAGAGCCAGGATTGGCTTTGTTCTCTAGATCTCAAGGATGCGTACACCCATGTCCTCATCCATCCATCTCACAGAAAATTCCTACGTTTTCTGTTCCAGGGAAAACATTATCAGTACAGAGTGCTTCCTTTCGGTCTAGCCTCTGCCCCCAGATTGTTCACCAAATGCATGGCAGTAGTTGCTGCATTTCTACGCACTCTGGGAATATTTGTCTTCCCTTACCTGGACGACTGGCTCATTCGAGCTCCAACCCAGTCAGAGGCTCAGATCTCTCTAAACCGCACCAGGCGCATTCTGCAATACCTGGGACTTGTGGTAAATCTCCCAAAGTCCCAGCTCACCCCACTCAGTCCCTGGAATTCATAGGGGCCTGGTTGGATACCACCACTGCAAGGGCCTACCTTCCACAGGCCTGTTGCCAACGTCTAGTACAGCTAGCCTCCCAGATTCAGTCAAAGACTCACTTAACTGCCAGGGAGATGCTACAACTACTAAGCCACATGGCTTCCACAGTACATGTGGTACCCTATGCTCGCCTACATATGAGAGCAGCTCAATGGACTTTGTCCACCCAGTGGACTCAAGCTTCAGGAGCTCTCTCAGACCAAATAGCAACCTCCAAACGTCTCTTTTGGTCTCTCCAATGGTGGATGTCCACTCAAAATCTGTTGTTGGGGTCCCCCTTCCAACCTTTGTTGCCCCAAGCAACTCTCACAACAGATGCCTCCCAAACAGGTTGGGGAGCTCATCTACAAGACCTCTCCACCCGAGGCACTTGGTCCCCACAGGAGACCTCCCTTCATATCAACCACTTGGAACTTCGAGCAGTATTCCTAGCTCTCAAGGTCTTTCATACCCTCCTCAGCTACAAGACAGTCCTCATTCATACGGACAATCAAGTAGCCATGTTTTACATAAACAAGCAAGGAGGAACTGGCTCTCTGTCGCTTTGCAACGAAGCTCTAAGATTATGGGCCTTCGCCAGAGAGCATCAAATCCATCTCCTGGCAGTATACCTCCCAGGGATCCAAAACTCTTGGGCAGACAGACTCAGTCGAGTTCTGCTTCCACACGAATGGTCCCTGCACATGGATCAGGTACTCAGAATCTTCCAAGAATGGGGAACCCCGGACATAGACCTCTTTGCAAGTCCGTGGAATGCCAAACTTCCCCGGTTCTGTTCCAGAATTCCGTGTCAGGGAGTCCAGGCCAAGGATGCCTTCCTCCTTCATTGGGGTCAGGACTTCCTGTATGCCTTTCCACCCATTCCTTTGATTCCCAAGACTCTGTTCAAACTCCAGAGGGATCAAGGATCTATGATCCTCATAGCTCCACGCTGGCCACGCCAAGTGTGGTACCCTCTACTTCTGCATCTTTCCCAAGCCCCCTCCCTGGACTTGGGAGCTGCTCCAGACCTTCTGTCCCAGGAGGCAGGGACTTTGTGGCATCCAAACCCCAAATCCCTTCACCTCAGAGCTTGGTTGCTGAAGGCCTAGACCTTCAAGACTTAAATGTCTCTCAGCAAGTGAAGGATATCCTCCATGCTTCCAGGAAACCTTCCACTAGGCGTTCTTATGCTTTTAAGTGGAAAAGATTTTCCATTTGGTGTGCTCATGAGGGTCTTGACCCTCTAGCACTCCCTGTGAATTCTCTATTGGAATATCTCCTGCATCTCTCTAATGCAGGCCTTAAGACGAATTCAGTAAGGGTCCATTTGAGTGCTATTGCAGCATCTCTTAAGCCTCTCAATGGACAACCTATTTCCTCTCATCCTCTTATTGCAAGATTCATGAGAGGCCTAACTTTAACTAAGCCTCCCATTTGACCTTCTCCGGTGGCATGGGACTTAAACTTGGTTCTTGGTCAGCTTATGAAGCCGCCCTTTGAGCCCTTAGCCACTACCTCCTTGAAATTCCTTTCATGGAAGGTTATTTTCCTTATTGCCATCACTTCTGCTCGCCGCATCAGTGAATTGCAGGCCGTAGTGGCTAATCCACCTTATACAAGGTTCCATCATGATAAGGTAGTCCTTAGGACAAATCCTCACTTTATGCCTAAAGTGGTCTCAACTTTTCATCTCAACCAGGAGGTGTACTTACCTGTCTTTTTCCCAGCTCCTCATGCATCTAGTGCAGAGAGGAGTCTTCATACTCTGGACTGTAAAAGAGCTCTTGCCTTTTACTTGCACAGGACACAGCAACATAGAAAGTCTTCCCAGCTTTTTGTTGCTTTTGATCCTTCTCATTTGGGACTTCCAGTCTCTAAAAGAACACTGTCCAATTGGATTGCTCAGTGTATTTCTTTTGCTTACCAGAGTAAGAACCTTTCTCTGGAGGGCCATGTCACAGCTCATAATGTGAGGGCCATGGCCACCTCTATGGCTCATCTTCATTCTGTAAAGACAAAAAAACAACATTAAAAGTGCACAAAAAACAAAAACAACATTAAAAGTGCACAAAATTGTCAAATTATAATTAATACTATTTAAAATAAATGAGACTTAAAATGAAGGATCAGAATGTGATAAGATAAATCAATCATCAGATCTATCTACTAAAACATGAAACATGAAAGAAAAACTACATGTAAATCAAAGAAAAAACTATATAGGTAAGTGTTTTTTAACATTTTTGTAAGTCTTGAAGATAGACATTGCAAACTTGGTACAAGCTCTAGTACTTGCTTTCTCGAATTCATATAAGGATAAGAGAACGCTATTGAGGATCAGTTTAAAGGTTTATATCACATAGGGGTATTCCACGTATTGAGTAACGTTTTTACCTATATAGATCATTTATATATTAAACATTATTTTTGTATTTTTTGAGTTAACCGTCTTTGGTGTTTTTTGTGGATGTGTTTAGGATGTTAGCGGCTTCAATCACACAATTAAGTGTATTGTGTAGTTTGTGATCACCACAACCAGTCAGGTAATATCAAATTTTGATTGGCATTAGTAATTTGTTTTAAATACCTTCCCTCTCTACCATTTGTTCTCCTCATCCCTCTAGTTTTTTCTTTGATTTACATGTAGTTTTTCTTTCATGTTTCATGTTTTAGTAGATAGATCTGATGATTGATTTATCTTATCACATTCTGATCCTTCATTTTAAGTCTCATTTATTTTAAATATTATTAATTATAATTTTTAACAATTTTGTGCACTTTTAATGTTGTTTTTGTGTTCCATATCAGTTGCACGCAACATATTAAATATCTGTACAGATTTTGTCCCTTTGAATTATACTTTTGATTGTACTTTTAATTGTATTTTTAGTCAATTTTTGAAAATCATATTGTATTTATGGGACACATTAGAGATTAAATATATTTTGCGTTTCAACTGAGACTAAAGCCCGTTATGGAATAATATGTAATTTTTAACTTATTAATATTTATATATCATTATTTATACATATTGTTTTTAGCTTTTTATTTAAAGTATTGTTTAATTTGTTTTTTAACAATAATTTGTAATTGTATTATTTATTTATATGTTTTTTAGTGTGTCCTGATAACCCCTGATGAAGTATGCTACGAAACACGGTCCTGTGTTGGGTTTAGGCCACTTATTATTTGGTTAATAAAAGAGTTGTGTGTGTGAACCGGCCACTCTTTTGTTTTTTTGTCTTTGCTCTGCCCCGAGTGGCTTGTGCTGTTTCCTTGTTGGTTTCATCTTCATTCTGTATCCATTGACCAGATCTGTCGAGCAGCCACCTGGGCCTCGGTTCATACCTTCACAGCCCATTACTGCTTGGACAAGGACTCCCGCCAGGATGCCTTGTTTGGTCAGGCTGTCCTCAGACACCTGTTCCATTCTTGAACAACTCCTGCCCTCCTTCCCTGTATTGATGCCTGAGATCCATTGGAAGACGAGGAACCCTTCAGGGTCTCATATCCTTGGGGATCTCCCAGGCATCTTAGCTAGGGAGTCCCCATATGTGAGGACTCATTCCTGCTTGTTCCTGGAGATAGCACAGTTACTTACCTGTAACAGGTGATCTCTGGGAACAGCAGGAATTAGTCCTCACAACCCTCCCACCTCCCCTAGGAGTTGTATCTCTCTCTATCTTTCCTTTCCTCTCTCTCTCTATTGTCTCAGCTTTAAACTAGAACTGAGGAGAGTTGGTTAGGAAAGGCGGGAAGGCAGCATGCAGGCGCAGTGGGATGCTCCCAAAAGCTTTCCTTTTTGGGAAGCTGGGGAGCGTTCCCGCGCAGGCTCCGTCGGTACCGACGTACCCATATGTGAGGACTAATTCCTGCTGTTCCCAGAGATCACCTGTTACAGGTAAGTAACTGTGCTATCTTGCACAATGCGTATCCTTCAGTATTTGGGCCTGGTCATAAACATCCCAAAATCCAGCCTAATTCCCACTCAGTCCCTAGAGTTTATAGGAGCTTTGTTGGATACCAGAAAAACAAGGGCCTATCTTCCACAGCCCCGCTGCCTTCGCATTGTGCAGTTAGCCTCCCAGGCAGTGTTGAAAACTCATCTCACTGCTCGGGAAATGTTACAATTACTAGGCCACATGGCATCTACCGTGCATGTGGTCCCCTATGCTCACCTCCATATGAGAGCATAAGAACATAAGAACATAAGAAATGCCATACTGGGTCAGACCGAGGTCCATCAAGCCCAGTATCCTGTTTCCAACAGTGGCCAATCTAGGTCATACGTACCTAGCAGTTTCCCCAAAAGACACAGGTTCTGCAGTGCTTGTACTAGGCCAAGCATTGATATCCTGGGTCCCTTTTTAATAGTGGTTTATGGACCTTTCCTCCAGGAACTTGTCCAAACCTTTTTTAAACCCAGCTATACTAACAGCCCTTACTACATCCTCCGGTAACAGATTCCAGAGTTTGATTACACGTTGAGAGAAGAAATATTTTCTCCTATTTGTCTTAAATAGTTTACCCTGTAGCTTCATTACATGCCCCCTAGTCCTTCTATATTCTGATAGCGTAAACAATTTATCCACGTTTATCCGTTCCGCTCCATTCATTAATTTATACACCTCTATCATATCTCCCCTCAGCCGCCTCTTTTCTAGGTTAAAGAGCCCTAACCTTTTTAGCCTCTCTTCATAGGAGTAGCCTTCCATCCCCTTCACCAATTTGGTGGCTCTTCTCTGTACTTTTTCTAATAACTCTATGTCCTTTTTAAGATACGGTGACCAGAATTGCACACAATATTCAAGGTGCGGTCGTACCATGGAGCGATACAGAGGCATTATAATATCCTTTGTTTTATTCTCCATCCCTTTCCTTATGATACCTAGCATTCTATTTGCTTTCTTGGCCGCCGCTGCACACTGGGCGGAGGGTTTTAACATGTTATCCACGATGACTCCTAAATCTTTTTCCTGGGTGGTGGTTTCTAATGTGGAGCCTTGCATCTTGTAACTATAGTGTGGGTTGTTCTTTCCTAGGTGCATAACTTTGCACTTGTCCACATTAAATTTCATCTGCCATTTGGATGCCCAGTCTTCCAATTTATCCAGATCCTCCTGCAGTTTTCCACAATCCTCTTGGGTTTTAACAACTTTAAACAGTTTTGTGTCATCTGCAAATTTGATTACCTCACTAGTTATTCCCTTTTCCAGGTCATTTATGAATATGTCAAAAAGTAGCGGACCCAGTACAGATCCCTGGGGTACTCCACTATTCACCTTTTTCCATTGGGAATATTGGCCATTTAGCCCTACCCTCTGCTTTCTATCTTTTAACCAGTTCCCGATCCACAATAGTACACTGCCTCCTATCCCATGACTTTTTAGCTTCGCCAAAAGTCTCTGATGGGGGACCTTGTCAAAAGCTTTCTGAAAGTCCAGATACACTATATCAACCGACTCACCTTTGTCTACCTGTTTATGCACACCTTCAAAAAAACAGATCAGATTAGTAAGACAAGATCTTCCTTGTCTAAAGCCATGTTGGCTGTCTCCCATTAGGCCATGACTATCTACATGCTGTGTAATCTTGTTCTTTATGATGGCTTCTACCATTTTCCCTGGTACTGACGTCAGGCTCACCGGTCTGTAATTTCCCGGGTCACCCCTGGAACCCTTTTTAAAAATTGGTGTTACGTTGGCGACCCTCCAATCTTCAGGTATTACAGATGATTTTAATGAAAGTTCACAGATTACCAATAACAGGTCTGCAATCTCATATTTCAGTTCTTTCAACACTCTGGGATGTATACCATCCGGTCCAGGTGATTTGCTACTATTCAGTTTATCAAATAGTTGTAATATATCTTCCCGGTGTAGCGATATTTCTCTCAATTCCTCTGCAGTATCACCTTTAAATACCACTTCAGTCTTGGGTAACACCCCTACATCTTCCTCAGTAAAGACCGAAGCAAAGAATTCATTCAGTCTCTCTGCTATAGCCTTGTCTCCTCTTACTGCCCCTTTTACCCCTCTATCATCTAATGGTCCAATTGACTCTCTCACAGGCCTTTTGCTACGAATGTACTTGAAAAAGTCTTTATTTCGTGTTTTTGCTTCCGTAGCAAGTTTCTTCTCAAATTCCCGCTTTGCCTGCCTTATCAATGCTTTGCATTTAACTTGCCAGTGCTTGTGCTGTTTCCAGTTTTCATCATTTGGCTCTTTTTTTCCATTTTCTGAAGGTTGCTCTTTTGGCAGCAACAGCCTCTCTGACCTCACCTTTAAACCATGCTGGCAGCTTTTTGGACTTTCTTCCACTTTTCTTAATGCGTGGAATACAGCTGGTCTGGGCTTCGAGGATAGTATTTTTAAATAACACCCAAGCTTGCTGTAAGTCTTTAACCTTTGGAACCGCTCCTTTTAGTTTTTTCCGAACTATATTCCTCATTCTATCATAGTCACCCTTTTGAAAGTTAAAAGGTAGTACTGTGGATTCCTTTACTATCTGTCCTCCACTGATTAAATCAAACATGATCATACTATGATCACTATTGCCAAGTGGTCCCAACACCCTTATTTCTTGCACCAGATCTGGCGTTCCACTAAGGACTAGGTCCAGTATGGCTTCCCCTCTGGTCGGTTCATGAACCAGCTGCTCCAAGAAGCAGTCATTTATTTCATCTAGAAACTTTATCTCTTTAGCTTGTCCTGCTGTGACACTGTCCCAGTCGATACCGGGGTAATTGAAATCACCCATTATTACTACTCTGTTGTGGCTTTTGTTAGCTTCCTTGATTTCTTTGAGCATTTCATCATCCATTTGTTCATTCTGGCCAGGTGGTCGATAGTATACTCCCACTGCCATCACCTTCCCCTTCATAAATGGAATTTCAATCCATAGAGATTCTACAGCATATTTTGTTCCCTGCAAAACTTTAATCCTTTCTGACTCAATGCCCTCTCTAACATAGAGCGCAACCCCTCCACCAATTTGTTCAGCTCTATCATTACGATATAGTTTGTATCCAGGTATCACAGTGTCCCACTGGTTATCCTCCTTCCACCATGTCTCTGAGAGTGCAATCATATCTAACCTCTCATTTAATGCTATATATTCTAATTCTCCCATCTTATTGTTTAGACTTCTAGCATTGGCATACAAGCATCTTAGAGACTGTATTTTATTAATATTAATCTGGCTATTGGTAGGCATGGGTAATTGGGAATCTTTATGCTCTGTCTGCTCCTTACTCAAGGGCATTTGGGCTACTATACTCCCTTTTGGAACCTCACTGCTTTTGGTAGTATCCTTCAAGGATACCTTTGTCCGAACCGTGCGCTCCTGGGTGACTGTCGGCTTTCCCCTATTTTCTAGTTTAAAAGCTTCTCTATCTCTTTTTTAAAGGTTAATGCCAGCAGTCTGGTCCCATCCTGATTAAGGTGAAGCCCATCCCTTCGGAAGAGCCCCCCCTTTCCCCAGAATGTTCCCCAGTTCCTAACAAATCCAAAACCCTCATCCTTGCACCATTGTCTCATCCACGCATTGAGACTCCGGAGCTCTGCCTGTCTTTTGGGTCCTGCACGTGGAACAGGAAGCATTTCGGAGAACGCTATCCTGGAAGTTCTGGATTTCAACTTCCTACCTAAAAGCTTAAATTTAGCCTCCAGAACTTCCCTACCACATTTTCCTATGTCATTGGTACCAACATGTACCAAGACAGCAGACTCCCCCCCAGCACTATCTATGATCCTATCTAGGCGGTGCGTGAGATCTGCTACCTTCGCACCAGGCAGGCATGTTACCAGGCGATCCTCACGTCCACCAGCCACCCAGCTATCTACATTCCTAATGATTGAATCACCAACTATAACAGCTGTCCTGACCCTCCCCTCATGGGGACATGGCCCTGGAGAAACGTCCTCGGTGCGAGAGGGTTTTACATCACCTGGAGGACAGGTCCTAGTTACAGGATCACTTCCTGCCACACCAGGGTGATGCTCTCCTGTCACGTGACCTCTCTCCTTCATGGACTCTATCCACTCAGTGGACTCAGGCATCAGGCTGCCTATCAGACAAAATAGAAAACACAAGTCGCCTTATTTTGTCTCTCCAATGGTGGCAGTCAACCCAAAACCTGTTGGTAGGGTCCCCTTTTCAGCAGCCCCTACCCCATGTCACTCTAACAACAAATGCCTCACAGGTGGGTTGGGGAGCTCACCTGCAAGATCTCTCTACCCAAGGCACCTGGACTCCACAGGAGATCCACTTACATATCAATCTCCTAGAACTCAGAGCAATCTTCCTTGCTCTTCGAGTGTTCCACACCCAGCTAAGCTACAAGACAGTCCTAATTCAGACGGACAATCAAGTAGCTATGTTCTATCTGAACAAGCAGGGAGGAACAGGCTCTCTGTCGCTTTGCAACGAAACTTTGCGACTATGGGCCCTCGCCAGAGAGCATCAGATTCATCTCCTTGCGGTGTATCTGCCAGGCATTCAAAACTCTTGGGCAGACAGACTCAGTCGAGTTCTGCTCCCACACGAATGGTCTCTCCATGCAGACCAGGTAGCAAAAATTTTTCAAATTTGGGGAACCCCGGACATAGACCTCTTTGCAAGTCCACTAAATGCCAAACTTCCCCGGTTCTGTTCCAGAATTCCAGCTCAGGGTTCTCAGGCCAGGGATGCTTTCCTCCTCCATTGGGGTCAGGACTTCCTATATGCCTTTCCACCCATTCCCCTAATTCCCAAAACCCTATTCAAGCTTCAGAGAGACAGAGGCCATATGATTCTCATAGCTCCACATTGGCCACGGCAAGTGTGGTACCCTCTGCTCCTACATCTCTCTCAAGCTCCATCTCTGGATCTCGGATCTACTCCAGATCTCCATCTCAGGAGGACGGGATGTTGTGGCATCCAAATCCCCACTCTCTGCATCTCAGGGCCTGGTTGCTGAGAGCCTAGACCTTCATGGTCTTAACCTTTCTCAACAAGTTAAAGATGTCCTTTATGCTTCCAGGAAACCTTCCACAAGACGCTTTTATGCTTTCAAGTGGAAAAGGTTTTCCATATGGTGTTCGCAGAAGGGTCTTGACCCCCTTGCGATACCTCTGGAATCATTACTGGAGTATCTCCTTCATTTATCTAATGCAGGACTTAAGACTAACTCAGTAAGAGTCCATTTAAGTGCTATTTCAGCTTCTTTAAAGCCTTTAAATGGGCAGCCTATTTCCTCATCCTCTCATAGCGAGATTTATGAGGGGCCTTCTTCTAACTAAGCCTCCCATTAAGCCACCAACAGTGGCATGGGACCTGAATCTGGTTCTTGGCCAGCTCATGAAGCCACCTTTTGAACCTTTAGCTACTACCTCCTTGAAATTCCTTTCCTGGAAAGTTATCTTTCTCATTGCAATCACATCAGCACGTCGCATCAGTGAATTGCAAGCATTAGTTGCTGATCCTCCTTATACGAGGTTCCATCATGATAAGGTAGTCCTTAGGACTCATCCACACTTTATGCCAAAGGTGGTCTCACCTTTTCATTTAAACAAAGCAGTTTACCTGCCTGTATTTTTTGCAAGGCCTCATGCTTCAAATGCAGAAAGGAATCTTCATGCTTTGGACTTTAAAAGAGCACTTGCTTTCTACTTACAAAGGACACAGCAACATAGAAAGTCCTCTCAGCTCTTTGTTGCTTTTGATCCTTCTCATTTGGGACTTCCAGTCTCCAAGAGAACATTGTCCAATTGGATTGCACAGTGTATTTCTTTTACCTATCAGATTAAGAACCTTTCTCTGGAAGGCCATGTCACAGCTCACAATGTGAGAGCCTTGGCAGCCTCAATGGCTCATCTACACTCTGTGTCTATTGACAACATCTGTCGAGCAGCTACTTGAGCCTCGGTTCATACCTTCACAGACAAGAACTCCCGCCGGGATGCCTTGTTTGGTCAGGCTGTTCTACAACACCTGTTCCATACTTAATCAACTCCTACCCACCATTCCCGGTAGGATGCCAGAGATCCATGGGGGGAAGTGGAGCCCTTTCACAGGGACACACAACTTCTGGGGTCTCTCCCTGACATCAGTTGCTAGAGAGTCCCCATATGTGAAGACTACATTCCTGCTTGTTCCTGGAGATAGCATAGTTACTCAACTGTAACAGGTGATCTCCGGGAACAGAAGGAATTTAGTCTTCACAACCTACCCACCTCCCCTAGGAGTTGTATCTTTCTCTTCTTTTCTTTCCCTCTCCCTCTCTCTTTGTCTCAGCTTTAAAACTCAACTGGAGAGAGGCAGTTGGGAAAGGCGGGAAGGCAGCACGCAGGCGCTGTGGGATGCTCCCAAAAGCTTTGTAATCGGACGCTGGGGAGAGTTCCTGGGCAGGCTCCCTCGGTACCGACGATACCCATATGTGAAGACTAAATTCCTGCTTTTCCCGGAGATCACCTGTTACAGGTGAGTAGCTATGCTTTCTTAGGACTCACCCTCACTTTATGCCAAAGGTGGTTTCGCCTTTTCATTTAAACCAATTGGTTTACCTTCATGTATTTTTCCCTAGGCCTCTTGCCTCCAATGCAGAAAGGAATCTTCACACTCTGGTTTGTAAAAGAGCCTTGGCTTTTTACTTTCAGAGAACTAAGCAACATAGAAAGGCTTCCCAGCTTTTTGTTGCGTTTGACTCCAGTCATCTTGGATTGCCAGTTTCCAAGCGAACTTTGTCTAAATGGATTGCAAATTGCATATCCTTTGTATATGAGAGTAAAGGACTTTCTCTCGAAGGTCATGTCACAGCTCTACAATGTGAGAGCAATGGCAGCCTCTATGGCTAACCTTTACTCAGTGTCTATTGTTGACATTTGCAGGGCAGCCACTTGGGCTTTAGTACACACCTTTGCAGCCCATTACTGCTTAGATAAGGACTCCTGTCAGGATGCCTCGTTTGGCCAAGCTGGTCTCCAGCATCTCTTTCAGACTTAGAACTCCTCCTATCCGCTGTCCCGGATTTCAATGCCAGAGATCCATGGGACGAAGCATGAGCCATCTCAACCTGGGTTTCGCAGCTTTGGGGTCATCTCCCTGGCATCTCTCAGCTGGGGAGTCCCCATATGTGAAGACTACATTCCTGCTTGTTCTTGGAGATAGCGTAGTTACTCACCTGTGATCTCCGGGAACAGCAGGAATTAAGTCTTCACAACCCACCCACCTCCCCTAGGAGTTGTCTTTCTCTCTATCTCTCCTTCTCTCCTTTGCCTCAGCTATAAACTCAACTGAAGAGGGAGAGTTGGAAAGGCAGGAAGGCAGCGACGCAAGCGCAGTGGGATGCTCCCAAAAGCTTTCCTATTGGACGCTGGGGAGCGTTCCCGTACAGGCTCCGTCGGTACCGACGATACCCATATGTGAAGACTTAATTCCTGCTGTTCCCGGAGATCATCTGTTACAGGTGAGTAACTACGCTTTACAGGTGAGTAACTACAATTTCTATGCATTTCTATGTAGTGCATTCCAGGAGGTAGGGGCTCTGAAATAAAAAGCAGAGGACCACCTGGATACCAGGTGAGCTGGAGAGACGGAAAGGAAGATGGAGGCTGCTTTATCTCCTGGAACCACTCCAGGAGCTCAGATCAGGAGGCTGTCTCACCCATATTACTTTGCTTGCCTTGGACACTTGCAATGTTGCTTTACTCCAACTCCAGCCTTGCCTGCATGTGGTGGCTGCCCACCATATTGTGCGACATGTGTGATAAGGAAGCTTATCATAGCTCAGGTAGGAGCTATAGAAAAGATGATGTGACTCTGAACAAGCAACCTGTCAGTTCTGGTAGAAGTAAGAAAACAGAGTTTTCACATAAAAGACTACCAGTCCCAGAATGCACCAGGTTTCCAGCAGCCATGAGGGAGGCTGAAGTGAGAAAACGTGTGTGCAATCAAGAGAGCTATGAGGTAATCCCTAAGCACTCATCTCAAAGGGCAGGGCCTGATTCAACACAGCTGCGCTGTGTTAGGGAGGAGCACACATTAGGACAGAATAAGAATAGAGCTTATTCTACAGATAATAGCTACAGAAAGAGCTTCAGGAAAGGAGACAGCAACAACTTCAAGCTCAAGCACCAGTATCACCTGGAGAAGCAGAAGCCAAGCCAAGCGGATAGAGAGAGAAGGAAACTCTCTGGAAGGAAGAGAAGGAAGGCCATTGAAAGGTCTGGGAGAATCCAAGGCAGTACCCATACTGGGAGGTATTCCAAATGCCAGCAGAGTCCATTGGACTGGAGTCAGCCAGAGGAATGGAATGGCAGAGATAGGAATCACCAGTGGCTACCTGGAAGAGAGAAGACTACACGTGGAAAGGACTTTCAGACCTATGCCAGAAGGTATGTGAGGAAAGATCCAGTGTCCAGGGATCAAGATTGGAAGGCTGGACATCAGAATTGGATTACATACTGGCCAGGCTATACAGAGAGGAATTATGATAGCAGGAGAGGCTCAGGTATGAACACTGATCCAGACCCTATCTATAATAGTGAATGGCAGAAAGGGAATAAGCATTCTCATGATAATGCCTTATGGAAAGACTCGTCTGTGCCAATGTATGATAGTGACCCTATGCTGATTGATGAAGGGGGAGATACAGCAGATGAAACTATTCATTACATGGACTGTTCTCTATCTAAATGCTATTGCTAGCTTTCTGTGAGCAAACACCTCAGCCATCACAAAGAAACCTAACTTTGTTCTTTATTTCCACTGCAAACAGCTCTTAAAGCAGGATTTGGGTTCACACAGTAGCAGCTAGCCAGCTAAAGGGTTTCAGCTGGTCAATTGATAGTAATTAAAGCTGCACCTGATTGTGTGTGTGAGCAAGGGAGAATCACTGCTGGGATCTGCGTGGAAAATAAGCAGAAGTTAACCTAACAAGCAAAGTTTATTCATTTCTTTGTCCCTTTTTATTTGGTAATTATTTGCTAAGAAAACATTAGCTAATTGCCTGACAAGCTGAAGGTTGTTTTCTGATTTGCTTTGTGACTTTATGTTATCCATTTAAACACTGCAAGCAAGTAACCTCATTTATATTGCTACCAAGCATATTTGTGCTGGGTGAATTAAACCCCATCAATAAAAGAAGTATTTTATTGGCCTTACCACTGGTTTCACAACTCAATTATTGTCTTCAGCTGTGTTTGGGAGTGAATGAACTACATTACCCACAATACCTTGCAAGAATCATATGAATATATGCTTCGTCAAGATTGTGTAAGTTCTCACCCTAGGCAGCCGTCTGACACATGGCTTTATTCATCTTAGCTCCATTGTATGCAAAGTCCTTCTAATTAGGCACTTCTTCCTTTTGGAGCATGCTATCAGGTCTTTCAGATGTCTGTCCTTTTGGGCCACACGCCTGTGCAAGGGAGCTTACTGTTTGGTGGGTTACTTCATTTCAGGATGGGTCATGGAGCACCAGGCTTAAACGGCCATTAGGTCAGTGATGTCACATACTCTTATGCATTTCTCTTCATGTCTATGTAGACAAGGCTGCTCTTTGACATAGGTGTTTTTTTTACTTGCCAAGTACAAAACATGATGTTAAATAGAGGGTTTTTTTCTCTTGGTTTCAAGGTTTGATGCTGCAGGATTTAATATCAGCTAAACTTATCATGGACTATATTATTGTTGCAATCCCAGATTCTATCAGTGACCTACAGGGTACCAAGAAGGTAAGAACATAGTATTAGCTTCATATTATGCCCTTACTCAGACTCATACAGTTTCCAAGCTTAGAAATTGATATGTGGTGACAGCTCAGATGTGTGTGAAGGGGGCAATTTTTAAACTACCGACATTGACATAAAATACCTCAAGTACGTCTTACTCACAGGCTTTGTACCAGGTCTCAAAGAGAAAGTACACGTATACATTCCCCTTTGAAAATTACCCCAAGGAAAGGCCAACTACAAGCATTTGCACCAGGTTTTTCTGTGGGTACTACTTCCATAAAGGGAAAACATGCATATATTTGGAAATTGATTTTTCAAGCACCCTCAGAATGGCTTCTTTCAGTGGGGCCCTGCTGAAGGACCTACGCCGCGATTTTGTCTAGGATGTGAAAGAGGAGTTGGACAAGATGCGGAAGGATTTGAATGCAGTGGTCAGTGAAATTCGTAATACTGTAAGCTGATGGATCTCAGTATATGTGTTATGGACGCTGAGTCTGCGATGGAAAACCTCTCTGAGTGATCATGCACCTAGAGCACCGGGCCCTGCCTGTTCCGAGAAGTCACAGGACATAGTTTTATGCTTGCATGCATGAGTACGAGGTAAAAGAGAAATTGATGGCAGTGATGAGAAAGGCTGAACTATGTCATTGGAAGAAATCTGCATGGAATTGTTTTCTGACTTAGCACCGGGAGGGCCCTTCATCCAATAAAAGAGATACTACAGAAAGAGCAACTCCATTACAAATGGTTATAGCTATTTGATATTGCCTTTACCAAGAATGGAGTGACTAAGAGGGCGGCGTCCTTGGAAGAAGCAGTGAGGGGCCTCAAGGAGCTAGGAGTTGGATGTTTGGAACTACCACCAAAGGAACCAAAGCGACAGAGGGATGGCGAACCGGAATGAATCAAGAAGGAAAGAACGGAGCAGTGGCAAGAAATTAAGCGATGAAGACCAGGGGGACATGTTATCCAGGAATGACAGTCGCCACACTTTGTGGCTTTTTGGGGCTAGCTTTGGGGAGTTTGACCTGTTGGGTAGGATGACATAAGTATGCTTGCGAAGTGAAAGAGGGGAAGTGGAAGGCTTTCTGTGAATGGAATATGGAGAAATGAGTACACTTGTGAAAATAACCTGTAATAGGTGTGAGAGGATGGAAAGGGGGTAAGTTTATCGGGTGGGCAACGGGCAGGGCTTCAGAGAGGGCAACAAATGCCAGTGGGGAATATGAATGGGAGAGTAGCAAATAAGTGTGGGATTGGAGTAGCAAATGAGTGTGAGATTGGAGAGTAAGGGGACACAGAAGGAACCTTAGGCATATGGGGTTGATGGGATGGATTTAGTGAAGTGGATGGGAAGGGGCCTGACTGCTTTGAGGTGAATAAATGATAGACATGGTTACGGTAGGAGCATGAATGTACCCCAAGCAGCCTGGGTCACTGGGAAGCTGTTGAAAGAAGGCTGAATGATGGCAGGGTGAGTCACAATTTCGTGGTAGGATGAATTGAAGTAGTAGGGGTGATGGTGGGGGACAGGCAGGATAGGGAGGGGGAATGAGGTATGTTGGGAGGGAGGGAGGGGAGAGTAGTTCATGGAGGGGGGACCGGGAGGAAGGAACTATAAGGGGCCCCAATGCGCTGAAGTGCAAAGTGGTCTCTATTAATGCTAATGGCCTTAATTTGTGGCAGAAGAGAAACCTTCTGTTGATGGAGGGGACCCGTCAGCAGGCAGACATACTTCTAGTTCAGGAAAGCACAGGAGTGTTGTCTCCAAGGGAGGAAGTATGCCAGGCTTATCTAGCCACCAACATAGAGTCCCCTAAAAAGGTGGTGTGGGGTTACTTCTTTTTAGGTCCCTGGGAGCAGAGATGAATTCTGTTTTTGTTTCCCATTTTGCACGGAGGAAAGTGTCTGCTTGGGAGCTGTTTGGCCCACAGTCCAGCTGACCCTTCGCCCCATACATACCCCACACCAAAGCTACAGTAGAATCAATATGATCTAGGTAGAGTGCAGCCTGATGGCATCCCTAGTGGAATTGGACATAGGCCAAATAACCTGGTTGGACCGCACTCCAGTGGAATACTCCCTTCACTTGGGCAAGATTATTGGGAGTTCAGTGCTCAAGGGGAGGTGGGGCCCAGCGGAGAGTGTGGGTTGGGATGACAACAGTAATTTGGGAGCACCTTATGTCCACTGCATCCCACAAAAAGAGAGTAGAAGAGAGGAGAGGGGATACCTTGCTGGAAGAGATGGGAAAGCTGAAAAGGGAATGAAATAAACAAATAACGAGATTGGGTCAGCAACGGTTCAAAGAAATTAGGAGAGAGCTTAGAGAGATTGTAGCATCAACACTTCCAATTCGGTAATAAGCCTAGCAAGGTGCTTGCCTGACAACTGAAGGCAAAGACCAGGAGGCAGATGGTGTTTAAGATTCACAGAAAGACGGGGGGGGGGGGGGGGTTGGTGATCAGTTTTGACCAGATTAGAGAGGAATTTCACCTCTACTGTCAGCATCTTTATGCCTTGGGGGGGGGGGAGGCAATGCAGGACTGGTGGAATACCATCAGGAAGTTGAGATACTGAGCTTTTAAATGGAAAGATTATGACGGAAAAGGTCCTTGGGGCTATCAAGGAGATGAAGACCGGACATGCCTTGGGACTTGATGGATTTTCAGCTGTTTTTTATAAAGCATTTAGAAAGCCTCTGGTGGGTCCAATGGTTGACCTTTTCAATGCAGTGAACGGTGGACAGCCCTTAACTGAATCCATGCGAGTGGCAGGAGTTACTGTTATCCATGAGCCGGGGAAGGACGCCATCCTTTGTAGATCTCATAGGCCCATCTCCCTTATCATATTGGATGCTAAAATACTGGCCAAAATACTAGCGGCGCAGTTGAGCAGACTGTTACCCAACTTGGTGAGAGATGACCAAGCTGGTTTTGTCCTGGGCAGACTAGGAAGTGATAACATCCGTAGAGTGCTACACTAAATTTGGGAGGCTAAGCGAACGTGGGAACCTATGGTCACGGTTGACGCTGAAAAAGCATGCGACCGTGTGGAATGGTCATTCATGTTACAGGTACTCCACAAAATTGGGCTGGGGTCCCATTTCATAGGGCTTGATAAGAGCCCTTAGGTGTAGGTTAGGGTAAATGGTGGCTATTCAGAGAGTTTCAATCTAGGCAGGGGCGCATGACAAGAATGTCCACTCGCACTACTGCTCTTTGCACTGGTCATTGAACCATTGGTGGGAAGGGTGCGGGCGAACCCAGACATCCTGGGAGTACAGGAAGAGACCATTCAATACAAAATAGCTGTTTAAATGGACGATGTACTTATTTATTTTATTTATTTTTTATTTAACAGTCTTTACTATACCGCCCCTTCCAGAGATCAGGGGCGGTTTACATTGAACATTAAACAGAACAATTGTATACTTCTGTATACATTTACAAGGAACATTATGCTTTAACTATGTACAGGTGTACTTACAGGGAACATATTTTGAACAACATTTTGAACATATTTTGAACATTAACTATAACAGAGCTTTTCAAACTATTTACAAGTTATATACATGGAGCGCATCTTAGTTAGTTACAGTTACAGTGGTGAAAATAGTCAACTTTTTGAGTGGTTCATAGCGTGTTGTGTTGTGTGGGTTAGTGGGGTTAGTGAATTTTCCTGTGTTAGTCATTTGTTCTGTCTTGGGTACAGTGTATGTGTTTCTGTGATTGTATTGGCGAAGTTCTTTGTTGGTAGGGGATTTCAAAGTGTTTTGTAAAGAGGTAGGTTTTTAATTCTTTTTTGAATTGGTGAAGGTCTTTTATCATGCGGAGTGTTAATGGTATTTCATTCCAGAGGGTGGGGGCAGCGAAGGAGAATGCCCTGTCACTTGTTGTCGCTTTAGTTTTTCTAAAATTTGTTTTTATGTTGAGGGAGTGGGTTGCGTTCTGTCTGCGTGATCTAGTGTCTGATGGAGGGTGTATTAGGGTGGATAGTTGTGATGGGGAGATGTTGTTGACGATTTTGAAAGTAGTTAGGAGGATTTTATATTTTATTCGGCTGTTTATAGGGAGCCAGTGTAAGTCTAGGAGAATTGGGGTCACGTGGTCTGTTAGATTAGCTTTAGTGACCATCTTGGCGCATATGTTTTGGGCTCTTTGGAGATAGTATATGCTTTTTAATGGAAGTCCATTTAGGAGACTATTACAATAGTCGAAGTGGGGGGTTATGAGTGTATTGACTACAGATCTAAAGTCATCGGTGTTGAGTAGGGGTCTCAGATGTTGTATTGTCTTGAGTTTATAAAATATGGTTTTTACTGTGTGTTTTATGTGTGGAATCATGGAGAGTGAGTGGTCTAAGATTATTCCAAGGTATTTTACCTCCTTTTTAACAGGTATAGGTGTATTATTTATTGTGATTGTATTGGGGTATATGTATTGGGGTACTTACTATTCAGTCTCTCTAGGCCACTGACTTCACTAACAGTCTGCTATGGAAAATAGCTTCTTATAGTTCTTGGTCTGGATATAAGATCAACCTGGAGAAAAATGAGATACTAGGGGTGAATGTTGACACAGTATTAGCTCAAAAATTGAAGGTGAACTTTCCCTTTAAATGGTCTAAAGATGCGGTCAAATACTTGGGAGTAGAAATAGGGGAGGAATATGAGAAACTCTTTTCTTGGAACTACAAACCCTTGAGGCGGAGCATACTGGAAGGCATGTGGAGATGGGGCGGACTTCCTCAGTCCTGGCTTGGGAGAATAGCAGTGGTGAATATGAATGTACTCCCCTACTTGCTTTACATGCCCCAACCTGTGGAAGTGCCAGTGGCTTATCTGAACGGACTACAGGTAAAGGTGTACGATTTCATCTGGAAAAAGAGGTCGCATATGGTCCAAAGGGAGTTGTTGCACCATCGAAGGGAAGATGGAGGCTTGGGAGTGCTGAACTTGCTCAGCTATTACCAAGCAGCGCAGATACAGGTGATCTTTGAGTGGCAGGGAACTTCCCAGACCTAAACAATGGTTGCAAATTGAACAGGAGATTTGGGGGAGATGAGTCTGGGAGAGGGGTCACCTGAGGAGGAGAGGGTTGGAAGACCTACTAGAAGCATTGTGGAACCTGTGTCTTTTGGGGAAACTGCTAGGTACGTATGACCTAGATTGGCCACTGTTGGAAACAGGATACTGGGCTTGATGGACCTTGGTCTGACCCAGTATGGCATATCTTATATTCTTTTGATGACGGGGAATCTGTATATTGATTTAACCTGGTGGCAACTTCGGACAACTTTAATGGAAGGGAGGTAGTATTCTACATTATCCCCCATACAGGGACACCTGGACTTCCATCCAGGTGCCAGGGGTGGTAGATTTGACTTTTGTGGAGAAAGCATCTAACAAGTCTGGGTCAGTTGTTAAATCCTGAGGGGGGGAGGTCTTGGAATTTGCCCAGGTGAAGGAGCAATGGAGGTTGCCAGACTGCAACCACTATCCCAGTGTGCAACTACGATATTCTTTTGTGACTGCATCTTTCCAAGGTGATATCAGGAAACCCTGTACAGCAAAGGAAGACCTCTATCTTAAGACAAGGGGGACTAAAGGGCTATTGTCTAAACTCTACAAAATCCTTATCGCCAGACCCATTAGAGGATGCCACCCCTTTGATAGCCAGGAGCAAGATATTGGGAGGGGAATGGGATGAGGCTAGATGGGGAGAGATTCTCCTGGCTACCTCAAAGCTATTGGTTGCGGCCATCATGTTGTAAGTACAGTACTGGCCCTGCCGGGACTGTACAAATTTGTTGTTGACTGTAAACCGAGCTGATTTTAAAAAGCGCGGTATAGAAAAGACTTTAAATAAAATTAAAAAATAAATTAAAAAGGCTCATAAAGTACTCTATCGAACATACATGGCACCCCTGAGATTGAGAAAATTGGGTAAGAGGTCTGGCCCTCAGTGTTTGGAGGGGGTGTGGGAAGGTGTGCTCATTCTTTCCACACGTGATGGGCCTTTTCAAAGGTTGAGCTTTTCTGGGGTGCTGTCATGGAAGAAAGTGGCATGGCAGGAGTGAGATGGGGAAGGGATCCAGTGTGCTACCTGATGAATGGGACACCTGAGGGGATAGGGGAGGACTTGGCTAAACTGGGAAGGTATTGGTTTGTGGTGGCTAGGATTGAGCTGGCGAAGGTCTGAAAGGCCCCGGCATTGCTGGATCTGTGCAAGGTCAGAGCTCGAATGGAGGAAATGCAATGTATGTGTGAACTGACAGCTTATTCCACAGAAAAAAATAGTACAGTACCACAGGGTTTGGAACCCATACGTGGAATGGGAAGTGCAGAATCAGGATGGGGGGAGGAGAGTGCATGACTAATGTGTTGATGTATGGGCTCTATCGGGATACAGAGGTATGTAATGGAAAATTTGGAATGGGCAGTGGTACATTAGGACTTAATTTAATCACTGATTTTAAGATACGTTAATGAGTGCAGAGACCTACATAGAAGATTTTCTGTATAATGGACGGGGATAAGAGATTGCAATGTCTATAAAGTCTGTATAAAGCTTGTATAATGATGGCAGCATGTTTGCACGATGGTTTCTGTATGATGGTCAGTTCCTACAATGCACACCTTGTTTGTATGGATGGAGGGGAGGAGGGACTCTAGGGGGGAGGGGTGTGATAGTTTGGTATTAACCAACAAAAGTACCTGAGATTTGATATGTATGGATCATAATTGGAGTTTAATAAAAACTATAAGATAAAGAAAAACGTTTATATACCATTTTTGTACAATTACCATTCAAAATGGTTTACATGCTAAAAAAAATGAAAAAAATAAGAAAAGAGAGAAGCAAACCACTTTTTTGTTAAATTCATTCACACACTTCTATTCTGTAGGGAATATCATCAGAGGTGTCTCATAATCTCTGCTTCTTAGAGCTCTAGTATTTCGCACACTCCTTTAGTACAGTATTTGTATAGCTGTCAGATACAGTTTCTGCTCCCTGGACCTCTGTTGTGATACAGTCACCTTCATTGCAATATTTGTCTTAATAGGTGTTGGAGGCAGTGAAGTGGCTGGTATCTCACAGTCCAGAATCCCTGGAGCTCTGCTGTTGTACTTTCCTTCAGTACATTGAGGATGGGGTGAATCAAGAGTTCAGTAAGCCATTCTATCATGACCAAGTGGAAAGACGTCAAGCAGGCCTGTCCACTCAGGACCCCAGTGCTATCATTGATCTCTACAATAGTGTAATGACGTTCCTGGCTGAGGTGGTGTCCTCTGAGAAACTCTGTGATTTATCTTGGCCAGTTGCTGAGTTGACAGGACCTGGAGGAAGCCAACTCTTGCCTCATCTCCAGTGGAATACTCCAGAGCATCTTTCATGGCTGAGGAAAGCTGTTCTCTCCTTTCAAATTCCTCAGCTGGACCTTCCCCCACAGGGAGGTATGTAATCCAGAGGCATTACGGGATTTGGGGAGCAATCCATTTTAACAGCAGTTTTTGTTTAAAAGTACTGTAAAAAGGTTCCAAACTCAGATCCTTAACTGTTTTGTTTTGCTGGCTGTGTTCATACAGATGAAAAGAGCAACGTTGTGTAGAAGGTTGTGTTATTTTGTACCACACCCTTATGCATTTTTCAGTCTGTTGTCAAAAAATACAATTTAAAATGCATTAAAGTAAGAGTTTATTTCACTGATCTATACAATGTTCTCTATACTCTCAATGCAAAAATTAAGAATAAGGAACCAAAAATCTGGGTTTTATTAAGTCTTCACACCCTTTGTCGTAGAAAACCCAAGTTTCCTATTTCCAACAATTGTTTAAGGCCCAACCTATACCCATTATGAAGTGAATTTGAAGCAAAAATCTAAACATGCCAAACATGGAGCTAACGAAAGAACTCCAGGATAGATTTGTTCAAAGGTACAAAATGGGGGAAGGCTGTGAGAATATTTCAATGTGTATAAATGTCCCTTAGGAAACTGTCAGATCCATTATTGTAAAATCGAAACAGTTTGGCATCACCAAGACTCGGTCTTGATCAGGCTGTCCCTCCAAAGCTAATAGCCATGGGTTGAAGAAATTGCTGATTAAGATCATTGTGAGGCTTAAGATTGTTTTAGAAGAACTATGGAGATCTCTGGCTGAGACTAAGGAAAATGTGGTTAATTTTGAGATTACAGTACTTCACAAACATGGTCTGGTCTGTATGGGATGGATGCCTCTTCTGAAGAAAAGCCATATAATAATCCACATAGTGTTAGGAGACACTATACATATGTGGGAAAAGGATCTGATGAGACCAAAGTGGAATTTTTTGTCTCGGGGCTAACTGTGTGTTACATAAAACAAACATGGCACATCATCCTGTTAAAACACCATCCCAATAGTAGCGTATGATAGTGACTATGTTGTAGGGATGTTTTGCTGTAGGAAAAGATGGCAAAAATCCTGGAGGCAGATCTGTTGCAGTTTGCCAAAGATTTGTGATTTATTTTATTTATTTATTTATTTATTGTAAATTTTTATACCGCATTTTTCCGGTGGATCAAAAGTGGTTTACATTGAACAACAATTTGAATAGTACAGGACAAGTAAATATTCAATTACATAGAACAATTTCTTCTTAACTATATACAATTACATAGAACATTTTCTTCTTAACTATTTTCAGTAACGTGTAGCATGATAGAGCGTGCTTGACATGTCTCTTTGAGCATCTCTATATCGAACTATTTACAATTATGAGGAGTTTTCTGTATTCTGTTTGTTTTGGTATGACATAGGCAGGTTTTAGTTTTTACATTGCCTTTATGATTTAGTGTGTGGTGGGGTGGTGAGCTGGGTGGAGTTGATGGGGGGGGGTTTGGGCAGTCATTTTTAATTTGGGTTCCAAAGTGGAGGGTAAATAGGTGGGTTTTTAGTTGTTTTCTGAACATTTTGAGATCTTTTTTCTCTCTTATTCCAGAGGATGGGTGCATTGTGGGAAAATGCTTTATTGTTGGTCGACTTCACTGATTTCCTGAAGTCTGGTAGTATTGAGATTCTGTTTTTGTTGCAGTTTCGTTGAGAGCGGGAGTTAGTTTCTTTTTGAATGAGCGTGGAGAGGTGTGAAGGGGTGATATTGTTGATTAATTTGAAGGTAGTGACAAGTATTTTGTAGTTTATGCAGCTTTGTATAGGGAGCCAGTGAAGGTTGTATAGTATGGGGGTTGTGTGTTCTGTTGGGCTGATGTTCATCATTATCCTAGCTGCAGTGTGTTGTGCTAATTGGAGTTGTCTTAGAGTTAGTTTTGTTATGCCCTGTAGAGTGGTGTTTATCGCTCTAAAAAAACCTCTATACCCCAAAATTAGAGAACTTATCTTTCAAATGAACTACTCATTAGACAAATGACTAGGTCTCAGACTTCCCGACACTATCAATGCTTACTGCCAGCAACCCGGCAGAGCTGTGCCAAATAGCATCAACAACCTGTCAGATATATCAACAGTTCCCAAAAATATATGATTCTTCCAATATAAAGTGACTTAACCAAATGATGAAAATTTCGCAACAGATGCTGAAGTGCTCCCAATCATTCAAAAATGCAAAAATAACTTATCTTATGTCGCCACAATTGCTGAAGTATTCCCTATAGTCCAAAGAATATATAATTGTCCCAACGCCGTCTTTGTAGCGCTTCAACGCATTTCTCCTGACAAGGATTCTTCAGGGGAAGATAATTCCACAGCATATGTTCCAAAAAAAGCTGGCGAAGCCAAACACAATTTATATAGAAAAGTTCATAATTTCCATGGCTCCCTAGAGATACATAAGAACAGATAAACACCCACCGGCAATTAAAAAGCACTAAAAAATTTTTTTACTACATTATCATGTTCATAACTAAAATCTTTGTCCAAAATGACGAAACTCACTGACCAACTTGCAGCCCACTATCAGCATGTGAAAGAACTTATCCCGTTGATGCTGCCCGCGTCTTCTGAGGATAACTATTCCTTTCCAATTCAACAAAAAAACACCGCGCATGCGGACTCGCGGTACCGCTAACCCGTTATAGATCAGCCTGCTATTTGAGTGATGTATATACATATCTACTCCCTCTCAGTTAAACCGAGCATGCTCTCCATTCGACCATGTTATTTAAACCTGTTGGTTCTACAGATCGCAAGTTAAAAATCCACCTTTGTTCATGAAACAGCAGGGTCTGATCCCTCGTCTTGCCCCCTTTTCCCATATGTATCTGTTCAATAACAAAACATCGGAAGTCTTCAAAAGAGTGACCAAGTGTTATACTGTGTTGTACTAGTGGAGCTTCCTTTGTTCTACACTTAAGACGACTTTTGTGTTCCCCCAAACGAATTTGCGAAGACCTAATGGTCTTGCCGATGTATAGTAGATTACAGGGACACTGCATTTCTTCATTTTGAACATATGCTGTGGAATTATCTTCCCCTGAAGAATCCCTGTACAGGAGAAACGCATTGAAGCGCTACAAAGATGGCGTTGGGACAATTATATATTCTTTAGACTATTGGGAATACTTCAGCAATTGTGGCGACATAAGATACGTTATTTTTGCATTTTTGAATGATTGGGAGCACTTCAGCATCTGTTGCGAAATTTTCATCATTTGGTTAAGTCACTTTATATTGGAAGAATCATATATTTTTGGGAACTGTTGATACATCTGACAGGTCGTTGATGCTATTTGGCACAGCTCTGCCGGGTTGCTGGCAGTAAGCATTGATAGTGTCGGGAAGTCTGAGACCTAGTCATTTGTCTAATGAGTAGTTCATTTGAAAGATAAGTTCTCTAATTTTGAGGTATAGAGGTTTTTTAGAGCGATAAATATATAAGTAGATATAATAGTATATGCTCTGTTAATACGCCTAAGTACAACTTCTGTAGAGTGGTGTTGGCAAAGTCAAAATGATTGCTTGAACTACAGATTTGAAGTCGTTGAGGTAGAGTAGTGGGTGGAATTGTTTCAGTATTTTGAGTTTATAGAAGATCTTTTTTGATGTGTATTTTATATGGGATGTCATGTTGAGGTTACGGTCAATGAGAACTCCAAGGTATTTTATTTCATTTTTAATTATTATATTTGTGTCTTGTATCTTAACCCTTTCAGACCATATGTCCACTGTAATGGACGTCATTTTATCCATTGAATTCCAGGTATATATATATATATGGTGTCTGTGAAAAAATTCAGGTCTGAAAGGGTTAATTGATGGTGGGGGGGGGGGGTGAAGCTCTGGTTTCTTGTTACATACATAGCTTCGGTTTTCGTGAGGTTAATCTTAAGATTATGATTTGCGAGCCATTCTGTTATCTCTGCAAAGCATTTGATTCGTTTTTGGATTGATGGGTTTTTGATGTTAAGTGGGAGATATAACATTGTCGTCTGCATAATTTATCTGGAATTTTTTAAAGATGGTGCAGATGGGTTGGATATTGAAGAGAATGGCTGACAGGGGTAAACCTTGTTTGTATTGTTTGGACATTTGGTGTTCGATTCTTACTTGTTGTGTTCTGTTGGACAGATATGAAGTGAATCATTGCAGGACTGTGTCTTGCATACCAATTTGTTGGAGTCTGCGGAGCATGATGTGATGGTTTATGCTGTCAAAGTTGGCGATGATGTCAAGGAAGATGAGTAAGAATGCTTTCTTGCTGTCGTCAATTCCTTGTATGAGTTGGTCAAATAGGATGGTGAGGAGTGTCTCCACTCCATGGAATGGTTGAAAACCATATTGGTGTTCGTCTAGTGGGGCTGCGGAGTCTATATGATAGAAACATAGAAATATGACGACAGAAAAAGACCACATGGCCTATCTAGTCTGTCCTTCCATAACAACTACAACAGTCCACTTTTTGCCTTTAGAGATCCTCTGTGTTGGTCCCATGCTTTCTTGAATTCAGTTACTGTCCTCATCTCTACAACCTCCACTGGGAGACTATTCCACGGATCCACTACTCTTTCCGTAAAGAAATATTTCCGCATATCACTCCTGAATCTATCTCCCTTCACCCTCATCCCATGTCCCCTCGTAGCAGAACTTGCTTTCAATTGAAAGAGGCTCTCTCCCTGAACATTTATGCCACGGAGGTATTTAAACATCTCAATCATATCACCTCTATCCCGCCTTTCCTCTAAGGTGTACATATTAAGATCCTTAAGTCTGTCCTCATATGCTTTATAATGAAGCCCATTAATCATTTTGGTAGCAACCCTCTGCACCGACTCCATCCTGTTCACATCCTTTTGAAGGTGCGGTCTCCAGAATTGCACACCACACTCCAAATGAGGTCGCACCAAAGACTTATACAGAGGCATTATCACCTCCTTTTTTCTGCTAGCCATTCCTCTCCGTATGCACCCAAGCATCCTTCTAGCTTTTGCTGTCGCCTTTTCCACCTGTTTAGCTACTTTAAGATCATCAGACACAACCACGCCTAGGTCCCGCTCTTCTTTAGTGGACAAAAGTACTTCACCTCCTATACTGTATTGCTCCCTTGGATTGCTGCAGCCCAAATGCATGACCTTACATTTTTTAACATTAAATCCCAGCTGCCAAATTCTAGACCATTCTTCAAGCTTAGCTAGATCCCTCCTCATGTTATCTACCCCTTCCTGGGTGTCTACTCTATTGCAGATTTTGGTATCATCCGCAAAGAGGCAAACCTTACCCGACAGCCCTTCCGCTATATCACTAACAAAGATGTTAAAAAGAATCGGACCAAGGACAGATCCCTGGGGCACACCACTGGTAACATCCTTCTCCTCAGAGTGAGCTCCATTTACTTGTACTCTTTGTCGCCTCCCACCCAACCAATTTCTAACCCATGCAGTAACTTTAGGGTCCATCCCTAGGGTGCTCAGTTTGTTTATAAGTCGCCTGTGAGGAACAGTGTCAAAGGCTTTACGGAAATCTAAATACACCACATCTAGAGCTCTCCCTCGGTCCAACTCCCTGGTCACCCAGTCAAAAAAATCAATCAGATTTGTCTGACAAGACCTGCCTCTGGTGAATCCATGCTGCCTCGGATCCTGTAATCCGCTGGACTCCAGAAACCTCACTATTTTCTCTTTCAGCAGCGTTTCCAATAATTTACTCACCACCGAAGTTAAACTAACCGGCCTGTAGTTTTCAACCACATCCTTACTTCCGCTTTTGTGTAAAGGCACCACATGAGCCTCTCTCCAGTCCTTTGGCACCACTCCTGACTCCAACGAGGCATTGATCTTGGAGTTGTAATTTAATCATTTTTTCTATTAATTTTGCCATGAAGGGGAGGCTTGAAATAGATCTGTAGGAGGATGGAGAATTTTTGTCCATTGTGTTGTTTTTTAGGATTGGGCGGATTAGGGCATGTTTCAGTGAGTGTGGTAGGTGACCATGCTGGATTGTGGAGAAGATTCAACATCCAGAAGGATGGACAATGATCCTAAGCATAAAGCAATAACAATGATGGAGCAGATCAGCAATGAGAAAGGTGAATGTCTTCGAATGGCCCAGTCAAAGTACAGACCTGAATCCAATAGAAAAAAAATCTGTGGCCAGATTTGGGAGGTGATAGGCCTTTTATAACATGGTGCCGTGCCCCCTGGTCTCTTCCTTGCCAATTCTCTGCAGGAGAGGGGGGATGGACTTGCAGCCAGCATTAAATACCAGCTCCTATGAAGTCTTATTCTCTTTGTCTTCCTGGTGAGTTGCATCTTACAGAAATTAACTGCAAATTCTACTATTGCCTTTGTACCTAGACCATGCTGCTTCTGCCAGCTTGCATCAGTATTCATATCCAGCAGGAAGCTCACCATTTGCTTCAGCCTATTGTGCAAATCTCCTTAAAGGAATCCTTTCTCCCTTCCCCATTGTTTGCGCATTGTGCTCTGGCTGGGGTCAGGACTGTATGTTAGGGAAGGAAGGGGCACACTATTGTGAATTATCCACTACTTGATGAAGCCATTGAGGGCCTCGGCATTCACTGGGGATTTTTCATCCAGCGGTGGCCATCTGGGAGACACATTTAAGGGAGGATGCATACTAAAGTACGTTGACATCTTGAGACTGGCAGAGTAGGAGTTTTTAGAAACAGAGGAAGCCATCTTGGGATATGGATCAGGGAGGCCATTTTGGACTTAAGACCCAATAGTCATCTTTGGATTGGCATCTATTGAGGGAAGACTTTAACCCTTTCCACTCAGCTGTCCCACCCCTTGGGTTATTTACATTTTTCCACAGGGTAGGACAGATGAATAGCATGCTAATTTATGGCCCATAAGCCCCTCCCCATGGGAATAAACACTTCATGATGGCGAGTAAGAAAAAGCGTTTTATAGCTGCCGAAGCAACGAATATGTTGATATTGCGATCTGGCATGAGTGAAATAGAAAATGTATCCAAGTGGAAGGGATTAAACCCCATCAGCAGCCACCTTGGAATCGGATCAGGGTGATCAGTTTTGCCTTCCGAACAGTGTTGTCAAAGAACAAAGGCCCTGGGTTTATTGTGACATATTGTGTGGATTAGCAGGAATGTACAGCCGAGGAGAGTCCATCCAGATTTGGTTGGGGCACCCATTCAGCACAAGAAACGGCAACTAGGATGATGAAGGAAGCTGGTGAGCCTGATCCTGCTGTCCAAAATTCTTTAACCTGTAGCACTAAAGATCATATCCCCAACAACAGAGTAACAAACATAACCTGTGAACAGAAAAGAGGATACAACTCCAGGACCACTACTACTACTATTTAGAACTTATAAAGCGCACGCATGCAGCGCTGCACAACTAACCTACAGGAGGTAGCCAACATACAAGAGACAGTCCCTGCCCATCAGAGTCATGCTCATCGGAGCTTACAATCTAGTTAGAGCAGTACAGAGCATTAGTCAGTTCAGCGGAAGGTACGGTGTGGTACAGTTTGGTCTATAGTTTGGTCGTGAACGTTGACGGGGGTTAGGAAAAGATGAGGATGGACGTCAGGATCTGAATGCAAAGTTAAAGAGGTGGGTCTTCAACTTGGATTTGAAGAGGGCCAGGGAGGATGCCTGGCGCACAGGCGCAGGTAGGCTGTTCCAGGCGTATGGTGCAGCAAGGTGAAAGGAGCGCAGTCGGGAGTTCGCGGTGCGGGTGAAAGGCATTGATAGAAGTGATTTGTTGGCAGAGCACAAATTTAGAGCGGGGACATAGGGAGAGATAAGAGGTATTGAGGGGCCATAGAGTGAATGCATTTATAGGTCAGTAGGAGAAGCTTGAATTGGATGCGGAATTGGACAGGGAGCCAGTGAAGTGACTTGAGAAGAGGAGTAATGTGGGCATGACGAGGCTGGCAGAAGATTAGTCGAGCAGCATGATTTTGTATAGTATAGATTGAAGGGGAAGGAGGTGGCTCAAGGGGAGACCAGTGAGGAGTAGTAGGTTGCACCAATCGAGACGAGAGGAGATTAAAGAGTGGGTAAGCGTTTTGGTAGTGTGTTCAGAGAGGAAGGGGCGGATTTTGCTGATGTTGCAGAGAAAGAAGCGGCAGGTCTTAGCTACAAGCTGGATATGAGCGGAGAAGGAGAGAGAGGTGTCAAAAATAACCCCTAGATTGCGGGCCGAGGGAACAGGAAGGATAGTAGATCCATTGACTTGGACTGAGAGAGGGGGAAGTGAGGGGGAGGAGTTGGGTGGATAGACAAGGAGTTCAGTCTTGGGCATGTTCAGTTTCAATCAGCGATGAGACATCCAGGCAGTAATGTCCGAAAGACAGACAGACAGATCTTGGACTGGGTTGCCAGAGAAATATTAGGTGTAGAGAGGAAGATTTGGGAGTCGTCGGCATAGAGATGGTACTGAAAGCCATGGGAGGAGATAAGCGCTCCAAGGCCTTGGGTATAGAGAGAGAAAAGGAGGGGTCCCAAGACAGATCCTTGGAGTACACCTACCTGGAGCGGGGTAGGGGAGGAGGAGAAGCAACCAGAGCATACACTGAATGAGCGGTGGGAGAGGTAGGAGGAGAACCAGAATAGTACGGAGTCCTTGATGCCAAGCGAGGAGAGGGTGGTAGGTCGTTGGTGACTTTTGTGAGTGCCGTTTCAGTGGAGTTTAGGGGACGGAAGCCGGATTGTAGTGGGTCCAGGAGAGCCTGGGAGGTGAGGAAGTTGAGGCAGCGACGATGGACTGCTCGTTCCAATAGTTTGGATATGAAGAGAAGGAGGGAGATGGGTAGAGAGATAGAAGGGCATGTGGGATCAAGTGAGGGATTCTTGAGGAGGGGTGTGACAACAGCATGTTTGAAGTCAACGGGGACAGTTGCAGTGGAGAGAGAAAGGTTGAGGATGTGAGTGATGGAGGGGACAATGGTGAGGGAGATGGAACGTAGGAGATGGGTGGGGATAGGGTCTGATGAACTGGTGGTGGGTTTGGAGGAGGAAAGAAGGAGTGTGGTTTCTTCAGAGATCGGAGGGAAGGAGGAGAGGGTGGCGGGGGGAGGATGGATGGGGGAGAAGAATTGGGGAGGAGGGGAGGTAGATGGGGGGGTAGGGAATTGGAGGGTAATTTTGTGGATTTTGTCGTGAAAGTAGTCGGCTAGGGTTTGGGCAGAAAGGGAGGGTGGGATTGGGGGCGGGGGGACCTTGAGGAGAGAATTGAGGGTATTAAAGAGGCGGCGAGGATCAGAGGCAAGGGAGTTGGTGAGATCGATGTAGTAATCTTGTTTGGCAAGTGCTAAGGCTGACTGGAAGGAGCCAAGCATGAATTTGAAGTGTAGAAGGTCTTTCGGGGAGCGGGATTTGGACCAAGTTCGTTCGGCAGAACGGGTGCAGATGCGTAGGTAACGGATTGTGGGTGAAAGCCAGGGTTGGGGAGTAGATTGTTTTACAGGACGTGGGGTAGAAGGGGCAAGAGTGTCAAGGGCTGAAGATAGTGTAACATTGTGTGAAGATAATGCCTCGTCGATGGACTCAAATGATAAAATGGAGGAAAGGGATGGAGAAATGGTGGAGGAGAGAGTCAGGGGATCAATATTATGAAGATTTCTAAATAGGGCAGTGGAGACAGGAGGAGGTTGGGACGGCGGAAGCTGAAGAGTAAATGTTAAGAGGTGATGGTCAGATGAAGGAAGGATTGATTTGCGGAAGTTTGAGGGAGAGGAATTGGAGAAGAGTATTAGGTCAAGGCAGTGGCCGAGTAGGTGTGTGGGGGCAGTGGAGCAAAGTTGGAGGTGGAACGAGGAGGTAAGAGCGAGGAACTTAGAGGCATGGGGGTCGGAGGGGTTGTCGATGTGAATGTTGAAATCGCCAAGAATAAGAGTAGGGGAGGAGGGATCCATAAGGGCAGAAAGCCAGGAGTCGAAGTAGGTGAGGAAGGTTGATTCGGATTTGTCGGGTGGGCGATAAATAACAGCTACTCGGGGGGGGGGGAATGGTGTGAGGAGGCGAATGGAGTGGACTTCGAAGGAGAGGGGGGAGGAGTTGGAATTGGCAGGAGGGAGCGAGTAGGAGGCCAATACCACCACCACCAGTAGATCGAGGTGTATGGGAGAACTGGTAGGCCCCATAGCAGAGAGGCGCAATGGAAGCGGTGACATCTGGGGGGAGCCAGGTCTCGGTCAAGGCAAGAAGGTGTAGGGCATTAGAGATAAAAAGATCGTGGATAAAAGTGTTTTTTTTTTTTAATGACTGAGCATGCGTTCCATAGGGCGCATGAAAACGGGAGAGCGGAGGGGGGGAGAGGAAACGGATATGGATGAGGTTGGATAAGTTACGTGTGGAAGTCTTATCAGAGTAGCGTGGGGGTCTATTTCTAGGGTAATACCGAGATTTAGAGGGAGCAGGGTATGGGTGGGTATGTCTGGGTGTATGTGCTCTCCAAGAGGGATATGAGGGAGGGGAAACAAGGGGTAAATTGATGGTATCAGGTAGGTTGTGTGAGGGATTATTTTTGGGGGGTGGGGTTGGAGTTGATATCTAAGGATGAGTGATTGTGGGATGAATGGGGGAGGGAGGGAGGAGCGGGATGTGGATGAGATTAGATAGAGTACATGAGGAACTTTTTTTTAGTGTGAGAAAGAAATGGGGGGGGGAGGGGGGGCCCGGGGTTGGGGTTGGGGTTGGGGTTGGGGTTGGGGTTGGGGTCGGGGTTGGGGTTGGGGTCGGGGTTGATATTACCTGATGAGAGAAGGAGAATGAGTATTAGAGAGCGAGGTAAAGTGGAGATAGTATGGTGGAAGCGAGGGTGGGGTTGCCTTATGGAGAGGGGGGATGGTGTGAAGAAGCTCAAGAGCAGATGCTAGACTAGGGGGCAGAAAGGAGGGAGAAGTGAGGAAGGTAGGGGGAGGGTGGGGAGAGATGAGGAAGGTAGGGGGAGGGGAGGGAGAAGAGGAGGGAAGGTGTTGATAGGAGGGGAGGCAGTTGGGGAGGAAGAGAAGGACAATGAGATGTGGGACCATGGTAGTGGGCAGGAAGGTCTAAGCAAGGAATGGGTAGCAGCAGCATCAGCACCAAAGAAAAACCACGGAAAATGGAAACTAAGTGCTGAAATGACAGAAAAAGAAGCAAGGCAAGGCAAAGACTAATGTTTCATCTGATCTGTGCCAAGAAGCGACAATCAATGGAGAGTGGGAATGCTTAGCAAGCCATACCGAAACTGCAGAGTTGTTTTCCAGTGAACGGAGAGCAGATCTCAGCATTACTATCCAATCAGTTACCAGGCAAATAGCAAATAAAATCTGATAATTGAGTGAATAGTCCTGCATCCCTAGCTCCATATATACAGCAAGGACCACAGCATCCTGTGTCCTGGACATACAACTCTTACTTTTACCCTCCTCAGAATACACACGCCATAGTCTACCCTGAGAAATTCAATGAGCATAGCTCTCAGTACCCTTTGGTTTACTCAGAAGTTCATCAGTTCAGTTTCCCTTGCTATGATGCTAGGCCCACCAGTACAGGGCGGGGACAGTCACTCTGTGCTATCATCTTGGCCATCCAGGTAAGGCTAGCAATAAGTTGAGATAGGATCTTAAGAAATAGTCGCACACCCAACTACTAGGCCCAAGCCAGCAAGACCTCGGGGCACCAGTCCTCCCCGGCTTGGATCACAGATCCTCCAGAGGTCGCAGACCGCCTGGAGAGGACCTCAACTGAAGTGACTGCATGGCATCGGCCTTATACTCAGACTTCAAGCCCAAATGGGAGACTGAGGATGAAGAGTCCCTGGACATGAGGTGACACCAAAATGTACCCTTGGACCCATCTCACCCGCCCTGATACTGTTCCCCGCCCGAGGACATCGCCTTCCTCGATTTTGTGTGGGACTTGGCCAAGGCTCTCACGATTGAGAGAGAGACCGAGGAGGACCCGCGGATCACGGAATTGGAGATACTCCAATATGAGGCAGCCCCTAAGGAAACCCTTACAGTACCAGTGCCCCCAATCCTCGATCACTTCCTCCTCCAGATGTGGGAAACACCAGTATCAGTACCAATCAGTAGGCACCTTGACGTCATGTACCGGGTAGGCGACTCGATGCCATGTACAAGGTACGCTGAAGCCCTGGGTTTCAAAAGATTCAGCTTCCCCACAACTCAATGGTTGTGGAGTGAGCCATGCGTCAGTTCAGAAGCCAAAAAACTCATTTGTCGGTGCCTCCAAGCAAAGAGGTCCGAAACCTTGATGCCATCTGCTGGAAGGCCTTTCATGGCTCATTGCTAACTTGCCAGATCTAATCCTATCAGCTCTATATTGGCAGGTACCTGAAGGAACTGTCAAAGGAGCTTGGATTTTCGGCAGGCCTTGGTGGGGAAACCCTACAGAGGTTTACGATCCTGACCTCGGCGGTGAAAGATGCTCAAAGTCTTTGTCCTAAGCAGCCTACGATGGCTTAGAGTCTTCGGCCTGTGTGGCCACCACAGGAATCGGGGCACGATGCCAAGCATGGCTGCAGTCGTTTGACCTAAAGCAATGGGTGCAGGACAAACTGATGTCCCCTGCATTGGAGAAGAACCTATGGCAGACAAAGATGCAGAGATAGAAATCAAGTTTCTGATGAGAACCAGGCTCTTGAAGAAGACCTCAGTGCAACCCCGGAAGAAACCACTGGGAAGAAGCAATTCCTGCCGAGGAAGAAGGGGGGCTTTGGGGGAGCCCACATTTCCAGGCCTTCTTGCCCCCTCAACAGGGCCAGCAGCAAAAAGGCCAAGGACATGGTCCCGAAAAGCAAAAGACCCCGAAGTCCCAGGTGCCGGCCCTGACCCAGCCTTGGGGAAGCTTTTCACTGCCTGGGCACCACCTCCCACCCCAGGGGGTTCTCTGCAGCCCACAGTGGGGTGCCAGTCCTGTTTGCCCACAGGTAGACAGCTATCACCTCCGATATCTGGTTACTACAAGTGGTCGAGGAGGGCTGCCTCCTCTACCTACTGCGGGCGCCACCCTTGTACTTTCCAGGAGAGCCTACCAGACCTCTCCTTCAATAGACCCTGCTTCTCACCTAGCTAGCAGGCCTAATCCAGGACAAGGCAGTGGAGCCAGTGCCAAAACATCACTAGCAGCTCACTAAGCCTCCATTTGAGCCTCTGGCTACCTGCCACCTGTGGGTACCTCTCCTGGAAAGTTGCCATCCTGGTAGCAGTCAATTCAGCTCGCAGAGTCCGTGAGCTCCAGGCTCTCATGGCAGAGCCACCATACATGAGGTTCTACAAGAAAAGGATGGTGCTCCGCATACACCCCAAGTTTCTGCTGAAGGTGGTGTCCCTATTCCACCTCAACCAGGTGGTGGTGCTCCTCACCTTCTTTCCGAGGCCTCAAGCCGGTAGGACGGAGACCGTTCTCCATACTCTGGATTATAAGGGAACCCTGTTCTTCTACCTGCAATGGACTCAGAGCCATCGCAGAGCTCAACAGCTTTTCGTATCCTATGACTCCAACCATCTGGGGCTCCGAGTGACTAAGTGAACTCTGTCACTTGGGTGGCGGACTGCATTACCTTTGCTTATGAGCAAGCGGGGATCTCACCGGACCAGAGGGTCATGGTGCACTGCGTCAGGGCCATGACTACTTCCGTAGCAAATCTGCATCCCGTCCCAGTAACAGAAATCTGCTGGGCCGCCACCTGGTCTTCGGTCCATACTTTAGCAGCTCACTACTGCCTGGAGAGAGAGTCTCAGTGGGACAGCACCTTCGGCCAGGTTGTACTCTATAATCTCTTCGGGGTGTAGGCAGCTCCTGCCCTCCGACTCTTCTGTGTTCAGGCTACTGGAGTGCTGGTTCTCTGCCAGACACCTGGGTCTTATGAGAGTCTCTAAGTAGGGATTCAACTGCTGCTGATCATGGCTCACCCTATCTCCAGGAACAAGCAGGAATGTAGTCTTCACATATGGGTATCGTCGGTACCGACGGAGCCTGTGCGGGAACGCTCCCCAGCGTCCAGTAGGAAATCTTTTGGGAGCATCCCACAGCGCCTGCGTGCTGTCTTCCCGCCTTTCCCAACTGTCCCTCTCCAATTCTTCGTTTTCCACAGAGCCAACAGGTCGCACATCCTGACACCGCAGAAAATTCCCTTCTTATACTTCTCTTTTGTGGTCGTGTCTGCCTTCCCTCGATGTTATACCTGTACCGCCGGTGGTTCTTTTCTTTTTTCTAAAAAAAACCAAAAAAACCCTTTGTTTCTGGAGTCTTTCTCCAGTGATTTTTTTCTCGGGTGCCACGTGCCATTTTGGGCACTAGGCCCAACTTTTTCCCTCAAAATGGAAAAACCCGCTTCGGGTTTTAAAAAGTGTTCTAAGTGTGGCGGTACCATCTCCATCACCAACACCCATGAGTGGTGCCTCAAATGTTTAGGTCCTGAACACTCTATTTCAGAGTGTGTTGCCTGTGGGATGATGTCAAAAAGAGGCCGGCAAAACTGAGCTGCTAAGCTCAGCACCCTTTTTCCCTCCGATGCAGCCTCTGTGGCATCGACGTCCTCCAGGGCTTCATCCTTCTCCCATAAATCTCAGGTAACTAAACATAAATCTAGCCGGTCCTCAAAGGGTAGATCTCCTTCTAAACATCGAGATGCCTCTGGCGTTGCCCTTGAGGGACTTTCACTGGCAAAATTGCTCCGGCGGGAGGCTTCGGCTTCCAAAGCACTAATGGGGCTCCAGGATGTTCTCGAGGCTTCAACCTCGGCAGAACTACTGGTGCCATGCTCTGGGATTCCGGCCCTTTAACAGGCACCGATACCCAAGCATCAGCAGCGTCAATAGACCAGAGATTCTTGGCTATTGAGCGCAGTCTAGTGGCTCTTCTCACAGCTTTGATGCCCCTGAAACCGCTTCAGACAATTCAACCGGTACCGGCACCGACTGTATCGACATCGACAGGTATTCTACCGGGACCGAGTCATGCATCTCTATGCGGCATCGATAAGTCGGTACCGGACCACTCCGATGCCGACTTCGATCGGTACCAGTACCGTGCCTTGCGCGATCACCAGGATCGGAGATACTTCGAATCCTCGGATGAGTCTGAAGACTCCGAAGGCTCTGCCAATACCAGAGTACTTCTTCCCGAGGATTCCTCTTCTCCTCAGCGTAGGATGTCTCCACCAGAGGATATGTCCTTTCAGGATTTTATCCGAGATGTGGCCCGAGGTCTTTCCATCACAGTGGCTCCTGAAAAAGAGCCTAGGGCAAAGGAATTAGAAATCCTACAATACCCTAAAGCTCCCAAGGAGGCAGCTACCTTACCTATTCATGAGATTTTGCATGATCTTACGTTAAGGATGTGGGAAAAACCTGTAACCACATCTCCTCATTCTCGAAGACTCTACACCATGTATCGAGTTCCTCCTTGTCCTGGGTTTCAGAAGACTCAATTACCACACCATTCCATGGTGGTGGAATCAGCCATGAGACGGATGAAGAGTGCGAAAAGACATGCATCTAATCCTCCAGGACGTGAGTGTAGGACTCTTGACGCCTTTGGATGTCGATCCTTCCAGGCTTCCATGCTTTCTGCTAGGATCAGTTTCTATATCTTGTATATGGGAATGTTCCTTAAGGAAGTCACAAGAGACTTAGAGCTTATGATCCCTCTCCTTCCTGATGATAAAAGGCAAGATTATCTTACTCTTGTTAAACATGCTCAAGATGTTTCCAAGTTTGTAAATTGTGCAGCCTTTGACTGCTTTGAATGCATAAGCAGAACCTCTGCTATTGCCATAGGTGCACGTAGAATTGCCTGGCTCCAGGCATCTGACTTGGAAATCTGGGTACAGGACAAACTGGGGAATATACCTTGCACAGGAGAGAATCTCTTTGGCAAGAATTGGCAGGAAAAAGCTAATGAGATAGATGCTGAAAGTATCATTTTGGATAGATTGTCCAAATCTACAGCTGATCCTGCAAGGAAAAGATCCTTTAAGAAACCATTCTTCAGTAAGAAGTAGTAGTTTTATCCCTCCTATACCCAACAGGGACATCGTTCAGGTCACTCTGCCCAAAAGGGACAGCAGCAACAACCTAGGCAACAAAGGAAGCCAAAAGCTGCTAAGCCTCAACCAGCTCAGCAGACTCAGCCTCCACAGGGGCTTTGACTCCTATCTAGAGAACTTTGCCTTCCTGGCCCTGAACGGCCCAGAACCCTCCACCATCCCAGAAAGGTTATGTCATTTTGCCCCCAGATGGTGTCACATAACAGCAGAAAATTGGACTCTGTCTATTGTACGAGAGGGCTACAAGCTTCATTTCCTCAGCATGCCCCCTCCTACAATAGTAAGACAGTTCAATTCTCAGACCTCTCCCAATGACCGGTTAGGTGAAGAGGTCACTATGCTTCTTGTCCAAGGGGCAATAGAAGAGGTGCCTATTCCCCATTGGGGTACAGGGTTTTACTCCCCCTATTTCCTTATTCCAAAGAAAACAGGAGGACACAGACTCATTCTAGACCTCAGAGAATTGAACAAATTCCTGTTCAGAGAGAAGTTCAAAATGATTTCTCTAGGAACTCTGCTGCCATATCTTCGGAGTCAGGATTGGCTTTGTTTTCTAGATCTCAAGGATGCGTACATTCATGTTCACATCCATTCAACTCACCGAAACTTCCTTTGATTCCTGTTTCAAGGGAAGCACTACCAATGCAGGGTTCTTGCTTTTGGCCTGGCTTCTGCACCAAGGGTGTTCACAAAATGCATGGCTGTGATAGCAGCATTTCTCCGCACCCTGGGAATATTCGTCTTCCCTTACTTAGACGACTGGCTCATTCGAGCCCCTTCAGAGCCAGAGGCCAGGGTTGCTCTGTCTCGCACAATGCGCATCCTTCAGTATTTGGGACTTGTCATAATCTTCCCAAAGTCCAACCTTGCTTCCACTCAATCCCTAGAGTTTATAGGAGCTCTTCTGGATACCAGACTGACAAGGGCCTTCCTTCCACAGTCCCGCTGCCTTCGCATTGTGCAGTTAGCTTCCCAAGCAGTGCTAAAACCTCACCTCACTGCTCGGGAAATGTTACAGTTGCTAGGCCACATGGCATCCACCGTGCATGTGGTTCCTTATGCTCGCCTCCATATGAGGGCAGCCCAGTGGACCTTATCCACTCAGTGGACTCAGGCATCAGGTTGCCTGTCAAACAAAATAGCAAACTCAGATCGCCTTATTTTGTCCCTCCAATGGTGGCAGTCACCCAAAAACCTTCTGGTGGGGTCTCCTTTTCAGCAACCCCCACCCCAAGCCACTCTAACAACAGATGCTTCACAGGTGGGTTGGGGAGCCCACCTGCACGGCCTCTCTACCCAGGGTACCTGGACTCCACAGGAGGCCTGTCTCCATATCAACCTCCTGGAGCTCAGAGCAATCTTCCTTGCTTTTTGAGTATTTCACACCCAGCTCAGCTACAAGACAGTCCTAATTCAAACGGACAATCAAGTAGCCATGTTCTATGTGAACAAGCAGGGCGGAACAGGCTCTCTGTCGCTGTGCAACGAAGCTTTGCGACTATGAGCTCTTGCCAGAGAGCATCAGATTCATCTCCTTGCAGTGTATCTTCCAGGCATTCAAAACTCTTGGGCAGACAGACTCAGTCGAGTTCTCCTTCCACACAAATGGTCTCTCCATCCAGACCAGGTTGCCCAAATATTTCAGATTTGGGGAACTCCAGACATAGACCTCTTTGCAAGTCCGCTGAATGCCAAACTTCCCTTGTTCTGTTCCAGAATTCTAGCTCGAGGCTGTCAGGCCAGGAATGCTTTCCTCCTTCATTGGGGTCAGGACTTCCTGTATGCCTTTCCACCCATTCCCCTAATTCCCAAAACCCTGTTCAAACTTCAGAGAGACAGAGGTCAAATGATCCTCATAGCTCCACGTTGGCCATGGCAACCATGGTACCCTCTGCTCCTATATCTCTCTCAAGCTCCGCCTCTGGAGTTAGGATCTGCTCCAGATCTTCTTTCTCAAGAGGACAGAATGCTGTGGCATCCCAATCCCCAGTGTCTGCATCTCAGGGCCTGTTTGCTGAAAGCCTAGAACTTTGCGGTCTTAACATTTCCCAGCAGGTAAAGGATATCCTTCATGCTTCCAGGAAACCTTCCACAAGACGCTCTTATGCATTCAAGTGGAAAAGGTTTACCATATGGTACTCGCAGAAGGGTCTTAACCCTCTTGCGATACCTCTGGAATCATTACTGGAGTACCTCCTTCATTTATCAAATGCAGGGCTTAAGACCAATTCAGTGAGAGTCCATTTGAGTGCTATTGCAGCTTCTTTCAAGCCTCTAAATGGACAGCCTATTTCCTCTCATACCGAGATTTATGAGAGGCCTTCTTTTAACGAAGCCTCCCATTAAGCCACCACCGGTGGCATGGGACTTGAATCTGGTTCTTGGGCAGCTCATGAAACCGCCCTTTGAACCATTAGCCACTACCTCTTTGAAATTCCTTTCCTGGAAGGTTATCTTTCTCATTGCAATCACATCAGCACGTCGCATCAGTGAATTGCAAGCATTGGTGGCTCATCCTCCTTATACAAGGTTCCATCATGATAAGCTTGTCGTGCTGTGAGGGCTTGTGTGCATCAGTGATGCTGAGAGCTAAACTATCGGTACTTTAACTACTGGCAGGGTCTCCCAAGATGGACAGGTCTCAGCTGAGATGCCAGACCAAGAGAAACCACCCATCTGGACAGCAGCAGAATGGGATAGTGTTGATGGCGGAGAATCACATTTCTGTGACAACAGCAACAACACCAAACTTAAACTGCGCGGAAGAAAGGCCCGGCAATCTACTTCTGTATCTTGCCATGAAAACCCAATGGACAGTTACAACAAAACAAATTGTGCTGTAGTGCTGGAAGATGAGACCCCCACGTTGGAAGGCACTCAACTAGCTACTGGGGAAGAGCTGAAGACTTTTCAGAGTAAAGCCAGCATTTATGATGTGGTTGGATGAAAGCCCTCGGGACATCTGACTGCTGATGTAGCTGCGCATGAAATGAGAGTCAGAAGCTGTAAAGATGTCTTACACATTGGAACATGGAACGTACGAAGCATGAACCAAGGGAAGTTGGAGGTGGTCAAGAATGAAATGGAACGTGTACAACTTGATCTGTTGGGTGTCAGCGAACTGAAATGGACTGGCATCGGGCACTTTGCATCAGAAGATCACATGGTCTACTATGCTGGAAATGAAAGACAAAGAAGAAATGGTGTTGCATTTATAATAAAGAAGAAACTTGCAAGAACTGTAATGAAATACAATGCAGTCAGCGAACGCTTAATCTCTGTTCGTCTACGAGGAATGCCTATCAACACAACTATAATTCAAGTATATGCCCCAACAACAGCTGCAGAAGAGAATGAAATTGAAGAGTTCTATGAACAAGTACAAGCTGAAATTGACAGAACATGCAAACAGGATATCCTGATAGTCATGGGTGATTGGAACGCAAAGGTTGGCAACAAAGAAGAAGACAAAGTAGTTGGAAAATATGGACTTGGCAACAGAAATGAAGCTGGAGAAAGACTGATAGAATTCTGCAAGACCAACGATCTATTCATCTCGAACACCTTCTTCCAGCAACACAAGCGGCGACTGAACACATGGACTTCACCCAATGGATTGTATAAAAATCAAATTGACTACATCTGTGGAAGTCAACGATGGAAAAGCTCTATAACATCAACAAAGACAAAACCTGGAGCTGACTGTGGTACAGATCATCAACTACTAGTATGCAAACTCAAGCTAAAGCTGAAAAAGAGCAAACCACTCATGAATGCAGCAAAATATGACCTTGAGAATATACCACTGGAATTTAAAGACTGCCTGCAAAATCGATTTGCTGCTTTAGATACAAATGATAGAGTTCCAGAAGAGTTATGGAATGACATCAAGAAGGTTGTGTTGGAAGAAAGCGAGAAGTCTCTACAAAAGGTAAAAAAGAAAAAACGGCCAAAATGGATGACGGAAGAAACTCTGAAAATTGCCCAGAAACGCAGAGAAGCTAAAGCCAGAGGAGAAAGAAAGACAATCACAGAACACAACAGAGATTTCCAACGTGCAGCAAGACAGGACAAGGAAAAGTACTACAATGACGCATGCAAGGAAATAGAAGCTGAAACTATTAGAGGAAGAACAAGATCAGCTTTCCTAAAGCTACGAGAGTTAAAGAAAAAGTTCCAGCCTCGAATTGGAATGTTACAAGATGCTCACGGTTCTATGTTGAATGATGCTGAGAAGATCAAGAAAAGATGGAAGGAATATACAGTTTTTATATGATAAAGATCAAGTGGACCAACAGCCGTTTCAACCTGTACCTTATGATCTGTAATCCATTGGTGATGAAAGAAGAAGTTGAAGCAGCATTGAAAGCCTTATCAAAGAACAAAGCACCAGGCATTGATTGCATTCCCATAGAAGTATTACAGCAATCTGATGCAGCTGTTACCGTACTTACAAGGCTCTGCCAAGAAATATGGAAGACAGCATCATGGCCAACTGACTGGAAAAGATCTGTGTTTATACCAATACTAAAGAAAGGTGATCCAACTGACTGTGGAAATTATCACACAATCGCTCTGATCCCACATGCCAGCAAGATTCTACTGAAGATTATTCAAAAGAGACTACAATCATACCTGGAACAAGAACTACCTGAAGTGCAAGCAGGGTTCAGAAAAGGGCGAGGAACGAGAGACATCATTGCGGATGTGAGATGGATCCTTGAAAAGACTAAAGAATACCAAAAGGATATCTATTTGTGCTTTATCGACTATAGCAAAGCTTTTGACTGTGTAAACCATGAGAAACTCTGGGCCACATTAAGAAGCATGGGTATACCAGAACACCTGATCGTTCTCTTGCACAATCTGTACATTGATCAAGAAGCAACAGTTCGAATGGAACAAGGAGAAACAGAATGGTTTAAAATAAGCAAAGGTGTAAGACAAGGCTGCATACTTTCCCCCCCTACCTGTTTAATTTATATGCAGAACAAATCATCAGAGAAGCAGGATTGTATGAAGACAACAGAGGTGTGAAGATTGGTGGAAGACTCATCAACAACCTTCGCTATGCTGATGATACCACATTACTGGCGGAAAGTGAAGATGATCTGAAACATTTGCTTCTCACAATCAAAGAACATAGTCTCAAAATGGGCCTGCACCTTAATGTAAAGAAGACAAAGATCATGACAACTGGCATAATCAACAGGTTCATCGTCGAAGGAGAAGAAATTGAAATCGTGAATAACTTTAACCTACTTGGATCAACTATCAATAAAGAAGCAACAAGCAGTCAAGAAATCAGACGACGCATTGCTCTTGGCAGAATGGCTATGAAAGACCTAGATAAGATTCTGAAGAGCAGAGATGTCTCTTTCCATACAAAGATTCGACTTGTTCAAGCCGTGGTATTTTCAATGGCATCATATGGATGTGAAAGCTGGACAATGAAAAAGACAGACAGGAAGAAAATTGATGCCTTTGAATTATGGTGCTGGCGGCGAATACTGTGTATATCATGGACTGCCCGAAGAACAAACCAGTCTGTACTAGAGGAGATCAAACCTATGCTTTCTTTAGAAGCTCAGATGACATGACTTCGACTTTCATACTTTGGACACATCATGCGGAGAGAGAGATCATTAGAGAGAGACATCATGCTTGGCAAGATAGAAGGTCAACGCAAAAGAGGAAGGCCAGCAATGAGATGGATCGATACAATAACAGCAGCTACGGGTACCAGTCTGTCAACAATGAGCCGCCTGACTGAAGACCGAACACAATTTAGGATAGCTATCCCGAGGGTCGCCATGAGTCGACTCGACGGCACTTAACAACAACAACAACAGGACTCATCCACACTTTATGCCAAAGGTGGTTTCGCCCTTTCATTTAAACCAAGCAGTTTACCTTCCTGTATTCTTCCAAAGCCTCATGCCTCAAATGCAGAAAGGAACCTTCATACTTTGGACTGTAAAAGAGCTTTGGTCTTTTACTTGCAAAGGACACAGCAACATAGAAAATCCTCTCAACTCCTTGTTGCTTTTGATCCTAGTCATTTGGGTCTTCCAGTCTCCAAAAGGACACTGTCCAGCTGGATTGCACAGTGTATATCCTTTGCCCTAGGAGAGTAGGAACCATCCTCTTGAAAGCCATACATCCAGAGAAATGATTGGCTATGTTATGTAGACCTCAAGGAGGCATACATTCATTTGCTGATCCACCCTCTACACAGATATTATCTGCCCTTCCAGGTTCAGCAGTACTTCCCGTTGGGCTGGCATCGACACCCAAAGTGTTCATAAAGTGCATGGCTATAGTAGCAGGCTACCTTGGTACTTTGGGGATCTTTGTCTTCCCCTGCTTAGATGATTGATTAATAAGGGGAGAATCCCCAGAAGAGGTAAAGATATCTCTTCATTGCACTATCACGGTGCTTCAAAATCTGAGGTTTTTTCTAAACTTTCCAAAATCCCACCTAGTGCCACCCAGCAGCTTGAATTCATTGGAGTGCTTAATCAGGGCCGAGCTTTAAGCCCACAGGATCGCTCTATCCGTCTTGTCCAGCTTGCCAACACTGTAAGAAGCAGCATGGTCGTCATCACCCGACAGATGCTGTACCTTCTGGGTCACATGGCCTCTACAGTCCATGTCATTCCATTTGCCCGGCTACATATGCAACAGGCTTAATGAAACATTATGTTCCTATTCTTTGAATGAAGGCTCATTTGGATATTTCTCTTGTCTCCCAAGAGGTGTTTTCTCCACTTAGTCCAGATATAGAGGGTCAATTTCTTTTGGGGGTTGTCACCCTCCTCTCCTCTAGTCAGCCCGGTAGGGTCCCAAATCAGTGACTCTAAATTTGCCCCTCCTCCCTTCTCCATTTGCACCCACTGTGGGATTTCTCTCATCTCCTTCCAAGCAAACAGGACATGTAATTGAGCTGCAGCATAGTAAGTGGCTACATATGGTACTCCTAGCACTCCTTTCTCTTTCCTCTTATACATGATTTGGCATGCCACCCTGGGAACTTTCCCATCCCATATATAATGCCATCATCATGTTTTGGAGTGTCCTTAGTACCCTGCAGGGTACCGCACATGGTAGGGATGCGAATAAAAATAGGATCCGTGGGAGTTCATTTATTTTGATTGCTGCTATATGCCTCAGCCATGTCACGTGTAGCACTGACCAGCGGAAGAGGTCCCGTTTAAGGCTTTCCACCAACGATTTGTAGTTCCAATCTTTAAGATTCTCAAGTGAGCCTCCCAATTGAATCCCCAAATATCGAAAGGTTTTATTTATCCACTTAAATGGGAAGCTAGCCCTCAGACGGTCCTCCAATTCCCTTGGTAAATTAAAACCAAGTGTTTCTGTCTTGCTCATGTTTATTTTGTACCCCGCTACCCCACTGTATCTACCTCTCGCTCTCATAAATATTGAAAATGTGGTAAAGGGCTGACTAAGGGTGAATATGACATTGTATGCAAAAATGGCTATTTTCGTCACTTGTCCTCCCATCTCTACCCCCTGTATGTTAGCCTGATTCCTACTATATTCAGCTAGAGGCTCAATCGCCAAAGCAAATAGTAGTGGTAATAAAGGGCATCCGTGACGTGTCCTTCTCCCTAATGTAAAACTATCTGAATATCCTCCATTTACTCTGATGCAGCTGCCTAGTTCAGCGCTTTAACCCTTTATGGTGTGTCTTTTGAGTGTTTGTCAGTCTTTCTTGCGCCTCCAGTTCTTTCATATTTTACTCCGAGAGACTGCCATGTCTGTGTCTTGGGTCCCTCTCTCCCATTCCTGATGTGCTGCAGCTTTCTGCTGGTGCAATCCAGCTTCTTTCAGTGTTTTTAAGGCTGCTGACACCATTTATACTCTCTATGTTTTCTCCCCCTTAGAAAATGAAAGTCCAAAAGAGTGAGCCGGTGGTATCATAGCTCAGCACAGTGGAGAGTTTTTGTGATTGGATTCATTGTTTTGGCACCACTGCAAAGTCCCCACTGATATGTCAGCATAAATGGCAACTGGGTATCCTTGCCATATAAAGACTCCTCATTTTTGCCACTATGTGCTCCTTAAGTTTGTAGTCTTGCAACAAATGATTATGTCTCTGGGTCTGTTGGTCCTTAATATGCCCAGTGCTCGATGGGCTCTATCCATTGGTATTTTTCCAGGAATGGCGTCATCCCCACCCTTTTGCAAGGTTTCGCAAACATTTTCTGCTACCTTTGCACTGTCTTTAAATTCTGAGTCCTCTGGTATTCCTCTAATATGTAGATTGTTTCTTCTGGATATGTTTTTGAGGTCCTTCAACTTATATTGTAATCTGTCCTGCTATTCCTCAGCCTTTACTGCCTTTGCCATTTTGTTCTCTCCGCCGCCTCCACCCGCTCCCACACAATGTGTTCCCTCTAATTTTCTGTAGGCTGTGTGCGCATAAAATATCAGCTGTGTGCAGCTTTGAAGGAAGGTTTAATTTTTGTGCGCCACATAACGACACTCAGAGTTATATACTTTAAAATTTGACTACACGTCAGAATACAGTATGTACACCACAATGATTTTAATCAAATTAAATGAAAATAGACGATTACTAAATGAAGCGGGAAATTTCTAGTAATTTACTATCAGAACTTTTAAATTTTAAGACGTCTGTGTTTTCTATCAGAATCAGAGCCATAATTTTTGTGCGCTCTGTTGTAAAGTATGTGCGCTCGCTCGGCGAGGTGTGTGCGCGTGCACAGCTTAGAGGGAACAGTGCTCCCGCATATGCGTATTCACGCAAGTCTGCTGCTTTCCACCGGGCTGTCATTTTCTATCTCTATCTCCGCAAACCGAAGTATCTGTCAAATTTACTGGTTTTTCATACACCTTCACGCAGCCTCCGGTCCGTTCACATTAACCGTCTGCACCTCCCGGCCCCCTCTCAAGCTCATCTACAGTCCACCCGGAAATCAGCCTTCTTTTACCTGGGCCCTTCCCTCTGGAATTCCCTCCCCCTTGCCCTCCGTCTCGAAGAATCCTACCCTAAATTTCGTTCCCTTCTCAAGACCCACTTCTTTTCCTCTGCCTTTGACACCTCTCTGTGACCTTTCCTGACTTTTTTTTTCCTCTTCTGTCCTTCTGCTATTTCTACCTTTCCTCTTCTTTCCTGTATGTTATTGTTGTTCTTTTTCCTTTTCCAAATATGATGATTTTATATTGTAAACCGCCCCGATGTAATGGGGGGCGGTATATCATGTCTTTTGTAAACAATAAACAATTTTATCCCCACCTTCTATGCTTATCAAGGCCATATAGCTTTCCCATATTAGTGTTGTTTGGAGGGTATTCTGTGCTGTTGATCAGGGATGACTCCGGAACAGGGCGATCAGGCAGCCATCATGTCTGGTGACGTCGCTTTCTTCCTCCTTTTCATTCTTAACTAATGATTTTAATGTAAACTGCATTGTTTGCTTGCAGAAATTGTGGTATATCAAATAAAGGTAAACAAACATTCCTGATTGTGTCCCCAGTCTAGTCCCGAAACCTTTGGGTTCCCTATCTCATCTAGCAGCTTGGAGACTGAGAAACTCCTCCTTTTTATGACATCAGCAGTATATCTCTCCGGAATCCGCCCTCTGTCACCAGTTACCTCAGTACCCAAAGCAGCTAGATACATGGGAGCCCGGGGGTCCGGGCTCATGGGAGAAACAATTATATTGTAAACCGCCCCGATGTAATGGGGGGCGGTATATCACGTCTTTTGTAAACAATAAACAATAAACAATAAACAATTTTATCCCCACCTTCTATGCTTGTCAAGGCCATATAGCTTTCCCATATTAGTGTTGTTTGGAGTACCTTTTAATTTTTAAGGGGATCTTCTTAGACTAAGTCTCTGTGACAATAAGTCTGGTACCAGCCACCTCCTTCATTTTCCTTTTTCTTTTCCCTTGTGCTTCATTATATGAGGGCTGTTCTTTTACCTCCCCCCCCCCCTCTCTGCTAACTAGCTAGTTTTGAGAATGGAGCGCATGAGGACCTGCTAAGTCAGATGCTCTGCCTGAATTAAAGCGGTCTCTGTGCTTTGTCGGAGGGAGAAGCTGCAGCGGAAGGCTGCCAAGAACGGAGCTGACCGATGCCACGTGGACAACCTGCCTGTCAGAGCGTTTGGCGGCTCCTGGCCCCCACTTTTGCACGCCCTCACATCTCCCAGCCTAAAGGTAGGAGCTCGCCGAGGGGAACTCTGAGCTAGACTGTTGAGTTTGCGTGTGGGGTGTTCAAGCGCCCGGTGTACAATACAGCACTGTTTCCGGATTCCCGGTCTGTCGAGCTCAGGGTGTCTGGGTTTTCAGCGCGGCCTTTTTGGCGCGCTTTTTGCTCTCGGCCCGGCCGTGTGACAGCGTTGCGGCCTGCTGGTGGAATCTGAAGAGAGCGTTCTACAGAACCCGGTTTTGTTGCTCACTTTTAAGAGGTACGCAGACAACCGGGGTAGTTTTAGCGCGGCGTTTATTTCTTTGGGTTAAACTTCCTGTATATCGGGGGTTTGCATTAAACGGCTCCTCCCGGACTGATTCTAGTGCAAGAGATGCCTTCAAGGCCTGTGTGCGTTGTCTGTGGAGCGTGCAAGTGTGCCTCTTCAGGAGTCTGCAAGTCCTGTGTGGGGGAGAAGGCAGACATAATACAGATTCCAACGCAGCAGCGAGGGTCCGGGGTCTGCGCAGGATGCCTCGGCTACTCTGGGAGCAGACTTACCACAGGAGGAGCCTGTGGCGGGGCCCTCTGCAGAGCCGGGGGGCTCAGTCGCACAGGTGGATTTCCCTAAGGAGCTTGCTTCTATTTTTTCTCTGCAGTTTGTTGTGTTGTTGCAGCAAGCAGTTTGTGGTGCTGGGCAGCAGCAGGGGTTGCTCATGAACTCCATCGGGGCGAGAAAGCGCACTGCTTCCCCATGGGGGGAGAGTTCTCCTAGCAGGGGGAAGAGACTGCAAACGCAAAGGGATTCGTCTGAGCAAACTGGGGCTTTCGAGGACACGCTGTCGGACGAAGAGAGCCTCGATCTGCCAATGGACGAGGAGTTAGAGGAGGGCGAGATCTCGGAAAGGGAAGATCAAGCCAGAGTTGTAAGAGTCTTTAGGAGGGAGGAGCTGCCAGCTCTCATTGTGGAATCTCTTAGGACGCTCAATATGCCCGTACCAGGTGCGGTGGAGGATGACACGCTGGAAGATCCACTGTTGTAGGTGTTTCGGAAATCCCAGAGGGCCTTCCCGGTACACAGGGTTTTTCAAGAGATGATTCAAGAAGAATGGAACATCCCGGAAGCACCTTTGAAAGGCTCGAGGGTCATGGGGCGCCTATATCTGTTGTTGGATCAGGATAAGGAGGTTTTTAAATCGCCCAAGGTGGATGCGGCTGTCTCGGCTGTGACTAAAAAGACAACAATTCCAGTGGAAGGTAGTGTGGCTCTTAAGGATGTCCAAGACCGAAAATTGGATGGCTTGTTACGACAGGTTTTCGATGTTAATGCGGTTTCGATGCAGGCGGCTATTTGGGTACATTGAACAGGGCATTATAACTTGGAAATAATTATTTTACAGGGAACATGGGCAATGGAGGGTTAAGTGGCTTGCCCAAGACCACAAGGAGCACCTGTGGGACTAGAAACCCCAGTCCTTCCGGCCCAAGGTTGCTGTCCTCTAGTGGAATTTGAACCCCAGACCTTCCGGCCTGAAGTAACTTGCCCCAACCACTAGGCCACTCCTCCCTCTCAGTAGTGAGCAGTGAAGGTGTGAATAGAAGACCAACTAGCTGCTCAACATATCTCTTCCATAGAGACAGAACGAAGGTTGGCAACAGAGGTTGCCATGGCCCGCACATTGTGTGCAGTGACGTGACCTTCAAGGGAGAGCTCTGCCTGAGAATAGGCAAAAGAAATGCAGCCCTCAATCCAGCTGGATAGGGTGCATTTAGATACTGGACATCCAAGTTGGCTTGAATCAAAGGAGACTAACAATTGAGAGGATTTCCTGAAATTCTTGGTTCTTTCCAAGTAATCTTTAATCTTTAATCACACTTGATACACCGCTTTGTCGAAACATTAAGCGGTGTACAATAAAATAAAAAGGACGCACTGCAAATTATAAGAAAAGGAACGCCATAAAAATAGGAAAGAGTGAGCAGGACAGAACACATATAATAAATACTAAAATACAATAAAATATTAAAAATAATTTAAATATTATAATAAGAAAATACACTCTAGCCAGCTGGAGGTCCAAATAAAACTGACACAAAACAGGGGCAAAGACAAACAGTGGAGGGGCAAGACAAATCTAGACTGGCAGCGGAACAAATGTAGCAACTTTAAGGGGGGGCATCGGGGGAAAGATCAAAGGCTTTCTGAAACAAGTGTGTCTTAAGTAGTGACTTAAATTGAGCATTGGAAGGTTCTAACCTAAGAGTTGGGGGTAATGCATTCCATAAAACAGGGGCGAGAAAAAAGAAAGCCGAATTGCGAGTCTGCTCCAGATGAGCTTGTGATGGAGCAGGTAAAGATAGACGATTAACATAGAAAGAACGGGACTGGTGATAAGGGGTATGGAAAGAGATAAGATCTGCAAGATAGAGGGGATTATTAGTGTAAATGGCACGGTGGGCTAAAATAAGAAATTTATATCTGAAACGATAGCGGAGAGGCAACCAATGTAACTGGAAAAGAATGGGAGTAATATGATCAAACCGGGAGGAAAATGTAATTAGACGAGCCGCAGTATTTTGAATAAGCTGCAAACGTTATAATTGAAAGCCAGGAAGATTAGCCAGAAAGACATTACAGTAGTCTAACCTACTAATGACTAAAGCTAACACAAGAGGAACTAGGGAACCAGAGGGAAGCAAGGAACGAACGGCCTTGATTTGCCGCAAGGCAGCAAATGAATGGCGTATGATAGAAGAAATATGACAGTGAAAAGAGAGCGAAGAGTCCAAGATGACTCCCAAATAACAGAAGGAAGTGGTGAGTGGGATAGAGGTTGAACCGATCATGGGAGCAACTGTGGAACAAGAGCCACTTAAAGAGACCCACATGGCTGAAGACTTAGATGGGTTTAGGTGTAGAAAGTTCTGAGAGAGCCAGGAAGCAATGTGGGCAAGACAATGATTAAACTGGGAAATATCCAGAGTTAACGGCGAAGTATGAAAAAGGAGAATGATGTCATCGGCATACAAGTAAGTAGAAACTGGGTATTGCTGGATCAATAGAGGTAATGGTGAAAGAAAAATATTAAACAGCAAAGGAGAAAGCACCGAGCCCTGGGGAACACCACAAGTGAGAGGGAAAGCAGTGGATGACTGACCATTAGAGAACACAGAGAAAGAGCGAGCCACAAGAAAGGAATAAAACCACTGCAAAACTATGCCGCGCAGCCCAATATCCGACAGACGAGATAGTAAAGTGGGATGGTCAATCAGATCAAACACCGCGGAGAGATCAAGGGAGACTACAAGAGTAACATCACCGCAATCATGGGCAATATGTAACTCATTCAGGAGTGCCAGGAGAACCGTTTCAGTACTATGACCGTGCCGGAAACCAGCTTGGCGAGGATGAAGAGCATTTATGGATTCTGCATGGGAATTTAGTTGGTCAAAAACAAAACGTTCCAATAGCTTAGCTAAGAAGGGCAAATTAGAAACAGGTCGCCAATGAGACAGAACAGACGGATCAAGAGAAGGCTGCTTCAGAAGGGGGTGAACAACAGCAAGCTTCCAGAGAGAGGGGAATTGACCAGATGATAGGCTACCATTAACGATGGAAGTGATAATGGGTATGAATTGAAGAGAAGGCTCAGTCAACCAACGAGATGGAATTGGGTCAAGTGAGCAGGAAGTCTTTCTAGACTTAACCAGCATCTGAAGTACTTCAGCAGAGGTAACAGTGCGGAAAGAAGACCAAGTATGGGCAAGGGCTTGATTCGATGGCGGGGAAGGTAAGGAGAAATGAACATCAGTTAACAATGCAGACAAAGGAGCAGAGGACAGTGATGAACCAGGAGGAGAAAGAGGGGGAGAGGGGTTTGAAAACGAAGAGCGTAGGTTCTGAATTTTCTCAGCAAAGTAAGTAGCTAGAGGTTGAGGATCAGGAAAAATAGTCGACCGTTTGCAATTCTGACCTGTGGAAGACAGTTTACGCAAGATAGAAAACAACTGTTTTGAAGAATTCGCAGCTTCAGAAATTTCAGTAACATAAAAGGCATGTTTGGCAGACTGAACAGCCAAGCGATAATCAGTAGATAACTGCTTAAAACGGAAATACAACTCTGGAGAAGGGTGACGAGACCATTGGCATTGAACCTGCCGAAGCTGGGACCGCTGGAGACGTAATGCAGGATGATACCACAGCGAATGGGCAGAACGAGAGGACCGGGAGCAAGGACCAAGTGGCGCCAGGTGATCTAGAGCTTCAGCAAGAAGGGAGTTCCAGAGAGAGGCCTGGGTATCAGGGGAGAGCGAAGCAAAATCTGACAGGAAAACAGAAGAGGCAGGAGGGAAAGCACTAAGAGTTTCAGGCGTGATACGGCGACGGAGCAAGGGAGAGGAAGAACAAGTAGAGGAGTCTACAACTCCCAAGGGGGGAAAAGAAAGTGAGAAAAGAACACAAGAATGGTCAGACCAGGGAATATCCAACGTGGAAGGGGGGGAAATCACAGGTAATAGCGTAGAGGGTGAGAGAACCAAGTCTAACGTATGCCCTGCCACATGAGTAGGGCCAGATACGTGCTGCCGTAAAGAAATATCACTCAAAAGATTAAAAAATGAGCGATCTTTCTGGCGACTAGGATTATCCACATGGATATTAGTCACCTAGAAACATAGAAATATGACGACAGAAAAAGACCACATGGCCTATCTAGTCTGTCCTGCCATAACAACTACAATAGTCCCCTTTTTACCTTTAGAGATCCTCTGTGATTGTCCCATGCTTTTTTGAGTTCAGTTACTGTCCTCATCTCTACCACCTCCACTGGGAGACTATTCCACGGATCCACTACTCTTTCCGTAAAGAAATATTTCCGCATATCACTCCTGAATCTCTCTCCCTTCACCCTCATCCCATGTCCCCTCATAGCAGAAATTGCTTTCAATTGAAAGAGGCTCTCTCCCTGAACATTTATGCCACGGAGGTATTTAAACATCTCGATCATATCACCTCTATCCTGCCTTTCCTCTAAGGTGTACATATTAAGATCCTTCAGTCTGTCCTCATATGCTTTATAACGAAGACCACTAATCATTTTAGTAGCCACCCTCTGCACCGACTCCATCCTGTTCACATCCTTTTGAAGGTGTGGTCTCCAGAGTTGCACACTATACTCCAAATGAGGTCGCACCAAAGACTTATACAGAGGCATTATCACCTCCTTTTTTCTGCTAGCCATTCCTCTCCGTATGCACCCAAGCATCCTTCTAGCTTTTGCCGTCGCCTTTTCTACCTGTTTAGCTACTTTAAGATCATCAGATACTACCACGCCTATGTCCCGCTCATCTTTAGTGGACAAAAGTACTTCACCCCTATACTATATTGCTCCCTTGGATTGCTGCAGCCCAAATGCATGACCTTACATTTTTTAACATTAAATCCCAGCTACCAAATTCTAGACCATTCTTCAAGCTCAGCTAGATCCCTCCTCATGTTATCTACCCCTTCCTGGGGTGTCTACTCTATTGCAGATTTTGGTATCATCCGCAAAGAGGCAAACCTTACCTGAAAGCCCTTCCGCTATATCACTAACAAAGATGTTAAAAAGAATCGGACCAAGGACAGATCCCTGGGGCACACCACTGATAACATCCTTCTCCTCAGAGTGAGCTCCATTTACTTGTACTCTTTCTCGCCTCCCACCCAACCAATTTCTAACCCAAGCAGTAACTTTAGGGTCCATCCCTAGGGTGCTCAGTTTGTTTATAAGTCGCCTGTGAGGAACAGTGTCAAAGGCTTTACTGAAATCTAAATGCACCACATCTAGGGCTCTCCCTCGGTCCAACTCCCTGGTCACCCAGTCAAAGAAATCAATCAGATTTGTCTGACAAGACTTGCCTCTGGTGAATCCATGCTGCCTCGGATCCTGTAATCCGCTGGACTCCAGAAACCTCACTATTTTCTCTTTCAGCAGCGTTTCCAATAATTTACTCACCACTGAAGTTAAACTAACCGGCCTGTAGTTTTCAACCACATCCTTACTTTCGCTTTTGTGTAAAGGCACCACATGAGCCTCTCTCCAGTCCTTTGGCACCACTCCCGACTCCAGTGAGGCATTGAAAAGGTCAGTCAGTGGAGCTGCTAGAATGTCCCCAAGTTCCCTCAGTATTCTCGGGTGTATCCCATCCGGTCCCATCGCTTTGTCTACTTTAAGTTGAGATAATTTCTCACGAACACAGTCTTTTGAAAATTGTTCAAGATGTCCTTTGCTTCTGTTCCTATTTGTGAGTGTTTTCTGAGGTCCTGCTCCTGGTTCTTCATCTGTGAACATAGAACAAAAATATTTGTTAAGCAATTCCGCTTTATCCTTATCAGCTTCTACATATTTCTCCCCTGCACCCTTGAGTCTGACAATACCACTCTTGCCCTTCCTCTTCTCACTAATATATCTGAAAAATGTCTTATCCCCCCATTTTATAGCATTGGCTATTTCCTCCTCCTTTTGAATCTTTGCCTTCTTGACTACTTTGCTAGCTTCTCTAAGTTTTTCCAAATACAGATGCCTGTCTTCCTCTCTCTGTGATCTCTTGTATTTCATGAAGGCCTCCCTCTTTTTCTTCACTTTTTCAGCTACTTCTTTCGAAAACCATAGTGGTCTCCTTTTCCTTTTACCTTTATTTACCATTTTAACAAAAAGGTTGGTTGCCCTTAAAATATCCCCTTTCAGTTTTGCCCACTGTTTTTCTACATCCCCCAACTGTTCCCATCCCACTAACGACTCCCTGAGGTATTGGCCCATCTTCGCAAAGTTAGTCTTCCTAAAGTCTAAGATCCTCACCTTGGAATGGATTCTAACAGCCCTAGTCCTAATACTGAACCACACCATCTGGTGATCACTGGATGCAAAATGATCTCCCACTACAACATCAGAAACACTTTCACCATTGGTAAGCACCAAGTCCAGTATGGCCCCGTCACGTGTGGGGTCTGTTACCAATTGCCTGAATAGTTCTCCCTGTAGGGAATCCAGGATCTCCTTACTTCTAGATGATACTGCAGCAGGAATGTGCCAATCAACATCTGGCATATTGAAATCTCCTATCAGTAGCACTTCCCCTTTCCTAGCAATGCTGCGTATGTCTTCAATTAACTCTCTGTCCACCTCTTCCTCTTGTGACGAGAATGACGAGATTAGAAAAATGTAAAGCTACACCTGAAATGGTCTGCAAAACTGCTTCCCAGCGCGCGGAGGTAAGAGAAGGAGGAAGATAAAGAAGAAGAAAATACAACGGGGGTGTGGAGTGATAACGAAGAAGAAGGGATTCCAAAAATAAAACGAAGGGAGAGGAAACTTCTTCAATATACATCAAGTCACGATAGAGCAGGGCCACCCCCCCTCCCCCGCCACCTCTACCCACTCGGGGAGAAGAGATTGCTGCAAAACCGGGTGGAAGGGAACTAGTGAGGATGGGATCATCACCTTCCTTGAGCCAAGTCTCAGTAAGGAAACAGAGGTCAAGGGAGTGGAGGGAGATGAGGTCCTGCACCAGCAGAGATTTAGACCAAAAGGAACGGCAGTTTAATGAAGCTATATGGAAAGTAACCATGGAGGCAACCATAAGCGGGTCGTCGGAGAGAGGACACCACCGGGACAGGGTTCTAGTACTGCCATAGGGAGTCAGATTTGATGGACAACGCGTTAGTGATCCAGGAGGAACTGGGGATACAGGCAAGGGACGCCAACCCCAAAAAACCGGAATGACCGACATAACACTAGAAGATAACAGAAACTTAAAACCACAAAGTACAAATAAAATAGTCCAAACAAACACAGATGTACCCAAAATAAACGACAAAACTGACCTGAAAAGATGCAAGGTTCAAAGTAGGAACGGCTTGAGAGCCACAGGAGCATAAAGATCAACAAATAATCGGGGCAATGGGAACTCCGATTGCGCCCCCCCCCGCTCACCCCAAGGAGCTCGACAAAGGAGCAGGACCTGCTCCTTGGGTGCGCTCCTTCGCTGCGCCACCGCGGTGCAGACCGCCGCAGACAGGTTGTTTAAATAAGCGGAGGAGTACCTAGGAGGGTCGCGACCGCAGGAATGCGGCCGCGTCACTTCCGGGCTTTGAGCTGAGACTCTGGGAGACACAGGAGAGCCAAACCAGCACCAAATATCTAGGAGGGTCGCGACCGCAAGTAGAAAGTCAAAGCACGTTTGCAATCTAGTGTGTGTAGTGCTACTTCAGCTATGTAGGCATGAGGTCTGGGAACATCACAGACTGATTGATATGAAAAGGAGAGACCACCTTTGCAAGGAAGTGTGGATGGGTCCAAAGAACTACCTTGTCATGGTGGAAGCGAGTGTATGGAGGATCCAACACTAAGGCCTCACTGATACGGCGAGCAGAGTTGAGGGTATGAGGAAGATGACCTTCCAAGAAAGGAATTTCAGAGCAGGGGTGGCTAAAAGCTCAAAAGAAGGCCTTAGAAGCTGTGCTAGGACCATATTGAGATCCCAAGCCACCAGCGGAGGTCTGATATGTGGATTAGACAACAGCCGACCCCGCATGAAGTGTTGCGCTAAAGGGTGAGATGAAATAGACAGCCTGTCCACCGTCCTATAGTAGGCCGCAATGGCACTAAGGTGAACTCAGACCAAGTTAGTCTTAAGTCCTGTGGTAGATAAGTGAAGGAGATATTGTAGAAGCAAATCCACTGGATAGGCATCCTTCGATGTTGAAACCCCAGATTATGCAACTTTAACCGAATGCCTCACCGAAGTCTCAGGAAGGCTCAACATCCACAATCTCAGCATAAACTATAGCAAAACAGAAACACTCACAATAACAAAGAACAAGAGATTCATTCCTCCTTGCACTGTAATTCTAAACAACAGACACATAGCTGTCAAAAGTGAAGTGAAATACCTAGGGGGTCATCCTCAATCAGAACCTAAACCTACATGTCCATATTAACAGAATGCATACATGCATACCATAAACTGAAAAACCCCTCCTAAGCCATGACTACAGAACGATCCTACAAGCCATAATCACACCATTGCTTGACTTTTTCAATTTGCTGTACCAAGGCCTGCCAGCAACTATCATCCACTCACTGCAGATGGTACAGAACACTGCGGCCCGCATTCTCACAGGAACAAACAAACATGAAAACATAACACCAACATTGGTTCAACTACACTGGCTTCCAATAAAGAGTCGTGTAAGATTCAAAGCAACAATCTATATATTCAACATATTGCAAAACAAATCAGCTGAGTCACTCTAACAACTAATAACTCTGAAAACCGCCCAATGAGAACAAGCAGCAAAAACACATAGTTATAGCAATTGAATTCTCTAAAACTAAGAAAACCACTTCCAACAGGGCTTTATCACTCTATGAAGAAATTGCATAAACATATGCAGCGAGTTTATGGAACCCCCTCTCTAAGGATATCAGAACCACGAGAGACGCCAGGAAAAAGTTGAAGACTTTCCTGTATATTGAACACTTTGGCAATATCACATAGAATAATACTGACAATCCTTCCACTCAGGCACCAGGCAATGGATAAGGAACAATTACTGAATGATCAGATTATCATGATCCCCAATTTGTAAATAAGTTACGCTTGTAAATAAGTTAAGAAACATACTGTTAAAGACAGTTTGTGAAGTCCCCCATGTACATCCCTACCCTTACTATGATGTTATAATATATGCAAGTTATTGAGTTGAATGTAAGCCGTATTGTTGCAGCGTAAACAGCTGGAGTTCAATGTATACCATCTTGATTTAAGGAAAAGGTGATATATAAATACTATTAAATAAATAAATATAAAATATGCTTCGGAGTATACCAGAGGGTGAGCCGCCACCACTTGAAGGCATAAGAACATCTCGTAGACTGCTTGCATGATGCCAGCAAAATGTCCTTGACCTGCTGAGGAAGGTTGATGTTATCAAAATTTATGCTTTCAGTAGCCAAGGGTGAGTCGGAAAGCCCATGGGTTAGGATGGAGGAGCGTCCCACGCTCCTGAGAGAGGAGGTTGGGCATGTGCCCCAAACTGAGGGATGGAGTCTGTGCGAGATGAAGCAGCAGCAGGGCCAGTAAGGGGCTATTAGAATCATGGAGCCCCTCTCGGCCTGCAACTTGAACAGGGTCTTGGATATTAAGGAGTTGATTGTGAATGCATAAAGCAGGTCCCTGCCCCAATGAAGAAGGAAGGCATCAGGCGCCTGACTGTGTAGAGAGGGAAACCTCGAGCAGAACAGCAGCAGTCGTGCATTCTCCTGTGTGGCAAACAGATCTATTCTGGGGGTTCCCCACAGATGGAAGATCCAGGAAACCGTCTCCTGATTCAGAGTCCACTCGTGTGGATGAAGGATACCGCTGAGCCTGTCTGCCAGGAGGCTGAGCTCGCTGGGGAGATACACTGCCCTGAGATGGATGTGGTGTGCATTTGAGAAGATCCAGAGGCAAAGGGCTTCTCTTGGCAGAGGAGATAAGAGCCTGTTCCATCCTGCTTGTTCACATAGAACATAGCTACTTGATTGTCCGTCTGGACTAAGACCTGTTTGCCTGAAAGTTGGGGTTGAAAAACCCGAAGGGCATTTGTGAGAGCACAAAGCTCGAGGAGACTGATCTGCATCTGAGACTCCTGTTGAGTAGTGAAACTGTCCAGATGTACCCCCCCACCCAAGTTTGGAAGCATCCATTGTTAGGATGCACTGTGGTGGAGACATCTGAAAAGGTGACCCTCCGAGTAAGTGTTGAGGGTTGCATCACCACTGCAGGGAGTTGACCAGAAGGGCTGTAATGCAAATCTTGTCGGAGAGATGCCTGATCGCCTGCTCAGCCAGGCTGGGAAGGCTGGACATTTAAAGAATGGGCTAGAAAGGGATTGTTTTCCAGGAACAAACAGCAAGTCAGTCCTCACATATGGGGTGACGTTGGCGCCAACTGAGCCCACGTGAAGCATTTCCCCAGCTTTCAAAGAAAGTCTTTGGGAAATACTACCATGCATTCATGGTCCTCTTCCTGCCTAAGGGTGCCATCTTGCTCGGTCTCTTTTTTTCTGTGGAGCCCAACAGACGTTTGTCCTGTTTCCATGGAAAGAATTCTTGCTATATCCTCAATAATTAGCTGTTCCCGTTTTGCATACCAGTTCCTCTTCCCACCTCGAGCTGACGCCAGGCCCAGCGCTGTTCTCGACTCTTTTCCTGTTTTTTGAACAAGGCTTGCCTTCACCGGCGTTCATGCCCTTTTTCTCGTAAAGGTCGTCAACCCCAGCCAGATATTCCCCACCTTGTCTCCCAGTAGGTTCAAAAAATGCGACAGCTGCAGCCAGACTGTCGGTCACCAACACCCAAGACTGCTGCCTATGCTGCCTGGGACCAGACCATGATAGCACCTCCTGTGACCTGTGCCAGGCAATGACACCTAAAACCAATAAAAAGAGGTCAGAGTTGCAGGAGAAAATGTTCCCCAGGTCCAACTCGGCACCAGTCTTCCCGATGCCGAGCTCCAAGCCCAGCACTTCCCTGGAAGGCTGAGCGTCCTTAGATTCCCACAGTGGTGGCTCCTCCGAGAAGACCTCAGACCCTGAGCGGAAGAAGAAAAAAATCCTCAAAGTCTGTCAGGGTTCTACTGGAGAAACCCGGTAAAGCCATCCAGAGGGACTCGAGTAACTCCGAGAAGCGTCCCACCAAGGTCCTCAGGAAGGATTTTCACTGCTATACTGACATTGCAGCAGACAATGATGGCAGGTTCATCCTCATCATCTTCTGGGGAGCCCCTAGTCATTGAGCCGAACTCTGAGCGCCACTGGCCTCGGGTAAGTCCCCGGCCCCAGTCAAGGTCCCAGTCCCATTCCTCAGGCATCCGGTCCTCCCTGGCCAGTTTCCGAAACTCGAACCCCAGGTTCTCGGGAGGGCCCCAGCTCTTTGGCGTAGGCCTCAAGCCAAGGCACTGCAGGGCCTTGGACTTGTCATCCCTCCTCGACTCTGAGTGGGGCCTCCCTGGAAACTAGATGGCACCAAGACATCCTCTCAGACCCATCTCCCCCGATGTCCTGGCTCTCTTTTCTTCTGGAGGGCGTAGCCTTCCATGATTTTGTCAGGGATATAGCCCGGGCCATCTCGAAGCAAACTGAGGCAGAGGAGGACATGCACACTGAGGAACTGGAGATCCTTCAGTTCAAGTCTCCACCCAAGGAAATTCTCACGGTGCTGGTGCAGCCGATTCTCGAACAGCTACTGTTGCGAATGTGGGAGACCCCAGTATCAGTGCCGGTGGTTAGTTGACACCTCGACACCATGTACTGCATCAGGAAAGAGCCGGGGTTCCACAAGCCCCAACTCCCACATAACTCCATGGTTGTCGAGTCAACCATGCAGAAATTCAAAAGCTAGAAGACTTCCTCTTCTGTCCCCCTTGGAAGAGATAAAAGAGCCCTCAACACCCTCAGGCGCAAGTGTTACCAGGGCTTGGTGCTGGGGTGTCGAATCCAGGTTATGAGCTGTCATAGGAATGTAGCTGAAGACCTTGACCCATGAGTTGTCCAGGTCCTCAGCGGGGCTAGTCGGGGAACCTCTCCAGCTGTTCCAAGCCCTAGCCTCCAGGATCAAGGACTGCTCAAAGTTCCTCTTCCAGGCAGCTTATGATGGATTTCAGTCAGCAGCTCGAGGAGCAGCGGCCGGCATCAGGGCTTGACTCCAAGCCTGGCTACTCCACTCTATGCATTCCCACCGACCCCCTTGATTGCCAAGACCTTCTTCGAAGTCCAGTGCGAGAGGGCATCAGTTATACTGATTGCACCAAGATGGCCCAGGCAACCCTGGTTCCCCCTGTTGCTTTCCCTGTCTGTGGCACTCTCAGTCCCACTGGGCCGGGCCCCGAAGCTCCTGTCCCAGGATGAGGGCTCCCTTCTGCTAACAGCGTGGCTGCTGAAAGGGTAGCATTGGCCCCTTTCAACCTTCCAGGGGAAGTCAAGGAGATCCTTCTTGCCTCCCGAAAACCCTCCACCAGACATGCTTACACCTTTAAGTGGAGAAGATTCTCTGGTGTGCGGAGAAGAAGGAGAATCCCTTCTCGTTGCATGTGCAACTTGTTCTCCAGTATCTACTGTACCTGTCGCACACCGGGCTCAAATCCTACTCAGTGAGGGTGCATCTGAGCGCTATAGCCACGCACCACCACCACCCTATCGAGGGAAAACCCCTCTCCAGTCAGTCCCTGGTCTCCAGGTTCCTCCAGGGCCTTCTGTTATCCAAGCTCCCTCACCCTCCAGTGCCGGAGTGGGACCTCAACATGGTGCTCTACCAGCTCACCAAACCACCATTCGAGCCCCTAGCCACTTGCCACCTTAGACACCTGTCTTGGAAAGTGGCCTTCCTGGTGGCCCTCACATCCACTCGTAGGGTTAGCAAACTCCAGGCCCTGGTGGCGGAGCCACTATATATGAGGTTCTATAAGAACAGGGTGGTGCTCCGCACACACTCCAAATTCCTCCCGAAGATGGTATCTCCTTTCCACCTCAATCAAGATTCGGTCCTCCCCATCTTCTTTCTGCAGCTTCATGCCAGAAGGAAGGAGCAAATACTTCATACACTAGATTGCAAGCGGGCCCTGTCCTTCTACTTGCAATGGACTCAGGCCCATCACAAAGCTCCTTAGCTTTTCATGTCTTATGACCCCAATAGACTGGGGCTTCCCATGACCAAGTGAACTCTGTCCACTTGGGTGACGGACTGTATTGCCCTTGCCTACGAGCAAGTTGGCCTCTCCCTTGAACATTGGATCACAGCGCATCGTGTGAGGGCGATGGCCACATCGGTGGCCAACCTCCGCTCAGTATCAGTGACGGAAGTTTGCAAGGCTGCCACCTGGTCTTCAATTCATACGTTCACAGCTCACTACTGCCTGGAGAGCGAGTTCCACAGGGACAGTGCCTTTGGCCAGGCAGTACTCCGTAATATTCTTGGGATGTAGGCAACTCTTGTCCTCCGACCTTTCTATGTTCAGGCTACCAGAGTGATAGTGTCACTGGACACTAGGTCTTGCAGAGTCTCTCAGTGAGTATTCACCTTCTGAAACTCACAGCTACCCAAATGGTTGCCAGTGGTGGTGTCCTGGTTTGGTCCTCGGCAGCCTGGAGCTAGGGAGTCCCATATGTGACGACTGACCTCCTGCTTGTTCTTGGAGAAAGCATAGTTACTTACCCACGACTGAAGTGGTATTTAAAGGTGTGGGAGAATTGAAGGAAATATCGATACATCGGGAAGATGTCTTACAACTATTAGATAAACTGAAGAGTAGCAAATCACCTGGGCCGGATGGTATACATCCAAGGGTGTTGAAAGAACTGAAATTTGAGATTGCAGACCTGCTATCAGTAATCTGTGAACTATCATTAAAATCATCTCTAATACCTGAGGATTGGAGGATCGCCAATGTAACACCAATTTTTAAAAAGGGTTCGAGGGGTGATCCGGGAAACTACAGACCGGTGAGCCTGACATCAGTACCGGGAAAAATGGTAGAAACCATCATAAAGAATAAAATTACTCAGCATGTAGATAGTCATGACCTAATGGGAGACAGTCAACATGGCTTTAGACAAGGAAGATCTTGTCTTACTAATCTGTTATGTTTTTTTGAAGGAGTGAATAAACAGGTGGACAAAGGTGAGTCGGTTGATATTGTGTATCTGGACTTTCAGAAAGCCTTTGACAAGGTCCCTCATGAGAGACTTTTGGCTAAACTAAAGAGTCATGGGATAGGAGGCAGTGTACTACTGTGGATCAGGAACTGGTTAAAAGATAGAAAGCAGAGGGTAGGGCTAAATGGCCATTTTCCCCAATGGAGAAAGGTGAATAGTGGTGTACCCCAGGGATCTGTGCTGGGTCCGCTGCTTTTTGACATATTCATAAATGACCTGGAAAGTGGAATAACGAGTGAGGTTATCAAATTTGCTGATGACACAAAACTATTTAAAGTTGTTAAAACCCAGGAGGATTGTGGAAAATTGCAAGAGGATCTTGATAAATTGGAAGACTGGGCATCAAAATGGCAGATGAAATTTAATGTGGAGAAGTGCAAGGTTATGCACCTAGGGAAGAACAACCCAAAACTATGGTTACACGATGCAAGGTTCCACATTAGGAACCACCACCCAGGAAAAGATTTAGGCGTCCTTGTGGATACCATGTTAAAACCCTCGGCCCAGTGTGCAGCGGCGGCCAAGAGAGCAAATAGAATGCTAGGTATGATAAGGAAAGGAATGGAAAATAAAACAAAAGATATTATAATGCCTCTATATCGTTCCATGGTGAGACCGCACCTTGAATATTGTGTGCAATTCTGGTCGCCGTATCTTAAAAAGGATATAGCGATTTTAGAAAAGGTTCAGAGAAGAGCCACCAAAATGGTAAAGGGGATGGAAGGCTACTCCTATGAAGAAAGGCTAAAAAGGTTAGGGCTCTTTAACCTGGAAAAGAGACGGCTGAGGGGAGATATGCTAGAAGTCTATAAATTAATGAACGGAGTGGAACGGGTAAACCTAGATCGATTGTTTACCTTATCAGAATATAGAAAGACTAGGGGACATGCATTGAAGCTACAGGGTAAACTATTGAAGACTAATAAAAGAAAATATTTTTTCACTCAACGTGTAATCAAACTCTGGAATTTGTTACCGGAGGATGTAGTAAAGGCTGTTAGTGTAGCTGGGTTTAAAAAAGGTTTGGACAAGTTCCTGGAGGAAAGGTCCATAAACCATTATTAAGAAGGGACCCAGGATATCAATGCTTGAACCAATACAAGCATTGTGGAACCTGTGTCCCTTGGGGAAACTGCTAGGTACGTATGACCTAGATTGGCCACTGTTGGAAACAGAATACTGGGCTTGATGGACCTTGGTCTGACCCAGTATGGCATATCTTATGTTCTTATGTACCTGTAACGTGTTTTCCAGGAACAGCAGGAATCTGTCCTCACAACCCTCCCTCCTCCCCTGGGAGTTGCCTCTGTACCTTGTGTTAGTTTTTACTGTCGCCTAGTTATGTCATCTGACTGAGCAAGCTGGCACCCTTGGGCGGGAAGGGGACCATGAATGCAAGGCAGCATGTCCCAAAGGCTTTCTTTGAAAGCTGGGGAAATGCTCCGTGCAAGCTCCATCGGCATCGACTTCACTGCATATGTGAGGACTGATTCCTGCTGTTCCTGAAGAGTACCTGTTACAGGTGAGTAACTAGACTATATGAGTAGGACCGTTGATGGATCAGGCAGGGATAGTTAGGCCATTTGACGAGCTTAGGCAAACATATGCATTAGAAAGGACCGATCACTAAGCCTATGTACAGATTTAGTACTTCCTGCAACAAAAAGAGATTAGATCAGATCTGCAGGCCAAACCTACACCCTTTGTAGAATTGATGGAGAAGAAAAGCACACAAAAGTCTGTTATATATAATATACCGGGTGTTGAGCGAAGGAAAAGGAGGCATATCAGTTGAGAGGAGGAAATACCTGGTCCATGGGATGAAGGAAGGTGGAAGGAAATTTATAAGTGCGCTCAAAAGCTGGCACCGGGAACCCCTTTCTTAGAAAATAGCTTAAAAATATGTTTATGTATGTTCTGGGCACTGGTTAAGCTACAGGCCATCTATAAAAAGGGGCCAAGTGAGTGTTGGAAAGTCTGTGGTGGGTGGGGGACCTTTACACCTGATATGGAGCTGCCCTAAGGTACAAGGTTTGTGGTTATTACCAAGGTACAGATCAAATTGGAGCCAGGTATGGTGGCTCTTAACGAAGGCAGGGGGAAGAAACAGGTCATTGGACCTATTTCTTGGATACTGTATGATGAGACATGCTTAACCCTATTAGGGTGGTGGAAGCAAAAAGATATCCCACCTTTAGGGGCGGTAGTGCGTATACTGGAGCAGATATGGAGCCTCTGCAGTAGCAGCATACAGGCAGCATAACAGACGAGTCTATAAGGAAACGTGACACTGGTATGAGGAATGGAGAAAGGAAGGTATACAGAAAGTCTTCAGGTGTTCAAAGGAATAAAGCAACAAGGTCATGAGAGGAGGGAGGGAAGGGGGGAGTGGGTGGGGAAGGAAAGGAAAGAGGGTGGAAGGCGGCATACTGAAAAAGGAGGGAATATTTGACGAATTGTAAGTGGAAGTGAAGTCCACATGACTGATGTGATGATATGTTTTGATATGCTATTGAGGACATGTATCTCACTGAATAAGACTACTTGGGGTGGGAGGGGTGGACAGTGATGGAGATAAAGATGATTGTTTACTTACAGTTTGGAAGTTTGTGAGTAATGTTTGATTCTATGCTTATGATGGAAAATCAACAAAAACTGTAAATTATAAAAATAAAGAATGAAAAGGAAAGGAAAAGAACTCCATCTTCAGTGCTAGGAAAAAGAAAAGTATAGAGGGCTCAGAAGGGGAGCAAGAAGGGAGGAGGGGTTTTATTTTATTTAATGGCTTTTATATACCGCCCCTTCCAACGTTCAGGGATGGTTTACATTGAACAAAAGTTACAGAAACTTGGTTACAGGGAACATTTTAAACTGTAATACAGCAAACTATGTACAGGTCAGCTAGGCACTTACACAGTTGTATCGTGGTAGCTGTGTCTTAACTATTTTATTTATTTATTTATTTATTTAGCATACATTTATACACCGCTCCTTCCAGCGATCAGAAGCGGTCAATCGTTGTACAACACAGGGAGAGGGGAATAGACAAGGGGAGGATAAACAACGAGAAGATTACAGTTATACAATTGATTGGCAAATAAATTACTGTTTAAACACCAGTATGAATTACAAATTATTGTACAAGACACGGGAGAGGGGACAAGATAAGGGGGGTGATTAACAACGGCACAATTACAGTTATACATATCATTGGCATAAATTACAGTTTGAACACCAGTATAAATATACAACAGAGTCGCAATATATAAAGGCATAATAGGAGTAAATTATATACATATCGACAATTTGATCATCATGGAAGTGGACATCAAATGAGCATTAGGTTCATATGAGGCTTAGGCTTTTGAGGTAGGTGGGCAGCATGGGGAGGGGATAGTTGGAACCGTCTATGTGATGCCGTAGTGTATTTGGAATAGGTGTGTTTTAAGCTCTTTTCTGAAGACCTGTAAGTCCTTGATCTGACGTGGCATCTGGTTCCAGAGTATGGGTGCTGAGTAGGTGAATGCCCGGTTGCTGGTCCGTTCTTTCACTGACCTTATGCTGCTGGGTACGCAGAGTGTGTTCAGGTTAGCAGTTCGTTGGCAGGCTGAGTGGTGATAAGGTTATCGAGAAAGGAAGGAGATATTTTGTGGATAATTTTAAATGTAGATACCAGCATTTTGTATTTATTCATGGAAGCAATCACCATAAATTTACATGATATATTTTGTTCTGCCAAACAGCAACCTAGCAGTACCTAAACTATGTGAGCCCAACTTGAAGGAATTCAAAAAGCTGGTTCAAACAGGTACTTCTTCAGTGCCTTCTTAAAGTGTTTGAAGTTAGACTCTAAGGGGTATGTTTACTAAACGGCGGTAACGTCACAGCGGCGACGTTATCGCACGATAATGTCTCCAGTGGCGTTAAGGCGCACACAGGGCAGAGAGAGGGCGGAGAGAAGGTGGGCGGGGAGAGGTGCCTGCTACACTAATGCCGGCATCTGAAGACCAGAAAATTAGCGCCAGTGAAAACCTGGCGTTAGAGGCACATTTGCAGGAGAGAGAAACCATTTTAGTCAGCAATGTACAGCAAAGGCAGGGAGACTCAGAAAAGTGATAGTAGTGATACATGTGCAGCATCCAAAGATGCAAAAACCATATAAAATGACCAGAACCAGAAGTGAAATCAAAAACACAAAGCTGGCCAAGAGAAACAATATAGAAAAGCCGAAATCAACACCACATATAAAGAATAAAACAGAAGATTGCAATTCTGGAAGTGTCAAGTCACATTCCCCCCACAAAGTGAATGTAACAATATTGAAACAGTGTTGAGAAGGGGTTAGTGTTGTGTGCATTGGGCAACTTGCAGATGTGGCGTACACATCTGCAGCAACAGCAGAGTGTCCACGTAGGAAAGGGCAACATGGTGTTGATGTAAATGGGGTACAGGGGGCCGTAGGCGGCACATGCAGTGGCCCAGCCGGGGCACAGTGCAGAATAGGCAGATGCCTAGGTGGCACATAGCAAGGCACAAACCGAAAAGCAGCAAGACAGCAACTGACCAGCGTTCAACATAACCCAAGAGTGAGTGCCCCAGGGGACACCAACCAGCAGTTACCCCAAAGGGCACATAGCAGTGGCAGACGGTGCTGAGGGGAAGTGCAGATGTCTATGTAGGCACCCCTACCCTAGACCCCGCACCATAGGCAGCCTCCTACCGGCACACTGGATGGCTCGGGAATGCGCACTACTGGCATAGGGCCATGCCAGCATGGTGGCGGAGCGGTGCTGATGGCTGAGGGGGCAGTGGCATCTGCCCACAGCAGACCAGGGCCAAGCCCCGCTCAGGTGGGTGGCGTGCAGTCCAACACACAAGGTGTATATGAAGAACAGTCATGGAACGAAATGCCTCTGTGACAACAGTTTGGTGCAGTACACATAGGCAGTGTGCTCTGAGGTAGAAGGTCACAGGTTCAGGTCCCAGCTGTGGCTCCTGCAGACCATGTCCCTTTATTTTACCCAGTACTAAACCGTGGTAATAAAGAAGGAACCTCTATTGCAGATAAAATAAACACGCCATAAACGCATATATTTTACCCCACAGAGCACATACACCATAGACGTGCAGTCCCTAGAGCAGAGGTTCCCAACTGCAGTCCTGGAGGGCCAAACACCATTCAGTTTTCATGCTGTCCCTAAGAAATATGCTTGAGATGCATTTGTATGCACCGCCCCCATTGTATGCAAATATATCTCATGCATATTCATTGTGGGTACTCTGAAAACCTGACTGGCCTGGGGTTCCCCGAGGACTGGGTTGGGAACCACTGCCTTACTGAGCCCACAATGCTTGCACTGTTTCCAGTGTTATCCTGCCAGTGTGCATAATGAGGAGCAAGGTATTGTGGGTATGGCCCGGACAGGGCGGTCTGGCCAGGATGCATCTGCACAGGGCATAGGGCAATGGCTGGGACATTGTAGTGCCCAACCACCACCTGCACGGACAGGGTAGCCACAGCATGTCATGCTGGGAGGTCACTCTCACCCTGACTGAGCAGTGACCATGGCATGTCCAGGTTCCCACATAGTGCTATACAGTGTTTCTCTCAAGTGATATCTTGGAGTTCCCATTTCTGGGGCCCAATTGCTGGCATACCTGCTTGGTGTTTGTGCTTACATCCCACTTCTGGGTGCACACAGTTCCTCCAGGAACATGCACTATGTACTAGCTAGCAGACTGTCTGCAGTTAGCTTGTGTATGGCTGGAACACCTTGCAGGGTGAAGACTGACTGTGCCCCCGCTGGTGAATGTCAGATAGTGGTGGGGGGCAGCTGAGCTTTTCCAGGCCTACTGCCTGTCTGCCAGTGCCCTATGTGATACGTACAGATCTGCAGTGACTGCCCCAGAGGGCGCCCTTCCCCTGCAGGACTGGGGTTAATGGTCCCACAGCCTTTCATCATGTCCCTCTACTGCCTCGATTGCAAAGATGTAGAGTGTGGTTCTGTTGGTGGCAGATCCTGGCCCCCACCCTGACCCAGAGAGGGAGGGTTGGTAGGTGGTGCTACATAATCCGCATGTGGGTCCAGACACCCCCCTGCTCTTATAACAAGTGATCATGGCAACCACACAGTATATGCACTATTCTGGGTGTGTCATAGTCCACAAGGGCTAGACGTGACTGGGAGATACAGATGGCCACAGAGGTATCCTAGGTGTGTCTGCAAGGACTACCTGTCACACACTGGCACTGATGGGGACCTGCAGCACAGCTTATCTCAGCCAAGCCAGGTACTCGGTGCTCCACCTTACCCTCAGGGTGAGCATAGGAACCGCACAATGTCATGGTCTGTAGCTATTCTGTGCCAGTAACACACACGATCAGTTCCCCCTACCAGGCCGGGGTGCTATAGAGGCGCATACCCCATCTTGTGATCAGATGTAGGCTGCTGATCTGCATGTGCAGTGCATCATGGGTACGGTTGGGTTTACCCTATCCTGGTAACCACAGCAGACAGTTTGTGTGGTGACCTGCAGTCTTTCTGTAGCCAGCCAGCGGTGTGTTAGACGCTATAGAGATGTAGCCCACTGGTTACTTCAATGACTGTGGAGGCAGAGGTCATGAGTTTGATCCCACAGTGGTGTTATTTAATAAGGCTGTCTGAGGCTTTTCCTTTTAATTTAAATCAGTGCTTCCAGCAAAAACACCCTCACAGTGCCCGTAACCTAAGGTGCCTCATAAGGCGCCCTATAGGAGCCCGCAGTGGTGTTATGTAAGAAGGCTGTCTGAGGCCTTTCCTTTTCCCCCTCAGCCACCAGCACTGCTCTGCCACAGTGCTGCCAGCAAAAACACCCTCACAGTGCTGTAACCTAAGGTGCCCTATAAGGCACTCCTAGGGCACATTATAAAGTGCCCTGTCTGCCAAGGCACCTTATAATGTGCCCATAAGGCGCCCTATAAGGCACCCTATAAAGCGCCCTATAGGGCACATTATAAGGTGCCTTGGCAGACAGGACACTTTATAATGTGCCCTATGGAGTGCCTTATAGGGCACCTTATGCGGCACCTTAGGTTACGGCACTGTGAGGGTGTTTTTGCTGGCAGCACTGTGGCGGAGCGGTGCTGGTGGCTGAGGGGGAAAAGGAAAGGCCTCAGACAGCCTTCTTACATAACACCACTGCGGGCTCGAACCCATGACCTCTGCCTCCGCAGTCATTGAAGTAACCAGTGGGCTACATTTTTATAGCTTCTAACACTGCGCTGGCATGAACTTAGGGTTAATGCGTGTTGACGTGCCACGGTGCCCACTATCGCGCGATACCGATTCCTTGCAACCTTCCCTCAGAACTCCCACTACCTTATATGGCATTCTTTACATTAACGCTGCAACTAGTGCCGGTAACATTAAGACGAATTAGTAAACATACCCCTAAGTGTAAAGGGATGGGCAGACTGTTCCTGGGGGAAGGAGCTAGAATAAAGAATGCAGATTGTCAAGTAGATTCATATTTAACTTTGGATGGTGGTGGGATATAAAGTCTGAACCCGTGAAGAAAACAGAGTATGGGCGGGAGCATATAAAGTGATTAATGAGGAGAAGTAGTCAGAAGCTGGTATGAATAGCTTTCTGTGCTAGTGACAAAATTTTGAACGGAATATGAGATCTAATAGAGAGCAAATAGTAATGAATATGTAATAGGGTTACATAATCAAACTTCCGGGCATGTACGAGAATACATACGCTGGTGTTTTGGATGGTCCATAAATGCTTGGGATGATACTGAAGTAGCTCAGCCTAAACAACGTTATAGTAATCCAGGCAAGAGTACTGTATGAAGCAAAATGGTGGTATGAGCAGACTGATCGAAGATATCAATGCTTGACCCAGTACAAGCATTGTGGAACTTGTGTCTCTTGGGGATACTGCTAGGTACATATGACCTAGATTGGCCACTGTTGGAAACAGAATACTGGGCTTGATGGACCCTGGTCTGACCCAGTATGGCATATCTTATGTTCTTATGGAACCTGTGTCTTTTGGGGATACTGCTAGGTACGTATGACCTAGATTGGCCACTGTTGGAAACAGGATACTGGGCTTGATGGACCTTGGTCTGACCCAGTATGGCATATCTTATGTTCTTGATCCAGAAATGGCGTGATGGCCCTGAAATGTCGGGGAGAAAATTGAGGAGGAGGGAAAAGGAAAGTTTGGTGTCTAATAAGATACCTACGTATCTGAATGCAGGTTGGAGAGTTACCGGGGCACCTTCAAGAGTGGGAACAATAGGTGGACCCACACACACACCCACATGTATAAGAAAAACCAACCATCCAGCAACCACAATCACCTCCAGAGCTAGCATTTACCCCCGCAGGTGAACCAGAGCACTGACAACTAGCAAAGCACCGTTAAGGTAAGCCCCTCTCACTGCCAGAATGCAACCATCAACATCCTTCTGACTACTTTAAAGTTAGAACTGCACAAGACTCACCAGGCATTCACTCGCCCACAAGCACAAGAAAAAAGCAACCATCCAGCAACCACCTCCAGAGCCAACATTTCCCCCTGCAGCTGAACCGGAGCACTGACAACCAGCAAAGCACCGTGGGGGTAAGTTCCTCCCGCTGCTGATGTGCAACCATCGATGTCCTTCCGGTTCCTTTAAAGTTAGAACTGCACAAGATGCGCCTGCTCCTAGTATGCCCATGCTTAAGGGCCTCGCCAAAGGGTCCTTTGGTGGGGCTCCAAGGAGAAGCACACCAATACACCTGGACTCCTCCTCATCAGCATGTAATGATAACTCAGACAACGAAAAGCTGTCCTCATGCTCCAGCAAACATTTTTTCCTGGAAACCGCTACAACAGGAAAAGAACCATATCAACACAGACTCTTCAGCACATTCCCATAAGTGATCCTCAGACAACACATGCTCAGCCAAAACTTTATACTGGAAATCATATTACCATTCTATATATACCTGTACACTCTGCCCACAATAACCCTACAGCCTCTGCCTTCAACAATCACACAATTCAACCCCCCCCCATACACATTCCCCACAACATGCACACAACACAAGCCCTATTCCACAAACAACCACAACACTTAATGGCCTCCCCCCAATACCTTAAAACCATACTCACCATTGCTCCACAGTCCACAACACCCTCAACACCAAAGGGCCCTTCACCCACACTCCACTATGCCTTCATAAACACCTGCTCATTGCCCTCTGACCCCTCTGTGTTCAGGCTATCAGAGTGATAATGTCGCTGGACACTAGGGTCTTGCAGAATCTCTCATTGGGGACTCACCTTCCTCAACTCCCATTTACCCGATTGGTTGCCATTGGTGCTATTGTGGTTCGGTCCTTCGCAGTCTGGAGCTAGGGAGTCCCATATGTGAGGACTGACTTCCTGCTTGTTCCTGGAGAAAGCATAGTTACTCACCGGTAGCAGGCGTTCTCCAGGGACAGCAGGAATCAGTCCTTACAAACCTCCCTTCTGAGGAGCTCCTAGGATGAGTTCCTGCATTCCGGAAAAATGCTTTCTCTTCTGGCATTCATGGACTATTTTTTTTCAGTGTTTTCCTTCCACTTGTCATCGGTTAATCATTTTTTGCTGATATAGATTTTTCCTTTCTCTCTTTTTTTTTGCTTTTAGCATGTTTTACCCTTCTGGGGGGTTTTCCTGCCCATGGCAGCTCTCCAGTTTAATTTTACCAAGGCGGTATTATCTCCAGAAACAAGCAGGAATGTAGTCTTCGCATATGGATATCGTCGGTACCGACGGAGCCTGCGCGGGAACGCTCCCCAGCGTCCAATTAGAAAGCTTTTGGGAGCATCCCACAGCGCCTGCGTGCTGCCTTCCCGCCTTTCCCAACTGCCTCTCTCCAGTTCTTCATTTTTCGCGGAGCCAGCAGGTCGTCGTTCCTGTCACCGCAGAAAATTATTCCTCCTCCTTCTTTTTTGTGGTCGCGTCTGCCTTCCTCGACGCTACACTGGTACCGCCGGTTCTTCTTTCTTTTAAAAAATATATATATATTTCTTTCTTTTTTTAACCCCGCCTCAGGGTTTAAAAAGTGCACCAAGTGTGGCGGTACCATATCTGTCACCGACACCCATGAGTAGTGTCTGAAATGTTTAGGTCCTGAGCACTCCATCTCAGAGTGTATGGCTTGTGCCATGATGTTCAAAAGGGGTCGACAAAACCGGGCTGCTAAACTTAGCACCCTCTTTCCCTTGGATGCAGCCTCTCTGGCATCGACATCTTCCAGGGCTTCGTCTTCCTCCCATGGATCTCAGATAACTAAACATAAGTCCAGCCGGTCCTCAAAGGGTAGATCTCCTTCTAAGCATCGAGATGCTTCTGGCGTTGCCCTTGAGGGTTCTGCACCGGCAAAATTGCCCTGGCGGGAGGCCTCGGCTTCCAAAGCATTATCGGGGCTCCAGGATATTCTCGAGGCCTCGACCTCGGCAGAACTACTGGTGCCATGCTCTGGGGTACTGACGGTCCTCTCCGGCACCGATACCCAGGCATCAGCAGCGTTGATAGACCAGAGCTTCCTGGCTATTGAACGCAGTCTGGCGGCTCTCCTTGCGGCATCAACGCCCTCAGAACCGCGTCAGATGGTGCAACCAGTACCGGCCCCGGTGCCGACATCGGTACCGGTACCGATAGCATCGGCATCATCGGTGTCTGCATTGCCAGCACCCAGTCAAGCCATGCCCTCCGGTACCGATTCCCCCCGGCACCGACTTCGGTCGGTACGGGTATTGTGCTCTACAAGAGCATCCAGACAGAAGGTACTTCAAATCCTCAGAGGACTCTGAGGATTCTGACAGTTCTGTCGGTACCGGGATACTTCTCCCTGAAGAGCCTTCCTCTCCCAAGCGGAGGATGTCTCCTCCAGAAGATATCTCCTTCCAGGATTTCATCAGGGAGGTGGCTCGAGGTCTGTCCATTACTGTGGCTCCTGAAACAGAGCCCAGAGCAGAGGAATTGGAGATTTTGCAATATCCCAAAGTTCCTAAAGAGGCAGCTACCTTGCCAATCCATGAGATCTTACATGATCTCATGTTGAGAATGTGGGAAACCCCCCTAACCACCTCTCCTCACTCCCGTCGACTGGATACTATGTACAGGGTTCCCCCTTGCCCTGGTTTCCAGAAGATTCAATTGCCTCACCACTCTATTGTAGTGGAGTCAGCAATGAGAAGGATCAGGAGTGCAAAGAGGCACGCCTCTAACCCTCCAGGACGTGAGTGTAGGACTTTGGATGCCTTTGGACGTCGTACCTTCCAGGCTTCCATGCTCTCTGCCAGGATCAGTTCCTATATTTTATATATGGGAATGTTCCTTAAGGAAGTCACAGGGGATTTAGAAGTGTTGAGCCCTCTTCTTCCTGAGGGTAAGAGGCAGGATTTCCTCACTCTGGTTAAACATGCCCAGGATGTGTCTAAATTTGTCAATCGTGCAGCCTTTGACTGTTTTGAATGCATAAGCAGAACCTCTGCTATTGCCATAGGTGCACGTAGAATTGCCTGGCTCCAGGCATCTGATTTGGAGCTCTGGGTCCAGGACAAGCTGGGCAATATCCCTTGTACAGGTGAAAATCTGTTTGGCAAAAATTGGCAAGAAAAGGCCAATGAGTTGGATGCTGATAACTCCACTTTGGATAGGTTATCCAAAGCCACAGCTGACCCTGCAAGAAAAAAATCTTACAAAAAACCATTCTTCTCCAAAAAGAAGAGGTTTTTATCCCTCTTATCAGCAGAGACGTTCTGCAGGTCAGCCTGTCCGGAAGACTCAGAACCACCCAAACAGAAAAAGGCAAAGACTGTTAAGCCTCTGCAGTCTCAGCCTCCTCAAGGCCTTTGACTTCCATCTAGAGAATTTAACCTTCCTGGCTCTCAGTAGACCAGAACCTTCCACCATTCCAGGAAGGTTAGGCCACTTTGCCCCCAGATGGGGGCAAATAACAGCAGAACATTGAACTCTTTCCATTATAAGAGAAGGGGTACAAGCTTCACTTCCTTCGCTTGCCCCCACCTACAATGGTAAGACAGTTCAATTCTCAGACCTCTCTTGTCAACCTGTTAGATCAAGAGGTCACCATGCATCTTGCCCAAGGGGCAATAGAAGAGGTACCCATTCTTCAACAGGGTACAGGGTTTTACTCCCCCTATTTCCTTATACCAAAGAAAACAGGAGGATACAGACCAATGTTCCCTCTAATTTTCCGTAGGCTGTGTGCGCATAAAATATCAGCCGTGCGGCTTTTGAAGGAAGTTAAATTTTTTGTGCGCTACATAACGACACTTAGAATTATATACTTTAAAATTTGACTACACATTAGAATACAGTATGTACACCACATTGATGTTAATCAAATTAAATGAAAATAGACGATTACTAAATGAAGCGGAAAATTTCTAGTAATTACAATCACAAATGTGGTATTTCAGTTAATTTTTATTGAAAGCCATTGTTATTCCATGTAAATAATATATGTATGGAAGAAGAGTTCGGTGTCCTACATGGAGTGGTGGGTTCACCCCTAAACAAAGACATGGGGAGAGGTGGCCTGCACAGAGCAACAGGTGCACCTACTCTTGCCATCTTGCTGGGCAGACTAGATGGACCATGCTGGTCTTTATCTGCCGTCACTTACTATGTTCTCAAAATTTCTCTCTTCGATCTTTCAAATGTACCCAGTCTGAATAAATTTTATCAAGGTCTACTGATCCGCCATCTTGAAGATGACTCTTAACACGCATCAGCATTTCCAAATGTTCTAAATGTAAGCGATTCCTTATTTTGGTTTTCAAACTGTTCATCAAGCTGAAACCACGCTCACAATCTGCACTAGAAGCCAAAAATGTTCCACCAATATCAATCAGTTTCGCTAAATCTGCAAACTGAGCATTCTGAAATGCCAAAGTCACCATATCCGGAAAACTGTTTATCAGTTTGCTTTTGATTTTTTCTGCGACTAAAAACTTGAAGTCATTGTACTGCTGAACAACAATATGTTCCTCCATTAGAAATTGTTTGTACTTTAAACAGAGTGATCGGACGTTTTCAATTCCAAATTCATAATCACACTGTGCTATTGCTGTCAAGTCAAAAGCAGACCATTCTTCAATTTCATTTTCAGGAAATCTTTCCCCTAAATGCAGACACAGCATATTAATGAAAGTAAGTGTGGAACCAGTATCCACTGAAACGTCTCCAGGTATCTTGTCGAGAAGATTTTTAACATTATCAGTCCATTTTACTGTGTCACCCAAGTACTGCATTCGGATTTTGTTCAGCTTACCCTGTGCAAGATGATATGCTTCCAGTGGTGTTAGCCCACGTTTCTGAAATGCCATTGTTAATGAAGCTAGTTCAGATAAAACATCATTCAAAATTTGCAGTGTTATATGGAATTGATGGCTGTTTAGCTTTTTATAACAGTACTTTGCAATGGGATCATCATCCTTCTCTTCTTCAAAGTATTTTAATAATGGATCATAATTTCGAATAATTGCTTGAAGAGCAAAATGTCTAGATAACCACCGCACTTCGTTCAGAGGTCTAAAAGCAATTGACTCGCATTCAGAAGCATCTGCTAATTCTTTAAATTGTGACCTTTTAGTAGAAGATCGACAAAAGGTTGTGTAAACAGTTCTCATGAAAGTTTCAACTTCTTTCATCAACTTTACTTCCTTCCATGATTCAGAGATCCCCAAATCTTCACGATGGGCAACACAATGCTGCTGCACTAAATGCGAAATATTTTGTTTGAGCTGCGCAGCAACACCATTTATTCTGCCTGACATGACAGAGGCACCATCCGAAGTAAACATGACCATTTTGTTAAGGTCAAGCTTGTATTTCCCATAGAATTCCCGGAGTGCACTGACTATTGATGCAGCATCGCATGCTTCCAACTGTAGCATCCCACCAAATGAAGTTTTATACAGACATGAATTTACTGGCCGATATTTGAAGTACAGTATTAAGTATTTGTTGACAGAAATGTCTGTGCTTTCATCAATAGTTAATGTATGATACGCTGCTGATGCAACATCTGCCATGAGCTTATCTTGGACATTCATGTTTATAATTTCAAGAAATTCAAACGAATAGTTTTTGCTTCTCCAGCTTTCAGGTATGGATATGTACTTGGACATGTGTTCATTAATATCTTGAACAGAGAGCATGGAAATATTCATCCGAACAGCTAGCAAAACACTATCAATTAGAATTTTAATTTCTTCTGGTGTAGAACGCTTCCGTTCATTACTAATTTGCCTTTTCTCTTTTTCAGCGGTGCTCTCAAGCAACAAGTTAAATAATCCTCCTCTTAAATTTGGATTTTTAGCTCTAAGTTTCTTAACACTTTCAGCATGAGTCTTACTAGACAGATGTCGTTTCAAAAAGTCCAATTTCCACACATCATCCCAAATTTTGCCATTCGAAAACTCTCCGATGGTTTTTGCATCTCGGCAGTATAAACAGACTACTCCGCCATCCTCGTAAGTGAATATTTCACGCAGTTGAACGCACGTTTTATCCCGAGAATTCGGTGTCTCCGTTTCAATAATTTCTTCAAGCCATTCAGGCTTAAAAGCTTTGGCTGTTCTCTTACGTTTTGCACCTCTCATTGCTATTGGTTTTGACATTTTAAAAGTGGTGTGGTGGTCACAGCAGGTGCTTTATTATTCAAAAGAAATGCCCCAATGCATTTCATCCAAAGCCTGATGGGCTTGGAAGTTGGAACTGCAATCAGATTAATACCAAGTGTGCATTAGAAACATACATAGATCACTAAATTGAGCCAAGTGATACCCTTATGTCTATGCTAAAATGTATAAATAAATGTAAAACTATATACATACATATTAGACACTGTATAACAGTTATGGGGATCACATAGATATATAATAAGACTACATAGGTGAAATAAAAGAACGCAGGACATGAGGGATTAAAACCATATTAACAGGCAAACATCCTACTAAATTGATGAATTTATACTACCCGACTCAAAGAATGTATAAAAGGGATGAGGCTGGTAATCATAAAATTGCGTAGATAAACTTGTAAATAGTGATGCATTATGATGGTGATGTACTTCACCTTTGTCGAATGTAGTTAGAATTAGAATTAGGATTGACATCTCAATTGAATTATTGAAAAATCAAAATACATAAAAATGAAAATAATAATTATAAAAAATATATAAAAAATATATTTAATAAAATAATGATGAAAAATATATAGAAAAAACTCTTGAGTATTTGTAAAATATATAGTTGATTCTGTATAATGTAAGTGAAATGAAATATGATAGATATTAAGAATATCGACAGGACCACTAACCTGAGTTGATCTACTTAGTTGTATGCATTTCACTCATGAAAAACTAACTGACCAAAACTAAACCCAAGACAATCAGGGGAAAAAGAGGGATTGAATAGTTAAACGGTCATAATAATATATTTAAAAGTATGATGTACTTGTGAAGTTATTTAATTCATGTGTATACTGGATAAGGCCAGTATGTAGATATTAAATAAATTAAATTAAAAACATATAGTTATTTGTGTATTCTTGTAAAGTATGAGACTGTTGACATTCTGGTCTTGTGAAATAAATTATGCTGGAGTACTGTTTCAAACAGGTGCGGCACAGTGTCTATTAATTATCTGCTAAACCTTATGTTTATCGCCTACTATCTGAAAATCAGTTAAATTACAGTGGATAAAATTGTGCCTTGTACTGTAAATGTTAAAAGAGTCAATAAAGGGAATACAAACAGAGGCCACTCGCTTTACTGATATAGTAATGTCAGTCTTTATCCTAATAGTCATGCTATAGTATCAATTTAAAGCGGTGGCCGTTTATAAAAGCATATTGAAATATTTATAAATAAAATGTAATGGTGGTAATCGTAAATTGTACAATAGCTTTTTATATATTTGTACCCATCTATACAATTGCTGATCCGTGCCAGCAGCACTAAATAAAACAAATTTATTCAAGGATTCTAATGATTAAACCATTAAACCACTATGGAACATAAAAACTTGTGGTGTTTGTGAAGCTAACTGGCACATAATATTTAATGTTTGAAAAGTGGCTCTGCCGTAAATTCAGTCTCAGTGAGCGGTGCGTTATAAAAATCGCCAATGAGGACAATATTTTAAAGCAATAAAAATAACCTTATAAAGCATTTGGAAAACTTTGGATACTGAGGAGTGATCATCTGTACCGGACATAATGGTATAAAAATGAAAAGTGATTGTGCATTAGAACTAACCCAGTCTTGAACTCCGTGTAGATTATAACGTCTTGCGATGGGACGAGAAGAACCACGGTTCTGAACATAAAGAGAAATACTATGCAGTATGTAAAGGTGAACTATTTACACAAAACATAACCATGTATGACAAAAGGGGAGTAAAAAGGAAGAAAAAAGAGAAGACTAAGTAATCTTTAATACATAATGGTATCGTTGTTATTTAAAGTCATTCGAAAGACGACGTAAAGTGAAAATTCTCTTTGAAACTTAGGCAACATGAGCCCCGTATAATTGTAATGTTGAGAATTGCGCCGCGGTTCTGTGGTAAGCAGTGCAAACCAAAGGGAAATTTTAATTTTAACTAAATTACTAACATTTGGTGAAGGTAGTCATCACATTTTCGATAAACTGTGAACATGTCTAACTGCATACCTGTGAAGATGAAAGTTCTGCCCGCAGCAGTCTGTAGAGAATTTTTAAAAAACCGCTTGTAAAAGTCGAGCTTTAAAGCCGTCAATGCCCGTCCCCAGGCAGCAGTCCCGGAGCACCAGTCTCCTCTTCTTCGCTGGTGCGTGTGTTGCTCTCAGCCAAGGCAGCACGTGGCACTGAAGGCTGGCTGAGGGAAGGATCCAAGGAGGTGCGTGGCTGGCAGGCAGGCAGGCACAAGAGCAGAAAGAGGCTGGCTTGCTGGCTGCCCCTCCCTTTTATTTCCCTCTAGCCTGCCATGATTCGTCAATCGTCGGTCACGTGAGAGGACTCACTCCTCTCACGTGACCGACGATTGACGAATCATGGCAGGCTAGAGGGAAATAAAAGGGAGGGGCAGCCAGCAAGCAAGGGGGACTCGGTGCAGACAGATTCGGAAGTGAAATTTACAGAATGGCAGTGGTGACCGCGGCCTTAAACCCAAGGTTTGAAAACTCATGAAAAAGGTAATTTTTGTGCGCTCCTTTAAAAGTTGTGTGCGCTCGCTCGGCGAGGTGTGTGCACGCGCACACGCGCACAGCTTAGAGGGAACAGTGATACAGACCCATTTTGGATCTCAGAGAATTGAACAAATTCCTGTTCGAGAAGTTCAAAATGATTTCTCTAGGAACTCTGCTGCCATACCTTCAGAGCCAGGACTGGCTTTGTTCTCTAGACCTCAAGGATGCGTGTACACATGTTCTCATCCATCCAACCCACAGAAAGTTCCTTCGGTTTCTTTTTCAGGGAAAGCACTACCAGTACAGAGTGCTTCCTTTTGGCCTGGCCTCAGCACCCAGGGTGTTCACGAAATGCATGGCAGTAGTAGCAGCATTTCTTCGCACTCTAGGGATATTCGTCTTCCCTTACTTAGACAATTGGCTCATTCAAGCCCCATCAGAGTCAGAGGCCAGGACTTCTCTATCTTGCGCAATGCGTATCCTGCAGTATTTGGGTCTGGTTATAAACATCCCAAAATCCAACCTAACTCCCACTCAATCTCTAGAGTTCATAGGAGCTTTGTTGGATACCAGGAAAGCAAGGGCCTATCTTCCGCAGGCTCGTTGCCTTCGCATGGTGCAGTTAGCCTCTCAAGCAGCTCGAGAAATGCTGCAACTGCTAGGCCACATGGCATCCACCATGCATGTTGTTCCTTATGCTCGCCTCCATATGAGAGCAGCCCAGTGCACTTTATCCACGCAATGGACCCAGGCATCAGGATGCCTGTCAGACAAAATAACAAACACAAATCGTCTTACTTTGTCCCTCCATTGGTGGCAGTCCACTCAAAATCTGTTGCTGGGGTGCTCTTTTCAGCAGCCTTTACCCCAGGCAACTCTCACAACAGATGCTTCTCCAATGGGGTGGGGAGCTCATCTGCAAGACCTCTCCACAGGAGACTCATCTACACATCAATTTTCTGGAGCTCAGAGCAATCTTCCTTGCTCTGTGAGTGTTCCACACCCTGCTCAGCTACAAGACAGTCCTCATTCATACAGACAATCAAATAGCCATGTTCTATGTGAACAAGCAGGGAGGAACAGGCTCTCTGTCACTTTGCAATGAAGCTTTGCGACTATGGGCCCTCGCCAGAGAGCATCAGATACATCTCTTGACTGTGTATCTTCCAGGTATCCAAAACTCTTGGGCAGACAGACTCAGTCAAGTTCTGCTTAGAAACATAGAAATATGACGACAGAAAAAGACCACATGGCCTATCTAGTCTGTCCTTCCATAGCAACCACAACAGTCCCCTTTTTACCTTTAGAGATCCTCTGTGTTTGTCCCATGCTTTTTTGAATTCAGTTACTGTCCTCATCTCTACCACCTCCACTGGGAGACTATTCCACGGATCCACTACTCTTTCCGTAAAGAAATATTTCCGCATATCACTCCTGAATATATCTCCCTTCACCCTCATCCCATGTCCCCTCGTAGCAGAACTTGCTTTCAATTGAAAGAGGCTCTCTCCCTGAACATTTATGCCACGGAGGTATTTAAACATCTCAATCATATCACCTCTATCCTGCCTTTCCGCTAAGGTGTACATATTAAGATCCTTCAGTCTGTCCTCATATGCTTTATAATGAAGACCACTAATCATTTTAGTAGCCACCCTCTGCACCGACTCCATCCTGTTCACATCCTTTTGAAGGTGCGGTCTCCAGAATTGCACACTATACTCCAAATGAGGTTGCACCAAAGACTTATACAGAGGCATTATCACCTCCTTTTTTCTACTAGCCATTCCTCTCCGTATGTACCCAAGCATCCTTCTAGCTTTTGCCGTCGCCTTTTCTACCTGTTTAGCTACTTTAAGATCATCAGACACTACCACGCCTAAGTCCCGCTCTTCTTTAGTGGACAAAAGTACTTCACCCCCTGTACTATATTGCTCCCTTGGATTGCTGCAGCCCAAATACATGACCTTACATTTTTTAACATTAAATCCCAGCTGCCAAATTCTAGACCATTCTTCAAGCTTAGCTAGATCCCTCCTCATGTTATCTACCCCTTCCTGGGTGTCTACTGTCATGATGTGGATATTGATAAAGTTGAAAGTTTGAAAAGAAATCCTGTTTCTTTTAAGAAGCTAGATGTGCAATTACCTCCAGGCACAGCTAGAGGGAGCAGGAAGGAATATTCAGGAGCTAATGAGCTTGAGAAGCCTAATGATTTGCACCTGGAAATGACCCCGGAAGTCAGGCAGGAAAGATTTCCTTATAAGCCAGAGCTGAATGTTTGCAAGGTGTGCCCGGATGCAGTAAGGAAGAGAAGCACAGCTACACAGGGGTGTCCAGCTGCCTTAAGGAAGAGGTACACGGCTCCACAGAGGTGCACGGCTTCACGAAGGAAAGAGAAAGAAGAGAAAGAGAAGGACCTGAGAAGGAACAGTGAAGAAATCCTAGAGGAGCAAGCCCACAGGTACAGGGTTCACAGGGGTGAAATCCAGAAGGGCCAGGCTGATTGTGCAGCTCTCCCAAGGAAGTTTGTTAGAGCCAGCTCTGAGGTTGGAGGCTGTGCCACGCCCTGTTCTTCCAGTGTTCCTGACCCCAGAAGAGAGAGTCCTAAGCCAGAAGCCAAAGGGAATGGTTTGGTGAGAAGCTCAGTCTCTGAGGAAATAATTACCCAGTTTTACCAAGCAAGAAAGGAAAGGCATTTTATAATAAACCTGAGTTCTTACCAAGGGAGGAAAGAGAGTCCAAACCAGGTTTTACTAAATTGCCAAGAAGCACAGCCCTGCCTAATGCTGAGAGGCAGAGACATTGCTACAACAGGAAAGTTGCTGAAAGGAAAAACTCTGTGGAGTCAAGCCAGCAAAGTTCCAGGTATGAAACAGTTATTGATGCTAGTAAATGCATGAAGCATAAAGGCCCTGGGAAAACCAGTCCTCGCCTTACAAGGAAGGAGAAACCAGACTGGTTTAGTAAAATCCCTAAAGCCCTGAGAGCAGACTCTTATTGGAGACAAGGCCCCAAAGGCATAGCACACCAACACGAGTCAGACAGGGACAGTGTTTGTTCCCCTGGTGATTTTAGTGAGGAAGAATGCATGGAGACAGAATGCATTGATACCGTTTCCCTATCACCACCAGAGCAGATGGAGTGTGACCTGTGCACAGCCTCATCGCAAGAGTCTGTAGTACCTGAGTGAAATAGAAGAGTGTATAAAATGTTTATGTGTTGGAATGAACTGAATTCCTGTTTTCTGACCTCTGCATTAATTGTGAAGTGTAACAATTAAGCACATGTTCTTGAATACTGGTGACCGTTTGCAACAAAGGACTTTTCTGTTTCGTCGTTCATCTCTTATTTTGAACCCTTGCATTGACGGGGAATAAAAGCCTTAATTCCCTCCACTTGGTTTTGTTGCTAAGTTCTTTTCGGCAGCCGGAACTGATAAGAACGTTTTACTACGCAAATGAACCTTACGTTCCCGGTGGCTCCCTAAATAATCTTTGCCGTGGATTGCCCATAAACATAGGCGTAGTCGGGCCTCCCCACGACACTACTCTATTGCAGATTTTGGTATCATCCGCAAAGAAGCAAACCTTACCTGAAAGCCTTTCCGCTATATCACTAACAAAGATGTTAAAAAGAATCGGACCAAGGACAGATCCCTGGGGCACACCACTGATAACATCCTTCTCCTCAGAGTGAGCTCCATTTACTTGTACTCTTTGTCGCCTCCCACCCAACCAATTTCTAACCCAAGCAGTAACTTTAGGGTCCATCCCTAGGGTGCTCAGTTTGTTTATAAGTCGCCTGTGAGGAACAGTGTCAAAGGCTTTACTGAAGTCTAAATACACCACATCTAGGGCTCTCCCTCGGTCCAACTCCCTGGTCACCCAGTCAAAGAAATCAATCAGATTTGTCTGACAAGACCTGCTTCTGGTGAATCCATGCTGCCTCAGATCCTGTAATCCACCGGACTCCAGAAACCTCAATATTTTCTCTTTCAGCAGCGTTTCCAATAATTTACTCACCACCAAAGTTAAACTAACCAGCCTGTAGTTTTCAACCACATCCTTACTTCCGCTTTTGTGTAAAGGCACCACATGAGCCTCTCTCCAGTCCTTTGGCACCACTCCCGACTCCAACGAGGCATTGAAAAGGTCAGTCAGTGGAGCTGCTAGAACGTCCCCAAGTTCCCTCAGTATTCTCGGGTGTATCCCATCCGGTCCCATTGCTTTGTCTACTTTAAGTTGAGATAGTTTCTCACGAACACAGTCTTTTGAAAATTGTTCAAGATGTCCTTTGCTTCTGTTCCTATTTGTGGGTGTTTTCTGAGGTCCTGCTCCTGGTTCTTCATCTGTGAACACAGAACAAAAATATTTGTTAAGCAATTCCGCTTTATCCTTATCAGCTTCTACATATTCCTTCCCTGCACTCTTGAGTCTGACAATACCACTCTTGCCCTTCCTCTTCTCACTAATATATCTGGAAAATGTCTTATCCCCCCACTTTATTGCATTGGCTATTTCCTCCTCCTTTTGAATCTTTGCCTTCTTGACTACTTTGCTAGCTTCTCTAAATTTTTCCAAATACAGATGCCTGTCTTCCTCTCTCTGTGATCTCTTGTTTTTCATGAAGGCCTCCCTCTTTTTCTTCACTTTTTCAGCTACTTCTTTCGAAAACCATAGCGGTCTCCTTTTCCTTTTACCTTTATTTACTATTTTAACAAAAAGGTTGGTTGCCCTTAAAATATCCCCTTTCAGTTTCTCCCACTGTTTTTATACATCCCTCAGCTGTTCCCATTGAACTAACGATTCCCTGAGGTATTGGCCCATCTTCGCAAAGTCAGTCTTCCTAAAGTCTAAGATCCTCGCCTTTGAATGGATTCTAACAGCCCTAGTCCTAATACTGAACCACACCATCTGGTGATCATTGGATGCAAAATGATCTCCCACTACAACATCAGAAACACTTTTACCATTGGTAAGCACCAAGTCCAGTATGGCCCCTTCACGTGTGGGGTCTGTTACCAATTGCCTGAATAGTTCTCCCTGTAGAGAATCCAGGATCCCCTTACTTCTAGATGATACTGCAGCAGGAATGTTCCAATCAACATCTGGCATATTGAAATCTCCTATCAGTAGCACTTCCCCTTTCCTAGCAATGCTGCGTATGTCTTCAATTAACTCTCTGTCCACCTCTTCCTCTTGTGAGGGAGGTCTGTATATCATACCACAATGCAAATAGATTTCTCTTTCCCTCTTTCTAGTTTAACCCACAATGCCTCCCCTCTCCCTTTTAAGCTCTGTAATTCCAAAGCTTTAATAGTAGTTTTTACATATAGTGCCACTCCTCCTCCCCTACTTCCTACCCTGTCCTTTCTGAATAAAGTATAGCCAGGTATAGTTACATCCCAATCATGGTTTTCTGTGAACCATGTTTCTGTAACTGCCACTAAATCCAAGTCAGCCTCTCCCACCAAAGCTTCCACATCAGGGATCTTATTTCCCATGCTACGGGCATTTATACACACTGCTTTCCATATGTTACCCCTGTTACCCATTTCCATAAAGTTATTTAATGTATCACCTACCTGGGGGCTTTCACTTACCTGGGGGTTTTCTTCATCCATCCCCAACGAATCTAGTTTAAAGCCCTCTTCAGTAGATTAGCCAGTCTACTACTGAAGACGCGTTGACCTTTCTTGGACAGATGGATGCCATCTCTGCTCTGCAACCCTTGGAACAGCATCCCATGGTCTAGGAAACCAAAACGCTCTCGATGACACCATCCACGCAGCCATACATTCATCTCCAGGATGCGAGCCTCTCTGCCTTGGCCTTTACCCTCAACAGGCAGGATTGAAGAGAACACCACCTGTGCACCTAACTGCTTCACCCTCTGTCCCAGAGCCATGAAGTCACTTTTGATATGTTCCGAGGTATACCTGGCAGTATCATTTGTTCCAACATGGATTAGCAATATTGGGTAATAGTCAGTGGGCTTGATGAGTCTCGGCAAACTCTCCGTAACATCTTGGATTTTGGCACCAGGCAGACAGCATACCTCTCTGGACATCAAGTCTGGTCGGCAGATGGACGCCTCAGTACCCCTCAGAAGAGAGTCTCCAACCACCACTACCCTTCGTTTCCTTGTGGTCACTGATTCTGCAACTTTGGGGTACTTGAGCTCTGGTTCTTCCCTTTCCAGGGATGCTTTCACCTCCTCCACTTCCAGGGCTGGATAATGGTTCTTCAATTCAAGGGCTGGAGAAGTTGGATTGGTGATTTTGCAGGCCCTGGTGACTTGTGTCCAGCCATCGACATTCTGTTGGCACCCATCTTCTCCTCTGCTGGAGAGCTTGGTTGCTGCAAGCAGCATCTCATCAATGTACTTCTCACTGACCTGAATGCTCCTCAGCCTCGCCACCTCCTCTGAGTTCCTCCACTTGTTTCCTCAGAGCTTCAGCATGCAGGCACCCTGCACATGGAACCGGTCCTTCAGCTGGCATTAGGACCTTTGTCTGGACCGAGGCAGAAGCTGTAACGGGGGCAACAGCTTTAACGATACGATTTTTCCCAGCCATTGTTCTGTTCGTGGAGCTTAGGTATCTGTTAAAGCAAAAGAGAGAAATCTACCAAGTACCAGCCGGTTTCCCAGCTGTCCTTTCAGAGAAAAAGCAGTTAAATCTCCTTAATTCTATTCAAAATGTGCTGGTCCAATTCTCTGTGCTTTGTCAAATGTGGAGGTGCCCTATAAATCAAGACTACTCGCTAGGGTTGGGTGGGAGTCGGGGTGGGTAGGGAGGGAATTAACACCTGATTAGGCGTTAGCATTTCCCAAAGCTGAGGATGTTACTGGAGTTCAACCACCTACTGTGCTCAAGGAAAGTCCCACTAAAGCACCAAAAGAAAGTAACCTTGCTTTAAAAATGTACAAAAAAACCTTTTAAGAGCTCCCAGTCAGAGAGCTAACAATTTAATATAATAAAACAAACCCTTAAATCCTTACTGTTGGTTGATCTGGAGAGCTCCTGTAGGAAAGCCTGAACAGGGCAGGGCACTGGAGCCTTTTATGCAGGCCCTCAACTGCTCTCAGGTAATCAGGCCCACTAACTCCTGATTAGGTATTAGCAGTTCCCAAAGCTGAAGAGGTTACTGGAGTTCAACCACCTACTGTGCTCAAGGAAAGTCCCATGTTGGTTGATCTGGAGAGCTCCTGTAGGAAAGCTTCCACACGAATGGTCTCTACATGCAGACCAGGTGGCCAAGATTTTTCAAATTTGGGGAACCCCGGACATAGACCTCTTTGCAAGTCCGTTGAATGCCAAACTTCCCCAGTTCTGTTCCAGAATTCCGACTCAGGGCTCTCAGGCCAAGGATGCTTTCCTCCTTCATTGGGGTCAAGACTTCCTTTATGCCTTTCCACCCATTCCCCTGATCCCCAAAACCTTGTTCAAGCTTCAGAGAGACAGAGGTCGTATGATCTTCATAGCTCCACATTGGCCACGGCAAGTGTGGTACCCTCTGCTTCTACATCTCTCTCAAGCTCCCTCTCTGGAGTTAGGGTTTGCTCCAGATCTCCTGTCTCAAGAGAGGGGAATGTTATGGCATCCCAATCCCCAATCACTGCATCTCAGGGCTTGGTTGCTGAAGGCCTAGATCTTCAGAACCTTAACCTTCCCCAGCAGGTAAAGGATATCCTGTATGTTTCTAGGAAACCTTCCACAAGACGCTCTTATGCTTTTAAGTGGAAACGGTTTCCCATATGGTGCTCACAGAAGGGTCTTAACCCCCTTGCGATACCACTTGAATCATTACTGGAGTATCTCCTTCATTTATCCAATGCAGAACTCAAAACTAACTCAGTAAGAGTCCATTTAAGTGCTATTGCGGCTTCTTTCAAGCCTTTAAATGGACAACCTATTTCCTCTCATCCTCTTATAGCAAGATTTATGAGAGGCCTTCTACTAACTAAGCTTCCCATTAAGCCACCATCGGTGGCATGGGACTTAAATTTGGTTCTTGGCCAGCTTATGAAGCCACCTTTCGAAACCTTAGCTACTACCTCCTTGAAATTCCTTTCTTGGAAAGTTATCTTTCTCATTGCAATCACATCAGCACGTCGCATCAGTGAATTGCAGGCACTAGTAGCTGATCCACCTTATACAAGGTTCCATCATGAAAAGGTAGTCCTTAGGACTCATCCACACTTTATGCCAAAGGTGGTCTCGCCTTTTCATCTTAACCAGGCGGTCTACCTGCCTGTGTTTTTCCAAGGCCTCATGCATCAAATGCAGAAAGGAATCTTCATACTTTGGATTGTAAAAGAGCTTTAGCCTTTTATTTACAAAGAACACAGCAACATAGAAAGTCCTCTCAACTCTTTGTTGCTTTTGATCCTTCTCATTTGGGACTTCCAGTCTCCAAGAGAATACTGTCCAACTGGATTGCACAGTGTATTTCCTTTGCCTATCAGAGTAAGAATCTTCCTCTGGAGGGCCATGTCACAGCTCACAATGTGAGAGCCATGGCAACTTCAATGGGTAATCTGCACTCTGTGTCTATCGACGACATCTGTCGAGCAGCCACTTGGGCCTCGGTTCATACCTTCACAGCCCATTACTGCTTGGACAAGGACTCCCGCCGGGATGCCTTGTTTGGTCAGGCTGTTCTCCAACACCTGTTCCATACCTAATCAACTCCTACCCACCATCCCTGGTTGGATGCCAGAGATCCATGGGGGAAGTGGAGCCCTTTCACAGGGGGACACAACTTCTGGGGTCTCTCCCTGGCATCTAAAGCTAGGGAGTCCCCATATGTGAAGACTACATTCCTGCTTGTTCCTGGAGATAGCATAGTTACTCACCTGTAACAGATGATCTCCGGGAACAGCAGGAATTTAGTCTTCACAACCCACCCACCTCCCCTAGGAGTTGTATCTCTCTATCTATCTCTTTCCCTCGCTCTGTCTTTGTCTCAGCTTTAAAACTCAACTGGAGAGAGGCAGTTGGGAAAGGTGGGAAGGCAGCACGCAGGCGCTGTGGGATGCTCTCAAAAGCTTTCTAATTGGATGCTGGGGAGCGTTCCCGCGCCGGCTCCGTCGGTACCGACGATACCCATATGTGAAGACTAAATTCTTGCTGTTCCCAGAGATCACCTGTTACAGGTGAGTAACTATGCTTTTTGGCATGTCTAAGCCATCTAGTGGTTTTACAAAATGCACCAAGTATAGCAAGACCATCTCTGTCACAACTGGTGCTTGCAATGCCTTGGACCCGATTACCAGCTAATGTCTTGCTAGCTTTGCTTGCAGAAGATGCGCCGAGGTCTAAAGAGTTGAGGAAAACAGAAGGAACCCCTCTCTGGCTCATCAGATTCAGTATCCTGAACCCTGACTCCCCCTTGTCAACACCTGCAAAAAGTTCTGAGGCATCCAAGGGAAAGAAGCTGCATGTCCAGTCAGAACAGAGGGACCCGAGCAGCAAGAGGAGACTCTCTGACAAGACCCAATTGACATCGAAGGGCGAGCACCGGGAGAAATTCCAGGTGCAGCGTCATTATAGTCCTTCTCGACGCAATGTGGAAAGCGATGGCCAGGAACAATCGGCCAAGTTTCCCCAGTGGGAGAAATTGACCCAGACTGCAGAGTCAACCCCTATTGCCCAAGAGGGCAGCCGGATATCTTCTGATGCACCTTTTATCATGAGTCCCTACCCAAGGTGTCAACGCTGTGTCCATGGCTGTAGCATCAGCCCCTTCTCAGGCAGTGATTCAGGAGGAATGCCTTCTAGCTCTCGAAGCTTACTTGGCAGCAGTGGAAGCTTTGCAGAATGCAGGCTTCGTGGCGCAGAGAGCATCATCACTGCACTCCATCCTGCCTACCCTGGAGACCCACGCCCTCCCTGTTGAGGTGTGGGACATCTGGTAGGAGATCAGAATTGACTTCAGTTCCCAGAGCAATCTTCCTCTCCAGTGTGCCGGAATGCTAGGCCCAAGGACATCACCATCGGCCTTTTGGGCCATCAGCATCCACTCTCTCCAAAGCCGTGAAACTAGTGGGAGGAGGAAGCTCGGCACTATTTCGACTTCGTCTCAGATACCAAATCAGAATGGGAGACTGAGGAGCAATCAACAGCATCGGATCTGTGGTTACCGGACCTCTCGCCTGACCCGTCACCTCCACCCCAGTGATGCATGTCATCCCCAGAAGACATGTCCTTCCAGGACTTCGTTCGGGATATGGTCAAGGCCATCCCCTTTATCCTGGAATTGGAGGAGGAAGCAAAGGTAGAAGAACTGGAACTCCTCCAGTACCCCTTGGCACCCTGATAGGTGGTGACAGTTCCTGTGCACCATGTCCAATAAAGGTTGCTGCTGCGACTATGGGAGGCACCGCTTATGGTTCCTGTAGTTAGCCTCAGGTTCGATTCCCTGTACTGGGACCAGAAGGCCCTGGGGTTTGAGAAGCCTCAGTTACCCCTCAGTTCCATCATGGTGGAATTGGCCTTTAAGTGTGCTAAGAGTGCCAAGATTCGCTCTTCGGTACCGCTGGGCCACGAAGCTCACACCCTGGAGTCCTTCGTGAGAAAGTGCTATCAGGGTTCCATGCTGGTCACCAGAATATTGGCCTACCAGATCTATATGAGCATGTTCCTCAAGAATGTCATATTGGACCTAGAGGACTTTGCTAGCCTTGTCCCCAAGGACTGTCACGAGATGTTTTGGAGCCGGATGGCTCACTGCAAAGATTGCTCAAAATTCATGGTGTAGAGCATCTACGACACCTGAGTCCGCAGACAGAGTGGTGAACATGGGCATCGCCATCTGCCATATGGTGTGGCTGCAGTCTTCAGACCTGGAGCAGTGGGTCCAGAACAGGATCACCAATATCCTTTGCTAGGGTGAGAACCTCTTTGGGAAACCAGTAGAGAAGAAGGCAGAGGAGCTTGAGAAGGAGCATGTAACTCTCATGACTCTCCAGGAAGACCCCAGATCCCATGTGGAAGAAATACCATGTTAAAAAAGCCTTCTACCCATGCCAATGCTGGTGTTACCCATCCCAGCCGCAGGCACAGTCTAAGGTGCAGACTCCCTGCCAACAGCGGAGGAAGAGGACTCCGAAGGCACAGCCCACTCCTCAGCCCAAGCCGGGTATGGGGTTTTGATGGGTTCCTCAGGAGCCTAGTCAGCTAACCGTTGTCCATCGAGGTAACCCCAGAGGTAGGGGGACGACTCATCCACTTTGCCCACCGATGGCCCCTCGTCACCTTAGACACCTGGATGCTGCAGATCATCCAAAGTGGATATTGGATGCACTTCACCCAGCTGCATCCTCCATACGCACCCGGGGAGTAACCCATGGACCCTGCACACCAGAGCCTACTGTAACATAGAAACATACAAAAATGATGACAGAAAAGACCACATGGCCTATCTAGTCTGTCCTTCCATATCAACAGCTACAACAGTCCCCTTTTTTCCTTTAGAGATCCTCTGTGTTTGTCCCATGCTTTTTTGAATTCAGACCAAGGTCGCAGCCCTGCTAGCTGATCTAGCCATCAAGCTGGTTCCCCCGGCTCAGTTCTGTCCAGGCTTCTATTCCAGGAACTTTCTTGTCCCTAGGAAGACCGGCTTATTCCAGCCCGTTCTGGATCTGCAAAACCTGAACCATTTCCTTGTGCACGAGAAGTTCAAGATGGTCATGCTAGGGACTCTGCTCCCATACCGTCTTCAGGACGATTGGCTATGCTGTTTGGATCTAAAGGATGCGTATACACACATCTCGATACACCCGAGTCACAGACAGTATCTACAGTTCGTGCTGGGAGGCCAGCACTTTCGGCACCGAATGCTCCCCTTTGGGCTGGTCTCAGCCCTGAGGGTCCTTACGAAGTGTCTGGCAGTCCTAACCACCTTCCTCCGGACCCTGGGAGTCTTTGTCTTCTCGTGCCTGGATGACTGGCTCATCAAGAGTCCCATGCCAGAAGGCATCCGGCAGTCTGCCATACTCACTATTCAGATGCCCGAGAGGCTCAACTTCATGCCTCCAGCCAGCACAGCAACTGGAGTTCATCGGATGTGGGCCTTCTTACTGGTAGACCGCTTGCAGCAACTCATGGAAGTGGTGGGTGACGTGTAGCGCCAGCGCCACACTACAGTCTGTAGAATGTTCTGAGTCCTCTGGCACATGGCTGCCATGGTGCATGTGACCCCTTAGGCCCGCCTCTACATGCGGCAGGCCCAGTGGACCTTAAGCACGCAATGGAAGCAGGTGTTGGGCCGCCTTCAAGACAGGATATTGGTCACCCCACCACTGGTGCAGTCCCTCGCCTGATGGCTAGAGCTGGGGAATCTGCTGTGAGGTCTCCCCTTCCAGTTGGCAGACCCCCGCAAGACACAATGGATACATCAAAGCTCAGCTGGGGGGCACACCCAGGGCCTGTGGTCTGAGCGGGAGAGCTTGCATCAAATCAATTTCCTCAAGCTCCGGGCTATAGCAAATGCCCTCCACGTCTTTGGAGTGCACCTGACCAATAAAGTGGTCCTGATTCAAATGGACGACCAGGTAGCAATATTATATTTGAACAAGCAGGGGGGCACAGGGTCATACCTCCTGTGCTTGGAGGCTGTTCACCTGTGGAAGTTTGCCCTGCTCCATGTCATGGACCTCAGAGCGATTTATCTACCCGGCCTAGCAGATCAACCCAGCAGGGTGCTTCAACCACGAGTGAACCCTCAAAAGGGCAGAGGTGAACTGGATCTTCCAGGAGTGGAAAACTCCTGTGATAGATCTTTTCGCCATGGCACCCAATGCTCAGGTTGTCGGGTTCTGCTCTCGGAGGCCAGCAAGCAACCACCTGGCCGCAGATGCCTTCCTCCTCCACTGAGGGGGAGGTCTTAATGTATGCATACCCCCTCCCCCAATACCACTCATGCCGAAAACCCTCCTGAAGCTCCAGGCTGACATGGGATCCATGATTCTCATCATCCCTTACTGTCCTCAGCAGCCCTGGCTCCCCACTACTGCTGCAGCTCTCGCAGATAGAGCCTCTTTGCCTGAGCTCCACCCCAGACCTCATTTCACAGGAGGGCGGAACCTTATAAGAACATAAGATATGCCATACTGGGTCAGACCAAGGTCCATCAAGCCCAGTATTCTGTTTCCAACAGTGGCCAATCTAGGTCATATGTACCTAGCAGTTTCCCCAAGAGACACAAGTTCCACAATGCTTGTACTGGGTCAAGCATTGATATCTTCGGTCACTTCTTAATAATGGTGTATGGACCTTTCCTCCAGGAACTTGTCCAAACCTTTTTTAAACCCAGCTACACTAACAGCCTTTACTTCATCCTCCGGTAACAAATTCCAGAGTTTGATTACACGTTGAGTGAAAAAATATTTTCTTTTATTAGTCTTAAATAGTTTACCCTGTAGCTTCATTGCATGTCCCCTAGTCTTTCTATATTCTGATAACGTAAACAATCGATCTACGTTTACCCGTTCCACTCCGTTCATTAATTTATAGACTTCTATCATATCTCCCCTCAGCTGTCTCTTTTCCAGGTTAAAGAGCCCTAACCTTTTTAGCCTTTCTTCATAGGAGTATCCTTCCACCCCCCTTACCATTTTGGTGGCTCTTCTCTGTACCTTTTCTAAAATCGCTATATCCTTTTTAAGATACGGCGACCAGAATTGCACACAATATTCAAGGTGCGGTCTCACCATGGAACGATATAGAGGCATTATAATATCTTTTGTTTTATTTTCCATTCCTTTCCTTATCATACCTAGTATTCTATTTGCTCTCTTGGCCGTCGCTGCACACTGGGCCGAGGGTTTTAACATGGTATCCACAATGACGCCTAAATCTTTTTCCTGGGTGGTGGTTCCTAATGTGGAACCTTGCATCGTGTAACCATAGTTTGGGTTGTTCTTCCCTAGGTGCATAACCTTGCACTTGTCCACATTAAATTTCATCTGCCATTTTGATGCCCAGTCTTCCAATTTATCAAGATCCTCTTGCAATTTTTCACAATCCTCTTGGGTTTTAACAACTTTAAATAGTTTTGTGTCATCTGCAAATTTGATAACCTCACTCGTTATTCCACTTTCCAGGTCATTTATGAATATGTCAAAAAGCAGCGGACCTTGCTGCATCCCAGGGTCCATTCGCTGGCCTTCGTGGCATGGATGCTGAGAGAGTAGTCCTCGCTGAACTTAATCTCCCTAAGGGTATTACCAGCATCCTGCTGGCATCCCGCAAGGACTCGATGCACAAGGCCTACATACTCAAGTGGTGGAGGTTTGCCACCTGGTGCATGGGTAGGGCTCTGGACCCCTTCTCCTGCGCCGTGGGCCATCTGCTGGAATATCTCCTACACCTCTCTGACTCCAACCAAAAGTCCAATTCGGTGCGAGTTCACCTCAGCGTGATAGGGGCATACCATCACAGCTTCGGGGGGAAGCCCATTTCGGCTCAGTGTGGCCCAATTCATGAGGGGCCTGCTCCTCTCGAAGCCCACACTCAAGCCTCTGATGGTTGCTTGGGATCTTAATGTAGTATTCGCCCAGCTAATGTGGGTCCCATTTGAGCCACTGCACTCATGCCCTCTGAAATTCCTGGCCTGGAAGGACCTTTTCCTGGTGACGGCGTGAGGCATCAGTGAGCCCCAAGCTCTGGTTGCTCACCCTCCATACACCAGGTTTCACCAGGACAGTTTGGTGCTCCACACCACCCTGCATTTCCTGCTGAAGGTGGTCTCGGTGAAAACCTGGAGTGGATCCAAGTCTGATAAGAAGTGGTTCTGAGCTTGTAAACTGACTTACGGGGAGGTCAGTCACAGCCAGAGAGGACACACGAACAATGACCACACCTTCCCCTCTCCTGGAGGCTCTGGATGCTAATATGGATTATTAGTCCCGGGGGAGACATCAAAAGAGATAGAGTTCCTCACCCTGGCAGAGCAAGTTTTCCGTGAAGCAGAATACATCTAAAGAATGGGCGACTAGTAAATCGGAGATAAGAACTGTTTTAGTTTTCAAAGACCTACAGTTCAGAAGGACCATATCTATTTATTTATTTAACAGAGATTTCTATACCACAATTTCCGAAGATCAATTGCGGTTTACAGGGAACAACAAGTTTGAGAGGTACAAACAAGTATTTGCTCAATTACATAAAATTACATAAAACAAATAACTATTTACATAGTAGTTATTCATATGAATTGGTAAATCCTGTGTTCCACTACTACTACTACTACTTATCTTTTGTATAGCACTACAAGGCATATGCAGCGCTGTATAGACTCATGCAAAAGATGGTCCCTTCTCATCAGAGCTTACAATCTAGTCACGACAGACAGCACAGCAACTGAGGACAAGGATATATCTAGGGGAATGGTAAGGAAACATCTAGGAAACTAAGTAGATCAGGATCCAAAAAGCGGCCTCGAAGAGGTGAGTTTTCAGCCTTGATTTGAAAAGGACCAGAAGTGAAGTCTGATGCACAAACTCGGGTAGTTCCAGAAGAGCACACATTTACTAATACAATGTGTATCATTTGAGGAGAGCAAAATATCAAGTTACTCATTTGGCGGAAGCATTGGGTCATGTGATGTCCATGGAACATGGATTCCAATGAACAGGAATAACAGCCATTGACAAGTGGCAACCAGAACCCTTCAGTGTGCCAATAACAGAAAGGAGTTGTAACTCCAGAAGAAAAGCTAGAGAGCTAAGCCAAAGGATAGCTTGGGGCATACTTTCATACAATGCGTCTGGAGTCGCCCCAAAGAGCTCACCCAAGGATCAGGACATGCTCTTTGGGTGCATTTGCTGCAGGTGTGTTCAGCTTTATAATGTTGAAGCTGCTTGTCGCCTTTGAAATGTCAGGGTCACAAGGATGAGGCCTAACAGGCAACATGAAGGCATCTTGAGTTGGGCCAGCAGAGCCTGAAAATTAAAATAATGATACAAATCAGCAACAGTTAGGATTCAGCATAAATGGTTCAATTTCGCAGTGGGTCTGTTCAGTTTTATAATGTTGAAGCTGCTCATCACCTCTGAAACGTCAGGGTTACAAGGGCAGGGCATAACGGGCAATGTGAAGACATTGGAATTGGGCTGGCAGAACCTCCTAAATGTCGGGGTCATGAGGGTGGGGCCTAACGGGCAATGTGAAGGCATTGGAATCGGACAAGCAGAGCCTCTGAAACGTTGGGGTCATAAGAGCCTGACAGATAATGCACTTGCATATTCACAGATCAAAGGTCAATCAGCTGGGGAGGGATATGGAGTTGGTGCTGCACTAGTGAAGTGCTGCCTACTTGCTCAATGCAAAATACCTGGACGTACTTATTTTATTTATTTATTTATTTGTTATTTTTATACCGCTCCTTCCCAACATCAGGGGCAGTGTGCAGCAAACAACATTTCTACATAGAATACATTTTAACATAATATGGTTGTAACAGTTGCAACTATGTACAAGATAGGATGGGTACTTTAGGGATAATTAACTTACAGAACTACAGTATGTACAGTACAGCAGGTGAACCTATTTACATTTGACACAGTGAAGAGTGTCATTGTGAGGATTAGATTTGTGTTTTTTCATGGGATGAACCAGTATCTTCCATATGATCTCCAAAATGTTGGGTGAACAGGAAGGTGTTTAGTTCTTTTCTGAACAGTTTTATGTCTTTAGTTGCTTGTAGAAAGGCCGGGAGTTCACTCCATATCCTGGGTGCAGCTAGTGAAAATGCTCGGTTGCTTGTAACTTGTTTAGTTTTGTGGTAGGTGGCAGGGAAAGCCAGTGTGTTCTGGGTGTATAATCTTGTTGTTCTGGTGTTGGAGGGTTGAGCTATTAGTGTTGAAAGGTGGGATGGTGCAATATCATTAATCGTCTTGAATATTGTCATTATTGTTTTATGTTGGATTCTGCTGATTATTGGTAACCAGTGAAGGGAGTATAGAAGGAGTGTTATATGGTCAGAGAGTCGGGCTTTGCAAACAATTCTCGCGGTTACATTTTGTGCTGTTTGGAGTTGTTTGAGATGTTTTTTTGGGATACCGTTTAGGAGGCTGTTACAAAAGTCAAAATGTGGGGTGGTCAGTGCATGAATTACTGATCTGAAATCATGAGTGTCTAAAAGGGGCCTGAAGTGTTGTATTGTTCTTAGCTTGAAGTAGACAGATTTGGTTATTTGTTTTATGTGGGCAGATAATGTTAGGGATTGGTCCAGTATTACGCCTAGATATCTATCTTCTGATGGGAAGGGTTGTGTTAAGAATTTTGAATCTTTGCTGGGGGGGTGAAGTTTGGGTTTCTTGATATGAATACTACTTCAGTTTTTTGAAAGTTGATGGACAAGTTGTTTAAGTTTAGCAATGCTGGTGCTTCCGAAATGCAGGATTTAAGTATTTGTTGTGTGGTGTTTAGGGCATCTGTGGGAAGGTATATCATAATGTCATCCACATAGATGTGGTAGTTTACTTTAAATTTTTTGAATATATTACATATTGGTTGCAGGTATATGTTAAATAATAGTGCAGATAATGCAGACCCTTGGGGGATTCCTTGCTCCTGTCTGAATCTGTTAGAGGTTTCATTACCTATCTGGACTTGTTGTGTTCAGTCTGTGATGTATGATTGGAACCATTTGTGTGCTATTCCTGTTACTCCGATTTGTGAAAGCCTTACAAGTAGGCTGTTATGGTTGACATTATCAAAGGCAGCAGTTATGTCTAGAAAAATGAGTATGAAAGATTGTCTAATGTCATTTATGCCACGTATAAGGGCATCGAAGAGGACCAGCAGTAGTGATTCGACACCATGGAAAGGGCGGAATCCAAATTGTTGTTCATCTAAGGGTGCAACAGTGTCTATGAAGTCTTGTAATTGCTTCTGGACTGTTTTCTCGATTAGTTTTGCTACAAATGGTATATTGGTGATGGCTCTATAAGAAGCGGGGTCTTTGCTGTCAAGATTTTTGTTCTTCAGGATTGGCCGAATCATGGATTGTTTTAGTTCATTTGGCATTATTCCTTGTTGAATGGATTGGTTGATTATTGGAGTAGGTGCGGAGCCAGCTCTGATTTAGTTGCCTTGATCCAGGAAGCTGGACAAGGGGTTGGAGGGAAGGTTTAATTTTGGTTATAATGTTCAGGAGTTGTTGTTTGTCTATTGGGTGAAGGGTGTTCAATGTGGTAGTATTGTAGGGATGATGTAATTGCCTGAGTGGAGTGATGGGTTTCTTCATTTTTAATTTGTCTTGGAAGAAGTTGGCTAGGGATTGTATATTTATGTTTGATGAGGAGTTTGTGTCATTTTGGGTTGTGTTTGTTAGCGATTTGACAATTTTTATTTATTTATTTATGCTTTTCTTCTATACCGCTTTTTCCAAAGATCAAAGGCGGTTTACATTTAACATATAATGAACATGGTTTTTACATGGAACAGTGTTTTTTTTCATAACTATGTACAATTAACTTTTCATAACTATGTATAATTAACTTTTCATGAACAATAACATGGAACAGTGTTTTTTCCATAACTATATACAATTAACTTTGGCTAGTAATGCTGTAACTATTTACATAAATCATTCGTTATTGATCATAGTTTGTAAGAGTTGCCTTTTCTTAAGTGTATTGAGTTTTGAGGCTTTTTGATCTGTGGCTAAGGCGGATTGTTATGGAGGTGTAGTATGGGGGATGGATGGGATTCATTATGATTTATAAAGTGTTCTGTAAACAGATATGTTTTTTAGTTCTTTCCGGAACGTCAGGAGATCTTTTATTTTGCGGAGGCTTAGTGGAAGTTTATTCCATAGGGTGGGGGCTGCATATGAGAAGGCTCTGGAGCTTGTGGTTTTTTTTTGTTTTTCGGATGGATTTGTTTATGTCTAGAGAATGGGTTGCGTTTTGCCTGCGGGTTCTAAGTTCCTTTGGAGCATGTATCAGGGTGGTTAGATGTGAGGGTGAGATGCCGTTGATAAGTTTAAATGTGGTTAAGAGTATTTTGTATGATATTCTACTATTTAAGGGGAAGCCAGTGTAGTTTGGCGAGGATGGGAGTTATGTGGTCAGTGAGGCGAGCTTTTGCTGTTACTCGAGCACAGATGTTTTGAGCTCGTTGGAGTAAGTTGATATTTGTGAGAGGGAGGCCGATAAGTAGACTGTTACAATAGTCGAAGTGTGGGGTGATGAGTGTGCTGATAACAGATCTAAAGTCATGTGTGTCTAGTAGTGGTCGTAGGTGTTGAATGGTCCTGAGTTTATAGAATATGGTTTTCACGGTTTGTTTTATGTGAGGGAGCATACTAAGTGTGTGATCTATTATGATGCCTAGGTATTTTACTTCTTTTTTTACTGGGATTATTGTGTTGTTAATTGTTATGGTTTCAGGGAGAGTAGTGTCTGGTTTTCTTGATATGAACATTGCTTCAGTTTTTTTTAGGTTGATGCTGAGGTTATTATTTTCTAGCCAAGTATTTGCTTCACTGATACAGTCTAGTAAGTTCTGGTAGGTGGGATTATTTGTATTTATCGGTAGGGTGAGCATGATATCGTCTGCGTATATGTAGTGGTTGACTTTATATTTTTTAAATATACTTGTGATGGGTTGAAGATACAGGTTGAAAAGGAGGGCTGATAGGGCCGAGCCCTGTGGAATACCTTGTCCTTGTGTGAAGGGTTCTGAGGTGTTTTGGCCTAATCTAACGCGTATCGATCGGTTTGTGATGTATGATATAAACCATTGCAGAATTGTTCCTCCTATTCCTAGGTTTAGGAGTCTGTTAATGAGTGTGTTGTGGTGGACATTGTCAAAGGCACCAGCTATATCAATGAATATGAGGATGTAACCTTGGTTCCTTATCGGTCCTACAGTTCAGTCCTCCACCACTGGGTAGTGCACCTCCTCCTGCAACATGGAGACTGGACAAGTCAAACTTGTGACATCACCGGGTATATCCTGCTGGTCTTCTCCCATGATCCCCCAGTGTGTCCAGTCTCCATGCAGCATGAGGACGTAGTGAGCCTAGGTGCTGGGCTCACTTGAAAAGCAGTTTAGGAGCAGTTAGTCAGGATTTGATTTACCTTGCATTTCTTTTGCCCTTCTTTAGGTGTAATCCTGTAAATTGAATTCATTTTCATTTTCATTTAATTTCATTTACTTTTACTTTATTTATTTTCACCTAGTCTGCCGTAGTGTAAAGGGGGGTTCGGTCCCTTTTCAAAGTTCACGCTGCCAGCTAGCCTCTCTGATTGGGATTCTTCGGTCTCTGTGCCCGGTGATGATCTCTCCCCCAGGACTGTACGGGGGAGAGCTCTGTGGAACACCTGCATTTTGGCAGTGTCCATGCGGCAGATTCCCATCGCGGCGGGAGCCTCAGGCCGTTCGAGGTTCTTTAGCCGGTGGGCCGGGGCTTGCAGCGTCTGCTACTTCTGGTGGCGCGAGGCAGCAGCGTGTCTGGACAGCTCTTCACCCCGCAGCTACAGCGGGGTAACTGCTGCATCCCGACGCCACAAGGGAGTCTCTCGAGTCCGCATGGAGGGGCTCTGAGCTCTTGCCGCCTCTGTGGTGTTTGGCGCCAAACGGGCCTGCTTCGGATTGGCGCCATTTTCTCGGCAGGGCTGAGGCCTCGTGGCGGAGAGCGGAGCAGCCCCGCGTTTGAGCAGACGACGCTGTTCCACGCGGCTACACCCAGATAAGGACTTCCTTTTGCTGTTACTTTTAATTTTAATTCTAATTTTAATTTCCTTTTAATTTTAATTTCCTTTTAATTTCATGATAGTTTATAGTTCTTTGAATGCAATGTGATTGGTTTGGGTTTTACTTCTTGTGGGGTGCCTTTACCTTTGTCTGCTTTCTGGCAGTTAGCGACGTCTGTCAGCAGCAGGTTTCCGTGCTAGGATTTGGCCATTCAGGGTCATCGGCGGCACAACCAACTACGAATTGAGCCCTTTCTGAAATTGTCATTTACATAAGGATGCTATTTCCATGTTTATACGCTTGGAAATTGTGCAGACAGCCTCTAAATGTCGTTATGCCATCTGCAAATTTGATCGCCATGCTTGCTGATCTCTTTTCCAGATCATTTCAGTGCAGTAGATGTTACCAGATGCCAGTTCCAGTGCAGATCCCGAGACATTCCACTATTTACCGGTCTCCTGTGAGAAAACTGGCCATTTAGTCCTATTGTGTTCCTGTTTTTGATCCATTTCCCATTCTATAATAGCACATCATCTCCTTCCTCAGGAGAAGTTCATAAGGGGCTTTGTCAAGTACCTTCTAAAACATCCAGATACATATAATTTGGCTTACTCACATGTTTATTAACCCTTTGAAAAGACAGCTTGGTGCTGCTTTTCAGAACAAGTTCTATCATTTAACTGGCACTGAACTCAGATTCATTGGTCTGTAGTTTCCAAGATCGCCTTTGAAGCTCTTTAAAAAAAAAAAAAAAAAAACCCCAATTAGTGTTACGTTAGTAACTCTTCAATCTTTAGAGATCATTAATACTAATGTTATGATTGAGCCTGGCTGATATTATGAATGATCACTATTAGACAAAAATTAGTTAGGTTAAGACACTTTGATTTGGTTTTCTGCACTATGTTATCAGAGCGCAGCTTGCCCATTTGGCGGGAACACTGTCCATCTGGGCCATCTGGGGGAAGGCCCCTGCTGGGGATCGTGAGAAGTGTTGCTGGATGGCACAGTCCGGGGCTTAGTGTTCCAGGGTCCTGGAAGGGTTGATAGCGGCAGTCAGGCCTCCCTGTCTTTGCTATGACGGTCACCTAGGTTCAAGCGTCCTGTGTTTTGGGTGACAGGAGTGGGACACCTGGACATGTGGTGCTGGATGTTGGATAGGCTCATATTTCTTAGGTGCACTCTCCTTGAGTGCGTCTGCATGTCCGTGTTCCGTCTGTGATCTCATGCTCAGGTGATTGTTGCAGCAATGACAGAGATCGCTTGGGATATCGTGAGCGGGGTTGTCATGGTGTTGCATGGGGTTGCCAATGCAAGACGGGGCCATCCTGAGGAGTTTGGGCCTCAGTCATCAGCTTTCCCTTCGGTGGCCCGGCTGTCCAGGAGGCACCCCTCCAGATCCGCCGGTCCAGTTCTTCTCTGCCTCTTCTCAATGTGGGCAGGGGGGCTGGCAGATCTGGAAATTCACGTCCACTGCACGTTCTACTGTTTTACCTCTGTCTTGGGGTTCTGAGGTCATATATTCCCAATCATTTGTTTGGTGGGGTGCTGCTGTCTGTTGTGCAAGACAAGGTGGTCAACAGTCGGAGGCTGTCGTCTATTCCCCTTACCCCTGAAGGTGCTCACAATTTACGTTTTTTGTACCTGCGGAGGTGTATGTTAAAGGCTAGCAGGCGCACCTGTGGGACCAGAATCCTCGGTTCTTCCGACCTTCCGTTGAGGTGCGCGTGTGGGGTTTACTCCCTTGGTCAGCTAGCAACTTGCTTCACCCATTGGGCCTTCCCTTTCCTCAAGGCATCGTTGCGTCCCACTTCTTCGTGGGGGCTCGCCGCAGGGCCTGGAGTTATGCTCAGCCGGTTCCAGCCAGGGCTGAGTCCTTGGGGGGAGGCTCCGATCCTAACGATACAGGGAGTGCTGGGATCCGTTCAACCAGGTTCCTTCGGGCCCAGCATACGTCGTCTTTTTCTGGCCGGTTTAGGTCTTCGGGTCGTGGCGGTGCTCCAAGTAGACCAGTAGGCTGCACAGTGCTTGTCTTGGAGCAAGCGCGGGATATCTGTAGGTTCATATTCAAAGCCGTCCGGTTACATGTCCCTCCATTGTGGAATGCTGTACTAGTAGGCATACTTCATATGCTGGGCTTACAAGTTGGCTTCCGCGCTGCTCGGCATCAGCCAAGGTGACTGCCGGTTTAGGCTGTGGAGTCAGCCTGGAGGAGGGGCCTTGCGTTCTCTGGACAATGCCCTGTTCGGTTGTGTGCCTTGTGGCCTTTATGGAGTTGTAAAAAGGAAAAAAAAAAAAAAAAAAGAATAATCAAACAGGAAAGCCTTCCTAATTGTCCCCACTTCTTTTTTATAAGGTTCTGTCCCTTTCTTCCGGGAGCTTGGCCGGAGCGTGGTTAGACTCAGCTACATTTTGGGGATCCTTTATGTACAAGGCATTTTAGTGTACGCAGCACGCCCAGTGTTCCATCGTCTGACTGGAACGGTACGCGGTACGTCAGCCGTGGCAGGCTTTCACGGACACGGTAGCGGATCGAGCGCTGTAGGTGCTGTCTGAGATCTCCGGGATGGTGGCCTATTTCGATCGGCAGGGTGGAGTCGGTCGGGTGGTCAGGGTGGCCCGAGCGAAGGGACAGCGTGCGCGGTTGAAGCCTTGGCGGCCTGCGTTTCGGTGGGGAGACTGTGGTGGCGAATGTCCTTAGCGGGGTCCAAGTGTTTGCCGGAGGAGTGAGATTGCATCAGGCGGTGTGCGCGCCGCGTGTGCTCAGATGCGGTCAGCCCATATTGGACCTCATGGCGACCTGTCAGTCTGCGGCAAAGGGGCGATGTTTAGCAGAGGACATATGAGGCTACTGGATAGCGTCGACGCATTGGTATGGGGCTGTGGCCCGGTCCATTCTATGCCTTTCAGAGGTCATAGTGAAAATGGCCGACTGGGTCTGGTTGCTAAGATATGTGCTCTTCATTAGTCAGTGGGGACCATTACCAGTGTATTCTGCAACATTTGCGTGAGCTTGCATAATCTTTACTTGCAACCAATCGAAATAACTGTCCAAAACCAGTTGATGCAGTCACTACTTGAATTTGCCTCGCTTGACAGTGGGAAAAAAAAAAAAAAAAAAAAAAGACATATTTATTTTATACCGATAGGTCACTCACAGCATATTTGGCGATTCCTCGTCCTGGTGTTAATCATGCAGATAATTTCTGCACTAGTTGTGGTGATGTGACTTTTACATCACAAAAATGACATATGACTGTGGCGGTTCAGAAAGCCTACAATTTATATTTTGGCTGCAGAATAAAAGATCAGGATAAAAGCTAGGCGCCACACATATGCTGCAATACATGTGTAGCAGATCTCAGGCTGTGGATGGATGGGAAAAGACCATCAAAGTCTTTTGCGGTTCCAATGATCTGGAGAGGGCCCATGGATCACGTCGGCGATTGCTACTTCTGCATGGTTCCTCCAATTCCGGAGGGCATATCCAGGTGATGTAAGCGGTTGGCCTACTGGCATTGCGTCGTGGGCGTGGCTACCAGAGTCTCCTTTCTTTTTTGTCACACCATGTAAGACTCCACATCTTCTGAAACAACGCTGGACTCTGGGGCACTTGACACCCTCTTATATGCCCTTGGTGGATCACGCTTGGTTTATTGCAACTCATTGCTTAGCTGCATTCCACATTCTCAGTTAAAAAGACTCCAACTGGTCCAGGACATAGCTGTAGAGCTACTTTGTGTTGCAAAGAATAAAGCCCTTAAGAGGTGTGACAAATAGGGTGTTTGACGCTGGTGGTTTTTCCATTTCCCTCATTTTGCTTCCCACCTCTGTCTGGATGGACCTCGGTTCCGTTCTCCCTCGTGGAATCCCGCTGTGCCTGTTTAGTTGTCGGTTTGGGACTTACGCAAGAACACTTTGCTTGTAACCTGCGTTCCTTGGACCTTAGGTGAGGTTCTGTCGCTTTCTGGGAGGTCTCTTCGCTGCCTGTCCCTCCGTGGAGGCGGGTTCTGCGGGAGAGAGAGCAGCGGTTGCTAACACTTGACACCCTGGTGGGGTCGAGAGCCGAGGGGGAGCTCAAGCGGATTTTTCAGGCGGAGCTCCGGTAGCCTTCTCAGTAGGTCTGTTTCTAGGGCGTTCAGTGTGTTTGCGATGGCGAGTTTGTCTTTCTGAAGCACTAGCGCTGCTTGGGGCAGAGTTCTGTGCTGTTTTCACCAGTGAAGAGGATCCAAGTGGGCTCTCGGTCGTGTCTTCCTGGTTGGCTTACCGCCTGTTGACGTGAGGAGCGGGCTGGGGTCGGTGCCTGCTCTGTTCGTTTAGGGGCCGAGCCGACTGGATAGGTCCCTCCCAATGATTACTGCTCTGGTACATCCCAGTGGTGGAGGACTGAACTGTAGGACCGATAAGGAAATGGAAATTACACTTACCTGGTAATTGATGTTCCTTGAGGGAGTACAGTTCAGTCCTCATTCCCGCCCAGGGATGGATGTTTCAGACGCGAGGCATCAGTTCCGAGTATGCTTTCGGATCCTAGAGTCGGCAACGGGCTCTGATTGGCAGGTAATCGCGAGAGCAACCTTTTCTGCCTATACTCTTCCTTAGTTCTCCTTCCTTCTAGTTCTCTGTCTTCCGCTGTTTGGTGCGCAGGGGGACAGGGGCACGGAGGAGGGTGTTTTCGGCCTTTCTTTTTGGGGCCCTGTGATTTTAAAGTTGAAGTTTTGAGCATAGCTTTGTATTTAGTACTTTAACTGGTTATTTGTTTGCTCCTTTGAGTCTGCTTTGACAGTAGGTCACTGGGGGATCATGGGAGAAGACCAGCAGGATATACCCATGTTGCAGGAGGAGGTGCACTACCCAGTGGTGGAGGACTGAACTGTACTCCCTCAAGGAACATCAATTACCAGGTAAGTGTAATTTCCATTTACATGTGTCAGTGCCTTTGATGAGGTCATCCATGAGTGTTATTAGTAAGGTTTCGACTCCGTGAGATGGGCGAAAGCCGAATTGGTGTGGGTCAAGTGGTGCATATGTGTCAATAAAATCTTGTAGTTGGAGCTGTATGATTTTTTCTATTATTTTGGCTATAAACGGTATGCTGGCTATGGGTCTGTATGAGTTTGGGTCTTTAGGATTGAGTTTATTATTTTTTATTATAGGGCGTAAGGATGTAAGTTTTAGGGCATCTGGCATGATGCCCTGGGATATTGATTGGTTTACTATATTTTGTATATGGATAGCCAGTTCAGTTTTGGTGTTTTTTATCCATGATACGGGGCATGGATCCAGGGGGGAGGTAGTGGTGTTGATCATTGATATGACATTGAGGAGGTGTTTTTGATCAATGTTTTGAAAGGTTGTCCATTTATTGGTTGATTTTATGTCTGTGGGTGTTATGGTTGTGTTAGATGAGTTATTTCTTAGTTTGTTAGCAAAATGAGTTGCAAGCGTTTGTGCGCTTATCGTTGATTGTTCAGGTTCAGGAGTTTGTGTTCTTGTTAGTGTTTTTATAATTGCGAATAATTCTCTTGGGCGGTTGACTGCCATATTTATTACTTTTGTGTGGTATTCTCTTTTTGATCTATTAATTGTGTCTTTGTATTTGCTGAGAAGACTCAGGTATTGAGCTTTATTATCGCTTGTTTTGGATTTCCTCCACCGTTTTTCTTGTTTTCTTAGTTGCTTTTTTAGGTTAGAGAGGTCTTTATTAAACCATTTTTCTGACTTTTTTTTATGAATTGTTTTTGTGAAACTTGGGTGGGAGTTGCTGCTTCTTTTATTATTGAGTTCCATTGGTCTATTAAGGTGTTGACTTCAGTCGAGTTATTTGTAAGGTTGGGTAGTACAGTATCTAGGAAGGTATCTTTGTTAAAGTGGGTAAAGCGGGATTTATGAGGTGTTGGAGTTGTTTCAGTGTTGGTGTGGGATAGTGAAAGTAAATCGAAGGATATTAAGTAGTGATCTGACCATGGTACTTCCGTGATAAGAGGTGAGGATTGCAGTTGGTGTTTATTAAATGGGGTGGGAATGAATACGAGGTCTAGAGCGTTTCCTTTTGTGTGTGTAGGTGTCTGTATGATTTGGTTGTAACCCATTTCTTTCATGGAATCCATAAAGTTGGTTGTGTGTTGTGGGTTAAGTGATGGGAGGTTCAGATCACCTAATATGATAAGTGGTTTTCTCCGTGTGGCTGTACATGCGAGTTCTAGGATGGGGGTAAGATTTTTGTGGTCAGCTGAGGGGGGTCTGTAGATAAGGGACAGTGCAAGGGTTTTATTTTCTATGTTTATAATGTCCATACCGTCTATGTTGTTTACATTTGTTAGAGAGTATTTGAGCTCTTTTTTGGTGATGATAAGGGCTCCTCCTCCCCTTTTTGCTTCTCGGTGGCAGTTGAAAAGGTCATATTGATGTGTGTTAAGTTGGTTTATGAGGATTGTGTCTGTGGGTGAGAGCCAAGTCTCTGTGATGAGAAGGATATCGGGTTTTTTATCAGTGATTATGTCATTAATTATTGGTATTTTATTTCGTATGGATCTTGCATTTATGAGGATGAATTTTCTGGTGATGTTTGTGTCGGGAGATCTATTTGTAGGTTTATCTTGTTGGAGATTTATTTGAATTAGTCTTGAATGTTTGGGGGTGTTGGGACGGTGGGTTTGGTTGAGTGTATATGAGTATGGTTGTGGCGTGTTTCTGTATGTGTTGTGAATGATGGGAATGGTGTTATATGTTGTAGGATTTGGTTCGTGTGCATAGATGTTGTGAGCTAAGTGAGTGGTTAGAATGGTGATAATGAGGTAGGATTGATACTTTGTGAGATCCATGTTTCTTCTGGAATGTGTTGTGTTATGTGATAACAGTAAAAGATCATACAGTGGCTATGAATGAGATTACTGGCAGCAGAAAAAACAGATGTAAAGTTACTGACCACTGTAATTATAGTGCAACAATTGCTAGATATTGCTAAATATTGAAAAACAATTGCTAGATATTGAAAACAGTGATTAGCTGTGTGGGACTAGTAACAGCAGTTATTCGATGCTAGATACTGACTACAGTAAGTAGCTATGTGTTAAATAATAACAGCAGTTATTAGATGCGACAATTGCCAGCTACGTGGTAAATAGTAACAGCGGTTATTAGATGCAGCAGTTGCTAGATACTGACAACAGTAACTGAGTGTAATCTAAAAATTGCTAAATACTGACTACAGTAAGGAGCTGGGAGGTAACTAGAGCCGTAGTAGTTGGGAGATTGGTTCTAGAAGCAGCAATAGTGTGTGTTAAAGTTGCTGAAAATAATAAGTAAAAGTGTAGTGCAGCATTAAGGTAATTCAAAAGTGCCAATAGTATAACATGAGTTTTGACTGCATTACATTTCACTGTACAACAATAGAATACAATTGAAGTTGAGGTATGTCTAGTTAATTTAGTCTGCACACAGAGTCTATTAAAATAAAGCTTGTATAGGGTATACTTGCAATGGTTGAGTTCAGAGGAGGAGATGAATAATTCGTGATTAAATTGGAGGTAGTAGTTGACTTCAGCGATGCTATTTCGTCATTGCTTCTATGCAGTTTGCTTCGGTTGAGGCTCTGTGAAGGAGATGAGGTATGCGAGCTCAACCCTAGGGGAGCTCAGCTGTGCCTAGGTGTAGATGCTAGTCCACTTGCTATTCTCACAATTCTACCTCGGATCTTTCTGTTCTCCTGAATATACCTTACAGGTGGAGTATCAGTATATAGGTTAGGGTAGATGTTGGGGTACGTCTGAGTCTCAGGCTGTTTGATATTTTCTTGGCGAGGGAGACTTGGTTTTTTCGGGTGAGAGTTCTGTCTTCGCTCGTGTAGTTGCTGAAGTGCCACTGCCTAAGGGCCACTGCCTAAGGGCCACGCCAAAGGGCCCTCTGGCGAGGCCCTCAGGCGCGGGCCCGCCCGATGGCGCGAACTTTAAAGCTCCTGTGCTGAGCCCAGATTGGGCAGAGCTGGTTCGCTGCTCCTTCTGCCGCTGGAGGCTCGATCCCCCGACTGGGGAGAGCTGATGAAGGCGGCAGATGAAAGGGAACACGCGCCCGATGGTGCGAACTTTAAAGCTCCTGTGCTGAGCCCGGATTGGGCAGAGCTGGTTCGCTGCTCCTTCTGCCGCTGGAGGCTCGATCCCCTGACTGGGGAGAGCTGATGAAGGCGGCGGATGAAAGGGAACACGCGCCCGATGGCGCGAACTTTAAAGCTCCTGTGCTGAGCCCGGATTGGGCAGAGCTGGTTCGCTGTTCCTTCTGCCGCTGGAGGCTCGATCCCCCAACTATTTCAAATAGTTCACGTGGTCGATTGAGGGAGTTTGTTAGTTTTTTGGTGTGGTAATCCTTTTTAGCTTTATGGGTAGCGTCCTTGTAGTTTTGCAAGGTTGACATGTATATGTGTTTGTTTTCTGGGGACTTCTTGTGTCTCCATTTGCATTCACATTTTATTAGATGTTTTTTTGCATCAGCTAATTCTTTGGTGAACCATTTTTCTGATGTTTTTCGGTGCGTCTTAGGATGGTTGCGGGTTATGGTGGCTGCTTTTTGGATCGTCTTGTTCCAGTTGTCTAGGGATCTGTTTAGGTCGGGTTGTGTTGAGTGTAGGTTCGGAAGTATTTCGTTTAGGAAGTCTTCTTTATTGAAGTGTTTGAATCTTTTTCTAGGTGGGTCAGAATTTTGTACAGTTGATGGAGGGGGTGTGAGTATCGTGAATTTATTTATTTATTTATTTAAAGGGTATTTCTATCCCACCTTATCCTTCAATCAAGGCGATGTACACTGCAAACAAGGGGTTGGCATGTGTGTGTTCAGTGTACTGTACTGTACAGTGGATGTGTATGCGTGTGGGTAGGTTGATTAGTGTGCGCTATTTACAGCATGAGCTTTATACAGTGTTATGTACAATGAGCGTGGGGATAAGTCGTTAGTCCGTGGCTGTTTCTCCCATTATCTGTTTGAGCTGTAGTGTTCCAGGAAGAGCAGAGTCTTTAGTTGTTTCCGAAAGTCCTTAGTGTCTTCCGTGGATCGCAGTTCGTCAGGGAGTGTGTTCCACATTCCAGGTACTGCCATTGATAGCGCTCTTCGTGCGGTGGACTTGCATGCCTTTGTGTAGTCTTTTGGCGTGTTGATTGTGTCTGATATGGCTCTTCTTCTAGGTCTTATACTGGCGTCGGGTTGTATGAGGGGTTGAAGGCTGAGGGCAGAGTTCCTGTGTTTGATTCTGAATATGTTTAGGGTTGTCTTGTATTTGATACTTGAGCTGATTGGGAGCCAGTGTAGGACTTTTAGTATGGGGGTGATGTGGTCTTGTTTTGAAGCTCCGGATATTTATTTATTTATTTATTTATTTATTTAATTGGATTTTTATACCGCCTTATCATACAATCAAAGCGGTTTAACAAAAGAGAAAATTAGTAATAGTGAAAAAATCTGTGATAATATATACATAGTTTGTAAATATATGATTAAATGTCTTGGGAAAAGGTGCCATTTGTAGCGGTCTGAGTGACTGTTTTGACATACCTGTATAGATCGGGTTGTAGAAGTCGAGTATGGGGGTTATTAGAGCTTGACAGACTGTGCGGAAATGATCTTGTGTGAGGAGTGGCTTGAGGCGTCTGATTCTTCTCATCTTGAAGTATGCGTTTTTGGTGGTCCTTCTGATATGACTGTAGGTTTAGTTCCCTATCGAGCGTTACTCCGAGATATTTCACCTCCTTTTTTAAAGGTATTGTTGAATTGTTGACATTGATGGAGGGTGGCAGGTTGAAGCTGTTGTTTCGTGTGATGAGAAGTGCTTCGTCTTGTTGTAGTTTATGGAAAGGTGGTTGTCATGTAGCCAGTTGGACATGTTGTTGAGGCAGTCTGTTATTCTGGTGTAGTCAGGGTTGTCGAGGTTGATTGGGGTGTATATCATGATGTCGTCTGCGTAGATTGTGTAATGTATTTTGTGCTCTTTCATGATTTTGCAGATCGGTTGCATATAGAGGTTGAATAGTAGTGCAGATAGGACGGAGCCTTGTGGCACCCCTTGCTTGATCTTTGCGGGTCGTGAGGTGTTGGGACCGATCTTGACCTGGAACTGTCTGTCAGTTAGGTAAGAGTTGAACCATCTTAGGGTGGTGCCGTTTATTCCGATGCTCTGTAGTCTGGTTAGGAGGATTCTGTGGTCCACTGTGTCGAAAGCAGCTGAGATGTCTAGGAAGATCATTAGTGTTCCTTTTTTGTGGTTGTCTATGATTTGGATTATGTCGTTGAGTAGATATAACAGTAGTGCTTCGACTTCGTGGTTTGGGCGGAAGCTGTGCTGGTGGAAGTCCAGTGGGGCATGTCCTGGAGTTGGTGTTGTACAGCTTTTTCTATAATCTTTGCCAGTAGCGGTATGCTGGAGATTGGTCTGTACGCTGCTGGGTTGCTCTTGTCTAGTGTGGATTTCTTCGGGATTGGTCGTATGGTAGCTAGTTTCAACTGGTCTGGCATGGTTCCTTGTGTCAGTGATTTGTGTACTATGTTGTGTATGGTGTTGATGAAGCTTTCCTTCGTTGCCTTGATCCAGGTTACTGGGCATGGGTCTGTTGGTGCGGTGCTTGTGTTGAGCGCTGTGATGATGTCTGAAAGCTGTCTTGTGGATGGGGTGCTGAATTCCCTCCCATGTTTTGGTGGTTTTGGTTGGGTTTGCAGTTCCATTTGTCGGTCGTTGTGGTGTAGGGTCCAGCTTTTCTTGAAGGTGATCTGCGAAGGCTTGTGGGTCGATCTGCACGTCTTTTTCGGGATTGGGTTCATTTGTTAGGTTTTTTACTATCTCGAATAGTTCCCTTGGTTTGTTGTAGGCCTTTAGAATGATGTTTGTGTGGTGCTCTCTTTTTGTCTGGTTAATGAGTTCATTGTATTTCCTTTGTTTCATTAGGAATAGGGCCTGTGTGGTGGGGGATTTGGAACGTCTCCAGCGGTGCTCTAACTTTCTTAGATGTCTTTTTGCGTTGCGTATGTCTTTTGAGTACCATGGGGTGTGCTGCCTTTTGGTGTTGGATGCTTTCCTTGCTTTGTGTTCATTGGTTTTGGCTGCAGTGTTGATGACATTGTTCCATTTGATTATTTGCTCATCTAGATCTTTTGTTTCGGGGTCCAGGTGGGGTAGTGTGTCCTGAAGGAATTGGTCCTTGTCGAAGCTTTTGAATCTTCTTTGCACGGGTGGTGTGTCTATTGTCTTGTTGTCTCTCTCCCCTTGAGATATGATTTCTATTTTAATTCTGTAGTGGTCTGACCATGGTACTGGGGTAACTTTGGGTGTTGAGATGCCACCTCTGTCGAATAGGTAGTTGGGGGCGAATATGAGATCTGGAGATGATCCGTGTCTGTGTGTCGGAGTGTTGATCAGTTGAGTGTATTGGAAGGAGTCCATAGCTTGTAGGAAGGTTTCTTTGTCTTTGCTGGTCGCAGAACTGAGGTTGAAGTCTCGCAGAATGTTATTATATGATGGTCTGACCAGGGAACTTGTGAAGTGGGGCTGTAGGTAGGGTAAACATTGAGGATGGGAGGAATACAAGATCTAGGGTATTTCCCTTTAGGTGGGTGGGCATGTTTATTATCTGGGAGTAACCCATGTCAGACATCGTGTCAATGAATGAAGTTGTGTATTGAGTTTTGATTGATGGTAGATTAAAGTCACCCATTAAGATATGTGGTTTCTTCATGGGAGCAGTGCATGCAGATTCGAGGATTGTGGTTAGGTTTTCATGGCAAGGAGATGGAGGTCTATAAAGCAGGTATATTGTGAAGTTTCTATTTTCCACTTTTAGGATGTCTATACCATCTATGTGGGTGCATATGCATGGGGTGGTTTTGTATTTTTGTTTACTAATTATTAAGACTCCACCTCCACGTTGTTGGATTCAACCTACACACATGTCATAGAAACAATCTATTTTTAGTTGATTTGTTAGTATGGATTCTCCAGGACCAAGCAGGAAGTCAGTCCTCACATATGGGTGACGTCAGCGCCGACGGAGCCCCCGTGCGGAGCATTTCCCCAGCTTTCAAAGAAAGCCTTTGGGAATGTAGCGTGCATGCGCGGTCCCCTTCCCACCCAAGGGTGCCATCTTGCTCACTCTTCTTTTTTCCGCGGAGCCCGACGGATGTGTTTTTGTTTCACCCGAGGAAAAAGTCGATTTTATTCTGCGTGAACCCATTTTCTTCAGTTCGATGCCAGTTTCCCTTTCCCACCTGGGCCCGATACATCGGTATTGAGTCCGGACCTCTTTTTTCGGTTTTTGTCCTTAGTGACTAGTGTACCATTTTTTCTGTTTTCACTGGCAGCCCTGTCTTTTGACCTCGTAGGGGCCCTTTTTCCCCCGATGGCTGCCAGCGGGTTTAAAAAGTGTGATCGGTGTAAGAAACTTATGTCTCTCACCGACACACATGACTGCTGCCTCCGGTGCCTCGGACCCGATCATGACCCGATGATCTGTGGTCCGTGTGGGAAAATGTCCTCTAAGGCGTTGAGGAGTCAGCAGCACCAAAAGGAAAGAATCTTCTCTGACTCCGCGTCCGGTTGGGCCCGGACCTCGTCAGAGGCCCCGAGATCTCGGGACTCCGGCCCCGAGCAGCGTCAAGGCTCCTCTGAAAGGGGGTCTCCCTCGCGGGAGCATTGCAAGAAGAAAAAACCTGTGAGGGCGGCATCGGTGGACGCACTTGGCTCCTCGAGGGCCAAGTCGCATAGCCCCGAGCGCCGTCCTGGGTCTTCGGAGTTGGAGAGGCCTGAAAAACAACCTCATGTGGAGATGGAGTCCCCGAGTCATGTGAGTACTGTAGTCCTCGTGGACTCTCCTCCAGGGGAGCCGTCGTCAGGCCCAGCGCCGCCAGGGCTCAAGTCAGGGGCTGCTGAGTCTCCTGAACTCGGACTCAGGTTGACGGCCTTGGAGAGCAGCTTGGCTGCCTTCATGGAACAGCAGCGGGCACTGATTGCCGATCTCACCGGTGCATCTGCCCCGACCACCGGGACATCGACGTCCAAGTCGACCCCGGAGGCCGAGCCGATCCTCGAATCCATGTGCGCTCGAGTCGATCCTCGGCCAAGGTCTCCCTCGGCCTCCCGTTCAGGACCGAGGTCGTCGACGCCGGTACTCTCGGCGTCGGGGCGGATGGCATCGGTGCCTGCCTGACTGGAGCCGCTTGATTCCTCCTCCGAGGCGTCCGGCTGGGAGACGGAGGATGAGGAGTCACCTGACACCTTTTGGACTCGGTGCGTCCCTTCGGACACACCCGAGTCCGAGCCTCTTGGGGAAACTGCTAGGTACATATGACCTAGATTGGCCACTGTTGGAAACAGAATACTGGGCTTGATGGACCTTGGTCTGACCCAGTATGGCATATCTTATGTTCTTATGTCCCCACCGAAGGATACCCGGTTCTTGGACTTCGTGCGGGATATGGCCAAGGCCTTGGCATTCCCTGCGGATCCTGAGGAGGAGCCTCGAGCCGAGGAGCTTGAGGCCCTACAGTATGACTCTCCTCCGAAGGAGGCCTTTACTGTTCCGGTTCCTCCGATGCTGAAACGGTTGCTCTTCCGCATGTAGGAGGCGCTGGCGTCGACGCCGGTTTTAAGCCAGCGGGTCGATTCCATCTATCGAGTCCGCAAGAGCCCTGGGTTCCAAAAGGCACAATTACCGCACCACTCCATGGTTGTGGAATCGGCCATGCATCGTCTGAAGAGTCAGAAGATGCACTCCTCGGTGCCTCCCAGCCGGGAGGCCCGGAACCTGGATGCCCTCGGTAAGAAGTGCTTCCAGGGCTCTATGCTTGCTTGCTTGCCGTGTCCAGACCTACCAGCTGTACATGGGCATGTACCTTCGAGACCTGGCAAAGGAGATTGCCGGGTTCTCTGCTAGTCTCTCTGAGGAACCTTTGCAAAGGTTCAATGCTCTGTTGGGTATTCGTGAGTGCTCGAAGTCTATTTCTCGAGCAGCCTATGATGGCTTCGAGGCTTCGGCCCGAGTAGCCGCGGCTGGCATCAGTGCACGCAGTCAGGCCTGGCTACAGTCATCAGACCTCGAGCCATGGGTGCAGGACAAGTTGGTCGATGTCCCCTGCCGAGGTGAAAACCTTTTTGGCAAGCCCATGGCTGAAAAGGCTGCAGAACTCGACACCGAGACTCTTACCCGGACTAGGCTGTCCAGACAAACCTCTGCCCCTTCTCAGAAAAAGAAGGGCTCGGGGAAAAAGACCTTTTACCCGAGGAAGTCATCTGCCTATAAACAGTACCCTCATTATCAGGCCTCTGTAGCTCCCCAACAGGGTCAGCAGGCCAAGGGGCAGGGACATGGGCCCCGTAGGCAGAAAGCCCCCAAGCCCCCAACACTGGCTCCTGCACAGCAGGGAGCGGGGTTTTGACTCCAGTGGCATAGCCTCTCCTCCTCAGCTGGCCATCAGCACAGGAGGCCGGCTGGCCCTGTTTGCCCACAGGTGGTCAGCCGTTACAAGGGATACCCGGGTGCTCAGTATAGACCACAGGGGCTGTCTTCTCCACTTTCACCAGGTACCCCCTCCTATTTTCCAGGGGAGCCTCCAAGACTCCCTCTGCGCAGGGACTTACTCCTGCAGGAGTTGGCAAGTCTTCTAGGCCGTGGAACCGGTGCCCCACCACCTGAGGGGTCAAGGCTTCTATTCCTGGTACTTTCTAGTACCAAAAAGAACAGGAGGCCTCAGACCCATCCTAGACTTGCGAAATCTCAACAAGTTCCTGGAGAGGGAAAAGTTCAAGATGCTCACCCTTGGAATCCTGCTGCCCTACCTCCAGCAGGGAGACTGGCTATGCTCCTTAGACCTCAAGGATGCGTATACTCACATCCTCATTCATCCAGACCACAGACAATATCTCAGGTTTGTAGTGGGAGGAAACCACTATCAGTACAGAGTACTGCCCTTTGGCCTAACCTCCGCCCCCAGGGTGTTCACCAAGTGCCTGGCAGTAGTGGCGGCCTGCCTACGGCTTCAAGGCCTCTTTGTGTTTTCATACCTGGACGACTGGCTCATCAGGGGCCAGTCTCCACAGGAGGCCAATCGAGCCACCCTTTGCACTGTTGCTCTCCTTCAGCACTTGGGGTTTGTTATAAACTTCACAGAACATGGAGTTTATAGGAGCAAGGCTGGACACTCTTCAAGCGAAGGCCTTTTTACCTGTGGACAGGGCCCACAGATTAATGGATCTGGTCAGACAGTTCCACAGCAATTCTCTGGTCTCCGCCAGACAATTCCTGAGGCTTGTGATAAGGAAGCTTATCATAGCTCAGGAAGGAGCTATAGAAAAGGTGAAGTGACTCTGAACAAGCAACCTGTCAGTTCTGGTAGAAATAAGAAAACAGAATTTTCCCATAAAAGACTACCAGTCCCAGAATGCACCAGGTTTCCAACAGCCATTAGAAGAGCTGAAGTGGGGAAACGTGTGTTCAATCAGGAGGGCTATGAGGTAATCCCTAAGCACTCATCTCAAAGGGCAGGGCCTGATTCAGCACAGCTGCGCTTTGTTAGGGAGGAGCACTCATCTAAGCAGAATAAGGGTAGAGTTTATTCTACAGAGAATTATCCTTATTATCCTGAGAATCAGCTTGAGCTTGATCATCAGTTTCATCTGAAGGATCATCAGAAGCAGAAGCCAAACCTGACGGACAGAGAAGGAAAGAAACCCTTTGGAAGAAGGAAGAGAAAAGCCTTTGAGAGGTCTAGAAGAGTCCAGAGCAGTTCGTATACTGGGAGGCATTTCAAGGGCCAGCATACACCATTGGACTGGGGAAAGCCAGAGGAATGGTGCTGCAGAGCTAGGAAACTCCAGACGCTACCTGTGAGGGAGACGGCTGCACGTGGAAGGGACCCTAAGACCTGTGCCAGAAGGTATGTGAAGAGAGATCCAGTGTCCAGGGATCTGGATTGGAAGGCTGGACATAAGAACTGGACTACATACTGGCCAGGCTATATAGAGAGGAACTCTAACAGCAATGGAAGCTCAGGTATGAACACTGATCTATGCCCTAGCTATAACCTTGAAAGACAGCAGGGAAACAAGTATTCTTCTGAAAGTGCTCCATTGAGAGATTCATCTGTGCCAATCCATGATATTGAACCCATGCTTGTTGAAGAAGGGGGAATGATTGCAGATGAAGAATGTGTTTATATGGACTGCTCTCTGTCCAAACTCCTTTGGTGATTTTCTGTTATAAAGTACAGCAACCATCACAAAGAAATACAAACTTGTTCTTTAATCTACTCAGAAAAGCTCCTGAAGCAGGATTTGACCCACACAGTAGAAAGCAAGCCAGTTAAGGCGATTCAGCTGGATAACTGCTACCAATTGAGCCTTACCTAATTGCTTGTGAGCTAGGAGAGAATCACTTCTGAATCTATGTGGGAAGTTATCAGAAGTTAACCTGAAAAGAACAGTTTTTTTCTTTCTTTGTGGCTTTTCGTTTGTTGTTTGATATATGCTAAGAAAACATTAGCTAATGCCTGACAAGTTTGAATGTTGTTTTCCTGATTTTGACTTTGCTTTTCCAAGTTAAACACTGGAAGCAAGTAACCTGATTTATGTGCTACCAAGCATATCTGTGTTGGGAGAAATAACCCCATAAATAAATATCTTATTGGCTTTACCCAAAAGCACAACTAATTATTGTGAGCAGCTGTGTCTGGTGTGAATGAACTGCATTGCCCACAATACCTTGCAAATCATATAGATATATGCACTTGCCAAGACTGTGAAGATTCTCACCCAGGCAGCCGTCTGACAGGCTTTTTGGTCACATGGCTTCTACAGTCCATGTAACCCCAAATGCCCAGCTGCACATGAGGCCAGCTCAGTGGGGCCTCAGAACTCAGTGGCACCCAGCCACAGGATGCCTTACGGACAAAGTGAGGGTGTCCACGCTACTGGCCTCTTCTCTGAAGTGGTGGCTTCATCTTCAGAATCTGCTACAAGGGGTGTTTTTTCAGACACCTCCACCCTCTCAAGTGCTGACCACCGATGCTTCCCTTCAGGGTTGGGGTGCACATTGCCAAGGAGCATGTACTCAAGGCCTGTGGACCCCGTGGGAGGTTGGCTGCTCAGCAGATCAATCTCTTAGAACTGAGAGCTATCCGCATAGCCGTGAGAACCTTCTCCCATCTAGTCTCTCACCAGTCTGTCTTGGTCCAAACGGACAATCAGGTTGCTATGTTCTATGTGAACAAACAAGGGGGCACAGGGTCCCTTCTTCTATGTCAGGAGGCGCAGAGACTGTGCTCCTGGGCAGTCGATCACGGCATACTTCTCAAAGCAGTCTACCTCCCAGGTCAGGAAAATTACCTGGCGGACAGACTGAGCCGGATCTTGCAGCCGCACGAATGGCAATTGAATCCCTTAGTGGTTCAACAGATCTTCTTGAGATGGGGCCTTCCAACCATAGATCTCTTTGCCAGTCCTCTGAACCGTCAACTTCCAAGGTTCTGTTCCAGACAACCGCATCCTCTCCGAGTAGCAGCGGATGCATTTCTCATTCCTTGGTCCACAGGCCTCCTATGTGCGTTTCCTCTCATGCCTCTAGTGCCCAAGACATGTTCAAAGTGCTCAGGGACAGGGCCTCGATGATCCTGGTGGCCCCCAGATGGCCGAGGCAACCATGGTTCCCATTTCTTTTGCAACTAGCGGTGGACACTCCTCTTCCTCTGGGGATGCAACCCGATCTCCCATCTCAGGAGCACGGATCTCTCTTACACCCCAATCTCCAGTCCCTCCATTTGATGGCTTGGCTGCTGAAAGGGTAGTTCTAGCACCCTTACTGCTGCCTAGGGAAGTGGAGGACGTGGTCTTGGCCTCTAGGAGGCAATCCAACCGAAAGTCTTATGCCCTTAAGTGGCATGGGTTCTCTGTCTGGTGTACTCAGCAAAAGGAGGATCCTTTCTCATGCCTGGTACCAGTGGTGCTGCAATATTTGCTTCACCTGTCCAACCTAGGCCTTAAGTCCAATTCTGTGAGAGTGCACCTTAGTGCTCTTTCAGCACACCACTCCCCAATGGAAGGTCGGTCTCTTTCCAGCCATCCTTTGGTGGCTCGCTTCCTCAGAGGCCTGCTTTTGCTTAAGCCTCCACTGCGTCCTCCTGCCCCTGACTGGGACTTGAATGTGGTCTTGCAACGGCTTACTTGTCCACCTTTTGAACCTATGGCTACCTGCCCTCTACGTTTTCTCTCCTGGAAAGCGTTGTTCCTGGTAGCCCTTACCTCAGCGAGGCGAGTGAGTGAGCTTCAGGCCCTAGTATCAGATGCTCCTTATACTAGGTTCTATAGGAATAGGGTAGTCTTACGGACTCACCCTAAGTTCCTTCCTAAGATTGTCTCCTCTTTCCACCTCAATCAGGAGGTAATTCTTCCGACTTTCTTTCCCAGGCCGCATGCCAGCCGGGCTGAGATGGTCTTGCATACCCTGGACTGTAGGAGGGCGTTGTCCTTCTACCTTGACCGTATGGGGGAGCACCGGAGGGCTGTCCAACTCTTCGTCTCTTTTGACCCCAATAAGTTTGGGTTGGCTGTCTCCAAGCGTACTTTGTCCATATGGGTAGCTGACTGTATCGCCTGGGCTTACAGGGCAGCTGGCCTCTCGTTGCAGGGTCGAGTTACGGCTCATCGTGTCAAGGCGAAGGCTGCGTCAGTGGCTCATCTCCGCTCTGTTCCGTTGGCAGACATCTGCTGGGCCGCTACTTGGTCTTCAAGCCAGACTTTTGCGGCCCACTACTGCCTTGAGAGGGAGTCCTGCAGGGACATTGCTTTCGGGCAGGCGGTACTCCATAATCTCTTTGGGGTTTAGGCAACTCCTACCCTCCGGCCCTGGTGTTGGGCTACCGTTCGGGGGCGTTATCAGAGAAGATTCTGTTCTTGCATGCTGAGGCTCTAGAGGGAGCTCATTGTTTCAGTTTGGGGCCTCTGGTAGCTCTGAGCTGGGGAGTCCCATATGTGAGGACTGACGTCCTGCTTGGTCCTGGAGAAAGAGTAGTTACTCACCTGTAACAGGTGTTCTCCAGGAGCAGCAGGAATCAGTCCTCACAACCCTCCCTCCTCCCCTTGGAGTTGCAGTCATATGCTTTATTTTTGCTATTTTTGCTGTCTTTTAGCTATGTCATCAGACTGAGCAAGATGGCACCCTTGGGGGGATGGGGACCGCGCATGCGCGCTGCATTCCCAAAGGCTTTCTTTGAAAGCTGGGGAAATGCTCCGCATGGGGCTCCGTCGGCGCCGACGTCACCCATATGTGAGGACTGATTCCTGCTGCTCCTGGAGAACACCTGTTGCAGGTGAGTAACTACTCTGTGTCTGATAGCCATGTTTCTGTTATACATAATCATCAGCTGTCCAACACAGGGCAAATTATCACGTGAAACAGGCACACAGTCCAAAACGTGATAAGGTAGAAAAACACTTTATTTGAATTCTCAGACCTAGCAACCCGACACAGGCCGTGTTTCGGAGACCTTCGTCAGGGGTTGTCTAAATAGGTACTAGAAACATAAAACCAAACAATATTAAAAAAATCAAATAATAGTGAAAGAACAAATAATCGAGGACATACATTTTACTCTATTCACACAAAAATAGAAATAAATATATACTAATTAAGGGATAATAAATAATTTATAATAAATAATTAAAAAGTGAATAATAATTAAAATTATAAAATTATAAAACTCAAATACTCAAAATGCGATACCCAAACATAGTTAAAAAGTAAAAATATATAGTAAAACTAAAATAGACCACAACTAAATCCATGCAGACACAATAAAATACATGCAGACACAATAAAATCCTTGCTGGAGGTGATAAACAGCTTAATTACAATGTTACTACCTTATTTGTAGAGACGATGACATGCAAATTAATTGTAGAAGCGATGTCATACAATCCTCGCAAGGAGGCAAACAACTAAAATGAAGAAAAACATAAGATGAAACATATGTGTACCATTGGAGATGACTCTTGTCTATCCAAAATATGAATTGAAAATTATTATATTTAAATCAAAAAACCACTGTGGACTGAAGACTCGAAACACAAAGGAGAAACGCAGCAGGCATTATTATGAGGAACGGAAGAGGAGCTGAGTAGTACACAAGTGCTGAATACCATCTATTGTAATTCAGAGATTAGTGGGAGAAATTGTATTACACCCCATTTGTTGTACGCTTCTTATCAAGAATAATCACTGAGATACTATATTGTACTTATAAAACCCTCAAAAAAATATATTTAGAGTAGGACCAAAGTTTCATCGCAGAGCCAGCTTACCAACACCATCTGCATCAAATCTGAAACTAAAGCGTCAGAGTGCTTAGAATTTTTAGAGACATTGAGAAGAGAGGAGGGGCTGAATTATCAAGAGAAAAAAATGCTACACTAATTCCCCTTACCCATATTTAGCGGAGGATCGTAGCGATGTGTGAGTATCAAAAAAATATATAATAATAATTTAAAAGGAGGTGTGCAGATCGCTACACAATTACCCCTTCTTTTTATTTTGAGTAGAATAGAAGCAGCCACCTCTGCTGCAGACAGAGAGCTCTCAACTTCTGCTATTCAGTGATCATCTACTTATGTTAACCAAACAATCAAAAGTTCAACAACTTTCAGTAATAAACAATTGCACTTTGACTTTTTCTGCAAGACATGCACTATGGGGAGGGATAGTGTGGAATGTCGGACATTTATTTGTGTCACAGAACAGCAAATGAACAGAAGGGAGAACATACAGCAGCCATTTTTGCCTTGCCCCCTCGGGTGTATGAGTTTGTTGGATGGGCAAGGGTGGACACAGCTCATTCCATTCCTCAGAGCCTTCAGAGGTGAAGTGGAGCATCCCAGAGCCATTGCCATCCACCTGGGTAGAAATGATCTGGGCTCCTAGTCCTGTGGTACAACTTGTGAGGGCTGCTAGATGAGATCTCTCTGTTATTGCATCTTTATTCGAAGGTACACATATTGTATGGCCCAACATCATTCCTTGTCATTGTTGCATATACCTGAAGCTTTGGGGTCATGGGCACAGGAAGATGAAGAAATAGCAGGGAAATGGGGCATGCAAATTATGGGCTCACATCATGCATATTTGGGCAGACCCCGAATGCATTTGATTGTACTGGAAAGATATGCACTTGTCGGAAATGGGCAGCAACCTTTTCACAATGATATGCAAGAAATTTTAGAAGTTGAAGTTTCGGTTCATGCCTAGGTCCACAGCTAGTTTTGGAGAGCCCAAGGCAGAGTTTGCAGAGCTGTGGGGGTATACAATCAGGGGTAGATCTTTAGTTATTTATTTATTTAACAGCTTTTCTATACCGCTTTAGCCTATGGTCAAGACGGTTTATATTGAAACAGAACATGATACATTGTAACAGGGGGAATGAACTTGGAGAGAACTTAGTACATTGTAACAGGGTAATGAACTTGGAGGAGGCTTAATATTAGGGGGATCAATGTTCATGGGAGGGGAAGAATAAGAGGGGAGGGGGACAAGGGACAAAGGCTGTTGCATGAAGGGATTACATCCGGTCTTCAGTGAAGTAGGCTTGTAAATAGGTGAGTCTTGAGGGCCTTTCTGAATGTTAGTAGGTCTTTTATTATTTCACTGTACATAGTTATCACTTAAACCATCTGTTGCTGATTTAAGTTAATTCTTCCCTTAACCCCTTTCACTCCTGTTATAAGGTTATATGTAATTCTGTTCAATGTAATGTTCAATCCTTAGGTTCTCTGTAAACCGCTTTGATTCACGAAAAGCGGTAAATAAGCACAAATAAATTTTATGACCCCGAGTTTGCATGGTATCGAGTTCCAGAGGGAAGGTACATATAGGGAGAAGGCTCTTCTGGATGTGGTGATGCTGGATCTGGTGAAAGACGCTGGGGTAGTTTAGGGTGTTCTGTGATCCGGTTCACCTTGCGCGGTCGTCTTTGGTCTCATGTATTGTTTGAGATGGGTGGACAACAGGCCGTTGAGGATCTTGAAAATTGTAAGGATGGCTTTGAATTCTGTGCGTTCAATGATGGGTAGCCAGTGTAGCTGTTTGAGTAATGGAGTTGTGTTTGGTTATGCTGTGGTACTGTGCTGAGGGCAAGTTGGAGCAGGTGGACTGTTGCTTAGGTAGGCCTTGGAGGATGAGGTTGCAGTAGTCTCAATATGGGAAGATGAGAGCTTGAAGGACTGTGCGAAAGTTTTGATGGTTTAGGAGAGTCTTCAGATATTGTACAGTCTTGAGTTTATAGTATATACTCCTGGTGAAGATTCTTGTGTGGGAGGAGAATGTTAGGTGCTGCTCAAGGGTATCGTATCTCTTGTCGTACATGAAATTGAGTTCCATTTAAGCTTATGGTGTCTGGTGGGATGAAACCGTTGTGTCTTGTGATATATAGGGCTTCAGTTTTATTGAGGTTTATGGTCATGTTGTGGGTGATGAGCCATGAACTGATTGATTGTGGTGAGGCATTTTGTTAAGTTTGTGATGTCTGGGTTAGCTGTATTATTTGATGCATAGATCATGACATCATCAGCATATATGTGGTAGAGGACATTGAATGTTTGTATGACTCTGCAGATCAGCTAAATAAAGATGTTGAATAATAGCGTGTTAGAGGGCTGATCCTTGGGGAACTCCTTGGTTTTAGGTGTATTGTTCTTGACTTTGTAGAGCCTGATTTAACTTGAAATCGTCGGTTTGATAGATAGGATGTGAAGCAGTTCAGAGAGATTCCTGTTAGTCCTATTGCTTGCAGTCTCTTGATGATTAGGGTGTATGGAATCAAATGCCGCCTTTATGTTGAGGAAGATAGGCAAATAACCTGTGTGTGGTCTGTCTGTACCTGTTATTAAGGTGTCTAGGAGTGCTGTTGTGAGGGATTCTACTCCATGGTGGGGTCGAAAGCCGTATTGTTGGGGGTCAAGTGGGGAATGTGTATTAATGTGATTGTGAAGCTGGCAGAGTACAATCTTTTCTAGTGTTTTAGCCATGAATGGGAGGCTAGCTATGGGTCTGTAGGATGTAGGGTTGATTGATGTTGTTGGTATGGACTGGCTTGAATGTCTCAGGGGTGCCTCTCAATGGAAAGGAGGTACCATGTCAGGTGAGAGGACCCCTGGACACCATAAGGCTCTTTAAGGCCTAAATATGTTATGTGGGGGACTGCCTCACTTTACGGTGGGAGTCCCAGAGAGCAGTGAAGATGACAGCGGTCCTGTTAGTTCCCCATGTTGGGTGATAGTGATTACCCCCATTGTTCAATGTTTGCTGGCTCCTGCACTGTTTTTACATTGTTCCACTTTACTATATATTAATAAAGATGCAACCTGTCATGAAGCTGACGCTTCCACAGGTACAAGCTTCTTCCCTGTACCTTTGGAAGCGTTAGCTTCATGACATAATTCATGATGACACAGAGTATGTGGTGGCAAATTGGGAATGCTAAGGACAGGGGTCCCAGCTGTCTCTGTTGTTAAAATCTGTAGTTCATGCTCGAAAGAGGTGAGCTATTCTGCTAAGAAGACAGAACAAAAAGGGCACCATCCTGCCATGCAAAGATGTATTTTTTCAGACAGAAAAATGTACAAGGCTGTGAAGACTTTTGCAAGGCTCTTAATGCATACCTGAGCTTTACAAAACACAACTTTTTGATTTGCCTTTTTGTCTACAATTTTCTGATTGTAACCTAGAAATCTGTTTTCTTGCAGCTCCTTGGCATCCTGTCTGCTCCATGATTTTTCAGTATGTCTCTCAGATTCCCAGCTCCCCGGAGACATTGCCCCTACTGCAATCACAGGTGGAAAATCTCCTGATTAGAAGCTGTGTGCTGTGGCAGAAGCAGCAGGGCATGAATTCAGAGGAAGAGAGGCCTCCTGTGCAGGAACTTCCTTGGGATGATGTCTGTCTTCTGTGCATTAACCACAAACTGCAGGATTGGAAACTACCTGGACTACCAGTGTCCCAAGGTACCATATCCCAATGTACACCATTTCCATGATATCCAGATTGTAGGGCCCCTCTTGATAGCACCTGCTTACATTTACAACTTTAACAACCCCATCTCTTCCTTATCATACCTTTAGTCCAGTCCTGACTTGTGGGTTGTCACCCCCAACCAGCAGCTTGGAGACTGATTATGTCAACCTTGATGACATCACCCTATATAGGGCACTGGCACCACCCACCAGCCTCAGTATTATCAGTCTCCAAGCAGCTGGAGAGGGGTGATTCCCGCCAGTAGACTCACTGAAGGACAATTAGGACAAGTTCCTTGGTCTTTTTATTTATTTTGGAGTACAGTTTGTAGGGATCTGGCCCTTTAAAGTCATTGCCTTCTGTATTCTACTGACAGGCAAATAAAGTACAAAAAAAGACCAGATAAAGCAGGCAGGAAGCTCGGTCAGCAAAGGGTCCTCCATTGCCGGGAGATCAGTGTAGCGGCACTTGATCTCTGGTGGAGTTTTTAACGGTGGCTCCCAATCCCTCATTGGGTGCGGAGCCGCTGGCTGCAGAGAGGCCAGACACCCGCACAGAACTGCTGATGCCGCTGTGGAAGGCCGAGTGCATAAGTGGGAGCACAGCCACCAGGGGTTTACAGGGGTTTGGTAAGCTGCCCCAGGGCATGCAGTTTTCAGCCACGGTTCAGGTCCCCAGCCTCAGAAGGGTAAGGCTAGGGCCTGTAGACCACATGTGCAGACTGCTGTCCCACAGAGCATGGGAAACTGCACCATTTTGTGCTAGCAGGAGAATTTTTTAAAAGGAGCACTACTGTGGGAGTCAGACGCTGGGGTTGCTTCTGCCTTATCGGTTTGTTATTTTATTAGTGCCTGGAAGCTTGTGCAGCAGTGCAGACAATGAAAGAGAAAAATAAATGGAAAGAAGAAATTGACTTAGAGAATGCAGGGGCTCTCCAGGGTTTTTTCTTGGCAGCTCGCTGTCCTGGATGCCCAGTGGGAGCAGGAAGAGAGCACTTTGTGTTATGCCCTCAAAGTCCACTTGTTTGGCATGTGAGTTGTGTAAAAGATCAGTTTCCACAGAGGGGTTGTGCGACTGAGTCTTTGTCTGCAGAAGGAGAATTTGGGGACGAGTGGTCGCTACAGGGAGGTAAGGAAAGGCATCTGGAGGGGTCAACTAGCCCTTCTAGGATGCCGCGCTCTCCTGCGGCCTCAGCGGGGGTGTCAGGAGCATGACAGAGGACGGCATCTCTGCCCCTCCTATTCTGGAAGCACAGGTCAGGGAGGGTAGGTCCCCACGCCCCTCTTTCTCCAAGGACGCTGTGGCTGGGAACTGCCAGGGGGATTCTCCCCTAAATGAGTTCTTTTCATGCATAAGGCATTTTGTATGAAGTAGGGGGAGACAGGAGAGAGCAAGGAAGCGTGTCCTGCCAGAGACACCTAGCATGTGGCTGGGGGAGGAGCCCAATTCACTGTGCAGGTGCCTGGAGGGAGACCTGTGGGAGGACACAGGTTACCTAAGGTCAGAAGAAGAACCAGACCCGGCAGAGAAAGCCGGGGCGGAGATGACAGAGCTGGAAGAGGGTGAAATCCCTCAGGGGGATGAGGCTTGGATTGTGAGGGTTTTTGCAGGGAGAAGCTGGTGATTCTGATCACAGTCCCTAAAGGCCCTCAATATGACCGCAGAGGCTCCGCCAGAGAAGGAGCCGCTGGAGGATCCATTGTTCCAAGTGATCAGGAAACCTCAGATGGTGTTTCCCATTCATCAAGTTACATCCCGGAGGCAGGGCTTAAGAGAACACATGCTCTGGCACGCCTTTATCTCCTGCCTGATCAAGAGAAAGATCTCTTAAGCTCCTTAAGATCACAACCGACCAGTGGGTGCTAGAGGTCATATGAGAAAGCTACGTTCTCAAATTCACCTGGCCCATAGCAGAAGCCTTTGTGCAGTCTCCCTACAAGGTGCCTCTCAAGGTCAAGGCCGTACGGGACACTGTTCGGCTGCAGTATTTGAACACTGTCATAGAAGGGCCACCAGACCAATGCAAATTGGGTCATTATTCAATTTATTTTGTAGTCCCCAAGAAGGAGGGCTCGTTCAGATCCACCTTAGACTTGAAGTACATCAACCGTTGTCTAAGGGTGCCCTGGTTTTGAATGGAAATGCTTCAGTCCATTATCACTGACGTTCAGGAAGGAGAATTTCTGATGGCGCTCGATCTCACAGAGGCCTACTTGCACATTCTGGTCCAACCGGAGCATCAGCAGTTTCTCAGCTTTGCAGTGCCCATGGGTCATTTTCCAGGTGTTGCTATTCAGTCTCGCAACCGCCCCCCATACTTTCACCAAAGTCATGGGGTGGTAGCCGCAGCTCTGCGGCAGGAAGGCATTATGGAACATCCCTATCTGGACAAATGGCTTATTCGGGCAAAGTCTCCAGAGAACAGTGAGCGGGCCACACAGAGGGTCATCATCTCCTACAGAGTTTAGGCTGGGTCATCAACTCTGCAAAGAGCCGGTTACAATTGTCCCAAGACGTGCCGTTTGCTGAGAGGTTTCTTCTCCCTCCCCTTGTCATCGGGCAGGCACTGCTGGGGCAGCCCTCCCTGCGGGGTCTTCTGGCGGGGATTTAATCGTGCCGGCTGGAGTGAGTCCTTGGATCAGTTGCCTTCAGGAGGTGTTGGAGCCAAGTCATCGGTTCACAAGCTGCCGTGCCGTTTGCTGAGAGGTTTCTTCTCCCTCCCCTTGTCATCGGGCAGGCACTGCTGGGACAGCCCTCCCTGCAGGGTCTTCTGGCGGGGATTTAATCGTGCCGGCTGGAGTGAGTCCTTGGATCAGTTGCCTTCAGGAGGTGTTGGAGCCAAGTCACCGGTTCACAAGCTGCCGTGCCGTTTGCTGAGAGGTTTCTTCTCCCTCCCCTTGTCATCGGGCAGGCACCGCGTCCGGCCGAGCCCGGATTTCGTCAGAGGCCTCGACATCTCGGGAGTCCGACCCCGAGCGCCGTCGGGGGTCCTCTGACAGGGAGTCTCCCTCACGGGAGCACCGAAGGGAAAAAAATCTCGTGAGGGCGGCATTGGTGGAGGCGCCTGTTCCTCGAGACCGAGCCGATCCTCGAGTTGATGAAGTCTCGAGTCGATCCTCAGTCAAGGTCCCCCTTGACCTCCTGTGCGGGGCCGAGGTCATCGACACCGATACCCTCGGTGTCGGGGCGGGTGGCACCGAGACCCACATGGCCAGAGGTCGGAGTGGGAGACGGAGGACGAGGAGTCCCCGGACACCTTCCGGACCCAGTGCGTCCCTTCAGACTCATTGGAGTCCGAGCCTCGGAGAAGGTCCCCCCCCCCCCCCCGGAGGATACCCGGTTCTCGGACTTTGTGAGGGACATGGCCAAGGGCTTCGCCTTCCCTGCGGATGCCGACGAGGAGCCTTGAGCCGAGGAGCTCGATGCCCTCCAGTATGAATTTCCTCCGAAGGAAGCTTTTACTGTACCGGTTCCTCCGATGCTGGCACGGCTGGTCTTCCATATGTGGGAGGCACCGGCCTCGACGCCGGTTCTTAGCAAACGGGCCGATTCCATTTATCGAGTCCGTAAGAGCCCTGGGTTACAAAAGGCGCGGCTACTGCACCACTCCATGGTTATGAAATCGGCCATGCACTGTCTGAGGAGTCAGAAGATGCAGTCCTTGGTGCCCCCCGGCCGGGAGGCCCAGAACCTGAATGCCCTCGGTAGAAAGTGCTTCCAGGGCTCTATGCTGTCTTGCTGTGTCCAGACCTACCAGCTGTACATGGGCATGTACCTACGGGACCTGGCAAAGGAGATTGCCGTGTTCTCAGCTGGCCTCTCCGAGAAACCTTTGCAGAGGTTCAAGGCTTTGTCAACGGGGATTCGAGAGTGCTCGAAGTTTATTTTTCGAGCAACCTATGATGGTTTAGAGGCTTCGGCCCGGGTAGCCGCGGCCGGCATCGGTGCACGCTGTCAGGCCTGGCTACAGTCATCAGACCTGGAGCCATGGGTGCAGGACAAGTTGGTCGATGTCCCCTGCCGAGGTGAAAACATTTTCGGTAAGCCCATAATTGAAAAGGCTGCAGAAATTGAGACTGAGACTCTAACCAGGACAAGGCTGTCCAGGAAAACGTCTGCCCCTTCTCAGAAAAAGAAGGGCTTGGGGAAAAAAGCCCTTTTTCCCGAGGAAGGGTGCTGCCTACAAATCCTACCCTCACTATCAGGCCTCTCCAGCTCCCCAACAGGGCCAGCAGGCCAAGGAGCAGGGGCAGGGGCATGGGCCCCATAGGCAGAAGACCCCCAAGCCGCCAGCTCCAGCTCCTGCACAGCAGGGAGCGGGGTTTTGACTCCCACAGCATAGCCTCTTCTCCACAGCTGGCTCCACTCAGCACAGGAGGTCGGCTGACCCTGTACGCCTACAAGTGGCCAGCCATAACAGGGGATACCTGGGTCCTCAGCATAGTCCGACAGGGCTACTTGCTCCACTTCCACCAGTTACCCCCCTCTTCCTTTCCAGGGGAGCCTCCAAGACTCCCTCTGCACAGAAACCTCCTACTTCAGGAGTTGGCAGGTCTTCTAAAGGAACATAACATAACCTGTATGAGCACTCTGTTAATCACTTAACTAATTCTCATATGTATATAGTTTCCCCAGTTGAATCCATGTTAAAACCCTGTTTTATGTAAATATAGGACAAATCTTTATGTCCAAATGCCTGTTGTTCTATGTAAACCGCACTGATAAGAAATAGCGCGGTATATAAGAAATGTTAAATAAATAAATAACAGGTGATGGAACCGGTGCCTCACCACCTGAAAGGTCAAGGCTTCTACTCCAGGTACTTTCTGGTGCCGAAAAGGACAGGAGGCCTCCGCCTATCCTAGACTTGCGAAACCTAAACAAGTTTCTGGAGAGGAAAAAGTTCAAGATGCTTACCCTTGGGATACTGCTGCCCTACCTCCAGCAGCAGGGAGACTGGCTATGCTCCTTAGACCTAAAGGATGCTTATACTCACATCCTCATTCATCCAGACCACAGACAATACCTCAGATTTGTGGTGGGAGGAAACCATTTCCAGTACAGGGTACTTCCCTTTGGCCTTACTTCCGCCCCCAGGGTTTTCACCAAATGCCTGGCGGTGGTGGCGGCCTATCTCAGAAATCAGGGGAATTTTTGTCTTCCCATACCTGGACGACTGGCTCATCAGAGATCAGTCTCTCCAGGAGACCAGACAAGCCACTCTTCGCACTGTCTCTCTTCTTCAGCATCTGGGCTTTGTCATAAACTACACAAAGTCCACTTTGCTCCCCTCACAGAACCTAGAGTTTATAGGGGCAAGATTAGACACCCTGCAGGCAAGGGCTTACTTGCCCGAGGACAGGCCCACAGACTGATGGACTTGGCCAACCAGTTCCTAAGCAGTTCTCAGGTCTCCGCCAAACACTTCCTGCGGCTCCTGGGCCACATGGCGTCCACGGTACATGTGACTCCGAATGCCCATCTGCACATGCGGGCGGCTCAGTGGTGCCTCAGAGCTCAGTGGGCGCAGGCCACAGGCGACCTCCGAGACAGAATAAGAGTGTCCAAACCACTCTTGGACTCCTTGCAGTGGTGGCTGCATCTCCCAAACCTTCTCAGGCGGGTACCTTTTCAGGCCCCAGCACACACAAGGGTGCTGACGACTGATGCTTCTTTAAAGGGCTGGGGTGCACATTGTCAGGGCACGTGCACTCAAGGCTTCTGGTCTCCTCGGGAGGCCACACAGCAAATCAATCTTTTGGAGCTGCGAGCAATCCGCTTGGCTCTACAGACTTTTTCTCATGCCCTCTCTCACCAGTCTGTCTTAGTTCAGACAGACAATCAGGTAGCAATGTTCTATGTGAACAAGCAAGGGGGCACAAGGTCCAGACTCCTATGTCAGGAGGCGCAGATCCTTTGCTCTTTTGCAGTCAAACAAGGCATGTTTCTCAAAGCGGTTTATCTGCCTGGTCAGGAGAACCTTTTGGCAGACAAACTAAGCAGGATTCTCCAGCCTCACTAATGGCAGTTGAATCCACTGGTGGTTCAGCGCATCTTTCTATGATGGGGACTTCCATCCATCGATCTCTTTGCCAGTCCACTGAACCGTCAGCTGCCCAGGTTTTGCTCCAGACAGGCGCATCCCCTGAGGGTGCAGCAGATGCTTTTCTGATCTCTTGGTTGACGGGCCTCCTGTATGCGTTTCCTCCCACGCCCCTGGTGGCCCGAACTCTATTCAAGATTCTATGGGACAAAGCCTTGGTCATTCTTGTAGCCCCCAGATGGCCGAGGCAACCGTGGTTTCCACTTCTTCTGCAGCTGGCAGTGGAAACTCCATTCCCTCTGGGGTTGCAACCCAATCTTCTGTCTCAGGATCAGGGTTCCCTCCTGCACCCCAATTTCCGATCCCTCAATCTGATGGCCTGGCCGCTGAAAGGATAGTGCTGGCTCCCTTACTTCTACGTAGGGAAGTTGAGGAGGTGGTCCTTGCCTCGAGGAGGCAATCCACCAGAAAGTCCTATGCACTCAAGTGGCACAGGTTCTCAGTGTGGTGTGCTCAGCATAATGAAGATCCTTTCTCCTGTCTGGTGCCAGTAGTGCTACAATACCTACTTCACCTGTCAGACCTAGGCCTTAAGTCCAACTCTGTTCGGGTCCACCTCAGTGCTCTTTCAGCACACACCGGTGGAGGGACAGTCGCTGTCGGCTCACCCCTTGGTGTCCCGCTTCCTCAGAGGCCTGATTTTGCTCAAGCCTCCGATTCGTCCCCCTGTCGCTGAGTGGGATTTGAACGTGGTCTTGCAACAACTGACTCGCCCACTGTTTGAGCCGATGGCTACTTGTCATTTATGCTTCCTTTCTTGGAAGGCGCTCTTCCTGGTAGCTCTTATCTCGGCTAGATGTGTGAGTGAACTACAAGCTATGGTTTCTGATAGACCATACACACGGTTTTATAGGAACAGGGTGGTCCTTCGGACTCATCCAAAGTTCCTTCCAAAGGTTGTCTCCTCTTTCCACCTCAACCAGAAGGTGGTTCTTCCGACATTCTTTCCTAGGCCGCATACCAGCTGGGCTGAGACAGTCTTGCATACTCTGGACTGTAAGAGGGCGTTGTCCTTTTACATTGAATGTACGCGGGGGCATCGAAGGGCTACTCAGCTCTTCGTCTCCTTTGACCCTAATAAATTGTGGTTACCTGTCTCCAAGCATACATTGTCCACTTGGGTAGCAGATTGTATCGCCTGGGCGTACAAGACAGCCGGCCTCCCCTTGCAGGGTCGAGTCACGGCCCACCGTGTCAGGGCGAAAGCCGCATCAGTAGCTCATCTCCGCTCCGTTCCGTTGGCAGACATCTGTCGGGCCGCTACTTGGTCTTCAAGCCAGACTTTTGCAGCCCACTAATGCCTCGAGAGAGAGTCCCGAAGGCAGGGGCGGCCCAAGGGGGGTGCGGGGCCATGTGCGGAGACTCGGTGCAGGGCCTCATTTGCATAAGTGGCCTTATTTGCATAAATATTTGCATAATGTTACCATACACTAACTTTTAGTAAACATGTCTCTTAATGAGTGTATGGATAAAGAAAGACTAAAAGATTTCTACATTACTATAATCCAGTGCCAACCGCCAGGCACATTAGGAACTACTACAAACGCTGCCCATTTAGAACCCATAGCAAACCCGCCGTATCCTGACAGCATTACCAGGGCTCACAAAGCACCATACCCTACCTATCAAAAGGCAACACTGCAAATATTAAACCAATACATTTCAGAGAATACTGGGGAAAGAGAACAAGTGGCAATGTCAAATAGGAATTACATAAACAGAATACCTCAGCTCAGTTACACATGCAGAACACAGACCATCACCAAACAAGGAATCACAATTTAGAAACAGGAAGGCAATAATTAAACTGGGAACCCCAAAAGCCAAACTTGGAATGTACAACAACACTGTAGAAATAAAACTATAAATTAATTTCCTCTTGTACCAAAGCGCAGACGTTAATGATGCACATTTCCCAGAGCTTTCATATTCCAGCTAATAAATTCAAAATAAAGAGATATCTTTCTACCTTTTGTGCATTTTTTTCAGTTGCAATTGCTCCAGCCACTTTCTTCTGGTTTCTTCATGTTTTCTGCTAACTGTCCATCGTCTGCTGTCCATTTGTTCTTTCTTCTCTCTTCTAGTTTTTTTTTCCATTCTCTCTCTCTACATCTGCTTTGACATACTAATCTTTCTCCTTTTGCTCTTGCTCTTTCCTCGTTCCTATTTCATCCACACAAATTTTCCCCCTCCATCCTCCAATCCCACTTACTATCCCAATACCCGTCCAATTGTAGATTTTTCATCCCTCCCACACAAAATATTTTTCCCCTCTCTTCCATTTTACTCTCCCAGCCCCATCCCATTCTAATCCTCCCCCAACATCAGCTCCCTTCTAGTTCCAGTCTCACCCAGCATCCATTCCCTTCTAGTCCCTGCATCAGCCCATTTCCAGTCCTAGCCCCCCATCAACCCATTTCCAGTCCTAGCTCCCCCATCCATTTTCAGTCTGAGTCCCTTCATCAGCTCATTTCCAATCCTAGCCCCCATCAGCCCATTTCTAGTCATTTCCTAGCCCCACCTTCAGCCCATGTCAAATCCTAGCTCCCCTCCACTCAGCCCAATTGCAGTCCAAGCCCCCCATGAGCCTACTTCCAGTTCTAGCCCCTCCATGAGTCCATTTCAATTCAAGCCCCCACCACAGCCCATTTCCTATCTTAGCTCCCCCAATAGCCCATTTCCAGTCATATCCTAGCTGCTCCATCAGCCCGTTTTCAGTCCTAGCTCCCTTCCCTCACAGCCCATTTCCATTCCAAGCTCCCTCCCCATCAGCTATTTGCAGTTCAAGCCTCCCCTTCCACTCAGCCCATTTCCAGTCATAGCAACCCCCCAACCCATTACCAGTCCTAGCCCCCCATCAACCCACTTCCAGTCCTAACCCCCCATCACCCCATTTTCAGTTTAAGCCCCCCTATAACACATTACCAGTCCTAACCCCCCATCAGCCCACTTCCAGTCTTAACCCTATCAGCCCATTTCCAGTCAGCCCCCCATAGCTCATTGCTAGTCCTAACCCCCCCATCAGCCCACAGCCCATTACCAGTCCTAACCACATCAGCCCTCCTCGTCCTAACCCCTCCCCATCAGCCAATTTCCTGTCCTAGCCCCCCCCCTTATCCCATTATCAGTCCTAACCCCCCCATAGCCCATTACCAGTCCTAACCCCCCATCACCCCATTTCCAGACAGCCCCCATCAGCCCACAGCCCATTACCAGTCTTAACACCCCCCCTATAGCCCATTACCAGTCCTAACCCCTCCCCATCAGCCCATTTCCTGTCCTAGCCCCCCCCCCCATAGTCCATTATCAGTCCTAACCCCCCCATAGCCCATTACCATTTACTGAATATGCTTTATATGACCCCACGGCTTACCATGCCCCCATTCCGCCCTCTCTTGCCCATGTTCTGAGATCCCCATGCTAGCGCCATGGATGTGCATGTCAGCAGTGTATCAGAATATGGTCTGGGACGTTTTAGGCACATAAACGTCCCCACCACATGTACAAACCCCTTATTCATTTTCTGGAATGACCCCCATAGTGAAACTGGGGACTACAGTATAGTAAGATACACAGAAGTAGTGGACAGGAGAGTGAGGAGCAACAGGATCCAAAAACGGCTTCAAAGAGGTGGGTTTTTAGCTTGGATTAGAATAGGGCTAAAGAAGGGGCCCAATGCACAGATTCAGGTAGTTTGTTACAGGAATATGGAGTAGCAAGATGGACTGAACAAAGTCTGCCTATCTGAAGACAACATATTTTAGGACAACTATCCAGACGGTTGCCATGAGTCAACATTGACTTGATGGCACTTAACAGGAAGGAGTCTTTTCTAATGGTTTGCCTCACATATCGAAACACATAAATAATAGTGGAGAATTCCTGAATGTAAGGTACGTCAACTTCTTGCCCATACATAAAAGTATGTAAAAATAAAAATATGATATATGCACTCAGTGGTAGCTTTGTTCAGGGTCAAGCTGGTCACTGAGCTGGGTTACTTTTATGTAAGCAGGCTACGTGGGCCAGAGCAAGGAAGGAGGCAGCATGAATAGGTCTTCTAAAAGTGCATGATTTCGTTAGCTCCCAACAGTAGGGATGACATGGGGAAGTCTCTCATTTTCCCCAATTATTTTCTCCCCTCAAAAAAGGATAAGAGGTAGAGAGGCCTCTTTGTTTACTGCCACGCTGCTGCATGTGTCCATTTGCAAAATGGCTGGGCCAAACGTGGATGTGATGACATAATCATGAGCAGGTTCTAAAATACTGGCATGACATGTCAACAGTGTGTTGCCAGGTCCTCTCATATCGAACTTTTGCGTATGCATGTTTCTGAAATTGATCATCTCCCTGTACATGTGTGGACCTTTAGTGTGCATGGCCCCATTGTCTGGGATGTTGATGGGGATATGTATACGTGGATTTCAGAATGCATTAACAGGTCTCCACCTCTTCTATTCCCTTTCCTACAGAATTTCAGATGTTTTGACTTGTATGTCCTAGGGGCAGGGCTGGTGCTAGCATTAGGCAAACTAGGTGGCTGCCTACAGCACCAGCCCTCTGAGGGCGCCGGCACCATTGCCACCACTGCCGCCCCTCAACAGGGTCTGCAGTGGTGGCAATGGCTCAGTAAATGCGGGGAGACGTTTACGTCAGGTTTGCAGCACTATCCCCACAGTTCCTGTACTTTACAATGCCTCTTCCATCCCCCTCCAAGCAGAATTCAAAACCAGATGTAATGTGGGAGGGGGCAGAAGGGGTAATGTAAAGCAGAGGAACCGCTGGGTAGTGCCGGTGACCTGAGGTAAGTGCTACTAGTGCTTACTGAGCCCTTGCTATTGAGCAGGTCCCAGAGAGGAGCGGCAGCAGCATGGAAGGGCCCACCTAGGCTCCCTCCAATCCTTGTACCAGCCCTGCCCAGAGGACACCTAAACGGCCTTTTGAAAATGTGCCTTCACACCAACTTCCATAGTGTCACAGGGCTGTGAAATGTAATGAATTGCAATAGATTGCACACATATATCACTGAACCACACTCAATTTCATGGGCATTGGGCATTGGGCATGTGGTGTGTGATGTGCACATGAACATTCTGAATGTACTTGGGGGTCCAGATGTGACTCATACCCTTCCTCACTGTCTTTCATCAGTTCAGGATGGGTAGGTATAGTTGAGATTGGCTGCTGGATAATCACTGTTTTAAAACCCACAACAACATTCACTGCTAGTCACAGATCTGTCTGGAATAACTTGCCCTGACAATGTGATGCTGAAGCTTCATGCCTGGCAAGGTGCTGGCTCACAAGTATGCTCTGTACATTGCACTGACAAGCCCCAAAACCTCCTTCCATGTGGAAGCAATGGGAAACCTCAGTTTGACGTCTTCCGAGCACATTGGTTTCTTCATCTTACTTCTATGCTCTTGTTTCTTTTCCACAGGCGATATTGGATATTCATGTCGGTTATGGCTACGCTGTCCTGTAGGGTGCCCAAGTGTGCCTACAGAGAGGAGGTACAATGAGACACACAAAACTACTCACTCTGTCATCAAGACACCTTTGCCATCTTAAATGTTGCTCCAGATGGCTAGACAAAATAGCTAATACCTTAGTACTCTGTCATGCAAACAGCTGAGACAGTGCTTGCCTGCTGCATCCTTCCTAATCCAGGTGTCAGGTATCTTATGCCAGTCAACATTAATTTGAGTCTCAAGGATTACCCCATGCCTTCTGCATGCATTTAAGAAACTATAGAGAGTGGATATCCGATCTGGAGCAGAGCGATTGTAAAATACTTTGCTCATTACCGTTTCACATTTACTAGACTTTTTAGAATGTTTTGCTGCCGAGAAGGCGAAATGCAACTTGAGCAAGCACGAGCTCCCTTTCATTGCTTATTCCTTTATTGGCAGGACACAGTTTCCCTACCGGAGTATTTTCCTCCCTGGCATCCGAGGAGCAGATGAAATGAAAAGGAGCCGGTGTACGCCTAAAATGAAACGGTGAAAGAAAAGTGCGAGTGTTCGCTATTTAACCTATAGGGTTAGTGGCATGTTTTAATGAGCTCGTCCCTCTCCTCCTTCTCCCAGCTATTCGATCGCAGGCATTTCGTGTCCTTGGCTAAGCTTAGTATCTAATTTTCCAAGATGGATAATTTCATAACATTGATTTCGGTCACAACTTCGTGGGGCTAACTAGATCCCCTCCCCAAATCATATGGCCCGAATTAATACTAATTTGCTCACTGCGTGCGTGCACACATCTCAAGTCATGTCCTGCTGCAATGCCAAGCACGATCGGACTCTGCAAACTTTCAAGACGGACTGAGAACAGGTGTATGAATGCCGAGTGTTTCGGGGTCTTCTGCAGTAAGAACTTAAGTTTCCAGCAGCATGCACTAGAAGGTGGGTGGGTGAGGGCGACTCTTTTTCTGAGCAAGCCCCCGCGGCAGCGGCAGAATGAAGTGTCCCGCGGGGCCTCCTCTGCACGCTGAGCCCCTCTGCAAGGGCTTTCAGATTCGCGAAGGGAGAGTGTCTCCCTCGCGTCTCTGTTAAGCCCGCAGGGGCTAATGGGAAATTTCCCATCTGCCCCTTTAGACGCGAGGGGCTGATGGGAAATTTCCCATTAGCCCCTGCGGGCTTAACAGAGTCACGAGGGAGACACTCTCCCTTCGCGAATCTGAAAGCCCTTGCAGAGGGGCTCAGCGTGCAGAGGAGGCCCTGCGGGACACTTCATTCTGCCGCTGCTGCGGTGGCAGCGGCAGCAGCCAGAGCCAGCTTTTTTTTTTTTTTTTTTAATGTAATTTTAAAAAAAGCAGAATATTCTTTGCGCGGGGCCCCCTGAAACGCGGGGCCCTGTGCAAAAAACATTCTTGCTCAATGGACGGGCCGGCCCTGCCCGAAGGGACAGTGCTTTCAGACAGGCGGTACTCCGTAATCTCTTTGAGGTTTAGGCAACTCCTACCCTACGGCCTTTGTGTTGGGCTACCGTACGGAGGCGTTCTCAGAGGATATTCTTCTCACGGATGCTGAGGCTCTGTAGAGGGAGCTATTTTTTCAGCTTTGGGTTCCCAGTAGCCTAGAGCTGGGGAGTCCCATATGTGAGGACTGACTTCCTGCTTGGTCCTGGAGAAAGAGTAGTTACTCACCTGTAACAGGTGCTCTCCAGGAGCAGCAGGAATCAGTCCTCACGATCCTCCCTCCTCCCCTGGAGTTGCAGTCATATACTTTATTTTGATTTTTGCTGTCTTTTAGCTATGTCATCAGACTGAGCAAGATGGCACCCGTGGGTGGGAAGGGGACCGAGTAGGCGCGCTGCATTCCCAAAGGCTTTCTTTGAAAGCTGGGGAAATGCTCCGCACGGGGGCTCTGTCGGCACCGTCACCCATATGTGAGGACTGATTCCTGCTACTCTTGGAGAACACCTGTTACAGGTGAGTAACTACTCTGTCTTGCATGAGTCAAATCTTTGTATGAAGAGAGAGATCTCTGCTCTTGAGAATCTTGTCTAGTTCCTTAATAGCCATTCTGCCAAGAGCAGTGGGTCATCGGATTTCTTGACAGCTGCTTGTTTCTTTATTGATAGTAGATCCAAGTAGGTTAAAGTTGTCCACTATTGTGATTTCTTCTCCATCAACAATGAACTTTTTGATTTTGTCAGTTGTCAGGATCTTTGTCTTCTTTACATTAAGGTGTAGACCCATTTTAAGATTATGTTCCTTGATCTTCAGAAGAAAATGTTTCAAATGATCTTCACTTTCAGCCAGTAATGTGGTATCATCAGCATAGCGAAGGTTGTTGATGAGTCTTCTACTAATTTTCACACATCGGTTGTCTTCATACAGTCCTGCTTCTCTGATGATGTGTTCTGCATATAAATTAAACAGGTAGGGAGAAAGTATGCAGCCTTGTCGTACACCTTTGCTGATCTTAAACCATTCTGTTTCTCTTTGTTCCTTTTGAACTGTTGCTTCTTGATCAATGTAAAGGTTGTGCAAGAGAATGATCAGGTGTTCTGTTATATCCATGCTTCTTAATATGGCCTAGAGTTTTTCATGGTTTACACAGTCAAAAAAAGCATATAGATATCCTTTTGGTATTCTTTAGTCTTTTCAAGGATCCATCTCACATCCGCAATAATATCTCTCGTTCCTCACCCTTTTCTGAACCCTGCTTACACTTCAAGCAGTTCTCATTCAAGGTATGGTTGCAGTGTGCTGAATAATCTTGAGTAGAATGTTATAGGCATGTGGGATCAGAGTGATTGTACGATGATTTCCACAGTCAGTTTGATCACCTTTCTTTAGTATTCATATAAACACAGATCTTTTCTAGTCAGTTGGCTATGATGTCATCTTCCACATTTTTTGGCAGAGCCTTGTAAGTATGGTAACAGCTGCATCAGATAGCTGTAATACTTCATTGGGAATGCCATCAATGCCTGGTGTTCTGTTCTTTGATAAGGCTTTCAATGCTGCTTCGACATCTTTCATCACCAGATCATAAGATACAGGTTGAAACAGCTGTTGGTCGACTTGACCTTTTTATATAATAACTTTGTATATTCTTTCCACCTTCTCTTGATCTTCTCAGCATCATTCAATGTAGATCTTTGAGCATCTTCTATATTCCACTTCGAGGCTGGAATTTTTTCTTTAACTTACGTAGCTTTAGGAAAGCCGCTCTTGTTCTTCCTTTAATAGGTTCTGCTTCTATTTCCTTGCATGCAACATTGTAGTACTTTTCCTTGTCCTGTCTTGCTGCACGTTGGATATCTCTGTTGAGTTTTGCAATTGCCTCTCTTTTTCTTCTGGCTTTAGCTTCTCTGCGTTTCTGGGCAATTTTTGTTGTTTCTTCTGTCATCCTTTTAGGTCATTTTGGCTTTTTTACCTTTTGTAGAGACTTCTCACTTTCTTCCAACACAACCTTCTTGATGCCATCCCATAACTCTTCTGGAGTTCTGTCATTTGTATCTAATGCAGCACATCAATTTTGCAAGCAGTCTTAAAATTCCAGCGGTGTATTCTCAAGGTCATATTTGATACATTCATGAGTGGCTTGCTCTTTTTCAACGTAGCTTGAGTTTGCATACTAATAGTTGGTGTTGTGTACCATAGTCATCTCCAGGTTTTGTCTGTCTTGATGTTATAGAGCTTTTCCATCGTTGACTTCCACAGATGTAGTCAATTTGATTTTTGTACAATCCATTGGGTGAAGTCCATGTGTACAGTTGCCACTTGTGTTACTGGTAGAAGGTGTTTGAGATGAATAGATTGTTGATCTTGCAGAATTCTATCAGTCTTTCTCCAGCTTCATTTCTGTTACAAAGTCCATATTTTCCAACCACTTTGCCGCCGCCTTTGTTGCCAACTTTTGCGTTTCAGTCACCCATAACTATCAGGATATCCAGTTTGCAAGTTCTCTCAATTTCAGCTTGCACTTGTTCGTAGAACTCATCAACTTCATCTTCTTCTGCAGCTGTTGTTGGGGCATATATTTGAATTAAGAACATAAGATATGCCATACTGGGTCAGACTAAGGTCCATCAAGCCCAGTATCCTATTTCCAATAGTGGCCAATCTAGTTTATAAGTACCTAGCAGTTTCCCCAAAAGACACAGGTTCCTCAATGCTTGTATTGGGTCAAGCAGTGATATCACGGGTCCCTTTTAATAATGGTTTATGGACCTTTCCTCCAGGAACTTGTCCAACCTTTTTTAAACCTACATACACTAACAGCTTTTACTACATCCTTTGGTAACAAATTCCAGAGTTTGATTACACGTTGAGTGAAAAATATTTTCTCTTATTAGACGAATAGAAATTAGGGGTTCACTGATTGCATTGTTTTTCATTTCAGTTCTTGCAAATTTCTTCTTAATTATAATTCCAACACCATTTTTCTTTGTCTTTCATTTCCAGCATAGTAGATCATGTGATCATCAAATGCAAAGTGCCCGATGCCAGTCCATTTCAGTTCGCTGACACCCAAAAGATTGAGTTGTACACGTTCCATTTCATTCTTGACCACCTTCAGCTTCCCTCTGTTCTATGTTCCAATGTGTAAGACATTTTTGCAGCTTCTGACTCTCATTTCATGCACAGCTACATCAGCAGGCAGACGTCCCGAGGGCTTTGATCCAACCACATCATACATGCTGTCTTTACTCTGAAAAGTCTCCAGTTCCTCCCCTGTAGCCAGTTGAGTGCCTTCCGACCTGGGGGTCTTATCTTCCAGCACTGTAGTGCAATTTGTTTTATTGTGACTATCCATTGGGTTGTTGCAGCTAGCAGATACAAATGTTCATAGATTAGATTCTGTCTCTGTGCAGCGGATGCTATCCATTCCTGTCCAGGCAGTGTGTACCTGGCCTCATTTTTGCATGTAGTCTAATCATGGTTAGTGCTAACTGCCCCCACCGCACCAATCAGAGCATGAATGAACAGCTACTGCCCCCGGGCATTCATCCAGTTTTCTCTCTTTTCCATGGTCTGATTCCCACTCTCACTTAGTGAAATTCTCTAATGCTTCTCCCCCCTCCCTCCCCCCCCCCCCCCCACTGCTGCCTCTGGGTATTTGTGGCAAAATTGGTTCCACAGCCATTTATATCATAGTCATTTATCCCTGTTAGCATGTAGTTCAGCCTGAGCCAGAGTATGCATGGTGTTTGCCCATTGCCTGTGTGTGGGAGCAGTGTTCCCTACCCACTGCTGTAGTATTAGTTTCTTTGCACAGCCTACTCCTATCATTATGAAGTTCCCTTCCAATTCTTGTATCTTTTGTTCTTCTAAGGGAGCTTTCATCACCTAACGGGAGTGTGGCATAAGACCAGTTGAGGGGATTTTTTGTCAATTGTCCTAAACATTGCAACGCTTTCCCCCATATGTCAGTCAATTTAGAGCATTCTAGAATTGTGTGCCTAAATATATCTACGTATATGTGGCATTTGCTGCAGAGATTTTTGTCCCATAAGCCCATCCTAGCTCCTTTCTCTTTGGTCATTATCCTCTAAGAAAAATGTGTTATTGCATTTTCTGTTATCTAGTAGAGGTATATACTAATAGGATTTGGTGAAAATATCATTCCATATGTTCCTTTACCACTTGTTTCTCCCAGTTCTTCTGTCCATTGGTTCGCCAGCTTGGCTAAATATGGCGATGAATAGGCGTCCCTTAACATACGGTATCAGTTTCTTAGCTGATTCCACTGGGGCACGAGGTTGCGGAAATCTCTATCACTATCTCTGTTCTCCGCATCTCTTTTGTGGGTTGGCACCTTTTTCTGCCAATAGTGGTGGAGTTGCACATAGGCATAGTAATGTGTTTCTGGTATGCCTAGTTGCTGCCTTAGTGTCTCAAATGTGGGGTATTCCCCCCCCCCCCCAGTCAAAAAACTGTCTCATATCAATCTTACGTTTTTTGTCCCAGTGTTGGAATTGACCCCCCCCCCCCCCCCGTCCTGGAATAAATCCAGGGTTCCCTGATATTTGTAAGAAGGGGTGACCTTCCAGTCCTGTGATGTCTCTCCGCCCATTATCGTCATGTTCACCTTAAAGGACCCACCAGATTTCCAAAATCCGGGTTAGTTAGCTCTTCCTTAGGGTGATGTAAAAGGCTCTGCAGACCAAAGGGGTGGCTCCAGGTTTCACATACGTTCGTGGATGCATATTGTGAGGAATTTGTATATGCCCCATGAATCCACCTCATGAGGGCGGCTACATGGTATATGCAGATATCGAGGAGTCTGGCCCCTCCTTGTTCCCTTTCCAAGATCAATTTAGCTTGGCTTATGTGCACACGATTCCCTTCCCACATAAAGCTTTGCATGACACTTTAAAAAAAATTTTCATCTGCGTTGCTCACCCATAGCGGAAGCATTTGCAATTGTTATAATATTTTAGAGATCATTACCATGTGTAGCAGTGCTATTCTGCCAAACAAGGAAAGGGGCAGTTCTGCTATTTTTCACACAGATTTTTTATTTGTTTCAGTTTATCTTGGATATTAAGTTGGTATACTTTCTGTAAGTCTTTGTGAAGGTATATGCCATAGGTATTTTAGCGGCTGCATGGACCATCTAAAAGCTGTACTTTCTGTCTTGATGGCCCCCCACCCCCCCCCCCCCCCCCCCCAATTGGCATGCCTCAAATTTATCCATATTGATTTTCAGTCCTGAAAATTTACCAGTCTCTCTTAGCATTTGGGTCAACATTTTCCATGTGTTACATACGGACTGTCATTTGCAAACAGGCTAATTTTACACTCTGATGGCCCTACCTGGACCGCTTTTAGACCCGCCAAGGCCCTTACTTTTATTGCCAGCGGTTCAGTCAACAGAATGAAGAGTAGGGGGGAGAGTGGACATCCCGGTCTTGTGCCTCGCTACAATACGAATGGTGTCGCCAACCAACCGTTCACGTGTTTCTGCACTGTGGGCCCTTTATATTTATTTATTTATTTATTTTATTTATGCTTTTCTTCTATACCGCTTTTTCCCAAGATCAAATGCGGTTTACAGTTAACATTTAATGAACAGGGTTTTACATAGAACAGTGTTTTTTCTATAATATTTTATAATATTATATAAATATTATATTATATAATATTTGGACCCATCTCGCAAAGTAGCCTTCAATGCCATATTTCAGTAACAGCCAGTGTAGGCATTCCCACGACACCCTGTCAAAGGCCTTCTCTGCATCGAAGTTCATCACTACTTCTTGGTTGCCTTTTGGGCGCTGTTGGCGGTACATGATCAGTGCCCTCATAATGTGCTCTAATGTGCTTCTGCCTTTGATAAAGCCTACTTGATCTGGATGAGCAAGCCCTGGAAGCACCATGCTCAACCTCCGAGCCAATATTGTTGCCAGAATCTTTAAGTCTTGGTTTAAGAGAGAGATTGGCCTTTAGGAGGCTGCCTCCTCCAAGGCTCACCCTGGTTTAGGGAGAAGAATCACCACCGCCCTAGTTGCATATACTCCCAAATGCCCTTGCATTACTACTGTTTCTCCCATAGCCAACAGGGACAGTTTCACCAAGTAACATAGTATTTTATAAAATTCTTTTCCCAGGACATCTGGTCCTGGGGCCTTTACTGATGTAAGCTTCCCAATGACCCTGTAGATTTCCTCTGCTTGAAGGGGTTTATTCAACATCTTCTGTTTTTCCTCTCTAATTAATGGTAAATTCAGTCTCTCAAAAAAGGACTCCCTGGCCTCCCTCTGGGCTCCGCCTGATACAGCAAGTGAAAAAACTTCCAGAAGTGATTAGCTATCTCTCTGTCATAAGAACATAAGATATGCCATACTGGGTCAGACCAGGGTTCCATCAAGCCCAGTAGCCTGTTTCCAACAGTGGCCAATATACGTCATAAGTACCTAGCAGTTTCCCCAAAAGACACAGGTTCCACAATTCTTGTATTGATATCCCGGGTCCCTTTTAATAATGGTTTATGGACCTTTCCTCCAGGAACTAGTCCAAGCCTTTTTTAAAACCAGTTACACTAACAGCTTTTACTGCATCCTCCGGTAACAAATTCCAGAGTTTGATTACACGTTGAGTGAAAAAATATTTTCTCTTATTAGTCTTAAATAGGTTACCCGGTAGCTTCATTGCATGTCCCCTAGTCTTTCTATATTCTGATGACGTAAAGAATCTATCTATGTTTACCCGTTCCACTCCATTCATTAATTTATAGACTTCTATCTCCGCTCCTACTTAGATGATAGAACGCAACAGGTCCGCATTGGAAATGATACTTCCCTTCCATTTACCCTAATACAGGGGGTCCCCCAAGGATCTAGTCTATCCGCTCTACTATTTAACATCTTCCTTCAACCTGTCTGCAAGATTTTCCAAAGCTATGGAATTCAATACCAACTATATGCGGACGATATGATGTGCTTCACTCCATTTAACCTTGCAAACCCTAATTTTACTGAACTAAGTGAATGCCTTACTAGACTAAAATCTTGGCTCTCCCAGCACAACCTCCTAATTAATCAATCCAAAACCGAGGTTCTTCAAGTATTTTCCAACGCTTCATACACCCCACCTCCAACCCTTACCATTGGCGATTTCTCACTCACTATAAAAAACCAAGTGAAATATCTTGGTATTATACTTGACCAGAACCTTTCCTTCACTGATCAGATAAAAAAAACCTCTAATACAATATACACAAAATTACGTACCCTTCGGAACCTCAAACCTCTCTTAAGTCCTGACTCCTTTCGTACTGTCTGTCAGGCCCTTACTATTCCTACTCTTGATTACTGTAATTTTATCTACCATGGCCTTCCCAAGAACAGTATACAACCGATCCAACTGGCCCAGAACACGATAGCCCGGCTTTTAACCAACTGCCCCAGACGATCCCACATCACACCAGTCCTCTACGATCTCCACTGGCTCCCCATTCAATCCAGAGTTAAATTCAAGGTACTTACCCTTACACACAAAATCATCTCCAATGAGTCAGCTCCATGCCTCTCCTCACTCCTTCCCTCCATCAACAATACAAGAACACGCTGCTCCATCACCAAAAACCTACTGCCTATCCCAACAAACAAGAGATACAGCAAACAATCTACTAGTAATCGGGCCTTCTCCCTCCATATCCCATCCTTATGGAATGCCCTCCCTCACGAGCTGCGAAACTGCTCTGTCCACTCCGAGTTCCGGAAGAAGCTAAAAACTCATCTCTTCCTGGAACATTTTTCCCTACCACCATAGTACTTCGCCCTCTGCCTCCACCTCCTCACTCCTGCTTTTCAAATTCATTCATGCAACCATGCGGCATCCTTTATGTACCTATGTAAATAGTTGATTATTGTAAAAAGTTTCACATTTACGCCTATGTATCCTTGTTACAATGTTACACTGTAAACACTTGAAATATACTGCCATTATTTGTTTTATGTAAACCGTCTTGATTTGTAGAAAGACGGTATATAAAAAAATGTTAAATAAATAAATAAAATAAATCATATCTCCCCTCAGCCGTCTCTTTTTCAGGTTGAAGAGCCCTAACCTTTTTAACCTCTCTTCATTCCATCCCCTTTACCATTTTGGTGGCTCTTCTCTGTACCTTTTCTAATAACACTATATCCTTTTTAAGATGCGGCGACCAGAACTGCGCACAATATTCAAGGTGCGGTCGCACCATGGAACGATACATAAGAACATAAGAACATAAGATATGCCATACTGGGTCAGACCAAGGTCCATCAAGCCCAGTATTCTGTTTCCAACAGTGGCCAATCTAGGTCATACGTACCTAGCAGTTTCCCAAGGGACACAGGTTCCACAATGCTTGTATTGGTTCAAGCATTGATATCCTGGGTCCCTTCTTAATAATGGTTTATGGACCTTTCCTCCAGGAACTTGTCCAAACCTTTTTTAAACCCAGCTACACTAACAGCCTTTACTACATCCTCCGGTAACAAATTCCAGAGTTTGATTACACGTTGAGTGAAAAAATATTTTCTTTTATTAGTCTTAAATAGTTTACCCTGTAGCTTCATTGCATGTCCCCTAGTCTTTCTATATTCTGATAAGGTAAACAATCGATCTACGTTTACCCGTTCCACTCCGTTCATTAATTTATAGACTTCTATCATATCTCCCCTCAGCCGTCTCTTTTCCAGGTTAAAGAGCCCCAACCTTTTTAGCCTTTCTTCATAGGAGTAGCCTTCCATCCCCTTTACCATTTTGGTGGCTCTTCTCTGAACCTTTTCTAAAATCGCTATATCCTTTTTAAGATACGGCGACCAGAATTGCACACAATATTCAAGGTGCGGTCTCACCATGGAACGATATAGAGGCATTATAATATCTTTTGTTTTATTTTCCATTCCTTTCCTTATCATACCTAGCATTCTATTTGCTCTCTTGGCCGCCGCTGCACACTGGGCCGAGGGTTTTAACATGGTATCCACAAGGACGCCTAAATCTTTTTCTTGGGTGGTGGTTCCTAATGTGGAACCATGCATCGTGTAACCATAGTTTGGGTTGTTCTTCCCTAGGTGCATAACCTTGCACTTCTCCACATTAAATTTCATCTGCCATTTTGATGCCCAGTCTTCCAATTTATCAAGATCCTCTTGCAATTTTCCACAATCCTCCTGGGTTTTAACAACTTTAAATAGTTTTGTGTCATCAGCAAATTTGATAACCTCACTCGTTATTCCACTTTCCAGGTCATTTATGAATATGTCAAAAAGCAGCGGACCCAGCACAGATCCCTGGGGTACACCACTATTCACCTTTCTCCATTGGGAAAATTGGCCATTTAGCCCTACCCTCTGCTTTCTATCTTTTAACCAGTTCCTGATCCACAGTAGTACACTGCCTCCTATCCCATGACTCTTTAGTTTTGCCAAAAGTCTCTCATGAGGGACCTTGTCAAAGGCTTTCTGAAAGTCCAGATACACAATATCAACCGACTCACCTTTGTCCACCTGTTTATTCACTCCTTCAAAAAAACATAACAGATTAGTAAGACAAGATCTTCCTTGTCTAAAGCCATGTTGGCTGTCTCCCATTAGGTCATGACTATCTATATGCTGAGTAATTTTATTCTTTATGATGGTTTCTACCATTTTTCCCGGTACTGATGTCAGGCTCACCGGTCTGTAGTTTCCTGGATCACCCCTCGAACCCTTTTTAAAAATTGGTGTTACATTGGCGATCCTCCAATCCTCAGGTATTAGAGATGATTTTAATGATAGTTCACAGATTACTGATAGCAGGTCTGCAATCTCAAATTTCAGTTCTTTCAACACCCTTGGATGTATACCATCTGGCCCAGGTGATTTGCTACTCTTCAGTTTATCTAATAGTTGTAAGACATCTTCCCGATGTATCGATATTTCCTTCAATTCTTCCACACCTTTAAATACCACTTCAGTCGTGGGTAACATCCCTACATCTTCCTCAGTAAAGACCGAAGCAAAGAATTCATTCAGTCTCTCCGCTATCGCCTTGTCGCCTCTTAGTGCTCCTTTAACCCCTTTATCATCTAATGGACCAACTGACTCTCTCACGGGTTTTTTGCTACGAATGTACTTGAAAAGGTCTTTATTTCGCGTTTTTGCTTCCGCAGAGGCATTATAATATCCTTTGTTTTATTTTCCATTCCTTTCCTTATGTTACCTAGCATTCTATTTGCTCTCTTCGCCTCCACTGCATACTAGGTGGAGGGTTTTTAACGTGTTATCCACGATGACGTCTAAATCTTTTTCCTAGGTGGTGGTTCCTAATGTGGAACCTTGCATCGTGTAGCCATAGTTTGGGTTGTTCTTTCCTAGGTGCATAACTTTGCACTTGTGCACATTAAATTTCATCTGCCATTTGGATGCCCAGTCTTCCAATTTATCAAGATCCTCTTGCAATTTTCCACAATCCTCTTGGGTTTTAATAACTTTAAAGAGTTTTGTGTCATCTGCAAATTCGATAACCTCACTCGTCATTCCCATTTCCAGGTCATTTATGAATATGTTAAAAAGCAGCGGACCCCACACAGATCCCTGGGGTACTCCACTATTCATCTTTCTCCATTGGGAAAATTGGCCATTTAGCCCTGCCCTCTGCTTTCTATCTTTTAACCAGTTCCTTATCCACAATAGTACACTGCCTCCTATCCCATGACTCTTTTTTTTGCCAAAAGTCTCTGATGAGGGACCTTGTCAAAGGCTTTCTGAAAGTCCAGATATGCTATATCAACCGACCACCTTTGTCTATCTGTTTGTTCACATCTTCAACAAAACATAACAGATTAGTAAGACATCTGTCCCCAGAATGGTCCCATCATTCCAATATAGGCGGGTCACAGTTGTCTCTCCAGGAACAAGCAGGAAGTCAGTCCTCACATGTGGGTGATATCTGCGCCGACGGAGCCCTTGCAGAAGCATCTCCACAACTTTCAAAGACCGCCTTTGGGAGATGCCACCAGCATGCATGGTCCCCTTCCCACCCAAGGGTGCCATCTTGCTTAGTTTCTCTTTTTCCGCAGAGCCCTTAAGACGTTTGTCTTGTTCCCCGGAAAAAAGTTGATATAATCGTGCATTTTTGTGCGTTTTCAGGCTAGCGCCAGTCCCTTTCCCACCTTCAAGCACCACTACCTTTGCATCGGGCCTTGAAATCTTGTTTTTTTAGGTTTTTTTCCTCCCAACACTTCCGTGCATTTTTCAACCGCTAACCGCGTAGAAGGTTTTCGACCTTTCTGAGGTCCTTTTTGCCCCAATGGCCTCCGGTTTTAAAAAGTGTGAATGTTGCTCCAGAAACTTCCTTTCACTGACACACATGACTGTTGGCTCTGGTGTCTGGGCGCCGACCATGACCCGGAGGAGTACTCCCTGTGTAAAAAGATGTCTGTCAAGGTCATCCAGAGCCACTGGCAGAAGCAGGATGACAACTCCCACAGGGCGGACTTAACCCTGGTATCCCCAGTAGCCTCATGCTCTAAGGCCCCTCATGGAGCCTTGGAGTCACATAAAGCCCCCGCGCTACCCGAGCGGGCTCGCAGACACTCCAACAAAGGGTTCTTGGCGTGAGAGTGTAAGAGGAAGAAGAATACCTCAAGGGCCTCATCCTGGAAGGCGGCCAAGCAGGGCAGTCTTATCCATGGTCCCTCAGCCTCCTACGAGCATCTGAAGAGTCGGAGCAAGAGCGACCTCGAAAGCTATCCAGGACCAACGTCAAGACCTCTGGTGATGGACCCCGGTCTCCCGAGGGCCGTGCCATCGAGGACCCCCTCTCCTCCTGATATCCAACCCGGTGACTCTGGCGTCAATGTCAAAGGCGACTACCCCCGAGTGGAAAATCTGAATGCTGGCACTGGAATGCAGCATTTCTGCGTTCATTGCATCCCAACAAGCGTCTATGCCCAGTCCCATTGGTGCTCGTGCCGAGATCGCAGTGACCTCGATGACAGAGACTCCTAGGGCTGCCGAAGCGATCCCTGAGAGCCAGACGCCTCATGCAGATCCTCCGCAAGGGTCTCATTCCCACTCCTTATCCTCAGGAGTGAGATCTTCACAGGTGAGCGCCTTTGGCTCCAGCCATGCCTCAGCCCTGAGACCTCGAAGACCGGAACCAATGACTCCCTTGGAGCGATTGGGCCTCGAGTCTTCCTCAGGCTACTCAGACTGGGAGTCTAACTTTGAGGCATCTCCAGAGACTCAGGCCCACCTGGATTTCACTTCGGGTCCATCTCCACTGACCTCGAAGCGCCAGTCCCCACTCGAGGACACCTCCTTTCTTGAGTTTGTCCGGGACATGGCAAGGGATCTCTCCCTCACCACCGAGTCGGAGGAGGACCCCATACAGAGAAGCTCGACATCCTCCAGTACGAGGCACCATCTAAGGAGACCCTTACTGTGCCTATCCCCTCCATCATCAGTCGGCTCCTTCTCCAGACATGGGAAACGCCGGCATCAGTGCCGATCTTCAGCCGATGTCTGAACACCATGTACTGGGTTCAGCATGGACCGGTTTTCAGGAAGGCACAAATCCCTCAAACCTCCATGGTGGTCGAGTCGGTCATGCGTCGACAGAAGAGCCCGAAGACGCACGCATCAGTGCCCCGGACAGGGAGTCCCGCACCCTCAGCACCCTCAGATGAAAATGTTATCAGGGCTCGATTCTGGAATGCTGCATACAGACTTACCAACTGTACATCGGCATTTTCCTCTGAGACCTCGCTAAGGAGCTCAGGGACTTCGCGGCTGGCCTGGATGGAGACCACCTAAGGCGCTTCCAGACCCTCATGAAGTCTGTCAGAGAGTGCTCTAAATACTTGTCTCAAGCTGCCTAAGACTGCTTTGAGTCCAGCGTGAGGGTAGACACTGCTGGCATCGCTCCCGGCACCAAGCCTGGCTTCAAACCTTGGACCTCGAGCAATGGGTCCAAGAAAAGCTCATTGATGTTCCCTGCCTCGGAGAGCAGCAATTTGGCAAACCAATGGAGGACAAGGCAGCCGAGATCGAGGCAGAGTATGTCATCAGGACTCAGCTCTTGAGGAAGACTTCCACTCTTCCAAGAAAGAAATCATCAGAGAAGAAGTCCATCACAGGGCTAGCCCTATCGAGGCTATCCTCCATACATGGTCACCCAAACCCCTCAGCAGGGTCACTAATGCAAGGGGACTGGTTAGTGCCCACATAAGCCCAAGGGCCCCAAGCCCCAGATGCCAGCCCCAGCCCAGTCTGGGTCAGGATTTTGACTCTTACGGCATAGCCTCTCATCCTCTGGAGAATCAGCTACCAACAGGGGGATGCCTAGTTCATTTTGTCCACTGGTGGACTTCCAACACCCCCGACTCATTGGCACTTAAGGACATCAGGAAAATTACCTCCTTCACCTGGACCAGCTGCCTCCACCCTTCTTTCCTGGGGAGCCCCCTTGGACTCCCCTGCATCAGGCCCTGCTAATGCAGGAACTTGCATGTCTTCTCAAGGACAGGGTGGTGGAGCCCATACCACACCACCTGAAAGAAAAGAGGTTCTACTCCAGTTACTTTCTGATCCCAAAAAGAACAGGAGGATTAAGGCCTATCTTGGACTTGAGAAACCTAAACAAATTCCTGGTGCGATGGAAGTTCAAGATGCTCTCCCTTGGAACAATGCTGCCCTACCTCCAGCAGTGATATTGGCTATGCTTCTTGGACTTGAAGGATGCTTATACCCACATCCTTATCCATACCCGTCACACACAGTTTCTGAGGTTTGTGGTTGGGGGACAACCATTACAGTACAGGGTACTACCCTTTTGGCCTAGCCTCCGCATCAAGAATCTTCACCAAATGCCTGGCAGTGTTGCCACCTACCTGTCTCCAAGGGGCATTCGCCTTCTCATACCTGGACAACTGGCTAGTAAACATTGACACGATCTCAGAGGTGCAACAGACCACAGCCCGCACCATCAAATCCTACAACATCTGGGGTTCATAATAAACCATCCCAAATCCCACCTAACTCTTACTCAGGAGCTGGAGTTCGTAGGGGCTCGCCTTGACACTCTCCAGGCCATTGCCTTCATTCACCTTGACAGGGTGTATCACTTGAAGACCCTGGCTGCTGAGGTGGAAAGCTGCCACCCTATGTCGGCATGGTCATTGCTTCGCCGCCTTGGCCACATGGCCTACACGGTCCATGTGGTCCCCATCACCGGCCTCCACATGCAGGCAGCTAAGTGGTGTCTCTGCTCACAATGGATCCAAGCCACGGGAAGGCTCTGGGACAGAGTCTCAATGTCCCATCCACTAGCGGAGTCACTCAGTTGGTGGCAGCACAAACAGCACCTACAGAAGGGCATGCCCTTCTAACACCCAAGCCCCCAGAGGGTTCTCACAACAGGTGCCCATTGCGAGGAACTCCGCACCTAGGGCGTCTGGTCCCTTAAGGAGAGTCGGCATTAGATCAATCTGCTGGAGCTCAGGGCCCTCTTTCTGGCACTCAGGGCTTTTCAACAGAGCTTGCAGCATCAGTCTGTGCTCGTCCAGATGGACAATCAGGTCATGAATAAGCAAGGAGGCACAGGCTCTTACCGCCTATGCCAAGAGGCAGTAGATCTCTGCGCATACGCAACCAGCCAGGGAATGCTCCTCAGGGCGGTCTACCTTCTGGGCCAGGACAGTGCCTTAGTGGACAGGCTGAGCAGAGTCCTCCATCCACACGAATGGCACCTGGACCCCAGGCTGACGGAGAGGCTATTCCGATTATGGGGCATACCAAATCTGGACCTCTTTAGCAGCCCGACCAACACTCAGCTGCCCCGCTTCTGCTGTCCTGAATCGCATCTGTCCTGGGTGGCAGGGTATGCCTTCCTCATCTTGTGGTTGGTGGGCCTGCTGTATGTCTTCCCTTCCACACCACTCATCACGCAGACTCTCTTCAAGGTCCAGCAGGATGTGGCTCCATGATGGTCCAGGCAGCCTTGGTTTCCTCTGCTGCTCCATCTCTTGATGGAGTCTCTGGTCCCCCTCGGGAGCTCCCTGGGACTATTGACCCAGGAGGAGAGCTCAGTTCTCCACCCCAACCTGGGATCGATATGTCTCATGGCATAGCTGCTGAATGGGTCGCTTTAGCACTCCTCAACCTCCCCAATAAGGTGGAGGAAGTCCTCCTAGCCTCTCGTAAGGACGCCACGAGACGGGCCTACGCCATCAAGTAGCGCAGGTTCTCAGTATGGTGTACAGAGCAATGGGTAAATCCGTTCTCCTGCCTGGTACATTCAGTGTTGCAATACTTGCTTCACCTCTCACAGTCTGGACTCCGTTAGGGTATACCTGTGCATGCTCTCCACTAACCATATAGAGGGCAAACCTCTTTCTGTGCAACTCCTCATTACCCAATTCATGCAGGGCCTACTGCTTTCCAAACCTCCCATCCGACCGCCTCCAGCGGAATGGGATCTCAATGTGGTCCTGGCGCAGCTTACCAAGCTGCCCTTCAAACCCTTGGCTACCTGCCACTTGCGGTATCTGTCCTGGAAAGTGACCTTCCTGGTGGCATTCACCTCTGCCCACAAAGTCAGTGAGCTCCAGGTTTTGGTGGCCGAGCCACCCGACACCAGGTTCAAGAAGAACAAGGGTCGTGCTCCGCACTCAACCGAAATTCCTTCTGAAAGTGGTCTCTGATTTCCACCTCAACCAGGATTTGGTACTTCCTATCTTCTTTCCACAGCCCCATGCCAACAAGGCATTAGCAGTTTTCCACCCTGTAGACTGCAAAAGGGGCCCTGTCCTTCTACTTCCAGCAGACTCAGGGCCACCACAAAGCCCCACAGCTTTTCATTTCCTATGACCCCAGTCGTCTGGGGGAAGTTGTCACTAAGCGGACTCCGTCCATCTAGGTGGCAGACTTCATTGCTTTCGCCCACAATCAGGCCGGGCTACCGTTGGAGTGCCGGGTCACGGCGCTCAATGTCTGGGCGATAGCAACTTCAGTTACAAGCCTGTCTGTCTCAGATTCACTTGCAAAGACATAGAAAAAAGACTCTGGTCAAACTAGGAACAAAATCTCCATATATAAATCAAAAATTTTCACACACATTTCTTTTTGTCGGAGTTGCCAACCCAGTGAAAAGAACTAAATCAATCACCACTGTGGAAACTCCATTTTAATCAAGTAAATATTTTAAAACTATTCGGTTCAGTGTACTTACCTGTTTAGTAACACGTTCTTCAGGCTGTTATCAACACCACAGAAACCAACCCATTGGTGACCTGCCAATCACCACTGACACCTGGGCACTTCAAGTGGTCAGAGAAGGCTATCTCCTTCACCTGGACCAGACGCCTCTACTTTCTTTCCAGGAGAGCCCCCTCAGATTCTTCTGCACCAGGCTCTGCTACTGCAGAAACTCAAAGGCCTTCTCAGGGACAGGCTGTGTAACCAGTACTCCACCACCTAAGAGGCAACGGGTTCTACTCCAGGTACTTTATGGTCTCAAAAAGAACAGGTGGCTTTCGACCCATTCTGGACTTGCGAAACCTGAACAAGTTCCTGGTGAGGGAGAAGTTCAAAATGTGCTCTTTGGAACATTGCTGCTCTACCTCCAGCAGGGAGATTGCTATGCTCCTTGGACTTAGAAGGATGCTTATACCCACATCCTTATTCATCCCAGACACAGGCAGTACCTGAGGGTCAGGGTCGACCACTATTAGTACAGGGTACTACCCTTCGGCGTAGCCTCCGCACCAAGAGTTTTCACCAAATGCTTGGCAGTGGTGGCTGCCTACCTCCATCTCTAAGGGGCCTTCGTCTTCCCATACCTGAATGACTGGCTCATGAAAGGGGACATGGCCAACAGGGTGCAACAGACCACGGTCCACACCTTCAAGATTCTGCAGCATTTGGGATTTGTGATAAACCACCCCAAATCCCACCTCACTCCAACACAGGAACTGGAGTTCATAGGAACTCGTCTGGACACTCTCCAGGCCAGGGCCTTCCTCCCCCTTGACAGGGCGGATTGCTTCAGGGCCCTGGCCACCGAGGTGCAGTACCATCAGCGTGCAGTCCATGCTCTTCCTAGTAGGCCACATGACATCCATAGTTCATGTGGTCCCCAACGCCTGCCTCCACATGCAGACAGCTCAGAGGTGCCTCTTTCTCATAGTGGACACAAACCACAGGCAGGCTCCGGAAAAGGGTCTCGGTGTCCCATCAAATAGCAGAGTCGCTCGACTGGTGGCAGGGTGCACAGCATCTACAGAAGGGCATGCCCTTCCGGCCCCCAAACACCACCAGAAGGTCTTCACCACAGACACATCCTTACTGGGCTGGGGTGCCTACTATGAGGAACTGCACACACACAGAGCAACTGGTCCCTAGCAGAGAGCCAGCAGCAGATCTACCTGCTGGAGCTCAAGGCCATTTTTTTGGCAATCAAAGCCTTCCACCACCGCCTGCATAACCAGTCTGTGTTAGTCCAAACGTAAAACCAGGTTGCGATATTCTACCTGATCAAGCAGCGGGGTTTCAGCAGATTTTCAGTGCCTCTGCCAGGAGGCAGTAGCCCTCTCCCTGCATGTGATTGGTTAGGGAATGCGACTCAGGGCAGTATACCTTCTGGGCCAATTCAGTGCCCTGACTGACAGGCTGAGCAGGGTTCTCCAGCCGCACGAATGGCATCTAGATCCCAGGGTGGCACAATGGCTGTCTGACTCTGGGGAACTCCAATTCTCGACCTCTTTGCCAGCCCAGACAATTCTCAGCTGCCCCGCTTCTGCTGTCCCCAATCGCATCTGTCCCGGACAGAGGCAGAGGCATTTGGAGTATTGAGTGCAATATGCCAGATGTTGACTGGCACATCCCTGCTGCAGTATCATCTAGATGTAAGGAGATCCTGGATTCTCTACAGGGAGAACTATTCAGGCAATTGGTAACAGACCCAACACGTGAAGGGGCCATACTGGACAAGGTGCTTACCAATGGTGAAAATGTTTCTGATGTTATTGTGGGAGATCATTTTGCATCCAGTGATCACCAGATGGTGTGGTTCAGTATTAGGACTAGGGCTGTTAGAATCCATTCAAAAACGAGGGTCTTAGACTTTAGGAAAACTAATTTTGCCAATATGGGCCAATATCTCAGGAGTCGTTAGCGGGATGGAAACAGCTGGGGGATGTAGAAAAACAGTGGGCAAAACTTAAAGGGGATATTTTAAGGGCGACCAACCTTTTTCTTAAAATGGTAAATAAAGGTAAAAGGAAAAGGAGACCGCTATGGCTTTCGAAAGAAATAGCTGAAAAGGTGAAGAAAAAGAGCGAGGCCTTCATGAAATACAAGAGATCACAGAGATAGGAAAACAGGTATATATATTTGGAAAAACTTAGAGAAGCTAGCAAAGTAGTCAGGAAAGCAAAGATTCAAAAAGAGGAGGAAATAGCCAATGCAATAAAATGGGGGGATAGGGCATTTTTCAGATATGTTAGTGAGAAGAGGAAGGGCAAAAGTGGTACTGTCAGACTCAAGGGTGACGGGGAGGAATATGTAGAAGCTGATGAGGATAAAGCGGAACTGCTTAACAAATATTTCTGTTCTGTGTTCATAGATGAAGAACCAGGAACAGGATCTCAGAAAACACCCACAAACAGGAACAGAAGCGAGGGGCATCTTGAACAATTTTCAGAAGACTGTGTTCGTGAGAAATTAGCTAAACTTAAAGTAGACAAAGTGATGGGACCGGAGGAGATACACACTAGAATACTGAGGGAACTTGGGAACGTTCTAGCAGCTCCACTGACTGACCTTTTCAATGCCTGGTTGGAGTCGGGAGTGGTGCCAAAGGACTGGAGACAGACTCATGTGATGCCTTTACACAAAAGCGAAAGTAAGGATGTGGTTGAAAACTACAGGCCAGTTAGTTTAACTTCGGTGGTGAGTAAACTATTGGAAACGCTGCTGAAAGAGAAAATAGTTAAGTTTCTGGAGTCCAGCGGATTACAGGATCCGAGGCAGCATGGATTCACCAGAGGCAGGTCTTGTCAGACAAATCTGATTGATTTCTTTGACTGGATGACCAGGGAGTTGGACCGAGGGAGAGCCCTAGATATGGTGTATTTAGATTTCAGTAAAGCCTTTGACACCGTTCCTCACAGGCGACTTATAAACAAACTGAGCACTCTAGGGATGGACCCTAAAGTTACTGCTTGGGTTAGAAATTGGTTGAGTGAGAGGCGACAAAGAGTACAGGTAAATGGAGCTTACTCTGAGGAGAAGGAAGTTACCAGTGGTGTGCCCCAGGGATCTGTCCTTGGTCCGATTTATTTTAACATCTTTGTTAGTGATATAGCGGAAGGGCTGTCGGGTAAGGTTTGTCTCTTTGCAGATGATACCAAAATCTGCAATAGAGTTAGACACCCAGGAAGATGTAGATAAAATGAGGAGGGATCTCGCTAAGCTTGAAGATTGGTCTAGAATTTGGCAGGTGGGATTTAATGTTAAAAAATGCAAGGTCATGCATTTGGGCTGCAGCAATCCAAGGGAGCAATATAGTATAGGGGTGAAGAACTTTTGTCCACAAAAGAAGAGCGGGACCTAGGCGTGGTAGTGTCTGATGATCTTAAAGTAGCTAAACAGGTAGAAAGGCAACAGCAAAAGCTAGAAGGATGCTTGAGTGCATACGGAGAGGAATGGCTAGCAGAAAATAAGGAGGTTATAGTGCCTCTGTATAAGTCTTTGGTGCAACCTCATTTGGAGTATTGTGTGCAATTCTGGAGACTGCACCTTCAAAAGGATATAAGAACATAAGATATGCCATACAGGGTCAGACCAAGGTCCATCAAGCCCAGTATCCTGTTTCCAACAGTGGCCAATCTAGGTCATATGTACCTAGCAGTTTCCCCAAAAGACAAAGGTTCCACAATGTTTGTACTGTGTCAAGCATTGATATCCTGGGCCCCTTTTTAATAATGGTTTATGGACCTTTCCTCCAGGAACTTGTCCAAACCTTTTTTAAAGCCAGCTACAATAACAGCCTTTACTACATCCTCCGGTAACAAATTCCAGAGTTTGATTACACGTTGAGTGAAAAAATATTTTCTTTTATTAGTCTTAAATAGTTTACCCTGTAGCTTCATTGCATGTCCCCTAGTCTTTCTATATTCTGATAACGTAAACAATCGATCTACGTTTACCCGTTCCACTCTGTTCATTAATTTATAGACTTCTATCATATCTCCCCTCAGCCGTCTCTTTTCCAGGTTAAAGAGCCCTAACCTTTTTAGCCTTTCTTCCTAGGAGTATCCTTCCATCCCCTTTACCATTTTGGCGGCTCTTCTCTGAACCTTTTCGAAAATCGCTATATCCTTTTTAAGATACGGCGACCAGAATTGCACACAATATTCAAGGTGCGGTCTCACCATGGAACGATATAGAGGCATTATAATATCTTTTGTTTTATTTTCCATTCCTTTCCTTATGATACCTAGCATTCTATTTGCTCTCTTGGCCGCCGCTGCACACTGGGCCAAGGGTTTTAACATGGTATCTACAATGACACCTAAATCTTTTTACTGGGTGGTGGTTCCTAATGTGGAACCTTGCATCGTGTAACCATAGTTTGGGTTGTTCTTCCCTAGGTGCATAACTTTGCACTTGTCCACATTAAATTTCATCTGCCATTTTGATGCCCAGTCTTCCAATTTGTCAAGATCCTCTTGCAGTTTTCCACAACCCTCTTGGGTTTTAACAACTTTAAATAGTTTTGTGTCATCTGCAAATTTCATAACCTCACTCGTTATTCCACTTTCTAGGTCATTTATAAATATGTCAAAAAGCAGCGGACCCAGCACAGATCCCTGGGGTACACCACTATTCACCTTTCTCCATTGGGAAAATTGGCCATTTAGCCCTACCCTCTGCTTTCTATCTTTTAACCAGTTCCTGATCCACAATAGTACACTGCCTCCTATCCCATGACTCTTTAGTTTTGCCAAAGGTCTCTGATGAGGGACCTTGTCAAAGGCTTTCTGAAAGTCCAGATACACTATATCAACCGACTCACCTTTGTCCACCTGTTTAGTCACACCTTCAAAAAAACGTAACAGATTAGTAAGACAAGATCTTCCTTGTCTAAAGCCATGTTGGCTGTCTCCCATTAGGCCATGACTATCTACATGCTGAGTAATTTTATTCTTTATGATGGTTTCTACCATTTTTCCCAGTACAGACGTCAGGCTCACCGGTCTGTAGTTTCCCGGATCACCCCTGGAAACCTTTTTAAAAATTGTTACACTGGCGATCCTCCAATCTTCAGGTATTAGAGATGATTTTAATGATAGTTCACAGATTACTAATAGCAGGTCTCAAATCTCATATTTCAGTTCTTTCAACACCCTTGGATGTATACCATCCAGCCCAGGTGATTTGCTACTCTTCAGTTTATCTAATAGTTGTAATACATCTTCCCGATGTATCGATATTTCCTTCAATTCTTCCACACTTTTAAATACCACTTCAGTCATGGGTAACATCCCTACATCTTCCTCAGAAAAGACCGAAGCAAAGTATTCATTCAGTCTCTCCGCTATCGCCTTGTCGCCTCTTAGTGCCCCTTTAACCCCTCTATCATCTAATGGACCAACTGACTCTCTCACAGGATGGAGTCAGTATGGGGTGGCTACTAAAATGGTTAGTGGTCTTCATTATAAAGCATATGAGGACAGACTTAAAGATCTTAATATGTACACCTTAGAGGAAAGACGGGATAGAGGTGATATGTTTGAGATATTTTAATACCTGTGTGGCATAAATGCACAGGGGGAGAGCCTCTTTCAATTGAAAACAAGTTCTGCTATGAGGGGCATGGGATGAGGGTGAAAGGGAAGAGATTCAGGAGTGATATGTGGAAATATTTCTTTACAGAAAGAGTGGTGGATCCGTAGAATAGTCTCCCAGTGTATGTGGTAGAGATGAGGACGGTATCTGAATTCAAGAAAGCATGGGACAAACACAGAGAGAGGATCTCTAAAGGAAAAAAGGGGACTGCTGTAGTTGTTGATACGGAATGACAGACTAGATAGGCCATGTGGTCTTTTTCTGTCATGATGTTTCTATGTTTCTATATGTGTTAGCTTGGGGGGGAACTGCAGCGGAAGAAAGTGGTCATAGGAAGCATTTATGCTCCCAACATATACTAACAAAGCTTCTTTTTGCAACTGGTGAGCCACCTAACAGACCAAATGGAATATCAAACAGTGTAGGGGGAAGATTTTAATATGGTGGCAGATGCATTTATTGACAGTCAGCTACTTCAACTATTGCCAAGAAGGGCTGGCCAAAAGGAATTAACCTTCTGTGCAAGGACCTGGAACTAATCAGATAGCTGGCACACCCTACACCCGATAGATAAAGAATATACTCACTACTCAGGCCAGCACAAACTATATCGTAATGATAGAACTGATCAAATTGGTGGAGGTGTTGCGCTCTATGTTAGAGAGGGCATTGAGTCAGAAAGGATTAAAGTTTTGCAGGAAACTAAATTTGCTGTAGAATCTCCATGTATGAAGGGGAAGGTGATGGCAGTGGGGGTGTACTATCGACCGCCTGGCCAGAATGAACAAATGGATGATGAAATGCTCAAAGAAATCAAGGAAGCTAACAAAAGTCACAGCAGAGTAGTAATAATGGGTGATTTCAATTACCCCGGTATCGACTGGGTCAGTGTCACAGCAGGACATGCTAGGGAGATAAAGTTTCTAGATGAAATAAATGACTGCTTCTTGGTGCAGCTGGTTCATGAACCGACCAGAGGGGAAGCCATACTAGACCTTGTCCTTAATGGAACACCAGATCTGGTGCAAGAAATAAGGGGACCACTTGGCAGTAGTGATCATAGCATGATCGTGTTTGATTTAATTAGTGGAGGAGGGATAGTAAAGAAATCCACAGTACTACCTTTTAACTTTCGAAAGGGAGACTATGATAACATGAAGAATATATTTATTATTTATTATTTATTTATTACAATTTCTTATATACCGCACTATTGTCAGCGCGGTTTACATACAACAAAATGACCATAACAAACTGCTTGGCTTCACATAGAACAGGATAACATGTTTATGCTTTACAGAGAACAGGAGTTACAACTTGGATAACACAGGGAATGCAAACTGAACTAATTACATATGTACAATGAGATCGAGTGCTGAGAATTTAGGGTGTACATGTGTACGATAGGGTTGATATGTTAACTTGAGGAGGTAAGGGAGAGGCAATTATGTAGGGGTTGGGTTAATCTGGTAGTACTGAGTAAATAAATGGAATTTGAGAGCCTTTCTGAATTGTGTTAAGTCAGTAATCGCACGGATGCCTGGTGGTAATGCGTTCCAACATTTTATAGTTAAGAAAAAACTAAAAGGAGCGGTTGCAAAGGTTAAAGACTTACAGCAAGCTTGGGTGTTATTTAAAAATTCTCCAGGACCAAGCAGGAAGTCAGTCCTCACATATGGGTGACGTCGGCGCCGACGGAGCCCTCGCGGAGCAATTTTCCCCAGCTTTCAAAGAAAGCCTTTGGGAATTGCAGCGCGCATGCGCGGTCGCCTTCCCGCCCAAGGGTGCCATCTTAGCCAGTCTTCTTTTTTCCGCGGAGCCCTACAGACGTACCCGTCGTGTCCCCGCGAAAAAGTTGATTTTATTCGTAATATTCTCTTTTTTCCTTCGGTTCGACGCCGGTCTTTTTCCCGCCCGGACTCGCGACGCCGGTCACGAGAGCTCTTCTTCTTTTTCGGTTTTTCTGATTTAGTCAGTTTCGTTTTCGGTTTTTTCACTGGCAGCCCGGTCCTTTGACCTCGCAGGGGCCCTTTTTCCCCCGATGGCTGCCAGTGGTTCAGTGTGACCGAAATATGTCACTCACTGACACACACGATAATTGCCTCCGCTGCCTGGGCCCGGATCATGAAGAAATGATCTGTGGGGCCTGTGGCAAAATGTCCTCCAAAGCGTTGAGAAGTCGGCGGCATCAGCGGGATAGGATCTTCGCTGACCCCAGCCGTACCCGGACCTCGTCGGAGGCCTCGGCGTCCAGAGGTTCCAGCTCGGACCGTCGCCGGAGTTCCTCCGACAGGGGTTCTCCCTCCGGGGACTATCGACGGAAGGTGAAACCCGCGAGGGCGGCGTCGGTGGACGCTCCTGGCTCCGCGAGGGCCAGGTCGCATAGCCCCGATAGCCGTCCCGGGTCCTTGGAGAAGGAGCACCTCTCGAAGCGACCTCGCATGGAGTCGGAGCTGCCTGCTCGGGTAAGTCCTGTGGTCCTCCTGGACTCGCCTCCGAGACCGCCGACGTCGGGCCCGACGCCGTCGGGGCCCGAGTCGGGGGCTGCTGGGTCACCTGAGGTCGGACTCAGGTTGACGGCCTTGGAGAGCAGACTGTCTGCCTTCATGGACCAGCAGCGGGCACTGCTCGCTAGCCTCGCTGGCGCCGCTGCCGGGACGTCGACGTCTAAGTCGACCCCGGAGACCGAGCCGATCCTCGAGTCCATGCGAACTCGAGTCGATCCTCGGTCGAGGTCACCCTCGGCCTCCCGTTCGGGACCGAGGTCGCCGACGCCGACTCCCTCGGCGTCGGGGCAGCGGGCGCCGCAGCCTGCCCGGGCCGACCCCACCGATTCCTCCTCGGAGTCGGTCTGGGAGTCTGAAGAGGAAGAGTCACCTGATTCTTTTCGGACTCGGTGTGTCCCCTCGGACTCGCCTGAGTCCGAACCTCGGAAGCAGTCCCCTCCAGAGGATGCCCGGTTCTCGGACTTCGTCAGGGATATGGCCAAGGCTTTGGCCTTCCCTGCGGACCCCGAGGAGGAGCCTCGAGCCGAAGAGCTCGACGCCCTCCAGTATGACTCTCCTGCCAGGGAACACTTTACTGTACCGGTTCCTCCCATGCTGGAATGACTACTCTTCCGCATGTGGGAGAGTCCGGCCTCCTCGCCGGTCCTGAGCAAGCGGGTCGATTCTATCTATCGAGTCCGCAAGAGCCCTGGCTTCCAAAAAGCACAGCTACCACACCATTCCATGGTAGTGGAATCGGCCATGCATCGTCTTAAGAGCCAGAAGATGCACTCCTCGGTGCCTCCTGGCAGGGAGGCCCGTAACCTGGATGGCCTTGGTAAGAAGTGTTTCCAGGGCTCTATGCTTGCGTGTCGTGTCCAGACCTACCAGCTATACATGGGCATGTATCTTCGAGACCTGGCTAAAGAGCTAGCCGGATTCTCTGCTGGATTGTCCGAGGAACCTTTGCGGAGGTGCCTAGCCTTGTCCACTGGCATTCGGGAATGCTCAAAATTCATATCCCGAGCAGCCTATGATGGCTTTGAAGCATCGGCTCGAGTGGCCGCAGCCGGCATCGGTGCCCGCCGACAGGCTTGGCTTCAGTCGTCTGACCTTGAGCCCTGGGTGCAGGACAAGTTGGTCGATGTCCCCTGCCGAGGTGAAAACCTCTTTGGCAAACCTATGGCAGAAAAGGCTGCACAGATCGAGACGGAGACTCTCACCAGGACTAGGCTTTCTAGGAAGACCTCCGCCCCTTCCCAGAAAAAGAAGGGCTCGGGAAAGAAGTCCTTTTACCCGAGAAAGGCGTCTGCCTATAAACACTACCCCCAATATCAGGCCCCCGCAGCTCCCCAACAGGGCCAGCAGGCCAAGGGACGGGGTAACGGGTCCCGTAGGCAGCAAGCCCCCAAGCCTGCACCACCAGCCCCTGCTCAGCAGGGTGGGGGTTTTTGACTCTTTCAGCATAGCCTCTCCCCCTACGCTGGCTCCTCCCAGCACCGGAGGCCGGCTGGTTCACTTCGCCCACAGGTGGTCCAACATCACTTCAGATGCCTGGGTGCTTCAAGTCGTAAGAGAAGGCTATCTTCTCCACTTCCACCAGGTTCCTCCCTCCTATTTCCCGGGAGAACCTCCACGACTCCCTCTGCACAGGGACTTACTCCTTCAGGAGTTAGCAGGTCTTCTACAGGAACAGGCGGTGGAACCGGTGCCCCACCACCTGAGAGGTCAAGGCTTTTATTCCAGGTATTTTCTAGTACCAAAGAGGACAGGAGGCCTCAGACCCATCCTGGACTTGCGCAACCTCAACCGGTTCCTCGTGTGGGAAAAGTTCAAAATGCTTACCCTTGGAATCCTTCTGCCCTACCTCCAGCAGGGAGATTGGCTATGCTCCTTGGATCTAAAGGATGCCTACACGCACATCCTCATCCACCCAAGCCACCGCCAATACCTAAGGTTTGTGGTGGCAGGAAATCATTACTAGTACAGGGTACTGCCTTTTGGCCTGTCCTCCGCACCGCGAGTCTTCACAAAATGTCTCGCGGTGGTGGCGGCCCATCTCCGGCTTCACGGCCTCTATGTCTTTCCGTACCTCGACGACTGGCTCATCAGAGCAGCGTCCGCTCCGGAGGTCACCAACGCCACACACCGCACGGTGACTCTTCTGCAGTACTTGGGTTTTGTCATAAACTTCGCAAAGTCCACTTTGCTCCCCTCACAGGATCTCGAGTTCATCGGCGCAAGACTGCACACTCCTCGGGCGCGAGCTTTCCTGCCTCTCGACAGGGCTCAACGGCTCATGGACCTAGCCGACCGTTTTCGCAGCCAGTCCCTGGTCTCCGCCAGGCGCTTCCTGAGACTGCTCGGCCATATGGCTTCCACCGTCCATGTGACCCCCAATGCCCGCCTGAATATGCGGCCTGCTCAATGGTGTCTTCGCAAGCAGTGGCAACAAGCCACAGGCGGTCTAGCAGACCTAGTGCGCGTCTCCGAGCCACTGGCCTCGTCTCTCCAGTGGTGGCTTCATCGGCCGAACCTGGTACTCGGCATGCCTTTTCAGCCGCCTCAGCCGGCCCAGGTGCTGACGACAGATGCGTCCCTCCTGGGTTGGGGAGCACATTGTCAAGGGGCACGTACTCAGGGCCTCTGGACCACGTGGGAGTCTGCTCAGCAGATCAACTTCCTGGAGCTCAGAGCGATCCGCCTGGCTCTCAAGGCTTTCTCCCACCTGACCTCTCACCAGTCCGTCCTTGTCCAGACGGACAATCAAGTTGCCATGTTCTACGTGAACAAGCAGGGGGGCACGGGCTCCTTCCTTCTCTGTCGGGAAGCACAGAAGCTCTGCTCTTGGGCCGTCAGTCACGGCGTTCTTCTCAAGGCAGTTTATCTCCCAGGCCAAGAAAATTGCCTGGCGGACAAACTCAGCAGGATCCTCCAGCCGCACGAGTGGCGCCTGGATCCCTTGGTAGTTCAGAAGCTCTTTCTAAAGTGGGGCCTCCCCACGATGGATCTCTTTGCCAGTCCTCACAACCGGCAACTTCCTCGCTTCTGCTCTCGTCAGCCACATCCCCTTCGAGTTGCGGCAGACGCTTTTCTACTCTCATGGTCGGAGAGCCTTCTGTATGCTTTTCCTCCCATCCCGCTAGTCTCTCGAACTCTTTTCAAGGTTCTCCGAGACAAAGCTTCCATGATCCTGGTGGCCCCTCGCTGGCCCAGACAGCCGTGGTTTCCACTCCTGCTGCAATTAGCGGTAGAGGATCCATTCCCTCTGGGGTTTCAACCGGATCTCCTCACTCAGGATCAGGGGTCTCTGCTACACCCCAACCTCAGATCTCTCAATCTAATGGCCTGGCTGCTGAGAGGGTAGTCCTTGCTCCCCTTCTCCTGCCGGCAGAGGTGGAAGAGGTCGTCCTAGCTTCTCGGCGACCTTCTACCCGCAAATGCTACGCCCTTAAATGGCGTCGCTTTTCCCTTTTGGTGTACCCAGCAGTCTCAGGATCCCTTCTCCTGCTCGGTGTCGGTGATCTTGCAGTACTTGCTCTACCTCTCTAATCTGGGACTTAAGTCCAACTCCGTCAAAGTTCACCTCAGTGCTCTTTCAGCACATCATGTACCGGTGGACGGCAGACCTCTTTCCAGCGACCCTCTCGTAGCGAGGTTTCTTCGAGGTCTCCTTCTACTTAAACCACCTCTGCGCCCGCCAGCGCCTGACTGGGATCTGAATGTGGTTTTACAGCGGATCACCTGTCCGCCTTTTGAACCTATGGCTACCTGTTCTCTCCGTTTTCTTTCTTGGAAAACATTGTTCTTGATAGCCCTCACTTCCGCTAGACGCGTAAGTGAATTGCAGGCCCTCGTGTCTGATCCCCCTTACACTCGGTTCTACAAAAATAGGGTAGTCCTACGGACTCACCCAAAATTTCTTCCAAAAGTGGTCTCCCCTTTTCACATCAATCAGGAGGTGGTACTTCCGACCTTCTTTCCCAGACCACACTCCAGCCGAGCTGAAATGGTCCTCCATACCCTGGACTGTAGAAGAGCATTGAACTTCTACCTTGACCGTACGCGGGAGCACCGTAAGGCTGCTCAGCTTTTTGTGTCTTTTGATCCCAATAAATTGGGGCTCCCGGTCTCCAAGCGTACTCTGTCCATCTGGGTTGCGGACTGTATCACTTGGGCTTATGGGGCAGCCGGGCTCTCCTTGGATGGTCGAGTCACGGCTCATTGTGTTCGGGCAAAGGCTACGTCAGTGGCTTACCTCCGCTCTGTTCCGCTGGCAGACATCTGCCGGGCCGCTACTTGGTCTTCGAGCCAGACTTTTGCGGTCCATTACTGTCTCGAGAGGGAGTCCCGCAGGGACAGTGCTTTCGGACAGGCAGTCCTCCGTAATCTCTTTGAGGTTTGAGCAACTCCTACCCTCCATCCCGGATGTGGGCTACCGGTGGGTAATAATTCAGCGAAGATTCCTTCCTTCTGTGCTGCTGAGCTAGAGGGAGCTCATTTTTGTGCTTAGGGTCTCCGGTAGCCTTAAGCTTGGGAGTCCCATATGTGAGGACTGACTTCCTGCTTGGTCCTGGAGAAAGCGTAGTTACTCACCTGTAACAGGTGTTCTCCAGGAGCAGCAGGAATCAGTCCTCACAACTCTCCCTCCTCCCCTTGGAGTTGCAATCATCTGCTTAAGTTTTTTTGCAAATTTTTATGCTGTCTTTTTTAGCTATGTCATCTGACTGGCTAAGATGGCACCCTTGGGCGGGAAGGCGACCGCGCATGCGCGCTGCAATTCCCAAAGGCTTTCTTTGAAAGCTGGGGAAAATTGCTCCGCGAGGGCTCCGTCGGCGCCGACGTCACCCATATGTGAGGACTGATTCCTGCTGCTCCTGGAGAACACCTGTTACAGGTGAGTAACTACGCTTACTATCCTGGAAGCCCAGACCCAGCTGTATTCCACGCATTAAGAAAAGTGGAAGAAAGTCCAAAAAACTGCCTGCATGGTTTAAAGATGAGGTCAGAGAGGCTGTTGTTGCCAAAAAAGCATCTTTCAGGAAATGGAAAAAACAGCCAAACGACGAAAACTGGAAACAGCACAAGCACTGGCAAGTTAAATGCAAAGCATTGATAAGGCAGGCAAAGCGAGAATTTGAGAAGGAACTTGCTACGGAAGCAAAAACACGAAATAAAGACTTTTTCAAGTACATTCATAGCAAAAGGCCTGTGAGAGAGTCAATTGGACCGTTAGATGATAGAGGAGTAAAAGGGGCAGTAAGAGGAGACAAGGCTATAGCGGAGAGACTGAACGAATTCTTTGCTTTGGTCTTTACTGAGGAAGATGTAGGGATGTTACCCAAGACTGAAGTGGTATTTAAAGGTGATACTGCAGAGGAATTGAGAGAAATATCGCTACACCGTGAAGATCTATTACAGTTATTTGATAAACTGAATAGTAGCAAATCACCTGGACCAGATGGTATACGTCCAAGAGTGTTGAAAGAACTGAAATATGAGATTGCAGACCTGCTATTGGTAATATGTGAATTTTCATTAAAATCATCTGTAATACCTGAAGATTGGAGGGTCGCCAATGTAACGCCAATTTTTAAAAAGGGTTCCAGGGGTGACCCGGGAAATTACAGACCGGTGAGCCTGACGTCAGTACCGGGGAAAATGGTAGAAACCATCATAAAGAACAAAATTACTCAGCATGTAGATAGTCATGGCCTAATGGGAGACAGCCAACTTGGCTTTAGACAAGGAAGATCTTGTCTTACTAATCTGATATGTTTTTTTGAAGGTGTGCATAAACAGGTAGACAAAGGTGAGTCGGTTGATATAGTGTTTCTGTACTTTCAGAAAGCCTTTGACAAGGTCCCCTCATCAGAGACTTTTGGCAAAACTAAAAAGTCATGGGATAGGAGGCAGTGTACTATTGTGGATCGGGAACTGATTAAAAGATAGAAAACAGAGGGTAGGGCTAAATGGCCAATATTCCCAATGGAAAAAGGTGAATAGTGGAGTACCCCAGGGATCTGTACTGGGTCCGCTACTTTTTGACATATTCATAAATGACCTAGAAAAGGGAATAACGAGTGAGGTTATCAAATTTGCAGATGATACAAAACTCTTTAAAGTTGTTAAAACCCAAGAGGACTGTGGAAAACTGCAGGAAGATCTGGATAAATTGGAAGACTGGGCATCCAAATGGCAGATGAAATTTAATGTGGACAAGTGCAAAGTTATGCACCTAGGAAAGAACAACCCACACTATGGTTACACGATGCAATGTTCCACATTGTTAACCACCACCCAGGAAAAAGATTTAGGAGTCATCGTGGATAACATTTTAAAACCCTCCGCCCAGTGTGCAGCAGCGGCCAAGAAAGCAAATAGAATGCTAGGTATCATAAGGAAAGGAATGGAGAACAAAACAAAGGATATTATAATGCTTCTGTATCGTTCCATGGTACGACCGCACCTTGAATATTGTGTGCAATTCTGGTCGCCGTATCTTAAAAAGGATATAGCGTTATTAGAAAAAGTACAGAGAAGAGCCACCAAAATGGTAAAGGGGACGGAAGGCTACTCCTATGAAGAGAGGCTACAAAGGTTAGGGCTCTTCAACCTGGAAAAGAGATGGCTGAGGAGAGATATGATAGAGGTCTATAAATTAATGAATGGAGTGGAACGGGTAAAAGTAGATCGATTGTTTACGCTATCAGAATATAGAAAGACTAGGGGACATGTAATGAAGCTACCGGGTAAACTGTTTAAGACAAATAAGAGAAAATATTTTTTCACTCAACGTGTAATCAAACTCTGGAATTTGTTACCAGAGGATGTAGAAAGAGGTGTTAGTGTAGCTGGGTTTAAAAAAGGTTTGGACAAGTTCCTGGAGGAAAGGTCCATAAACCATTATTAAAAAGGGACCCAGGATAATCAATGCTTGACCCAGTACAAGCATTGTGGAACCTGTGTCTTTTGGGGATACTGCTAGGTACGTATGACCTAGATTGGCCACTGTTGGAAACAGGATACTGGGCTTGATGGACCTCAGTCTGACCCAGTATGGCATATCTTATGTTCTTATGTGCATCACCACATTGACTACATGCTTCTCACAGAGGCTGTTTCCCAAATTAAGTGGGGCTGACATGCACCCACAGGTGGTGTTGGATCATGCAATGGTGCAGGTAAAAATGTGATTTAAGCCTTAAGAGAGGGAAAGAATATGGAAACTAGACCCTCTGTGGATGCAAAACGTAGACTTCCAACAATTCCTACAAAAGGCCTGGGTAGAATATGAAACTGGAAACCCAATGGGAGACATTGACCCCATCACATACTGGGAGGCTGCAAAAGCGGTTTTGAGGGGGGCGAATAATAGGATATATAGTTGCCCAAAATCGTAGTTAACAGAGGGCATTGAAACAGGGTTGTGGGCCCTATAGGCGATGCGAGCCACATGCATGTGGGTAGGGACAGTCCAAGCAAAACAACAACTGCAGGAATAAAGTGCAAGCAATCCTGCAACAGGGAGGTATGTGGAGAGAAGGCTTTATAAATACAAACTCTTTAAGTGGGGAGACAAAACAGGGAAACTACTAATTTGGTTCAGCCCGCCTGAGTAAAATGCGTACTTACTCACCTTTTATTTCTCCAGGGACAGCAGGAATCAATCTTCACATATGGGTGACGTCGGCGTCTACAGATCCCGTGGAAGCATCTCCCCAGCTTTCAAAGAAAGCCTTTGGGAGATGCCACTACGCATGTATGGTCCCATCCAAGGGTGCCATCTTACTCAGTCAGATGACATAGAGCAGACAAAAGAAGATGGCAAGAAAAAAATAAAATTGTACAGCAACTCTAAGGGGAGGAGAGAGGGTTGTAAGGATTGATTCCTGCTGTCCCTGGAGAACACCTGTTACAGCTGAGGAACAAGCAGGAAGTCCGTCCTCACATATATGACTCCCTGGCTACAAGCTATCGAGAACCTGTAGAAAAACACAGCCCAGCAGTGAGCAGCCGCAAGCAGCCGCAAACGAATCTGAGAACCTCAATGTCCAGGGAGAAGCATCGCTCCGGTAGCCTGAACAAGAAGGGTCCGTGGGCAGGAGTTGCCTAATCCCCAAATAGATTGCAGAGTATGGCCTGACCGAAGGCGCTGTCCCGTCAGGACTCCCTCTACAGGCAGTAGTGAGCTGCAAAGGTGTGAACTGAGGATCAGATGGCGGCCCGGTAGATGTCTGCTACAGAGACAGAATGTAGGCTTGCAACCGAGGTCGCCATAGCCCTGATACTGTGCACCGTGATCCGGTGCTCTAATGACAGCACAGCCTGATTGTGGGCGAAGGAGATGCAGTCCGCCACCCAGGTGGACAGGTTCCGCTTGGTAACAGCCTTCCCCAGGAGACAGGGGTCTTTGGAAACGAAAAGCTGCGAGGCTTTGCAGTGGTCCTGAATACACTGCAGGTAGAAGGACAGGGCCCTCTTAAAGACCAGAGTATGAAGAATGGCCGCCGCCTTGTCGGCATGGGGCCGTGGAAAGAAAGCAGGGAGCACCACCTGCTGGTGAGGTGAAGGCAAATACCACCTTCGGAAGGAATTCAGGGTGGGTGCGAAGTATGACCCTATTTTTGTAGAACCTGGTGTAAGGTGGCATGGCCACCAAGGCCTGAAGCCTCATGACTGCGAGCAGAGGTGAGCGCCATCAGGAAGACGACCTTCCAAGACAGCGCAGATGTCAGGTAGCCAGAGGTTCGAAAGGTGGCTTGGTGAGCTGCATCAGAACCATGTTGAGATCCCATTCCGCCGAGGGCGAACGGATGGAAGGCTTAGAGAACAGCAAGCCCCGAATAAATTGGGTAATGAGGGGCTACTCAGAAAGAGTTTTCCCTCTACAGAGTGATGGTGCGTCGAGAGTGCACTCAGGTGCACTCTGACAGAGTTGGACTTGGGTCCGGTCTGCGAAAGGTGGAGAAAGTACTGCAGCACCATGTGCACCTGGCAAGAGAATAGGTCTACCTGTTGCTTCATGCACCATACTGAAAATCTGTGCTACTTGAAGGCATAAGCCCGACTCGTGGAATTCTTATGAAAGGCCAGGAGGACTTCCTGCACCTCCCTTGGGAGGTTGAAGGATACTAAGGTGATCTGATCAGCAGCCATGCTGTTAACGACAGGGACCCCAGGTTGGGTGAAGAAGTGAACCCTCTTCCTGGGTCAGTAGCCCCGGAGCGTTCCCCAAAGGGACCAGGAGCTCCGCCAAGAGGCGGAGCAACAGGGGGAACAGATGTTTCCTGGGCCACCATGGGGCCACCAAGATCATGGAGGCCTTGTCCCTCAGGACCTTGAAGAAAGTCCGGGAGATTAGTGGTGTGGGAGGAAAAGCATGCAGAAAGCCTTCCGATCACGAGATGAAGAAGGCATCCACTGCTATCTGGGACGGATGCGGTTGGGGACAGCAGAAGCGGGGCAGCTGAGCATTGTCTGGGCTTGCAAAGAGGTCGAGACTTGGAGTTCCTCTGAGTCAGACAGCCATTGTGCCACCCTGGGGTCTAGATGCCATTCGTGTGGCTGGAGGACCCTGCTCAGCCTATCTGTTAGGGCATTGAATTGGCCCAGAAGGTATATTGCCCTGAGGCGCATTCCCTAACCAATCGCGTGCAAGGAGAGGGCTACTGCCTACTGGCAGAGGCACTGAAAACCTGCTGAAACCCCGCTGCTTGTTCAGGTAGAATATCACAACCTGGTTGTCCGTTTCGACTAACACATACTGGTTATGCAGGCGGTGGTGGAAGGCTTTGATTGCCAAAAAAAATGGCCTTGAGCTCCAGCAGGTAGATCTGCTGCTAGCTCTCTGCTAGGGACCAGTTGCTCTGTGTGTGCAGTTCCTCATAGTGGACACCCCAGCCCAGTAAGGATGTGTCTGTGGTGAAGACCTTCTGGCAGTGTTTGGGGGCTGGAAGGGCATGCCCTTCTGTAGATGCTGTGCACCCTGCCACCAGTCGAGCGACTCTGCTATTTGATGGGACACTGAGACCCTTTCCCGGGGCCTGCCTGTGGTTTGTGTCCACTATGAGCAGAGGCACCTCTGAGCTGTCTGCATGTGGAGGCAGACGTTGGGGACCACATGAACTGTGGATGTCATGTGGCCTACTAGGAAGAGCATGGGCTGCGCGCTGATGGTACTGCACCTCGGTGGCCAGGGCCCTGAAGCGATCCACCCTGTCAAGGGGGAGGAAGGCCCTGGCCTGGAGAGTGTCCAGACGAGCTCCTATGAACTCCAGATCCTGTGTTGGAGTGAGGTGGGATTTGGGGTGGTTTATCACAAATCCCAAATGCTGCAGAATCTTGATGGTGTGGACCGTGGTCTGTTGCACCCTGTTGGCCATGTGTTGGCCATGTCCCCTTTCACGAGCCAGTCATTCAGGTATGGGAAGATGAAGGCCCGTTAGAGATGGAGGTAGGCAGCCACCACCACTGCCAGGCATTTTGTGAAAACTCTTGGTGCGGAGGCTACGCCGAAGGGTAGTACCTTGTACTAGTAGTGGTCGACCCTGACCATGAACCTCAGGTACTGCCTGTGTCTTGGATGAATAAGGATGTGGGTATAAGCATCCTCTAAGTCCAAGGAGCAAAGCAATCTCCCTGCTGGAGGTAGGGCAGCAATGTTCCAAAGAGCACATTTTGAACTTCTCCCTCACCAGGAACTTGTTCAGGTTTCACAAGTCCAGAATGGGTCGAAAGCCACCTGTTCTTTTTGAGACCATAAAGTACCTGGAGTAGAACCCGTTCCCTCTTAGGTGGTGGAGTACTGGTTACACAACCTGTCCCTAAGAAGGCCTTTGAGTTCCTGCAGTAGCAGAGCCTTGTGCAGAAGAATCTGAGGGGGCTCTCCTGGAAAGAAAGTAGAGGCGTCTGGTCCAGGTGAAGGCGTCTGGTCCACAATCATCTAACTTCTCTTATCCGTCGTTCATTTGCTGCCCTATGACAGATCAGGGCTGTCCGTTCTCTTCTCCCTTCAGCTTCCTTGGTCACTCTTGTTTTGGCCTTGGTCATAAGCCGCTTGGATTACTGCAATGTCTTTCTTGCTAATCTCCCAAAGTTTCAACTCCAACGTCTACAACGTATCCAAAATGCTGCCGCCCGTCTCGTTACGTTCTCTCATCGCTTTGATCATATCACTCCCATTCTTCTCCGCTTGCATTGGTTACCCCTCTGTTATCGCTTCCACTATAAATTCCTTATTTTGATTCATCGTGCTATTTATACAAATACCCCTTTATATCTTGCAGATCGGATCTCTCTCCATACCCCCTACCGTCAGCTTCGTTCTATCCATACTAACCGTCTGTCCTTACCCTCTCCGTCACAAGTTCATCTTGAACAAACTCCCCATGCAGCTTTTTTCTTTCTGGGTCCAGTACTGTGGAATGCACTACCACCACCTCTCCGATTGGAATCCTCCTATCCTCAATTTAAGATATTACTCAAAACTCATCTGTTTCAACAAGCCTTCAATCTCTCTCCTGATGTTCCTCCCTGATGTTCTCATTAGCCGTGTGTGTCTGTTTATTTATACCTTGTCCTGTCCTCCCCTGTCTGGGCCTGTCGCCTTGTTGTATTCTTATGTTTTATAGAAGTCCTGGCCCATTTGTTTATTTTACTTGTCTATGCTTTTTGTACTTCTGCTTTCCTATCTTATTATGGCGTTCTTTTCCATGTTTTTGCATTGCTAACCTTTTATTGTACACCGCTTTGTTTCGACGAAAAGCGGTCTATCAAATTTTAAATAAAGATAAAGATAGCCTTCTCTGACCACTTGAAGTGCCCAGATGTCAGTGGTGATGGCAGGCCACCAATGGGTGAAATGAATCAGACGTCACCCTGTTGGCAGTTGCTCCCCCATGGCTGGAGAGATTATGCTCAGGGAGTCAAAACCCTGACCCTGACCCTGACCCAGCCCAGGAGTTGGTATTTGGGGCTTAGAATCCTTAGGATTGCATTGGCCCTGACCCGCTCCCTTGCCCTGGGATCCCTGCCCTGGGATCCCTGCCCAGGGGTCTTGGGGAGGGCCTGGAATTGGGAATAGCCACGGTAGGGCTGGCCTTTCCTGTGGAAGGGAGGCCTTTTCCTCTGCCGTTTTCTCTTGGGAAGGGTGGAGGTCTTCCTGAAGAGCCAAGTCCTGGTGACAAACTTGGTCTCAGTTGCCTTATCCTCCATCAGTTTGCTGAAGAGGTTTTCACCAAGGCAGGGGATGTCAAAGAACTTTTCCTGGACCCACTGCTTGGTCTGATGCCTTCCCCTTACCTGGCAATACTGTATATGTCTTCAATTAACTCTCTGTCCACGTCTTCCTCTTGTGAGGGAGGTCTGTATATTGCGCCAATACAAATAGATTTCTCTTTCCCTCTTTCTAGTTTAACCCACAGTGCTTCCTCTCTCCCCTTTAAGCTCTGTAATTCCAAATCTTTAATATTATTTTTTACATATAGTGCCACTCCTCCTCCCCTTCTTCCTACCCTGTCCTTTCTGAATAAAGTATAGCCTGGTAGAGTTACATCCCAGTCATGGTTTTCTGTGAACCATGTTTCTGTAACTGCCACTAAATCCAAGTCAGCCACTCCCACCAAAGCTTCAACATCAGGGATCTTATTTCCCATGCTACGGGCATTTATACACACTGCTATCCATATGTTACTCCTTTTACCCATTTCCATAAAGATTTATTTATTTATTTACATTCTCTTATATACCGCGCTATTCTGCATCAGTGCGGTTTACATTGAACAAACTGAAATTACATTGAACAGGGCATTATAACTTGGAGATAACTATTTTACAGGGAACATGGGCTATGGAGGGTTAAGTGGCTTGCCCAAGACCACAAGGAGCACCTGTGGGACTAGAAACCCCAGTCCGTCCGGCCCAAGGTTGCTGTCCTCTAGTGGGATTTGAACCCCCGACCTTCCGTCCTGAAGTACCTTGCCCCAACCACTAGGCCACTCCTCCACTCCGGATTAGCAACATGGATTAGCAACATTGGGTAATAGTCAGTGGGCTTGATGAGTCTCAGCAAACTCTCCATAACATCTTGGATTTTGACACCTGGCAGACAGCATACCTCTCTGGACATCAAGTCTGGTCGGCAGATGGACGCCTCAGTACCCCTCAGAGAAGAGTCACCAACCACTTCTACTCTTCACTTCCTTGTGGTCACTGATTCTGCAACTTTGGGGTACTTGAGCTCTGGTTCTTCCATTTCCAGGGATGCTTACACCTCCTCCACTTCCAGGGCTGCATAATGGTTCTTCAGTTCAAGGGCTGGAGAAGTTGGATTGGTGATTCTGCAGGCCCTGGTGACTTGTGTCCAACCTTCATCATTCTGTAGGCATCCATCTTCTCCTCTGCTGGAGAGCTTGCTTGTTGCAAGAAGCATCTCATCAATGTACTTCTCACTGTTTTGAATGCTCCTCAGCCTCGCCACCTCCTCTCTGAGTTCCTCCACTTGTTTCCTGAGAGCTTCAATATGCAGGTACCCTGCACATGGAACCGGTCCTTCAACTGGCATTAGGACGTCTGTCTGGGCAGAGGCAGAAGCTGTAACGGGGGCAACAGCATTAGCGATGTGATTTTTCCCAGCCATTGTTCTGTTTGTGGAGCTTAGGTATCTGTTAAAGCAAAAGAGAGAGATCTACTAAAGTACCAGCTGGTTTCCCAGCTTTCCTTTCAGAGAAAAAGCAGTTAAATCTCTTTAATTATATTAAAAATGTACTGTTCCAAGTCCCTGTGTTTTGTTAATTGGGGAGGTGCCCTATAAAGCTAGACTGCTCACTCTAGGGGTGGGTAGTGAGGGAACTAACACTTGATTAGGTGTCAGTAGCTCCATAGAACTGAGAAAGTTACTAAAGCAGTTTTAAACCTACCCCACTAAAGAAAATATTTCTCCTTTTAAACTAAAGCACCAAAAAGAATGTAACTTTGTTTAAAAATGTACCAAAACCCTTTTAAGAGCTCCCAGTCAGAGAGCTAGCAATTTAAAAAAACACAATTTCTTACCTTTGTTTGAAATGTATAGCTCCTGTTAGGAATGCCTCAATAGTACAGGGCTCTGAAGCCTTTTATGCAGGCCTCAGCTGCTCTCAGTTCTTTCACAGGTTAATCAGGCCCACTCATTCCTGTTTAGGTGTCAGTAGCTCCATAGAACTGAGAAAGTTACTAAAGCAGAGTTTTAAACCTACCCCACTAAAGAAAATATTTCTCCTTTTAAACTAAAGTACCAAAAAGAATGTAACTTTGTTTTAAAAATGTACCAAAACCCTTTTAAGAGTTCCCAGTCAGAGAGCTAGCAATTTAAAAAACCACAAATTCTTACCTTTTTTTGAAATGTATAGTCCCTGTTAGGAATGCCTCAACAGTGCAGGGCTCTGAAGCCTTTTATGCAGGCCTCAGCTGCTCTCTCTCTCTTCTGGGTCCCTAGCTATTTTGTGCAGTTCAAATGGTGTTTTCTTCTCCACTAATATGGCTATGCTTTGTTGCCTAGAATTATAATGAGAGGCCAACACTTCCCCCACTCGTCTCCTTTTGTTGTGCTCAAGCTGTGGTCAAGTGTATCTCTTGTAAAAATGCCACGTTTGTTCCCAGGCTGTGCAAGTAAGTTAATATGTGTTCCCACTTCACTGGAGGGTTGATGCCCCCTACATTTAGTGTTGTAATTTTAATTTCAGCCATTACCCTTTATGCGCACTTTAGACAGGTCGCGTTTGTGTATACTTCACCCACTGGGGACGCCCAGCTTGTGCCCCGTGGCTCTGTTCCTCATTTCTTGAGTTCCTGTTCGTCGCCATATTTTCCCATATTCCCCTAGGCAGCAGCCATATTGGTTCTGTATTTTTTAAACCCCTTGTCTTTGTTCCACCCCCCCCTTCCCCTGCCTGACCGATTCACTCTGCCATTCACCCACCAATTGCTCAATAATCATTTTTCTCCAGGAACAAGCAGGAAGTCAGTCCTCACATATGAGTGTCATCGACACCGGCAGAGCCCTCACGGAAGCATCTCTCCAGCTTTCAAAGAAAGCCTTTGGGAGATGCCATCACGCATGCGTGGTCCCCTTCCCGCCCAAAGGTGGCATCTTACTCAAGTCTTCCTTTTTCTGCGGATCCCTACAGACATTCGTCTTTCTTCCCCAGAAAAAAATTTGATTTCCTTGAGCACTTCTGTGCCTTTCCCCAGCTAGCGCTGGTTCCTTTCCCACCTTCAAGCCACGCTACCCCGGCATCAGACCTTGAAACCTTGTTGTTAGGTTCTTTTTCCATACAGCGCTTTTCATGCCTTTTTCAACCGCTATCTACATTGAAGGTCTTTGATCTCGCTGGGGTCCTTTTTGCCCCAATGACCACTGGATTCAATAAGTGGGATCGGTGCTCCAAAAACATGTCCCTCACCGACACACACGATTGTTGCCTCCGGTGTGTGAGTGCCAACCACGACCAAGAGGAATGCTTCCTGTGTAAAAAGATGTCCGCCAAAGCCATCCAAAGTCATTGGCAGAAGCAGGATGACATGTTCCACAGGGCAGACTCGATCCCAGTATCCCCGGTAGACTTGCGCTCCGAGGCACCAAATGGATCCTCAGAGTTGCGTAAAGCCCCCGCAGTTCCCAAGTGGGCATGCAGACACTCCGACCAAGGGTCCTCGAAGCGAGAGTGTAAAAAGAAGTAGTAGTCCTTGAGGGCCTCATCCTGGGAAGCGGACAAGCATGGCAAGTCCCGTGCACGGTCCCTTAGCCCCCGACGAGCATCCGAGGAATTGGAGAGGGAGCAACCGGCGAAGGTATCTGGTGACAGATCTCGGACCCCTGAGGCCTATCCTATCGAGGACCTCCCTCTCCTCCTCGACACTCGACCCGGTCATCCTGGTGTTGGTGTCAAAATATGCGACCCCCGAGTGGGAAACCAGGATGCTGGCGTTGAGACGCAGCTTTTCTACATTCCTTGCATCGCAACAGGGATCGATGCACAGCCCCACCAGTGCACGCACGAAGATGGCAGGGACCTCAATGCCAAGGACTTCCCTGGGCTGCCAAAGTGATCATCAAGAGCCACATGCTTTGAGTGGATCCTTGGCGAGGGTCTCAATCCCACTCCCGGTCCTCGGGAGTGAGGTCTTCTCAGGCGAGCGCCTCTAGCTCCGGCAAAGCCTTAGCCCCGAGACATTGAAGACCAGAGCCTATGACACCTTTGGAGCCGTCGGGCCTCGAGTCTTCGACAGACTACTCGGACTGGAAGTCCGGCGTTGAGACCTCCCCCACCATCCCTACCTGTCCCAGGTAGCAGTGAATGCCTTCCTCATCTCATAGTCAGAGGACCTGCTGTATGCCTTCCCTCCCACTCCTCTACTTGGGCAGACCCTCTTCAAGGTCCAGTGGGACAGGGCTTCCATGATCCTGGTGACCCCATGGTGGCCCAGACAGCCCTGGTTTCCCTTGTTACTCTGCCTCTCGATGGTGCTCCCGTTCCCTCTGGAGAACTCCCTGGGACTTCTGACCCAGGAGGAGGGCTTTGTTCTCCAACCCAACCTGGGGTCCCTCCCGCTAACAGCATGGTGGCTGAACGGGTCGCCCTAGCTCCCTTCAACCTCCCTAGGGAGGTGGAGGAAGTCCTCCTGGCCTCTCATAAAGACTCCACGAGACAAGCTTATGCCTTCAAGTGGCACTAGTTTTCAGTATGGTGTGCAGAGCAATGGACTGACCCGTTCTCCTGCCAGGTGGCACACGGTGCTCCAGTACTTGCTTCACCTCTTGCTGACTGGACTTAAGTTCAACTCCATAAGGGTACACCTGAGCGCGCTCTCCACGCTTCATCACTCCATAGAGGGCAAGCCTCTCTCTGGTCAGCCCCTCATCACCCAATTTATGCGGGGCTTGCTTCTCTCCAAACCTCCAATTCGGTCACCTCTGGTGAAATGGGATATTAATGTGGTCCAAACACAGCTTACCAAGCCACCCTTCGAACCCTTGGCTATCTGACACTTATGGTACCCATCTTGGAAAGGTTCCTTCCTGGTAGCGTTCACCTCTGCCCACAGGGTCAACGAGCTTCAGGCCTTGGTGGCCAAGCCACCCTACACCAAGTTCTACAAAAACAGGGTCGTGCTTTTCACCCACCGTAAATTCCTTCCAAAGGTGGTGTTCGCCTTCCACCTCAACCAGGAGGTGGTGCTCCCCACCTTATTTCCACGGCCCCACACCGATAAGGCATCGGCTGCTGTTCACACTTTGGACTACAAAAGGGCTGTACTCAGGGCCACCACAAAGCCTCAGTTTTTTGTCTCCTACGACCCTGGTCAACTGGGAGAGGCTGTCAATAAGCGGATTCTGTCCATCTGGGTGGCGGACTGTATCACCTTCGCCCACGACCAGGCCGAGCTGCTGTTAGAACACCGAGTCATGGCGTGCAATCTCAGGACTATGGCAACTTCAGTAGCAAGCCTATGCTCTGACCCTATGGCAAACATCTGCTGAGCTGCCACCTGGTAATCCGTTCACACTTTTACAGCCCACTACTGATTGTAGAAGGAGTCCTGATGGGATAGTGCCTTTGGCCAGGCTGTAATCTGTTCGGGGTTTAGGCAAATCCTGCCCTCCGACCCTTCTTGTTCAGACTACCGGAGCCATGGTTCTCCCTGGAGACTGGGGTCCTCAGAGTCTGTCATCAGATTCGCTTGCAGCTGCTCACAGCTGGGTAGAGTTTTTTCTGCAGGTCCTTGGTAGCCTGTAGCTAGGGAGTTCCATATGTGAGGACTTGACTTCCTGCTGGTTCTTGGAGAAAGCATACTTTCTTACCTGTAACAGGTGTTCTCCAGGGACTGCAGGAATCAGTCCTCACAACCTCCCTTCTCCCCTTGGAGTTGCTGTACTATTTTTGCCATCTTCTTTTGTCAGCTCTAGCAATGTCATCTGACTGAGTAAGATGGCACCCTTGAGTGGGAAGAGGACCACGCATGCATGGTGGCATCACCCAGTGGCTTTCTTTGAAAGTTGGGAGATGGTTCCGCGAAGGCTCCGTCGGCGTCGACATCACCCATATGTGAGGACTGATTCCTGCTGTCCCTGGAGAATACCTGTTACAGGTGAGTAACTGTGCTTTCAGTCCCATTCCCCTTCCCTCCCATGTGGGTGGTCTACCCATCTCCTGAGCCTCCTTTGCTTTCCTCTTTCATTCACTCTTGTTTCAGCCCCGTCCCAACTCTTTCCCTTTATACCTTAGTTTACTACAGTTTCATGTACTTTTGTCCCTTTTTTTCCTATATATCTTGTCCCCTCACTCCACCCCCACAGATTTAGTTTTTTCTTTAACTATAGCTACCAGTATCTCCTTTATGTCTGTACCACCCACTCTTCACCGTCACCCACACTCTAAAAGGCTCCTGGCTACTGGCTTTGCGATTCCTTTACTCTGCCTCTTCCACTTGTGTAACTCCAGCTGAGCCAGTTAGTCCTTTTACCATTGTCTTGGCAACCCCCTCCCCCCCCCCCCCCCCCCCGTGTCTTCCAATTTGTCTATCATCCAGCAATAGCTGCTTGAGGACCAAGTGTATCTTCATCGCTACGAGGTACATAAGAACATAAGATGTGCCATACTGGGTCATACTAAGGTCCATCAAGCCCAGTATCCTGCTTCCAACAGTGGCCAATCTAGGTCACAAGTACCTAGCAGTTATTTTGATGGTGTAAACAGTCAATCAACCTATCTCTAGGAACAAGCAGGAATGAGTCTTCACATACGGGTACGTCGGTACCGACGGAGTCTGCGCGGGAACGCTCCCCAGCGTCCAATTAGAACGCTTTTGGGAGCATCCCACCACGCCTGCGTGCTGCCTTCCCGCCTTTCCCAACTGCCTCTCCTCAGTTTTCATTTTTCCGTGGAGCCGGCAGGACATCCTCCTGTCACCGCAGAAAATTCTTCCTTTATTTTTGTTTTTTCTTGTGGTCGCGTCTACCTTCCCTCGACGCACCGGTACCGCCGGTATTTTCTTTTTGTTTTCTTCTATAAAGATTTCCTTCTGTGGGAAATTTTTTCCTGTTTAGTGCCTGACAGGCTTCGGCCTGCTAGGCCTCTCCTTTTCCCTCATGGAAATTCTAGCCACTAGAAAGTGTTTTATCTGTGGCACTACCAAATTACTTTTGGACACCCATGATTGGTGCCTTCCATGTTTGGGACCTGAACACAATCCGCTGGACTGTCCCTCCTGCACTACTATTTCTGCAAGTAGTTTTCAACATCGAGCTCAACTCGATACGCCGTTCCCCTCAGCCCTGAGGGTACCAGCTCCATCTTCTTTTTCGCAGGATCAGGTAACCAAACAAAAGTCTGTAAAGACTAGCCAGTCCTCGGGTGGTAGATCTCATGTACATCATAGAGATGCCTTTTGGCTTGCCCCCGAGGACATTTTGGCTTTAAAACCCCGGCGGGAGGCTTCTGTCTCCAAAGCACTAATGGGGTTTCAGGTTGTTCCCGGGGTTTTTACCTTGGTGAACATGCCTGAGCCATGCCCGGTGGTGGTATCCGTTTTGAGCGGTGCCGGTACCCCGGCATTGGCAATGGTGCTGGATGAAACATTCCACACCGATGATCGTAGTCGAGCGCTCTCGGTATCTTCGGTGCTGTTAGAGCCACTACTGACCGATCTTTCCACATCGGTCCCAGTACCGATGCTGGTATCCACGTCGGTACCCTCCAGACATGCATCGATAGACTCGCTTCTTTCGATGCCGAGTCTAGAATCAATTTCTAGTCTGGATGACTGGGTACCGACTCATCTCGGTACCGACTTCAGATGGTACCGTAGACATTCCACCGATGATCCAGGTCTGCCACATTTGGTTACCGCGGTACCGGTAGTGCCTTCACAGACTGATATTCATACATCGGTGTCACCGACGGTACCGATCCCGGTACCGGTATTGGCATCAACATCGGTGTCGGTACCTCCCATGCTGTCAGCCGGCTCGCTTCCTTCCATACCAAGTTTGGAATCTATCCCCAGCATGGACGATTGGCTACCGACAGGTTGTGGTACCGATTTTCAGCGGTACCGACAACTATCTTCCAAAGATAATCCGATGCTCCTTCCCTCCAAGAATTTGAATGAGCAGGTGGGTGCTAGAACTAGTTCTTCAACAGATCTAGTTCTTCCTCCTCTTCCTCGAGGGCTCCCCTCTAGGGAAATTTCTTTTCAAGCTTTTCTGCTTGATATGGCTAAGTTACTTGCCATTTCTATACCTGGTCAGGATCCTGCACCAGGGGATCCACAACCTATACAGATCCCCTGCAATCCAAAGGAAGTCATTATGTTTCCTTTGCATCAGACCTTGCAGGATCTCCTATTTATAACGTGGGAGACTCTTTTAACGGTATCCCCACCTTCTAGGGCAACTGATCTTCTATACAAGGTGCCCCCTTCTCCAGGTTTTCAAAAGCCTCAGCTCCCTTATCATTCTCTGGTTGTAGAATCAGCAGTGAGGCTTGTTAAGAGTACTAAAAAGCACTCTTCTTATCCGCCAGGTCGTGAGGCTAGGACTTTAGATGCCTTTAGACGTCAAACTTTCCAGGCATCCATGTTTTCAACAAGAATCCTTTCATGTATTTTCTATGTGGCATTATCTCTTGAGGAAGTCACAAAAGATTTATCACTTTTGACCCCTTTCCTCCAAGAGCCTAAAAGAGCAGATTTTTCTATGCTAGTCAATCATGCTCAAAATATTTCTAAGTTCCTTACTCGTGCTTCCCTAGACTCTTTCGAGTCTGTTAGCAGAACTTCTGCTATAACCATAGGAGCACGACGTAGAGCCTGGCTCCAAGCTTCAGACTTGGACAAATCTGTACAAGATAGACTGGGAAATGCTCCTTGCACCGGAGAAAGTCTCTTTAATAGAGACTTTACTCCAGGCTGCTCAGTTAACCACTGACACTATTGCTTTACAAGGCTTGTCTTTGCCTTCCTCTACCCCAGTCTGTAGAAAACCTACTACTAAGCTTTGGTCCCTTAATGGGAGAAGGTTTTATCCATCTTCTACCCATCATACAGAAGCCTCTAGGCAGGGGAATCAACCAGCCAGGCTCAGGAAACCACAACCTCAACGGGTTCAGCAAGCCCAGCAGCCGCAAGGTTGCTGATAAACTCTTTCCTGAATCCTTTTTCCTCTTTGAGGTTTAGATCCTGTAGTTTGCTTCTTACCTCTACAAGCATCTACATCGTTTCCATCCTAAAATTTACAAATGTCCCTATCAAAGAGACATCCTGACTATTAGCTCATTGAGCTTCTTAAAATGATTATGCGTTACAGGTAGTACAGTTACTCCTCGCCCTCTGAACCACACAGAGGAGTAACAGCTGTCAATAAGGTCACCATGCCTTTACCTTTGACCTTTCTCCTGTATCAGCATCTCTCATATTACTTTTCAAAGATTTACTCCACCGTAAGTCTTCTTTTCAACTCTGCCACTCTTACTAAGACATTTGGTCTGTAAGAGTGATACCACTCTACTAAGGGCTTTTTCTTAAGCCCCTAAGTTTTATTTCAGAGTTGTCTCCCCCTTGCATTCTTAGTTTTCCTGGCAGCTTCTCAGACAATAGCGGAGTCTTAACACTCCTACTTATGTCTGCATTTCTTTCCCAACCTTGGGACCTACTGCTGCCCTATCAATAGTTAGAACTGCAGGGGCTCTTACTGGTTAGACCACTGACTTGCTGTCCAAGCAACCAGGGCTTGTTCTCCAATTTCAATGGTTTCTGGCCTTACAACTAAGTCCCAGACGGTTTAAGAACCTTTTCTGGCTATTGTTGCAGACCTGACCTTCTATCCTTAGCCTTCCCCAATCCTTGGGCTTGGCGGAGTAGTTCATGATACCTACTGGCTCTTAAACACCAGTTTTTCTTCTAATTAACCTGCAACATGCTCTCTGCATCTCTACGGAGCAGCTCTACACTATGGGGCCTTGTTAGAGAGCACATAATGTCAGATGGTTAAGAAGGGCTTTACCTAGTCATACCTACTGGGTTCTCCCTGCCCTTACCATTTCCATTAAAGGCTTCTTAGATAAAGGACACAGGCCTTTAATTAAGGAAAGACCTAAAGAATTAGCCAATTCCCTGGATTGCTTCACATCTCCAGGGGACCCCTTCACCAGGGATGGTTTTTATTTCAGTATAGACAATCCTTGTCTTGTATTTTCCTTCCATCCTTAATTCTTCATAGCGTAATCCATGTTGAGCACAAGAATGCACCATGCCCTTTTTACCCTCCTTAAGGGTAAATATGGTTTTTTTCATTGCATCTTTTTCTCCAGCTACCTGCTGGAGTTATGGAAGGATCCAGATTTACTGTCTGCAGATTAAAAACATCCTCTGCATTTTCCAGGTAGGTCTCCATTCCTGGTTTTTCAGGAGCGAGAGTTCTTAGAGGACTCTAGACTTCTCTTGCCAGTGAGAAAACTCCCTGGGCTTCCTACCCATAACCAGGAAGTAGGGATTCTCTAAATATCTTCTCAAGCAGGTACCTCCCTTCTTGTTGTTAGATAAATCTTCCTCTCTCCACATACCCTATGTGCGGACATGGGTATATATATATATATACATATATATATATATATATGTGTGTGTGTGTGTGTGTATATGGACATCTGCATGTCTGTGCCTATATAGATATATATATATATATAATATATATATTGTGACGCTCGCGCCCCTACCAGGCGGTTGCCTAGTAGGGACGGCTGGCCATCTTATATCCCTTCTAGGATTTTTGTGTAGTTGTGTCCGAAAGGAAGAGCCAAGTGGTTATTAAAGCGCACAGGAAATTTTATTCGGTTTCCAGGCTGGTAAGTGGTGAACATAAAATTCTTCAAGCATAACTTTTTTTCCAGACAAAAGAAAATACAGGATACTTCTCCAGAAATCAAAATGTCCAAAACATGTAACTTGGAATAAACTCATAGCAGTTTCTGTTCCTCACTGCAATTGCTTAACATTTAAAACAAAAAGCATTTGTAAAACTCTTCACACAGTGAATGGGTTATCAACTCCAAGCCTGCTGTTGCCACACACACACAAACAGTTTCAGCTGTTTGGGCCTTCACTGAGGTTCTGCAGTTTTAGCTTCCTAGGAGAGATTCTTAACCTTTTTCCTTCAGGCTTACTCCTCTCTTCCAGCTTCTGAAACTGTCTTTAAATTGCAACAGCCTCTTTTTATATTCCACTGTTTCTAGCTCACATTACTAGTGTATCTTAGTGCACAGCTCACATTCCATCTCAGAGACCTCAGACTCAACAACACTTTCCTCAGGGCCTACCTCCATGCTCTCAATTGAGCTACAGCTGGGTGCTTTCTGAAAGTGCTCTGGTGTCTTTTCCTTAAGAGTCTTCACAAGCTTAAACAGTCTCTCCCACTGCCTGGCCTTGCCTTCTCCAAGCCGGTCTCTTGGGGGTCTCTCCTGTTTAATCTCCCTGGTGAGATATTTCTTGCTGTGCTGAGCCTTCAGGGGTATGAAAGTCTCCTCTGAGTCAGAGCAAGAACTATCCTGCTGGCAATGCTTGTTCCCTGCGTACCTTTCTTGGCTGCCTTTATAATGGTTCCTCCTTTTGCTGCTCTCCTTGGCTGCAAAGGTTCTCCTCAGCTTGGCCCCAGATCTTTCCTGTCTGTGCCTCCTGGGAACTGGACTCGAACCTGGGCTAGGCCTTGAACTGCAGCTGCCACTTGTGCTTGCTCTTGCACTCCTCCTGGACCTTCTGCTCACAGCCCCTTCCAAACTCAAACTAGCTCTCCTTCTTGTGTTTGTTTTTCCTCTGTTAACTGTTGAGCAGGGCAACTCCCTTCCTAGCTCCTCCCACTTGGACCTCCTACTCCTATGCAGGGTTGTCCTGTGGTCTGTGATTGGTTTACCCTTAGCTCTGCCCCCTAGGTTCCTTTCAGGGCTTCTAGTATGGAGTATGTGGTTTTGTGCACCCATCCCCCGCAAAGAAGAAAAATCCTTCTTTTTTTCAGTTTTTCCTAGCTGGGCTGCACCCTCCTTACCACAATATATGTAATATATATATATATAATATATTCATCTATGATGGATATATCTGTATTTACCTATCTATATATATGTATTGCAATGTATGATAGTGGGTAGATATATGTCTATATACTATTTCTGTCTGTTTGTCTTGATATATATATACTTATACATATATATATAGAAATATAGAAACATGATGACAGAAAAAGACCACATGGCCTATCTAGTCTGTCCTTCCATAATAACAACTACAACAGTCCACTTTTTACCTTTAGAGATCCTCTCTGTTGGTCCCATGCTTTTTTGAATTCAGTTACTGTCTTCATCTCTACCACCTCCACAGGGAGACTATTCCATGGATCCACTACTCTTTCCGTAAAGAAATATTTCCGCATATCACTCCTGAATCTATCTCCCTTCACCCTCATAACTTGCTTTCAATTGAAAGAGGCTCTCTCCCTGAACATTTATGCCATGGAGGTATTTAAACATCTCAATCATATCACCTCTATCCCGCCTTTCCTCTAAGGTGTACATATTAAGATCCTTAAGTCTGTCCTCATATGCTTTATAATGAAGCCCATTAATCATTTTAGTAGCAACCCTCTGCACCGACTCCATCCTGTTCACATCCTTTTGAAGGTGCGGTCTCCAGAATTGCACACCATACTCTAAATGAGGTCGCACCAAAGACTTATACAGAGGCATTATCACCTCCTTTTTTCTGCTAGCCATTCCTCTCCGTATGCACCCAAGCATCCTTCTAGCTTTTGCCATCGCCTTTTCTAGCTGTTTAGCTACTTTAAGATCATCAGACACAACCACGCCTAAGTCCCGCTCTTCTTTAGTGGACAAAAGTACTTCACCTCCTATACTGTATTGCTCCCTTGGATTGCTGCAGCCCAAATGCATGACCTTACATTTTTTAACATTAAATCCCAGCTGCCAAATTCTAGACCATTCTTCAAGCTTAGCTAGATCCCTCATCATGTTATCTACACCTTCCTGGGTGTATACTCTATTGCAGATTTTGGTATCATCCACAAAGAGGCAAACCTTACCCGACAGCCCTTCCGCTATATCACTAACAAAGATGTTAAAAAGAATCGGACCAAGGACAGATCCCTGGGGCACACCACTTGTAACATCCTTCTCCTCAGAGTGAGCTCCATTTACTTGTACTCTTTGTCGCCTCCCACCCAAACAATTTCTAACCCAAGCAGTAACTTTAGGGTCCATCCCTAGGGTGCTCAGTTTGTTTATAAGTCGCCTGTGAGGAACAGTGTCAAAGGCTTTACTGAAATCTAAATACACCACATCTAGAGCTGTCCCTCTGTCCAACTCCCTGGTCACCCAGTCAAAGAAATCAATCAGATTTGTCTGACAAGACCTGCCTCTGGTGAATCCATGCTGCCTCGGATCCTGTAATCCGCTGGACTCCAAAAACCTCACTATTTTCTCTTTCAGCAGCGTTTCCAATAATTTACTCACCACCGAAGTTAAACTAACCGGCCTGTAGTTTTCAACCACATCCTTACTACCGCTTTTGTGTAAAGGCACCACATGAGCCTCTCTCCAGTCCTTTGGCACCACTCCCGACTCCAACGAGGCATTGAAAAGGTCAGTCAGTGGAGTTGCTAGAACGTCCCCAAGTTCCCTCAGTATTCTAGGGTGTATCCCATCCGGTCCCATCGCTTTGTCTACTTTAAGTTGAGCTAGTTTCTCACGAACACAGTCTTCTGAAAATAGTTCAAGATGTCCCTCGCTTCTGTTCTTATTTGTGGGTGTTTTCTGAGGTCCTGCTCCTGGTTCTTCATCTGTGAACACAGAACAAAAATATTTGTTAAGCAATTCCGCTTTATCCTTATCAGCTTCTACATATTCCCCCCCTGCACCCTTGAGTCTGACAATACCACTCTTGCCCTTCCTCTTCTCACTAATATATCTGAAAAATGTCTTATTGCATTGGCTATTTCCTCCTCCTTTTGAATCTTTGCCTTCTTGACTACTTTGCTAGCTTCTCTAAGTTTTTCCAAATACAGATGTCTGTCTTCCTCTCTCTGTGATCTCTTGTATTTCATGAAGGCCTCCCTCTTTTTCTTCACTTTTTCAGCTACTTCCTTCGAAAACCATAGGGGTCTCCTTTTCCTTTTGCCTTTATTTACCATTTTAACAAAAAGGTTGGTTGCCTTTAAAATACCCCCTTTCAGTTTTGCCCACTGTTTTTCTACATCCCCCAGCTGTTCCCATCCCACTAACGACTCCCTGAGGTATTGGCCCATCTTCGCAAAGTTAGTCTTCCTAAAGTCTAAGAGCCTCACCTTGGAATGGATTCTAACAGCCCTAGTCCTAATACTGAACCACACCATCTGGTGATCACTGGATGCAAAATGATCTCCCACTACAACATCAGAAACACTTTCACCATTGGTAAGCACCAAGTCCAGTATGGCCCCTTCACGTGTGGTGTCTATTACCAATTGCCTGAATAGTTCTCCCTGTAGAGAATCCAGGATCTCCTTACTTCTAGATGATACTGCAGCAGGAATGTGCCAATCAACATCTGGCATATTGAAATCTCCTATCAGTAGCACTTCCCCTTTCCTAGCAATGCTGCGTATGTCTTCAATTAACTCTCTGTCCACCTCTTCCTCTTGTGAGGGAGGTCTGTATATCACACCAATGCAAATAGATTTCTCTTTCCCTCTTTCTAGTTTAACCCACAATGCCTCCTCTCTCCCTTTAAGCTCTGTAATTCCAAAGCTTTAATATTAGTTTTTACATATAGTGCCACTCCTCCTCCCCTTCTTCCTACCCTGTCCTTTCTGAATAAAGTATAGCCAGGTATAGTTACATCCCAGTCATGGTTTTCTGTGAACCATGTTTCTGTAACTGCCACTAAATCCAAGTCAGCCACTCCCACCAAAGCTTCAACATCAGGGATCTTATTTCCCATGCTACAGGCATTTATACACACTGCTTTCCATATGTTACCCCGTTACCCATTTCCATAAAGGTATTTAATGTATCACCTACCTGGGGGCTTTCACTTACCTGGGGGCTTTCTTCACCCATCCCCAACGAATCTAGTTTAAAGCCCTCTTCAGTAGATTAGCCAGTCTACTACCAAAGATGTGTTGACCTTTCTTGGACAGATGGATGCCATCTCTGCTCTGCAGCCCTTGGTACAGCATCCCATGGTCTAGGAAACCAAAACGCTCTCGATGACACCATCCACGCAGCCATGCATTCATCTCCAGGATGCGAGCCTCTCTGCCTTGGCCTTTACCCTCAACAGGGAGGATTGAAGAGAACACCACCTGTGCACCTAACTGCTTCACCCTCTGTCCCAGAGCCATGAAGTCACTTTTGATACGTTCCGAGGTATACCTGGCAGTATCATTTGTTCCAACATGGATTAGCAACATTGGGTAATAGTCAGTGGGCTTGATGAGTCTCCTCAAACTCTCCGTAACATCTTGGATTTTGGCACCAGGCAGACAGCATACCTCTCTGGACATCAAGTCTGGTCGGCAGATGGACGCCTCAGTACCCCTCAGAAGAGAGTCTCCATATATATTCCCCTACGGACCCGACAGATACTCTCTATCCCTTTCCATGCTGTCCCAGCATACTTAGGGTTCTCCATAATCAACCACTTCCTGTGGTACTTGAGGAGATTTTGTACCATGACCTCCAGTTTAGGTACACCTGAAGCCCTCCATATACTTTCCTTTTCAATTAAGAGGGACTTTCTGGATCTTCAGAAAATGGGAGGCTACAATGCCTCATTACTCCTATCCTCCTTGTTATCGGATATGGGGATCTTCAAAACTCCTTTCTCCTATAAGAACTATGTCTCTTAAAGTCAAAAGAGCTTCAGTTTTTAATCTAATAGGGACTTCCACGTTTTTCCGCAAAGTCCTACCTCATTGAACTACCCCAGTTCCACTGGGATTGTTTCTTCTCACCCTAAGGGTTCTAACCTCAGCCTGTTTTTTTACACTGTTATTTACCTCACCTTACATTGAGGTACTCCCTGGGGATATTCTGTTGTTTCATATTCACAAATCCACATGAACCTCCATATACCCCTTTTCAATACCACCAGCTGAGGTCCATATTGGTTTATTGCTCCCAATATTACCACTAAATATCACCTGCACAGAAACTCCTATCTAGGCATCCTGCTTGGTCCAGCTGTTCCACAGCACATCTTTTTACTTCAACTCCTACCCTCCATCCCTAGGATGCCTGGGGTTTCGGTAAAATAGCATGGCTCTCAGATTCGCAACATGCTGGGACTCCTCCAGGCATCTTAGCTTGGGAGTCCCCATATGTGAAGACTCATTCCTGCTTGTTCCTGGACTAGATGGACCATACTGGTCTTTCAGCCATCATTTACTATGTTACTATGATTTTAATGATAGTTCACAGATTACTAATAGTATGCAAAGCTATACTCTGATTTAAATAAAAAAGATCTCTAGAAACAAATTTATTTCAGTAACTATTTACTCTATTTTGCTTTTTATGCTAAACTATACTCTGATTTAAATGAACAGCTCTCTAGTGGTACTGACTGACTCAGCAAAAACACCAAATTCTAAAATATAGAGATATATCAGCTTTAACCCAAAGAATTCCCATTTTCTCCAAGATTTAGAGTATATTCCAGAAAATAAATGCTTACAGTGCAGATCTGTCTTCAATTGTAACAATCCCTTTTTGGTAGTCCTTCAAGATTCTAGTGTGAAGACATCAAAACCAAGAGTTCTTTGTCTTCATCTGCTGGTGATTGGGCATAAACCCATGCTACTGGACTGAACTGGAGAGACTCAAGAAAAGAAAATTAGCAGTTAAGGCTTAATTTCACCATAGACGTTTGTGTACCAACAAGAGCACATATTCTTTTATAATCCATGCAGAGGCTTTTGCAGATGTGGCATTCAGATGGAGCTGGGACAGAGTTGCAAGGTGTTATATACGTATTTTATAGAATACACATAGATTATACACACATAGTTGCACCTGCATCAGGGGAAGAGCATTGGTACGCTACTAGGGCTGTAAGTAGGCGCTACTTTTATAAAGGCAAATAGGAGGTGCGATCAAAAAGTATCGAGATTTATACAGTAACACAAGTATAACACTGACAGTTACTGCACTCAGTCTCCTTTGAAGTAATCCCATTCTGATAAAACACACTTCCTCCAGCATTCCTGCCATCACTGGAAACAATTTGAAATGCCTCTTTCGTTATGCTGTGAAGCTGCTGTATTGAATTTGGTTAATGGTCTCCAAGTCTTTAAATCTCCTTCCTTTCAATAGTAATTTCAGTTTTGGAAACGAGAAAAAGTTGCAGGATACGAGGTCAAGTGAGTACGGAGGTTGAAGGACTTAATCGATTTGTTTTTTGGCCAAGAACTTCTAGACAAGATGTGATGCGTGATCTGAGATGTTATCATGATGAAGCACACTCACCATTGCTGTGCAACTCTGGTTTCTTACGATGAGCTACATCTTTCAAATGAGTCAGAACTTGGATGTAATACTCCTTATTGATGGTTTGACCTTTTGGACCCTAGTCATAATGAACAGTACCCTGGTAATCAAAGAAAACTGTGACCGTGACCTTGACTGCTAAAAACATTCCTGTTCAAGGAGCACTTTGGTGAACCAGTTACCTAGTTAAAATACTTCAAGTAAAGCTACAGTCCTCTCACCTTTCAAGATGCCTTCAAATTCATTGTAGCTATTTATATATATGATGAGTTCTCTGTACATAGTTATTACTTAAATCAACTGTTGCTAATTTAAGCAAATTCTTCCCTTATCCCCTATCACTCCCTGTTAAGATGTAACATGTATTTACTGTTCAATGTAACATTCCTTTGAGTTCTCTGTAAATCGCTTTGATTCACGAAAAGCGGAAAATAAACACACATAAATAAATAAATAAATCTTACTCAGTCTCCCTTTTTCTGCGGAGCTCTACAGACATCTGTTGTCTTCCCCCGGAAAAAAGTCAATTTTCTTGTGCATTAAGTGCATTTCCTTCTCCGGTTAGCACCAGTCCTTCTCCCGCCTCTGAGCCCTATCGCCTCACCATTTTTAGGTTTTGTTTTTTTTCTCCAGCATGGTTTTGTACCATTTCTAACTGCTGGCCGCCTCGAGGGTCTTCGACCTCGCAGGGGTCCGTTTTGCCCCAATGACCAGTGGCTTCAAAAAGTGTGATCAGTGCGCAAAGAACATGTCCCTAAGCAATACACATGACTGCTGCCTCCAGTGTCTGGATGCCGACCATGACACAGAGGTCTGCGCCCAGTGCAAAAAGATGTCCACTAAGGCTATCCAAAGTCATCGACAGAAGCAGGATGACATCTTCCATAGGTCAGATTCAGCCCCGGTGTTCACGATAACCTTGAGCTGTAAGGCTCCACACGGATCCTCAGAGTCGCGTAAAGCCCCTGCGGTGCCTGATCGGGTCCGCGGACACTCCGACGGGTTCTCCGGAGTGGGAGTGAAAAAAGAAAAAGAAATCCTCGACGACCTCAACCTGGGAATTGGAGACACACGGCAAGTCCCATGCAAGGTCCCATAGCCCCTGGAGGATATCCGAAGAGTTGGCGTGAAAGCAGCTGGCAAAAATGTCCAGAACAGATGCCGAAGCCTCCGGCGATGGATCACGGACCTCTGAGGACTGTCCCATTGAAGACTCACTCTCCTTACCAACGCCGGACCTGGTCACCCCGGCATCCACATCGAAGGCTGCAACTCCTGAGTGGGAAGCCAGGATGATTGCGTTGGAACACAGTGTCACTGCCTTCCTTGTCTCGCAGCAATCGTCGATGCCCGGCTCCGTTGGTGCTCATGCAAAGACAGCAGGGACCTCAATATTGAGGACTCCCAGGGCCGCTGATATAATCCTCAAGAGCCCCAGGCATTGAGCCAAAACTCAGGGTCTCGATCCTGCTCCCAACCCTTAGGAGCGAGATGCTCCCTGGCAAGTGCTTGTGGCTCTGGTCAATCAACAGCCATGGGTCATCAAAGACCTGATCCGAGCCTGACGTCTCAGGAGCCGTCAAGCTTGGAGTCGTCAATGGACTTTTCAGACTGGGAGTTCGAGGACGAGACTTCCCTGGAGACGCGTAAACACCGCAATCTCCCTCTGATTCGTCTCCCCAGGCATTGAGATGCCGATCCCCTCCCGAGGACACCTCGTTCCTCGAGTTTGTCCGGGACATGGCAATAGCCTTGTCTCTCATGACGGAGTCAGAGGAGGACCTTCGCATGGAGGAGCTCGAAATTCTCCAGTATGAGGCTCCATCTAAGGAGGCCCTGATGGTCCCTGTCCCCACCATACTTGCGCGACTCCTCCTTCAGATATGAGAGATACTGGCGTCTGTACCGATAGTCAATACCATGTACTGGGTCCAGCTGGGCCCCAGCTTCTGGATGGTACAACTTCCTCACACCTCTATGGTTGTGGAGTCGACCATGCACCAGCAGAAAAGCCAGAAGACTGGCGGCTGCACAAGACTCGATGCTGGGTTGCCGAATACAAGCATATCAGCTGTATTTCAGCATGTATCTCTGAGACCTAGCAAAAGAACTTGCAGATTTCTCGGCGGGTCTCAGTAAAGATCACCTCCAGTGATTCCAAACCCTCACGAAGTGCGTTGGGGCATGCACCAAGTACATGTCTCAAGCCACCTATGATGGCTTCAAGTCTAACGCGAGGGTGGCCGCCACAGGCATCGGTGCCCGACACCAGGCATCGCTCTTGGCATTGAACCTCAAGAAAGGAGTCCAGAAGAAACTCCTCGACATCCCCTGCCTCGGTGAAAACCTCTTTGGCAAACTGGTGGAGGATAAGGCAACGGATTTCTTCACCACGTCTCGGCTCTCCAGGAAGACCTCCACCCTCCTCAAGAAAAAAAACGCAGAGGAAAAGACCTCCCTTCCACAGGAAAGGCTAGCCTTACCAAGGCTATCCCCAATACCAGGCCCTCCAGAATCCACAGCAGGGTCCCCAAGGCAAAGGAGCAGGCCAGGACCAATACAAGCCTAAGGGCTCTCAGCCCCAAACACCAGCTCCTGCCCAGGCTGGGTCCGAATTTTGACTCCCTGAGCATAGCCTCTCCATCCATGGTTGAGAAACTGCCAACAGGGGGACATCTGATTCATTTTGCCCATTGGTAGCCTGCTATCACCATCGACACCTGGGCACTTCAAGTGGTCAGAGAAAGCTACCTCCTTCACCTGGACCAGACGCCTCTCACTTTCTTTCCAGGAGAGCCCCCTTGGACTCCCCTGCACTAGGCCATGCTACTGCAGGAACTCACAGGCCTTCTCAGGGACATGGCCGTGGAGCCAGTACCCCACCACCTAAAAGGGAAGGGGTTCTATTTCAGGTACTTTCTGGTCTCAAAAAGGACAGGGGGCCTAAGGCCTATCCTAGACTTGCAAAACCTGAAAAACTTTCTGGTGCGGGAGAAGTTCAAAATTCTCTCTCTTGGGAACATTGCTGCCCTATCTCCAGCAGTGAGATTGGCTATGCTTTTGGACCTAAAGGATGCTTATACCCACATTCTTATTCATCCCAGACATAGGCAGTACCTGAGGTTCATGATCAGGGGCAACCACTACCAGCGCAGGGTACTATCCTTCGGCCTGGCCTCCGCACCGGACTGCATCACCTTCGCTCACGATCAGGCTGGGCTCTCGTTGGAGCGCCGGGTCATGGCATACAACGTCAGCGTTTTGGTGACCTTGGTTGCAAGTCTACGCGCTGTCCCTATGGCAGACATCTACTAGGTCACCACATGGTCCTCAGTTCACACCTTTGCAGCTCACTACTGTCTTCGGCCAGGCCATACTCTGTAATGTGTTCGGGGTTTAGGCAACTCCAGCCCTCTGACCCTTCTTGTTCAGGCTACTGGAGCGGTGGTTCTCCCTGACACTGGGATCCTCAGAATCTGTCCTCAGATTCACTTGCGGCTGCACACGACTGGGCCGTGTTTTTCTACAGTTCCTTGGTAGCCTGTAGCTAGGGAGTCCCATATGTGAGGACTGAATTCATGCTTGTTCCTGGAGAAAGTGTAGTTACTCTGCTGTAACAGGTGTTCTCCAGGACAGCAGTAATCGGTCCTCACAACCCTCCCTCCTCCCCTTGGAGTTGCTGTACCATTTTTGCCATCTTCTTTTGTCTGCTCTAGCTATGTTATCTGACTAAGATGGCACCCTTGGACGGGAAGGGGGCCACACATGGGTGGTGGCATCTCCCAAAGCCTTTCTTTGAAAGCTGGGGAGATGCTTCTGCGCGTGCTTCATCGGCGCTGACGTGACTCATATGTGAGGACTGATTCCTGCTGTCCTTGGAGTAGCTATGTTTTTTGGTCAGGGTACAGGAGTTTTGGCACAAATTTTCAGACACACGTCTCATCCCCAAATTGACCATAAGAATGGACTGTACCGACCCGAAACTGAGGTCCCTGTCCTCAGCAGGCTCCCTGATATGTCAGTCAACAATTTAAGCATATTTTGGCAATGACTTCTTCAACTTTGTCTTAATTCCAGCTCGTGGATGGGCTTTCAGAACGTTCGTCACTGGTCTCAAAATAAAAATGTTCAGAATGTTCGTCACTGGTGACAAAATAAAAATGAGTTATAATTTGGTGTTATAAACAGTGCTGCAGTTCTCATTTTTTCTTTTAGTTCTTTAGTGTGCAAACATCTTGCATTTCCTCCACATTATCGATTTGGCTTTTTGGGGGCGGGGGCCGTGCCATCTCATCCCTCACATCAGGCAGCAGATTTTCTTGAGCCGCCTCTGGTTATTTTCCAGCCTGCTTGAAGGAATCTATCATCACTCCTGTTTTAAAAAATTTCATTTTAGAAGAAGTTCAGTGCTGCCATTATAATCCTATTACATCTATCTCCTACCAGACAAAATATAATGAAACAGCAGTTTGCTTTAGATCTTTTCTGGGTAATACTGAAGGCCTTGATTTTTCACATGGGTTGTATTACTGAGTCTATTCTAGTTGCAATGATGGATGCTCTTTCTGGCCGCTGTCTTGATACCCTAGTACTCTTTCTTTTTTTTTTTCTTTTTTTTCTCCTAGACCTGTTAAGTATATTCAATTTGATCAACCATGCCACCTTACTTGGTAGGCGCAGGAGTTGGGAGGTAATCAGTTGGATTAAATTCTTCCTTTGTAACTGTGCTTCTGCAGTAAGGATGATTGGTATGAATTCTGCCTCCAAACATATAGTATATAAGTTACTGCAGGGTTCTTCTCTATTCCTTCTGCTTTTTTAAAATCTTTATGTACCCTCTTGGGCAAGCCATAAGATCATTTAGAATTAGTGGCTATATCTATGCTGACAATGTTAAACCAATGTTAAACCTTTGGGTCAAGATCAAGTTCTGGATCTGAGACAGTTAAACAGATGTTTTTCCTCCGTAGCGTAGTGGTTTAGGAATAGTAAATCAGTTATTGATAGAAACCAAAATTATGAGTTTTTTTTAATGTGGGTGCTCAAACGTGATCTCATACACCTCTGGTGGGCGGTATTAATATACTTATGGTTGGGAAAGTCAGGAACCTAGGGGTTAGGATGGATTCTTTTTTTATTTTTTTATTTATGAATTTAATCAAATACATCCAAGTAAAATCCTTGTACAGAAATGATGGAAATGCATAATAAGAAATTAGGAAATAACAAAAAACAATCAGAAATTAAAGAACACCATCACTCTAGCCCACAATATAAGAGGAAACCAAGAATAAGAAATGGGAAAAGGAAAGAAAAAATCTCCATAAGAAAAGGCAATATTGCTGTATAGGCTATTCTTATGGAGTTGGAGCAGGAGATATAATGGTATGAGAGTTTACAAATGCAAGCAATTGGGCAGGCTCAAAAACACGTAGATAACAGATTAGTGTTTGACCATGCATTTACAGGGAAATTTTGGGAAGAAAAGTACACCTAAATGCAAAACAGTAGGTTTAATAAGTAAAAATTCCTTTCTCTTCCTTTGTGTTTCTCTTGAGGGATCTGGGAAGATCTGAATAGTGTTACCCATAAAGGGCTGCTGCTGGTTTTTGAAATACATTTTCAAAAGCCAGTCCTGATCAACAGAAAGAGCAAAAGAAACCAGCAAAGCTGCAGAAATAATAACCTCCAAATCAGTTCTTTCCAAGATATCTGTTACATTCAGTTGACTGGATTCCGTTTCCTGGCAAAAGTCCTCATGAGACTCAAATGAATGCCTCTTAGTCTTAGGAATATAGTATGCCTTTGCTATAGGAGGCAAAGCCTCACAAGAAATCTTCAAGACATCAATCATATATGACTTAAACAACTCTTTAGGAGAAATAACTCACGTCTTAGGAAAATTAAGGACTCTAATGTTTGCAGCCCTATAAATATTTTCCAGCCTTTCTATCTTACTTTTTAGAACCACATTGTCTTTCATCAGAGCATAAACAGTACCTTGCACAGAAGCGGTCTTGGTCTCTAAATTTCCAATAGAAGTGCACTTGAGAAATATCTTACTTAACTAAGTCCTACTGGGCAGCATTCTCTTGGGTTTCTCAGCTGGGTTGTAAAGCACACCCCTGCTACGATATCACTTCCCCAGATAGATTCAAATGTGAATTGCGCCGGTCGTTGTAAGGTAAAAGCAGATGTAGAAAGCGAAAACACCACTCCTACGATCTCCTAGGGTCCCATATCGCCTGCAGAAACTCCCCTCACCTGCTCAGGAGGCCGACAAGACAGTCCTTGAGATGCCTCCACAGTCACACTAACCACTGAGTCACCGTGGGAAACCAGCTGAGAATTGGGTTGCACCATCACGGCTTTGAGCCCTCCAGTGCTCGCCCCTCTGGGTTGGGGACTGCCGGCAGTGGTTGCAGCAGGGGCCTCAATAGTACAGAGGAGAAAGTCATCTCCAGTCCCGATAGTGATACAGAGTCCACCAACACTAGTGTTGAAGCAGCCAGGCCCAGCCCTGAAACCTGTTGTTCTCCAGGGTGGAGGTACACAGGAAGCAAGAGTGGAGGATGAACACAGGTGCTTTATTGGATCCCCAACGCGTTTCGGCAGATGCCTTCTTCGGGGGGAAGAATACTTTAATGTATATAAAACAAAACACATTAAAAACATAATGAATTAAAACCAAATTAGAATGAACTACTGTCTTTATAATTAAATATTTCAGATAATTGATAGTGTGTTTCTTTTTCAGCCAATGTGCAACCAGTGGATATCTGAAATTTTCCTTTGTAAGCAACTCCTGTGCTCTATAATCCTGGTACGGATCTGGCGTACGGTTTTCCCAACGTAAACTAAATTGCAGGGGCATATTATCAAATAGATCACTTTGTTTTGCAGTTGGAAAAATTATTTATGCAAATTTTCCATTGTGTAACTGGATGAATGAAGACATCCTTGACTGTAATGGTGTGTGGACATATAGAACAATTCCCACATTTAAAATGGCCCTTAATTTTGGGTAATGGCTTGTGATACGTAAGGGCAGATGGTACCAATATGTTGGCCAAGTTGGTATTGTGTTTGTAGGCCAGTTTCACAACAGAAAATTTACATAAATAATTTTTCCAACTGCAAAACAGACAAAGTGATCTATTTGATAATATGCCCCTGCAATTTAGTTTACGTTGGGAAAACCGTATGCCAGATCCGTACCAGGATTATAGAGCACAGGAGTTGCTTACAAAGGAAAATTTCAGATAGTCCTCTGGTTGCACATTGGCTGAAAAAGAAACACACTATCAATGATCTGAAATATTTAATTATAAAGACAGTAGTTCCTCATTGGAGGGGAGGAGATGTCAATAAGATACTGCTTAAATTAGAGCAGAGATACATATACAAATTTAACAGTTTGGAACCTAATGGATTGAACCAGGAGGTAGATTTATCAGTGTTTCTATGATCCATATATTATTACATTGTTAATTAGATTGAATAGTGTTTAGCTCATTACAACATCTTTGCTATTAACATTCTTACATGCACAATGCATAGTTGGTTATAGCTATGGGTTCAATATCATGACAGTTTGTGTCGTCATTTACAGTTTTATTCATTTTATTCCCCTGCTTATTTATTTAATTTATTTATACACCAAGGTGGCGATTATGTGTTTTATACACAGATTAGTTGCAAGTGAGTGCTCCTTCATTGGTTTCTTCAAAAACAATTTATAGTAATAACTGAGGTATCTGGATGCCCAACCCGGCAAGGGCCCACCCCCCCCCCCCCCCACCAACACACGGACATCAGGTATTGGTGCAAAATCGCTTGGTCGCAGCTTTTATTAACGGTAAGAACACCGGCCCAACATGGGCCAACTCAGCAATCAGAACAATAACTGAATAACCCCACCCATCATCCGGATGGTGCCCCCCACCAGCCATTTGTAGCAAAGTGGAGCACCATCCAACATCCAACCCCCCCCCCCCCCCCGTTACCCCCTCGCGCCCGCCCAGCTGTTATAGCAAAGGCCGGCTGAAGGGGTTGCCTATTCTCCGGGCAGAGACCCCAGCCGGGACGTCTCCCCCAACCTAAAGAGCCGTGCCGCTCACATGGAAAGCGGCATCAAGCTGAACTGAGCCGCTGGGTCAACGAGCACCAGCTCGCCACCCCGCCAACGGTGCTAGGTAGCTCGCTATCCTAGCGCCGCCCCCACCACCGAAAGCTGCGACCAGCACCAAGACTCCAATGCCTCCTGCCAGTCATTCAAGAGTAAGTCCTGCCCCACCGAGGCAAGATGAACCCCATCCAGACGGTACAGACCAGCACAAGCGACGTCCGCCCAAGGGTGTTGAACTTGGAGCCCCCCCGTCTGCTGCACCCAGTGCCCAATCTGATGGTTGAGCTTGCACAAACCCCTCGACCAGCGCCGCTGGGTCCAGCAAGCAGGGCGAGGAATAATGTCCGACCAGATAATGGCCACCCCAGGGAGGACCTCCCGCAACCGGGCAATGTCGCTCTGAACAGTCAGGATGAGTTGCCGGCAGGCCCGGCCGGCAACATCATTGCCACCCAGATGAAGCAGCAGCCCGACTGCCGCCGTCCAAGTTCCGCATGAAGATGGTCCAGAAGCTGTCCCCAATGCATGCCGCGGTGGCCCATCAAGCACAGCCGCACTCCCGCAACGGCGAGACCAAGGTGAGCACCCAACGGCCGAACCGCCGCTCGACGCTCTGCCCAGTAGACGAAGGAGTGCCCGATGATCCACCAGTCCCCGGCGGACACACCACCTGAAAGCAGAAAAGAGCGGACTGCCACCAGCAAGCAAGTCTGCAACAGGAAGGAAAGTCATTAGTACCCCCCCCCTACCGCACCGTAGGCAGACCGCCGCCCAGGCACCGTACGACACTAAGCTGCACCACCAGAAGCTGATGGGCGAACATACCCAGCATAAGCCTTCGAACTCCATCTGCCAATGCACTGAATAACACGCGTGTCAAGGCCCGCGGCCGCCGCACTAGTAGCCGCCCTAATCCGGAACGAGTGCGATGCATAACTCCGCTCGGCGCAACCCAAGGCACGCAGAACCAGGCGTAGCACAGCCGTAAACTGAAACTGAGTCACCGGCTTGCCATCCGCGTGAAGGAAAAATTGGCCACGTGCCTCCGGCCGCTGCTGCACGTACGCACACAGAGCCCGCACGGGACAAGTCAACAAGCGGGAAATGGCACATAGCAGGACCCAACCCCCCTTTCCGGACTGGTCCGTCTTGGACTGCGGTAAGAAAATCTGGACATGCGCTGGATCTACCCGGATGTGCCCAACATCAAGCCCACCAAATGCCTCTCGTCTCGCAGACCGAGGGACGAGCTCAGATACCCAAAAGGCGCCGAAAAAAGCCATAGTAAACAGCGCATGAAACAACACCGCCTCAAAACCGGAGGCCGCCACCCGCGGTAAAACCTCACAAATCTGCAACAAAAGCTCGTGAGATACCGGGAGCCGCCAGTCCCGCGCCCCCGGCTGCACGAGAGCCCAGCCTGCGAGCATGCGCCCAACTAAAAAGGAAACGCGCGGGTTCCCCCAGCCCGCAGCCTTGCAAAAGAAAGAGAAACCCGCCAACGCTCCAGTGACCGCCGACCGGGCCCAGCCCTCCTTCCTCGCCCACAACACAAAACGGCCGACCAGGCCATCCGGCACCACCCCCCCAGACCAACCCTGCGCGCTCAAAAAAGCACTCACCTAAGAACAGCCCCGCCGATACGTCGCCCAGGTACTGCGAGCCACCAATGCCGCCAGGAGAATCATTAAATCGGGGTCCCAATCTTCCAGAGATGCTCCGGAACCCGTGAGGGCAGCTCGTCCGCCCCCGGAGCCAGCCGCCGGAACTGCGCCCACTGAAAACGGGATAAAGCGTCAGCAATAGAATTCTGGGAGCCCGGCACATGCCGTGCACGAGCGGTGATGTTCAGGCGCAAGCAGGCCAACACAAACACCCTCATCAAGGAAGCTACCCTGGGGCACCGGGGCGCATGATGGTTAATGACCTCAACAACCGCAGCATTATCACACCAGAAGACAACCCGCCGATCCCGCTAACGGTCCGGCCATACCCAGAAAGCAACCACAATTGGGAAAAGCTCCAAGAAGGTGATATTCCGTGTCAAGCCGGTGCGCACCCAATCCGCAGGCCAAGGCTTGGCACACCAGGCACCGTGGCAAAAGGCCCCAAACCCAGAACCACCTACCGCGTCGGTAAACAACTGCAGGTCAAGATTCGAGAGCTCAGGCAACTGAAGGACGGAGCACCCATCGAAGCCCGCCAGGAACGCGTCCCATACCCGCACATCCGCCCGCATCCCCGCGGACACCCTGATCCGGTGGTGGGGCAACCGCAGCCCCGCCATCGCCAAGGATAAACGCCGCTTAAAGGGGCGCCCCATGGGAAGGACACGGCAAGCAAAGTTGAGACGCCCGACCAACGACTGAAGGACACGGAGGGAAGTCTTAGAGGCAGAGCCGACAGAGGACACCAGCTCCCGGAGGCGACAGATCTTTTGCGCCGGCATGCGCACGACCATAGCCACCGTGTCAATCTCAATGCCGAGAAAGGTGAGAGAAGTAACGGGCCCGACCGTTTTATCAGCCGCAACGGGAATGCCGAAGGCGGCAGCCACGCGCAGAAAAGTGCTCAAGAGAGTGGAACAGGTGGGGCTCCGCTCAGGCCCGACAAACAAAAAATCATCGAGATAGTGCACAAGGGATGCGACCCCCGACTGCCGTTCCACAACCCAATGCAAGAATGTACTAAAGGCTTCGAAATAAGCACAAGAGATTGCACAGCCCATGGGCATGCACATATCAAAATAATACCGCGCTTCGAAACGAAAACCAAGCAACGGGAAAGCAGAGGGATGTACCGGCAAAAGACAGAAAGCCGATTCAACATCTACTTTGGCAAGAAGGGCACCAGGCCCGCATTGACGAACCAGGGAGACAGCAGCATCGAAAGAGGAATAATGGACCGTGCAGAGCTCGCGAGGTATGCGGTCATTGACCGAATCGCCCGGAGGGCAGGAGAGGTTGTGTATCAACCGGAACTTGCCCGACTCCTTCTTGGGAACCACCCCCAACGGTGAGACCGTAAACGGGGAAAAGGGGGGTACCAGGAAGGGGCCCGCGACGCGGCCCAGAGCACACTCCTCAGACAGCTTCCACTGAACGAAATCCCCATAGAGCCGCATGGAGGCCGCATTACGAGACCCACCTTGCACGGACGCCCCCCGGACGGGAATGCGAAAACCCCGTGAAAACCCCCCTAAAAGCAAACCGGCCGCCCTTCCACGACGGGAACGCCCGTACGCGAGCAGCCAAGGGCGCATCGCCTCGACGCGGACAGGGGTACGGGCCACGACCCACAGTGCATCACTTCCCCCCCGCGGGGGCCCCCGCGACCACCTTCCTGCTGCACTTCGCGGCCGCATGCGCACCCCCACACAAGGAGCAGGCATGCTTGAATTTGCAGTCAGGGAAGGGGCAGGACGCCTTGTTGAAGCGCCAGCAGACGCCCCCCCCCCCGACGGTGCCCCCCCTTGGCTGAGACAAAGCAGGGCCAGAGGCGCGAAAGGAGCGCCCACCCGACGGCAGCGGAGACGGCCCCGCCTTGACAACCGCCCCACCGGATCCCCCAACACGACCCCGCACGGACATCTGAGTCAGCCACAGGTTGATGTCCTTCGTCCCCCACAGCAAGTGACTGTTCTCCTCCATCTGGTCCTGAAACTCCTCGTCATAATTCAACCAAGCCCATCCCTCGTGGGCCTGGGACGCCGCCAGGATGTTATCGGCATAGGCCAGCAAAGCCCCGCATTGATCCGAGAAGTAATGCCCCCAGACAATCGCTAAGCGCAAGAAGGCGCGGGTCCAGTTAAGGGTGTTGCGAGAAACCTTACGCACCCTGCCCGCCTTTTCGTCATCCTTGCGCTTTTTTCTGCTCTCCCCGGAGCGCTTCCGACCATCCAGGAGACGGAAGATGTCGATATATGTCCGACGCTTAATCCGCCGACGCAACTTCCGCGGAACGGACTCCCACAACTCGGAGCAAGGTATGACGGACGTCCCACCACTCACACCGCCGGCCGCCGACACCGGAACCGAGCCGCGCGAGGAGGAGGACGACGACGATCGCCTGCAGCGACGAGCCCGCTTGCGTTTACCTGTAGCTTTCACCACCCCCACGGAGCCCGGAACAGATTCAAGGGTCCCCCCCGCAGCGCCACCAGCATACTCACCACTCCCCCCGGAGGAGGCGACTGGAGCCCCACCGGTGGACAAGCAAGGCGCCGGAGCCACTAGCCCAGTCGTGGAACTCGAAGGGGCCGCTCCAGCCAGCCTATCGGAAGAAGCCATGGAGGTTGAAGGCGTCGAAGTCCTCGGGACCTGCAAAGGAGAAGAAGAAAAACAAGCAGCCGGAGCCCCAGGGGTGCTGGGCGCAGCAGGCGGCCCGGCCCCCCAAACTCGAGCCGAAGACCCCAACCCCCCAGCCTCCCACGCCGCAGCACTCCCAGCCGCCCCACACCCATCACTGAACCAACCCCCCCAGCCGCCCCCCCAAGGCCCTAAACCCCCCCACGGGACAGCCCCGTACGCCCAAGGGCCCGATGGACCGAGAAAAACAGGAGGAGGGGGGGAACCAGGGGGGAGGGGGCAGTGCCCCCAGCGCCCAGGGGAGGAGGAGAGACCGGGGGCCAGAGCTCCCCTGTCTCAGGAAGCGGGCTGGGCACCGGGGCCCATCGGCAACCACGCAAACCGGCACATCTCCGCCCCCCACCGCCGGCAGCGCGGAGATCCCCCCCCCCCGAGACCCCGGCAGGAGGGGCCTGCTCGCCCCGGGAGGCACATGCAGCCGCACGGACGGGCACAGGAAGCCCTCCAGCGGTCCCATGCCCACGAGCCCCCCTGGCCCTGCTACGCCCACGGCTCAGCCGGGCCCCGGGCAGGCCACTGGGAGCCGGGGGTGCAGCGCGGCCTGCCCTGCCTCGTCCACCGGGTATGGCCCCACGCTGGACAGCTCCCCGCCCTCGAGCAGCGCCCCTCGGCCCCTTGGCCGCACCCCGCGCCGAGGCCCGCCGGGCCATCAGGAAAGAAGAGCACAGGCCAGCCAGAGGCAGCTCCCAAAGATTTAAAGTGCTGCTCCGATCCTGATGCGGCCTCCCCTCAAGATATAATGCTTTTGAAAGTGTAAGAGAGGGGACGCCGAACAGCCTCAGCCTCCCAGCCTGCAAGAATGGCGCCTCAGCAGAGCCCGGCCCAGCAAACCACCACGTGCCCGGTAGCAAACGCGCACGCGGGGCACTGCCGGAATAATTAATTAATTAATTGTCTTTTGTTTTCGCCCTTTAGGTATGCGGAGGACCGAGGAGCGCGCTCACAGACCGCCCGGAGACGCAACGACAAGGCCGCAGCCCACCGACACGCGGCCCAACCCCGAGGAGCAGCTCCCCCACCAACCTTTCCACAGCGCAAGCAAGGAGGAAGAGGGAGATCGCCGGCCGGCGATCCCTCTTTGCTTGCGCTGTCAGCCCCTGTGACCGCCCGAGGACCAATCACCGGGCACCACGGGGGAAGCATGGAGCCCGGCGCGCGCACACACTCGCCATCCCCCCCACCCCCCCCTGCGGTAAGAGGCCTGCCTCGAGGTCGGGCCCCGGGAACCCGGTTACCAGGCCGGCTGCGGGACCGGGGCCCGGCGGCACAGCCGGTAATTGTTCTTTGTAACACAACATAGTCAGCATAAAATTGTGTCCCACATGATTGTGTACAAATTTTGTTTTATTCACCTCCGTTTTAGCAGCTTATCTAATCATTTTAATGGCTCCTAGCACATGTCGGTCATTCTGTGATTTTAGCGTTCAGCTGGCCACGCCCCCCTTTTTTGGCGCGGTTTTTGGCGTCTTAAAATCTTTGCTCTATCACACAGCCGGTTTTCTTTTGAGTGCACCTTGAGCAGCGCGGTTCACTTTGTCAGGTATGTCCAATATATCTTGTTTTCCAACGTTTTTTGCACAGCATATTGTTAATTTTTACAAGTTGGAGTTGCATCTTTTTAGTTCAGCAACAGTGCACTAGGTCTTTTCGTTTTAGAATGCAAGTTTTTGTCTCTGCAGACAGATTCCTCATGTGCACGATATAGCCCTAGTTTTGCCATTCTTTTGATATCTTCCAGGCATTGACTTTACATAGAGTACATCATCGCAACGCGATTTGAGTTTACTTTTCAGAATATGATGCCCAAATATTCTTTTATGGTTACACCAATTAATAGGTCTAATTCCAGAGGGTATAGAAGTTAATCAATATGTAAAATAAGCCCTCAATTTATACTTCGAAGGATGTTGATAGTATTCACACTATATTGATTAAACAAGCATTGCCTCACTATACAAATTAACCAGTGGCAAGAGGTCTCAGACTTTCAGCGGCAATGCTCCAATGATTTTTACGAGCAATGTGCCTGATTGCATCAACGACCCCAATATGCCTCTGAATTTTTTTCTTTTTCTTTTTTATCTCTTTTTCTTCTTCTTTTATACTTAAAAACTCACTTTCAATGTTTTTCTGTTATCACTTGCAATGCTCAAATACTATGGATTTTATCTCATATTTTGAAATCCTCTAAAGCTTTTGAACTGTCACATCTCAGTCTTCTAATATCATACTTGAGAATGTGCTTCACAGCTAAATTAATGTGTATTACTGCTTGTTCATACGTGCATTTTCATCTACTGATTGTAGCATTTAATTATTGCTTATCTGGTCATCGCTGATCAATTCCCCGACGCCATCTAATAGGTACCGCACTTTGCGTTTCGTTAATCCTCTTCAGGGGGAGTTAAAATGATCACAGCTCGATATTATTGCACTGTTGAACTATTAATAGCACGATCTACAACACAAAATATATTTATGCGTCAGTTTACCTAATGTAACTATACTGCAGACTTGAACAGGATGTTACAGTTTCCATTAAATCACCTACCTATGACACTCACGATCATTCTTTATATTTGCGATCATCAGGGCTTCCTTCTGACCTGGTTTACTGAATGTCCCAAAAAACGCCGCGCATGCGGATAGCTGTACTCACCAAACTTTAAAAGGCTTTTACGTCACTAGAGCAGCCTATCAAATGATAGTACCTGCCCATTGGGGTTCACTTGGTTAAACAGCGTCATACTTCCAACTTAAATACAAGCCCGCCATTCAATCCAATTGTTCAAACCTGTGGCTCCCACCGTGCCTAAACGGAAAATCCATCGCTGTTCATGGATTACCAGAGTTTGAGCCCGAGTTTTCCCTCCTTGTCCAGCCATCACCCTGTCAATCACGAAACATCTGAGATCGGTAAACTGATGTTGATGTTGTACACAATGTGCCACTATGGGGGACTCTAATGATTTACACTTGAGCCGGCTCTTATGCTCATTAATCCTCACTTTTAATGGCCTTTCAGTTTTCCCTATGTAGAGAAGTTTACACGGGCACCTCAAAGCATACACAACAAAATCGGAGGTACATGTTGTTGAACATTTCAAAATGTGCTGTTGCCCTTGATATTCAAATTGTGTAAGCTCCTCAGTTATCATGCAAATATTGCATGCTCCACAGGGTTTATGACCTCTTGTTTCTGACTCGATAGTTCCTGATGAAGATCTTAGCCGTGTTGGACTCAAACTGTCTTTTAAATTGGAGTGTCTGGTCCACACGCACCGCACCGTTTTGTCTTCCAGTCCTGGTACGGACTTTAGTACATTTTGATGTTTTTTTATAATGCGTTTCAGATCTCCACTAAAAGGAGAAAATTTAGTGATCAGATTGATAGTGTTGTCATCCATGAGGGATCTCTTCTGTGTGACTTGTAACAAGAGGGCTCTATTGTTGAACAGAGCACGCTTGTAAGCTGTTTTAACAATTGATTGGGGATACCCTCTATCATGTAGATCTTTCATCAATTTTTTTGCCTGGAACTTGTACTCTTCCGTACTTGAACAATTCCTTCTATATCTTATGAATTGGGAGAAGGGTAAACTGTCTCGCAGCTGTCTCGGATGATTACTATGGTAGTGCAGAATTGTATTCCTGTCCGTAGGTTTTTTATGTATAGAGGTCAACCAGCCATTTAGACTCTTTGTTACTGTAACATCTAGAAATACAATTCGTTGCCAATGGCTTGTTGAGGTGAATTTTATATTAGAATCCACCTGATTCAACCAATCCACAAACGAATTGAATTCAATCTCCGAACCATTCCATAACATAAAAACGTCATCTATGAATCTTTTCCACAGAAGCAATTGCGATTGATATGGAGAATTATCCAACCACTTTCTCTCAAATCCAGACATGTACAAATTTGCCACTGAAGGGGCACATGTGGCACCCATGGCCACTCCTGATCGTTGTTGGTAAAACATCCCTTCGAACTCAAAATAGTTGAAAAAAATTGTGAGTTCTGCCAAATCCGAAATGAATTCCAACTGGTTGGAGGATATATATGCTTGTTCGCGTAAAGATGTTATTATCGCTGTATGAGCTGCTTGTTGAGGAATGCTCGTATATAACGCAGCGACGTCCAAAGTGGCAAGCAGCACCGAATCATTGGCTGCCAGCCCTGAAAATTCTTCTAAAACATTTAGAAAATGAGAAGTATCTCGCAGATATGATGGTATTGCTGGCATTAGAGGTCGCAAGTAGGAATCAATGTAAATTGACAATGGCTCTAACACTGAACCTTTTGTGGAGACAATCGGCCTCCCCGGGGGTTTGTTCACATCCTTATGAATCTTCGGAACTAGATATAGACGTGCTGCAACAGGAGAAGGTTCATTTAAAAATCTATGTTCCTTCTTAGTTATAACTGCCAGCTCCAAAGCTCTTCGTGTTAATATCTTAATTCGTTCTTGTACTTCCTTGGTAGGATCCTGAGTTAAAGTTATGTATACCTCAGATTGTGATAATTGACGAACTGCTTCCTGTATGTATTGTTCTCGGTCCATTACCACCGTGGCACCCCCTTTGTCCGCTCTTTTGATAACTAAATCAGTGCGAGCTTTCAACTCTTGCATTGCATTCCATTCAGATGTAGTAAGTCGTTGAGATTTCTTAGACTTGCGTTGTTCCAAACACTGTATATCTCTAAGAACTAATTCTTTGAATATAGTTAACGCCACTGGTGGAGGTTCTGGAGGACACCACGTAGAACGAATGGGTAACTGGAGTCTGTGAGGATGTTGATGTGCATCAATTAGTTGATCCTTGTTGCTTTGAGAACCAAAATAGGACTTCAGATGCAATTTACGCATGAAATTTTCCAGATCCACTCGGAACTGGAAACTGTCAAAAAACGTTACAGGCACAAATGACAAACCTTTATTCAATAATGATTCATGATCGTAAGATAGTTGTGCCTTCGAAATGTTGATTACTAAAGAATGTTGTGGTAAGCTTGACTTCTCAATCGTTGCATGATGTACTATATCCCTTCTTAATACTTCTGGCGACCCCCTCCTCTCCCCCGTTGTTTTCCTCTGGTAGATTCTTTTTTCTTTGTTTTTTGTTGTCTTCCTCTTGAAAATCCTCTTTTGATACCTTGCTAGAATCGGAAGAACTTAAATCTCCCGAAGAAGCTTCAAAATCTACTCGTTTTTGAGCTTTCCGTGGCTTTCTCCTGGGGTTCATCCAGGGGTATACATACCCCGATGAATAGTCATAGTAATCATCCGAGACAGCTGCGAGACAGTTTACCCTTCTCCCAATTCATAAGATATAGAAGGAATTGTTCAAGTACGGAAGAGTACAAGTTCCAGGCAAAAAAATTGATGAAAGATCTACATGATAGAGGGTATCCCCAATCAATTGTTAAAACAGCTTACAAGCGTGCTCTGTTCAACAATAGAGCCCTCTTGTTACAAGTCACACAGAAGAGATCCCTCATGGATGACAACACTATCAATCTGATCACTAAATTTTCTCCTTTTAGTGGAGATCTGAAACGCATTATAAAAAAACATCAAAATGTACTAAAGTCCGTACCAGGACTGGAAGACAAAACGGTGCGGTGCGTGTGGACCAGACACTCCAATTTAAAAGACAGTTTGAGTCCAACACGGCTAAGATCTTCATCAGGAACTATCGAGTCAGAAACAAGAGGTCATAAACCCTGTGGAGCATGCAATATTTGCATGATAACTGAGGAGCTTACACAATTTGAATATCAAGGGCAACAGCACATTTTGAAATGTTCAACAACATGTACCTCCGATTTTGTTGTGTATGCTTTGAGGTGCCCGTGTAAACTTCTCTACATAGGGAAAACTGAAAGGCCATTAAAAGTGAGGATTAATGAGCATAAGAGCCGGCTCAAGTGTAAATCATTAGAGTCCCCCATAGTGGCACATTGTGTACAACATCAACATCAGTTTACCGATCTCAGATGTTTCGTGATTGACAGGGTGATGGCTGGACAAGGAGGGAAAACTCGGGCTCAAACTCTGGTAATCCATGAACAGCGATGGATTTTCCGTTTAGGCACGGTGGGAGCCACAGGTTTGAACAATTGGATTGAATGGCGGGCTTGTATTTAAGTTGGAAGTATGACGCTGTTTAACCAAGTGAACCCCAATGGGCAGGTACTATCATTTGATAGGCTGCTCTAGTGACGTAAAAGCCTTTTAAAGTTTGGTGAGTACAGCTATCCGCATGCGCGGCGTTTTTTGGGACATTCAGTAAACCAGGTCAGAAGGAAGCCCTGATGATCGCAAATATAAAGAATGATCGTGAGTGTCATAGGTAGGTGATTTAATGGAAACTGTAACATCCTGTTCAAGTCTGCAGTATAGTTACATTAGGTAAACTGACGCATAAATATATTTTGTGTTGTAGATCGTGCTATTAATAGTTCAACAGTGCAATAATATCGAGCTGTGATCATTTTAACTCCCCCTGAAGAGGATTAACGAAACGCAAAGTGCGGTACCTATTAGATGGCGTCGGGGAATTGATCAGCGATGACCAGATAAGCAATAATTAAATGCTACAATCAGTAGATGAAAATGCACGTATGAACAAGCAGTAATACACATTAATTTAGCTGTGAAGCACATTCTCAAGTATGATATTAGAAGACTGAGATGTGACAGTTCAAAAGCTTTAGAGGATTTCAAAATATGAGATAAAATCCATAGTATTTGAGCATTGCAAGTGATAACAGAAAAACATTGAAAGTGAGTTTTTAAGTATAAAAGAAGAAGAAAAGAGATAAAAAGAAAAAGAAAAAAATTCAGAGGCATATTGGGGTCGTTGATGCAATCAGGCACATTGCTCGTAAAAATCATTGGAGCATTGCCGCTGAAAGTCTGAGACCTCTTGCCACTGGTTAATTTGTATAGTGAGGCAATGCTTGTTTAATCAATATAGTGTGAATACTATCAACATCCTTCGAAGTATAAATTGAGGGCTTATTTTACATATTGATTAACAAATATTCTTTTATACTATGTAACATGGTAATTGTCATGATTTTACCGTTCTCATTCATCATTGTTTACACTACATGTGCTCCGTCAGGTCCACTATGTTTAAGGACTCCCTCGAGGAAGATTCATAGGTTTCATTTCAAGTACTCATAACTCCCCTTCCAGTTTTCATTCCTCTTTTGTCAGAAAAGGTTTCCTGATCTTTTAGCTGTTATGCAATTTTATTTATGTTTAATACAATGCTCTCCAGTAGCAACATAATGGTTCTCCCATGTATAGGTTTACGTTTGCCATGCCATTGATTATGTCTACAACAGTACAACAAAGTTCTCTGACATCCTCCTTCCGTTTAGTATAGTTTTAAGGTTGCTATGTCATTAATTTTGCCAATAATAACATAATAGGGTTCTCTGACACCCTCCCCCGTTGCTTAAAGCTAGAGTCTCATGCAGTTTTAAGTTTCAATAGAGTTTTGGTTTCACTTTAGCAAATTCGATGGTTCCCTTATAGATGATTTTTTTTAATTGCTATACTGCAGTTTTAAAAGATACACAAAGTTATATTTTGCAAGATCTTAACGTTGCCAGTCCTATGGTGATAGCTACACTATAAGAGGATCTACTATACGGGTCCTTGTACCCACGGTGCATGAGTGTAAGTAACATGTTGTACTCATTTTTGGTTTTTACATTGGTTGAGACTTCGCTTTGCCCTGCGTCTATTTTGCACTTTTTTATAATTTATTTATATGGTTTTTAATTATATCTGTGTACCTTTATTTATATGGTTTTTAATTATATCTGTGTACCTTTTCATTTCATTGTTTAACTATTTATTTATTTATTGGTCCCTTTTGAGTACTTATGGTGTTTTGATTGTTGTATTAATTGTTAATGTGTTTTGTTTTATATATATTAAAGTATTCTTCCCCCCGAAGAAGGCATCTGCCGAAACGCATTGGGGATCCAATAAAGCACCTGTGTTCATCCTCCACTCTTGCTTCCTGTGTATCTCTGTTTGACTTTGCAAGAGCTTCTTGCTCTCCTTGTGCCCGTTCTCCAGGATGGACCAGGAACTTGTACATTGTAGAAATATAGGTAGGTTGCTGGGGAATAGAGGGATTCTTTCCCGATTTGCCTTTCTTCTTACTCATCAAAAAGATGATATCCTAGGGAAGAAATGCCTGCTGCTGCTTTCTTGGTTCCAGCAATACACTTTTCAGATGATTAGGATGGATTCTAGCTCAACTTTGGAATCTTGTATCTGTTTAGGGGTGTGGTGCATATGCCAAACTAACGCTGGTGAGACAGCTAAGGTCGGTTCTTGATAAGCAGGCTTTGAAAACAGTGGTGCAGTGCACTATACCTGAGTATGAAGGAATATATTGAAGAGATCCCCAGTCCTCCTTAAGGGACAATCATCCAACCCACTTAACAAGAGCATAGCTGGAGAACCTGGAATTGAGGGCAGGACCCAGGGAAGGTAGCCAAATGCCCAAGGCCAAGAGTAAGCAGGAAGGCCAGCCCAGGAAGAGATAGCCTTTTGGCGCATGCTCTTGCACTGTGTATGTATAATCAACATTAAGCGTCTGTAAAGACAGGTATACTTTTTTGTGTTTTGGATTAATCTGTAAGGAAAAAAGTTTTTGTTTTGCCCTCTGAGTCTGGTTCAATTAGTTTGCCTGGAGAGTCTACCTGGAAGTTCGGAGATCAAGTGGTTACCCATGATATCAGAGTGTGTTCACCATCAAAATTTAGAAATTAAAAATTCTGAAGTATGTAGCAGCCAGGGGGCAAAAAGTAACCTTAGAACAGCTAGTTCTGTGCTGTTGCTTTCTCAGTTACCTTGTCTTCCAGTGGTAGAAAGATCAGAGTCAAATTCCTTTCTCTTCTTTTTCATGTTTTAAGGATTAAGGAGCCACCTTGTTTTGTCAGTTCATTGGTGTAATCTATCTATAAGTGTGAACTTCAGTCCAGTCCATACAGGGATTTGTACTGGGAGTACCAATTGTAATGAGTTAAAGGTCATTTTCAATTGTTGAGACTCCACCATAAATAAATTATTCTATAGAAAAAGGGTTAAGGTTCTGTCTGATGATGTCATCAATATGCGAGTACTTCTTTTCTCCTATCCTTGGAGAACATTTGTTACAAATAAGTAACTTTGCTTTACAGCAGTGCCCCATTGATCAATACTGGACTAACACTTTTTAATATAAATGATCTAGAAAAGAGAGCAGTGGATTCAGTGATCAGATTTGTGGATGAAAAAATATTAGTCAAGGTTATAATATGAATGAGCTTTGAGGAGTTAAAAGAGAACCTCACAAGATTGTGGGACTGGACATCTATATGCGCAGATGAATTTTTTAAAATATTTTTATTTATAAGGATTTTCAAATAAACATATCACTTAACTGATATACAATCTAGGAAATTAATTTAAACATAATACTTCTCCAAAGCTCGATAGATCACTAATCAATAGGGAAAGAACATAGGAAAATACAAGCAAGAAAACAAGGAAAAGGAAAGTATAGAAGGCATCAAGTGAGATTAAGCTCAACAGAAGCAGCTGGATTGCGCTGTTTTGTGATAACCCTTGCTGTAACCTGTATTTCCTCTCTAGCAACAAGAAAATTAGTTAACTGACTGGAATCAAAAAAAGATATAAATATTTATCCCCATAAAATAAATCACATTTACAAGAAAATTTCAGGGCAATCCAGCTCCCAAGAGGCAGGACTGCATACTAGTGACAAATCAGGAAAAATCCTAACATTCCTTATCGTTCCTCCAGTTCAGCCCATACTTCTGTGTAGTGTACCTCCTCCTGCAGCTTGGAGACTGGGCATGTCCAAAAACGTGACATCACTGGATGTAGTCTGCTGACATCTCCCATCAGCCCCAGTGTGTCCAGTCTCCATGCAGCAGGAGGACGTAGTAAGCCTAGTTACTGGGCTCACTAGAGGAACAGATAAGGAGCTGTTAGGATAGAGTAGAGAGGTTTTATTTGATTTGGAACATTAAATTTGACTATTTTGGTTAATTTGCGGCTATAGTTTTAAGGAAAAAAAAGTACCGTTTAGCCTGCCATCGTTTACTTGTGCTGGGTCCTGCCTCCACATTCAGCTTTTTCTAATCTATGTGTCCCAGTCTGGCTCAGATCTCTCTCCCTTGTGCATAGGGGAGAGAGCTCTGTATTGAGGAAGCAGTGGCGAGTCTCCGGTGCTTCTGTCAGCCGGGACCCTGCAAGCTCTCTGGTTTGGAACAGCCGGCTGCTCGTCCAATGGCGCTCAGCTCGTTGTTCGGCTGAGCGCGGCAGCGTGGACAGAAGCACCGTGGCGGCGAGGGAATGCCAGCGGTTTTAACAGCAAACAGGTACGGTGTGTGGGGAGCAGGCAAATGGCGCAGACGGTGGAAAAGGGGCCGCAGGCGCGTTTTTGATCTCGGCAGGTTTTTGGCGTCCTTTTCTCTTCCTCAGTCAGCGGCGGCCATTTTGGCAGCGTGGCGTGCCGCTGTACCGGGGATCGTACTGAGTGGCTTCTTCAGCCTTGTTTCTCTCTCCCTCTTTGCTTGGTTTTAGTTTGATTTGGTTTCCTGGTATTCGTATCTTTTTGGATGGGTTTGGTTTAAGGGGGGAGTAGCTATTATCCTGAAAGCTGGTTAAGATCCCTCACTTGTTTCTAAGTCCTGGGAGCCTGGTTGGTTAATCTAGCCTATTGGCTGGTTAAGGATCCTGTCCACAAAAAAATAAGAAAATTTTATTATAATTTTTAAGGACAAAGTGTTTCTCTCTTGCCATCTGAGTGGGTGACAGAAACGTATATGACCGCTTTGATTGAAGGATAAGGCGGTATACAAAACTGTCTAAATAAATAAATAAAAATATATGATGACCTCCCGTCCACTATGTGTGGTCTGCGGGTCCCGTAGGAGCGCTATCGCAGACTCTGGAATTTGCCGCAGCTGTACGGCGGCTTCAGCCAGCGTGGAGCAGCAGATGGAGATAAAAGTAGGGCAGGACCTACAGACTGTGTCTGTTGAAGCAGACGGAGAGGCCAAGCAGGGCACTCCACCAGGAGCCGGTCAAGAGCTCACGGTCGGGCCTTCGGGGACTCCTACTGCTGCGGATGCGGGACATCAGCTCGGAGATTTCTGCCCGGACTTTGTTTTAATTATGCATCAGGCATTTTGTTTGCGTAGGCAAGGTAAGCTGCCGGAACCGTTGCCGATGTCTACCATGCTACAACAGTCAGGAACGGCGGAAGCGAGTACTAGTACCACCAGGCCCTTAAAGCGATCCAGGCCATGGGAGCTTTTGCCTTCTGAATTAGAGTGGCAAGAGGCAGAAGAAAACGAGATGGCTCTGGAAGCCGGAATAGAAGAATTGGAAGAAGGAGAAATTCCAGAGCCAGAGGATCAGGCCAAAATTATTTGAATATTCCGGAAGGATGAGTTGACAACGCTTATCACAGAATCTCTTCAAACACTGAAGCTGGCCACAGACCAACCTATGGAGAAAGATAATTGGGAGGACCCAATCATTCAGGCGGTGAGGCAGACCCAAATAGTGTTTCCCGTTCACAAAGTGGTAGATAGGATGATACAGGACGAGTGGGATCAGCCAGAAGCCAGACTCAGAGGCGGTCGGATTATGAATAGGTTGTATCCCCTAGCAGACAAGGACAAGGAAAGGTTTCGTTCTCCACGGGTTGATGCAGCGGTGTCGGCAGTAGCCAAGAAGACCACTATTCCGGTAGAAGGAAGCGCTGCCTTAAAAGATGCGCAGGATAGAAAGGTGGATGGGTTATTGAAACAATCCTTTGAAGCCAACGCCTTGTCCTACAAGCTTCCATTTGTGGGGCTTGGATGGCGAGAGCGTGTCTTCGCTGGTCTCAAGGTTTGCGGCAGTCTACACAGCTGGAACAAGAGAGTGCGGGAGCTTGATCGGCTGGAGTCGGGATCCGCCTATTTGTCGGATGTACATTATGATTTGATCAGAGCTCTAGCTAATAGTATGGCATCTTTAGTAGCCGCCCGCAGATCTTTGTGGTTAAGAAACTGGGCGGCAGACGGTTCTTCCAAAGCATGCCTTAGTAAGCTTCCATTCAAAGGGAGGTTGTTATTCGGAGAGGATCTCGATAAGCTGGTGAAAGACTTAGGGGAGTCCAAGGAGGGAAGACTCCCGGAAGATAAACCGAAGCAGGGGAAGTCCTCGGCGGCCTTTAGGGGTCCCTTTAGAGATTTTAGAAGACTTCGGACTTCTCGCTTGAGTGGTTTTCAAAGAGGAAGGTTTCCTTCTCGGGCCCATGGATTTCGGGGGTTTCGAGGAGCAGGTAGAGGCTTTGCCGCCGCGGCCGCAACAACCAGTCGTAAGATGCAATGAAGTGAGGGGGGCCCCAGCAGGAAGTCAGCCGATAGGAGGTCGACTTTAGAACTTTCTTTCTACCAGGGCCCAGATAACGTCTGACCAATGGGTGTTAGAAATAATTCGCGAGAGCTATGCGCTGTAGTTTGTGAGGCCAGTTCGCAAGTCGTTTGTGATGTCTCCCTGCAGGGGGCAACAGAAGGTCCTTGCAGTTCGCAGCACTCTAGATCGGCTATTGCAGATCGGAGCAGTTGTCCTGGTGCTCAGGGAAGATGGCAGGGGTCGATACGTCATATATTTTGTGGTTCCAAAGAAAGACGGATCTCTTCGCCCAATCTTGGACCTAAAAGGCGTAAACCGTTGTCTCCGGATGCCGCATTTCAGGATGGAAACCTTGCAGTCCGTCATTGTGGTGGTGCGTCAAGGGGAGTTCTTGGCATTCCTCGATCTGACGGAGGCGTATTTGCACATTCCGATCAGAGCAAAAAATGCAGTGCAATGTGTGCCTTCAAGTCAGTCCTGACTCCTGGCGACCCAGAAGCTCCTGGGTTTTCTTGGCAGTGTCACCGGAAGTAGATTGCCAGGCCTTTCTTCTGAGGCAATGAAGGGTTAAGTGACTTGCCCAAGGCCACAAGGAGTGCTAGTGGGAATTGAACCCTGGTTGCTTGGTTACCAAGCCAGTGTTCTAACCACTAGGCTACTCCCCGATCAGAGCGGGTCATCAAAATGTTCTGCGTTTTGCTCTGCCGTGGGGACACTATTGGTTTCAGGCGTTGCCCTTCGGTCTGGCGACAGCACCGCACACTTTCACCAAGATCATGGTGGTGGTAGCCGCAGCGTTGCGAAAAGAAGGAATTCTGGTTCATCCCTATCTCGATGACTGGTTGATTCGAGCAAAATCGAAGCGCGAAAGCATACAGGTTACGAACAAAGTGGTGAAGCTCTTGGAGGGACTTGGCTGGGTGGTCAGTTCGTCCAAGAGTCACCTGAACCCATCCAAGGACCTCGAATATCTGGGGTTGATATTCGACACTCAGTTTTTCTCCCGGATGCAGTTCTACTGGGTGCAGTTTTTCTACCGGATCGTCGAGTCCAAATTCTTTGGCAGGTGGTAAGTCGTCAATTCAGAGCCACGCCGGCACCTTCGGCATGGAGTTACCTCAGGGTGCTGGGCACAATGGCGGCTACCTTGCAAGCGGTGCCTTGGGCCAGGTTTCATATGCGGCCGTTGCAACAGGCGCTACTGCGCCGATGGTCTCTTCAGTCCGACTCGCTGAGCAGACGCCTAACCTGTCCTCTCGGGATCAAGCAGACGCTGAAGTGGTGGCTAATTCCGAGTTTGTTCTCAGTCGGGATACCCCTGGAGCAACCGGAGTGGCTACTGGTGTTAACGGATGCAAGCCTCGCGGGATGGGGAGCTCATTGCGGAGAGCTCTTTGTGTAAGGCCTGTGGTCAGTTCAGGAGAGCGCATGGTCCATCAACAGGTTAGAGCTCAGAGCGGTGGCATTAGCGCTGCGAGCATTCGAGGCAGCGGTAAGGGGTTGAGCGGTACGCATGCTCTCAGACAGCTCTGCTACGGTAGCATACATCAATCGGCAGGGCAGTACTGGAAGTTCTGCAGTGGAGGAAGACGCAGAAGCGCTGTTCTCTTGGGTAGAACTTCGACTGTCGGCAATTTCGGCAGCACACATTGCTGGGAAGGACAACGTGACGGCGGACTTCCTCAGCATGGTTCAAGTGGATTCCGGAGAATGGGAGTTACATCCGGAGGTGTTTGCGCAGCTGGTGCAGAGATGGGGTCCGCCAATCATGGACCTCATGGCGATATTTCAGTCGGCAAAGGTGAGTCGACGAGAAAGGATGTCAGAGGGGATCGACGCACTGATACAGAAGTGGCCTGTGTCTGGTCTTCTCTATGTGTTTCCCCCATGGGTGCTGATAGGCCGAGTAGTTCAGCGTATAGAGGCGCATCGAGGGAGTGTGTTGCTAGTGGCTCCGTATTGGCCAAGATGTCCGTGGTATGCTGATCTCATGCGTCTTTTTGACGGGGAGCCATGGAGGTTACCAGCGTCAGAGAGTCTGTTGCTTCAAGGGCCTCTGTGGATGCCTCAAGTGGATTGATTCTCGCTTACGGTTTGGCCATTGAAAGGGCGAGGCTAAAGAAAAAAGGCTACTCTGGAGCAGTTATTGCGACTTTACTTAAAGCTCGAAAGCAGTTTACGTCTCTGGTGTATGTTCGTATATGGCGTATTTTCGAGGATTCGTGTTCAAGGAGGTGTCCGTACTGATAGTCTTAGGTTTTCTGCAAGAGGGCTTTGAGAAAGGTCTGGTGGCCAGTTTCTTGAGAGTGCAGTTAGCGGCACTAGCCTGCAAGGTTCAAGGAGTAGCGCTTGGCGCTCATGCGGACGTATTGCGGCTTCTGAAGGCAGTTTCCAGGCTGCGCCCTTCTCGTAGAGTCGTGTTGCCTCCGTGGGATCTTAATTTGGTTCTGGGAGCGCTAGCTAAGGAGCCTTTCGAACTGTTACAGCGGGCGTCAGTGAAGGATTTGACTCTGAAGACAGTATTTTTGGTGGCCATTTGTTCAGCAAGGCATATTTCTGAGTTGCAAGCGTTATCTTGCAGGGAGCCGTTTTTGTCTTTTTCTAGAGAAAAGGTGGTTCTTCCGCCTGTTCCTTCCTTTTTGCCTAAGGTAGTCTCTCCGTTTCATTTAAATCAGATGGTTACTCTGCCGGTGCTCAGGTCATTTGAGGGCGATAAAGCAGACCGGGGGCTTTGTCGTTTGGACGTAAGGCGAGTACTACAACAGTATTTAAAGGTGTCAGAGTCCTACCGCAAATCGGACCGCCTACTTGTTTTGTTCGGAGGTTCCCGTAAGGGCAAAGCAGCTTTGAAAGCTTCTATTTCTAGGTGGGTTAGAAAAGCGATTGCTTCGGCGTATCTGTTGTCGGGTCGACAGGTCCCAACTGGGTTACGGGCGCATTCTACTAGAGCGCAAGCGACTTCATGGGCGGAGCACAGTTTGGTTCCGCCTGTGGAAATTTGTAGGGCGGCTACTTGGTCGTCCCTTCACACTTTCAGTAAACACTACCGCCTCGATGTGTTATCAGCGAAGGACGCTGTGTTTGGGTCGGCGGTGTTACAGGCCGGTTGGAAAGGTCCCTCCCAATGAGTACTGCTCTGTTACATCCCAGAAGTGTGGACTAAACTGGAGAAACAATAAGGAAATGGAAATTACACTTACCTGGTAATTGATGTTCCCGGAGGAACTCCAGTTTAGTCCTCATTCCCGCCCGGGATAGTACGGTAGCGTTTCAGGTTCAGTCAGAGAAAGGGATACGATGACCGGTAGGTATGTTTATTTCACTAATTTTTCTGCCTCTTCTTGTCCTTGCTATTCTGGTGCTTTGGATGAGGCGGAAGGAGCTGGCACAAGGAATGAAGCCTAGCTGCCATGCAAGAAATTCATTTGTGTATAGTAGTAGTTTTGAGGTCAGTTTTTTGCATGCAATAAATTGTTTAAGGTTGGCTACTTATTTGTTGCTCTTTTAAGTGTGCTTTGTCAATAGTTCACTGGGGCTGATAGGAGATGTCAGCAGACTACATCCAGTGATGTCACGTTTTTGGACATGCCCAGTCTCCAAGCTGCAGGAGGAGGTACACTACCCAGAAGTGTGGACTAAACTGGAGTTCCTCCAGGAACATCAATTACCAGGTAAGTGTAATTTCCATTTTGTGCCCAGAAAGAGTGAATTAATATTGCAGAAAAACAAATGTGAAATAGCAAACATATCAGATTCAAACGTAAATGTAGCCACCAGAGTTGTCTGCTCTGTCACCATCTCCAAAGAAGACTCTAAGAAGTAGGTCAAGTTGATATGGCTCTCCTCCTGTCCTTCTGAAGGAAAGGTCTTGCGTTTCCCAGGGAGTGGTATATAATAACTGAGTGAGAGATTATTCAAGGGAAAAATTATTCTCCAGGAACAAGCAGGAAGTCAGTCCTCACATATGGGTGACGTCGGCGCCGACGGAGCCCTCGTGCAGAGCAAATCCCCAGCTTTCTAAGAAAGGCTTTGGGAATTGCATCACGCATGCGCGGTCCCCTTCCCACCCAAGGGTGCCATCTTACTCGGTCTCCTTTTTTCTGCGGAACCTGTAATGTAGAAGGTCCTTCCGAGGCTATGGAGCTGGGTGAAACAGGAGATTCTGTTTCAGTTCCTGACAGGCAAGCAAAGCACATGGCCCAGGGTTGCCATGGGCAACGTAAACAGTATGAGTCATGAGTGCAGCAAACACGCCCAAGCTGCAGAGTATCCCTGAGCCCCGGTCTTAAGGGGAAACACCTGGTGGGAGGCGGGGCAGAGTTAAGCCCTAGAAAACAGGGATATAAGAATTGCTCACTAAGATTCAAGGAAAGCAACGAGCAGAGCAAGGAGAGCCAGGTTCAGAGCAGGAACCAGGAGAGCAGAGATGGTGGAATAAGAGGAGCTGGTGGAGCTGTAGGAGTTCCAAGAGCAGCAGAGAGAGAAACAGGAGATAAAGCACAAGAATTCAAAGTTCCAAAGTCCCGGAGAGCCCAAGCCCAAAAGCCAGGTGGGAGCTACTCTCAATTAAAGCCCTATCGTGAAGGCAGCTGGAGAGAGAGACTGCCTGAGAGGTCAGTTGGGGAGTGCTCAGAAACCCTTGAGAGAGGAGGGTGTTGGCCAGAGGACATTTGCATGACTGAGGAAGCAGTGCTGAGAAAGTCTTCTAGGAAAAAGCCAGAAGGTAGGCTGTGTAAAGCTTTGAAAGAGAAAACTAAGCAGAAACGTTTTCCTTTTGATTGCCAAGCTCTGCTAGACTCTCCATGTGCTAGTTCCCAAGTATACGGCAGTTATCAGCCCTGCTCTATAGAGCATTCTGAAGAGAAACCTCTGGGGAAAAGAGAGGGTCTGTGTTTTAAAACTCCGTATGATTTTGTACAAACCTGCTCAGCTGAAAGTGATGAGGAAATGCAGACAGGGTCTGTTGTAGAAGACTCTGAAGAACAAATGGACTGTACGCTATCATTTGCAGATGATATCATATCCCAGTGCTGATATCTGTTACCAAAGCTGTTGGAACAGCAGCAAAGGAGCACAGTGATTCTTTTGGGTTTAAAAGGAAATGTTTCTTTGAGTTTGTTGAAGCACTGCATTGGTTGAAGCTGAAAAGGAAGAAGCTGTTTTGTTTCAGTACCTGTGTTTTGTTTTCTTATGCCAGAAGCATGGCCCTTTTTGTTCTGTATTTTATTGGCAATTAATCCACCCGGAGGGGAAATAAAACCTTGTCATATATTGCCTGAACCACTCAACTACAGTTATTCCTTGCTTGGGGAGTGGAAGGGGACTACAACACCCAGAAGGCCGTGCATAATCAGTGCACTGCCCTACTTCCTGAGTCAGGATTTTACCAGGCTGACCTTTCTCTGCATGCCTCAGGGCTCCAGGGGAGGTTACTGGTGACAAACCCAACGGATGTTGTCCTATAGTCCCTGAGAAAAAAGTGTTTTAAAGTTAGAAATTAACTTTTCTCTTTTGCCGGTTCGACATCGGTTCCCCTTCCCGCCTTCGACTCGGTACACAGGTATCGAGTTCGACTAAAAATTGTCGTTTTTTGTCCTTCGCGACTAGCGTTCATGCTCTTTTTCTTTTTCACTGGCAGCCCGGTCCTTTGACCTCGCAGGGGCCCTTTTTCCCCGATGGCTTCCAGCGGGTTTAAAAAATGTGATAGGTGTACGAAGTTAATGTCTCTCACCGATACACATAACTGCTGTCTCCGGTGCCTCGGGCTCTACCATGACCCGAAGGTCTGTGGCCCATGTAAGAAAATGTCCTCGAAGGCCCTGAGAAGCCGCCAGCAGCACCATGATAGGATTTTTCCTGAGTCCACACCTTCCCGGGCCCGGACCTCGTCTGAGGCTTCGATGTCTCGGGAACTGTCTGAGCCTGAGCAGCGTCGGGTCTCCTCAGAAAGGGGGTCTCCCTCACGGGAACATCGGAGGAAGAAGAAATCCTTGAAGGCGGTGTCGTTGGATGGTTCTGAACGGCCTAGATCCTCGTGGGACCGGTCACAGAGCCCCGACCACCGGCCCAGATACTTGGAGATGGAGCGTCCAGCAAAACTTCCTCGTAGAGACCCGGAGCAGCCAAGGCAGGTAACCACTGTCCTCGTTGAGGACTCTCCTCCGGGAGAACCGGTGTCGGGCCCGATGGCATCGGGACCCGACCCGGGGGCTGCGGAGCCTTCTGAGCTCGGTCTCAGAATGGTGGCCTTGGAGCGCAGCATGTCTACCTTCATGGAACAGCAGTGGGCGCTGATTGCCGGTCTCACCGGTCCTTCCGTCCAAACCACCTGGCCACCGACGTCCAAGTCGACCCCGGAGGGCCGAGCCGATCCTCGAGACCATGCGTACGCGCGTCGATCCTCGGCCGAGGTCTCCCTAGACCTCCCGTTCAGGACCAAGGTCATCGACGCCGGTTCCATTGGCGTCAGGGCAGTCGAAGTCGAAGCCCTCGAGGCCGGAGCCACTCGATTCCTCTTCGGAGGCATCGGGCTGGGAGACGGAGGAGGAAGAGTCCCTGGACACCTGCCAGACCAGGGACCGTCCCATCTGATTCCCTGGTGTCTGAACCTCGGAGAAGGTCCCTCCCCCCCCCCCCCTGGAGGACACTCTGTTCTTGGACTTCATAAGGAACATGTCAAAGGCTTTGGCATTCCCTGCAGAGGCAGAGGATGAGCCTCGAGCCGAAGAGCTCGAGATCCTCCAGTAGGACTTTCCCCCTCTGGAAGCCCTTACTGTACTGGTGCTTCCGATCCTGGAATGGCTGATGCTCCGCATGTGGGAGACACCGGCATTGAGAGCAAATAGAATGCTAGGTATCATAAGGAAAGGAATGGAAAATAAAACAAAAGATATTATAATGCCTCTATATCGTTCCATCGTGAGACCGCACCTTGAATGTGTGCAATTCTGATTGCTGTATCTTAAAAAGGATATAGCGATTTTAGAAAAGGTTCAGAGAAGAGCCACCAAAATGGTAAAGGAGATGGAAGGATACTCCTATGAAGAAAGGCTAAAAAGGTTAGGGCTCTTTAACCTGGAAAAGAGACGGCTGAGGGGAGATATGATAGACGTCTATATGAACGGAGTGGAACGGGTAAACGTAGATCGATTGTTTACGTTATCAGAATATAGAAAGACTAGGGGACATGCAATGAAGCTACAGGATAAACTATTTAAGACTAATAAAAGAAAATATTTTTTCACTCAACGTGTAATCAAACTCTGGAATTTGTTACCGGAGGATGTAGTAAAGGCTGTTAGTGTAGCTGGGTTTAAAAAAGGTTTGGACAAGTTCCTGGAGGAAAGGTCCATAAACCATTATTAAAAAGGGATCCAGGATATCAATGCTTGACCCAGTACAAGCATTGTGGAACCTGTGTCTTTTGGGGAAGCTGCTAGGTATGAATGACCTAGATTGGCCACTGTTGGAAACAGGATACTGGGCTTGATGGACCTTGGTCTGACCCAGTATGGCATATCTTATAGGCGGATTGACTCAATATATCAAGTCCGCACGAGTTCTGGATTCCAGAAAGCACAACTGCCACACAACTCCATGGTTGTGGAATCGGTCATGCGCAGGCTCAAGAGCCAGAAGATACACTCTTCGGTGCCTCCTGGTAGGGAGGCCCGCAACTTGGATGCCCTAGGCAGAAAGTGCTACCAGGGTTCTATGCTGACATGCCGGATCCAAGCATACCAGCTATACATGGGCATGTATCTGCGAGACCTGGCAAAGGAGATTGCCGGTTCTTGGCTGGTCTCTCCGAGGGACCTTTGCAGCGCTTTAAGACCCTGTCCACTTTAGTCCATGAGTCCTTGAAGTTCATGACTCGAGCAGCCTATGATGGCTTCGAGGCATCGGCCCAGGTAGCTGCGGCTGGCATCGGTGCACACCACCAGGCATGGCTACAGTCGTCAGACCTGGAGCAATGGGTACAGAACAAGTTGGTCGATGTCTCCTGCTGTGGTGAAAACCTCTTCGGCAACGCCATGATTGAGAAGGCTGCTGAGTACCTGACCCGGACAAGGCTCTCGAAGAAGACTTCTACCCCTTCCAAAAAGAAGGGCTTGGGTAAGAAGCCCTTTTCCCCGAGGAAAGGTACTGCTTACCGCAACTACCCCCCATTTCAGGTCTCCCCGGCTCCCCAACAGGGGCAGCAGGCCAAGGGACAGGGGCATGGCCCCCGTAAGCAGAAAGCCCCCAAACCCCTGGCACAGGCTCCGGCTCAGTCTGAGAGTGGCTTTTGACTCTCAAGGCATAGCCCCTCTCACCAAAGGAGTAAGGCAGTGCACAGGGGGAAGGCTTGCCCTGTATGCCCACAGGTGGCCGGCCATCACCACAGACACCTGGGTTCTTCAGATAATCCAACAGGGCTATCTGCTAAATTTCACCCAGTTACGTCCCCCTTACTTTCCAGGGGAGCCTCTAAGGCCTCCTCTTTATAGGGACCTTCTTTTGAAGCAGTTAGCAGGTCTTTTTGAGGATCAGGCGGTAGAAACGGTGCCCCACCACCTGCAGGGCAAGGGCTTTTACTCCAGGTAGCTCCTGATACCCAAAAGGACAAGAGGCCTAAGACCCATCCTCGACCTGCGCAACTTAAACAAATTCCTAATGAAGGAAAAGTTCAAGATGCTCTCCCTTGGAATATTGCTGCCTTACCTCCGCCAGGTAGACTGGCTATGCTCCTTAGACCTAAAGGATGCATATACACACATCCTAATTCATCCAGACCACAGAAAATATCTAAGCTTGTGGTGGGAGGAAACCACTATCAATACAGGGTGCTTCCCTTTGGCCTGGCCTCCGCTCCCAGAGTATTCACAATGTGTCTGGCAGTGGTGGCCGCCTTCCTCAGAATTCAAGGAGTATTTGTCTTCCCCTACCTAGACGACTGGCTCAACAGAGCCACATCAGCTCTAGTGGTCCAACAGGCCACCTCTCGCACCATTCAGGTGCTTCAACATCTAAGATTTGTAATCATTTACCCCAAATCTACTCTAGTCCCACTCAAAGACTAGAGTTCATTGGGGCAAGACTAGATACCATTCTGGTAAGGGCTTACCTGCCATCAGACAGGGCACAAAGACTCTTGGCCCTGACACATCAAATGAGTCGCAGGTCCCAAATATCAGCGATACACTTCCTGCGACTCCTCGGACACATGGCCTCCACGGTACATGTGACATCCAATGCCCACCTCCACATGCGAACAGCTCAGTGGTGCCTCAGGGACCAGTGGACACAGGCAGACTCCGAGACAGAGTCAATGTGTCCAAAAGACTGGTGCAGTCCTTGGCCTGGTGGCTTCAACTGAACAACTTGGAGGCAGGAGTGGGTTTTCAGGCTCCTCTACATACGAGAATCCTGACTATAGATGCATCCTTGCTGGGCTGGGGAGCCCATTGCCAGGGATTTTGCACTCAAGGCGTGTGATTTCCGCAGGAGAGCACACAGAAGAGCAATTTCCTGGAACTTCGTGCCATTTGCCTAGCTCTACGAGCCTTTTCTCAAACGTTGGCTCATCAACCTATCTTAATACAAACAGACAACCAAGTAGCAATGTTCTATGTGAACAAACAGGGAGGCATGGGGTCCCGCATTCTGTGTCAGGAAACTCTGGACCTGTGCTCCTTTGCAGTCCGGCACAGCATGAATCTCAAAGCAGTTTACCTGCCAAGCCAGGAAAATTACTTAGCCGACAAGCTAAGCAGGATTCTCCAACTCCACGAATGGCAGCTGGATATGAATATGGCCCAATGATTATTTCAGACCTGGGGACAACCGACAATAGATCTCTTTGCAAGCCCATACAATCACCATTTGTCCCAGTTCTGCTCCAGGCAACCACACCCGAACAGGGTGGCTGCCGATGCTTTTCTCATCTCATTGTCTGTGGGCCTCCTGTATGCGTTTCCTCCCACACCTCTGGTGGCCAAGACTCTATTCAAGATCCTTCAGGACAAGGCCTCGGTCATCCTGGTAGCCCCCAAATGGCCGAGGCAACCCTGGTTTCCGCTTCTACTTCAACTAGCGATGGAGGCCCCAATACCTCTGGGATCCTCTCCCAACCTTCTGTCTCAGGAGGGGGGCACTCTCCTGCACCCCATCCTCAGCTCCCTCAACCTGATGGCATGGCTGCTGAAAGGGTAGTTCTCGCACCTTTCCTCCTTCCCAAAAATGTGGAAGAAGTGTTGCTAGCCTCAAGGAGACACTCAACTAGATGGACCTATGCTTTGAAGTGGCATAGGTTTGAGCTGTGGTGTGAAAAGCAGAAAGAAAATCCTTTCTCCTGCCAGGTTGCAGTGGTGCTTCAATATCTTCATCTTTCAGATTTGGGCCTTAAGTCCAACTCCGTCAGAGTTCACCTTAGTGCCTTGGCTGCACACCACTTCCCAGTGGAAGGAAAGCCTCTTTCTGCACATCCTTTGGTGTCCAGGTTCTTGAGAGGCCTACGTCTGCTGAAGCCCCCAGTTCGCCCTCCAGCGACCGTGGGATTTGAATGTGGTCTTAGGGCAGCTTACTCGTCCACCATTTGAGCCGATGGCAACCTGCCATCTATGCTACCTTTCTTGGAAGGTAGTTTTCTTGGTGGCACTCACGTCGGCTCGATGAGTGAGTGAGCTTCAGGCCCTGGTGTCTGACAGGCTTTATACAAGGTTCTATAGGAACCGGATGGTGCTCCACACACACCCCAAGTTCCTGCCGAAAGTGGTCTCTTCGTTCCACTTCAACCAGGAGGTAGTACTACCTACCTTCTTTCCCAGCCTGCATGCCAATCAGGCAGAGACAGTTCTGCATACTCTGGACTGTAAGAGGGCGTAGGCATTCTACATTCTGCATGCGCAGGCCCATAGAAGAGCTTCTCACCTCTTCGTATCCTATGATCCCAGTAAGCTGGGGATGGCCATCTTCAAGTGTATGCTGTCCACCTGGGTAGTGGACTGTATTGCCTGGGCATACAGGGTGGCCGAGCTTCTCTTGCAGGGTCGTGTTACGGCCCACCGGGTCAGGGCTATGGCGGCATCAGTGGCTCACCTCCGCTCTGTTCTTCTTGCAGACATCTGCCGGGTTGCCACCTGGTCTTCGGGTCAGACTTTCGCAGCCCATTACTGCCTGGATAGGGAGTCCCAACGGGACAGTGCTTTTGGCCAGGTTTTACTCCGTAACCTTTTCGAGGTCTAGGAAACTTCTATCCTCCAACCCTTTGGTGTCCAGGTACCGGAGTGTTACTCTCTCAGTTAGATTCCTATTATGGCTGCTTGTGGCTCTTGTAGAGGGAGCCTATTTTTCAGCTGTGGGTTCTCGGTAGCCTATAGCTGGGGAGTCCCATATGTGAGGACTGACTTCCTGCTTGTTCCTGGAGAAAACGTAGTTACTCACCTGTAGCAGGTATTCTCCAGGGACAGCAGGAATCAGTCCTCACAACCCTCCCTCCTCCCCTTGGAGTTGCAGTCCTATTATTATGTTTTGTTCTTTTTGCCATCTTATAGCTATGTCATTTGACTGAGTAAGATGGCACCCTTGGGCGGGAAGGGGACCACGCAAGCGTGACGCAATTCCCAAAGGCTTTCTTAGAAAGCTGGGGATGTGCTCAGCACAAGGGCTCTGTCGGCGTCGACGTCACCCATATGTGAGGACTGATTCCTGCTGTCCCTGGAGAACACCTGCTACAAATGAGTAACTACTGTGGCAAGGAGGCCTATCTGGAGTCTGGGGGAGGACAAAGACACGGAATTCACCCTAGTAAAGGGCCCCCTTTTACCGAGGCAGGGTAGGAAAGTCACAAACACCTCCAGGGATCAGAAAACTTCCACATGGCACACATTTCATGCTCCCCCTAGTGGAAGGAAGGGGAGAGGATACAGAGCCCAGAACCCCTTAGGCAGGGAATGCTCCAAATACTCAGGTGCCCGAAGTCAGGCTGATTGCCATCACCTGAGTAGGGAGGGGTTGAAGCTAGAGCCCTGGAAGCATATACATAGGCCAGAGTATGAGAGAGGAGCAGAGAGAGAAGGAGAAGCAGGAAGCCATACTGCCAGGAGCCGAGGCACAGCTGCAAGCGGGGGAAGCTTGACCGGTGCCGAGCAGTGCAGAGGAACTGAGCTTCCAAGGGAGGAGAGTGCTAACTGGCACATAGCACGTCTGCAGGAGAGTTTGGACCCAAGAACAGGAGAGACTCCAAGATCCCCCGAGAGGCTAGCTGAGCATTGTGAGCAGGACGGGGAATCCGAGCCTATGTAGCTGGGAGAGCCTGAGGTAAAGCTAAATGAGGAGGACACTCCCATGGACTGTTCTTTGTGCCAAGCTTTACACCTGAGGAACAGGGAGAAAACAAGCCAGTCTTGAGAGAGAGTTTTGCCAGGAAAAGAAACCCATAGTCCACAGGCTGGGAGGCCGTGAGTCCCTCGTGTTGGGAAAGGGAAAGGTCACAGGGACTAAAGAGCAAGCCTGGAAACTGAGATAAGCTTGTTAATTTCCTGCTGCTGGAACAGGGACACTGGGGTAAGAAAGTACCTGTTATAACGAAGCTTTCTTGTGCCCTGAAGTATCTTTGTTGCTTGAAGGTTTTGAAGCTGAGAGAAGCTATCTTATCACGGACAGTGAATGTGATTTTGGTTTGTGCTTTACCCAGCAAGGCTAAGAAAGGAATTATCCTTGCTGTTAAAGACTGTGTATCCTGCACTATGGATAACCTTTAAACAGACATTTTTGGGTTTGTGTTTGTTTTTGGAGAGTGCTCTGCTTCACAGAGTCCCTGAGCAAATATCCTGTATGTGGTATGAACGAAGCTGTGTATATAAAATAAATTTCTGTCTTGCCTTAACCCCTTGGAGCCCGACTACAGCTTTCTGTTTGATGCACACATATAGCCAAGCAAAAACTACTTTTCCCATAAGGCACTTTGGGGAAAAGTTTGAAAACGCTGAAAAAAGCAGTCAACAGAAAGTTCCTCTAAAAACTACGCCCCTCTTAGCTAGAGGCGAGTGGTGACGGCGTGACACTACGTTAAACCTCCCTCAAATATTTTCTAACCATGTCAGCTGGAGTGATTAAAGGACAACCTAGTGTTAGTGCAACAGCCTATTACCCAGGAGATCTGGGTTTGATTCCCGCTGGCACTCCTTTTGACCTTGGGCAAGCCACTTTACCCTCCAATGCCTTGGAAAAAAGGCCTATTAATCTACTTCTGGTTATATACCTTGCCAAGAAAACCTGGGGGCTGCTAAGTCGCAAGAAGTCAGCATTGACTTGAAGGCACTTTAAAAAAACAACAAAAAAAAGGAAAGTTTAATAATCTCAAATTGTTCTTTCTCGACTGATTTTCCAGAAAATCAATCATGTGTGTAAACTCTCCTTTCATCTGAGCCATAACCACTTTCTTGGTCTCTCTGTTAGGTCCTTCAATGGCCTCCAGTCTAGGCTCCATGTGGCTTAAGCACTGATTCTGGATGGGAACCTCAGCTGAAAAAAGCTCTAAATCAGTTTTTAAAATAGTGATCAAACCTCCTGTTAAAGAATACTCCATGGCTTTCAGGGCATCCTAGAGCATCCATAGTGACTTTGTCAGGTTTTTCCACTAAACCCAATGATGTATCTGGAGATTTCTTCCACTCCCTGCTGATTCCGCAGCTTCGGCATCTCTCCAGGGTATGGTGCCAGGATCGAACGGTGAGGGGATTGTTCCTCTAGCCCATGTCCTACAATTTGCTCTCTGGCATTCTGCAAAGATGTGGTAGCACACTGAATGAGTATACTTCCAGGTTGTGGGGAGCTACTTGTTCCTTGGGGCTAAAAGAAACCCCTTCTGTGCTGTGGTCATGACTCAGAGATGTTCTACTGGCTAAAGCTTCTGCCGCAATCAATCAGGTCAACCCAGGGCAACTTTGCAATGTCTTCTGCCCCTCCATGGAGATTCCCTTAGCATCAGGACCTCGCTTAGGTTTCTCCTTCCTCTTACCAGCCATTACAGCAGGTAAGAAGATGCCAACAGACAAACGAGCAACAAAGGTGTCAAGAGTACACTCTACATCACCTACACAAACACTATCTTACCTGTCTCCAAGAGCCACACAGATGAAATTTAATGTGTACTCATGCAAAGTGATGCAGATAGGGAAAACTAACCCTAAATATAGGTACACAGTATGTGTTTAGTATATTTATAGCCTGCATAATCCACAGTGTTCTAAGTAGGTTACAATAAACATATATACTTAGAACGGAAGAATCAACATAAAATAACAACAGTAGGCAATATTTACAATAATTTAAATGTCTATGCAAATAAAATAGCATATACTTTCTTCCTAAGGGCACAGATGTAGTGCCCAAGCTGTAAATTTTAAAATAAATACCATTATTAAAATTTCAAATGTTCTTGACTATTAATATAGTTCTCATATTATATAAATGATTGTTCTACAATACAGATTCTTTTCTCAGTGTAATCCTGGAAATCCTTTGGCCTTAACCCTGAGGCAAATGTTGGATTATGCCCTAGATTGCTAGGGTAAAATGGAAAGAATTTGCACTGCTTATACCAAGTAATTTAATAATCTTGCTGTTTTCCTCTGCTCTCTGCAAGCTGACCTGTTTTCATATTATCGGCAAGATGATCACAGGGATAATAAGGGCATACCTCACAGTACACCCTGATTATCTCTCTGGGTTTTTTTAAACACACAGATTGTTGCTGAGTCATTGCAACCTGATGGCCCCTAATTTTCCTTTTGTTCATTTTCGAGCATTTCTACTGATGGGACAGCACAAGCCTTTAGTACTCATTGATCTTTTTGTTTTCTCTGGTTTCCAGGCTCAGTAACTAATGACAGACAGCTCTATGTGTATTTCTTCAAAGAGAATTTAAAAAGATTTCACCAGCCATTGTCATGGGAAGAAGCCCGATGCCGTACTCAAAGAGAGAAGCTGCTGGTTTCTGAAAGGTATGTGTGCACACGTACATGTGATGCATGTGTATGAATGCTGGGCTAATTGGGTGTAAGTATTCTGTGATCATGTATAGGGTATGCTGAATATATATATGTGCATGTATGGTATATACTGGAAGGATGATGTGTGGTGTATGTATATATGCTCTGCACATGAATTTTTAAATTATGTAAAATATATCTGTACAATGTGTTTGTTTATATGGAAAGATTTTAAACATATCTGACCATCTCTTTTCCTTGAATGCTGCTAGACCCGTCCAGAGGAGTGGTTATTTATTTATTTAAGCGGCTTTTCTATACTGCCCCTTCCAGAGATCAGGGGTGGTTTACATTAAACAAACCAGTTACAGGGAACAATTAGTACAAACCATAAAGTGGCTTAACTATGTACAGTAACAGAAAAGCCATTCAACTCTGTACAAAGCAACTTCCTGTATCAGGAAAATTATCATCTGTGTATCAAAGCAACTTCCTGTATCAGGGGATCATTTAGCCAAAGGTGTTCAATAAAAATATTCTTCCTCTGCTATCCACGTTTTGGACTGGGATTGTTGTTAAAGTATTCAGTAAAAAGAAGCATCTTTAGCTCTTTACGAAAGGTCTGTTGGTCTTTGACCTGATAGGGTCTGGCAGAGAGTTCCCTAGTGTCGATGCAGTGTAAGTAAAGGCTCCGTTGCTGGTCATTTGCTTTGTTTTACGGATTGAGGATGGTATGGCAAGTATGTTTTGGTTGCTCTTCCTTCTGTTCCTAGAGTCTGTTTGTGAGTGAATTCTAGGTTTAAAGAAGGAGAGAGAGATGTTATTGATTAGTTTGAAAGTGGTGATTATTGTTTTATATTTTACTCTGCTCATTATTGTGAGCCAGTGTAGATTCTTAAATACAGGTGTAATATGATCTGTTAGATGAGTTTTGGAAATAATTCTAGCGGTCACATTTTGGGCTAGTTGTAAGGTGTTGATGGTCTTTTTGGGGAGACCCTGTAGTAAGCTGTTGCAATAGTCCCAATGTGGAGTTATAAGCACTTGAACCACGGTTCAGAAATCACTAGGTTCAAGGAGAGGTCTGAGGTTCTGGATGGTTCTTAGTTTAAAGAATATAGTCCTGGCTGTTTGTTTTATATGAGATGACAAACTGAGGGACTTGTCCAGAATGATTCCCAGATATTTCGCATCCTGCTTTACTGGGATCGTGGTGTTTTGTATGTTGAATTCAAGAAGGGGGGATAAAATCTAGATTTCTTGTGGTAAACATAATTTCAGTTTTTTTGAAGTTGATTTTTGGAGAGCCAGGATTGTGGTTCAAGAATGCAATCAATCATGTTGCTGTAAATGGGTTTTTTTTATATTTACAAATGTAAATAACAAATATCATCGGCATATATGAGGCATTCTATTCTGTGTTTTTTGAAAATTGAGCAGATTGGTTCAATTTACAGGTTGAAAAGGAGGGCTGATAATGCCGAACCTTGTGGGATTCCCTGTCCTTGAGAAAAGGATGATGAGGATTATTGGTTGATTTTTACAAATTGGTATCTGTTCGTAATGTATGATTTAAACCATTGTAGGGCAGTACCAGCTATTCCTAATTGTACTAGTCTAGCGATGAGAGTAATATAATCCACATTGATTGAGATGTTTAAATACCTCCGTGGCATAAATGTTCAGGGAGAGAGCCTCTTTCAATTGAAAGCAAGTTCTGCTATGAGGGGACATGGGATGAGGGTGAAGGGAGATAGATTCAGGAGTGATATGCAGAAATATTTCTTTACGGAAAGAGCAGTGGATCCGTGGAATAGTCTCCCAGTGGAGGTGGTAGAGATGAGGACAGTAACTGAATTCAAAAAAGCATGGGACAAACACAGAGGATCTCTAAACTTAAAAGGGGGACTGTTGTAGTTGTTGATATGGAAGGACAGACCTGATAGGCTATGTGGTCTTTTTCTGTAATCATATTTCTATGTTTCTATGGAAGGAAGAGGCAATGTCTATGAAGACAAGTACGAAAGCTTGATTAACATTATCCATGCCACGAATGAGGGAGTCAAATAAGACCGTTAGTAAGGTTTCTACTCCGTGGAATAGGCGGAAACCGTACTGGTGTTCGTCAAGGGGAGCGTTTGTGTCAATGAAGTCCTGCAACTGCAATTGGACTATCTTTTCAATGATTTTTGCTAGGAAGGGGGATGCTTGCATTTGGCCTATAGGAGGTAGGGCCATCGCTATTTTGGGATCTGTTCTTGAGTATTGGACGAATGGTGGAGCGTTTGAAATCATTTGGCATAGTTTCTTGGAGGTGGGATTGGTTAACCATACTGAGTATGAACAGTGCTAGTTCAGATTTAGTTGCTTTTATCCAAGAAATCAGGCATGGATCCAGGTTTGAAGTGGTGTTAATTTTAGTAACAGTATCAAGAAGCTGTTTTTCCTTGATAGTGTGAAAAGAGTTCCATTTGCCAGGGAGAGGATTGACTTATCTGTGATAGAGAACTGGTTGTAGGTTTATCACTTTTTAGCTTAGAGGCAAAGTGGTCTGCTATGATTTGTGGGTTAATGGCTGATCTCCAGGAACAATCAGGAATGTAGTCTTCACATATGGGTATCGTCGGCACCAACGGAGCCCGTGTGGGAAAGCTCCCCAGCATCCTATAGGAAAGCTTTTGGGAGCATCCCACTGTGCCTGCGCTGCTGCCTTCCTACCTTTCCAACTCTCCCTCTTCAGTTTTTCGTTTTCCGCGGAGCCGACAGGCACAATTCCTGTCACAGCAGAAAATTTTCTTTTTTGTGGTCGCGTCTGCCTTCCTGTCGACGCTGACACCGGTGGTTTCTTCTTAAAAAAAAAAAAAAAATAAAGCTTTTTTCTTGAGTCTTTTCCCTCTTGGTGCCTCGGCGCCATTTTGGGCCGTAGGCCCTGTTTTTCTTTAAAATGGAGAAACCAACCAGTGGTTTCAAAAAATGTTCAAAATGTAGCTGCACTATTTCTGCTACCAACACCCATGACTGGTGTCTTAAATATTTGGACCCAGACCATTCACCATCGGAGTGTCTCCTTTGCAGAAAGATGACTAAGAGGGGCCTGCAGAATAGAGCTGTGAAACTCGGCACCCTTTTTGCCTCGGATGCAATGTCTGTTGCATCGACGTCGTCCAGGGCTTCATCTTCCTCCCATGGATCTCAGGTAACCAAACCCAGGTCTTCTTCGAAGACTGGCCGGTCCTCAAAGGGTAGATCTCCTCCTAAGCATCGAGATGCTTCTAGCGTTGCCCTTGAGGAGAATACACCGGCCAAACAACCACGGCGGGAGGTCCTTACCTCCAAAGCATTATAAGGGTCCCAAGATGTTCCCGAGGCATCCACTTCCGGAGAGCTCTTGGTGCCATGTTCTGGGGTCATGGCCCGCTTTGCTTTTACCGACACCCAGACATCGGCAGGCTCCATGGATCAACGTATCATAGCCACTGAGTGGAGTCTTGCAGCCTTGCTAGCAGCCTCCATACCACTGAAGCCGCTGTAATCAGTTCCGCAGTCATCGGTACCAATACCGGTACCAGACGTATCCGCATCTACCATTGCACCGCTCTCCACGCTACCACCCATGCCGGCCCTAGAATTGGTGTCCAGCATAGAGGGTCCGGTATCAAGGCATTCCGATGCCAACCTCGATTGGTACCATCAGCAGACGGTGCGGGAGCACCCAGCCCGTCGATACTTAGAGTCTTCCGATTCCGATTCTTCTGATGATTCTATCGGTACCAGAACAGTTCTTCCTGAGGATCTCTCTCCTTCCACGCAACGACGGATGACTCCTCCGGAGGACATGTCTTTTCAAGACTTTATACGGGATGTGGCTCAGGGCCTCTCGATCACCGTGACCCCCGAGAAAGAACCGAGAGCTGAAGAACTTGAAATTCTAAAGTATCCAGTAGCCCCTAAAGAGGCCGCAGCCCTTCCCATACATCGGAGTTTGCATGACCTCATGTTTAGGATGTGGGAGACACCTTTAACGGTGTCTCCACATTCTCGAAGACTCAATACAGTGTACCAGGTACCACAGTGTCCCGGGTTCCAAAAAATGCAGTTACCACACCATTCTGTGGTTGTGGAATTGGCAATGCGCCGAATCAAAAGTGCCAAGTGTGACATAGTGGGATCCTCCAGCCCTTTAGAAAGAGCCAAAAAGGAGGAAATAGAAGCAGTGCTGGATGGTAAACAAAAGCACATGGCTAGTAGTTGCCACGGAAACCAGACACAGGGGAAAGAAACACGCCCTTGCTGCCAGTTAGCTCAGGAGTCACGAGCTGAATCAGAGCACCTGCTAGGGGGAGGAGTCAGGCACTGCCCTAGAGCTCAGGCACATAAAGAGGCCTCAGTAGAGAGAAAGGAGTTTCGTCTAGGGGCTCGGCTAGAGTCTCGACTAGGAGCGTCACCACAAGCTCAGCTGGGAATTCAGCTACAAGGCCAGCCGAGGGTTCTGGTGAGAGGCCAGCAAAGAGGGCAGTTAGCAGACCAGCTAACAGACCAAGAGGAGGACCAGGGTGGAGTCCGAGTTCCAAGCCAAGGCAGAGCTACAGGCAGAGTTCCAGCCCAGAACCATGGGAGAGAGATCGTAGCAAGCTTAAAGGTAGAAGAAGAACCATTTACAAAGTTTTATTCCAGAGAAGAATACAGCAGAAGCAGGCCAGGCTGTCTGCAGTATTCTAGAAATTACCAGGAGAAGAAAAAGCCAGGAAGGCAGTTTCAACACTCATTTCACAAATCAGGTTTTGAATCCACAGCTGTTTCAAAAGCCCAAAGAAAACCGTTTGCAGGCAGGCACAGAGGTAAGCCCAAAGACTGGGTTTTAAATAAGGCTGTTGATAATCAATGTGATTTTACTTATCCAGAGTGTTGGGACTGTGGTTATAATACCTGTAATGAGGATGACTGTTTAAAGCAATACTTGATTCAAGAATATGGTATAAAGCCTAAAACAGAGAGGAAGGGCGTGGCCCAAGAAACAACGTTACAAACATTCCTCCCTGCCTCCCATGAGGAGTTAATGGAAACAGAGCCAGCGTTAGGAAATGTATATGAAGAATTGATGGACTGTACGATTACAATATTGGATGAAATATTATCCCTGCGCTGAGTTTAAGCATTGCAGAGAACTGCAGAAGTGTTAAGATAAAAAGTACAGAGCTGTGGGAAACAGAACTGTTTTACTCTAATTGCTGGGAAGCAAATGTTTGGTGCTGAAGTTAAGCTATTTCTGTTGGAAACTTTTATTTTGTCCTTTGCCAGAAGTATATGGCTTTGTTACCTTTATTTCCATGCTGAAATCCGCCCGGAGGGGAAATAAATCCTGTTTGCTTAAAACCACTTTGAGTGGAGACCACGTGATGTGGTGAGCTCGAGCGGACGTGTCCGGTTTGAGCTCTGGGCCCCCTGCCCCCTAAACCGTAAAACTTCGCCGTGATCAGCCCCCACCTGCTACCCCAGTGCAGGCGGCGGTTAGCTTAGCCCCCGGCACCGCATCTCCCTACCAGACCGCCATGGCTTCCGCGGCTAAACTCGGGCGGAGGGAAAAAGACCGGGCCACCGGGACGTCCAAAATGGTGGAATCTCCCCCGAGGCAGATCGGGCCTCCTACCTCGCCGGTCCTGACGGCTGAAGTCTCGGCAGCGGTGACCAGTGCGCTGTCGGGGCAGTTCGAGGCATTGCACACTAAAATGGACGCAATACAGAGCACATTAGGGGCGCTAGGATCTCGCATGCAAGAAGCTGAGACCCGGATAGCCCACAACAAGGACAGCCTGGCGACTCTTCAGGGGGAGCTCCGTGCGGCGCAAAAGCTAGCCCTAGACCAAGCGCAAAAGCTAGACGACTTAGAGAACAGGTCCAGGAGGAACAATCTCAGATTTTTGGGTGTCGCTGACACGGTCCCTGACCAAGATCTTCGGGGGTTTGTGGAGGCTTTGGCGACATCCTTGCGATCTGAGACCGACACGCTCAGCCCCATTATAGTGGAGCGCGCTCACCGGATCGGGCCCAAGCAGTCGGCGAAGGACCGCCGACCTCGCGTGGTCTTGGCAAGGTTTCTAAGTTTCCCTCAGAAGGAAGAGCTGCTTAAGAATGTGCGGCAAAAGGGAGCGGTGGAATGGCAGAATATGCGCCTTCGAGTCACACAGGACTATTCAGCCGCGCTGAGCCAACGACGAAAAGCCTATGCCTCCTTCTGTCAAAAATTGATCGGTGCTAATCTTCGCTTCCAGGTACAATATCCAGCGCGCCTGGTGATTTGGCACGGAGGGGCTCGGCGGAGCTTCGAATCAGCGAGCGAGGCTACTGCCTATGTGGACAAGCTCACGACACCTGTAACAGATTTGAGCAATTCGCCCGGGGAGTGAAGCGATGCTGCCTGTGCTGGGGACAGAGGGAGGTTAGTTGATACCCTGACGTTCCTACGAACGGAATGAAACTCGGTTCACCCTAGCCCCGGTTGTATCCTAGAACCTCCAGGGTGTTTTGCTGCCCAGCGGGACTTTTAATTAACTGTTCTGCCCTAACTGACAAATGTTTTTGGGGCTACGCACTGCCATGAGGGGGGGACCCTCGGCTAGCGCACTGTGAGAGGGCAGACCCCATCCGTTCCGGTACGGCCGGCGGGGATGGCGGGCGGAGGCCTCCCTTAAGAATTTTTGCTCCCCTTGGAAAGAAAGCCTGGTGCAGAGGGCAGAAGCTGGACTTAAAATAGCCGAGGCAACTGTGTTACTACTGTTTTGTTACACTGTTTTTTGAGTTTCCTTCTGACTTCAAATAAAGTACAATGTAGCAGCTAGTGTGGACTAGGCCGGAGGCTTACTCTGACTTCCCGGGTTTTTTTTATATATAATCGGCCCTCTCTTGGAGGACTTCCTTGCTGCCTGGAGGACCTCCGGAAGGGGCCCGAAGACCCGGGGTGACGGGGAGTAAGGTGAACACTGAGCCAGGCACCGGATATTCGAAGTTTGCTCCCCTCCGCCCCGACGGCGCCATCTTGTTCCATATCAACCCACAGACTGAATGTATGCTTTAGTGTTCTCCGGGTGGCCTTCCATCTGGCTATTTGGGTGTGCCGATAGCGGCCTGTGGCTCTTGGAGGGCCGCATGGGGGGGGAGCACTCCACACTGTGTGTATCAGACCAGACGCAGTAACGCTCAGTGGCCTAACCCCTCTGAGTTGGCCCCCGAGGGGTTCTCTCTTCCTTTATCTTTTATTTTTGTTTGCCTTGCTCGATGGGGTCTGGCTGTGGTTTTTTTTTCCTTTTTTCTATCACGGTCCCCCATGTGGAGGGGGTGGAGTGCTGCCCACCCAGCCTTTGTTTACCTGACTGCTGGGTTGCTACAGCGTTGGGATAGCTGGGCTGTTTTGCCATGTCCCCCCATTAGCTGTTTATATTTGTGTTGTTGTGTTGTGGTAACACGGGGGGTTGGGGGGGAACACTTTGGAGAAGGGGCGGAGCGGGAGGCGAAGGGGTTGTGTAGGGGGTACAGGGATTTAAGTAGGGGGAAATGGTGGGGGGGGGTTGGCTTATTGGTGGGGGAGGGGGGTCCTACTCACATCCTAGGTCTCTAATGGGAAGGGAGAGGAGTGCTATTGGTTGGGAGAGGGGGAAGGTAGGGTGGGGGTGGGGGTGGGGGTGGGGGTGGGGGCAGGGGGGGGTGGGGGGAGATAATCAGATGGGGTTGGGAAAGGTAGTGGGAGGGAGGATGGGGGGTTCATGTGTGTGGCTAACCAGGAGCATCCTTCCAATTAGGGGGGGACCTCAGGCTGGGGAGGTCCGCCCACACTATGCTAGTCAGTTCGTGTTATACTTGCTGGATGTCTACTATCCAACCTGAGGATCATTTCCTGGAATGTCTGCGGGATAGGTAACCCTATTAAGCGATCCAAAGTGTTACAGGTTCTGGCGCGACTAAAATGCGATGTCGCCTTACTACAGGAGACCCACCAGACGGCCGATGAGCATGTGAAATTGCAACGGACCTGGGTGGGGCAGAGTAGGGGGGCCCCCGCCGTGGGTAGAAAGGGTGGAGTGGTCACACTCATTGGTAAAAAGATACGTTTTGACCTAAGTAAAGAAATTGCGGACCCCGAAAGACGCTACCTGTTGCTATATGGTCACTTGGAGGGCAAGCCGATAGTTCTGGGGAATCTGTACGGCCCCAACGTTTTGGACCGAGCGTTTTATAACCGCCTGGCGTCCCAGGTGGAACAGCTACCCGATGTTCCTCTGATACTAGCTGGAGATTTAAACGGGGTTCTTGACATAGCTGTGGATACGGATGGGACGGGGGGCGCACGGGGGCGGGCCCCTACTACGGCTACACTTCGGGAGCTGTGTCGGCGTTTGGGTGTTGTGGATCCGTGGCATTTACTGCACCCCCTTGAAAGGGACTTCACCCATCAGTCGCGGGCGCACGGGACTAGTGCCCGCATAGACTACATATTGCTTTCGGAAGGGATTTTTTCACAAGTAGATGAGGCGCAGATTGGCCCTACCGAGGTATCGGACCATGCCCCGATTTGGGTGGATTTAGCGTGGGGGGTGGTGGCCGATACGACGCGCATTTGGCGGTTCCCCGCAGGTCTGGACCATGATCTGGAGTTTCAGGCCCATTTGCGGAGCTGTTGGGAAGACTTCATGACTCACCACGAAATACACGCTGCCGATCCGGAATTGCTTTGGGAGACTGCTAAGGTTGTGTTGAGGGGCAATATAATTGAATATGTGGTGCGTAAGCGTCGACGTTTGGCGCGGCAAATAGTGCACTTGGAAAAACAGGTGGTCAGAGCGCGTCGTCGCTGCGCAGGGGACCCCTCAGGAGCCAACCGTAAACACTATTGGGAACTGCAAACATCGCTCAATGAACTTATACATCAGCGGACGAAAAAAATCGCACTTCTACTACCGTTATTGTTTATATCAGTTTGGGGACAAACCCGGCCGTCTTTTGGCTCGCTGCCTACGCGGCAGCCGTGGTGTTCGTACGGTAGCCGCCCGCCCTGCGGGACCGGTCGGGTCACTTGCATAAGGATAATCGGGCTATTGTGGGGCAGTTCCGTTCTTTTTTTCAACAACTCTATGCGCGACGAGAGGGTTCCATGGCAGAGATGCAGGGTTATTTGCAGAAACTACAGTTGCCGAGGTTGTCCTCAACACAGCGCGCAACCCTGGGACGCCCCTATTACTGTAGAGGAGGTTCGCGGTGTTATCCAGAGAGCACAGTGTTGTAAAGCGCCCGGGCCGGACGGATATGGGGCCGAGTTCTATAAGGTGCTTGAGGACGCGGTCTCCTCGGTCCTCGTGGACGTGTACGGTTGTAGGGCAAGGGCTGGGCGATTCACCTGGGGATCAAACCATGCTTATGTTACCTTAATACCCAAGCCTGGGAAGGATCCCACCCAGGCGGCTTCATATCGCCCTATATCGCTGTTGAATTTTGATATAAAGATACTGGCAAAAATATTGGCGGATCGACTGGCTTCGGTGCTCGATGGTCTGATCCACGAGTCACAGGTGGGTTTCGTGAGAGGGCGCTACGCTGTTCGTAATTTACGGAAGATTTTGGCATCTCTCGAATGGGTCCGGGAGCGGGAACTGCCATCTTTGCTGATCAGCTTCGACACTGAGAAAGCTTTCGATCAAGTACATTGGGACTACTTGCAGGGTCTGTTACCACATTATGGCCTGGGTGATACCTTCCGCAGCTTTGTGACACTGTTGTATGCGGACCCGACAGCGGGCATCCTTTGCAATGGACTGCTCTCCGATCCCTTTCCCCTTGAACGGGGCACACGCCAGGGTTGCCCGCTGTCACCTCTACTTTTCATTTTATCATTAGATCCGCTGATACGCACCGTGGAGGACTCCACGACCATCTCGGGGGTCCAGATTGGGGCAGTGGGTTTTAAGACGGCCGCCTTTGCGGATGATATCCTGGTTCATCTCACATCTCCCCAGCGCTCCCTCCCACTTTTGATGGAGGCATTTTCAAATTATGGGAGATTTGCAGGCTTATGCATTAATACGGAGAAATCTGAGGCCTTAGATGTGGGGGGGGTTCGTTGCGGGCTCAATGGTTGGGCGCATTTCCCCTCCGTTGGGCGGATGAGGCTTTTACATATCTCGGTATAGAGTTGACTAGGGCGCCCGCGTCCCTATATAAATCAAACTTCGATCGGGTGTTTCTCAAGCTCCAGGCGCAACTACGGGTCTGGATGCCGCTGCCTCTGTCTCTGTTGGGCCACGTGGCGGTCCTACAGATGGTTATCCTTCCACGAATACTATATTGGATGCAAACCCTCCCAACCTGGTTGTTGCGGCGGGACGTAATCCGTCTGGAGCGGGAAGTCCGACGCTTCTTATGGAAGGGGGCCCGAGCGCGCATACCGCTTTCTCGCATGAGAGGTAATTGGAGGACCGGAGGGGTGGGAGTTCCAGATTTTTGGAAGTATGCACTAGCTTGTCAGGCTCGTCATCTTAGCGACTGGCTGGGGGACACGGCGGTGTACACCCCCCGGGAGTTCGAGCGGGCCTTTATGGCGCCGCATGCCCTGGAAGCGGCCTTGCAGCTGCCTGGGGCGCAGTTACCGGCTCGATTGACCAATAGTGTGCTATTGCGGGCGATGCGGCGTACCTGGCAACAGCTAAATAAATATTGGGGCAGCAACCCTGAGGTCTCATCTTGGTTACCACTTCGGGGCAATGCCCAATTCACCCCGGGTTCCGATTCGTCTGCTTTCTTGCACTGGGAAAGAGCAGGCATTGGCCGTTTAGGGAATGTAGTAGATTTGACGGGGAAGTGTAAGCCATTGGAGGAGCTTGCTGCGGAATTTGGCTTGAATCGGGTCACTTCTGGTTTTGCGTATGCCCAACTTTCCCACTACGTAGGCTCTCTGTCCCCGTCGGAGCTCCGGGTGGAGCATTCGACGCAGATTTTGGAATTTTTGAGTTTGGGTGCAGAGAGCCCCCCATCTATTGCTGACCTGAAAAAGCGTTTGGAAGGCCTTGGGACCCCCGCGGATTTTACAGCCGTGGAGCAGGCATGGGCGCAGGACCTGGGCCGGGCGGTCGTCCCGGGCTCCGTATCGGCCGCTTTGCGTCAGATCCGATACTTAGCGGAAGGGGCCCGATGGCGGGAGGTGCAATATAAGTCTATTCTGCGCACGCATTTCTCCCCGCGGAGGGCGTTGCGGAGTCATCTGGCCGAGTCTGGCGGCTGTCCTAAGTGTTCGTGCTCCCTAGCTGACCTGGGTCATATGTGGTGGCACTGCCCGGCGATCCAATCTTACTGGCGGCGCATCGGAGATTATCTTGGTGGACTTTTGAGGCAGCGGGTTACTTGGACGGGGTTATTAGTCGTGCTGGATTGCCTGGGACCACTCCACCCTAAGGGGCGGTGGGAGCGTTTTCTGGTGCGTAAGGCTTGTCTGGTGGGGAAAGGACCGATACTACATCGCTGGAGAGAGGCAGCAGCCCCTACATTTTGTGAATGGCGCAATAGCTTTCACCAGCTTATGCTCTTTGAGCGCCGCCGTGCACTGGGGTCTCCCAGGCGCTGGGCCCATTTTCTCTTGGTCTGGCTGCCCTATGTTCAAACTTTGAGCCCTATTGCCCGCAGTGCGGTGCTTCAGGTTGGATAGAGATGCTCCTGGTTTAGTGTGAATGGTGTTTATTGGGGTTCGGGGGGGGGGTGGGCAGGGGGGGTATATGACGGGGATAGCTCTGACCGGTTTGCTTGCCTTGTTTGAGGTTCGCAGCCTCCGGCGGTGGATCAGACAAAACCACGCTGGAGGGGTTCCGCAATGAAAATGGGAAAAAACTTTTTCTGCTGTTGTTTTGTGAACCTGTTGTTTGTTATTATGCTGTTGGTTATTTAATAAACAGATTATACAAAAGAAAACCACTTTGAGTTCACACTACTCTTCATCGGACAGTGAAAGAAACTACATTTCCCAAGAGGCTTTGCTTCAGGAAAAAGTCAAGTAGCTGTTCAGGAAGGAAAACAGGTCGCTTAAGCCCTACACGCTCTTGCTGGGGGCAATAAAGGCGCGGTTACACAAGACACATTCATCTAATCCTCCGGGCCGTGAGGCAAGAACTCTCGATGCTTTCAGGCCTCTCTTATTGGCCAGAATAAGTTCATACATACTCTACATGGGTATGTTTCTTGGGGAGGTGACTAAAGATTTGGAACTAATGGCTCTTCTTCTCCCAGACGACAAGAGGGCTGATTTCCTGAAACTTGTTAAACATGCCCAAAATGTTTCTAAGTTCATGAACAGGGCAACCTTTGATTGTTTCGAATGTATTAGCAAGACTTCTGCTATTTCCATTGGTGCATGTCAGATTGCTTGGTTACAAGCATCTGATTTAGAGCAGTGGGTGCAAGATAAGCTGGGGAATATTCCTTGCAGTGGAGAAAACCTCTTTGGCAAGGTTTGGCAGGACAAAGCTTCTCAACTTAAGTCCGAGAACACTACCTTGAATAGACTCTCAAGGACCACTGCCAACACAGCTAAGAAAAAGAACGGTTAAGAAACCCTTTTTCAACAAGAAAAATAAATTCTGTCCTTCTTGCACCCATGCTGTCCACTGCCCAGTTCATGCTCCCCAGAAGGGGCATCAGCAGCTGAAACAGCAAAGAAAGGCTCATCCCAGAGCTCAACCAGCTCAGCAGACACAGCCTCCACAAGGTCTTTGACTCCTTCCTAGAGAACCTAGTCAAACTACCTCTAAAAATTCCAGAGCCACTCAACATTGCAGGCAGACTGTGTTACTTTGCCAAGAGGTGGCAGCAGATAACATCAGAGCATTGAACTCTCTCCATAGTGACAGAGGGATACAAACTCCATTTCCACAGTATGCCCCCTCCCTCTACTCCAAGAGAGTTCAGTTCTCGCTCCCCCCCCCCCCCTCACCACTCTCTTGGTTCAGGAAGTTACCTCACTCCTGACTCAGGGTGTCATAGAGGAGGTATCTCTTTCTCAACAAGGCCTGGGATTTTACTCCCCCTACTTCCTTATACCAAAGAAAACAGGAGGGTGCAGGCCCATTTTCAACCTCAGGGAATTAAACAAGTATCTGTTCCGAGAGAAATTCAAAATGATCTCTCTCGGAACACTTCTACCTTACATCCAGAGTCAGGATTTGCTATGTTCTCTAGACCTAAAGGACACATATCCTTATTCATGCAGAACAAAGGAGGTTTCCTTTTCGGTCATCCAGTTTAGTCAGATACTTCTGGGTAGTGCACCTCCTCCTGCAGCCCGGAGACGGCATGTGCAAAAAACGTGTCATCACTGCATGTAGCTCCTCCGCTCCCCCAGCCATCTCCAGTGTGTCCAGTCTCCGTGCAGCAGGAGGACGTGTGAGCCTAGTGCTGGGCTCAATTTAGGGCTAGGTTAAGGAGCATAGGAGTTTTGCTTTATTTTTCAGGCTCTTTCTTTGATTCTGTTTTATTTGGTGCTGTGCCTTTAAAAAAAAAAAAAAAAAGTGAAACGAACAAGCGGTGCAGGATTTCTTCTGCCTGTCTCTGCTGAGGTTTCGTTGTGTGAGTGTATGGGCTTTTGGCTCACCTTTGATCTCTCCACCCTTGCCAGTTCGGGGGAGAGCTCTTGGCCGGCAGCGGAACACTGATTGACCTTCCTCAGTTTCTCTACCCACTTTGGGCTGGAACGGCCAGCTGACAACCCGGTAGTCTCTCCGTGGTGCAGCATTTCTCCCGAAGGCGCGGGAGCGTGAGCGCTGATACCTCGCTTTCTCCCTTCTTCCCTTTCTGGGTGCGACAAGGTAAGCAGGGATCTAGCAGAGTTAGAACGGCTGATTTCTTTGCCGTTGTTTCTGCAGCGTCGGGCAGTTTTGGCGCCCTTTTTTTTCTTTCACTCAAGCGGCGGCCGCCATTTTGACCTCGTGGAAGCCGCGTGGTCACCGCTTGCCGGAGTGCAGGGAGTGAAGAGAGGCTGGGAGACAGTTTTTTCTTCGGCCATTTCAACTCAGCTAACGTTGGGTTTCTTGTTTTCATAGATTAGGGTTCTGTTTAGTATTTTATTTTATTTTCCTGGAGGCAGTTCCCTAGTCCCTTTTATTTCTTCAGAGGAGGGAAGTTTGGGACTGTGAGTTTTTTGGTTTGATACAGTTCTAGTACTGGCATAAAAAATATATTTTTTTTTTGTTTCTGGGTTTGCATAACCTTTATGGCGGCACGCCTTCAGTGTGTGGTGTGTGGCAGCCGGAGGGGAGCGATTACGGAATCTGGGATCTGCCGAGGGTGTACGGCAGTGTCCGCCTCTCTGGAACATCAAATGGAGATTCAGACGGCTGAGAGTCAAGACGTGGAGCTGGTGACGGAGGGGGTTTCTCCATCAGCGTCTCAACAGCCACCCGTACAGGCTTCCCAGGAAGGGCAATGTTTGGCTTCTCTGTCCGGGGGAGCGGAGCACCTGCTCGGTGATTTTTCTCCAGACTTTGTGTTAATTATGCACGAGGCATTCTGTAGGCGGCGGGAGGGTAGGCTGCCGGATTCCTTGGCATCGTCCGCGCCATCTCCGCAGGCTTCCGCAGCGGGGGTGGGCAGCGGATCCCTTCGTCCGCCTAAGAAAGTGAGGGTTCGGGATCCTTCGCCTCCTGAGGTCGAGTGGCAGGACTCAGAAGAACGTGAGTCGGAGTTGGAGCCTGGTGTAGAGGAGCTGGAGGAGGGAGAGATTCCCGAACCAGAGGATCAGGCGAAGATTATTAGGTTATTCCGCAGAGAGGAATTGGTGCCGCTTATTATGGAGTCTCTACAAACTCTGAAATTAGTGGCCGAACAGCCAGCAGCAGACGAAGGGGAGGAAGACCCGATTATTCAGGCGGTGAGGCAGTCTCAGGTAGTTTTTCCCGTGCATCGTGTAGTTGACCAAATGATTCAGGAGGAATGGGATTTGCCTGAAGCTGGTCTCAAGGGCATTAGGACTATGTCTTGTTTGTATCCTTTGGCAGATAAGGACAAAAAAAGATTTCGCTCTCCGAAGATTGATGCGGCAGTGTCGGCAGTAACGAAAAAGACCACCATTCCTGTGGAGGGCAGTGCTGCTCTAAAGGATGCGCAAGATAGAAAGGTTGATGGTTTGTTGAAGCAGTCCTTTGAAGCGAATGCCCTCTTGCTTCAAGCTTCCATCTGCGGGGCTTGGGTAGCTAGGGCTTGTCTCAGATGGACTCAGGGGTTGCGCAGGGTCGTGCAACTAGAACCCGAGGGTCTGCGGGAGTTGGACCATCTGGAGTCCGGGGCGGCTTACTTGTCCAATGTTCATTATGATTTAATCAGGGCCCTAGCTAATAGCATGGCATCTTTGGTGGCGGCTCGTCGGTCCATTTGGCTGAAGAACTGGGCGGCGGACGGCTCTTCTAAAGCGCGGCTCAGTAAGCTGCCTTTTAGGGGGAACCTGTTGTTTGCTGAGGACTTGGATAAGTTGGTGAAGGATTTGGGGGAGTCCAAGGGGGGTAGACTCCCGGAAGATAAACCTAAGCAGGGAAGATCCTCGCAGTCCTTTCGAGGGCAATTCCGTGACTTTCGGAGGTTTCGTTCTTCCTGGTTGGGGGGCTTCCAACGGGGACGCTTTGCTCCACGGGCGCAAGGTTTTCGAGGGTTTCGAGGCGTCGGTAGAGGGTTTGCAGCGATGTCCTCGGCTCCTGCCAGAAAGTCCCAATGAAGTGAGGCGGGCTCTGGCCGGAAGTCAACCATTAGGAGGGAGGCTTCGGGCTTTTCTTCCGGCTTGGGCCCAAATCACGATGGATCAGTGGTTTCTGGAGATAATTCAGGACGGCTATGCTTTGGAGTTCGCCCGGCCCGTTCGGGATTCCTTTGTTCTCTCCCCCTGCAAGGGCCTACAGAAATCCATGGCGATTCGTCAGACGCTAGACCACTTGTTGCAGTTGGAGGCGGTGGGTCCTGTGCCTTCCAGCGACTACGGCAGGGGTCGATACTCAATCTATTTCATAGTCCCGAAAAAGGATGGTTCGGTTCGGCCTATTTTGGATCTAAAAGGGGTGAACCGATGTTTACGCGTTTCACATTTCCGGATGGAGACCCTAAGGTCCGTCATTGTCGCAGTGCGGCAAGGGGAGTATTTAACATCTCTCGATCTGACGGAGGCCTATCTGCATATTCCAATCAGGGAAAGCCATCGCAGATTCATTCGCTTTGCTCTACCGTGGGGGCATTACCAGTTTCAGGCCTTGCCCTTTGGCCTCGCGACGGCGCCGCGCACCTTTACCAAGATTATGGTGGTGGTGGCGGCAGCGTTAAGCAAAGACGGCATCCTGGTTCATCCTTACCTGGACGATTGGTTGATTTGGGCGAAGTCCGCAGCTGAGAGCATTCAGGTTACGGACAAGGTAGTGAGGTTTCTCGAGCAGCTCGGCTGGGTCGTCAATCGGGCGAAGAGTCACTTAGTACCTACGCAGGAGCTCGAATACCTCAGGGTATGGTTCGACACTCGGGTAGGGAGAGTGTTTCTACCGGCTCGACGAGTGCAGGGTTTGCAGGTGTTGCTTCATCGGTTTCTGGTCTCTCCGGCTCCATCGGCCTGGAGTTATCTCCAGGTTCTGGGAACCATGGCAGCGACGTTAGAGGCAGTACCTTGGACCAGGTTTCACATGCGTCCGTTGCAGAGAGCGCTGCTTCGTCGCTGGTCTCACCAGGAGGACTCGCTGAACGCGCGACTTCCTTGTCCCACCAAGGTCAGGAGGTCGCTTCGTTGGTGGCTGCTTCCCGGGTCGTTGACCACAGGGGTGAGTCTGGAGCAACCGGATTGGCTTTCCCTTTTGACGGATGCAAGTCTAGTGGGCTGGGGAGCACACTGCGGGGAGCTCTTCACGCAGGGACTTTGGTCGGCCCAGGAATCCACTTGGTCCATCAACAGATTGGAACTTCGAGCAGTGGTTCTGGCGCTGCAGGCATTCGAGGCCACCGTGACGGGGAGAGCGATCCGGGTGCTGTCCGACAACTCGGCGACGGTGGCATACATCAATCGTCAGGGCGGCACCGGAAGCCTGCCCATGGAAGCAGAGGCGGAACGGCTCTTTCAGTGGGTGGAAACTCGATTGTTGGCGGTGTCGGCGGCGCACATTGCCGGGAAGGACAATGTGACAGCGGACTTTCTCAGCAGGGTGCAGGTAGATGCCGGGGAGTGGGAGTTAAATCCCGGGATCTTTGCGCAGATAGTCCAAAGATGGGGATCGCCCCTCATGGAGCTCATGGCGAATTTCCAGTCGGCAAAGGCCAGTCGATTTTTCAGCCGGCGTCGAGAAAGGATGTCAGAGGGGATCGACGCAACCTTGGCCGATGTCGGGTCTGCTCTACGTGTTTCCTCCGTGGGCGCTAATCGGCAGAGTGGTGCAAAGATTCGAGGCTCATCGGGGGAGCGTGTTGTTGGTGGCTCCGGACTGGCCGAGGCGTCCCTGGTACGCAGATCTGATTCGGCTTCTCAGCAGGGACCCATGGCGGTTACCGGCGTCAGAGGATCTATTACGGCAGGGATCTCTTCGAATGCCGCAAGTGGATCGATTCTCGCTTACGGTCTGGCCATTGAGCGGGCGAGGCTAAAGAAGAGAGGTTATTCGGCGGCAGTAATAACGACTTTGCTCAAGGCGTGGAAGAGGTCTACTTCTCTGGCTTACGTGCGTGTATGGCGAATATTTGAATGGTGTTCTAGGGGTCAGATCCGAGCGGCAACGGCGTCGGTGCCGGTGGTACTGAGTTTTTTACAGGACGGTTTTGAGAAGGGCCTGGCTGCTAGTTCCTTAAGAGTCCAGTTGGCGGCCTTAGCATGCTATCGGGGCAAGGTGCAGGGGGTGGCGTTAGGGACGCACCCGGATGTGTTGCGTTTTCTGAAGGCTGTATCCAACCTACAACCAGCTCGTAGAGTCATTGTTCCTTCGTGGGATCTCAACCTGGTTTTGGGGGCCCTAGCGAGGGAACCTTTTGAGCCATTGTGCAAGGCATCCGTGAAGGATTTAACGCTGAAGACTGTGTTTTTATTAGCCATCTGCTCAGCAAGACGAATTTCGGAACTACAAGCTTTATCTTGTCGAGAACCGTTCTTGTCTTTTTATGAGGACAAGGTGGTTCTGTGGCCTGTTCTGTCCTTTTTTACCGAAGGTGGTTTCGCCGTTTCACTTGAATCAAACTGTGTCCTTGCCGGTTCTGGGTTCGCCGGGGGACAACGAGGCGGACCGCTGTTTGCAGCGGTTGGACTTGAAGCGCGTGTTGCAACAGTATTTGAAGGTGTCTGCGGACTTTCGTAAGTCAGATCGGTTGTTTGTATTGTTCGGGGGAAACCGCAGAGGTGAAGCAGCGGCTAAAGCGTCTATTTCGCGGTGGATTAGAGAAACCATTGCTTCCGCTTATCTCTTGGAGGGCAGAGTGGTGCCTGCAGGTTTGTGGGCTCATTCTACTAGAGCTCAAGCGGCGTCTTGGGCGGAGCACGGCTTGGTGCCTCCGGCGGAGATTTGTCGGGCGGCCACTTGGTCGTCCCTTCATACTTTCAGCAAACATTACCGGTTGGACGTGCTTTCAGTGCAGGATGCGGGCTTTGGATCGACAGTGTTGCATGCCGGTTGGAAAGGTCCCTCCCAATAGTTACTGCTCTGTTACATCCCAGAAGTATCTGACTAAACTGGATGACCGAAAAGGAAATGGAAATTACACTTACCTGGTAATTGTGGTTCCTTGAGGGAATCCAGTTTAGTCCTCAGTCCTACCTGGGATAATTGAGGGCGCTGAAATAGTTCAAGTACGCTGGAGTTACTGGTAAGTTCTGTTAGGAGCTTATTTGTCTGTATGGTGACTCGCTCAGGGGGAGGCAGGTAGAAGAAAACAAGCCTGTCTTCATAAAAAAGAAAAAAAAAACCAAAAAGGGGGAGTACGCATTAGAAAACAGTTTTTGAGCTGTTCTAGTACCCTTTTTTCTTCAGAGTTGGTTCTGTTTTTATAGATTAGTTACTAACTTATTGCTCCTTTAAGTGTGCTTTGTCAATAGTTCACTGGAGATGGCTGTGGGAGCGGAGGAGCTACATGCAGTGATGACATGTTTTTTGCACATGCCCAGTCTCCGGGCTGCAGGAGGAGGTGCACTACCCAGAAGTATCTGACTAAACTGGATTCCCTCGAGGAACCACAATTACCAGGTAAGTGTGATTTCCATTTCTTCGATTCCTCTTTCAGGGAAGACATTACCAGTACAGGGTTCTACCCTTCTGCCTGGCTTCTGCCCCAAGAGTCTTCACAAAATGCATGGCAGTAGTAGCAGCATTTCTAAGGACTCTAGGGATATTTGTCTTCCCCTACTTAGGCGACTGGCTGATCCGAGCATCAACAGCTCCAGAGGCCAGCTCTGCTCTTTCCTGCACAATGCAAGTTCTTCAATATCTGGGATTGGTTTCTAGACATGCGGCAATCAAGGGCTTTCCTACCACAGCTCCGCTCAACTGGCTTCTCAAGCAGCTATGAAAACTTTCCTGACTGCTCAAGAAATGCTTCAGCTGCTCGGTCATATGGCATCCACTGTACATGTGGTCCCCTATGCTCGCCTACATATGCGGGCAGCCTAGTGGACCCTAGCCTCTCAGTGGACTCAGGCGTCGGGTTGTCTTCGGGACAAAATCAGAAACTGCACGCCTCATTTCGTCCCTTCAGTGGTGGCAATTGCTAGAAAACCTACTCGTAGGGTCACCTTTTCAGCAGCCACCACACCAAGCTACCTTGACGACAGATGCATCCAAGTTGGGTTGGGGAGCTCATCTGGACAGTCTCTCCACTCAGTGTTTCTGGACCTAGCAGGAGGCTTGTCTTCACATAAACCTACTGGAATTCAGAGCCATTTTCTACGCTCTTTGAGTATTCCAGGACCATCTGCGCTACAAGACCGTTCTTGTCGAGACAGACAATCAGGTAGCCATGTTCTATGTGAACAAGCAGGGGGGGATAGTTTCTCAGGCATTGTGCAACAAAGCTCTACACCTATGATCCTTTGCAAGAGGCCTTCAGATTCACCTACTAGTGGTGTATCTCCCAGGCAAACAGAATCTCCTAGCAGACAAACTCAGTCGAGTGCTGCTATCACACGAATGGTCTCTTCATTCACAGCAAATTGCTTCAATCTTTTGAATCTGGGGAACTCCAGATATAGAACTATTTGCAAGTCCTCAGAATGCCAAACTTCCCGATTCTGTTCCAGAATTCCTGCTCGGAACAGTCAGGCAATGGATGCTTTCCACTTCCACCGGGGTCAGGACTTCCTATATGCCTACCCACCCATTCCCCTCATTCCCAAGACTCTGTTCAAACTTCAGAGAGACAGGGGCCAGTGATCCTCATAGTCCCACGCTGGCCATGACAGACGTGGTATCCACTGCTTCTATGTCTCTCTCAAGCCAAACCTCTGGAGTTGGGAGGGGCTCCAGATCTTCTATCCCAGGAGAACAGGATGCTTCTGCACCCCAACCCTCAGTCCTTGCACCTGATGGCGTGGCTGCTGAGAGCTTTGAACTACATGATATCAACCTCTCTCAATAGGTTAAAGATATCCTTTTGGCCTCCAGGAAACCTTCCACAAGGCTTGCTTATGCCTTTAAGTGGAAAAGGTTCTCTATCTGGTGTTCAGAAAAGGAACTTCATCCTTTTTCAGTTCCAGTAGAGGCATTACTGGAGTATCTCCTCCACCTTTCATCCTCTGGCCTTAAAATTAATTCAGAAGGGTCCACCTTAGTGCCATTGCGGCTTTCCACAAACCCTTTGCTGGACAACCTGTCTCCTCTCAGCCGCTTGTAGCGCGTTTTATGAGAGGTGTACTCTTAACTAAGCCTCCCATTAAGCCACCACCCGTGGCATGGGATTTAAATCTTGTCCTTGGACAGCTTATGAAGCCGCCCTTCGAACCCTTAGCCACTACATCCCTAAAGTTTCTTTCTTGGAAGGTGATCTTCCTAATTGCCCTCACTTCTGCAAGACGCATCAGTGAGCTACAAGCTTTAGTGGCTGATCCTCCTCACACAAGGTTCCACCATGATAAGGTAGTCCTTAGGACTCATCCTCACTTTATGCCAAAGGTGGTTTCGCCTTTTCATTTGAACCAGTCGGTTTACCTTCCTGTCTTTTTCCCTAGGCCTCATGCCTCAAGTGTAGAAAGGAATCTTCACACTCTAGATTGTAAATGGGCTTTAGTCTTTTACCTTCAGAAGACTAGGCAGCATAGAAAGGCTTCACAGCTTTTTGTTGCCTTTGATTCCAGACACCTGGTTTTACCAGTTTCCAAGAGAACACTCTCCAAGTGGATTGCAGACTGCATATCCTTTACCTATGAGAGTAAGGGACTTTCTCTCGAAGGTCATGTCACAGCTCACAATGTGAGAGCAATGGCAGCCTCTATGGCCAACCTTCGCTCCGTGTCGATTGACGACATCTGCAAAGCAGCCACTTGGTCCTCTGTCCACACTTTTGTGGCCCATTATTGCTTGGACAAGGACTCCCGTTGGGATGCCTCGTTTGGCCAGGTGTTCTCCAGCATCTCTTTCAGACTTGGAACAACTCCTACCCCCCATCCTGGATTTCGATACCAGAGATCCTTGGGAGGAAGCATGACTCACCTCAGCCTGGGTTTCGCTGCTTTCTGGGGGTCATCTCCCTGGCATTTCTGAGCTTGGGAGTCCCATATGTGAAGACTACATTCCTGCTTCTTCCTGGAGATAGCGTAGTTACTCACCTGTAACAGGTGATCTCCGGGAACAGCAGGAATTGAGTCTTCACAACCCACCCACCTCCTCTAGGAGTTGTATCTCTATCTCTCTCTCCCTTTTTCTTTCCTTCTCTCCTTCTCTCCTTTTGTCTCAGCTACAAAAGGAGGGAAGGCAGCAGCACAGGCACAGTGGGATGCTCCCAAAAGCTTTCCTATAAGATCCTGGGGAGCATTCCCACGCGAGTTCCGTCGGTGCCGCTGATACCCATATGTGAAGACTCAATTCCTGCAAATGAGCAGAAGAATGCAAAGCGCATGAGTTATAAAGAATTTGATTTCCATGTTTGCAAACTGTAGCAGAGAGGATTTGGATTGAATAGAAGATAGTATCTGAGGAGGGATAGCCGACAAAACAGTAACTATAGCCAAGTGGGGTCTGCATTAGTTGGAAAAGTAATGGGGATTGTAGTGCCACTGTGGTGGACACAAGGTATATAAATAGCTGTATAGGGGCAATAAGGCAAAATATAATAGCAGCAATAAATGATAAGTAGAACAGGGTAATAGTACGTTACAATAATGAACAGTGAGGGAGCAGCTACTATGGATTGCTTCAGTGATAGCATTTAGATCTGTGATGAGAATGGCGTAGAAAGCAATGTTCTGATTTAGTTGTCACACGCTAAGGTACATGGATCAGCATAAAAGGTCGATACAGTGGGATGTTGAGGGGTATAATAGGTTATTAAAGAGAGAAGCAGTATGGCTGCAGAAAGAACTCTGCCATTTAGGAGGAGCAAATACAATAGCCACGTGACATACAGGTTGGCTAACAGAATAGTGGCATGTGAGAAACCAAGTTTTATTATTTGAACAGTGGGATACAAACCATGTGATCACAATGCGAGAACAGAGAGGAATTAAAATGCGACTCATAGGCAAGAGGTATCTAGAGAGATATGTAGAACTAGCTAGTTTGAGAGACAAAAGTTACATTTGTGTTACTGTGGTAGAGTTTTAATAATGCTATAACAAGTTAAACATTACATTTGCATTAAAGTTACCTCCCAACATATCCAATTTAATTGTATCTTAATCAAAATTTTAACGCTCAAATATTATGGATCTTTTCGTATCCAGTTGTGTATACTGTAGTAGTAGCGAATAGTGTTTGGAGTTTGATCCATGAGTGTCAGCATGTAGCGCCTAAACTTTAAACATGTATAGTCTGTAAGGAGTAGGGTTAGCTGTTTAAAACTTACGATTCAATCTGCCGATTGAGTAGGCTCTTGTTCCATGTGCGATCTTGATTTATCGAGACGTCTTCATCTAAGGGCCTTGCCCAAGGGCTCTCTGGCGAGGTGTGCCTGAGCCGCGCTGAGTTTTAAAGGCTCTCTGTGCTGGTGGAGTGCTCGGTGGATGGAGCTTGCCGGCCGCGTGCTGAATAGGTGCAGGAAAAGGCAGCACGTACAGTACATTCTCATTCTCACCTCTTTGTGGCTTTTGTTCCGACGATCGTTGGTCCTGTACTTGTTATGGAGCCGGCGGCTGGTCAGAGAGAGTTGTGCCTCCCTCGGGGGGTCTCCGATCGCAATTGCAGCCCCCAGGTCTGAGCAAAGAGGATGTTCGCCTGAGCCATGCTGATTTTTAAAGGCTCTCTGTGCCGGTGAAGACAGTGCTCAGTGGGCGGAGCTTGCCAGCCGCGTGCTGAAGAGGTGCAGGAATGACTAGGCAATAGAGGACTTGAGTTCTGCCAGCACTTCTCCCAAACTGCTGAGGACAGAGACTGTCTGATCAGAGAAACTGCATGAGAAACTGCTATGAACTCAAGCAACACTCTCCGCCCATAACAAAGAATGCAAGAACTACTAACTGACCTGTACCACCACCATGCAGCTGGGAGAAATTCTGAACCAGCCTCAACCAGCAACCACCACCTTGACTGGGCAACTTTGAGCTTCTTAGGTTTGGGAAGAAGACTGCACTCACTGATCATTTTCCTCAACCCAAACCAGGTGTTCCCCGAAACAAACCGGCATCCTTGGGAGCAAGAGGCCTTAGTTCTTATGGCCGGAGCCATCAGCCACTAGCAGAGATAAAGTACTCATCTGAGGGCTAATTTCCAGATGTGTCCACAAAGCTGCTTGAATGATCCCCAGTCTTCCAAACTAAGATTCTGCACAAGCAGCAACCTCCACTCCCAGGATAGTCTTCTTCATGATCGAGGACCAAACTTCCACCTTAGGGGGCCCAAAGAGCTGGTCCATCTCATCTTGGGCTGAGGAAGCAGCCGCAACAGGACCCTAGAACCCTGGGGGCCTAGTTCAGGTTTGTTTTTCCTAAAAGCCTATATGCTACTGCTAGAGAACTGGAGAAAGTAGAATGTTTGTAGAGCAATGGGTCTGCCAGTTACAAAGGGGACCAGTTTGCTACCCTCACCCGAAAGCCAGCTGAGAGTAGGGACTGCTCTCATATCCAGAATATATCCTCCTTACAGCAAGCAGACATTATTCAGAGAATCAATGCTCCTAAAATAAAAACCTCACAAAATCCAAGCAGAGATGTCAGCATCCCTCACAGAGGCTTAGACAGTGAATTCCAGAAAGAAGAGACAGAGTCAAAAAAATCAGAAAAAGAACTCAATTACTACTTGGGTCAAAAGTACAGTTTCTAACTTTATCTAGTAGGCCTTTCACTACTTTTCCTTCATTATCCAGCAAAGAACAACAATGATCGAGGATTAATCTACACACTCCATCTTCCTTCACTAGGAGATACTCTAGAGCCATGCTGTTCTGGGCTGCATAAGCAGAAACTTTATCTACTGCACCTTGCAGCACACTAAGCACGCACCCACCCTCCCACACACACAAGTTTATCGTACCGCGTTATTAAATACCCTCATGTTAAATGTTACTTTCATTTGTACCGTCTAAATACTGTTAAGTAACTGTACTGTCTAAATGTTTACACGTACCCTAATCTTAAATGTAACCTTCCAATTGTGATGTGATGTGACCACCTTCATTGAAGGATAAGGTGGCATACAAATCTGTCTAAATAAATAAATTGCATCTCCAGGAACAAATAGGAATGTAGTCTTCACATATGGGTATCGTCGGTACCGACGGAGCCTGTGTGGGAACGCTCCCCAGTGTCCAATAGGAAAGCTTTTGAGAGCATCCCACAGCGCCTGCGTGCTGCCTTCCCGCCTTTCCCAACTGTCCCTCTCCAGTTCTTCGTTTTCCGCGGAGCCGACAGGTTGCACATCCTGTCACCGCAGAAAATATTCCCTTCTATTCTTCTTTTTTGTGGTCGCGTCTGCCTTCCCTTGACGCTACACCGGTACCGCCGGTTCTTCTTTCTTTTTCTTAAAAGAAAAGAAAAAAAAACTTTTCTTCTGGAGTCTTTTCCAGGTATTTTCTCCTCAGGTGCCACGCGCCATGTTGGGCACTAGGCCCAACTTTTCCTTTAAAATGGAAAAACCCCTTCGGGGTTTAAGAAGTGTTCCAAGTGCGGCGGTACCATCTCCGTCACCGACACCCATGAGTGGTGCCTCAAATGTTTAGCTCTTGACCACTCTTTTTCAGAGTGTGCTGCCTGTGGGATGATGTCAAAGAGGGGTCGGCAAAATCGAGCTGCTAAACTTAGCACCCTTTTTCCCTCCGATGCAGCGTCTGTGGCATCGACATCTTCCAGGGCTTCGTCTTCCTCCCATGGATCTCAGGTAACTAAACATAAATCTGGCCGGTCCTCAAAGGGTAGATCTCCTTCCAAGCATCGAGATGCCTCTGGCGTTGCCCTTGAGGGACTTGTACCGGCAAAAATGCCCCGGCGGGAGGCTTCGGCTTCCAAAGCACTAACGGGGCTCCAGGATATTCTCGAGGCCCCAACCTCGGCAGAACTACTGGTGCCATGCTCTGGGGTACTGGCTGCTTCATCCGGTACCGATACCCAAGCATCGGCAGCGTCGATAGACCAGAGATTCTTGGCTATTGAACGCAGTCTGGCGGCTTTACTCACGGCCTTGATGCCCTTGAAACCGCTTCAGACAATTCAGTCAGTACCGGCATCGACATCGGTACCGACTGCCTCGACATCGGCAGGTATTCTACCGGTACCGAGTCAAACTTACCCATCCGGTATCAACAAGTCGGTACCGGACCCCTCCGACACCGACTTCAATCTGTACCGGTATCATGCCTTGCACGATCACCCGGATCGGAGATAATTTGAATCCTCGGATGACTCTAAAGACGCGGAAAGCTCTGCCAATACCAGAGTACTTCTTCCCAAGGATGATTCTTCTCCTCAACATAGGATGTCTTCTCCAGAGGATATGTCCTTTCAGGATTTTATCCGAGATGTGGCTCGAAGTCTTTCCATCACAGTGGCTCCTGAAAAAGAGCCTAGGGCAAAGGAATTGGAAATCCTTCAGTACTCTAAAGCTCCCAAGGAGGCAGCTACTTTACCTATTCATGAGATCCTGCATGATCTCATGTTAAGGATGTGGGAAACACCTCTAACCACTTCTCACTCTCGAAGGCTCGACAACATGTATCGAGTTCCTCCTTGTCCTGGATTTCAAAAAACTCAGCTACCACACCATTCCATGGTGGTGGAATCAGCTATGAGAAGGATAAAGAGTGCAAAAAGGCATGCATCTAATCCTCCAGGACGTGAGTGCAGGACTCTTGACGCCTTTGGACGTCGAACCTTCCAGGCTTCCATGCTTTTTGCTAGGATCAGTTCCTATATATTATATATGGGAATGTTCCTTAAGGAATTCACCGGAGATTTAGAGCTTATGAGCTCTCTCCTTCCTGATGATAAGAGGTAAGATTACCTTGCACTTGTCAAACATGCTCAGGATGTTTCCAAGTTTGTAAATCGTGCAGCCTTTGACTGCTTTGAGTGCATAAGTAGAATCTTCTATTGCCATAGGTGCACATAGGATTGCCTGGCTCCAGGCATCTGACTTGGAACTTTGGGTACAGGACAAACTGGGGAATATTCCTTGCACAGGAGAGAATCTCTTTGGCAAGAATTGGCAGGAAAAAGCTAATGAGATAGATGCTGACAATATCACCCTGGATAGACTGTCTAAATCTACAGCTGATCCTGCAAGAAAAAAAATCCTACAAGAAACCATTCTTCAGTAAGAAGAAGAGGTTTTACCCCTCCTATACCCAACAGGGTCATCGTGTAGGTCAGTCTGCCCAAAAGGGACAGCAGCAACAGCCTAGGCAAAGAAAATCAAAAGCTGCTAAGCCTCCACCTGCTCAGCAGACTCAGCCTCCACAGGTGCTTTGACTCCTATCTAGAGAACTTTGTCTTCCTGGCCCTGAACGGCCCAGAGCCTTCCACCATTCCAGGAAGGTTGTCATTTTGCCCCCAGATGGGAGCAGATAACAGCAGAAAGTTGGACTCTCTCCATTGTAAGAGAGGGATACAAGCATCATTTCCTCAGCATGCCCCCTCCTACAATGGTAAGACAGTTCAATTCTCAGACCTCTCTCAACGCCCAGTTAGGTCAAGAGGTCACTTTACTTCTTGCCCAAAGGGCAATAGAAGAGGTACCCATTTCCCTACAGGGTTCTACTCCCCCTATTTCCTTATCCCAAAGAAAACAGGAGGACACAGACCCATTTTGGACTTCAGAGAATTGAACAAATTCCTGTTCAAGGAGAAGTTCAAAATGATTTCTCTGGGAACTCTGCTGCCATACCTTCAGAGTCAGGATTGGCTTTGTTCTCTAGATCTCAAGGATGCGTACACTCATGTTCTCATCCATCCAAATCACCGAAAGTTTCTTCGCTTTCTATTTCAAGGGAAGCACTACCAATACAGAGTTCTTCCTTTTGGCCTGGCCTCGGCACCAAGAGTGTTTACAAAATGCCTGGCTGTGGTGGCAGCATTTCTTCGCTCCTTGGGAATATTCGTCTTCCCTTACTTAGACGACTGGCTCATTCGAGCCCCGTCAGAGCCAGAGGCCAGGATTTCTCTATCTCGCACAGTGTGTATCCTTCAGTATTTGGGACTTATCATAAACTTCCCAAAATTCAACCTAGCTCCCACTCAGTCTCTAGAGTTTATAGGAGCTCTGCTGGATACCAGACAGACAAGGGCCTATCTTCCACAGCCCCGCTGCCTTCGCATGGTGCAGTTAGCTTCCCAAGCAGTGCTAAAGCCTCACCTCACTGCTCGGGAAATGTTACAATTGCTAGGCCACATGGCATCCACCGTGTATGTGGTTCCTTATGCTCGCCTCCATATGAGGGCAGCCCAGTGGACTTTATCCACTCAATGAACTCAGGCATCAGGTTGCCTGTCAGACAGAATAACAAACACGGATCGTCTTATTTTGTCCCTCCAATGGTGGCAGTCACCCCAAAACCTTTTGGTGGGGTCCCTATTCCAACAATCCCCACCCCAAGGCACTCTAACAACAGATGCCTCACAGGTGGGTTGGGGAGCTCACCTGCAGGGTCTCTCTACCCAGGGTACCTGGACTCCGCAGGAGACCTATCTACACATCAATCTCCTGGAACTCAGAGCAATCTTCCTTGCTCTTCGAGTATTCCACACCCAGCTCAGCTACAAACAGTCCTAGTTCAAACAGACAATCAAGTAGCCATGTTCTTTGTGAACAAGCAGGGGGGAACAGGCTCTCTCTCGCTCTGCAACGAAGCTTTGTGACTATGAGCCCTCGCCAGAGAGTATCAGATTCATCTCCTTGCGGTGTTTCTTCCAGGCATTCAAAACTCTTGGGCAGACAGACTCATGTAGACCAGGTGGCCAAAATTTTTCAAATTTGGGGAACCCTGGACATAAACCTCTTTGCAAGTCCGCTGAATGCCAAACTTCCCCGGTTCTGTTCCAGAATTCCGGCTCAGGGTTGTCAGGCCAGGGATGCTTTCCTCGTCCATTGGGGTCAGGTCTTCCTTGTATGCCTTTCCACCCATTCCCCTAGTTCTCAAAACCCTGTTCAAGTTTCAGAGAGACAGAGGCCATATGATTCTCATAGCTCCACATTTGGCCACGGCAAGTGTGGTACCCTCTGCTTCTACATCTCTCTCAAGCTCCGTCTCTGGAGTTGGAATCTGCTCCAGATCTCCTATCTCAGGAGGACGGGATGCTGTGGCATACCAATCCCCAGTCTCTGCATCTCAGGGCCTGGTTGCTGAAAGCCTAGAACTTAATGGTCTTAACCTTTCTCAGCAGGTAAAGGATATCCTTTATGCTTCCAGGAAACCTTCCACAAGATGCTCTTATGCTTTCAAGTGGAAAAGGTTTACCATATGGTGCTCGCAGAAGGGTCTTGACCCTCTTGCGATACCTCTGGAATCATTACTGGAGTATCTCCTTCATTTGTCTAATACAGGGCTTAAGACCAATTCAGTGAGAGCTCATTTGAGTGCTATTGCAGCTTCTTTCAAGCCTATGAATGGACAACCTATTTCCTCTCATCCTCTCATAGCGAGATTTATGAGAGGCCTTCTTTTAACTAAGCCTCCCATTAAGCCACCACTGGTGGCATGGGACTTAAATCTGGTTCTTGGGCAGCTTATGAAGCCGACTTTGGAACCATTAGGTACTACCTCTTTTAAATTCCTTTCCTGGAAGGTCATCTTTCTTATTGCAATCACATCAGCACGTCGCATCAGTGAATTGCAAGCATTGGTGGCTGATCCTCCTTATACAAGGTTCCATCATGATAAGGTAGCCCTTAGGACTCATCCACACTTTATGCCAAAGGTGGTGTCACCTTTTCATTTAAACCAAGTGGTTTACCTTCCTGTATTCTTCCCAAGGCCTCACGCCTCAAATACAGAAAGGAATCTTCATACTTTGGATTGTAAAAGAGCTTTAGCTTTTTACTTGCAAAGAACTCAGCAACATAGAAAGTCCTCTCAACTTTTGTTGCTTTTGATCCTAGTCATTTGGGACTTCCAGTCTCCAAGAGAACACTGTCCAACTATGAGAGTAAGAACCTTTCTTTGGAAGGCCATGTCACAACTCACAATGTGAAGGCCATGGCAGCCCCTATGCCTCATCTTCACTCTGTGTCTATCAGCGACATCTGTCGAGCAGCTACTTGGGCCTCGGTTCATACCTTCACAGCCCATTACTGCTTAGACAAGGACTCCCACCGGGATGCCTTGTTTGGTCAGGCTATTCAACACCTGTTCCATACTTAATCAACTCCTACCCACCATCCCTGGTTGGATGCCAGAGATCCATGGGGGGAAGTGGAGCCCTTTCACAAGGGCACACAACTTCTGGGGTTTCTCCCTGGCATCTGCAGCTAGGGAGTCTCCATATGTGAAGACTACATTCCTGCTTGTTCCTGGAGATAGCATAGTTACTCACCTGTAACAGGTGATCTCCGGGAACAGCAGGATTTTAGTCTTCACAACCCACCCACCTCCCCCAGGAGTTGCATCTCTCTATCTCTCTCTTTCCCTCTCTCTCTCTGTCTCAGCTATAAACACAACTGGAGAGGGACAGCTGGGAAAGGCAGGAAGGCAGCACGCAGGCGTTGTGGGATGCTCCCAAAAGCTTTCCTGTTGGACGCTGGGGAGCGTTCCCGCGCAGGCTCCATCAGTTCTGACGATACCCATATGTGAAGACTAAATTCCTGCTGTTCTCGGAGATCACCTGTTACAGGTGAGTAACTATGCTTTCTTTGAGATCTAGGGCTGTAAGTTTAACAACTGCCTGTAAACGCATAATCTAGGTGCTATTGCTCCAAAAGTTGAAAGCCAAACAGTACCCATAAATACATCAATCTGTGATTTAGTTGAAGGAGTTGTAGAATCTACTAGTTGCTGTACAGCTATAAAGGCCTTATCTTGAGGGGAAATGCTTCTTTTTCTTCTTAAAGAATCACTTGGGTTGATAACAGAGTAATATTATTTTTTTTTTAATTTTATTTAAGTCTTTTAGCCATATACAACAACCAAATCAGAACAAGACAAGTTACTGCTATTACACAGATAAGAAACATAAACAGTACAAAAATAAACATAGCAAAATGTAATACAACAGATGTTACAGTCCACATCACGGAAGCTGACCTTAGCAAAGAACAAAAATACATAATATAGAAACCAAGTTAATTAAAATTTACCACATACTAAGAGGAAACGACTAAACTATGAGACCCCAGCACACCCTGCTTGTCATACAAAAATCTTTCCAGATGTGATATCTCAAGGAAAATAAAGGAAGCGCCCTCATAAGAAACCAGGCACTTACAGGGAAATTTTAGGAAAAAAGTAGCACCCAGAGCTAAAACGCGCGACTTTAAGGATAGAAACTGTCGGCGACGCATCTGAGTGCTACGAGAAACATCTGGGAAGATATTGATTTTCTGCCTGCAAAACAAAGCTGATTTAACCTTAAAAAAAGCTTTTAAGATACGCTGTTTAACCGTAACAGACGATAAGGTAACCAACAAAGTAGAGCGGGTATTTATAATATCTGCGGAATCCTCGAGAAAATTAGTGAGATTTACAACATTGGGAATAATTTCATCTAATTCACCCTCTATGGGGTTAACCCGTTTAGTGCCAGAGGGAATATAATATATCTGCAATACATCTAAAACATCAGATATAGCCAGTACTTCTTTAACATATTTGTCAAAAAGAATTTTAGGTGCTAAAAGAGAGGTACAAGGAAAATTCAAAAATCTTAAGTTACAAATTCGTATGGAATTCTCAAGCGCTTCGAGCTTAGAATGAAAAAAAAAAGAATCCTTGATTCCCATCACATTTGTAGTTTGTAAAGACTGAACCTGAGATTCCAATTTTACCACTGCCTTATTCATTAAAGACAGTTTCTCATCCAGTTGCTGCACAGCTACTGCAGCTTCCTGCGAGAAACAAGTAAATGAGGTAACAACTGTAGACACTTTAGAATCTATGCACTTAAGGGCCCCCCCATACATCCTTTAAGGTAACTTCAGATTCAGAAGGAAGGACTGGAAGCTCAAAAACAGTATCCAGTACGTCCGTCTGAACAGGAGTAGGCATTTTAACAATAATCTTAGCTCTCTCCGGAACCTCTAGGGAATCCGCCATAGATACTACTTCAGTAACAGGGCGGGGAGGAGGAGGAGATCTCCCCCCAGGACTCAAAGATGCCCCCTCAGGTGAGGACTGCGCGAGGGGAAGGGGGGCAAAATGTTTGTCCAATGGGCCCACTGGTTTTGAATTACCGGAGTCAGCCGATTGGACTTTGCCTTGTTGCTTACCCTTCCTCTTACCCATAATAAATTCAATATACAAACAAACCACAAACCAAGGAGGAAAGCTTAACAACTTCTCACCAAGCTGCACTGCGTATTAACCTCCCACTCCGTCAGATGGCTTCAAAACGGCATCAAAGGGGCGTCTAAGGGGCAGAACCTGCCCCTTTAGACACGCCCCTTATAATACGCCCCACGGCCGCGCTCCACGTTCGCGGAGAGAAACTACCTACAATTTATACCAGGAGGCAAGGTCCCTCGAGCAGCAGGCTGTCCCCGGAGTGCCTGATGGTCCGGCAGCACGGCAGAAGGGCAGAGCAGTCTCAGCACTCCTCCAACCCTCGGCAAGGCACCCGCTCCTCTAACGCTCTCCAAGGCAGCTCCGCAGCAGAAATGACACCGGGGGAATTAAAGGGCTCCAAGCCCCCTCGAGCAGCAGGCTGTCCCCGGAGTGCCTGATGGTCCGGCAGTACGGCAGAAGAGCAGAGCAGTCTCAGCACTCCTCCAACCCTCGGCAAGGCACCCGCTCCTCTAACGCTCTCCAAGGCAGCTCCGCAGCAGAAATGACACCGGGGGAATTAAAGGGCTCCAAGCCCCCTCGAGCAGCAGGCTGTCCCCGGAGTGCCTGATGGTCCGGCAGCACGGCAGAAGGGCAGAGCAGTCTCAGCACTCCTCCAACCCTCGGCAAGGCACCCACTCCTCTAACGCTCTCCAAGGCAGCTCCGCAGCAGAAATGACACCGGGGGAATTAAAGGGCTCCAAGCCCCCTCGAGCAGCAGGCTGTCCCCGGAGTGCCTGATGGTCCGGCAGCACGGCAGAAGGGCAGAGCAGTCTCAGCACTCCTCCAACCCTCGGCAAGGCACCCGCTCCTCTAACGCTCTCCAAGGCAGCTCCGCAGCAGAAATGACACCGGGGGAATTAAAGGGCTCCAAGCCCCCTCGAGCAGCAGGCTGTCCCCAGAGTGCCTGATGGTCCGGCAGCACGGCAGAAGGGCAGAGCAGTCTCAGCACTCCTCCAACCCTCGGCAAGGCACCCGCTCCTCTAACGCTCTCCAAGGCAGCTTGACAGAGTAATATTTTAATACGTTAAAAATCACCATGGGGTATCTAACTGGCAACATAGCAAGTACCTGAACAATCTCTAGGCAGTTCTGTATATGCAAGATAAGATTATGACACACAAAATAATCTCCTTCTAAAGCCACTAATCCACTTTCCCAAATTGTCAAATTGTGAGGACAAGGTATATTCTGTGTCCACTGAGTAATACTCATTTCTTCAATTCTTACAAATAGATTACGTTCCCAGGGATGGTAATACCCTAACAAGGGGCCTCCATTTAGGTATGTCTAGATCTGATCTAGAGTCATTCAAAGGGATTGGGTAACCAGAACTATTATACTGTAACAATTCATGATCATGAACTTGGTTCCTTTGTGTTGGTACTATTGCACTACTGAAATAAAAGAATTTCTCCAGGACCAAGTAGGAAGTCAGTCCTCACATATGGGTGACGTCGGCGCTGATGGAGCCCTCGTGCGGAGCATTTCCCCAGCTTTCAAAGAAAGCCTTTGGTAATGCAGCGCGCATGTGCAGTCTCCTTCCCGCCCAAGAGTGCCATCTTGCTCACTCTTTCTTTTTCTGCGGAGCCCAACGGATGTAGTTCGTGTCACCCGGTAAAAAGTTGATTTTTCTTCTATTTTTCACATTCTCTTATCCGGTTTGACGCCAGTTCCCCATCCCACCTCGGCTTGGTACACCGGATCTTATTTTTAGTTCCAGATCATACTGCTAGACCAGTCCAGACAAGCGGGTTATGCACCCCTGCCAGCAGATAGAGAGACACAGAAAAAAACTCCAGAGCTGTGATTGGTCAGGCTCTGGGTGACATAGGTATACCCCTAGGGGTCATATTCAATATTTTCTTTGTCTCAGCAGATGAGGGTGTTCTTCAAGCTTGTTTTACAATTTGTTTTTTCCTTTTTCACTGTATCTTGAGGCTCCTGGATGCACCCAGAGTACACAAGAGGTGTTACTCTGGGTTTCCCAGCAACTTGATTCCCCAGATAAACTTGTGGAGCTCCTGAGCCTGGCTTCAGTAGAGCTCCCGATTTTCTTTAAGCAGCGCTGAGTCTTTGCCACGAGGGCTTAGACATTAGCAGGAGGATCAGGTATCAATTTCTGAGAGAAACTGTAAGTAAACTGTTTTCTTACTTGCCTCAGCTGCTCTGGGTTTATTTCAGCTGCATCAGGACTGGCTGTCTCTGACCTGATTCCTTCACTTCCGGTTTTGTCAGGGTCTGTTAAACTGGGTTTTGAAGTTCCATTTTCTTTTCTTCATTTTTATTTCCTGGATGCACCCAGAGCACACAAGAGGTGTTTCTCTGGGTTTCCCAGGCTTCCCTCCTTAATAGCTGGATTTTCTGTAATCAGCAATACAGCAGGGTTTGAGCTCCTGATTTCACTGTCGGTGCAGCTCCCCTTCTCTCCATCCCTCCTCAGAAACACCATCCAGCCCCTGCCATGACGGTCTAAGTGGCTGCAGAGGGATCAAACTCTAATTTCCCTACCTTTCAGTCACTGTAATTACCTTACACTGACTTTGAAAGTTTCTCTTCTCCTCCATGGGAACTCAGCTCCTCTGTACCAGCACAATGAATAACTGACAGTTTCCTTCTCCCCTCCGTTTCTGGTGATTCAGGGTTCGTCAGGATTTGAATTTTTAAGTTGCTAGCAGCACTCCTTGCCTCTTCCCCAGCAATTTCGCTGCATTTTTAAGGTTTTTAGAACTTAGCAAACTTTTATTTTGCGGTTTTTCTGTGCCGGCGGCCATTTTGAAAATCGGGAGGGATTTCTCTTCAGTGTTTTTTTTTTGGAGGGAGCAGCTCTGGGCAGCCATTTCAAAACATTTAAACATGCTGTGAAGGCACAGGGAGTTTAAAAATCCCCTTTCTTTGAAGAGTCTTCTGTTTCCCTAAGCCTACCTTGATTTTTATTTAAAAAAAAAAAAAAAAAGGAAAAAAAAGGTTTAAGCCTCTGCAATGCCTGTTTCTCTGCACAGCTGTATTATATGTAATAAGAAGGAGTTAATAGATTGCTTGGGTTCCACCTGCATGCTGCATCCAGGAGAATCTTCTTCCTCCATTCCCACTGCACTGCCAGCTGGGGACATCAGCGCCTTAACTCCTCCCTCCTTAGAGCCCCTGCAGCAGGATCTACCTGCAGAAAGGATTCAGTCAGCTCCCATTTTGCTTCCACAGCCGCTGGAAGCCACAGCAGCCTTGGCTGACGGTGAGTTCCTGATGCTCTTCCGCCAGGCATGGCACCTGTGGCATTTGGAGTCTTTTGGTATACCTCCAGCACCCGCCTGGTAGCAGACAAGCACATGGCGGGGTCTCGCAAGCGGTCCCAAAAGTCTTCAGACCTTAAAGCAGTATGTTCTCCCAGGAACGTTGCATGTGGCTTGCGGGACACTACGGATATTCAAGAAGACTTTAAATTTTCGGAGGTGAGCCCTGACTCGTTCGAGAAAGAAGATGGGGAATATTCTCCGTCTGATTCTTCGCTGACAGTTCACGAGGACTCTCAAGATATCAGACTTTTTCGGAAAGAGGAGTTGCCGGCCCTAATCACACAGGTGATGGAGTTACTACGCCTAGCCGACACGCCTGATCCTCAGAGTTCTCAAACCCTGTTGCAGCCGGATCCGATTTTAAAGGGCATTCGTAAGCCTTCCAAAGCTTTTTCCTTTCCAGCCGAGTTACAGCAAATGGTATCTCCAGAGTGGGACTCTCCAGAGTCCTCTCTACGTATGGCACGCGGTATTGGTCAGTTATACCCTTGGTCTCCCTCTGACTTGGACCGTTGGCTGACATTCCCGAAAGTTGATGCGTTAGTGACCGGGGTCACCAAGCATACCACAATTCCGGTTAAGAGCGGAGCGGCTCTTCGCGACCAGCAAGACCTAAAAAGTTGAGAGTCTGCTAAAGACGGGTTTCTCGTTGTCCGCTCTTTCCCTTCAAGCAGGAGTGTGCGGAGGTCTAGCAGCACGGGCCTCCCTTCGATGGATTCAGCTGCTTCCAGATGATCCCGAGTTGGCTCGTTTAGAATCCATCGCTGCATTCCTGGCAGAGGCCTTCTATGATCTCTTGCGGCTATCAGCTCGCTCCGTAGCACCAGTGACAGTAGCTCGGAGATGGCTCTGGCTGCGTCAATGGGCAGCGGATGTTGCTTCGTTCAAAGACTCCAGCGTTTAGATGCCATTCGTCCAGTTCCACCGTTGGAAAGAGGACTAGGCCGTTACTCTGTCTATTTCATGGTGCCAAAAAAAGGACGGCTCCTTTCGTCCTATCTTTGATCTCAAAGGCGTCAATCACAGTCTGCGGGTACCACACTTTCGAATGGAGACTCTGCGATCCGTTATTCAAGCGGTACGCAAGGGGGAATTCTAGCTTCCCTCGATCTCGCGGAAGCATTCTTTCACAGTCCCATTTGAGAGGGGCATCAGCGATTCCTTCGATTCGCGGTACTCGGTCAACATTTCCAATTTCGTGTGATGCCCTTCGGTCTAGCTTCAGCGCCTCGAACCTTCTCCAAGGTAATGGTGGTAGTAGCTGCAGCCTTACACAGCCGCGGCATCAGAGTTCATCCTTATCTGGACGACTGGCTCATTCGCGCAGACTCTCTCCCCAAGGCTTGCAGCACAGTCTCGGTGGTTGTTGCCTTTCTCGAGAACCTCGGCTGGGTAATCAACCGCGACAAGAGTTGTCTTCAGCCATCCCAGGAGATCGAATTTTTGGGGGCTCTATTCGAATCAGCCTTAGGTTGGGTCTTTTTGTCAATGCTTCGATTCCTCAAGTTAACTTCTCAAGTTCGCAGTCTCCTGGCACAGGTCTCGCTTCGAGCATGGGATTACCTTCAAGTCCTGGGATCCATGGCGGCGTCCATAGATCTCGTGCCTTGGGCCAGAGCGCACATGCGCTGTCTACAGAAAGCTCTCCTGACACGATGGTCGCCAGTTTCGGAAGACTATCACATTCGCCTTCCGCTTCGCTCCAGGGTCAGACTAAACCTACGGTGATGGCTCTCCTCCAGAAACCTCCTGAAGGGGGTTCCCTTAGAGACTCCGTGTTGGATCGTTCTAACAATGGATGCCTGTCTGTCTGGTTGGGGCGCGCACTGTCGATCTCACACTGCGCAGGGCACTTGGACAGCACGCGAATCCCACTGGACGATCAGTCGACTAGAGGCATGAGCAGTACGTCTAGCTGTACTGAGATTTCACATTCTTCTTCACGGGAAAGCGGTTCGGATACTATCCGACAACGCGACCACAGTTTCCTACATCAACCGTCAAGGAGGGACCAAGAGCACTAGTGTCGAACAAGATGGCTCTTCTTCTTCCTTGGGCAGAGAGAAATCTCCAAGCCTTCTCCGCCCAACACATTGCAGGAACCAACAATGTGAAGGCGAACTTTCTGAGTCGCAATACCCTCGACCCCGGCGAGTGGGAACTGGCCCCGCTAGCCTTACAGAGGATAGTTCAAAAATGGGGGTCGCCGGCGATAGATCTCATGGCATCGGCAGCGAATGCCTAAGTTCCGAGTTTCTTCAGCCGTTGGAGAGAACGCGGGACTCTCGGCATCGATGCATTGACTCAGACTTGGCCGGAAAACCAGCTTCTTTATGTTTTTCCACCCTTGGTCCTTGATCGGCAGGATCCTGCAGCGAATTCGGTCGCACAGGGGGCCGGTAGTCCTCTTGGCCCCGGATTGGCCAAGAAGACCATGGTATGCTGATCTCATAAGGCTTTCACGGGAGTCGCCATTGCGGCTGGCAGCTCCCTCCGGACTCCTCAGACAGGGACCGATCTTCATGGAAGATACAGCTCCCTACTCGCTTACGGCTTGGCTGTTGAACGCCACCGTTTGACCCGTAAGGGGTATTCGCCTAAGGTGGTGGCTACCCTCCTTAGCGCACAACAGTTTTCAACATCCGCGGTTGCTGCGAGAGTGTGGCGTGACTTGGAGGCTCGGTGTTCACGTCATCACTTGTCCCCGTAGCGTACCTCAATTCCTGATATTCTTGCCTTTTTACAGGACGGTCTTGATAAAGGGTTGGCGCTTGGTTCGCTTCGAGTGCACATGTCTGCCTTGACATGTTATCGGGGTCCGGTGCTTGGTAGATCCCTTGCTTCCCACGCTGATGTGTCTCGGTTTCTGAAAGGGGTCAAACTGCTTCATCCTCCGACCCGTACAGTAGTTCCTCCTTGGGATCTCGCACTAGTTCTCAGGGCGCTCGGAAATCCGCCCTTTGAGCCTTTGAAGGAAGTGTCTCTTCTAGATTTGACGCTCAAAATGGTGTTTTTTGGTAGCAATCACGACGACTCGAAGAATCGCGGAGCTTCAAGCTCTCTCGTGCAGGGATCCGTATCTTTCTTTCTCTCCTGAGGGGCTAACTCTTCGCACGGGTCCTTCCTTCCTGCCCAAAGTGGTTACTCCTTTTCATGTCAATCAGCCCCTGCTATTGCCTGCCTTCTCTAATGAACAGTGTGCGGGTAGGTGCAAAATTCTTCCCTTACTCGACCTCAAGTGAGTTCTCCTTCGCTATTTGAAAGTTACCAATTCCTTACGCAAGACTGACCATCTTTTTGTTCTCCTTTCGGGGCCACACAAGGGTTTGGCTGCTTCCAAGCCTTCTATCGCTAGGTGGCTGCATCGTGCCATTGAATCGGCTTACATTCTCCAAGGCTAGCCGGTTCCAGAAAGGCTTTGAGCTCATTCCACTCGAGCCCAATCCATGTCATGGGCCGAGAGGTCCCACGTCCTTCCTCTCGATATTTGTCGAGCAGGCACCTGGTCGTCCTTGTCCTCTTTTGTTCAGCACTATCAGTTGGATATACAGGCCCGAGAGGACAGTCGTTTCAGAGTTGCGATGCTGTCAGCGGCTCTATCTGCCCACCCTGAGGGTAATTAGCTTAGGTACTTCCCGCTTGTCTGGACTGGTCTAGCAGTATGATCTGGAAGGAGAAATTTCACTTACCGTTAATTTCCTTTCCTGGAATACTACTAGACCAGTCCAGAACCCACCCAGCTTGTCAGAGGCACTGGTAATTATGCAGAGCAGCCAACAGTCATAGGCTCCGCGAGCACATCCGGAGTTTGTTTCCTGGGAATGTGTCAAAGCAGTCATTTCAGGCTTCTTCCCTTGGAAATGATATTTGATCCTCCTCTTCCATTTTTCGTTCGCGTTGAGGGGTTGAGTTCCTTTTTTTAAGGGTTCATAGTTGTGTTTTGTCCCTGAGATGTTGCCTTTTTGGCTTGTTACATTGTTACTGAATAGGAGGACCCCTAGGGGTATGCCTAGGTCACCCAGAGCCTGACCAATCACAGCTCTGGAGTTTTTTTCTCTGTCTTCCTATCTGCTGGCAGGGGTGCATAACCCGCTTGTCTGGACTGGTCTAGCAGTATTCCAGGAAAGAAAATTAACGGTAAGTGAAATTTCTCCTTTTTGTCCTTTGTGGCTAGTGTTCGCGCTTTTTCTCTCATTTTCACTCGCAGCCCTGTCTTTTGACCTTGCAGGGGCCCTTTTTCCCCCAATGGCTGCCAGCAGGTTTAAGAAGTATGATTGGTGTAAGAAATTTATGTCTCTCACCGACACCCACGACTGCTGCCTCTGATGCCTCGGGGCCCGACCATGACCCGCTGGTCTGTGGCCCGTGCGGCAAGATGTCGTCGAAGGCGCTTCGGAGCCGTCAGCATCAACGTGTGAGAATTTTTTCGGAGTCCGCGTCCAGCTGGGCCTGGACTTCGTCAGAGGCCTCGACATCTCGGGAGTCTGACCTCGAGCGCCGTCGTGGGTCCTCTGAAAGGGGGTCTCTCGCCCGGAAGCACAAAAGGAAGGAGAAATCGAGACTGAGACTCTCACCAGGACAAGGCTGTCCAGAAAGACTTCTGCCCCTTTTCAGAAAAAGAAGGGCTCAGGGAAGAAGCCATTTTTCCCGAGGAAGGGTGCTGCCTACAAAACCTACCCTCACTTTCAGGCCTCTCCAGCTCCCCAACAGGGCCAGCAGGCCAAAGGGCAGGGGCATGGGCCCCATAGGCAGAAAACCCCCAAGCCGCCAGCTCCGGCTCTGCACAGCAGGGAGCGGGGTTTTGACTCCCACAGCATAGCCTCTCCTCCACCGCTAGCTCCACTCAGTACAGGGAGTCGGCTGACCAGGTACGCCTACAGGTGGCCAGCCATCACAGGGGAACCTCTGGGTACTGAGCATAGTCCAGAAGGGCTATATGCTCCATGTCCACCAACTACCTCCTTCCTACTATCCAGGGGAGCCTCCAAGACTCCCTCTACACAGGAACCTCCTCCTTCAGGAGTTGGCTAGTCTTTTGAAGGAACAGGCAGTGGAACCAGTGCCACATCACCTGGAAGGGCAAGGCTTCTACTCCAGGTACTTCCTAGTACCAAAAAGAACAGGAGGCCTCAGACCTATCCTAGACCTTCGAAATCTGAACAAATTTCTGGAGAGGGTAAAGTTCAAGATGCTTACCCTTGGAATACTGCTGCCCTACCTCCAGCAGGGAGACTGGCTATGCTCCTTAGATCTAAAGGATGCTTACACTCACATCCTCATCCATCCAGACCACAGACAGTATCTCAGATTTGTGGTGGAAGGAAACCACTTTCAGTACAGAGTGCTTCCATTTGGCCTAACCTCTGCCCCCAGGGTTTTCACCAAATGCCTGGCGGTGGTGGCGGCTTTTCTCAGAAATCAGGGAATTTTTGTCTTCCCCTATCTAGATGACTGGCTAATCAGGGGCCAGTCAATCCAGGAGGCCCGACAGGCCACTCTGCACATGGTCTTTTTTCTTCAGCATTTGGGCTTTGTCATAAACTACGCAAAGTCCACTTTGCTCTCCTCTCAGAACCTGGAGTTTATAGGGGCCAGACTGGACACTCTTCAAGCAAGAGCTTACTTGCCAGAGGACAGGGCCCACAGGCTTATGGACTTGGCCTACCAGTTCCAAAGCAATTCTCAGGTTTCCCCCAGGCACTACCTACAGCTTCTGGGCCATATGGCCTCCATGGTGCATGTGACCCTGAATGCCCGACTGCACATGCAGACAACTCAATGGTGCCTCAGAGAGCAGTGGACACAAGCCACAGGCGACCTCCGAAACAGGGTAAAGGTGTCCAAGCGACTTCTGAACTCCTTACAGTGGTGGCTACATCTGCCAAATCTTCTCAAGGGTGTACCTTTTCAGGCTCCAGCACACACAAGGGTGCTGATGACAGATGCTTCCTTGATGGGCTGGGGGCACATTACCAGGGCATCTGCACTCAAGGCCTGTGGTCTCCTCAGGAGGCTACACAGCAGATCAATCTTTTAGAGCTGCGAGCAATCCGCTTAGCTCTGCAAACCTTCTGCCATGCTCTCTCTCGACAGTCTGTCTTGGTCCAGACGGATAATCAGGTGGCAGTGTTCTACATGAACAAGCAAGGGGGCACAGGGTCCCGGCGCCTATGTCAGGAGGCACTGGCCCTGTGCTCTTTTGCGGTCAAACAGGACATGTCTCTCAAAGCAGTTTATCTGCCGGGAAAGAAGAACTTCCTAGCAGACAAGCTAAGCCGGATTCTCCAGCCCCACGAATGGCAGTTGAATCCATTGGTGGCCCAGCAGATCTTCTTCCACTGGGTACTTCCATCCATAGATATCTTTGCAAGTCCACTGAACCGTCAGCTGCCCAGGTTTGCTCCAGGCAGCCGCATCCCCTGAGGATGGCAGCAGATGCTTTTCTGATCTCTTGGTTTACGGGCCTCCTGTATGCATTTCCTCCCACGCCTCTTGTGTGGCCCGAACTTTGTTCAAGATCCTCCGGGACAAGGCCTCGGTGATTCTGGTAGCCCTCAGATGGCCAAGGCAGCCGTGGTTTCCACTTCTCCTGCAGTTGGCGGTGGAAGCTCCGTTCCCTCTGGGGCTGCAACACGATCTCCTGTCTCAAGAGCAGGGTTCCCTTCTGCACCCCAATCTCAGGTCCCTCAATCTGATGGCCTGGCTGCTGAAAGGATAGTGCTAGCTCCCTTACTTCTACCTAAGGAGGTTGAGGAGGTGGTCTTGGCCTCTAGGCATAGGCCTCTAGGAAGGCCTATGCCTTCAAGTGGCATAGGTTTACGGTATGGTGTGCTCAGCGCAATGAAGATCCTTTCTCTTGCCTTGTGCCAGTAGAACTGCAGTATCTACTTCACCTTTCAGACCTATGCCTTAAATCTAACTCTGTTCGGGTCCATCTCAGTGCTTTGTCAGCACACCACTCACTGGTGGAGGGACAGTCTCTGTCGGTTCACCCCTTGGTGTCCAGATTTCTCAGAGGTCTGCTTCTACTCAAGCCTCCGGTTCGTCCACCAGCGACTGAGTGGGATTTGAACGTCGTCTTGCAACAGCTTACTCGTCCACCGTTTGAGCCGATGGCTACTTGCCATTTGCGTTTTCTCTCTAGGAAAGCGCTCTTCCTGGTGGCTCTTACATCGGCCAGACGTGTGAGTGAGCTACAAGCTCTGGTTTCTGATAGACCATACACACGGTTCTATAGGAACAGGGTGGTCCTACGGACCCATCCCAAGTTCCTCCCAAACGTGGTCTCCTCTTTCCACCTCAATCAGGAGGTGGTCCTTCCGACCTTCTTTCCCAGGCCGCATTCCAGCCGGGCTGAAACAGTCTTGCATACCCTGGACTGTAAGAGGGTGTTGTCCTTTTACATAGAACATACGCGGGAGCATCGAAGTGCTACTCAGCTCTTTGTTTCCTTTGACCCTAATAGGATGGGGTTACCTGTCTCCAAGCGTATGTTGTCCACTTGGGTAGCAGATTGCATCGCCTGGGCATACAGGGCAGCCGACCTCCCCTTGCAGGGTCGGGCGAAGGCCGCGTCAGTAGCTCATCTCTGCTCTGTTCCGTTGGCAGACATCTGCCGGGCTGCAACTTTATTTATTTATTTAAAGGGTATTTCTATCCCGCCTTATCCTACAATCAAGGCGGTGTACACATCAAACAATCAGTGGCAATGGTGCTTATGTTAGATAAGTCTATGTACAGTGAGGGTGCATGGGTGTGGGTGTGCTGGTTAATGTGAGCTATTTACAACATGTGCTTTTTACAGTTATGTACAAGGGTTAGCCGGTTCTTCAGCGGGCTGCGATTGATCTTCAATCGAGTCTGAGGTTGGTCCAAGTCTGTAGAGTCTGGCTATGTGCTTGGGCCGTAGTGCTCAGTGAAGAGTACTGTATTTAAGTGTTTCCGGAAGTCCTTCGGATCTCAGTTGATCGTAGGTCGTCTGGGAGTGTGTTCCATATTGTTGGAGCCGCCAGTGATATGGCTCTTTGTGTGGTGGATTTGCATGCTTTTGTGCAGTTGCTTGGGGTGCTGAGTGTGTCTGCTGTGGTCTTTCTTCTAGGTCTAGTGCTGGCGTCAGGGAATATGAGGGCTTGGAGGCTGAGTGCAGAGCTCTTGTGTTTGATTCTGAATATGTTTAGTATCATTTTGTATTTGATGCGGTGGCTGATTGGGAGCCAGTGGAGGTCTTTTAGGATTGGGGTGATGTGGGCTTGTGTTGGAGAACCGGTGATTATTCTGGCTGCCGTGTTTTGAGCCATTTGAAGCGGCCTGAGTGATTGTTTTGGCATGCCGTTGTAGATCGGATTGCAGAAGTCAAGTATGGGAGTTATAAGCGCTTGGCAGACTGTGCGGAAGTGGGCTTGTGTGAGTAGGGGCTTGAGGCATCTGATTATTCTCATTTTGTAGTATGCGTTTTTGGCGGTTCTTCTGATGTGTGATTGTAGGTTCAACTCTCTGTCGAGTGTTATTCCGAGGTATTTCACTTCGTTCTTCAGTGGTATTGCTGTGTTGTTGGTTTTGATGAAGGGTGGGGGGTTGGTGTTTCGTGTGATGATGAGTGCTTCTGTCTTGCTGTAGTTTATGGCTAGGTTGTTGTGCATGAGCCAAGTTGACATGCTGTTGAGACAGTTTGTTATTTTGGTGTAGTCGGTCTTCAAGCCAGACTTTTGCAGCCCATTACTGCCTGGAGAGAGAGTCTCGATGGGCAGTGTTTTCGGCCAGGCGGACCTCCGCAATCTCTTTGAGGTTTAGGCAACTCCTTCCCGCTGGCCCTTGTGTTGGGCTACCGTACGAGGTGTGTTCTCAGAGAAAATTCTTATCACTGATGCTGAGGCTCTTGAGAGGGAGGCATTTTTTCAGCTCTGGGTTTGCGGTAGCCTAGAGCTGGGGAGTCCCATATGTGAGGACTGACTTCCTGCTTGGTTCTGGAGAAAGCATAGTTACTCACCTGTAACAGGTGTTCTCCAGGAGCAGCAGGAATTAGTCCTCACGACCCTCCCTCCTCCCTTTGGAGTTGCAGTCTTATCCTTCTTTTTGATTTTTTTGCTGTCTTTTAGCTATGTCATCAGACTGAGCAAGATGGCACCCTTGGGCGGGAAGGGGATCGCGGATGCGCGCTGCATTCCCAAAGGCTTTCTTTGAAAGCTGGGGAAATGCTCCGCACGAGGGCTCCGTTGGCACCGATGTCACCCATATGTGAGGACTGATTCCTGCTGCTCCTGGAGAACACCTGTTACAGGTGAGTAACTACGCTTTCTCAAATGGGACTTTTTATACCAGGTGGAGGAGTTATGTATCATTACTGTATTGCAAATGTTCCAAGGAGTGTCTCCTACCTTTTTCCCTGAATTTTGAGCCATGTAACAAATCGGAGGGGACATTATAAGAACATAAGAACATAAGATATGCCATACTGGGTCAGACCAAGGTCCATCAAGCCCAGTATCCTGTTTCCAGCAGTGGCCAATCTAGGTCATACGTACCTAGCAGTTTCCCCAAAAGACACAGGTTCCGCAATGCTTGTACTGGGTCAAGCATTGATATCCTGGGTCCCTTCTTAATAATGGTTTATGGACTTTTCCTCCAGGAACTTGTCCAAACCTTTTTTAAACCCAGCTACACTAACAGCCTTTACTACATCCTCTGGTAACAAATTCCAGAGTTTGATTACACGTTGAGTGAAAAAATATTTTCTTTTATTAGTCTTAAATAGTTTACCCTGTAGCTTCATTGCATGTCCCCTAGTCTTTCTATAGTCTGATAACGTAAACAATCAATCTATGTTTACCCGTTCCACTACGTTCATTAATTTATAGACTTCTATCATATCTCCCCTCAGCTGTCTCTTTTCCAGGTTAAAGATCACTAACCTTTTTAACCTTTCTTCATAGGACTATCCTTCCATCCCCTTTACCATTTTGGTGGCTCTTCTCTGAACCTTTTCTAATAACGCTATATCCTTTTTAAGATACGGTGATCAGAATTGCACACAATATTCAAGGTGCGGTCTCACCATGGAACGATATAGAGGCATTATAATATCTTTTGTTTTATTTTCCATTCCTTTCCTTATGATACCTAGCATTCTATTTGCTCTCTTGGCTGCCGCTGCACCCTGGGCCAAGGGTTTTAACATGTTATCCACAATGACGCCTAATGGCATAGAGCTAATCACTCTAGAGTCTGTTAACATAACATAACATAAGATATTCCATACTGGGTCAGACCAAGGTCCATCAAGCCCAGTATTCTGTTTCCAACAATGGCCAATCTAGGTCATATGTACCTAGCAGTTTCCCCAAGCGACACAGGTTCCACAATGCTTGTATTGGTTCAAGCATTGATATCCTGGGTCCCTTCTTATTAATGGTTTATGGACCTTTCCTCCAGGAACTTGTCCAAACCTTTTTTAAACCCAGCTACACTAACAGCCTTTACTACATCCTCCGGTAACAAATTCCAGAGTTTGATTACACGTTGAGTGAAAAAATATTTTCTTTCATTAGTCTTAAATAGTTTACCCTGTAGCTTCATCGCATGTCCCCTAGACTTTCTATATTCTGATAAGGTAAACAATCAATCTACGTTTACCCGTTCCACTCCATTCATTAATTTATAGACTTCTATCATATCTCCCCTCAGCCGTCTCTTTTCCAGGTTAAAGAGCCCTAACCTTTTTAGCCTTTCTTCATAGGATTATCCTTCCATCCCCTTTACCATTTTGGTGGCTCTTCTCTGAACCTTTTCTAAAATCGCTATATCCTTTTTAAGATACGGCGACCAAAATTGCACACAATATTCAAGGTGCGGTCTCACCATGGAACGATATAGAGGCATTATAATATCTTTTGTTTTATTTTCCATTCCTTTCCTTATCATACCTAGCATTCTATTTGCTCTCTTGGCCGCCGCTGCACACTGGGCCGAGGGTTTTAACATGGTATCCACAATGACGCCTAAATCTTTTTCCTGGGTGGTGGTTCCTAATGTGGAACCTTGCATCATGTAACCATAGTTTGGGTTGTTCTTCCCTAGGTGCATAACCTTGCACTTGTCCACATTAAATTTCATCTGCCATTTTGATGCCCAGTCTTCCAATTTATCAAGATCCTCTTGCAATTTTCCACAATTCTCTTGGGTTTTAACAACTTTAAATAGTTTTGTGTCATCTGCAAATTTGATAACCTCACTCGTTATTCCACTTTCCAGGTCATTTATGAATATGTCAAAAAGCAGCGGACCCGGCACAGATCCCTGGGGTACACCACTATTCACCTTTCTCCAGTGGGAAAATTGGCCATTTAGCCCTACCCTCTACTTTCTATCTTTTAACCAGTTCCTGATCCACAATAGTACACTGCCTCCTATCCCATGACTCTTTAGTTTTGTTGTTATATGAGACCATTGTATAGTGGTTAGCTTAAAAGCTATGTCACGAAACTCCTGAAAGGTTCTAGGCCTAGCTCATAGCAGAAACTCATGCTGGGTGGCTGTCAGAGTTAGAAGGCAAACAACCCATTCTGGAAGGTTAAAGTGTTTGAGTGTAAGTGTGACAAAAATATTTGGATGTTCCCCATGATTTTCCCAAGATTCTGAATGTAGCACTGCTTCACAATAATATGCCATAAAGTAAATATAACCTGATAAGGAAACATTCTTAATAAACCTCTAAAATAATAGATATTTTTATTTTTATTTTTTTGAATAATTATTTTTGTGTAATTAATAGTCTTAAATTACACAAAAATAATTATTCAAAAAAATAAAAATAACAAAACTATCCTCCTTAGCACTACAAAGATGGACACTATAACCATCACCCACACCCAACTCCCAATCTCTTCAAGAGGTAGAGGTTAAGTGCCAAAAGGTCAATGCTTACATATTAGTAAAGCACTAACTGAAGCTAATTCTATCAAGCTAATCAGCAGTTTAAGTGCTAGAAAAAGTTTCTTACATAAATAGTTCATTCAAGAAGCAAACAATCATGCCAAACAAATCTGACTGAGTTCTTTGACTGGGTGACCAGAGAACTAGATCAAGGGCATACAGTGGATGTGATCTACCTAGATTTCAGCAAAGCCTTTGATACTCTTCCTCATAGGAGGCTTATCATTAAACTGAACAGCCTAGGGATGGGACCCAAGGTGGTGAACTGGATCAGAAATTGGTTGACTGACAGACGACAGAAGATGATGGTAAATGGAACTTGGATGAAAGAACGGTGATTAGTGGCATGCCCCAGGCAGTCCTGGGACCAGTACTGTTCAATATATTTGTGAATGATATTGCTAAAGGACTGAATGGAAAAGTCTGTCTTTTTTGCAGATGACATGAAATTTGGAACAGAGTTAATTCCCCCAAGGGAGTGGATAACATGAAAAAAAAAATCTATAAAAGCTGAAAGAATGGTCTAATGCTTGTCAGTTAAGATTTAATATGAAGAAGTGTAGTGTCATGCACTTGTGATGCAGAAATCCAAGAGAATTTTATGCGATAGGGGGCGAAGAGTTGGTGTGCATGGACCAGGAGAAGGACCTTGGAGTGATTGATTGTTTCTGAGGATCTCAAGATGGCAAAACAGTGTGACAAGTCGGTGGCCAAAGCCAGAAGGATGCTGGGTTGCATACAGAAAGGAATTACCAGCAGAAAGGAGGAGGTACTAATGCCATTGTACACGTCACTAGTGAGGTCTCACTTGGAATATTGTGTTCAGTTTTGGAGACCATATCTTGCAAAGGATATAAAAAGACTGGAAATGGTTCAGAGGAAGGCGACCAAAATGATTTGGAGCCTGCGCCAGAAGACTTATGTATACGCTAGAGGAGAGGAGAGACAGGGGAGATACGATACAGACCTTTAAATACTTAGAGTATTAATGAACAAACAAACCTTTTTCAAAGGCGCGGAAGCTGTAAAACTAGAGAGCGTAACATGAAACTGCCAGGGGGTAAACTGAAAGGCAAAGTCAGAAAATACTTTTTCACTGAAAGGGTGGTAGATGCTTGGAATGTCCTCCCGATGAATGTGGTGGGGGCAAATACAGTGACAGAATTCAAAATGGCATGGGACAGACACAGTGGATCCTTTTGTAGCAACAGAAAAAAATTAACTATTTCTTATTTCTCAACAAATAGGGGTTACCTGAATGGATTGGTGAGTACACCCCTTAAAAAAGGCATGGGGAGGGGTGACCTGCATGGAGCGTCAGGTGCACCTACTCTTGCCACCTTGCTGGGCAGACTAGATGGATGGACCATGCTGGTCTTTATCTGTTGTCATGTACTATGTTGTTATGTAGTCATGGGTAACTTCTCTACATCTTCAGTAAAGATCAAAGAAAAGAATTCATTCAGACTCTCTGCTATGGCCTTGTCCCCTATTAGTTTCCCTTTTATCCGTCTATCATCTAATGGTCCAACTGACTCTCACAAGTTTTTTGCTACAAATGTACTTGAAAAAGTTTTTATCATGCATTTTTGCTTCCACAGCAAGCTTTTTTTTCAAATTCTCTCTTTGCCTGACTTATCAATGCCTTGCATCTAACTTGCCAGTGCTTATGTTGTTTCCAGTTTTCATCATTTGGTTCCTTTTTCTATTTCCTGAAAGATGTTTTGGCTACAACAGCCTGTCTAACCTCGCCTTTAATACCATGCTAGCAGGTTTTTGGATTTCCTTCCACTTTTCTTAAAGTGTGGAATACAGCTGGTCTGGGCTTCCAAGATAGTATTTTTAAACAACGTCCATGCTTGATGTAAATCTTTAACCTTTGCAGCTGCTCCTTTTAGTTTTTTCTTAACTATTTTCCTCATTTTATCATAGCCTCCCTTTTGAAAGTTAAAAGGTAGTACTGTGGATTTCCTTGCCGTCCTTCCTCCATTTATTAAATCAAACGCGATCATGCTATGATCACTATTGCCAAGTGTCCCCAACACCCTTATCTCTTGCACCAGATCTTGTGTTCCACTAAGCACTAGGTCCAAAATGGCTTCCTCTCTTGCCTGTTCATGAACCAGCTGCTCCAAGAAGCAGTCATTTATTTCATCTAGAAACTTTATCCTTCTTAGCATGTCCTGCCATGACACTGACCCAGTCGATACCGGGTTAATTGAAATCACCCATTCTCCAGGAACAAGCAGGAAATCAGTCCTCGCATATGGGTGACGTCTGCGCCGATGAAGCCCACATGAAAGCATCTCCCCAGCTTTCAAGGAAAGCCTTTGGGAAATGCCACCACGCATGTGTAGTCCCCTTCCTGCCCAAGGGTGCCATCTTGCTCCATCTCCTTTTTTCCGCGGAGCCCAATGAATATTTGTCCTGTTTCCTCAGAAAAATCTTTACCAAAACTGTTCCTAAAAGTTAGTTTTCTGGTAGGCATACCGGTTCCTCTTTCTGCCTCAACCAACGTTCGTGCCTTTTTTCGCCCAGGGGTCATCAACCCTGTCTGGGTAGTTTCCCATTATGTCTCCCAATGGGTTCAAAAATTGTGACCGCTGCAGTCAAACCATGTCCATTACTGACACCCATGACTGCTGCTTGTGCTGCCTGGGCCCAGACCATGACAGTTTCTCCTGCAAACTGTGCCAGGCCATGTTGGCCAAAACCAACAAGAAAAGATAGGAGTTGCAGGAGAAGCTGTTCCCTAGATCCGACTCGGCATCCGCTTCCCCGGCACCGAGCTCCAAGCCCAGCACATCCCGCGATGCCTGGGCATCCTCTGAGTCCTGTGACTGTGGTTCCTCCGAGAAGACCATGTAACTGGAGAAGAAGAAGTCATCAAAGTTCACCAAGGCTATAACAGAGAAACCCGGTAAAACTCCTCGAAGGGACTCAGGCAACTCCAAGAAGGGCCCCACTAAGGTCCTCAAGAAGGATCCCTCTGCCGGTGGAAACTCTACAAGGTTCCTCAAGGTTATAGTACTCATCGAGGACGCACTCCTTACAATGCTGGTGCCGGGCTCAAAATCCTTGGTGCTCGCACCAAAAGCTGAGGGGCCTTCTGGCTTAGAGACCAAAATGACGGCCCTGGAGCAGAACATCATTGCTATCCTGGCCCTGCAGCAGGCGATGATGGCCGGTCCTCTCCCTCAGCTGCCCCGATGACCGGGCCCTCATCTTCGAGGGAGTCCCCAGTTGTCCAGCCGAGTATCAAGTGCCCTTGGCCTCGAGAAAGTTCTCAGCACCGGTCGAGGTTCCCGGTCCCATTTGTCGGGTATCTGGTCCTCGCCAGCAAGTGTCCGCGACTCAGACCCTCCACAGGCGGTCGGGCCTTTGGCACCGGCCTCAACACAAGGAGTCGCAGGGCCTTGGACTCCTTGTCACTGCTCAACTCTGAATGGGAGACTGAAGACGAGGCATCCCTGGACACCAGAAGGCACCTAGACTTTCCCTCTGATCTGTCTCCCCGGCACCTCAAGGAAAGGAATGGAAAACAAAACAAAGGCTATTATAGTGCCTCTGTATCGTTCCATGGTGCGACCGCACCTTGAATATTGTGTGCATTTCTGGTCGCCGTATCTTAAAAAGGATATAGTGTTATTAGAAAAGGTACAGAGAAGAGCCACCAAAATGGTAAAGGGGGTGGAAGGGTACTCCTATGAAGAGAGGCTAAAAAGGTTAGGGCTCTTCAACCTGGAAAAGAGACGGCTGAGGGGAGATATGATAGAGGTCTATAAATTAATGAATAGATCAATTGTTTACGTCATCAGAATATAAAAAGACTAGGGGACATGCAATGAAACTACAGGGTAACCTGTTTAAGACTAATCAGAGAAAATATTTTTTCACTCAATGTGTAATCAAACTCTGGAATTTGTTACCAGAGGATGTAGTAAAAGCTGTTAGTGTAGCTGGGTTTAAAAAAGGTTTGGACAAGTTCCTGGAGGAAAGGTCCATAAACCATTATTAAAAGGGACATGGATATCACTGCTTGACCCAATACAAGCATTGAGGAACCTGTGTCTTTTGGGGAGATTGCTAGGTACTTATGACCTAGATTGGCCACTGTTGCAAACAGGATACTGGGCTTGATGGACCTGTGTCTGACCCAGTATGGCATATCTTATGTTCTTATGTTCTCCTCCTGAGGACGTAGCCTTCCATGACTTCATCAGGGATATGACCAGGGCCTTTTCGCTGTAAACTAAGGCAGAGGAGGACCCGTGCTCCGAAGAGTTGGAGATTCTCCAGTACGAGACTCTACCTAGAGAAACCCTCATGGTACCCATACAGGTGCTCCTCCAAATGTGGGAGACACCGACGTCAGTGCCCATATTCAGCCATCAGCTTGATGTTATGTACCGCATCAGGAAAGGGCCGGGGTTTCACAAACCCCAGCTCCCGCATAATTCCATGGTCATCGAATCGACCATGCAGAAGTTCAAAACCAGAAAACCCACTCCTCTGTCCCTCCCAGCAGAGAGACCCAAGCCCTCGATGCCCTCAGGCGCAAATGTTATCAGGGCTCGATGCTGAGTTGCCGGATCCAGGCTTATGTACACTACATACGCATGTACTTAAAGGTACTGGCCAAAGAGCTGTTGGGGTTTGCAGCAGGCCTCATCAGGGAACCCCTTTAATGGTTCCAGATCCTGACCTCAGCAGTGAAGGACTGCTCAAAGTTCCTCTCCCGAGCTGCCTATGATGGCTTCGAGTCGGCGGCTCAAGTTGCAGCGGCTGGCATCGGAGTTGGCAAAAGGCCTGGCTGCAATCCTCTGACCTCGAGCAGTGGGTCCAAGACAAACTGCTGTACTGGCAAGAACCTTTTCAGCAGACCCATAGCTAACAAAACTGCTGAGATTGAGGCAGAGTTTGTAACCCGTCAGAGGCTCTCTAAGAAGACCTCATCCCATCCCCGCAAAGAACCATCAGGGAAAAAGGGTGCCTTTGCACAGGGTCATTAGTACCAGCCCTACTCTGGCTATCAGCAAGGTTCTCGACTCAGAAGGCAAAAACACCCAAACTCCAGCTCCCACCGAGCCTTGGGGGAGCTTTTTACTCCAAGGTCAGGGCCACCCCTCCCCTCCCCCAGGAGACCTTTACCAGCTCACAGGGGGGCGCCTGGCGCTCTTCGCCCAGAGATGGGCCTCAATCACTTCATACCTCTGGGTACTACTGGTGGTCAGGGAAGGATATTTCCTCCACCTGCAGCAGATTCCACCCAGGTTCTTTCCTGGAGAGCAGGTGTGGCCTCGCCTTCACCAGACTCTGCTACTCACAACTCACAGGCCTTCTCAAGGGCAAAGCAGTAGAACCAGTGCCCAGACACCTGTGGGGCAAAGGTTTCTGCTCCAGGTACTTTCTTGTCCAAAAGAGGACCAGGGGCCTCAGGCCTATCCTAGATCTATGAATCGTAAACAAGTTGCTGGTGAGGCAGAAGTTCAAGATTCTCTCCCTTGGAACACTACTGCCTTAACTCCGCCAGGGAGACTGACTTTGCTCCTTAGACCTAAAGGATGCTTGCACACACATCCCTAATCCACCTCTCTCACAGGCATTACCTAAGTTCATGGTAGGCGGAGGGCACTTACCCGTACAGAGTTCTATCCTTCAGCCTGGCCTCCTCGCCAAGGGTCTTCACAAAATGCCTAGCAGTGGTGGCTGCCACACTACATCTGCAAGGGATCTTTGTCTTCCCTTACCTAGATGACTGGCTCATCAGAAACAGCATGGCCGCAGAGGCTCACCAGAAGTAGTATGGCCGCAGAGGCTCACCAGGCCACAGGGCACCCAACCCTCCTGCTGCAGCACTTGGGGTTTGTCATCAACTATCCCCAAATCTCATCTCACTCCAGCTCAGAGCCTGGAATTCATAGGCGCTCAGCTGGACACCCTGCAGGCCAAGACATTTCTCCTCAGGGAAAGGGCAGAACGCCTCAGGGAGCTAGCTGCAGAGGTGCAGCGCCATAAGTCTACTCTAGCCTCCGGAGATCGGACTCGTTCCCTGAGAGTTAAGAGCTCTTTGCACCTAGTGCACAGGATAAGACTTCTCACCATCTGGGAGAAAATCATACATGTGACACTCAATGCAAAAGACTGAATAGCCCCTCTCTCACTGCTGGACTGCTGTCTGCATTTTAGTTTTAAGGTTTTGTTTAGGTATTTAAGTTGTTGGTTTACTTAGGTTTGATGGGGATACGTATACTAATACAACTATGCCTAATACGTTTAATGGACTTTGTTCACTTCAAGATTAATTAATCTCAGGTCCTTAACTAATATATTTCTGATGAGGATAATGAGCCTCACCTGAATGTGAATATGAGCACCTCCTTCCGTTTAATAGGTTTAAGAGCCTAGAAAGCTAAGATTATCCCTGGGATGGGTTGGAGGGAAAGAAGATTTAATAAAAGCATTCCTGCATAGTCCCCTGACCTGTGCTTCTAAGGTAAAGTCTTGCCAATTTCCTGGATGATTCACACAGCCCTTGGTTTGATAGCCCCTTTGATCTGTCACTTGCCTTTAACAGCTATTTAAGACAGCTTCACAGATCTTTTGCCTCCTAACTGGAAGGCCTTTTTGTAAAGGTCTCTAGAAACTAGTTTGTTTCTTTCTGCTTAGAAACTATTTATTCTGCTTGCATGCTAAGCTATACTCTGATTTGATTTAAATAAAAAAGCTTTCCAGAAACAAATGTATTTCAAAGACTATTTACTCTATTTTTTACTTTCTATGCTTTGCTATACTCTGATTTGATTTAAATGAAAAGCTCTCTGGTGATACTAAGACTTGATTGACTCAGCAGAAAGACTGAAGTTTAAAATACACAGAATATCAGCTTTAACTCAAAGAATTCCCTTTTTCCCTAAGATTTAGAATATATTCCAGAAGATAAATACTTACAAGTTCAGATCTGTTTCCAGCTGTTGTGGTAGTCCTTCAAGATTCAAAAAATGCCATCAAGTCCATGATGACTCCTATTGACCCAGCAGCCCCTGGGTTTTCTTGGCAAGGTATGACTGGAAGTAGATTCCCAAGCATTTTCTTTCTAGGCCAGGGGTCTCAAACTCAAATTGCTTTGAGGGCCAAATGAGGACTTGTAGAGTAACCCGGGGGCCGCACAAGACGCAGGCCTCATTTGCATAAGGGCATCATTTGCATAAATATTTGCATAATGTTACCATACACTAACTTTTAGTAAACATGCCTCTTAATGAGTGTATGGATAAAGAAAGACTAAAAGATTTCTGCTTAAAATGGTGGAGGCAGCCAAACAGGAGCAGCTTTGTGAAAACACTAATATCCCCTCAGGAATGAAACATGAATCAGAACTTAAAAGCAGGAGCTTAATGATTTTGTGTAGCTGCCAGATGCATTATCTAACCTTTTTTGGTTTTGCTAATAGTGCTGCTGACTTAGCAGCGTCCCTCTGCGGTAGCCCAAGAGATAAAAGAGTGCTGGGCCTTGTTACAAAACCATAAATGGGGAAGTAAAAAGCAAGAGTAACCGCAGTCACTTCCATCTTGCTGCTCCCTTGAAATCTTTCTCTGTAACTGTCCAAGCTCAAGGACTAACGATTACCTGCCAGTACCGAGGAAGTGACAACACATGACTAGCTGGACATTTGAGCCCTGAGCTCCATTGTATTGGCCAGTTAAAGCAAAAAAAGAAGGCATCCCAAGCTCATGGGTATGTGTACAATTCAGCGAGTGACGGTAAGACACAATCGGAAAAGTGATGGCAACCCGTAAAAAAGTGTCCAATTTAAAAGACTTTGGGGCTTGTTTACAAAGCCGCGGTAGCGGTTTGCGATCGTAATCGGAGCCGCGGCCCCATTGATTTCAATGGGGCCGCGGTTGCGATCGCGATCGCGAACCACTACCGCGGCTTTGTAAACAAGCCCCTTTGTTTACCAGGGCAGCAAACAGGCGCCCTGTGAAGAAGGAAGCATGGCAGAGGTGAAGCCATATGCAGCAGAGTACAACAGAGAAACAGAGCGCTGCAGATGAAATAGAGGGTGTGTCCCTGGAAACGTTCTGAGAGAAAATCCAGACCTGGTTTGGTGAATTTAAAAAATAATTCATGAAGGTGAGCTTGAAGATTGCGGCACTGGGAGAAGAGCTCCGTGCAGAGATTATGGTGATGAGTCAACATGTTGCAAAGTGTGATGGGCATATTTAAGAGTTGGAGAAGACCTGTTGGCTGTTAACCAAAGACTGGAGGTGCAGGAGAAAGGGAGGGAACAGCTGACTAACAGAGCCGCGAGAGGGAAATACTACTTACTCTCTTCGCGGCCCTGAAAGCTGCCGCTGATGGGAGTAAAATGCTTTGCCGGGCAGACGGGAAGGCGCCGCGGGACAGTTGATTCTGCCGCTGCCACGCAGCGGCAGCAGAAGCCGGGGGGAGGTTTTTGTTTCTTCGGCATCGCGGGCCGCACAAAGGTCTCTCGCGGGCCGCGTGTTTGAGACCCCTGTTCTAGGCAGTGGAAGGTAAAATGACTTGCCCAAGGTCACAAGGTGTGCCATTGGGAATCAAACCCATGTCTCCTGGGTGCTAGGCTGTTGTTCTAACCACTAAGCTACTCCTGAGAAAATTGACTGGAAAGTATTCAGGGATGATGTGGAGAATTTTCTTGGCTATTACAGGGCACCAAACTACGTCCAGCTGGTTGACAACATGCTTCAAGCATACAAAACCATAATGTGCAACATGTCGCTGAAGACTCATTTTATGCATTCACACTTGGTCTTCTTCCCTGCTAATCTTGGTGCAGTCAGCAACAAACATGGTGAAAGGTTTCACCAGGACATTGTGATGAAGGAAAAGCGGTATCGGGGCAACTGGAACCAGGGGCAGCTCAAGGCAATCTGCTGCCTGAGGCAAAGAATGAGATGGCGCCTCCCCCTCTTAGAGGGGGGCGGGGCTTTTTCAGAACTCCAATCAGGGACTGAACCAAACCAAAAAGCGAATTAGATTATATGGAGGGAATGCAAGATGTTTGCACACAGGGCCGTAACGAGCTGCAATCGCGCACTGGCAACAGGGAAAGAGCAGGCAGCACTGGATGGAGGTATGGGAAGAAGGGGGGGAGCATGCGCCCGATCTGAAAGGTGCCGGCACTTTAAGCAGATCTGTCCCTCCCTGCTCTGACATCGCATCAGAGGAGGGAGGGACCAGACCTGCTAAAAGTGCTGCAAAAAGGCTTGGGGGGCATATTTCTGCTGCTTGCTATTGTTCTGCCAGCGACAGCAGGGCAACAGCAGACAGCCGAAATGCGCCCCCCCAAGCCTTTGCGCCCTGTGCGGCTGCACCGCTTGCACAGGGCTAGGTACAGTCCTGTTTGCACACTAAGGAACTAAAAGAGAGCAAGAATCAACAGCACAGTTTATAAAACTAAACTATAACTCATTTTTATTTTGTTGTTATAAACTGTGTTATGGTTCTTGCTTTTTCTTTTTCAACATATATTTTGCATCCACAGTGGGTGCAGAGCAGAACCAGGACATTCACCCACAGAACTCAATATTTAAAAAAAAAATCTGATTCTGATCATCTCACTAACAACAACAACCACTATTCTCCAGTACCAGGCATATTGTGAACTAATACAAAACCCTACAACAAAGAGCAAACCTACCATACCATACCATATCAGCACAAACTTCCAAAACTCACATAAGGAGCTCATTCAAAAAAAGCGTCACCGTAAATACTACAGTGGGCCCTGGAACATCCATACACCTATCTGAAAAGCTGAACAAGTCAAATTACTACAGTACAGTATAGTTCTTTATGTACAAACTCCATGTTATCAGAACACCTGGCCTCAGTCACACACTCACAATGTCGACCCTCATCAAGTACAGAATAAGTAACCATAATGTAAAGTAAAAATAAAAATATGTAGATAAATTTTAAACTGAAACCCCAAGAAGCCAGAGTCCACATGCAGTGCAACATCAGATAAATAAGAGATGCAGTTCCCCAATACTGCATAAAATATAAAAATAGCACAAAGTCCAATCACTAAAATTAAATAAAATAATGTTTTCTACCTTTGTTCTCTGACCATTTTATTCTCTGATCATGCTGGTCCCGATCTGAGGCTTCTGATTTCCTGTCTTTTCTTAGCTCTCTTTCTGTGGTCTATGGTCCATCTGCCATTTCTTATCTCTTCTTTTGTTTTCTTCACTTCTTTCCATCAGCCTATTTCTAGTCCCCGTAACCCTTCCCAGTATCAGCCCCTTTCTAGTCCTCCCTCCCGATACCTTCCAATGTCAACTTGCATTCCCATGACTGCCACTGGTGTCCATTCCCTTCCAGTCCCCCTCCTTCCCCACTGTCCAGCTCCTTCTAGTCCAAATACCATAGCAGCCCCTCTCAGCATCCACTCCCTTCCAGTCCCATTCTCCCATCCCCTCGATCAACCCATTTGTAGCCCTAGCCCCCAGTTTTCTTCCAAGACCAGCAGCTCTATCCTCCCCTCCCCCAATCAGCTCACTTCCAGTGCTAGTCCCCCCTCAACCCCATTACCAGTGCTAGCCTCCCCTAATCAGCCCATTACCAGTCCTATTCCCCATCAGCCCATTACCAGTCCTAGCCTCCACTAATCAGCCCATTTCCAGTCCTAGCCTCCCCAATCAGCTCATTTCCAGTGCTAGCCCCCCTCAGTCCATTACCAGTCCTTTTCCCCCTCAGTCCATTACCAGTCCTTTTCCCCCTCAGTCCATTACCAGTCCTATTCCCCATCAGTCCATTACCAGTCCTATTCCCCATCAGCCCATTACCAGTCCTAGCTTCTCCTAATCAGCTCATTTCCAGTGCTAGTCCCCCCTCAGCCCATTACCAGTGCTAGCCTCCCCTAATCAGCTCATTTCCAATGCTAGTCCCCCCTCAGCCCATTACCAGTGCTAGCCTCCCCTAATCAGCTCATTTCCAGTGCTAGTCCACCCTCAGCCCATTTCCAGTCCTAACCTCCCCGATCAGCTCATTTCCAATGCTAGTCCCCCATCAGTCCATTACCAGTCCTAACCCCCCCATCAGCCCATTACCAGTCCTAGCCTTCCCTAATCAGCTCATTTCCATAGCTAGTCCCCCCTCAGCCCATTACCAGTCCCAATCCCCCCTTGATCAGTCCATTCCCAGTCCTAGCCTTCCCTAATCAACCCATTACCAGTCCTAGCCCCCCCGATCTGCCCATTACCAGTGCTAGCCCCCCCATCAGCCCATTATAATCCTAACCCGCACTGCCTCTCCCCTCTGTCCAGCGTTTATCCCCTGCCTGTCCAGTATGTCCCCCTATCTCTCCCCTTTGTCTGGCATTTGCCCCCGTCTCTCCCCTTTGTCTAGTACTTGTCCCCTTTCTCCCCCTTTGCCCCCATCTTTCACCTTTGTCTCTCCTTGTCCTCCTCCTATCTCCACTCCCTCCACCTGCACCTCTCATCTGGCGGGGGCACTCTGGCTGTTTTAATTTTAGATTTTGCCCCTTTGTCTAGTACTTGTCCCCTTTCTCCCCCTTTGCCCCCATCTTTCACCTTTGTCTCTCCTTGTCCTCCTCCTATCTCCACTCCCTCCACCTGCACCTCTCATCTGGCGGGGGCACTCTGGCTGTTTTAATTTTAGATTTTGCCGCTGCCTCTGCCTTCCCGCTCCGTTTTTTTCCTCAAGATTGCTTGCAGCAAAAAAAATAATAAAAAAGTAGCGGGAAGGCAGAGGCAGGGCAGAGGAGGCAAAATCTAAAATTAAAACAACCGGAGTACCGCCGCCGCACAAATTAGCCTGATCGCTTGCAGCGATCGGGCTGATTTGTTCGATGCTGGTTGTTCCTGCTGGATGACAGGGAGCCCTTGTTAGTTCCCTTTGGAGGCGGGACAATGCTGCACGGAGCCCGTCGAGAGACAGGAAGGCTCCGCAACGGCTTCACCGGCACAGCCGCTGTTCCCTAAGAGGCAGGGAGCCGCGGCTGCAGAAGAAGGGCGACGGTGAGTTTGCCACTGCCAAGAAGCGGGCTTGGCAGCGGCAACTTGTCAACTCTTTAAAAAAAATTTTTTAACTTGAAGGCGAAGTGAGGCGGCTGTTTTGGGGGCATTTTCCACCCTCAAAACTTTGCCGCTTGAGGCAGCCGCCTCACTTCGCCTCATTATAGAGCCGCCCCTGACTAGAACCCATCAATGCTGGCCACTATTGTTGGACACTGAGACGAGAAGCATGAGATGCTGAATACAAATGAAAATAAGGAGCAAAACATTTTTAGCTCAGGTGAATTAGTGCAATATGTCAGGATCATTGTGCGATTAAACATGCTAAATTCAGTCAGAATTTAATTTCAAGTTTCTACAAATTCCTACGTGATACAGTCAATCTGGAATTATATTTGTGTTCAGCTTGAAGCTGTCTTATCATAATCACCAAATTTTTCAAGAATCAAAACTTCATAACAAATTTGTTGTCCAGTGATATACAAATCTCTTTATCACAGCCTCTCTACCTGATATTACAGCTGATTTTCATTGGCTATTTATAACACTGCAGTGCAGCCAGGGCCGACCCATGGACTGGATGGTCGCCCGGGGTGGCAGATCCTGGTAGATGGCATCCTGAATCTCTGCTGTTCTTCAAAATGGTGGTTTCTGTTAGGGCTTTGATACCTCAGTGGGATTTGAAGCACTGCAATCATTTGTGGTCTGCCATTCCTGCCCCCTCTGACATAACGTCCTGTTGACAGATTGGTGGGCCATGAGTGCACGCATACACATGAGTGCTTCAAGGCCCACAGTGGTGGCAGAAAGCTACTGCTATAAAGAAAGGTGGAGGGGTAATGTTTCCGTGCCCTCCCAGGTGAGATGATGGATGCTGGGTCAGAAGGTTAGGACCTGCATCACCCAGGGGTGGTGGGGAAATGGCAGGCAGGTGGGCCTGCCTAGGGCAGTAAAATCCCTTGGGCCGGCCCTGATCGCAGCATTCATCATGGCTCCCAGCATGGCCAGCTGGATCGCCAAATCTTCCACGTGCAAATTTAACATAAATTTGGCATCTAACTGCAATCTGTGAAATATCATTAAAATCACCTGAAGATTGGAGGGTGGCCAAAGTAACGCCAGTTTTTAAAAAAGGGTTCCAGAGGTGATAAGGGAAACTACAGACCGATGAGTCTGACGTTAGTACCGGGAAAAATGGTAGAAACCATCATAAAGAACAAAATTACTCTACATGTAGATAGTCATGGCTTAATGGGAGACAGCCAACATGGCTTTAGCCAAGTAAGGTCGTCTTTTACTAACGGTTGATATAGTCTTTCTGCATTTTCAGAAAGGCTTTGACAATGTCCCTCAAGAGAGACTTGGCGAAATTAAAAAGTCATGGGTTAGGAGGCAGTGTACTATTGTGGATCACGAACTGGTTAAAAGATAGAAAACAGAGGGTAGGGCTAAATGGCCAATTTGTCCAATGGAGAAAGGTAATAGTGGAGAACCCCAGAGATCTGTGCTGGGTCCACTGCTTTTTAACATATTCGTAAATTACCTGGAAATGGGAATAACGAGTGAGGTAATCAAATTTGCAGATGACACAAAATTATTCAGTTGTTAAAACCCATGAGGATTGTGAAAAATTGCAAGAGGACCTTGATAAATTGGAAGACTGGGCATCCAAATGGCAGATGAAATTTAATGTGGATACGTGCAAATTTATGCACCTGGGAAAAAACAATCCAAATTGTGGTTAAACACTGCAAGATTCCACATTAGGAATCATCACCCAGGAAAAAGATTTAGGCGTCATCGTGGATAACATGTTGAAACCCTTCGCCCAGCGTGCAGTGGCGACCAAGAGAGCAAATAGAATGCTAGGTATCATAAGGAAAGGAATGGAAAATAAAACTAAGAATATTATAATGCTTCTGTATCCGTTACATGGTGTGACCACATCTTGAATATTGTGTGCAATGCTGGTCGCTGCAACTTAAAAAGGATATAGCGTTATTTGAAAAGGTACAGAAACAGCCACCGTAAAGGGGATGGAAGGATACCCCATGAAGAGAGGCTGAAAAGGTTAGGGCTCTTCAATCTGGAAAATAGATGACTGAGGGGAGATCTGATAGAGGTTTATAAATTAATGAATGGAGTGGAACGGGTAAACGTAAATCAATTGTTTATGTCATCAGAATATAGAAAATCTAGGGGGCATGCAATGAAGCTACAGGGTAACCTATTTAAGACTAATAAGAGAAAATATTTTTTCACTCAACGTGTAATCAAACTCTGGAATTTGTTATTGGAGGATGTAGTAAAAGCTGTTAGTGTAGCTGGGTTTAAAAAAGGTTTGGACAAGTTCCTGGAGGAAAGGTCCATAAACCATTATTAAAAGGAATCCAGGATATCACAGCTTGACCCAGTACAAGCATTGTGGAACCTGTGTCTTTTGAGGAAACTGCTAAGCACTTATGACGTATATTGGCCACTGATGGAAACAGGATACTGGGCTTGATGGACCTTGGTCTGACCCAGTATGGCATTTCTTATCTAAAAGTGGTATATGAGCCTAGTTAAATAAATTAAATAAATAAATAATGGTTTATGAACTTTTTCTCTAGGCACTATCCAAACCTCTTTTAAATCCAGCTACACTGGTAGATTTAACTAGATTCTCTGGTAATGAATTCCAGAATTTGATTATGCATTGAGGGAAAAAATATTATCTCCAGGAACAAGCAGGAATGTAGTCTTCACATATGGGTATCATCGGCACCGACGGAGCCCACGCGGGAACGCTCCCCAATTAGAAAGCCTTTGGGAGCATCCCACAGCGCCTGTGTGCTGCCTTCCCGCTTTTCCCAACTGCCTCTCTCCAGTTCTTTGTTTTCCGCGGAGCCAGCAGGTCGTTGTTCCGGTCACCGCAGAAAATGTTTTTCCTTCTTCTTCTTCTTTTTTGTGGTTCGCGTCTGCCTTCCTCGACGCTATACCGGTACCGCCGGTTCTTCTTTCTTTTGTTAAAAAAATAATATATATATATATTTAGTTCTTTTTTTCCAATTTTTTCTTCCTCAGGTGCACGCGCCATTTTGGGCCTTAGGCCCAAAATTTCCTCCATTATAGAAAAAAACGCTTCGGGTTTCAAGAAGTGCACCAAGTGTGGCGGTACCATCTCCGTCACCGACACCCATGAGTGGTGTCTTAAATGTTTAGGTCCTGACCACTCCATCTCGGAGTGTATGGCTTGTGCCATGATGCCCAAGAGGGGTCGACAAAACCGAGCTGCTAAGCTCAGCACCCTTTTTCCCTCCGATGCAGCTTCTGTGGCATCGACGTCTTCCAGGGCTTCATCTTCCTCCCATGGATCTCAGGTAACTAAACATAAGTCTGGCCGGTCCTCAAAGGGTAGATCTCCATCTCCAGGAACAAGCAAGAATGAGTCTTCACATATGGGTACGTCGGTACCGACGGAGTCTGCGCGGGAACGCTCCCCAGCGTCCAATCAGAATGCTTTTGGAAGCATCCCAACACGCCTGCGTGCTGCCTTCCCGCCTTTCCCAACTACCTCTCCTCAGTTTTCGTTTTTCCACGGAGCCGGCAGGACATCGTCCTGTCACCGCAGAAAATTCTTCTTTTATTTTTGTTTTTTCTTGTGGTCGCGTCTACCTTCCCTCGACGCACCGGTACCGTCGGTGTTTTCTTTTTTCTTTTCTCTTCAAGTATTTCCTTTTGTGGGAAATTTTTTCCTGTTTAGTGCCTGACAGGTTTCGGCCTGCTAGACCTCTCCACTTTCCCTCATGGAAATGCTAGCCACTGCAACCTCTTTCAACTGTGGCGCTACCAAATTAGTTTTAGACACCCATAATTGGTGCCTTCCATGTTTGGGACCTGAACACCATCCGCTGGAGTGTCCCGCCTGCACTACTATTCCTGTAAGAAGTTTTCAGCATCGAGCTCAACTCGATACGCCGTTCCCCTCAGACCTGAGGGTACCAGCTACATCTTCTTTTTCGCAGGATCAGGTAACCAAACAAAAGTCTGTAAAGACTAGCCAGTCCTCGGGTGGTAGATCTCATGTACATCATAGAGATGCCTTTCGGCTTGCCCCCGAGGACATATTGGCAAAACCCCGGCGGGAGGCTTCTGCCTAAAAAGCATTAACGGGGTTTCAGGTTGTTCCCGGGGTTTTTACCTCGGTGAACATACCTGAGCCATGCCCGGTGGTGGTATCCGCTTTGAGCGGTGCCGGTACCCTGGCATCAGCAATGGTGCTGGATGAAACATTACACACCGATGATCGCAGTCAAGCGCTCTCGGTATCTTCGGTGCTGCTAGAGCTGCTACTGACCGATCTTCCCACATCGGCCTCGGTAATGATGCTGGTAGCCGCGTCGATGCCCTCCAGATCTGCATCGATAGACTCGCTTCTTTCGATGCCGAGTCTAGAATTGATCTCTAGTCTGGATGACTGGGTACTGACGCATCTCGGTACCGACTTCAGACGGTACCGAAGACATTATACCGATGATCAAGGTCTGCCACACTCGGTTACCTCGGTACCGATAGTGCCGTCACAGACTGATCTTCACATATCGGTGTCACCGTCGGTTCCAGTTCCGATACTGGTATCGATATCATCATTGGTGTCGGTACCTCCCATGCTCCTTTCAGCCGGCTCGCTTCCTTCCATGCCAAGTTTGGAATCAATCCCTAGCATGGACGATTTGCTACCGACGAGTTGCGGTACCGGTTTTCAGCGGTACAGTCAACTATCTCTCAAAGATAATCCGATCCTCCACCCATCCATCTCTTCTATTCTACAGAATCTGAATGAACCGGTGGATGCTAGAGCTAGTTCTTCAACAGATCTAGTTCTTCCTCCTCTTCCTCGAGGACTCCCCTCTGGGGAGATTTCTTTTCAAGCTTTCCTGCTTGATATGGCCAAGTTACTTGCCATTTCTCTACCTGGTCAGGACCCTGCACCAGGGGATCCACAACCTATACAGATCCCCTGCAATCCAAAGGAAGTCATTATGTTTCCTTTGCATCAAACCTTGCAGGATCTCTTATTTAGGATGTGGGAAACTCCTTTAATGGTGTCCCCACCTTCTAGGGCAACGGATCTTCTATACAAGGTGCCCCCTTCTCCAGGTTTTCAAAAGCCTCAGCTCCCTCATCATTCTCTTGTTGTAGAATCAGCATTGAGGCGTGTTAAGAGTACTAAGAAGCACTCTTCTTATCCGCCAGGTCGTGAGGCTAAAACCTTAGATGCCTTTAGATGTCAAACTTTCCAGGCATCCATGTTTTCAGCAAGAATCCTGTCATATATTTTCTATATGTGATTATCTCTGGAGGAAGTCACAAAAGATCTACTACTTTTGACCCCTTTCCTCCAAGAGCCTAAAAGAGCAGATTTTTCTATGCTAGTCAATCATGCTCAAAATATTTCTAAGTTCCTTACTCGAGTCTGTTAGCAGAACTTCTGCTATAGCCATAGGAGCACGACGTAGAACCTGGCTCCAAGCTTCAGACTTGGACATATCTGTACAAGATAGACTGGGAAATGCTCCTTGCACCGGAGAAAGTCTCTTTAATAAAGAGACTTTACTCCAGGCTGCTCAGTTAACCACTGACACTATTGCTTTACAAGGCTTGTCTTTGCCTTCCTCTACCCCAGTCTGTAGAAAATCTACCAGTAAGCTTTGTTCCCTTAATGGGAGAAGGCTTTATCCATCTACCCATCATACAGATGCTCCCAGGCAGGGGAAACAACCAGCCAGGCTCAGGAAACCACAACCTCAACGGGTTCAGCAGACCCAGCAGCCGCAAGGTTGCTGATACACTCTTCCCTGAATCCTTTTTTTCCTGTTTGAGGTTTAGATCCTGTAGTTTCCTTCCTACCACTGCAAGCATCTACATCGGTTCCATCCTAAACTTTACATATGTCCCTCTTAAAGAGACATCCTGACTATTAACTCAGAGAGCTTCTTAAGATGATTATGCTTTACAGGTAGTATAGTTACTCCTTGTCCTCTACCTACACAGAGGAGTAACAGTTGTCAATAAGGTTGCCATGCCTTTACCTTTAAAACAAAATAACCCCACCATTGATGGAAAATCCTAATACATCAAAAACAGTCCATCATGTAACGTAAACCCAAAACCAAATCTTAATCCTTTTTGTCGAAGCCTGCCGAGGGAGGGCTAGAACTGCATACCTAACTCCCTCCAGACGGTAGACTACTTTTATTTTATTTACACCCAAAAAAATTGTGAAATTAGAAACTTATCTTAAAAACTTGTCTTGAAAACAATTCGACACTTCTCATTTTTTCATAAGTTGCATGCCAAAAAAGTTGTGTCACGACGTGCACGTTTCGGGTAAGACCCTGTCTCAAGTGCGCCAGTTCTTTTTTTCAATCGTGCAACAACAGAAAACCCCGTCTGCGCGGGCTTGGGTATTTCATGTTCAAATGGCATTAGTATAATAAAGACTTTTAAACTAAGGGGAATCCAATCAGAAGTGGGAAACACCTCACTGTCAGAGGTGCGCCACACTGCCATTGGTCAAAACTTGGAAAAACCAGAACTGACGTCACAGAATTGTAGCCCAATCGATTTCACGATTAAGACCATATGGATGAATGGTGTGGAGTTCAAAAATCCATCTTTGTTCTGTGCGCTGTAACTTTAATTCGCGATTTCCCCGCCGGGGATCTAAAGGAATGTGATCAATGATGGTCCAAGTCAATTCTTCAAAAACGTGAGTCAGAGCTTCACAATGTTCTACCATGGGAGCCGTCAAAACTTTGTTTCTAATGCGTGAAGCATGTTCAGCAAGACGCTTTCGCATGGAACGAATAGTACGTCCCACATACCATAGTCCACATGGACAGCACACCAAGTAAACAACATAAGGGGTCTGACAAGTAGTTGTCCACCGTCGCGTATATTCGCGTAGGGTGACCGGATGTTGCCAATTCAAACCCGATATTGTATTATGGCAATAAATACATTCATTACATGAATAATGGCCCCCTTCATGACCAGAGACCACTGGTCGATCTATCTCCAAGGCTGTCTTAACTAACCGGTTACTGAGATTAGTACCCCGTGAAAACGCTAATCGCAGAGGTTGCTGAAAGCACTTTTGTAATGTCAGCATCTGCCATTGAGACCGTAAGATGTTGGCTACGGCTGAACTACGTTCCATGTAGGGAAGTACTCCTACAATTGGGTCCTGTATTTGGGACCGTACCGGAGAGTATTGAGGATCCAATAACCATTCACGGTGAGTGAATCTCGCTCTATGGTATGCGCGAGTGATCATTTTCTTGGGATATCCTCGATCAATCAATCGTTTAGTCAAATCAAATGCATGCGCACAGAACAAAGATGGATTTTTGAACTCCACACCATTCATCCATATGGTCTTAATCGTGAAATCGATTGGGCTACAATTCTGTGATGTCAGTTCTGGTTTTTCCAAGTTTTGACCAATGGCAGTGTGGCGCACCTCTGACAGTGAGGTGTTTCCCACTTCTGATTGGATTCCCCTTAGTTTAAAAGTCTTTATTATACTAATGCCATTTGAACATGAAATACCCAAGCCCGCGCAGACGGCGTTTTCTGTTGTTGCACGATTGAAAAAAAGAACTGGCGCACTTGAGACAGGGTCTTACCCGAAACGTGCACGTCGTGACACAACTTTTTTGGCATGCAACTTATGAAAAAATGAGAAGTGTCGAATTGTTTTCAAGACAAGTTTTTAAGATAAGTTTCTAATTACACAATTTTTTGGGGTGTAAATAAAATAAAAGTAGTCTACCGTCTGGAGGGGGTTAGGTATGCAGTTCTAGCCCTCCCTCGGCAGGCTTCGACAAAAAGGATTAAGATTTGGTTTTGGGTTTACGTTACTTGATGGACTGTTTTTGATGCCTTTACCTTTGACTTTTTCTCCTGTATCAGCATCTCTCATATTACTTCAAAGATTTGCTCCACCGTATGTCTTCTTTTCAACTCTGTCACTCTTACTAAAACATTTGCTCTGTAAGAGTGATACCACTTACTGGGGATTTTTCCTTAAGCCCCTAAGTTTTCTTTCAGAGTTGTCTCCCCCTTGCATTCTTCATTCTCCTGGCAGCTGCTCAGACAATAGCGGAGTCTTACCACTCCTGCTTATGTCTGTACTTCTTTCCCAATCTTGGGACCTAAGATTTCTACTGCTGCCCTATCAATAGTTAGAACTGCAGGGGCTCTTACTGGTTATACCACTGACTTGCTGACCAAGCTACCAGGGCTTGTTCTCCAATTTCAATGGTTTCTGGCCTTACAACTAAGTCCCAGACGGTTTAAAAACCTTTTCTGGCTATTTTTGCAGACACATCACCTTACCTTCTATCCTCAGCCTTCCCCATTCTTTGGGCTTGGCGGAGTAGTTGATGATACCTTCTGGCTCTTAAACACCAGTTTTTTCTTCTAATTAACCTGCAACATGCTCTCTGCATCTCTACGGAGCAGCTCTACACTATGGGGCCTTGTTAGAGAGCACATAATGTCAGATGGTTAGGAAGGGCTTTACCAAGTCATGCCTACTGTGTTATCCCTGCCCTTACCATTTCCATTAAAGGCTTCTTAAATAAAGGACACAGACCTTTAATTAAGGGAAGACCTAAAGAATTATCCAATTCCCTGGATTGCTTCACATCTCCAGGGGACCCTTTCACCAGGGATGGTTTTTTTTCTTTCAGTATAGACAATCCTTGTCTTGTCTTTTCCTTCCATCCTCAACTCTTCATGGCGTAATCCATGTTGAGCATAAGAATGCACCATACCCTTTTTACACTCATTAGGGGTAAATATGGTATTTTTACTGCATCTTTTTCTCCAGCTACCTGCTGGAGTTATGGAAGGATTCGGATTTACTGTCTGCAGATTTAAAAAATCCTCTGCATTTTCCAGGTAGGTCTCCATTCCTGGTTATTCAGAGGCTAGAGTTCTTAGAGGACTCTAGACTTCTCTTGCCAGTGAGAAAACTCCCTGGGCTTCCTACCCATAACCAGGAAGTAGAGATTCTATGAATATCTTCTCAAGCAGATACCTCCCTTCTTGTTGTTAGATAAATCTTTCCTTCTCCACATACCCTATGGCCGGACATGGGTATGTATACATATATATATATATATATATACACATATATATATATATATATACACACACATATATATATATATATATACACACACATATATGTTACATGTATATGGACATCTGCATGTCTGTGCCCATATATATATATTTATATATATGATGGATACATCTGTATTTACCTATCTATATATATGTATTGCAATATATGATAGTGGGTAGATATGTCTATATACTTTTTCGATCTGTCTGCATAGATATATATATACTCATACATATATATATATATTCCCCTAAGGACCCGACAGATACTCTCTATCCCTTTCCATGCCAGTCCTCAAAGGGTAGATCTCCTTCCAAGCATCGCGATGCCTCTGGCGTTGCCCTTGAGGGTTCTGTACCGGCAAAATTGCCCCGGCAGGAGGCTTCGGCTTCCAAAGCATTATCAGGGCTCCAGGATGTTCTCGAGGCCTCAACCTCGGCAGAACTACTGGTGCCATGCTCTCGGATACCGGCTGTTTTCTCCGGTACCGACACCCAGGCATTGGCAGTGTCGATAGACCAGAGGTTCCTGGCTACTGAACGCAGTCTGGCGGCTCTCCTTGCGGCATCGATACCCTCAGAACCGCGTCAGACAGTTCAACCGGCACCAGTACCGACAGCATCGGCATCGGTGTCTGCTTTGCCGGCACCCAGTCATGCTATGCCTTCCGGTACCGATACACCGGTACCGATTCCCCCCGGTACTGACCTTGGTCGGTACGGGTATCGTGCTCTACAGGAGCATCCGGACAGAAGGTACTTTGAATCCTCGGAGGAGTCTGAGGATTCTGATAGCTCTGTCGGTACCGGAATACTTCTCCCAGAGGAGCCTTCCTCTCCTAAACGTAGGATGTCTCCTCCAGAAGATATCTCCTTTCAGGATTTTATCAGGGAGGTGGCTCGAGGTCTTTCCATTACTGTGGCTCCTGAGACAGAGCCCAGGGCAAAGGAGTTGGAGATTCTACAATATCCCAAGGCTCCTAAGGAGGCAGCTACCTTGTCTATCCATGAGATCTTACATGATCTCATGTTAAGAATGTGGGAAACCCCCCTCACCACCTCTCCTCACTCTCGTTGACTGGATACCATGTATCGGGTTCCTCCGTGTCCTGGTTTCCAGAAGACTCAGCTGCCTCACCACTCTATTGTAGTGGAGTCAGCTATGAGAAGGATCAAGAGTGCAAAGAGGCATGCCTCTAGTCCTCCAGGATGTAAGTGTACAACTTTGGATGCCTTTGGACTCTGTACCTTCCAGGCTTCCATGCTTTCTGCCAGGATCAGTTCCTATATTTTATATATGGGAATGTTCCTCAAAGAAGTCACAGGAGATTTAGAGGTTTTGAGCCCTCTTCTTCCTGAAGATAAGAGGCAGGATTTTCTCACACTAGTTAAACATGCCCAGGATGTTTCTAAATTTGTCAATCGTGCAGCCTTTGACTGTTTTGAGTGCATAAGCAGAACCTCTGCCATTGCCATAGGTGCACGTAGAATTGCCTGTCTCCAGGCATCCAATTTGGAGCTCTGGGTGCAGAACAAACTGGGCAATATTCCTTGTACAGGTGAGAATCTATTCGGCAAAAATTGTCAAGAAAAGGCCAATGAGTTGGACGCTGATAACTCCACTTTGGATGGATTATCCAAAGCCACAGCTGATCCTGCAAGGAAGAAATCTTTCAAGAAACCATTCTTCTCCAAAAAGAAGAGGTTTTATCTCTCTTATCAGCAGGGACGTTCTGCAGGTCAGCCTGTCCGGAAGACTCAGCAGCCACCTAAACAAAGGAAAGCAAAGACTGCTAAGCCTCAATTGTCTCAGCAGTCTCAGCCTCCGCAAGGCCTTTGACTTCCATCTAGAGAACCTAGCCTTCCTGGCCCTCAACGGACCAGATCCTTCCACCATTCCAGGAAGGTTATGTCATTTTGCCCCCAGTTGGGGGCAAATAACAGCAGAACCTTGGACTCTCTCCATTATAAAAGAGGGGTACAAGCTTCACTTTATCCGCATGCCCCCTCCCACAATGGTAAGACAGTTCAATTCTCAGACTTTCAACAACCTGTTAAATCAGGAGGTCACTGTGCTTCTTGCCCAAGGGGCAATAGAAGAGGTACCCATTCCTCAACAGGGTACAGGGTTTTTACTCCCCCTATTACCTTATCCCAAAGAAAACAGGGGGACACAAACCTATTTTAGATCTCAGAGAATTGAACAAATTCCTGTTCAAAGAGAAATTCAAGATGATTTCTCTAGGAACCCTGCTGCCGTACCTTCAGAGTCAGGATTGGCTTTGTTCTCTAGATCTCAAGGATGGGGTCATGTTCTCATCCATCCAACTCACAGAAAGTTCCTTCGGTTCCTTTTTCAAGGAAAGCACTACCAGTACAGGGTGCTTCCTTTTGACCTGGCCTCAGCATCAAGGGGTGTTCACTAAATGCATGTCTGTGGTAGCAGCATTTCTTCGCACTCTGGGAATATTCATCTTCCCCTACTTAGACGACTGGCTCATTCGAGCCCCATCAGAGTCAGAGGCCAGAATTTCTCTATCCTGCGCAATGCATATCCTGCAGTATTTGGGTCTGGTTATAAACATCCCAAAATCCAACCTAACTCCCACTCAATCTCTAGAGTTCATAGGAGCTTTGTTGGATACCAGGAAAGCAAGGGCCTATCTCCCCCAGAGCCATTGCCTTCACATGGTGCAATTAGCTTCTCAAGCAGTGCTAAAGTCTCACTGCTCGAGAGATGTTACAACTACTAGGCAACATGGCATCTACCATGCATGTGGTCCCTTATGCTCGCCTCCATATGAGAGCAGCCCAGTGGACTTTATCCACTCAATGGACCCAGGCATCAGGGTGCCTGTCAGACAAAATATCAAACACAGATCGCCTTATTTTGTCCCTCCAATGGTGGCAGTCCACTCAAAACCTGTTGCTGGGGTCCCCATTTCAACAACCTTCACCCCAAGCAACTCTCACAACAGATGTTTCACCAGTGGGTTGGGGAGCTCATCTGCAAAACCTCTCCACCCAAGGCACCTGGACTCCACAGAAGACTCATTTACACATCAATCTTCTAGAGCTCAGAGCAATCTTCCTTGCTCTTCAGGTGTTCCACACTCTGATCAGCTACAAGACAGTCCTCATTCACACGGACAATCAAGTAGCCGTGTTCTATGTGAACAAGCAGGGAGGAACAGGCTCTCTGTCACTTTGCAACGAAACTTTGCGACTATGGGCCCTCGCCAGAGAGCATCAGATTCATCTCCTGGCTGTGTATCTTCCAGGTATCCAAAACTCTTGGGCAGACAGACTCAATCGAGTTCTCTTCCACACGAATGGTCTCTACATGCAGACCAGGTGGCCAAGATTTTTCAAATTTGGGGAACCCCGGACATAGACCTCTTTGCAAGTCCGTTGAATGCCAAACTTCCCCGGTTCTGTTCCAGAATTCCGGCTCAGGGCTCTCAGGCAAGGGATGCTTTCCTCCTTCATTGGGGTCAAGACTTCCTTTATTCTTTTCCACCCATTCCCCTAATTCCCAAAACCCTATTCAAGCTTCAGAGAGACAGAGGCCGTACGATCCTCATAGCTCCACACTGGCCACGGCAAGTGTGGTACCCTCTGCTTCTACATCTCTCTCAAGCTCCCCCTCTGGAATTAGGCTCTGCTCCAGATCTCCTGTCTCAGGAGGACGGAATGTTATGGCATCCCAATCCCCAGTCTCTGCATCTCAGGGCTTGGTTGCTGAAGGCATAGATCTTCAGGATCTTAACCTTCTTCAGCAAGTAAAGGATATCCTTTATGCTTCTAGAAAACCTTCCACAAGACGCTCTTATGCTTTCAAGTGGAAAAGGTTTACCTTATGGTGCTCGCAGAAGGGTCTTAACCCCCTTGCGATACCTCTGGAATCATTACTGGAGTATCTCCTTCATTTATCTAATGCAGGACTTAAAACTAACTCAGTATGAGTCCATTTAAGTGCTATTGCGGCTTCTTTCAAGCCTTTAAATTGACAACCTATTTCCTCCCATCCTCTTATAGCAAGATTTATGAGAGACCTTCTTCTAACTAAGCCTCCCATTAAGCCACCACCGGTGGCATGGGACTTGAATCTGGTAATTGGTCAGCTCATGAAGCCACCTTTCGAACCCTTAGCTACTACCTCGTTGAAATTCCTTTCTTGGAAAGTTATCTTTCTCATTGTAATCACATCAGCACGTTGCATCATTGAGTTGCAGGCACTAGTGGCTGATCCACCTTATACAAGGTTCCATCATGACAAGGTAGTCCTTAGGACCCATCCACACTTTATGCCAAAGGTGGTCTCGCCTTTTCATCTTAACCAAGCAGTCTACCTGCCTGTGTTTTTTCCAAGGCCTCATGCATCAAATGCAGAAAGGAATCTTCATACTTTGGACTGTAAAAGAGCTTTAGCCTTTTACTTACAAAGAACACAGCAACATAGAAAGTCCTCTCAACTCTTTGTTGCTTTTGATCCTTCTCATTTGGGACTTCCAGTCTCCAAGAGAACACTGTCCAACTGGATTGCACAGTGTATTTCCTTTGCCTATCAGAGTAAGAATCTTCCTCTGGAGGGCCATGTCACAGCTCACAATGTGAGAGCCATGGCAACTTAAATGGCTCATCTGCACTCTGTGTCTATCGACAACATCTGTCGAGCAGCCACTTGGGCCTCGGTTCATACCTTCACAGCCCATTACTGCTTGGACAAGGACTCCCGCCGGGATGCCTTGTTTGGTCAGGCTGTTCTCCAACACCTGTTCCATACCTAATCAACTCCTACCCACCATCCCTGGTTGGATGCCAGAGTCCATGGGGGGAAGTGGAGCCCTTTCACAGGGACACTCAACCTCTGGGGTCTCTCCCTGGCATCTGCAGCTAGGGAGTCCCCCATATGTGAAGACTACATTCCTGCTTGTTCCTGGAGATAGCATAGTTACTCACCTGTAACAGGTGATCTCCGGGAACAGCAGGAATTTAGTCTTCACAACCCACCCACCTCCCCTAGGAGTTGTATCTCTCTATCCCTTTCCCTATCTCTCTCTCTTTGTCTCAGCTTTAAAACTCAACTGGAGAGAGGCATTTGGGAAAGGCGGGAAGGCAGCACACAGGCGCTGTGGGATGCTCCCAAAGGCTTTCTAATTGGACACTGGGGAGCGTTCCCGCGCGAGCTCTGTGGGTGCCGACGATACCCATATGTGAAGACTAAATTCCTGCTGTTCCCGGAGATCACCTGTTACAGGTGAGTAACTATGCTTTCTCCGATTAGTCTTAAATTTGCCCCATTGTAGCTTCATTGCGTGTCCCCTAGTCTTTTTAGAACAAGAACATAAGATATGCCATACAGGGTCAAACTAAAGTCCATCAAGCCCGGTATCCTGTTTCTAACAGTGGCCAATTCAGGTCACCAAGTACCTGTCAGGGTTCCAAAAAGATTCAACATTGCTTATCCTGGGGTAAGCAATGGATTTTCCTTTTCCACTTTAATAATGATTTATGGACTTTTCTTCCAGGAACTTGTCCAAACCTTTTTTAACCCAACTACACTAACAGCTTTTAGTACATCCTCCAATAATGAATTCCAGAGTTTGATTATGCTTTGAGTGAAAAAATATTTTCTCCGATTAGTCTTAAATGGGCTGCATTGTAACGTCATTGTGTGTCTCTTAGGCTTTCTACTTCTGAAGAAGTAAACAACTGATCTATATTTACCCGTTCCACTGTATTCATTATTTTATAGACCTCTATCATATTTCCCGGATGGTGCTTCCTAATGCGGAACCTTGCAGCGTGAAGTTTGGGTTATTCTTCCCTAAGTGCATAACTTTGCACTTGTCCCCGTTAAATTTCATTTGCCTTTTGGATGCCCAGTTTCCAATTTATCGAGGTCCTCTTGCAATTTTTTACAATCTTCGTGTGTTTTAACAACTTTGAATAATTTTGTGTCATCTGCAAATTTGATCACCTCACTTGTTATTCCCATTTCCAGGTCATTTATGAAAATGTTAAAATGCAGCGGGCTCAGTAGGTACTCCAATATTCACTTTTTTTCATTGAGAAAATTGGCCATTTAGCCTTATTCTCTGTTTTCTATCCTTTAACCACTTCCTGATTCACAAAAGTACACGTCCTCCTATCCATGATGTTTTAATTTCCCCAAGAGTCTCTCATGAAGAACCTTTTACAAGACTTTTTGAAAATCGACATAATCTATATCAACCAGCTCACCTTTATCTACCTTCAAAAAAATATAGCCGGTCAGTGAGACAAGACTTTCCTAGGCTAAATCCATTATGGCCTTCTCCCATTAAACCGTGACTATCTGTATGTTCAGTAATTTTATTCTTTAGAATGGTTTCTACTATTTGGCCTGGTATGGATGTCAGGCTCTTATGGTTTGTGGTTTCCTGGATGACCCCTGGAATCCTTTGCAGAAATTGGCCTTAAATTGGCCATTCTCGTTGGGGGGGGGGCCAAGATGGCCACCCATTCTTTATGAATTTACCTTTTTTCTCTTTTTTCATTATACCATGGAAACGTAAGGCTAAGCAGTGTGATCCTGTGCCAAAGACACTGCCAGTTTCAGGGTCGTTGGATGTGTTCTTCTGGCACTGCAGTGCAGCTTGTTCTCCAGTGGGCTTGTTGGACGGAAACGTAAGGCTAAGCAGTGTGATCCTGTGCCAAAGATACTGCCAGTTTCAGGGTCGTTGGATGTGTTCTTCTGGCACTCCAGTGCAGCTTGTTCTCCATTGGGCTTGCTGGAGTCTGCTGGGGCAGATGGTTGTTCGCCCCTGCAGACTCTATGAGGGGGCTATTCTATGAGCCAGATGTTAAACTCAGTCCAGAGTAGTGGTCTGCCCCAGCACAGCCCTCTTTTCCTGACACCGGACATCAGAGGCAGTGGGGCGCTTGTCTCATACTGCCCCTGCTGTTGCTCTGCTTAGAGGAGGAGAGTCTTCCTCAGTGCTTGGAACAGCACTGATGGTTACGACGGCTGCTGGGGGTTCAGTGGAGGAAGGAGCTGGAGTGTTGGTTGTCTCTCCATTATCAACTCAGGAAGGAGTCTCATCTTCACTGCCATTGCCTTCTGGAGGTGCTTCTGTCAAGTCTTCTTTGGTAAGACCTGCCCAGTTTAACTTTGAGACCCTTTGGGATAGACTGACTGCCCTGGAAGCTTCTCTGTCTTCTCAGTTTTCTGCTATTCAAGGTACTCTTACTGGTACACTGCAGGCTCTCGGGCAGCAGAAGCAGGAGTTGGCCCAAGTCTCTTCACGTATAACTCATGCTGAAGCTTCTTCCTGTCCCCACGTCCCCTGCATTTCAGCAATTTTAATATTGTTTTTGACATATAGGGCTACTCCTCCTCTTCTGCCTTCTCTGTCTCTTCTAAATAAATTACAGCCAGCTATGGCAACCATGTTTCTGTAAAGGCCACAGTATCCAAGTCCATTTCCACCATTAGGGCTTCCAGGTCAAGAACATTTTGGCTAGACTTTGAACTTTAGTGCTCATTGCCTTCCAGCAATTGTTGGTTGACTTGCTTATATTTTGGACAGATTTTATTCCAGACTCCTCTTCCCTCTTTGTCATCAAAAACTTCTTAGATTAATTTTCCTCTTCCCACCATGCCCTGGAAGGTTCTTGACAGTTCTCCAGGACCAAGCAGGAAGTCAGTCCTCACATATGGGTGACGTCGGCGCCGACGGAGCCCTCGTGCGGAGCATTTCCCCAGCTTTCAAAGAAAGCCTTTGGGAATTGTAGCGCGCATGCGCGGCCCCTTCCCACCCAAGGGTGCCATCTTGCTCAGTCTTCTTTTTTCCACGGAGCCCGACGGACATAGTTCGTTTTTTGCCGAGGAAAAAGTTGATTTCCCTATTTTTTGTACTTCTCCTTCGGTTCGACGCCGGATCCTTTTCCTGCCTGGGCCCGATACGCCGGTATCAAGCCCACTCTCACCTTTTTCAGTTTTTGTCCTTCGTGACTAGCGTTCGCGCCATTTTTTCTTTTTTCACTGGCAGCCCTGTCTTTTGACCTCGCAGGGGCCCTTTTTCCCCCGATGGCTGCCAGCGGGTTTAAAAAGTGTGATCGATGTAAGAAACTTATGTCTCTTACCGACACACACGACTGCTGCCTCCGCTTCCTCGGACCCGATCATGACCTGCTGATTTGTGGTCCGTGTGGCAAAATGTCCTCGAAGGTGTTGAGGAGTCGGCAGCACCAGAAGGATAGGGTCTTCTCTGACTCCGCGTCCGGATGGGCCCGGACCTCGTCAGAGGCCTTGACGTCTCGGGACTCCGGCCCCGAGCAGCGTCGAGGTTCCTCTGAGTGGGGGTCTCCTTCGCAGGAACAGCGCAGGAAGAAGAAACCCGCGAGGGCGGCATCGGTAGATGCTCCTGGTTCCTCGAGAGCCAGGTCGCATAGCCCCGATAGCTGTCCTGGGTCTTCGGAGTCAGAGAGGCCTGCCAAGCAACCTCGTCTCGAGATGGAGTCTCCTGGACACATGAGTGCTGTAGTCCTCGTGGACTCTCCTCCAAGGGAGCCGACGTCGGGCCCGACACCGTCGGGGCCCGAGTCGGGGGCTGCTGGGTCTCCTGAGCTCGGACTCAGATTGACGGCCTTGGAGAGCAGCCTCGCTGCCTTCATGGAACAGCAGCGGGCATCTGCCCCGACCACCGGGACATCGACATCCAAGTCGATCCCAGAGGCCGAGCCGATCCTCGAGTCCATGCGGGCTCGAGTCGATCCTCGGCCACAGTCTCCCTCGGCCTCCCGTTCGGGACCGAGGTCGTCAACGCTGGTACCCTCGGCGTCGGGGCAGAAGGCATCGGTGCCCGCCCGACCGGAGCCACTCGACACCTCCTCCGAGGAGTCGGGCTGGGAGACGGAGGACGAAAAGTCACCCAACACCTATCGGACTCGGTGTGTCCCGTTGGACTCGCCGGAGTCCGAGCCTCGGAGACGATCCCCACCGGAGGACTTCGTGCGGGATATGGCCAAGGCCTTGGCCTTCCCCGCGGATCCCGAGGAGGAGCCTCGAGCCGAGGAGCTCGAGGCCCTCCAGTATGACTCTCCCCCGAAGGAGGCCTTTACTGTACCGGTTCCTCCGATGCTGGAGCAGCTGCTCTTCCGCATGTGGGAGACCCCGGCCTCGACGCCGGTGTTTAGCGAGCAGATCGATTCCATCTATCGAGTCCGCAAGAGCCCCGGGTTCCAAAAGGCACAATTACCGCACCACTCCATGGTTGTGGAATCGGCCATGCATCGACTGAAAAGTCAGAAGATGCACTCCTTTGTGCCTCCCGGCCGGGAGGCCCGGAACCTGGATGCCCTCGGTAAGAAGTGCTTCCAGGGCTCTATGCTTGCTTGCCGTGTCCAGACATACCAGCTCTACATGGGCATGTATCTCCAAGACCTGGCAAAGGAAATTGCCGGGTTCTCTGATGGTCTCTCCGAAGAACATTTGCAGAGGTTCCAGGCCTTGTCCACCGGTATTCGAGAGTGCTCGAAATTTATCTCTCAAGCAGCCTACGATGGCTTTGAGGCTTCGGCCTGAGTAGCCGGGCCGGCATCGGTGCCCGCCGACAGGCTTGGCTACAGTCATCCGACCTCGAGCCATGGGTACAGGACAAGTTGGTCAATGTCCCCTGCCAAGGTGAAAACCTCTTTGGCAAGCCCATGGCTGAAAAGGCTGCAGAACTCGAGACCGAGACTCTGACCAGGACTAGGCTGTCTAGAAAGACCTCTGCCCCTTCTCAGAAGAAGAAGGGCTCGGGAAAAAAGTCCTTTTACCCGAGGAAGTCATCTGCCTATAAACAATACCCTCATTATCAGGCCTCAGGGTCCTGGGCCCCGTAGGCAGAAGGCCCCCAAGCCACCAACACCGGCCCCTGCTCAGCAGGGTGGGGGTTTTTGACTCAAAAAGCATAGCCTCTTCTCCTCAGCTGGCTTCTCTCAGCACAGGAGGTCGGCTGGCCCACTTTGCCCACAGGTGGTCAGCCGTCACATCAGATACCTGGGTACTTCATATAGTCCAAAAGGGCTATCTTCTCCATTTTCACCAGGTGCCTCCCTCTTATTTTCCAGGGGAGCCTCCGGGACTCCCTCTGCACAGGGACCTACTCCTTCAGGAGTTGGCAAGTCTACTAAAGGAACAGGCTGTGGAACCGGTGCCCCACCACCTGAGAGGTCACGGCTTTTATTCCAGGTACTTTCTGGTACCAAAAAGAACAGGAGGCCTCAGACCCATCCTAGACTTACGCAACCTCAACAAGTTCCTGGAGAGGGAAAAGTTCAAGATGCTTACTTTTGGAATCCTGCTGCCCTACCTCCAGCAGGGAGATTGGCTATGCTCCTTGGATCTAAAGGATGCTTATACTCACATCCTTATTCATCCAGACCACAGACAATATCTCAGATTTGTTGTGGGAGGAAACCACTATCAGTACAGAGTACTACCCTTTGGCCTGACCTTCGCTCCCAGGGTGTTCACCAAATGCCTGGCAGTGGTGGCGGCCTACCTAAGGCTTCAAGGTCTTTTTGTGTTTCCGTACCTGGACGACTGGCTCATAAGGGGCCAGTCTTCCCAGGAGGCCAATCAAGCCACCCTTCGCACTGTGGCTCTGCTTCAGCACTTGGGGTTTGTCATAAACTTCGAAAAGTCCACTTTGCTCCTGTCCCAGAACTTAGAATTCATAGGAGCAAGGCTGGACACTCTTCAAGCAAAGGCTTTTCTGCCAATGGACAGGGCCCACAAGCTGATGGATCTGGCCAGGCAGTTTCACAGCAATTCCCTGGTCTCTGCCAGGCAATTCTTGAGACTACTCGGCCATATGGCTTCCACGGTTCATGTCACCCCCTATGCGCGCCTGCACATGCGGCCTGCTCAGTGGAGCCTTCGCACTCAGTGGCATCAGGCCACAGGGAGCCTAGCGGACTCCGTAAGAATATCCGACCTGCTGGTCTCCTCTCTGCAATGATGGCTTCATCTTCCGAATCTGGTACTTGGAGTGGTTTTTCAATCCCCTCCTCATTCTCAAGTGCTGACGACAGATGCTTCTCTTCTAAGTTGGGGAGCACATTGCCAAGGGGCTTGTACTCAGGGTCTCTGGACCCCCTGGGAGGCTGCTCAACAGATAAACTTCCTGGAGCTACGGGCGATACACCTAGCTCTGAGAGCCTTCTCCCATCTTGTCTCTCACCAGTCTGTACTAGTCCAGACGGACAATCAAGTTGCCATGTTCTACGTGAACAAACAAGGAGGCACAGGCTCCTTCCTTCTATGTCAGGAGGCACGACGGCTGTGTTCTTGGGCCGTCAATCACGGAATCCTCCTCAAGGCTGTCTACCTCCCAGGTCAAGAAAATTACCTGGCGGACAGACTGAGCAGGATCCTGCAACCACATGAGTGGAGATTGGACCCGTTGGTAGTTCAGCAGATCTTTCTCAGGTGGAGCCTCCCCACCATGGATCTTTTTGCCAGTCCTCTGAACCGGCAACTCCCGAGATTCTGCTCCAGACAACCGCATCCTCTCAGAGTAGCAGCGGATGCGTTTCTGATCTCGTGGTCCACAGGCCTGCTGTATGCGTTTCCTCCCACGCCAATAGTGTCCCGAACACTGTTCAAAGTCCTCCAGGACAGGGCCTCAATGATCCTGATAGCCCCCAGGTGGCCGAGGCAACTGTGGTTCCCACTTCTGCTGCAGCTGGCGGTGGCCGCCCCTCTTCCTCTGGGGTTTCAGCACGATCTCCTGTCTCAGGATCAGGGGTCTCTCTTGCACCCCAACCTCCAGTCCCTTCATCTGATGGCCTGGCTGCTGAAAGCGTATTCCTGGCTCCCCTACTACTGCCCCGTGAGGTGGAAGATGTAGTCTTAGCCTCTAGGCGGCAATCCACCAGGAAATCCTACGCTCTTAAGTGGCGTAGATTCTCCGCATGGTGTGCTCAGCACAGCGAGAATCCCTTCTCGTGCTTGGTAGCGGTAGTCTTGCAATATTTGCTTTACCTCTCCAATCTAGGCCTTAAGTCCAACTCTGTTCGGGTTCACCTCAGTGCTCTCTCAGCGCACCACTCGCCAGTGGACAGACGGCCTCTTTCCAACCACCCTTTGGTGGCTCGTTTTCTCAGAGGCCTCCTGCTTAAGCCTCCTTTGTGTCCACCAGCCCCTGAGTGGGATCTGAATGTGGTCTTACAGCGGATTACTTGTCCGCCCTTTTGAACTTATGGCTACCTGCCCTCTCCGTTTTCTCTCCTGGAAAACCTTGTTTCTGGTAGCTCTTACCTCTGCTAGGCGAGTGAGTGAACTTCAGGCGCTAGTGTCTGATCCTCCTTACACTAGGTTCTACAGGAATAGGGTAGTCTTACGGACTCACCCGAAGTTTCTCCCTAAAGTTGTCTCCCCTTTTCACCTCAGTCAGGAGGTGGTTCTTCCGGCCTTCTTTCCCAGGCCGCATGCCAACCAGGCTGAGATGGTCCTGCATACCCTGGACTGTAGGAGGGCGTTATCCTTCTACCTTGACCGTACGCGGGAACATCGGAGGGCTGTTCAGCTCTTTGTTTCTTTTGACCCCAATAAGTTGGGGTTACCTGTCTCCAAGCGTACTTTGTCCATCTGGGTCGCTGACTGTATCGCCTGGGCTTATGGGGCAGCCGGCTTCTCGTTGGAGGGTCGAGTCACGGCTCATCGTGTCAGAGCGAAGGATGCGTCAGTGGCTCATCTCCGCTCTGTTCCGTTGGCAGACATCTGCCGGGCCGCTACTTGGTCTTCAAGCCAGACTTTTGCGGCCCATTACTACCTTGAGAGGGAGTCCCGCAGGGACAGTGCTTTTGGACAGGGAGTACTCCATAATCTCTTTGGGGTTTAGGCAACTCCTACCCTCCGGCCCTGGTGTTGGGCTACCGGTCGGGAGCGTTCTCAGAGAAGATTCCTTCCTTACGTACTGCCGAGCTAATTTTTTTGGCTTGAGGTCTCCGGTAGCCTTAAGCTGGGGAGTCCCATATGTGAGGACTGACTTCCTGCTTGGTCCTGGAGAAAGAGTAGTTACTCACCTGTAACAGGTGTTCTCCTGGAGCAGCAGGAATCAGTCCTCACAACCCTCCCTCCTCCCCTTGGAGTTGTAGTCATATGATTTATTTTGCTAATTTTTTGCTGTCTTTTATATATGTCATCAGACTGAGCAAGATGGCACCCTTGGGCGGGAAGGGGACCGCGCATGCGCGCTGAAATTCCCAAAGGCTTTCTTTGAAAGCGGGGAAATGCTCCGCACGAGGGCTCCATCGGCGCCGACGTCACCCATATGTGAGGACTGATTCCTGCTGCTCCATGAGCAGAAAACCTCTCAACAATGTGAACTGTAGACACAGGAATTTCAAGGTCTTTGGAGATGGCCTTGTACCCCTGTGAAGTTTGATGATAATGGCTTTTCTGATGGTCTCAGGCAGTTCTCTTGCCTTCACCATTGTGAAAATGGAACAGGGAGTGAATATGGCCATTTTAATCATTAAACATGGTTGATTCAAGTCATGTAAGTACTGACAATTGATCACAGGTGCGTTTAATTTTACTGCAATTGGAATGTGGTTCTTCTGTTCAAACTGATTTGAATTGTTTATAACGGTACCAGTAATCATGTCCTGGCAGTGCCACAGTTTTTATACTATTTCCTTTTTTAATTGGGCTTGTTTTATTTGATTCTTTTATTTGTCAAATATATATGCATATATTGTCCAAAGCCATTTCACTGGCCACTTTTTTTAGGAGATATTGGAAATTAAGGGGTTGAACTGCAAGGGTGTCAATAATGTTGACCACAACTGTATGTTAACAAATTGACCATGTTGAATGCTTATTTAAGATGTTGGACATTAAAGGAATACAAGTGCAGATTTTTCAGGACGTTTTGGCACAGGTGGCTGTTAAATGAAAGGAAACATCCCATTGCTCCAGATTGTTTGCTGAAGGGGTGAGGTTTAGCCCCCAATACCCTGCAGAGCTGCATGTGTATCATGAAGGACCATTAGGACTTTTGAGGTTAAGAGGAGAACAGAGGTTCCTAGAAGGGATTAGCTGGGCAAGTTCCCAAGCAAAAAAACTCATAAAGGCCTGCTTGGATGCCATGGACTATGATGACACTGCATTGGATGACCTGGATAATCTAAGAACAGCATTGATTATAGAGGTGTAAGTCCCAAGCAACTATTCTGTGAATTGCTTTGAGTGGAAGAGGATCTTCAAGTACCAAGAAATGCAGTTAGAGACCAAGAAAATGTGCCAGAAAGATACCGAGTTATTTCTCATCGTGTTGGGTGCCACTGGTTTGATCAAGAAGAATTTCCAAGCACACTTTGATAAATTACCCATACATGTTACATCTTATGAACTCTAGAAGGAGGCTCTCTTTGGCATGATGCAAGTACTACACCAAGCATTAGCAGTAAATATGAGAGACTGAGATCATACTCCACATACCCTAACTTAGAAGTGAGGTTCATGACTGTCATGGTATGTGCACAATTAACCCATTTGGAGAAATTGCCCTGAGTGAAACATGGGTCTCTAATTGTGTGTTATCAAGACAAACATTTTGTCTTGGAGAATCCATTGACATCTTCAATTTAGTGCGATAACTAACAATGAATGCATATGAAGTCTTGTTCACTGAGTGGAACTAAGAGCTCAGAATGAATGTATGGGACATAAGATAATAACTTCAAGTTTAAGGAGAAAGGGAAACTGAACTGAGAGATTTAAGCTAATCGCTCCAGTCCCCACTAAAAGAATATCCAGAACAGTTGAATGGTCTTGCAATTGAAGAGAGATGGATGATGGGGGTGAGGGAACACACTCCCTCTTGTTTTCTGTTTCGTCTCCCTCCCTTGTTTTCTTTTTCCTTTTCTCCTTTAGCCTGTTGCATATTGCGGAAGAGACTACTATAAAAAGCTGGTGGAAAGGGAAGCTGAGAAATTGAGTTTGCTTTGAATAATCTGCTGTTTGGGAGTGCTTATGAGGGAGAGAACCTCTACTGAGGGAGGAGTGGTCTAGTGGTTAGGACAAGGTACTTCAGGCCGGAGGGCCGGGGGTTCAAGTCCCACCTGGGGACAGCAATCTCAGGCCGGAGGGACTGGGATTTCTAGTCCTATAGGCACTCCTTGTGGTCTTGGGCAAGCCACTTAACCCTCCACTGCCCATGTTCCCTGTAAGTATTAGTGTATGTGTCTCATATCCCCTCGTCTTAAATGTATCCCCCAATTGACCGCTTTGACCCGGTGAAAAGCGGGATATAAATACAGCTAAATAAATAAATAAATAAATAAAATACTGGGATCTGCAGGCAGGAGCGGCTCAAAGCAATCTGCTGCCTGAGGCGAGGGATGAGATGGCACCCCCCCCCTCCACACCCCCTATAATGGCGTGGGGGGCGATGTTTGCACATCAAGGAACTAAACGAAAGAGCGAGAACCACAGCACAGTTTATAAAACTGAATTATAACTCATTTTTATTTTATTGTTATAAACCGTGTTATGGTTCTTGCTTTTTCTTTTTGAACATATATTTTGCATCTACAGAACCCCCTTCCTCAACAGTGGATGCAAAACAGAACCAGGACATTCACCTACAGAACTCAATATTTAAAAAAAAATCTGATTCTGATCATCTCACTAACAACAACAACAAACATTCTCCAATACCAGGCATATTGTAAACTAAAACAAAACCCTACAATAAAGTCATTGAGTATCTATAGAGCAAATCTACCATACCATGCCATGCCATACCATACCATACCATATCAGCACCAACTTCCAAAGCTCATGTAAGGATCCTATCAAAAAAAAAGCATCACTGTAAATACTACAGTGGGCGCTGGAACATCCTACACCTATTTGAAAAGTTGAACAATTCAGATTACTATAGTACAGATCCCTATATACAAACTCCATGTTAATAGAACAACTAGTCTTGGTCACACACTCAAAACACCAACCCTCACCAAGTACAAAATAAGTGACCATCACCTAAAAATAAACATATGTAGATAAAAATTAAACTGCAACCCCAAAAAGCCAGATCCTGCATACAGTGCAATTCCAGAGAAATAGAAAGAGATGCATTTCCATGTACTGTATAAAATATAAATATAAAGACAGCACCAAATCCGATCATTAAATTGAAAATAAAATTCTTTTCTAACTTTGTTGTTGGACCATTTTATTCTCTGATCATGTAGGTCTCAATTTGAGGTGTCTGCTTTCTTTTATCTCCCAGTGCACCCTCCTGTCTACTTTCCCCCAGAGACAGCATGAGGGTGGTGTAGGGCCATGTGTGGAGACTCACCGCAGCATCATTTGCATAAATTTAGTATACTTTATTTTAAAATGTATATGCCACCCATCTAAAACCTAGGTGGCTTCTAAACATACACATGCAATTCAGTAAAACAGATGTTAAAATAAAACAGAATAATAAAACATTAAATTTGATTAATTAAAAGCCACTTACACAGGCCCCTCCCCTTCCAGCCAAACCATTGTAAGTATCTGCACATCGGATTTATTTTGCTAGACCCAGATTATTGATGAGGAGGGAAGATAAAAAATGAGAAACTAATCCTGGTAGCCATGAATTCAAATGCTGGATTGGATTTTGCTAGAGCTGGAAAAGTCCAGAACTCAGCAGCAGTGAAGCTATCAGGCTACTGAGCAAAATTAAACTGAGACATTCCCTTAAAATTTGAAATTTCCTTGAATTTGAATTAACAAAATATTTTAAATTTCAATCTGACAGCATAAAGAACGCAAAACTGAAAATCTCAAAACAATACATATCCCAGTACCCCGCAACCAACACCCTACAGTTGACCTCTCCACGAGCCCAGAGTACAGGACCCATATTGCAAATCTACTATTCCATAACAACACTAACTTCCAAAATTTACACAACATGGAGCGAACCCAGAAAAGGGCAGCACCATAAATATTGTAGTGGGCCCTAGAACAGCTATATTCCTATTCAGAAAAATGAACAAGCCAGATTACTACAGCTCCCTACATAGAAACTCCATGGTCACAGAACATGTAGCCTCAGTCACACATATGCAGAATAGAGATCGATCTTCACCAATATATCAGTACAAACTAAAAACAGACATATGAAGTAAAAAAAAATGCTTTTACCCATTACTGTTAGGTTTACAGGATTTCTTTCACAAAATTGTATTTTACTGCAAAGTACTCACATACAGGCATCTGCATTTGACGGCAGAAACTAGCACAATGGCTCCGCACAAGTAGCGTAAGTGCAACTAATGCCATCTCAGTGGGTGGTCGTAGTTGCACTGGCAGCTGTTTTGCCACGCTGAAATGCGGTAACTGCAGGGGGATGTAACTGCCTACCTGCAGTTAGCCTACGACCCTGTGTAATGAAACTCTGGAATTACTTACCAGAGGATGCAGTAAAAGCTCTTAGTGTAGCTGGGTTTAAAAAAGGTTTGGAAGTTTCTAGAGAAAAGGTCCATAAACTACAGTGCCTTACGAAAGTATTCATCCCCTTTGCTTTTGTCCTGTTTTGTCGCATTACGTACAACCTGGAATGAAAATGGAGGTTCATTTGGATGTTAGGTAATGGACCTAACAATATAGTCCAAATTAGTAAAGTGAAATGACAATAAAATACCTTGTATATATTAAAGAAAAGTAAAAAATGAAAAGTTGTGAGTGCATATGTATTCATCCCTTTTGCTATGAAACTCCTAAATAAGATCTGGTCCAACCCATTAACCTCAGAAGTCACATAATTCATTGATTAGGGTTCACCTGTGTGCAATCAGTGTCACATGATCTCTATTCTTTATATGTGTGACTGAGGCTACATGTTCTGTGACCATGTAGTTTCTATGTAGGGAGCTGTAGTAATCTGGCTTGTTCATTTTTCTGAATAGGAATATAGATGTTCTGTATAAATATACCTGTTCTGAAAGGCCCCTGACTCTGCAAGACCACTAAGCAAGCAACATGAAGACCAAGGAGCATTCCAAACACGTCAGAGACAAAGTTGTGGGGAAGTATAGACCGGGGTTGCATTATAACAAAATATCCCAAATTCTGAATATCCAAAAGAGCACCATTAAATCCATTATAACAAAATAGAAAGAATATAGCACTATTACAAACCTGACAAGAGAAGGCCGCCCACCAGACCGTGCAAGGAGGGCATTAATCAGAGATGCTACAAAGACACCAAGGATAACACTGAAGGAGGTGCAAAGATCCACAGCGGAGATGGGAGTATCTCGCCATAGGACCACTTTAAGCCATACACTCCACAGAATGGGACTTTATCGAAGAGTGGCCAAAAAAAAGCCATTGCTTAAAGAAAGAAATAAGAAAACACGTTTGGAATTTGCACAACAGCATGTAGCAGACCCCCCCCCCCCCCAACACATGGCAGAAGGTTCTCTGATCAGATGAGATGAAAATTGAACTTTTTGGCCATCATGGGCAATGCCATGTGTGGCACAATCCCAACACTTCCCATCACCCCGAGATCACCATTCCCACAGTGAAATATGGTGGTGGCAGCATCATGCTGTGGGGATGTTTTTCATTGGCAGGGACAAGAAAACTGGTCAGGATTGAAGGAACAATGGATGGCACTAAATACAGGGCAGTTCTTGAGGAAAACCTGTTTCAGTCTGCCAGAGATTTGAGACTGGCAAGAAGGTTCACCTTCCAGCAAGATAATGATCTTAAACGTACTGCTAAGGCTGATTTAAAGGAAAACATTTTAATGTCTTGGAATGGCCCAGTCAAAGCCCAGACCTCAATCCAGTTGAGAATCTATGGCATTACTTGAAGATTGCTGTACACCAACACAACCCATCTAACTTGAAGGAGTTGGAGCAATTTTGCCTCAAGGAATGGGTGAAAATCCCAGTGGCTAGAATGTGCTAAGCTAATAGAGACATACCCCAAGCGACTTGCAGCTGTAATTGCAGCAAAAGGTGGCTCTACAACGTATTGACTTTTGGGGGTTGAATACATATGCACACTCCTGCTTTCAGGTTTTTTTTTGGGGGGGGTTGTCTTAATTATTGTTTGTGTCACAATAAAGGATATTTTGCACCTTCAAGGTTGTAATGCAACAAAACAGGTTAAACACAGAGGGGATGAATACTTTTGCAATGCACTGTATTATTAAAGAGGACCTGGGAAATCCATTGCTTGATCTGGGACAAGCATTGTGGAACCTGTGTGGTTTTTGGGAACCTGCCAGGTATTTGTGACCTGGATTGGCCACTTCTGGAAACAGTATAGTGGGTTTGATGGACTTTAGTCTGACACAGTATGGTATTTCTTATGCTCGTATGCTGCTAAATATGCCAAACGAGGGGCTCAACAGCACCCATGCAGCATCTCCCACTTCCACAAAAACAAGAGCGACTTGGCACCTCAACGCAACACTTCCTACCCTCTGAAAAACAAAGAAAGGCTCAGTGGTCTCTACACAGCACTTCCCACCCTCTGAAAAACAAGAGACTTTGTGACCCCAACACAACACCTGCCACGCCAACATAAACACCAACAAGGGCTTGGCAACCCAGCATAACTCCTGAAACTGCACACTGGCCAAGCATGGTGTTAATGTAAATATATATTCCGTAAAAAAACAAAGGAAGTGCAAGATGCTCACACACCAAGGAACTAAAAGAAAAGGTGAGACCCACAGCACAGTTTATAAGACCAAATTATCTCTCATTTGATTCTGTTATAAACTGTGTTATGGTTCTCACTTTTTCTTTTTGAATATATATTCTGCATCCACAGAAACCTCTCCAAAGGGTGCAGAGCAGAAGTAGGACATTCACCCACAGAACTCAATATATATATTTTTTAAAAATCTGATTCTGGTCATCTCTCTAGCAAACATTCTCCAGTACCAGGCATATTGGGAACTAATATAAAATCTTACAAAAGTCACCTAAGATCTACAAGGCCAAATCTACTATACTATACCAGCATAAACTTCCACAACTCATACAAGGGGCCTACCCAGAAAAAAGCAGCACTATAAATACTGCAGCAGGCCCTAGAACATACATACACCTATTTGAAAAGCTGAACAAGTCAAATTACTACAATATAGATCCCTATGTACAACCTCCATGTTAATAGAACACCTGACTTCAGTCATACACTCAGAACACAGACTCTCACCAAGTACAGAATAAGTGACTACAACCTAAAGTAAAAATAAAAATATGTAGACAAAAATAAAACTGAAACCTCAAGAAGCCAGACTCCACACATGCATTGCAACATCAGATAAATAAGAGATGCAATTCCCCATACTGTGTAAAATATCGCACAAAGTCCAATCACTAAATTGAAAATAAAATTATTTTTTTCTACCTCTGTTGTCTAACCATTTTATTCTCTGATCATTCTGGTCCCAATCTGAGGTTTCTACTTTCCTGTCTTCTCTTAGCTCTCTTTCTTTGATCTATAGTCCATCTGCCATTTTTTGTCTCTTATTTTGTTTTCTTCCATCAGCCTCTTCCAGTATCAACCCCCTTTCCAGTCCTCCCCTCCCAGTACCTTCCAATGTCAGCCCCCTTGCATTCCCAGGACTGCCACTGGTATCCATTCCTTTTCAGTCCCCTTCTTTCCCTGCTGTCCAGCTCCTTCTAGTCCAAATACCATCACAGGTATCAGCTCCCTTCCACTCCCAGTGGAAGCTCCCCATGTCAGCTCCCTTCCAGTCACCCTACCCTCTGTTCATCCCCCTTCCAGTGCCATCTCCACATGTCAGCTTCCTTCCAGTCCCAGTGCCTCCTCTGTCTCCAGTGCCCCCTCCCTTCCAGCCTCCCCCCATTTCCCAGCCACCTAACGGTCCCATCCCCATGTCAGCTCCCTTCCATCCCCCTCCTCCCTTCCCTAGTGTCATCACCCTTCCAGTCCCCCGCCAGTACCATCTTCAGGTATCAGCTCCCTTCCAGCCCTCTCCTTCCCTGCTGTCAGCTCCCTTCCAACCCCCACCTTCCCCCCTTGTCAGCTCCCTTCCATTCTCCACCTTCCCCCCCCTTGTCAGCTCCCTTCCTGCCCCACCTCCCTCAAGTCATCTCCCTACCTGCACCCACCTCCCTCCTTTGTCAGCTCCCTTCCAGCCCCACTTTCCCCCCAACTGCTTCCAGCCCCACCTTCCCACTCATGTCAGCTACCTTCCAGCCCCCACCTTAGCTCTCTTCCTGCCCCTACCTCCTCCCATGTCATCTCCCTTCCAGCCCCCACCTTCCCCCCTTCATGTCAGCTCCAGCTCCCTTCCTGCTCCCAGGTCCCCCCCCCCCCATGTCAGCTCCCTTCTAGCCCCCTCCTTCCCCTCTGCTATGCAACCCCTACTGCTGTGTACCGCTCTCTGTAGCGAAACTTCCTTATGGGGGTGGGATGCAGTAGCAGGGGTTGCATAGCAGAGTACAGAAGGCTCCGCATTGGTTTTGCCGTTATTTTAAATTACTAGCGCTGTTGCAGCTGCGGCTCTGTAAGATGCAGGAGCCGTGGCTGCCAGGGGAAGGAGGGGGCAGGAAAGGAGCTGACACGGGGCGGGGAAGGTAGGGGTTGGAAGGGGGTTGATTCTTCCACTGCCAAGAAGCAGCAGCAGCAGCTTGTCCACTCTTATTTTTTATTTATTTATTTTTTTAAACTTTGAAGGCAGAGTGAGGCGGCTGTTTTGGGGGCAACCTGTCTGCAGGTTCAGATGATGTGGGCTGATCCCAGGAGTTAACAAGCAGGAGAAGAATCTATTGAAATCCTCTGTTCAATGTGGAACAGTGGCAAAGAGAGCTAATAGAATGCTAAGAATTATAAGGAAAGAATGAATGATCAAACAGAGGATATCATAATGGCTCTGTATTTACTCCATGGTGTTGACCGCACCTTGAGTATTGTGTGTTTCTGGTCCCCACATCATAAAAGAAGTTATAGTGGAATTAAAAAAGTTACAGAGAAGGACGATCAAAAAACAAAGGGGCTGGAAGGATACCACTATGAGGAAAGACTTCACAGATTAGGACTGTTCAGCTTTGAGAAGAGATGTCTGAGGAGAGATGTGATAGAAGTCTAAAAAATAATGAGCAGAGTGGATTGAGTAAACATGAATGGATTGTTTATACCTTCCAAAATTAACAACACACAATGAAGCTACAAAGTAGTACATTTACAACTAATCTGAGAAAATATTTTTTTCCTCATTGTGTAATTAAGCTATGGAATTTGTTGCTGGAGAATATATTTAAAGCTGTTACTATAGCTGGGATTAAAAAGGTTTAGACAAATTCCTCAAAGAAAAGTTCATAAACTGGGTTAAAGGGAAGTGCAGCATAAAATTCACTAGCAGTGGTTGGCGAATTGCTGTGCATCTCATAGAGGAAGAGAATATAGTTTCCTCCCCAAGTCTTGCTGAGTACCTTCATGTTTTGACCTTGTACAAAATCTATACTAAATCTCAGCAGGGCGACACTACAATTGAAGTATGGTAGGAAAGAAAAAGAAAAATACATATTTGGATGCACATTGCCCAGTATAAAAAGGTCCCACCTGTAGCCTTTGCACTAGGGCTAATGATGCTGGTAGCGATAATACAGATTCTGCAGATACAGATAACATCCCTGCCATGGATAAAGGCCATAATGAGGTGTTTATAGACCCACTGTGCAAGAAGATAAACCATAGAAATTAATGAAAAAGTTAAGAGGATTAACTACAGTTAAGTGGACTTTTGCAGATAAAGATGAGAGAGTCTTCTGCTACTTTTATGATACAAACCCTTTGTTTAAATCAAGAAGGTATACAAAGAGAATCTGCCAAAGACTGGAAGAAGGAAAGAAATTGCCACAAGAAAAGCTGCTAAAAAGCAACAGATGCAGATTTAAGATATTTAATTTCACAGATCAAAGTAAAGAAGTTTGTGAATGATAACATCTTGAATCAACTAAGAGCTTCTGTGGAAAAAGAAATATAGGGAGGAGGAGGAGACCTAGGTGAGCGTAACAAAAAGAAAGAGTAGTTAAGGGGGAGTTTAGAGATCTGGAACTGTAGGAGAGTGAGATGAAAAAAGGACAGGTCAACAAATCAACTGAAGAAGAAAAAGAAAGGGAGGCGAAAGACCCAGAGGTGGAAAAATTGAAGATCGAACTTCTGATCCACATGGAAAAAGATGAATACTGTATGTTGGGTTCCAGGCAAGGGAAAGATTACCCAAATTAAATTTAACACCTAAAGTTAAAAGTATGATAATTAGGAGGAAGTGATGTTACTCCTAAGGATGGCTGCCTAGCTGTGAGGCTCCACATGCTGCTTCATATATTCCCTGGTAGCACGCATTGTTCCCCCTAATAAAGCGGTGGCACACCTGGCTAAAGGTGAGGAGAGCTGGAAGGCAGTGGATTGTGGGGAGAAAATCAGCAGTGGATCTCAAATCTTAGTCCCTTAAGGTAGCGACGGGTGTAACACAGAGCAGATCCAAGCTGGCAGCAGCGGGTGGCAAGGAGGTGCAGCAGGAGAGTGGATCACCAAATGAGGGAATGAGGAGGGAGCCACAGAAGCTGCGCGGAGAAATAAAGTTTTGGTTTTCCACTCTGTACCAAGATTTGTCAGATTTTAAGCAAGAAGCACAAATGTGTGGATATTGGAGATTAAAATGGACTTGAATGAAGTAGGCCAGCATTTGGTGGGACGGATAGAGGAGCAGGAAGGCCCTCCAAAAGCAAATTGATGTGATCCAGGGCACGCAGGAAGAGCTTCCCCTCAAATTAGAGGACCTAGAGGACCATTCAAGGTGGTCCAATATAAGGCTGTGTGGCATCCCGGAGAGAGAGAAGGCCCATGATTACAGGATTCTGACTGAACAATTTTGTAAAGCTGTAATCCGTGCTACTGAAATAGAGGACTCTGGACTGTGCTTTAAAGTGGAGCCGGCTCACCGGGCCCTGGGGCTTAGGAGGGAGGGGAGGCCCCAGGATGTTGTGGCCTGTCTCCTCAGATTTATTACCAAGGAAGCCATAATGACGGCAGCACAGAAACTTGGTAAAATCTAGTTAGAAGGTCAGTCGGGAGGTTTTTGTTGGCTTATCTGCTCTTACTATCAAGAAAATGAGAGACTACCAGTTAGTGACTAAAAGACTAAGGGAGGAGCACGTGCATTATGAGTGGCTCTTTTAATTTAATTAATTTAATTTAATTAACAGATTTTTTATGTACCGCTCCTTCCATTGATCAGATGCGGTTCCCATAGAACAACAATAAACAGTGCAAGCTGTTTTTACATATAACAATTTGTAACTTAGATATTACAGGTAACAATTAACAATTAGTGAACTATGTACAAATGAAACAGGATTAAACTATATACAGAGTTATTTGTCTTTAATACATTGTTTTAGGGGTACAGTACTTCATTCCTTTGTTGAACAATGTATTATCTGGCGTAGGATTATCCTTTATCTAGCTGAGAGGTGAGTTCGTCACGGATCCATAGTGCATTGTAAATAAGTGTGTTTTAAGTTTTTTCCTAAACTCCATGATTTCAGGTAATTGTCTTAATTCTATTGGGATTGTGTTCCACAAGATGGGGGCTGCATGGGAGAAGGCTTTCTTGTTTGTGGATTTTTTGGCCCTAATGAATTCTTTTGGTGGTGTTAGTTTATTTAACTGGTCCCTCCTTTGGAGATTATGGGTGGGTTCTGTTTTGATGAGATTATTTATGGTCAGGGGTGCTGTTTTAGTTATGGCTTTGTAGGTGGTTAAGAGAGTTTTGTATTCTATTCTGCTTTGAATCGGGAGCCAGTGTAAATATTCTAAAATCGGGGTTATATGTTGGAAAGGTGGGGCCTTCGTAATTGTCCTTGCTGCTGCGTTTTGTGCTAATTGAAGTTTTTTTAAGGCTTGCTTAGTTACTCCAAGTAGGATTTGATTTGCAAAGTCGAAATGGGGGGTTATAATTGCTTGTATGACTCGTTGAAAATCCTGTAAGTGCATTAGGGGGCGGAGTTGCTTTAATATTTTCAGTTTAAAGTATACTTTTTTTGTTATATTTCTTACATGTGTGTCCATGCTGAGGTGTTTGTCCAGTATAACGCCTAAGTAACGTATTTCAGATTTTAGTTTGATATCGTTATTCTGCAATGTAATATGTGAGGGGGGAATGAACGTTGTGCTTTTGGTTACTATTAGAGCTTCTGTTTTTGAGTGATTGATGTACAGATTGTTTTCATTTAGCCAGGTGTTTATTTCATTGAGGCAATCGTTAATGAGTTGTATAGGGATATTTGGTATTTTGAAAGGGACATACATCATAATGTCGTCCGCATATAGGTGATAGTGGACATTGAATTTTTTTAAGATTTTACAGATGTGTTTTAAGTATATGTTAAATAGTAACGCTGACAGTGCTGAACCTTGTGGGAGACCTAGTTCTTGGTTGTATGTTTTTGAGGTGAGATTACCAATTTGTACCGTTTGAGTTCGGTCTGTTAGATAAGAGGTAAACCATTTTAGAACAGTAGATTTTATACCTATTTGTCTAAGTTTATTAATCATTGTTGAATGGTGAACACTGTCGAAGGCTGCGGAGACATCAATGAATATGAGTAAGAATGCTTGTTTTGAGTTGTCTATTCCCCTTACAAGTGTATCGATTAGGACTGTTAGGAGTGATTCTACTCCATGTCTGGGGCGAAACCCATACTGCTGGTCATCGAGTGGGGCTGAGCTATCAATGTACTCTTGTGTTTGAATTTGTACGGCTTTTTCAATTAATTTAGCCATAAACGGAATACTCGATATGGGTCTGTAGGATTTTGGTGATGATTTCTCAAGGGTGGTGTTTTTTAGGATTGGGCGGATCTGTGCGTGTTTTAGTGTAGGGGGAAGGTATCCGTTTTTTAAGGAAAGATTTATTATTGGGAGGATGAATTGAGAGAGTATAGGTAGAGAGTTCTTTATCCAGGTTACTGGACAAGGGTCAAGTAGTGAGGTTGTTGTATTAATGTTTGTGATAATGTTCTTGAGCTCAACCTTGGTTAGGGGTTGGAATACAGACCATTCATCTGTGTTAAGTGTTTGAGAAGTATTTACTGGTTTAGGTAGTGGGGGATGAGATTTTGTTTTGTTCATGTAGTAGTTTGCCAATGTCTGTGGGGTAATGTCTGTGATTTCGTTGCTGGAGTTGTGAGTATTATTTGTCAGTTTTTGGACTATTGAGAAAAGTTCTCTGGGTCTATTTATTGCGTTATTTAGGATGGAGGTATGGTAGTTTTTCTTGGCATTGTTTATTGCGTCTTTATACTTGTTAAGGAGTGTGAGATATAAATCTTTTGTATTTGTGTTCTTATTTTTCCTCCATTTACATTCAGCTTTCCTTAAATTCTTTTTCATTAGTTTTAAATCCTTATTGTAACAGGGGGTTTGACCAACTTTAGAATGCGTGTTTTTCTTAATTATTTGTTTTTTAGTTGCAGCGTTATTGATAGTTTTGTGCCAGTTAGTTACTGCTGCGTCTAGGTTTAGTGGTGATGTTGATAAGTTAGGAATTATGAGGTCTAGGAATTCTACTTCATTGTATTTTTGAAATCTTGAGGTTGGTGCATTAGTTGGTGCATCGTTTAACTGATGTGGTGTTTATTGTGATATTAAAATTAATGAGGTAATGGTCTGACCATGGGATCGGTGCGCAATTGAGGGAGGTGGGGTTATAGAGTTGGTGGAGTACATTTGGCAAGAAGACCATGTCAAGAATACTACCTTTTCCATGTGTGCTAGTATTTATTATTTGGTGAAAATCCATATCTACTGTTGATTCTAGGAAGAGGGAGGCGTATGAGGCTGGTAAGGAGGGGAGGTTAAAGTCTCCGAGCATTAGAATTGGGTTTTGATCAGTGGAGGAACTTAGAAAATCAATTAATGGGTCCAGGTTTTCTGACTGTTGGTCTGGTGGTCTGTAAATTAGGCAGATTGTTATGTTGCCAATTTTCACAATGACGGTATCTATGTAGGTTTGATGTTAGTTTTTTGGCTTTTAGTTCTTTTTTAACATTATTAGTACTCCACCACCTTTTTTGTGAGTTCTATGTGTGTAGAAAGTGTCATAGTCATTGTTGCTTAGTTGATTTAAGTAGACGTTGTCTGTGTCTGATAGCCATGTCTCGGTTATACATAGTATATCTGTTTTTTGATTGTCTAGTATTTCTGTGAATATAGGTAACTTATTTTTCATTGATCTGGCATTAATTAGTATTATTTATAATGATTCTAGATTTTTGTATAGCTTAGTGTTTGTTGGCTGAGGGGGTGAAGAATGTTTTATGTGAATTAATCTATGGTTGTTCATTTTGGGATGATGTGCGATGTATGGATTCCATGATGGGGGGGTTGTTTCGTATTTGACTGTGTATGATGGGGATGTTTTTAACATTGTTGTTATGTAGGCTTTGAGCAAGGGTTATTAGCACTGCTATAGTGATGCTAATTAATGTAAATTTACATTTGGGAGGGTTAAATAGTTGCATTTTGGCTGAGGTATTATACTGGCAACCGTAATAGGTTAATTTCAATGTAAATGTGGGTACAGTTGAGAATACTGGCAGCAGTAAAAGGTTACTTTGAATGTAAAGACAGGTACAGTTGAGAGTACTGGCAACAGTAAAAGGTTAAATTCAATGTAAAGGCAGGTACAGTTGAAAAATACTGGCAACAGTAAAAGGTTAAATTCAATGTAAAGGCAGGTACAGTTGAAAAATACTGGCAACAGTAAAAGGTTATTTTCAATGTAAAGGCAGGTACAGTTGAGAGTACTGGCAACAGTAAAAGGTTAATTCAATGTAAAGGCAGGTACAGTTGAAAAATACTGGCAACAGTAAAAGGTTACTTTCAATGTAAAGGCAGGTACAGTTGAAAAATACTGGCAACAGTAAAAGGTTACTTTCAATGTAAAGGCAGGTACAGTTGAAAGTACTGGCAACAGTAAAAGGTTAAATTTAATGTAAAGGCAGGTACAGTTGAAAAATACTGGCAACAGTAAAGGTTACTTTCAATGTAAAGGCAGGTACAGATGAAATATTGGCAACAGGGATAGATAAGTGGGGTTAGATGGACACCCCAGGTTCAGTTGAATTAAGAAACAAGATAAAGTCAATGTTTGTATTACTTATACTTGCTGCAGTTTGAGGATCTGATGTGTAGAAGATGAACGCAGGCTCAACCCTGAGGGAGCTCAGCTGTACTCTGATGACGTTGCTGGTCTCGGCGTGATTTTTGTCAAGTTGATTTTTGTGCCGGGTTGGTGATCCTTAAGGGCCTTTTCCTAAGGGCCGTGCCCGCACGGCGTGGGCGCGCCTGTTCTCGTTCCCTTGTAAAGCAGTGAGCTCAGCCCCGATTGGGCAGCAGGGATCAGCGACGCGATGTAGGGGGTGGAGCTTTGGATTGCAGCTCTCACCGATGAAGCTCTTTTGTGAAGCCGCGTGCTTTGGCTGGTATGCTTCCTCAGCCGCTTCAGCTGCTAGGCTCCGGGCAGGAGTGGGCTCTTCTCAATGGGGCTTCAATTCACAATCTCAGGAGTAACTACCTATGTTGAGTTGGTGAAGGAGGCCCTCAAGGGGATGCAGAAAGCAGGAGGGAAGGATCTACCCATGGCTCCAGTGGAGCGGGATTCTGAACTGCGGGAGGAGAAAGACAGCCTTCCAAGATGGCAAAGAGCACCTCGGAGACAAGCAGCTCTGCAGGCAGAGGAGGCAGACCTGATGCAACAATGGAAGAAGTGTGCTGAATTAGTGAGAGAAACTTTTGACTGGTCTGGATCTTGACTGGAGTTTATGCATGAGGGTTGTGGATTTTGTAAGGGCCAGGGAGAATGAGGATTCATGTATGTAAGGGTTTAGGGGGTTTGGGGTGAATGTGTTTGTATGCCTGGGCAGTGGGGTTACATCTGTGTGTTGGGCAGAAGAGTGGTGTTTGCGGTTACGGAACAGTGGGGTGAATGGGAGGGGAGGAGTGGAAGGAGGGGGGCCAAGGAAGGGGTTATTTTGCCCACCAGCGGCCGATGGAAGATCTGTTAGGCTGAGAATATGGGATAGTGGCTGACTTCAGGGTGGTTACTTTCAATGTGCGAGTTCTGAACACGTATAGTAAACACGAACTCCTCTTTAAAGAGGTGGGAAGGCTAAAGTGTGATTTGGGTTTATCCAAGAGACACATTTGTTGACTAAAGATGAGGGTAGAGTCTCCTGTCCTGATAAGTATTACGCATCCAATAAACCTGAAAAGTAGACAGGAGGAGTGGGAATCTTAATTTCATCTAGACTCCAATACCAGATTCTGGAGTCAAAAGTGATAAGGGGGGTAGGTATTTGTTTGGGGGGGAGGGTCAGAAATATTCTTTGATTAATTTGTATATCCCAAATAGCAACCAAGCATTTTCTTAAAGTATACTCAGCCCCCTTCTGCAATTTGTGGTATATAATTGTTGGAGGAGACTTTAATTTGGTGGTGAACCCCAGGGGGGAGGTGTCGGGGACTAGGATCCATAGGCTGAAATTGAAGGTATTGATGAAAGGGCTTGACTTGGTAGATATATGGTGGGCTAGACATAGGCGAAAGAGGGATTATTCCTTATTTTCAGCGTTCCATGAGTCCTTTTTGTATAGACATGTCGTTAGTAGAGAAAACCCTATTACCTAGGGTCTTGGACTGTGGGATGGGAGAACGTATATGGTTCGATCATGCCCAATATGGGGTCCTTTTGGGGGAGGGAGGGAGACAGTTGCGAGGACAGTGGTAGAATTTGAAGGAGTCACTACTTGATGACCCCAACACAGTTCTCTGGATCCAAAAGGATATTGCGGACTACCTGGCACTTAATGATAATGCCCATTGCTTCCCGGGGGTGCTATGAGACTGTTTAAAAGCCGTGATTAGGGGCAAATTGATTGCCGTTGCGACCCACAAAAAAAGGTCAAAGAAAGTAAGAAAGAGGCCCTGAGGTGGGTGAGTGGAGGCCTGGAATGGGATCATAAGGCTGGGGTGAGACAACTCAATGAGGCATGCAATGAATTACAGCTGGAAGAGATTAATTTTGGGCTGCATAGGCTTAAACAAACATATTTTGAATGTGGCAACACTCCTGTGGGCCAGGAGTCTTCCTGGCCCACAGGCTATAAAAGCTGCAGATGTGGAATTATGTTACAAAAATCAGAGACAGCAAGATGGTAGAGCTGCGAACTGAAGAGGGCATTTGGGATAGGTTTGTGGAATTTTATCAGGAGTTATATGCTCTGGAAACGGAAGTGCCGCCAGAGGCCATCTCCGATTACTTAGCTGGGATTGAGTTATCTTGTCTCTCTGGGAAAGAAACAGAAATGCTCTCGAAGCCTCTCTCTAAGCCTATTAGTATGCATGAGGTACTGAGTGTGATAAAGGCTCTTCCTCCACACAAAGCACCTGGGTTTCTCTAACAAGTTTTATAAAATTTTTGGTAACTCGGTAGTGGACTTCCTTACCTACATGTTTAATTCGTTTGGGGAGGAGGCGATAATGCCAGACTTGCTGCGCCTAGTAGGAGCTACCATTCTGCCTAAGGAAGGAAAAGACCTAGGGCTGTGCAGGTCCTAGTTTCCAATTTCTTTGCTCCGTATGGACCTAAAGATCTTTACTAGGGTATTTGTAAACTTAAGCTTGACTGTCTTGCCCAGCTTGGTTCATGTAAATCAGTCGGGGTTTGTCCCGGGAAAACAGGCTTCAGATAATATTCATAAGGTCTTGAACCTTATGTGATGGGGACAATGTTCATTGGAGGGGTTTGATTTTATCCTGTTGCTATAAAGGGATCAACTGTGTCTGTCCCATGCCATCTTGAATTCTGTCACTGTATTTGCCCCCACCACGTACATCGGGAGGGCATTCCAAGCATCCACCAACCTTTCAGTGAAAAGTATTTCTCCGGGAACAAACAGGAAGTCAGTCCTCACATATGTGTGACTTCGGCACCGACGGAGCCCTCGTGGAAGCATCCCCGCAGCTTTCAAAGAAAGCCTTTGAGAAATGCCATCACACATGCGGGATCCCCTTCCTGCCCAAGGGTGCCATCTTGCTCAGTCTCCTTTTTTCTGCGGAGCCTTTCAGATGCTGTCAGGCTTATCCCTGGAAAAAGTTGATTTGGTTCCTGAGTTTCCAACTCGCCTCTGGTATTGCACCGGTACTCTTCCCGCCTACCGACCTCGATGCCTCGGCGTCGGGTTCGGTTTAATTTTTTGTAGTCTTTGATTCTTTTCTTTTACTGGCACCTTTGCGCTTTTTTTCTCCCACTGGCAGACCAGAGGGTCTTCGACCTTGTAGGGATACTTTTTTCCCCCCATGGCTACCAGTGGTTTTAAGAACTATGATCAGGGCTCTAAAATCATGTCTTTGACTGACACACACGACTGCTGTCTTCGCTGCCTCGGGCCAGACCACGACCCGGGAGCCTGTGGTCTCTGTAAGAGGACATCCAGCAAGGCTCTCAAGAGCTACCAGCAACAGCACAATAAGTTTTTCCCCAAGTCCCCGATGCCTCCGAAGGCCAGGGCTTGTCTGAGGTCCCAACATCTTGGCGGAACTCTCGAAGCACGAGCATCGGCGTGGATCCTCAGAAAGGGGGTCTCCCTCGAGGGAATCCAGGAAGAAGAAGAAACCGTCAAAGGCGGCATCCTTGGATGGTTCCGACCGGCCGGGAGTTCCCCGGGCCTGGTCCGCAGTCCGAGGCATCGGAGAAGGAGCAACCTGTGAAGGTACCCCGAAAGGATCCGGCTGCAGTCCCCAGGCACCACCCTCTTTGAGGGGAAGCTGGGGTCGGGCCCAAGTTTCTCAGTGCCTGCGCTGAAGGCTGCGGAGTCTTCTGGGCTGGAGTCCAGAATGGCGGCCCTGGAGCGCAGTTTGTCTGCCTTCATGAACCAGCAGCGGGCACTGTTGTCTGGCACGACCAGTTCATCTGCCCCGACCACCGGGTCGTCGACGTCCAAGATGTCCCTGGAGGCCGAGCCGATCCTTGAGGTCCTTTGGCCTCAAGTCGATCCTCAGCCAAAGTTGCGCTCTGTGTCCCCCTCAACAGGACCGTGGTCATCCCCTGCAAGTTTACCGGGCACTGACCATAGGGCATCGGGGTCCTCAAGGTCCTCCTAGGAGTCCTCCATGGACTACTCCAAATGGGAGACGGAGGACGAGGAATCCCCCGATACCAGCCACGTCCCATCTGACTTTCCCGTCTCGGAGCCTCGTAGGCGGTCTCCACCCAAGGACATGGTCCTGGACTTTGTCAAGTACATGTCTAAGGCTCTGGCGTTCCTGACCGAATCGGAGGAGGACCCTCAGGCGGATGAGCTGGAGAACCTCCAGTACAAGGCCTCTCCACAGGAATCGCTCACGGTGCCCATTTCTCCCATCCTGGAAAGGCTTATGCTCCGCATGTGGGAGACGTCGGTGATGGTGGTGATCCAGACTGCTTGACTCAATGTATCTGGTCCGCCGGAGTCCAGGCTTCCAGAAATCACAACTGCCACATGACTCCAGGGAGGCCAGCATCTTCGACACCCTCAGAAGGGCTACCAGGGCTCAATGCTCATCTCCTGCATCCAGGCCTATGATCTGTACACGGGCATGTACCTGAGAGACCTGGCGAAGGAACTCATCGGGTTCTCGACTGGTCTCTCAGAGGAACCTTTGCAGCGGTTAAAAAGCCTGGCCAAGGCCGTCCATGAGTGCTAAAAATTTATGCCTCGAGTGGCCTATGATGGGTTCAAGTCAGTGACCCGGGTAGCCGCGGTGGGCATCGATGCACACCGCTAAGTTTGGCTTGAGTCGTCAGACCTCGAGCAGTGGGTTCAGGACAAATTGGTCGATGTCCCAAGCCAAGGAGAGTACCTCTTTGGCAAACCCATGACCGACAAGGCTGCAGAACTGGAAACCGAGTTCATGACGAGGACACGGCTCTCTAAGAAGACCACTGCCCCTCCCCGACGGAAGGGAAGGGCTCAGGTAAAAAGTCCTTCTATCCAAGGAAGGGAGCTGCTTACAGAAACTGCCCATCCTATCAGGCCTCCACGGCTCCCCAACAGGCCAAGGGACATGTGCATGGCCCACGTAAGCAGAAGGCTCCAAAACCCCAGGCACCGGCCCTGGCCCTGGCTCCTGAGCATAGCCTCTCTACCCCAAGGAGATCAGCTGCCCAAAGGGGGATGTCTGGCCCTCTATGCCCAGAGGTGGGTGGCCATCACCACCAATTCCTAGGCACTAAGGATAGTCAGGGAGGGTTATCTCCTCCACATGGCTCAGACACGTCCCCCTTAAGAACATAGAAACATGATGACAGAAAAAGACCACATGGCCTATCTAGTCTGTCCTTCCATATCAACAACTACAACAGTCCACTTTTTACCTTTAGAGATCCTCTGTGTTGTTCCCATGCTTTTTTGAATTCAGTTACTGTCCTCATCTCTACCACCTCCACTGGGAGACTATTCCATGGATCCACTACTCTTTCCGTAAAGAAATATTTCCACATATCACTCCTGAATCTATCTCCCTTCACCCTCATCCCATGTCCCCTCGTAGCAGAACTTGCTTTCAATTGAAAGAGGCTCTCTCCCTGAACATTTATGCCATGCAGGTATTTAAACATCTCAATCATATCACCTCTATTCCGCCTTTCCTCTAAGGTGTACATATTAAGATCCTTAAGTCTATCCTCATATGCTTTATAATGAAGCCCACTAATCATTTTAGTAGCCACCCTCTGCACCGACTCCATCCTGTTCACATCCTTTTGAAGGTGCGGTCTCCAGAATTGCACACTATACTCCAAATGAGGTCGCACCAAAGACTTATACAGAGGCATTATCACCTCCTTTTTTCTGCTAGCCATTCCTCTCCGTATGCACCCAAGCATCCTTCTAGCTTTTGCCGTCGCCTTTTCTACCTGTTTAGCTACTTTAAGATCATCAGACACAACCACGCCTAGGTCCCGCTCTTCTTTAGTGGACAAAAGTACTTCACCTCCTATACTGTATTGCTCCCTTGGATTGCAGCAGCCCAAATGCATGACCTTACATTTTTTAACATTAAATCCCAGCTGCCAAATTCTAGACCATTCTTCAAGCTTAGCTCATGTTATCTACACCTTCCTGGGTGTCTACTCTATTGCAGATTTTGGAATCATCTGCAAAGAGGCAAACCTTACCCGACAGCCCTTCCGCTATATCACTAACAAAGATGTTAAAAAGAATCGGACCAAGGATAGATCCCTGGGGCACACCAGTGGTAACATCCTTCTCCTCAGAGTGAGCTCCATTTACTTGTACTCTTTGTCGCCTCCCACCCAACCAATTTCTAACCTAAGCAGTAACTTTAGGGTCCATCCCTAGGGTGCTCAGTTTGTTTATAAGTCGCCTCTGAGGAACAGTGTCAAAGGCTTTACTGAAATCTAAATACACCACATCTAGAGCTCTCCCTCGGTCCAACTCCCTGGTCACCCAGTCAAAGAATCAATCAGATTTGTCTGACAAGACCTGCCTCTGGTGAATCCATGCTGCCTCGGATCCTGTAATCCGCTGGACTCCAGAAACCTCACTATTTTCTCTTTCAGCAGCGTTTCCAATAATTTACTCACCACCGAAGTTAAACTAACCGGCCTGTAGTTTTCAACCACATCCTTACTTCCGCTTTTGTGTAAAAGCACCACATGAGTCTCTCTCTAGTCCTTTGGCACCACTCCCGACTCCAACGAGGCATTGAAAAGGTCAGTCAGTGGAGTTGCTAGAATGTCCCCAAGTTCCCTCAGTATTCTAGGGTGTATCCCATCCGGTCCCATCGCTTTGTCTACTTTAAGTTGAGCTAGTTTCTCACGAACACAGTCTTCTGAAAATTGTTCAAGATGTCCCTTGCTTCTATTCCTATTTGTGGGTTTTTTCTGTGGTCCTGCTCCTGGTTCTTCATCTGTTAACACATAAAAAAAATATTTGTTAAGCAATTCCGCTTTATCCTTATCAGCTTCTACATATTCCCCCCCCCCCCCCCCTGCACCCTTGAGTCTGACAATACCACTTTTGCCCTTCCTCTTCTCACTAATATATCTGAAAAATGTCTTATCCCCCATTTTATTGCATTGGCTATTTCCTCCTCCTTTTGAATCTTTGCCTTCTTGACTACTTTGCTAGCTTCTCTAAGTTTTTCCAAATACAGATGCCTGTCTTCCTCTCTCTGTGATCTCTTGTATTTCATGAAGGCCTCCCTCTTTTTCTTCACTTTTTCAGCTACTTCCTTCGAAAACCATAGCGGTCTCCTTCTCCTTTTGCCTTTATTTACCATTTTAACAAAAAGGTTGGTTGCCCTTAAAATACCCCCTTTCAGTTTTGCGCACTGTTTTTCTACATCCCCCAGCTGTTCCCATCCCACTAATGACTCCCTGAGGTATTGGCCCATCTTCGCAAAGTTAGTCTTCCTAAAGTCTAAGATCCTCACCTTGGAATGGATTCTAACAGCCCTAGTCCTAATACTGAACCACACCATCTGGTGATCACTGGATGCAAAATGATCTCCCACTACAACATCAGAAACACTTTCACCATTGGTAAGCACCAAGTCCAGTATGGCCCCTTCACGTGTGGGGTCTGTTACCAATTGCCTGAATAGTTCTCCCTTTAGAGAATCCAGGATCTCCTTACTTCTAGATGATACTGCAGCAGGAATGTGCCAATCAACATCTGGCATATTGAAATCTCCTATCAGTAGCACTTCCCCTTTCCTAGCAATGCTGCGTATGTCTTCAATTAACTCTCTGTCCACCCCTTCCTCTTGTGAGGGAGGTCTGTATATCACACCAATGCAAATAGATTTCTCTTTTCCTCTTTCTAGTTTAACCCACAATGCCTCCTCTCTCCCTTTTAAGCTCTGTAATTCCTGAGCTTTAATAGTAGTTTTTACATATAGTGCCACTCCTCCTCCCCTTCTTCCTACCCTGTCCTTTCTGAATAAAGTATAGCCAGGTATAGTTACATCCCAGTCATGGTTTTCTGTGAACCATGTTTCTGTAACTGCCACTAAATCCAAGTCAGCCACTCCCACCAAAGCTTCAACATCAGGGATCTTATTTCCCATGCTACGGGCATTTATACACACTGCTTTTCATATGTTACCCATTTCCATAAAGGTATTTAATGTATCACCTACCTGGGGGCTTTCACTTACCTGGGGGCTTTCTTCACCTATCCCCAACAAATCTAGTTTAAAGCCCTCTTCAGTAGATTAGCCAGTCTACTACCAAAGATGCATTGACCTTTCTTGGACAGATGGATGCCATCTCTGCTCTGCAACCCTTGGAACAGCATCCCATGGTCTAGGAAACCAAAACGTTCTCGATGACACCATCCACGCAGCCATGCATTCATCTCCAGGATGCGAGCCTCTCTGCCTTGGCCTTTACCCTCAACAGGGAGGATTGAAGAGAACACCACCTGTGCACCTAACTGCTTCACCCTCTGTCCCAGAGCCATGAAGTCACTTTTGATACGTTCCGAGGTATACCTGGCAGTATCATTTGTTCCAACATGGATTAGCAACATTGGGTAATAGTCAGTGGGCTTGATGAGTCTTGGCAAACTCTTCGTAACATCTTGGATTTTGGCACCAGGCAGACAGCATACCTCTCTGGACATCAAGTCTGGTCGGCAGATGGACGCCTCAGTACTCCTCAGAAGAGAGTCTCCAACCACCACTACCCTTTGTTTCCTTCTGGTCACTGATTCTGCAACTTTGGGATACTTGAACTCTGGTTCTTCCCTTTCCAGGGATGCTTTTACCTCCTCCACTTCCAGGGCTGCATAATGGTTCTTCAGTTGAAGGGCTGGAGAAGTTGGATTGGTGATTTTGCAGGCCCTGGTGACTTGTGTCCAACCATCGACATTCTGTTGGCACCCATCTTCTCCTGTGCTGGAGAGCTTGGTTGCTGCAAGAAGCATCTCATCAATGTACTTCTCACTGTCTTGAATGCTCCTCAGCCTCGCCACCTCCTCTCTGAGTTCCTCCACTTGTTTCCTCAGAGCTTCAGCATGCAGGCACCCTGCACATGGAACTGGTCCTTCAACTGGCATTAGGACCTCTGTCTGGACTGAGGCAGAAGCTGTAATGGGGGCAACAGCTTTAGCAATACGATTTTTCCCAGCCATTGTTCTATTCGTGGAGCTTAGGTATCTTTTAAAGCAAAAGAGAGAGATCTACCAAGTATCAGCCGGTTTCCCAGCTGTCCTTTCAGAGAAAAAGCAGTTAAATCTCTTTAATTATATTCAAAATGTGCTGGTCCAATTCTCTGTGATTTGTTAAAGAGTGAGGTGCCCTATAAAGCAAGACTGCTCACTAGGGGTGGGTGGGAGTCGGGGTGGGTAGGGAGGGAACTAACACCTGATTAGGTGTTAGCAGTTTCCAAACCTGAGGAGGTTACTAGAGTTCAGCAACCTACTGTGCTCAAAGAAAGTTCCCTTAAAGCACCAAAAAGAAAGTAACCTTGCTTTAAAAAAATATACAAAAAACCCTTTTAAGAGCTCCCTTATTTCCCAGGAGAGCCCCTTAGGTCTCCCCTCCACCGGGACCTTCTTCTGAAGGAGTTGGCAGGTCTTCTCAAGGACAAGGCGATGGAGCCGGTGCCCCACCACCTCAAGGGCAAGGGGTTCTACTCCAGATACTTTCTCATGCCAAAGAGCATGGGGGGCCAAAGGCCCATCCTTGACCTACGCAACCTCAACAAATTCTTGGTGAGGGAGCAGTTCAAGATGCTCTCCTTTGGAACATTGCTGCCATAACTCCAGCAGGGAGACTGGCTATACTCCTAAGACCTCAAGGATGCTTATACTCACATCCTCATCCACCACAACCACAGGCAGTACCTGAGGTTCGTAATAGGGGGGCACTTTCAGTACAGGTTGCTGTGCTTTGGCCTAGCCTCTTCCCCAAGGGTCTTCACAAAATGCCTGGCAGTCGTGGCCACATTCCTCCAGCTCCAGAGGGTCTTCGTTTTTCCCTACCTGGATGACTGGCTCATAAAGGGAGGCACAGCAGGCCACCGCACGCACCATCCAGGTTCTGCAACACTTGGGCTTTGTCATAAACTACCCCAAGTCTCACCCGACACAGTGCCTGAAGTTCATCGGGGCAAAGATAGACACTCTCCAATCGAAGGCCTTCTTGCCCAAGGACCGAGCCGATCATCTCAGATCTCTAGCTTGGGACATACAGTACCATCCCTCGGTGCCCCTCTCTCGGCTTCTTCTGCACCTCCTCGGGCACATGGCCTCCATGGTCCACGTCACCCCGACGCTCACCTCCACATGAGGATGGCGCAGTAGTGTCTCCGGGACCAGTGGTCTCAGGCCACAGGCCGCCTCCGAGACAGTGATTCTGTGACCCACCAGTTGGCAGCTGCTCCAGCATCTCAAAGCGGGCATGCCTTTTCAGGCCCCAAGCCACTCGAGGGTCCTCACCACAGACGCCTTTCTGTTCAGCTAGGGTGCCCAATGCAGAGATCTCCGCACTCAGGGCAACTGCTCGCCAGACGAGAGCACTCAGCAGATCAACCTCCTGGAGCTCCGAGCCATTCACCTAGCCCTGAGGGTCTTCTGTCACCACCTGCGACACCAGCTGTTGCTGGTCCAGACGGACAACCAGGTGGCTATGTTCTAGTGAACAAACAGGGGGGCACAGTGTCCTGTACCCTCTGTCAGGAGGCAATGATCATCTGCTCATACACAATCCAACGGGGTATCCTCCTGCGGGCAGTATATCTGCCAGGTCAGGACAACCTGCTGACCGACAAACTCAGCAGAGTTCTCCGGCCGCACAAATGGCAGCTGGATCCCAGGGTGGCCAGTCGACTCTTCCATTTTAGGGGAGAACCCGTGATGGACCTGTTCGCCAGCGGATGCGTTTTTAGTCTCATGATCGGAAGGCCTCATGTGCGCCTTCCCTCCGACACCGCTGATCGCCAAGACCTTGTTCAGGACCCTCCGTGACAGGGCCTCACTCATCCTGATAGCTCCTCGGTGAACCAGGCAACTGTGGTTTCCATTGCTTCTGCAGTTGATGGTGGAGGCCCCCATCGCCTTGGGAACCACCCCAGGACTCCTATCTCAGGAGGTGGGGCTCTCTCCTGCACCCCAACCTGGGGTCCCTCTCACTAACAGTGTGGCTGCTGAGAGGGTGACTTTGACTCTTCTCAACCTTCCAGTTGAGGTGGAGGACATTCTGCTGGCCTCTCGCAAGGCCTCTACTAGAAAGGCTTACGCCCTCAAATGGCGCAGGTTCTCTGCTTGGTGCGCCGAACATGGGACAGATGTTTTCCCCTGCCCTGGTGGCTTTGGTGCTACAGCACCTTATCCACCTTTCTCAGTCTGGGCTCATCTAACTCCGCCCGAGTGCACTTGAGTGCTCTGGCGGCTTACCACCATCCAGTGGATGGTAAGCCCCTCTCGGTCCAACCATTGGTGACCCATTTCCTTCGGGGCCTGCTCTTATCGAAACCTCCGATTCGCCTGCCGGCAACCGAATGAAACCTCAACGTTATGTTGGGGCAGCTCAGTCGCCCACCCTTCAAGCCTCTAGTGACATGCCACCTTCGCTACCTCTTTTGGAAGGTGGTTTTCCTGGTTGCGCGCACCTCTGCTCATGGAGTTAGCGAGCTCCAAGCCCTTGTGGCAAAGGCGCCCTATACCAGGTTCTACAAAATCAGAGCTGTGCTTCAATCGTACCCCAAATTTCTGTCGAAGGTCGTGTCGCCCTTCCATCTTAACCAGGAAGTGGTGCTTCTTACCTTCTTCGCAAGAGCTCACTCCAGTCAGGCGGAGACAGTCCTTCACATATTGGACTGTAAGAGGGCTTTGTCCTTCTATATCCAACACACTCAGGGCCACCGCAAAGCTTCTCAGCTTTTCATCTCCTACAACCCCAGGAGGCTGGGGGAGGCAGTGACCAAGCGTACGCTGTCCACATTGGTGGCGGACTGTATCACTCCTGCTTATGAAAAGGTGAGGCTCCCGCTGGAAGACCACATCACGGCACACCGTGTCAGGGCCATGGCTGCTTCAGTGGCAAACTTGCGCTCCGTCCCGATGGTGGACATCTGCCGGGCCGCCACCTGGTCTTCAAGTCCATACCTTCGCAGTACATTACTTCCTGGAAAGAGAGTCCCGATGGGACAGTGCCTTCGGCCAGGCTGTGCTCTGTAATCTTTTCGGGGTCTAGGCATCTCCTACCAAGAAAGATCTTGTCTTACTAATCTGTTATGTTTTTTTGAAGGAGTGAATAATCAGGTGGACAAAGGTGAGTTGGTTGATATTGTGTATCTGGACTTTCAGAAAGCCTTTGACAAGGTCCCTCATGAGAGACTTTTGGCAAAACTAAAGAGTCATGGGATAGGAGGCAGTGTACTATTGTGGATCAGGAACTGGTTAAAAGATAGAAAGCAGAGGGTAGGGCTAAATGGCCAATTTTCCCAATGGAGAAAGGTGAATAGTGGTGTACCTCAGGGATCTGTGCTGGGTCCGCTGCTTTTTGACATATTCATAAATGACCTGGAAAGTGGAATAACGAGTGAGGTTATCAAATTTGCAGATGACACAAAACTATTTAAAGTTGTTAAAACCCAAGAAGATTGTGGAAAATTGCAAGAGGATCTTGATAAATTGGAAGACTGGGCGTCAAAATGGCAGGTGAAATTTAATGTGGACAAGTGCAAGGTTATGCACCTAGGGAAGAACAACCCAAACTATGGTTACACGATTCAAGGTTCCACATTAGGAACTACCACCCAGGAAAAAGATTTAGGCGTCATTGTGGATACATGTTAGAACCCTCGGCCCAGTGTGCAGCAGCGGCCAAGAGAGCAAATAGAATGCTAGGTATGATAAGGAAAGGAATGGAAAATAAAACAAAAGATATTATAATGCCTCTATATCGTTCCATGGTGAGACCGCACCTTGAATATTGTGTACAATTCTGGTCGCCGTATCTTAAAAAGGATATAGCGATTTTAGAAAAGGTTCCGAGAAGAGCCACCAAAATGTTAAAGGGGATGGAAGGATACTCCTATGAAGAAAGGCTAAAAAGGTTAGGGCTCTTTAACCTGGAAAAGAGACGGCTGAGGGGAGATATGATAGAAGTCTATAAATTTAATGAACGGAGTGGAACGGGTAAAAGTAGATCGATTGTTTACCTTATCAGAATATAGAAAGACTAGGGGACATGCAATGAAGCTACAGGGTAAACTATTTAAGACTAATAAAAGAAAATATTTTTTCACTCAACGTGTAATCAAACTCTGGAATTTGTTACCGGAGGATGTAGTAAAGGCTGATCTCCAGGAACAAGCAGGAATAAGTCCTCACATATGGGTACGTCGGTACTGACGGAGCCTGCGCGGGAAAGCTCCCCAGCTTCCCAGAAGGAAAGCTTTTGGGGCCTCCCACTGAGCATGCGCGCTGCCTTCCCGCCTTCCTGACCAACTCTCCTCAGTTCTTCTTTTTCCGCGGAGCCAGCAGGTCGTGTTCCTGTCACCGCTGAAGAAGTTGTTATTTTAATTTATTTCTTTGGCCGCGTGTCTGCCTTCCCCGATTCCAGACCGGTACCGCCGGTCTTTTTTCCTTTATTTAAAAAAAAAAAAAAAAATCTTCTTTTTTCCTCACTTGGTGTGTTTGTTCTGTGAGGCCTTTAGGTCTTCACAAATTCTCCCTCATGGAGAAACAAGCCTCTGGGTTTAAAAAATGCACCAAGTGCAGCGGTATTATTTCAGTCACAGACACCCATGAATGGTGTCTTAAATGTTTGGGGCCTGACCATTCCATTCCGGATTGCCCATCCTGTTCTTTGATGTCTAAACGTGGCTTACAGAACCGGGCAGCCAAGTTTCACATGCTGTTTTCTACAGATACTCCAGCATCGACATCTTCCAGGTCTTCCTCTCCTGATGGATCTCAGGTAACCAAACATTCCTCTGGCAGGTCCTCAAAGGGCAAATCTCCCTCTAAGTATCGAGATACCCCTGGGCTTGACCCTGAGGACCCTGCCCCAGCCAAACAACCCCGGCAGGAAGCTCCGGCTTCCAAAGTTCCTCCTATGGGGTTACAGGTTGACATCGATGGCACGGCCTCGACCGATCACCTGTTAGACTGTTCTGGGGTACCGGCTCATTCATCCGGTACCGACATCCATGCAGCAGGCCATTTTCGCTTTCATTAAGGCTGCTATGCCCTCGGTACCGCACCCTGCGGTACCGACTCCGGTTCCGGTACCACAACCGATACCGGTGCCCAGGCCATCCACATCGACCAGGATACCGATTCCGGTTCCCGGTTCCCGGGTTTTTCCCGATACCGATCCAGTTCCGGGTACCCCCGATGTCGATACCGGTCGATATGCTTATCGATCCCTGGAAGCAAACAGACGATACTTTGAGTCTTCTGATGATTCTGATTCATTAGATGACTCTGCTGAAGTATCCCTTACTCTACCTGAGGAGCCCTCTTCTCCAAAGAGGAGAATGTCTCCTCCAGAGGATTTATCTTTTCAAGACTTCATCATTGAAGTAGCTAAAGGTCTTTCTATTTCTGTATCCTCTGAAAAAGAACCTAGAGCAAAAAAGTTAGACATTTTAGGATACTCTAAGGTTCCCAAAGAGGCAGTCACCTTGCCCATCCATGAAATTCTTCAAGAACACATGATGGACTTATGGGAGACTCCTCTCACCCTATCTCCACATTCTCGTCGTCTGGACACCATGTATCGTGTCCCCCCTTCTCCTGGGTTTCAAAATCCTCAGCTCCCTCACTACTCCATCGTGGTGCAGTCAGCTATGAAAAGGATAAAGAGTACTAAAAGACACTCTTCTACTCCCCCAGGAAGAGAATGTAGGACTCTGGATGCTTTTGGAAGAAAAATCTTCCAAGCAAGTATGCTTATTGGCAGAATCAACTCATACAGCCTCTATATGGGCATGTTTCTGAAGGAGATTGCATTAAAGATACGCCATTTTCTCCCCTTTATCCCAGAGGATAGAAAGGAGGAGTTCCTTCTTTTGCTAAAGCATACCCAAGATATTTCAAAGTTCTCCAACAGAGCAGCCTTTAACTCCTTTGAGGGTGCTAGCAGAGCCTCAGGTATTGCCATTGCGGCTCGCAGAATTGCTTGGCTCCAGGCCTCTGACCTAGAACCCTGGGTCCAAGATGGGTTGGGAAATTTGCCCTGTACAGGTGAGAATCTGTTTGGTAAGGAGTGGCAAATCAAAGCCACTCAAATGGATGCAGAAAATGCTGCATTAGATAGACTTTCTAAGTCTACCTCTACAAGAAGGCCAGATTTGCCACAAATACTGGCCAACAATCTTCTGCAGCTCGCTTTGCTCCTAAGCGTCAGCAGCCCAAACAGGCCAGGGCAAAACCTGCAGGGGCTGCTACAGCCCAACAGTCCCAACCCCCTCAGGGTTTTTGACTTAAATCTAGAGAACTTAACCTTTCTGGCTCTAAAACCAGAACCTCTCACCATTCCAGGAAGGTTAACTCATTTTGCTCCCAGATGGGAGCAAATCACATCAGAACAATGGACCCTCTCTATCATCAGAGAGGGCTACAAACTACATTTCTCCAACCTTCCTCCCCATACCATGGTGAGAAGTTTCAGTTCTCCCCCATCTCTCCTAGACTGTTGAGTCAGGAGGTGACCACTCTTCTCGCCCAAAAGGCAATAGAAGAGGTTCCTCTTCCTCAACAGGGATCAGGTTTTTACTCCCCTTATTTTCTCATTCCCAAGAAAACAGGGGGGTACAGACCCATTCTGGATCTCAGAGAATTGAACAAATTTCTATACAAGGAGAAATTCAAGATGCTTTCTCTAGGTACTCTCCTTCCATACCTACAGAGTCAGGATTGGCTTTGTTCTCTAGATCTCAAGGATGCGTACACACATATACTCATCCATCCATCCCACAGAAAATTCCTACGGTTTCTGTTCCAGGGAAAACATTTCCAGTACAGAGTACTTCCCTTCGGTCTAGCCTCTGCTCCAAGGGTATTTGCCAAATGCATGGCAATAGTAGCTGCATTTCTACGCACCCTGGGAATTTTTGTCTTCCCATACCTGGACGACTGGCTCATCCGAGCTCCATCTCAGTCCGAGGCTCAGACTTCCCTGGATCGCACCAGACGCATCCTGCAGTATCTGGGACTTGTGATCAATCTGCCAAAGTCTCAACTCACCCCTACGCAATCCCTGGAGTTCATAGGGGCCTGGTTGGATACCACCACTGCAAAGGGCCTATCTACCTCAGGCCCGTTGCCAACGTCTAGTGCACTTAGCCTCTCAGACTCAGTCCAGAAGCCACTTGACTGCCAGAGAGATGCTACAACTATTAGGCCAGATGGCCTCCACAGTGCATGTGGTGCCTTATGCTCGCCTACATATGAGAGCAGCTCAATGGACTTTATCCACCCAGTGGACTCAAGCATCAGGAGCTCTCTCAGACCAAATAGCAAACTCCAATCGTCTCTTTTGGTCTCTCCAATGGTGGATATCCACTCAAAATCTGTTGTTGGGGGCCCCCTTTCAACCATTGTTGCCCCAAGCAACCCTCACAACAGATGCCTCCCAAACAGTTTGGGGGGCTCATCTCCAAGATCTCTCCACTCAGGGCACTTGGTCTCCACAGGAGACCACCCTTCATATCAACCACTTGGAACTTCGAGCAATCTTTCTGGCTCTCAAAGTTTTTCATACCCTCCTCAGCAACATGACAGTCCTTATTCACACGGACAATCAAGTAGCCATGTTTTACATAAACAAGCAAGGAGGAACTGACTCTCTGTCGCTTTGCAACGAAGCTCTAAGATTATGGGCCTTCGCCAGAGAGCATCAAATCCATCTCCTGGCAGTATATCTTCCAGAAATCCAAAATTCTTGGGCAGACAGACTCAGTTGAGTTCTGCTTCCACACGAATGGTCCCTGCACTCAGAATCTTCCAGAAATGGGGAACCCCGGACATAGACCTCTTTGCAAGTCCGTGGAATGCCAAACTTCCCCAGTTCTGTTCCAGAATTCCGTGTCAGAGAGTTCAGGCCAAGGATGGCTTCCTCCTGCATTGGGGTCAGGGCTTCCTGTATGCCTTTCCTCCCATTCCTTTGATTCCCAAACTTCAAAGGGATCAAGGGTCCATGATCCTCATAGCTCCACGCTGGCCATGCCAAGTGTGGTACCCTCTACTTCTGCATCTCTCCCAAGCCCCCTCCCTGGACTTGGGAGTGGCTCCAGACCTTCTGTCTCAGGAGGAGGGGACTTTGTGGCACCCAAACCCCAAGTCCCTTCACCTCAGAGCTTGGTTACTGAAGGCCTAGACCTTCACCACTTCAATCTTTTGCAGCAAGTGAGGGATATCCTACATGCCTCTAGGAAACCTTCCACTAGGTGTTCTTACGCTTTTAAATGGAAAAGATTTTCCATTTGGTGTGCTCAAAGGGGTCTTAACCCTCTAGCACTCCCATTGAATTCTCTTTTGGAATATCTCCTGCATCTCTCCAATGCAGGACTCAAAACAAATTCAGTAAGAGTCCATTTGAGTGCTATTGCGGCATCACTTAAGCCCATCAATGGACAACCTGTTTCCTCTCATCCTCTTATTGCAAGATTCATGAGAGGCCTAACCTTAACTAAACCTCCCATTCGACCTCCTCCGGTGGCATGGGACTTAAACTTGGTTCTTGGTCAGCTTATGAAGCTACCTTTTGAACCCTTAGCCACTACCTCCTTTAAATTTCTTTCCTGGAAGGTTATTTTAGTTATTGCAGTCACCTCAGCTCGCCGTATCAGTGAACTGCAAGCTCTAGTGGCTAATCCACCTTATACAAGGTTCCATCATGATAAGGTGGTCCTTAGGACCAATCCCCACTTTATGCCTAAAGTGGTCTCCCCTTTTCATCTTAATCAAGAGGTATATTTACCTTTTTTCCAGCTCCTCATGCATCCAGTGCAGAGAGGAACCTTCATACTCTAGACTGTAAAAGAGCTCTTGCCTTTTACCTCCACAGGACACAGCAACATCGAAAGTCTTCTCAGCTTTTTGTTGCTTTTGATCCTTCTCATTTCGGACTTCCAGTCTCCAAAAGAACACTCTCCAATTGGATTGCTCAGTGTATCTCTTTTGCTTACCAGAGTAAGAACCTTTCTCTGGAGGGCCATGTCACCGCTCACAACGTGAGGGCCATGGCCACCTCTATGGCTCATTTAAACTCTGTGTCCATTGACCAGATCTGTTGAGCAGCCACCTGGGCCTCGGTTCATACCTTTACAGCCCATTACTGTTTGGACAAGGACTCCCGGCGGGATGCCTTGTTTGGTCAAGCTGTCTTAAGACACCTGTTCCATTCTTGAACAACTCCAGCCCACCTTCCCTGAATGGATGCCTGAGATCCATAGGAAGATGAGAAACCTTTCAGGGTCTCATACCCTTCAGGGGATCTCCCAGGCATCTTAGCTAGGGAGTCCCCATATGTGAGGACTTATTCCTGCTTGTTCCTGGAGATAGCACAGTTACTTACCTGTAACAGGTGATCTCTGGGAACAGCAGGAATTAGTCCTCACAACCCACCCGCCTCCCCTAGGAGTTGTATCTATCTCTCTCTTTCTCTTTTCTCTCTATTGTCTCAGCTTTAAACTCGAACTGAGGAGAGTTAGTCAGGAAGGCGGGAAGGCAGCGCGCATGCGCAGTGGGAGGCCCCAAAAGCTTTCCTTCTGGGAAGCTGGGGAGCTTTCCCGCGCAGGCTCCGTCGGTACCGACGTACCCATATGTGAGGACTAATTCCTGCTGTTCCCAGAGATCACCTGTTACAGGTAAGTAACTGTGCTTTAGTGTAGCTGGGTTTAAAAAAGGTTTGGACAAGTTCCTGGAGGAAAGGTCCATAAACCATTATTAAGAAGGGACCCAGGATATCAATGCTTGAACCAATACAAGCATTGTGGAACCTGTGTCCCTTGGGGAAACTGCTAGATACATATGACCTAGATTGGCCAATGTTGGAAACAGTAGACTGGGCTTGATGGACCTTGGTCTGACCTAGTATGGCATATCTTATGTTCTTATGTACCCTCTTCCCCTTCTGTGTTCAGGCTACCAGAGTGCTGGTTTCAACGGATGCAGGGGTCCTACTGTGGTCCTTGGTCACAGACTTAATTGCTGCTGCTTGTGGTCCCCGTGAGGGAGCCCTTGTTTTTGCTATGGGCTTTCGATGGCCTGTATGTGAGGACTGACTTCCTGCTTGTTCCCGAAGAAAGCGTAGTTACTCACCTGTAACAGGTGTTCTCCAGGGAGAGCAGGAATCAGTCCTCACAACCCTCCCTCCTCCCCTTGGAGTTCCTCCTTTACCATCTTTTATTTTTGCTGTCTTTAGCTATGTCATCTGACTGAGCAAAATGACACTCTTGGGCAGGAAGGGGACCAGACATGCATGGTGGCATCTCCCAAAGGCTTTCTTTGAAAGCTGGGGGAATGCTTCCACGAGGGCTCCGTCAGTGCTGACGTCGCCCATATGTGAGGACTGATTCCTGCTGTCCCCTGTTACAGGTGAGTTACTACGCTTACCTGACATTGCCTTTCAGTTTACCCCCTTGCAGCTTGATGTTATGCCCTCTAGCTTTACAGCTTCCCTATCTTTGGAAGAGGTTTGTTTGTTCATTAAAGGTCTGAATCATATCTCCCCTGTCCCTCCTCTCCTCCAGTGTTCATAGGTAGGTCTTCAAGTCTCTTCTCATAAGTCTTCTGATGCAGGCTCCAAATCATTTTGGTCTTCTTCCTCTGAACTGCTTCCAGCCTTTTTATATCCTTTGCGAGATATGGTCTCCAAAACTGAACACAATATTCCAGTGATATGTACAGTGGCATTAGTACCTCTTCCTTTCTGCTGGTAATTCCTCTCTGTATGCAACCCAGCATCCTTCTGGCTTTTTCCACTGCCTTGTCACACTGTTTCGCCACCTTGAGGTCCTTCTCCTGGTCCATGCACACCAAGCTCTCTTCCCCCTATCGCATACAATTCCCTTGGATTTCTGCTTCCCAAGTGCATGACACTGCACTCCTGCACATTAAATCTTAAATGCCAAGCATTAGACCATTCTTCCAGCTTTTGTAGATCTCTCCTCATGTTCTTCACTCCCTCAGGGGAGTCCACTCTTGCAAATTTTCATGTCATCTGCAAAAAGACAGACTTTTCCATTCAGTCCTTCAGTAATATCACTCACAAATATATTAAACAGTACTGGTCCCAGGGCCAAACCCTGGGGCACACCGCTAATCACCTTCTTTTCATCCAAGTGAGTTCCGTTTACTGTCACCTTCTGTCATCTGTTAGTGTTGAGTTTATTGATAAGTCTTCTCCAGGACCAAGCAGGAAGTCAGTCCTCACTTATGGGTGACGTCGGCGCCAACGGAGCCCTCGCGGAGCAATTTTCCCCAGCTTTCAAAGAAAGCCTTTGGGAATTGCAGCGCGCATGCGCGGTCCCCTTCCCGCCCAAGGGTGCCATCTTAGCCAGTCTTCTTTTTTCCGCGGAGCCCTACAGACGTACCCGTCGTGTCCCCGCGAAAAAGTTGATTTTCTTTAGAATTACTCTGTTTTTCCATTCGGTTCGACGCCGGTCTTTTTCCCGCCGGACTCGCGACGCCGGTCACGAGTCCTCTTCTTATTTTTCGGTTTTCTGACTTAGTCAGTTTTCGTTTCGGTTTTTCCCTGGCAGCCCGGTCCTTTGACCTCGCCGGGGCCCTTTTTCCCCCGATGGCTGCCAGTGGTTTCAAGCGGTGTGGTCAGTGTGACAGAAATATGTCACTAACTGACACACACGACAATTGCCTCCGCTGCCTGGGCCCGGATCATGAAGAAATGATCTGTGGGCCTTGTGGCAAACTATCCTCCAAAGCGTTGAGAAGTCGGCGGCATCAGCGGGATAGAATCTTCGCTGACCCCAGCCGTACCCGGACCTCGTCGGAGGCCTCCGCGTCCAGGGGTTCCAGCTCGGACCGTCGCCGGAGTTCCTCCGACAGGGGTTCTCCCTCCGGGGACCATCGACGGAAGGTGAAACCCGCGAGGGCGGCGTCGGTGGACGCTCCTGGCTCCGCGAGGGCCAGGTCGCATAGCCCCGATAGCCGCCCCGGGTCCTTGGAGAAGGAGCACCTCGTGAAGCGACCTCGCCTGGAGTCGGAGCTGCCTGCTCGGGTAAGTCCTGTGGTCCTTCTGGACTCGCCTCCACGACAGCCGACGTCGGGCCCGACGCCGTCGGGGCCCGAGTCGGGGGCTGCTGGGTCACCTGAGCTCGGACTCAGGTTGACGGCCTTGGAGAGCAGACTGTCTGCCTTCATGGACCAGCAGCGGGCACTGCTCGCTGGCTTCGCTGGCGCCGCTGCCCCGACCGCCGGGACGTCGACGTCGAAGTTGACCCCGGAGACCGAGCCGATCCTCGAGTCGATGCGAACTCGAGTCGATCCTCGGTCGAGGTCGCCCTCGGCCTCCCGTTCGGGACCGAGGTCGCCGACGCCGACTCCCTCGGCGTCGGGGCGGCAGGCGCCGCGCCCTGCCCGGGCCGACCCCACCGAGTCCTCGTCGGAGTCGGTCTGGGAGTCTGAAGAGGAAGAGTCGCCTGATTCTTTTCGGACTCGGTGTGTCCCCTCGGACTCACCTGAGTCCGAACCTCGGAAGCAGTCCCCCCCGGAGGATGCCCGGTTCTCGGACTTCGTCAGGGATATGGCCAAGGCTTTGGCCTTCCCTGCGGATCCCGAGGAGGAGCCTCGAGCCGAAGAGCTCGACGCCCTCCAGTATGACTCTCCCGCCAGGGAACACTTTACTGTACCGGTTCCTCCCATGCTGGAACGACTACTCTTCCGCATGTGGGAGAGTCCGGCCACCTCGCCGGTCCTGAGCAAGCGGGTCGATTCTATCTATCGAGTCCGCAAGAGCCCTGGCTTCCAGAAAGCACAGCTACCACACCATTCCATGGTAGTGGAATCGGCCATGCATCGTCTTAAGAGCCAGAAGATGCACTCCTCGGTGCCTCCTGGCAGGGAGGCCCGTAACCTGGATGGCCTTGGTAAGAAGTGTTTCCAGGGCTCTATGCTCGCCTGTCGTGTCCAGACCTACCAGCTATACATGGGCATGTATCTCCGAGACCTGGCTAAAGAGCTAGCCGGCTTCTCCGCTGGTTTGTCCGAGGAACCCTTGCGGAGGTTCCTGGCCTTGTCCACTGGCATTCGGGAATGCTCAAAATTCATGTCCCGAGCAGCCTATGATGGCTTTGAAGCATCGGCTCGAGTGGCCGCAGCCGGCATCGGTGCCCGCCGACAGGCTTAGCTTCAGTCTTCTGACCTTGAGCCCTGGGTGCAGGACAAGTTGGTCGATGTCCCTTGCCGAGGCGAAAACCTCTTTGGCAAGCCCATGGCTGATAAGGCTGCACAAATTGAGACAGAGACTCTCACCAGGACTAGGCTTTCTAGGAAGACCTCCGCCCCTTCCCAGAAAAAGAAGGGCTCGGGAAAGAAGTCCTTTTACCCGAGGAAGGCGACTGCCTACAAACAATACCCCCACTATCAGGCCCCTGCAGCTCCCCAACAGGGCCAGCAGGCCAAGGGACGGGGTAACGGGTCCCGTAGGCAGCAAGCCCCCAAGCCTGCACCACCAGCCCCTGCTCCGCAGGGTGGTGGTTTTTGACTCCTTTAGCATAGCCTCTCCCCCCCCGCTGGCTCCTCCCAGCACCGGAGGCCGGCTGGTTCACTTCGCCCGCAGGTGGTCCAGCATCACCTCAGATGCCTGGGTGCTTCAAGTCGTGCGAGAAGGCTATCTTCTCCACTTCCACCAGGTCCCTCCCTCCTATTTTCCGGGAGAACCTCCACGACCCCCTCTGCACAGGGACTTACTCCTTCAGGAGTTGGCAGGTCTTCTACAGGATCAGGCGGTGGAACCGGTGCCCCACCACCTGAAAGGTCAAGGCTTTTATTCCAGGTATTTTCTAATACCAAAAAGAACAGGAGGCCTCAGACCCATCCTGGACTTGCGCAACCTCAACAAGTTCCTCGTGCGGGAGAAGTTCAAGATGCTTACCCTTGGAATCCTTCTGCCCTACCTCCAGCAGGGAGATTGGCTATGCTCCTTGGATCTAAAGGATGCCTACACGCACATCCTCATCCACCCAAGCCACCGCCAATACCTAAGGTTTGTGGTGGCAGGAAATCATTACCAGTACAGAGTACTACCCTTTGGCCTGTCCTCCGCACCGCGAGTCTTCACAAAATGTCTCGCGGTGGTGGCGGCCCATCTCCGGCTTCATGGCCTCTATGTTTTTCCGTACCTCGACGACTGGCTCATCAGAGCAGCGTCCGCTCTGGAGGTCACCAACGCCACGCGCCGCACGGTGACTCTTCTGCAGTACTTGGGCTTTGTTATAAACTTCGCAAAGTCCACTTTGCTCCCCTCACAGGATCTCGAGTTCATCGGCGCAAGACTGCACACTCCTCAGGCACGAGCGTACCTACCGCTCGAAAGGGCTCAACGGCTCATGGACCTAGCCGACCGTTTTCGCAGCCAGCCCCTGGTCTCCGCCAGGCGCTTCCTGAGACTACTCGGCCATATGGCTTCCACCGTCCATGTGACCCCCAATGCCCGCCTGAATATGCGGCCTGCTCAATGGTGTCTCCGCCAGCAGTGGCGACAAGCCTCAGGCGGCCTAGCAGACCTAGTGCGCGTCTCCGAGCCGCTGATCTCGTCTCTCCGGTGGTGGCTTCATCGGCCGAACCTGGTACTCGGCATGCCTTTCCAGTCACCTCAGCCGGCCCGGGTGCTGACAACAGATGCATCCCTCCTGGGCTGGGGAGCACATTGCCAAGGGGCACGTACTCAAGGCCTCTGGACCACGTGGGAGTCTGCTCAGCAGATCAACTTCCTGGAGCTCAGGGCGATCCGCCTGGCTCTCAAGGCCTTCTCCCACCTGACTTCTCACCAGTCCGTCCTTGTCCAGACGGACAATCAAGTTGCCATGTTCTACGTGAACAAGCAGGGGGGCACGGGCTCCTTCCTCCTCTGCCGGGAGGCACAGAAGCTCTGCTCTTGGGCCGTCAGTCACGGCGTTCTCCTCAAGGCAGTTTATCTCCCAGGCCAAGAGAATTGCCTGGCGGACAAACTCAGCAGGATCCTCCAGCCGCACGAGTGGCGTCTGGATCCCTTGGTAGTTCAGAAGCTCTTTCTAAAGTGGGGTCTCCCCACGGTGGATCTCTTTGCCAGTCCTCACAACCGGCAACTTCCTCGCTTCTGCTCTCGCCAGCCACACCCCCTTCGGATTGCGGCAGACGCTTTTCTAATCTCATGGTCGGGGAGCCTTCTGTACGCTTTCCCTCCCATCCCGCTAGTCTCTCGGACTCTTTTCAAGGTTCTCCGAGACAAAGCCTTCTTGATCCTGGTGGCTCCTCGCTGGCCCAGACAGCCGTGGTTTCCACTCCTGCTGCAATTAGCGGTGGACGATCCGTTCCCTCTGGGGTTTCAACCGGATCTCCTCACTCAGGATCAGGGGTCTCTGCTACACCCCAACCTCAGGTCTCTCAATCTAATGGCCTGGCTGCTGAGAGGGTAGTCCTTGCTCCCCTTCTCCTGCCGGCAGAGGTGGAAGAGGTCGTCCTAGCTTCTCGGCGACCTTCTACCCGCAAATGCTACGCCCTTAAATGGCGTCGCTTTTCCGTTTGGTGTACCCAACAGTCTCAGGATCCCTTCTCCTGCCCGGTGTCGGTGATCCTGCAGTACTTGCTATACCTCTCTAATCTGGGACTTAAGTCCAACTCCGTCAAAGTTCACCTCAGTGCTCTTTCAGCACATCATGTGCCGGTGGACGGCAGACCTCTTTCCAGCGACCCTCTTGTAGCGAGGTTTCTCCGAGGTCTCCTTCTACTTAAACCACCTCTGCGCCCGCCAGCGCCTGACTGGGATCTGAATGTGGTTTTACAGCGGATCACCTGTCCGCCTTTTGAACCTATGGCTACCTGTTCTCTCCGTTTTCTTTCTTGGAAAACATTGTTCTTGATAGCCCTCACTTCCGCTAGGCGCGTAAGTGAATTGCAGGCCCTCGTGTCTGATCCCCCCTACACTCGGTTCTACAAAAATAGGGTAGTCCTACGGACTCACCCTAAATTTCTTCCAAAAGTGGTCTCCCCTTTTCACATCAATCAGGAGGTGGTACTTCCGACCTTCTTTCCCAGGCCACACGCCAGCCGAGCTGAAATGGTCCTGCATACCCTGGACTGTAGAAGGGCATTGAACTTCTACCTTGACCGTACGCGGGAGCACCGTAAAGCTGCACAGCTTTTTGTGTCTTTTGACCCCAATAAATTGGGGCTCCCGGTCTCCAAGCGTACTCTGTCCATCTGGGTTGCTGACTGTATCGCTTGGGCTTATGGGGCAGCCGGACTCTCCTTGGAAGGTCGAGTCACGGTTCACTGCGTTCGGGCAAAGGCTACGTCAGTGGCTTACCTCCGCTCTGTTCCGCTGGCAGACATCTGCCGGGCCGCTACTTGGTCTTCAAGCCAGACTTTTGCGGTCCATTACTGTCTCGAGAGGGAGTCCCGCAGGGACAGTGCTTTCGGACAGGCAGTCCTCCGTAATCTCTTCGAGGTCTGAGCAACTCCTACCCTCCATCCCGGATGTGGGCTACCGGTGGGTAATAATTCAGCGAAGATTCTTTCCTTCTGTGCTGCTGAGCTAGAGGGAGCTCATTTTTGTGCTTAGGGTCTCCGGTAGCCTTGAGCTTGGGAGTCCCATAAGTGAGGACTGACTTCCTGCTTGGTCCTGGAGAAAGCGTAGTTACTCACCTGTAACAGGTGTTCTCCAGGAGCAGCAGGAATCAGTCCTCACAACCCTCCCTCCTCCCCGTGGAGTTGCAATCATCTGCTTTAGTTTTTTTTTTTTGCAAATTTTTATGCTGTCTTTTTTAGCTATGTCATCTGACTGGCTAAGATGGCACCCTTGGGCGGGAAGGGGACCGCGCATGCGCGCTGCAATTCCCAAAGGCTTTCTTTGAAAGCTGGGGAAAATTGCTCCGCGAGGGCTCCGTCGGCGCCGACGTCACCCATAAGTGAGGACTGATTCCTGCTGCTCCTGGAGAACACCTGTTACAGGTGAGTAACTACGCTTTCTATGAGGAACCAGTATCAAAGGCTTTGCTGAAATCTAGATAGATCTAGTTCTCTGATCACCCAGTCAAAGAACTCAATCAGATTTGTTTGGCAAGATTGTACTTTGGTAAAACCATGTTGCCTCGGATCATGCGACCTGTTGGTTTCGAGGAAGTCCACTATTCGCTCTTTCAGGAGCGCCTCCATTACTTTTCCCGCCACAGAGGTAAGGCTTACTGGCCTGTAGTTTGTCACTTCTTCCCAACTACCACTTTTGTGAAGAGGTACCACATCAGCCCTTCTCCAGTCCTGTGGAACGTCTATCTCCAAAGATCTATTAAAAACATCCTTTAATGGCCCTGCAAGAACCTCTCTGAGCTCTTTCAGTATCCTGGCAGTGTGCATTTTGCTCTTTTGTAAACCGCTCTGTTGTTTCTTTGAAGGGCGGTATATCATGAAATGGGATAAAGATAAAGATGTATCCCATCTGGTCCCATAGCCTTGTCCACGTTCAGTTTTGCAAGCTGTTCTAAGACATCATCTTTTGTGAATGGTGTGGTATCTACTTCATTCCCATTTGTATATTTGTCAATCACAGGTCGTCCTTCTCCAGGATATTCTCTAGTTAAAATGGAGCAGAAGTATTTGTTTAGCAGTTTCGCTTTTTCAATGTCACTTTTCACAAATCCCTTTCCAGTACTTTTGAGTCCTCCTCTTCCGAATATACCTGAAGAAAGTTTTGTCGCCACACTTCACATCTTTAACCATCTTTTCATCTGTCTTTGATTTTGCTATCCTTATTTCTCTTTTTGTCTCTTTTAGTTTTATCCTGTATTCTTTTCTGTGTTCCTCTGTTTGCGAGCTTCTGAATTTTGTGAAAGCTGTGTTTTTTGCCTTTATTTGTGCAGCCACTTCATTGGAGAACCAAATAGGTTTCCTTTTCCTCTTGTTTTTATTTATTTTCCTTATATATGTTTCTGTTGCACCTTTTATTGCTTCCTTTAGTTTAGCCCATTGCAATTCCACTTCCCTTACCCCCTCGCACCCTCCTTCAGGTACTTGGCCATTTTACTGAAGTCAGTGTTTTTGAAGTCTAGGACGTTGAGCTTGCTGTGATTGGATTCTACCTTGGTTTTTATCTCAAACCATACCGTGTGATGATCGCTGCTGCTCACATGGGCACCCTCCTGGATATTCGACACGCTATCTCTGAAGGTGAGCACTAAATCCAGCAAGGAGCTCTCCCCTGGTCAGTTCCATCACCATTTGCATCTTGGAAGGCATCGACAATTTTTTTTTACTGTTCCAGATTTATAAGAACATAAGATATGACATACTGGGTCAGACCAAGGTCCATTAAGCCCAGTATCCTGTTTCCAACAGTGGCCAATCTAGGTCATACGTACCTAGCAGTTTCCCCAAGAGACACAAGTTCCACAATGCTTGTATGGCATCAAGCATTGATATCCTGGGTCCCTTCTTAATAATGGTTTATGGACCTTTCCTCCAGGAATTTGTCCAAACCTTTTTTAAACCCAGCTACACTAACAGCCTTTACTACATCCTCCGGTAACAAATTCCAGAGTTTGATTACATGTTGAGTGAAAAAATATTTTCTTTTATTAGTCTTAAATAGTTTACCCTGTAGCTACATTGCATGTCCCCTAGTCTTTCTATATTCTGATAACGTAAACAATCGATCTACGTTTACCCGTTCCACTCCGTTCATTAATTTATAGACTTCTATCATATCTCCCCTCAGCCGTCTCTTTTCCAGGTTAAAGAGCCCTAACCTTTTTAACCTTTCTTCATAGGAGTATCCTTCCATCCCATTTACCATTTTGGTGGCTCTTCTCTGAACCTTTTCTAATAACTCTATATCCCTTTTAAGATACGGCGACCAGAATTGCACACAATAATTCAAGGTGAGGTCTCACCATGGAACGACATAGAGGCATTATAATATCTTTTGTTTTATTTTCCATTCCTTTCCTTATGATACCTAGCATTCTATTTGCTCTCTTGGCTGCCGCTGCACACTGGGCCGAGGGTTTTAACATGTTATCCACAATGACGCCTAAATCTTTTTCCTGGGTGGTGGTTCCTAATGTGGAACCTTGCATTGTGTAACCATAGTTTGGGTTGTTCTTCCCTAGGTGCATAACTTTGCACTTGTCCACATTAAATTTCATCTGCCATTTTGATGCCCAGTCTTCTAATTTATCAAGATCCTCTTGCAATTTTCCACAATCCTCTTGGGTTTTAACAACTTTAAATAGTTTTGTGTCATCTGCTAATTTGATAACCTCACTCGTTATTCCACTTTCCAGGTCATTTATGAATATGTCAAAAAGCAGCGGACCCAGCACAGATCCCTGGGGTACACCACTATTCACCTTTCTCCATTGGGGAAATGGCCATTTAGCCCAACCCTCTGCTTTCTATCTTTTAACCAGTTCTTGATCCACAGTAGTACACTGCCTCCTATCCCATGACTCTTTAGTTTTGCCAAACGTCTCTGATGAGGGACCTTGTCAAAGGCTTTCTGAAAGTCCAGGTACACTATATCAACCGACTCACCTTTGTCCACCAGTTTATTCACACTTTCAAAAAACATAACAGATTAGTAAGACAAGATCTTCCTTGTCTAAAGCCATGTTGGCTGTCTCCCATTAGGCCATGACTATCTATATGCTGAGTAATTTTATTCATTTATGACGGTTTCTACCATTTTTCCCGGTACTGACGTGAGGCTCACCGGTCTGTAGTTTCCCAGATCACCCCTGGAACCCTTTTTAAAAATTGGTGTTACATTGGCGATCCTCAAATCTTCGGGTATTAGAGATGATTTTAATGATAGTTCAAAGATTACTAATAGCAGTTCTGCAATCTCATAGTTCAGTTCTTTCAACACCCTTGGATGTATACCATCCAGCCAAGGTGATTAGCTACTCTTCAGTTTATCTAGTAGTTGTAATACATCTTCCCGATGTATCGATATTTCCTTCAATTCTTCCGAACCTTTAAATACCACTTCAGTCATGGGTAACATCCCTACATCTTCCTCAGTAAAGACCGAAGCAAAGAATTCATTCAGTCTCTCCGCTTTCGCCTTGTTGCCTCTTAGTGCCCCTTTAACTCCTCTATCATCTAATGGACCAACTGACTCTCTCACAGTTTTTTTGCTACGAATGTACTTGAAAAAATCTTTATTTCGCGTTTTTGCTTCCACAGCAAACGTCTTCTCAAATTCTCTCTTTGCCTGCCTTATCAATGCCTTGCATTTGACTTGCTAGTGCTTGTGCTGTTTCCAGGTTTCGTCGTTTGGCTCTTTTTTCCATTTCCTGAAAGATGCTTTTTTGGCAACAACAGCCTCTCTGACCTCACCTTTAAACCATGCTGGCAGTTTTTTGGATTTCTTTCCACTTTTCTTAAAGCGTGGAATACAGCTGGTCTGGGCTGCCAAGATAGTATTTTTCAACAACACCCAAGCTTGATGTAAGTCTTTAACCTTTGCAACTGCTCCTTTTAGTTTTTTCTTAACTATTTTCCTCATTTTATCATAGTCTCCCTTTCGAAAGTTAAAAGGTAGTACTGTGGATTTCCGTACTATCCCTCCTCCACTAATTAAATCAAATCTAGATAGCACCACCTAAGAAATACCGCCTTCCTGCAGCTCATGCTCACAATGTCTTAAGTATTCATGGTACTACATATAGCTCAACGGTCTCATTATTTATTGTATAGTCCAACCTGTTATAGGAATTATTATTTCATGTATATAGTTCAACCCTGTTATTCCAAGTTTGTACCCCTGTTCGATGTAAAACCAAACAGACTTTGTGTTTTGGTCACTTTGTTATACTGTAAACCGCGCTGATGCCGAATAGTGCGGTATATAAGCAACTGTAATAAATAATAAATAAAATAAATAAATAAATAATAAATAAAGGCGATCATGCTATGATCACTATTGCCAAGTGGCCCCAACACCCTTATCTCTTGCACTAGATCTGGTGTTCCACTAAGGACTAGGTCTAATATGGCTTCCCCTCTGGTCGGTTCATGAACCAGCTGCTCCAAGAAGCAGTCATTTATGTCATCTAGGAACTTTTTCTCCCTAGCATGTCCTGCTGTGACACTGACCCAGTCGATACCGGGGTAATTGAAATCACCCATTATTATTACTGCGCTGTAACTTTTGTTAGCTTCCTTGATTTCTTTGAGCATTTCATCATCCATTTGTTCATTCTGGCCCGGTGGTCGATAGTACACCCCCACTACCATTGCCTTCCCCTTTTTACATGGAATTTCAATCCATAGAGATTCTACAGCAAATTTTGTTTCCTGCAAAACTTTAATCCTTTCTCACTCAATGCCCTCTCTAACACAGAGCGCAACCCCTCCACCAATTTGATCAGCTCTATCATTACGATATAGTTTGTACCCAGGTATCACAGTGTCCCACTGGTTGTCCTCCTTCCACCATGTCTCTGATATTCCAATCATATCTAACCTCTCATTTAGTGCTATATATTCTAACTCTCCTATCTTATTTTTTAGACTTCTAGCATTTGCATACAAGCATTTTAGAGACTGTATTTTATTCATATTAATTTGGCTATTGGTAGACATGGGTAATTTGGGATCTTTAAGCTCTGTCTGCTCCATACTCGAGGGCATTTGGGCTACTTTACTCTTTTTTGGAACCTCTCTGCTTTTGGTAGTATCCTTCAAGGATACATTCTTCCGAACCATCCGCTCTTGGGCGACTGTCGGCTTTCCCCTATTATCTAGTTTAAAAGCTGCTCTGTCTCCTTTTTAATGGTTAATGCCAGCAGCCTGGTTCCATCCCGGTTAAGGTGAACCCCATCCCTTCGGAAGAGCCCCTCCTTTCCCCAGAATGTTCCCCAGTTCCTAACAAATTCAAAACCCTCATCTCTGCACCATTGTCTCATCCACGCATTGAGACTCCGGAGCTCTGCCTGCCTTTTGGGTCCTGAACGTTGAACGGAAAGCTGGGGAAATGCTCCGCAAGGGCTCCATCGACGTCGATGTCGATGTCACCCATATGTGAGGACTGATTCCTGTTGCTCCTGGAGAACACCCGTTACAGGTGAGTAACTACTCTATCTGTCTAAAAGTCATGAACCACTTCTAAATGACAGCTTGTGTAGTATGATAGTCTCTCAAATTTACTGCTGATGCTCTGCTTAGTACTTGCATCATGCCAAAGAGAGCTGCCTCCTGGAATTTCTTCAGGTTTTTGGCAGATTCTCTTTGTATACCCTCTTGATTTAAATATAGGATTTGTAGCATAAAGGTAACAGTACAGTCCAGCCCAGACACACTCTGGAAGACTTTGCAGGTTGGATAGGCTTCTGCCTTTTGGTCGCATTAGCAGTTACTACCTGTGATATTCTTTCTGCAGATTCAGCTACTATCACACTCTTTGTGACAAAGATGTTTGTGTTAACATTATTTGAGTTTTCAGTTTTGCTTACTGCTTGGGAGGTATCATACTAGCTTCTCTCAGTGCTGGACCAGAGGATAGGAATGTACGATATGCCATACTGGGTCAGATCAAGGGTCCATAAAGCCCAGTATCCTGTTTCCAACAGTGGCCAATCCAGGTCACAAGTACCTGTCAGGATCCCAAAAAGTATACAAATTCCATGCTGCTTGTCCAGTGGAGTAAGAAGTGGATTTCTCTAGTCCTCTTTAATAATGGTTGATGGACTTTTCCTCCAGAATCATGGCCAAACCTCTCTTAAATCCAGCTGCACTATCAGCTTTTACTACATCCTCTGGTAACAAATTCCAGGGTTTGATTATGTATTGAGTATAAAAAGATATAGAGGATTTAGAATAGATATAAAGAAGGATAACCAAATTATAAAGGGGATGGATGACACCCCTATGAAGAAAGGCTAAAGAAAGTAGGGCTCTGTAGCTTGGAGAAGAGACAGCTGAGTTGAAATAAGACAGGGGTTTACCAAATGATGTTTGGAGCAGAACAGGTAAACAAGAATTGATGGGTTACTTTTTTAAAAAGTACAGAGACTATGGGACACACCATGAATCCTCTATTACTACTCATTTAAGACAAATCATACATGTCATAGAAATGGCAAGAGAGGAGGTGGTGTTCTAGCCATCTTCAAATCTGACCTCCATTTCAACCTTAAGGAAGCAACAAGTTCAACACTCCTAGATACTATCTCAATAGTAAATAATTGTTGTTCCTTCACTCTACTGTACCGCGCTCCTTCATCCAATTCAGATTCACTATCAATGATAATTGACTTAGCCTCCAACTCACAGAACCCCCATATAACAAGTTGGGTTCTAGGAGACTTCAATCTACCATCTCTCCAAGACTCCCATGTAACAGCTTTTCTTGAAGCTTTACAGGTTTTAGGGTTTAACCAATTAATTAAAGATCCAACCCATGTTAAAGGTGGCATATTAGACCTAATATTTACAACTGAAACAACTGTCAACTCACCATCCATCTTGGATCTATCAATCAACCCAGTTCCATGGTCAGATCACAAACTAATTATATTCAAGGTTCCCCTTCCCAGATGTAACCAAAAGGAAGAAAATGGAGTGAATGGCATTACCAGGCCCACCCTGAGAAGATTTAAGCCATTTGACAAAGACTTAATCCTAAAAACAACACTTCCACTAACCAACTTACCAGAGTGCAGCCTTGATGATTTAGTTTCTAATTGGAATAATACGCCCAGTTCAATTGCCACATGTCCATCGACTAACAAATCTCAAAGCAAACGACACTCTGCTATCTGGTATTCATCTGAGCTGAAAGCCTCTCGCACAACCCTAAGGAAACTTGAGAGACGATGGCGACGCTCACACTCAGAAGTAGACAGAACTGCATATATCCTACATCTCACATCTCATCGCACAGCGGTTACTGACTCAATGAGACATTACCATGCGGCCACGTTAAAAAGATCTCTAAACAAGCCTCATGACCTGTTTGCCATAGTTAAGCGTTTGACAAATGAACCCGCTTCGCAACTCAAATACGAAATCCACCCTCAATTATTGCTAACTATCTACAATCCAAAATTTGCCAAACTGACAATATCTCAGCTCCTAACATAGTTCTAGATCCAGTAGATCAAGCTCTACTTACTATCTTCTCAATACCACCTAAACGACAAATCGAGGACACCATTGCTAGCTTAAACATGACCACCGCTCATACTGATCCATGCCCTGCGTTCTGGATCAAAGATTTACGAGCTGACCTCAGTCCCATCATATCCAGACTCATGATTCAATCATTTACAACAGGAACTTTCCCACGTATCCTTAAGCAAACATCCATAAGGCCATTACTAAAAAACAACAAGCTCGACCCTCTTAAACCAGAATCATATAGACCAATAGCAAGCATTCCTTTACTAGCAAAAATATTGGAAAAAGAAGTACAAAAACAAATTCAGGATCATATTGAAATTAACGCTCCACTAGACCCATGCCAGCACGGCTTCAGAGAATCCCACGGTGTGGAAACGCTTCTAACTACACTGTTCAGCAGCTTATTATCAGGTATTGATAACATCCGCCAAGGGTTTGTCCTTGTCTTCCTAGATATCGCAGCCGCTTTCGATTCTGTGAGCCATGAACGCCTCCTAGAACGTCTCAAAGGGAAGGGAATTACCGATAAAGCACTCGAGTGGTGTAAATCCTACCTTTCGGACAGATGGCAACAGGTACGATCCAACGATACTTCATCAGATCAGTTTCATCAAAAACAAGGTGTCCCTCAAGGCTCCTCCCTCTCCGCCCTTATGTTCAATATATACATGCAGCCTATATGCAACCTGATACGATCCTTTAGAGTCAACTGCATGATATACGCGGATGATGTACTATTATATTTTCCTTTTACAACAGAGAACCCCGACCTCACTCCTTTAACAAACTGCATAAATGAAGTATCCAACTGGCTACAATCTCAAAATCTAAGGATCCAACACAAAAAAACAGAGGTGTTATTCATTACACGGAACCGAAATTTCACTGCTCCGTCCTTTTTGAAAGTAAAGGATGCTAACCTCCAGACCAAGACCACCATCAGATACCTTGGTGTCACTTTAGACCAGAACTTGGATATGAAAGCACACATAGGAAATATTGTAAGAGCAGTATACCACAAAATACGTTCCCTTAGACATCTACGATCCTTGCTAGAGCCAGACGATTTTAGAACCATCTATCAGGCGCTAATCATACCTCATTTTGATTATGCGAAATCAATATTACAAGGTCTCCCTCAAGCCACATTACATCCACTTCAATTGGCAATGAATGCCGCAGCAAGAGTCCTTCATGGAGCATCCCGGAAAGAACATATTTCACCTATTCTAAAACATCTTCATTGGCTCCCGATACGAAATAGACTCACTTTCAAAACTTTGCTAATTACATTCAAAGCCATCAAAGAGCTCTCATCTGCATCATTATCAGATATGATCCAAACAACACCCCTCAATAGGGATAGAAGGTCAGTATCACTCAATTCTCTGTTAGTCCCTAAATCAATAACACAATACACCAAAACTACTACTGACAGGGCTTTCTTTTTCTGTGCACCAAGGTGTTGGAACAGCCTTCCTCAAAACATCCGATCAATACCAGACCTTTTGCAGTTTCGAAAAGCTTTGAAACACTACCTCTTCCTCTTGTCTTATCCATTAAACAATCCAGATAACACAACCTACCCACAGACCTTCCAAACATACAAATTCAATACAGACACCCCACAGACCTCCCATACACAATACTGAAGCCAGGATGAGATCATGTCTGTTATATTAATTAATTACCCTGTTATCCGAGTTGTATTTCCTGTTTTTTCTGTAAACACAAAGTACCGTTGAATTGTGTAACTCCTTGTTTATTGTAAACCGCGCTGATGCTGAATAGTGCGGTATATAAGAGACTATAAATAAATAAAATAAATAAATAAATAAATAAATCATTGAAAATACTTTTCACTGAATGCATAACTAAGCTTTGAAATTTGTGCCAGAGGATTTATTTTATTTATTAGTATTTAGCTCTCGCCTTTCCAGTAGCAGTTTAAGGTGAGTTACATTCAGGTACAGGTTTTTTTTTCTAAGTTTGTAGCTGAGACAATGGATGTGGTAAAAGCTATAGCTGGGTTTAAAGTTTGGACAACTTCATGGAAAAAATAGTCAATAAACCATTATAAAGGTGGACTTTGGAAAATCCACTGCTGATCCTTGGGCTAAGTAACATGGAATCCTGCCATGAACTTGTAACCTGAATTGGCCACTTTTGTAAAGTTCCTGGCCTGGAAGCCCTAATGGTGGAAATTGACTTGGACATTGTGGCCATTACAGAAAGATGGTTTAATGAGTCATATGAATGGAGTATAACCATAGGTGGCTATAATTTATTTAGGAGAGATAAAGAAGGCAGAAAAGGAGGAGGAGTAGCCCTGTATGTCAAAAGCAATATTAAAGCTGCTGAAATGCAGGGGACGTGGGGAAAAGAAGAAGCGCTCTGGATTGTATTGAAAAGAGGAGATGGCACTATCATCCATGCTGGTATAGTCTACAGGCCTCTAATTCAAACTAAAGAAATGGATAGAGACTTGATTATTCATATTGCAGAGGTAGTCATAAAGGGGGAAGTGATCATATTGGGTGACTTTAATCTACCCGATGTGGATTGGAGTTTTCCTTCTGCAAATCTGGAAAGAAGTAAAAAAAAATTGTGGATGCTTTCCAAGATGCATTGCTTAGACAATTGGTGATGGAACCGACCAGGGAATGTTCGATGCTGGATTTTGTATTCACCAAAGGAGATAGCGTGTTGAATGTCTGGGTGGGTGCCCATGTGAGCAGCAGCGATCATCACATGGTGTTGTTTGAGATAAAAGCCAAAGCAGAGTCCAATGACAGCAAGCTCAAAGTCCTAGACTTCAAAAATGCTGACCAGTAAAATGGCCAGGTATCTGAAGGAGGAGTTGGCAGGGTGAGAGGAGGTAAGGGAAGTGGAATTGCAGTGGGCTAAAGGAGGCAATAAAAGGGGCAACGGGTACTTATGAAAGGAAAGTGGATAAAAACAAGAAGAAAAGGAAACCTATTTGGTTCTCCAAAGAAGTGGCTGCACAAATAAAGGCAAAAAACACAGCTTTAACAAAATTCAGAAGTTTGCAAACAGAGGAACACAGAAAAGAATACAGAATAAAGCTAAAAGACAAAAGAGAAATAAAGATGGCAAATCAGAGGCAGAAGAAAAGATGGCTAAAGATCTGAGGCGTGATGGCAAAACTTTTTTCAGGTATATTCTGGAGAAGAGGAATATCAGAGATGGAAATGCAAGACTCAAAAGTGCAGAGAACAGATTCATGGAAAGTGACACTGGAAAAGTGAAAATACTAAACAAATATTTCTGTTCTGTTTTTACTAAAGAAAATAAGGGAGAAGGACCACCTGTGATTGATAAATATACAAATGGGAATACAGTAGTTCTCCAGGAGCAAGCAGGAAATCAGTCCTCACATTTGGGTGACGTCGGCATCGACGGAGACTTCACAAAAGCATCCCCCCCAGCTTTCAAAGAAAGCCTTTGGGAGATGCCACCACTATGCCTGTTCCCCTTCCTGCCCAAGGGTGCCATCTTGCTTAGTCTCCTTTTTTCTGCGGAGCCCTTCAGACGTTGTCTGGCTTGTCCCCAGAAAAAAGTTGATTTTTTTTGTCCTTCAGGTTTCTAACTCATCTCTGTTATAGCACCGGTTCTCTGGGAACAAGCAGGAAGTCAGTCATCACATATGGGTGACGTCGGCACCGATGGAGCCTTCGTGCGGAGCAAATCCCCAACTTTCAGAAAAAGCCTTTGGGAGTTGCTATCACGCATGCGCGGTCCTCTTCCCCCCCAAAGGTGCTATCTTTACTTTTTTCCGTGGAGCCCTTCGGACATAGTCCCAGTGAAAAAAGTAAAATTTTCTCTCTTTTTCATCCGGTCGACACTGGTTCCTCTTCCCGCCTTTGGCTCGATACATCGGTATCGAGTCTGTCTCTGTTTTTTCGGTTTTTGTCCTTTGTGACTGTCGTTCTTGCCCTTTTTCTTTTTCACTGGCAGCCCGGGTCTTCGACCTTGCAAGGGCCCTTTTTCCCCCAATGGCTACCAGCAGGTTTAAAAAATGTGATCGATGTGTCAAACTTATGTCCCTCACTGATACGCATGACTGCTGTCTCCGGTGCCTCGGGCCCGACCACGACCCGACAGTCTGCGGTCTGTGTAGGAAAATGTCCTCTAAGGCCTTGAAGAGCCGCCAGCAGCAGCACGATAGGACTTTTGCTGAGTCCTTGCCTTTGAGAACCTGGACCTCGTCTGAGGCCTTGATGTCTCGGGGGGGAGCACTCCGAGCCTGAGCAGCATTGAGGTTCCTTGGAAAGGGGGTCTCCCTTGAGAGAACACAAGAGGAAGAAGAAATCCTCTAAGGCGGCGTCTCTGGATGGCTCTGAGCAACCCGGCTCCTCCTGGGGCCTGTCGCGGAGCTCCGAGCGTCGACCGGCATCGTCTGAGAATGAGCACTCGGCAAAGGTTCCTCGGCGGGAGACGGATCAGCTGAGGCAGGTAACAACTGTCCTCGTTGAGGATTCCCTTCCAGGGGAACCGGCATCGGGTCCAACCATGTCGGGACCCAAGCCGGTGGCTGCGGAGCCTTCAGGACTGGAGTCCAGAATGGTGGCCCTGGACCGCAGTTTCACTGCCTTCATGGAGCAGCAGCGGGCGCTGATTGCCGGTCTGTCTGGTTCTTCTGCCCCGACCACCGGGCCCTCAATGTCGAAGTCGACCCCGGAGGCCGAGCCGATCCTCGAGACCTTTCGGGCTTGTGTCGATCCTCGGCCAAGGTCCCACTTGGCCTCCCATTCGGGACCAAGGTCGTTGCCACCAAGCCTCGGGGCGGTCGGCACTGGGGTCCTCGATGCCGGAGCCCCTCGATTCCTCTTTGGAGGCATCAGAGTGGGAAACTGAGGACGAGGAATCCACAGACACCTGTCGGCACAAGGATGTTCCTTCCGATTCCCCGGTGTCCAAACCTCAGAAAAGGTCCCCTCTGGAGGACACGAGGTTCTTGGATTTCGTGAGGGATATGTCCAAGGCTTTGGTGTTGCCCACGGAGTCCGAGGAGGATCCTCTTGCCGACGAGCTCGAGATCCTACAGTATCAGTCCCCCCTCGGGAGGCCCTTACTGTACCCATGCCTCCGATCCTGGAACGAATGATGCTCCGCATGTGGGAGACACCGGCATCAGTGCCAGTTGTCAGCAAACGGCTCGACTCAATGTAGCGAGTCCACCGGAGCCCTGGGTTTCAAAAGTCGCAGCTGCTGCACAACTCCATGGTTGTGGAATCGGCCATGCGCCGGCTGAAGAGCCAGAAGATGCACTCCTCAGTGCCTCCTGGCAGGGAGGCCCACAACTTGGATGCCCTCTGCAGAAAGTGCTTCCAGGGTTCAATGCTGACCTGTCGAATCCAGGCTTACCAGCTGTACATGGGCATGTACCTGAGAGACCTGGCGAAGGAACTCGCCAGGTTCTCGGCTGGTCTCTCCGAGGGGCCTTTGCAGCGCTTCAGAAGCCTGTCCACAGCCGTCCGTGAGTGCTCGAAGTTTGTCTCAAGCGGCCTAGGACGGGTTCGAGTCGGCGGCCTGGGTAGTTGCGACAGGCATCGGTGCACGCCGCCAGGCATGACTGCAGTCGTCGGATCTCGAACCATGGGTTCAGGACAAGTTGGTCGATGTCCCATGCCAGGGGGAGAACCTCTTTGGCAAACCCATGACCGAGAAGGCCGCAGAACTGGAGACCAAGTAAATGACGAGGACACGGTTTTCCAAGAAGACCTCTGCCCCTTCTCGCAAGAAGGACTTGGGTAAAAAGCCCTTTTACCCGAGGAAGGGTGCTGCTTACCGAAGCTACCCCCATTTTCAGGCCTCCCCGGCTCCCCAACAGGGGCAGCAGGCCAAGGGACAGGGGCATGGCCCACGTAAGCAGAAAGACCCCAGGCACCGGCCCAGCCTGACAGTGGCTTTTGACTCCTACATAATTGCCCCGCTTCCCTCAGGGGACAGGCAGGTCACAGGAGGCAGGCTTGCCCTGTATGCCCACAGGTGGACAGCCATTACCACCGATGCCTGGGTTTTGCAGGTAGTCTAAGAGGGCTATCTTCTTCACCTAACCCAGGTGCTGCCTCATTATTTCCCACGAGAGCCCATCAGGTCTCCCCTTTCATCGGGACCTTCTTCTGAAGGAGTTAGCGGGTCTTCTGGAGGATCAGGCGGTAGAACCCGACTTGTGCAAGCTGAACAAGTTCCTGGTGAGGGAGAAATTCAAGATGTTCTCCCTTGGAATATTGCTGCCTTACCTCCGCCAGGGAGACTGGCTGTGCTCCTTAGACCTAAAAGATGCGTATACACACATCCTAATTCACCCAGACCACAGGCACTATCTACGTTTTGTGGTGGGGGGCAATCACTACCAGTACAGGGTGCTTCCCTTCAGCTTGGCCTCGGCCCCCAGGGTATTCACAAAGTGCCTAGCTGTGGTGGCCGCCTTTCTCAAGCTCCAAGGGGTCTTTGTCTTCCCCTACCTAGATGACTGGCTCATCAGGGGCACTTCAGCCAGCGAGGTCCACCAGGCCACCTCTCGCACCATCCAGGTGCTTCAGCACCTAGGGTTTGTAATCAACTACCCCAAGTCCAATCTTGCTCCAACCTAGCAGCTGGAGTTCATTGGGGCCAGACTCGACACCCTTCAAGCAAAGGCTTTTCTGCCTGCAAATAGGGCAAGCAGGCTTCTGGCTCTGGCAGGTCAGGTGAGTCGCAGGTCCACTAGTGTCAGCAAGACAATTTCTGCGCCTCCTCGTGCACATGGCTTCCACGGTCCATGTGACCCCAGACGCCCACCTCCACATGTGGACTGCTCAATGATCCCTCAGGGACCAGTGGTCACAGGCCTCAGGTTGACTCAGGGACAAGGTCACAGTGTCCAGGCGACTCATACGGTCCCTGGACTGGTGGCTTCAGCCACTCCATCTGGAGGCGGGGATGCCTTTCCAGGTCTCTTTACACACGAGGATCCTTACCACGGATGCGTCCCTGCTGGGCTTGGAGGCCAGTTGCCATGGTTTCCGTACTCAGGGAGTGTGGTCCCCGAGCGAGAGAGCACAACAGATCAATTTCTTGGGGCTCCGTGCCATCCGCCTGGCCCTGGGAGTTTTCGAGCAGATCCTGGCCCACGAAGCTGTCTTGGTACAGACAACCAGGTGGTCATGTTCTGTGTGAACAAGCAGGGTGGCACGGGGACCCATCTCCTCTGTCAGGAAGCCCTGGAGCTGTGCTTGTTTGCACCGGCCCAGCCTGACAGTGGCTTTTGACTCCTACATAATTGCCCCGCTTCCCTCAGGGGACAGGCAGGTCACAGGAGGCAGGCTTGCTGCCCAGCATGCCATCCATCTGCGGGCGGTCTACCTGCCGGGTCAGGACAACTGGTTAGCCGACAGGCTAAGCAGGATTCTCTAGCCTCACGAGTGGCAATTGGACCTTGGGGTAGCCAATTGGCTTTTCCAGACCTGGGGACGGCCAGTGATGGATTTGTTTGCAAGTCTGGTCAATCACCAGTTGCCCCGGTTCTTCTCCAGGCAGCCATACCAGCACAAGGTGGCCGCCGATGCCTTTCTGATATCATGGTCGGTGGACCTTCTGTATTTGTTTCCTCCGACGCCTCTGATGGCCAAAACTCTGTTCAAGGTCTTCCAGGACAAGGCCTCAGTCATCCTTGTAGCCCCGAGGTGGCCGAGGCAACCCTGGTTTCCACTTCTGTTTCAGCTAGCGGTGGAGGCCCCCATTCCCCTGGGGTCCTCTCCGAGCCTGCTGTCCCAGGAGGGGGACACTCTCCTGCACCCCAACCTCAGCTCCCTCAACCTGATGGCATGGCTGCTGAAAGGGTGATGCTCGCTCCGCTTCTGCTCCCTAAGGATGTTGAAGAGGTCTTGCTGGCCTCAAGGAGGCTGTCGACTAGATGGGCGTATGCCTTGAAGTGGCACAGGTTTGCATCTTGATGCGAGGGGCAGGGTGTGGACCCTTTCTCCTGCCAGGTTGGGGTGGTTTTACAGTACCTTCTCCACCTCTCGGATTTGGTCCTCAAGTCCAACTCCGTCAGTCCATCTTTGCGTCCTGGCAGCAAACCACTTTCCGGTGGAGGAGGAGCCCCTCTCGGCCCACCCCTTGGTCTCTCGGTTTTTGAAAGGCAGGCTTCTTTTGAAGCCTCCGGTATGCCCTCCGGCGACCGAATGGGATCTGATTGTGGTTTTAGGGCAGCTTACTCGGCCGTCCTTTGAGCCGATGGCGACCTGCCATCTCCACTACCTCACTTGGAAGGTGGTTTTCTTGGTGGCACTCACGTCTGCTCGGCGGGTGAGTGAGCTTTAGGCCCTTGTGTCAGACAGGCCTTACACTAGTTTCTATAGGAACTGGGTGGTGCTTCGCATGCACCCCAAGTTCCTTCCGAAAGTAGTCTCCTCATTCCACCTCAACCATGAGGTGGTGCTCCCTACCTTTTTTCCCTGGCTGCATGCCAGTCGGGCAGAGGCAGTGCTGCATACCCTGGACTGTAAGAGGGCATTGGCTTTCTATATCCAGTGTACGCAAGTGCATAGAAGGGCTTTTCAGCTGTTCGTATCCTACGACCCCAGTAAGCTGGGGATGGCTGTTTCCAAGCGTACGCTGTCCACTTGGGTAGCAGACTGTATTGCCTGGGCATACAGGGCAGCCGAGCTTCTGATAGAGGGTCATGTTACAGCCCATTG